>CM068372.1:281163232-283945732 GCA_034769895.1 Magicicada septendecula | reverse complement strand
TTAATTATTAAAACGATGTAAATTAAGATTAACTACTAACAGAAATAATTATAATTTGATCATATATATTATTATACAACAATACTGCAAGAAACTCATCGAGCTACTTATAAAGAAAGATGTATATAATACATCCAGTCCTTGAGTATGGCCAGTGGGTGCTATCACTGAAAGGTCTTCAGTAAAGGTAGAGTGAAAGTCTCCGTACAACGATTATTGATACAAGGATGATCCCTTCTATAACGATTAAACATTTCATTAGTGCAAAAGCCCAACAGATTTAATTACAGTATCGATAGAAAAAATAAATCTTCTCTCTATTAAGATTGGGTTTTCAGTTCCCGTTAATCTGTTTCTCCCATAGGTCGCAATAAAACACAAACCTGACAGCAGTTCGTGAGCGCCGAAATGCGTGAAGCCAAGAAATGAATTATCTCAACTTAAAAGTACGCATTAGGTGACTGGAGAGTAGAGAGAGGACAGAACACGACCATAGTTTGCCCTCTTACTAACATACTATCTCTCTCTGTCACATACGTCGGTTGACATCAAGAGTAACATGCTTCCAATGTTCTCGGCAGCCGATGTTCACATTGTGAATCACTGTACAAGACAGCTGTGAGCATGTGCGAAATGAACGAAAAAAAATTTGTTAGCCTCGCAACGAGGTGTTTATCCATTGCGCATCTCTAAGCCACTGTTCAACGTCTATGGTCAGGTCTGTACGAGTTGCGAAAGAATCAAGAAATCCAGTCGCTGTCAATTGAACGGACTTCCCCTTTTCATATTGTCCGTGCTGCAAAACACAGCTGCACACTGCCGTGACAGTGCAGTTGTCTAGCAATCTTGATACCGTACATCTGACAAAATGTTTTCCCCCGTATATGGGTAACTGCGTCTGCAGCAGTATTTATTCTTGTCCACGCGATATCTGGTGTCGCGATTTCACTACATTCTACTTCCGGGTAATTAGCCGTTAAATCAATCAAAACAAATAGGTTACGGGTTCGAAGAATATAAAAGTCAAAGGGTGCAGATTATTAAGAATAGAATATGCGTAAGAAAACGAACAAATGTCACAAAAGCGAATACAAACATTTTAGTTAAAACTTATGTAATAGACGTAAATACATACATACAACTGAAAGTCTAAGCTGCTTGTAATTAGCAAATTAGTTATATAACTTGAAAACCTACTTTTTCATTTTTTTGTTTATGGACTCGGTACAATTATACTTTGATCTGTCGGTGTGTTGTTCTATTTTCCAATACAAAAAAAAAAAAATAAAACAAATTGTAAAGATAACGTTTACTGTTGGCATACTTGTGCCCTCGTTTCTTACAGAATCGATACACTCGTTTCGTAAGAGCATACTAACGGATACAAATTAATTGAAGAACGCTGAAAACAGACATTGATCGTACTTGACCAACGCAGGTGGACTGATAAGTTAAAATAAGGTCGTATAAAAACAAACTATTGAAAAATATAGGTCAACCTATCTATGTAATGTATCTCTTTTTATTAATTACTTTTAATTAACTTAAAGAGTCACTAGCTCTTTGGTGAAAGAAAGTAGTGTGCTTTTCTGTTTTCCACATGCTTGGACAGCTCACACGATTACATCTATTTCTACACCACATTTTTTTATCCATCAGCACTATAAAACTTCCAAACGTCTGCAATACAAATTCATTTTCTCATCTTCTTTTCTCTTCTTCCGCTGTACATTTTGTCAGACTATCATGTCGTTGCTATAGTTATTTTAATTTTGGTCTGCTACTCTCATCCTTGTCTGCCATGGAGTGAGGAAGTACTCGTTTGCGAGTCTGCTAGGGTACATTGGTGGTGTATTGAGCAAATTAAAACACCAGTACTTAAAATACACATTAAAAATGTGTTTTATACTCTGTCTTCTATAATCACGGTCGGGTCAGCTGTCAAATCAGTTTACACAGCACTAGTTGTAATATTGTAATAAAAATAATTTCATACTCAAATATTTCATCGTATGACTATAAAACCTTATAGAAAAAAAAATATATATAAATGTATTAAATATTTACCTTTAGGGACCATAAATTTTATAACAATAAATGAGATATAAATATGTGACCATAAATTTTATAACAATAAATGAGATATAAATATTACATTTAATGATGAGCAGACCATACAATAAATTATTTGATATTAGTTTTTTTAATTCTAATTAATTCACGATTTACTAATTCAAATTAATTAATTAGTTATAACTTCTAATTAATAAACAATAGTGATGGTCGTTGTACAAGATGAGTAATCCATGACGTCTTATACAAAATTAAATAAAATAAGCCATAGGCGCACGACATGAATAGCTCAATTCCAGTGGTTTAGTACTTTTATTTTGTATCTTTAATATTATATTAAAAAACGAATAAAACAGGTTAAAAGAATAACTGCTGTAAGAATGGAATTTTTTGAAGGCAGAAAATTAAATAGACAAGGAAATTAACGTGGAAGTATTATCAAAGACAACCAAAGAAGAACATGCAGTGTATCCTCTAAATCGCCAGAAACGTGAAAGACCTAAAACGACCTGGAAAGAAAGTGTAACAAAGGCAATGACCTCAAGATACCTGATAAAGGGTTAGTGAGATAACAGACTGGTATAGAGGTTAGGCATCGGAAACGTTTCTGATGGTTTGATGGTTTGAAATAGGCACGTTCATTTGTGTGTGTGTGTGTGTGTGTGTGTTTATTACATTCAATTACGTTAAATTCATTAGTTTATTTAAACGGATGGGGTTTATTTAATTTGTATTTGTCGGCAGTAAAGACGTTATAGGGTATTAATTTCAAAAACCTCTACCTATGTTTACTTACTTCAGTTGACTTTTTTTTAATTCTAAGAGATTACGACTATTTGTGGAATGCGGTACGGGCAGCGATGGTGTGGGTGAACTATCAGTAGAGGGCGGAAATGATGAACAATAAGCTGTATGTGGAACGGGAATTAGCCAATTGGTTAAGGCATTGCAAGCATACTAAGTCGCACAGTGACAAGGTCGCAGAGATGAGCTTCAATTGACTTAAACTACCACCTCCCCGCTGCTTTGCTATTTCAAATCACTGCATTCTACGTCAACAGTTCTTGTTGTGGTGCTGGTGCGTGCGTGCAATCGTCATGTGTAGGTGTGTGTGTCACTCAGTTGGTGAGGCTTTTTAACTTCTATAAATACTTCGCTAATTGGACACCGTGTGCACGCGTTTCGGTACAGCTTAATGCCAACAAAGACATAGGAGACATGTAATCCAGTTCAGGTAAAAAACGTTATGTGCCGATAAAGGTAATTCAAACAATTTGTGAGTAAAAGTTATAATAAAAGTTTATTATATGAACACGCGCGCGCGCGCATACATAAACACATAAATTAAGTTTAATTGTTTATATATGTATGTTATAATTTGGAATAGCAATGACTGACTGAACACTCTATCTCGGCATACCTTGACCTAAGAAGTTGAAATTTAGCATGAAAGTTATTCTTTAAATCCTAGGTGCTCGGTAAGAAAGTTTTTGAAATATTAGACTCATAACAGATAAACTAGGGGCTGAACCAAAAACTACTAAAACTTCGACGTATGAACCTTCTAGACGTCTAAAATATCATTTTGTTGTGAAATTATTGTGAATTTCAACATAAGCGCTTCTGAATGTGATATTTCTGTTTGAACAGTTCAGTATCTAAATGCATCAAGCACGATAAAAAATTCCGGTTTAAAGGAAAATTCATCGTGATTATGTAAATATTTGAATATGTATTTATTTTCGACAGGTTGCTTAGTTTTTTCATTTCAATCAACGGACAGTGTATTGGTGTCAAAAATTAAATTAATGCAATTTATGAAATGTATACAATACACTTTTGTGTGAAGAAAAATTACAACTTGTTACTTAAACTAATGTAAGTCTAAATATAAAATATGTACAATAGCCTATATGAATTATTACAATTGAGAAATATTGTGTCTATTAAACTAATACAAACAAACTATAGTACACATTGTTAAATTTTTATAAATGACATGTAGTTTTTATCTAATTCAGCCCAATTACAAGAAATGCAACAAGTTTTCCAGTATAATGCAAGATATGTAAATGTATAATGGTAGACTAGTATGAAACAGATTTAATGATTTGCTG
Source organism: Magicicada septendecula (assembly GCA_034769895.1). NCBI lineage: Eukaryota > Metazoa > Arthropoda > Insecta > Hemiptera > Cicadidae > Magicicada > Magicicada septendecula. The sequence goes on along the minus strand of CM068372.1, from coordinate 283,941,542 downwards.
TAATGATGAGCCATCTACTATAAAATACAATGTGTACATAAAAATAAAAATAAAGTAAATTTAAATTATTGTTGGAATTAACGGGGATATTGTAAAATCTTCTTGTTCATATATGATGTTTTTCCTTTGTTTTTCTGCTTTTTTGATTTCTATTACTTCTAAAAGATTTAAAACTTTCACTTTGCTGCTTCACTGTAGTAATTTTACGTTGTCTGTATCTAATGTGTGGTTTTCTATTATACAATATTCCGCAAAATCTGTATTAACTTTTTTATTAGTGAAGAGAAACATATATCATCTGTAAACTGTGGTAAGAAACGTAGGTGTAAAAAATATGAGTTATAAAAAGTAAACTAAGTTGTTTTTGTTGCAGTTAGATTAAAATGTAACATTTCGTAATGCACCAGAAAGTAGACAGAATTATATACCTAATTCTACACAATAAATACGTTTATTTTCTATACGAATATTAATAAATTTGCATCTAAAACTATCATGAAAATCGATCAGGAAAAAGATCTAGTTATTTAATATAGTAATACGAGTTATATTATCGGATATGAATAATCCTTAAACGTGTTTTTCAACACACACAAATAAATTTAAATAAGTGTCGTAAAGAATGAGCGGAATTAGAGTTTTTATGCTACAAAGAAAAATTGCTTTATGAATTATTGTCACGCATTTGCTTTCAAGCTGGACTATCGTTTACACCCACTGATGTTTCAATGGGCCTCAACTGTAATCGACATCAATTTAAGAACATACCGTCTTTCATCCTTATGCGCTAACTACGAGATACTTCTGGAGTATTTTAAATCCTCCTAAGGTCAAATACGAGTAACGTAATTTTAACATCTTCGTTTTATGCTACTCAGATATGAAAGTTCAAAACAACATTTAATACTTTCGAGAATCACAGAATCAATGTGAAATCGTGCTACAAATCTATTCGCTTGTTCCTACCCTTGTCTCCTTGGTTTCGTCACGAGTACATAAAAATCACGTCGCCTAATTTCAATGTAAATCTCGTCCTTTATATCCAGAAAGTTTTTGTAAGAACCTTAAAAAAACACTGTAAGGCGAAAAATATGACACAGTAGGAACACGAGCCAAGGAGATTTTATATATTTTATAAAAGTTATTACATGTACTGCCCATAGATTAATAGACTTATGACTGTGGATATATAAGAAGTTAGATCTATAAGAAAAAAAATAATTTCTTCTTAATAATTAAGAATTATTTCAGAATTATTCTGAAGTGACATTTTATTCATAAAATATTTTTTGATTCAGAATGGACAGTCGCTGGCCTCACAATTGATTTAATATTACCTATAAAGATATAATAATTAATACCATCAACCTGGGGGGGGGGGGGGCATTTCTTCCAAAACACTTCAGGTGCAAAATGATTACTGCCCTGTCCCAATACTCATTATTACATACAGTTTACTTTTCTATTTTAAATGGACATACAATTTGATGTAGTAATATATTGTATATAAATATGTTTGTTAATTTGTCCCATCGATTCGCATTTATCTGTAAACAGTACAACTTCAAATGAAGCTGTAGTTTCAAATGTTTTTCTATTTGTAACTCAAGAAGAGAACAGAATATCTTAATAGCAACGGCACCTATATCGAAACCAAGTAAACATGGTTTTGAATTCAGCCAGCTTTTGAGCAAAAATAACAATATTAAATATTATTATTATTATTATTATTATTATTATCATTATTATGATTATAAGTAGGGCTATTTAATCTTACAGGCTTCCAATAGTCAACAATGATTCCTCACAGGTATTTATTTTGCTTATTTTATTTACGAGCATGTTGTGACTATGTAACACCTCATCAATATGTAATGTAAGCCTATACTCCTCATAATATGTGCCTACCCATGTTGTCAATACTCATCAACCTTTGCCCCTCTCCTCCCCAAAACTATTTGAAGTTATTGCAACTCACTACATACTGTCGTTCTTAGAACGTTTTACAATCATAGAAACGGTGTTCCGCAAACGTAAAAAACGGATCATCGTCACAAACGAACGATATGTATTATTATATCAGAAGCAAATACATATACTTATCACGTACACTAAACACGTATCAGAGCCAAATAGTTTCATGTAACTAACCTAATTTTCTATTGTGTTATGTAAAAAGTTACTGTGATTAGTGTGATATTATTCCACATCAATCATCTTTGTTTTTCGTGTGAACGTGAGAAAATAGGCACGTCGAATATGTATTGGCTCATGACAGTTACTTATCGTAGTGAGATAAGACACAGACCACCAGCGTATCAATGACCAATATTACAGACCAACATTGTATTAATTACAATAATGTGATTAATACACTGGCACTTTGTAGACACAAATATGGAGCCGGTTGTCCGTTGGCCTCTAGACTATGACTTATATATACCCGTTCACTATTACGTACAGTACACTAGTTTTCCACGAGTATCTCTGCATCACGAACAACGTCTAGTTTTCGTAGTTTACAATTTGCTGAACATGTTCCGGTCGATTCACGTTTTATGTTTCTGTGAACGTGGACAGCGCCTAATGCCAAAATAAAGTTGCATAGCCAGGAATTTTTCAATGCTGGCGCCCCTGACCAGGCCTTTTAAGTGGGATTTTTGTAGATGATAAACGAGTATAGAGGCGTCGGTGGTTACATATGATTCGCCATTTATATCGTACTGTATTTGTTACATGACAGCCAATAGCCAGCTGGCACTGCCCGCTTGCAGATTTTCCTATAAAACACAACTGGCGACAAAATCACAATGGGGGGGGGGAAGTGTAACCTCCAAGAACCATCTGGCTACGCCACTTATTTTAATTTACCATATTTGGTTTAATTAAAAATGGGTTTTATCTTATTTTAACGTATTGAAAGGTTCTCAACTAGGCTATTTAAAAAACATATTTTTACAGTGCTCTGTTGTTAGTTTGTTCAATGGTGTGTATATTTAAATTTGTAAAACTTGAATGAAGAACTACAACCTACAGAACTTGATAGATTGATAATACTTAAGGAACCTTTGTAATAGATAACGTTCCCTTGACACATAAAAGATAGTACAACCTTGAATTTGGACAAACTGGACTGATTGTTATGGTGACCTCATCTCCCGACACGAGATATTTCTAATGGCCCAGTGTTACGTCCTTTTGTTTGACAATGTCTCTCACAGTACGGTTAATCAAATAATAGTCAACAAGACTTTTCGTGCTCCTAAACTGAGGACACTCTTTATTTAGTCACTTATTACGGATGTAGAACTCAAAGCTCAGTCCATCACACACCCTACTGCTCGCGCACTCCAAATGTCAACTCAAATCTACTTTATATTTTTACATTTTTGAGTGATATCATGTTTTGTAGTTTGACTGCTGACCGTGTTTGTTTATTGTTTTACTGTCCTTATTTTTCCGTGTATTCGTATGTTTTATATGTGTGATGCGTGCGCACGCGCGTGTGTATGTTCCTAATCACACATATTTTTCTTGTTATTTAAACATTTATAATAAATAATATTTTATATATTTAAAAAAAGAATATATATATTTTTTATATTATTTATTTTACACTATTTTTAAAGTTTATTTTAGATTATTGTCATCTTCAGGAATGTAAACTCTCAAAACATTATAAAATAAACAATAAAAAATATTCTTGTTTAAACAAATATAAAATAGATTATATATTATTAATACATATATAGATATATTTATTTATATGTACGCGGAACGGTAGTTTCAATATTTTATTCAACAAAATTTAAGTCGTCTGACTAAGAAGGAGTCCACTTAAACCTTTCGTTTATTAAACGCGTCTAAAGGGTCCAGATTCTCAAAGAGTAATTAACTTCTATAAATAAATATTTAATCAATTATAAACTTAGGCTTATTAAATTATGTTTACACAAATACTTATACTCAATACTTAGTATGATGTTACATACTCATTGAAACCAATTTATATGTAAAATTAAGTTATCAGGAAAAATTTATAATAAAAGTTATGATACGGCAGAAGGACAGGTTTTCAGTAGCTTTATTCATCATCATCATTATTCATTATTACAGCAACAATAGCAACAACAATTACACCAACAACAACAACAACAACAACTACTACTACTACTACTACTACTACTACTGCTGCTACTGCTACTGCTGCTGCTGCTGCTGCTGCTACTATTTCTACTGCTACTGCTACTACTACTACTACTACTACTACTACTACTACTACTACTACTACTACTACTACTACTGCTACTACTGCTGCTGCTGCTACTACCACCACTACTTTTTTCTGAAAACTTGCATCGAGATACAAATAGGGGATGCCACACTCCCGCGTGCATCGGAATTGGTCAACAGGTCCACTAGTGGCGTAACTAGGTGCTGCTCCTAGGGGGGGGGGATGAGACTAGTTTGAAGGTTGGCCTACCTATTTTCCTCAGGACAAATGAGATATTCAAGATCCTACCCAAACAATTATTTATACGATGAACATTATAAGCCTTGTTTTAATACACACAGCTGGTTTAGAAATAGGCCTACTCATCGGGAGGCGTCGCCTGCTCGATCTGGGCCTGACATTGGCCATACTCACGGCAATAAGATCTTTCATTATACGCAGCGCGCGCTAACCGCTCACCAAAACTCATCTTGATATCAATCATAACATCAAAATATTTTGCAGCCGGCTTTGTTTTGACACCGATCTCTCCTACCTGCCTTTTTTAAGACCACGGTCTCCGTCTTGTTAAGAGCCAGCTAAATCCTGTGTTCCTGCATTCAAGTGATTGCTCTTCGTATCACCTGGTTCAGCTTCAGCTGGGTGTAGTCAAGATTGCAAGCTGCTACACATGCCCTGCAACATCATCCACATACCCAACCGAAAGCCTTTCTCTAGGTAGGCTATCTCAGTTCTCAACAGTTTAGCACACGTCACGTTCCACAGATCGGGTTCCAGAATCCATAATCGAGAAGCCGCTCCACCCACGGTGCTATCTCGCACTGCACGTCTCAAGCCTCTTACAGCAGCTTGCGGTTCTTCAGATAAGATTTCACATCCGAAGAAGGTATTTTGGTTCGTGGAATTGATGTTTTAGAATCCCCAGCATGTTGCTTCATTTTGAGGAGTTGAAAGCGTTTCTCACATTCTTCCGTAAGTGTTGACTGTGATCCTCAGCGATGGCTACTTCAAAATCCTCCTGGATTGCATCTGGCGTTTTGATATTCTGAAACACCTTAGTGACGGTGAAGGTGATGACCTTGTGGTCGCTGGCAGTGTAATCTTCAATCACTTTCAATTCTCAAATACGCGGCATGAGACCCTCTGAAGTCAAGGAGAAGACGGGAGCGTTGCTACACGTCCCGGGCGGCGGAGGGTTGGGACAGCGCCGTCATTTAGTATAAAGTCTCGTATCGCCCCATAGAATTAGTTCGAGGCATACCACACTCACCTTGTATGCTGACAAAATGTTTTAACACCACTACAACCTCGTCTGTCATTCGCATGTGTAATGCCTTTTCATTCCCAATCGATTGGTCGTTTCAGATGCGAGAGTAGAAACTTCTACTATTTTCTCTGATGGTACCTTAAGGAAAAATTTGTAGTTTCCACAAATTAGCTTTTGTGAAAACATTGTTCTACAATTTAGCACTGTAATCATAATAGTCGGCTTGCGAACAGACCAAATATTCATCTGCCAGGAGAATATGACTGAATATTAATATTTTTCTGTAATATCAACAAAACAGTATTTGCACAGTTTCTAAAAAATTTTAAAGTCAGTTTTCTGGATACTAAATTGTGAATCGTCTTCTATACGCTTTACAGACACGTTTAGGAATGTGACGTTCGTGTTAATTGACGATCCGGTGACCGGTGTTTTACTGAATTGTAAAAACATGTTTACACAATACCTTTTACTTATTACATTATAACTAAAGCTTTCCTAGGCTCTTACTGCTTATTTAATTCTGAAAATGATTTTATCAATAGTAAATATCTAATACACTTGATACTTTTTATGATCGTTCCTTACTTATTATTAGCAACTGAACTTCTGACAACGCAGTGTATACCTCACTATCACTCAGGTTTCCAGGTATAATAAAATCGCACTAATTCGGACTATTTATTTAAAAGTATCTGTAATTAGTAAAACTTGAACTTAACGAAATTAGTCCGAATCTTACATATTGACTGTAACTACGGCATGACATTAAGCTTGTCTCTTTTTCACATAATAAAATGATAGGCCTATAGTACCCTGTTTATGTTTTATGTTGTATCTTAAGTCACACCTAATAGCTGATGAGTCTACACGATCTTTAAACTAGATATTATTCTAATGCTAAACAATAAAATATTGTAACAAAAAATTTTCGAAAGCATGAGCTGAGAAGGGGTGTCCCATTAGTAATACAAAAACAGTACAAATGTGATACACAAAAAAATTGTTGAACCTCTTATTGAAACAATATTTCGTATTTATAACAGAAGTCGACACAGTCATCACTTAAACTTACAAACCTAAAGGCGGCCATGCACATTTCGGTATATCTGTCAGGTTTACCTGTACAGGTTTACCTGCACAGGTGTGGTGCACACACACGCTACGGTTAACCGTCGAGGTTTTCAGTTGACCATGGTATCGACACAGGACGCTGTGATAGGTGTTTTGCTCGCGATAGAGTGCCGTAAGCAGAAAATATCGTCTACGGCACTCCCAATTTAATAGAAGCTTCGAGCTTCTTTGTCTTTTTACCGACGTTACTTCTTAAATTCTTTATTTTCTTCACTACTGTCTCCTTATCGGCGTTTGGTTCCGACTCTTTCAGTTTCTATACCAATTTTGAGTATGCGGCATCTCTCTTGGCACGGTCGTGGTAGAGATTGTCAACGTTAGAGAAGTTCAATTTGCGCCGGTAGGGAGAAAGGTGGGGGTACACGACAATATTGGTAGGTATATCCACTGCCCCCACTACTACACTCTCAAGTTTCACTGCGCATACGCTTCTCTATCGTTGACAACCTCTACTCCCTGCTTTTTATCCGCCAAAGACACGGTTCTGATTTGTAAATTTCAATAAATTCTTCTAAAAACTTAAATAAACTATATTAACTAACTAACTGAAATAGCTGGAAAAAAACATGCACACTGTTCTCGCCTCCAGATGCAGGACAACTGAGACCTGCGCAGGCGAATGGCACACACGCTCCGGTCTGCACTCTTGGCGCAGGTAAAAAGAATCAAATTTTGATACTTCGGAGGTCACCCGTACACAGGTCAGGTTGCCTGTGTGGTTGTGATAGCACTCACGCTCCGGTTTACCTATACAGGTTACCGGTACAGGTAAACCTGACAGGTATACCGCAACGCGTATGGCCGCCTTAAGATCATTAGGCCTACAGTAGTAAAGTTAGATTTTTAACAAATCACTTAATCAAAACAAAATGAAATAAAACCTTAAAGTTTACGGCCAATGGGATTAAATAAAACCTGATGATAACTAATATTATAACGGAAAATGTATTTTTCTGTAACTATAGTGAAGTAAGAACATTAACCGTAAGTCCCGTTGCATATATGCTATCACTTGCACGTAGTTTTAAAGAGGTATTTAAAATTTTTTACCAGACAAAATATAAAAACAACAAGTTACAAACAACAACGAAAACAATGACCGTTAAGGCGGGTTTACACCAGATCTTGACTTGACCTGACTTGAGCAGACCTGACTGGACCGGACTGGAGTGGACTTGAGTTTAGTTTGTTGTGAGACTTCAAAAGTAAAGTATGACAGTGTCGCTAGCGCTTTTAGATTTGTCCTCAGAGTCTTCAGTTTCTGAGATTGCATTTTTGTTTCAAACTATTGCATTGAAAAATAATAAAATATAGACCAGTGCGTATATAAAGGAGAGACAAAAATATGGAGAGTTCCCCACTCTTTAATTAGACGTTTAATGCGTGAACAATTCAAGTACAACTTCCTCTGAATTGAAAAAGTATATTCAGTTTGGAGGTGGTGGGGGAACTTGAGTCAGTATTCAACCCGTCGGCGACCGGAGCTTTCCTGACTACGGCCTGGTTCGTCGGTCAAGTCAAGTCCGGTCAAGAAGCGATATGACTGCTATCGTTAGAATCTGTGTTTGTCGAACAAGGAGAAATGCAAAAGATTAGGGGAGGCACTAAATTCGGAAAAGCAGTAAAGGAAAGAAATAGGGTAAAAAACCGTGATCACGAATAATTATTATTGAACAATTTTTGCTGTTGTTAGAAATGTTTTACAAAATTGAGAACTGGATAATAAAATTCCAGTAGATTACAATGTTTTGAATACGTATAGTATAAGTCATGATTTACTCTAACGGATCAAATGAGCCCGCTGGAACATGAAATTCCATAACTATCAGCATGCAGGATTTAGCTACCTACATTTAGATAAAAAATATCTCCATGAGTTGGACATCAGAATTTCCCAGACACAGATACAACTGGCAAGTAAAAAAAAAAAAACAAATTACTATGTGTTAACAAACTTAATCGGGTCATGATTGATGACCTGGTGTCAATTACATACCCAGTCAAACATCAACATAATTACATTATGTGTTAAAGTGTCGTGTTACGCCTTGTCACATTAGTTATGAAAGTCATTAATCAAGAAAACATTCATGCACTTCGTTAAGAGGAGAAATTTGTTTGAATGCCAGTTATGACCGGAATTTTTTGGGGGGAAAAGATAAGGGTCGTTCCGATAGACGGCTGCACGTGGGTACAAAGGGCGAGTAGGCCTTTGTACTTACTGTTGGTGAGAGGGCGGGGGTATGTGGCAGTGTTACAGTGTAAATCGTAACGCGGCCGTCGCGTTGTCGACAATACAAGTGACGTCGTGCGGTGACCACGTGTTTGTGTGTACATGTATAGAGAAGTTCAATTTGCGCCGGTAGGGAGAAAGGTGGGGGTACACGACAATATTGTGTAGTGGTCGATGATGTGACTCAAACGGTGGCTCTTCACCTGTTTTTGACGTTCAGTGCTACAAATAATAATAACTTTTATTTTCACAACTCAACACGATATTTGTTTAATGATAAATAATGTAAGTAATGAACGCTTACATTTAATTATTGTATGAATGCTTGTGACTTTTCTGTATAATATCTATTTTAGGAATAGAAATGCATATCTTGCACTAATTTGTTCATGTTATGGCACAATTATTTTGGCCGTGGATACCACCGTATTCTACCAGCATAAACAAACCTACAAAATTAAGGTTACATACGAGTAAACTTTAGTGATAGAAACAAATTCATAAAACTTAACAATAGACAACAATTTTATTAGTGTCGATATAAGAGCATGTGGACCATACTCGCACAGCAACACAGCTTAAAGTTAATGTTCACTGAGATAAAAATTAATGTTAAAATTAATATAACGCAAACTTATTTTTTGTACTTATGTTTAAGTAATCTGAAGATGGTGGTAATTGTTGCCAAAAGAATTGTGTTCTACTGATACGTTCATAAATTAATTCTGCGACAAAAATAGTGTACCATTTTTATGTCGAAAATGTAATAATACCAACACCTCGATGCATCTGGTCGATATAGATTTTATGACTTTGTTTCTGAAGATCTGAAGACCTGAAGACCCAAGACATTTTGAACTTTCTCGTGAGTATTTAAAGATGGAAATCCTTAATTTCTAAATTTATTGCATGCAAATTTAATCGTATTTTACAAAACCTATCGGCAAAATGCAAACTTGCTAAAGCTTATCTAATGTGTGTGACAGACAGAAAACACCTGCTGACCTTGTGCTCAGTGCATCGTTTATATAACACCGCTCCTGTTACTTGTCACCTTCTGTTTATTTTTTATAAAATCCTCTTCCGTTAGTTCTCACATAACAGTATTTGCGTTCTCGTACGTAATACTACGATCCGTAAGATCTCCTCACGAGGTTAGACTATATTACAATATAATCTAGATTTTATACATTGTCAGCGAACTATAACTAATTATAAAGATAAGTAAGAAAAGTGTGTGTGTGTGTGTGTGTGTGTGTGTGTGTGTGTGTGTGTGTGTGTGTGTGTGTGTGTGTGTGTGTGTGTGTGTGTGTGTGTGTGTGTAATACATATTTAAATATACTTGCTAAAGCTTAACTTCAGTCAAGTGAAAACATTGAACCTTTCGAGGATTTTGACAGTTGATAATTCCCACTGAAGAGACAGTAGTTCGCAGTTTGAGTTTACTGTTGTAAATTAGGTTTCTTTTTGGACTTTCCTTAAGTAACAGTAGGTACAATTGTTGGTGATTTATTAATGGGTATCCAGTCGCGGTACGTGAGGTCACAAAGTTGGTCTGTAATAGTAGAGACGATGCTGGTCAGTAAACAGACATTAATGAGTTCCCAGTCTCGGTGCCCTGTCTCTCAAAATATACATAAACACTTGGTATCCGCAACCTTCAACCACTTTGTAATACACATCTAGATAGGCCTTTGTAAAAGAGTTAAACTATTTATTTAAAATTATGTTGGCCTACGAGCATGTAAGAAATAAGATCACAAACTACCTTGATCAAATATGATATTAATAATTTATATAATAGTTTATGGTACTTATTCCAGTGTACCGACTCTTGATTTATCTCAGGGCGCCAGTAATAATAAACACAAATTAAAGTATGTTAATCAACTTTTAATGAACAATTTGCATTTATACATTACAAAAATTTCTTTATATGACTTGAATTGTTTATCGTACAAATTGAATATTATTAATTAGCAGTGAGTCCTTTATGACAGATTGAGTCACTATATTGAATACAACAAAATTATTTATCAACAACATAGAATTAAATGTTCATTATTCGTTACTTGCGTAAGATTCCTTCCAAACTGCGTGGTCCTGAAGCTGTTGTAGATCGGTGAGTCGTCAGCAGCCGTCGTCGTGTGTTAATCCTGGTTAAAACTGCACAATTCACTTTATCACAGGTGCACTACACTGACATATGGATTATACCTATAACTATTGTATAATTACACTCTGGACACAAAGATGCCTGAAGTACAAGAGTTAAAGATACCTTAAGTGCATTTAACTCAGTTCACGTCGCGTTTGACTCGACTAATTCACACCGTCGTAATTTTCTTTCGAACTCCTTCGCCTTCTTCCGCGATTTACCGCTACGTATTGAATTAATAGAACTTCGTATGTATTATTATTTCTTATTGTTTATTATAATTCCGATCATCCACTCTTTGACTTATTACGATTTATTGAAACTTTATTTATAACTCTAGTATTAATAATTATCACGTTCCCGTACTTTGTTACTTCTGAGAAATTTACTGATTCTTTATGTTATTTATTCAAATATATAACTGACGCAAAACAACGTACGCGAGTCTCTTCGTATAATTCCGCCGATATAAAGAAGACTGCCTTATTTCTCTCTAAGTTCACAATATATACATGCCTCAAGTCTCTCTTACTTACGATCTACAGCAAAACGTTCCTATAGGTTGAAACTACCGCTAAATACAAATTCGCCCAATCTGCTTAACTAAAACCTCCCGCGCAGTACATGACGCTTTTTCTGATTCGCCCAACGTTTTTCCGTGTGCCACGTGCTAAAAAAACTAGCGTCTATAGTTATCTTTGTTGCACAACGCTCTCTCTCGTCTACGTTAACTATTGTTATATGCACTTAAGTTTACAACGTTTGGCAAACACCCTTACTATCTGAGCACATAATACATTTTATGACAGTAGTGTCCCAAATCGTGCCTTAACATAAAAGTACATTCATTATTTTCGTCAGCCCCAGCGCCGGCGTTATTAACTTACTGCTTTACTCTACAGGCTTTTTACAAGTTAATTTTCTTTGAACTATTGCCGCCTACGGTTCTGGCGTCTCAATGCCTCCCCGCTTTCTAAAACACACCCTTCTTTCTGCTTTCAGCATAGTTTATTTAGTAAAATTATCAATTGATCAAATTTTCCGTTACAACTTTCAGGAAAGCCAAATATATTATTTCAGGTAAGTGTAGTTCTTGTTTGATTTCATTAGTCTTAATGGGAGAAATAATAGTAATATATAGCTCTATTAATTTGTCACGACATCTTTCTCGAGTCCTTTTAGATTTCGTTTCTCGCAAATTAGTTCTATTGTCATTACCATAAATCGTACAAACACAATTAGAGCGTGAATCAAATTTCTTGTTAAGCAATAATACTTAGCCAGCACACTTCGTGCACTGCTGTAACCTGCACTTCGTGTTTCCTGTAGACCTTCAAGAGAGAGTTATTGTGTTATCGTAGTTAATAAACGTAAGCAATGAATTAACAACAGTACATGTTCTTTGTAGGTCCAAGAAAGAAAGAAACAATTTTCACTAGCAGGGAAAAGATATTGATGCCAGTCAAGCTAACAGACTGGCTAACAAATTTATGAGCCGGGGATTTCCCCGCCCTCAAGTCGCACTCTGTATACATGCTAATAACAGTGCTAATATTTCCTCATTATGCTAATTTTTCATATATTCTAATTTCTCCCTATATTTAATTTAATGCATATTTCTAATTGCTCCCTCTCTCGTTTTCTCCGTTCTGTACCTAGTGTACACGAAAAATCTGCCTGTACAGCCTTGAGTCACTTTCTCGTGCCGGGGCTGAAGACGCCATGTATCACAACAGCTCGGCGAACCTTGGTTATGCTGTTGAAGTGGTGCAATGCCTGGTGAAGGAAATGGCGGGTGGCAGTCAATACGGAGAAATCCGAGGCTACTGCCTTCTCCCGCTAGCTAACTACCAGATGCCAAACCCTCTCTCCAACGGTCTGCGTCACTCTTGACCGGCGCCTAAGCTTCAGAGCCCACATGTTCAAATGTCCCCAGTGTTCCCGCAGCGTTAAAGCCAAAATTTTCCCATTTCTAACGCATCGATGGACACAAAACTCAGGATCAATTGCTATTTCTTAGAGCCATCCTGACATGCGCAGCGCTCGTATTCTGGTCTCTGAAGCGTTCCAATCCGGAACCCTCTGCTCCGTCTCTAACTCTCCTAGATACCTTCGCTTGAGGAGTTCGTGCGCTCCTTAGCGCGCAACATCTTCAACCATGCCTCCAACTCACCTTAGCACCATCTCCACCTCCTTAGTACGGATAAAGGCCCACCACCAATAAAACTTAAATGACTCCGAGCCTTGCTCAAGGACCCGTCATAAGCTCTCTTCTACTCATCCCGCCGACCTTGCGAAGCTTTGCCTCCCATCCCTCCTGCCGACTTCGTGGAACATGGAAACAGATGGATCGGAAGCTTCGTTTGTCTTAATTGTGCCTAGTCCCATCTTTTGTGAGCGATTCCTTCCCCTCTGCTCTCTGCTGTAACCCGGCATTGCCGTACGGAAGCCCCTGGAGGCTTTTCCTGCGCTGGCGGACGTGCTTTGACCCGTTGTAGGCTACCAAACCCTGTCTTGGTACCTCCCAATCGAACGATCTGCAGAGACTCCCTGACAATCTCAAGAAAATACACTACCGTGCCAAATCATGGCGACATGTAACCGGAAGCTGTGCTTGCCTTAGGCATGCCAAATGCTGCTTTTTTGAACGATTCCTTCTCTTCTACATTCATGTGTATTTTATGATCTCGTTCACCTTAATTTTTATTTAAGCTTTGGTTTGCTAACTATTAAGAATTAAGTACTCACAAAATTAATTTATGAGGGTGAATAAAATAAAAACTCGAATAGTTATTATATTATAATTTTTTGAACAGTAAAGAAATGAACTTACATAATTTTTCACGTGTCAATGACGTATTATGGAAATGTTCTACCTTTTTGGTAGTGTATGGATACCTCTAGAGAAAAGTCTGTAGTTCATTATGGTAGCCATTAAACCTTCAGGCGCCTCTTTGAGTGGACCAAACACTTGAAAATTACTAGATCCGGAGAATACGGTGGTTACGGTAGTTACTCAAATTTCAGAGCTTGGATATTCCCAGTGTTGCACGAGCAATATGGAGTCGAACATCGTCATGCTGTAACAAAACACCAGTATTCAGAAGTCCACGTCATTGCACCTGACAGAAGACGGTTCTTGAGAATGTTTGCATACGTTGCACTGGTGACAGTTTCTCCCTGGATGTGTAGTGCTCCAACATTACCTCTCGTTCATGCTAAAAGAAAGTTAACTTAACCTTCCCAGCCGATGGTTGTATGGGAAATTTTTTCGGTTTTGGTGAGGAGCTAAAGCGCCATTTTTTGCTTGTATTTTGGGTTTTTGGTTGGCGGTAGTGAGTCCAGATTTGATCTTCCGTGACAATTGTACCTAGGAAACTATCTCATTCAGGTTCAGATCACCGCAAAAGTCCCTTGCAACACATCGATCTTTCAATTCTGCCATAACTGGCGTAGCGCCCATCTCGTAGAGACTTTATTGAACTGAGAATATCATGGATGATATGGAGTGCCGATACGTGACTAATATTCATGCAGACAGCTGTTTCATCCATTGTTACTCACCGATTTTCCTTCACGCTGGTTTCAACTGCTGAAGTGATCTCTCGGTGTTGCTTGATCTGGTCGAAGTCAATCCGCTACAGAATTAATGCCGTTTACTCCGTTCGTACACTTGCTGCAGTGACAGACATGCGTCACAATACTGAACTTTGGTGCACGTTGTAAATGGAGCCGCCATCTTTATACAGACGTCAGAGAGGTCACGAAATCGAGAATAATTTTAACAAAATCGAACTGCTAAGACTTACAACGTAGAGTACGTATTTTGGCAACTAGAAACTTTCTCACGATAACACAGACGAGTATGTTTATATTTGAACAGGTATATTGACTACCGTTTCTGACAGTGGTACAGGATCTCTATCGTTCTATTTATAGGCTTATATTTACGGTAGGAACTGTAGCAATTTGTTTGCTTATGTAGTGGGTTGAATGAGTCACAAACATGATGAGAAACTCTGACTAGAAACTTTGTTCAAAACAAATAAATATGTGTGGATGGTTTTGTAAATGCTGAGTCATCTGAGGCTGCAATGTTTTTAGTTTAGTGCTGTACGAAAGTGTTTATCCGTACAGAGGGAAACTGTTCGGTAACGAAAGTCACATCTTTGTTTTTTTTTATTTGTTTTCTTTCAACAAATATGATACTCTTAGCACGGGTTAAATGCGTTATATTGAAGTTGGTACTAACGCACCATAACGTCAACTGCACTTGTATATTACATTATTAAGGATTAACTGTGTCTCGCTGTGGCTTATAACCACGTACTAGTAGTAATAGTACCACACTTCTACTACTACTACTACTACTACTTTTTTTACGAGGGAGACTGTGGAAAATTAATGTTCGCTGCAGGAAAGTCTGTACTCCTATGGTGTGTGGGACTCGCAATAACCAAAACCACAAACCCTTTTTCCGTGGCATACATCCGCCCTGGGACTCAGCTTTCGGAATATTTAAAGGTGGTGCCATTCGTTCTTTGTCCATATGGACGTTTATCTGTTTTAAACGTCCAGCGTGCCCACGTTACCTGTTTTTTCTGCTATTCTGTCAGCGGCCCTAGCAAGATCTTTCCTTAGTACCTTCTCTGTGTAGGCTGCTACCTGATCCCAGTGGTGTTTATTCTGCAGCATTAGTCCGATGATATTTTTGGGTGAGACCTGTCCAACTACATTTTCCAGGGTTTTTGCCTCTCCTCTTTCTATCTGTCGCAGGTGAAAAACGTGTGATACACATCGACTAGTTCCTGTTTGCAGAAAATGCAGTCTGGTCTGTCTGCTTTCCCCATCCTATATAGATAAGTCCGGAACAGGCCGTGAATAGTTAGAAATTGCGTTATGAAATAATTAATCTCGCCTTGTCTGCGGTCAATCTACTCAACTAACTGCTTTATGAGCATAGCAGTCCATCTTCCATTCGTGTCACTGGTACATCTTTCCTCCCACTGAACCATAGTATGGGACCTGGCCTTCCTGTGAGCTTGTACTTTACATACTTTGGCCTTCCTCTTTTAAACCTGTTTCCGCTTCTGTGCCAACAGATCGATTGGAATTATTCCCATGACGACAAGAACGCGGACTCCAAAACTGTGCGGTAGGAGCAAGCCACTTCGCTGCACTGCTAACATTCGTCTTCTGTAATTCTGGAGTAATAATAATAATAATAATAATAATAATAATAATAATAATAATATAATAATAATAATAACAATAATAACAGCCTACTGTCGACATCTAGCTTTAAGATTCGTATAATCAGATTGTAAATGTGTCCTTCCCTACTTATTTACAGAACATTTATTCAATGTTTATCATGCAGTTCGTGTGTATATTACAACATTAAAAAAGTCACTCATTTTAACAATATCTTGACAATTGACTGTGTGTTTTAAAAAAGCTCTAATTATTACGTCAATTTTAGCAATATTCTGGCATAAATAATAATAATTGTTTTGAACAAATGAAATAGTTGTAAGGCTAGTGTCATATTTATGACGTATCCTTCAATGAGGTGTACGTCCATAATCCGTAAAAAAAAACAAAAGTTCTGAACCTTATTTTAAGTATCCAGATTTGATACCAATACATTTTTTAAACACCAAACGATTCACTCATTCTCTATTCTGGTAAAGCTTTTGCAGTGAATGTCAATGACATCGAGAATAAAGGTCTCAATACCGCATGTCTACAAGTGGAAAGTAATCACTTTTGTCTGATATAGTCGTGGCTAAACTGTCCAACGAAGACCGCGGTATACGTATGTTCCTACCTTCTACTCGCAAATAATTTAACACTCATTTTTTGCAATAATCCAGTTGGCACACTTCACAATAATTCTCAATAACAATGGACTACTGCTTAAGTTACTACGTCGCAGACAAACATTCACATAATATCATGTAGAACAACCTGCGCTGTGCAGCCTTACAGTATTCAGAACGTCTTAATGTTGTTCTAAGGCTTTCACGGCCGGTGTCAGTTGTATTTGAAATGTGGCCTTCACCACAGTACTGTGGGCCTGACGTACGTCACCCCGCTTTAGGTAGACTCGAATATCCACTGAAGATGGCAGCCAGTGGTGCTGCTGAAAGGTTTGGTTTGAATGTAAACCTTGGACCACGGCCAAACAGCCCACCAGATAATCAAATTCAACTCATAACGTCTATTTATAACGGTAAACGCGCAATACTCATTAAGTCAAGGCATCTAGTTTACTGTTGATTGCATTCGACACCCAATAACTTTAATTTTACACAACCGATCGTAATTAGACAATAATAAAAATGCTTCCATTTTTGTTGTGCCGATGTTAGGTCAGTGGTCTGTTGTTGCTGTTAGTTCTTTTGCCAGACGTTTCGGCTGTAACTGCTGTAGACCGTCTTCAGTGGCTGACTTGTCTACCAGTGGTGAATTCGGTACCTTACGGTGCCTACCTTTATCGGTTAAGACAACTGGCGGTGTTTTTGATTGGCGGAAGCTTCACTAATGGTATGGGCATGACCACGTGCAAAGTTTTTTTTTTTTTAATAAACTACTAAGCTCCCAGGGTTGCAGATCTCGCTCACTATTTAATACAAAATTATTAAATAATTAATGTAATGTAATTTTTCAAATATCAAAAAAATTATGAAAATACCGTTTACTCTGTTATTATTATTTTTTTTAATGAAGTAACATTTGTAAAACAGACAATCATACGATAAAAACTCAAAATTCAGAACTACTGCGTTGGCTATTTACTTAAATTTATTACCATAATGCCTAAATGGCAAACAATTTAGTCCTATCTCTTTAGTTTATGTATGTTTCATATATGTATCCATTGTAGATGCCTACATCTAACATTTTCAACAAATATCATAACTTATAACAATATGTAAAGTTTTTGTGCAAACATAGCTTACAAACGTTTTGAAGGCGGTCTAAAATTTGCAACAGTGGTTGTCAGGGTTTAATTTTGTTAAATTATTAAAGATATGGGAGTTTGTGTTTAAATAAAATTCCTCGTAATTTGATGCCCTACGAAGACTTTTGCAATTTCTTTTTTAATTTTGACCCGTGGTGATCCTAAAGTTAAAATAGTTTCAGGTTAACACGATATTCGGATTATGGGTAAAATTGTCTTTACTTTAATTTTACTTTACTTTAATGCTTCTTAAAATCGGCGTGACAAAGCGTTTTTTTAATGACTCATTAAATCGCGGCTTGCGAAAAATTCCCCCTGATGTTTTCCTCTGACATGAAGAAGAGAACATATCCCGGACGAAGGGAAAACCGTAATAATTATACAAATATAATATAGTTATTATAAAAACCATAAGATTTACTTACCACTTGCGACTGATTAGCGTCAACCTTTATCATAAGACGGGAAGATGTATTGCAACAACACAGACGTAATTAAATCGCTTTCAGTATTTCAAATCATTGAAAAGTCAGTAACACATACACTAATTAGCATTAGGAAAAAGTCGTTATTAGACTTTTGTTAGTAAACTGTTTCATTTTGCTATTTTATAATTTGTTTGCAGTTGTATTTTCTTAAGAGAAACTTTTAGTTCATTTCTGCATTTATACACCCTCATTTGTTGCTATGTCAGTAGGTCGCCAAGACTTGTAGCTCAAAGACTCAGATATCTAAAACTATCGTCTGACATAAGTAAAACCAATATTTTCCATTTTATTTATGACTTTCTGTTTAATTTATGAATGTTATTTCCATTTTCACTGTTGCTAATGTACAGAATAAAATATAAGTCGCTTGACACTAAATTTATCCTCAATTTAATAATAACCGTGCATTAATAAATTACGAGCGGTTTTGATAGGTTTGCCCATCTTGTAAACACAATTTTAAAACTTTTTTGTCGATGTTTCGATAAAATTTGTTGTTAGCTTCAGGACCTGAGTCATTGTTACATAACGAGTGTTTTGTGTGAATGAATATGTTACACAAACAGTAGTAGTAGTAGTAGTAGTAGTAGTAGTAGTAGTAGTAGTAGTAGTAACAACAATAATAACAACAACAACAATAATAATAATAACTATTATTCCTGCACATCATTATCCTTCTATCAGTAAGGTGCAATTACAATATTTCAATAATGTTAAAATTCTCGAATACATAGATCGTTACGCAACTATTCAACGCAGAATGATCTCCATACGGCTGGAACAGCTTAGCGCGCCGCTGCGTGCTAAGAGTTATGTAGCCACTTTTGTTATTTTTCATTTAAATGTAGTAATGTATTTTTGTGAAGGGATATATGGTCCACCCTGCATTACACCGAAATCAAAGTGTTCAAACAAATGCGCTTCTTTAATTGGAAAACAGTTCTGTTAGTTCGGCTTCTTGGGATAACTCATTCAATTGATGATGCTAAGGCCAGTTCAACCAATCTTTCATGACTCATTGAGCACGAATGTAACATATTATAAATTTAAATTTAGAAAAATTCTCTTAGCACATGGAACGGAAGTTGCAAAAGTATATCAGATTATAACTCTCTCTCTCTCTCTCTCTCTCTCTCTCTCTCTCTCTCTCTCTCTCTCTCTCTCTCTCTCTCTCTCTCTCTCTCTCTCTGTCTGTCTCTGCCTCTCTCTCTCGCTATCTATCTATCTCTGTCTGTCTCTCTCTCTCTCTCTCTCTCTCTCTCTCTCTCTCTCTCTCTCTCTCTCTCTCTCTCTCTCTCTCTCCTCTCTAAATTTGCTCCCATCAAATTGTGCTGTTAGTGGGGGGGGGGTGACTATGATCAAAATTACTATGAGTAAAATTTTATTTTCAAGTAGGCCTAAGCAAAGCTTCCTCAATATTACACCATTTTAGAGCGAGTGAAAATACAGCTCTGCAGGTTATGTGCATTAAATATGCACGATGTGAAACCTTGTCCAATCGCGAGGACAATTCGATCTTGTGCGATACCTGTTTGAACGAATAGACTATTACTAAAGTGGTAACAGTAGGCTCGATGTAATTATGCCTTAGCCTTTGTTAGTGATGGTACCACTGTCTGACTCATAAGTTGTTTTTTCTAGTACTACATGACGTTTTCGGATTTTATCAAAATTTGCGAGAAAAAAATGTATAGAAAAGATTGTCACAATCGAAAGGCCAGCGATGACCTACGGCCGGTTTGTGTGTGATATTGTTTTTGTGTTACTGGTTCTGATAAACAGAGCTGTAACCCTGGGTTAAAAAATATCTCCGAGACGGTGCCATCAATCATATGTTTACCACAATTTAACAGCTCGTTTGTTAATAATCAGTAACAGCGTGAAACACAAGCGAGCTGTATCCGTGGCCTACGCTGATTGCACTACTGAGTCGGAAAAAACGTGTAACGAAAGGAAACTTGAAGTTCCAATTGTAATATTAGGCAGTACTCTGGTGAATTTCAACATTAAGTTCTTGAAACAAAATTTTTTGCGTGTTTTAATTTTAAAGCCTTAGCCGACTACACTGTCTGTACATCTTTCAGGAAAACATTAAAAAAGTTAATTTTTGTAAAAAAATGTAGTTTCAGCCCTAGTGAGACCTTCAGTGTTATAAAACCGTTACATCAACGTGACAGTCAGTTCACAGTCGGAGTAAGAGATTTTTTAAATGTAAGTACCAGTGTCCACTTTTGTAATGTCTCCGTTGTTCCTTGTAGCATTCAAAATATGTTTACACGTTTTCTAAAACATTTTTCGAGAATTCGTTTTCTAGCTAATGTGTTTAGATATAAGTACATTATTTTGCACGGTTTGTGTGTGTGTTAATAATTTCATATTTAAAATTTACTAAATTTAAAATGTATAATAAAATCAAATGTAAATTTAAATGCGATATTTAGAAACGTTCTTAGAAACGTTGACTGTTTATGGAGATAAATGACATTCCTTGTTCCTTATTTAATTTAAAAGTAAATTATTTAAAAAATTTAAAAAGCATTAAAGCGTATAATAAAATGTAGGTGAGTATGAAATGAATCAATAAAACTCGTGAAATTACAAATATTAGTAGTAATAGAGTAAGATGTCTGTAGCAGCAGTAGCAGCAGCAGGAGTAGTAGTAGTAGTAGTATCCATGTATATTACATACGTAATATCAATCACACAACTAGTTTATGGCAAAGAAGCTAAAACATCATTAGCTATTTGGTTTAATATGAAAAATTGTACTCAGGAGCGTAAAATATCGATGTAAACGATGTAAACAGTATGGATAGTGTTTTCAATACCAGCAGTGGCTTAAACAATAAAAATAATAATATACATGATTGAACATTCCTTGTCACATACATGATTGAATGTGTATTCAGAAATAACATATTTTGCTATGCTATATGTAGACATGTATTGTCAGCTTTACCAATTCTAATTTAAATTCGATGATTACTGCATCTATAATTATTTATAAAGATAATTAAAGGATAATTATATTATAAATATTTTAAATTGTAATATTGTATTAATTTTATTTTGAAATATTATAGGTCCATGTATTTATGTATAACAATATATGAGGAATGTAATTATTTTGCTGACGTAAAACAAATTATCTCACCTCCCTCACACGCGCACACACGTGAACACACACACACACACACAATTAATTGATACGGATAAACTTGTTCAATACCAGTTGTGTGTAAAAATAGTAATAATAACTTTTATTAATAAACACATTTGAACATCCTTACAATCTGTAATCAGCTATAACATTTGAACATCCTTACAGTCTGTATTCAGTTATAACATATTTTATTAGGCTATATGTAGACATGTATTGCTATCTGTACCAGTTCCAATATACACTCGACAATTACTGCATCTATAAATATTTATAAATTTAATTAAGGGATTATTGCATTATTAGTATTTTAAATTGTAACTTAATACTGTATTAATTGTGTTTTGGAGTATTATAATTTTATTGTATTAAAGTTAAACAATGTATAGAGAATGTAATTCTTTTGCTGATGTAAAGCAAACTGTCTCAACACACACACACATTCATTCAATTAATTGTTCATGTTGTGGTTGATATTTTCTCTTGTGTCCGTACAGAGGTCGACAATAAATATTGTAATGTAATGTAAACAACGTAAACTTTCTCTTATACTAAACTTTCCATCGGTAAACATTTATTGATTGACAGTCACTATTAACTTAATGATTAGTTAATAGCCTACCGTTTAATATGAGATTATAAATTGTAAATTAATATTAGGTAGTTATACTTAAAATGGAATCCGGGATAGCTTTATGATAGACCGAAAGCTCGAGGTTTCTGCTACAGTTTAAGTGAAAAGGAATCCGTGTCGGAATAGCTAAAAGCTGTCTAAGCCACGATGGACCGTCAAAGCGTGAGTCGGGTACGCATAACGAACCCGTAAGCAGTTACTTGCGACTCGCCCCCAAAACTGTAATTGATTCTGCACACCTTTTGGTGCTTCTGTAACACAACAAGTACAAACAAGTTTTACAATTTTACAAGCGGTAAACAAACAAGTCGTGGCGGAAATTTGCGGGAAACAATAAGTAAACATCGAATTAATTTGTTGATTTTGTCCTCGAACTAGATAACGCAAATCGATAGCCGTGCGTGCGTGAGACAGCTGTAATGATGCCAAGTATTCTTGCACAACGTTTTCCACTTTTCTTTCTCGGTGTGAGTGGGACAACCTTTTCTTGAATCTTGTTTCAAGTCAACCTTTTCATTTTAGTCTGTTTCTCCAGTATCCAGTATTCCCCTTACAGGTTACGATCCTCCATTGCCTCAGTCATTTCATGTATCTAAACAGATATGCTGTTTTGCTGTTTCTTTTTCCGTTTTGCTGCCGGCTGGAAATCCCATAGTTTTCTAGGTCACCGTTATTCTGACAATCATCGCATGTATGCATACCATATTAATCTCTTAGCTTCAATTGGTTCTACTGTGTCCACTTCTGATATTCTTTTAATCTCGTGGTTTCTAATGGTGTCTAATCTTTCCACAACTTCGTTGACAGTAATCCACTGCCACTGCCATACGTTTTTGATTTTCTATCTGTTTCTGCACCGTAAGTAGCAATACAACTGTGGTTTTGTACAATTGCCTTTTCATGTGTTTGGTAGTATTCCTATTTAAATTTATTCCTATTTGAATTATTTCCTGCGCATCTGTTCTTTCTTTCTTTTCTTTTCTTTCATACAAATTATATAACGGAATTTTCTGTTCTCTGATAACTGTTGTCTTTTAGAAGAAACACTAAATAGATTGCTATTAAGAATACAACGTAGATTAAAATAATCATATGTATCATATGGTAGTTGATGAAAGCTTGTATATGAATGAAAACGGGGCACAGTTTCAACTGCCAAGGTACAGTTCAGAAAATTTGCAGTACTAGAGTTGTGAATAGCTTTACGAGTTACGGTATACTAATACAAATTACACCTTCCTGTTTTTTAACCTCTTTTCGTGTTTTTTTTCTATTTCGTTCTCTTTTCTAATAAGATTATAAGAAAGTTAAGAAGGGAAAACCATATTACCATATTTCTCCAGAACAAAATTATGAGATACACTGTCTTATTCTTATTTATAATGATGAAACACGCTTTCGGGAGAGTTTCCTTAGTAAACACTCTGGGTACAAGATTTAAATCTTGAGAGTAATTCGGCCACAGTGCAGAATTTTATATTTAAGTTTTCCTTGTTTACTTTGGGCAGTGTTTAGGGTCAGTACCCTTATAGCAACACACGTGTTAAATGGATTAACGCTATACGTAAATAGACATATACATTAAGGTACATAGGTACACCTGTAGAACCTGTAGGTAGTCGTTTGTCTATAGGTATATTACCTGCAGGTAACGGTTGGATTAAAATCACATTTTTCTGATACAAGTGAGTGCTTTAGTTAACGTGGTTACATATTACCATCTAAAATCTCGTCCGTAATTATTATTATAATAGTTGCATACCACAGTCATATTAACCACTTTCTGTAACAGTCAGATCTAAAATTTCAAAAGGAAAGGTGTTGTGTAGTCTACTCTAGACAACGATTCTCAAGCTTTATTGTTTCTGGGCTTCGGTTTAAAATTGCCTGAAACTTTTACTATAAGCCCCTGAATACTACATGAATGTATATAGTTTTAATGAAATTCGACGATGTTCTAATGTTTAACCAAACTATTTGCGTATTGTAAAATCTGTTTTATGTTGCTTTCAGGAACCGCGACATACCATTCACTTGCCACTAACCTAGATTATATTAACCTTTTTATGCCATTCCACTGCAGAAATAAACATTCTTTAAGTTAACTGTACTTCTTTAGTTGCTAGACAGCAAAGAGCATTTTTAGTTAACTAATAAGTCATGATTGTGTACGTCTTATGCTACTCTCAGACGGTCTTCTACAATTTAATTACTATTATCTGAAACCCATTTACGTCGGTGTACAACGCCAAAAGCAATAGGCGTACATGTTCTGCCAGCTTCCACTGTAAACTTGTTAAAGAGTTTGGCTGTCTCAACAGTATCTAGTTCAAACAAAGACGTTATACACAAACGGCTGTCTACAAATTGTGTTAACTTATAAGTAAACAAACTAGTGTCTTGTGATAAGTGTATGATGTATTTATACAGCGCACACGCTTTGTACCGTGCGTATAAGTAAACAAACTAGTGTCTTGTGATAAGTGTATGATGTATTTATACAGCGCACACGCTTTGTACCGTGCGTTCTGTTACAGCTAACGTCTTCCCAGTCCGTCCTAATCGGCTTTTTACAATCGTTACTTATAGGCTTACAGAATACATATTACATTTATTTCACTTGTAATAACGTTCTCTGTAGTTCTCCTGTTTCTTGTACATATTTTTATAACGTCAAAATTTCAGCTCTACAGCATGTATGTGATTTATGTCTTTTTTGCATTATATAAAAGAGCTAGAATGGCCATAACGATATGCCATTAATTTTTTTTTTACCTATTATCATTTCATATAATTTGCAGGGGTTTTCATCATTATATGCAATAAACAGGAACTTGCTGTACTGAGTACTTCGGAAAACAACTCATATTCCGGAATACGAACTGTGCATTCTTAACTTTATCTACCTGTGGCTTACCACTCTATTGAATGTGTACGCGATTCCTTTGTTTCACAGATAATGATGAATTATCTGTGTGTACTGTATGTACTTTAGTTATAAAATAACTCTTTACACACAATGAAAAGTACTAGAAAAAATTTTTATTGCTAATTAAATCAGCAAAAACCACCAAAATACGCTTTTTTGCAAATGGTCTACTTAGATAAATACATACGTACATTGCTAAACACGACAGTCTGTGGCAGAAACGCTCTGTTTGTGTTTATGTGGAAAACGCTGTTTCCAAACTGTGGAAACCAATAAATATATTATAGAATAAACTAGTAGACAGTATATGACAACTGGAATCAGCGAGACAAAGGTAAACCCGATGTACGCGATTGGTCCATGTGCCAAACTTCAATTACAGCTCCCGAGTCGGTTCGTGAGCTCGATACGTTCGTGGATTAGACTGATGACTGGAGAATGCCTATTAACGCGACCAAACGGTGTTATTCTCCGTTATAGCGCCCAAAATGGCTATTAATGCTGCACTCTTAAGTGCCGGAAAGAACCGCGAGGGCGTTTGTGAATTTGCAGAAAGTACTTGAGTTGCTCCACGGAGGACCGGTATTCACCCAGATCGTCAGCTCACATAGGATACCCGCACCCAGGCGGTTAGCAAACGATAGTTCGGTCGTCTGGTCCAACTATTTCAAATACTTTCCGGCCCAGCTATTACATAAAAACTATGTAAAAATTATCATGAGCGCTTATCGGCAGCCGGTCATTACTCACGATGCTTCAGAGTGAAGATATTTTACAGCTGTGAATGAAAGAAAGACAGAAATAAAAGAAAGCAAAGTTTTTTGACAGGAAGCTTCGGCTAGCAATCAAAGCCCGCCGTTGATTCTCTTCTCGTTTGCTGTACGTTTGGGCGTTTCCTAGTAAATCTAAAACTGCCCCGATTTTAACTAAACAAGGCTCAATCAATTCTTTTCAACGGAGCAAGTCCACAAAGATATACAGTGTGTTGCAAAAATACAAAATTATGGCGTCAGACGCTATATTGTCCATATAAAAAATAAAAACTGTTCAGTGCCCACCTAAAGTGATATAACTTGATCGGTCTTACCTCGCCACGTGTCTTTGTTGCAAAGACATATGATGGACAACCGTAAGGTTGATGGAAAGTGTGACGATCGTCTGTAGAACTCCTATATATTGTTCCCTCGGCAGCGGCAGCTTTTTAATCCAGTGATGGGGATGTCCAGCTTCAATAACATGACGACTTTCTTCTAAATGTAGTTTCTCCTTCCACCTTATAAGTTACTTAATGAGCGTAGTCCACCAGGCAGAGTGCTGCAGCAAACGCTCAATAAAAATCCTCCATTTTTATTTATAGTTTCTACAAAACTACTTGTCGGAAAGCTTCATTCAGAGAAACTTCATTTCAAAAACTTTTAATTTTGTGACTTCTGCCTTCCGGAGAGCCCACATTTCTGAGCCATACCTTGTGACACTCCACACTAACCTTTTACAGATTGCTTCCTGATTTAAAGGGGCCACATACTGCCATGCAAGTATAAACTGCACTTTCTATCAAATACCTGTCTGGCCTGAGCAATTCTCGAAGTAACTTCCCTCTGACGAAACACGCACCAATGAAAAATTAATGTCAAAGAATTTAAGCGAAAAGATTGCTTTTGATTTCACCTGTGATTACACGACTATAATGAGAAAAAGATTATATTTTCTTGTTAGCATCGATTTATATGAGATTATATGCCACTCTTAATGTTTAGAAAGATGAATCCATTTGTGCTCTAAAACTACCAGATTATACCTTCAAGCTGGTAAAACATGATCTATAAAATTACAGAAATATAAGAAAAAACTAGATAATAGCCTATACATTGGAAACAATTTTGGTTTTGTATCGGAAAGTTACAGGTAAATATTATACCTTACATTAGTCGTTACTTTCTTTAAAGTTTACTGAACTTTTAGCTAAAACATGAATTTCAGATTGTCAATTTTGAAACCTCCGGTTTTCTGTCAATAGTTCTTTGTCTTTCAAGAAAATCCTTTATATATTGTATGATCTAACGTAAATAACCCTGAAAAATGTTGAGCTACAGCTCTGGATCATTTCCATCTAACTCGGTAATTTTCAACTAATAGCAATCTTATACTGTTGAATATCTAAGATTTTGTTTGAGTAGACTTTGTAATTTTACTCTAACATTTTCAGCTACTTCACTGTGTGCTTAGAATATACTGTACTTCGGTCTTCTTATTTTACATTTCAATAGAGTTTTATCTCCATTACTGTTAGGAAAAGAAGACTTGCTAATTCTGGCACAAATGTACTGACCGTAATTAATAAAGTTCTGTCACACAGTGTAACATGTAGCTGTAGAAAAGAAACTACTGATGGTTTTCCTTTCACTGAGGTTCAACTGTTCACCAAACGCAATTTGAGCAGCAATTCTTTGTGTTTGTACTATACAAAGAATTGAATTCGTTTGTTTACATTGAATCAAACGTTTTTGTAACCAATAAATGCCATACACACCAATTTTTAAGCATACCTTCTGAAAGTTAAATTATCGCTTGTACGAGCATTCAATAAGTAACGAGACAAATTACTCTAGCTTAAAACTCGTTTATTGAATCAATACAAAGGGTGGCAACTTTTCAGCATAATCCTCCCCCAACTGTAATACACTTATCCCATCGTTTTTCTAACTTCCGAATGCCCCTGGCATAAAATTCTGTGGGTTGCTGACGGAGCCAGTTTTGCACATGAATTTTGACTGTTTTACCTGTTTGCACTTTGAAACTGTTCTACCCATTTGTAAATGTTCGAACGGTGCAAACAATGATTTCCGTACACTTTTAACATCCTTTCATGAATTTCAGAAGGATTGACACCTTCTGCGACTAAAAGTCTAATCACTGAACGTTGTTCTTCCGCGGTGCAATTATCAAGCGGACTCGCCATTGTTGACTGAGTAAACTAGAGGTTATGTTTACGAAATTTTATTAAACAGCTGATCAGAAGTCATTACAAGGATGTCAACTTGTATTGCTGAAAGTATCGTATTGATTTATCAAGTAGTTTTTGAGCTAGAGCAATTTGTCTCGTTACTTATTGAATGACCGTCGTACATGTGCGAAAAACGTTGATGTGTGTAAGCGTACCATTATAATTCTTAATCTATTTTAACATTTCCATTACGTCTAGTTATGTGAAGTTTCATTGTTTTAAGATTATGTTTACATACTCCTGCTTAATCGAGTACCTCCTGTCAGCTAACAGCGACTTGTGAGTACACAATAACTGTCTGAGCTGCAGGAACAATAGACGCAGAACACTCCTGTATTACAACAAACAAACATCATTCACGTAAGTTGTATTCTTCAAAAGAATAATATCTGAACACATTCTCTTTAAATGTAGACTGTTTCTTTATCAGAATCACGTTATAATCAGTCTCTCTCGCCCTTTAAACACAGCTCGTCTTATAATACTTCATTTCTTCATCTATTAGATTTTATTGTGATCCTAATCGCTCTCACAGTATACTTTATTTTTCACACTGTACAAGTTTGTTTATTTAAGTATTCCGTTCATAAGCAGGAAGTGCATACGGTTGTCGGTTAACAACAAACAAACGTTCCAATACATTACTACCGCCGATAATAGTGGCTGTGTTTGTTGTTGCAGATCATAAATATTGACAATGTTGCCGGAGCTGAACGTTCAACAGCCAAGATTACAAACGGTGCTACTAGCAAACGACACAGTATATCTCATATGCAGTTGCTGATTATTTCCGTTAAGATGGAGTCGTAATAAAACCGCACAATTGCTGACTGAAGAATATTAATCGAAAAACGATAGAACTTGCAAAATGAATACGTCCAACAACACCAATCACCTGCCAAACGCGGATACGGAGAACGGTAAACCCAAAGTTGCTGAAGAAGAAGAAGAAGAAGAAGAAGAAGAAGAAGAAGAAGAAGAAGAAGAAGAAGAAGAAGGGACCAGATTGCCCAAAGACTTCCCGAGAAGGTTAACGGAACTGTGCGCCAGCACCCCGCTTACTGACGAGACTACCTGCGGCATAGGATGTTTCCGAGGTCCGATACTCCAGAGGTTCGCCAACAAGAAAGCTTACGTCATCCTGTATGGTATCCTTGGCTGTATATTCGCCGCCTCCTACAGCTACTTCAACGGTACCATCACGACGCTGGAGAAACGTTTCAAAATACCGAGCAAAACAACAGGTACGTATATTATAATTATTACAATGTGCATTCATGGAGAAAAATGTGCAGTCATTTCCTTTAAAAAGTAGAAAACATAATTCCAATGGCCCAGCTACCAAAACACTACATTCTTCGTCGTCTCATTATGTTCGACGCTTAACAGGAGGTTATAAAATCTATTCGGCTGCTCTAAGATTGATAAAGCGGCCAAGAACCGGCGGCTAGGACTAAGTAATCCGTCCCCTTGTCCTACAGTCTGTGCTCATTATCCGAGCAAGCCCATCTTGTTGTCGATGTCCCTGCTGGAGCCATAAACACTTTCCTTCTGCTTATAAAAGTTCGATTGCGATCAACGGTTCGGGTTATAAATGATCCAGTTTCTCTTAGCCGATTATGCAGTGTAACAAGCATTTTCTCACTCGGCACGTTTCTGTAGGAAAAGCCTAATGCGTAAAGTCGCAGTGTGGTTTTACAATTGTAGTTTGAGCGTTCATACTTGATACACATGTCTGACATTTCAACAAAATTGTAATCAGCTATTCTCGACAATTAGATGATAAACAACGAGTAAAGAAACATACACAAATGAATTTAAGAATTGTCTTTAAGAAAAATAAACAACACATGTTATAAATAAACTCACAAAAGCAGAAACATGATTTACAAACCGAAACATGCCACTATCATTTTCTATTAATTTCAAACGTAATTTTACTCTCGTGATTCAAATTATGATGTGCAAATTGTTGTAGTTAAATTTGTTAAAATTTATTAATTTAATTGTATTTGTTTTACTTTGTTGAAAATTCGTTCCTTTACTTTATTATAAATTACCGTTATTGAGTTAAATTGAAAAAGTAGTAATAACTTTAAATAAATTTTTCATATACTGGAGGAATCAAATTCGCACAAACAAATTCAAGTAGTCAGAATTTATGAGTAGACTGTGTATTGTCATAACTCGGTTATCTCTTTAACAAACAAGATGCCATTGTGTTCGTAATAAAAGGCTAGATATTTTACTTACTAAATCATAATTTGACAAAATTACGATTTACAGAGCTTTTAGTGATCGGAAAGTAAAATTGGCCGCCATTTTGAAATTAGGAATCACAAGTAACCGTGATTTTTCTACTTATTAATTATTAATTTAAGTGTACCAAACATACTCGTTATTAAATTTAGATATCTTAATTATAATTATAGTGATAGTTTAACTTGGCTATAATTATGCTTAAATTATAGTTGTGTATGGTATAATTAAGTTACAACTGTAAGTTAGGACATTCTCATCTTATTTAGCCTTTATACTTTTATTCTCCTTCAGATTTAGTAAGTTTACAGTTCCTTGCCTTAATGATAATTTTATTCTGTCTATATTTTCTATTACTTCATATCGTATTAAATGAATTAAAATCTATAAAAAATGTATATCGTATATGTTAGATGATGCGGTCTACATAGTCTTCTGTCTTGTTATTTTCAGATAATAAATTAATCATTATCATCGCGTTTTCTATCTTGCGATAGATTCAAGACTGATGATCTGGACAAGTGTCTCCATTTCACTCTTTCAATGCATCACTCTTCATTTTCGGCAAGAGATTCCTCGGTTGGGTACCATCAATAAAT
This sequence comes from Magicicada septendecula, assembly GCA_034769895.1. Classification (NCBI taxonomy): domain Eukaryota; kingdom Metazoa; phylum Arthropoda; class Insecta; order Hemiptera; family Cicadidae; genus Magicicada; species Magicicada septendecula. The sequence continues at coordinate 283,910,476 of CM068372.1, read as the reverse complement.
GTTATCCTTCGTCTTCCTCTCTTCTCTTCCCCTATTCCTTCCCTTCTATAAAGACATACATTCCCTTTTTTAAGCAATTCTTCCTTAACATCGGTTCTAACCAGTTTCTCATTTCATTTTTTATAATGTTCTTTTTTCGCCTGTATACCTGTCACTATTTCGTTCTTATCATATCGGTTCATAACAAATTCTGTATTCTCTTTCAAGTCCAGGTCCTTCAAATGCATCTCAAAACTTTCAATTACTTTGTCTCTTTATACCTGACTACCCATAGATGCACTCTACATAGTGCCATGTTCCAGGCATACGTTCTTCTTAATGAACATTCAGTCCACCAATATTGCATTTTGCGTTAAAAACTACTTTTTCCTTTCGCGTCCTAGATTTATTTCTTTAAACAGCTATCATTTGTTATTATGTTACCCAAGCACTTAAGTTGCTCTGCAACTTTCAGTTTTTGCTTATTTATTAAAATGTTAAAACAATTTTGTCCGTCCGTTCTCTTACTGTCGAGTTGTTACCATCCACACGTCAAAGGGTTAGACTCATGAAAGTCTTGCCCAAGACGACTCGATATTTTTTGTATAAATAAATTCGCTTCTTATATAATAGTTTATTTTTAACTACAAACAAATAAATTTAAATTTCACGTATAATTTTTATAGAGTTACATAAAACGCAAGGATGACATGCAGTATGTTGTTATAGAAAGTGTTTTGTTGCAGGTATAATAACAGTAGGTAATGACATCAGTCAGCTGTTCGTGTCTGTTGTACTGAGCTACTACGCCGGCAAAGGACACAGGCCCAGGTGGATAGCTTTGGGCGTCTACACGGTCGTCGTGTTCTGCGTGATGAACGCGCTGCCGCACTTCCTGTACGGACCCGGACTGGACGCTCTGTCGCTGACCGCGGAGTACGGCGGACGCTACGACGGAAACGTCACCGCCAGTCTCATCGGTAAACATGTTTGCTTCTTTAACATGAATTTATGAGTTCGTTAAACCATGTATAGCGGTTTACATAACATCAATAAAGTTACAGTTTTCAACACAACATCGACCTTGCTATCAACAGTTTCATTCTTATCTTTAATCTCTGTAGAGGGCAGAGACGAGCAGTGACTGTGAAATGATATTAATTACAAAGTTTTTACACAAGATACAATTTTTCTATCACATAAGCTCACACACAGACTCGCGCGCGCGCATGATCGCTGTCTAGAAAGTAGACGTTGATAACTCATGTAACCTTTATTTGTCGGATCAGAGCAGCAGAGTCGACGCATTCTCTGTCAGGACGATGACTCCGCCGGCTGTGAGAAGGCGGAAGGCAACTTGGCGCCGCAGATACTCTTGTTCTCTGCTCAGCTGATCTCGGGAGTCGGCGGGTCCCTGTACTATACTCTCGGCGTGTCTTATATGGACGACAACATTAAACGTTCCAAAACTCCGGCGTTAATCAGTGAGTAGCCAGTACCAAAGGAAACACGTGGTGCACATTGTCTGTATAGCTTTATATCTAATGTTCTATTGGATAAATAACCTTCATGTATATACAAATTATTTTGTGTGGTTCGAAGTATAAAAAGACAAACGAATTAATTTTAAATTTTACGACGAAATAAAATATTTACAAATATACCCCATTCTATTTTAATAAATAGGAGTTGAAAGTAAGAAAAGTGTTTCTGCATAATCGGTTTTCTATGTTGCAGGTTTTTCGTATTTTTTGCGTATGCTGGGACCCGCGATTGGCTACGCCTTGGCATCAATTTGCCTGAAGATGTACATTTCACCTTCACTCACACCGACGATCAGTACATCAGACCCCAGGTGGCTAGGCGCTTGGTGGTTAGGTCAGTATCTTATGACTTACCTTATCTACATTAAAAGGTTTTATTGTATTATTCCTTCCTCGATTCCTCTTTTCTTTTGACGTTTTAGTCATACATTTGATTCTTTATTCAGTCTTATGTCAGGGATACTTATAGAATTCAGAACAAATTAAACATTATTTTAGTAATTTCAGGAATCAGTCTCTCTGATTTAAGAAGACGTCTGTCAGTTCTGATCTATAGGTCGGCACACTTTGTGGTGGAAGACCAACCGTAAGTACGACAGTCTGAAAGTTTACTTTGGTAAGCTGAGATTACACTGGGTAGGCTAATCAAAGTCATTTTACGTTTCGCGAACACACCTTATTCTCGTATTATATGTATATGCTGAAGTGGAAATACCAAACAGAATGCTAAAGTAAATGTTAAGGAAATTAAATTGCCCTGTAACGTGTTCTGCAGCTTCAGGAACTGTTTTATATTTGAAGAAACGTACTATAAAGTACGTACACATGACATAAAACACGAAATACAAAATAATTTATTCTCCGAGAACGTACAGAACTGAATAGCTTTATAACCAATTGCAATAGCTCAGTAATTATATAGATATTAACAGTAACCTTTAAAGATCAGTAAGAAATAGTTCTTTACGACTAAACTTTTTATATTTCTTATTTATTTTTACGATACATTACGATGTAGTGTAAACATTTTTTAGTCGTGCTTCAAATATTCTCACGGAATAAATATTTCAATATTTAAGTGTAAAAAGTTTATTTAATTTCTTGCTGCTGATACGAATTACGTACGAATTTTGTACAGTTGGTTAAGCAACGCACGTAACGATACAGCGAAAATCCCTCTTTGGTCGAGGAGAAAATGTTACCCCATAATTAAAATAACTTCAACAACACAAAGCGGCAAGTGCAAGTGATATTTAACTATGCGAGTTACAAAGAATGCGTTTCTGTCACGTTATGACATATGATATAAGAAAGCATGAACGCTATCGAGATACAGTTTTAAGCTCCACTATAAATTGTCATGAGGTGGAAATGTTAATGTATATGCAGCCTGATTCAGAGGCTAAATATTTGTGTGATACTAAGGCTTACAAAAGTGATGCTAACGAGACAAAATAATAACATGTATAATTTATAGACTTTATATGTATAATTACGAAAGAACGTGCTAAATATGTTTGAAAGTAAGCGTGAACGAGATTTAATTTTACGAGAAATTACTACAAGATTTTTACAGCATCTACACTTTATGACAAGTATCTACAAGCAATATGACAGATTACCTCAATAGAATGTGTGTGTGTGTGTGTGTGTTCGCGCGCAAGCGTGTGCACATAATTTTTTACAAGAACAGTTAATTAACTTTGCTATAGCAATAAGCTCTGCAATCTGGTCTGAAGACCAGAAAATCGATACATTAAGTGCTCTTTACTGCTGACATTTTGAGAATATGATTTTTCTTTGTAAACGTCTGATACTTATTCTTCTCATTCTTTAATTAACACATAAATTAAATATCAATAAGAAGAAATAATTTTTTACTTTTCATCAAGAGCACTTTAATTAACATGCACCGATGAAATTTATAGTCCTTTTAATTTTGAAGTTTTACAGTATCAATACAAAAAATTACGTGATGATTAATATTCGAATTTTCATTCTTAATAATAGATTCGATTAGTCTAATGAAATAGCCAAAGTTCATGTTACACTATTACATTACATTGTAGCAACCATTTTTTCTCAAGTCCAGCTGAGAATTAAATCTTCAGGTTAAATGACAGTGCATTTAAAAAAATGCTTTAACATTAGTTTGCTAATTGTATACAAGACGAAAAAACATATTAAAATCTTACAGATGTGGGGATTTGACAAATGTACAACGTTACACCTTGATAAAATATATTTTAGAGACAAATGAAACGAGATTAATTTATATTATAAGAGCATGAAGAAAAAGGTAATTTTAAACAATATAAACCACTTTGATATTCAACCTGTTGAACGGTAATTTTAGTGATGTTTTGGTATAATGGAAACTAAAGTGAATGAGTAACAAGCAATTGAAATCTACTTAATGAAGCAGAGTTGTTTTAATAGAACAAAAATAGAATAGACATAATGCCGTAGTGAAGATCGCAATTCTACGACAAGACAAAACCAAACAAGTCGTGTTGAGTTTCAAGAGAAAGTATAGTACCAGATCAGTATGTCATGTAGTGATAAATGTACCTTTCTGAAGATACTGAGATATTCAGCTGAAACTGTAAAATTGAAAGTATCAGGCTTTGTTCAGAGAAGTAGATAAACCAGAGACAACAACAAAGGATGGTACAGTGTAAAATACGTATGCTGGTGCACCTGGTCCAATTGTAGATACAATAACACACACTAGATGGTGCATTGCACTGTCGCGGCCCAAATTGAACGCCGCTGATTCCGCTATAGTGTGGGCGACAGAATTTGAAGTGTGTATTTCATATTGATATTATTGAAGTAATTAATCAATTAGAATGATGCAGTTGTGTGTAGCATTTAATTGTACAAAGAGATGTGGTTGCAAAGATGATAAAGGAAGAAAAATTACGTTTCCTATTGAATTAGTCGACAAATATTAAAATGTTTTGATGAGGGTACAATATTCTTTGCTTAAAAAAAATGATGGAATTAGTGCCACTTTGCGGCTAAAGATGATATTTAGTTACAAAACGCGGGACAGATTCAATAAATTTACAAAACCCATCTATGTAACCTTTCCATGGTATAAAAATGGAAACTCACGTGCGTTTTTGGTGCGTAACTTTTACGTAGCCTAGTTATATATTCTTAAAGTAAATATATAAATAATCGCGAGCGCGCGTGTGTGTTATTACTTCCTGTAACGTCAGGATACATGTGACAATTGTAGCGTCATGACAATTGTGCCAAGGGGTTATATCAGAAAGCTGTGAAACCACTCATAATCAGTTGATGACGATAACAATGAATTTCAGACGTATTTCTAGATTGTCTGTAGTAGGAAAAAATATAATACAGAGACGCGGATGTTAATTATAGCCTTCCGTTTGCCTCGCAAAAGTCTTGAACACTACCCCCGATTTGTGTCTTTCTTAGACGGTAGCACTTATTTGTAAAACAGGCCTAATTCACACTTTCTTTTTTACCTTGTAAAATCTTACAGGTTGGTTGGTGTTGGGAGGCCTCCTGTTCGTGTTTGCATCACTGCTGGCGCTGTTTCCGAAGACACTGCCCAGAGCTGCCGCACGACGTGTACTGGCCCTGGAGAAGAACAGAGTCGGTGACGAACTCGGTCAGATATCTACCGACGTCGAGATGCCTGCATCTTTTCAAGGTAGGCCTACGCTTTTACTGAAACAGACGTATTACACTGTACATCTAAAAATTATTTATAACGATATATTATTCAACATCCTGGATATATTCCTTTATTTACTGACCACACATTAGTGTAATTCATGCGAATGCCTTATCGCAATAGTCACTTAACAGTAATAACATGATTGTAGCGGCACTCGTCGCAAGGGCCGCTACGTAAAATTTAAGACTAGGTTAGTAAACCTAGAGGAAGCGAAAAGTGTGCTGGAGCCCAACCAGATTGACAGGATTTGCAATCAACACTCTTAACAAGTAACAAAATTTATTAAAGTTTAAGTTAGTGACACAATGTTCCAGTATCATGTTACCTTTTACATAAAGTCATTAATTTATATTGTTGTAAGAAAATGACATAAGGTATATACATACATTTAATGTGCAGACCAGCACACCCCATGAGGGGGAACATGCGAACATGCTTACACTTGAAGTAACGAACGAACTAAGTTAACCCCACCCCTTAATGAAAACATGAATAACCCTTCAAACTAATTATAATAAATAAATGCAGATAAGACTCGAAATAGTTTAAGGGAGGAAACCATGCTCTAGCAAAAAATTTTACTATTCCCTCATGGTATGTGTCAGACCAGTTACAGAATAGTCAGTTACAATCTTTTAACTATTTGAGTTCTTGTAATTTGAGATATTTTAAGTTATTAATACATATTTTTAATGTGAACACAAGGGTAGCCGGTCTATGGAGTTGATGCTGATTGAAGAGTAATAATTGAAACGTTCCCACCTGTGATTTTGTGGAGACGAACTCAACTGGAAGCATGGTGAACGGTGTACGAGACGAGTTGCAGAGTTTATTCCTGAACTACGGTGCATGTCTACGGAACTCGTTCCGGCGATATCTGGGTCCTTCGATGTGTTAGGTTGGCTCAGCGCTGCTAGGTCTGACGGCTTCGGGGAGCATTCTGATGCACTGCTCTGCGGGTAGTCACCGGTGTTAATGTGACTACCGCTCTTTTCCCTTTCTCCTGGCTGGTGCAGGGACCCTGAACATCTCTACAAGATTACAGACGCATGTTAAAAAGATCTACACACAATTCTGGGCCGTCAGACTAGTGGAACTTTCAGATCGAAGGCTGGCAGAGAAATGAGGACGAGACCTGAGTTGGTTAGTCCCACATCCTGTATAAAACAACTTGTCCCAATTTGCAAAAAATAAGCCTTTGGTTAAACTAATTGTGAACAACGCACCGCGATCAGCTGACACGGCTGACTAGTCACACTGGATCGCGTCGCCGAACCGTCGACGTGGCCGTGGCAAGCACTGCTGCCAACAGCTGGCACCACTGAACAAATTCAACCGCGCCGGGAAATTCAAACCCCGGCACATGATTAATAATGAAAACATCCAAAACAAATTTATAGCTTGTACCGTTGTAAACTACAGACACCGTAGCAAATAAATTCACCACTCAGTACATTTTATTCTTTATGCAATTTGAAAGTTCAAACTTCAAACTTGTGATTTTTTTCTAATATTTACAGTTTCTATTTAAATAAACATTGAGAAACTCGACATTTACTTTCCTGAGATATTTTTCTAAGATATTTTTGTCTTTATATGTTTTCATTCTTTGAAAATCATATTTTCTATAATCCACCTTGCACGCGCGCGTCAACACACACACACACACACACACACACACACGATAGTGTACTTACACATTATAGGCCTATCGATTGTGAGAAAGATTTCTTATTTATATACACAATATTCATCAATATATACAAGTATTTTGTGTGTGTGTGTGTGTGTGTGTGTGTGTGTGTGTGTGTGTGTGTGTGTGTGTGTGTGTGTGTGTGTGTGTGTGTGTGTGTGTGTGTGTGTGTGTGTGTGTGTGTGTGTGTGTGTGGAATGACCTAATAAACCTGATGCGCTTCAGAAATTGTCACAAAAATGCTGAACATAATCAGTCTGTAATAGTTCAGAGCGAAAAGTGAAATAATGTACATTTATTTATATAAACAATTTAAAGATGTTCAAAAAATATATATTAGGTAAGTAACTAATAAAAGCGATAGATTTCTCAGAAATGCGAAATCAAAACACGTTATTTTTGCCACAAAATACGGTGGATGCTCACTAGTTACTATGAAAAACGTCCCGATGTATTTAAACTTAGGAATTATATACCCCGGAACGTAGCTCAAAAACTAAATTTAAAAACTCGAATAGAAAATAGGAAAGCTCAGTTAGTCTCTAAAGCTAGAAACGAAAATCTCGTTTAATTGGAAAAATGTCAGTCGTCAGTAGAAAGTAAGTTAACTGTTTACAAAACATATTAAAGAGTGTTTGGCCTTAGAGGATAGAAACTTTTCGTTGCAGTAAACCTTCAAATACCAAAATTCTTAAAACCTTCCAGTGTAAAATGCAACGTATCCCTAGTTTGTAACCAGCCGAATCTTCTCAGGGATGTTGCTATATTTATAAAAAAAGATAATTCCACTTATATCTTCCATAAAAATAGAAACCATATTAACAATTATGATAATCCACTAGTCAATGAACCGCAGCCGAACCCTTGGTTGAAGATTTAAGATTGTGGAGAGTGGTGAACTATCAACAAACTGAACGCATTACAATTCAAAAACCATTTATGTACTAATGGATATGTGTACTTGCGTATTGAGTATATCAATAAATTATAGTAGATTTATTGTATTTGTAAATGAAAAACTTATAAAATACAGTGAGACTTTAAACCAAACATATAATTTTGAAAAGTGTTCTTATTTTTATACGAACACATTCAAATTAAAACTAAATTTGTTTCAGATATGATGAAAACATTCAAACGACTGATGATGAATCCAACATTGATGTGCAACAATTTTGCCGCAGTATTCTACTTCATGGGTTACATGCCTTACTGGATATTCATGCCAAAATACATAGAGACAATGTACAAACAGTCGGCCTCCCTGTCTAGTCTTATCACGGGTAAACAGCAATATTTAAGCTAACTGTTAGCCAACGATTCTTGAACAAACGTTGCTATTCGAGCTGGTGGTTTATCGTGGAGAGATGTATTGTCCCTCCATAAATCTTCCCTTTTTTATGAACACTTACGCGTACAAGTGAACTTTCCCACATATATCCCCATAAAATGCCCAAATATCATACTTTATTAATAGCACTAGACCAATCTTTAGTAATGATAGGAATGTACGAGGGTAGAGTAAAAATTTCCGGGCCTGAATAAGAAAACAACAATTTCTTGGGTTAATTTCCGTTTATTTCTCATCATAATCTCTATTTTGCTCTGTACACTTTTTTCAACGATGTTCTAAAGCAGTTATGTCAGGCTGATAAGCCGATTTATCAAAGTCCTCAAAGTAGACATTTACAACATCGCTGATTTGATTGTCGTCAGTAAATCTTTTCCCACCGAGCCATTTTTTAGGTTAGGAAAGAGGTAGAAGTCACTCAGTGCAAAATATGGCGAGTATAGAGGATGAGGCAACAAGTTGAACTTCATTTCTTCGATCGCAACAATTGGCATGTGAGATGGTACATTGTCCTAGTGAAATTGCACTCTCTTTTTCGCTAAACTGGCGTTTTTTCTTGACTTCGTCGTTTACAAGGAATACCTTCGTCGTTCCTTACCAGCAGAAGGAATTGTCTTTGCTTTCTTTGGAGTTGATTCGCCTTTCGTGATCCATTGTTTTGGCTGTTGTTTGGTCTCAGGAGTGTTCTGGTGGACCCTAGGCTTGTCAGCGGTTATGAATCAACGCAAGAATTCGGCTGAATTGAGCGTATAGAGTGCCAAACAATCGGTTGAAACATCCTTTCAACTCTGTTTTTGGTCAAGTGTCAGCAAACGTGGAACCCACCTAAACCACAGCTTTGTCACACACAGCACACGTTCCGTTGTTATACCCACAGTCTCACTTTCATTCTACCGTCTATCAAAACGATATGGATTTTTTCTAATTTTTTTGGCGCATTCACTTCAATGGAACTCCCCACACGTGGATCGTCAGTTGTGATTGTCCGACCCATTTTAAATTCAGCAACTCAGCGCTTAACCATGGTGTTTGATGCACAAGAGTCCCCCAACGTTGAATCCAGCTCCTTTTTTATATACCGTACTTACTTAATCCTTATCTTTTCTACCTTTCGGTGTAAAGCTATGTTGGAGTTGAGTCCTCTGAGGTTGTCTTTTTCCACATATCTCTCCATTTTTTTCTATCTCCTGCGAGCTCCTTTATTTTCTCCCATTTTACTCCTCTTCTTTCTGCAGCTGTGCGGGCTTCATCCTTCCAGAGCTTTCTCGGTCGTACTCTCTTTCTTTTACCTGTTTCTCTAGATTCAAACACTTGCTTTACCAATTTTCCTCCCCCATCCTCATTACATGTCCCAGCCATATAAGTTGTGCTTGTTCTACTGTTATTGCTACAGGAACAATATCTAACTTTTCCCTAAATATTTCATTTCGAATTCTATCTTTTTTTGTCTTTCCTTCTATTTTTCGAAGAAACCTCATTTCAATACTAGTTAGCTTGCTTTTTATTCTCTCATTTGTTGTCCATGTTTCGCTTCCGTATGTTAATACTGGCTTCATGATTTTTCTGACTATTTCTGTTTTTACCCTAGTGGGTATTTCTTTTTTACCCAGGAAACTTGATTTAATACTATTGAATAATCTTCCTGTTTTCGCTACTCTTTCATTTATTTATTCCTCTAAATTCCCTTTGCTGTTAATCACTACTCCCAAATATTTATAACTTTTTACTTGTTCTAAATATTTTCCATCAAGTTCTATACTGTGTTTCTCTTCTGAACTTCCTATTACCATAGTTTTAGTCTTCTGTATATTAATCTTCATGTTTTTCTTTCTACGTTCTTCATTAAATACCTTTATGTTATTCTGTAACTGTTTTTCTGTTTCTCCTATAATTATTAAATCGTCTGCGTAGCATAATTCTGTCATTGTTATTATCTTCATATTCCAGTATCCTATTCTATATTTATTCATACTTTCTTTACATTTTTTGACAACATCATCCAACACCAGGTTGAATAGCAGGGGGATTTCCTTTTTTATATAGGTTGCAATTAAGCTTTAAAAAAAAAAAATTAACCACAGCACGAATTTCCAGTCTATCCAATGATGCCCGTGCGCTTTGAGCAGTGGACTCTGCCATTAATAATAAACAACTCATTGACTTGAAATCATCAAATCTAAGCCTAAAAAGGATGACTCATACAACACGGTTAAAATAATAACCATAGAAGGACTCTAGCCTTCTAGAAAACCCACCTCTAATTCAGACATCTCTGTTTCAGACCCAGAACTTTTCACCTACCCTTGTATTGTTACGACGGTCACACAGATTGTACAGTGGAAACAGAATAACTGACACCAATGAAGTCACTAATTACAAACTTATTTAGACACAAACAACAATTAGAAATTAATAAAGGCACTCTTATAAAACAGCTAAAGATAAATGTGTTCAACACATAACAATAATGTCACCTTATTACAGTTTTGCACTAATTAACACAATAATCAGTTTACACTAAACGCAACAATAACTTCGAACCGCACTCGTAATATCGCCAGGTCTAACTGAACTTGGCAGCCTCGAAATCCAGTTGATGTCTATACCTCGGGCACCTTGCATTGTAGTGGCACGAAGGGCCTGGATGCCGGCAGAAGAGTCGACAAACGTGTGGAAGGGACATCTCGAAGTACCTAGGTCGTTACGTAATTCTGCCGTGCAGCATGATTTCCATCTCTCTGGAAACAGCTCCGTGCGTTGGCGCGTGTTAAGAGTCACGTAGGCACTTTTGTTATATTTCAACTCAATGTAGCATATGAAACACGGTACCATGATCTTGATCTTACTATCATCATCATCTTCAACCGATTCGTGACCGTCTAGGAAGCATTTGGACCATTTACAAGACGCTCATTCATGCATACTAGACTTATCAAAATCCTTCTGCTACATTTTCAATACGTCACAGCAACTTATCTAATTTTTTACGCAAAATAAAATGCAAGTTCTGTGATCCTGTATTGTAAGCTATTAAAAAAATCGCCAACAAATCAGAACACAACTCATTCAATTAGCTACCAAATCAAACTTCCAATCAAACGTGACTAAAATTTTGTACAGACAAATGTGCATCTGATTTTTTTTTATGGAACAATTAAAAAACTTATCGGATGAAAACTTAAAAAATGCAGGATGCTTTTATTCAAGCCACGTACAATTAGCGGTGTTACTGTTAAATTTGGTATTTCTCACAGTCTATCCAAAAAACTCCACTACTTCAACTTAAGTACAACATACATACATAAGTACATACTACTTCATTCTCATAAAGTACAACATTTTATACCTTCCTGAGTCACATTTTTCATTTCCAATCTACTCTTACTTACACCAAATGTATTTCATAGTTAATATGGCTTTTAATTCCTATTTACGGTTCATGACATTTTCCTGTCACTGCAGATTCTGCGGCGTGGTAGTCGAGTGTTTCTCTGTATTGTAATGTACATCTTGCTATACACACCTGTATTTCTTCTGCCTTTCATTATTCTGCCTAACTTCAATTGATCTTCAGCCCCCATCTCTTTCTCAGTATTAGGTTTGTTTTGCTCAGTGTATTTAATCCTTTCCTTTTTCAGTGTAAAGAATAATGTAATACAAATACTAAAACATTGCCTCCTCTACATCAAATATATTAACAGGAACGGCGACAGCTTACATTGTCAACTTGTTACCACCTTTCTGGATCTGGTAACATCTCACCTTTTTTGTCTTTTCTAATCTTTTATTTTAATGGAAATTACTCAGTGCTAGTAAAACTGGAATATATCTTGTATTCCTTTTTATTAATTTCAATTTTAATTTACACTTTATGCTATCAAACAATTTTATAAAGCTACAAATTGAATATACCTACCCGTTTGAATGTCAGGTAAACCACTGCAATAAGTATTTTAAAGGTGTCCTAGAAATAAGGGGCAAAGCTGTAAAAAAATATATATATACAGTATACTTTATTTTGTCCAAACCTGTATGAATACCATGAATTACAGTGAATTTTCAAAAAGTCTTCTGCAATGTGTAGGTATATTATTAAACTAACAGTAACTTGAAACACATATTTAACAGTAGTAACATCTATTCCGGATTTAATGTACCGGAAGTATTCAAAGGTGGGTTACATGGAATCTACCATTAAGTCAGTTTATGCTTTCGTTGGCCACAAGTCGCTACCAGTAAACGTTAGTTTCATTTGTAAAAGTTATTGCAACGAAAAGTGCTCATTACACCGAAGAAAGTATGTACCAGGAACTGTATGCTTTTTCAGTAATTGTCAACTTTATGTCTTAAATTCCTATTTTGTAAATGTCGTATGTCAAAGCAGTCAAGCGAATTTTTCGTGTCCGTTTTTGTTAATTTTCTATGAGACAATCCGTAGTACCTTATAAAATACAGTTCAGATGCTCTTGTTATCTATTATTATGGAGAAACCTTTTGTGTATCTCCGCTTAATTAAACGTTTAGAGAAATAGTATAAAATTATGAAACATTATTTTAATTCCATTTATATAGATATTTTTGTTCATCATCCATATGGCAGTACAGTCCATAAATGGCATCATATTGAATGTTTTCAGGTACTGTCGGTCTGGTGTTCTCTGCTTTCGGCATATTGCTCAGCGGCCTTATCATATCCAGGTACAAACCTCGGGCACGTTATCTGGCCGCCTGGAACGTCCTTGTAGGCGCCATATCAGTGTTCGGACTCGTCTCGTATGCGTTCCTCGGATGCTCCGTAAAGGACACACAAGGAGCCGTTTTAGAATCTGGAGAGTAAGTCTACTGCTAACCGCATGAAATGTGATATTAAATTAAAATTCACTACTACAGTACTTTCAGAAATACGGCCACTCAAAATAAAGTGTTGGTGTTGAGCAGAATTTTTTTTGTAGTTTGGAAAATCGACTCGACTTCATGATTTGTCTCCTGATTAATTTAATCACATATTTTATTTAGGTTAGATGTCTTGGTTTTTAAGTATAAAATCTCAGTACAACCGATAGTGTTTTTTTTTTTTTTTTTTTTAATAAAACGTAACTCCATTTCGGAATACACGTTATTATTTTCAACGAGTGTTACTCTCATTTAATCTTGAGAGTGGCTTCAAAAAATTATATATCAATATCTACATATTTTGTAGCATAGCTTCTCCTTTCATCTACTGTTTATTTTTTTATGTATTAAGGTGCAAAGTTGTTAAAATTTATTGCAAGCGAAGGCTACGACCTTGTTGTGAACCATCGACGCTACTGTTAGAAGTAACAAACAAAGATTTGTCAGCATGTTTTGTTTTGACGATAGTATGACATTATGATGGTGTATTGAGGGGTACCGATACCCTCATTGGGTACGATGATGGTGACATTGTTTAAGTGTAAGTTGGGGTAATTTGTATGCTTTTTTAAGTTTTTCTTTAAGTTGTGTAAAGCCTTAACCTAACAATAGGAAGGCATACAATTAAATGAAAATATATTTTGTATACAGACTGGAGACGGTGGCGCCGTGCAATCAGGACTGCTACTGCGACTACGTCAAATACTCCCCGGTGTGTTCCCCAGACGGCAGGACGTTCATCTCGCCGTGTCATGCCGGCTGCAGGGGCCACATAATTTTGACCAACGGTTCCAAGGTAACACATATAATAATAAACACAACAAGAGTAATGATAATAGTATAATAATAATAACTAGTAAGTTCCGTGAGCTGCAGAAACCCTGATTACTCTACTATTCTTTAGCAAGATAACAATTTTAAACCTGCAACCATACATTAAACACTAAAAATTCCGAATTACTGCATTGGTTTTTTAGATAACTTGATCACCATAATTCCTAAGTGCCAATAATGTAATCCTAATTTTTAAGTGTATGTTTTTCCACAGATATAGGACTATATGTAATACTTTTCACAAATACGTATACAGAATTAATAACAATAAGTAAAGTTTCCTGCAAATATAGCTTACAGAATTTTTGAAGGCGGACCATTATTTACGAGAGTTGTTGAGGGATATTAACTTTTTAAAATTATTAACTAAATCGAGAATGTGTTTGAATAACAATTCCTCGTAACTTGATGCCCCCATAAACGTTTACAATTTTCTTAACATTTTGACTTCCATATTTCACTCGTGGTGCCCATAAACTTAAACATTTTTAGAGTAAACTCTACGTTCGTATTTGGCTAAATTCCCTTTAGTCTGTTACTCGGCATTTATTTTAAAATTCTTACAACTTTTCCGTTCCTTTTTGGGATCTGATGTTCTACAATTTGCATTAAACCACAGCTTGTCATTGCTCACAGTTTATGGTGAACAGGTAATCCCCAGTGCTCTATAGTGAATATTGTGAACTTTAATAATAGGAATAAATTTATTTTTATTATTATTATTACTATTATTATTATTAGTAGTAGTAGTAGTAGTAGTAGTATTTACATTGAATTTTAAAAATATATAAGGCCTACGTAATCATTTTAGTGGAAACTTCAGTTTTATTAAAGAATCAGGAATTTTTTATTTTATAACTGGTCTCATTTTTTAATAACGGAAATTCTAAACAGACATTACGCTGTTCCACAATACTATGTAAATAATTCCTGATTAGCGCTTTCAATCTTCACAGCTTATCATCAGATCGGAAGTAGGCCTATATTTTTAATTAATAAAACGCTAATCGAGGATTTTTTTACATAGTGGTGTGCAACAGCGTAATTTCTGTTTGCGATTATTACCACTAACACAACTTTATTAAGGAAATGGTAAAGCTAATGAGTCCTTTTATTTATTAATCATTTGTTATTTTAAAGAAAAAAATAAACTGTGTGTCTACTGTGTTCAAAGGCTTATACGGATTGCAACTGTGTTCCCGCGCCACCAGAGCTCAAAGACACTTCAGAATGGCACTTCTCTGCTGGTCCGTGTCCCGTCGACTGCTCTACAAAGTTCTACATGTTTCTCGGCGTTGTTTGCCTGCTAAAGTTTGTCGGAGCCACTGGAAGAGCTTCGAATTTTCTCGTATCAGTCAGGTAATACTACTCAATTTTACCGCACGGAATAACCAGTATGTGTAACCAGTGTGTACAGAATCAGTGATTCGTTGTTTGTTCGCCGTAGGTGTGTTGAAGAAAAGGACAAACCTGTGGCCATGGGTTTCGGCTTGATGTTGATGAGCATGTTTGCCTTTATACCGTCACCCATACTCTTTGGATACTTTATAGGTAAGTCACTTCTCGAAGCTTTATAGGTTGTATTTCACTTACTCTGTCACATTTATCTTTATTTTATAATATCTTCATTTTATTATCCTAATTTTATTTTATTTCTTTTTTTGATCAATGTATACCAACTTTCAAGCACAATTATTAGCAATAAAATTTATGTGCAATCATAAGACATTCATTTTGATATTTCGTGATAATGAAATAACGAATTAAAAATTGCATGTTTTAAGCAATAAATTAAAAGAATCATTTTTAAAATCTCAAGTTCTTTGAACTAAACGTTCTCCAAATAGAATAGAAACGTCTTCGGTTGGAATGTCATATCTTTCAATATATCTCCCAAAACTAAACATCTCCTACACAAGCGCCATGCAATGTCTGTCTGTCTACTCTCTGTCTCTGTCTGTCTGTCTGTCTGTCTCTGTCTCTGTCTCTGTCTGTCTGTCTGTCTGTCTCTCTCTCTCTCTCTCTCTCTCTCTCTCTCTCTCTCTCTCTCTCTCTCTCTCTCTCTCTCTCTCTCTCTCTCTCTCTCTCTCTCTCTCCCTCTCTCTCTCTCCCTTTCTCTCTGCTTCTGTGAAAATTAATTTAATGGAATAAAATCTGGACTCGGCAGCACAAGCTTTAATATATTTATTTTAATAAAGTTTTCCTTCTGAAGAATGTTTCGCTGCTGATACGTTCACTTTGGGATGGTTCGTGTTTCTGTTTCACACAATGTTGAAATTCGTGTCTTCATTAATCTTACTCTCGTATTCCGATTGTATTTTTAAGGTACACCACTCTACCTACCAGTAAACAATTTTGTCGACTTGTAAAAATTAATTTTTCCACATGAAACCTGCTACTAATGCAAGTGCATTAACCTTTCTACTGGTATTTACTAAAGTTACTTTGTTAACAATGATACAAATATTTAAATTGATTTATGTTTACAGATTTTCTCCATTTATTGCAACTTTTATACATAATTCTCTCAATTGCCAATAATTTACTTTCCTTAATATTTATTTCATTCCATAATTATCTTCATATGTATATATATATATATATATATATATATATATATATATATATTACTTTAATATTTATACTAAATTTACCTCAAGATGTTTTTTCTATTTGGAATATGTTTCGAGAGTTCCTGTTCTCTCATCTTCAGCTTTCGCCATCAGCCTTTGCCACAAACAAGATGGCGAAGGCTGAAGATGAGAGAACAGGAACTCTCGAAACATATTCCAAATAGAAAAAACATCTTGAGGTAAATTTAGTATAAATATTAAAGTATTATATACATCAAGAAACGGACTGTAGCAGAAAGTGATTGAAATATATATATATTGTAACAAGTCGTGTGTTTGACGGTTACAAATATAACCTTTGTCTTGTACAAAAGGAAAAAAAAATTTAATTTAATTTTAAAAATTAAAAAAAAAAATTTTAATGTTTCTTTTTAATGTAAATATTTAATAAATAATCCTTGTATTGTGGTTTTGTAGAAATTTTAAAGTTCTTTATATGATTGGTGTCAATAAATTCGCTTCTGATTCACCGTAAATAAATCTGGAGTTAATAAGATTGTCTCACTTCACTAATCGATTGGCGATTTTCTTCTTTCTCAAGTATATTACTCCCCTTGAGTAATGGTCGCCTTTCTGTTAGTCCTGTGGTTAATTAAAACTCTTATATTAACTTGTGAAATAAATTTAAAACCAGATAGTTGAATTATTATTATTTATTGACAATTATTTGTTAGAATATCGATTTAAAATCGATTATTAGATAAAGCTCGACTCTTTCACAGGGGTAATCGATTATCAATACAGGTTATATTATATAAATATTTTCGAATGGTTCTTTGAACGGTTATAATTATAATAGTCAGAGAAGGGACAAGTATAGAAAGTATAACATTCACAAAATAAATCTTAATAATTAATAATTACAAAATTAGTTTATTATATATAATGTTTATAAAATTGAAAAGTCAAACCAATTCGGTGACGACAGATCTCATTACTGGTGGACGCTTTGCATGATGGGATTTCTCAAAATGGCTGCTTGTTCGCTGTTCGGTAAAACTGGAATCGACGTAGTGAAATTTTCTGACAATAAAGATGCCTTCATAACTGCTTCCTCGTTTCTGCAATATTGAAAAATGTCTATTGTGTTGTTAGAGGTGTCCTGGTTAAGTGTTCTGTGTTCACTGACTTTAAGTGTTTTGTATTAGGTGTGTTCACTTTGTTTACGTGTCTGCCGAAAAATGTGAAGTTCGTTTGGTTATGATTTATTTCGTGTTTTATAGTTTTATTAGTTTATTTCACTTATATTCTGTTCCGTATTAATTGTTTTCACTGTTTGTGGTGGTTGTGTTAATTGATTTTAAGTTTAATTTACTAATTTCGGTAACTCTCGGTTTTTTCACAGCATGATAGGCTTAACTTGTATACGCCATTAAAGTATTTGCTATATATGTTCTTAGCGCGAGCTTAAATCAACCGTTCGCTTCGAATGTTAATTAAGAACTGTTTTACTTCCTTCGTCTTCTGAAATATCTTGCCAAGTTAATATTAGAAAAGTATTGTTTCAATTATTATTCACTTCCTATGCATGTGATTACAGTACATTATATTCAGAATATATTTTGGTTATTGATTACTTTCATGAACTAGTAAATACATAATTGGTTTCTTTAACTCCTTCTGCTTAATTTGACATACAATAGTCCATCTTTATAAAGTTTTTTGTCAAAATTGCTATATTTCTATCATATTGGAAATATAGGCTCAATATCTGCTTCCTGTTCTTGTCCAAAATTTTAGCCATCTTATGTGTTATAAATATGATTATAATAAATCTCAGATTGATATACATCTTATCTTTCCTTAATTTCTTACAAATTTCTCAATTGATCATTCTTTTAGTTATAATTTATGAATTTACTATTCCTCCTCTGAAATTGTTAGTTATTACATTTTGCAAATTTTTTAATAATTTTATACCTCTTTTTATACTATTCTTTTAAAGTATAGTTTCAGTTATAGTAGTTGGTGATTGATTCACCTTATATAAATCTCATTAGTTTACTTGGTTTATTTAACTTCCTTACTCAATTATAATGTAATTGGAATTTCCTATTTGGCCTAGATTTTATGGTTTTACTTTTACTTTTTTTTGAATAATACTAATTCTATACCCCTTCTGACTTTCTAAAGTTAACACAATATTAAACAAAATCTCCTTATATAACTATTGGAACATGTAGCATTGTATTCATGCTCATAATACAAAATCAATATTGAAAATTAATTACTAGTCTTTAAAGTTAGACACTTTAGTTTTAACTATTTTTAGAAATACATAACACACATTTTATAAACTAGTATGGTATACATACAGAGACATTTTAGTCTGTATGAACACTGTTATACATAATAAACATTCTTATATTAATTATAATTCTTATTCTACACACCACATTGAAATGTGGAGTTCATAGGCTTTAAACACAAACATAATTAGCCATTAAATTTTTATTTTTTCGTAAACTTAATTTGATTGCAGTCCTTTCTGTTTATATGGTGTATTACATTTTAATCCCTGTCACAGTAATTATTCCCTACCTGCTCTCTTTATCATTTACATTTCAAAGAATGTTTTTTGATAACAGGTGGCCTCTTCTATGAAATATTAGAAATATTTTCATAATAATACTTCATGATATGTCATCTCTGTATTTATATAGAACATTAAAGTTATTTAATAGTACATAGTTAAAGTAACAGTTACACCTTTACTTGAAGTTTATTATATTTAAATCACTTGCACTGGTTCACTTACACTGTTGGGTCTGATTTATATTTGAGTTTTACAATATTCTAAGACCAAACTTTTAGTTATAATGGACTGTGAAGATTTGTTTATTTTATTACATAATAACTTTAGTTGGTGCACTTCTATTTACACTACTAAACACTTTTGTTTATAATTATTTTACATTTCTATGAGGTTTTGGGGTGTTATACTTTCTTGGGTGATATTAAAATTTGGTTCGGGGTTTGTTATTGTTAGTAATAGGTTTTTCATGGGTATTCCTCGTAGTTCTCCCATCCTACATCTTCTTTTCTTAACTTCTCCCTTCTTGGGTTTTCCAAGGTAAGTTGGTTTTATTTTGTGTCCATTGGTTGGTTCGGGGTATCTTCTTTATTACCTGCTCCTATCCTACCTGGGTATTATCCGGATTTTATTTTAGTTTCTTCGGATTCAATTTTCTTGATACATTTTTGTTGCGTTTTTATGATTTAATTTTACTTTTTCCTTTATGGTGTTATTTTCCTTCGATATTTAATTATTTTCCTTCGAATTTTCTTTCGAGTTAATGTAATTTAAATTTATTTATGATCAGAATGGAATTATTACTTAGTGGATTATCTGTCATGCTACAGATTGTCCTCCTCCAGAAGTGATTAGTTCAGACTATACTTGGTTTGTCTGAAATAATTGCTTATGATAATTATTATATTTTTTATTATTCTTGACTTTCTTCCATTTCTGAATTCTCTTATACATATTCGAGCTTACATATATTTCATTCTTAATTGATCTTCCTTGATAGTAATAGTCATCTGAGTTTCATTTTTATTATTTTATTTTCATCTTTCTTAACTTGGTGATTTATCCCTGGGATATTTATTCCCTATCATTCCCTAACGCGTGAGCTGGGGCAGTTCAGAGAGACACTGTAGGCTACATACTCTGCTGGCCAATACTTCACTTCTATTTGAGTACAGAGGCTAATCATCTCTGCTCAAAAACATATTAATACTGCTGGATTTATCTACACACAGTTATTAAAAAATTATTTAAGAATAGTCCTTTTTATGACTATTTAAGAAAATATCTTTGGATACTTCACTTCGTATATTGCTCAGATCTGTTAATATTCCTATCTCAGATATTCTTCTGACTTGTTAGCGTTATTGTTATCTTAATTCTTATTATGGTGGGAAGCTCTTTTATTAATATAATTATCATTGTTTATCAAATATAAACTTTTTGTTATTAATTCTTTATTCTTCTCTGGTTTTTATTGCAATCTGCTTCTGTTTATTGGTAGCATATATTTTATGATATTTTTTGTTTGTTCCTTAGTTTTTATTAATTCCACTAGTTCCATGTTCTAGCATTTTCTTCTAATTGTCTTTATTACACTCGACATTTATTTCATGATCATACTCATTAGTGATTTATTTAATTACATTTATATATTTTGTTCTTTTTCACAAATTACTTCCCTCTGATTTTTTGATTCAAATTAATTCTTTAATTATCCTGTTAATGTGGTCATTGTTTTTCTTTGTAATTCTTCAAAGTGTTATTATTTTTATTTCAACACAAGTTTATTCATTTAATCGTATCACTGGTACTTATTTCCTTTTCTTTAATTTCATAGAATGTTTTTATTCATCATTAGTTGTAATTTGACATTACTATATATTTTAGAATTGATTTGTTTTATTCTAAATTCTTTTTCTTTTTATTCTAAATGTTTTTCTTAAAATTGATTGCGTAAGTTGATCTTACTAATATTTTGGAATTTTGTTGTTTTTATTCTCAAAATTCACTTCTTCTTCTTCTCATTCAAAATTAACTTCCATAAATAATTAGTTGTAAGTTGATCTTACTATCTTTAGAATTTTGCGGGGACTCCTTCTACCTCCGCATTGATATGTATTATTTCATTATTTATATTATTGCTGGGGCTAGTATCGTCCTCCTCCAATAGCTCGTGTCGAAGGTTTTTTAAATAATTGCAACCTATTATTGTAATACTATTTGTATCAGTTGCTCCTTGCAACTCGTTTATATACCCAGGAGATAGGAGCAGTAAAGGGTCTAGGTGATTTATTACTGCCTCCTCCCGTTTAAATGTTCGGATGGTTCCTGGGTTCTGGCCGATCATTCCTCCTCCGGCTTTGTCGGTAGTACTCTTCGTTCTCGTAATTTTCGAGAAGCTCAGTCATGGCCTGTATGGTCTTGATTTGGCTGCCTCTCCTGGCTCGAATTACCTCTTCATCATAGTGATATGATAATTTGTTGATGAGGCATTCTTCTGGTATGGCTGGTTCCAAATACATACCATACATACATACATACATAGCCATACATACTTTGCCGAGGAAGTATGTAGTCATATTGAGCTACCCATTTGTTGTTTGTAACGGCCGTGACAGATGTTGTCACGTATTAAATTTTGGGTAGTCTCAGACCAGTATTTCGCCTTAAATAAGCTCTTGAATTGCTGGTAATCCTCGATATCACTATGGTTGGCCATCCACCAATGATCTGTCATTTCCCGAAATGATTCGTCTAATAACTCCCGGTTGTTGACCCATCTGTTGCCCCTGTGTTTGGCGATATACTCTTCTATCCGGGCCAAGAACTCCATGGGTTTCCTTTTGTATTGGCGAAAGTTTAGCCATTCTCGGTTCTCATTCATGGGGAAATGTGTGAAGTTTGTTGGTCGGTTTCGAATCACTTCCATCTCTACCTGGCTTTGCCGCACTTGACCGGTAATATTCGTCATTGCTACCTCCATCCCATCGCACCTTTCCGTAACTTGGTTACGCACCTTATTTAATTCCTCCTGTGTTTCCTTCCGGTTTTCTTCCAATTTCCTTTGATGTTGTTCTTCGATCTTTGTAATCTTGGTATTTACTACTTCCTTGACTTCCTGTACTTCACTCTCAGTTTGGCGACATCTTTCGTCAACTTCCCTGATTTGTTGGTTTATTATTATTGTCTCTTGTTCCAATTTTTTATTTATGGATCTCTTATTGTCGTTGATTTTCCTACTCAACTCTTCCTTTGCCAACTCTATTCTCTCGTCTACCTTGTTCATGTTCTCCTGGTTGACTTCTCTTAATTCTTCTCTTAACCGTTGGTTATTCTCATCCAGTTTCTCCTCCATCTTCTGATTACCTCCAACTTTTCCTTCAGTTGTAGATTGTCGTTTTCCATTTTCCTACTATTCTCCCTTAACTCTTCCCTTAATTGTTGGTTGTCATCTTCCATCTTCTTACTGGTTTCCTCCATCTTCTCTTCCATCTTCTTACTGTTTCTTCCATCTTCTCTTCCATCTTCTTTAAGCCTTCCTTCGTGGATTCTATGTTCTTATTTATTTCACCCAAATCTTCCTTCAAGGAATGTTTGTCTTCCTTCCTTTCCTTACTATTTTTTTCTGTTGTGGAATCCATTTTCTTACTCAATTCTTCCTTCAATTCCTGATTCAATTTCTTACTATTTTCTTCCATTTGCTTATTCATTTGTAAAAACATTTCCATCGTCTTATCTAGAATTTGACCTTCTGTTGTTTTAGATTTCTCAGGTTGTTCCTCTTGGAGATTGCCATCCCCTGTTTGCGTTGGTATTTCAGGTTGTTGCATTGGTGGGGCGGGTTGTTTAGGTTCTACCGGGGTTAATAACGTTTCCAAATTTTCTACGGGTGTTGCCTCTTTGTCTCCCATATCGATTTCCTTTTCGGCCTCTGCCGCCCTTTTCTTAGAAGTCGCACGGCGTTGCATGTTGCTTCCTTCTTGACTGTATAACCGCTGCCAAGTAATTGGGCAAATTACTGTGGCCTTTCAATCGCTAATTGAAGCCCTTCAGTTGGACGCCAATTTGTAACAGTTCGTTTGTCAACGTTAAGCCCCACTGTTGTGAGCGCCAATTTGTAACAAGTGGTGTGGTTACAAATAATTATTTTTGTTCGTGTACAAATTTAAAAAAAAATTTTAATTTAATTTTAAAAATTAAAAAAAAAAAATTTTAATGTTTCTTTTTAATAAATAATCCTTGTATTGTGGTTTTGTAGAAATTTTAAAGTTCTTTATTTGATTTGTGTCAATAAATTCGCTTCTGATTCACCGTAAATAAATCTGGAGTTAATAAGATTGTCTCACTTCACTAATCGATTGGCGATTTTCTTCTTTCTCAAGTATATTACTCCCCTTGAGTAATGGTCGCCTTTCTGTTAGTCCTGTGGTTAATTAAAACTCTTATATTAACTTGTGAAATAAACTTAAAACCAGATAGTTGAATTATTATTATTTATTGACAATTATTTGTTAGAATGTCGATTTAAAATCGATTATTAGATAAAGCTCGACTCTTTCACAGGGGTAATCGATTATCAATACAGGTTATATTATATAAATATTTTCGAATGGTTCTTTGAACGGTTATAATTATAATAGTCAGAGAAGGGACAAGTATAGAAAGTATAACATTCACAAAATAAATCTTAATAATTAATAATTACAAAATTAGTTTATTATATATAATGTTTATAAAATTGAAAAGTCAAACCAATTCGGTGACGACAGATCTCATTACTGGTGGACGCTTTGCATGATGGGATTTCTCAAAATGGCTGCTTGTTCGCTGTTCGGTAAAACTGGAATCGACGTAGTGAAATTTTCTGACAATAAAGATGCCTTCATAACTGCTTCCTCGTTTCTGCAATATTGAAAAATGTCTATTGTGTTGTTAGAGGTGTCCTGGTTAAGTGTTCTGTGTTCACTGACTTTAAGTGTTTTGTATTAGGTGTGTTCACTTTGTTTACGTGTCTGCCGAAAAATGTGAAGTTCGTTTGGTTATGATATATTTCGTGTTTTATAGTTTTATTAGTTTATTTCACTTATATTCTGTTCCGTATTAATTGTTTTCACTGTTTGTGGTGGTTGTGTTAATTGATTTTAAGTTTAATTTACTAATTTCGGTAACTCTCGGTTTTTTCACAGCATGATAGGCTTAACTTGTATACGCCATTAAAGTATTTGCTATATATGTTCTTAGCGCGAGCTTAAATCAACCGTTCGCTTCGAATGTTAATTAAGAACTGTTTTACTTCCTTCGTCTTCTGAAATATCTTGCCAAGTTAATATTAGAAAAGTATTGTTTCAATTATTATTCACTTCTATGCATGTGATTACAGTACATTATATTCAGAATATATTTTGGTTATTGATTACTTTCATGAACTAGTAAATACATAATTGGTTTCTTTAACTCCTTCTGCTTAATTTGACATACAATAGTCCATCTTTATAAAGTTTTTTGTCAAAATTGCTATATTTCTGTCATATTGGAAATATAGGCTCAATATCTGCTTCCTGTTCTTGTCCAAAATTTTAGCCATCTTATGTGTTATAAATATGATTATAATAAATCTCAGATTGATATACATCTTATCTTTCCTTAATTTCTTACAAATTTCTCAATTGATCATTCTTTTAGTTATAATTTATGAATTTACTATTCCTCCTCTGAAAGTGTTAGGTATTGCATTTTGCAAATTTTTTAATAATTTTATACCTCTTTTTATACTATTCTTTTAAAGTATAGTTTCAGTTATAGTAGTTGGTGATTGATTCACCTTATATAAATCTCATTAGTTTACTTGGTTTATTTAACTTCCTTACTCAATTATAATGTAATTGGAATTTCCTATTTGGCCTAGATTTTATGGTTTTACTTTTACTGTTTTTTGAATCATACTAATTCCAAAAACAATATTGAAAATTAATTACTAGTCTTTAAAGTTAGACATTTTAGTTTTAACTATTTTTAGAAATACATAACACACATTTTATAAACTAGTATGGTATACATACAGAGACATTTTAGTCTGTATGAACACTGTTATACATAATAAACATTCTTATATTAATTATAATTCTTATTCTACACACCACATTGAAATGTGGAGTTCATAGGCTTTAAACACAAACATAATTAGCCATTAAATTTTTATTTTTTCGTAAACTTAATTTGATTGCAGTCCTTTCTGTTTATATGGTGTATTACATTTTAATCCCTGTCACAGTAATTATTCCCTACCTGCTCTCTTTATCATTTACATTTCAAAGAATGTTTTTTGATAACAGGTGGCCTCTTCTATGAAATATTAGAAATATTTTCATAATAATACTTCATGATATGTCATCTCTGTATTTATATAGAACATTAAAGTTATTTAATAGTACATAGTTAAAGTAACAGTTACACCTTTACTTGAAGTTTATTATATTTAAATCACTTGCACTGGTTCACTTACACTGTTGGGTCTGATTTATATTTGAGTTTTACAATATTCTAAGACCAAACTTTTAGTTATAATGGACTGTGAAGATTTGTTTATTTTATTACATAATAACAACTTTAGTTGGTGCACTTCTATTTACACTACTAAACACTTTTGTTTATAATTATTTTACATTTCTATGAGGTTTTGGGGTGTTATACTTTCTTGGGTGATATTAAAATTTGGTTCGGGGTTTGTTATTGTTAGTAATAGGTTTTTCATGGGTATTCCTCGTAGTTCTCCCATCCTACATCTTCTTTTCTTCACTTCTCCCTTCTTGGGTTTTCCAAGGTAAGTTGGTTTTATTTTGTGTCCATTGGTTGGTTCGGGGTATCTTCTTTATTACCTGCTCCTATCCTACCTGGGTATTATCCGGATTTTATTTTAGTTTCTTCGGATTCAATTTTCTTGATACATTTTTGTTGCGTTTTTATGATTTAATTTTACTTTTTCCTTTATGGTGTTATTTTCCTTCGATATTTAATTATTTTCCTTCGAATTTTCTTTCGAGTTAATGTAATTTAAATTTATTTATGATCAGAATGGAATTATTACTTAGTGGATTATCTGTCATGCTACAGATTGCCCTCCTCCAGAAGTGATTAGTTCAGACTATACTTGGTTTGTCTGAAATAATTGCTTATGATAATTATTATATTTTTTATTATTCTTGACTTTCTTCCATTTCTGAATTCTCTTATACATATTCGAGCTTACATATATTTCATTCTTAATTGATCTTCCTTGATAGTAATAGTCATCTGAGTTTCATTTTTATTATTTTATTTTCATCTTTCTTAACTTGGTGATTTATCCCTGGGATATTTATTCCCTATCATTCCCTAACGCGTGAGCTGGGGCAGTTCAGAGAGACACTGTAGGCTACATACTCTGCTGGCCAATACTTCACTTCTATTTGAGTACAGAGGCTAATCATCTCTGCTCAAAAACATATTAATACTGCTGGATTTATCTACACACAGTTATTAAAAAATTATTTAAGAATAGTCCTTTTTATGACTATTTAAGAAAATATCTTTGGATACTTCACTTCGTATATTGCTCAGATCTGTTAATATTCCTATCTCAGATATTCTTCTGACTTGTTAGCGTTATTGTTATCTTAATTCTTATTATGGTGGGAAGCTCTTTTATTAATATAATTATCATTGTTTATCAAATATAAACTTTTTGTTATTAATTCTTTATTCTTCTCTGGTTTTTATTGCAATCTGCTTCTGTTTATTGGTAGCATATATTTTATGATATTTTTTGTTTGTTTCTTAGTTTTTATTAATTCCACTAGTTCCATGTTCTAGCATTTTCTTCTAATTGTCTTTATTACACTCGACATTTATTTCATGATCATACTCATTAGTGATTTATTTAATTACATTTATATATTTTGTTCTTTTTCACAAATTACTTCCCTCTGATTTTTTGATTCAAATTAATTCTTTAATTATCCTGTTAATGTGGTCATTGTTTTTCTTTGTAATTCTTCAAAGTGTTATTATTTTTATTTCAACACAAGTTTATTCATTTAATCGTATCACTGGTACTTATTTCCTTTTCTTTAATTTCATAGAATGTTTTTATTCATCATTAGTTGTAATTTGACATTACTATATATTTTAGAATTGATTTGTTTTATTCTAAATTCTTTTTCTTTTTATTCTAAATGTTTTTCTTAAAATTGATTGCGTAAGTTGATCTTACTAATATTTTGGAATTTTGTTGTTTTTATTCTCAAAATTCACTTCTTCTTCTTCTCATTCAAAATTAACTTCCATAAATAATTAGTTGTAAGTTGATCTTACTATCTTTAGAATTTTGCGGGGACTCCTTCTACCTCCGCATTGATATGTATTATTTCATTATTTATATTATTGCTGGGGCTAGTATCGTCCTCCTCCAATAGCTCGTGTCGAAGGTTTTTTAAATAATTGCAACCTATTATTGTAATACTATTTGTATCAGTTGCTCCTTGCAACTCGTTTATATACCCAGGAGATAGGAGCAGTAAAGGGTCTAGGTGATTTATTACTGCCTCCTCCCGTTTAAATGTTCGGATGGTTCCTGGGTTCTGGCCGATCATTCCTCCTCCGGCTTTGTCGGTAGTACTCTTCGTTCTCGTAATTTTCGAGAAGCTCAGTCATGGCCTGTATGGTCTTGATTTGGCTGCCTCTCCTGGCTCGAATTACCTCTTCATCATAGTGATATGATAATTTGTTGATGAGGCATTCTTCTGGTATGGCTGGTTCCAAATACATACCATACATACATACATACATAGCCATACATACTTTGCCGAGGAAGTATGTAGTCATATTGAGCTACCCATTTGTTGTTTGTAACGGCCGTGACAGATGTTGTCACGTATTAAATTTTGGGTAGTCTCAGACCAGTATTTCGCCTTAAATAAGCTCTTGAATTGCTGGTAATCCTCGATATCACTATGGTTGGCCATCCACCAATGATCTGTCATTTCCCGAAATGATTCGTCTAATAACTCCCGGTTGTTGACCCATCTGTTGCCCCTGTGTTTGGCGATATACTCTTCTATCCGGGCCAAGAACTCCATGGGTTTCCTTTTGTATTGGCGAAAGTTTAGCCATTCTCGGTTCTCATTCATGGGGAAATGTGTGAAGTTTGTTGGTCGGTTTCGAATCACTTCCATCTCTACCTGGCTTTGCCGCACTTGACCGGTAATATTCGTCATTGCTACCTCCATCCCATCGCACCTTTCCGTAACTTGGTTACGCACCTTATTTAATTCCTCCTGTGTTTCCTTCCGGTTTTCTTCCAATTTCCTTTGATGTTGTTCTTCGATCTTTGTAATCTTGGTATTTACTACTTCCTTGACTTCCTGTACTTCACTCTCAGTTTGGCGACATCTTTCGTCAACTTCCCTGATTTGTTGGTTTATTATTATTGTCTCTTGTTCCAATTTTTTATTTATGGATCTCTTATTGTCGTTGATTTTCCTACTCAACTCTTCCTTTGCCAACTCTATTCTCTCGTCTACCTTGTTCATGTTCTCCTGGTTGACTTCTCTTAATTCTTCTCTTAACCGTTGGTTATTCTCATCCAGTTTCTCCTCCATCTTCTGATTACCTCCAACTTTTCCTTCAGTTGTAGATTGTCGTTTTCCATTTTCCTACTATTCTCCCTTAACTCTTCCCTTAATTGTTGGTTGTCATCTTCCATCTTCTTACTGGTTTCCTCCATCTTCTCTTCCATCTTCTTACTGTTTCTTCCATCTTCTCTTCCATCTTCTTTAAGCCTTCCTTCGTGGATTCTATGTTCTTATTTATTTCACCCAAATCTTCCTTCAAGGAATGTTTGTCTTCCTTCCTTTCCTTACTATTTTTTTCTGTTGTGGAATCCATTTTCTTACTCAATTCTTCCTTCAATTCCTGATTCAATTTCTTACTATTTTCTTCCATTTGCTTATTCATTTGTAAAAACATTTCCATCGTCTTATCTAGAATTTGACCTTCTGTTGTTTTAGATTTCTCAGGTTGTTCCTCTTGGAGATTGCCATCCCCTGTTTGCGTTGGTATTTCAGGTTGTTGCATTGGTGGGGCGGGTTGTTTAGGTTCTACCGGGGTTAATAACGTTTCCAAATTTTCTACGGGTGTTTCCTCTTTGTCTACCATATCGATTTCCTTTTCGGCCTCTGCCGCCCTTTTCTTAGAAGTCGCACGGCGTTGCATGTTGCTTCCTTCTTGACTGTATAACCGCTGCCAAGTAATTGGGCAAATTACTGTGGCCTTTCAATCGCTAATTGAAGCCCTTCAGTTGGACGCCAATTTGTAACAGTTCGTTTGTCAACGTTAAGCCCCACTGTTGTGAGCGCCAATTTGTAACAAGTGGTGTGGTTACAAATAATTATTTTTGTTCGTGTACAAATTTAAAAAAAAATTTTAATTTAATTTTAAAAATTAAAAAAAAAATTTTAATGTTTCTTTTTAATAAATAATCCTTGTATTGTGGTTTTGTAGAAATTTTAAAGTTCTTTATTTGATTTGTGTCAATAAATTCGCTTCTGATTCACCGTAAATAAATCTGGAGTTAATAAGATTGTCTCACTTCACTAATCGATTGGCGATTTTCTTCTTTCTCAAGTATATTACTCCCCTTGAGTAATGGTCGCCTTTCTGTTAGTCCTGTGGTTAATTAAAACTCTTATATTAACTTGTGAAATAAACTTAAAACCAGATAGTTGAATTATTATTATTTATTGACAATTATTTGTTAGAATGTCGATTTAAAATCGATTATTAGATAAAGCTCGACTCTTTCACAGGGGTAATCGATTATCAATACAGGTTATATTATATAAATATTTTCGAATGGTTCTTTGAACGGTTATAATTATAATAGTCAGAGAAGGGACAAGTATAGAAAGTATAACATTCACAAAATAAATCTTAATAATTAATAATTACAAAATTAGTTTATTATATATAATGTTTATAAAATTGAAAAGTCAAACCAATTCGGTGACGACAGATCTCATTACTGGTGGACGCTTTGCATGATGGGATTTCTCAAAATGGCTGCTTGTTCGCTGTTCGGTAAAACTGGAATCGACGTAGTGAAATTTTCTGACAATAAAGATGCCTTCATAACTGCTTCCTCGTTTCTGCAATATTGAAAAATGTCTATTGTGTTGTTAGAGGTGTCCTGGTTAAGTGTTCTGTGTTCACTGACTTTAAGTGTTTTGTATTAGGTGTGTTCACTTTGTTTACGTGTCTGCCGAAAAATGTGAAGTTCGTTTGGTTATGATATATTTCGTGTTTTATAGTTTTATTAGTTTATTTCACTTATATTCTGTTCCGTATTAATTGTTTTCACTGTTTGTGGTGGTTGTGTTAATTGATTTTAAGTTTAATTTACTAATTTCGGTAACTCTCGGTTTTTTCACAGCATGATAGGCTTAACTTGTATACGCCATTAAAGTATTTGCTATATATGTTCTTAGCGCGAGCTTAAATCAACCGTTCGCTTCGAATGTTAATTAAGAACTGTTTTACTTCCTTCGTCTTCTGAAATATCTTGCCAAGTTAATATTAGAAAAGTATTGTTTCAATTATTATTCACTTCTATGCATGTGATTACAGTACATTATATTCAGAATATATTTTGGTTATTGATTACTTTCATGAACTAGTAAATACATAATTGGTTTCTTTAACTCCTTCTGCTTAATTTGACATACAATAGTCCATCTTTATAAAGTTTTTTGTCAAAATTGCTATATTTCTGTCATATTGGAAATATAGGCTCAATATCTGCTTCCTGTTCTTGTCCAAAATTTTAGCCATCTTATGTGTTATAAATATGATTATAATAAATCTCAGATTGATATACATCTTATCTTTCCTTAATTTCTTACAAATTTCTCAATTGATCATTCTTTTAGTTATAATTTATGAATTTACTATTCCTCCTCTGAAAGTGTTAGGTATTGCATTTTGCAAATTTTTTAATAATTTTATACCTCTTTTTATACTATTCTTTTAAAGTATAGTTTCAGTTATAGTAGTTGGTGATTGATTCACCTTATATAAATCTCATTAGTTTACTTGGTTTATTTAACTTCCTTACTCAATTATAATGTAATTGGAATTTCCTATTTGGCCTAGATTTTATGGTTTTACTTTTACTGTTTTTTGAATCATACTAATTCCAAAAACAATATTGAAAATTAATTACTAGTCTTTAAAGTTAGACATTTTAGTTTTAACTATTTTTAGAAATACATAACACACATTTTATAAACTAGTATGGTATACATACAGAGACATTTTAGTCTGTATGAACACTGTTATACATAATAAACATTCTTATATTAATTATAATTCTTATTCTACACACCACATTGAAATGTGGAGTTCATAGGCTTTAAACACAAACATAATTAGCCATTAAATTTTTATTTTTTCGTAAACTTAATTTGATTGCAGTCCTTTCTGTTTATATGGTGTATTACATTTTAATCCCTGTCACAGTAATTATTCCCTACCTGCTCTCTTTATCATTTACATTTCAAAGAATGTTTTTTGATAACAGGTGGCCTCTTCTATGAAATATTAGAAATATTTTCATAATAATACTTCATGATATGTCATCTCTGTATTTATATAGAACATTAAAGTTATTTAATAGTACATAGTTAAAGTAACAGTTACACCTTTACTTGAAGTTTATTATATTTAAATCACTTGCACTGGTTCACTTACACTGTTGGGTCTGATTTATATTTGAGTTTTACAATATTCTAAGACCAAACTTTTAGTTATAATGGACTGTGAAGATTTGTTTATTTTATTACATAATAACAACTTTAGTTGGTGCACTTCTATTTACACTACTAAACACTTTTGTTTATAATTATTTTACATTTCTATGAGGTTTTGGGGTGTTATACTTTCTTGGGTGATATTAAAATTTGGTTCGGGGTTTGTTATTGTTAGTAATAGGTTTTTCATGGGTATTCCTCGTAGTTCTCCCATCCTACATCTTCTTTTCTTCACTTCTCCCTTCTTGGGTTTTCCAAGGTAAGTTGGTTTTATTTTGTGTCCATTGGTTGGTTCGGGGTATCTTCTTTATTACCTGCTCCTATCCTACCTGGGTATTATCCGGATTTTATTTTAGTTTCTTCGGATTCAATTTTCTTGATACATTTTTGTTGCGTTTTTATGATTTAATTTTACTTTTTCCTTTATGGTGTTATTTTCCTTCGATATTTAATTATTTTCCTTCGAATTTTCTTTCGAGTTAATGTAATTTAAATTTATTTATGATCAGAATGGAATTATTACTTAGTGGATTATCTGTCATGCTACAGATTGCCCTCCTCCAGAAGTGATTAGTTCAGACTATACTTGGTTTGTCTGAAATAATTGCTTATGATAATTATTATATTTTTTATTATTCTTGACTTTCTTCCATTTCTGAATTCTCTTATACATATTCGAGCTTACATATATTTCATTCTTAATTGATCTTCCTTGATAGTAATAGTCATCTGAGTTTCATTTTTATTATTTTATTTTCATCTTTCTTAACTTGGTGATTTATCCCTGGGATATTTATTCCCTATCATTCCCTAACGCGTGAGCTGGGGCAGTTCAGAGAGACACTGTAGGCTACATACTCTGCTGGCCAATACTTCACTTCTATTTGAGTACAGAGGCTAATCATCTCTGCTCAAAAACATATTAATACTGCTGGATTTATCTACACACAGTTATTAAAAAATTATTTAAGAATAGTCCTTTTTATGACTATTTAAGAAAATATCTTTGGATACTTCACTTCGTATATTGCTCAGATCTGTTAATATTCCTATCTCAGATATTCTTCTGACTTGTTAGCGTTATTGTTATCTTAATTCTTATTATGGTGGGAAGCTCTTTTATTAATATAATTATCATTGTTTATCAAATATAAACTTTTTGTTATTAATTCTTTATTCTTCTCTGGTTTTTATTGCAATCTGCTTCTGTTTATTGGTAGCATATATTTTATGATATTTTTTGTTTGTTTCTTAGTTTTTATTAATTCCACTAGTTCCATGTTCTAGCATTTTCTTCTAATTGTCTTTATTACACTCGACATTTATTTCATGATCATACTCATTAGTGATTTATTTAATTACATTTATATATTTTGTTCTTTTTCACAAATTACTTCCCTCTGATTTTTTGATTCAAATTAATTCTTTAATTATCCTGTTAATGTGGTCATTGTTTTTCTTTGTAATTCTTCAAAGTGTTATTATTTTTATTTCAACACAAGTTTATTCATTTAATCGTATCACTGGTACTTATTTCCTTTTCTTTAATTTCATAGAATGTTTTTATTCATCATTAGTTGTAATTTGACATTACTATATATTTTAGAATTGATTTGTTTTATTCTAAATTCTTTTTCTTTTTATTCTAAATGTTTTTCTTAAAATTGATTGCGTAAGTTGATCTTACTAATATTTTGGAATTTTGTTGTTTTTATTCTCAAAATTCACTTCTTCTTCTTCTCATTCAAAATTAACTTCCATAAATAATTAGTTGTAAGTTGATCTTACTATCTTTAGAATTTTGCGGGGACTCCTTCTACCTCCGCATTGATATGTATTATTTCATTATTTAGATTATTGCTGGGGCTAGTATCGTCCTCCTCCAATAGCTCGTGTCGAAGGTTTTTTAAATAATTGCAACCTATTATTGTAATACTATTTGTATCAGTTGCTCCTTGCAACTCGTTTATATACCCAGGAGATAGGAGCAGTAAAGGGTCTAGGTGATTTATTACTGCCTCCTCCCGTTTAAATGTTCGGATGGTTCCTGGGTTCTGGCCGATCATTCCTCCTCCGGCTTTGTCGGTAGTACTCTTCGTTCTCGTAATTTTCGAGAAGCTCAGTCATGGCCTGTATGGTCTTGATTTGGCTGCCTCTCCTGGCTCGAATTACCTCTTCATCATAGTGATATGATAATTTGTTGATGAGGCATTCTTCTGGTATGGCTGGTTCCAAATACATACCATACATACATACATACATAGCCATACATACTTTGCCGAGGAAGTATGTAGTCATATTGAGCTACCCATTTGTTGTTTGTAACGGCCGTGACAGATGTTGTCACGTATTAAATTTTGGGTAGTCTCAGACCAGTATTTCGCCTTAAATAAGCTCTTGAATTGCTGGTAATCCTCGATATCACTATGGTTGGCCATCCACCAATGATCTGTCATTT
The DNA here is from genome assembly GCA_034769895.1 of Magicicada septendecula. Taxonomy (NCBI): domain Eukaryota; kingdom Metazoa; phylum Arthropoda; class Insecta; order Hemiptera; family Cicadidae; genus Magicicada; species Magicicada septendecula. Next base: position 283,876,001 of record CM068372.1, on the reverse strand, counting down.
CCCGAAATGATTCGTCTAATAACTCCCGGTTGTTGACCCATCTGTTGCCCCTGTGTTTGGCGATATACTCTTCTATCCGGGCCAAGAACTCCATGGGTTTCCTTTTGTATTGGCGAAAGTTTAGCCATTCTCGGTTCTCATTCATGGGGAAATGTGTGAAGTTTGTTGGTCGGTTTCGAATCACTTCCATCTCTACCTGGCTTTGCCGCACTTGACCGGTAATATTCGTCATTGCTACCTCCATCCCATCGCACCTTTCCGTAACTTGGTTACGCACCTTATTTAATTCCTCCTGTGTTTCCTTCCGGTTTTCTTCCAATTTCCTTTGATGTTGTTCTTCGATCTTTGTAATCTTGGTATTTACTACTTCCTTGACTTCCTGTACTTCACTCTCAGTTTGGCGACATCTTTCGTCAACTTCCCTGATTTGTTGGTTTATTATTATTGTCTCTTGTTCCAATTTTTTATTTATGGATCTCTTATTGTCGTTGATTTTCCTACTCAACTCTTCCTTTGCCAACTCTATTCTCTCGTCTACCTTGTTCATGTTCTCCTGGTTGACTTCTCTTAATTCTTCTCTTAACCGTTGGTTATTCTCATCCAGTTTCTCCTCCATCTTCTGATTACCTCCAACTTTTCCTTCAGTTGTAGATTGTCGTTTTCCATTTTCCTACTATTCTCCCTTAACTCTTCCCTTAATTGTTGGTTGTCATCTTCCATCTTCTTACTGGTTTCCTCCATCTTCTCTTCCATCTTCTTACTGTTTCTTCCATCTTCTCTTCCATCTTCTTTAAGCCTTCCTTCGTGGATTCTATGTTCTTATTTATTTCACCCAAATCTTCCTTCAAGGAATGTTTGTCTTCCTTCCTTTCCTTACTATTTTTTTCTGTTGTGGAATCCATTTTCTTACTCAATTCTTCCTTCAATTCCTGATTCAATTTCTTACTATTTTCTTCCATTTGCTTATTCATTTGTAAAAACATTTCCATCGTCTTATCTAGAATTTGACCTTCTGTTGTTTTAGATTTCTCAGGTTGTTCCTCTTGGAGATTGCCATCCCCTGTTTGCGTTGGTATTTCAGGTTGTTGCATTGGTGGGGCGGGTTGTTTAGGTTCTACCGGGGTTAATAACGTTTCCAAATTTTCTACGGGTGTTGCCTCTTTGTCTCCCATATCGATTTCCTTTTCGGCCTCTGCCGCCCTTTTCTTAGAAGTCGCACGGCGTTGCATGTTGCTTCCTTCTTGACTGTATAACCGCTGCCAAGTAATTGGGCAAATTACTGTGGCCTTTCAATCGCTAATTGAAGCCCTTCAGTTGGACGCCAATTTGTAACAGTTCGTTTGTCAACGTTAAGCCCCACTGTTGTGAGCGCCAATTTGTAACAAGTGGTGTGGTTACAAATAATTATTTTTGTTCGTGTACAAATTTAAAAAAAAATTTTAATTTAATTTTAAAAATTAAAAAAAAAAAATTTTAATGTTTCTTTTTAATAAATAATCCTTGTATTGTGGTTTTGTAGAAATTTTAAAGTTCTTTATTTGATTTGTGTCAATAAATTCGCTTCTGATTCACCGTAAATAAATCTGGAGTTAATAAGATTGTCTCACTTCACTAATCGATTGGCGATTTTCTTCTTTCTCAAGTATATTACTCCCCTTGAGTAATGGTCGCCTTTCTGTTAGTCCTGTGGTTAATTAAAACTCTTATATTAACTTGTGAAATAAATTTAAAACCAGATAGTTGAATTATTATTTTTTATTGACAATTATTTGTTAGAATGTCGATTTAAAATCGATTATTAGATAAAGCTCGACTCTTTCACAGGGGTAATCGATTATCAATACAGGTTATATTATATAAATATTTTCGAATGGTTCTTTGAACGGTTATAATTATAATAGTCAGAGAAGGGACAAGTATAGAAAGTATAACATTCACAAAATAAATCTTAATAATTAATAATTACAAAATTAGTTTATTATATATAATGTTTATAAAATTGAAAAGTCAAACCAATTCGGTGACGACAGATCTCATTACTGGTGGACGCTTTGCATGATGGGATTTCTCAAAATGGCTGCTTGTTCGCTGTTCGGTAAAACTGGAATCGACGTAGTGAAATTTTCTGACAATAAAGATGCCTTCATAACTGCTTCCTCGTTTCCGCAATATTGAAAAATGTCTATTGTGTTGTTAGAGGTGTCCTGGTTAAGTGTTCTGTGTTCACTGACTTTAAATGTTTTGTATTAGGTGTGTTCACTTTTGTTTACGTGTTTGTCGAAAAATGTGAAGTTCGTTTGGTTATGATATATTTCGTGTTTTATAGTTTTATTAGTTTATTTCACTTATATTCTGTTCCGTATTAATTGTTTTCACTGTTTGTGGTGGTTGTGTTAATTGATTTTAAGTTTAATTTACTAATTTCGGTAACTCTCGGTTTTTTCACAGCATGATAGGCTTAACTTGTATACGCCATTAAAGTATTTGCTATATATGTTCTTAGCGCGAGCTTAAATCAACCGTTCGCTTCGAATGTTAATTAAGAACTGTTTTACTTCCTTCGTCTTCTGAAATATCTTGCCAAGTTAATATTAGGAAAGTATTGTTTCAATTATTATTCACTTCCTATGCATGTGATTACAGTACATTATATTCAGAATATATTTTGGTTATTGATTACTTTCATGAACTAGTAAATACATAATTGGTTTCTTTAACTCCTTCTGCTTAATTTGACATACAATAGTCCATCTTTATAAAGTTTTTTGTCAAAATTGCTATATTTCTGTCATATTGGAAATATAGGCTCAATATCTGCTTCCTGTTCTTGTCCAAAATTTTAGCCATCTTATGTGTTATAAATATGATTATAATAAATCTCAGATTGATATACATCTTATCTTTCCTTAATTTCTTACAAATTTCTCAATTGATCATTCTTTTAGTTATAATTTATGAATTTACTATTCCTCCTCTGAAATTGTTAGTTATTACATTTTGCAAATTTTTTAATAATTTTATACCTCTTTTTATACTATTCTTTTAAAGTATAGTTTCAGTTATAGTAGTTGGTGATTGATTCACCTTATATAAATCTCATTAGTTTACTTGGTTTATTTAACTTCCTTACTCAATTATAATGTAATTGGAATTTCCTATTTGGCCTAGATTTTATGGTTTTACTTTTACTTTTTTTTGAATAATACTAATTCTATACCCCTTCTGACTTTCTAAAGTTAACACAATATTAAACAAAATCTCCTTATATAACTATTGGAACATGTAGCATTGTATTCATGCTCATAATACAAAATCAATATTGAAAATTAATTACTAGTCTTTAAAGTTAGACATTTTAGTTTTAACTATTTTTAGAAATACATAACACACATTTTATAAACTAGTATGGTATACATACAGAGACATTTTAGTCTGTATGAACACTCTTATACATAATAAACATTCTTATATTAATTATAATTCTTATTCTACACACTACCTTGAAATGTGGAGTTCATAGGCTTTAAACACAAACATAATTAGCCATTTAATTTTTATTTTTTCGTAAACTTAATTTGATTGCAGTCCTTTCTGTTTATATGGTGTATTACATTTTAATCCCTGTCACAGTAATTATTCCCTAACTGCTCTCTTTATCATTTACATTTCAAAGAATGTTTTTTGATAACAGGAGGCCTCTTCTATGAAATATTAGAAATATTTTCATAATAATACTTCATGATATGTCATCTCTGTATTTATATAGAACATTAAAGTTATTTAATAGTACATAGTTAAAGTAACAGTTACACCTTTACTTGAAGTTTATTATATTTAAATCACTTGCACTGGTTCACTTACACTGTTGGGTCTGATTTATATTTGAGTTTTACAATATTCTAAGACCAAACTTTTAGTTATAATGGACTGTGAAGATTTGTTTATTTTATTACATAATAACAACTTTAGTTGGTGTACTTCTATTTACACTACTAAACACTTTTGTTTATAATTATTTTACATTTCTATGAGGTTTTGGGGTGTTATACTTTCTTGGGTGATATTAAAATTTGGTTCGGGGTTTGTTATTGTTAGTAATAGGTTTTTCATGGGTATTCCTCGTAGTTCTCCCATCCTACATCTTCTTTTCTTCACTTCTCCCTTCTTGGGTTTTCCAAGGTAAGTTGGTTTTATTTTGTGTCCATTGGTTGGTTCGGGGTATCTTCTTTATTACCTGCTCCTATCCTACCTGGGTATTATCCGGATTTTATTTTAGTTTCTTCGGATTCAATTTTCTTGATACATTTTTGTTGCGTTTTTATGATTTAATTTTACTTTTTCCTTTATGGTGTTATTTTCCTTCGATATTTAATTATTTTCCTTCGAATTTTCTTTCGAGTTAATGTAATTTAAATTTATTTATGATCAGAATGGAATTATTACTTAGTGGATTATCTGTCATGCTACAATATATATATATATTACATTTAATATTTATCAATAAATTTACCTCAAGATATAGTTTTTTTCCTTATTAGAAATAAGTTATATTGTATGTAATTTATTTGGAAAACAATGAAGTAATATTTAATTTCTATCTGACGGATCAAATCACTATCTGTTTTGATATTACAGGACTACTCTATTAATATATTTCACATCATCAAATCTTCATCAGTTTTCCACTATATTCCTATACATTAAATAGAAATGGCGCAACGCAACAATCTTGTATTACTCCATTCCTTTAACTACACCTTTATTTTTCCATTGTTTAATGTTACCATTTCGTTCATTTGTAACTTTTGTATTAGTCGTTTCCCTTTCTGTAATTGTGGCGTTTCTTTTAGTATTTACGAGTCATAATTGCTTTTTCAAACGTTTTCTTCCCGCCTACGAAACTAACACGTGAAACTTTTTGCGTTCTATAAACCTTCCAAATTTGTTCTGAAAATTTAAGAGTGATGTAGTTTCTAGTGTTTTTCTCAAGATGAACTGTTACTCTGAATGCAGTAAATAGACTTTAATGTAAAGTTTCTATGTCTAAGTGTCATCACGTTTGATACGTGAAACATTCAGTCTAACAACACAACAACACAACATCTGTATTAACAACACAACATAAGAGACAACGTAAGGTATTGTTACGTGTTGTTGTGGTAATTTATGTCATTGAATGCAGCCTCGGTATATAGTGAGCTGCAAGTACGCGCGGCGTGTTTGCAATACCTTTAACTTTAAACATAACCTTATCAGACAGTTTAGTAACTAGAATAATTTATTGCAGTTTATTTATATTCAGAACAACTGGTATACAAATCTGTACACTAAGTAAGTACTTATTTTATTCAGTTGATGAATTATTCTACTTATTTTATTCAGTTGGTGAATTATTCTCAAACATTTCAAGATAATCCAAACTTAATCATGATCTGTTTGGAACGTTTCTTCTTTACCTATAAGGTTTTTCACAAATACGCAGGGTAATATGATGTCTTATCATGATGACGATGATCATCATTATGGTCACGATCACCACATCATTTTTAATGAGTATTTATATAACTTTGTATTAAAGAATAAAAAGTTTTATTAATGATCTACAGGATGATGACAAAGGAACATAGAGACCCAGTACCACAAAATACAATGAATTTTTCGAATTACAGTTATGGCATTAATAGTAATCATTTCTTGAGCGCGTTATGAGAATCAAGGTATAGGAAATGTATATAATAATGTAATTATAATTTATCAGCTGAACTACCAATAGCTCTATCTCATACCATGCTAGTAGTGCTGATGGCTGATGGTAGTATTACCAGGTACGTCTAGCATCAGTGATTACATTATAACAGTATTACGTATCAGTAATGTACGTTGAGTATAATAGTTTGGTTGTATTTACCGGATTAAAAGTGAGGGAACGTCTTATACAATATGTGCTTCATGTTCGAAGACATGCATTTCGAAAAAGGTTAAAGTACAAAAATGTAACTAGAATTTCACCCTTTAAACTTTTAGTTATTGACATAGTATAAGTTTTCAATTCTTTAAAGCAAACAATTCTTTAAATGCTTCACAATAATTTAATTGGAAAATCGGAAGTGGTTTATAATCAATAAGTAAACTATGAAATAAACATGATACAGCCAACCTACACACGGTACAGAACAAACATGATACATACTTTAACACACAAACACACACATACACACACACACACACACACACATATATATATAACTGCCCCATACATACCATAAATAAGACAGTTCTAATTCTATTAATAAATAAATCCAGAGCAAAGGTAACAAGGGTTACGGAATCTTTTTTTCATTTTTGTAGTAAATAACATTAACTATTTATACGTATTGTTTAGATAAAACTTGTCTGGTTTGGGGAAAGACATGTTCGGGCACTGGTAACTGCTGGCTTTACAATGCGGACTCCTTGCGATTCCTCCTCAATTTCACTGCAACAGGTAAGCCTAATACTGACACTTATTAAATCATACGAAAGATATTCAAATAAATCTAGGGATCTTTGTAGTCCAATAATATGGCTCTTGGTTATAATTGCGAAGTCTCTGGATCGAATCCTGGGTTAACACAATTCCAGATACATTAGAGTTTCGTACCCAGTTGGTAGAGAATAGTGTCAGATTGCATTTATCAGGTGCAATCATGGCGACTCACTCTATAAATAAAGAACATCTTTGAGAGCTAATGAGAGATGTAGTGTATAAAGTGTTCTGTTTTTATTGTATTTAATATGTATACCACATACTATATTGTTCTGTATATGTCGTAATATTCCTTACGTAAGACAGTACCTCCGCCATTTTGTATTAAGATGAAAATGCTCATGGAAGAAATTAGAAACAACTAGCAGGCACGAGCTGAGTTGCACGAGTGTCAGTTATTGAATCTAATCATCTTAACAAAAAACATTAGTCAGTTTAATAAACTGTCATCCTCCTATGCTTAGAGCACTTGGAAACTTCCTCGATGCAGACTACAGAAAACAACAGACATAATACTGTACTTACAATAGGCAAAACCCAACATGTTGTACAGACTAGTACCTATCCCTCTAGACATTTTCCGCAGCTACTGCCTATAAGTTCCTAAGACAGTGTTTTGGATGACAGTACTCAGTTCCTGAGACGTTATATAGGGTGTAACGTAAAAGGTTTTCTCATTATATATATATATATATATATATGGAATCTATACGTCAATATAAGAAACAAAACTTCCTATAAACATAGGTCCGGCAACCCACGATTTCCATCTGGGCACTATTTTGTGTTTTTTAAGAAAAAAATTACATCTCAATAAGGGTTTGGGATATCTTAATAAACTTTGGTACACATGTTTACATTAATTTCATTTAAAAAATAAAAATCACATTGAAAGAGAAGATTTCGGGCAAAAGTGTTAAAAATGGAAGGAGTCCAGGGTAGGAGAGAGAAAAACGTAGGTTCAAAGTGGACTGAAGATACGAAGAAGAGACATAGTGAAAATATAAAAGAATATTGAAGAAAAAGAAAAGAACAAGGAATAAAGAATTGAAATTGGCATGTGGTCCTCAGATGGTCGATACAAATAAAAAAAATCATATTTACTTCGTGATCTTAAATTTCTAAATTTGATACATTAATGTTTTATCAATAATAGCTCTGTAAATTTTAATTTCACCAACTGATGATTAATCAGGAACACTGTTGAAACTTTATTGTAAACACAATGGCACCTTGTTTACTCAAAATCAATAGCCAAGTTATGGCAACAGACAGCCTACTGTATTTGATGAACAAGTAGAAAATGCTTAACGTGAACAGGTTCGAATCCTAATTATCAACACTGAAATACAAAAAAAAAAAAAAAAAAAAATGGTTTCTCTATATTATTCATGATAAATGTTCAAAGTGCTCTCAATTGTTTTCAACAGATATGCAAGGATCTTCTCACTCACTTGAAAACTGCTGGCGTATTCCTGACTTCCGGAAATTTTCAATAGCAAATTTTTTGCTGTAAATGTTAAATAATTTGAACTATAGTGAGTACACTGTGGTTATAAGGTGCCCCTATAGATTAAAATTTAATGGATTTAAATCAGGGGATCTAAATCACTACTGGTGATCAGATCCACGGCCAACGCACTTATCACAACATGACTCTAACAAGCGACGTGTCATGTGACTTAAGTGTGTTCGACCATCATTATATATAAAAACCATTTTATTTCTTGTGGTATAGCTAGTGGAACCTCTACAGTTTAGTAAAATGTTTTGAAGAAATTCAGTACAATTCTGGTCATTAAGTCTTGGCGGCCAATCAAGAAGTCGCCGATGATATTTGCCCATACTGCTGGAATAGATCAAATAAGTGCAGTTCAACTACAATTTTGTGTAGAAAAGTAAACAAAGTGCCTGTCTCTGTTCACAGTCAACTTCATCAGGGACTCGTACTGTTTGCAGATGGTACGGTTTTAGTTGTTGGCTTTGTAAAATCCTGAAAACAGTCGTGTGATCCATACTTTCAACCACAGCAATTCTCCTTGTACTCACTTCGAGGTGTTTCTCAATTCTGTTCTAAACACTCTCATTCTTTTTATAAAAGGTCGTTCTCGATCAACGGTTCGCGTAAAAAATTATCCAGTTTCTCTTAGGCGATTATGCAGCGTAACAATCATTTTCTAACTCGGTAACTTTCTGTACGAAAAGCGCTCTGCATAAAGTAGCCGTGTGTCCTAATTTACGTCTGAAAGTTCATACACGATAGGCATAGGGCTATCTGACATTTCTTCAAAATGTTAAATAGCCATTCTCGACAATTCATGATAAGCAATAAGTAATAACAATTTAACGAATTTCAAATTGTTTTTAGAAAATTAATTAACGATATTAGTTAGTTAAATTACTTAATATGTTACAATTGAACTTACTAAAGCAAAGAGATGATTTACAAACCTAAACATGTCATTATCACTTTTATTAATTCCAAATAATTTTTATTCTTGTGATTCAAACTATGACGTTTAAATATTTATAGTTAAATTTGCTGAAAGGTATTAATTTCACTGAAAATTGATCATGTACTTTGATAGAAATTACTGTTACTAAGTTAATTTTTAAAAAGAGTAATAACTTTAAATACATTTTTCCTGTACTGGATGAATCAAAGTCCGTTAGAAAAAATGTATGGGTAAACTGTTTTCCCTAATAACTCAGTTATTTGTAATCAGATTTAAATAAAAAAAATATCGTTTGCAATCAAAATAACGTACTTAAAGTTTTACTTAACATACCATAAAATTAAAATTTACAGAATTATTAGTGATAAAAAAAGTTAAGGTCGCCACCACTTCGAAATTCGAGATCAAAAATTGACTGTAACTTTTGATTTATTAAAGAACATTAATGTAATAAAGTGTGCCAAATTTAATTAAGATATCTCAATCCTTTCTTGAGATATAGAGTTTTTCTTAAAAAAAAAAAATAACAAATAGCAACCAGACTTCCCGGTAAACGAGACTTTCCAGACCTGTTAGTGATAAAAAATTAAAGTGGCAGCCATTTAAAAACTTTAGGTTACAAAAAACTGTGAGTTTTTTAATTTACTACAAAACAAAGCTAAATCTGTACCAAATGTCATTAGTGTATCTTAATCTTAATTAATCTTAATCTTAATCTTAATAAAACTTAATCTCTTCCTGAGATATAAAGTTTTCCTTAAAAAATACAAAAGGGCGGCCAAACGGAAAGGAGACGTTCCTCGACCTATGTTTATAAAAACGTTTTCTTATACTGATGTGTAGAATTAGAATAAGTCTAGTGAAGACATCTTTTACGTTACTCCCTAAATATTGTTTACTTTCGACCTTTGTCGTTGCTTGAAGCACTGAAACTATTTAAAAATATTTGATTTACTGACAGTTTTTCTTCTTCTGTCTTTTTCTGTATAAAATTAATAATGTATAAAAATATATTATTATTAATGTTTTTGTTTAATTATTTTTACGGATTACTCAGAACCTCCAAAATAACCACGGTCTCCCCAAATAATATTTCAATTTTATAAACCGTCTGATAACAAAAAAATTGTAATTGGAAATAGAAAGTAACAAATAAAAAATGTGAATAAGGAAATTTTCGTAACATTTATATAGATCCCTCGTTTTCTGTTCTATATTCATTATAGGGGGTCTTAACATCCTTTTGGTAAGTTGTTCTCCTTTACTGTTCAATTCTCTGCTGTCTGTAATTTTCAGTGGTTCAAGAGTAAAAACAAGAAAAATTGTATCTTAAGGAGCAATGAAGATGACTGGTTAAGAAATCTAATAATGTAATATATATAATAATTAAATAATATAAGAAACGTAATAAAAATGTTAACCTGCACATACTCTTTAATGGAAAGAAAAATGTCTATTGCACTTTGTGTTGCAATTTATAGCGAATATAATATTTTGCAAGTTTCATTGATTAATATATAAAGGACAAATGCTATTTCAGAAATATATAAAAATACACGATGAAATGCATACAAACTAAGTAATATGTAAATACGAAATTATTATATATATATATATTACATTTAATATTTATAATTAAATTTACCTCAAGATGTTATTTTTTTATTTGGAACATGTTTCGAGAGTTCCTGTTCTCTCATCTTCAGCCTTCGCGATCTTGTTTCTGGTGTAGTATTTGTGTGTTGGCTGCTGGATGCTATTAAGATTGTTTGTTGGTCTTTGGTATTTTAAAGTTGTATTATTGTGTGTGATTGTGGTATATGTTTTTGTATTTTGTGTATTTTCGATGTTGAGTGCTTTGAATATTGTGTCATGTTTTGCATTGATTTGTATTTGTTCTGGTATTAGTTTGTTTTGGTATTTAAAATGTTGCAATATATATATATATTGTAGCGTGACAGATGTATGCATAATATTGAATGGCAATTGATCATTAGAATAATGAAGTTATAATATTTAAATTTGGAAGAAAGCATTAAGTTTAATATAAATAGATTAATTCATAGCAACTGTGGAAAGAAATCATTATTATAAAGAAAATACAAGTTCAAGTAAAAGGAGTTACTAGCGATGAGTCATCCAAAACCAGTCTCATAACCAAAGGTTTTCAAACTATAACCCAGGAAGGTAAAAAAGTAAATAACAAAGCAGTACTGAATATGACCAAACCCACAACGAGGAAGAATAAATAGAATAGAAACCCTAAAATAAGCCAAGATCAACCAATACAGGTGGTGTATTTCTGAAATAAAGAAGAAGATGGAGAAGATCCCAAGAAACCTGATGGCATCAAGAAGGAGATGGAGAAGATACCAGTCCCAGAAGGCAGGAGAAAAGAAGACTGATGAAAGAAGAAGAAGGCAGCATCCTGAAGAAGATGTCATGCTCTTATAAAAGACACCCAAATCCCTATATCCCCAAAATAAATATCTAAAAACCAAAAGTATAACGAAATAAAAACCACATGTATATAAATTTAAGAGAGAGAAGTGTATAAAGTAAAAGTTGCCTGTGAACTAAGATGAAACAATAATATAGTACCCATGGAACAAATCTCCATTGAAAAAACGCTAACCAATTTATTATGTTGATAAGACTATACGACCATTTAGCATTAACATACTATATAAGTGCAAAGTGAACCAGTGATAGTTTTGGGTATTATAAAAAATGAACCTTGTGTTTCATTCTTGGCAATCACAAACATTGAATGCAATGAAATATGCATTTTTCAGTGACTTGAAATGTGTACTGTGACAATATGTTGTTCATAAGACATGAATCTGTTTAAAATAACATTTTGTTTTACATGAAAAAAGAAAAACAGAGTTCATAATACCTTTTGAACAATTCATACTATTTATTTGTTAATGACAGGGTACAATTCCCCAAAGACAATGTATAAAAGACGGTATAAAAACTGTAGAATCCTACTTATTATAATAGTTAGAAATAAGAATATAAATATAAGGTTTTTATGTATATAGTAAAAGAATGTTTAAAAATGTTTTAGATATAAGGCCATTTGTTTGGGTCTGATACAACTAACATCCGAACTATAAAAATAGTTACTACTTGTAAATAGTAGAGAGTAATTAAGATGTTAGTTAGTAAAAAACCTTTTTTGTAAGCCATATTTCCATGTTTAGAAATAAGGATTTTGTTGCAAAATGTCTGACTTGAAGACAACCATTTATTTAAGAAAATATTCTTTCTTTTTGTTTAACTATTATTTGTATTGTAATCAATACCAATTGTTTTTGTGTAATTTGAAAACATGTTTAATTTATAATACTATATGTAAAAGTCAGAGAGGGTATCACACATCATATATTGTTTGTAAAATATTTTGTAAGAAAAATTGTTAAAAAATCATAGGCCAAAAGAATGGAAACCAAACTTCATCAAAACAGAGAAATTGCTCAATTAAATGCAAATAAACAAAAGGGGTTTAGACAAAATAAACTTGAGATCATGACATATAATTGCACATACCATTTAGAGAGATTTTAATAAATTATATTCAGAATTATAAATAAAAATGAAAATGACTAAACTCAGAAATTTAGACATGGGAGTCATATATTCCAGAATAATGTTTCAGAATACAACTAATTCAATTAATTACCAGAAAATAAGGGAATATGAACCTTTTAATACAATATAGGATTATTAATATTAAATATAACTGATAAAATGGCTGAATTTATATAATGACAGGAAGTAAATTTTGATGTTTTGACTTTTCAGAGTATACCAAACTGAAAGTAAAATTACTATTTTTTGGACAGAAAACACTATAAAACGGCATTATTTAATCTGAAAATAAGCTGAATGAACTGAAAGATTAATTTAAATCACATCTAGTGAATAAAATTGACAAATAACCAAAGTTTAGGCATTCATATAGTGAAATAGTAAAGTGTACACAGGATATGAAAAAATATTTGAACAATGTTAAGAATAATATTATATGGGCTAAGAGTTTAATTGAAACTGGAGGAAACAGTTAGTTAATTATTGGTATTTGAACGGTTAACATGACATACGTTTGGTAACGTGCATAACTTAACCTATAATAGTCATACAAAGCGAATGTATAGTACGTTATTGTGAAATCGCGAGTGACTTGTAGAATACTCCTAAAAACTATCATATTATAACAGAAACAATCAAGAAACACTCCATAACACAGAACAATACATATCTACTCCGAAAAACACCACAAAACACTAGAAAACTGTGTAATACATTAACCCAAATTAGTGACGGAATCGGGGAAAGTGTTTGAACTGATAATTATACGGATACACTAAATACAACTCAGAAACAGTACACCAATCACTACACAACATTTAACAAGAGATTTGCGGACAAAAGAACAGGAATATTGCCAGAAAATACATTATTTGGAACACTGCAGGAACGAGCAACATTTTGATCAATTTGACGGCAGCCATCTTTCTTTGACGATCCCAGTGCCTTCCTCTTAGTTCAACAGCTGTTGGGTGAAAACAATTATTATATTTACAAATTATTATTCAATGTCTGTGTTTATTAATAACTATTAATTTGATTGTAACGTTATACTTTTTAAATATTAGCCCGATTTCTCTGACTTTGATAATAACTGGCTGTTTAAAGAACCCTATATAATTTTTATATCATATACTTGTAATTTTTTTCGATATCCTGAGAATCGATACTAATCGATAAGAGTCAATATTGCTATTACTTAATAAAACATTAATACTTTTCAATACTTAATAGTTCTTTATTTCTTCAATAATACTAATTACCAATAATATAATTCTAATTGATAATCTACAAGGACTTTACCACCTATAAGTGAAGATAACCTAAAAAATAAAAAGGTAAACAAGTATCGATTGGTTTGAAGACAGTCTTATGAGTGGTGATAGCTTATTTAAAATATACTAAAACTTTAATAAAAATTTTCAGAAGAGCATTACACTGTTTAAAACTTCACAGCCCTATATTAATTAATTGATCCTAATTAATTAATTAAAAATTAAAAATTTTTTTTTAATTATTTTTTTTTATAAACATAATTTTTTTTTAAATTTTCTTCAAAACAATAATTTTTGTTTTGAAACTTTCGGTGAAGCTGGGCATATATTACTTCATCGACATTACGCTACTCGACCGGTCTTGCTACCATTGAGACCCGACCAGCTGGGAAACTTAAGGAAGTGTTTCAGGCCAGTAAGACGTCGAGAGCCACACCAATCACACCAATTAAACATATTACATTACAATTTACTTATTTTATTACAAAATGGCTAGCCCAAACAGCGGGGTTTGATTACATCGGAGTCCCTAACATACTCCACAATAGCTTATATAATCAACACACTTCAACTACTTATTTATTAATTATTACAAATTGGCGCCCAACGTGGGGCTTTAATTAGCGATTGGAAGGCCAATACATTCTGCCCAATCACTAGTTGGAGCTAGGCAACAGCTAAAAAGTCAGAGAAAGACAATAAAAAGGGGACAACAACAAGCAAAATGAAAGAACCTACACCAGAAGAAATGGTTGAGATAAGGAAAATGTTCCAACAAATAATGAAGAAACTGGATAATCAGAGTAAAATGCTAGATGATTGGGGTGAAGAAATAAGAGAGGACAGATTAAAAAGAGAAGAAGAGGAGAGCAACCAATCCTTGAAAAAAGAATTGGGTGACCAATTGGACAATATCAATAAGAAGCCGGAAGAGGACGTCAAGGAAAAGAAAATGGACGAAAATAATAAGAAATTGGACTCTACAAAGGAAGACTTGAGTAAGAAAATGGATGAGTGCCACGAGTCGGTAATGAAGAAACTGGATGAGTGCCACGAGTCGAGAATGAAGAGACTGGATGAAACGAATAAGAAAAGGGAAGAGGAGCATCAAAAATGGATTAAGGAGATAAGAGAGAACAGATTAAAAAGGGAAGAGGAGCATCAAAAATGGATTAAAGAAAGAAGAGAGGACAGATTAAAAAAGGAAGAATTAAGAAATGAGAAGACCGAAGAAATAAAAAATGATAGCCAACCAGAACCAGAAGAAGTAATAAATGATAAAACGCAGGAAGATAGCCAACCAGAACCAGAAGAAGTACTAAATGACAAAACGCAGGAACAAGTAATGGTGGTACCTGAAATTGAAACTACCCGAAACCAGGAAAATATTAAACCAAGGAAAAGGAGAATGTATCCAAGAAATGTAATAAAAACGAAGGAAGAGTTGGAGATGATGAAACATGGGTTAATTGATGGCAATAATATCCCAATTACCTATGACAAAGACATCATGAATTCTATGAATTATAGAAGGAGAATTGAAGTAATTTCAAAAATAATTTACCACAAGACAGTAGTCTACCACTGGGAAAGGACCGGAGGTAAACAGAATACGACATGGGGACCAGATCAATTTCAGCGCAAGACTGGACAATGTTTTTCAGAAAGATGGAAATGTGATATCGTACCAGACTGTAATGATGCCACAGGTGAATCACCAGAATGTATTCCATTAGCGTGCCATCTAGGACAGTTCCAGGGTACGGTTAGACTAAAATATATTCCTTCAGAGTGGATATGTGATGGTAAACCAGCTTATGGTGTTTCAGATAAACAAATAATAAGTGATAACCCAGATGAAGATCCTCACATATATTTGTCAGGTAACACAAAACATGGACCAGAGAAGTATTGGTGTATACAATATGATGATAGAGGGAACCAGCCCAGTAATTACGACGGCCCTAACAACCCGCCGCGTAATAACCAGTTTATCAGTAATTCTAACGGCGTTAGGGATAACAACCCCTATCCATACAATAGAAACAATTTATACCAACATAGTAATGTCCCATACAGTCAGAGAAATCCATATCCCAACAATAATGGTAACAGACCTTACCAACCTAACCGAAATTACTATCATGATAAATTTAGTAATAACAATAATAACAGTAATAATAACCGAGTGTCGCGCCCTAGGGTAAATTTTATAAGAGCAACTGAGATGATGGACCCTGGTTGACACAGATACCACACCATCAAGAAAAGGAACGGAGATCATGATAACCGACTACGGCGAAAAACAACGGTGAAGGAGACGGGATAAATATCATTGAAAGGAAATGATATGGAGAATAAACATAAAAACAAAACTGGGTTTTATGAATGAAGACTATTTAAGAAAATGCACATTATAAATAAAAATATGAGCAATGGAACGACATAAAGAAAACGTACATCTTCCTGGGTATATAAAAGAAAAGAAAATTTATAAGGAAAGAAAAAGAGAAGATAACTTACAAAAGTATAAATAATATGGGCCAGTGTAGAGTACAATATATACCCATATGTTGTGGTAAACGATAAGCATAAAAATACATATGAGTTGAAGGAAATCGTTTCAGGAAAAATCAAAGGAGTGTACAATCAAGCTTCTATGAAGAAATATTATGAAGAATGAGTTGTGAGTTTTAGAATTTTGAATTTATTTAAAAAATTTTAAAATAATGTAAGTACATCTTACAACCTAATATTTTGAGAAGAACATTCTGGAGAATTAAAAGAAGAATTTTTTTAATTTAATTTTAAAAAATTCGAAAATAATGTAAGTACATCTTACAACCTAATATTTTGAAAAGAACATTTTGGAGAATTATAAGAAGAAGGAAGTTAGAATTTATATATTTTAAAAATTCAAAAATAATGTAAGTACATCTTACAACCTAATATTTTGAGAACATTCTGGAGAATTAAAAGAAAAAGAATTTTTTATATTTTAAAAATTCGAAAATAATGTAAGTACATCTTACAACCTAATATTTTGAAAAGAACAGTCTGGATAATTAAAAGAAGAAGAATTTTTTAATTTAATTTAAAAAAAAATATTCTAAAATAATGTAAGTACATCTTACTACAACCTAATAATTTTGGAACAAACTTTATGGAAGAAAGAAAAAGAAAGACTTTTGAATTGAAATATAATTATAAAAATTTAAAATTGAGTAAGTACATCTTACTACAACCTAATAATTTGAAGAAAAAACTTTATGGAAGAAAGAGAAAGAGAGAGAATTTTGTACTTAATAATTATAAAAATTTAAAATTGAGTAAGTACTTCTTACTACAACCTGATGATTTTGGAACGAACTTTATGGAAGAAAGGAAAAGAAAGACTTTTGAATTGAAATAGAATTATAAAAATTTAAAATTGGGTAAGTACATCTTACTACAACCTGATGATTTTGGAACAAACTTTATGGAAGAAAGAAAAAGAAAGAATTTTGAATATAACTTATTCTAAAATATGTAAGTACATCTTACTACAACCTAATAATTTTGGAACAAACTTTATGGAAGAAAGAAAAAGAAAGAATTTTGAATATAACTTATTCTAAAATATGTAAGTACATCTTACTACAACCTGATGATTTTGGAACAAACTTTATGGAAGAAAGAAAAAGAAAGAATTTTGAATATAACTTATTCTAAAATATGTAAGTACATCTTACTACAACCTGATGATTTTGGAACGAACTTTATGGAAGAAAGAAAAAGAAAGACTTTTGAATTGAAATATAATTATGAAAATTTAAAATTTAGTAAGAACATCTTACTACAACCTGATAATTTAGAACAAAACTTAATGGAAGAAAGAGAAAGAGAGAGAATTTTGAACTTAATACAAAAAATTTAAAAATGAAGTAAGACCAACTTACTATAACTAAGTTTATGAGAAAACTTTATGGTAAATAATTAAGAAGAATTTGATTTTGGAAAAATACCAAAACATTCAGAAATAATAGTAAGATAACAGTACTATAAACAATTCTGAATGAAACAATTCTGGGAATAAATGAATTAAACAGAATTTGAATGTTGATAGAACGTCAGTACTTTGAAACAAGATAAGATCAACATATTACAAGGATGTATGAGAAATATTTTTCAATTAAATAAAAAGAATAGTTTGAACTTTACATTAAAACTAACCAAGTTCCAAAAAATAATTATGTGTCAATTATGATTGAATTGAGAAGAAAATAAAGTGGTTAATTCAGAAAAGAGAATTAACGTTAATCCAGAATAAATGCTAGATATTCACAATAACATTTGAAGGAGTAGAGAAGAATAACAAAAAAGAGTGTAATATGCCAGAGAAGGAAAAAAATTTGGAAGCAAAGAGACTAATTACCTATGAAACGATAATGAAAACAGTTAATTAAGAGCAAAGAAGAACAACTCATACCAAACATATGGAGAAGATGATTTTGAACCAATGATAATAATAAGACCGATATGAAATGCAAAGAGAAGAAATACCACATGAAATATGATATAAATGAATTAATGTTAATGAATGCGAAGGCGGATTAATAACTTTCTAAGAGAAAGGAAAGAACCAAAATGTTTAAATAAAATGATCAATATAACAACCTGTATATCTAATGTAAAGATACAATGTTAAAAAATTAAATATAATATATTAAGACCATTCAAATAATGAATACGAAAGACTATTTATAAAGACCATGCTAATACTATGAATAACCAGAAGAAAGTATAAAGAGAATTCAGATGAAGAAGAAAGAGAGTTACACTGTAAACAGTAACCAGAATTATTAAAAGAAAGGTTTTCAACCATAATTAAATTAAATATATCAGACAAGTTAAGAGTTTTGAAAAAATATATATGTAATGAGTATAATAATGATTATGAAGATTTATTAAGATAGAAAATGTGAGATAATCTGAGAGACTACGAAGTGGAGAATCCAAAGATATTTTTATTAGTCGAAAATGAGACTACTTTTTATTTATTTATTCGATGACTGACTGAAGATAATTCCAGCAGCATTATGTTTTTGAGCAGGGATGGATATGCCTCTGTACTCAATTTATAGAAGTGGTGTATGGCCAGCAGAGAAGTAGCGTACAGTGCCCCTCTGATCTGCCCCAGCCCACGTGATAGGGAATGTTAGGGAATTAATATCCCAAGGATACAACACGAAGTTGATAAAGGAAGAAAATGTATTACAATTATAATATATCTCAGAAGACACTAACTATCCGAAAAGGATCAGTAGTAAGACAAGTAACCATATATATAAAATTAATAAAACTCTAATATAAAAAAGTCGATATAAAAATGGAGAAGAAAATGAATTATAAGAAATGATGAAATTATCATAAGAAATTATTTCATCCATAAACATGTCTGAAATAATTACTTCTGGAGGAGAGCAATCTGTAGCGTGACAGATGTATGCATAATATTGAATGGCAATTGATCATTAGAATAATGAAGTTATAATATTTAAATTTGGAAGAAAGCATTAAGTTTAATATAAATAGATTAATTCATAGCAACTGTGGAAAGAAATCATTATTATAAAGAAAATACAAGTTCAAGTAAAAGGAGTTACTAGCGATGAGTCATCCAAAACCAGTCTCATAACCAAAGGTTTTCAAACTATAACCCAGGAAGGTAAAAAAGTAAATAACAAAGCAGTACTGAATATGACCAAACCCACAACGAGGAAGAATAAATAGAATAGAAACCCTAAAATAAGCCAAGATCAACCAATACAGGTGGTGTATTTCTGAAATAAAGAAGAAGATGGAGAAGATCCCAAGAAACCTGATGGCATCAAGAAGGAGATGGAGAAGATACCAGTCCCAGAAGGCAGGAGAAAAGAAGACTGATGAAAGAAGAAGAAGGCAGCATCCTGAAGAAGATGTCATGCTCTTATAAAAGACACCCAAATCCCTATATCCCCAAAATAAATATCTAAAAACCAAAAGTATAACGAAATAAAAACCACATGTATATAAATTTAAGAGAGAGAAGTGTATAAAGTAAAAGTTGCCTGTGAACTAAGATGAAACAATAATATAGTACCCATGGAACAAATCTCCATTGAAAAAACGCTAACCAATTTATTATGTTGATAAGACTATACGACCATTTAGCATTAACATACTATATAAGTGCAAAGTGAACCAGTGATAGTTTTGGGTATTATAAAAAATGAACCTTGTGTTTCATTCTTGGCAATCACAAACATTGAATGCAATGAAATATGCATTTTTCAGTGACTTGAAATGTGTACTGTGACAATATGTTGTTCATAAGACATGAATCTGTTTAAAATAACATTTTGTTTTACATGAAAAAAGAAAAACAGAGTTCATAATACCTTTTGAACAATTCATACTATTTATTTGTTAATGACAGGGTACAATTCCCCAAAGACAATGTATAAAAGACGGTATAAAAACTGTAGAATCCTACTTATTATAATAGTTAGAAATAAGAATATAAATATAAGGTTTTTATGTATATAGTAAAAGAATGTTTAAAAATGTTTTAGATATAAGGCCATTTGTTTGGGTCTGATACAACTAACATCCGAACTATAAAAATAGTTACTACTTGTAAATAGTAGAGAGTAATTAAGATGTTAGTTAGTAAAAAACCTTTTTTGTAAGCCATATTTCCATGTTTAGAAATAAGGATTTTGTTGCAAAATGTCTGACTTGAAGACAACCATTTATTTAAGAAAATATTCTTTCTTTTTGTTTAACTATTATTTGTATTGTAACCAATACCAATTGTTTTTGTGTAATTTGAAAACATGTTTAATTTATAATACTATATGTAAAAGTCAGAGAGGGTATCACACATCATATATTGTTTGTAAAATATTTTGTAAGAAAAATTGTTAAAAAATCATAGGCCAAAAGAATGGAAACCAAACTTCATCAAAACAGAGAAATTGCTCAATTAAATGCAAATAAACAAAAGGGGTTTAGACAAAATAAACTTGAGATCATGCCATATAATTGCACATACCATTTAGAGAGATTTTAATAAATTATATTCAGAATTATAAATAAAAATGAAAATGACTAAACTCAGAAATTTAGACATGGGAGTCATATATTCCAGAATAATGTTTCAGAATACAACTAATTCAATTAATTACCAGAAAATAAGGGAATATGAACCTTTTAATACAATATAGGATTATTAATATTAAATATAACTGATAAAATGGCTGAATTTATATAATGACAGGAAGTAAATTTTGATGTTTTGACTTTTCAGAGTATACCAAACTGAAAGTAAAATTACTATTTTTTGGACAGAAAACACTATAAAACGGCATTATTTAATCTGAAAATAAGCTGAATGAACTGAAAGATTAATTTAAATCACATCTAGTGAATAAAATTGACAAATAACCAAAGTTTAGGCATTCATATAGTGAAATAGTAAAGTGTACACAGGATATGAAAAAATATTTGAACAATGTTAAGAATAATATTATATGGGCTAAGAGTTTAATTGAAACTGGAGGAAACAGTTAGTTAATTATTGGTATTTGAACGGTTAACATGACATACGTTTGGTAACGTGCATAACTTAACCTATAATAGTCATACAAAGCGAATGTATAGTACGTTATTGTGAAATCGCGAGTGACTTGTAAAATACTTCTAAAACTATCATATTATAACAGAAACAATCAAGTAACACTCCATAACACAGAACAATATAAATCTACTCCAAAAAACACCACAAAACACTAGAAAACTGTGTAATACATTAACCCAAATTAGTGACGGAATCGGGGAAAGTGTTTGAACTGATAATTATACGGATACACTAAATACAACTCAGAAACAGTACACCAATCACTACACAACATTTAACAAGAGATTTGCAGACACAAGAACAGGAATATTGCCAGAAAATACATTATTTGGAACACTGCAGGAACGAGCAACATTTTGATCAATTTAACGGCAGCCATCTTTCTTTGACGATCCCAGTGCCTTCCTCTTAGTTCAACAGCTGTTGGGTGAAAACAATTATTATATTTACAAATTATTATTCAATGTCTGTGTTTATTAATAACTATTAATTTGATTGTAACGTTATACTTTTTAAATATTAGCCCGATTTCTCTGACTTTGATAATAACTGGCTGTTTAAAGAACCCTATATAATTTTTATATCATATACTTGTAATTTTTTTCGATATCCTGAGAATCGATACTAATCGATAAGAGTCAATATTGCTATTACTTAATAAAACATTAATACTTTTCAATACTTAATAGTTCTTTATTTCTTCAATAATACTAATTACCAATAATATAATTCTAATTGATAATCTACAAGGACTTTACCACCTATAAGTGAAGATAACCTAAAAAATAAAAAGGTAAACAAGTATCGATTGGTTTGAAGACAGTCTTATGAGTGGTGATAGCTTATTTAAAATATACTAAAACTTTAATAAAAATTTTCAGAAGAGCATTACACTGTTTAAAACTTCACAGCCCTATATTAATTAATTGATCCTAATTAATTAATTAATAAAATTAAAAATTTTTTTTTTTAATTATTTTTTTTTATAAACATAATTTTTTTTTAAATTTTCTTCAAAACAATAATTTTTGTTTTGAAACTTTCGGTGAAGCTGGGCATATATTACTTCATCGACATTACGCTACTCGACCGGTCTTGCTACCATTGAGACTCGACCAGCTGGGAAACTTAAGGAAGTGTTTCAGGCCAGTAAGACGTCGAGAGCCACACCAATCACAACAATTAAACATATTACATTACAATTTACTTATTTTATTACAAAATGGCTAGCCCAAACAGCGGGGTTTGATTACATCGGAGTCCCTAACATACTCCACAATAGCTTATATAATCAACACACTTCAACTACTTATTTATTAATTATTACAATATATATATATTGCAACGATACGTTTAGCATAAGTCTATGTATCAACCCCTGACTGAGGTATGATAACATACGAACGCACGTATGAGATGTATAAGATGTAAATAATAAAAATAATGTAATAATTAAGCGTTAGGTATAAGAGATAATAAAAGAAATAAAGGTAGTATTTAATTTTAAATAAATAAATATTTGTAAGTGAGCCTGCATATGGAATTGACAAGCCTAGTTAGTTTTTAAACGCAGCGAAGGGGAGAGAGAGACACGCGCCGACCGGCAAGGGTGACGTCATAGTGACAGGCAGCTGCGTGTGTATCAGTCTGCGTGTGTATGTAAGTGGTAGTGTGTAAACGAAGAACAGGTTGAATTATGCATGTGATTGTGGAAAATTTTACACAGTTTTTTAAGTGCTGAACGAAAACCAGAAATCACACGAATCAGAGGCATATGTAAAAACATAGCTGGCGCCTGGCGCTACAATTGAAGACCAGCTCAGATCATTAACAGACACTACGTGAAATCCACGCATCTCGCAACCGCGAATTTTACAAAGTCAAGCAATGTTTTTAAACTGTACTACATAACTTGAAGTGCGATGAAACAGGCAGTACGTCGGTGAAAGTAATAGTGAAACACGATTTATTTTAAAAGACTATAATATTGTAATCTACGAGGAATTGTAACGTCGATGAACTTCAAGAAGTCCACGTAGAACTTCGAGACATCAACGAAGGACAAGACAAGAAGAGGAGAGGAACCAGAGCAAGATACGAGAGGACGCAGGGACAGCCACATGCAGCTACATCCAGCCGTACATCATCACGACCAGAGGTCCACTCAGAACTCAGCATCCAGTAGACGGTGAGAGTAATTTCAACGACGCAGAGACAGAGAAGGTGATACCGAAGAGGATCAACAAACTCGAGATTCCGGATGACGGTAACGACACAGTTAAATAGTTGCAGAAACATGCAGGTGAAGTCAGAAATTTATTTAATATTATAAATGATCCTGAGGTCTATCGAAAGAAAGCTCTAGATTCCATATACAAGTTTACATAAACATTATTATATTTTTATTTTCATAATGAATAATCTATAAATGTTCCAAGAAGAATAATTGATAACAGAGAATATAAATTTATTAACCGCATAAATAAATGGTCAATATAGAACCATATTTTTATTATATTTTTATATTTTATTAGATAATTAAATTCAAGTATGAGAGTTACTTAAATTGAAGATTGTTAATTAATTGAGACATTAATAAGATAATTAATTAAAGTGATAGAATGGTCTCTATTAGTATTTTGAATAAATGTTTAATTAATTAATTTTTTTATGAAGTGGTATATAATAAAAACTACACTTGCTGAGACAAGATGAATAGTCAATTTTATACGTGTTAATCACGTATTATAATAATATATGTGTTATGTATTATATGTCTGTGTAAATATTTCAGGTCATATATGTCTTATATTTGTGTGTAATATGTCTTAGAATATAAGAGATAAGAGTTTTAGACACGTTATAATTATATTATATTCGTATCGAATATAAGGGTTCAAATAGTAATTAACCCACACAAAATAATAAATAATATGATAATTTGAATTTCTTAAATAATAAACAAAATGAATATGATTTTATTAACACAGTCGTACTAATTTCACAACCAGTACTAAATCTTCTGTACCCTTTACTTCTATTAAAATTGTATAACGATATTCACGTGCTTATCCACACTCAATCAACTACCAAAACCTGCGACCCAGCCGGGAAACATCAAGGTAAATACTGCAGAAGAAGAGTATACCTTCGAGACGTGGGTAAGTGCGTACAAATGAGTAAGAGCATATGTGCAAAAGTAAGTGTCTCAGAGTAACGTCGTAATATATTCATTGTCAATGTGTGTTGCGTTTGTGTTTAGAAAAGATCTCATTAATTATTTCGTAACGTCTTATCTGACATTATTACAATGCAAGGCGGAACGTTGTAACCCAAATCCAAGTTAGCTAACTGCGCTATTTTTAGTTACGAAAGCATGCATGACACTACTGAATGAAATTGGAGTTGCAGTTTATGTAGATATGGTACCAAAAGCTTCTACAAAATATAACAACAATATGTAGAATAATATTAATTGATGATATTGTACAATAATTACTTCCTAACTAATACTAACAATAATTGATCTTATTAATAATCATTAAAATTAATTAATAATATTAATAACCAATATTTTAATAATATTGATGTAATTATTGTTATTAAATGCCATTACTTCCTTCTCTCTTTAGAAAATATAATTAGGTTCTGTCGCTTTCACCTTATCAAGTTATTATACTGGAAACTAATAGGTCTACTATTTATTTTGTCCATTTATTTATGCTGCAATTATCAAGTAATTTATTCTAATAAGTATATTAGCAGTGTGTAGAATGTGCTCTTATTGGCACACTCGTCACTATGTTTACACTTTGTTCAAGTGCAGGTATTTCTTTAAAATCTACACTTGCCTCCGGCCAAACAAGCCTGGCAGCCTGGCATGATTACGTAGTTGTAGTACTTTATCTTTAAAACAATTGTAACAGATGTTTTAATCTTTATGAGGTGTTTATTTATATACAGGCGTAAATAGTTTAATGTCATCAGTAACCATGGGCATTTTCAGGTCTCAATGGATGGCATCATTCCTTTGTTGACACTGTAATCAACAATACTCCGCAACACTTCTTCTGTAAAAGTCTGAATTATTTTATTTTTGAATTTCTTTGTGCAACCCAAAAGTGGGACATCATAAATCCACATTGGTTTCAAAACTTGTCTGTGCAATAACAGTTTATTATGCACTGACACTTCACAGTGTCTTCTAAGTACCACCACATTTTCTTTAATTTTATTCCAAGTTCTTCAAACATTTCTTGGCATGTTCTTTCCAGCTAAGCTTAGTATCTAGAAGCCATGCCTTGACGAGTTTACAGTGGAATTATTTTCTGATTAATTAAAATTGGTAAGTACTATATTTCCCTTTTGGTGAAGTTTATATCAGTTGATTTTTCATTATTTCTAGGTAATAAAAATCATGATACTAAACAAAAAAAGAAAGTTAAACTACATAATTCCGCACCGATTCATCCTAATCTGTGCTGAAAACGTAGTGATCGTATTGTATAAATGAAATAATTGGTAATTATAAAATACAAAACTTTCTGGATTATTGCAGAATATCCTTAATTAAGTAAACACTTTAGCAATTTCGTAACTATTAGGCCGCCTTTAAGTTTAAGAACTTAATATACAGTTGTTTGTAGATTGTTAATTGACTATTATTAGTTGATTGTTCCAACAAAAATACGAATACGAAATATGACAGTATAAAAAAACAAAACTGGAATTAAATTCAAATACGTAAATATAAAAAGTACATTCTTGTAGCAAAATATTATTTATTATTAGTATTATAGTGAACAAGTATAATGTGATTTACTAATATAAATATTTTATAATGTTTTCTACGTACTGCTCTAATATAACGATTCGTCTTGTTTATTAAGGTTACGGTCCTGTTGATATCAAATCCCAAATATAATTTAAGTAATCTCAAATTGACGAAATCTTTGAGTTTATGTTTTCAGTTATATATTCAAGGTTTAACTCGTTACTTCTTTTGAAACGTCATTATCTGAGATTGCTACACTGCTTGGCTGTTATCTTGTGTCGGGACTTGAGATTTCCCCGGCATGATTTAAATTTGAATTTCCGCCACTGTGGCTGTCGGGACACAACGCCCACTTGATCAGTAAATTAAGGTCGCCGCGTTCCCCCGACGCAATTTAGTGAGGCTGTGGAGCGCTGCAGCGAATAGATACAGCAACTAGAATCTGCTGTTCTCGGTAACGTTTTAACAATTTGTAACTGGTTTTGCCGGGCTGGCTGCACAAGCGTTTCTTTCTCATTTCATCCAAATTCTCCCGACTGAGTGCTTTAAGGTCTGACGGCAGGGCAAAGAATCTATTCATAATATGAGTTTCTAATTCCATAAAGTGTCTCAGGCTCCTCGAACAGCCGAGAGGGAGGGAGTGCCGAAATTATGACATTAACATCCGTCACCATCGGCAGAGCAGTATTCCACAACGGCCCCCATCGCCGTCAGGCCGAGAGATACTCAATAACATCTACAGGACACCTCCCTATAAAAAGCAGCAGTTCGGAAATTCGCCAGCACATCATCGCACTCTTCCTCACAGGTTCTAACGGTATTACCATTCTTCAAAGGCACAGGTGGGACCATTCCATTTATTAAACTTCTACAACAACACTCCACCGGTTTTCAAGCATAAAAGAGACCATACACATGTAAACAATATTTCATATCTGTGATAAAAAAAAAATGTACAGGCATTGCACAAATGCAATGCACAGAGAAGGGCATTGAAAATGCTTCAATAAATCTAAAAAATATATATATTTATGTTCATTCACCAATCAATGAATTAATTCTTCATTCACCAATCAATGAATTTATTCTTCATTTACCAATGTACAGATTATAAGTTAAATGTAGTCGCATTCATAAGCGAAGTTTTATACGTGTACTACGTTATTGACAACAAAGAAGTAGTTTCTATGGAAACTCACCGGTTCCCATTTTCGATCACGCACCAGCGATCGGCCGCAAATGTGCGACACGTCCTTATAAACATTTTCAATGTTAAAAATCTGTTAGAACAAGTCCTGTGGACATACATCTGTGATCTATATTATTAACTGTGTTAAAATGATTGATTTAATTGTGGATAATATTAGTAGTTATGATTGATACAGATTGAATATATATATATATATATATATATATATATATTGGTTGATACAAAAGGCATACACATAAATAATATGTTCATATTTCTAATAATTAAAATTTGTTTAGAACATGTCTTATGCATGTATATTCGTGAATGGTATTATGAATTGAGTTAAAGTCATACAAACGTTATACTGTTTGATTAACTTTCATAGTAATATTTATTAATGCAAATTGAATATATAAATATATCTATATTGTTGGTAGAATGAAAATTAAGAGCTGCTATTAAAATACAAGAACTTAAAAGTTTGACCACTGTACTAAAACATGTTATGAAACACTAATACAAAAAGGTTGTTATTGGTTAAATAAGCGTTTTATTGCAAGTCCTGTCACTCTGGGCTCCAGCACATTTTTGCTTCATCTAGGCCAAGTGTCTAGTTTTAAAATTTTACGTAATGGCCTAACTGTAGCCGTTACAATCTGTTAGGGAATATTGTTACCCACATCCCAGTTAAATGACTGTGCGAATTTACATTTACGGAAGCACTACGTTACTAGTTATTTGTTTAATTATATCTCGACGAGTCATTATTTTTTTAAACCTTTTTTTCAACAAAACAAAGGATGTTTATTGCTAAAATGGTATTTTATAGAAAGATTTCGTTTATTTTTTTGAACTATCTACACGATATTATTGTGTTCTATATAGCACAGAACAAACAGTATACTCTGTCAGTATTTTAGGTCACATACAGTTTTTTGTATATTTTTACAAAATATATAAAATGTTAATTTTATTTTAATTTTCATACATTTAGTTAAACATATTTATTATTTTTTATTTTGTGTACATATTACTCAAC
This sequence comes from Magicicada septendecula, assembly GCA_034769895.1. Lineage (NCBI taxonomy): Eukaryota > Metazoa > Arthropoda > Insecta > Hemiptera > Cicadidae > Magicicada > Magicicada septendecula. The sequence continues at coordinate 283,847,483 of CM068372.1, read as the reverse complement.
GTGTAAAGAAACGACCTATTACACATTACATATTTTGAACGTTCCGTTTCAGGTTTTGTGGCTATAGGAACGCTGTTCGACGCAGGCGTCTGGTATTACGTAAAAAACCTGAAGATATTCGAAGACGAAGGTGAAGAAATGAAATACGTTACCAAGAACGACGACGACGAAGAGAAATGACGTTAAAGACACCGCATAACAACATCAAATTTCCAGCGTACTTAAAGTAGAAGACGGCGACCCGGCCGACTGGAATCGACGCACAGTGAACAATGCGTTTTAACCGACCCTACGACGGACAGTGTATTCTGCGAATTTATTTAATTTACACTTATTCAGTGAAACTGTTGTCTGTATATACAAACATTCAGTGGGACTGTTAAGTACCAAAGACGTGCGTGACGTCTTGAGGAAACCAGGCGTGAATGTAAATCTCTGGTACTGATGTTAATAATAACATTTATATTGTTATACTAGTGGCCAAAGTAACGGAAGCTCAAGTGGGAGCGACTGGAGAGGGCGACGTGGCAAAGAACACTGCAGAGCTGTGGTAAACCACTTCAACATCAAATCGCGCATTGCAGTTCGAGGCGGAATTTGAAGCGACATACCAACGGCCTTGAGCTGCTTATTTATTTGACCACAAATATATTGTACGGTAGTTGCAGATGTAACCGACTTGCTTTGTACGCTGTTAAAACTATATTGTAAATCGATAATAAAAACATCTGTTCATTTTTTGTTGCCCAGGTTTTCTTCTCATCTTAAACCATGTTTAAATATATGAAACGTAACACCGACAACTGCAGTTAAAAAGCAGCAGCAGCAGCACTATGATATAGTATAGTATATACTATGTAGTAGTAGTAGATGCAGTAATTCTGTAGTGTTCGGGAGGAATGGGAACTATTTCACGAAGTGCTCTGTTCTCGAGTTATGACCCGTTGAAAATGTTGCCCTTTTCTTTGTTCCGAAGGAAAATAATACAAGAAAATTCAAGGAACACAAATAATTATAACGCAAAATTGGTAGTCCATGATGTCGATTGACGTAAACTATGCAAAAAAGGGTTGCGCAGCAAATATCGCAAAAGTTCCAAAAGTTGGATTCGGAAAACAGGATATTTTAGGTTTAGTGTACAACAACCTAGTCAGATCGCTAACAAGCAACAAAAAAGTAAAATAAATTTGTAGATTATTTAGTTTTGTGAAAATTTATTGATTTGTGTAGTTAAAAACAAACACAAGTTTGAACATTCTGACTTTAATTTAAGTGAAACGTGCGAGAAAATATTACAATTATAAATGAAACAAAACCAAAATTATCATTAAAGCAAATGAAATGTATGTTGAATCATCTTAAGCATAATGTAAAAAAAAAGCAAAATAAACTGAATTTATGATATTTTAATAAACGTTCACTAACCCTATTATTAAAAATCGGTGCACTTCGTAACTAATTTTTCAAGTTAATTATGACCTTTGCGTTACTGTATGAAGGCGGCAGTATTTAAAATTCTAGCTATCAGTTTACCTCGTGTATCTATTTTCGTGTAGGCTTATAAGCGTCACTTTTCATCAAACCCCATAAACATTAACTGAGAGCTTACCAGGTTCTCCACGACCAGACCGTTTCCTCGCAAAATGTCCGTTTAACAACTGCCCTACATGTTGCCCACAATGTGCAGGAGCACCTTCGTGTTTAAAATACGTGACCATTAGTATTGACAGTGAGACTTCTTCCAGTGAAAGAAATGGTACTTCTCCCAGTAAACACAGATTAAATTTAAGTTGTGAATACAAGCAAAATTCAAACAGCTACTCCACTAAGAAAACAATATTATTAGTGAACAACAATAGGTCACATTCAGATTAGATATCAGTAAGTTTGGTCAGTGATAATAAGTGCCATCAATAATACTTAAAATAAAAATATTTCATAAGTCGTTAATTGTTTTTATAACTTTTTGTTTCATTTAGAAATATAACATCTTCTGGCATGTTTCATGTTTAATTTAAGCCTAAATTCTCAAATTTGTATTTGCTTTTATCTAACGTTATTTACATAAAATTTACGAGAATTAATTCTGTCAAAATCTATTTGAAATTTTTCTTTGTTAACTTGCAATTTAACGACGTTATTGCTAAGTTGGGTTGTACACTAAACTTAAAAAATTATCTTAGGTTTTTGGCACTTATTACCAGCTCCCTTGCAAATTACTATATAGTAATATAGCTCTGAAACACATTTTTTCTATGTTTCAAGTCAAACAAAACAACACAAGGAACTGCTAATTTTGTTCCATAATTTGTGTTCCTGGAATTTTCGTCTTGCATTATTTTAACTTCAGAACAGAAACATAGGAAAAATTTTCAACAGGCCGTAACTCGAAAACAACGTATTTCTGGACTTACGTATACGACATTTTGTATTTCTTCTAGGCCTAGAAGTAGTTCTCTTTCCTGCCGGAACACTCTGTATAGTATTCCTCTATCATTTATATGTATTACCTGAAACACCTTATTGCGTAAGTATTTATTTCTAAATCGATCTCAACAACTGAGGTTGATCGTATAAACCAAAATGTTGTTTAATGTACTTCGTAACAAATGATTTCGCTCCTTCGACTGTTTGCTGACTCTTAGATGTTGGTCATTGTGACGATTTTAAAATAGGAAATGTAAAAAAGGAGAGAAATTTAAATTTTTCTTAAATCGCACATTTAAACTAATTTAAAATCCCTTAAATAACTCAAAATAATATTTAATAAAGAGATTTAAAAAAAAAGACAAAAAAGGAATGCGAGTGTAAAAGTAAAGAAACCCTTTAATAATTTACCATGCATCGACATGCGATAACCGGAACCAACTTGCATAACGACCCATAAACTAAACTAATAATACTTGTAAAATTTGAAATTAAATAAATAAATAAACAACAACACAGTAGTATACTATAATTAATTCTGAAGTAAAGCATATATTTGGATAATTAAAAGGTTAAACATTAATACTGTAAATATCAAATAAAGGTGGAACTATTTTATGGTGATGCGTAAACTCCGCGCAGTTAACTTACCTGTCCTAACATAGTAAATGAGTCGAGATGGAGCGTTCTCGTAGTAAACACTACAGACCTGAACCATGCCCCAAAGTACGACAATATCTGTTTATTTTAGTGTGCAGATTTAACAATGTGCAGAGGAATGTAGCGGTAAATTAGTGTGTTATAAAGTAAACATGTAATCATTTAAAACAAAAAGGAATAAATAAGTGTAAGGGGTGACATCTCTATTGACTAAGTGTAAGATCTCAATCTTTGTTTAAATTAAAAAGGTACGAGGTACCAAAAGTGAGAACCTTTTACATATAACGATGTGACGTGCATTTCTGTGGCAAACAAAAACATTTACTCAAGTGTACTACTAAAGATGCTTAGCTACCAGACTTCTGAGAACAGCATACCAGCTTCATAATCACCGAATCACTTCAGGAACTTCAGCAGGAAAGTCAACTACAATAAAGATCAACCATCCGTGGACACCCCAAGGACCAAGAACCAGGACACGGAGTAAACTTCAGGATATCACAGGTGACACGGAGACTTGTCTTCCGTGGTTAATAACCATTCAAAAAAGATGATTTGTAAAAGACAGTTTAAATAACTATATAAAAGACTTTAACAACAGTCACTTTGTAAAATGTAGTATGTCATACGACTAAAAATATTTGTAGTAGCAATTAGTGCTTATATTATAAAGCTTCACAGATACTAAAAGTTAAATTAAGTCCATTCTTCAAATGGTCCCCAAATAGTATGATAGTATATGAGTAAGTGAGCTTAACTTACAAACCAATTTAATATCCCGGATCCGTGGAAAAAGCTAGTACATAACAATCCTTTTGTTGTGGGCCCCTTTCAGAAAATATTTTGTAAACTATTTATTAAGAAAACCTTATGGTGAAAAACTCATGTAGAATTGTTAAACAAATCATTTAATAAAGAGATGTCATTACATAACACATAATACTGAGTGAATAAATCATCAGACACCCATGTAAAATTTCCTTTAATTCTACTACAGCTTGTAACATTAATAATTAGAAGTTCGTTACGACTATGGCAGCCTATGCAATTGATCCGAGGCAATTAAGCACAGGTTCCCGATGTTATAACGTAGGTAAGACGTTATAAAATGCGCCACTCTTGTAATTTGTAAAAAAAAAAAAAATAATAATTGTGTAGATAGTGACACATATATCATGTGCCCCTCTGTACATCTATTCACTCAGTTACTTTAAAATATTCCAGTAATTTAAAATAAAAAGAAAATAATAATTAGAATAGAATAGTATATAGGTAAGATTAATTGTGAATTTAATATGTGTAAACTCATATTAACATATTTACACATGAACACATTATATGACACATGTATACAAATCCATGTACGTACTTGTCCAAACATTTTAGTCTCCAACGTGTCGGTTTGACAACAAACTCAGACCGGTAAATTTCCTGTTCTCGCCTGTACGGAACTGTCCTTGTCACCCTCTGCCACGTCGAGTTAGACAATACCCCACCTCCTCTATTGTTATAATAAGCGTGTGTCGTCTTGTGCCTAGTAACCACGTAGTTCCCCTATTGTTGAAAGTAAATTGACGTCTGTGTGAGATTTCTCTTTCTCTGAGATATAATTCTCGCACAACCAATGTAAAATTTTACTGCGAATTAAAATTGTTTATTTGTGTAATCAAGAAAGAGTAGTATAGGATTTAGTATTAGTAGAATAAGTACTTATAGTGGTTAATATCCGGGAAATATGGCTTTATTTAACCCCGATCTATTATTAAAAGATGAATTGTGCTACGAAGCTATTTTACCCGGTTTACCTCACGCGAACGTAACAGTCTCTGAATTGCGCAAATCGTTACGCGAAAGTAGATCAGATACACCCGCGCAGTTAGGTAGATTAAGCGAACTCGATTATGAGAGCGAAAGAGAAACGTGTTATGCGAAGTATAGGGAATTGACGTTATTATCTCAAACACTTCACGACGAAAAATCACCTGCAGTAATATTGCGGACCACGCAAAGAATAGAACATTTAACCCGCCGGATGAAGAATTTATTAAACTGGCCCAACGTCACTGTAATCCCTCACGATGTGCAAAAATTTGCGGATGAGGCATTACAGCAATTACCCACGATAATACGACAATTGCGAAGAATGTCCGACTCATTTAGGATGGAGGAAATTGAGCAGTCCTTACAGAAATTCTATATTTCCCCAGTTCAATCGCCTACTTTAGAACACCCTCCCACCACCGCGAATCACGAATCACCCACCGTATCGAAGATACAACCGAGTCACGAACAGCTACCAGATAGAGACGTGAATACCCTAACGATATCGGAAGCCCCACAGCTTAGTGGTCATCATGATCGCACCAGTAAGTATGCATTTACGACGCCTAACGCAGCACCAGGTCCTTCTAGAAGTATACCACATGTAAATTTTAATGTGGACCTCTACGGAAAGATCACGCATCCAGTAGAAAAAATCATTACAGAAATTCCATACACGGATGGCTTAAGTATTACGAAACTGTTATATTTCATCAAATACCTCCTACAAATAAAAGATTTACAGCAACTAAATGATTGGCAAATCTTGCAAGTCCTTCTACCCAAATGTAAACCACCATTAAAGGATCGTGTACTGGAATCATTAAGCTCGACTCTTCCAGTAGAAGAACTTCATACTACCATTATAAAACATTTTATTCCCACAGGAATTTATGAGGAGCTCAAAAGAAACACCGTACTTCGAGTACAAGGAGCCCATGAGAGACTGGCCCACTATATTGCAGACATCAGAGAGTCTTCCCGACTACTGCAAGTCAACTGGAGTGAGAAACAATTGGTCGATACCATTTTAGTAGGATTATCTCCGGAAGAAAGATCTAGATTAGCATTAATAAATAGGCCCAACACTTTCGCAGATCTAGAACAATGCAGTATTCACTCGTCAAACGTATGGTACGCGGATCAGAACAGACATGCATTGCTATCCACGGCACCACGTAGAAATGAAACGCAAGCCCTGGTAACAGATGCAAGAACACAACGCGAAAGACGACCATTTCGTAGACCTACCAATTTTCACAACCATGGTAAATCTAATGAGCCTCAACCTCGACAGGAAACAAGTGATACCCCTCGTAAAGAAAATATATGTTATAACTGCGGGAAATTTGGACACATCAGTAGAAACTGTAAACGGAAACAGTTCTATCAGAAACCCCCTTATCCAAAAAACATGTAAGGCAGGGAGATCCGAAATCCTGGGTCTTCCGCAGCATCGTGAAAACAGGTAAACCCCTAAAAGACAACAAATTAAAAAAAAAATAACCAAAGAAAATTAGACCCCTATGTTAAGAAATTCATTGATAAATGTAATGCTATTAATAAATGTGACTTCAGTAAGTGTCAATAACCATATATACAAGTAGACCTCGGTGTTACATCCACCCTCGGATTAATTGATTCCGGATCAACACGAAGTTTAATTAGTCAACAGCTAGCCGATAAATTATTTGAACACAATCTAGTTAAACGCAGTCAATCGGTGAATATTAGATGCGCTACAGCTAATAAACAAAATTTAAAGATAAAACTCATCATTACGTTTAAACTAAAAATTAAAAAATCTAACGTGGTATTTTCCAATGTTGGTATGCGACGAGGTAGGACCCGACTTAATATTGGGAGCGGATTTTATCAGTAAAACAGGAATAATTCTTGACATTCACGATAAGAAGTATTATTTTGGATTCGATCGTTCACAAAAATGTAGTTTGGATGGTAATACAAATAACAAAGAAAGTACTGGAACAGCTTCCACACATCTAGAACACCACGAGTCTGAATTAGCTCATCTGGAAAGTAAAGATAGACTGAAAATGCAGACACTAATAAAAGAGTTTTCCACCGTCCTCACTCCGAAGTTAGGACTAACGAACCTGATAGAGTACAAAATCAATTTGAGCGACAATAAAGTTTATCTGTTTGTGTCATGGTGTGTAAAACGGCGAACTCACATGCCATTGTGCTCTTTACTCCCACTATGATGCCTGAGGCCACTTGTCTTGCTCGAGGTAAAACATAATTTGTGTAATTCGTCACACTAAAACAATCAATGGAGTCCGTAGAAGCTCCGGCTTCAACTAAGATGAAAACATCTGCGTTAAACGTTAAAACTTGAGTAGTGAACTCACAAAATTTTGAGGTGTTCAGGCCTCCCGCATTCCAAAATAATATTCGGAGGCCATCGTCGAAGCCCTGAGAAGGGCTGGTTTTCCTCTTAGCTCTTCCTGTCATGTTTTGGAAGGATCGTGTAGGCGTATGTTCGCTGTAGCAGATTTAGCGTTACCCAGGGTGCACCAACTAGGAGGTACTGCTACTTTGCACCCCTATATCTGATTGACCAATCAGCACCAAAATACCTTACAGATCCACATGAACTCAAAAAATCCGCTATAGAAAGAATCCACACCCTCTATCCTGAAAAGGAATGGTTACATATTTTTACTGACGGATCAATGTTACCCAACCGTGGAACTGGTGCCGGAGCATATTCTCAAATTTTCCAAATAAGCTGTGCTGTGGGACTCTGCACTCCAGCAACTACGACGGCGAAGTCAAAGCTATCCAAATGGCCGCAGAACAACTAGCTAAATACCAAAGTATCCAACTAAAGCGAGTCGTCTTCTTTATCGATTCTCAAGCCGCCATTGTCGCACTAGCTGGAAACAGTCCCACGGGCTGCATCTTGACGCCCCATACAAGTTATCATCGCCAAAAAATTAAACCTGGTAGTCGTGGGACTACCGGTAGACATGGAATCATGGGCAGGCTTGTGCTTTGGGAAGGAATGAAGGGTTGGTTAAATAAACAGCTACATATCGCCGTATGATTTGCACAGCGGCGGTACGTTGCCTTGTTTGAGACTTGCAACACACGTAGAGCACACGCCTTCCATATTACTCGCACTTGAGTACTCGTCCGCTCCGAACACTGTGGCCAAGAGACTTATGTATGATGGTACGCACGGTCTTAGATCACTCTTGAACCACAAGCGATCGCAGATCCCACACACCGAGCCGAACGGATTGTTAATAAAGTGCTTAGAGAATTCCTCGTCGACTCCTTTGAAGCGGCGACTTGGACCGGGCTGTTCTGCGCAGAGCATCGAGGGTCCAATGTTGTCGAAGCACTAGTTATTAATGTTCTCATCGTCTGTTTTCTTGCTAGCTAGCCGTACGCTCGATCTGAGTCGTTTTGGGGGCACGCCGGATGACCCAGGTATCGGAGATGCGGGCCGCTTGGGCGCTGACGGGGTTTCGTCAATCTTCAAATAATTGCCATTTTCTAAGTTCTCAGCCGATTTCTTTGATTTTAGTCTCCAACGATAGGCCTGTTGACGCTCTGCGTAGGATTTGCCGGTTTTCGGTTTGAAATTTTTGGTTCGAGTTTTATCGCGATTTTTAGGTCGAGGCAGTTCAAATTTTTGAGTTCAAATGTTGTTATTATTTTTTGTGAGTGCTTCTGGTACTCGGAATTGGTGTTATTGGAGAGATTTAGTTCTGAGGATCACAACGCACTTTGTATTTTCGCGATCGGACTTGTAGTTCCCGAGATATTTAAGTTTTAGTGGAGCAATTTAGAAATTTTTGGCGCAAAAACACCCTCACGCAGACAAAGCCTAGAAGCGACTGAAGTCAGTTGTCAAAATTCTGAGTACTATTGTTGGAAGGGGGCCGAGTGACTCGATCACCTGACACCTGGTTTGCTGTGATTGGTTGAGCGGTTCGTGAGATAGTGGTATGCCGAAAGTACATTTGAAACATAACGGTCGATTTTCGCGAAACGTGCGAGTAAGACATTACATACATATGGATTCCATGTCGAAATGGAAGTAATGAGGAATCAAATCAACAAATTATTAGAACAAGGAGTCATCGAACCCTCTACTTCACCTTACTCATCACCCGCGTTTTTAGTACCAAAAGGTCACGACAAACATAGACTAGTTTTGTGGACTACAGGCAATTAAATAAACGGATAGAATTCAAGTCTATACCACTTCCCGACATCACAGTGCTTTCCATTATTTTACGAATGCGAAAGTTTTTACCATCATGGATCTAAATCAGGCATTTCATCAAATACCCCTTTCTGAAGAATCCAAACGTCTAACCGCATTTGCCGTCCCTTTCAACCTTACCAATTTATGAGAGTACCCTTTGGAATATCCCAAGGTAGTTCTGTATGTAGCCGATTATTAGAGAAATTATTCCATGATATAAAATTTAAATATGTGTATCACTACCTAGATGACATCGTTATCTATAGCGAATCAATGGACCAACATCTTAAACATCTACGTGAAGTACTATCCCGATTAGAGAAAGCCGGATTAACAGTAAATCCCAGTAAAGTAAATTTTGCTGTCACACAATTTTCATTTTTAGGTCACATCGTAAAGGCCAACGGAAAGGTAAGCATAGACCCCGAGCGAACCCGTGCGATCAGAGAATTTTTTCCACCGCGGGATGCGAAAGGAATAGCCCGATTTTTGGGAATGATAAATTATTTCCACAAGTATATCCCTCATCTAGCCGAAATTGCAGCACCGCTGAATGCTTTAAGAAAGAAGGGAGCTAAATTTGAGTGGAGTCTGCAACACCACGCTGCATTCAAAAAACTAAAAGAAAGCATAATATAACCCCCAGTATTACAATTAGCCGATTTTACAAAACCGTTCGTAGTGCAGACAGACAGTTCAAGTGTAGCCCTAGGCGCAGTAATATATCAGGAAGTAGATAACTCTAGACTACCTATTAGTTACGCTTCACGTACTCTGACTGACCAAGAAAAGAAATACTCCGCATACGAATTAGAATGTTTAGCTATCGTTTTCGCATTTGAAAAGTTCAAACCTTTTTAGAGCATAAAGAGTTCGTGTTGGAAACGGATAATCAAGTATTACTGCGTAATATTAATAAATATTAATCACCCTAAACAGTTAGGTCGTATTGGAAGATGGGTATTAAGGTTAAATTGTTACAAATTTAAAGTACAATATATTAGAGGTACCCAAAATGTAGTTGCCGATACACTGTCACGTATGTTCCAGACGCCTAGTAAAACATCTGAAAGCAACGAGAGTAGAGAAACGCCAATTATCAATACTTTAATTACCGAATTTCCTCTTGCATTTACGGACATAGGTCAGTATCAACAACAAGACCCTACTTTTAAGACCAATAGAACAACTCGATAAAGGAAATAAGTCAGAAAAATACATATTGAGTAAGAGAGTATTATGTTATAGAATAGCAAACGGAAAATGTTTACGAATAATTGCCCCTGATATTATTAAACCTATGCTGATGGAATACTACCATTCTTCCACCATTGGAGCACGTATGGGAATAAATAAAACAATACATCGAATTCGTAAAGAATATCACTGGGAAAATATGAACAGTGAGATAGCTAGTTTCGTAAAAAGGTGTAAGTTGTGTGCACTCAGCAAGCCAGCGAGAAACAGCCAAGTAAGTCAATTAATCTCAGAAATTCCTACTACCCCGTTCTCGAAAATTTATTTAGACTTTTCAGGACCCTACCCACGTTCTAAATCAGGAAATACCATGCTACTCATTTGTGTAGATTTATTCACCAAATTTGTCTGGATGTATCCCATGCGGCGAGCGTTAGCTTCGACCACCGTAAAGATATTGCAGGATAGATTATTTAAAGATTTCGGTACACCCGTACATCTAGTGTCAGATAACGGACCCCAGTTTAAGTCAAACGAATTCAAGAACATGTGTTTCAAACTAGGGACAGACCACATTACCACTACAGAGTATCGTCCGCAAGGTAATATAGCTGAAAGGTATTTGCGAAACCTAAAATCGGCTTTAATAGCCTACCATGCAAACGAGCATACGTCTTGGGACCAGAACCTATCCTGGATACAATTCGCCTTCAATTCAGCCTATCACGAAGGACATAAGTCTACGCCATTTGAATTATTGTATAAGTACAAACCTAACCACCCATTATCCACTAAGTGGAAAATACATGAGTTACTACCCCACGAAATTAGGGATAAAAATATAAAGAAAATCTGGAATGAAGCTCGCGCTAATTTAAGAGCAAACATAAAGAAATCGCGAAAATATCACGAGCGGATTAAAAATAACAATGTAGTAAAGTACCAAATCGGTGACTTAGTAATGTATAGAACACACCCGACGAGTAGTGCAATCGATAAGACCACCTCCAAGCTATCATACCGATGGTGTGGCCCTTACCAAATTCACAAATACTTAACTCCAGTAACAGTAGCCCTGTACGAACCCTCTACTCAAAAATATGTACGAAGAACACATATTTCGCAGATAAAGTATTATCACAAAAAGGAAATAGTAGAGTGCAAGCAAACTAAATGTAGTAAAAAAAGGTATACCTGCTAAAGAGTACTTGAGTAACCACTTGATTACCTAATCGTATAAATAGGGATGAGGCCTGATCAACCTTGGATCCTATTCAGCAAAGTAGAGAAAAGTGAGAAGTCAGCTGACATCGAATATAAATAATAATTAAGTAATAAATTACTTAAAGAGTAATTATATAACAAGAGTAACTCACAACTAAAGAAAAAACCGGTAGTAGTCGTAAGTAGTAGCCTTAAGAAGAATTTAGTATGTTTTCGATATATTTTATAAAGTGTGAATTGTATGTAGTCTAAGAATTAGTTTGTAAGGCGTTGTATATATTGATATGGGAAGAAGTAAGTCGAGAGTGACTCATGCACCTCGTAAATCTGAAAAAAGAAAAGAGGGAGAGAAATTTCACACAGTAATGCCAACCATACTCCCAGTACATTACTGACCTAATAACCCATAGAGAACACATCTATTTCCCCACCTGGTGTCTTCTTTAAGCGGGGGAGTATGTGACGATTTTAAAATAGGAAATGTAAAAAAGGAGAGAAATTTAAATTTTTCTTAAATCGCACATTTAAACTAATTTTAAATCCCTTAAATAACTCAAAATAATATTTAATAAAGAGATTTAAAAAAAAAGACAAAAAAGGAATGCCAGTGTAAAAGTAAAGAAACCCTTTAATAATTTATCATGCATCGACATGCGATAACCGGAACCAACTTGCATAACGACCCATAAACTAAACTAATAATACTTGTAAAATTTGAAATTAAATAAATAAATAAACAACAACACAGTAGTATACTATAATTAATTCTGAAGTAAAACATATCTTTGGATAATTAAAAGGTCAAACATTAATACCGTAAATATCAAATAAAGGTGGAACTATTTTATGGTGATGCGTAAACTCCGCGCAGTTAACTTACCTGTCCTAACATAGTAAATGAGTCGAGATGGAGCGTTCTCGTAGTAAACACTACAGACCTGAACCATGCCCCAAAGTACGACAATATCTGTTTATTTTAGTGTGCAGATTTAACAATGTGCAGAGGAATGTAGCGGTAAATTAGTGTGTTATAAAGTAAACATGTAATCATTTAAAACAAAAAGGAATAAATAAGTGTAAGGGGTGACATCTCTATTGACTAAGTGTAAGATCTCAATCTTTGTTTAAATTAAAAAGGTACGAGGTACCAAAAGTGAGAACCTTTTACATATAACGATGTGACGTGCATTTCTGTGGCAAACAAAAACATTTACTCAAGTGTACTACTAAAGATGCTTAGCTACCAGACTTCTGAGAACAGCATACCAGCTTCATAATCACCGAATCACTTCAGGAACTTCAGCAGGAAAGTCAACTACAATAAAGATCAACCATCCGTGGACACCCCAAGGACCAAGAACCAGGACACGGAGTAAACTTCAGGATATCACAGGTGACACGGAGACTTGTCTTCCGTGGTTAATTACCATTCAAAAAAGATGATTTGTAAAAGACAGTTGAAATAACTATATAAAAGACTTTAACAATAGTCTCTTTGTAAAATGTAGTATGTCATACGACTAAAAATATTTGTAGTAGCAATTAGTGCTTATATTATAAAGCTTCACAGATACTAAAAGTTAAATTAAGTCCATTCTTCAAATGGCCCCCAAATAGTATGATAGTATATGAGTAAGTGAGCTTAACTTACAAACCAATTTAATATCCCGGATCCGTGGAAAAAGCTAGTACATAACAATCCTTTTGTTGTGGGCCCCTTTCAGAAAATATTTTGTAAACTATTTATTAAGAAAACCTTATGGTGAAAAACTCATGTAGAATTGTTAAACAAATCATTTAATAAAGAGATGTCATTACATAACACATAATACTGAGTGAATAAATCATCAGACACCCATGTAAAATTTCCTTTAATTCTACTACAGCTTGTAACATTAATAATTAGAAGTTCGTTACGACTATGGCAGCCTATGCAATTGATCCGAGGCAATTAAGCACAGGTTCCCGATGTTATAACGTAGGTAAGACGTTATATCATCCATATCATAATATGGTATGAAATCCATATCATCCTAGATGTAAATGGTCTGAAATTACTTGCGGGGTTTCTAGGTAAGCTCCCATTTATTGTTGATGGCTACTGCTTTACCTCTGCAGTAATGCTTTGTTTTAATTGTCGTGATCGGCGAAGAGAATGCTAGTGGTTTTTGCTAAGAGCTCCGAACATGGCAAGCGTATCTGCTTTTTCACTGCCCATAATCCCACAGTGGGAGAGAATCCATTGAAGAACAGCCGATTTACCATGACTAAGTAGTGAAGAGATGTTTTTGTATCATTCTCTTTCGTTAGAACACTGCTTGGACAGCTGATTTTGAATCAGAGATGCAAACCAAATTATTTCTTAATGTTTTAGTACTTGCAATGTGTGTGTGATCGTGTGGTTGATTCTGTTAATCTGTTAATTTATTATTGCATACAATAATAATTTAGCAATATTATATTTATAATACTGTACTACTATAAGATACAAAATTAAAGTTTTACAAAGTTATGGAGGTCCCTGTACTGTCCTATGGGTGTGAATTATGGACAACAACCAAGAAATAAGAAAGTAAAATACAGGCTCAGAGTTAAAAGGTGTTCTAAACTTGACCGTATAAAGAATGAGGCCATAAAAGAAGAATTACAAATTTTAACGTAAATGAAAGACTAAAAGATTATAAACAACGGCAGAAAGAACACTTAGAAAGAATCAGATTCAAGACTGGCCAAAAAAGTCTGGAAATATAACCCATGGACACAGGTGGGTGGGTAGTTTTGCAATGATTAACTTAACTTCATTTAGTCCATTTTGTACAGTGGCAGCTCAATTGTTTATTTGCAGATTGTTGTTGACATAAATGAATTGAAATTTCAATCATCAAAAATAAATAAACAAATCCTTTAATGTTGTTTTTCGTTTTTATTCATTATTAATTTTAACTCTTTTATTTTTAAATATGTATCAATTACAAATTACTTACTGTTATCTAATACTTTGTTATGAATAATGTTACTACCATAACAGCAACTACAAGGTTGAGATTCGGTCTGTGAGGTACAGGAACATTTCTGGGGTACACCAACCAATCTGACGTTGATGTACGTTGAGTGGACTATATCGGTCAGGACAGGCGCCAACATTTAATCGCCAAGCGACAACTAGAAGACAAGGTCAGCTAAAATTGCCAAGCAAAAACAGCTACTAAGCAATTGAATAGCCTACTGTGGAGTACTTAAATTACAAATCTAATAAGATTAGAATGTACAAAGCACAGTAGAGAGCACAAGCTTACATGGGGCAGAATTGTGGGAGGTAAGTAAAGAAAATAAATCTAGAATCAGATGTATGGAGATGGATTATTAGAGACGATGTTGTAGACGAACTAAGAACGTTGTTAAAACAGCGGAAACTGTGATCGGCGTAGACATAATAGAAATGGTAGAGGCGAAAATGTTAAATTGGTTTACACATCTAACGCGAATGTCAAGGAAGAGGTGGCCAAAGAAGGTATGGGAACAACGGACAGGTATCGGAATAGACTTAACAAAAAGATGTTGAAGACGCCACGAGCGCAAGAGAACTGTTTGGATCGACGACGATGGAAGCTAGGGTGCGAGAAGCGTCTACAACCGTAACAAAGTCACATAGTTTCTATTCTATGAAACTTGAAGTGATATATTAACAAAACACTTGCGATGCTTGTACTTAACATACTGTGTGTTGTGTTAGGTGTACAGGTGTACTTTGCAGGCTTGTACTATTCAGTCCTTCTCACACATTAATGTTACTTTTCTGTTAATTAGTTTTCCTTTTGTGTCTGTGGCTCTTCTTTACTTTATATTTTGCGTTACATGTGTACATTTCCTACGCCTGTTTATTTATATAATTTATAAATATATGAACTAAATCCGTATGTGCAGATAAAACCGGTAGTGCACGTTTCCGCAACTTGATAAGAGAGTAACAACGCACCATTATCGCAGATAATAACGGTTATGTCTGCACTTTTACCTTTTAGACCATAAATTACCGACGGTGACAGTTCAATAGACAAGGTTACAAACAGAGGCTGCGAAGAATTTCATGCACAAACACGGAATGAATTTCATATGAAGTCTGCGACGAGTTCGAAACGGACGGCGACCGTGAAATGATACACAGTGCTATGCTAGTGCTTACTGCTCGTTAGAACGTACAAGTGACTGAAAAGCTACCGCTTACGAAATGATTACGCCCGACAGCTTCAATCATACAAACAGTACGGACGCGGAGAACGGCAAATTTAAATTTGTCGAAGAAAAAGAAAGAATGTTGGCGAAAGAGCAGCGCAGAAGGTTGTCGGAGGTGTGCGCTGGCATGCCCTTCACCGAGGAGACGGCGTGCGGCATCGGGTGTTTCCGCGGTCCGTTACTGCAAAGGTTCGCCAACAAGAAGGCTTACGTCATTCTGTACGGTATCCTGGGCCTAGTGTTCTCCGCCTCGTACAGTTACTTAAACGGTACCATCACGACGCTGGAGAAACGTTTCAAAATACCCAGTAAAACAACAGGTACGTGTAAGTCTATCACTGAGTATGCACACGTTAGCAGTCGTGTATTAAAATGCAGTGGTGTGTGTCAGTTATATCTGTCTATTAGTTGAAGTAAATGTTTGCCTATTGTTGGTAGTAAATTCTTCATCATCATCATCACCACCATAATCACAACACGGCAACTGTGTCCTACAGGTTTGTACTTTCAGACTGTTTGGCCAGTCTGGAATCAGATATTCTTTTTAAGCGATGGTGCAATACCATCACGAGTGAAGCTATAAGTCAGTCTAGAACGGAATGTAATTGCCGCTTTCTAATTGTTCAGGATTCCAAACCTGAAATATTAAAGATAATTTCAGAAGTATTCGATTGCGTTTAACGTGCTCTCATGATTACATAAAGGAGAACTTCATATAGATATCAAAAGAAAGGCAATTTAAAAGTCTTCTAAACTAAATAATTAATGATTTAAGATGGCTAAATGGTAATTTAGTTATGGTGCTTAAACCATATTAGCGCACCATACAAATCCTGTAATCATATTAAAAAACATTTTGTATTCTGTCCTCATAATTAACATTTATTACATATTCAGAATAGAAAATTCATTTATTTTTAAATCTATTTAAACAAGAAATTGGGTGCTTAAGAGCAGTCAGAAGACCCTAAAAGAAAAATGTTAAACACTTTTGTTAGTTTTCAAAATGTACATTCCAATTCTATAAATTTTTGTTTCAGTAGGTAAAAAAGTGATTTATACATAACCCGAAGTAAGTATATCAAAGTGTTGGAAAATATGTTATATAAAAAAATGCTTTTAAATAAATCACTTCCACAAAATTACTGCTATCTTCAAAAACTCTCAAACGACACCTACAGTATAACCAGAATATCGATTTTATTCATTTTTCCTGTCTAGAACCTTTTATCTCCTTTGATGCTTACATCAGCTACAATATTAAGCACTGTGGTCGAGAAGTGATTTCAGTTATGTTACCGTATTTACTCGATCGTGAGCTTTGAATGGATTTAATTCTTTCCGTACGTCCATCATTGAAAGACACGATACGAGATAAATTCATCAACAATATAGTGTTCAAAGTATAGAGAGTCTATTGTAAAAATATCCAAAATTAAACGTCCAGAAAAATATGTCCACAAGTCAAAATATTCTATAAACGAATATCTCCATTCAATTCGTCTAAGTAAAAATGTTTACCACTGAGAAGTCTAATAGCATAATTTCAGAAAGTTTAATGCTCGATTGACGAGAGTGTTCAATTGACCACCATTAATCAACAATTTGTATTACTACAGTCAGTACGTTTGTGGTTTTGTTATAAGCCAATGAAAATACGATCCGTTGTATGAAACTCCTAATTAATACTATTTCGTTAGCGACAACGCCTTCCCATTGATATCGCATTTGATAAAACACACAATCACACCTACAGCGTCCCAAGACAAGTTCAATTGCTGTCTACGCTGGGCAGGAATATGTGTTACAATTGGGTTTTCGGATTTCAAATTAGTAGATCCCCGATCTGTCTTTGAAAGTTGATAAGTTGAGCACAGGTATCAAACTAGTTTTTTATGCTTGTGTTCTTCACAGTTGGCTACGGTTAAATTATACTAAAATATATTTATTTTCCAAGGGATTCCATTGAGCAAAGAAGTTATTAGTATTGTAACATAACATATGAAGTCAACGGAGGTCACAGCCTACATATCGATGGAGGCGTAGAAACAACCAACAGTCGAAGAAGGCAATGTATCGAAAAACATTCAAAATTCCTTCAGAGGGTGTGGAATCATCCCACTCAATCGTGATGCCATTCCAAAAAAAAAGCTCCGTCTCACTTAACAGATCTTCCGGTGCCAGAGTCGCCAGAAAATAATTATCCTAATTCTTTTGCGGACTTCGATAAGATAACTGCAGTTGATAAAGTCTTACAGCTTCCTTCACCTAAATCTAGAGAGAGAAAACGAAGAGCATTTAAAAGGAAAGTGCAGTCAGCTAGACTTGTCACCGACACGGAAAATCAAATTGATTCTCAATCCACAAAATCTGCTGTTTCAAATGTGAAACCTAAAAGAAATTGACATGAGCCGAAAAGATATCGTGGTTTAGAACCGGTGGCTGGAACTTCAAGGATGGGAAATTTAACCTAGATGAGGAAGATTGGACCTGTGGTGTGTGTTCAATTAAGTGATCGGAAGACAAGAAGAAGAAGAATGGTGAAGACTGAGGCCTCTTTCTGCCTTACTCCTTACCACGACAGTTGTCAAAGTGAACCAACTACTGAAACAATTTATACGCGTGTGTGTGACTTGCGTAGTTGAAGATACGAGTTTTGTAAATTGTTTAATGCAATTCACTTCGTAGGTTACACGGCCGGAGTCAATGTTGTTAAAATTCATTCCCGGGCTGTTTGGCCGTAGTCCATTGTTTTCTACAAAAACAGACGTTTCGGCAGTGCCATTGACTGCCATCATCAGTGTAAAATCCAGTTACGCTAACGTAAGGTGGTAGACGTTAGTGACCACAGATCGTGCTGTGGTTAAGGCAACTTTTAATCAGATTTTTGAAAATAGTTTTCGGTAAGAATTTAGTTAAGGGCAGGCTACAATTTTGTTAAAAGGACCTTTTTTATACCAAGGACAATGTTTATAAAAGTTTTGATACTTTTGTTGAGCCTGATATTCTTTTTATACATATCATATTAGTTATTTTGTAATCTCTTATACTAGTAACATATTTTTATTTTTAATTCACAGCATCTTTACCAGCAAAAAAAAAATTGTTATTACAGTTAAAACAGTTTAAAAATTATTTTTATATAAGTATATTATTTTTTTAATTGCTTACATACCCATTTTACATATGTATAAATAATAATACACATTTATAATTCATACACTCTCAAAGTGATTTCTTCACTATCATAAAAAAAAAACGCTATCACCAATTTAGGTCCCTTATCACCAAATTAGGTACTACTGCAATGGATTTAAAAATTATCTGCCCTTGGAACCTTTTAGATTTAAAACAGAATATTTCCTGTAAATAAACAGACCGTACAATGTAACTTAGATATATTTTGACAAAATAGAAAATTTACCACCAACTTTGGCGACTTTACCCTACTTGAAAAATTTGAGAAACTAAGTTGCTGTTTCTTGAAGTGCTACTTAAAATAATAAATGTTTATAATACTGTAATTATTTACATTATAATAATATTTCTTTAACTAATGATATTCACATGTAACAATTAGGTTCCTTGGAAAATATTTAACTCACTTGAAAGTTATTAACACGTTTCTCCCATAATGTCATGAGAATTGCTGCTTTCATAGTTTTTATAAAAGGTTCCATTGTAGAAAATCATTTTAATAATTGGAACACATAAGCGAAATTTGCCCCAAAATCTTTCATATCTTCATTTTTATAACAGTATAGGTGCACGTATGTGGAAATGCATTGCAAGTTACACATTCTGAACAGGATGTGCTGTTAAGTCCCACAGATAAGGTACACGTGAATACGAGTCGTGAGAGGTTAGGTCTGTACATTTGTGAGATCAGCATGTTGTTAACTTGATAGTCTTTTTGCAGGTATGATACTGGTAGGTAACGACGTCAGTCAGCTGTTTGTGTCCGTGATACTCACCTACTACGCCGGCAAAGGACACAGGCCCAGGTGGATAGCTTTGGGCGTGTACACGGTCGTCGTGTTCTGCGTGATGAACGCACTGCCGCACTTTCTGTACGGACCCGGACTGGACGCTCTGTCGCTGACAGCGGAGTACGGTGGACGCTACGATGGAAACGTCACCGCCAAACTGATCGGTAAAGTTGTCTATTTTCTTATGAACGTAGACGTTTTGAGCTAAATATATCTATGATGAAGGTAACCGCTAAGAAAAAAGATTAACTCTGTTAAAGCTGTTACTCATTGCCTGCCTATTAGGCCGTGGTCTAATGCTTTTAATCAGAACAGACGTTTCGGTATTGTGGGAAGTGGTGAACACCTTACCAGTGAACCTTTCAATTGTACACACTGAAGATGGCCTCCATTGGTGGGGCCGAAACGTCTGTTCTGATTAACAGAATTAGACCACGGCCTAATAGCTCGGTAATGAGTAACAGCTTTAACAGAGTTAATCTTTCTTTGTTAGCCGTTATCAGCATCGTAGATACGTTTAAGTAAACGGCTACAAAACGTCAAAGCAAGTGAGAGCTTAAGACACCAAAACAAGGTTAACATCGCTGTCTTATTGGTATCTAGTGAAGGCCACACACAATCAGTCACTGACAAACAATACCATTCACAAACTAAACTACAAGGTATAATATTCAGTTTATACCAGATTTTATCACTTATGACGTGTATGGTAGCCAAAGCATAATTTATGTAACGTTTCTTGTCTGATCAGAGAAGGAGATTCGAAGCATTGTATGTCAGGACGATGACTCGGTCGGCTGCGATAGGACGGAAGGCAACCTGGCGCCGCAGATATTCTTGTTCTCTGCTCAGCTGATCTCTGGAGTCGGCGGGTCCCTCTACTATACTCTCGGCGTCGCCTACATGGACGACAACATTAAACGTTCCAAAACGCCGGCATTAATCAGTAAGTCTCGCATCAACTTTGATAGCGCTCGTTTGCTGCGAAACTACGTCTCGTTTCAAAACATCACGACTTGTTACTTTACGTAATATGATTTATTACTACACATCAGAGTTTAACTATAATTTGGTTTTGCATGTTGCAGGTTTTTCATATTTCTTGCGTACACTCGGACCCGCTATCGGCTACGCGCTGGCCTCAGTTTGCTTGAAGATGTACATTTCACCTTCACTGACGCCTACGATTACCACAGCAGACCCCCGGTGGCTCGGTGCTTGGTGGTTAGGTCAGTATATTTTTGTTTGGTTTATCGGAATATACAGCGAACGTGTTTTAATTTAGGTACGTATTTCGAATGTTCTACTATGTTATCATCTTTGCTTATTTAACTTTGCGTGAGAATCTTTCAGTGTCTTCTCTTTTTTTCTTTTATGCTTAACTTAACAAACAAATCTTCAAAAGCATTAACTCAGATGAATCAGTTGACTTAATTAACGACAAGACAACTTGAAAATAGACTGTTTGAAGACTGGGTAGTTATATTGATACGCTAATGATTCTTCAGGGTATACATTTCAATGTTGTTGTTACTCACTGCTCTCAGCTGGCATTGGACATTTGCAAGCATTTTTTCGGTCGGTCATTATCTTAGTTCGGTAGGTTTAATGCTATACTGAGACTGGAAATATACATAATGAAGTACTGAGAGCAGCGATTATGAGGGAATTAATTGTAGTAACGGTTTTTCAGTCTCTGAGATTAAGCCACGCGGTAATCCTTTTATCCGCAAGACCTAGTCTTGCTTAGAACCAACATCAACAGACACTTACACAAATCCTATACCACACTAATAATACTAAAAATCTTAAAAAAATTTTTACCATCAAAATTATCAAGAAAACACCTGCCGCAATTATTTCACAGAAAGAGGGGAACTCCGTCCACATGTCTACCAACCTTACAAAGCTAATACCCTAGTGAAACCAGAGTATATAGTCAGTAAAATTTCTGTATAGCGGAAGACCCCCAGGTGATGTCGCCCTATTCAGTCGAATGTATTCATTGACTGCCACATAACAGAGTGTGATAAAGGTCTGGTAGTGTCGGTAAGATAAAACTTACAGAGATCATTGGACATCTCCACTATTCCTGCATCTCATTCATTCAGCTGTGGTTATTATTTTGCACCCGTATATCTGTGTTGTCCTCCCACTGACCTAGACAGCGTTTGTGTTTCTTCTTGCCTTTTCGACATCCTTCTCAATATGTACATCAGTCAAACGCAGTGAAGGGATTGTCCTTTTCTAAATTCTTTCCTTATTCTTGACTCTTCTTTATTTTTTGTTTAAATTTACTTTCTAACCCTAAGAAGTTAACCATCAGAATCAACTATTATCATTACAACATCTTTAATTTCATTAACCTCACAAGAGTTCATCAGTGTTTTTATGATATCTATTTTCGATTATATCGACTGGTCATCATAACATCGTGATGTCGGAAAAAACGAATGTATTTAACCAAATCCGCACGTTTGCTACCATCATCAGTCAATCACATTCTCTGAAATGTTCCACGCGAATACAAACATCAATTCTCCTACTCTTTTCCACCACCACTGTAAATTACCCTAACCTCGTCATAGCAGAAAATTTTACTACCTTGCCCTCTTGCCTCACAAAACACTAAATAATTTATCCCACTCTTCCTCATGTCTTGATCCGACCCTTTTCTTTTTTATTCAACAGAATTCTCACTTTCACGTTCAAATGTTTAATTCTTTTTCGTACGGAAACTAATACGTGTTTTT
The DNA here is from genome assembly GCA_034769895.1 of Magicicada septendecula. Taxonomy (NCBI): domain Eukaryota; kingdom Metazoa; phylum Arthropoda; class Insecta; order Hemiptera; family Cicadidae; genus Magicicada; species Magicicada septendecula. Next base: position 283,824,936 of record CM068372.1, on the reverse strand, counting down.
ATTGAAGGCATAAAGTTTAGTCTTTTCATTGCACACCCAAGTTGTTAGAAAATTGATTTTAACGCAGGGTACAGACATTGTATAAAGACCAGGAGCTTATAAAAATGCATTTTAAATATTTCAGCCATGGGTTTTTACAGTTCTTACAACATAATAACAGTATAACAATGAGTGTGTATAAATAAGTAAAAATAACATTTTTAACAAAACTGTCCTTTAATGAGATTTCGTAATTCAAAGAAGTCTTCTTGAGTCAATATAACACCATTAACACCAGTAAAATGTGTATATAATTTTTACAACAGCGACCAATTAACGTTTTTTATTACAAAATAAACTCTCAGTCGGTTCTGGAGAAAACGAATTGAATAAATTAAATGCTCTTTACAGCTGATATTTCCAACAAAGCATTTACTTTAGAAAACTTTAATGCTTATTTTCCTCAGTCTTCAATTAATACATAAATTAAGTCTCAGTTAAAAACAAAGCAGCGGTTGTATATTACAAATTTCATACAAATTCAAAGAATTTCGACGAAACCGAAACATCGAAGCATGGTAATGTTTTTAGGCTTTTGAAACGTATAATGTGGATTACGTTTGGTGGATTACGTAAATCATTTCCAAACCACAGACGATCACAAACAGAGCATGTAAAACCAAATTTATTCTCACTAAAACGTTTGCTAAACTGAATGTCAGCAGCGATTATTTCTGTCTTGATGCGTTTAAATATCAAATTTCTAGACTGTGGGGAATCGAAAGTGTAGAAGCGTTACGTTTTTCGATGACGATTTTTGTGGAATGACCCCCAGCCTAAAAACATTATCATGTTAAAAGACGTAGAATTTTTAATTCTACACAAAACTTTAATTAACATAGAAACATTGGACAATGTAATAAGATACAGACATGAAAAACTCGATCCTTTTAAACTCAACTTTTTTTTACAAATATAAACATAACAAGAACATAACATTTTCCATCAATAGAATGATTGCTACTTTTAGGCACAAAGGAATGACTGTATAATGGACAATGAGGGTCCTAACCTAAAAAGTGTGAGGTACAGTGAGTAGGATTTTAAATCAGAAAACAATGAAAAATAATGGATGTGAACTAAGTAACTACTTTATTGTGAAACTGAATCGGGACGGTAGAGGTAACAAGGAAGTAAGTACATGAATACAACGGGATAAACAACGATCAAGGAAACTTTCCAAGGTAGAGATACGTAATGCAGGAGGCCTTGGAGAAACACGTTAACATATTTGGCAAAATCGCGAATCCTCTAAAAGTTCCCTTTTAGATTATAGATAACAGAAAATAACCAGTTAATAGTAGCAAACGATTACAGTAATATACGACGTAAACATAACAGTAGGCCTACTATTTACTGCTGTCAACATTATCAGGATATTTCCGATAATATTTTATATAAAGCGTGAAGTAACGGAAAAGCGACTCAAATGCAGATGACGTGAAAGGAAAACTGAAATGGTAGGTGAGAAGTTTGGGTACTTGCCCAATATCCGTATCCACACTACATTTTCAATGTTTTGAATGTGCAATAGTATCGATATACCACGACGTGGAGAAAAGAAGTGTACTAATTGTAAATTATTCTATTTCTTAATGTTAAGTGAAAATACATAATGTTTTCATTTCTAAGGTTAGGTAATAATGTTTTTCTGTTTTTAGCTTACTGATGAAAGCAATAAAACCATGGTTAGGAAAAATGTAACGTTTAATGTGTATAACAATGCTTAAATAGTGTAACATTTAAAATAAAGTACGTGACGTTTTTAACAAAACAACTACAGAAAATGTGAAGTTCAAAATACAATTATTTCTAAATAATAAGAATAAAAGAAGAAAATAACGTATTCACAAACAAAGAAAAGAGTTGTTATTTATTAGGCGGCCAATATACTTTTATGTTTTTCAGCAAAATCTCGAAAACTTTACTGGAAGCGAAACGCAAAAAAGAGACACATGTAGCCCTATATCACCTCGCCTTATCTCGACTTGTTTTTTTTTTATGTAGTTTTCTCCTGAAAACGAATATTGTCTTAAAGGCATATTGGTTTCCACGTGTACTTTTAGTCTGCATCTTAAACTAACTAACATGTTAACTAACTTTTGGCGTTACAGGCACACATCAGAGCTACATTATTGCTAGAAACATTTTTCGTAAAAATTATGACAATGAAAAACGATTGCAATCTTTAACAAGCTATTCTATAACGTACACAAATAAATTTTCACGATTTCTATTATTTAAAACATTACACGCGATATTCACTACATACCGATCCCAATAACCGCATAGAAATATCGAAAATGTGGGTACGGTTGTTGGGAAAGTACCGAAGTTTGTTTCAGAGCGAAGAGAAATTTTGAATCAGGACAATTAAACTGATTGAGATTTGTGTATTTTAAAGAGTAAAAACATTACCGCGTTGTGTATTATTGCGCTGTGATTAATGCGTAGCGTAGTAATAAAAGTAAAAATAGATTTAATAGGGCTTCTACCGAGACTGGAAAATCATGGATTCAACAAATTCGTAGAAATGGCGAGCGACACAAGTACATGACACTTAGGAGATACGTTGTGTGCGAGAAGCGAACGAAACGGATACAGGTTGAAGTAGCAGCATTGATGACAACTTATTGCTATACGCAGATGGTATAGTTCTGTAGTGCTACCGTGTGGGCTCTCGAGAAAGCACAAAACATTGGCCTTTTTGTATTAGTATTTTCATCATTTTATAAAATAACATGATTATATTTATTAAATTATTAAACGAGCGAAGCGAGTACTCAGTTTTGACTCGATTGTTTGACGTTTGTCTATCTCTCTATCTGTCTGTCTATTTGGGGTATGTCTCACGATTACTTTTGAACGCATCAATCGTTTTTCGCAAAACTTGGCATGCGTGTCCATACTTTTACCCTACAGAATCCTATTGTTTTTACATCGATACCGCCACAGATAGGGAGGTGGGAGTCACAAATGTGGCCGGTCAAAATTGTGAAAAAATCGCAAAAGTATTATTATGGGGTAAATTATTATTATTATAATCTTTATGGGGTATAAAATTAAAGGGAATTTAAACCATAATGTTAATAGAGTGTTCATTTATCAAAATTTAAAAATTTTCTGACTTCAGAGAAGTGGCGAAAATTTTGAAAACATCGAAAAATTCATGTGGGGTATCAAATTTAAGAAAATTTTAACTAACAAGTCAATGTAGTGTTAAGTTTTGGAAATTTCAAAATTATGGGCCCCCAGGCTTAAAAAAGGATTTAAAAAATAAATAAAATTTGAAAATCCATCTGGGGGGGAGACGAAAAGGAACCCAAATCCGAAAGTTTCGAATTTTTAATATTTATTGTAACATTGTGTGTTCTACAATAAATTTATCTAAAATGAAAATTTATGTAATAATAAATTTACTTCCTTCAAAAAAGTGAGCGGGTTCTGCAGCTCAGGGGTGCTAGTACTTTATACTTTATAGTTATAAAGTATTATTATTTTGTAATAGTAATAATTGTTATTCCTTTTTAATAATAACAAGTATTATTTAAATTATTATTTCAATAAATACTATATTATTATTATTATATTTTGCCATTATTACATTTTTATTTGCACAATATTTACATTATTACAGTAAAAATATATTTTGTAAAATATCTGTGGAAGTTGATCAATACAGATTAATACAACAACAACAGTTGTTTTAATAGCTAACATTAAAATAATATTAGTCTGTAAAAAAAACATAAATAAACATAAATTAAGTTCGCAATCTACTTATAAGTCTGTTTATTTGACTTTTTAAAATATATTCTTTTTCTTTTTGGTTGTCCTATGTTGGCTTTTAATATTAACTTCCACTATCCAATCAATTCGGTAATTCATCACGAACGTGGCGCTTTGCATTACTATTTGCTCAGTCACAAATCGGGATTTACATTCTTTCCTATAGACTGGTGTGCGTCTGTGTGTATATGCGGCGATGATGACATCACTACTTCGTCTGCCTCTAGCCTTTTCTGCGTTCCCTTTCCTCCGTAGTTTTTTAAACTATGCCGCACCATTTGCGTATATTATTTACTTATATAGTTTTATGTATTTTTCGCACTGCAAACTATGTATCGGATACGAAATTTTGAGAATAGTTAGACTCCTGTTAGATCTAATGATGTTAGTGTTGTTAGTGTTTAAGAACTTAATAGACTCCACTTTCTGCAACAATTCAAGTAAGCTTAACAATCCAAACAACATCGGCAAACTGTGGATCACCGTCAAGGAATAAATCCACAGAAGAAGAGAAAAACCACCTTGCAGACAGATGTAAACTGGATCTAATAAAGACAGGAAATTTTCCTGGTTCATTGCAGGAAATTGTATAATTTCTAACTTGAAATTATATATCGGTTGTATTAATGTAATATTATTTGAATGTATAAGGTGAACAATAATTGAAAAATAATTTATATAATTTTCGTGTATTCTACAGGTTGGTTGGTGCTGGGAGGTCTACTGTTTGTGTTTGCATCGCTGTTGGCACTATTTCCGAAGACTCTGCCCAGAGCTGCCGCTCGTCGTGAACTGGCCCTGGAGAAGAACAGAGTCGGAGACGAAGTTGGTCAGACGTCTACTGACGCCGAGATGCCGGCGTCTTTTCAAGGTATGTGCCGTATTGTCTGACACTAAAACAGACATCAACGAAATTATAATGGCCAATTTAAAAAATATATATATATATATTAATTGGTAGGGATGCTATCACATGCATACACAACTACATATAAATTTTGAAAACACCCGTGAAGATGTGTGACAAGTTCTTGTGAATCATACGCCGAGGACTAAAATATTACCTTCGATATGAAATAACTTTTCTTTAATTATCGTAACTAAGAATACCTCACAAATTTGTGTTTGATGGAGAGGGGTGAGAGTTCGCGCCCGATTGTGGATAATAGTCTGTAAATGTTAAGGGAACAGATTTATATATACTCACTACACCCAAAACTAAGCGAACAAACAATTCGTAGAGAATACAAATTAAGCAAAATATTAACAAAATAGAGGTAGACTGTTACATTTCCAGATTAATTACAGTCAAACTGTTGTTTTAAACAGCATTTATTTATTTCAGATTTGATGAAAACGTTCGAACGCTTGTTGACAAATACAACACTGATGTGCAATAATTTCGCTACGATTTTCTACATACTGGGCTACATGCCGTATTGGGTATTTATGCCGAAATACATAGAGATTATGTACAGGCAGTCTGCCTCCGCTTCTAGCATTATCACAGGTAACGTCGTTATGTTGGCGTCAGTCTAACCGTACTTATTTCAAATTAACGTTAAAACCAGCCTTCATTTCATAACTTATTCCTTGTAATCTCTTGAGGTGGAGGGAAAAAGGTAACAACAAAGATACTGTTCAGTTCCACCAATCTTGTCTTCTTCACTTACTTCTCCCTTACATTTTCTCACTCTGTATAGTTCTAGGTCTATACTTTCTTTACTGTTACTAGTTATAACAAAAATTGCACCGACAGAGATACAAATGAATACGTACAGGAACTAAACTGTTCTCATCTTACTTTTGCAAATAAATTATATTATGAAATAAGATAAGCATGTTTGCCGGAAATGCACAGCACACTAGGCCTATATCACTTTAATGCAATTTGTTTTATGCAGCCCTGTTTCAAAGTAAGTATATTTAACATTTATGGAGAAATTTAAGATATTGTTTTCTGTTAAAATATGTTGTCTTGTAAAGGAATTGAAAAGTTACAAGCCAGATTTTACGTTACAAAAGTATTTTGATATATATGTAGTTCTAATGTAGAAAGATGGACAACGTAGTATATAGAATTCCAATGTAGAATGTAATATTTGCCTTTCCATCATTCTTTGTATCTTAGGGAGAACATTCTTGAACATTCAGATCTGAACTGCATGTCGACAATGACTTTAACGAAGAATAAAAGTGTTGGCCTCAGTAATTATATTAAAGTAATTATATTTCTCACACGCAATTAATCTTTTATGAAAATCTATTATTAATGTATTGTTAAATTAACACATATATTGGTTCTTGGATACTTCAAATCACAGCACTCCGTCCGAAACATATGATTACAAAGTTTGATATGAGACGTTTCGCACATTCTGTGGTTTGGGATCATTAGTGGCTACATTAGATTACCTTAGAGTAGCTGAAACGTGTGGAATCAATTTTATTAATCAAACCTTGTCACAGAAACATCGTTATAACTTGTTTATGGAATTGTCGAATCATTAAACATATTGTTTATGAGTTTTATGCCACTACAAACGTGTTTCAGGTTCTGTCGGTCTGGTGTTTTCCGCCCTCGGCATACTTATCAGCGGTCTGGTTATATCGAAGTATAAACCTCGGGCACGGTACCTGGCTGCTTGGAACGTCATTGGAGGAATCGTATCGGTGTTGGGCATCGTATCATACGCATTCCTCGCATGTTCTGATGACACGCAGGGAGCCGTCCTAGACTCTGGAGAGTAAGTTACTGGTAATCGCATACCTAAAACGTAACAGTGACATTCTGACAAATACGATCTCCTCTTATATAGGGATATTTTTTCTGTGTCTCCACACCACAGTCTGAGCTTCTTCAACCAGCATTCGTCCTCGATCTCTTTTACCTTCTACTTTGTCTTTATATTTCAGGGTTAAAGCACAATGACTGATGAGACTTAACAGACTATTTTTCTACCCCTTCCTCGGTCTTCCAACCTTTTTTTCCACCAGTTTGAATCTCATGTCCTAATATGGAAACCCTACTGGCATTATTTTGACGTGCACTTGTCATTCTCTGTCCTAAAAGTTCTATTTTTCAATTATAGACTTGTTTGCCACAATTATCTGTTTCTATTTTTTCTGTAGGATCCATACATGCCTGCCCTTTCTTCTTGTTATTGTATTGTTTCTTATTCTATCCACCTGTCGACCCTTTTTCCTATCCTACTTCTGTTCTTCTGATATACTCGTACAACGTTATTATATTTTTACTTACTTATGTTTTTACTTGTACTTATACAACATTTCAAACACTTTTTGCTACAGTCCGTTTCTTGATGTATATAATATATTTAGTTAATCAGATTTAGAACATGCAATAAACACTGGACATGAATTCCCAGACATAACCAACATGACACTAATAAAACACATACCACACAAATGTGTCACAGAAAATAGTTCCGCTTGTCACACTTGGTAGACTGCCGACCCTAATGACTAACTGTTTAACTTACATCGAAGAGTTTAACATTTCGCCTTTTAATTTCACTCAAACGTATTAAATACAATTTTTTTCTTCTGTATTACACAACAGCACATTTTTCACTACCCTCGACATGACATTCAGTACTTTACACTAGCTCATAGAGCGTTTTTTTTAAGCCGACATGTCTTTTTTGTGTTGCCTAGCAGTTAGATGATGGTTTTAAGGCCAGAAGCGTATTTACGGGGGAAATGAACGGGACCGGATCCCCAGAAGGTCTAAAAGTAAACGAATTTTGTTAACCTCTTAATTTTTAGGCTGTTTTATTATTTTTTTCAGTACTCTAACATAGCAGTAACCCTTTTTTAAATATAAAACACCATTTGGCTATACGTTTGATATATTAAATGTAGGAAAATAATTTCAGTCAGTATCTTCTAAACAGTGTTTCAAGAACGCGTATTTTTATTGTGTTATTACCGTTTACTTTAATGGAATTGGTTTCAGGATGATATCACATAATTTTCAACCACTTTAAAGATAGTAATGTTGATTAGTCTTAACTTGTTTTTCCTTTTGTAGGTAATCAATCCTTCCTTTGTAGCCAACTCAATCGGACAATCCCTCCCCCCAAGGCCAATTCTGGATACGCCACTGTTCAAAGTTGATGTTGTTTCCTCGTGTTTCCTTGAAAACTTTTGTATTTCATTTGTCACGAACTTCTTTTTCACTTCCCTGTTAAGGTAAACCATTTTTTTCTGTGTTGCCTAGCAGTTAGATGATGGTTTTAAGGCCAGAAGCGTATTTACGGGGGAAATGAACGGGACCGGATCCCCAGAGGGTCTAAAAGTAAACGAATTTGTTAACCTCTTAATTTTTAGGCTGTTTCATTATTTTTTCAGTACGCTAATATAGTAGTAACTCTTTTTTACATATAAAACAGGTTTATTTCACAGCATTTGGCTATATGTTTGATACATGAAATACAAGAAAATCATTTCAGTCAGTATCTTCTAAACACCGTTTCAATAACACTTATTTTTATTGTATTAATACCATTTACTTTAATGGGATTGGTTTCACGATGTTATCACACAACTTTCAACCATTCTAATGATAGTAATGTTGATTAGTCTTAACTTGTGTTTTCTTTTGTATGAAGCCGACTCATTTGAACACCCCTACCCTTCCTCCAAGACCAATTTGGATACGCCACTGTTCAAAGCTGACGTTGTTTCCTAATGTTTCTTTGACAACTTTTGTATTTCATTTGTGAAATTGAAATTCATTTTCACTTCCCTGTGGAGGTAATTTTCGATGCCGTGTCAACAGTGTACCTGAAGAGTACGTTTGGCCGCACGGTACTGTACTATACGACGCACCAAATTACGAACGTATTCTGCTTTCAGACTGGTGACGATGGCGCCGTGCAATCAGGACTGCCACTGCGACTACGTTAAATACTCGCCGGTGTGCTCTCCAGACGGAAAGACGTTCATCTCACCGTGCCACGCCGGATGCAGGGGCCACATAAATTTGAATAACGGCTCCAAGGTAACAATGAAAGATTTTAGTTTAACAATACGCGGTATGATCACACACGTATTGTTACGGCAGTCTGACGGATCGTCGTGATGTACAGTGAAAACAGAATAACTGACACCGATGAAGTCACTAATTACGTACAAACTTTAATAAGACACAAACTACAGTTATAAATCAACAAAGGCACTCTTATATAATAATTCAAGTTAAATTTGTCCAACACACAACAGTAAATCTCACCTTATTACGATTTTACATTAATTAGCACAAAAATCACTTTCCACTAAACCGCAACAACTTCGAACCGAACTCGTAATATCGCCAGTATAACTGAATTTGGTAGCTCGAAATCCAGTAATTATACATTGGCCGCCTTGTGTTGTAGTGACACAGCGGGCCTTAATGTCGGTAGGATAGTCGAGAAATGTGTAAAAGTTACATCTCGATTTCTCTAGAGCAATACGTTCGAGGATTGTTCAATAGGAACACGTTTAGACGCTGTAAAGCATTTTTTATTCAACGATTTTAAAAAGAAGTCTCCGTTAACATTAAGGCATAAGTCCCACTGTTGCACTAATCCCTAGATTCCCTGCTGGTAAAATTCTTGCTTCTGTTCGCGGAATCATTCGCTAACAGCAAACTCTACCTCAGCGTCCAATTTGAATCTCCGTCTATTAGTTATTTCTTTAATGGGCCAAAAACATGATAATTGCACGGGGGCAATTAGGGCTGTAACGTGGATGTTGTAAGACTTGCTACTTCATACGACCAACCAGATTTTGAATCGTCTGGGCTACATAGGGTTGAGCATATCATGCGGAAGAATGACACCATTTGTGAGCTTCCCGGGACGTTTATTCTTGAAGTTGACCCGTAAGCGTTTTAAGCTTTCTTCATATCGCTCAGCGTTGATGTTGACACCAGGTTCTTTAAAATCTAAGAGCAGCACACCCTGATAATAAAAAAATACGGTCACCATTACTTTTCCTACCGAAGGATGGGACCGACACTTTTTCGCCTTTGGAGACTGTGCATGCTTCCACTGCATATTCTGATGTTTGTTTTCTGGTTCGTAGTGAGAATACAAAGACTCATCACTGGCAACAATTTGGTGTAGAAAGGCATTACCTTGTTGATAGCGCATCAAATGCTGTAATGATAAGGCCGAACGCAAATTTTTCTGTTCATCAGTAAGCAGTTGTGGAAACCACTGAGCTGCTTAACCACTTTGTGATAGCCAAGACTATGAATGATGGAATGAACAGTTCCTACGCTGATACTTAACATCTGAGAAAGTTCTCTAACTTTAATGCGCGTAAAACAGTTTCCAGCTGTCTCACATTTTCATCTGATGCTGCAACACGTGCAGGTCCGGGACAGGCCAAATCTTTAGTGGATTCTCTCCTTGTCGAAATTTATTGCACCATTCAATAACTGCCATATAAGAATAACTATAGTCACCATTACAGCTTTCATTCTCGTATAAATTTCCATTGGCTGATGCCCCTCAGCGCCCAAAAAGTGAATAACGGGACGCAGATTATCTTCGGACGGATTGTCTATCATAGATGCTTTTTTTCACCCAGTTACAACTCTTAGAAAAGTGTAAACTGCAAATATATTTGACAGACGCGTCACTAGTATTTAAACAGACAATAAAAACAAATGAAGTCGTTGCCATGGCGACGAAGTCACGGCTGCGGAGATCAAACGAGTTTCTATTGAACAATCCTCGTAATTCTGCCGCGCAGAATGATTTTCAAACAGCTTTGTACGTTGCCGCATGTTAAGTGTCATTAGGCACTTTTATTTTTCAGCTCAGCGTACCAGTATGTTCTGAAAAAACGCAAAAGCTCGCTTTCACTTAACGCATACATTTAATGTAAAGCTAACTTTCAGAATATTAACGCAGTGTACACATTAAACTAGCAGTAATTATATCAGTATGTGTAAGTATAGTTAGTATAAACAGACCGCATAATTAAAAGTACAGTCTTCTGTTAGATACCTGTATACAGATATTGTAACTGTGACATACTGTTCTTCAACAGAATACTTCAACAAACACATTTCATTCTGTGGCTGCTTAAACACAAAAAGAACCAACTAACTGTTTGCCACTCTGTTCAAAGGTTTACACCGACTGCGCCTGTGCCCCAGCGCCACCGGAACTAAAAGATACTCAGCAGTGGTACTTATCTACAGGACCTTGTCCCATCGATTGCTCAACCAAGTTCTTTATTTTCCTCTGCATCGTGTGTACGCTAAAATTTATCGGGGCCTCTGGCAGAGCTTCTAATTTCCTTGTCTCCGTCAGGTAACATCAGGCCTATTTTACATTTTGATTTAACGTAAAGAGTACGTACATCTATGCGAGTATATGCGTGTTTGTATTCTTTCACAATTTTTCAAACATCTCAGTCTCTCGCTTAGTCTCAATGTTTTTGAGCCGTAGACAACAACACTTCAGATAAATAATTCCACAAAGGGCTGTGGTTATTTCGTCAACAATTAGTAACACTTCTACTAGGCTGCTCCTTACGTCCTTGGTTTACCACTTGGTTTTAAAACTTGTCCCGAATCTTTCTCCTGCCCTTCCTATTGCTCCCAGTCATTCCTTGATGACCTTCCTTATTGTCTGGCAATAAAAGTTTTTACCGAATTCTACCCTACTCACACATTCTCTCTCTCTCTCTCTCTCTCTCTCTCTCTCTCTCTCTCTCTCTCTCTCTCTCTCTCTCTCTCTCTCCTCTAGCTGTATCCCGTTTAATTTTCAAACACTTCTATGAATTCACCATTATAGATGTTAATTATATGTATATATACGCTTTTAAAAATCACACTCACAGAATAGTGTATCTGCGTGTGAGCACAGTCATACGTTTGAACGAGTTAATATATAGATAGACGAATAGATAGGAGAGAGTGTGAGCAAGAGAGAGTAAGAGAAAGAAAAATTAAATAGACCGACAAACAGTAGACATGCAGATTGGCAGAGTCACAATTCCCATACATAAACCGTAAGAAGTTTTCCACCTGAATAATTCAACCAATTCTGTAAAAAATTATACACATTTCTTCTGTTATGTTTTCGTATTTTATGGAATCTCTCTGTTTCTCCGTGCTTCAATTTTACTGATGGTGGAAAAAATGTTCTTAATTTGTATGGTTTCTTACTTAATATGAATATTATTACAGTTTTTCGTCTATTTCCATTTCAAATTGGTCAGTGATCCAATCTGTTTCTGTATTGTTTATTGACTGAATAGAGTTAAAAGAATAAACAACATAAGTAACTTATGCCACGAGTTAACAATTTACAAATTGCAACCGAAACATAACAATTACGTAAAAATTAAGAAAACAATATAGCCTGTGTGTGTGTGTAATGTTATTATTTTATTTGTTTGCCGTAGGTGTGTGGAGCAGAAGGATAAAAGTGTTTCTATGGGCTTCGGCGTGGCTATGATGAGTTTGTTCGCTTTCATACCGTCGCCCATACTCTTCGGATACTTGATAGGTAAGTCAGTAAGCGTCTACACTGAAGAGTATTTCAGTATGTTTGAGACATCTGAAAATCCCATTCACAAAATAAACTGAGGGGTAATACACTCTCTTGAATAAATGCTTTCTTTGTGCAAGCGTAACCTAACTTTTATGATTTTGAAGTCTACAAGAAAGAGGACGCTCATCGGTAGGAAGATTTTGCACTAAAACAAAAGATTAAAGACTATATAACTGGACGTAATGACTAATGGTCGACAAGATCGGTAACAGGTTGTTAACTTAAACTGATGGAAAATAATAATCGTTCATAAATGATCCTTTTTACAAACATTTCAAACAATGGTTCAAACGGATTTCTTAGTATTACATATCAAATGTATGTATACTTGAAATGGCTCTTAGTGGCAGGCTCCCTTAGAATTAGCAGTTAAAAAAATAAGAAAATAAACTGAAGTTTTAGTAGGCCTATACTAAACGTGCTGGCTGTAGGAAAAATGGCAGTCGTCAATACATAAAAAATATTCAGATATTTGTGGGCGTTAATGACAATTTAAATTTTTTACGCTTAATTAAAACCAATATAGGCTAAATGTCTGAAACCTAGGATTGCACTTACACCAATAAAACCCAAATCTATCGGAACAAAGTTTTCGGAAATATTGTCCTTAATTCGTAATTCCTAATTAATATACGCTTTAAAAATTACTCTACGTATATATATCGAATAGGCCTACACTAATAGTGGAGCGACAACAGACTTGGCACTTATCTGAACAATTGAGATGTTGCAGCTTCCAGGATAAGTTCAATTTTACATTAAACTCTTTAAAGAAACTGTGTACTGCTTTTGTACTCGGCAAGCTGAAGTTTGTATTTAATTTTAGGATGTATGAGAGACAGGGGCGTTTCAATGCTGCAAAAAAAATATGAAGAGTATTTAGCGCTGACGGAAATACTCTATATTTTAATAATCGTTGGATATAATTGAATGTACGTTTTGATATATCTATTCATGGTTATATTGATGAAGATCAAAGTAACAAAGGTTTTTCAAATTTGAAAAATAGTTAGATCGTTTTTTTGAAAATAAAAAGTATGGAATTCTTACTTAATTCATTTCAGCAGCTAATTCATTTTCAGTAGCTACAGCATGTACAGATCAGGGAGATTTCAAATACGTTTGGTCGCTTCATTCGCATGTTAGAGGGCCAAAGTGTCATCATGAGATCAACATCCAGAGGTGGTGATGCGTTTTGTGAGTAATGAAGAAGTCCATATAGTTTTACGTCCTATTTTGAAAATAACAAAATGAAATGATACAACGTAATCCCAGAAACGCAGTAATCCCAGTCTAGTTTTGAATTGTCAAACCACAATGGTAATTATAAAATACAGTATCCTGCTGGTATTGGTCCAATACCAATTATAAAATACAGTATCCTGCTGGTATTGGTCCAATACCAATTATAAACACTATAAATACTATGAGTTCACTGCAGGAACATGTCCTTTCAAATAAAAAAGAATGCTTAAAATCGGTCTAGCCGTTCTCTAGTAATCGGCGAACAGACATAAAACAATATAGGGACAAATATAGAACCACCTTCTTTTTAAAGTCGGTTAATAAAACGATTTTCTCATAGAAAAGTTATTATCTCCAAGGATTAAATATAAGTTAATCATTACCTATATCTAAGGAAATATGTGTATAAACAATGAGTGTTCAAATACTTAGTAGTTATAACAAGTATTCTACAATCAAAATACATTTAAAGCAGTCTCTTTACATTTTATGTATGCCCGTTAGCAGTAAATTTCCATGCAATTTCCATCCGACATTACGGATTTCTCAAACTTCTGCCTAGCTCATGACAAAAGAAAACGTTTAAGCACAAAACTCTTTTAAATTAGTCACTTTCAATAAACGTAATCCAAATAACATGCAGCGCCACAATTTAGTATTAAATTCTACGATTTTCGGAAAACAATGTAATAATTAACTTGTTTTTTTAAAACACAGTATCATCGAAACAACGTGTATTCAGATAATCTTCTGTGGTTTGAACTGTATTTTCCAGGTAACTCAATGAATTAACTCAAAATAAACTTAGATAATTTAGGCCTATTTACAGTGAACTTTCTTTCCACAAAGCAAAGTACAAAATAACCGTTATTAAAAATTTTAATTAAGAAAGTTGTGTTAGTGGTTATTATCACAAACAGAATTATCACTGTTGCACACCACTATAGAAAAATTATTCCGATTAGCGCTTTCAAGCTCCTCAGCTCATCGTCAGATCGGAAATAGCTCATCGTCATCTCACCTCATTTACGGTCTGACGATGAGCTGAGAAGCTTGAAAGCGCTAATCGGAATAACTTTTCTATAGTGGTGTGCAACAGTGATAATTCTGTTCGTTATTAAAAAAATGTAGTCGGAAATTATTAAAAATGAAAATAAAAAATTGTGATTAAAAAAGTAAAATAAGAGATGAATTCAATATTTCAAGATAAACCGCCACTTCATGTTGTAACAGCAAAAACTAGCGTCTCTAACTATGGTCAAGCAATATCACGGGCTCATTTTCTTTTAACTGTGATGAACTTTTTTTGTTCATGGCATTTGGCATAATGGTAAGCAAATCTTGAAGAATGTTACCTGCAGACTAATTAAGATTTTATTTTCAAGTAAAATGAAGAAAAATTCTGTCCTAATTGACCTTGAATATGTCGTTTCTGTAATGTCTAAGCCTACTTCGACTGCATCTGTGGAGTTACCTACGATTTATTGGTGATGATAACACGTTCAATGCAACAACAAGACCTCAGTGTATTCTGTTCTGCATATACGCACGGCGCGCGTGTATTGTGTGTGTGTGTGTGTGTGTGTGTGTGTGTGTGTGTGTGTGTGTGTGTGTGTGTGTGTGTGTGTGTGTGTGATATTGAATTTACCTTTCACTTCAAAAAGTAGTCTATCAGTATTAACCGAATTCAACTAGTTATAATTAAACTATATTTAAAATTCATTTAAATACAACTCTTAAATTTAATGTCTTCTAAATTATAATGGATTTTCTGTTTTACAGCTACTACGGCTAATAAGACTAGTAGTAGTATTTAGTCAGTGACACAAATGGGCGGAGCCTTTGATATTCGTAATAATTTATTTATCAATATTCTTACAATCAACAAAATATATACACTTTTATGATACACTACACACTTTTTATTGAATACACTACATTATAGTATAATATACTATAACGAGAAAAAGTGTAAAGGTGTTTTTTTTTAATAATAACACCTCTTATCATATTGAATATGGAAAATCATTTAAATTTTTATTAAATAAAAATTTCAAATTACGAATTAAAATTCATCAGTATTATTAGTATAATGTGTTTTCCTCTTTTATGTGTGCTCAGCATACACATAATTATTGTAACTATACAAATATCCTTAACCTAAATATTCATAAATTTTAAACACAAATATAAATTTACATGTAAACATTGTAATATGCGTTTCGGTCGTTTGTGTTTGTTAAGTCGCACGTTGAATGCGTCACTGTGTTACAAACGCTTCGTGTAGCCTGTGTTATTCGTTTAATACATAGGTTATAATTCAGTTACTTGGTATTCGTAAATATTTTTTATTAATTAATCTTTGAAAGAAATAATATCATCAGTTTATAGTGAGAGTTCAAAGTGTTACGCGAAAATTTAAAGAGAATTTATTTCATAAATTTGGTTACTTCAGCAATACTTATCAATCAGTTGACTTAAGGTGTAGTGTCATTCAGTTGAATTAGGTTAGGTCATCGTTTGGTCTTCAATCATCTTGGGATTCAATCACACCTTGCGTCTTTTTCGTGTTAGTTGATCGAATTCAATTAATTTGGAATTAATTAATCTGGTCTGTTGCCTAGGTTGGATGTATTAGTTCCTCATCAGGTAGTTTGATTCTTCATTGGAATAAATTTGGCTACTTTTGACTGTTTTGAATAAAAAATTGGGCCATTTACGGCTTGGCGTCTATTCCTTTTGAGCGTCACTATGGAATTAATAGTTTCTAACGGAATATTCATACATAACGTTCAGTTGTCATGGTAACTGATTGATTCTGATTGGCTATTCATGACTTAAGCCCATTGTTAGAATATTTGAATTTTTATTCAAAATGATTAAATATCTTCTGATTGCTATTATTCTTCGGTCTTCTTATTTAAGTATGAAATATTATCATAGCTGTTCGTAATTTCTTTCAAAGATCATTTTGACATCCCACAAAGCTGGGTTTGCTTATTTATTAATGTTTGAACAATCATGTTGATATTATTTAATTACATTTCTTTCTTATTTTATGTCCTTAATTTAACATTTATCTTTTAATATGATCCATTAATTATCATTGACTAGTTACTTGCCTTTGATTTGCTAATATTATAGTTAATTTCTTACAATTTGTTGTTATTGGTTTTATACAGTTAGGCATTTCATAGGCCTAGGTAGTAATTGGCTATATTTCCTTATTTTATACAAATTACATATTATTTTACCTTTGTACATGTTTTGTTTTGTGTTACAAATGATTTGTATCTTTGTTGAATTGTTTTGGGTCTGTTTTATCATAATTGAATGTTTTTATTAGTTCCCATATTATGGTTTGTCTATTATTTTCTAACTGCCTTTCTAGTATTATTATGTTTATATTAATTTATCTTTTTTCTTATTTATATTGCCAGTGTTTATAATTTGGCTATTATTTACTATTTTCTGTAAAATATAACATAACATTTAGGTTTATGGTCTGTATAACTCTTCAGCCATATTCCTATACATAAACTTAATCAAACAATTCTTTAACAGTTATTATACTACTCTTGTTTACATTTGATTTATTCTTACTTATTTCTTGGTGATAAACATCATCACACCATTTAACTTTACTTAACTAACTATCCCTTAGAACATAGGATGTTTATTGATTTTCCCTTCCTATTCTTTATCATATTCTTTCTAAAATAAACTTTACCCTCTAACCATGGTAACACTAACCCTTAATACTATTGTATTCCTCGTCTACAATTTATCTTAATACTAATAATAACAAAATCCTTGTTTAATAACACTTTTCACCAATAAACCTTTAGTGTTTATCACTGATTATCAGGTGTTTATACCTATCAATAGGGTTTCTATTTAATTTGAGGTTTTACACTGTCACTTTGCACTTTTTATATTTTATTTAAGTGTTACTAGTGGGTATTACCTAACATTAAATTCTCTTTCTCACATACTCATGTTCACTATCTCTCTATTTCTTTATCTCTCACTTTACAATGGTTAATTATACTGTTAACAAGTTCATGTCATAATAGAATGATTTATAATATTTATTCTCTATTTATTTGGTACTTTGTTTGTCTCTAAGTTATTGAATTTTAACAATTATCATTTACATTGCTTATTTAGTTGATACTAATAATTATCATTTACTTTTATCGTTTATTGGTTTCTTTTTCACTACTTTATTTGAGTGTAACCTTTCTCCTTTTCCTGTTCTATATTATTTGTTTGGGTCTTTTCATTTCTGTTTCATTTCATTTCATTTATATTATGGTTTTCACCTTCTCATTTAGTTTCATTTTATTTGGTCAATCACTGGTGTTGTGGCTGGTTCTACCTATTCACTTATTTTATTTCTTTTTATATATCTTTTCTCTGGTGTTGCGGCTGGTTCTACCTTCTCACTTACCATCTATTGGGTTATTTTGGTTAAATCGCATTGTACTATCGTTTTCAAGAGGTTACTATTACTATTACTTTTATTTGTTTGGTCGTAATTATGTTAATTACCCATTCCTTTATCTCCGACTCATCCCTTTTTAATTCATAGTGTTAATCATTTAGTGTATTATTCTTATCATGTTGCTTCATTAATGCATGTTGAAGATATGTACCCTTACAACATAAACATGAATAAATATGACGTGACATGAAGTTTATATGATGTAAAATGTGCTCTCGACTTGCTCAGATATTCTTTAAAAAAAAAATGCATTTATTTTAAATCATTTCTTTTAATCAGTACTTTACTTTGTGTACGTAAATATCAATCAAATATCAAAGTAATAATATATTATAATATTCAAAAATAATTAAAATTTTGCAAGTTATGTTATGACGTCATTATTACTTTATAAATGACTCTATGTATTATTGCAAGTACTGTTATTTGTATCATTTTAATCATTAAAAAAATTGTACATTCTCTTACTCTAATTTAACAATATAAAGTTTACAATTATTAATATTTACAAAAATTAGTATATAGAGTCTCTCATAGTGTCTTTTTATTTTATTTTATTTTTTTTATATTCTTTCTTTTAAATGTTGTTCATGAACCATGTTGACGAGTAATATGGTTTTGTGTCACCTTATTATTGATGAGGTGATACTCTGGTACTCCTCGTTATGATCCTGAGTCTTGTGTCCTTGTACAGCGTCGATCCTTCGTTGTCCTCTGGTCCTCCTGGAATCCGTCGTCTGATCCTCTTGGTCCAGTCCCGATGGCTCCTCTATACCGTTGGGGTATCGACCTTGGATGATACGCTGTCGGGCATAGCCTTCGGCTGCAGATGGGTTCTAGTAGACTGAGAGTGAGGCTGACGATCCTCGCTTATTTATACTGGCGGGCGCAAAAATCATGTTTCGACAATTCTGTACACGATTTGGATTTTCACAGTTTGTTAAGCGTCCCTTTAGAGATTCGTTTATTTTTTGTACTTATTTTAACTTTATTCGCAACATGCGTAGTCTTTTGGTTATTACACAACGTTCAAACGATCGGTAATTTTCTTATGTATATTGTATATTAATAGTTTTTTCATATTTTAATTATTCTAATTATTATTCACTTTTATTTATACTGCATGTAAATGCATTATTTGTTTCGCACTAAATTTTGCACATCTGTGCGTCTTTATATTATTAATAACGTGCGTAATTTGTTTCGTCATAACTTCCGCGCACTTAACAAAATTTAAATAAATTAGTTATTTAATTCACATTTATTCAGGGGTGACGCCACGCCGGATTCAACTGGCTTACACACACACACATATATAAAATACACTGTACACAATCTTAGCTGTGTGTGTGGCGTGATCTGCATGTACCGACCTGCGTTCGCGTTCCCTGGTTACTCACAAATTTTAATACAGATGTTGACAATAATAATTATTTATTCTAATTTAGCAGTTTTCTTAACTAATTACGACAATACACAGTAACGTACGCAGACGTACTGTTGCAATACATTAATTGTAATTAGACATATTCCATCTTTGCAACTCATCTCTACGATCAACCATTGATGGACTTCTATTAATTTTTAGCAGTCTATCAAAATTAAACTCTGGTTTCAATAATAATCCTTCTAATGTTTTCACTCTTGAAAGAGCAACATTCGTTAATCCAACCTGAAATTTATTGTCTCCTAAATTAACAATTGCCTTATCTAATGTTATCCCTTGCGATCTATGTATACTAACAGCATATGCTAACATTAACGGATATTGTTTGCGAGTAAAGAAATTTCATTTTTCTTGAATTATGCCACTACTGGTACAATGGGTATTGAATTCTCGTACACAACTGGTCCTGTATATTTTTCGAAAGCTACAAGTATACATATTGGCATGTGATCGTTATAATTTTCGCATTCAACTGCCGGGCCATAAATAATATCAGTTACTGTCCCAACTGAACCGTTGGCTAGTCCTTTTGTGACCCAAAGATTTCTTCTAAGGATAACTCGAGCACCTTTACATAAACGTAATTGGCCAAATAATACCTGAGCATCGTCAGATTTTGCTAGAGAGGCTTCTGGGCAATTATGGATTGCATTGGTTAGAGCCACGGGCTATTGCTTTCTAGTTTTTCATAATTAAAGCGTTCGATTTCAGCATTTTTCGACATTATACAGACACTATCTTTGAAATTGTCCCTGATATTGTTTGCATAAAATCTTTTAGATAAGAGCTGATAATCTTGTTCAGTGATTTGATTTGCGAACTGAGAATCAGTTCATTTGCGACTCTATTGAAAGTCTCTCTGAAATTTGTTTGATCATCACCTTGCTGTCTCATAATCTCCGTTAAAAAGAAATCTTTTTTGAACTGTTTATACAAAAGATTCGATTGAATGGTCTGAACATTATTACAATATTGTGAAGACTCTTGTCACAAACCGGTGGAAGTTGGGACCAATCACCGACTAAATACACGCAAATGCCACCAAAAGGAACAGCTGAAGAACGCTGCTTTGCTTGTTCGGTCGCATATCCACTTTGAAAAACAAATTCAAACCCAACATACTGGCTTCATCAATAATAACGAACCTCACATCTTTTAATTCTTCTTCAAAAGCAATTTTGGGTTCACCTTCTAAATCTTTTGAAAGTTCCTCCCATTTTCTTTGAAGTATTTATTATTAGAGCTGAATGAATAGTTTTTCCAGCAATATTGTTAGCTGCCACACCAGTAGGAGCCATTAAAAGAGTTGCATCGCAGCCAAAATATGAATTAATTCTCCTAACCATTTCATTAATTACACAGCTCTTACAAGTTCCAACTTTTCCCTGAATAATTGCAAGTCTTTGATTCCAATCATCATAGTCATTTAGTTGATATTCTAAGAAAGATAATATCTTATTTTGTTGGTCGTTGAAAATAACATTGTATGATTCATGGGAATCATACTGATTCCCAAATGTTTCACGATTCCTTTCGATGAAAGAAGTTTTATTTTTTATATCTGGATATTTGTAATAGGTTGCTTCCCAATTATGAAGTAAATCGATATCACGATTACCTAGACCAACATGAGTTGGTAGTGCATTCGGCATTACTGCTGCTATAGCCATCCAGTCTCTATCGTCAAAAATATCAAACTCGTTATTATTATCCTGATCGATTTCAGTTTCTTCTGTAATTAAAGACATGTGTAATTGTTCGTGAAACTGTCCAAAATTTTGTCGGGTATAAGCCATGAACTATCTGTACTTTTCAAGTCTTCTTGAAAAATCTAAACCTAGGATCTTGTGCAAAACGCTGGTCTTTATATTGCATCAAAAACTGAAAATATTCAAGTGCTGTAAGTTTCATACTACTTGCTCGAGTATTATCGTTTAGTTCAGCAGATCCGTAAGGTAGTAAAGCGGGAAATGCCATGCTTACATATCCTTCAGACGAGAATTCATTTATGATATCAGTACCTTGTGGCCATGGAATTACACTATTCACTGCAGAGTGGAGTCCATCAACTTCTGTGATTCTAAAATTCTCCGGGATCATACTTTCATAAATTTCTTCAGAAAAGTTCTCTTCATCTGTATTCACCTCAGGTAAATCAACAGTGGGTATTATTC
This sequence comes from Magicicada septendecula, assembly GCA_034769895.1. Classification (NCBI taxonomy): domain Eukaryota; kingdom Metazoa; phylum Arthropoda; class Insecta; order Hemiptera; family Cicadidae; genus Magicicada; species Magicicada septendecula. The sequence goes on along the minus strand of CM068372.1, from coordinate 283,803,153 downwards.
CATAAATACTATCATTTAATGGAAGTTGAGATATGTGTTCCATATCAATGATGATATCACTATAGAATGGATTCTTCATTTTTAAAAAATTGAGTGCTTCTAAAATTTTGTAACGTCTCACATGAAAATCCCGATGTCCATTAACACTTTCCTTTCTTACAACTGTAGTGCTCAGTGAAGCAGGTGTAGAAGGCAAGGAACTAACAATCTCCGTTATATTTTGACCAATATTTATAATATTTTCCTTATAAGCATATTGACCGGGAAAGCCTCTCGATTTCACCCTATACACACGCATCACTGGTTGTACTCTTGCTATCAAGAGTTGTTCTACATAAGTGAGATCCATCAGTTCTGTAGGTACATCTTTAGGATCCATACGATTAACTGAAGTAAACTTATTTGGGTTTCGCTTACACTGCGGACACATATCAAAAAATATTTGCTGCATCAACACTCGTGAACAATTTACACATTCATAGAATTCTAGAGATCGTAAATTATCTTCAAATTCATTCTGAAGATTCCTATATCCTGTGTTGTTTTGTTCATATAACACATGATTCATGTTATGTTCTGCAGGGCCTTCAACAGTTGTTGCAGCAACATTTTGTCGCTCTCTCTTCCGTCTTTGATTTGTAGTTAAACGACCAATATTTGGACCTCTTCTCCGTCGAGGCATACTATAAATAATACGTATATATAAATTGATGAAGAAGAATGTATAGAATATGCGTATAACAGAAGAAAAGTACTTAAACAAAAAGTACAAAATTGAATAAAAAGTATTAGAATAATAATTTTAATAGAATTTGGAAAATTGAATAAAGAAGTATAAGAATAATTTTTCAGTGAAGGGTTAGTGAGGATCGGTCAAAAATAACACAAATTTTAACAATATGATTACAATTATTATCAAAGTTTACTTGTTAGAAAAATTTACCATAAACTTGTGTTTGTAACATTATGTCAACTATCTGAGGTAAGGTCGTAAAGTTCTACAGTTACTGTGTAATTTATATGTTTCTAAATTATGATTGTTTTTAATACCAGTAGTGAGTGAAACATGTTAAAAATAACTTTCAATAATTACAGAGTTGAACATCCCTCAATCTGTTTTTAGTTATAATATATTTTACTACGCTATATGTTGACTGCTATATATATAAACGTTTTCTGTCCCAATCTAATATCTAATTGTTGATTATTGCTTTTATAATTAATTAAAAATATCATTACATACAGCAATTTAAATTGTAATAGTGTATAAATTAAGTTCTGTGATACTATAATATTCTCGTTTTAAAGAAAACATTTGAAGATGTAAACAAATTATCTCAACTCCTTCACATATACAATGATACATACAGTATATACGCACGCACACGCACACACACTCACATACACGAACACGTTCGCCCATTTGTGATACAGTAAAATCTTATCGGGCGACGGAGCCCGACGGGCCAGCGCGGACGGCGGAAGCCGAACACGCACACGCACCGGCATTTGTGATACAGCAAAATCTTATCTTATCTCTTCTCTCTCTTATCTCTGTCTCTCTTCCTCTCACAGGTTTATGCTAAGATTTTTAAAAAATCGTAATATCTTTTAAACCAAATAATTTAGAGAAATGAAAATTACATGTGTGCACTCTACAATACAGTCCGGATGTGTATGCACAATTTTATAACATTCGGTTGAGTAGTTTCGGAGGAGTTCGCGGGCTAAGTTGTCCATCGAGTCATGGATAGAGGGCTATGCCTGATTTCGCTACGCTCATCAGGCTCCGCCCAATAATTCCTTCCAACTAAAGTGCGAAATTACGAGTTTGTTCGTAACGTAGATGATTTCTTCACGAAAACCTCTAAGCAAAATTCCTTTTAAGTTAGTATGTTATGTTGTAGCTAAATAAACCGTTTTCGTTTAACATTTCTCAACTACGGACTTTGGCGTTTTGTATTGTAAGTAGGGCTGGAGGTCTTCAGTCGACATAACAAAAATCGAAAACCTTGCTAACATATACCTGTTTGTTAATCATGTAAAAATTGTAAATACCAACTATTTATTATATTTGTACAGACCAGACGTGCCTAGTTTGGGGTAAGACATGTTCAGGCACAGGTAACTGCTGGCTTTACAACGCGGACTCCTTGCGATACCTACTCAACTATACTGCATCAGGTAAGCATAGTATCGGTACTCCTTAAATTAAATCAAATATACTTTAAATTAATGAGTTACTGTATTCTAAGTTAATGAGTCAATTACATAGTAATTAATATTCTGAATTAACGAATTACATTTACAGCACTTGAGAGGAATTTATCCAATGGCGACATTTCTGAAAAACAACATATAAATACAGCAGCACATATATACTTGTAAAAATATTTAATCGCTAACCTTTTTCTTCCCCAACGTTCTGTTTTGTTCTCCTATGTTGTAGGAAATCTTATTAGACAAAAAATGATTTTTTTCTTAGTCTTGAAAAGTAAGAAGATATTTAACTTTTTTCAATCAATTAAAATTAGACGAAACAATAACGTTTGTTCTTTGCATTATTATCTTAATTCTTTCACAAACCTTATTCTGAATATTGAAACCTATTTGTATTTATACATCATGTCTCACAATTAGCTTCCAATCTGAGGTTCTATTCCGTTATTAAGGCTTATCCAGCCTATTCTGATCTCAATTCAGGGATCGTTTCGTCTGTTCTACCACTCACACATCATATTTCCATTTCCGTCGACATTTTTCTTCTTGGAGATTAATTTTTTTAATAATTTGTTTCCTGAGTGTTTTATTTAGAGTAGATTATGAAGACTGACTGTATCTGAGAGGCTGTTATCAGTAATTTGACATCTGATACTGAATTCCTGTACAAGTATGATGATTAAAGACCGACCGTTTGGTATTTGTCAGTCTGTCTTACTGTCAGTCTATTTGTATACGTCTAACGATAACTTTTGAACGCATGAATCGATTTTCGTAAAACTTGGCATGCGTATGCATACTTTTGCTGTTTTTAGATTGATTCCTGAAAAAATGGCAGAAGCCGAAAAATGTTAGAGGGTCAACATTGTGAAAACAATCGCAACAGATCATGCGGAGTACAATTAAGGGAATTTCAACCACAATCTAAACATAGTGTTCATTTCTGGAAATTTCCAAATTTTTTTTTATGTCAGGGCCTAAGAAAGAAATCAAAAATTTGAAAATATTGAGAAAATCCAGCACTCTGTTAGACTAAAACAAATTGTAACCCAAATGCTATTGTTTCAAATTATTTGTGTTTATTGTATAATCGTGTGCTCTACAACTGTTATGTTATTACTAAATAAACGGTAGAGGAATCGAGAATTTTGTAATTTTTCCTATAATTGATAAATTATCTAATAACGAAATTTATGTAATAATAAACGTACTTTGTTCCAAATAGTCAGTGAGTTCTGCAGCTCAGGGAGCTTACCAGTGTTCTTAGTTTTGTTCCAAAGAAAGTAAAACAATTTTGCGAAGCGTACTTCAGCCATTTTGAAGATTCTTTTATACCATTTCAGAGAGAGATACTCTTGTATAAAAATTTACATCCATTTCAAATTAGTATTTTATTAATACGTTTGTTTAAGTAGAAAAATAAACGTAGACGTGTGAAAAAGCACGTAAGCTCTCACCACGATCGATGTCAATAGGATCTGACAGCCTCATGGGGTGTTAGGCCGCAGTTAGGTCAGCTTAGGATAGGTTATATGTATATAATTACACAGGTATATCTTAGACTTACATAAGACTTATCTATAAGTGGATTAAAATATTTAACGCAGTGAGATCTCAGTTTACGCTCTACTGAAGATGGCTCTTATTGGTACAGCCGAACCATATGGTACCCTGCACGAAGGCCCTGGACCACAGCCAAACAGTCTAGAAAGTTTTAATTGGATGGATGGATGATGCACGGGCGTCTTGCGCCCTAATTTGTGTGCGTTGTCCAGGCCTAGGCCTGATGAACGCCAGGTGCCAACAGGTCAGCGCGGTCGTTTGCTCTGCTCAAGGTGTTATGGTGCAGTCCGCGGGTCCATGATACATTACATGGCCACCACGGGGGCAAGCTTAAGCTTTTGCTTCAGCTAATTGTCCCGCCAAGCGCGACACCATGGTCCCCTCAGGCTAGCCTTTGGGAACGTAGCGACGCACTGGCGGACAAGAAACTCGAGCGCCCTAGGGCGTCGGCCGAAATGGTAGGTAATGACTCCGAGACAGCCAGTTTTCGCAAGGAAGGCACTTGCACAACCTCGCGGGAGCCCGTGTCTCAGGTCATCACCCTGCCAGATCAGCAAAGCAGGTGCTGACGGGGATCTTGGTCGTGATCATGGTTTCAGCCAATCGCAACGCCTGGTCGCGGCTCCTTGGTCTCCGAGGACATAGCCCACGGAAACTTAGAGGCGCGCTGGCGAGTACAAGAGGCTCGACCGCCCGAAGGCGGCGGCCGAGTAGACGGAACTTATCACCGGGGCAGTCGGCTTTCGCAAGGAAGGCATTTGCACAACCTCGCGAGAGCCCGTGTCCCGGATCAAAGCCCTGCCGAATCGGCAAAGCCGATGCTGGCAATAAATCTATCCATTCCAATCTGCCGCAGCATGATTGACTACAGTTTCGGCAGGCGCAGGTAGTGATTGATGGTGATCGGTTCAGATTTCCAGAAGGTTGGGGGGTTCGTTTCTGGGGGGTTCATGTGATGAACTTAGGGGGGGTCGTCTAACAGCGCCCTAGGGCGCTTGACGCGGCGAGGGGGCGGTGCATTCTCCATGCTGTTAAGCCTTTGGAGGTGCGGATAAGGGGACTCGCCTGCCTTGGCGAACAAATTCGTTGCCAGGGACCAGACGAAGACCTCTAAGGTGGGAATACGGAGACCCCGGTGTATGGCGGAATTTCGCACATACCACGGGGACCCCGTGAGGGAGCGTAGGGTCCAGTTCTGAAATGTAGTCAGCCTATGCCTGTTGGTGGCCGACAGGAGGGGCCACCAAGCGGGTGCCGCGTAAGTGAGTACTGTTCGGAGGAACAGTAGATACAATGTTAGTTTTGTACGGACAGCCAGGCGGCTGTTCCGCGAAAGCATAGGTGATAGTTTGGCTCTGACGCCACGAGCCAGTTGAGGGTTGAGGTCACGTGGGCGTTGAAGTTTAGGTGCCGATCAAGCCGAACACCTAGGTACTTCACCGTCTCAGTCCAGTTGATGAGTCTCCCCTCTAAGGAGAGGGATTGGCATCGGGAAATGGACTTATGCGTAAAGCAGATCGCCTCGGATTTCTCCGTATTGATCGCTACCCGCCATTTCCTTAGCCAGTCCGGAAGCATAGCCAACTGGCGTTGTAACATTACGCTCGTCCGCCAAGGCGAAAGCGAGCTAAAATGAAACATCGCGTCGTCGGCAAATAGAGATAACGTGACCCCGGGATGAACACGCAGATCGTTCGTGTACAGTACGTACAGAACGGGGCCGAGGACAGATCCTTGTGGGACGCCAGCGGCGACAGGGCGAACCCGAGAGAACGCCCCATCTACGCTGATCCTGAAGGTGCGATCCGTCAGATAGGATCGGAGCAAGTGGACGATAGATGTCGGGATTGGCGAATGCGCCATTTTGTAGAGCAGGCCTTCGTGCCAGACTTTATCGAAGGCTTTGCTCACATCCAACAGGACGGCTCCTGTTGCCTGATGATTGTTGGCGGCGTCGGCTAGACAGGTGACAACCCGTACTAGCTGAAGAGTAGTCGAGTGCCTCGGCCTAAACCCAAACTGCTCCTCGCGGATGAAACCATCCACCAGGGGCCGAATACGGGCCAGGAGAAGACGCTCGAATACCTTCGAGATTACTGGCAATAGTGATATCGGGCGGTAGCTTCCAGGCAGCGTGGGCGGCTTTTTAGATTTCTGGATCATGATGACGTTTGCGGTTTTCCACAGGCGAGGGAAGTAACTCAGCCGGAGACAGGAGTTGAACAGCTCAAGAAGAACGTCAACTGCCGAAGGCGGGAGATTCTGCAACGCAGCGGCGCCGATGCGATCGGGGCCAGGGGCCTTTCTCTTCTTCAGTCGGCTTTGGACAGACGCAAGGTCATCCTCGTCGACCGAAATAGGAGGATCATTAGGGGGAGCAGAAAAGTATCCAGATAGGAAATCCCTGACGACGGCCAAATGAGCCGGGTCAGAGATGCCTCTATGGACGATGAACTATTCCTCAATACAGTCGGCGAAGACTTCCGCCTTGCCTTCTGCAGAGTATACAGTGCCCTCCGGGGTATTCAAGGGATGGCGAGTCCTCTTTTCGCCTTTTAGTCTACCAGCGGCTCTCCATACGGAGGCGTGGTCGACTTCCAAGGACTCCAAATAGGAGTCCCATCGATTCGCGTTTACGTCAAGCAGAAGCTGCGAGACGTGTTCCGACTGGGCTCGAAAGCGCCGTCTAGCGGCAGGGTCACGGGTATGGTGCCATCTGCGGCGGAGCTTGCGCCGTAATCGGATGGCTTGGAGAACTTCCGCAGGAAGGTCGGAGCGTTTATTACTCACCGGAACAGTGTAGGTGTTTTTGTCCATTGCAGACTGGACGAGGTCCTGTAGCTGATGTACCCGGAGATCCACGTCGTCACAAGAGACGAGTGGGTCCGGAGGGACAGATGGCAACTGCCTGGCCAGATCATCATGGTAGGATCGCCAATTGACTCTCCTAACAGGATGATCGGGAAGTCGGGGTGAGACCGACGGCAGCAAGACAGTTACAAGTAGGGGGTCGTGATCGGACGATAGGTCCGACACCGCGCTGACTTGTAGATGAAAGGGGATGGCCTTGACAATTACAATATCAAGGACATCCGGCGGATAACCCGCAGTGGGAAAGTGTGTCGGTTCGGACGGGCCGATGATGAGGACGCTGGGATCATCTTCGACAGCCCTACGGAGAGAATTGCCGTAGGGGTTTGACGTTCTGCTGTTCCAAGAGGGATGCTTGGCGTTAAGGTCTCCGGCTACGATGGTTGGGAGATCGCTGTCTAGGAGTGCGTCCCACTCCTCATGCGGTGGAGCTCGATGGCCGGGCGGGTGGTACGCAGAAACAAAGCGCACCTCCAGGCCGGCAACATCCAGCGCCACAGCACATGCTTCGATGAGGGTAGTTTCAGGGGCAGGGAGTTCTCTATGAGAGTGTCGCCTGTGGACTAAGATCGCCACTCCGCCAGATGCGCGGTGGCGATCGGGACCATTCCTGTCTTTCCTGTAGCAAGCATAGGCTGGCAGGGAGAATCGCCGGTTAGGGGCAAGATGTGTTTCAGAGAGGAGTACGACGTCTGCGTCGTACTCCACAAGGAAAGCTGCCAGTTCGGCCCGACGCGCCGGAATACCATCTGCATTCCACGCGACGAACCGAAACTGTCTAGCCATGGTTAGATGAGGGGACAATCAGGGCGAGGTTTTTGCGTGTATTACGTGCAATATTGTGTGTGAATTATGCAATGTAAATTTGCCTAACGTTATTTCACTAAGAAATCTACATATGCGCACATATACACTTCTTATCACTCTTTATCTCTCCTTCATATACGTCAGCATTCTGAACCTCTTTTTACATTTACCTGTTTTGCCTTCCATTTTTCTCTTCACTCATTTGCTTCTGAGAACAGTTCCTTCTCAGGATGTGACCGATCCATGTTAATAAGGCTTATTTTTCTTTCATTGTTTTCCAGTACCTCGACATTTATCAATATGACATTTATAAGGCACTTATGTCGAAAGTAGTGGTCGCCATTTATGTCTACCCGTTTTATCTTTTGCATTTTCTTCCATATTCACATTTCAAAATTCCTCATATTTCTCCTCTGATTTCGGTGTCCGTATTTGTGAACCTCTGAGCACAATACTTCGGTTAAAGTATGTGGGAAAAGCGATTTTTAAGACTAATGTTTATTTGTTTAGTAGTTAGTAATCTTTGTACTTTTCTAGCGGTCCTATTAATAAAGTGAATAAACGTGAACAGTGACATATATTATCAGCATAATTCTTGGTGACTTCAGTAATCTCCGGCACTGAATCTGTGACTTATTTATTTACAACTGTAAACAAGCAAACTCATAACCTTAATAAGATAGCAACTTGTAATACTTTTATCTATGTATGTAAACAGTAAACTCGTTACGTTTTGTGTTGCAATCTGTACATACGTCAATTATATTAATTAAGTTCTTACTGCTGTAACTATTATAGTCTACTCACTAACATTAATTATTTTTCAACAAACTTAAAAAATAGAAATATTGAAAATAGGTCTAAAAACATTAAAATACATTTGTAAAAATTGAATTTAAATAAGATTATTCAAAGCATCATTAGCTGGGCTGTTAGCCCGTGGTTTATGTATGTTAAGTGCAAACGCTTCGGTTTCGCAATCGGAGGCCATCTTCACGAGGCCGAACAGCCACGGCCTAACAGCCCAGCTAATGATACTTTGAATAAGGTTGACGCCGGCCGTGATACCCTAAGATCAAGAATTAAAATAATCTTAATACATTTAAATTAAATTATTTAAATAAATGTATGAAATTGAACAGTGAAACAAGCAATAAAGTATCGACTAAATGGGTGATAATTATATACCTACACAGTCACTACCAATTGTTTAATATTTTCAGAAATGGAATTAGTCAACACTCTGTCTTTCGTAACTGCAGTTGCTGATTATTTTCTATCACGAAATGTTACTTCCCACATATCAAATAAACAATTCTGCGTTTTAATTTAGCATTAGAAGCAAGGACGACATAAATGAGAGGGTGGATACCAACTTACATTGGCTCCAAAAGCTGCTATATTGATTCGTGGTAGCAAAATAAAAAATATATTTGGTGTTTAAAATCTTTAAGCGATGGCTGATTTCTTACGGGTAACCCCTCTATTCGGGGGTAGAATATTATACTTCCATCGTATTATACTTCCATTATTATGCTCCCATCGTATTATACTTCCAAATATTATGCTCCCATCGTATTACACTTCCAAATATTATGCTCCCATCGTATTATACTTCCAAATATTATACTTTCATCGTATTATACTTCCAAATATTATGCTCCCATCGTATTATACTTCCAAATATTATGCTCCCATCGTATTATACTTCCAAATATTATGCTCCCATCGTATTACACTTCCAAATATTATGCTCCCATCGTATTATACTTCCAAATATTCTGCTCCCATCGTATTATACTTCCAAATATTATACTTCCATCGTATTATACTTCCAAATATTATACTTCCATCGTATTATACTTCCATTATTATGCTCCCATCGTATTATACTTCCAAATATTATGCTCCCATCGTATTATACTTCCAAATATTATGCTCCCATCGTATTATACTTCCAAATATTATGCTCCCATCGTATTATACTTCCAAATATTATGCTCCCATCGTATTATACTTCCAAATATTATGCTCCCATCGTAATACTTTTGTTGCTTGATGTTTCAGTCCCTGTAATCTGGGATCGTCCTCAGAAGCTGTGAGTGGCGGTTGAAAGACCCTGTTGGTCAAGCGACAAAAATATTACTGTGGAAGCAGTAAACCCCCGAATAGAGGGTTTACCCGTAATGTAATACTTGGTTTCACATGTCGTCACTTACTTTTACTCAGAGTACTGAACATCCGTTCACATTATTACACTACTTGAAATTATCACAAATTCTGATGAGTTAACTTCTTTAATTATGAGTTAATCCGATCTGGTAAATTATGTACGTAGTAGTTAGTTATATTTTTATAAATTTTTGAATAGAATTAGTTATATTTATAAATTAAATAGATTGGTTTATGTCGATTAGAGTTGAAATATTACTATTGAGTGCTTAGAAAGACATTCACTAAAACGTCTTCTAAAAGAAGCACACTAAATCTACGCCAAAGACGTAGTACATGAAACCAATTCTATAGCCTGAAAAGTGACTATCAACTCTAATCCTAACGAGTTGTATCACGTAGCACTTCAATGATGTGTCCTGCCGATGGCTTCCAATACGCTACCTGTCTACTTAGCCAGACTGCACTCAATCCAACACGATAATTCGAAACATTTTTGTGATCCTACTCTGAACGCTACCATAAAACCCCTGCCCCGATCTGTAAACACTTTTTACAGAATACCGCTTTTCAGGGCATTCTACTCATCCACGCCCGATTTAATATCAGTAGGCCTATATGTAAGGAAAATCTTGACGTTCTAAAATTCATCACGTCACATGGCCAGATCTTTCAACGTCTTTCTTTTTTAACAAAGCACTATTGATCCCTAGGAAAGTGACGTGACCTGTAGTGAGGCAAGGGACTAATCGCAGGCAAAGGGTTCGCCTGCCGTCTCGCTTGAGCCAATAGCTGTCGCGCTCGTGGACATAGCATGTACTTGACCGTTTCTTTGACAATCCGAATGATGTTCAGTCTTTATGAAGTGATCTTGTTAAACGACACGATAAAGTTACAGATCAATTAACTTACTATTTTCAGATACATTTACTACTCCGTTCTGTAAATGAATAAGTTAGCGTGTAGACAATAACAAACAATTTCGTAGGCACAATAACATTCTTGTGTACCGTACGCTAACCTCTGTGTACCATACCCTAACCTCTGTGTAGCATACACTAACCATTGTGTACCATACGCTAACGTCTGTGTACCATACACTAACCTTGTGTGCCGTACGCTAACCTCTGTGTACCATACGCTAACCTTTGTGTAACATTCGCTAAACATTGTGCACCACACTCTAACCTTTGTATACCGCACGCTAACCCTTGTGTACCATAGGCTAGCGCTAAGTCCCTATTCTTGTTCAGTACAAATTCAGTTTCGCTAAATGCGTGCAAAATTAAGTGGGTGTATATACCTTTAGAAGTAACAAAATATCTAATATTTTGAAACACTTCGTTTCAGGTTTCCTAATAGTTGGCACGTTGTTCGACGCAGGCGTCTGGTATTGCGTGAAAAATCTCGAAATATTCGACGAAGAAGACGAAAAAATACAAGGCGTCACCAAGGATGATGAGAGAAATGAACTTCAACCAAATGTGTAACAAAATAAAATTTTCAGTGATTGGAGGCGGGAAAACGCCGGACTGGGAATTTCCAAGATTATAATAGTGTACTTATCGGTAATATCGGTAATCGGCCTGACGATTGTACTGTACCTGATCGATGACGAACGTATTTGACTTGCAGTGAAAAAAACATTCGCACGAGAATTCAGTGCAGTTTAATGTGATCGTGACGTTTCAATGTTATGCCTGCAGACTTCAATAAATCGGCATAACTATGAATTTCTAGCGCAACTGGTGTAATAGTATGCTTTAGCTGTAGTGTGTATACACATAATTCTAACCAAACCTCTCTATGTGTATGTCGTAATGTTTGTCTATACGCTAGCAGAATTAGGCTGTAATTCTGCTAAAACCGTAACTTTACAAACAAAGACTCCACTGTTTATTTCTGTTTGATTACATTACAATCAAATGGGACAATTTTCAGAATCTAAGCTAAAAACAAGGTATTAAAAATAACAAGTTGTCTAGTCAAAATTTATAACAACTAGTTATTATTTTTAGTTATATGCACACTGAATAGCTTATATCTCTATTAATTCATTCCTATAAGAATGAAATGCTCGTTGTCCCAAGTTTGGGCCTAACACTAAACGTGAGACACTATTTGTTTTATTGTATCATGTTTAAATTCTTATTGCCCTACTTAGAACATTAAAAAATTGTAAAAAATATACTACATTATAATGTAAAATAAACTTTATTGAATTACACAAATTATTTTTCTAACATCTTTACAACAATTGAAACTTATCAGTGTATATTAATGCGTAAACAACTTAACAATTTTATTTTTACAAAACAAAAGTGTATCTTTCTCTGTATTCTGAATGAATGCAGATGAATCTAATGCCAAAGTAAAAAAAGGGGTATACATTTTTGAATAAGAAATTCTTACTTGTCAACAAATTTGCGTACACAGATCCACATTCTGCGTGTTTTTCACTTTTTGCCATTTATTTTTGCAGTTATATCTGGATGTTGCCTTCCTCGTTTTACAAAACTATAGGAAAGATAAAACAAACAATCCTAAAACGCTATTGATTATGTTTACTTTTACTAAAACTAAAGACTCTGATACCCATAAATCGGTGTACTATTATTTTTATGACTACTGTTTGCTTTACTTAGCAGAATCGTTCGACTTGTGTACGTACCAAAGAAAGCTTCAGGAGAGTATCTTCATCTTCACTGTCTATGGATAACTGAGTCAGCTGTACTGGATGATGGCAGTTACAAATAAGGTGAAATAGGAAGGCGTTGTATAGCTGAACCCTTTCATTAGCCAGTTTTATAATTAACGTTCGTTAATTACAATAATAAGTACAAACAATTTGGAAAAAATTAAACCACTTCAAAAATAAGAAAAGTATTTTAACACACCCGAATTGATTTCATAAAAAGCTCTAAAAATTGAAAAATAATGTTTACATTCATCTATGCAATACGGAAATTATGAACTAACTACATAAATTCATAATAAATGTTGCGGTACAGATTTTTTTTAAGACATTTAATAATTTCCATATTGTGTAACATTGAATGTAAAAATTATTTTTCACTTTTTATAAAATCAATGGGCGGCTGAAGCGTAGTGCTGGCCACACTACCTTCCTTGTATGCCGAACGGCTCACATAAGGCAGCCTACCCTGCCTACTTCTAAGCTACTTCGGTGGTACACATGGAAGCCATTATTATTATAATAAAATCAGTTCAGGTGTGTTATAATACTTTTCTCATTTTTAAGTTGGTTTAATTTTTTTTTTAAATATTCTATTTTTCAAAAAATGATGAACCTTTGCGCAATGCAGGACTAGTTATTATAGCAGAAAGTCGCGAAAATCTGTAGCAACACAGAGAATTCCAAATAAATACCGAACAACTAAGAATTGGACTCCAGTGATTATTAAAGTAGGCTATAACAATTTATACCTTGACGCTAGACCCAACTTTTCCAGTGCATTGAATTACATTATTTCTGAGATAGTCCAGGTGATATAAAAACCGGAATACAGAGATGACATACAAATGGGGAATCAGGAGATCCATCAAAGAAATATCAAAGCACCCATTAGGCCTAATGAGTTAAAAAAGTATGTAACCATAAACAATAAAATGTCGATTTTACATGGTTTATTTCAAGATGATGATGAACGGTTCAACGACGATTCATGTGGTAGACAGTATAATAGCATAGCAGCAGTTGTTTGTGTAGCTTTTTTCTTATTGGCTCCAAATACCTGGACTGTAAGTGTCATAGATTATATAGTTATAGTAATATTATAGATAATTCATAAATCATTGCGAGCAAATCCTAATACTCAAGAGTAAAACATGGAGTATTTAGCGGTGACGGATCTTCAGTCACGGTTATATTTTAATAATCGTTGGATGAATGTAACGTTTTGAGAATTCTAATGATGGACATATTGATGACAATCGAAGTAACGAAGGTTTCACAAATTTGAAAAATGGTTTGATCGCTTTTTTCGAAAAACACAGATATGGGATTCTTACATCTAATTTATATTTAATAGCTATGACGTGTACAAAATAGAGATATCAAATACTTCTGTTTACTTGATTCCCATGCTAGAGAGCCGAAGGCTCATAGAGCAACATCCAGAGATGTATCGCGTGCTGTATGCTTTTTGTAAGTACTGAAGAACTCCATAAAGTTTTATATCGTATTTTGAGAATGAAAAAAGCTATGATACAAACGTAACCCTAGTAATGCAGTGATCCCTGTCTATTGTTGAATTTTCAAAGCACCAGTGCAAGTATAAAAATACAGTATTCTGCTGCTACTGCCTCAGTACTGGCCAAATACCAATTTAAATACTATGAGACCATCGCAGGAACATTCCCTTTTAAATAAAATAAGAATGATTAAAAACCGGTCCAACCGTTGTTGTGTTGAATAATCGGCAAACACACATAACAAAAAAATGGGGAGGAATATAAAACCTCCTTCTTTTTGAAGTCGACTAAGAAGTACTTAAATCTGACCAAAAGACTAAAAACTTTTTTCATGAATTTCAACAAAATTGTTCGTTGTTTTATTAAAACAGAGATGTAATTTGAATCGTACTATCATTCAGTTCAAAAGAAGACATATCTATATATCGTTAAGGTTATAAAATGCAATTGTTTAAAAATAAAATTACAACTAAAAAAAAAATAAACATTAGAGACATTAGGCGTTATCAACCTCCGCTTGCACAAACAAGGGATGGATGTCCTATCCGAGCTTTTGTACGTAGAATCGCTTGTAAAAATACGAAATTAGGAAATTAATATTAAAAAAATAATAATATGCAGAGTGATATAGATAAAGACAACTGTTATCGTTCCGATATTACAGACCTATAAAATAAAATTTAATTATTATGTTGCCAGTGGCATTATAACTGCAGTGTATTTGGTTAGGTCGTTCTGGAAGCAACAAACGGTAAGTCTATAATACTGATTTATATTTGTAGAGCTGAGAGAGTTGGTGGGTTGCATGTGTATGTACGTAGGTATACGCCAAAGAGAGTGAGAGGGAAGGCAAGTGACTGTGTACAAAATTTGTTGTACGCATTTTATAACATTATGTTTTTAATAGGTGCATTATATTTAAACATAAAAAGCATACATATTAATTTATTTAGGGATTGAAATGGCGCGTTAGTCTGAGAAGAGTTAGCTTTGCATGACGGTTTGAAATATTTATCTGCGGTATATTCTAGCAGTTTTGACATTATAAACTAAACACACTCACACGCGCCTAGACAAGCAAGATGTAAATATGTCTTCATCTGCCTTTTGCGAGTACCCTTAATGTAAGCGCACACAGATTTTCCGCAGGTACAAAGGTATGCGTGAGTATCTTGCCTGATTTACAGTTGTCAGGTTAAATGCTATCTTTACCAATAATCAACGGTTACACTCTAGATGTCGACACTATTGGCTGTCGGAAATCTCAACTGGTAACAGAACAAAAGGCACAAAACATGATACAACTGTCGTTAATATCATAGATAATTAAATTTATACCATGTAAACCATGTAAAATAGAAACTAATATATTAAAGAATTAGTATATAATAAGAATACGTTTAATATACACAAAAGTTAGACGTAATCTATTTACGTAAATACGAGATAATCTAATAGTGTTTTATTTTGGTGTGAACTTAAGAGCTGAGGTTACGTAGACAAACAAACCTTTTCCAATTCGCCTTGTGACTTATTTTTTATATCAATGACGTATCTCAAAGCTACGCTTCATCATCAGATCTTAAATATCCCTCGTCGGAGGTCGTCATCGGTGAAAAATCTAATCCAAAAGAAGTTACAAGGCGGATTGATAAAGGTTAGTTTGTCTATCCATACAAGTGACTTGGATACCATGAGGTTACGTACTTACCGAATAAATACAACTCTTGTAAAATTTTAAAAGTGTAATTTTTTCTACAGAGTTACCGTTGTCCGTATCTAATGCTTCTAATGATTTTTTAACATTGAAAATGTTTATAAGGACGTGTCGCACATTTGCGGCCGATCGCTGGTGCGTGATCGAAAATGGGAACCGGTGAGTTTCCATAGAAACTACTTCTTTGTTGTCAATAACGTAGAAAATTTTGAATTTTTAGGTGAGTTTCAGTGCCATATCCCCTTAAATTTATCGTAAGGTAGTACATCTGACAAGAATTTATTACGGAAAGATGGATCAGGAGGAAGCGAGTATACATATATATTATATTTATAATTATAAATATATATATTTTTTAGATTTATTGAAGCATTTTCAATGCCGTTCTCTGTGCATTGCATTTGTGCAATGCCTGTAAATTTTTCGTATTCTATTGCTTTCTAAAGTTTTGGTAGCTTTCAAATAATGCTTTGGTAGAATATACAATTATCTGTCACCTTACCGTGTGTACACGACTGATTGTGTATGCGTTTATACTGTCCTTGTAGCTCAATCAGTTCTTATTTTTTACGTACAATAGTCATCGTGTTGTGTTTGGATAACACGAATACAGTACCCGATTTAATATTTTTAAATGCAAACGTACGAGTAATATTTGTTGATGAGTTTACACGCATTCGATTGAGTTTGGATACGATGATCAATTCTTTGAATCCATTGAACCTGTTCTTATTCTTTGATCCCATGTTTCCTTAATCGTCGTTACCATCATGTTTCCTGAAAGTTCCATCAGTTTGGCCGGATTAAATCGCGTCTTTATTTCACCACCGACGTTTCGTACTTTACTAATGGACATCATATCGGATTCACTCAGCGTTCGTGCGACAGCTGTGTACGTCTTCACAGCCAACAACTTCTCTAATTATGATTTCTCCTTGTACAACCGCATTATACAGTTTGTCTCGTAGAGCTACCACAGCTGAAGCCATGGCCTCTAGTTTTCTGGCTCATCCTTCCTCAAATTCTACAGTTAATCTTATTCCATGGGCCTGTTTTCTGTCAACTGTTTCCTTACGTTTATACCACATTTTCTACTGCAAAGTTCTGATTTCTGTTGCAAAGGCGAATAAGACTTCCTCCCGAAGGCAATCTCTTGTCGTCTGTAACATAATGTTGCCTTATTCGATAGAGTCCTGGGTTACAAGTGTACCAGTCATAAAGTATATTTAATGGTATATTGTCCTTACCTGTATGTCCATTTTAATGATTGGCCTCGATCCGCACGGAAAATATTTTTTAAGCTTCACATGTCCTTGTTAAACATCTGGTGTCAAACACATTTTGAAAGTCTCGTATTTGATCACATCGAGAATGCTACCGGAAGAAAATAGTGTTGCGATTTGAATCACGAGCCTGCAGAAATAGGTTTGAAGCAATACCTAGGATTTTAAACAGAGGACGGCCAAGAAGGCAACGTGCCTGCTTGAAGGTGCGCCCACCTGGATTGAGAAGGAAAGATTTTATGAGATTCAAATACCTCAAACACTAGAGGCTTTCTCTGAGGAAAGGAAGAAAATTCTCAACCGGATTCAAAAAGATTAAATGAACCTTTCAGTTTCTCTTAAATAAAGGTCAAGGAGATTACTTGACCAGACGGTTTCGACCACATCTTAATTGCCTTACTGTGTTTTACAAGCAACTTCGAAAATCGAGTATTTCAATTCTAGTTAAATGGCCTGTCACAAAGTCACTACTGATTCGCAACAGTACAGTGACTGTAAAAGGAATAAAACGACACGAGTGCAATGACAGTCATGAATACTTATGAAACTGTCGATTTCACTCAATTCGTGTGTCGATTCCGAACTTCATTAGTTTCAACTATTTTCTTACCGGAATGTGTCCAACAGGTATAGGACATCAGTAAACATATAAACGGTACAGTACAGGATATCTGTAGTAGTAAGCTTGGGCCCAGTGAAGGAAGACTAAGGAATAATACAGAGCTGAGAGATAAGTATAATCAGATAAATGCTGCAGGTAAATTTGATTACTAATTGGACTGACGAGTTTAAAGAGCGAAACTATATGCCACCTGTAGCCTATTGACTGTCATTGGTACACAGACTGCCAGTATCAACATTAGACATGTTATAAATACGTAAAACCAAAGAAACTCCAACCAACAATATTTATAGAGGGTATTCTAATGTATGAGAACACAAGAAAGACGCTCTTGCTGTAGTTTGAAATAACACGAGTGGGGTATACTTGGGGCAGGACACCTCTACCTGCCCGCCCTTACCTAGTTATCTCCATATATGTCGAAATGAACAGCGAAGAGTATCTGCGTACATAAAGATATAGTTTTTGAGACTCAACGTAATGAACATGATACCATTCCATCATTCTTATATTATGTAAGAGATAAAGGACAAGACAGCTTGACGGAGGAAAACATTATTAATTTGTGTCGGTTAGATGCATATTTAATTTTTATAAAATTAATGTGTTTATTATTTTAACTACAATTGAGTGTTTTATTATTGATGCGTTTACAGTTGATGTAACAATATAGCTACTTCATAAAACATTAGAAAATGTTGTGTTTATTATTTTAACTACAATTGAATGTTTTATTATTGATGCGTTTACAGTTGATGTAACAATATAGCGACTTCATAAAACATTAGAAAATGTTTTATCTGATATCTTCTTTCTTCAGGCATTAGACCTGGAGCCTGATGCGCCCCCTGGCCTTGGTGCAACTCGCGTTCACACCAACTGAGAGATCTCACAAACAGAATTATCACTGTTGCACACCACTATAGAAAAATTATTCCGATTAGCGCTTTCAAGCTTCTCAGCTCATCTGATCTGATCTGATTTCCGATCTGACGATGAGCTGAGAAGCTTGAAAGCACTAATCGGAATAATTTTTCTATAGCGGTGTGCAACAGTGATAATTCTGTTTGTGATTATAACCACTAACACAACTTTCTTCATTAAACTTCTGAGAGATATCAGCCAGCTATTAACTAGGTGCGGTGACGAGACGCACAATGGAGAGGGAATTGTGTGTGTGTGTGTGTGTGTGTGTGTGTGTGTGTGTGTGTGTGCGTGTGCGCGCGCGCGCCCATGCCTTTGTTACTTACCTGGCTCAGACATGCCAACTAAAACAGTTGTACTAATTGTTCCCAGGAACAGGACTGGGCAGGCAGACCAAATCGTTAGCTTGACTAGAGCCCACGACATCAGGACAGCCGTTGCGATTATGATTCGCTAACGAAACCACTGTGCAGGCCGGCCTATGCCATACATCTGATTTCATTTTCATAACATTACAACATCATCTTATTCGTGACCAAATTGATGAGCGTTGAAATCACACACAAACTATCCCTTCAAATCTCAATGCGTTTTAAGTTTTTGGCAAGAGGTTTTAAAGGTTTTTTAACTTTTCATGAATACACGGATCCTCACATTCATAAGTTTTAAATCGTTTTTTAAAAAAAGCGAAATCTGACAGAGAGATGTCAACAAAAACTTTTTTATATATTCTGAAATCAGTAGACGTGAAATCCGTTCTCAAACTGATCAAAATTTTTCTGGAATTACAAATATTTATATTCTCTTTCAAACATGGAAGAAAAAAACACAAAAATAGTACGAAACACTGTAAAAAATTAAGAAAAATTTATTTTTCCACTATGATTGCTTAGGGGGGTATGTCGTTAATATTCTATACTTTATACATTATTCTTCTGTTCGTTAGGAAGCGTGCAATATAAAAAAGAGTTTATACTGAAATACTAATTAATTGGTTGAAGAGAATTAAACGCTTTTCAGAAAACATGTATTGTTTTTTATTCAACAACGTTCAATTTGAAGACTCTTTATAGCCACTAGCAGTTTAAGGGGCATAGTAACCCCCCCCCCCCGGGAGAAAGTGGGCTAAGAATTTATACTTCAATCAGAATCGGCACAGTGGGGAAGGCATTGCATATACCGGACTTTTTCGTCTCAGCCCATGTACTGTGCGACTTGTAAAATTACTCGTCCAAAATCTGAAATTACAGAATTATAATTTTTAAACATTTATGATGTCAAAATCATTATTCTCCATCGGTCCTCAAATGTTTAAATTATTGTAATAATAAACGAAGCTCTAAAAGTTAAAAAATATAAAAACAACAAATTTTACGTTTCCTTAAACTTAAAAAACATAACTCGTCACATATCCGTTGTTAATTAACGTAAATAGTTCGTTTTTACTTCAATTTGTAGTACTAATCTTTATAACTTTCCGTTCAGTTCCCCGGCAGTATTTCAAATCGAGATAATAAAGTTTTACAGCCCTCTTCGAGTCGACTCAGCTTGTTGAAACGAGTACCTAGGTAACAATACGTGTTAATAATTAAGCTCGATTGTTAATAAGTGTTTTTGTACTTATCGCGCGTTTTACTTTTGTTATAACTCACAAACATTTACGCATCCTCGGTGTCTCAATGAAGCCACTGATGCTTCATGTTAGAATGAACAAAACGTTTGGTGTTAAAAAGAAAAATTAACACGTGTTCTTAATTCTGGAAACGCTGAAGTGCTATGTAAAGGTTATAAAAGTCAACTCGTTTTATACGTCTATATTTATTATTGCCTATATAAAATTTCCTAAATTATTATTATTACAATGGTAACTAGTGCGTGATAAGTATAAAAGTTAAAATACAAACGATAGTTCTGGTACGGAGTAGACAATATGTTGTTTGATCAGGTAGGTTTCATCTATGTAACGTTACATACTACCATCATTACATTTAATGGTGATGACAAGACACGGCGGTATACAGTTACGTTCCACTTAACCAGCATGTAACGTGTATATAACGTGACATACTGCGCCATCGTTCACACATACTAGTACCGAAAAACAGGTTATAGAAGTTATTATTTAAAAGAGCGATCCTTAAAGTATTACAATTTAGCACCTGCTTTGCCGTCTCGGCTGCGCTGAAACTCAGAGCATGAGCATAGGAAACCGCAAAGTGTGCAAGTGCCTAATTGACGTGGCAACCCATCGTTACGAACGACTCGCCTCCGGGCATATTATATTATATGGCATATAAGCCATATATATCGAACACACCAGCGCACCTCAAAGTTCCTGCGGGTGATGCCTTAAGAGGGCCACGGAGGCGACTCTCAGGAGCAATACATTGAGGATCTGTCCCATCATACACGCATATCGTGTATTCGTGGACCGCTCCCTAAGACCTTGTGTCGAGCGTATGAGCGAGCTACACCTGGCGTTCCTCGGGCTCCCTATTGGACAACGTAAACAAACCAGGGCGAGAGACGCCCGGTGCATTTTCTGTCTGTTTGTCTGTCTGTCTGTAGTGTATTATACTATTTGGTATCGCTACTGTAAATAAATGCAGATAAGACACAAATATTCATCTTTAATCCAACAAGACTCCATCCGCGATATTTTTACAGAACTCGTCTCTAACTTCGCGACGCCACATTAACGCCGTCACAGGCGTCGCTTCAAACTCCGCATTCTCAGCGACTGCTCCAGCCAGGCTCTTAGCTGCATACGCACTGCCTGTCTATACCCGATTATGACTACGGTTAGATTATGTAGTCTATAGTATATCCTCCGACTACGATCCCTACCCAGCCTGAAATCATACAGCAAAATAAAACGCCGACCCCAACGATACACTGGTTACTAGCGTACCAGTAACGCTACCCTGTACTCTTAATAGACGTTTCCCGTACACGGAATCCTTACTGCGTAACCTCAACCACCAGTACGCGAACAAAGCTAGTCTACGTCCACCCTCCACATAACCGATTCTTCAGTAAATTGGAAAACTTGAAATAATAAACCCACAAACTTCCTTGTCAACAGAGTTCTTGAGTTAGCAAAAACCACGATCCAACACACGCATTCATAAACATAGTACATGTGTTAGACGTCGCTACCAACACAGCTCTACTGAAAAGTTTTACTTTTGCGTTTTACTAACCCGAACTTTACAGCCGAGTTTCTTTACGCTACGTCGCGACGTTAACCACCACTTCAACGTCCTCAGTACGTAAACGTTCGTGCAGTTATTACCATCAGATAGCGCACTCCACCTCCAACACAAATCGTTCAACCTTTACGGCATACACTCATTACCCCCCTCAGATACCCCGCCTTCTCATCCCTCGGTCCGCATTACTTTAAATCCGGAAACGGTTCTTCAAATTTCTTAACCACTGTGTTAAAGGGGCTTATTTCCAGAACTGCCTGGTAACTGTCTTTCTCCGAGAACTCATGTTGCAAAAAAATAATTTTTACAAAATTAAAATTCAGTATATTGACTTATTATTATTTAATATTGCTCTGATATCAAGATTCGTCCAATATGAAACCAAATTTTTCACTTTCTGCGTAAGGCAGTGTCACCCGCTTTTTACGTTCCTCTGTGCCGGTTTTTGAATTTCCCGGCGCGTTTAGAGTTGTTCAGTGCAGTGCCGATCAAGGCCTTGTCAACGCTACGGCGACGCGATTGAGTGACCCGTCGCTGTGCTCAGCTGTAGGCTGTGATTGTTCGCAAATAGGTTAGCCGTAGGCTTATTTTTTTGGCAAATTGGGACAGGTTTTATGCAGGCATGTGCGACCAACAAACTCCTGTGTCGACCTCATTTCTCTGCCAGCCTTCGATCTGGACATTCCCGCTGGTCTGACGGCCTAGGATGTGTGTTGGTTTTCTTTATATGCGGCTGTAATCTCTTAAAGATGTTCAGGGTCCCCGCACCAGCCAGGAGAAAGGGAAAAGAGCGGTGGTCACACTAACATCGGTGACTACCAGCAGAGCAGTGCCACAGTATGCTCCCCGAAGCCGTCAGACCGAGGAATGCTGAACGAACCTAATGCACCGAAGGACCCAGAAATCCCAGGAACGAGTTCCAGTAGACATTCACCGTAGTCCAGGGACAAATTTTGCAACTCTTCTCGAATACAGTTCATCATGCTTCCAGTTGAGTTCATCTCTACACAATTACAGGTGGGAGCGTTTCATTTATCACTCTTCAATCTACATCAACTCCATAGACTGGCTACCCTTGTGTTCAACATTAAATATCTGGTCAAATAAAACATTAAATATCTGTATTAAGAACTGAAAATATCTCAAAGTCACAAGAACTCAAGTTTGTTAAAAAAAAAATTGTAACTGGCTACTTTGTAAATTGTCTAACATACACCATGAGGGGGGTAGTTAAATAGTTTTTTTAGAGCATGGTTTCCTTACTTAAACTATTTGGAGTCTTATCTGTATTACCATTATTTATTATAATTAGTGTGAAGGGTTATTCGTGTTTTCATTAAGTGGTGGGGTTAACTTGGTGTGGTCCGTTATTTCAACTTTATGGATGTTCGCGTTGTTCTCCCTCATGGGGTATGCTAGTCTGGAAATCAGTATATATATATATGCCTTATGTATATTTTCTTAAAACTATATAAATTATATAAAGCACAACATGACTGTATGTAAAGCACAACATGATACTGGGACATTGTGTCACCAACTTGAAATTTAATAAATCTTGTTATTTGTTAAAAATGTGTTGATTGCAAATCCTGTCACTCTGTTAGGCTCCAGCACACTTTTCGCTTCCTCTAGGTTCATTAACCTAGTCTTAAATTTCACGTAGCGGTCCTGCGACCGCTACACCTCTCATATTTTAATACGACATTCTTTGACTAGCAGATAGTTAGAATTGTTGGTCAGGAGGAGTTAGTTTTCAAATTTAACAGTACACTCATGTACTAGCGCGTAGGACCCTAATTTCCACTTAATATAATTTCGTTTATCGATCGAATTCGTATTCTAATTTATCTCGTCCGTCTTTATGAGAAAAAATGTTAATATAAAACTTTTAAGTTTTATTTTTAGTCACCTTGAAATCTAAAAGCTTGTCACTGACACTTCACATACCACGTCTTCCTCTACTGTTTCCAATACGAAGACTGATTTGCCCGCAGTTGCTCATTGTGCTACCTACTCCATATCTTCTTCGACGAACGTCAGCAGATTACCCAGACTTTTTGTTATTTCCGAAGAACATTGGAAATAAAAAAACAAAAGTGTTCCTATTAAAAGTCCCAACCTCTAAACCACTTACAAAGTTTTGACTAACAGTGAAATTACTGAGCAGTATAATATTTGTATTAAGCGTCAAAAAAATATTATACCCTATCAATTTAACGCCTTGTCCATAGCGCTTCCCAAGAAATATTTGTAACCCTTGATGTTTTTATACTTTTCCACAGTTGAAATACGCCCACTAACTGCCTACTTCATTTGTTTGTTGATCTGTAGAAGCAGATCTTAAAACCGTTACTCTCCTATTGTCCAATGTTCACCAGGTTAAAGTTTCCACTCGACGTAAAGACGTGAATTATCTCAAGTGTGTTTTTATCTTCTTGTTGAACAACCTGCTTTAAATTCGGTTATTTTAGTTTTACTGACGCTTGCTCTAGTCATTCTCTATGACTTAACCGCCAAAGATCTAGATCATCGTCTAGATCTAGGACTTATTTACTTCTATTTTATATCTATCCGTCCCGTACTTATTGAATACTGTTACCTCTGTTTTAATATTTTAATTTTCTGAATATTTCTTTCCTGTAACATCTTGCGTTATTTCTATTATTCTTGTAACATTTTCTTCGTTGTTTATCCAAATTTGATGACATCTCCCTACAGAACAATGGACGTCTATCGATTGTTCTTTAATTTCCTCTCCTGCAGTTCCCTTACATATATGTCGAACTACGATACATAACAAGGCACAAAATGTGTCTTATATAGTTATGAAATTACACAACTTACATTTATAGATTTTTGAAAAATAGTCGTAAGAGCGGGAATAGTGTATATCGTGTTATTACGTAAAAGAATATTTGCAGCCGGCCTTTTAAAACTCCGGTTTTGCGAGACGATATTTAACTGAGATGCTTTTGCAAGTTGTTTTGTTCACCCTAGTTTATCCGCACACTATTGCAAATCCGCGAGCGCTATTGCAAATCAGAAATGCATTCGGGGTTAAAACGGTCCAATATGAAACCCGCTGATTACAAAATTTGTAGTAAATACATCACATAAAAATCAATTTCTGCTTTCTCGTATTTCAAGTAGTATCAGATTTTTTATGTGGCATTATGATAATAGGAAACAAGTAATGTAATCGGTAAAAACCAATTAACAGTATCGGCTTTGTTTCCAAAATCATTGTTTCACGTCTTCTTCTATGATAGATGTAGACACATTAGTTAGAATCGTATTATTAATGCAAACTCAAGAATGTTTCTCAAGAATGTTGAAAATAAAAAATCATGAAGCTGTTGAACTCACATTTCTGTATTTAAACGTTTTTTTACCAAACTTGTCAAAAATAGAAAGCTCATTGCAATCGAGAGTATATTTTTATCATAACATGTGAGGCTACAACTACTTTCATAATGTCACGAATTTATACAATTTTTAGCTTAAGCAAATATTGGATTTTCTTTCTCCGACTAAATCCCAAGTCTTTTAGTTGCAATCAAGAATTCCTGTCCTACACCATTCTGTTGATTGCATCATGCCTTACAATTTCCATCACGCCCTGCACACCATCCACATATTTCCTGCTCTGCTAAAAATTTTTCTTCAAACACGTGTTGAATACACGAATACACCTATTATGTAGGAGGTCAGCCAGGATTTCCTTCTAGGGGGATTTTAGATTTTTGTGAATAAAACTAGTAAGTAATAGATATCTAAAGTTTAACAAAGTCATGACATCTTATGTCACAATATAAATGAAATAAACGATACACCTTCTATATATTTTGCAGACGCTGATAGTGTGAAATGTTTTGTACCCCGAATTCGTTTAAACTTTGCTTCAGTGTGTTCCTGTCTGTAAATTCGTGCAACAAATGTAATTAAATTGGTATACTCGTTTTTCTACAGAAATGAATAAAAGATTTTCATAAAATGGTAACTACAGAGCCTCAGTAACAAATATTTCAAATCGCAACACGTTTTCAGATTTTATAGTTTGAATTGTTTTTAAAATAGTAATAAAGCCCTAAATTAAAAAATACGAAAAAATTATCAAATACGGATCGAAAAGCATATACAACAATAGACACAACTCTATTAGATTCGAATAGTAAGCAAAAAACCTGTTTAGCATAGAAATATGTTAAGTTGCTGTGTAATAAATTACTGTAGAAATATCGTAAACCGAGAGCGATACACTGCGAGTTTAATAAAGATTCGAAGGTTACCTCCCTCCTACTCGCTATGAGGTTGTAACGTTAAAAACTAGGATACAAATTTGAACCACTCCTCAACCACCAGACAAATAGCAATGTTTTCACGTAGGGATTCGTACTCACAAGACAATAGTAATGCACATTTAATCGTAACATTGAAAATATTAATAATCACTTGACTAATAAGCCTAATTACTCAATCAACTTATACGATTACATTTTTACTTTTTTTAATATTTAAAATTCATTGTATCTTTATCCCTCCGTAGGTGTTGACCTCCAAAACCTTACTTCGCTGCACCACTGCATTATATATGAACACATGGTCCTTTATTTCCTTTTTGTATTATTTTTGTAAGTTTTCTTTACTTTTCCAAATCTTTTAAAACTTAAACAATAATACCTGTTTCTTTCATCCAACTTTTGTATTGCTCAAGTATTAAGTTACACTTAAATGTGCTTCGTTTGTGCTAATAACTGTGTAGTTGTTAATTAAAAATTATGTTTATTTTGTTGACCACATAAAGCCGCACTTGAATGGAAATCTTAAGAGTATAGAACAACTGCATTCGAAAGTGGTGTGAGACCAGAGAATCGTAAATTTCAGGACGGTTTAAATTATGTTCATAATATATTACTTTATATTACACTGGTGAGCATAATTTCCAGAAATGGAAAGGAAAGGGCGTTCTATGTAGTCTACATTTCTATTCTGACTCAGACTACTTGTGTATTCTGACTCAGACTACATATTCCAAATATCCCATTTCGTCAAGATATCGCCGCTTAAAATGTTCGCATTCTATCATTACAATGCTAGGATATTAAATACTTACAAACTTGTTATAATTGTTTTAATAAACACGCTTACTCATGTCTGATTTTCTAAATGAGTAATGTTGTAGACCCAACTATATGCTGCTGTATAAAACTACAGTCGCAATATCAACCCAAGCGTGCGTCGACATGAGTCAAGTAATGTGTCATTCCCATTGTCTAAATTTCGTTCAGTTTGATTTTACGTCTTGATGTGCGTGTTTATTTTTTGTGATATTTTTGTTGCGTGCTTAGTCGAAGAATTAGAACTATCCATAATTTTAATGACACTAATAAATTCTAGCCAGGAAAAACGTCTTCAATGGAAACGCTTTCGCGGATTGTACACTGTAACCATAGATGTATAACTGTAACATGGTGTATAAATAAATTAGGTGACAGTGTTTTGTTATATACCACGTTGAGAGAATTTGATTAATTATTCAAAGGTGACAGTACATATAAGTTTCCTTTAATTAATCTTTCTTTTTTGTGAATTATAATAAAAATCGCCTTTGTAAAAATTATCGAAATATTTTTCGTTATTTTGGCGGAAAAACTAAAAACGAGAAGTCAACGCAAACCAATATCAACATTGCTAGAAACCGCTTATAAACGTTATTCCGATTGTCCTCTGGGAGACCAAGATAAACCCTGAGGCTCCACATACACCCTGCGTTAGACGTTATGTTACACTAATCAAGTGTTACAAGAAAAAAATTAGCACTTGCCTTTTGAAGTACCAATGATATAGCGAGCGACAACCAATCATTGTGATTATTGCTATTTTTGGTTAACAAACATCACTGGTTTTACTTCAGAAAAATAAAAGCAGTTCACATCTTTCTCATCCATTCCGTAAATTCTCACTCCCTTACGTACTTATCTGTGCCGTCTGTCTAAACTCCTCCTGGCCTTCGGTTGCTAACTGTTTTAGGGGTCTGCTTCTGGAAGCACCCATACCAACTTAACTTTTTATTCTTGATGTCATCTACAACTGGATGCGTAATTCCTATAATTTCCCTTATTCACTCGTCTGTTTCCATTGTCTTCTAGTCTTTTGGAGTGTTCACACCTACTTCCGTTTCTCTGAACTCTTTTTCTACGTTACCTTTCAATGCTTTATCTCGGAATGGTAGGTTACTACACTTTTTGACGTTAGGCCTACATAATGAATTCTTCTTCTTCTTCTTCTTCTTCTTCTTCTTCTTCTTCTTCTTCTTCTTCTTCTTCTTCTTCTTCTTCTTCTTCTTCTTCTTCTTCCTCTTCTTCTTTTCTTCTTCTTCTTCTTCTTCTTCTTCTTCTTCTTCTCCTTCTTCTTCTTCTTATTGTTATTATATTTTAATATTACCATTATGATTACCGGTATTAATGGTAGTAGTAGTAGTGCTAGTAGTAGTAGTAGTAGTAGTAGCAGCAGCAGCAGTAGTAGTAGTAGTAGTAGTAGTAGTAGTAGTAGTAGTAGTAGTAGTAGTAGTAGTAGTAGTAGTAGTAATTACTTACTTCCACAGAATAGGAAAAGTGCAAAGCCCAGCATGTCAATACTGTTCCCATGAAGATGCGTTGCACACCTTTTTCAAGTGTTGCAGATTCACAAGAGAGAGAATGGCACTGGAGCTGGAGCTCGTGGAGCTCACGCCTGGAGAGTAGTTGAGATTATGCTTCGAGGCAATGTGGAATGGGACCGCCTTTCTTCATTTATTCAGGGGTCCTACTCGGAAAGAAAGGCAGGCCCAACTTGCACCCAATGGGCAGTAGAAGATAAGGGATAACTAGAAGGAGCCCGATAAGAGTGCAATAGACTCCATCTTGAAGTAATACGCTAAATGGTACCAGAGTGGATATCAATGCCTGAATTAGAGGTGGGTTTCTTAGCGTGTGGAGTTACACACCAGGGGATAGACTGACGGTCCATAAAGCACCCGCTTAACTAGGGTACCAGGGTGGATATCAATGCCAGAATTAGAGGTGGGTTTCTTAGCGTGTGGAGTTACACACCAGGGGATAGACTGACGGTCCATAAAGCACCCGATTAACTAACGTACCAGGGTGGATATCAATGCCAGAATTAGAGGTGGGTTTCTTAGCGTGTGGAGTTACACACCAGGGGATAGACTGACGGTCCATAAAGCACTCGCTTAACTAGGGTACCAGAGTGGATATCAATGCCTGAATTAGAGGTGGGTTTCTTAGCGTGTGGAGTTACACACCAGGGGATAGACTGACGGTCCATAAAGCACCCGCTTAACTAGGGTACCAGAGTGGATATCAATGCCAGAATTAGAGGTGGGTTTCTTAGCGTGTGGAGTTACACACCAGGGGATAGACTGACGGTCCATAAAGCACCCGCTTAACTAGGGTACCAGGGTGGATATCAATGCCAGAATTAGAGGTGGGTTTCTTAGCGTGTGGAGTTACACACCAGGGGATAGACTGACGGTGCATAAAGCACCCTCTTAACTAGTTTATGTTATTAAACTAGCATTACTACTACTATTACTACTACTACTACTACTACTATTAATAGCACTACTACTACTACTACTTCTATTACTATACTAGCACTACTACTACTACTACTACTACTACTACTACTACTACTACTACTACTACTACTACTACTACTACTATTACTAGCACTACTACTACTTCTATTACTATACTAGCACTACTACTACTACTACTAGTATACTACTACAAACAAAATACAAATAATAATTATTATTATTATTATTACAGCAATATTAATAATATAAAATAAGTAGTAGTAGTAGAAGTAGTAGCAGTAGTAGCGGTAGTAGTAATACTGTACTAGTAATAGTAGTAGTAGTAGTAGTAGTAGTAGTAGTAGTAGTAGTAGTAGTAGTAGTAGTAGTAGTGGTGGTGGTAGTTGCACATACGGTGATGTAGTGCTAGAGGTGGATGGCAGGCAGGCAGGCAACACAGCCTTGACCTGAGGAGGTCGTGTGTTGCTGATGGTGCTGCACTCCGGCCGCAGCGAGTCAGTTGCGTCGCCGACCAGCGAGCGGTCGTGTCGAGTCTAGTGGTATGTGAGTGTGTTGTGTCTGTGTGACAGAGTCAATGTGTACGTTGTTCACTTAACGCTTGTTTGCATCGTCTTGTCAAGGTATGTCGTTTGCTAAATAATACTCATTTAGTTATGTAAAACATCTAGCAACTCTGCAGCGCGTATGGCACTGAATACATTATCACAAACGATAAACGTATTACACAGATGTAGACTGTTAAATGTTATAATTTTATGTACATTTTAGCGGTGTGAGAAACATTTTGCACTATTGCCCGCTCCACTATTAGGCCTGTTGGTCTTTAACGTAAACTGTGAGTTACAAAGACCTAGTGCTATATTGTGTCATTGCATTGGGATGTTACCCACGTGCTGATGTTTTGGTTCTGTAAAGGGAAAACGTGATCTTAATCACTGTGTGACATCGCCGTGTATATAAACAGACATGTTTTTTTTGTACCTACCTGTTGAACACGTAAACACACTATCTCACATCCATCAGATTTGTATAACAGCATGAATGTGTGTGCGTGCGCGCGCGCGCGCGTGCGTGTGTGTGTGTGTGTGTGTGTGTTAAAATTTTAACATTTATTTATTTTTGCTATATTGCACAACAATTCAAAAAGTTCTTTTATAAGTTTTAAATTTAATGTCCTACAAAGTTTATAAAGAGATATAAAATTAATATTTGTATAAGAAAAATACAATTTTGCACGTCTATGTGTGTATGTTTTTTGTTTAAAACAAATTAAGACAATATATTATGTTATATATAGTATTAGCAAAATAATACTTAATTCTCAAAGCAAATTTTTTTGTATGTATGTATGTATATTTTATTTTATCTTACTATCAAGTTACCATGCAAGTACTTTGTTTTTATTTTCTTACGTACATTTCGTCAGACTTGATAACTGTTTATTTATTTAATAAACTCTGATTAACGGTGATGACCAATAAAGTTCAATGAAATGTACATGTGACAATAAAAAAAATAAATACTTGCTCGATAACTTTTTATATGCAATAAAAGTTAAACAATCCTTTATCACACACACACACACACACACACACACACACACACACACACACACACACACACACACACACACACACACACACACACACACACACACACACACACACACACACACACACACACACACACACACACACACAATGAAAACATTCGAAACTAATCTGTACACTAAGGCTGTCACAGATTTTGTTTTCCCTTGGTTCTATATCGTATATAAAGTTGGGGGCAATGATGAAGATGGAGAAGAAGAGAATACGAAAACCAGAAAGTAGTCTGAAATGTTAAGAACATCAAAATCTCTTTATGTATATACTTTTGGTTTAACTGATTCGAATATGTATCCAAAGTTGGTAATTTTTCATTTTCCATTGAGTTTAACATATCTGTAAAGAAAAATTCATGTTACAGCGGATTCTATCAAAATATTTGTAGGCTCAATATTTGTGTATGTAGGTAGGTAGGTATATTTGTAGGCATTTGATTCAATAATCAGTTAAACTGTAATGGAGCCAGCGGCAATGCTGCTGAACATAATGTTGTCGAGTGTACATAATGTTGTACCTCGTATCTTACTCCGCGTTTATTCACCAGCATTCATCTGTAAATTCGTGCAACAACCTTATTTTAATAATACTAAATATTGTGTAATTTTTCTTTGAAACCGTGTACGTTTGGATATTTGTGTTTCTAGTGACAGGTAGTTAATGATACAACGCGCACAGTTCATTCTGTGTTAGTACGTGTGACTGTGTGTAGTCCACTCGTGTGAATGAGATGACTGTGATCGTACCGTCAGTTTAGATTCACTGCACTCTCCTAATCAAACATAAACCGTGTACGTTTGGATATTTGTGTTTCTAGTGACAGGTAGTTAATGTTACAACGCGCACAGTTCATTCTGTATAAGTACGTGTGACTGTGTGTAGTCCACTCGTGTGAATGAGATGACTGTGATCGTACCGTCAGTTTAGATTCACTGTACTCTCCTAATCAAACATAAACCGTGTACGTTTGGATATTTGTGTTTCTAGTGACAGGTAGTTAATGTTACAACGCGCACAGTTCGTTCTGTGTAAGTACGTGTGACTGTGTGTAGTCCACTCGTGTGAATGAGATGACTGTGATCGTACCGTCAGTTTAGATTCACTGTACTCTCCTAATCAAACATAAACCGTGTACGTTTGGATATTTGTGTTTCTAGTGACAGGTAGTTAATGATACAACGCGCACAGTTCGTTCTGTGTTAGTACGTGTGACTGTGTGTAGTCCACTCGTGTGAATGAGATGACTGTGAGCGTACCGTCAGTTTAGATTCACTGTACTCTCCTAATCAAACATAAACCGTGTACGTTTGGATATTTGTGTTTCTAGTGACAGGTAGTTAATGATACAACGCGCACAGTTCATTCTGTGTTAGTACGTGTGACTGTGTGTAGTCCACTCGTGTGAATGAGATGACTGTGATCGTACCGTCAGTTTAGATTCACTGCACTCTCCTAATCAAACATAAACCGTGTACGTTTGGATATTTGTGTTTCTAGTGACAGGTAGTTAATGTTACAACGCGCACAGTTCGTTCTGTATAAGTACGTGTGACTGTGTGTAGTCCACTCGTGTGAATGAGATGACTGTGATCGTACCGTGAGTTTAGATTCACTGTACTCTCCTAATCAAACATAAACCGTGTACGTTTGGATATTTGTGTTTCTAGTGACAGGTAGTTAATGTTACAACGCGCACAGTTCGTTCTGTGTAAGTACGTGTGACTGTGTGTAGTCCACTCGTGTGAATGAGATGACTGTGATCGTACCGTCAGTTTAGATTCACTGTACTCTCCTAATCAAACATAAACCGTGTACGTTTGGATATTTGTGTTTCTAGTGACAGGTAGTTAATGATACAACGCGCACAGTTCGTTCTGTATAACTACGTGTGACTGTGTGTAGTCCACTCGTGTGAATGAGATGACTGTGATCGTACCGTCAGTTTAGATTCACTGTACTCTCCTAATCAAACATAAACCGTGTACGTTTGGATATTTGTGTTTCTAGTGACAGGTAGTTAATGTTACAACGCGCACAGTTCGTTCTGTATAAGTACGTGTGACTGTGTGTAGTCCACTCGTGTGAATGAGATGACTGTGATCGTACCGTCAGTTTAGATTCACTGTACTCTCCTAATCAAACATAAACCGTGTACGTTTGGATATTTGTGTTTCTAGTGACAGGTAGTTAATGTTACAACGCGCACCGTTCGTTCTGTATAAGTACGTGTGACTGTGTGTAGTCCACTCGTGTGAATGAGATGACTGTGATCGTACCGTCAGTTTAGATTCACTGTACTCTCCTAATCAAACATAAACCGTGTACGTTTGGATATTTGTGTTTCTAGTGACAGGTAGTTAATGATACAACGCGCACAGTTCGTTCTGTGTTAGTACGTGTGACTGTGTGTAGTCCACTCGTGTGAATGAGATGACTGTGAGCGTACCGTCAGTTTAGATTCACTGTACTCTCCTAATCAAACATAAACCGTGTACGTTTGGATATTTGTGTTTCTAGTGACAGGTAGTTAATGTTACAACGCGCACAGTTCGTTCTGTATAAGTACGTGTGACTGTGTGTAGTCCACTCGTGTGAATGAGATGACTGTGATCGTACCGTCAGTTTAGATTCACTGTACTCTCCTAATCAAACATAAACCGTGTACGTTTGGATATTTGTGTTTCTAGTGACAGGTAGTTAATGATACAACGCGCACAGTTCGTTCTGTGTAAGTACGTGTGACTGTGTGTAGTCCACTCGTGTGAATGAGATGACTGTGATCGTACCGTCAGTTTAGATTCACTGTACTCTCCTAATCAAACATAAAATATTTAGATGGATTTGTTTGTCAGACAGTCAAAAATAAATATGCTTAGCAATACTTATCTATTAGCACGTATGGTTGTTTGTTTGGGAAATACAAAACAGAAATTAAATACAAAATACCGTCTTTTGAGTACACCCTGTACCATCGAATACGCCGCTCAGCTCGGTTTTAAAGGCGAGAAAATGTTTTTATTTATTTTTAATGAGTTTAAGCAATACAATTTTACTTGAGTTTATTGACACAAACTCAATTACGTATTAAGTAAACCATAAATTTTATATTTTCTCAATGACGCTAAATTGGCAAATTTTACAACTACTCGACAATGAGGAATATTAATGTTCTACGGTACATGCTTCCTTCCTTGTCTTTAGTGTATTGCAATTGTTGTTAACAGAAACTTTACTGTAATTGTTCTACGAGAAAATTATTTTGCAAAACATTACATAAAAAACTGCCAGTGAACCACCCACCAGGTGTACATTTCCTTTAGAGCTGCTTCAAACGGTCGTTTTATGAACTTGTTCAGCGACAGCAACATTGAAGTAAGAGCGTCAGTGATTATCACAGTGATAGGAGAACTGATCCATCGCATGTCCTCAGAAATCTTCCAACACCAAAAAGACTTTTTAGATTTAAGGGTTCCAAGACACCAGTACCAGCCCTGTATGTTCGTCCATGACGACTGTTGAGCCTAAACTTACAACTCCTTTACGTTCAAATGCATACAAGAAGTTGCCTTTTCGTTAGTACGTAAGGGGGCAATTTCTCCTGTCCGCCATAACACATTGCATAACGGCGCATCTCTGCTTCTTACAGTAACGGCTTCCATACTTCCATGATTCTTTACACCTCAAACAAGAGTCAACGGAATCAGAATTTACGTTAAAAATTTGTTGCTGAAGAGTCGGGCATCCCAATTTTTGAAATGATTATTTTTATGAATGAAAAAAGTTCACGGAATATTCGCAAAAATGCGGTAATACAAACACTATATTATTCTTGGATTTCTAGACACTCTAGAACAATTGGAAATATACAAACACACGAAAACAAATAAAAACGACATCCTAAACGAACAGACACAATTCAAATCGCACGCATTATTCGAACATATCTCACCCCACACACACACAACATCGATCTTTCGAAATTCGATTCCGTCGCCCACAACAGGACGGACAGCGCTACCAGCAGCAACCTCTGAAGAAGCCTTTTAATGGTGAAAACCGGTTCAGGTTGTAAGGTAAAACTTTGTTTTTACTTATAAAAAACTTTGTGTTCCGAGTCGTTAATGTAATAGTTATATTTACTATATTATTCTTATTGCTTTTAGTACTACTACTACTACCACTTATTTTGTATTATTATTATTATTATTATTATTATGTTTGTAGTAGTAGTAGTAGTATTAGTGCTAGTTTAATAAGATAAACGAGTTCTCAGCTTTAATTCGACCGTTTGGTATTTGCCTGTCTCTTTATATATCTGTTTGGGATATGTCTTACGATAACTTTTGATCGCATCACCCGATTTTCGTAAAACTTAGCAATCGTGTTAAGTTTTGGGAATTTCAAAATTTTGGCACCCCAGAGCCAAAAAAAGAGATTAAAAGTTCGAAAAACTTGTGAAAATCCAGTAGGGTGTAACCCACGTCCGAATGTTTTAGAATTTTTTATATTTACTGTGTGATGTAGATGTAGATGTAGCTGTACAATTGTTATGTTAGGGTCTACCAAAGAAATAGTAGAGACATCGTGATTTTTTTAATTTCACCTATAATTATCTTATATCGAAATTTATGTAATGATAAGTGTTCTTTGTTCAAAATAGTGAGCGAGTCTTCAGCTCGAGGAGTATACTAATAGTAGTAGTAGTAGTAGTAGTAGTAGAATTGTAAATATTACACTAAAACAATAACTGTATTTTCAAAGTAACAGTAAAATGTGTTTATCAGATTTAAGAGAACAACATTAGTAGCCTACGGACTAAATAAATCACGACGCTCGATCGGACGATTGCGTAATGGGTGGGTATTGAGAAACAAACTGTGTGCTCCGAGCAGTTTATCAACTTTCCACGCCGTTACGAGATATTCTGTTATGGGTCTACCAATATGGTATCGCCACTTTTTATTCTTCCGGGATTCATATCTTCTATTATAATTATAACTGTTCTAACAATAATAATTATTACTATTATTACAATACTGCTACTGCTTACTACTACTACTCTTTTTTATACAAGGGGGGTGGAAAATTTTGCTGTACAAATGTCCGGAGGAGTGCACACTTCCGGGGTCTGTAGGTTTGGGTATTATCCTATTGTTATTCATCCCTAGGACTCACATCTGACTTGTTATTCTTTTATATTGTGTTGTCCAAATCTATCTTCTTCGCCCGAAGAATCTCTTCTTTGAAGCGTTCTACACAGTTCCAGGTGTCCTGCCCTTGAAGCATCGCTTAAACGATGTTATCTCCTGCCTAATATCTTCTTGCAACACTCATCTATGTTGCTCCCATCTATCGCACTAGACCGAGTGAGGTAATAGCCGATCTCCCCATGCTTCCTCTCTACCCACGGCTGCACCTGCTTCACGAACCTTCTCGTCTAGGGACCTCGCTCTTCTTGCTCCCAAACTCTCTGCCAGGCTTCGTGCCTCTCAGTGTGCATCTTCCACCACCTACCTGATTCTTCCCCTGAAAAACGATCTTACGGTCCTTGGCGAGAAGTCGATCGGCATCATTCCGACAACGACCAAGACACCCGGCTACTACTACTACTACTACTACTACTACTACTACCATTACTACTACTATTTCTACTACTACTACTACTACTATAACTACTACTACTGCTGCTGCTACTGCTGCTACTACTACTACTACTACTATTTTTGAGATATCGTCTTCGTTGTTGTTGTTAAAAACACGCTTCATAATCACCACCACCACTACAGCTGTCGTTATAACCGTTATCATGACTGGTGTAATTATCATTACCACCTTCGCTGTCTACATCATCATTATATCAAACATATAATAACAAATGTTTTTCTGTATTGACAATTTCAATATTTTCACGACGGAAATGGACAAATTATTACGTGTAGGCATTATAGGCACTGTAAAAAATTTATGTATTAATTGTTTTAATTCTACTGAAAAAATCGTGGTGATATTGTAATAATGTAGGCCTATTTTATGATTTCCCTAATAAATATTAACCGTTCTCTGCAAATAAGTCTTCTACGTGTATGCCAAAATAATGTCGCCTGAATGAGTACAGTCTACACAATTCTAAAATCGAACGCGGGAGGGTACGACAACTGATGAACGGCGTTTCTCTTTTTACGGTGGAGTAGTTACTTTATACTTATTTCGTGAACAACAGCTTACATCGCAGGTAATGCCAGGGGCGTACTTACGGGAACGAACGAGACCGGACCCCATCCCCAGAGGGTCGAAAATGTTGACGAATTTTGTTAATCTCTTAATTGTTATGGGATTTATTATTTTTCAGTTGCGTACGTTAACATAGTAGTAACTTTTTTTAAATATACAAACAGGTTTATTACACAGCATTAGCACATATGTTTGAAATATGAAATAGGTGTGTAGGAAAATAAATTCAGTCAGTAAGTATCCTGTCAACAATGTTTCAATAACGCTTATTTTTATTTTCTTATTGCTGTTTACATTAATGGGACTGATTTTAGGATGTCATCACACGTTTTTCAGCCACTTTAAAGATAGTAATGTTGATTAGTCTTAACCTGTTTTCGTTTTGTATGAAGCCGACTCGATCCCGGACCAAGGCCAAATTCTAGATACGCCACTGAGTAAAGCCAAGTGATATGTCTACGTCACAAGTAAATAAATCAAAAGATAGCAGTAAGCACTGAGCTATGTATTACATACGAATTCGCGAACTTTGCTGATAACGTTATACATCTAACGAACAGGAATGTGAATTCTTTTCGAGCATTAAAAAAGCGGGGTGAAAATGCTCAGTGGCATGATGACGCTAATTAATGCAAATATTATATTTTTCTCGGTGATTCTCGCCTCCGACCACCAGTGGCCAACAATTGTCAACAGTGAAATCTAAATTCTTGTCAAAATTATATTACATGAACAGAATTTAAAAAAACGAACTTAAATCAACGCAGTTCAAATCTTATTTGACTGTTTCTATTTTTTAATAGGGAGGGTAGCTGTTACTGTAGGTGGAATGTAGCCTATAGTGTATTTGTTTTGTGCGGCAAGTCAGCACTCCTGTGCCTTACATTTTTGCAGAGTCTGTGGCTGAAAGAGTGCTTGAACCTTTTATACTGCCATCGTCAGACATTGGCCGGCATATCATAAGACAAGTCTGTTTATTGCTTATTAATTAAACAAGGACATGATTTCAATTATTTTATTAAATATATTAAAGGGTAACATGTTTCGACGTTTTGTGAGTGGAGAAGCTGCAGAACCAGAACGGAGAACTGACACGATTTATTGATTTTCAAGAAAAGATTTAAAACACAAACAGGAAGTTACAGGGCTGTTTTAGTAATTTGCTCTGCAGGTAGGCTATGTGCAAGAGCCTTGAAGCATAAAAATAGACCAGGATTTAGTAGACAAGAGACTACCGAATTGGTAAGATTTTGTGCGGGAAAACCTATAACAGGTAATGTAGTACTGTGAAACGTCTAGAGGAAAGGTTACAACAAAACTAAGCTTGCATTCGTGGTCTTTCAAAAATCATACGAAAGGTTATTTAAATCATCTATGGAAGTTAGATATCACGCAGGACTGGAGCATGTTCTAGTACAAACTGTCGTGAATTTATATAAAGTATGAACAGTAAAAATAGGCAACAGCCATTTATCGAAAATTTTTAATTTAGGAAAAGGCTGAAGTAAGCATGCCGCATGACACCAACACTAGTCAAAAGTCACCTTTAACAGATACCAACTAAATGGGGAGATAGTGTAAACTAATCATGGTGATGACACGCATGTAAACTATAATACTTTATTTTTCTATGCTGATGACCGCCGATGATGTTGAAGATTTACTTTATAAGGTCAGGAAACTATCGAACCTTTATGACATTGCCAGAATGATTATTAATGAAACAAAACCAGAATACGCCTCAGTATACACAAATGTTAGTATCCAGGACTTAAAATTGAACAATAAAGTTTCAAAAGGGCTAGAAAAAAAATTCTCTATAAAACATTAGGAGAAAATTAAGACAGGAAAATCGAGATATAGGTGACCGAATGAAACTGAAAAAGTCCTGGAAGCACTGAACCTGCATTCAGGCGAGTGTCGAAATAAAAACACTGTAATTGGGCGGAGTCGTAAGAATCCGTTATATCGCTGCGACGCTAAGTGAAAAAGTAAAGGGCACATTTAAAAAATGGTTTATTTTTATTGTACTTTCATAAATGAAACTTATTTAATTTTTCCATATAATATCTTCTTTGTTGTGTGCACATAGATTATCACTTAACTAGGCTCTGAATTCCTTCGTGGAAGAAACGGTCCGTCTTGTATGCAGCCAATGTTGTAACCACTTCTATGACCATATTACTATCTGAACAATAATGTTTCCCTCGCAGCTCTTCTTTCAGTGGATCCAAAAGACAAAGTTCATTTGGAGCAGGGTCAGGACTGTATGGTGGGGTGGTACAGCGACTCCAAAACAAGATATACAAACAAAGCCCTATTTTGCTGACCATATCAGATTGTGTGTTGTGAAGTAAAATCACACCTTTCGAGATTGTATATCTTTTGCATGATTGTAAATGCTGAACCATGGCTTACGTATTCATCTCATTTTCAATTTCACCAATTCTAATTCGACATATTGCCACGAGTCATTATTTAACCATGTCAGTATTTTCATTACTATTTGAGAGTACGACCTACCTTTCCGTTGATTAATACAGAGAAAAACACGGTAATTTTAATGAGATCAATCCACTATTAGATCTCAATGAAACAACTCTTTTCACATTGAACGAAATATCTGCAGGTCTCACCCCGTCTGAGTTTAGAAAACACATCACTTC
This sequence comes from Magicicada septendecula, assembly GCA_034769895.1. NCBI lineage: Eukaryota > Metazoa > Arthropoda > Insecta > Hemiptera > Cicadidae > Magicicada > Magicicada septendecula. Next base: position 283,763,443 of record CM068372.1, on the reverse strand, counting down.
TTGTGTTTCTTCCTTGTTGTAGTGGAACAATGTAGGTTTTAAATTGACTTTTAAACACTTTAAATACAGTTGTAAACTGCTAATAACGAAACTATACCACCAATAAACAGACGCTATGAGGTTCTGATTCATAATAAAGCAGTCAATGCTTTCCTTTTTCTGGCCTGGAGGGAAAGAAAAATTGTCCCTATACTTTCCCTCGTAGTCAGATAGATCGTACATGACTTTCCGTCTTCAGACACGACTGTCGACTGCCAAGTCGTACTGTTTAGATGCAAAGATATATCTGACATTTCCACAAAACAGACACGAAGTACCTGTAATTACACTCTTATCTAATTAACAAACAGGCGCGAGTCAATTGAAGAACAAGAAAACCTTTACAAAGCAAAAATTTAAAACTTACAACTGACATAGCAACAGCTTGCTCACGAATTGCTTTGCTTACCTACAGGAAAGTAAGACTTACTAAACTAGGTGAAGAATGGGTTACAATTGCCAGGTCCTTAACACGATAACGACAAATATAATACATGAGTAGTTACTACACTAACAGTTATATATGTCGATCAGTACAGGTTGATTGTTTCGTAAATCTGCTGGAACCCAACTTGGAGATAACGTTAACTATTAAGTTTATAACACACACAGCTGTAATATTGGTGATATCTAGAAAAGGAAATACCTAGATATCACGGAGACTTTTCTGGAAAGAGGACCAAAACCAAGATAAGAGTACCATGTACAGAAAACGAAAACTGTGGGAAAGTTGGAGATACAAACTTGTGGTGAGAGAGAAAGAGGTGAATGAAACCGGCTGATAAACACTTCGAGGAGGCATAAATACATAATTATGCACAAGACAACATTCACACGGATTAGAATCATGAGAGCTTCAGAGAAAACGGAGTTGTCAATAGTCGTTGAATGTTCGAATCTAGAAATAACTAAATATATACTGAGCATAGTACGAAAGCCTATTTTCTAAATCCGTTCTTCGAAAAAAGTTATAATAATCTACTTTCACGCCTGTGTGTACTTTCATCTCAGAAAGAAGACGCCATAGCGTAAGGATCAGCTTCTTGTGAAGCATTCACTTTTTATAGTTTTTTTTTTAGTTTCCGGTGAAATCTGGTTTTTAGGCCACGCGTCTTTGAATCGCACACATAAAATATTCTTTCCTACTTGTTGATATTTTAATAGAGATGTCTTTGCCAACAAATGGATTAGTGCTACCGGTACACTTTCTTGTTCGAACACCAAACAGTTAGAACTGATCGGTAACATAATCATTCAGCCTTCGTTGGTAATTCCTTTAATATCGTCTACGCAGCACGTTGGTGGCCGTTCGTTTCCTACGCGTTTAAGTCGTTTGCTTCCATTCCAGTGACTTACTTCTCTCTCTGGTTACGTGACCTACCCGACTCCATTTAAGTTTGTATATTGTTTAAGTTTCTTCGCAGAGCATCTTTCCAAACTCTGTCTCTTAATTTACACTTAAGCCTGAATGAACTGCTTCAGCGCAGACATACCGTGATGGACAGTGTTAAAATCTTCAACGCTACCAGTTAATTCTAATATTAAATATAGCAGACATATTAGATATAAATATTCGCTGGCACTCATCCCGTCATAGGTTGATGGAAAACAACGTAATGTTTTCTATGCAAACACAACACACCTCCAAATTCTCCTCCTACACCGGGAAGTGCACTGTCATGCGCCGACTACTGTATGTTCGAAAATCTTGCGTAACGTACAATAGGATTACATGCCACCAGTTTATTGTAAACTTTCACTGGAACACATTAAAACAGGATATAAGTATATATACACACGAATTTAATGCTTAAAATATTATCAGTTATAAGGTAGAAATAGATAAGCATGCCTATTCAAACATGTCTGACACGGTGACAATTATTCTGAATAACTGAACCAGATGACAAGCTGTATGTCATACTCATAGTAATCGCAGTGACCCAGTTCTGGTTGACCTCTATAACTGCTCTTCGTTTGAATGGCAGTACCTACGATTGTCCAGCGTTGTATTCAGTTTATTGTCTGCTGAACATTCATGTAATGTTTAATTCTTCCTGAATTATGAATTCGTATCGTATAAAGTTGTTCTCAGTAAACTTATGAATTCTCCCCTTTCTCAGTGTCTTTGACGTATAATGTGAACATTGTAAACGGTGAAGCGATGATGTCACACTGATGGAGAATTCCAAAATGGAACGCGGGAACAGTTATCGGATTTTGGACGGGAATTTTGCAACAGTGCCATCGAAAACTCGTGTCACGCTACCATACATTTTTAAATAAACTTGGCAGTTTTGTAGAAAACTAGACCTTCACTTGTGGTTTCAGATAAATAAAAGAATTTTAATAAATAACCCTCATGTTTTTTTTTATTCTAGTCCAAACTAACTTTTGACTGTCACTCGTATTTGCCACTAACCATTTATTACAATACGAAAGTTTAAAATTCAACGGAAGCGAACGTCCAGAAGAATAGCTACATCCCATTCCAAAAACGTTCTGACATTACTTTGCAACAGGAGCAGATTATTTCTTGCCACACGTGCTCACGAAGAAAACCGTCAGCCAGCCTCTTACTTGATCAAACTTGATAACACGCTAGTAGGTGGCGATTGTAAAGGCCAGAGAGTTGTAACGTTTCCTGAGACGATGGCAAATCAGCGGTAGTATTCTTGAGATAACGTACTTAAAGTTTTGAATCTGTACTGATATGTCTCACTCTTTTGTTGTAAATGAATACACAACCACCGGTGCACGTTTGAGCGACCGCCACAACCCGTCACGGGGTAACAGGCAGACCAGGGCAAAAACATAACTGGAAACGACAATTAATCGCTTCCTTATCGGACAGACAAGTCACGACTATCCGTAGTTACACCGCCGGCTGCTCCACTTTCCAAGCGGCTTAATAATCTCTCCGAATTACACGTAATGCCGACCCGTTACGGGCTTCCTGTTAAGTCACGTACAGACAAATGACATCATACATAGCTACGAATACAATTCAGTTATGTGTACACCAAAATGAAGGTACGATCTTAAAAACACGTGATAAATGTAAAGCGATGTAAACTCCAATGTTGTTGCGTTAACAGTGGCGATTGGACTTACGAGTCTTATGTCTTTTCATGTTTAGATGACTCCACAATATAGATTGCAGATAATTTTCCTTTTCTAGATATCTAATTTCTTGGCTTTCTCTTTGTGGCTTTCACAAAGGTGAAGATATTGTGTGGGATGGATGATATTCCGTCCTACTTCATGATTAATAAATACAGTTATTCCTGATTAATTAATTGTCTAAATTAATGGATGGGTGAGGATCTAGACACCCGTATACTCTTTTCCTCTCGCGCCTGCTCTCCCTCCCCCTCTCTCTCTCTCTCTCTCTCTCTCTCTCTCTCTCTCTCTCTCTCTCATACACGGTACTCATCCATGAATCAATTGGTTCGAATTTTATGGCTTTATCCATCTGAAGCGTACCAAACAGAAATCGCAAGAACCAAAAAATATACAATTCAAAGAACAGTTTGTCGAAACCTTTAATAATCTTAATTAATGGTTATTTTAAAATATTTAATTAATGTGCTTCGATTCTTGAAATGAATGTAAAGTTGAATTTTAAAACTTGAGCTCAAGTGCCATAATGGCCAACTTTTCTGTGTTGTGATTCTCTCTAGTGTTTATAAACATTTCCAACGGCTAAAAGTCATCGGTAGCTTCTCTTCTGAAAATTTGTACCAATTTGTAATCTTTTCTGAGCTGAGTCGTCATTTCTTTTCTACTGTCATGTTTGTATGTTACGCGTTTTTTTCAATACCTTCCTATTTGCGCAAGCGGAAAAAGATTATATTCGATTTATATCATTTATGGAAGTTGTAGACCATAAAATATAAGGTAGTAGAGGTGGGCCGATATACCTGTAACAGGTATTTCGGAACGATATTTTTGTGGAACGGATGTAACAGTGACTGAAAAGTTGAAATACCTGTTATTCGCGGCGACGCTGTTCCGAGTCGAGGCACGCCCCCTACACTCCTTTACACACACACACACACACACACACACACACACACACACACACACACAAAAGTACGCAAGTAACAAGTAAACGAATACACCAAGGCCAAATACTAGGCGTACAAAAATATCACTGGTACGCAAGGAACAACCAGTATTTCAAATACTAGGGGTATCACCGATACACAAGGAACAACGCGTATTACAAATACTAAGCGTATCAGAGGAACAGTAGTATTTTAAGAACAAGTAGTATTTTTATATCAAGCGTATTTCGAGTAGAAAGTAGTACGAAGCCACTTTTTCGTCCTGAATACTTCATTCTGCGCAAAGAGACGAAGCTGTTTTTAATAAAGGAAATAATTCATCCTGCTGTTACATTTATTCTCGTGTGATATGCAGATATATAATACAGATTATATGCTAATAAATTATATATTATACTAGTCACCAACTTGTAACTAAAATCGGTTGTTAAAACTTTATGTTTTTACTCAAAAAAACTTTGTGTTCCGAGTCGTTAGTGAAATAGTTGTATTTAATTATATTGAGTTATAACCTATAGAGTGGCTGATGTTGATAAGCTATATTATACTTTTTATTAATGTGATTTTAACTTCACTACACAACTACACATCTCACGTAAACGATGAGATTGTTGTAATGGACATTTATGCACTTTATCTAGTCCTGTTCCTTAAATATCTGTAATGCATTTAATTTACTTTTGTTGTTGCTTATTATTTATAAGTTTTTATTTATGTATTTATATTTATTTTATTACAATTTGTTTTTTTTTTATTTGTAAAATTTTATTTATTCTCATTCACTCTTGTGGCTTACTGTTATGTTTTTATTATACGTTTCTGATGTTTTTTCACATTATTTTTTGTGGTATTACGTGTAGGCCTACTCTAAATTATTTAATTGCCCCGAGTTTCGCAACTGATTTGTCTAACCTATGTTAGTTTGTTTACTACTAGTGAAAACTTAAATTGGTATTCCCAAAGGAAGATAGGCCTATAAATTCTCTTGTTTCCTATTTTCATTTAAACAGTAATAGTTTAATAAAGTCACAGTGTAAAGTAACACTGTTAATACTTTTAGTTTCACTTATCTAAAAATGAACTTTTTCTTGTGAAACTTACTTTTTTCGTTAGACGCGTTTCGGCGTACGTATCCGCCTTCTTCAGCTTTGAGTCAGACTGCCATCATTTCGTAACGGTTGTTGTGTGGAAGGTGTAGTGGGGGTAGTGGGGGTGGTGTGTGGAGGAAGGGGATTGGCGCGGGGATTCAACTTGATGTTGTTTTATGTAAAATTGTGTCAAAAAGTGTATGTGATTTATATTGTAATTGATCGTTAAGTATGTTGTTTGGTTGTGTTGTGTGGTGTTTATATATTTCGTATTGTTCAGTTGTGTTGAGTTTTCGACCTTTAGGTAAGTAATGTAAAATTTCAAGATTAGTGTCTATGTTGGTGTAACTGTGGTTTTCTGTGTGTATGTGTGTGGCAAATGCGGAGTGTATATTGTTGTTGGTTAGAGCTTTTAAGTGTTCAGAATAACGGGATGAAAAAGATCATCCCGTCTGGCTGATGTAGTTTTAGTTTCAATTTATTTCTTATAACAAATTATATAGTATAGGTTACATAATATCTTCAAATAAATACACAGCAAGTAGGTTTATTAATATATTAATAGGTTTATCTAGGTGAAAATAAACCTACTTGCAGTGTATTTATTTGAAGATATTACATAGGAGACCTGCAGGAAACTCAAAACGAGTTACTTACAAAGGATAATATAGGTTATGTATATATAGTATATAATAACAGGTATTTGTACCTGTTATTTTTTTGGAACGGTATTTTCATACCTAGTATTTTAAAATAACAGTTTAGCCCACCTCTATAAGGTAGTTCTAGATAGGAACAAAACATAACATAATGTCAGTTTTTGCTAACGAGATGAATTTAAGCACGAGAGTTAAAATGTCAAGTGCACATTGCACATTCTCAAAACGTGACATAATCTCTGGCAATTTGTTACAAATGTTGTAACATCTTCAGTACAACTGTTCACTAAGGCCTTGACACGTTAGACAGTCAGCCTGTACGTTCTGAAAACAACAACATTCTTATCACGCTGTCTGAACCGAACTTACAAAAATCTGGTCAATGTTAACACTATACTAAATAGTTTTAGGAATTTTTTGTTTCTTTAGGGATTTAATTAACGAGGGTCAGTAAAATATCGATAATTATCAAAACATTTTACACAAATTTTCATGGTCATAAAAATTAATTTACGTTCTGAATAAATTAACTCAGAATAGGTCTATTGTAATAGTTTGTAGCGTGTAATTTTTATCTAGTTCATACGTTCTATAAGTGGACCAAATGTGACAATCCATTTAACAATTTATTGCATTTAACATATTTACACAAATATTTTTAAATCCCCACATTGGCTGTGGTATTCCATGTCAGATGTAGGCCTATCTGTTGCAGCACACATACATTATTAGATACCCGACAGTGAACTCGCTTATCTACAAATTTCCTCTGTAACGGAAAAATACAAACGAAATAAAAATTTCCATTTTATTGAAACCATCACTATTGTCTTAGACAACCTATCACTTTATTTTTTTGATGCTAACGATATAGTAACCTTCGTAAAATACCAAACAATAAGCCGATTTGTGTGTGTTGAATGAACGACTGAATAAAACTGATCTCAATGAAGGCCAAATTTTTAAATTCTACGTAAAGCGATTGACGTAGAAGAAGACGCGGATTGACGACGTAGCAGGATTTAATAAAATGTTGTGCATCTGGATGGTAATCAAAACGGGGCCGTCTGCATCGGAGAAGAACTCCGGGCTACTTATGTAGTGTGCGAAACAAGGGATATATACATAGAGGCACCGAAGACAACCGGCTGGCAAACACTCTAGCGGAAGTCCTATTTTTTACAGTTTCCTCCATAGAAGTAACCTTTTCGAAATTACATTAAGTCTTGGTGTAGCTTGCAATTGGCTATATGCCGTAACCACTTTATGTACATTTCCCATTCTAATACTTGCCTTTCCCTTCTTTTCTTTATGCGATGCCTGAACTACTAGCACCGTAGGATATTTTCATCCTATTGAAGAAATCTATTTTCCAAGGATTTCCTAGTGATGTAGGCTATTTCCTTGCATCTCATACATCGCTATTCTTGCGTACTCTATCTCCTAATATAAGGCGACAACAGATGAAGTGCGAGTATATGCTAACTCTCTCGTATCAGACATTTATATTTTTCTAATTCTTGTTATAATAAACCAAATTTCAATACAGCATAATTTCACATTTACTATGCACAGACCATAAATATAAAATGGTTTACAGTTACACCAATAGTCGTAAAATGTTTATTTCCGTGCTTTGCATACGCGCTCATACACATATTGAGAAATGTTATCCGAACTCTATACACACCGGTAAAGGTAAAAAAAAAATAAATAAATACTGGAATCCCGTTGGAAAATTCAACATGCAGTGACACACAGTAGCTGTAGCTAGACATTTATACATATTCAATTAATTCGGTTCTAATAATTGTACAGATGTAATTTCTAACAAAACAGCTTTAATCTTTCTTTAATGAACAATATTTAGTAACCAATAATAGATAGCCTAAACTTTCTAAACGCAAATTTCTAAATATTATATATAAAGTTAACGTTATTGAAAATTCAATCACCAAAAAAGTTATCTAAACAGATAAAGTCTAATCTTTTCCGTATTGTGTCCATTATTTACGGTCGTAATCAATAAATATTATGATAAACTAAATATTTCTAGTACTACTTCCGCATTTTGTAGTCTCCTTTCACAGAAATCGATGTAAATATATCTGGAATATAGATATAAAATGTGGATATGAAATATATCGATATAAATGGAAATACACAATGAATTATTGTTGTTGTCGCCGAAGATAACTTTCAGCTTCCACGACGCACACAGTTGTGTGGAGCCTCTGTGAGACCCACGTCCGTACTCGGTACAGCCTATACAACGGCGAACGAATACAAAACGAGATGATTGTCAGTCAGTTAAATCGCATTCATTATGTGCTGTACAGCCAGGCGCCCAGCTGTGACGAATTCCATGACGCTCCCGCGGTGCCCCGCGTATGGTTAACTTGCCCAATAAGCTTACTGTCAGCGGATTTCTGACTGGAAACTTCACCTTAGTTTCGGTTTTCTGCATATTGATAGTTAATTAAAATGTCCATTATTTACAAATTTTATTACTTCCATTACTTCCCTTCTTTGCTTCTACAAAGCACATTTTCACTGGCGTTACGCGTGCATACATAAATACAGTACAATTTTTAATAAAAGCAACGAGATCCTAGGATATGCGGATGATATTGCCGTGACAGGTAGGTCACTGAAATTACTGAGGGATGCTTTTTCCTGTCACGGGCCTGAGAAATCTCATTTTGGCCGCTTGTATTCGATCGACCTGGGATTTCGTTAAAGTCCAATTCTCAGACCCATAGAGAAACGTGAGTCTCTACGATGGCCATCACCTGGTGGAACTTCAGGCGTGTTTCTTTACTCGTCAATTTTACATTTCTCCTGATGGTCCCACACACAGACACATTATAGCCCAGACATTCGAAATTACTGACCTGCTCCAGAACAGTACCATCTACAACAATTTGGAATCAGGTCAACAACGTAAAAAGCCATCACGTTGGTCCTCGATGTGGAGATCTGTAATCCGAAATCCTTACAGATTCGACTCAATGAGTGTTCAGTCATCTGCAAGCCGCTTTCCAAGTTCGACCTGATAGCCTCATCAAGAAACAACAAGGTTCATCTGCCAATTGTGTATAACATCGTCCATATATAAACTAAAAACAGAAAGTGATAATGGGTACCCTTGTCGTACTCCACGATTGATCAGGCCCACACTAAGAGTTGTGTTCCGTCTTCCTGTCTCAATTAAATTTTGTTTTCCACATAACGACTTTGTATAGCTCTAGTCAGGTGTTGCGGGATCCCTTTCTTTGCCATTATTGTCCACAGCCTGCCCCATTCACTCTACCAAATGTCGATGAAAGCTATGTATGTGAACAACTAATATTCTTTGTGGTTTTCGATGACCTGGGCTATTGTAAAGACGCAATCTAAACATGATCCTGAAATCATGCTGGGCCTCCGAGAGAATAGTCTTCGTTATTCCCAACAGTCGTTTTGCTAGGGTAAATGCATGGAATTTGTAAGATGTGTTAAAGCAGGCTCACCCCTCTATAGTTATCTCAGTAGAAGGTAATACCAAATAAATTATCAAGATTTGTATGCCCTATATAAAGACCTCCCATTGTCTGCACACACAAAAATTCAGAGGATTAAGTGGTAACGACGAAAGGCTCAGGGATGGAGCATGTCAGGTGAAGAGAGACTTTCAGTGGACGTTGTTTAGCAAGGAAATGAGATGGATGGATGGTTTTGAGGAAGGCATTAGAAGAGTGGTCATCCACTTTGTTGAAACGGGATCCGTTTCCGTTGTTAGCGGGTCAGACGCTTGTTGGACCGAGGACCACCCCCGGTATGTAGTATCAGCAGAATACGTGGGTGCACTACAATATGTTCTTAAGGAAAGGAAGTAAATTACACTCACATTAAAGACAAGAAAAAAGTAAACATACCAATTGTTAGTTGAAGTCGCAATTGATAATTAGTAACTGGAGTACTGAGAACACAAACACATTTCAAGTCATGTTGGCTATAAATTAAACGCGATACAATTCCAAACGCACTGTTACATAAACAATAAATCACTGGTTTAGTAACACGATCTAGATAAGCGAAGATATTTCAATAATAGTGTGAACGCTTTACTATGCTGATCAGTGATTGCAACATGTATGTAATAACAAACATCGATATCTGGCCGGTACCTTATCGTACACGTCATCTTAGAAGAATCTACGAGAAACAATTAAAAAACAGAGTTTAACAAAGAACACAGTGTTTTAGAAAGGCTACTAATTTTTTTACGATTACCTGTTAAGAACAGTGCTAGTTCAAGACTAGTCCTCCTACGTCAAGACTAACATCCCGTGTCAGTCAGTAATTGCGATCGTAATTTCATTTTGGTTACAATGGTGAAAATGTCGGAAATTCGAATCTGGTCATGTGAAAAACTAGAAAATTTAAAGTCAGGGATCCGATACTACATAGAAGAGATAAACCAAAGATATCCACTAAATTACGTCAGTCATAAAAAAGTTAAAAACTGTCTAACATAATGTTATGTAAAATTGTATTTAATTAGATGTACGTTCCATTAGTTATTTAAATATTGCTTTGTAACATCCAAAGTCATTTCTTTTTTTTTTGTCATCTGCTGAACTTATTCTTTCTCTTTTCTTACTTATCTGATTATAAAATATCGGTACGGAGAACTATACATGACTTCCATGTTCTAAGATTTATATTTAAAATCATTTACGAAATGAAATGTTTCCATAGAAACTACTTCTTTCCACTTATTGCTTCAGCCTTAACCACAGTACTGTGGTCACTAACGTATACCACTTCACGATAGTGCACTCAATTTTCACTGATGATGGCAGTCGATAGCACTGCCGAAACGTCTGGTTTTGTAGAAAACTTTGGATCAAGCCCAAACAGCCCAGGAAGGAATTTTAACAACAAACTATTTCTTTGTTGCCAATAACGTAGTACACATGACATATAAATAAAAATTATCCCCTCCCCCTTCAACTATAATTTTCATTTATAGAAAATTACCCCCACCCTCTTCATTTATAGATATTTCATCTACGTTTCTACAGTGGATTATTAAGATCTTCTTATCACGATACTTTATTTATCAAAATTAAGTACTTTTACTCTGTTACAACAAAAAAAGGGTTCCGGTAAACTACCCTTTCTCCGTAATCGATCTTCACCAAAATCAACAGGCCTTGAATACTCTACAACTCAGGTACATATGTAAAAAATTATTTGATTCTGTTAGAATTTACTGCAGTTATCGTTCGTCATAGAAAAAATTACCCTTGTTATCACATAAAACGTTCCTGGTAAACTATCCCTTTCTCTTAACTGATCTTCACCAAAATCAGCAGGCCTTGAGTACTCTACAATTCAGGGATGTATGCAAAACAATATTTGATTCTGTTTGAATGTGCGGTAGTTATCGTTTCTCAAAAAAAAAAATTACCGTTGTTGAAACATAAAATGTTGCAGGTACTACCTCTTTCCCTTAACCGATCTTCACCAAAATCAACAAACATTGAGTTCTCTATAGCGCAGGACGGTATGCAAAACATTGTTTGATTGTGATTGAATTTACGGCAGTTATCATTCGTCATAGAAAAAATTACCCGTTAAAAAAAATAAAACGTTGCCGGTAAACTACCCCTTCCCCTCAACCGATCTTCAACAAAAACAATAGGTCTTGAGAACTCTAAAATTCAGGCCTGTATCCAAAACATTATTTGATTCTGTTTGAATTTGCCATAGAAAATACCCTTGTTAAAACAAAAAACGTTGCAGGTAAACTACCCCTTTCCCTTAATCGATCTTCACCAAAAACAATAGGTCTTGAGAACGCTACAATTCAGAGTTGCATGCAAAACAATATTTGATTATGTTTGAATTTGCGGCTGTTATCGTTTGCCATAGAAAATACCCTTGTTAAAACATAAAACGTTGCAAGTAAACTACCCCTTTCCCTTAACCGATCTTCACCAAAAACAACAGACCTTGAGAACTCTACAATTCAGGGCTGTATGCGAAACATTATTTGATTCTGTTTGAATTTGCAGCTGTTATCGTTTGCCATAGAAAAATATCGGTATGGAGAACCATACATGACTTCCATGTTCTAAGATTTATATTTAAAATCATGTTCGAAATGAAATATTTCCATAGAAACTACTTCTTTCTACTTATTGCTTCAGCCTTAACCACCGTACTGTGGTCACTAACGTGTACCAATATTTGATTCTGTTTGAATGTGCGGCAGTTATCGTTCGTCATGGAAACATTTCTCTTTTTAAAACATAAAATGTTGCAGGTAAACTACCCCTTTCCCTTAACCGATCGTCACCAAAATCAATAGGCTTTTAGTTCTCTACAATTCAGGAAAAAAAAGCAAAAAATTATTTGATTCTCTTTGAATTTACGGCAGTTATCTTTCGTCAAAAAAAAAATTACCTTTCTTAAAACATAAAATGTTGCTGGTAAACTACCCCTTTCCCTTAACCGATCTTCTCCAAAATCAACAGGTCTTGAGAACTTTACTATTCCGGGCTGTATGCAAAACATTATTTGATTCTGTTTGAATTTGCGGCTGTTATCGTTTGCCATAGAAAAAAATTACCCCTGATAAGAAAACGTTGCAGGTAAACTACCCCTTTCCCTTAACCGATCTTCACCAAAAACAACAGGTCTTGAGAACTCTAGAATTTAGGGCCGCATGCAAATAATCATTTGATTCTGTTTGAATTTGCGACTGTTATTGTTTGCCATAGGAAATACCATTGTTAAAACATAAAACGTTGCAGGTAAACTACCCCTTTTACTTAACCGATCTTCAACAAAATCAACAGACCTTGAGTTCTGTATAATTTAAAAAAGGTATGCAGAAGAGTAGTTGATTCTGTTTTAATGAACGGCAGTTACCGTTCGTCAAAAAAAAATTACCCTTGTTAAAACATAAAATGTTGCAGGTAAACTCCCTATTCCCTTAACCGATCTTCACCAAAACCAACAGGTCTTGAGAACTCTACAATTTAGGGCTGTATGCAAAACATCTTTTGATTCTGTTTGAATTTGCGGCTATTATCGTTTACCATAGAAAAAATTACCCTTGATAAAAAACCGTTGCCGGTAAACTACCCCTTTCCCTTAACCGATCTTCACCAAAAACAATGGGTCTTGAGTACTCTACAAATCACGGCTGTACGCAAAAATTATTTGATTCTGTTTCAATTTGCTTCTGTTATCATTTGCCATAGAAAAAATTTACCCCTGATAAAAAAAAAACGTTGCAGGTAAACTACCCCTTTCCCATAACCGATCTTCACTAAAAACAAAAAGTCTTGAGAACTCTACAATTCAGGCCTATATGCAAATAATCATTTGATTCTGTTTGAATTTGAGGCTGTTATCGTTTGCCACAGAAAATACCCTTGTTAAAACAAATAACGTTGCAGGCAAACTACCCCTTTCCCTTAACCGATCTTCACCAAAAACAATAGGTCTTGAGTACTCTACAAATCAGGACTGCATCCAAAAAATTATTTGATTTTGTTTGAATTTGCGGCTGTTATCGTTTGTCATAGAAAAAAAATCTACAGACAGACACACAGAGACACAGATAGACAGACACACACACACACACACACACACACACACACACACTTTTCGAAAAATGACTTTTTTTCATGTTTTGAGTGTAGTACAATCAGAATCTGCAATAATCTCGAACACGATTTTTTTTGCCATCACCATACTTCCATTTCCTTAAGGAACATGGAAGTAAACGATCCCAAGCGTTGGTCTCACCTCCGTTAGAGATTCTCACTTTATTTATTAATTTTCTAGCTTCTTCAGCGCATATGCACGACACATTAACATATTAAATACTAACCAACGACCAACTTAAAAACTGGTTCTCATACAAACACCAGTTCAAAGTATATCTTGTCGATTAGTATTTAAGAAGTTACAGTCAAATGCCAGTCCATTATTGTTCTTGTAGCTTTCTAATAATTCAAAGAGAACGGCTTTACGTATGCTAACAGATTTGTTTGCTTGAAACACGCTTTAAGCTAGTTATAAAGTGCACAGTTTAAAAGCAACACCTGATACTAATAAATATAATTTGCACTACAAACACGCCAACACCTCATAATCTGCACTATAACACGAGAGAAGCATTACTGTCGTTTTTTTTTTTTTACAGTATTAAAAATCTTTATAATACCTATAGATCTACAGACAAAACATTGTTCATGAAGATAGTCAGTTTTTGTGTTAAAAAGTTACTATATTACTTCCATATTCCTTAAGGAAATGGAAGTATGGTGATGGCAAAAAAAATCGTGTTCGAGATTATTGCAGATTCTGATTGTACTACACTCAAAACATGAAAAAAAGTCGTTTTTCGAAAAGTGTGTGTGTGTGTGTGTCTGTGTCTATAGATTTTTTTTCTATGGCAAACGATAGCCGCAAATTCAAACAGAATCAAATAATTTTTTGCATACAGCCCTGATTTGTAGAGTACTCACGACCTATTGTTTTTGGTGAAGATCAGTTGACGGAAAGGGGGTAGTTTACGTGCAACGGTTTTTTTTATCAAGGGTAATTTTCTTTTTTTTTGGCAAACGATAACAGCCGCAAATTCAAACAGAATCAAATAATGTTTCGCATACAGCCCTGAATTATGGAGTTCTCAAGACTTATTGTTTTTGGTGAAGATCGGTTAAGGGAAAGGGGTAGTTTACTTGCAACGTTTTATGTTTTAACAAGGGTAATTTTTTCTATGACGAACGATAACTGCCACATATTCAAACAGAATCAAATAATTTTTTGCATACGCCCCTGAATTGTAGACAACTCAAGGTCTCTTGATTTTGGTGAAGATCGGTTAAGGGGAAGGGGTAGTTTACCTGCAACCTTTTACGTTTTAACAACAGTAAAGTACTTGAAAATTCATTTAAACTTTTTCAAACAGTGGTAATTGTTAAAAATAAAATAATTTTGTTGCCAGGCAATAAAATTATAATTTTTTCATTTTAATGTAAATCATGTATGAGAGAAAATATATCGTTCGTGGCAGGCAATCATATCTCAGTTATGTAATGTTTACGTTTCCATTTTATTATTATGACTACCGCAATAAAAAGGCAGGGAAGACACACACACACACACACACACACACACACACACACACACACACACACACACACACACACACACACACACACACACACAAAATTCGCGTTATTTCTGGCCTCACTCATGTTTATTTTCTTACATTTGCACGCTTTTTAAATGGAAAGTGCCGAAACCCACACCAACATAACGCGTGCAAGCCGAAAAAATGGACATAAATTTGCTTCCTGTGGATCGCTGGGCAGTGTAACTGCACGTGTTTACAGAGGAACGATTCATAGACAGACTTTTCGTCTTTAGGGAATGAACCCTCTGCAAGATGCTGAGGGTCCATGAGTGACTTCGGAGCGCTCCTTCTTTTCCGCGTGTTTTTTCTGTGAAACGTACACTGTAGATTCACTCTAAGCTTTACTCTAAGCAACGCTCAATAGGAAATGTTGAAAATTTTTGACCACGGTGTACTCTCATACACACTAAACCTGCTCTGATGTTTTAATTACGGACATCATAATATTAAAACTTTGGAAACTTGAGCACTACTTAATGGAGATCAATCATTAACTTATACAAGCCATTAATTTTATGCATATTTTTTATATATGTGTACTACGTTATCGCCAACAAAGAAGTAGTTTTTGTTAAAATTCCTTCCCGGGATATTTGGCCGTAGTCCAATGTTTTCTACAAAACCAGACGTTTCGGCAATGCCATCGACTTCCATCATCAGTGAAAATCGAGTGCGATAACGTGAGGTGGTATATGTTAGTGACCACAGTACTGTGGTTAAGGCTGAAGCAGTGGTTAGAAAGAAGTAGTTTCTATGGTAATATTTCATTTCGAAAATGATTTTAAATATAAATCTTAGAATATGGAAGTCATGTATGGTTCGCCATACCGATATTTATTTATTACTATGGGATGTTCCAAGGAAGGTTAGTAACAAGGACGAATTCTTTTGGTAAAGATGCTTTTACATACCAAGGTAATAACGCCGACAACTGTGAAGTAACTATTCTTTGATCTTCCTTTCGCCCTTGTTGTTATATTCAGGGATTTATTCTAAGACCGTCGCAGACCAAAAGGCTAAGATATAAGGCTAAGGTATTGGATTTTAAAGACGTAATTTTAATTTTTTTTCAGCATTAATGGAAAGCAACTAGATCAAATGGGCTTCACGTCGTTCTGAGAATCTGTAATAATGGCTAATTCCGTCGATATGGTTTGCTGAAATGTGACTTCATTACCGAGATGGGAGGAATCTTACCGTCCTGTCGATGAAATCAAACACAGTGAATCAGAATCACATGGGAAGACATTAGTTGATAGTCCAATAAGTGTGTAGTCGTTATCATTGCAATCGTCACTACTAAAAGCGTATAAGTTAGCCGTAAAACGTCAGCGTACACTGCGGTACCGGCAGCGAAAATTATGGAACTAGTCTGTGACTGAGATGTCTTCTGACCAGGTGTACAGAAGTTAACACGCGGGTGATAATTGTCGAAGTTTCCAAACTGAAACGCACTAACACGCACATTTAAAGAGGAAACACCTCTCACTTTATAGGTTCATAGCAACGACATTCATACTTAATACGCGTGAAGAAATCTCAACATTTATTGCAATATCGGTATGGAGAACCATACATGACTTCCGTATTCTAAGATTTATATTTAAAATCATTTTCGAAATGAAATATTACCATAGAAACTCCTTCTTTCTACTTACTGCTTCAGCCTTAACCACAGTACTGTGGTCGCTAGCGTATACCACCTCACGTTATCGCACTTGATTTTCACTGATGATGGAAGTCGATGGCATTGCCGAAACGTCTGGTTTTGTAGAAAACATTGGACTACGGCCAAATATCCCGGGAAGGAATTTTAACAAAAACTACTTCTTTGTTGCCGATAACGTTGTACACATATATATAAAATATATGCATAAAATTAATGGCTTGTATAAGTTAATGATTGATCTCCATTAAGTTTCCAAAGTTTTAATATTATGATGTCCGTAATTAAAACATCAGGGCAGGTTTAGTGTGAATGAGGGTACACTGTGGACACAAATTTTCAACATTTCCTATTGAGCGTTGCTTAGAGTAAAGCTGCGAATCTACAGTGTATGTTTCACAGAACAAACACGCGAAAAAGAAGGAGAGCTTCGAAGTCACTCATGGACCCTCAGCATCTTGCAGAGGGTTCATTCCCTAAAGACGAAAAGTCTGTCTATGAATCGTTCCTCTGTAAACACGTGCAGTTACATTGCCCAGCGATCCACAGGAAGCAAATTGATGTCCATTTTTTCGGCTTGCACGCGTTATGTTGGTGTGGGTTTCGGCACTTTCCATTTAAAAAGCGTGCAAATGTAAGAAAATAAACATGAGTGAGGCCAGAAATAACGTGAATTGTGTGTGTGTGTGTGTGTGTGTGTGTGTGTGTGTGTGTGTGTGTGTGTGTGTGTGTGTGTGTGTGTGTGTGTGTGTGTGTGTGTGTCTTACCTGCCTTTTTATTGCTGTAGGCATAATAATAAAATGGAAACGTAAACATTACATAACTGAGATATGCTTACCTGCCACGAACGATATTTTATACATGGAGGAGTTCACTGACATACACACGTACAGAAGTATTATATATATAAAGATATTAACTCATACATAATTTACATTAAAATGAAAAAATTATAATTTTATTGCCTGGCAACAAAATTATTTTATTTTTAACAATTACCATTGTTTCAAAAAGTTTAAATAAATTTTCATGTACTTTACTGTTGTTAAAACGTAAAACGTTGCCGGTAAACTACCCCTTCCCCTTAACCGATCTTCACCAAAATCGAAAGTCCTTGAGACCTCTACAATTCAGGGACGTGTGCAAAACATTATTTGATTCTGTTTGAATTTGCGGCTGTTATTGTTTGCCATAGAAAATACACTTGTTAAAAAAACGTTGCAGGTAAACTACCCCTTTCCCTTAACCGATCTTCACCAAAAACAATAGGTCGTGAGTACTCTACAAATCAGGGCTGCATGCAAAAAATTATTTGATTCTGTTTGAATTTGCGGCAGTTATCGTTTGCCATAGAAAAAAATCTACACACAGACACACAGATAGACACACAGACAGACACACACACAGACACTTTTCGGAAAACGACTTTTTTTCATGTTTTGAGTGTAGTACAATCAGAATCTGCAATAATCTCGAACACGATTTTTTTTTGCCATCACCATACTTCCATTTCCTTAAGGAATATGGAAGTAAATATCGGTATGGAGAACCATACATGACTTCCGTATTCTAAGCTTTATATTTAAAATCATTTTCGAAATGAAATATTACCATGGAAACTACTTCTTTCTACTTACTGCTTCAGCCTTAACCACAGTACTGTGGTCGCTAACGTATACCACCTCACGTTATCGCACTCGACTTTCACTGATGATGGAAGTCGATGGCATTGCCGAAACGTCTGGTTTTGTAGAAAACATTGGACTACGGCCAAATATCCCGGGAAGGAATTTTAACAAAAACTACTTCTTTGTTGCCGATAACGTTGTACACATATATATAAAATATATGCATAAAATTAATGGCTTGTATAAGTTAATGATTGATCTCCATTAAGTTTCCAAAGTTTTAATATTATGATGTCCGTAATTAAAACATCAGGGCAGGTTTAGTGTGAATGAGGGTACACTGTGGACAAAAATTTTCAACATTTCCTATTGAGCGTTGCTTAGAGTAAAGCTGCGAATCTACAGTGTATGTTTCACAGAACAAACACGCGAAAAAGAAGGAGAGCTTCGAAGTCACTCATGGACCCTCAGCATCTTGCAGAGGGTTCATTCCCTAAAGACGAAAAGTCTGTCTATGAATCGTTCCTCTGTAAACACGTGCAGTTACATTGCCCAGCGATCCACAGGAAGCAAATTGATGTCCATTTTTTCGGCTTGCACGCGTTATGTTGGTGTGGGTTTCGGCACTTTCCATTTAAAAAGCGTGCAAATGTAAGAAAATAAACATGAGTGAGGCCAGAAATAACGTGAATTGTGTGTGTGTGTGTGTGTGTGTGTGTGTGTGTGTGTGTGTGTGTGTGTGTGTGTGTGTGTGTGTGTGTGTGTGTGTGTGTGTGTGTGTGTGTGTGTGTGTGTGTGTGTGTGTGTGTGTGTGTGTGTCTTACCTGCCTTTTTATTGCTGTACGTATAACAATAAAATGGTAACGTAAACATTACATAACTGAGATATGCTTACCTGCCACGACCGATATTTTATACATGGAGGAGTTCACTGACATACACACGTACAGAAGAATTATATATATAAAGATATTAACTCATACATAATTTACATTAAAATGAAAAAATTATAATTTTATTGCCTGGCAACAAAATTATTTTATTTTTAACAATTACCATTGTTTCAAAAAGTTTAAATGAATTTTCAAGTACTTTACTGTTGTTAAAACGTAAAACGTTGCCGGTAAACTACCCCTTCCCCTTAACCGATCTTCACCAAAATCGAAAGTCCTTGAGACCTCTACAATTCAGGGACGTGTGCAAAACATTATTTGATTCTGTTTGAATTTGCGGCTGTTATTGTTTGCCATAGAAAATACCCTTGTTAAAAAAACGTTGCAGGTAAACTACCCCTTTCCCTTAACCGATCTTCACCAAAAACAATAGGTCTTGAAAACTCTACAATTTAGGGCTGTATGCAAATAATCTTTGGATTCTGTTTGAATTTGCGGCTGTTATCGTTTGCCATAGGAAATACCCTTGTTAAAACATAAAACGTTACAGGTAAACTACCCCTTTCCCTTAACCAATCTTCACCAAAAACAATAGATCTTGAGAACTCTACAATTCTGGGACGTATGCGAAACATTATTTAATTCTGTTTGAATTTGCGGCTGTTATCGTTTGCCAAAAAAAAATTTCCCTTGATAAAAAAAAACCGTTACAGGTAAACCACCCCTTTCCCTCAACCGATCTTCACCAAAAACAATAGGTCGTGAGTACTCTAAAAATCAGGGCTGCATGCAAAAAATTATTTGATTCTGTTTGAATTTGCGGCAATTATCGTTTGCCATAGAAAAAAATCTACACACAGACACACAGATAGACACACAGACAGACACACACACAGACACTTTTCGGAAAACGACTTTTTTTCATGTTTTGAGTGTAGTACAATCAGAATCTGCAATAATCACGAACACAATTTTTTTTGCCATCACCATACTTCCATTTCCTTAAGGAATATGGAAGTAAATATCGGTATGGAGAACCATACATGACTTCCATATTCTAAGATTTATATTTAAAATCATTTTCGAAATGAAATATTACCTAAATATTCCCTAAAGACGAAAAGTCTGTCTATGAATCGTTCCTCTGTAAACACGTGCAGTTACACTGTCCAGCGATCCACAGGAAGGAAATCGCTATTCACGCTGGACACTTTTTCGGCTTGCATGCGTTATGTTGGTATGGGTTCGTCACTTTCCATTTAAAAACCGTGCAAATGTAAGAAAATAAACATGAATGAGGCCAAAAATAGCGCGAACTGTGTGTGTGTGTGTGTGTGTGTGTGTGTGTGTGTGTGTGTGTGTGTGTGTGTGTGTGTGTGTGTGTGTGTGTGTGTGTGTGTGTGTGTGTGTGTGTGTGTGTGTGTGCCCTGCCTTTTCATTGCGGTAGTCATAATAATAAAATGGAAACGTAAACAGTACATAACTGAGAAAAAAATACATAAATGAAAAACTATAAATTTATTGCCTGGCAACAAAATTATTATATTTTTAACAATTACCATTGTTTGAAAAAGTTTAAATGCATTTTCAAGTACTTTACTCTTGTTAAAACGTAAAAGGTTGCAGGTAAACTACCCCTTCCCCTTAACCGATCTTCACCAAAATCAAAATTCCTAGAGTCCTCTACAATTCACTGACGTATGCAAAAATTATTTGATTATGTTTGAATTTGCGGCTGTTATCGTTTGCCATAGAAAATACGCTTGATAAAAAAACGTTGCTGGTAAACTACCCCTTCCCCTCAACCGATCTTCACCTAAAACAATAGGTCTTGAGTACTCTACAAATCAGGGCTGTATGCAGAAAATTATTTGATTCTGTTTGAATTTGCGGCTGTTATCGTTTGCCATAGAAAATACCCTTGTTAAAAAAACTATGTAGGTAAACTACCCTTTCCCTTAACCGATCTTCACCAAAAACAACAGGTCTTGAGAACTCTACAATTTAGGGCTGTATGCAAATAATCTTTTGATTCTGTTTGAATTTGCGGCTGTTATCGTTTGCCATAGGAAATACCCTTGTTAAAACATAAAACGTTACAGGTAAACTACCCCTTTCCCTTAACCGATCTTCACCAAAAACAATAGGTCTTGAGAACTCTACAATTCAGGGCTGTATGCGAAACATTATTTGATTCTGTTTGAATTTGCGGCTGTTATCGTTTGCCAAAAAAAAAATTTCCTTTGATAAAAAAAAACCGTTGCAGGTAAACTACCCCTTTCCCTCAACCGATCTTCACCAAAAACAATAGGTCGTGAGTACTCTACAAATGAGGGCTGTATGCAAAAAATTATTTGATTCTGTTTGAATTTGCGGCAGTTATCGTTTGCCATAGAAAAAAAAATCTATAGACACACAGACACACACACACACACACACAGACACTTTTCGGAAAAAACTTTTTTCATGTTTTGAGTGTAGTAGAATCAGAATCTGCAATAATCTCGAACACGTTTTTTTTTGCCATCACCATACTTCCATTCCTTAAGGAATATGGAAGTAAAAATGACAAAATTTAATTTTTAATCACTATCTAAAGCGTATTAAATAATTCAAAACTTACGCTTCTCGGTCATTAATAGGATCTTAGTTCTAAACACGTAATGTACCGGTATTACCAAATGTAATTGCTGAATATGCTCAGAAACCTTTATCTTCTTGTTTTGTAATGGGGAACTGCCTGGATACAGACTTTTTGTCTTCTAATGTCTTGGATTAGTTTTATTTTGACTCTACCGTGATTTATCACGTCTTCCACGTCAAGGTTATGTCAAGGTTTTCAGATTGCCGTTGGCTACCAACAAATACGTTTTTGTACTCTTTATTTGGTTTCTGCGAGAAACAACTTTAACAGTTAGTC
Source organism: Magicicada septendecula (assembly GCA_034769895.1). Classification (NCBI taxonomy): domain Eukaryota; kingdom Metazoa; phylum Arthropoda; class Insecta; order Hemiptera; family Cicadidae; genus Magicicada; species Magicicada septendecula. Next base: position 283,741,272 of record CM068372.1, on the reverse strand, counting down.
CTCGGATCTGCGTGAGATGTACACTACGTAGATTCAAACACTTCTGTAGTTTCCTTGTCAATTACCGCAGTATCGTGTGCTGACCTTGTATGAACAAAGAGTTGGTCGTAAAAATAAAAAGATTTTGTCGCACTTTATAAAGTTACTAATTTCCCATATCACCTTGAGGCCCATAAAACATCTCTCTAAAAGGCATCAAACAAACGTATCCGACTTTGTAGCCGTAAATGTCTTTGCTTGCGTAAGAGGTGAGCGTACTGGTTAATGAATGCCTAAATTATTATCATAAATAGGTCTCTCAAAGAACTACCAGCAAACGTACATAATGGTTCTGGTATTTTTTTTTATCATTTTCTCCATCGTATTTTTTTGTTATTTGTGAGTGAAACAAAGCAATAATGTGGTGGTGCTTTGGAATAACTAGCCCCATTAGAAATATTCTGGAGGGGGTCAGAGCCCTGTACCAGCATGGACATGTTCAGCGGATGCCAGACATAAGTGGTCTACGAGAATATTACACTTTGCTGCCAACCAGGAACAGAATAGAGGAAATGGGACACTGCAGAGGGAAGCATACATGAGAGAAGTGCTGAATACTAAATAGCTGCAAGCCGGCGACTCAAATAGTTAGGCATTAGTTCGTTCCCAGGTACTTGTTTCAGTAAAAATAACGTACGCTTGATTGTACATTAAAAACTCCAAACACCAAGCATAATGTCTTGCCGTTCTACTTTCCAGAGAAAACCATTTACCTATTTCTTTACATAATGAAAAAATCGGTATGGAGAACCATACATGACTTCCATATTCTAAGATTTATTTTTAAAATCATTTTCGAAATGAAATATTACCATAGATACTACTTCTTTCTACTTACTGCTTCAGCCTTAACCACAGTACTCTGGTCACTAACATATACCACCTCACGTTATCGCACTCGATTTTCACTGATGATGGAAGTCAATGGCATTGCCGAAACGTCTGGTTTTGTAGAAAACATTGGACTACGGCCAAATATCCCGGGAAGGAATTTTAACAAAAACTACTTCTTTGTTGCCGATAACGTTGTACACATATATATAAAAAATATGCATAAAATTAATGGCTTGTATAAGTTAATGATTGATCTCCATTAAGTAGTGCTCAAGTTTCCAAAGTTTTAATATTATGATGTCCGTAATTAAAACATCAGAGCAGGTTTAGTGTGTATGAGGGTTCACCGTGGACAAAAATTTTCAACATTTCCTATTGAGCATTGCTTAGAATAAATCTGCGAATCTACAGTGTACGTTTCACAGAACAAACACGCGGAAAAGAAGGAGCGCTCCGAAGTCACTCATGGACCCTCAGCATCTTGCAGAGGGTTCATTCCCTAAAGACGAAAAGTCTGTCTATGAATCGTTCCTCTGTAAACACGTGCAGTTACACTGCCCAGCGATCCACAGGAAGCAAATCGCTATCCACGCTGGACACTTTTTCGGCTTGCAATGGTTATGTTGGTATGGGTTCGGCACTTTCCATTTAAAAACCGTGCAAATGTAAGAAAATAAACATGAATGAGGCCAGAAATAACGCGAATTGTGTGTGTGTGTGTGTGTGTGTGTGTGTGTGTGTGTGTGTGTGTGTGTGTGTGTGTGTGTGTGTGTGTGTGTGTGTGTGTGTGTGTGTGTGTGTGTGTGTGTGTGTGTGTGTGTGTGTGTGTGTGTGTGTGTGTGTGTGTGTGTGTTCCCTGCCTTTTTATTGCGGTAGTGATAATAATAAAATGGAAACGTAAACAGTACATAACTGAGATATGCTTGCCTGCCACGCACGATATATTTTCTCTTATACATGACTAGCAGAATACCCGTGCTTCGCTACGGAGTTTTACGTTGTACGTAATGAAAATGTTAGTTTAATTAATAAAGTTTAATTAAAGTAGGCTTCTTAAAAATAATTAGCTGTTGCCCACAACTTCGTTCGCGTGGTCTTCAATTTAATGCGATAATATATTTAGAACAGAATCTATTCTATTGGGTTGCCATAGTAACCAGATCTAATAGTTTTTTAAGACCGCAAAGGACCCCCCAGAGGATCGTATCGAAAAAAACACCTGTCCTATGTTGGTTCTCCCGTTGCGTAAAATATTTGTGCCAAGTTTGGTTGAAATCGGTCCAATGGTTTAGGTGGAGACGTGGAAGACCCCAAAGGACCCCCCAAAGGATCGTATAGAAAAAAAACAATTGTCCTATGTTGGTTCTCCCTTTGCGTAAAATATTTGTGCCAAGTTTGGTTGAAATCGGTCCAGTGGTTTAGGAGGCGATGTGGAAGACCCCAAAGAACCCCCAAAAGGACCCCATCGAAAAAACACCTATCCTATGTTGGTTCTCCCGTTGCGTAAAATATTTGTGCCAAGTTTGGTTGAAATCGGTACAGTGGTTTAGGAGGAGATGTGGAAGAAACCTTCGCGGACGTGCGCACAACAACTCACCGAAGTTTCATCGCAATCGGATGAATGGTATAGGAACGCATACGGGACAAACAAAGAAACATTCATTTTTATATATAAGATGTAAACTATACCACTTACTTGACATAAATCGTGATAGCTAAGCTAATGTACAACATATATGTATTAATTATACACATAAATGTTCCTCGATAGACACTCTATCTATTGGCGAAAACTTGAATAAAATCCGTTCAGTACTTCCTGAGATTAGCGATTTCAAACACAGAGAGAAAACGGACCGACTTTACTTTATACTATGTACAGATTTACATTAAAATGAAAAAATTATAATTTTATTGCCTGGCAACAAAATTATTTTATTTTTTACAATTACCATTGTTTGAAAAAGTTTAAATGAATTTTCAAGTACTTTACTCTTGTTAAAACGTAAAAGGTTGCAGGTAAACTACCCCTTCCCCTTAACCGATCTTCACCAAAATCAAAAGGCCTTGAGTCCTCTACAATACAGTGACGTATGCAAAAAATTATTTGATTCTGTTTGAATATGTGGCAGTTACCGTTCGTCATAGAAAATACGCTTGATAAAAAAAACGTTGCTGGTAAACTACGCCTTCCTCTTAACCGATCTTCACCAAAAACAATAGGGCGTGAGCACTCTACAAATCACGGCGGTATGCAAAAAATTATTTGATTCGTTTGAATTTGCGGCTGTTATCGTTTGCCATAGAAAATACCCTTGATAAAAAAAACGCTGCTGGTAAACTACCCCTTTCCCTTAACCGATCTTCACCAAAAACAATAGGTCTTGAGAACTCTGCAATTTAGGGCTGTATGCAAATAATCTTTTGATTCTGTTTGAATTTGCGGCTGTTATCGTTTGTCATAGGAAATACCCTTGTTAAAACATAAAACGTTATTGGTAAACTACCCCTTTCCTTTAACCGATCTTCACCAAAAACAATAGGTCTTGAGAACTCTACAATTCAGGGCTGTATGCGAAACATTATTTGATTCTGTTTGAATTTGCGGCTGTTATCGTTTGCCAAAAAAAAAAATTTCCCTTGATAAAAAAAAACCGTTGCTGGTAAACTACCCCTTTCCCTCAGCCGATCTTCACCAAAAACAATAGGTCGTGAGTACTCTACAAATCAGGGGTGTATGCAAAAAATTATTTGATTCTGTTTGAATTTGCGGCAGTTATCGTTTGCCATAGAAAACAAAATCTACAGACACACAGACACACACACACACACAGACACTTTTCGGAAAAAACTTTTTTCATGTTTTGAGTGTAGTAGAATCAGAATCTGCAATAATCTCGAACACGATTTTTTTTGCCATCACCATACTTCCATTCCTTAAGGAATATGGAAGTAAAAATGACAAAATTTAATTTTTAATCACTATCTAAAGCGTATTAAATAATTCAAAACTTACGCTTCTCGGTCATTAATAGGATCTTAGTTCTAAACACGTAATGTACCGGTATTACCAAATGTAATTGCTGAATATGCTCAGAAACCTTTATCTTCTTGTTTTGTAATGGGGAACTGCCTGGATACAGACTTTTTGTCTTCTAATGTCTTGGATTAGTTTTATTTTGACTCTACCGTGATTTATCACGTCTTCCACGTCAAGGTTATGTCAAGGTTTTCAGATTGCCGTTGGCTACCAACAAATACGTTTTTGTACTCTTTATTTGGTTTCTGCGAGAAACAACTTTAACAGTTAGTCCTCGGATCTGCGTGAGATGTACACTACGTAGATTCAAACACTTCTGTAGTTTCCTTGTCAATTACCGCAGTATCGTGTGCTGACCTTGTATGAACAAAGAGTTGGTCGTAAAAATAAAAAGATTTTGTCGCACTTTATAAAGTTACTAATTTCCCATATCACCTTGAGGCCCATAAAACATCTCTCTAAAAGGCATCAAACAAACGTATCCGACTTTGTAGCCGTAAATGTCTTTGCTTGCGTAAGAGGTGAGCGTACTGGTTAATGAATGCCTAAATTATTATCATAAATAGGTCTCTCAAAGAACTACCAGCAAACGTACATAATGGTTCTGGTATTTTTTTTTATCATTTTCTCCATCGTATTTTTTTGTTATTTGTGAGTGAAACAAAGCAATAATGTGGTGGTGCTTTGGAATAACTAGCCCCATTAGAAATATTCTGGAGGGGGTCAGAGCCCTGTACCAGCATGGACATGTTCAGCGGATGCCAGACATAAGTGGTCTACGAGAATATTACACTTTGCTGCCAACCAGGAACAGAATAGAGGAAATGGGACACTGCAGAGGGAAGCATACATGAGAGAAGTGCTGAATACTAAATAGCTGCAAGCCGGCGACTCAAATAGTTAGGCATTAGTTCGTTCCCAGGTACTTGTTTCAGTAAAAATAACGTACGCTTGATTGTACATTAAAAACTCCAAACACCAAGCATAATGTCTTGCCGTTCTACTTTCCAGAGAAAACCATTTACCTATTTCTTTACATAATGAAAAAATCGGTATGGAGAACCATACATGACTTCCATATTCTAAGATTTATTTTTAAAATCATTTTCGAAATGAAATATTACCATAGATACTACTTCTTTCTACTTACTGCTTCAGCCTTAACCACAGTACTCTGGTCACTAACATATACCACCTCACGTTATCGCACTCGATTTTCACTGATGATGGAAGTCAATGGCATTGCCGAAACGTCTGGTTTTGTAGAAAACATTGGACTACGGCCAAATATCCCGGGAAGGAATTTTAACAAAAACTACTTCTTTGTTGCCGATAACGTTGTACACATATATATAAAAAATATGCATAAAATTAATGGCTTGTATAAGTTAATGATTGATCTCCATTAAGTAGTGCTCAAGTTTCCAAAGTTTTAATATTATGATGTCCATAATTAAAACATCAGAGCAGGTTTAGTGTGTATGAGGGTTCACCGTGGACAAAAATTTTCAACATTTCCTATTGAGCATTGCTTAGAATAAATCTGCGAATCTACAGTGTACGTTTCACAGAACAAACACGCGGAAAAGAAGGAGCGCTCCGAAGTCACTCATGGACCCTCAGCATCTTGCAGAGGGTTCATTCCCTAAAGACGAAAAGTCTGTCTATGAATCGTTCCTCTGTAAACACGTGCAGTTACACTGCCCAGCGATCCACAGGAAGCAAATCGCTATCCACGCTGGACACTTTTTCGGCTTGCAATGGTTATGTTGGTATGGGTTCGGCACTTTCCATTTAAAAACCGTGCAAATGTAAGAAAATAAACATGAATGAGGCCAGAAATAACGCGAATTGTGTGTGTGTGTGTGTGTGTGTGTGTGTGTGTGTGTGTGTGTGTGTGTGTGTGTGTGTGTGTGTGTGTGTGTGTGTGTTCCCTGCCTTTTTATTGCGGTAGTGATAATAATAAAATGGAAACGTAAACAGTACATAACTGAGATATGCTTGCCTGCCACGCACGATATATTTTCTCTTATACATGACTAGCAGAATACCCGTGCTTCGCTACGGAGTTTTACGTTGTACGTAATGAAAATGTTAGTTTAATTAATAAAGTTTAATTAAAGTAGGCTTCTTAAAAATAATTAGCTGTTGCCCACAACTTCGTTCGCGTGGTCTTCAATTTAATGCGATAATATATTTAGAACAGAATCTATTCTATTGGGTTGCCATAGTAACCAGATCTAATAGTTTTTTAAGACCGCAAAGGACCCCCCAGAGGATCGTATCGAAAAAAACACCTGTCCTATGTTGGTTCTCCCGTTGCGTAAAATATTTGTGCCAAGTTTGGTTGAAATCGGTCCAATGGTTTAGGTGGAGACGTGGAAGACCCCAAAGGACCCCCCAAAGGATCGTATAGAAAAAAAACAATTGTCCTATGTTGGTTCTCCCTTTGCGTAAAATATTTGTGCCAAGTTTGGTTGAAATCGGTCCAGTGGTTTAGGAGGCGATGTGGAAGACCCCAAAGAACCCCCAAAAGGACCCCATCGAAAAAACACCTATCCTATGTTGGTTCTCCCGTTGCGTAAAATATTTGTGCCAAGTTTGGTTGAAATCGGTACAGTGGTTTAGGAGGAGATGTGGAAGAAACCTTCGCGGACGTGCGCACAACAACTCACCGAAGTTTCATCGCAATCGGATGAATGGTATAGGAACGCATACGGGACAAACAAAGAAACATTCATTTTTATATATAAGATGTAAACTATACCACTTACTTGACATAAATCGTGATAGCTAAGCTAATGTACAACATATATGTATTAATTATACACATAAATGTTCCTCGATAGACACTCTATCTATTGGCGAAAACTTGAATAAAATCCGTTCAGTACTTCCTGAGATTAGCGATTTCAAACACAGAGAGAAAACGGACCGACTTTACTTTATACTATGTACAGATTTACATTAAAATGAAAAAATTATAATTTTATTGCCTGGCAACAAAATTATTTTATTTTTTACAATTACCATTGTTTGAAAAAGTTTAAATGAATTTTCAAGTACTTTACTCTTGTTAAAACGTAAAAGGTTGCAGGTAAACTACCCCTTCCCCTTAACCGATCTTCACCAAAATCAAAAGGCCTTGAGTCCTCTACAATACAGTGACGTATGCAAAAAATTATTTGATTCTGTTTGAATATGTGGCAGTTACCGTTCGTCATAGAAAATACGCTTGATAAAAAAAACGTTGCTGGTAAACTACGCCTTCCTCTTAACCGATCTTCACCAAAAACAATAGGGCGTGAGCACTCTACAAATCACGGCGGTATGCAAAAAATTATTTGATTCGTTTGAATTTGCGGCTGTTATCGTTTGCCATAGAAAATACCCTTGATAAAAAAAACGCTGCTGGTAAACTACCCCTTTCCCTTAACCGATCTTCACCAAAAACAATAGGTCTTGAGAACTCTGCAATTTAGGGCTGTATGCAAATAATCTTTTGATTCTGTTTGAATTTGCGGCTGTTATCGTTTGTCATAGGAAATACCCTTGTTAAAACATAAAACGTTATTGGTAAACTACCCCTTTCCTTTAACCGATCTTCACCAAAAACAATAGGTCTTGAGAACTCTACAATTCAGGGCTGTATGCGAAACATTATTTGATTCTGTTTGAATTTGCGGCTGTTATCGTTTGCCAAAAAAAAAAATTTCCCTTGATAAAAAAAAACCGTTGCTGGTAAACTACCCCTTTCCCTCAGCCGATCTTCACCAAAAACAATAGGTCGTGAGTACTCTACAAATCAGGGGTGTATGCAAAAAATTATTTGATTCTGTTTGAATTTGCGGCAGTTATCGTTTGCCATAGAAAAAAAAATCTACAGACACACAGACACACACACACACACAGACACTTTTCGGAAAAAACTTTTTTCATGTTTTGAGTGTAGTAGAATCAGAATCTGCAATAATCTCGAACACGATTTTTTTTGCCATCACCATACTTCCATTCCTTAAGGAATATGGAAGTAAAAATGACAAAATTTAATTTTTAATCACTATCTAAAGCGTATTAAATAATTCAAAACTTACGCTTCTCGGTCATTAATAGGATCTTAGTTCTAAACACGTAATGTACCGGTATTACCAAATGTAATTGCTGAATATGCTCAGAAACCTTTATCTTCTTGTTTTGTAATGGGGAACTGCCTGGATACAGACTTTTTGTCTTCTAATGTCTTGGATTAGTTTTATTTTGACTCTACCGTGATTTATCACGTCTTCCACGTCAAGGTTATGTCAAGGTTTTCAGATTGCCGTTGGCTACCAACAAATACGTTTTTGTACTCTTTATTTGGTTTCTGCGAGAAACAACTTTAACAGTTAGTCCTCGGATCTGCGTGAGATGTACACTACGTAGATTCAAACACTTCTGTAGTTTCCTTGTCAATTACCGCAGTATCGTGTGCTGACCTTGTATGAACAAAGAGTTGGTCGTAAAAATAAAAAGATTTTGTCGCACTTTATAAAGTTACTAATTTCCCATATCACCTTGAGGCCCATAAAACATCTCTCTAAAAGGCATCAAACAAACGTATCCGACTTTGTAGCCGTAAATGTCTTTGCTTGCGTAAGAGGTGAGCGTACTGGTTAATGAATGCCTAAATTATTATCATAAATAGGTCTCTCAAAGAACTACCAGCAAACGTACATAATGGTTCTGGTATTTTTTTTTATCATTTTCTCCATCGTATTTTTTTGTTATTTGTGAGTGAAACAAAGCAATAATGTGGTGGTGCTTTGGAATAACTAGCCCCATTAGAAATATTCTGGAGGGGGTCAGAGCCCTGTACCAGCATGGACATGTTCAGCGGATGCCAGACATAAGTGGTCTACGAGAATATTACACTTTGCTGCCAACCAGGAACAGAATAGAGGAAATGGGACACTGCAGAGGGAAGCATACATGAGAGAAGTGCTGAATACTAAATAGCTGCAAGCCGGCGACTCAAATAGTTAGGCATTAGTTCGTTCCCAGGTACTTGTTTCAGTAAAAATAACGTACGCTTGATTGTACATTAAAAACTCCAAACACCAAGCATAATGTCTTGCCGTTCTACTTTCCAGAGAAAACCATTTACCTATTTCTTTACATAATGAAAAAATCGGTATGGAGAACCATACATGACTTCCATATTCTAAGATTTATTTTTAAAATCATTTTCGAAATGAAATATTACCATAGATACTACTTCTTTCTACTTACTGCTTCAGCCTTAACCACAGTACTCTGGTCACTAACATATACCACCTCACGTTATCGCACTCGATTTTCACTGATGATGGAAGTCAATGGCATTGCCGAAACGTCTGGTTTTGTAGAAAACATTGGACTACGGCCAAATATCCCGGGAAGGAATTTTAACAAAAACTACTTCTTTGTTGCCGATAACGTTGTACACATATATATAAAAAATATGCATAAAATTAATGGCTTGTATAAGTTAATGATTGATCTCCATTAAGTAGTGCTCAAGTTTCCAAAGTTTTAATATTATGATGTCCATAATTAAAACATCAGAGCAGGTTTAGTGTGTATGAGGGTTCACCGTGGACAAAAATTTTCAACATTTCCTATTGAGCATTGCTTAGAATAAATCTGCGAATCTACAGTGTACGTTTCACAGAACAAACACGCGGAAAAGAAGGAGCGCTCCGAAGTCACTCATGGACCCTCAGCATCTTGCAGAGGGTTCATTCCCTAAAGACGAAAAGTCTGTCTATGAATCGTTCCTCTGTAAACACGTGCAGTTACACTGCCCAGCGATCCACAGGAAGCAAATCGCTATCCACGCTGGACACTTTTTCGGCTTGCAATGGTTATGTTGGTATGGGTTCGGCACTTTCCATTTAAAAACCGTGCAAATGTAAGAAAATAAACATGAATGAGGCCAGAAATAACGCGAATTGTGTGTGCGTGTGCGTGTGTGTGTGTGTGTGTGTGTGTGTGTGTGTGTGTGTGTGTGTGTGTGTGTGTGTGTGTGTGTGTGTGTGTGTGTGTGTGTGTGTGTGTGTGTGTGTGTGTGTGTGTGTGTGTGTGTGTGTGTGTGTGTGTGTGTGTGTGTGTGTGTGTGTGTGTGTGTGTGTGTTCCCTGCCTTTTTATTGCGGTAGTGATAATAATAAAATGGAAACGTAAACAGTACATAACTGAGATATGCTTGCCTGCCACGCACGATATATTTTCTCTTATACATGACTAGCAGAATACCCGTGCTTCGCTACGGAGTTTTACGTTGTACGTAATGAAAATGTTAGTTTAATTAATAAAGTTTAATTAAAGTAGGCTTCTTAAAAATAATTAGCTGTTGCCCACAACTTCGTTCGCGTGGTCTTCAATTTAATGCGATAATATATTTAGAACAGAATCTATTCTATTGTTGCCATAGTAACCAGATCTAATAGTTTTTTAAGACCGCAAAGGACCCCCCAGAGGATCGTATCGAAAAAACACCTGTCCTATGTTGGTTTATCTTGTCCGTTGCGTAAAATATTTGTGCCAAGTTTGGTTGAAATCGGTCCAATGGTTTAGGTGGAGACGTGGAAGACCCAAAGGACCCCCCAAAGGATCGTATAGAAAAAAAACAATTGTCCTATGTTGGTTCTCCCTTTGCGTAAAATATTTGTGCCAAGTTTGGTTGAAATCGGTCCAGTGGTTTAGGAGGCGATGTGGAAGACCCCAAAGAACCCCCAAAAGGACCCCATCGAAAAAACACCTATCCTATGTTGGTTCTCCGTTGCGTAAAATATTTGTGCCAAGTTTGGTTGAAATCGGTACAGTGGTTTAGGAGGAGATGTGGAAGAAACCTTCGCGGACGTGCGCACAACAACTCACCGAAGTTTCATCGCAATCGGATGAATGGTATAGGAACGCATACGGGACAAACAAAGAAACATTCATTTTTATATATAAGATGTAAACTATACCACTTACTTGACATAAATCGTGATAGCTAAGCTAATGTACAACATATATGTATTAATTATACACATAAATGTTCCTCGATAGACACTCTATCTATTGGCGAAAACTTGAATAAAATCCGTTCAGTACTTCCTGAGATTAGCGATTTCAAACACAGAGAGAAAACGGACCGACTTTACTTTATACTATGTACAGATTTACATTAAAATGAAAAAATTATAATTTTATTGCCTGGCAACAAAATTATTTTATTTTTTACAATTACCATTGTTTGAAAAAGTTTAAATGAATTTTCAAGTACTTTACTCTTGTTAAAACGTAAAAGGTTGCAGGTAAACTACCCCTTCCCCTTAACCGATCTTCACCAAAATCAAAAGGCCTTGAGTCCTCTACAATACAGTGACGTATGCAAAAAATTATTTGATTCTGTTTGAATATGTGGCAGTTACCGTTCGTCATAGAAAATACGCTTGATAAAAAAAACGTTGCTGGTAAACTACGCCTCCCTCTTAACCGATCTTCACCAAAAACAATAGGGCGTGAGCACTCTACAAATCACGGCGGTATGCAAAAAATTATTTGATTCGTTTGAATTTGCGGCTGTTATCGTTTGCCATAGAAAATACCCTTGATAAAAAAAACGCTGCTGGTAAACTACCCCTTTCCCTTAACCGATCTTCACCAAAAACAATAGGTCTTGAGAACTCTGCAATTTAGGGCTGTATGCAAATAATCTTTTGATTCTGTTTGAATTTGCGGCTGTTATCGTTTGTCATAGGAAATACCCTTGTTAAAACATAAAACGTTATTGGTAAACTACCCCTTTCCTTTAACCGATCTTCACCAAAAACAATAGGTCTTGAGAACTCTACAATTCAGGGCTGTATGCGAAACATTATTTGATTCTGTTTGAATTTGCGGCTGTTATCGTTTGCCAAAAAAAAAAATTTCCCTTGATAAAAAAAAACCGTTGCTGGTAAACTACCCCTTTCCCTCAGCCGATCTTCACCAAAAACAATAGGTCGTGAGTACTCTACAAATCAGGGGTGTATGCAAAAAATTATTTGATTCTGTTTGAATTTGCGGCAGTTATCGTTTGCCATAGAAAAAAAAATCTACAGACACACAGACACACACACACACACAGACACTTTTCGGAAAAAACTTTTTTCATGTTTTGAGTGTAGTAGAATCAGAATCTGCAATAATCTCGAACACGATTTTTTTTGCCATCACCATACTTCCATTCCTTAAGGAATATGGAAGTAAAAATGACAAAATTTAATTTTTAATCACTATCTAAAGCGTATTAAATAATTCAAAACTTACGCTTCTCGGTCATTAATAGGATCTTAGTTCTAAACACGTAATGTACCGGTATTACCAAATGTAATTGCTGAATATGCTCAGAAACCTTTATCTTCTTGTTTTGTAATGGGGAACTGCCTGGATACAGACTTTTTGTCTTCTAATGTCTTGGATTAGTTTTATTTTGACTCTACCGTGATTTATCACGTCTTCCACGTCAAGGTTATGTCAAGGTTTTCAGATTGCCGTTGGCTACCAACAAATACGTTTTTGTACTCTTTATTTGGTTTCTGCGAGAAACAACTTTAACAGTTAGTCCTCGGATCTGCGTGAGATGTACACTACGTAGATTCAAACACTTCTGTAGTTTCCTTGTCAATTACCGCAGTATCGTGTGCTGACCTTGTATGAACAAAGAGTTGGTCGTAAAAATAAAAAGATTTTGTCGCACTTTATAAAGTTACTAATTTCCCATATCACCTTGAGGCCCATAAAACATCTCTCTAAAAGGCATCAAACAAACGTATCCGACTTTGTAGCCGTAAATGTCTTTGCTTGCGTAAGAGGTGAGCGTACTGGTTAATGAATGCCTAAATTATTATCATAAATAGGTCTCTCAAAGAACTACCAGCAAACGTACATAATGGTTCTGGTATTTTTTTTTATCATTTTCTCCATCGTATTTTTTTGTTATTTGTGAGTGAAACAAAGCAATAATGTGGTGGTGCTTTGGAATAACTAGCCCCATTAGAAATATTCTGGAGGGGGTCAGAGCCCTGTACCAGCATGGACATGTTCAGCGGATGCCAGACATAAGTGGTCTACGAGAATATTACACTTTGCTGCCAACCAGGAACAGAATAGAGGAAATGGGACACTGCAGAGGGAAGCATACATGAGAGAAGTGCTGAATACTAAATAGCTGCAAGCCGGCGACTCAAATAGTTAGGCATTAGTTCGTTCCCAGGTACTTGTTTCAGTAAAAATAACGTACGCTTGATTGTACATTAAAAACTCCAAACACCAAGCATAATGTCTTGCCGTTCTACTTTCCAGAGAAAACCATTTACCTATTTCTTTACATAATGAAAAAATCGGTATGGAGAACCATACATGACTTCCATATTCTAAGATTTATTTTTAAAATCATTTTCGAAATGAAATATTACCATAGATACTACTTCTTTCTACTTACTGCTTCAGCCTTAACCACAGTACTCTGGTCACTAACATATACCACCTCACGTTATCGCACTCGATTTTCACTGATGATGGAAGTCAATGGCATTGCCGAAACGTCTGGTTTTGTAGAAAACATTGGACTACGGCCAAATATCCCGGGAAGGAATTTTAACAAAAACTACTTCTTTGTTGCCGATAACGTTGTACACATATATATAAAAAATATGCATAAAATTAATGGCTTGTATAAGTTAATGATTGATCTCCATTAAGTAGTGCTCAAGTTTCCAAAGTTTTAATATTATGATGTCCATAATTAAAACATCAGAGCAGGTTTAGTGTGTATGAGGGTTCACCGTGGACAAAAATTTTCAACATTTCCTATTGAGCATTGCTTAGAATAAATCTGCGAATCTACAGTGTACGTTTCACAGAACAAACACGCGGAAAAGAAGGAGCGCTCCGAAGTCACTCATGGACCCTCAGCATCTTGCAGAGGGTTCATTCCCTAAAGACGAAAAGTCTGTCTATGAATCGTTCCTCTGTAAACACGTGCAGTTACACTGCCCAGCGATCCACAGGAAGCAAATCGCTATCCACGCTGGACACTTTTTCGGCTTGCAATGGTTATGTTGGTATGGGTTCGGCACTTTCCATTTAAAAACCGTGCAAATGTAAGAAAATAAACATGAATGAGGCCAGAAATAACGCGAATTGTGTGTGTGTGTGTGTGTGTGTGTGTGTGTGTGTGTGTGTGTGTGTGTGTGTGTGTGTGTGTGTGTGTGTGTGTGTTCCCTGCCTTTTTATTGCGGTAGTGATAATAATAAAATGGAAACGTAAACAGTACATAACTGAGATATGCTTGCCTGCCACGCACGATATATTTTCTCTTATACATGACTAGCAGAATACCCGTGCTTCGCTACGGAGTTTTACGTTGTACGTAATGAAAATGTTAGTTTAATTAATAAAGTTTAATTAAAGTAGGCTTCTTAAAAATAATTAGCTGTTGCCCACAACTTCGTTCGCGTGGTCTTCAATTTAATGCGATAATATATTTAGAACAGAATCTATTCTATTGGGTTGCCATAGTAACCAGATCTAATAGTTTTTTAAGACCGCAAAGGACCCCCCAGAGGATCGTATCGAAAAAAACACCTGTCCTATGTTGGTTCTCCCGTTGCGTAAAATATTTGTGCCAAGTTTGGTTGAAATCGGTCCAATGGTTTAGGTGGAGACGTGGAAGACCCCAAAGGACCCCCCAAAGGATCGTATAGAAAAAAAACAATTGTCCTATGTTGGTTCTCCCTTTGCGTAAAATATTTGTGCCAAGTTTGGTTGAAATCGGTCCAGTGGTTTAGGAGGCGATGTGGAAGACCCCAAAGAACCCCCAAAAGGACCCCATCGAAAAAACACCTATCCTATGTTGGTTCTCCCGTTGCGTAAAATATTTGTGCCAAGTTTGGTTGAAATCGGTACAGTGGTTTAGGAGGAGATGTGGAAGAAACCTTCGCGGACGTGCGCACAACAACTCACCGAAGTTTCATCGCAATCGGATGAATGGTATAGGAACGCATACGGGACAAACAAAGAAACATTCATTTTTATATATAAGATGTAAACTATACCACTTACTTGACATAAATCGTGATAGCTAAGCTAATGTACAACATATATGTATTAATTATACACATAAATGTTCCTCGATAGACACTCTATCTATTGGCGAAAACTTGAATAAAATCCGTTCAGTACTTCCTGAGATTAGCGATTTCAAACACAGAGAGAAAACGGACCGACTTTACTTTATACTATGTACAGATTTACATTAAAATGAAAAAATTATAATTTTATTGCCTGGCAACAAAATTATTTTATTTTTTACAATTACCATTGTTTGAAAAAGTTTAAATGAATTTTCAAGTACTTTACTCTTGTTAAAACGTAAAAGGTTGCAGGTAAACTACCCCTTCCCCTTAACCGATCTTCACCAAAATCAAAAGGCCTTGAGTCCTCTACAATACAGTGACGTATGCAAAAAATTATTTGATTCTGTTTGAATATGTGGCAGTTACCGTTCGTCATAGAAAATACGCTTGATAAAAAAAACGTTGCTGGTAAACTACGCCTTCCTCTTAACCGATCTTCACCAAAAACAATAGGGCGTGAGCACTCTACAAATCACGGCGGTATGCAAAAAATTATTTGATTCGTTTGAATTTGCGGCTGTTATCGTTTGCCATAGAAAATACCCTTGATAAAAAAAACGCTGCTGGTAAACTACCCCTTTCCCTTAACCGATCTTCACCAAAAACAATAGGTCTTGAGAACTCTGCAATTTAGGGCTGTATGCAAATAATCTTTTGATTCTGTTTGAATTTGCGGCTGTTATCGTTTGTCATAGGAAATACCCTTGTTAAAACATAAAACGTTATTGGTAAACTACCCCTTTCCTTTAACCGATCTTCACCAAAAACAATAGGTCTTGAGAACTCTACAATTCAGGGCTGTATGCGAAACATTATTTGATTCTGTTTGAATTTGCGGCTGTTATCGTTTGCCAAAAAAAAAAATTTCCCTTGATAAAAAAAAACCGTTGCTGGTAAACTACCCCTTTCCCTCAGCCGATCTTCACCAAAAACAATAGGTCGTGAGTACTCTACAAATCAGGGGTGTATGCAAAAAATTATTTGATTCTGTTTGAATTTGCGGCAGTTATCGTTTGCCATAGAAAACAAAATCTACAGACACACAGACACACACACACACACAGACACTTTTCGGAAAAAACTTTTTTCATGTTTTGAGTGTAGTAGAATCAGAATCTGCAATAATCTCGAACACGATTTTTTTTGCCATCACCATACTTCCATTCCTTAAGGAATATGGAAGTAAAAATGACAAAATTTAATTTTTAATCACTATCTAAAGCGTATTAAATAATTCAAAACTTACGCTTCTCGGTCATTAATAGGATCTTAGTTCTAAACACGTAATGTACCGGTATTACCAAATGTAATTGCTGAATATGCTCAGAAACCTTTATCTTCTTGTTTTGTAATGGGGAACTGCCTGGATACAGACTTTTTGTCTTCTAATGTCTTGGATTAGTTTTATTTTGACTCTACCGTGATTTATCACGTCTTCCACGTCAAGGTTATGTCAAGGTTTTCAGATTGCCGTTGGCTACCAACAAATACGTTTTTGTACTCTTTATTTGGTTTCTGCGAGAAACAACTTTAACAGTTAGTCCTCGGATCTGCGTGAGATGTACACTACGTAGATTCAAACACTTCTGTAGTTTCCTTGTCAATTACCGCAGTATCGTGTGCTGACCTTGTATGAACAAAGAGTTGGTCGTAAAAATAAAAAGATTTTGTCGCACTTTATAAAGTTACTAATTTCCCATATCACCTTGAGGCCCATAAAACATCTCTCTAAAAGGCATCAAACAAACGTATCCGACTTTGTAGCCGTAAATGTCTTTGCTTGCGTAAGAGGTGAGCGTACTGGTTAATGAATGCCTAAATTATTATCATAAATAGGTCTCTCAAAGAACTACCAGCAAACGTACATAATGGTTCTGGTATTTTTTTTTATCATTTTCTCCATCGTATTTTTTTGTTATTTGTGAGTGAAACAAAGCAATAATGTGGTGGTGCTTTGGAATAACTAGCCCCATTAGAAATATTCTGGAGGGGGTCAGAGCCCTGTACCAGCATGGACATGTTCAGCGGATGCCAGACATAAGTGGTCTACGAGAATATTACACTTTGCTGCCAACCAGGAACAGAATAGAGGAAATGGGACACTGCAGAGGGAAGCATACATGAGAGAAGTGCTGAATACTAAATAGCTGCAAGCCGGCGACTCAAATAGTTAGGCATTAGTTCGTTCCCAGGTACTTGTTTCAGTAAAAATAACGTACGCTTGATTGTACATTAAAAACTCCAAACACCAAGCATAATGTCTTGCCGTTCTACTTTCCAGAGAAAACCATTTACCTATTTCTTTACATAATGAAAAAATCGGTATGGAGAACCATACATGACTTCCATATTCTAAGATTTATTTTTAAAATCATTTTCGAAATGAAATATTACCATAGATACTACTTCTTTCTACTTACTGCTTCAGCCTTAACCACAGTACTCTGGTCACTAACATATACCACCTCACGTTATCGCACTCGATTTTCACTGATGATGGAAGTCAATGGCATTGCCGAAACGTCTGGTTTTGTAGAAAACATTGGACTACGGCCAAATATCCCGGGAAGGAATTTTAACAAAAACTACTTCTTTGTTGCCGATAACGTTGTACACATATATATAAAAAATATGCATAAAATTAATGGCTTGTATAAGTTAATGATTGATCTCCATTAAGTAGTGCTCAAGTTTCCAAAGTTTTAATATTATGATGTCCATAATTAAAACATCAGAGCAGGTTTAGTGTGTATGAGGGTTCACCGTGGACAAAAATTTTCAACATTTCCTATTGAGCATTGCTTAGAATAAATCTGCGAATCTACAGTGTACGTTTCACAGAACAAACACGCGGAAAAGAAGGAGCGCTCCGAAGTCACTCATGGACCCTCAGCATCTTGCAGAGGGTTCATTCCCTAAAGACGAAAAGTCTGTCTATGAATCGTTCCTCTGTAAACACGTGCAGTTACACTGCCCAGCGATCCACAGGAAGCAAATCGCTATCCACGCTGGACACTTTTTCGGCTTGCAATGGTTATGTTGGTATGGGTTCGGCACTTTCCATTTAAAAACCGTGCAAATGTAAGAAAATAAACATGAATGAGGCCAGAAATAACGCGAATTGTGTGTGCGTGTGCGTGTGTGTGTGTGTGTGTGTGTGTGTGTGTGTGTGTGTGTGTGTGTGTGTGTGTGTGTGTGTGTGTGTGTGTGTGTGTGTGTGTGTGTGTGTGTGTGTGTGTGTGTGTGTGTGTGTGTGTGTGTGTGTGTGTGTGTGTGTGTGTGTGTGTGTGTGTGTGTGTGTGTGTGTTCCCTGCCTTTTTATTGCGGTAGTGATAATAATAAAATGGAAACGTAAACAGTACATAACTGAGATATGCTTGCCTGCCACGCACGATATATTTTCTCTTATACATGACTAGCAGAATACCCGTGCTTCGCTACGGAGTTTTACGTTGTACGTAATGAAAATGTTAGTTTAATTAATAAAGTTTAATTAAAGTAGGCTTCTTAAAAATAATTAGCTGTTGCCCACAACTTCGTTCGCGTGGTCTTCAATTTAATGCGATAATATATTTAGAACAGAATCTATTCTATTGGGTTGCCATAGTAACCAGATCTAATAGTTTTTTAAGACCGCAAAGGACCCCCCAGAGGATCGTATCGAAAAAAACACCTGTCCTATGTTGGTTCTCCCGTTGCGTAAAATATTTGTGCCAAGTTTGGTTGAAATCGGTCCAATGGTTTAGGTGGAGACGTGGAAGACCCCAAAGGACCCCCCAAAGGATCGTATAGAAAAAAAACAATTGTCCTATGTTGGTTCTCCCTTTGCGTAAAATATTTGTGCCAAGTTTGGTTGAAATCGGTCCAGTGGTTTAGGAGGCGATGTGGAAGACCCCAAAGAACCCCCAAAAGGACCCCATCGAAAAAACACCTATCCTATGTTGGTTCTCCCGTTGCGTAAAATATTTGTGCCAAGTTTGGTTGAAATCGGTACAGTGGTTTAGGAGGAGATGTGGAAGAAACCTTCGCGGACGTGCGCACAACAACTCACCGAAGTTTCATCGCAATCGGATGAATGGTATAGGAACGCATACGGGACAAACAAAGAAACATTCATTTTTATATATAAGATGTAAACTATACCACTTACTTGACATAAATCGTGATAGCTAAGCTAATGTACAACATATATGTATTAATTATACACATAAATGTTCCTCGATAGACACTCTATCTATTGGCGAAAACTTGAATAAAATCCGTTCAGTACTTCCTGAGATTAGCGATTTCAAACACAGAGAGAAAACGGACCGACTTTACTTTATACTATGTACAGATTTACATTAAAATGAAAAAATTATAATTTTATTGCCTGGCAACAAAATTATTTTATTTTTTACAATTACCATTGTTTGAAAAAGTTTAAATGAATTTTCAAGTACTTTACTCTTGTTAAAACGTAAAAGGTTGCAGGTAAACTACCCCTTCCCCTTAACCGATCTTCACCAAAATCAAAAGGCCTTGAGTCCTCTACAATACAGTGACGTATGCAAAAAATTATTTGATTCTGTTTGAATATGTGGCAGTTACCGTTCGTCATAGAAAATACGCTTGATAAAAAAAACGTTGCAGGTAAACTACGCCTTCCTCTTAACCGATCTTCACCAAAAACAATAGGGCGTGAGTACTCTACAAATCACGGCGGTATGCAAAAAATTATTTGATTCGTTTGAATTTGCGGCTGTTATCGTTTGCCATAGAAAATACCCTTGATAAAAAAACGCTGCTGGTAAACTACCCCTTTCCCTTAACCGATCTTCACCAAAAACAATAGGTCTTGAGAACTCTGCAATATAGGGCTGTATGCAAATAATCTTTTGATTCTGTTTGAAATTGCGGCTGTTATCGTTTGTCATAGGAAATACCCTTGTTAAAACATAAAACGTTATTGGTAAACTACCCCTTTCCTTTAACCGATCTTCACCAAAAACAATAGGTCTTGAGAACTCTACAATTCAGGGCTGTATGCGAAACATTATTTGATTCTGTTTGAATTTGCGGCTGTTATCGTTTGCCAAAAAAAAAAATTTCCCTTGATAAAAAAAAAACCGTTGCTGGTAAACTACCCCTTTCCCTCAACCGATCTTCACCAAAAACAATAGGTCGTGAGTACTCTACAAATCAGGGGTGTATGCAAAAAATTATTTGATTCTGTTTGAATTTGCGGCAGTTATCGTTTGCCATAGAAAAAAAAATCTACAGACACACAGACACACACACACACACAGACACTTTTCGGAAAACGACTTTTTTTCATGTTTTGAGTGTAGTAGAATCAGAATCTGCAATAATCTCGAACACGATTTTTTTTGCCATCACCATACTTCCATTCCTTAAGGAATATGGAAGTAAAATCAGAAATTAGGCCTTTACAAATCAAAATATCGGTATGGAGAACCATACATGACTTCCATATTCTAAGATTTATATTTAAAATCATTTTCAGCCAAACAGCCAGGCTGTGTCTTACCTGCCTTTTTATTGCTGTATTAAATGAAAAATATTATATTACATTAAAATGAAAAAATTATAATTTTATTGCCTGGCAACAAAATTATTTTATTTTTAACAATTACCATTGTTTCAAAAAGTTTAAATAAATTTTCAAGTACTTTACTCTTGTTAAAACGTAAAAGGTTGCAGGTAAACTACCCCTTCCCCTTAACCGATCTTCACCAAAATCGAAAGTCACTGAGACCTCTACAATTCAGGGACGTATGCAAAAAATTATTTGATTCTGTTTGAATTTGCGGCTGTTATCGTTTGCCATAGAAAATACGCTTGATAAAAAACGTTGCTGGTAAACTACCCCTTCCCCTTAACCGATCTTCACCAAAAACAATAGGTCTTGAGTACGCTACAAATCAGGGCTGTATGCAAAACATTATTTGATTCTGTTTGAATTTGCGGCTGTTATCGTTTGTCATAGAAAATACCCTTGTTAAAAAAACGTTGCAGGTAAACTACCCCTTTCCCTCAACCGATCTTCACCAAAAACAACAGGTCTTGAGAACTCTACAATTTAGGGCAGTATGCAAATAATCTTTTGATTCTGTTTGAATTTGCGGCTGTTATCGTTTGCCATAAGAAATACCCTTGTTAAAACATAAAACGTTACAGGTAAACTACCCCTTTCCCTTAACCGATCTTCACCAAAAACAATAAGTCTTGAGTACGCTACAAATCAGGGCTGTATGCAAAACATTATTTGATTCTGTTTGAATTTGCGGCTGTTATCGTTTGCCATAGAAAATACCCTTGTTAAAAAAACGTTGCAGGTAAACTACCCCTTTCCCTCAACCGAACTTCACCAAAAACAATAGGTCTTGAGAACTCTACAATTTAGGGTAGTATGCAAAAAAATCTTTTGATTCTGTTTGAATTTGCGGCTGTTATCGTTTGCCATAAAAAATACCCTTGTTAAAACATAAAACGTTACAGGTAAACTACCCCTTTCCCTTAACCGATCTTCACCAAAATCAACAGATCTTGAGAACTCTACAACTCAGGGCTGTATGCGAAATATTATTTGATTCTGTTTGAATTTGCGGCTGTTATCGTTTGTCAAACAAACAAAATTACCCTTGCTAAAAAAAACCGTTGCCGGTAAACTACCCCTTTCCCTCAACCGATCTTCACCAAAAACAATAGGTCGCGAGTACTCTGCTAATCAGGGCTGCATGCAAAAAATTATTTGATTCTGTTTGAATTTGCGGCAGTTATCGTTTGCCATAAAAAAAAATCTATAGACAGACAGACAGACAGACAGATAGACAGACAGACAGACAGACAGACACACAGACACTTTTCGGTAAACGACTTTTTTTCATGTTTTGAGTGTAGTAGAATCAGAATCTGCAATAATCTCGAACACGATTTTTTTTGCCATCACCGTACTTCCATTCCTTAAGGAATATGGAAGTAAAAATTACCCTTGATAAAAAAACCGTTGCTGGTAAACTACCCCTTTCCCTAAACCGATCTTCACCAAAAACAATAGGTCCTGAGAACTCTACAATTCAGGGCTGTATGCAAACAATTATTTGATTCTGTTTGAATATGCGGCTTTTATCGTTTGACACAGAAAATACCCTTGTTAAAACATAAAACGTTGCTGGTAAACTACCCCTTTCCCTCAACCGATCTTCACCAAAAACAATAGGTCGTGAGTACTCTACAAATCAGGGCTGTATGCAAAACATTATTTTATTCTGTTTGAATTTTCGGCTGTTATCGTTTGCCATAGAAAAAATTCACACACACACACACACACACACACACACACACACACACACACACACACACACACACACACACACACACACACACACACACACACATTTCGAAAAATGACTTTTTGTCATGTTTTGAGTGTAGTACAATCAGAATCTGCAATAATCTCGAACACGATTTTTTTTGCAGTCACCATGCTTCCATTTCCTTAAGGAACATGGAAGTAAGAAGGGCCTAAGAGATTATGATCAAGAAGACCGCACAACACAGTAAATGAAAAAGTATGTTGGTCATGTCTTGTGGCAGTCCTCATGTGGGTGTTTCGAAGGTTTACAATGCCATTTCTTGTAAATTGTAACACTTTTCTGGAGCATTTTAGTCTGTTTTGTTACTTCCATGTTCCTTAAGGAAATGGAAGTACGGTGATAAGCAAAAAAAATCGTGTTCGAGATTATTGTAGATTCTGATTGTACTACACTCAAAACATGAAAAAAAGTCATTTTTCGAAATGTGTGTGTGTGTGTGTGTGTGTGTGTGTGTGTGTGTGTGTGTGTGTGTGTGTGTGTGTGTGTGTGTGTGTGTGTGTGTGTGTGTGTGTGTGTGTGTGTGTGTGTGTGTGTGTGTGTGTGTGTGTGTGTGTGTGTGTGTGTGTGTGTGTGTGTCTGTGTGTCTGTCTGTGTGTCTATAGATTTTTTTCTATGGCAAACGATAACAGCCGCAAATTCAAACAGAATCAAATAATTTTTCCATACAGCATTGATTTGTCGAGTACACAAGACCTATTGTTTTTGGTGTAGATCGGTTAAGGGAAAGGGGTAGTTTACCAGTTACGTTTTATGTTTTAACAAGGGTATTTTCTATGGCAAACGATAACAGGCGCAAATTCAAACAGAATCAAATAATTGTTTGCATACAGTCCTGAATTGTAGAGTGCTCAAGACCTATTGTTTTCGGAGAAGATCGGTTAAGGGAAAGGGGTAGTTTACCTGCAGCGTTTTTTTATCAAGGGTAATTTTTTTTTGGCAAACGATAACAGCCGCAAATTCAAACAGAATCAAATAATGTTTTGCATACAGCCCTGAATTGTAGAGTTCTCAAGACCTTTGGTTTTGGTGAAGATAGGTTAAGGGAATAGGGTAGTTTACCCCCAACATTTTATGTTTTAACAAGGGTAATTTTTTCTATGACGAACGGTAACTGCCGCATATTCAAAAAGAATCAAATAAGTTTTTGCATACATCCCTGAATTGTAGTGATCTCAAGGCCTTTTGAGTTTGGTGAAGATCGGTTAAGGGGAAGGGGTAGTTTACCTGCAACCTTTTATGTTTTAACAACAGTAAAGTACTTGAAAATTCATTTAAACTTTTTCAAACAATGGTAATTGTTAAAAATAAAATAATTTTGTTGCCAGGCAATAAAATTATATTTTTTTCATTTTTATGTAAATCATGTATGAGAGAAAATATATCGTTCGTGGCAGGCAAGCATATCTCAATTATGTAATGTTTACGTTTCGATTTTATTATTATGATTACTGCAATAAAAAGGCAGGGAACACACTCTCTCTCTCTCTCTCTCTCTCTCTCTCTCTCTCTCTCTCTCACACACACACACACACACACACACACACACACACACACACACACACACACACACACACACACACACACACAATTCACGTTATTTCTGGCCTCACTTATGTTTATTTTTTTACATTTGCACGGTTTTTAAATGGAAAGTGCCGAAACCCACACCAACATAACGTGTGCAAGCCGAAAAATTGTCCAGTGTGGATAAAGATTTGCTTCTTGTGGATCGCTGGGCAGTTTAACTGCACGTGTTTACAGAGGAACGATTCATAGACAGAATTTTCGTCTTTAGGGAATGAACCCTGTGCAAGATGCTGCGGGTCCATGAGTGACTTCGGAGCGCTCCTTCTTTTCCGCGTGTTTGTTCTGTGAAACATACACTGTAGATTTACTCTAAGCAACGCTCAATAGGAAATGTTGAAAATTTTTGTCCACGGTGTACCCTCATACACACTAAAACTAAACCTGCTCTGATGTTTTAATTACGGACATCATAATATTAAAACTTTGGAAACTTGAGCACTACTTAATGGAGATCAAACATTAATTTTACAATTTATATTTTTTATATATATGTGTACAACGTTATCGGCAACAAAGAAGTAGTTTTTGTTAAAATTCCTTCCCGGGATGTTTGGCCGTAGTCCAATGTTTTCTACAAAACCAGACGTTTCGGCAATGCCATCGACTTCCATCATCGGTGAAAATCGAGTGCGATAACGTGAGGTGGTATACGATAGTGACCACAGTACTGTGGTTAAGGCTGAAGCAGTAAGTAGAAAGAAGTAGTTTCTATAGTAATATTTCATTTCGAAAATTATTTTATATACAAATCTTAGAACATGGAAGTTACGTATGGTTCTCCATACCGATATTTTCCTATGGCAAACGATAACAGCCGCAAATTGAAACAGAATCAACTAGTCTTTTTCATACCTTTTTTAATTATACCGAACTCAAGGTGTGTTGATTTTGTTGAAGATCGGTTAAGGGAATGGGGTAGTTTACCTGCAATCTTTTATGTTTTAACAAGACTAATGTTTCCTATGACGAACGATAACTGCCCTAAATTCAAACAGAATCAACTACTCTTTTGCATACCTTTTTGAGATATACAGAACTCAAGGTCTGTTGATTTTGTTGAAGATCGGTTAAGGGAAAGAGGTAGTTTACCTGCAACGCTTTATATTTTAACAAGGGTATTATTTATGGCAAACGATAAGAGCCGCAAATTCAAACAGAATCAAATAATTTTTTGCATACAGCCCTGAATTGTAGAGTACTCAAGACCTATTGTTTTTGGTGAAGATCGGTTAAGGGAAAGGGGTAGTTTACCAGCAACGTTTTTTTATCAAGGGTAATATTTTTTTATGGCAAACGATAACAGCCGCAAATTCAAACAGAATCAAATAATGTTTTGTATGCTGCCCTGAATTGTGGAGCACTGAAGGTTTGTTGATTTTGGTGAAGATCGGTTTAGAGAAAGGGGTAGTTTACCTGCAATGTTTTATGTTTTAACAAGGGTAATTTTTTCTATGACGAACGATAACTGCCGTAAATTCAAAGAAAATCAAATATTTTTTTGCATACCTTCCTAAATTGTAGAGATCTCAAAGCCTGTTGATTTTGTTGAAGATCGGTAAAGGGAAAGGGGTAGTTTACCTGAAACATGTTACGTTGTAACAAGAGAAATGTTTTCATGACGAACGATAACTGCCGCAAATTGAAACAGAATCAAATTTTTTTTTCATGCATCCCTGCATTGTAGAGGACTGAAGGTCTATTGGTTTTGGTGAAGATCGGTGTAGGGAAAGGGGTAGTTTACCTGCAACGTTTTATGTTTTAACAAGAGTAAATTACTTAATTTTGATAAATAAAGTATCTTGATAAGAAGCTCATAATAATCCATTGTAGAAACGTAGATGAAATATCTATAAATGGAGAGGTTAGGTAACGTGGTGGGGGTAATTTTCTATAAATGAAAATTATAATTGAAGGGGGAGGGGAGAATTTTTTATATGTACTACGTTATCGGCAACAAAGAAGTAGTTCTTTGTTAATATTCCTTCCCGGGCTGTTTAGCCGTAGTCCAATGTTTTCTGCTAAACCAGACTTTTCGGCAGTGCCATCTACTTCCATCATCAGTGAAAATCGAGTGCGAAAACGTGAGGTGGTATACGTTATTGACCACAGTACTGTGGTTTAAGGCTTTAGCAATAAGTAGAAAGAAGTAGTTTCTATGGAAATATATTTCATTTCGAATATGATTTTAAATATAAATCTTAGAACATGGAAGTCATGTATGTTTCTCCATACCGATATTTGTTTAATTAAAGTCAAATTTCTCAAATTTTTAGTTATTTTTTAGGAAACTTTATACGCATAAATTTTCTCATAATTAAATTCTCTACAAGGTTAAGTAGAAATTTGCATTTGTTTATTAGAAAATTAAGGAAGTTATTTTATCCCAAATGTAAATAACTTTACTCATGTTACAACAAAAAATGTTTCTGGTAAACTGCCCTTTCCCCGTAACCGATCTTCACCAAAATCAACAGACATTGAGTTCTCTATAGCTCAGGCACATATGTAAAACATTATTTGATTCTGTTTGAATTTACGGCAGTTATGGTTCGTCATATAAAAAATTACCCATGTTAAAACATAAAACATGAGATTTATAAAACATATCTAAGATTTATATTTAAAATCATTTTTGAAATAAAATATTTTCATAGAACCTACTAACGCTGGAGAAATCTGAGGAGCCAATCAGAGTTGGGCCTACCTGTCACTCTGCTGAATTTGGTGGAAAGCCCTGTCACTGTCGTCAAAGTATCAGCCTTGACAGGGTCCTCTTTTTCTGCAAAATGGGAGAGGCTTGAGATGGAGTGAGTGACATGGTCCCCACCTCAATGAAGAACCCATTGTTTTATAAAAATATATTTAAATTTTGAAAACTGAAAATTCTTTTCTTGTTGTAAATATTTATATTTTATCATCAAAATGACTTTATCAAAAAACAAACATTATTTTTTTATAATAAGTACTTACATATGTTTCTTAATATGCTTAGTTTTTCTTCAATGTTGATGATCATTTCCAAACATTCTGACAAAATTGTATCTACAGAACAGTTAACATTCCCCAGGTTTCCATTTCTGCTAATTTCTCATTACACCTTCCACTGACGTATAACCATTTCATAAACTATCGTATAATGTTTTCAGATTTTGTGGTACAAAATCTGAAACTTTCAGATTGCCTGGCAACAAAATTATTTTATTTTCAACAATTACCATTGTTTGAAAAAGTTTAAATGAATTTTCAAGTACTTTACTCTTGTTAAAACGTAAAAGGTTGCAGGTAAACTACCCCTTCCCCTTAACTGATCTTCACCAAAATCTAAAGGCCTTGAGTCCTCTACAATTCACTGACGTATGCAAAAAATTATTTGATTCTGTTTGAATTTTGCGGCAGTTATCGTTTGCCATAGAAAATACGCTTGATAAAAAACGTTGCAGGTAAACTACCCCTTCCCCTCAACCGATCTTCACCAAAAACAATAGGTCTTGAGTACTCTACAAATCAGGGCTGTTTGCAGAAAATTATTTGATTCTGTTTGAATTTGCGGCTGTTATCGTTTGCCATAGAAAATACCCTTGTTAAAAAAACGTTGTAGGTAAACTACCCCTTTCCCTTAACCGATCTTCACCAAAAACAATAGGTATTGAGAACTCTACAATTCAGGGCTGTATGCGAAACATTATTTGATTCTGTTTGAATTTGCGGCTGTTATCGTTTGCCAAAAAAAAAAAATTTCCCCTTGATAAAAAAAAACCGTTGCAGGTAAACTACCCCTTCCCCTCAACCGATCTTCACCAAAAACAATAGGTCGCGAGTACTCTACAAATCAGGGCAGTATGCAAAAAATTATTTGATTCTGTTTGAATTTGCGGCTGTTATCGTTTGCCATAGAAAATACCCTTGTTAAAAAAACGTTGTTGGTAAACTACCCCTTTCCCTTAACCGATCTTCACCAAAAACAATAGGTCTTGAGAACTCTACAATTTAGGGCTGTATGCAAATAATCTTTTGATTCTGTTTGAATTTGCGGCTGTTATCGTTTGCCATAAGAAATACCCTTGTTAAAACATAAAACGTTACAGGTAAACTACCCCTTTCCCTTAACCGATCTTCACAAGAAACAATAGGTCTTGAGAACTCTACAATTCAGGGCTGTATGCGAAACATTATTTGATTCTGTTTGAATTTGCGGCTGTTATCGTTTGCCAAAAAAAAAAATTTCCCTTGATAAAAAAAAACCGTTGCAGGTAAACTACCCCTTTCCCTAACCGATCTTCACCAAAAACAATAGGTCGCGAGTCCTCTACAAATCAGGGGTGTATGCAAAAAATTATTTGATTCTGTTTGAATTTGCGGCAGTTATCGTTTGCCATAGAAAAAAAATCTACAGACACACACACAGACACACACACAGACACACACACAGACACACACACAGACACTTTTCGGAAAACGACTTTTTTTCATGTTTTGAGTGTAGTAGAATCAGAATCTGCAATAATCTCTAACACGATTTTTTTTGCCATCACCATACTTCCATTCCTTAAGGAATATGGAAGTAAAATGTCTAGTCTTTATAAATCAAAGAGTCTAGGGATTTAAAATTCTAAATAAAAAATTGTGCATTACTTTAAGCGCAGAGGTTAGTCTTGGAATTTGGTTATACGTACAACGTTGGCCTGCCAATCCATCGATATGGAATACATAAAACCAAGATTAGACCGACTGCTGGCCGAGACCTGAAAAACATGGTTACATAATAACTGATAAACGCTTACTCTGCTCCGTAACGAGAACATACATCTGACCTAGTATCGTATGCAGGCGCATAACTTGCTCGTGCCTCAGAGTACACACGTGTTCGAAAAATATAAGTATGTATTTTAACGAACGGTATATTAGTTTGTTGTTGGCGAGTAACGTAATTCTGTAGGCCCCAATTTAGAATATATATAGCAAATACACTTGTTTACAGCCATCAAATACAGATAATAATTGTTCACTGTACAAGAATATCAGTTTGTCACTGAACAACAGAAGAAACCATCTATTTCCGGTTTGCATCTTACTGAAATATTAGTGATTGTCATGTACTTTATTTTTCTTTTAGATACCTCCGGTATATCCTCTTGTAACCGCGGTCGTTCTATGAAGTAATGTATAAGTTACAGTTTGTCTTTGCTATCGGCTACTAAAGCTACGTTATCTAAAGCGTATTAACTACTAAAGCGTATTAAATTTAGGCCTCCCTTAGATGTGTCTAGTTTATACCTTGCTTTTTTATACCTGGTTCTGGCTCCACCTTGTCTATTATGTTATCCAAAAGTACGTTAAGCACTACCGGACTTGGAGAATCTCCTGTATCTGTTGTAACTTGAATGACACCTGTGCACTCTCTTCCCACTTAGACTACAGTTCTTGTATTCGTACAAGTACCGCTCATAGTATAAAATGTACATAAAATTATAACATTTTAATCTCTCGATAAAATGTACGTTTCATATTTTTAAAATTACCTTTTCATACACAAGCATGTGTACTGCCAATATATTACAGAAACACGTTAAAAAAAGTACAAGAAAAAAAATCGTAGAACAATAGGCGAGGTTTCTAAGAACTAAAGGACACACTGAAAGCGACGTGATTAGAAATGAAGCAGTAAGAGAAGAGCTTTAACTATTCAGTCTCTCTTCTCTTCTTCTATCAGAGACTAGGTGAATCACCTATTCTGGTCCCAGCGGAATACATCGAGTTTACCAAAGCTTCCTACAGGCTGCTTCGTTGTCCAGTAGGCTTGTATTGCCAAACTTCCTTAGGCAACCTTCCACCTGGCATTTTATTCAGGCGAGCAATCCATCTATCTTTGTTCTCTGGAATATGATCTTGGATACTAAAAATGTTCACCTCTTTACGAACGTCTTCATTGTGGACTCTATCTCTTCGTGTGTAGTATTTAACAGATAGCAGGAATCTCATCTCCGATGCCTGTATTGTACTCAAATCTTTTTTCACTGAACCCAAGTTTCAGAACCGTACACCAACACTGACACAGCCATTACCTTACAAAATTTTCCTTGTTTTTTCTCGACAACATTAGACGAATATTGTGACTGAAACGTAGCCAACTTGTGATCAACATCATAATCCAATATTCAATATCTAAATGGGAAGATTTAAGATTTATTTAATATAACTTCCTGTCACTTGGGAACGTGCAAGAAGTGGAGATTTGGCGTTTTTGGAAGCAACCAATAAGAGGCTATTTACCAGAGGCTAGAAAAGCTATTTACACACCTTCTTACCAGATCCTAGAAAACACGCCTTTGTTTTCAATGCGTATTCAGTGCATGCCAGACTTTCTATAATGTATGTCGGAGTTAGTTCATTTGTTTTTATCCACAGCTGTTTGTTTAATTTTAATACATTTTTGTTTGTTGTTATTTATTAATAACGACAAGTCATTAGGCCTATTTGCAATTACCGCGCTGTTAGACTAATAATTATAATTAAACCTCGAAAGCTACAGAAAGTAAACATCTGTTGTGTTAAGATTTGTGTAAACTTCCGGTAGCTCAGAAAACTGGGGTCGATAGCAAATTATAACAGTAATGTGTATAAGTGGTGTGACACCTTTGTTTTAAAGTTAAACGTGAAGCGTCCTGTACTATTAGGAAACCCAGTGATCAAAGGAAACTTGAATCCAACGTAAGAAAAATAACTTCTACACTTGATCTTAATGTTATTTGTTTGAAAAATCTCTTTATTTATCAGTGTTAGTATTTAAAATTAGCTGAGCTGTGAACGTTATAAATAAGGCAAAACACTTAAAATCTTCGATTGCCCACTGTAGCTTACTGCTCAGTTAGCCTAACAGAATACGGAATTGATTAAAAAAATTGATTAAACAGGTTAAAAAGAGGAAAAAATATTTTAACTCCGTCAAAGTTCTGTTGTAAACAACGGTAGACTGCTGCAAGCTGTCATTATTGGACCGTGTGATTGTACAGCAAAACGTGGCAGAACTGTGTCCCCGTCACTTGAACTGTCAATTCCTAAGTTATATTAAACAAAATGTAATCAAATCCTATGAAATGGCATGAGCGTGTCACTAAAAGCAAAAAGATGTAAAGAGGAGAAGGAAGAAAAAACTCGGTAAACTGAGGAAAATTGGACCTGTAACAAGCAAGATGCCCAGTATTTGAAACGAGATGATGATAAATGATGATTATTGTCTTAAACGTAAGTAAACCATTACCGTACATGGTACGTAAGAACAACCGTTCTTCGTGTTTTTAAAAATATTTACTCAGAAAAAGCCGTTGATGAACCTGTGACGAGTGGTGTATATGTCATCGCTTTTTAGTCAATCGGTACATAGAAAGTAACAACTTAATGCGCACACTGTAGCTGTACGTACCAATATCGGTATTGTCTTACAAATACCAATGGAGTGAAAACTTTCACCGAACGTTCATCACACGCGCGCTTAACACATTCCACGGTGAGAGCGCGCGCCCTCAAGCGGTGTGCAAACGTTATTTGACACTGCGTATTATTGCTCACATTCCGTTGATATCAAACATTATCAAGTTTCTGTCTAAAGTATAAAGTAGCTTATGAGTGAAACCGACCTCCAAACGAACACGTGGCGTAAACATCGCATTTATTTACTGAATAGTAAAACGAGTCTAGTTTAGAGACGGTGTTTTTTAGTCTTCGCTTCAGTTCTCTTGTTTTGTTTCTGATCTGTTGATGATTCTCAGATCAAATATTCTGACTAACCTGTAGTACTCTTTCTTCACCGATAAAAGTCTGGATGAAGACAGCAGCAGTTGACAACAGCGTAGTATCTGGAAACTCAATCAAACTAAAATTGAAAATTTAAACTTTTTGTACAAAACAGGTAAAATAATTTTTTTCAAGCTTAGTACATTTATGATCACTACTGCCTGTAAACTCCCGATTATCCAGTAGCGGATTATACGGATTGCGGATGAACCGAGCCAGGTCAGAACATGACAAAAATGCAAAAACATTAATTTAATAAGCGTTTTGAAAATTGACACACTAAAATGATGTAAGGGAAAGGAGTTTTAATGCATTGAGAATCTCTCACCAACCGGAACTGACTGAACGAATCCATGCCTACAGATAAAGATTAATGATTGATGAAAGACTGTTAAAATTTCGTGCATTGCTTAAGTGAAGGAAATGGAGACAAAGAAACAAAAATTGGCGACAGATTTATTAAAAAAAATATAAAAATTACATCTTATTAAGATTCTTTTAACGTTCGTTTTATATGGAAAATAAGAAAATCGTATTATTCTGTAAGGTTGCTGACTCCAAAATAAATGCAGTATTTTACCTTTCATTATTTTTTGTGCAAAATAAATGTTCTGCAAATAATACCGAGATGAGTTAATTGTAATACTGCATGTTTATTAACATTACTTTTAATGTTCTTTCAAGCAATATTACCTAACACTCACTAATACGTTTGACTGTCTCAAAAATTCGCAGATTAGGAGTCGTTTTGAGTGAGTCGTGAATCTCGCCCCTTCCATTGCCCTGGATAACCGGGAGTTGCTTTAACTGGAAGTGTGAAGAGTATAACAGATCGATAGTAGTACTTGCTGTTTCGAATGTGGTGTTCTTGCAAACAAATAATGAACAATTATTTGGCTGCCTCCGTTGATTTACTTATAAATCCAAACGTCTTCAAGAAATAATATAGCTACTATACGAATGGTTATAGCTGACACATAGGTGATGTCAAGTTACGTCACGCGGCCAGTCCACAAACTTGTTCCTGTACCTAGGCGAAGAAGAAGTTTTGGATCAAACAAAGACGAACGGAATCACGACGGACGTGTACAAGGCTCACGTTAAGAAAGCGTACGTTCTGTTTAGACTAATTATCATTTGGGAGATTTTTTTTTTCTTACTAAAACAGTCTTTACTGAAAACACTCATTTGAAATAGCGTCAGTCTTTCACTCCGTCTTTCACTTCGATGAAGACGCTCAAGCGAAACACACCAAACAAGATATGTATGGTTATATTACATCGCTATAGTCTGTACTAACCTTAGAAGAAAAGCATTCGGTCTAATGGCAATAAGATTTGTTATGAGCTTTGTTGACGTCGTACTTTAATTACCATTAGTTATGACTAATACTACAGTACAATGTGACAGTAACATTTTATGTCATATGACATGCAACATTTGGATTGAATTGAAAATGAGTTCTAGAATTTTAAATGTACAACCCAGAATAAGACGTTTTCTACATCATCTTTAAGAGGCTTTCCCCATTTTTATGAAACTAAACATACACTGATAGCAATTAGGGAAACAAAACTATGCAATGGATGTTCGGTAAATTATAAAATATTTAGGATAAAAGAATGAATAGTGATGATGGAGAAGACAGATTACTTAAAACACAAAGTTACATGAATAAAGTTTGGAATTCACAGAGGAAAAGAGAAAAGCTATGTTCAGTAAGACGTCAACAAAACTGAATAAAAAAGAAAAAAATTAAAGTCAGAAAGAGCTCTGTTTCTACCAAAAGAAGCAAACAGAGAAATAGAACTGGTTAGTTTAATAGCAAGAACAGGTTAATGAAAATGGAAGCAAAACGAACAGTGTAGGCGCGCTAGACACGGATCCACAAATGCCAATACTCGATCCTTTCCGCAGTTTCTAACTGGTTTATGCAACAAGACCTACGTAACAAAGTAACGACACACTTCAAATCGCATCCAGAAGTCAACCATTTCGGGCACATCGACGTACATTTAACGCTGTTACATCTTTTGTTTTGCATATTCCTTTTTAAAATCGAAATAACATTCAAAACGAAAAACAGTAACTGTTCCTGGCATTTTAAAATATTAGGTGTTAGGGAAATAAAGTAGGAATCGTTCCCTCCTCGTTAAGCAATATACTGAAAATTCCTCATTTTAAAATGTATTTTAATCCAACTTTCCAATAAAAATCTTTGCCACCATTTTTACAGAACAAATTATTTTAAAATAATGGGTGATAATTATTTCTTTTCTTTCGTTTTGTAAACACAACAACATGTTCACTTGACATCACAATCATACCCAGATAGTTTGGACAATTAAATCTGCATACAAGTGGCACACTATAAAACCTTTAACAGTGAATTTCTCACAACTATAATTTTTTACAGAAATTCAAGGTCAACATGTTGTTAGCAAAAATGTATACTCTCTAGTGCCACACAGAATTTATTTTTACTAGTTTCACACTTTTTTTTTGTTAAACAGAAGCTTCGATGTACGGATCACGAAGTATTTTCTTTACAGTTACAAAGGAGTCTAAGCATTTAATAAATGTATTTTAGTATAATTTTACAAATACTCAAGGATTCTAAATATTACTTCACCAATGAAAATAATTTTTTTTACTTTTAATTAGTTTGGATTGAGTCCACTAGAGATAACTTAGATTTGAGATACACTTTTCTAGTAGTAGCATATATTCAGTTTTCAGTTTCCGTTTAAAGTGTACTGGAAATTTACTAAAGTTTCTTCCCCCTGAATTAAAGAGTTTTGACATTTCATTATCTATTGGGTAAGAAAAAGTAGACTTACAGAGGAAATACATGGAACATGCTATACAGACTCTGACGACAGGTGTTCGTTAGGTAGCTTTATCGACAGAAAATCTTATATTTGTTGTTTAATTTAATTCAATAATTGTTTTGCCAGTAATAAATACTGGCAAGCCATATGTCTATTTTTAAAAATATTTTAACGAGAATACATAAATGAAGAGAATGTTCTGTTCATTAGTAGACGAAAATAACTAATAAAATGTGATTAGTTACAGGACACTATCACGTGAAAATCATGTTCCAGAAAATGTAGACGTGTCACTGTTGGAAAGTTTCTGTAATAATAACGAGAAACTGCGTTAGTAACGATAAAAGCAGGTGTGAGTAAAGAATTTAAATGTAGTTATTGTTTCGCAATAAATTTTATATGAGTATTTAATACTAGTAAGTTCTCTGAGCTGCAAAACTCCCTCAATATTTTGAACTAAGTAGATAAATTGTATTATTAGACTATATTAACATACTATTTATACTATAGAATAAATTCCGATATTATAAATTTTTAAATTATCAGAAAAATTATGAAACTCCTTATTACACTACTTTTAGCAAAATACCAATTGTATAGCAGACAACCATACAATATTTAAAACTCCAAACATTCGGATGTGTGTTAAACTTCCACTTAGTGTGACACCCGGATGTATTTTTACAATTTTTTCGAATTTTTGATCACTTTTATGAAATATTTTGATAATTTTCAAAATTTTTAAATTTTTAAATTCTAAAACTGTACACTATATTCAGATTTTGGTTCAAATTCTCTTTAATTTAACAACCTCACGTGGAATTTACGGTTAAATCAAAATTTGGACCAACGTTTTGGGACCTGGCGTCTCAAACTTTGAAATTCAAAAATGAACACTAAATTGTGGTTAAAATTCCCATCAATTTGATACTCCACATTGAATATATCGATTTTTTTCGTTATTTTGACCCCCCAGATTTTTACCAAATTTTTGGGGTGTATCAATCTGAAAAAAATAGTGTTCTGTAGGGTAAAGTATAGTCACGCACGCCAAGTTTCACGAAAATCGGTTGATGCATTTAAACGTTATCGTGAGAGACCACAAATAGACAGATAGACAGACAAATGCTCTGTATTATTTTACTTTATTATTTAGTTTGTGGAGTATAGCGAATGTCTTTTTCTTATCACTAAGACTAAAAGAGGTTAAATGAATTTTTTATATTGTGGGTTGTGGGTTAACAACAAAATAAACAGATAAGTTCGATCGGACGATATGAAGTGGCTTATGAAATTGTACAATTTTTATTAAAACTAATTCAATATCAATCTCTGCAGTCTACGGTTTTGATTTGATTGACGTTAACAAGTTTCAGATATCCTCTACAAATGCGCGTTGCCCAAGAGGACTTTCGTATACTTCTTATACTTTATACAACTTCGTATACTTTCTTCTCTGAAACCTGTATCTAACACCTGACATCCTTTCTCCATAACCTCTGATGATATTACAATGGGCCTATCGCACTGATGTGCAATCATATTTTCACTTTCTTATACTAAAAATGTGTCCTTTATGTCTTTATTGTTTCTTTTCAAAAATAACAACGATGGATACTGTGTCAAATGTCTTACGAAGTTCTGAGAGGTTAGTTCATTTCAGGCTACTAGGGTGGTCTTGTGAACAGTCGTTGCAGTCGAATTCTGTACACAAATCAGAGTGATTTGTCTGCAATACTTATGCTAGGTGTGCATTACAGTTTCTCACGATATGGGATTACAGTTGAATTCCGGGCAAGTAGATACACCTTAGTAAGCATGAGTTCCAGATTATTTTTTCCTGCGGTGTAATAAAGTCCAACTCGTGTAGTGTAGTGAGCAAAGACAAGAAACACTTCACCACCTTTAATTAATCTGTTAGTCCAAATATAAAAACGTGAATTGCGCTTCTAGTGAGACCAGTTTTTAACAGGCCTTTACTTTTTCTTCCAGTTTCCAGGTTTTCCATTATATGGGCCATAAAGTCGGCGAACATGGCCACTCAGGTTCAGGTACGCCAGCTGTAATCGCTCTTTCCGAAGAAAAATTGCTATCCAGTCTCATGCGGAGGATTCTGTTCCGATGAAAGGTAGCGATCAGTGAACGTAGAAAGCACAATCTACGCCAGTCTGTACTAGAGTCCAGGAGACACAATAAAAACGGCAACAGTCTGTTCCCGTGATCAACGGATTTTGCCAACCGTCTCCACGAAACACACCAGCTGATGCGTCGAAGAGTACCCAGCCTGAAATACGAATCGCTTGGGGACCAGAATATCTAACCGTTCCAAGTACTCGCCGCAGTACCAGCTTTCGAAAACTTGTGACGTGACTGTCAGCAAGCTGATAGACCGAAGGTTGTCGTGTCGGCGAGCTGGGGGAGGGGGGGTCTTTACCCGCCTTCGAGATCACCGTGACCGACGTAGTTCCATTTCAGAGGAAAGCAGGCATTGAACAAGTCGTCCAGGAAGTGAACTCACTTGTCCGGAAGTCTCCGTAGAGCGGTGTTCCAGGCCTTTTCCGGGGTCGAAGTGCTAAAAGCCGTTCCGAAACCTCCGCATTTGAAGTGAGTTCGGGTTCGGCAGTGAAGATTGTCGTTAAACTCCTCTTCTAGTTTCTCATCGGGTTCGGTGCGAACATGTTTCCAGCATGTGAGTTTCTTGTTTATCATCACTTATAGACAACCTGTTTCATCTGGATTTGACTATTTGCCACAGTGTGGGTTAATACAAATCTGTCTTCTCGTACAAGGACAATTTTAGTCTTATCTCTTGCAATCCGTAGCTCGTGGTCCTGCATCCACTGAGTCACGGTTCTTATTACTCTTCTCAGTAAACTTTGGGCCATTTCTTGGTCTCGTGGTACTGTAACTGACGCAACATCATCTGCACAGATATCAAGAAAGCAGTATTCTGACATGCCCATCAGTTTTAGTATACCATATTCCATAAGACGCAGTCCGACATCAAACCCTGTTGTATCCCAGCTATGGGCCTTTCTTTCTGGGTCCTTCTATAGTGTCATACAATAATTTTCGGTCAGTAAGATAATCCTTTAAAACAGGTCTGACATATCGGGTATTCAAAAGTATCTAATATATCTCTCCACCTGGCCAGGCTAAAAGTGTTTCTCACATTTAGAGTTGCCAGAAGACAGACAGGACTCGAATAATGATTTCCCTTTCACCGCAGTTGCAGCCTCCATTATAGCCTCTACGGCATATATAGTTGACCTTCCCTTCCGAAATCTGTAGGCCTACTGCCTATCTGAAAAATCGCCTGCATTCGTATCGCAATCAACAATGGCGACTTCAGGCTTTTTCAGACCTAATCTCTGTCCCTTGCCCTAATCGACCAGACCCAATCGTGTCTTCTTCCAACGGGCAAAAAGATACTTGCACGAAAACATATGTTGTACGTGTTTAGCAATATGTGTGAATGTGTCTCTGCAATTCCTACTGCCCGTCCATCCGGTCCGGAGCTTTCCTATTGTCTTGAAGTGTATTCACAGCTTACAAAGCTTTTCTGTAGTGAACATTGGGATCTCAGCACTGTTCACTATACAGATCTTTTCGCTATTCAGTGATCGGTTAAGATCTCGTTTCCTGTTTCTTCTTTGATCGGGTGATTCGGAAACAATTTGTCTGTGATAGTCTTCATTTGATCCACACTGAGTTCCTCTCGATGACTTTCCGTGACAGCCCTCCTATTTGCTTCACGATCATGTACCCTCATCATCAATCGTCCCTGTTGAGTTCATTTTGCAAATTCTTCCAGCATTCCAGTCTACTGCGTCTAATGGCTTTCATAAGCTATTTTCTTTATGTTTCGTGCCGAGGATGGTTCCACGGTTTCAGCATATCTCTTTCTTGCTCGTTCTACCAATCGTCTGGTGCACAAACGTGAATTCAGCAATCTCGGCATTCCACCCATAAGCTGGATGATAATGATGAAAACTACT
This sequence comes from Magicicada septendecula, assembly GCA_034769895.1. Classification (NCBI taxonomy): domain Eukaryota; kingdom Metazoa; phylum Arthropoda; class Insecta; order Hemiptera; family Cicadidae; genus Magicicada; species Magicicada septendecula. The sequence continues at coordinate 283,702,589 of CM068372.1, read as the reverse complement.
ACTACTACTACTTCTACTATTACTATTGCAATTACTATTATTATTTTTTTATTAATATTATTATTATTATTATCTATTCATACGTTTTCAACGTTCTACAATTTCCGACTCCAGAAATTTCTCCACACCTTCCGTCCTTTCATAGGTTTTCGAATGTTCTCTCTCTCTTTCCCTCTCCCTCCCTCACTCTCTCCCTGCTCGGCCCTCAACCACACCGTATTAATTGCTTGTCTTCAAACCAGCAGCTACTGTGGGAATTATTTTCATCATCGTGTAGTGCTGTCATTCGTCTGATATCGTTTTGTTGCTCTCCTACACAAATTCACTGCCGTGGTTGTCAATATATTTGGCATACTCGGATTTTTATACACAAATCTTACAATATATTTTTCAATGGTGTTGCAAATTCTTTGTTTTTTTTTCTTTTGATATATTGCGGTCTGATACTATTCCATGTGGTATTGGTTATACTGTCATAACTGTAATAACATTGATAAAGATAATTTTATAAAAATTATTTGATTGTGACTTACATCTTGCTAATTTTTCCATTTCCTATTAATTAATTTATTTATTAAATTGTCCATTAATTGTTTTACATTTTTCAATGAATTTATCAAACCTCACTTTACACGTTACAATCGGCAGTTCCGTAAAGTAAAGTTCTGTAAACACAGTCTCCGTGATTATTTACTATTACTTAGTATTAGTGTGTAGTGTTTAAACTTATTTTTCCAGGCTTTTTAGTGATTTGGTGTGATTTAATAATCTGATGATTCATTTACTACATATGTCAGTTATATGTTATGTGACAGTATTTTTGTCTCGAGGGAAAAGTAAATTATAGAAACTTGACCGTTCTCACGAAATAACCGTACATATAGGCCTACTATTAATAACAATCGTCTTGTAACGCTTGCTAGTAACAGACCATTTTACTGTTTGCATTACTATATTACCTTGCGTTGCATGTCTATTACTCTTCCTGTAATCGTAATTATAACTTCTTAATTTTAAAATTCATTTAAACCTAGAATTCATTTTTCTCGACGCAAGCGGTCCGAGGCACATCAAGGTAGTCTCTTGTTTGTTCCTATTGACTTTTCATTTGACGTTTTGCTATGAAATATTCTTATTAACTTTCAAATAGCATTATAATTGTTAAAATAAATCCCATCAGAATGTTTAATTTGGTGACAAAACTGATTTCATAAAATATAAGCTATAATCTAGGTATTATCCTAATCGTGGCCCTATTTTCCTGTAAGCAAATGTTCTACTAGCATTTTTTTCAAAATTTTTCTATTATTTACCTTAATTGAGTCCTGTAGCCATTCATTAGATATCATACATCATTGAATGGTGACAGTTTTATATACATTTATGTATTTGTTATACCGTCTGCCTCTGTTACAATTCGCCTGCTCTTCCTGTATGTTTTTCCGTTAATCCAAATTTTTGCATCATTTCATCGTTACTAACCATGGTTCTTGTTCTTAAGTAATTTCAGAATCAATTTTTTTTCGTTATTAAAAAAAGGGAGTTTGTTATTCTTCCTAGTAATATCATTTTTCCTATAGCAACACATCTTGATCTTATTCGATTGATAATTTAGAGAGAGAGAGAGAGAGAGAGAGAGAGAGAGAGAGAGAGAGAGAGAGAGAGAGAGAGAGAGAGAGAGAGAGAGAGAGAGAGAGAGACAGACAGACAGACAGACAGACAGACAGACAGACAGACAGACAGATGGTTGTTACATATATGACGTTCACCTCATTTTTGAAACGACTATGTTTAAATAGAGTTTACATACAAGACTTACATGAGTGTAGACTTATGCGTTTGTGTGCTGTTATCATCAGATAAAGAATAAGAAGAGCCAGCCAGTGTAAATAGCATTACCGGCAACAGTGACGGGCAGAATCTCAATTATACGTTATGACGTACAGTCGGCGTGCTGTGAAAGTTGCTCTCCTATCGCTCCCTAGTTTTACACTTCTCACAAAAAAACTTGTAATTCACTGTATTATTTTCCTCACTTCCTCTTCCTTTACGAGGAAAACTATGTTTTATAACTACTACGTATTTGTGTACTTATGACAAAGAACACAAACTACCATATTTTTAATATTTTATACCATAAACACGATCCTTCTTTGACGACTGATAATCTTCTTTGATCTGATAATTTAACGCTTAATGATAAATACGCAATCTCAGAGTAGACTTAACACCAGTTGAAAATATTCCTGAGAGTAGCGTGACTAAGGGCTTACGAGCCCTCAAATAAACATCGAATGGTCCCCTCTCCCTCTAAGTTCCAACAAACACCTTACTTGTGTGTGTGTGTGTGTGTGTGTGTGTGTGCGCGTGTGCGCGTGTGTGCGCGCGCGCGCCTCTGTCTGTCTGTCTGTAATGTTGTAACCGTAAATCACAAAAAATAAAATTAACTACCTCACACTACTGATTATGTATGAAGAATGTTGTTTTTAATCGATTCACGTTGTCTAGAAAGCATATAAGATATAAGTTAAATGGCTTACAAGATGTAACTATTTTATATTACTTATATTAAGATACTATGAATACGAAAAATAATCACATAATTATCTTCTTTCCAGTAAATTAACACAAATACATCCGCGCAAATGAACAACGCCTACAGTAAATATTCAAAATTATAAAGCTGTTGATGTTCAAAATAATGAATAACACAATCTACAGTATTACTTGACGTAGGCCTATATCTCGGTCAGACAGGAAACGGATGTTTCATGACACAATACGTATGTCAATTGACACCGGTTGTAACGTAGAAGAAAATCACAAACTCTGAAATAACGAAGAAATCAAAATACGAATAGGAAACCTTTTTTTAAATATCGGTTGAAATTTTGTGTAAAATATACAAAGTTGCGCTAAATCTATAAATTCATAGGAAATGCATACAGATTGCAATAAACGTCTATACAAAAAAAATGTTGTGTTCATAATATTTTAAATGAAACTTTCACTACTGAAATAAAGATAAGCATTGGTAAAATCATTAAAGATATTTGGCTTTACCTATGGCAAAAATCAAGTGGAAACAATAATCAAATTCTGAAAACTAAGCTTCATCTTTCAGTCTGTATATTCCCGAAGTAGTTTATAATGTTGTTAATCGTTTCTTGATACATTAAACAATGTAAATTAGTAATTCGCTTAAATGTATATTTTCTTAAAAAAAATGTAGTTTCCATGTGAGAAGTGTTTTGTCCCGTTTGTTTAATTTGGTTTGTTACTAACTATTCTACACACAATTTTCCTGAACCCTTTTAGTCCATCCAAGGGACTTACAGTAGCAGCTGGATATAACAGAAAAACAGTTACACTACGGGAAAAACAAAGCCAACGATCAAAAATCTCTTCACATTACCTTACCATGAGCAAAAGAAATTGTCCTACACTCTCTCTAAATACTGTATGCGACATCTGGTTAGCTTCGACCATGTGAAATACCTGCGACTACGCTGAGTCGCATACCACTGCAATAACATTTTTTCACCAAACGGAAGCAACTTGAAGTTGAATTCGGTAAGGTGAATTGGGTGAAACAAAATACTCCTATGTAACGCCACCTTGAAGCTTAAATGGACTTACGTAATACAGCCGTGGGCTTCTGCTGGTCTCTCAAATTTTTAAATTCTACACCGATTCGAAAGTAACCTACTCCGTAACCCCCCCCCCCCCCCCGGGTGGTCAGACTTCTGCATAGTGACTTATGCGTGCCAACAGTTCGTGAACGGATCGCAAGACACGACCTCACAAATACCATAACTATCAGTGCTCATCAAAGTAGATCACAGTCAGTTTAACGGAAGGTTCAGGTAAGCCTAGTTGACTCAAATGCTTTAAGCTCTGTGACCTTCCGAATAGATTATACTTAGTATTCAGTCTTTATGTATGCTATTTTGGAAACTTAAGATTGTAGTTGGTTCATTACAAATTATTTTTTTATCTCAGCTGTAATTCACTATCTACTAACATCTGTATTATAATACACAACTGTAGGTATTAAGCAGTGTTGTAACTGCTCTGGCAGAATTTCGAGGTGGACCTCCTTCGAGTTCTATAGATTATTGTCCTTACGTGTTTTATAATGTTCCAATAATTTCCATACCTACTGAATTTACTGGCCTGTTACTAGCCAAATCTAGGTCAGGAGTGGATTATCAGATTTACTGAGAAAAATTATATAATTAAAATTATCAAGTCGTTTTGCCATAAAGAGACAAGAAGTCGAAATTGAGAGGAATTAAGAGGCCTTTGTATAAATTTCTCTAGTTCAACTTAATAAAATTTTTAAACTTTTTGAAAATGGCACCAACTCTCCAAATTTTACTAGGCGGACAGATAATTAATTTCTGCTTAGCTAACCAAGTACAATTTACTCATAAGTCATTTAGTTACCTCTAAGTTCGACTTTTTGTCCTCTGTTGCAAAATAACTTGATAATTTTTGCTGGAATATTTTCTCAGTGTAAGAAAGAAAGAAGGTGAGCCCCCTTTACTTTGTGGGCCCCTGGGTATTTGCCAGTCTAGCCAACCGGTAGTTACGCCCGTAGTATTAAGGATCAATAAATAAACATTCTCTGCAACTATTTTGTAAATATATGCTGAATTCTTGTAACAATTCATTAACATTTTACAAACGACATTATTATTATTATTATTTATAAAAACAATTACTCTCTATTCAAAACTGAAACGATAACCTGCACCGAAACTGTAACGTTTGTATGCTCAGTTATCCTGATTTAAACCTAAGTAAATGCCGATTAACTGCATTTATGTAAACCAAAAAATCATCACTCAATAAGAATTAGATTATGTTAAAAACTCTGAAATGAGGCCAATACCGTCTTGTGTCCGAAGAGTGCAAGACTTTGGGAAATCAGAATGCAACCGTGTACAAGAACTTGTATAAACAGTTGACGCAACGCAATCAGTAACTGTTTTAATTGCGTTCTCAGATTAATTACTTCTTACAAGGCAACTTGTAATAAACTTAATGTAAGTAGCCTACTATACAGTTCAAATGAAATCACCCAGAGATCAGACGCTGCTACTAATCGGTTACCGCTAGCATTGCATTCATAACATTTAAGCTACCTTATCATAAACGTTTATACACAGTTAACGGGTAGCAAAATAGTGCGTCTCATGGATCTAGCTTTAATTTTCGTTTGCGGTAGTACTACTAAGTCCCGGTGGAATAATCAAAACATAAACGGACAACAAAGAATAAATGCAAGTAACTTAACACAGATTAACTTTCATTATTAACTTGACATAACTAAAGTAACTTCATTAACTTAACTATTAATTTTATTTATAATTTTAATCCGAAAATTAACGCTTAATTAGATTGGTTAGTATTTTAATTAAAATAAAAGTCATTTGATGAAATATTAGGTTTCAACACATTACGTCCGATTTACAGGACACAAACGAGAAATATTAATACATATTTAATTGTATATAACTTTACTCCTAATTCTTCAGCCAAATGTTTAATTCTTTGAAACTCTTAGCGGAAGAATTTTTTATTTAAATAAAAAAATATTAAAACTAATGTTTAATGTAGTTTTTACGTGATTCGTTAACAATTTTCCATGCGACGTTCACGTTTCCATATTAGAGGGAATTTTTATAATCGTCAATCCTGAGAATAAAAAGCATATTCTACTTGATTTACTAAAAAAGGAAACTAGTAAACCTTATACTACTCCTACTTTAGATTTTAGCACAAAGAAAACTACGATTTTGACATACCACAACAGTAGTTTTACATTTCTGAGATGACGAACCGTTCAGTACTGCCACCAATCAGTCATGGTTCAAAATTTTATAAAATAAAATAAAAATGATTTCTAACTGTTTCTGCATTGTTCACAATCTGCCAGTTAACACAACGTTAGAGTCGTGACGTTATAAGAAAAGACGCCGATTATATCTAAATTACATCTAAAATACATCTAAATTAATCATTTTTATTACAATTGCGGCTTTGTCGAGTAGGACAGACTTTTCACAACAAACGAAATAACATAATAATGACACAAATTTGTATGATAATGACCTTTAAGGAAACAACCTACGCTTAAGTAGGTACAACTGCTTTTAATAAATCTATTCAGCTGTTTTTCTATAACTGATAGGCATAATGGAACTGTAATGGTAGGATTAAATGGTAACGCGGAACATGATAAAACCAGTCAAAGTTCATATTGCATCATATTTTAAATAACAAATTTTTCCTGTAAATAATAACCTTTTTTAATGACTTTACGTGGTATTACAATCTACGGAAAGTGTAAACAGTAATAGTCATGAACGAAAAAAATGACATGCAGGAGGTCTTTCCACTGAAGCACCTCCATTATAAACAAGTGCTACATACACTTTATGAGTTACATACTGTTTTGTAAATAGTCACCACAACATGTCCAGTAAGTCACGAGTTTGGAACGTGGCTCTACAGTCTGTCGCTGTAATTGGTGTAAATAGTCACCACAACATATCCAGTAAGTCACGAGTTTGGAACGTGGCTCTACAGTCTGTCGCTGTAATTGGTGTAAATAGTCACCACAACATATCCAGTAAGTTACCGAGTTTGGAACGTGGCTCTACAGTCTGTCGTTGTAATTGGTGTAAATAGTCACCACAACATGTCCAGTAAGTCACCGAGTTTGGAACGTGGCTCTACAGTCTGTCGCTGTAATTGGTGTAAATAGTCACCACAACATGTCCAGTAAGTCACGAGTTTGGAACTTGGCTCTACAGTCTGTCGCTGTAACTGGTGTAGTAACCACAACATATCCAGTAAGTCACCGAGTTTGGAACGTGGCTCTACAGTCTGTCGTTGTAATTGGTGTAAATAGTCACCACAACATGTCCAGTAAGTCACCGAGTTTGGAACGTGGCTCTACAGTATGTCGCTGTAATTGGTGTAAATAGTCACCACAACATGTCCAGTAAGTCACGAGTTTGGAACTTGGCTCTACAGTCTGTCGCTGTAATTGGTGTAGTAACCACAACATATCCAGTAAGTCACCGAGTTTGGAACGTGGCTCTACAGTCTGTCGTTGTAATTGGTGTAAATAGTCACCACAACATGTCCAGTAAGTCACCGAGTTTGGAACGTGGCTCTACAGTCTGTCGCTGTAATTGGTGTAAATAGTCACCACAATATGTCCAGTAAGTCACCGAGTTTGGAACGTAGCTCTACAGTCTGTCGCTGTAATTTGGTGTAAATAGTCACCACAACATGTCCAGTAAGTCACCGAGTTTGGAACGTGGCTCTACAGTCTGTCGCTGTAATTGGCGCTGCGTCGCTTTATTTATTCTACAACTGAAAAAGCATTTGTAGAGCTCTTTGGATTACTCGGTTGCGCACATTCCATGGGACATTTGTTATGGCTGTCGGTGCTTTTTTATGGGAAGTGCCTAGGTCAAAGTTACTGAGTGTTCCCACAGCTGTACGCCATATCCGGACAGATTGTATCATAGCTTTTGTAAATTAACAGCTTATTTTCCAGTTTCACCTGGTATTTACTGCCAAACAGCCAGTACAGCTTTTGAAGCCGTTAAACCAAGCTGTTTCCGCTTTACAAAGACGTGTTTCTGCCAAGAGCCAAATCGGTTGATATGCAGTGCCCTGGCACTTCCCTCGTTTACTTTAGGAAGTGTGTAGCCATCAAAAGAAAAAAGTAGACAGATGCCTTGTTTCAAAGTAGAAGTAAAATGATTTGATTTGGCCACATTGGCTTGAATTTTACATGTTTTTAGCCAGAGATCTATTGTATCCAAATGTCGCTGCAGATTGGGTGATGCAGTTCTGGGGACATGCGTAGACCGCTTGTATTGTCGTGTCGTCAGAAAACGTTGCTATCTATGTGTTTCTGGATGTAGGCAGGTCGGTTGTATATATAAAAGGTCCCAGTACACTCCCTTGATGTACCCCCACTTTAATGGAAAATAAAAAGCTCGCAATAATAAAGGGACGGTAATCTATAAAACAATGAAGATAATTCCTGGGAGTTCCAACGTGTCATCTTGCTATCTCGAAAGGTACCTTGTAAATCCCATTTACCCTAGTGTACGGATACCTTGTCTTTGCATAAAAAGAAGATGCGAAACCTTCTCGAAAGAGGGCTGTGGCTAGTGAGCCAAGTCCCCCGGCATTCTTTTCTCGCTTGCTCAGAACTTTTTCGTACGACTGCAAGCTGCAAAAGCGTAGCAGTCGGTACCGTATACCTTCAGGAAACGACCTCAGAATTTTCTACGATAAAGTGATTTAGCACAACAAATCGTTTTAGGTCTGCTCAGAGCAAACCGTCCTACTCGAACAGGGTAGGATTTTTAAAGTCGAACTTCCCTGCGGTTCATCTCTGGAAACCCACAAACCCCACAGCCCGTAGTCGTCGTCGTATAATGTCCTCCATCTACGTACTTAATTTAACAAAGTGTCTGCTTCGTTAGTTTCTCTGATTTAATTTTTGCATAATCTTTTCTCGAGTATACATTGTAAGGCACTCTCTGTTAATGTCGATGATGTCACCGCCTCCTCTAACGATTAGTGACAGCGATAATTTTAATAAACGTAATTGCTGTTATTACAAAGTTGAGAGAATGACACAATACGAGAAAAAAAAACGATTAATTAAAGACCGCACAGCAATGTAAACTTGCGTCAGCTAGAAACACTAGAAATCATAATATTTTAAAACATCGTTGACAGCAGACAACAGGTAAAAAAAAACCAAACCACCGATGGGAACGGACACATCTCTGCGTGTCGTGGAGTCTCGCCGTGTACAGTAACGTTCCACAAACGGAAAAAGTAATTGTTTCTCCTACGAAATGAAACACCGAGGACGCTATATTTTGTAAGCAATGAGTGGGCAATATCGAAGAAACAACGTTTAGTAAAGAACAGTACTATACAGAAGTACGTATGAACTGCAGTCGCAGATTGGACAGTGTCAAGAGAAAGCGATCACCAGCAGTTACCGTTTGAATGTACCAGTCGTGACGAGAGAACGTGGCTCGGGCTCGAGATGCAGGTCAGACGTCTCTGCGCCGCAGTTTTTGTCGTTTACTGTTAGCGATGAATTTGCAGAGTACGATTGTGATGTTGCTGATAGTTTCTGCTGGCCGAAAATTTACATTGATACTGAGCTGTTAATTTTTTTAATTGTTTTGATGTTATTCATCAAAATCGGTGTTATCACTGGACTGAGATATCTCGCCATCGTCAGAAACTCTATTACATTATATATTTCGTAAATTAAGCTTACGCAGGACAGAGTGTACAAGACTTTAAGGTCTTCACAAAGACATGTAGAGGAGCGTAACGGGGGAATCTGATATTATGTGGGACATTTTGCGAAGATGTCTAAGAGAAAAACAGGGAGAAGTCTAAAATTGTAAATTTAACGTACATAAGGTCGCTAAACGAATGGGCCCCACAATAAAATCTACAAGACAGATTTTCAAACGCCACGCTGCACGAGAAATCTCCCCAAATGCAGGAATATGCAGTACCTTTCATTTCCATAGACCTTGTAGTGAAAAATATAACAGACGGTATATTACAAGGGTATTCAAGATGAAAGAACATGCATTTATGTTTATACACACCCTCATTTTTGTTAGGGAAATGACTACGGTGTTACTGAAAGTAATTAACAGAATTTTTGAATTACTTTTGAGGTATTCAACGGCTGGTGCTTTCCAGAAACACTAAATACATTATCGGTCTACGTAATCAGACCTGTAACGTCGAAATGATAAAACAAAAGTCGAATAATTACCTTGAACGTAATGTTGTTTGCATCTTTAATCTAAAAGCATCAAATAAATAACGAAGAAAAATATTACAGATTATTCTACTATGTATACTAAACGTAGCCTACGTAAATCCAGTGTAACGAAATGTGTGTTAAATATGTGAATCGAAGAACAAGCACAGCGGTAATAGCAAGCTGCAAAAACAAACTAACAAAATTCGAACATCAGTCGAAGCCTGAGTGATTTGTTACAAGTGGTTAAGTTTTAAAAAGAAAACTGGCCATTTAGTATCGATATATGGTTTAATATCAAGTATTATGATTTCTCATGGGCGGTTTTTCAAAATCAGAAAAGTCAGAAGCAATGCTAAGTAAATAATATTTCACAAACCATATAAATTAAGATAATCTCAAATAACAAACCTCACAAAAATTTTGAAAAATATTTTGTTGGAATTTGCGTTGGTTTTGGCCTCGCAGGCCAAATGAACAACAAAGCAGAAAAAATTATTATCAACTGTGTGTTTAATTGTGCGCTCAGTGCACTGAGTGCAATCAAATCTTTCTCTCGATTCTCCCCTACGATCTCATACTGGTTGAAACTCTGCAAATGTTTTTGATAGTATTTTGTACCGGATAACAACCGAAATTAGTTGAATCGTGACAAACGTATAAAGAACAAAGGGATGCAGCAGAGTTTGCAATTCCTTAAGTTTTCGCGGCTGGCGCCGACATGGTTAAAACTGTTGTTATAATTAGCCGGGCTGTTACGCCGTGGACGACTGTTATTATAGTCAGACGTTTCGGTCCCCACAATCGGAGGCCATCTTCAGTGTCGTAAAGACGTTTGACAAGTTGTCCGCCAATTCACACCAGTACTACTCACTGGAATACTACTTACCAAACATAACCTAACCTAACCTTGTCAATGGTTTTTCCGACACTGAAGATGGCCTTCGATAGTGGGGCCGAAACGTCTGTCTATAGTAACACCCGACCACGCCCTCACAGCCTGGTTAATGGTATAATAGTTTTGACAGTGCGGCAGAGTTGTTTTGATTGATGTCGGCAAATAAATGTTTTAATAGTACTTAGTCTCGTGATTTTCAGTAGCTTACGATATTTTATAAAAAGAAATTAAAAGCTTACTAAAGATTGCCCTGCTTTAATTTTTAAACAACAAAGTTGTTTCTTGGAAGAAAATTGTGTTTCTTCTCATTAAATTTTTTTAATAATTCACTAGTAGTCCACTAGTCCGTCCACATTACCCAACAGAAAACTACTTTAATAAAACCACAGTATCAGTAAAACAAACTTCGACGAATTAAGCGACCAATTTAATTGCAATCGAATATAAATTATATTTCGGAACAAGAAATAATCACAAAATTCTTGAATAGACTAACCAAGTTCAGATGTAAAAAATTAACTATAATAAATTCCTTTCGACTAAAGAAAAGAACACAAAATTAAAGTTTTGAAGCTGAAGGTACGTAGACTGCCATAGCAAACAAGTTTATTCGTTTGTCCTCAGGTACTATGAAAGCTAAAAGACTAAGATACGGCAACCGGAATGGAAAAATAATATGGTATCAGAGGTCGTTTAATAGTAGCCATCTGGACAAAAAGAATGAAATGTAAACTAGAAAGGAACGACTTTCCTCTACTCATATCCTAGTGTTTTAACACAGCCGACAGGATAAACTGTTTATTTAGGTTTTACTCGGAAATACCAAATCGTCATCCATGTACAGATTAAACATAAGCCATCAAAGGTCACTAAATGCTAATAAGCAGTATTAATTATGACAAAAATAGACCTAAGCATCGTATTTTGATACAATTAATCCCTAATTTTTGGCCCAACTGACACAGGTCCACGAAGATTGTAAGTACGTAACCAAAGGAAAACATCTTGGACTCTATCGAAGATATTTACGGGTTAACCGTACACATATTGTACATACTTCTGTATGTTGACTGTCTGACCTTTCGTCTGTGTAACACCATTCAAAGCACGAACAAAAAATATCTTGACATTTTGATCTGCGATTGTTTTGCGAGGTTATCTGCTCGCACGGAGCGTGTAATACGTTAAACAATTTCTGAAACCTCGTGTTTCAGATAGTGTTAATTATTTTAAATGAACCAGCTTAAAATGATAAAGAATTCTGTTCGCACGCTGTAAAGGCATTTCATGTAAAATGTTTTGATTAAGTTCAGATAGATTTTTAAAATGTCCTTTATTTCCAAGAGGCGCAAAATGTCCGTGATCTGTGTGATTGTGTGTGTTAAAGAGTTTAAAGTTAACTGATTAAGTGAACAGGAAAATACAATTTTTAATAGAAACGAATATCGTAATTACTTACTGGCGTCTATGTTTACTGATAGTTAGCTTACAAAAAATTGTAATTTGCTGACTTATCGTTGATTTGAGTTACGCATTTGCCTTGTTTTTCTTTTCAAAAAATGAGAGGCAAACGATGTGTAAAAATATAATACAAATAATGAGGTCATAGCGATAGGTGATTATGAAATATCTTGAATTAATTAAAAATCGTGCGCATAAATAAATTATTTTATTTTATTAAAAAATGTATTTTATTACCATATCAAAATCTATAAGCACAGAGATGGGCCATTAACTGCTGACACGATAACTTTTGAAAGCATTAACCGACTTTCGTAAAACTGGGCATGCGTGTCCACACTTTTAATTTAAAGAACTCTATTATTTTTGAGACTGATCCCTCCAAAAAAGGGAGGTGTTAGGCAAAAATGTGAAAGGTATAACTTGTGAAAAATCCCATTAGCTCTTGTGGCCTATCATATTATAAGTAATTTTTAACCATAAGATGAATATAGTATTAATTGTTTGAAAATTAAAAAATTTTTGGACGTGAGGTCCCAAAAAACTGGGCAATAATTTTGATAAAACCGCAGAAAGTCGTATAAGGAATCAAATTAAACAGAAATTTAATTAACATCTGACTGTAGTGTTAAGTTTTGAAAATTTCAAAATGTTAGGATCCCATTATCTAATAATGACATTTATGTAATAATAACTGTACGTCGTTCAAAATAGTGAGCGAGTTCTGCAGCTCAGGGAGCACACTATTGTACACGTCTTCACGTTACAAAACGAATTACAAAACAAATAAAAATATTAAGAAACAGGTCCCGTTAATTGCGTAAACATAATATGTTTATATTATATAAACTCCAAATCTGTAAATTACGAAAACAGTTAACTAATCAGCTGCAAATTCTATCAAGCGCAACATTCTCATAGCCTTCCAGATTGAGTCCCAAATTTAAGAGACAAAGCACATATTTTTTTATGTTCTCTACTGTTTACAAGAGAACTCGGAATCGGATTCCATTCCTAATTTTCGTAAGTTATTTACTCTTCGGCATCCGTCTGACTGAATCCCTTTATTTAGGCCTACATTATACAAGCCAAGAAAGAGGGCTGTTTGTAAACGCTCGCTAACAGGAAACAATACTCTTACATCTAATCACTTTTCTAAACCTTGTCAGAAGAAAACGCCAATTTTATTAAATGTATTAAAAATACAGTTTTCACGCAGAAAATTCCGTTGTTTGATCACAGTTCATAGCTGTGGTTCAGATTATTTGTAAATAGTAATGTATGAATAGGCCTATAGATTCATAGTTAACTATGTCATAAGTTAAAGATTTCTTTTATAAGGGATACGCTCGTTAGGTATAGTCACTCACAAACACACACACACAAACACACACACACATATTACACATTCCTATTTGAAAAAAATATAACCGTCGCCAAACTCTTCACGGAACTCTGCCTGCGTAACAGAATTCAACACAAAGTTTTATTTCTTAAAAAAAATTCTTCAACATTTTAATAATTGTGTTAATTAAGATAATTTTGTTTACTGTAATGTTTCAGAAAAGTAAGTTAGACGGATTCAAAGGATAATGGAAACATCGTGCGGTCTGGGCAGCTGTCGGCCCAAGTGGCTTCAGAAGTTCAACTCGACCAAAGGCTTCATGTTTGTGTACGGACTGCTGGGTATGATACAGGCCATGTCTTATGTATACTTTGTGTCAACGCTGAGTACGATGGAGAAACGATTCAAGATACAGAGCAAGACTACAGGTAGGCCCTGTTCACACTGTCCCGCTACGTTAGCTTTCATTCACCGCATAGTCAGTAAGGTTCCTACAAACGTCATTTCACACCGCACGTCCATTCATCCAGTGGACGGATTGCACGTCCATGCAATACCATTTCACACCGAGAATTTCCATCCGACGGATGGACGGGTGTTTTATTGAGTCAGCTCCTATTCCCGTCAGTATATTTTAGATGCACAAGCTGTGTAGTGTGGAGTATGTCCACAGCACAGCATGTATTTTTACTTCTATAAGGTGCTCCGTAGCCAGGAAAACCAAAATCAAAGCAACAATGAGAATGACCAGTCACCCACGTGGGACAACTGAACTGCAGCTGTTCAGTTACCGTGCGCATGCGCAGAACAAAACGTCCACGCAACGTTCGCAAAGAATCGCCCTGCGAGTGATTTCAAAACATCCGTCCACTGGATATCTTGGACGTCCGTTGGATGGATGGGTGTCTGTGTCAGCTATCTGATTTGACAAGCCGACAAACGATCTTTTTCGAACATTCATGCATTCCATCCACGGGATGGAACGTACGGTGTGAAATGACCTTTTAATCCATCGCTGTCTACTCTGAATTTTCTTATCGATTACATTATACTGTACCTAACTACCAAGTTTCTTATTCTTAAATCTTACATAATTCAGATGTGTTATATTTTAATAATCATAAAATGTCGATTTGATTATTTGGACAATGCCCTATAATTTTACTTCATAATCTTTCGTTAAGAGTTTTGAACAAGGGACTATGCATGGTAAAATTTGAATACAGGTGATAGCCATCATTATTTTAATATTTTAAGCAACTTTTGGCTAGAACAGAAATCTGTAGCCGTTTTCAGTTTAAAATAAATCTAAAACATAAAAATGAACAATACATTTACCTACACGTATTCATCACTTCAAGAATTAAAATTAAAATTCTTTTGTTACTCCAGTGGTAGAGAGTCGAGTTACATGAAATAGTAATTCTATATTAATTCCAATTCACACATAAGTAAGTGAAACGATACCATGTGGAATTTGTTGAGATATTTTTACACATTTGTTTTCGTTTTGTGAAACTTCTTGCACATACTTCTTCATGAGGCTCCAAAAACAAAACAAAAGTGTGATGCAGCGAGTTCTACAATATAAGATATGTGTAACAAAACTTTACAGCCTAATTTTTCACCTGTTCCAATTGCAGAGGAGTGTTGTCCTAAAGAACAAGCATTTTTTTTTTCTTTTTAAAATCGGTTTTTCTATCAGTACCGCAGACTTAATTTTATATTAAAGGATATTCTAAACGGCTGACTACTGATAGTACGCTGTGCCATGATAAACAGATTACAGAAAATTGAACTTTTAGAATCCTAAAAGATCGTTAGCACCACTCAGCTGCCCAAAGACCATTAGCTGCTCTTGATTGGATCTTGAATTTTTCCGGGCCAGCAAACTACTATTGTTTTTACGCTTTGCTTTACCGCTTGAATTTTGGCTCATTAAGGTGAAACCAGATCTCATTACTAATCAACATTATTTTGTTTTCAACCTTTAACTCCAAAAGTCTTATCATTGAACAGTGTTCTTCAAAAGCGCATTCCTCAAAGGCACTTACCGTTAGTGTAAACACTGATTTAGGGTATGAATGTAATAAAATAATTTAAACTGTTTTAAATTAAATGACAGAAATTACGATTTATGATTTTCCATAGTTTTTATATCGTAATAATGTGTACATACTTTTCCAATGCAGAACAGAATACTCGGACATAACATGGACAGCATATTCGAAGAGCCTTTATTTAGATAATTTTTCAATTCTTTCCTTATTGTTTCCAATGTATTGTTTCCACATATAATAAAATCAAAATCGAAAGTCAAACAGATATTTGTTGTTTCCTAAAAAAAACTACTTTTATTCCCACTTAACTTGTGTAATTTACTAACAATAGAAAAAATTGCATTTCATTTAGTGAGTATGCTAGAATATGTATTATGATCTATTTTAATTCGTTCATAAATTTGTGCATTATAAATACTTGTTATTTGAAAAATAATATTTTTTTTATTTTTATTTCATTAAAAACTGAGTATAGTTCTGTAAGTAGTATGTTTGCATGTTGTAAGCAGGACATATAACTATCCTTTCAGAATGTTAAGAATTTAATACGTTATCTTCTGCAAGGTAAGGCAAAGGTACAATGTTCGGCAATGTTCTACTTATTTGTGTGCAGTTATCAATATTTTCTTATTGGCTAAACTTTCATTGGCTGACGCCCCTCAGCGGCCAAAAACTGAATAACGGCACGTAGATTATCTTTGGACGGATTTTCTATCATAGATGCCATTGTTCAACCCAGTCACAACGCTTAGAAAAGAGCAAACTGCAAATATTTTTGACTAGTACTTAAACAGACAATATAAACAAATGAATTCCGTTGCCATGGCGACTAAGTCACGGCTGCGCAGTCACTAGATCAAACGTGTTTCTATTGAACAATCTTCGTAGTTACCCAAAATTATATTTTTACATTTACGAGACTCATTTACCTCGTTGCGAGAGTTTAGATTTTCCGTGTATCTATTAGAAATCAATAAATACTATATTATCTGTCTTTTACTTTGTTCTAGTTAATGCTACATGATGCCGATTAGTCCATTATTAGTTGAAATATTTACCCAAAGAGGTCTTATCCTACTACAAAGAGAACTGGTGATAAACCGCTCCTTGTTTAACCACGCTATTAAATTAAAAATGTTCACTAACTTTATTTTGTACTTTTAGTTTTGCATGGGTTATGTTCATTGTCAACCTCGTAAGTCTTAATAATTTCTTCGTTACTCTAAACTTATTCATAAAACTTCGTGTTTATACCGTCGAATCCTTGTCTAAAATCTATGAAAAAAAGGAATACACAGATTATATCCATGCTTGTAGCAGTTATTCTTATCTCATGTAGACTATTTCTACCTGACTTTTTCAGATCTTTAATATTTTTATCTATCATTCACGTCCTCTGTATCCGGTCATAATTACAGTTTTATAAATGTCTTCTAACAATGTTAAATACAAAGTGAATAATTTTATAAGTTAGTAACAAAACGTAAATGCCAAACATGATCAGAGAGTATCGGGTTTTAGCATACAGACCAACCGGCTAAGAGATTGACAAACAACATTAGTAGTCCTGTTACTCGGTTACATCCGGATGCGTTAGCAACGATTTTCAAACACACTGTGTACGGTCAAAAGGTCAAACAATCCCTCCTAAACGAACCATTATCTACAACACATGTGTGTGATGAGTTCAATGCGGATAGTCTCAATAGCTTGCGCGTTCTTTATGCATAGTACGTACTCATTCACTACAATTGTAATCATTAAGTACAAATATTTCTCGCGAAATACAACTTATATTTAGTTAGTATCGACATTAGGTTTTGAAACAAGAGAACGTGGGATATGGGATATACTCTTATAACTTCTTTCGCTCTCTGATGTCTCTGTAGTTGGTGTACACATTAACCTTCATATCTGTTGAGATTTCTCTTGTGTCACTGTTTGATGATACTGTAAGCAAGTAACCACCATCTTCAAACGTGGGATAATCGTCTCCTTTCTTTGCTGGCCCCTTTGAGCTTTCCTTTAACATAGTTCTTTAATGTACGCCTAAGAATATCGATGTTTCATTGTTTCAATCTAGTCAGCATTCTGACGTCATACCCAGTACTAATTCCTTAGTTTTTGAACACACAGAATCTTTAAGAATTGTATGTGTGGCAAGTGACCTCTTTCATATACTGATCAACGATCTCACCTCCGATGCGAGAGGATGCGAGTTTCCATCTTGCAGAAGTCTGTTCGGTGAAGAAAGTGTGAAGTAAAACACTGAACTTACCAGCTGTTTTCTCTTACAAAAAAATAGGATCTGCACAGTAAAGGTTAAAGAGTTGCTAATGCTAAAATAATTTACGCTTTTGAACAATATTAAAATGCTAAAATACTACAAATTGCTAAATCTAAAATACTTCAAATCTTCATACCTTAAAATTTCCAATTTCCACGTTTGATATCTAATCGGTCTTCTTCTTCTTCTTCTTCTTCTTCTTCTTCTTCTTCTTCTTCTTCTTCTTCTTCTTCTTCTTCTTCTTCTTCCTCTTCCTCTTCCTCTTCCTCTTCCTCTTCCTCTTCCTCTTCTTCCTCTTCTTCCTCTTCCTCTTCCTCTTCTTCTTCTTCTTCTTCTTCTTCTTCTTCTTCTTCTTTTCCTTCTTCTGGCATCACAACCCAGTGTGGGTCTTAGCCTGATCAATGATTTTCTTCCATTCCGTCCTCTCACCACAAACCTTCTCCAGTCTCTCACGATCATACTTCTCAATTCATACTGTACGTCGTCTACACATCTTTTTTTAGGTCCTCCCTAATTCTTCCACCTGTTGGTTTCCACTCTGTGATTCTTTTAGTTGTTCTGCTATCATCCATTCCTCTTGCGTGAACCCATTCTAATATTCTACTCTTTATGAACCGGACGTTGCCAGCAGCATGTATTAATTGATCCAGTTTACAATTCATTCTAGTCCTCCAACACCTATCTTCAGTTTCCTAAGCCCCAAAGATGTGTCGCAAGATTTTACGCTTAAATATTCTAATATGTTTTCCATCAACAAGAGTTAATGTTCAGACGTCGTATCCATTTGTCGCATCCAACTGGAGGAAATAGATTTCTATACGGTTAGCTTTAGTTGTTTGCTTAGTATCCTGGATTTGAGCAACTTTTCAAATGAGCAATAATACTTATTTCAACTACAATACGGGACTTTGTTTCATTACTACAAGAGTTAGTCTAGGTTAACTGTGATCCTAAGTAAGAAAACTGTTGACATGTTCAAATGTACCATTTCCAACTGTTAGATTAGCACTATTGTTTGTTTATTTCTTCGGCCTTCCATATACTTAGTTTTACCCTGTTTTTACTTTCAGCTCCCCCTTTTGCGTCTTACTTTTAATGTAACTACAGAATTCTCCTCCAGTCCTCTTTTATTTCTGCTGATAATTAGCTATGTCATCAGCATATCTAACCTGTGTTTTTAACTACCACCTACCCAGTTGTATCTAATTTTTGAATGGCTACTTCCAAAACCAGATTAAACAACGTAGTGGAAAGTGCATCCTTTGTCATACCCCAGCCTTTATATCAAAGGTAGTCCCCGTGCGTTATAATTGCATTATGTGTTTGGATTTTCTCACATATACTTTGTACCTCGCCATAGAAAGTACCTGTAACTTTCTCTTCTGCAGCATTAGTTGGTGCATATACATTGATGTACGTGGTGTTGTGGAATTTTCCTTTGAATTTCAAGGATCATATTCTGCGGGATACGGTTGTAAACCCTAAGACTGACTTACAAACCCTTTTAACTTTTATAAATACAACTTCACAATCTCCTTGTCTTTCTTCATTACCAGAGAAATTCACTGCGTAATTATATTTCATCTGATTTCCTATATAGCTGTATTATCCACTGCATATCTTTGAGATTCTTCTACTCTGTTAATCGCATAGCCAGGTTGTAGCATGGTACGGCAGTTCCAAGTCGTAAGGTTGCCTAGGCCGTTGTCACGGCGATTGCCCAGTTTCATTCCTTGAGTTATTCGCAGCTATGTCATTTTTACAGGATAGTGTAGTTGGCCCTACACCTAACCCCCCCACCTGGAGGACCAGGGGTTTTTCGATCAGATTGCCCATCCCACAGACTAGTTACTTTGACTTGACTACAGCTTCAGAAACCTGGTGTGCTCCTTGGGTTTTCTTCATGTGGCCTGCTCTTAGCCTTTGGGGAACCAACCCCTGTCCGTAAAAGGTAGCACAGGGGAGTGCTTATTTGATAGCGGCACTTACTCGCCACGCCACAGCATCGTCATAGGGCTTATTTGATTTTGAATATGTGTAATCTCGCCACAGGTAACCTTCCTCCACACCCTGGTAATCCTGCCGCCGCAGTCCAGGACTGTTCATAGGTACCAGGACTGCCCAGGAGGTCAAGCCTTATTCGTAGGCAACCCCCATATCTAGGAACCATTCGCTATCCGCCAGCTATGCCCCCCCCCCCCGTACCTAAGGCTCGCCCTGAGATCTAATCAGTATTACGGTAGACATATAAAGACTTTCTTTAATTTAACTTAATTCTATTCAATTTCACATCAGACAGACTTTCTTGTTGATAAACACGCCATTTCAATACCAAGCATCAAACATCAGCTGATGTTAAATGTTGTTTTTTTTCTTTGCCTGACGTGAAATATAACATAAAATAAATATCGATAATTTACGCGTAGGCATAATCATAGACAAATTACACGTCCAGACAAAAAGCCCTGAGACAATAGTCTATTCGCTAGAAAGTAAAACAACAAGAAGGTGAAAATATAAATACGGAATACGTAGTTATGACGGAAGAAACCTATTGTGTATTTTATAATAATACAATTACTTACCTACATCTGCTTGTTTGGAAAGATAAAAAGAATATCGGTAAGTGTAGCCAATTAAATATACTAAATACAACAGACGGAAGTTTTAAAAATGCGGTAGTGATACAGTGAATCGTGCAGAACACAGTTCTACGTATCGTAATATGGATAGACAGAAATCCCGACAAGACAGGCCAAAATAATCTCAGTAACTCATCCATAATTATGATAATTAATTATAAATGCTAGCAAAACAAACAAAAATTGTAAGTAAAAAATATAGATTCTTTAAAAAATTATCAGTACTTTATGCCGCCTGAGAATATTAGTAGTAAATATTATTCCAACAATGAATACCAATACTACTATTAGTTCTAAATATTAGATGCAAGTATAAAGCCTCTGCTCTATGCAGATACTGCCGTGTTCGTCGCAGCCGACATACTGTCACAACACACGACAGTTAGGGGTTATACAAGCGCTATATTGAAATAAAAAACACAAGTTGTGTCGCACTTTGACATCAACAGAAGTTTCTCGTTAGCGGAAAATTGTTTTCTCCGTTAGACAAATAAATTAGTGGTATTACAACAACCTGTGTCTTTTATTTCTAAACTGAAGAAATACCTAAATATTTCTAATACGACAGTAGATTTCTCGAAACTCCATGTCGATGTCTCTATGTGGAACAGTGTGCTGACCAGCAGGTAGCTCACTGTTTTTCAGAATTTCTATCTGACTGAACTATGATTAATTTATATTCTGACTTGACAGTTGTACTTGTCGGAACTTTGAGCCAAATCCAACAGTTTACAGCGCTGTGTGTGTGCGCGCGCGCGCAGCGCGCTCGTCTGTTTCGTGTTCTGTATTAACCGTAATTAAGAATATTTATTTTTTTATTACATACATCTTTCACAACTAAGGGATTGACACCGCCTTATCCACTAACTAAAAAATATGAAACGTACTCACGATGATTCTGCAACGGTGTAAGACCTTACCAATTTTATGATGACGTGGCATCCGCTATATCTTGTTTTATTCGTCTTAAAATTAAATTAATTCATTCGTTTTCCCATATTCCAGTTCAAAATATTTTAGTAATTATGAAAAATATTATTTTTAAATCAACTAAATTTAAGCCATCTAACATAAAACTCATTAAAAACAATACCTCTAATTATTCTTGACATATAAAGACACGTGCAATAATTTTGTTAATGGGTGCTACGATGATTATCATCACAAGGACGTAACATATCTACTTTTTTTACTTCATTCGTGGTAAGTTGCCGACACAGGTTAACAATCATCACGGTAATCTGGAACCAGTGCCGGCTTTAGGCTTTTGCGTTTAGAGGGGCAAGATTTCCCTCGGCGCCCCTTGTGAGGGTAAAGTATCGGGATATGTTTAATATTTTTTTAAAAATACTTATTAATTATGTTTTGATAATGAAGCATAATATATTTGTAAAAAATACAAAATTAGTACAACTAAGAAAAATAAGATAATATTTTTATAAAATTATAATAAAGAGTATAACATTTTAATTATATAAATAAATCATTTACAATTAACTTTTCGCGCTCTTTTGTCGGCAAAATCTTTTATTAAATCAGCAAGATCTAACTCTTCAGCAATTTCATTCTCGATTGAGATAGTTCCTAAAGAAGTGAGTCTGTCTTGTAGCATCGTACTCCTTAAATATGTTTTTATAAGTTTGAGCTTGGAAAAGCTCCGTTCCCCACTGGCAACAGTTACAGGAATCGTCAATAAAATGCGCAGCGCAATCCATACGTTTGGATATAATCCTTGAAGCGATTGTTTTTTAATGAAATTTAGCACAAGAAGAGGCGTGATTTTTTCCTTGTCTCATTTATCATTCAAAAAAGCTCTTATACTAATCAGTTCGTCGCATAACAAAATGCCATTGATATCGGCGGAGACCTCAACTGTTAACTTATTTTGTAAGTCTGTGCACGATTTTAAAAGCTCCGTTCTGTTGGGTAATTTGTCCAAACAAAAGAGGAATTTCCATGATTTCGAATATGAATTCAATTGTTTAAATCTTTCTTTGATGGATGAAATAGCCGTATCTAACAGTGGGTTAACAAATTCAACTTCCAGTTTTTTTTCTGGGCTCTCAATTGGTTCATCCTGTGTGTTTTCATCAAAATTATGTTTTACATGTCTTACCCTATTAAGCGGTTTAAATATCGGTTTAATTTGCAATTGATCTGCAAGTTCTCTTGCTCCAATCATTGCTTGTTTAAAACCATCTTTCCTGTAATTTTCTAAAAATTTAATGCAATTCCCCAACATTTTGATACATTGTGCAAGGTCCATTTTTTTGCCTGAAGTGATTTACTTACAACATTGACTTGAAACAATACATCGTACCAAGCAATTAAAGATACCAAAAATCCAAAGTCTCCTAATTGTTCTGCCAAGGTGATTGCTTCGTGCGCTACGGCAGGATTTTTTTTTCGTTTTCAATTAATGTTATCAAAGCATCATGCACACTGCTTATTTGATAACGTATTGCTTTCAAGCTTTCTATCTTTGCCTCCCAACGTGTATCACTCAATGTTTTGAGAGCTAAACCTTCTGCATGACTAGTTAAGACACTCCATCGATAAGTCGAAGCAGAAAAAAGAGTGAATAGTCGTTGTATCATCCCGAAAAGTTTACGGAATTTAATGACGACTTTGCAGCATCACATAGAACAAGGTTGAGTGAATGACTTCCGCAGGGAACATAGGAAGCTAAAGGATTTAGCTCTAAAATACGTTTCTGTACGCCTACATTTTTGCCTTTCATGTTTGCGCCGTTGTCATAGCCTTGACCTCTGCAATCGCTAAGTTTGAGTCCAAATTTTATTAATGTATCGGTTATAATTTCAGAAAGGCCAAAACCCGTAGAATCGTCCACCGTAAAAAATCCTATAAAATGCTCCTTGATTTCGATGATATCGGTAGATATCAACAAATCGAATTGTGAGAGAGAGTTGTTCCTTGTGGGAAATATCAGGAGTACAGTCAGCAATAATAGCAAAATAAATTGCTAGTGAAGCTCTCGCTAGAATGGTACTAGTTATTTTCGTTGCCACCAAGTCGATCAGTTCATTTTGAATTATTTTTCCGCAATAGTGATCGGAAATATCGCCATTAAGTGCGAGCGTCACATGATTTGACATTACAGGGTCAAATTTAGCCAGTCATTGAACGAGTCCTAAAAACTTACCATTGTTTGGTTTGTATAATTTATCTGAGCTTCCTCTGAAAGCCATGTTATTGATTCCTAGGTACAAAGTAATGCTTATCAATCGCTCAAGTACGCTTTGCCATCGTGCGCTCTCTTTTTCAATTAATTTTTGCTCTTCTTTGTCTATTGTTTTTCCTGTTTGCATTCGTATTTTAGTCTCTATCCACTGGTGATAAGCATTTTTATGAGCCGCACTATTTTCATGATATCGAAGAGTTTCAGATAGCTTCTTCCAATTATTAAACCCATTTTCTGCTAAATTTGAAGTTTTGTTTCTCTCAAAAAGTCGACAGCAAAAACAAAATGCAGCATTTTTAGATGTTGAATAAATAAGCCAACATCGAGGAAAAACTTCACCATTTGGAAGTTTTCGGTTGTAATAAAAACTAGAAAAATGACGACCCTTTTCATCGATAGGGTATTTATCCAAAACGACTTGATTGGGACCCATTTTAAGAATATAATCAACAACTTTATTGCTACGATGAACTGGCCACAAGGCGCAATCCGAGAAGTTTAATGACTCGGATATTTCTTCTATACTTTTACAAGTACCTTCATCCGCCACATCTTGATTATTGGGCTTGTCATCATCAACGTTAAACTCATTTGCATCCGAAGTTGGTTTAGGCGATTCAGATCTAACTTCATTATAAATTGGAATTGGTTCTGATGCAGCGACAGTATTATCAATGATATTGACCGTAGGAACTAAAGGCGCTTTGGTATTACAGTAATTAGAGAGATTTGTATCTGTCGGTAACTTAAAATAATTATCAAGGCTTTTATGTTTTTTTCGAATTTCTTCCTCTTTTTCTGCTTTTCTTTTTCTATACGCATATCCGGAAGGTTTAGATTTTTTCTTAGAATTCTCGCTCTCCATCGTTAAAATGAAATGTTATCAGCCTGCGTACAAAAAAAGGATAACAAATGTAGATAGGAAAAAAATAATTTTGAATTTCATATAATTTAACATTTTATAATAATCTGAAAACTACATTTAGTACTGGACATGTGACACTGGATAGAACAGACTACAAATACAAAAAATTTGATGGACGAAGATACCTTTCATCCAATCGTCTTTGAAATATATTCTTTTTCCGTACCTAGATATTAATATGAAGAACATTCACTCCAAGAATCAAATTGATATCTTAATTCGTTGCCGAGAAATGCGCAAAAATGTAAAATGTCATAAAAAAATCATTTACCCCGTTTTCACCCCTTTAGGGGTGGAATTTCTAAAAAAACAGAAATTGTTTTTTCGGTATTTGTGTAAAGAGTATTTTAGAATAAAAATCAAGTCGATACACCATTTATTTTCTGAGAAAATTGTAAAAAACGTAAATGTAAATTTTACCCCGTTTCAACCCTTCAGAATTGAAATTTCACTAATAGGAACATATCCTATAAATTTCATGTCTCTAACTTTAATAGTCTCGGCTGGCCGTTGATGAGTGAATGAATCAGTCAGTCAGTCAGTCAGTACATTCTCCTTTATACGTATATTAAGATTTGAAAAATTGAAAAAGTCATATCTTATTTACGTTTCATAAATTATAAATTTCTATAACTTATGGTAATTTTCAGGTAAATTAGAATACTTTACGCCATCAGAAATAAATACAACATAAATGTATAATATTTTTTATCTTGATTTTCTCTCAATCACTAAATGCATGAAAGATATCACGTCCAAACATCAAATCGTTCACTTAGCTTCTATATCACTCTTAATCCTTACCTGTAAAATGTTTGAAGTTTAAATGAATCAAGAGGTAAGCAAATCCGACGACTATTCAACGAGAGCACGTGATCTATATAAATATCAATCTGCAGGTATCGCTCACAAACATTTTATGCAAAACTCTTAGGTTAGCCCAGAACATTCCGTCGTCCGCAGCGCACGAGTGATAGGTGCAGTCTGCCAACTGCCAAATATACAATATACTTTGTATATTTGAGATAATGTTTTATAAATCATTTTTGCTGCAGATTTTTTGTAAAGTTTTATAAAAAAATAAATAACATAATCCTCAATTTACCCGAAAGCAATTAAAGAAAAGAATGAGGTAATAAATTATTACAATTAAATTATTTCAAAAAAAATTTTTTTTTAATTTGAGAAATTAGTTTTACAGTTAAGATTGAATAAAAACAAAAATCGATCCAAATGGAAGAACACAAAACTTTCTTAGTATTAAATTCTGCTGATAAAAATAAAAATAATTTTTAATTAGGCGCTCTCTATAGCTAATACCCGAATTTCGCAGATATTTTTCTATAGCATTACTGCAACTTCTACCTACATTCTTATTCTTCTGAAGAATTTTATTACCTTAAAATTCCAAAACCAGTTGGCGCCCTAAAGCGTCCAGCGCCCTGGGGCGCCGCCCCAGCTTGCCCACCCCAAAAGCCGGCACTGTCTGGAACTTCGATACAGCCGCCCCGAACAGGTTTAATATTTTTACTCGCAGATGTGCGTAGTCATAACATGTTTTTTCTGATGATAACCACGTTTTGCTGATATCATTATTAATACCAAACGTTTGCCCAATCTGTGATGTCGTGTCCTCAGTGCTCAGTGTAAATAGCGAGGCGTGTCTTTCTGTTGTTCATTCTTAGCCTCGCCACTGAGGATACCACAACATACAATGGACGAAACGTTTGATATTAACAATGATGTCAACTGAAAAAGTGTTGTCTACTGATGTGCAATGAAACCATTGTCAACTGTTTCTCCTTCTTCGTCCTAGCAATCTTCTACCTTCGATTTTATCCTGAACAATGCGTTGCAGATGTTTGCCTTTGCCAAAGAATCATTCATATTTGCCTTCTCTCAATACTCGCCAATTACTCCAACTTGAATAGTTGAAATCAGTAATTTTCCTTTGTTAATCATCCGTAAGACTTGAGTATTCGACACTCTCATCACCCACGACAGTTAAAGAGAAGCTTTCAATATAACCCAATTACAAAAGCCTCCTATTAATTTGTGTTTTTAATTACAAAAGCCTCCTATTAATTTGTGTTTTTATGTGTCCAGTCTCTGGGTCATAGAGTAATAGCAGAAAGACGTAACAACGCATCATACGAATCCTCAAGCTTAATTGGGGTAATTATAAGTGAGCAAAGTTTTAATATTTATAAATGAAGTTCTTGTCATTTCTAATATTCGCCTACACACTCCAGCAGTACGATGATGTCCTTGGTTCAAGGTTGTTCCTAAAATATCGATTGTTGCTAACTCATTCAACGTGTGTGTGGTTACCAGTCTGCAACTCTATAAATTACTAAATTTAAAAACTCACAAAATTTAATTTAAAAATTCAAAACAGTTCTCTAATGTGCGTGTTAAGGAACGAACACGGTAATCTAGAAACACTGATAAGTAATAGTGTTTACCAAAGTCAGTAACGTGCAGGCTACGGACTTCAGTGTCTTACAAGAAGAAACACGACGGAACTGTACCGTCACGGTCGGTTGTCGTGCATTCTCTGTTTCCGTGTTTGTTTATACCTGCAATAACAAACAATATTGCACTGCAATTATGGCCGTCTGTACCGTGACCAAGTTCTGCTTTGTAAATTCTAACCAAATGTCTATATTTCACGTACGGAAGTCGTCGGATTTAAGGATTTAATTCTAGTTAGAAACAACATATTAAGTTTAGTTCTACTTCTGCGCCACTAGTTCTACTAGATAATGGAATCAACCACTTTATTAAACCTAATTCACATTTAAAAATCACAATATTACATGTTTTAATCTCTGCGTTACTGAATCGACTTCTTAAATTCCAAGTTGATTCTAATAAGCGGCCCTTACCGTATTTGACATTTCACATGTATACCTAAATGCTTTAACAATTACGAAACAATTATCCCAATACGTATTTAATGTTAATTAAATTAAAAAGTATTTATTAACTATTACTACTTATTTCTTACTGTGACATTTATTTTCCATTTCCCTAAATATTTTCCACTTCTTTATTTCCTTTCTAAGTTTAAATTCAAAGTGTGTAACAAATGAGATACCTTATCCACCAACTTATAATGTAAAACATGTCTCTAAACAGCAACAGTAACATTTTCTCTTTCAAAAATAATTAATAATTTCCACCATTTTTTCAGGCCAAACTGGTTTAAGCAACGTCGGAAAGTCTACTATAAATATCCACAAATAAACATGAGTTTGTTCAAAATTTTACTAAGTGTTACTAAACAGTCATTTCTGTTTGTAAACAGCAAACGTTCACTTCTTTTAATTCGCATCTTAAAACATTGTATGCAATATTAAAACTTTAACATAAATGTTGAAAATTAATTCATTTTTCTATTAATATATTTCCTATAAAAACTTTTATCAAAGCGAATCAATTCCTTTTTCAGCACTTTGCTTTCGTGATAAATATACGTAGATAAGTTATACTTTCTTTTGACTTTACTGGGTTGTCGGTGGCTTTGACACGTAGCTCCCAAAATCCGCCTTAAAAGTCTCCTCAAAATCATCCTTTAAACATTGCTCAGTTCTCTGAGGCATAAGTTAATATAGGTATTACTGGGTTTTACAGGACACAGGTGTACATACAGGTTACAGAGTTACAAGTCTTGTATTTCTAATTAAAAATCTACTTCTGAAGGAATTTAACAGTGAGTCCTATTTGCAACTTCAATTCTTGATCTAATTGCTTCCGATATATCATTTTTTCAGCTTGCTGTGGATCCTAAATACGTAACATTCTCTACTTTGTGAAAACTCTAGTTGCCGTTGTTGATAACAGATGTCATATTTGGGGTTCAAGCTAATTCCGCGACGTGTTTGGGTTTGAAGCCCCACTTTCGTCTTCTGTCGCTAAACAGGATTCTTCTATGGCCACTCTTTCGAATAACGTCAATATCATCATCGTAACGCAGTGACTGTACTGATTTCTGAAATATTGTACCTCGAAAAATTACCACCTTTCACAGATTTACGCAGCATGTTTACCGAGTTCCTCGTATGTAGTCTATAACGGACAATACATTAACGACAAAATATACGCCTACTTGCTCTGTTAAGCAAGAATACCGCTTGCTTGTTTGTGACCATTTTGTGAAAACGAGCTCCTATCAATTGTTAGGACCGACAGCCAGTAATAACTATCTGTCCCAGCCGTTAGAGTACCACTTCATCGCTGTGACCACGATTTATCAAAATCATCGCACATTATTAACTTGTGCGACAAAATAATACACCACGACTGTGAACTGAAAAATTCTCTCGTGAAGGTCCAAAGAACGACTCTGCGGCGGCAAACATACGACTAACACGTGCCTTATATGACCATCACGACCACCAGTGTACGCCGATCAAGGTCTGCATAATTCCAGTGTTTACTTCCTCACTTGTTATTACGTGAACGAAGAGCCATAATTCAGGTTGACTGTTTCAAACAAAAGCATGCATTTTTATGGATACACTGTTATCATGAAATGTAAGCCTACATTGTTCGAGCTCTGTGAGTAACTATAATTTCATTAGCATCTGTCAGTCTGTGTTATGGCACAGTCACTTCCGCTCACGTTACTTCACTTACATCAGCTAATGGTTAAGTAAACACCACACACACACACACACACACACACACACACACACACACACACACACACACACACACACATTCCATTTACAAATGCGTGTCAACACAATATTTTAATGATAGGCTACACATTGTGAACCTCTGTAATCTTTAGTGAACTCTCAAATTTGACACACATACGTACTTCGGATTTTGCCTGCCCCAACAGAACTTACACGCAGCCTTTATAATCTATCAGGACCAGCGTTTCCCACATATAAATAACGTGGAACTGCACGTGAATTCGTTTGATTCTTTTCACGACCAACTAAGACAACGCAGTTGGTAACTATAGAGCTGGAAAAGAATTGTCATTTACAATGATCCGGTTCAATAAACAAACTATTACCAAAATATTAATCATTCGATTTTAAATAATATTTTTATTAACAAAAATAAAACAAATTAAAAATTATCCCTGTGAATACTATCTATCACGCATCGTTTACATCTTTCTACAGCGCTTTCAGTTTCCCAACCTCCACTTTATCTTTCCACAAAATTACCACCCAAGCTGATTTTCAGCTTATTCTGTCTCTTTCTTTTATTTCCTTTGCGAACACCTCTTCCCAGGTTTTCCTCGGTCTACCCCCTTTTTCGTTAGGTAGTCGGTGGTGTGGGGGGGGGGGGTATAAAGGATCAGGAGTATAAAGACTATTAAAATTTTCAGCGACATCCCATGATTACTTAAAGTAGATCTTTTTAAAACCCAGTTGCGGGTGTTAAAATAAGACTTATAAATAATTGTGGAAACAGGAAGAAATAAAATATTGTAAATTAATAAATTAAAGGTTGAGGTTTCATAATAATGGCAATCACTCAATAGTTAGTAAATAACGTAGGCCCTACGTATTTGCAGCCTTAAAAAACAACTACGCACGCAACAGAAAACAAATGCAGAGCCTATTAATCTACCTTTATGCTTTTTGCCAGACACACTTCCCTTAGCAGTGTTGTTTATGTCATGACTCTTCTAATCTACTGAACCGTCCCCATCTTTCCCCCATGTAATCTAGCAATCTTTTGACTTTAATTCGGAAAAATGAGAAGATTTTATTGGAGGATTGCACAAAAATAACGTACTTCGTACACGAACGTAGCAACGTAGTTCGTGTAGACGAAATATAAGTTATTAAACATTCTTGGGACAACATCCTTAAACTGAAGTGCGAAAAGGTAATAAAATCAGGTTATACAAAATATCTTCAGTGAGACTCATTTTCACAAGATTTAATTATTAAGATCTTGAATTTAAATTTAAAACTTTAGAATTAAAGTGATTCGTGATGACGTGAGATTTATTACATTTAATCCGAATAACAATTAATCAAAACAGAATATTTTGAAATCAGCGCTTTTCCACATTTTTTCAACCCTTATACTGCATGTTGATTTATTCAAAAACTCTGAGACGCAAAGAATTTATAGAATGTGGAGGAAGAATAATTTGTAATTATGTGGGAATAATTCTGAATTTCGAGCTGCAATAACCGCTCACTGTTTTGAACGAACTATATGCTATTTAGACAACATTTCAATATTAGATAATTTTTTAACGAACTACGAGGAAAGTTACGAAATCCCCGATTATTCGACTATTTTTTTTTTTAGTTAAATAAAAATTGTAAAGCTGACAATCATACAATAAACATTTAAAATTTTGAACTACTACAAAGTTGGATGCGACTTACAAATTTTTAGAGGCACTCAGACGTATAAATCTTGTCAAATTATTAAAGGTAAATAGTCTGTATTTTGAATAAAATTCCTCCTAATTTGATATCCTACATATATTTTAAATTTTGTTAAAACGTTTACTTCCATTTTTGCCCCGTGATGGCCGTAAAATTAAAACTTTTTAGAGTAAAGACTATATTTGGATTTGGATTAAAATATACCCGTCATGTGTTCTTACAATTTTTTTCAAATTTTGAATCCCTCTTTGGGCCCTGATATCTTAATATTTTAAACTCTAAAACTGGATACTGTATTCTGACTTTGGTCAAAATTTTCTTTAATTTGACACCACACACAAAATATTCCGATTTTATTAAAATTATTATTCAGTTTTCGTATCTTGACGCCCCAGACTTTTCAAATTTCCAAAACAGAACACTAGGCCTAATTTACGATTTCGGTTAAAATTTTATTTAATTCGGTACCCCACATTGATTTTTGCCATTTTATTTTCTACAAATATAAAAAATTTTACAAAAGATTATTTTTGTTTTAATTCACGTCTAGTTTCGACAATATACAAATAAGTCAATACTGTATACAATTATTTATTTATTTTTTATCGCGAAACCTTTGCAATACTCAAGTAAGGAAATTAAATTGTCGGTACCTGACGTACCATACTATAATAGACTTTCTCTTAACCATAAACCTTCCGAAATCTAATCCTCTTTGCTGAAGTCGATGTAAAAATTTTTACTTGAATGCTTCACGCACCCGTGATGTGATGCAACCCATACAGCACCGCCACCGGGGTGAAGCGGCTTCTCCGTCCCTAGTTTTCATTCTCTTCTATTATAGCACATGTCTTCTTCCAGGCCTCTAATTTTCATAGCTTCATCTACACCCTCTTTCCAACTTCTTCGTGGCCTTCCTCTTTTCTTCCTTTCATATGGTATGCACTCTAAAATTCTCTTGGGCCACCTGGTTTCGTCCATTCTTTTTGTGTGTCCAAACCGTACTAGTTGTTTTTTTTCAATCTCTTCCACTATGTTCGTCGTCATGTTCATACTCTGTCTGATTGTTTCATTTCCGACTCTTTCCAGTTTCCATTTTCTACAACTGCGTCTTAAATAATCCATTTCGGTAGCTAAGAGTTTTTTCTTCGGTTTTTCCTTGTCATATCCCATGTTTCGGCTCCATATGTGACTATATTTAGGAAGATGCTCTTATACAGTCTCTTTTTTTGTGTCTCTTGTGATTGATTTATCCCATAAAATAGAGTTCAACGATCCTATATTTTATATAATATCTATTGTTAAACCAAGGGTATATTTTTAATAGAAATAGTGTAACATTTTATTATGTGCAATTTATATGAATATAGGAAGGAGAGAGAAATACTTAGAAGAGGCACAAACATATTTTAAAGAGGTGGTAGGATCAATTGAATTAATAATAAACGTCATACATACGAAATATATGGTAAGAACAAGGCATACAACACTGCATGAAGGTAACAATGGAACAGGGAAA
Organism: Magicicada septendecula; assembly: GCA_034769895.1. Lineage (NCBI taxonomy): Eukaryota > Metazoa > Arthropoda > Insecta > Hemiptera > Cicadidae > Magicicada > Magicicada septendecula. The sequence continues at coordinate 283,670,029 of CM068372.1, read as the reverse complement.
ACATACAAAGAGAGTACACTGATCTGGCCGGAGATACAAAGAGAGAGAAACTTGCCGGTTCAAATGTTAGGTTCGATTACAAAAAAGAAACAACTAGAACTAACTAGTAAGCTGTGCGAGCTGCAGAACTCGCTCACTATTTTGAATTAATTCATTTATTTTTTGATAAATTTCAATACCTCTTAGATAATTTATCAATTATCAGTAAAATTACAAAAAACCTCCGATTACTCTATTACTTTTTACAAACAGAATTATTACTGTTGCACACCACTATAGAAAAATTATTCTGATTAGCGCTTTCAAGCTTCTCAGCTCATCGTCAGATCGGAAATAACCGATCGATTTTTATCTAATCGCAATAATCGCTAATCGGAATAATTTTTCTATAGTGGTGTGCAACAGTGATAATTCTGTTTGTGATTATAACCACTAACCCAATTTTCTTAATATACTACTTATTAGTAAAAATAACAATTCAAGCTCACAATCATACAAGAAACACTAAATTTCTCAGTGATAATGCCTAAATGACAAATAATTTAGTCCTCGCTTTAAGTTTGTGTACGTCTTCGTAGATATCAATAGGTCTATATCTAACGCTTTCCACAACTACACATGAAAACTTTGACTTCCAGTTTTAGATCGAGGTGCCCCAAAGTTAAAACATTTTCTGAATAAACATTACGTTCGGATTTTGGTTAAAATTCCGATTATTCTGACACCCGTGATGAATAATTTGGAAATTTTGTCTAATTTTTTATCTCCTTTTTTTGCCCTGCTTCTTAAACTTTTGAAATTTTAAAAAGTGGATTCAGATTTTTTTAAATACTCTTTAATTTGATATTCCATACGGATTTTTTTGGATTCAAAATTCTTACTTCTTACATTTTTTCCCTCCTGCCCCCTATTTTTGGAAGATCAATCTCAAATACAATAGGAGTCTGTAGGATAATAGTATGGACATACATGCTAAGTTTTATGAAAATCAGTTAGCGTATTCGAAAGTTATCGGAAGACATACCCCAATTACACAGATACAGGCTACAAACGGTCGAGTGAACTCGCTTCGTTGTACAGGCTGAGTTATTTGGGACATGTTTAGCGATTGAGACAAAGTATAAGTTCCAGTTACAACAAATAAGAGTAAAGTTATAAGGAAATTAAAGGGGAAGAGAGAAAGAGAAGAACATGGACAGAATGTGCAACGGATTACATTAAGCGGGAACTAACTTGGGGAGAAAACAGATCAACAACTGAGAAGTGTGTGATTGAGAGAGCACTCCTCTTGAATACCTCACGAGGTTACAGCTTAGCTCTGGGTACTGTACCCGCTAAAACCAAGGTTTACTCACCTTAAGAGAGCTCATGGCCCTGTATGGCTTTATCAAGTTGCGGAGTGAATTAAGTAATTATCGATTCTCCAAACTACTAAAAGCCTGCCAATTAGTTTTACTTTGTTTTTTAATATCCATATTTAATCATGCAAGATTTTAATCTGATGTGCCACGTGTATGGAATTAAAATTTTACAGCAGTATAGTTTTTTTTAGAACTGTTTTATTTTAGCTATACTTTAGTTCATTGACTTCTTTTTTTCTTTAATTTGACCCTGCGTTCGTTGACTTGGGTGGTCACATGGTAAGTTCTATATCGGAATACATTTTTATTTGTTACGTCATTTTTGTATTACGTAGCCTTGCACGGCATCGAATTTAAATCTTTTTAACTAAGAACCGCCTAACATTCACACTATACTGACTCGACACCCTAAAGAAGTAACCCTAAAAATGAAAGTCTTGGTTCTACTATATAAAGACACATTTTATACACAATAGTAATATCAAACAGACACTAAAACAAGTGGTCAGTCAGAAGGTATGGTACTTATTTTTATAGTAAGTAAATTTAAGTTGATTTCTCTTTATAATTTGGCAACAATGCGCTTGAATAATGCTTGAATCTTGAAGCGCTGTTCGTCGCTCTACGCTCAACTTACCTCTGGAGAATCCTCTTTTTGAACTTTAGCATTCTTTTGAAACGAGAACTTTGTCGGCTTAATACGCGATTTATTTTCCTCAGTACAAAACTTAAGATAATCCGTCCTTAGTGGCAAGCCTAAGGAAGGTACCAGAAACGCACGCACGTACTTTAGAGCGACGTCTATAAATGTGCACTCTTGAATGTCAGGAGGTCTACATTTCAGAAAACTTAATTTTCAACTCAAATAGTTCACTCTTCAGTACAACTCAGAGCACAGCGATGTCATTTTTATTGAAACGCGAAGTCGCTGTAGAATTATAAGCATCAAACACGAAAGAACTCAAACACTGTAGGAAACTCTGGACCAAAAATCGGTTAATACAAAGAAATGAATCCAACCCCTGGTGTTTAATCAGAGAAATAAGGGGAAAACACAGATGATTTTAAAAATCGTTTGTGAATGACAGTCGACGCTTCTGACATTTTATTTGGTAAATCAAAGACCTTTAATAAAGCACGAACACGCCTGAGAAGAGCCGTTTCAAAGACATTCGATTCTCCTGATGATTGAAGACGTTTTTTATGTTTTTATTGGAGATGACGCATTGGCATTGCACAAACATTCGTTAAACCATATCCTAAAAAAGAACTCAGTAAAGAGAATAAAAATATTTAATTATAAACTGTCCAGAGCCAGCACAGTATCAGAAAATGTTTTTCGTACTTTGTCGTAAAAATGGAGAATATATCATGCTCCCTTGAATATGTTCTAAAGTGTATAGACTACATCATATTAGCAACATGTGTAATGCATCCTTTTTTTAAGGTGTCACGCTAAAATTACGTTTACGCATTCCAAAATGCAAGATCATAAATGAAAATCAAATATTTACGGAGAACGGTTGCAAAATTGCCAACAAAGGACAGATTAGCAAACAAGTCATCTACGTGGAAATCCAAGTGATGAGGTTAAAGAAAGCGAAATGCCTGTCTAGAATACTTTAACAACAGGGGCGCTGTTCCCTGGCAAGAACAGATAATTTTTAGTATTTTCTCATCGGTGTACATAGTAATAATCGAAGTACCATAAAGATGGTTTAAAAATTTTTTATTCTTAGATTTTTGAAATTATTTCCATAAACTTCCTCTAATTGTGTGAAATTCCTTTATTATGAATTGTATGTCAGCATTAGGACAAATTGGCTAGTTAATTTGGTTGCCTCTGTCTCTCTCTCTCTCTCTCTCTCTCTCTCTCTCTCTCTCTCTCTCTCTCTCTCTCTCTCTCTCTCTCTCTCTGTCTCTCTCTCTCTCTCTATAACTAATTACTTTTACGATCTCATTAATTACTTTTATCTCATTAATCATTAATTGCTTACGTGCGCTCCCAACAAATTAAATAAATGACAATTTTTGAAGAACAGTAAAATATTGTGGCTACCTTCGACAAAATAAAAAACTTTTTAATCTTTAGAATCAATCTTAGCCATACCAGTCGCAAATGCTAATGCATAAGCCAAACATAGCTGTAAGAATTGTACGTCGCCCTCATTTAATTTGTATCTCTAAATGTACTAATTTTTTGTAGTACATTTTCTACAAAATTCTATTCGGATGAATAGAATAAGTTGGTTGTCTCTCATGCATGAATCAAAAAGTTGTACATAGTTCCATGAAAAAATAAAGTGGGTTTTTTATCCCCTAGGTTGACTCAACCTATGAAAATAAATACTGTACCTAGAGAAACACGTAGTGTAATATACGAGGCTGAAGCGTAGTGCTGACCACTCTGCCATACGGCTCACAATATAGAGCCTTCCCTGTTTCTCCTAAGCCATTTCGAAAGTATAAAAAAGTTTATTATTATAAAAAATTGTTTATGTTGAACATAAACATATAACTTGCATAAAATTATCAATGAAATATTTAACAACTTCTTTGTATATTTATTGTTGTATTGGAGTGTTAGTGGTCTCAAATATTTCAACTTCAAATATATTGAACTCAAGCGCTCGTCAATACCAAAGACAATATAGTGGTTTGTATAAAATTACTAGTAGAAACTGTGACGATTTTAAAATAGGAAACGTAATATGGAGTAAAATTTATTTTTAAATCGCACATTAAAGTTAATATTACCTCCCTTGTTTAACTCAAAATAATATTTAATAAAAAGTTTAATGACAAAAGGAAAGCGAGTGTAAAAATAGGGAAACTAGTTAATAATTAACCATGCACTGACATGCATTAACTGGAATTAACCTGCATACGGATTATTTTACTAAACAAATAATACTGGTAAAACTTGAAATTATCCAAATAAATAAACAATGATACAGTAGTGTACTATTTAATTCTGAAGTGAAGCATAGCTTTGGATAATAAAAAAGGTCAAACTTTAAATACCGTAAATAGCGAATAACGGTGGAACTATTTTGTTGTGATGCGTAAACTCTGCGCAGTTAACTTGCCTGTCCTGACATAATAATAAAGCAGTCGAGATGGAGCGCTCTCGTAGTAAACACTACACCCTTGAACCATGCCCCGAAGTACTAAGATATTTTAATTTAAAAGTGCAGATATAACTAAGTGTAGAGGAAAGTATCAGTAAAGTAGTGTTTTATAAAGAAAAATGTAATCTGTTAAATTAAATGGAATAAATAAGTGAAAGGGATGACATCTCTATTGACTATGTATAAGATCTCCGATGTTTGTTTAAATTAAAAAGGGTACAATGTACCAAAAGTGAGAACATTTCATAAATAACCATGTGACGTGCACTTCTGTGGGAAACAAGAACTTTCACCCTAGTTGTACTACTAAGATGCTTAGCTACCAGACTTCATAGAACAGCATAATAGCTTCATAATTACCAGGATCTCATCAGCCGCTTCACCCGGAAAGTAAACTACCATAACCTTCAACCATTTGCGGACACCCCAAGGACCAAGGACCAGGACACGGAGTAAACTTCACAATATCACGGGTGACACGGAGACTTGTCTTCCGTGGTTAAATGTCATTAAAACAAATGTTCACAAAAGACAGTTTAATAAACTATATAAAAGACTTTAATTATTGTCAATTTGTAAATTGTATTATGTCATACGACTAAAATTATTTGTAATAGTAATTAGAGCTTGTAGTATAAAGCTTTTCAGATACTAGAGGTTAAATTAAGTCCATTATTCAAATGGCCCCCTTTTTAAATAGTATAACTTAACTTACAAACCAATTTAATATCCCGGATCCGTGGAAAAAGCTAACACATAACAATACTTTTGTTGTGGGCACCTTTTCAGAAAATATTTTGGTAAACTTTTATTTAGAAAACCTTATGGTAAAAAATCCATGTAGAACTATAAAGGATAGCGCCTAATAAAGAGATGTCATTACTTAACACAAAATACTGAGTGAATAAATCATCAAACACCCCAACAAATATTCCTTTCATTCTAACTACTACTACTTGTTAAGAAGTTGATTAAGACTATGGCATCCCGTGCAATTGATCTGAAGCAATTACGCACTGGTTCCCGACGTTATAACGTAGGTAAGACGTTATAAAACTCTTTTGTAAACGTTTTCTAATATTGTTAGTTATTACAACGAATGAGTGAGTTAATATTTTCCATCTTTGCTTTTAAATTAGTTGCAGCTGATGACTCTCTCAAACAGCTGTTGTTTTTCATACATCAGTGTATGAGAACTGTGTGAAAAACGCAATGTTCCCTTCATATTAAATGTTAAACTAAGATCTCTAGATGAGGCTTAATACTGTTAAAATTGACATAAACAAGATCGTGCTGCAATTAATGAAAAACTATCTACCCGGGGGAAGAATTGCAAAGTCACGGTAGAGATGGAAGTGAACAAACTGACTATTCCCCAGTTTAAAATGATTAATAATGCAGGTGTTTAGCACTGTCCAACTTAAAATTACCAACTGAATTGTATAACGTGCGCTTATTGCTGTTTGTTTACAGGGCTGATGTTGAGCGGTAACGAGATAAGCCAGATCTTCTTGTCACTGTTCCTGTCCTACTACGGTGGACAACGCAACAGACCGCTATGGATAGCGTGGGGAGTCGCTATATCCGCCATATCCTGTTACATACTCGCCGTACCGCATCTGCTATACGGTCCTGGAACTACAGCGCTGTCCCTGACTGTGGAGCACCTGAACACGTCGCTCATTGCTACGAACAGCAGTCACGGCTATGACCTTTCCAGTAAGTTACCACAATTTATAGGAACCAAAGAACTGACTGCTTTTGGTTTACTGAAGTACGTATGTACTTCCTGTCTTAACATTTTACTTTATGAAAGTCTGATGGTAGTAACAGATTTCAAAGTTCTTTTGTTTTTTCTAAAACCCTTTCTGCAGCATCAGCCGTATCACCTCACATACGGCTGATACAGAAAGTACCGTGCTTCCTCAAATCCATCTGCATATATAATTGGAGACCTTCCATGGCATCATAATCTTTTACCTTCAACTTGCTTTCCATATCATCATAATCATCACAAGGACTCAAGGGGAAGACGTGTGCTTGAGTTGGCTGCACGTTTGTCACTTAGTGTGATAAACGTTGGAAGCGTGTCGACAATTAGAAGATCCGACTATGCAGAGACCATTCCGGATACTAGCTGGAAAGCGACTGAAAAGATTGCTGGAGCGATTCAAAGCGGAGGAGATCTGCCCGACAAACAGTATGAGTTTCGGAAGGCTTCTCAACTGTTGGGGCAGTGGAAGAGGTAGTCATGCGGCCCTACAGGGAAATCACTATTCAAGAATGATAGTCCTATTGCCAACGCTGGATGTTAAAAATGCTTTTAATTCTGCTAGTTGGAGAACGCTTGGGCTCTAGAATACTTCTTCCAGATCCCACAACATCTCCTCTGGATAATGGAATGCTACCTGAATGATAGGGTATCCTACTAATATATGATTCGTCAGATGGACCTCATAGGAAGAGAATTACCTTCGGGGCTGCCCGGGGCTCAATTTTGGGTCCTAACATCTGTAACGTATCCTATGATGGAAACTTATGGATGGAGATGCCACCTAGCCATCGAAAAGACGGAAATAGTATTTCTCACCCGTCGGGTCTCCACAATTGTGCATGTGTAAGTAGGAGCTGACAAAGAAGGCAGTTGAATACGTACGTGGTGAGACTAGACTCGAAGCTCTCCTGCGAGAAGAAAGTCAAGAATGCAGCCGATTAGGCGACATACGTCACGATACAGCTCAGCAGGCTTATGGCCAATATAGGAGGCCCCACTGCAAGGATGGCAGACACGGAATCCATCCTTCTGTATGACTGCGAAATCTGGGCCGACGCACTAAAGGTGCAAAACTTTAGGAAAGGAATGGTATCGGTGCAGAGAAGAGGAGCCCTCAGACTAGCATCCTCTTACCGGACAGTACCAGAGCCTGTGGTCCTGGAGATAGCTGGAATGATTCCCATAAACCTGTTGTCTCTAGAGCGGAAGCACCTCTTCTAAAGGAGAGATGAAATGGGAAGAGATGCAGCAAAGAATGAAGCCAGGGAACTCACTCTCTGGCATTGGCAAGAGACATGGAATAGGGAGGACAGAGAAAGATAGACCGCAAGGCTCATACCGAACTTGAGGGAAACCGGTGACCGAAGATTGGCCGCCAGCACGGTGAGATTAACTACTATTTGACACAGTTCCTCAGTGGTCGTGGCAATTTCAACGCCTACCTCTACAGAATGGGAAAAGTGCAAAACCCAGCACGCCAGTACGGTGACTCTCCCCACGAATATGCCTTGCACACTTTCAAGTGAACAGATTTACAAGAGAGAGGATGGCACTACAAACGGAGCTCGGGGAGTTCACGCCCGAGAGTGTAGTTGAGATTACACTTCGTGGCAAGGAGGAATGGGACCCCATTTCTACATTATTCATGCGGTTCTAAAAGAAAAGAAAAGATAGGCCCAATCTGCACCCAACGGGCAGTAGAAGATAAGGAACAACTAGAAGGATCCCGATAAGGACGCAGTAGGCTCCATCTTGAAGCGATACGCTAAGTTGTTCCAGGGTGACAGAGAGAGTCCCAGGATGGTTACGCTAAGAGAGTCCCACACACCAGGAGACAGACTGACGATGCATATGGAGCATTGTCTCCCTCTTTAAAAAAAATTGTGTTGATGATGACGAGTTACTACTATAATACTACTACTACTACTACTATTATTATCATTATTATCGTTATCATTATAAGAGTAGTAATATTTAGAAAACTAAGTGGAAAAGTTACTAACTCGATTGTAACGACAGCTATTATCTATAAGTGAATGCTATTTCTCTCTGACTTTGTGTTTTCTGCAAGAGGACAAGACGTCGCTGTGCATTCCGTCAGAACACCATGAACCGGACTGTCCCAGTGTAGACGACGGCGAGTTCACATATGTGCCGGCACTGCTCGTCTTTCTGTCTCAGTTCGTGCTCGGCATCGGTACCACTCTCTACTACGCTCTTGGCCAGACCTACATTGATGACAACACTAAGAAGAAAAACACTCCGATGCTTTTGGGTGAGTTTGCCAACAGTTACCTTCATTAGATTATTTCTGTAAATTCTATGCTTTTCAGCGCCCATCCTCCAGTCAACCATTTCAATACCTGATTTCTCCTGACTTTCATTCTTTCCCGCTTTGCTGCCATTATTTTCTTTCATTTAACGTTATCCCCCTCCCTAAATACACCTAGTTCTCATTAAATATCTGCTTCATATGCCTTCCATGTTCGCCGCCGCTACTAGTTTGTTCCTTTATCTCAGGTATTTATCTGATAGTCTGTCTCTGCCTGCAAACCTTTTCTACACTTAACACTGTCTTTCTATTTTCTACGAATTACATTACACGTAATAGAGTCTGTAAAGTAAGATAAGATGAACAACTGTAGTGACCACGACACGTATGTAGTTTCAGTAACTACTAACCTATTAATAAACTAAACTGCTGCTTTAACAATAATATAAACTTCTGTTTCAATTTACAGGTTTATCTATGTCTCTAAGAACGGTGGGTCCAGCGCTGGCTTTTATCCTGGGATATGCCTGTCTCAGCCTGTACATTGACCCCAGGCTGACACCCGTTATTGACAAGAAGGATCCTCGTTGGCTTGGAGCCTGGTGGATAGGTATTTGAAAAAATCAATTTTCATTACACTTCATTCAATCATCATACGTTAAATTCACACTAAGATGTAGACCAAAGGTGGTCCACAGATTTTTACATCAAGAAACGTAATATGTTAGGTGTGTGTGTCCGCGCGCGCTTGTGTGTGATTTGCATGGTAACTAAAAGTGTTTTTAGAATTTATTCAACATGTTCAGAATATAGTTTAATAGGTCCTTTTTGAGCTTGCCATTTCCAGTCACGATTTAGCTTCCAACAATATTCGATTTTCTCCGTGATTATATCTACTGATACCAAAACCACGGTCGCAATCAGTATTTTCTTCAGATAGGGGTGTTTTGGAGAGTTCTAGGGAGGATTTAGATTTTAGTGAATAAAACTAGACAAAAATTAATAGATGAAACCTCATTATTTGCAAACATTTTGTTGTAATGGAGAAGGTAAATGTGGAATTGTACGTGTTACATTAGTAGATGTCTAAAGTTTAACAAATTCACGAAAAATAAAAAGGACATCTCACGTTAAAACATAAATAAAATAAACGATACCATAAAACTGACACGATTAAAAAATTGGCAGACATAGTGCCAATTTTTTAATCGTTTCTACACTGAAGATGGCCTCCGATGGTGGGGCCGAAACGTCTATTTTGAATAGAAGCAGTAGACGACGGCCTAACAACCCGGCAAATAGCAATTCCAAATATGTTGGCGCCGCACCGGCCGTCGTAGCTAAAACTTCTGACCTTTATGGAAACGTTAGTCATCATGTGTCTACCTAAATGCCATCTGACTGCTACTATGCTACTAGATAAGTTCTTCAAACATGAAAAGTGCTAACGATTTACTACAAAACGAAAAACACTTTTGGAATGTAAACAGTGTTGGCCAAAAGTCAAATGAAAACAGGAACCAACACCCGTCCACGACAACGTGTGGCGGTAAACAACTGCTACACAAATTGTCTAAGCGCGCGGTTTTAAATGTAATTATTATAAATGGCCGTAGCTTGCTGTAAGTGACAAAATGTTACTTCATTCTTTCTTAAGAATATTACAGTTTTTTAAGAAAAAAATAGCACCTACTTTAACTTGGACCTGTTTCAAGAAACCATCTGTACCCGAGTACTCAGGGACACTGGACAATAAAAATAAATATGGAGCAAATGTAGAAAGTACTTAAAGGAACGTCGAACATAAAACATCCTAGCTTAGGGAATGTATCAGTAGAAATAACGGATCAGTTACACAAATGGAAATTTCCTCCAAGAATAGAGAATTTGCACGTTTATCCGATTTTCAGGAAATGATTCAAAATGCAACCGGTATATTACATTTGAATATTACAACCAGTAAATTTCAGTATATTATGTCAGTTATTTGTTCTGTAGGTAGGGAAATTCAAAAGTCTTGAAGAATAAAATGGAGTGCAATTAATATATTAGGAATTCAAAAAACGGGAAGGATTTTGTGCAGTAAAGTCGGCTGCGGATCATATCCTATTTTTGCTCTGAAACGTCTAACAGGAAAAAGATTACAGTGAAACTTAGAAACTTGCTTCCAATTCATAGACCTTGAAAAACGTTAATACGTACATCACTGCTGTGAGGGTCCCACATTCCAAGACAAGCTATCTGGAATTTATATAAAGATAACAATGCAAAGATAAAAATGAGGTATGGTGAATTCACCGAAAATTTTTTAATTAGTAACATTAATTAACATTGCCTGTCTGCAGGCAACAAACTTTTATTCCGTACTGAAGTATGTAAGTAGTGCCGAGGAATCGGAAGATATAAATTTTATGGTTAGTAAAATACAGACCTCATAATAGCAGGACCTGACATTACAGGAATATTAATGTAGTACAATCAAGATAAATATTTGCGAATACAGGTGAGCGGGGAGAACTCAAAATTGAAAACAAAACACTGAAAAGGGTAAAACAAAATAGATATTTGATAGAATTCGAATACAATTCGATAAAATTGAAAACAACCAAAGAGAAAAATAGACATGGTCGCCATAAGAAGGAAGATCTTAAAAACTCTGAATTTGTTCTGTGCGAGAAAGAAAGGCGGTAGAAAGACCAAAAAATAGGATATGGAAATCAATACTAAAAAGCTTTAAATTATAAAATACTGAAGTATGAAACATAAGTGAAGTATAAAATTAAATATTATCGTTAGAGGTAGACTTTTTGAGACGAAATCTCGGAGTGTCATGGCTGAAAGGAAAAGAAGTGTGGATATACGTATTGACATAACAAAACAGAAGTGGTGGAAAGAACGTAACTAGTCTGGTTTGGGAATAATAATAGCATGACGAATGATAGATGGCCATAAAAGTTTTTCGAGTGGAACCCTCTAAACAGAAGGGGAAGAGAAGACCGAGGAGTGAATCTGAAGAAGTAATGGAAGCATGGAGCCTGTTTGCAAACGGGTGTTGAAAATGTCTGGCGCCGGGCAAGGAGAGTTGGCGACAGTCGTAGGAACACGTTATATTTTCTAGATAGATAGAAAAAATATGTGTGATTATTTTTTCTTGTATCATTTTTACTTCCATGTTCCATAAGGAAATGGAAGTATGGTCACGGCGAAAAAAACCGTGTTCGAGATAACGGCAGATTCTGATTGTACTACCAACAAAACATGAAAAAAAGTAATTTTTCGAAAAGTGTGTGTGTGTGTGTGTGTGTGTGTGTGTGTGTGTGTGTGTGTGTGTGTGTGTGTGTGTGTGTGTGTGTGTGTGTGTGTGTGTGTGTGTGTGTGTGTGTGTGTGTGTGTGTGTGTGTGTGTGTGGAATTTTTTCTATGGCAAACGATAACAACCGCAAATTCAAACAGAATCAAATAATGTTTTGCATACAGCCCTGAATTGTAGAGGACTCAAGGCCTATTGTTTTTGGTGAAGATCGGTTAAGGGCAAGGGGTAGTTTACCTGCAACGTCTTACGTTTTAACTTGAGTAAAGTGCTTAATGTTGATAAATAAAGTATCCTGAAAAGAGAGTCATAATAATCCACTGTAGAAAGGTAGATGAAATATCTATAAATGAAAAGGGTAGTTGAAGGGGGAGGGGGTAATTTTTTATATAAATTAAAATGGTAGTTGATGATGGAGGAGGTAAATTTGTATAAGTTTTATATGTGTACTACGTTATTGAGAACAAAGAAGTAGTTTCTATGGAAACATTTCATTTCACTTTAACAAAATTCTATATTTTTCATTTTAATTTAAATCACGTATGAGTGAAAATATATCGTTCCTGGCAGTCAATCATATCTCAATTATGTAATGTTTACTTTTCCAAAGTTTTATTATTGTGATTACCGCAATAAAAAGGCCGGCAGGACACACACACACACACACACACATACAAAATTCGCGTTATTTCTGGCCTCACTCATGTTTATTTTCTTATGTTTGCACGCTTTTTAAATGGAAAGTGCCGAAACCCACACCAACACAACGCGTGCAAGCCGAAAAGATGGACATCGATTTGCTTCCTGTGGATCGCTGGGCAGTGTTGTTGTATTAAAGCAATTAATACAATCTGTGTAGTTATTTCTATTATGATATGAGAATTATAAACTAATATGTGCATGTGTGTGTGTATGAATAATATATAAATTTTTTTTTTATCCTTTGGAAAATTGTTTGCCCCTCCTTGAAAATATTTTGACCTCCCTGATGGCTAGTTATTTACTAGCCTGTGTGGAATATAGCGTTATGACATGGATCAGAATGGTGGGTGTTAAACAGGAGACACAAACGTATTAAGGAAGAAATGTTTTGCTGAGAAATTTATAATTATACGGGTGAACAGAATAGTCGTTCAGGAAATCAGAAGACAGATGGAAAGAAAGAAATCAAGACTCGATTTTAAAAAAGAAAAATGACTAGTATAGTATTGACAGGAAAGACTTTGATAATACTATAGACATCCCTCGGCCCCTCGCAGCGAGAGTCCAATTTCATTACAGGAATCAGATCGCAGCTACCTTTAGCTAGCTCTTCGTTCGACCTACAGACATTTTATCCAAAAGTACAGTCCTTCCTCACGAAGGTTGAGGATAGTCTTAATCCACCTGCATGATGGTACCATTTTGGCTGATACGTAATTTCTTCAGAACTCAAGCATCCACTTATTTAATTAATATTTAATGATTTTAAATATAAATTGTAGGACATGGAAGTCATGTATGGTTCTCCATACCGATTTTTAATACTGTTAAAAGAAAAATCAGCTGAAGGCAATCCGTGGGCAATGGAATTTTTCCTACAGCACCGTAATGAAACTAACACGTCATGCATCGTGACTTTAGGTTGTTTCAAAGGCGCGCTAAAACGCATATTACATGTCTTATCTTTGTTGAGCCAATTAACTGCAACACCACGACAAAATGGCCATTAAATGTTGACATTTCGCTTAAACTATAGGCTGTGTAATGTACCCAGGAGGTAAGACAAAAAGTGTTCGAATGATGTACGGCAAAGCAGAATGTAATTGTTTCGCTAACAAACTTTACATCTGAAGATTTAATGTAGGCTATCCTGTTGAATGGATTCACTTATGTTGTCCAATACAGCCTAACTTATATTGAACGTCCAAACTTTATTATTTATTTACGGTTCGCACTTTATTTGAGCTAATATCAATTTCGTGCGATTTAAAGTGAGCCTTCATAACTAAATAATAATATTAAAATCAGTTGTTATCGCTTTTAACTACAAATAAGTTGCGGAAAAAGTATTATTCTGATTCAGCTCAGAAAAAAAAATACATTGTACACTCTAATGTTTTAAAGAAATTTAACTTTTGATGGACTTTTATCAGTGGTAAGTTATACGCCAAAGTGTTTCCAAAGACCGAGTTCTTTCTTAAACCTCGATGCGATCTCTCAGTACTTACTTAAGCTTTTATGTGGAAAAATACATTTGAAAAATTAAAGACTTTACAAATGTTTTATTACATTACAAAAGTGGCCACAATTTATAATTTAAAACACGGAAGACGGACTTACAATTAGTAATCCATAAGCTACATAGGGCCAAATATGTTATGATAGTATCAAAAGTAAACCAAGTTACTTGAAAATCGAACTAGACGTTTTAAAAATCAAATCCATCCGATCTATTAGTTGAACGAAAAATAATACAGAATGTCAAGTCGTTTTAATTATCTTGGAGAAATAATATTGCTTATGGTTTTGACAGAACTGTCGATATCAAAATAAGTAAATTTCTTATGAAATTCACGAAGTCCTAAAGCTGGGAGGGAAACAGAACTAAAATTTTACTATACCATGGCCAAAGTGATTTTGCTGCTTGATTGAATGAAGCTGCACAGAAGAACTGACGAATGATAAATATTCTTCCTGCGAAAATGAAAGATTGTACTTGGCCAGATAGGTATGCATACAAAATGAATCAAAATAATACAAATGTCTCCCGGCTGAAAATGTGAAAATCACGCGTGCAAGGTAAGCTCTTTTTACATGCGAACTTGACATAGGAGCAGTGGCGGCGCTAACGTAACGGGGGCCCCCCCGCGAAACTAATTAGTGGGCCCTATAAAAATGGTTAAATTTTGTATACGTAATAGGGGAAAACACTCAAATGAGTTTCTATTTACGTGTGTTTCACAACAATGGTTTGTGAATACTTTCTCGTCTATCACAAAGCGTTTGCAATTTGCAAAGGATGTTTTACACGTGTACAAACTCTTAAAATTCATTGTTGCTAAATAGACAAAGTTCTATACAAACTATAAAAAAAACAAAATAAAAAGAATGATTTATTTTTACGTCAAAGATCTAAATTCAGACTATGAAACAGTACCGCACACAGAGTGTTAAAAATTTATTATTTAAAAACGAATATCAAAGTAACATTCTAGCTTTTTTCAAACATTTAAATTAGTTTGTACCTGAATTTGTAAAATTCTTGAATATACTCTATACAAGTTCTCCTTAAGTCTAATCCAATTCAATAACACTCGAACTCAAGTAATGTACAATATTTACAGATGAGGATCAACCAAAGTTCAGTTTTCCTAAGCCTAGTCTTCTTTTTTTAATAGCTAAGAACTTTTCAACCACTTCGTTTATATTAGTTTTCTGTGTCTCTTCATGCTCAATGCTTAACAGTGCCAAGTCACTCAACCGAGTTTGGGCCATGGTACTTCTTAAGTATGACTTAAATTAATTAATTTAAGTTTTGAAAAGCTTCTTTCCGCTGTAGCTGTTGTGACAGGTATGGTTAAATAAAGCTGCAAAGCTGTAGTTAAGTCTGGGAGGCAACTCATAAGGCAGCTGTTTTCTTCAACCAGTAAATTCATCATTCCTCGAATTCTTTTCTTGTGTACAATTTCTTTGGCCATATTTACTTGAAGGATATTACTAAGAGCTTTGAAGGATATTACTTGGTCAGGCAGTGATGTGGGAAGGTCACCAGGATACACATTTACCAGAGCCTTATTTTTCTTCACTATTGTCTCTTGTGAGAAGTTTACTAAATTCTGAGGCGTCAGGAATGAAAACCTATCATCAATGCAACGCAATCCTTCGAATCTCATTTGTAGCTGAGCTATTACAATATCTAGTGTTGCATTGGAAACTTTTACTTCAAATGATTTCACTGGGTCGTCAATTCTATGGTCAACACCATATAGAAAGAATATGGTAAAGAAGCGTTTTACAACTCGTTTACGCTTATTTTTCATGTTACAAGTTATGTCCCATGACTGGGCCAACTGGGGCCCCCCATGAGGGTCGGGGCCCCCCCGTGCCGCGGGGTCTGCGGGGGCCTTATCGCCGCCACTGCATAGGAGCTTATGCGAAAAGACGTATTGCAAGACTCGAGAACAGGGGTGCCCACAGGGGGGGATCATAGCGCAAGTTGCGCATTGAGAATTTTTGGGGGGGATTTTTCGGGTGTATTTTAAGGATTTTTGGGGGGATTTTTTCAAGAATAACATTTTAAATCCAACATTGATGGAAATTTTTACCGTGTTTGTGCAACAAACTAAGCTATTAGTAAAAAACTAAAGCAATTGCATATCTTTATGATTGTTTTAACGAACTGGCAGCATAAATGTCTCTACCAGTACAACGAGTAGTAAATTTTGTTTTGGAATTTGGAAAACTGACCCTGGCAGCCTGCAGCAACATCCTGTCAATGAGTCAGAGGGTACGTGAATAATAAATCGTGAATGTAAAAATGTGTGCGTGTGCTAAGCTTGTAGACCGGCGGGCAGTGGGGGGACTTTTGGGGGGGGATTTGCGCATTGGGCTTTGGGGGGATGGGTACCCCTGCTCGAGAAGACATGGAAAGGTATCCTGTGTAGTCGAATAAGGCAATATGCCTAATCTTTGAAAATTCAAAAGAAAATGTAGATCTAATGATAATTTACTTTTTATGTTAAAGTAATAAAAAATAAATGAGAAGAAGAAGAGGGGGAAGAAAAAAAGTAAATGTCTTTTCCGTTACGACATATTGTTTCAATTTATCGTTACTGGTGTTAGCTGATCTACGAGTCCAAAGGAAAAGGGAGGGTTAGTCTTAAAAATATGTATTTGAGGACATGCCTTGAAAAGTAAACGGGCTTTTGTTTTTTCTCTAATCTCTTATACGTTTCACGTAAAAATCCGACACATAATATCCGTTTGAGTTTATTTTGATTCAGTCTTGATTTCCTCGGCACCGTGTTTTGTATCCATAACACAAACATACAACTGTTTTAAGATACCATAATGACTTCAACTACAGAGAATTATACCACATGTAGTCTACGATAGTAGTAATTTAGGCTAAAATGGCATTAATTGTTTCTATGCTGTTAATGTATACGATTGTTCGACTGTTTTTACAGGGTGGCTACTATTGGGCACGGTGATGCTGATGTTTGCCTTTCTGATGGCGATGTTCCCGAAAAAGCTATACAAAACCAAAATCAATAAAGTCGGCGTCGAACAGTCTGCGGACGTGGAAAGTAAAGCGGAAGACATAATTCCAGAGAAGAAATCGGTCAAAGAACAAGAAGCTGCCCGCAACGGTAGAACGGAACAAGGTGATAAACAGCCTGACAAGTTCCAGCTCGTAGATTCCGAAGATGACCACGCACCCACATTTAAAGGTACGCAACTCTCAAATAAGCGAATAGGCCTAATACAAACTCCATTTGTCTTGGTCACGCTTAAATATTCTCTACATAGATTACTGAAACGCATGCATTTCAGTCAACAAAATTAAACACATAAGCTATTTATTTACCATTTGACTGCAAGAAATGTGTGTATGTATGTGTATTTGTTGTGCCTATCACTTTGACTAATTTTTAACGTCACACTTGTTAGTGTAGAGTCTGTAGTTGTTTTGTTGTATTTCAGAATTCCCGACAGCGCTGAAACGCCTGCTGGCCAACAAGCTACTTATGTTCAACATAGTGTCTGGCGTGTTCTACATCCTCGGGGGCTCCGCTTACATCACGTTTATCACCAAGTACCTGGAAATACAGTTCAACAATTCGGCGGCCGGAGCCAGCGTGGCCATAGGCAAGCCAATTTTTATATAACGTTACGTCAGTGTTTTCAATAAATACCGACAAACGGGGATAGATATTTGCAACAAACGAATATAAATAGTCGACAATTTTTTTCGACTAATTCTGCTAATTAAAATATACCTTATGGAGGTCACGAAGTTGGAGAAACGCATTCCGCTGTGTGCTTCAGGCTGTTGTCCTCTCCATATAAATGTCACGTCTATCGATTTGCGTGTTAAGTCTTTAAACTATTGATATATAAGTAATAAAAACTTAATTAGATGAAACCCGAAGCTTGCGGGGAAAAGGGGACAACTTCTGCTGTCAACAAAAGAACGTTAACAACACGCACTGTTTGTGAAATTTATGAAGATCATCGGATTATGTATATTCCCAAAAATTAAATTGATTTAATTAATATTTGTTAGAGTATAATACAGTTTTAGTTAGTAATACGTCAATCTCTTATGAGTAATAACAGTGTTTTGTTAGGGCTGCAAAATAACTAAAAACGCTGTCATAGAAGTTCACAAACTTCCAAGCATCCATAGAAAATATAAGCAAATACCATTTTGCTTCCGTCTTTTCTTTTCCAGCAACTCTTGTTATTTTAGTTTCTTGCAGTTTTTTAAGTGATTTATAAGAATAGATTTCTTCTGTAAGTACAATATTTGAAATTTGATTAGTAGGCCTATATATAAAAAACCTTATATTACCACTAATCTTTTTTGCGTCCTTACAGTAAGTAGTTAGTTAGTTACAGTTGAATAGATAACGAATTAGTTTGTAGTCGTGTGAGATTCATTATTGTATCTCCAGCTTTTTGTTAAAGTAACCGCTGATAAAACTGTTTATTCGGTTTAAATTTAAGTTTAAATGGCCTGATGGGAAAGAGTGATCGACAAGTAGGTGCTATTCAACACTGCAGCCTAGCCAGGAAATGTTGGTGTTTTCAGACTGACCAGAATGCAGATGGTGTATTAATTCCTTGCATCACCATTCACTAGCAGTTCGAAATTTCAATAATTAGCTGTACGAAACGGTGACAGGCAGTCACGTGGATATTACCGCACACGTTTCGAATAAGCATTCAAAGGAATAATCTCTCTCACGTACAGTCAACTCTCAATAATACACTTGCCAATTCCTGGCCACGATTTACAACCGGTTTCATTTTTAACGGTAAGCACTGGATCTCATCATCAGTAAACATGATTCATTTAAGCAGTTGTTTCCCACATTGTCAGACATGATTATATGGCATCTTAGATTTAGGAACAAAAACGTCTCCACTTTTAAAAATCCTATATTAAAAAAAACGTACTCTCAAGGCTGTGTAACAAGCACTTGAATAGTCTTTCCACGATAGCCACAATTATTAAAACAGAAACAAAGATCCCGACTATGAAAAAAACGTAAAATTTGAAAACCGAAGCACGTATAAAGAAAGGACAAACTTCTATTAGGAATAAACAAATGACAGGCTAATTGACATTACAGTTTTGAATAACTTTAAAAAATGCTATTATTCAATGGCTGAGCTTTGAGAAAAAAACGTCTAACGACCACCGTTTGAAATTTTCTGAAATACCGTATCTCCTTCTTCTTCTTCTTCTTCGGCACTACAGCCTAACATGAGCCCTGGCTTCCAACACCAATCTTCTCCAATGTCTGCTATCCATTGCCATCTCAGTGTAACCCCTCACATCCATTCTTCTGAGATCTTCTAGCACATATCCAACCATCTTATCCTAGGTCGGCCCCTCTTCTGCATTTTAAGACTTGCGCCCTCAGGATTTTCTTTGGGATACGCTGATCACCCATCCGCTCTAGGTGACCTATCCATTGTATTCGTTGAGCCTTTGTGAATCTTACAAAATCTTCATGGTTCAATAGCTCATCTATCTCCTGGTTATTTTTTATTCTCCATGCATCATCTTCTTTAACCGGGCCGTAAATACGTCTTACGATTTGTCTTTCAAACCTTCTTAGTGTTTCTTGTTTCTTTCTTGTCAATGTCCAGTTTGTTTGTGATTCTGTGAGTTTGTTTCTCAATAGTCTAATATTGTGTAGATACACCCTATTTCCTATTTGTATCCTGTCATGTATTGTCGTGTTTATGGACCCTTCCTTATATATTACCCAGGTATCTGAACTTATTAACTGCATCAAATGAATTATCCTCTAGGTATAAAATTTATAGATTTCTTCTCCTTTCTGATACAGAAATCAGCATGTATTTAGTTTTGCTGATATTTAACATTGAGTCCCATTCCAGCGGATTTTTGTTCCTTGTATTCCTCAATTAGGTATTTGATCTGGCTATTATCACAACATTGTCAGCGTAAACATATATTGTCTTATCTTACCGTATGTCACTCACATCAACAAAAGGAATTGAATGACGCGTATTCATCAACATCCGAGTAGCAGATTTGAGGTTGGAAGGGTACAAACATACATAGATAACCTTCACATAGGTTTAGACTTTCCTCCCTTGCGTAGTCCTGTGATTACTGCCAAAGATCAAAATTAAGCATTTCAATTAAATTATTTAGTTAACGCTAATTAACACTTCATGGTTAGACCTATATATCTTTGCACCCAGTAACACTGACGAAGTCAAGCCGAACTGACTGATATGTTCCTTAATGAGTTTTCAAAATTTTTAATTTTATGGTCGATAATGTGGCGTCTACAGTCCGCCATTTTCTTTTTCAATACATTATATAGTTTACACTGCAGAAGACAGTCTATAACACAGTACAGCCTTGAAAGGGAAGACACTTTATGCTTTAGTTGTAAATTATCTTCTGTGCAGGTCCGACGGCGATATTAGCGATGACACTCGGATTCCTGGTATCCGGTTTCGTCATATCCAAGTTCAAACCGCGGCCGTCGTACGTGTTGGGTTGGAACGTTCTGGTCGGCTTTTCCTTCGTCATCGGAGAAATTCTGTTCATCTTCTTGAAGTGTGACGACGGTACGCTGGTTGGCTACAGACCAGGAAGCGACAGGTACCAGCTGTTGGAGTTTTGTAATAAGGAGGTGCTGTCTGTGACGTATCCAAATAACAAACTAAACTTTCTATCTGCTATTGTTTTTACTACCTAGCTACAACAGGTTTTCAGTGCCTGAACAGGTTGTTCATTGTTAAAATTATTATTATTCACAGCTAGGTTAGTCTACTGGGGTACTGGGGTGAATTTGGCGAACAGCTGACAAACACTATTGACACTGAAGATGGCCTCCATGGTGGGGCCGAAACGTCTATCACAATCAAGAACAGTCGACCACGGCCTAACAGCCCAGCTATGAATAATAATAATAATGTTAACAATGTTTACGTCAGTCTTGAAAGCTTATGAAATAGTATAGGTAGTTCAGTAGCTACAACAGATTCAGTAGTATTGATTATTATTTTAATTTTTGTGTAGACTTATTGTTACTTAATAATAATAAAACGTAAACAGGCACCTACTCATGAGTTACCTCCATGACTTACTGTGAAATGTTTAACAGTTGTGTGTGTGTGTGTGTGTGTGTGTGTGTGTGTGTGTGTGTGTGTGTGTGTGTGTGTGTGTGTGTGTGTGTGTGTGTGTGTGTGTGTGTGTGTGTGTGTGTGTGTGTGTGCGTGTGTGTGTGTGTGTGTGTGTGTGTGTGTGTGTGTGTGTGTGTGTGTGTGTGTGTGTGTGTGTGTGTGTGTGTGTGTGTGTGTGTGTGAATCACCATCACATTAATTGTAACAGGGTATCACATTTTGTATAACTTCACGAAAAGAAGCAGTCTGCGGTTGGACATTTCTATTCCTCAATTAGCAAATATTTGATAAAACAGTAAAACATTATTTAAAATGTTACAAAATTTACTTTTTTTTCTAGCGTGACTTGTTAAGGCCCGTTTTGTTCAGATACTTTTTATACGTTTTTTTTTATTTGTTTGTTTGAAAACCAAATATACTTAAGATTTACTTCAATAACTGCAGTTTATTTCTTAATATACGTATAAGCAGAAATAATATACTGTGCTATGAAAAAAATCCAGTGAGATTAATAGGGAAGCGTTCGCGACAAGTTGTACGAGGGTCATTCAATAAGTAAACAAACAAACAGCTGTGGAGCAAAAACTTTTTATTCAATCAATACAATTTTTTTTAACGTAATTTCCAGCAACGTCTATGCACTTGTCCCATCTCTTTGCAAGCTTTTTATTCCCTCAGCAAAGAATTCTTTACCTTGATGTCGAAGCCAGTTTTGGACTTTTTCCTTCACTTCTTCATTGCTGTTGAACTTGACACCACGCAAAGTCTCCTTGAGTAGGCCAAACAAGAAAAAATCAGATGGGGCAAGGTCAGGGCTATAAGGGGGATGAGGCAGGATCTCCCAACTTACTTTTTTTATTGTTTCGATCGTCAGTTTTGACGTGTGTGGGCGGGCATTATCGTGAAGAAGAATCACACATTTCCTCTGCCATCCCGGCCATTTCTTCTTCAATACAGACTTAACTTTGTTCACAATCATGTCAGAATAGTACTGACTATTCATGGTACCCTGGTCTTGTAGGTAATCACAGAAAATTGGGCCTTGGGAGCTCCAAAAGATGGTTAACATCACCTTACCAGCCGATGGCTAGGTTTTGAATTTCTTTTTGGCGGGTGAACTGGGATGCTTCCACTCCATGCTTTGTCGCTTTGACTCAGGTTCAAAATAGTGACTCCAAGTTAGTGGTTATAGTGGTTCCAAATCCAAAAATCTTATAACAGAACGCTGTTCTTCGAAAGTACTTTCCTCAAGAGGACACGCCATCTTAAATAAAACTCTACTGGTTATGTTTATGCAATATATTATTGAACAGCTGATCAAAACTCACAACGACGTTGCCAGGTAACACTCCTGAAAGTTTCAATCAGCTGCTACAATTAATTTCTTTTCTACAACTGTTTGTCTGTTTACTTATTGAATTACCCTCGTACTTGTGACGTGAATGCTGTGGCTAGGTTGGACTACACCGACAACGTGGGGAAGAACGTAACCTTGAATCAACCATGGGTTCTTTAGTTAATATAATAAAGGATACGCTAATAAAAGTGTTCGTTCTCACGATTGAAGCGCCGAAATGTCCCATTAAATTAATCTTACTCTTTTATTTTTCTATACACACGACCATCTGTTTAGTATGTTACCTTTCCTGGTTCCGATAGATAGGGTAATTCACGCTAATTTGAAGCCTGTTTGTGCATATACTATTTTAGCTTGATAAAAAAAAAACAGTAATCTTTCCGATGTCATGTTGATTTCCCTACGCACAATTGAAGATCTTTTACGTAAACAATCACACGCTTCTTTACGAAAAAACCATACGACCTCAACACAAATTTACGAAATTTTAACACACGTCCGTTCCTGTTACGTCTGGATAAATATTGTCCTGGAACACGTTTAGCCATGTTACACGAACATCGTTCCCTATTTCTCTCATAAAGTGTTCCTGTACTTCCACTCAGACCATCTGTTTTCCAAAACTTATCTGAATCCACCGGCTTTCTGAGGCAGGCAGCCAATATTGTAGAGAGTCTTGCAACCGAATTGTTACTGAGCTATCCAGGTCAGCCTATGAGCGCCATGATTTTATGCAGTTGTATAATGTGCTGCTGACAAGGACGTGCAGGAGTAAATCCTGGCTACTACATATTTGTAATAAACCCAGTCCCTCTTCATAACAATCCGTCCGCATCGTCTACCATCTTCCTAATCCACTATGATCCGATGTTCGCGAGACAGATCATCGATCCAGTCGATACTTGGCTGCGCTGTCGTCCTAGACACGGAAAACCGCAAGGTGCGTAAGAGACTGGTTGTAGCAGCTAGCCGCCTCGACGTGGCAGCTCATCGATCCGGCCGACGCCTTATGGCGGCCGCGCCTATCGTCTACTCCATGACTCGCCTAACACATCTTTAAATGAATCCTTAAGGAAGCCACGAAGCTGCACCCCAGGCTAAAAAATATAGTCCTTACTTGCACGCCAAATCGTGTAAAGGGGCTTGATGCTGCGAATACACTACCGCACTGCATTGCAACAATCTGGCGTTCATCAGCTGCAACCCGGCGCTAAGTCGCCCCGCGCAACTTCTGCCGTCTGTATCTCGTCAAAACAAACCAGAAGTATGTTCTGCCTAGAGTAATAGTGAGTTTCTAACTTCTTTGATAATAAAAAAACTCATGAAACTCCAGTACGCTATAATAATATCTAAGTAAAGAAATTTGGTCAGAAATTCCTACAAGGAAGAATAGAACACATCTGCCTAAAATATTTAAGACACATGTAAAAATAATAAAATTATAACTCGACTTTCAACATTAAAGTTGTCAGCCAATTAAACAATCAAACATATCAGACTGTTAGTTCAACTATGTTAAAATGTTAGAATGAATAATACATTTATACATACACGCTAACAGTCAACTGTATTGTGCGCAGCGTCAACATACTAAACGAATGCAATCGGGAATGCAACTGCGAAAGTATCAAGTACAGTCCTGTCTGCCTGATGGAGTCTCAGCTGACCTTCTACTCTGCCTGCCACGCCGGATGCAAGCAATCCGACTACCAAATGTCAAAACTAGTAAGTTGCTTTCCTCTACCTTACTTAAAATCATATAGAAGATAGTCTTAGATCACGAACAAGTGTTTGAAAGACCTTTCTCAATTACAGTATCACGGTCTGAAACGCTTTGTGTTAAAACTTGCATTTCTAGATGTACGGAATGGAAGGAAGAAACATAACAGGGTACACAAGGTCATTCAGACTAAATAAAGTGCTCAGAATACATACGAAACAAAAGGCTTAATAATAAAAGCTTGCGTCCTTGTCAATCATTTTGTAAGTCAGGAGATTATTAAAATGAAAAGAATGTTTCTTTAGTTTGAATATAAAGAACAAGCCCATTCAATCTGTGCACTTTGTGTGTGTACGTGTGTATGTGTGCACGCGCGCGAGAGCGAGAGTGTGTTCTTAGTAGTCATGGGATAAAGTAGTAACTGTTTCATAAATATAAAATGTACTGTATTAGGCCTACTAGTAAGCCGGACTTCTTACATCACTGCTTTTTCAATAAAAAGGGACGTTTCGGCTACACAACAAATCTGTAGCCGTCTTCAGGTAAAAACAAAACTAAAACATCACAAATAAAAGGTAAACAACACTCTCTCCCACGGCAGACATAGAGTCAAAATACTACAGTATTTACAATATATATAGGTAGCAAAATAAACAAATAAAACTTATAAACCATGAAATTTATAAGACACCACAGACTCTGAATACACACACGAGACGTTTGTGTAAAACATACGAGTTTGTGCGTCTTTTAAAGAAACTGTAAATACAAAATATGATTCAGAGATAAAATCTGGATCGTAAGAATGTTTCTTATATACAAGCTGTAGCCCTATACGAGGTACTTTCAAAATAAAAAAAATAATTTAAAAAATTAAAAAACACGACTGCCAAAAAAATAAATAAATAAATAAAAAATAAATTGATAAAAACTAAATAAAAATAATATTTAGTAAAAATCATAAAATCTAAATAAAGTCGATTTAAAAAGCCAAAAACAAGGTATTGAAATTCAGCTCTGATCAGATTTAACGAAAATGTTATGAATGATTAAACGCATAGTAATTTTATTAGATTTAAATTACTTTTCGATGTTGAATATATATCAATGCATCATATGAAGACTACAATTATAAAAAATATTGCTGATAAAATTTTGCTCTTCAATTTCTAATTTTCAATGCAGTCGGGGGCTGTTTAATGAAAAGAACAAATCTATTTAGAAACAGTCGCCGACTGCATTGAAAATTAGAAATTGAAGAGCAAAATTTTATCAGCAATATTTTTTATAATTGTAGTCTTCATATGATGCATTGATATATATTCAACATCGAAAAGTAATTTAAATCTAATAAAATTACTATGCGTTTAATCATTCATAACATTTTCGTTAAATCTGATCAGAGCTGAATTTCAATACCTTGTTTTTGGCTTTTTAAATCGACTTTATTTAGATTTTATGATTTTTACTAAATATTATTTTTATTTAGTTTTTTATCAATTTATTTTTTATTTATTCATTTATTTTTTTGGCAGTCGTGTTTTTTAATTTTTTAAATTATTTTTTTTATTTTATTCCTTTTTGTGTTTAAAAAGAGTATAATGGGAATGTGCAGTGTGTGCGTGCGTGTGTGCGTGCGTATGTGTGAAGTGCAACAAAAATTTCAATTTTTACATAGTTTTATTTAGAACCTTTATTATGTACATAGTATAACTAGCGTATGAGCTTATAACCTTATAAATATAGTATAACTTTATTTTATATACTATTATATAACTAGTATAATGCACAAACATTTCGATAAATTGTTTTATAAATTATATAATTAACAAAATAATTTCATTTATTAGAAATGATAAAGGAAAAGCTTTGGTCTACAGATTTCTGAGTCGATTTAATTCCTCAAGTGAGTTTTTATCGTTCATGCAACAATTTTCGTGGATCCAGACAACTTATTGCTAATCCCTCTAATGTTTTCACACGACTTAGTGCGACGTAGGCCTGACCCTTGGCAAAAATATTACTACTCAAATCAATGACTGCTTTGTCTAAAGTAGTGCCTTGGAGTTTATGTACTGTTACAGCCCAACACAATATTAATGGCAGCATACGTCGTTCTACTTTGCCCTGGCCTCGCAAAGCATCATTCAACAGTGGTGGGCTCTATCTTTACTCCAATACCAGCAGTATTTCCCCTAATTGATCTGTCATCAAATTCTACAAATACGGATTGTGGAAGCTCACCAGGTTGAAGCTGATCTCGACGTAGTACAGGCCACTCAATTTTTCTAATAATGCCGATTGCTCCGTTGAGCAGACCATGATTAACATTAATGTTTTTTCGCAACATTACCCTAGATCCGACTCCGATTACTAAAGAGTTTGGAATACCTCCAGTTTTGTTTGGATCCGTTGGTATGAAGTCTTTCTTTAACTTTTGTCCGTAATTCTTAGCTTCGACAGACACATCCACCGCTGCAATATCGTAAACTTTAGATGATGTTTTCAACTTTTCAGTCATCATAGCATTATATTCTTCTACCTGTTTAGTGTTTGGGAAAATACGCAGACACTCGCCATCAGCAAATTCATCTGTCAAAGGAACTCTTCGACGATCTAAAATTTCTAGCTGCTGCATGGTGAGTTGGCCGACTCGTAAATTATTTAGAATGTCTATAAAAGTAGTGTCGTTAGCTTGCCGCATATTTTGAGGTAATTCACAGAAACTAAACAGTGTCCACAAATTAAATTCAGCTGATAAGTAATGAGGCTGCTTGAAGCAGTAGGTACCACCAACTGCTTTTGATACAGGTGGCAACTGCATTAGATCGCCAAACAAAATAATATTGATACCCCCGAAGAGAGCATCATTCATTTTAAGCTGTTGCAACCTTAAGTGAATATTTCTTAGGGTAGTATAGGGTACCACTGAGATTTCGTCAATGATTAGCCAATTAATATGCTTCCACCTTAGCCGTTCCCTTTGAAGACGCTCACCAGTAAGAGGGCGAAGAGTAAGCTTGTAACCTTGCCTTTTTCGATGGGAAGGGCAAAAGTAGAGTGCAAAGTGCTACCTCCAATCAATCTTGCAGCGACACCTGTGGGTGCTGCTACCGTAACAGCTGTGCTTGCAGGTAAATGAGAAAGACGACGAATCTGTTCTACAATAATTTTCAGAGTAAAGGTTTTGCCGGTGCCTGCTCCTCCAGTAACGAACACACGTAATGGCTCAGTATTATTTTCACTTGGAAGCAATCTGTCTGAAATCATTTTGAACAATTGGCGCTGCTGAAAATTCATTAAGTTTACTGCTGCGGCATATTGTTGATCCGTCATTTCATGTATTTCAGGTTCACCATCTTCGTTAGCTAAAGCAATTTCATCATTATGTTCTTCAATAAGGTTTTGTTCGAAAACTTCACGCATATCATTTTCGACCACGTCAACATCTAAATTAACTTCATTAGCTAGGTTTTCTGCTACAATTCTAGCTACAGCTTGCTGAATCTCTTCCTCCCACCTAGCCATTTCCTCCACTTTGTTTCCACCTTGCATTGGTCGTAACAAAGTTTGTTTTGCTACGAACGCTTGTTTTACACTGTTATACCCCTCCATCAATTCAGATTCAGAGCGGAAAGGAATGTGCGTGACTAAAAGAGAATAATAATATGCTTCTGGATCTGAGTTTGGTGTGTAATACCTTGTTCGTAAGACAGCTGGGCGCTTAAGCTTTTTCATTTTTCCCTGATTATCAAGAGTGATACATCTCTCAGAGGCATTTTCTTCTGGAGCCTGTTCGTAAGCATCAGCATCCTGATCATCTTCTGAGAATCTATTGTGCGTCACAGGCTCATACCAGACAGCGAATTCATGCAAACTTAATTCTTCGAGCGCGTGAGGCCTGGCAACGGTAGCGGTCAAGAATATTTCTGTATGGCTCGTTTGCATTATCATCAATTCTCAACATCCGGTACCTTAACTCAGGAAAGCAAGTGTTAACAAAGATCACTTTTCGTGAGGAATCCCGCATTTTAAGGTGACACAGACGTACTGCGCACTCACACGCTGACATCTCTCTGTGCGTTAAAATAGCATTTTGAATTGCAAAAATCCTTAGAACCGATCACTTTTATTCACTTCCGGTCAAAACCGGAAGTCAACTCACGGTGATATATAGCCTATGACACTTCTGGTGAAGTAAGGAATCCATCGAGCCATCGAACATCAAAATCGGTAAAGCCGTTAAAAAGTTATAGTGGAACAAACATACATACATACATACATACATACATACATACATACCCTACCACTGAAAACATAACACTCCTTTTTGGCAGTCGTGTAAAAAGAACGAACTAGTGAAACAAAAACTATTAACGTAATTACAATTTCATTCAGGCCTGTCGCCTTCAAAGTAATCCCAATTGCTCGCAAGGTAAAGTCCCCTCTGCTGGGAATACATCCATCCCAACGTTTCTTCCATCTTTACAATATTTCCTGGAACGCGTTTGTGGTAATGGCATGCAAATTGTGGGAATGGTATACCATCAAACTCCGGTTTTCGCACACCTTAGGCCTCTACCTCCGTACAGCATCCTTCAAACGCCTTCAAACTTCCAAGCAGAACTGCTTGTTTGGGAACAAATTCATAATGGACTAAGCCTTTCCAGTCAAGTAAACCACCATCACCATGTTCGACTGACTCATGCGGGCTGCTTTCGGACAGGGGGATCCTTCCCCACCCAGTGCGACGATTGTGCCTTGGTTTCGACATCGTAGCTGTAAATCCAAGTCTTATCTCCAGTTACATACTCTTGAAAACGGTTTCATCAATATTGGTTCTCTTTCTGATCATCGGTCAACAAAGGCGACACGAATTTTGAGGAGATGTGATGAATGTTAAGCTTTTCTGTTAAAATTTCGTGGCATGATCCTAC
Organism: Magicicada septendecula; assembly: GCA_034769895.1. Taxonomy (NCBI): domain Eukaryota; kingdom Metazoa; phylum Arthropoda; class Insecta; order Hemiptera; family Cicadidae; genus Magicicada; species Magicicada septendecula. The sequence goes on along the minus strand of CM068372.1, from coordinate 283,640,784 downwards.
ACTGACTCCCACTTCCTCAGCAAACTCTCGAGCAGTTAAACGGAGCTTTTCACGCATCATAGCACGAACTACGATTGACGTGGAAGGTTGTCCAGGTGTTGGATTTTCGTCGATCGATATTCTGCCCGCTTAAAAACGATTGACCTAATCATAGCACTCAGTTCGACTCATACGCTCTTCCTCATAAACTTGCTGAAGCATTTTCAATGTGTCTGTAAACGTTTTATCGTCATTGAAGCAAAATTTAACACAAACAACTTGTTTTTCAAGATTTTTGCATTTTCACTTTTTTTAAAATCCAATGAGAGGTTAGTATACACGTTTACTCCAGCTGTTGTAGCTACCGACAGAGGTAGCGCGACGCTTAAGGTTTCCGAAAGTTGCCGCTAGTCAGCACCACTTGATGGAACACGATCCGTATGCTGGCCGGCGCGTTATTACGAAAGTTCGCTCTTTTTTTAACATACCTCGTGCATATAAAATAAAGCTGTTTGCAGACCAAACGTTTCAGTTTTTTCAGATCTTTGTACAATGATTTTCAGTTTTTTTCGTAATACATCATGTACAACTTCTTTAGTATGCATTAGATTATCTAGTGAAGTTGTATTATTCACTCCTCTACCCTTTCACGTTATTACAAAAAACAGTCATTCAAGTGTACAAAAGTTTATATTCAGTCTTCATCTCTAGAAACCATCACCTCTTGTTTCTTCAGGCGTTATGTTGCCAGAACGTTCAGATTTATCGCATCCTAAATTTTTTGTCACCCCTAAAAGAAACAGGTACGAAGAGTAGGTAATTATAGACATCGCCACAATACTTTAGACCATATTAATGGTCTTACTGCCACCTCTGACATGATTTAGGTGCCATCAAAAATGAAGTGAATATTTCTGAAAATATTTTTTCATAGCATTTATGAACTTATCCATAGCAGCTATAAAACAGGTAGTTCTGTAATTCTGTAGTTCTGTTTTAGCCTTCCCTAATTTAAATTTCTCCTCTTAATAAAATTCCGCTCTACATAATTGTCCAACAGTGGCCTCTTAGTTGCCCAATTTTCAGCCACTACACAGTCTCAACGTCCCGTTTAGCTCTGTTTTTACAAAAATCCAACTGGTCTTCTACAAGGTTTTTACAATTTTATTAATATATCTTGATACACACAATTTCTCAGCATATTTTTGGATGTTATAGATAAACTTAAGGCGCAACGTTCTTCACATATTGTAGTTCCTGTTTTCTTTGAAACATTGTTATAACTGTTTGTTTAAAGCCCTGTTATAGTTGCCTCCTGTCATACTTTAGTGTGCACAACCTATCTTTGTACTCATTTGTTTCAAAATTTTGCAAGGAATCCTATCACACTCTCGAGCTTTCTCACTCTGCAAACTTCCTAAATTCTTGTCAAAATCATCCGCTCTCATACAAAGCCAACCAGACATTTGCAAACACTTCTTCCAGGTTTGAAATAGCATAGAGAATAATTCAGGATACATGGTAAAGATTATCTAATGTATATAATTTGTCTCCTTCTTATATACTATCAATTTATCAATAAATCTCTAATCTCATTTTTCTATCTACCATCACGTGAATGCACTTCATCACAAAATGTAAGTTAATGTAAATTTGTTCTATTCAATTTCCTACTCAATAATGTTCTTCCTACTCACATTGTCAATTACTTCATTGGTTTTTACTTCCATGTTCCGTAAGGAAATGGAGGTACGATGATCGCAACAAAAATCGTGTTTGAGATAAGGGCTGATTCTGCTTGTACTACCTTCAAAACATGACGAAATCATTTTCCAAAAAAGTGTGTGTGTGTGTGTGTGTGTGTGTGTGTGTGTGTGTGTGTGTGTGTGTGTGTGTGTGTGTGTGTGTGTGTGTGTGTGTGTGTGTGTGTGTGTGTGTGTGTGTGTGTGTGTGTGTGTGTGTGTGTGTGTGTGTGTAATGTTTTCTAGGGCGAACGATAACTGCCACAAATTCAAACAGAATCAAATAATTTTTTGCATATGTGCCTCAGTTGTACAGGAATCAAAGCTTATTTATTTTGGTGAAGATCGGTTAAGGGAAAGGGGTAGTTTACTTGCAACGTTTTATGTTTTTACAGGAGTAAAGTAATTAATTTTGATAAATAAATTATCCTGAAAAGAAGGTGATAATAATCCACTGTAGAAAGGTAGATGAAATATCTATAAATGAAAAATGTAGTTTAAGGGAAGAGGGTAATTTTCTATAAATGAAAATGATAGATGAAGGGGTAGGGGATAATTTTTACTTCCATGTTCCATAAGGAAATGGAAGTATAGTCATGGCGAAAAAAATCGTGTTCGAGATAATGGCAGATTCTGATTGTACTACCATCAAAACATGAAAAATATCGGTATGGAGAACTACACATGACTTCCATCTTCTAAGATTTATATTTAAAATACTTTTCGAACTGAAATATTTCTATAGAAACTACTTCTTTCCATTTATTGTTTCAGCCTTAACCACAGTACTGTAGTCACTAACGTATACCACCACACGTTATCGCACTCGATTTTCACTGATGATGGCAGTCGACGGCACTGCCGAAACGTCTGGTTTTGCAGAAAACATTGGACTACGGCCAAACAGCCCGGGAAGGAATTTTAACAAAGGACTACTACTTTGTTGCCGATAACGTAGTACACATATAAATATCGGTATGGAGAACCATACATGACTTCCATGTTCTAAGATTTATATTTAAAATCATATTCGAAATGAAATATTTTCATAGAAACTACGTCTTTCTACTTATTGCTTCAGCATTAACCACAGTACTGCGGTCACACGCGTATACCACCTCACGTTTTCGCACTCGATTTTCACTGATGATGGCAGTCGATGGCACTGCAGAAACGTCTGGTTTTACAGAAAACATTGGACTACGGCTAAACAGCCCGGGAAGCAATTTTAACAAAAAACTACTTCTTTGTTGCCGATAACGTAGTACACATACAAAAAATTCTCGCCTCCACCTTCAACTATAATTTTTAATAATAGAAAATTACCCCCACCCCGTTCACCTAACTTCTTCATTTATAGATATTTCATCTACGTTTCAACAGTGGATTACTATGAGCTTCTTATCAGGATACATTATTTATAAAAATTAAGTACTTTACTCTTGTTAAATCATAAAATGTTTCAGGTAAACTACCCCTTTCTCTTAACCGATCTTCTCCAAAATCAATAGACCTTCCGTCCTCTACAATTCAGGGAAGCATGCAAATAATATTTGATTCTGTTTGATTGTGCGGTAGTTATCGTTCGTCATGGAAACATTTCTCTTGTTACAACATAAAATATAGCCGGTAAACTACCCCTTTCCCTTAACCGATCTTCACCAAAATCAATAGACCTTGAGCTCTCTGCAACTCAGGAAAGAGTGCAAAAAATTATTTGATTCTCATTGAATTTTCGGCAGTTATCGTTCGTCATAAAAAAATTACCCTTTTTAAAACATAAAACGTTGCTGATAAACTACCCCTTCCCTTAACCGACCTTCAACAAAATCAACAGACCTTGAGTTCTCTTTAGTTCAAAAAGGTATGCAAAAACCTAGTTGATTCTGTTTGAATTTACGGCAGTTATCGTTCGTCATATAAAAAATTACACTGGTTAAAACATAAAATGTTGCTGGTAAACTAGCCCTTTCCCTTAACCGATCTTCACCAACACCAATAGGTCTTGAGAACTCTACAATGCAGGGCTGTATGCAAAAGAGTAGTTGATTCTGTTTGAATTTGCGGCTGTTATCGTTTGCCAAAAAAAAATTACACTTGATTTCAATCAAACAGTTGCAGGTAAACTAGAAAAAAATCTATAGACAGACAGACACACAGACAGACAGACACACACACACACACACACACACACACACACACACGCACACGCACACAGACACTTTTCGAAAAATGACTTTTTTTCAGGTTTTGAGTGTAGTACAATCAGAATCTGCAATAATCTGGAACACGATTATTTTTGCCATCACCATACTTCCATTTCCCTAAGGAACATGGAAGTAAATATCGGTATGGAGAACCATACATGACTTCCATATTCTAAGATTTATATTTAAAATCATTTTCAGCCAAACAGCCAGGCTGTGTCTTACCTGCCTTTTTATTGCTGTATTAAATGAAAAATATTATATTACATTAAAATGAAAAAATTATAATTTTATTGCCTGGCAACAAAATTATTTTATTTTTAACAATTACCATTGTTTCAAAAAGTTTAAATAAATTTTCAATTACTTTACTCTTGTTAGAACGTAAAAGGTTGCAGGTAAACTACCCCTTCCCCTTAACCGATCTTCACCAAAATCGAAAGTCATTGAGACCTCTACAATTCAGGGACGTATGCAAAACATTATTTGATTCTGTTTGAATTTGCGGCTGTTATCGTTTGCCATAGAAAATACGCTTGATAAAAAAACGTTGCAGGTAAACTACCCCTTCCCCTTAACCGATCTTCACCAAAAACAATAGGTCTTGAGAACTCTACAAATCAGGGCTGTATGCAAAACATTATTTGATTCTGCTTGAATTTGCGGCTGTTATCGTTTGCCATAGAAAATACCCTTGTTAAAAAAACGTTGCAGGTAAACTACCCCTTTCCCTCAACCGAACTTCACCAAAAACAACAGGTATTGAGAACTCTACAATTTAGGGCTGTATGAAAATAATCTTTTGATTCTGTTTGAATTTGCGGCTGTTATCGTTTGCCATAGGAAATACCCTTGTTAAAACATAAAACGTTACAGGTAAACTACCCCTTTCCCTTAACCGATCTTCACCAAAATCAACAGATCTTGAGAACTCTATAATTCAGGGCTGTATGCGAAACATTATTTGATTCTGTTTGACTTTGCGCCTGTTATCGCATGCCAAACAAACAAAATTACCTTTGCTAAAAAAAAACCGTTGCAGGTAAACTACCCCTTTCCCTCAACCGATCTTCACCAAAAACAATAGGTCGCGAGTACTCTGCAAATCAGGGCTGCATGCAGAAAATTATTTGATTCTGTTTGAATTTGCGGCAGTTATCGTTTGCCATAGGAAAAAATCTACAGATAGACAGACAGACACATAGACAGACAGACACCAATAGGTATTGAGAACTCTACAATTCAGGGCTGTATACAAAACATTACTTGATTCTCTTTGACTTTACGGCAGTTATCGTTCGTCATAGAAAAAATACACTTGTTAAAACATAAAACGTTGCAGGTAAACTACCCCTTTCCCTTAACCGATCTTCAACAAAATCAACAGACCTTCAGTACTCTACAATTCATTGATTCTGTTTTAATGTATGGCAGTTATCATTCGTCAAAACAAAATTACCCTTGATAAAACATAAAAAGTTGCTGGTAAACAACCCTATTCCCTTAACCGATCTTCACCAAAACCAACAGGTCTTGAGAACTCTACATTTCAGGGCTGTATGCAAAATATTATATGATTCTGTTTGAATTTGCGGCTGTTATCGTTTGCCATACAAAATACCCTTAATAAGACAAAAAATGTGTCTGGTAAACTACCCCTTTCCCTTAACCGATCTTCACTAAAAACAATAGGTCTTTAGTACTCAACAAAACAGGGCAGTATGCAAAAACGTATTTCATCCTGTTTGAATTTGCGGCTCTTATCGTTTGCCATAGAAAATACCCTTTTAAAACATAAAACGTTGCAGGTAAACTACCCCTTCCCCTTAACCGATCTTCACCAACACAAATAGGTATTGAGAACTCTACAATACAGGGCTGTATGCAAAACATCATTTGATTCTGTTTGAATTTGCGGCTGTTATCATTTACCATAGAAAAAATTACCGTTGATAAAAAACCGTTGCCGGTAAATTACCCCTTTACCATAACCGATCTTCACCAAAAACGATAGGTCTTGAGAACTCTACAATTCAGAGCTGTATGCAAAATATTATATGATTTTTTTTTGAATTTGCGGGTGTTATCGTTTGCCATACAAAATACCCTTGATAAAAAAAAAAACATGGCTGGTAAACTACCCCTTTCCCTTAAACGATCTTCACCAAAAACAACAGGTCTTTAGTACTCAAGAAATCAGGGCTGTATGCAAAAACTTATTTGATTCCGTTTGAATTTGCGGCTCTTATCGTTTGCCATAGAAAATACCCTTTTAAAACATAAAACGTTGCAGGTAAACTACCCCTTTCCCTTAACCGATCTTTACCAAAAACAAAAGGTCTTGAGAACTCCACAATTCAGGGCAGTGTGCAAAACATTATTTGATTATGTTTGAATTTGCGGCTGTTATCGTTTGCCATAAAAAATACCCTTGTTAAAACATAAAACGTTGCAGGTAAACTACCCCTTCCCCACAACCGATATTTACCAAAATCAATAGATCTTGAGAACTCTACAATTCAGGGCTGTATGCGAAATATTATTTGATTCTGTTTGAATTTGCGGCTGTTATCGTTTGCCAAACAAACAAAATTACCCTTTATAAAAAAAAAACCGTTGCCGGTAAACTACCCCTTTCCCTCAACCGATCTTCACCAAAAACAATAGATCGCGAGTACTCTACAAATCAGGGCTGTATACAACAAATTATTTGATTCTGTTTGAATTTGCGGCTGTTATCGTTTGCCTTAGAAAAAAAATCTACAGACACACACACAGACACTTTTCGAAAAACGACTTTTTTTCATGTTTTGAGTGTAGTACAATCAGAATCTGCAATAATCTCGAACACGATTTTTTTGCCATCACCATACTTCCATTTCCTTAAGGAACATGGAAGTAAAAATTACCCCTCCTCCTTCAACTATAATTTTCATTTATAGAAAATTACCCCCACCCCGTTCTCTTCATTTACAGATATTTCATCTACGTTTCTACAGTGGATTATTAAGATGTTCTTATCAGGATACTTTATTTATCAAAATTAAGTACTTTACTCTTGTTACAACAAAAAATGTTTCAGGTAAACTGCCCTTTCCCCGTAACCGATCTTCACCAAAATCAATAGACATTGAGTCTTCTACAACTCAGAAAGATATGTAAAAAATTATTTGATTCTGTTTGAATTTACGGCAGTTATCGTTCGTCATGAAAATATTTCTCTTGTTACAACATAAAATGTTGCAGGTAAACTACTCCTTTCCCTTAACCGATCTTCACCAAAATCAACAGACCTTGAATACTTACAATTTTAGGAACGTATGCAGAAAATATTTGATTCTCTTTGGATATGCAGCAGTTATCGTTCGTCATAGAAATAAAATTACATTTTAAAACATAAAATGTTGAAGGTAAACTACCCCTTTCCCTTACCCGAGCTTCACCAAAAACAGCAGATCTTGAGTACTCAACAATTCAGGGATGCATGCAAAACATTATTTGATTCTCTTTGAATTTACGGCAGTTATCGTTCGTCATACAAAAAATTACCCTTGTTAAAACATAAAACGTTGCTAGTAAACTACCCCTTTCCCTTAACCAATCTTCACCAAAATCAACAGACCTTGAGTACCTAAAACTTCAGGGACGTATGCAAAACATTATTTGATTCTCTTTGAATACGCGGCAGTTATCATTCGTCATAAAAATAAAATTACCCTTTTAAAACATAAAACGTTGCAGGTAAACTACCCTATTCTCTTAACCGATATTCACCAAAATCAACAGACCTTGAGATTTCTATAAATTGGGAAGGTATGCAAAACAGTATTTGATTCTATTTGAATTTACGGCAGTTATCGTTCGTCATAGAAAAAATTACCCTTGTTAAAACATAAAACGTTGCAGGTAAACTATCCCTTTCCCTCAACCGAGCTTCACCAAAAACAATAGGTCTTGAGAACTCTACAAATCAGGACTGTATGCAAAACAGTATTTGATTCTGTTTGAATTTGCGGCTGTTATCGTTTGCAAAAAAAATCGGTATGGAGAACCATACATGACTTCCATGTTGTAAGATTTATGTTTAAAATAATTTACTTGAATTCGGTTCGGTAATTTCTAAAAAAATATCGCCCACCCTCAAACTAATTTCACTATTTACAGATATTTTTGTTATTATAGGGTAGTCGTTTAATATAATGTTATTTTCAGTCACTTTATCCATAAAAATTAGGTAGGCTTACTTTATTCTTATAAAGAAACCGAACTACGCAGATAATCATGCCTCCTCCGAAGCGCTCCGATGTCACTCATGGACCCTGAGCATCTTGCAGATGGTTTATTCCCTAAAGAAGAAAAGTCTGTCTATGAACCGTTCCTCTGTAAACACGTACAGTTACACTGCCCAGCGATCCACAGGAAGCAAATCGCTATCCACGCTGGACACTTTTTCGGCTTGCACGCGTTGTGTTGGTGTGGGTTTCGGCACTTTCCATTTAAAAAGCGTCCAAATGTAAGAAAATAAACATGAGTGAAGCCAGAAATGACGCGAATTGTGTGTGTGTGTGTGTGTGTGTGTGTGTGTGTGTGTGTGTGTGTGTGTGTGTGTGTGTGTGTGTGTGTGTGTGTGTGTGTGTGTGTGTGTGTGTGTGTGTGTGTGTGTGTGTGTGTGTGTGTGTGTGTGTGTGTGTGTGTGTGTGTGTGTTGCCTGCCTTTTTATTGCGGTAATCATAATAATAAAATGAATACAACTATTACATTAACGACTCGGAACACAAAGTTTTTTATGAGTAAAAACATAAAGTTTTACCTTCCAACCTGAACCGGTTTTAACTTTAAAAAGCTTCTTCAAAGCTTCTAAAAAACTTTGTGTTCCGCGTCGTTAATGTAATAGTTGTATTTAGATAAGTAACGGACACGTCATGGACAACGAAATCCAAGAATAAAATGGATACGTAAACATTACGTAATTGAGATATGCTTGCCTGCCACGAACGATATATTTTCTCTCATACATGATTTAAATTAAAATGAAAAAAATAGAATTTTGTTAAAGTTAAATGAAATATTTCCATAGAAACTACTTCTTTGTTGTCAATAACGTAGTACACAATAAAACTTATAAAAATTTACCCACTCCATAATCAACAACCATTTAATTTATTAATATCGGTATGGAGACCATACATGACTTCCATGTTCTAAGATTTATATTTAAAATCATATTCAAAATGAAATATTTCCATAGAATCTACTTCTTTCTACTTATTGCTTCAGCCTTAACCACAGTACTGTGGTCATTATCGTATACCACCACACGTTTTCGCACTCGATTTTCACTGATGATGGCAGTCGATGGCACTGCAGAAACGTCTGGTTTTACAGAAAACATAGGACTACGGCTAAACAGCCCGGGAAGGAATTTTAACAAAGAACTACTTCTTTGTTGCCAGTAACGTAGTACACATAAAAAATTCATCCCTCCCCCTTCAACTATCATTTTCATTAATAGAAAATTACCCCCACCCCGTTCACCAAACCTCTTCATTTATAGATATTTCATCTACGTTTCTACAGTGGATCATTATGAGCTTCTTATCAGGATACTTTATTTATCAAAATTAAGTACTTTACTCTTGTTAAACATAAAACGTTGCAGGTAAACTACCCCTTTCTCTAAACCGATCTTCACCAAAATCAACATACCTTCCGTACTCTACAATTCAGGGCTGTATGCAAAAAATTGTTTGATTCTGTTTGAATTTGCGGCTCTTATCGTTTGCCATAGAAAATACCCTTTTAAAACAAAACGTTGCAGGTAAACTACCCCTTTCCCTTAACCGCTCTTCACCAAAAACAATAGGTCCTGAGAACTCTACAATTCAGGGCTGCATGCAAAACATTATTTGATTATGTTTACATTTGCGGCTTTTATCGTTTGCCATAGAAAATACCCTTGTTAAACTATAAAATGTTGCTGGTAAACTACCCCTTTCCCTTATCCGATCTTCACCAAAACGAACAGGTCTTGAGAACTCTATAATTCAGCGCTGTATGCAAAATAGTAGTTGATTCTGTTTGAATTTGCGGCTGTTATCGTTTGCCAAAAAAAAATTACCCTTGATTAAAAAAAAACCGTTGCAGGTAAACTAGAAAAAAAATCTACAGACAGACAGACACACACACACACACACACACACACACACACACACACACACACACACAGAGACACTTTTCGAAAAATTACTTTTTTTCATATTTTGAGTGTAGTAAAATCAGAATCTGCATACGATTGCATCTAGAACACGATTTTTTTGCCATCACCATACTTCCATTTCCTTAAGGAACATGGAAGTAAATATCGGTATGGAGAACCATACATGACTTCCATGTTCTAAGATTTCTATTTAAAATCATATTCGAAATGAAATATTTCATTAGAAACTACTTCTTTCTACTTATTGTTTCAGCCTTGACCACAGTACTGTGGTCACTAACGTATACCAACTCACGTTTTCGCACTCGAGTTTCACTGATGATGGCTGTCGATGGCACTGCCGAAAAGTCTTGATTTGCAGAAAACATTGGACTACGGCTAAACAGCCCGGGAAGGAATTTTAACAAAGAACTACTTCTTTGTTGCCGATAACGTAGTACACATATAAAACATTCACCACTCCCCTTCAACTATAATTTTCATTAATAGAAAATTACCCCCACCTCGTTCACCTAACCTCTTCATTTATAGATATTTCATCTACGTTTCTACGGTGGATTATTATGAGCTACTTATCAGGATACTTTATTTATCAAAATTAAGTACTTTACTCTTGTTAAAACATAAAATGTTGCAGGTAAACTACCCCTTTCTCTAAACCGATGTTCACCAAAATCAATAGGCCTTGAGTCCCCTACAACACAGGTACATATGTAAAAAGTGGCAGGTAAATTACCCCATTCCCTTAAACGATCTTCACCAAAACCAACAGGCCTTCATTTCTTTACAATTCAGGAACACATGCAAAAAAGTATTTGATTCTCTTTGAATTTACGGCAGTTATCGTTCGTCATAAAAAAAATTACCCTTGTTAAAACATAAAACGTTGCAGGTAAACTACCCCTTTCTCTTAACCGATCTTCACCAAAAACAACAGGTCTTGAGTACTCTACAAATCAGGACTGTATGCAAATAATTATTAGATTCTGTTTGAATTTGCGGCTGTTATCGTATACCATAGAAAATACCCTTGTTAAAACATAAAACGTTGCTGGTAAACTACCCCTTTCCCTTAACCGATCTTCACCAAAAACAACAGGTCTTTAGAACTCTATAATTCAGAGCTGCATGCGAAAAATTATTTGATTCTGTTTGAATTTGCGGCTGTTATCGTTTGCCATAGACAAAAATTAAACTTGATAAAAAAAACGTTGCTGGTAAACTACCCCTTTCCCTAAACCGATCTTCACCATTAACAGTAGGTCTTGAGTTCTCTACAAATCTGGGCTGTATGCAAATACTTATTTGATACTGTATGAATTTGGGACTGTTATCGTTTCCCATAGAAAAAAAATCTACAGACACACAGACAGACAGACAGACAGAGAGACACACACACACACACACACACACACACACACACACACACACACACACAGACACACAGACACTTTTCAAAAAATGACTTTTTTTCAAGTTTCGAGTGTAGTACAATCAGAATCTGAAATAATCTCGAACATGATTTTATTTGCCATCACCATACTTCCATTTCCTTAAGGAACATGGAGTAAAAATTACCCTTGATAAGAAAAATGTTGCAGGTAAACTACCCCTTCCCGTTAACCGATCTTCACCAAAAACAATAGGTTTTGAGTACTCTACAAATCAGAGCTGTATGCAAAACATTATTTGATTTTGTTTGAATTTGTGACTCTTATCGTTTGCCATAGAAAATACCCTTTTAAAACATAAAACGTTGCCGGTAAACTACCCCTTTCCCTTAACCGATCCTCACCAAAAAACAACAGATCTTGAGAACTCTACAAATCAGGTCTGTATGCAAAAACTTATTTGATTCTGTTTGAATTTGCGGCTCTTATCGTTTGCCATAGAAAATACCCTTTTAAAACATAAAACGGTACCGGTAAACTACCCCTTTCCAATAACCGATCTTCACCAAAAACAAACCGTCATGAGAACTCAACAACTCAGGGCTGTATGCAAAAAATTATTTGATTCTGTTTACATTTGCGGCTTTTATTGTTTGCCATAGTAAATACCATTTTAAAATATAAAATGTTGCTGGTAAACTACCCCTTCCCCTTAACCGATCTTCACCAAAACCAATAGGTCTTGAGAACTCTACAATGCAGGGCTGTATGCAAAAGAGTAGTTGATTCTGTTTGAATTTGCGGCTGTTATCGTTTGCCAAAAAAAAATTACACTTGATTTCAATCAAACAGTTGCAGGTAAACTAGAAAAAAATCTATAGACAGACAGACACACAGACAGACAGACACACACACACACACACACACACACCCACACGCACACGCACACAGACACTTTTCGAAAAATGACTTTTTTTCAGGTTTTGAGTGTAGTACAATCAGAATCTGCAATAATCTGGAACACGATTATTTTTGCCATCACCATACTTCCATTTCCCTAAGGAACATGGAAGTAAATATCGGTATGGAGAACCATACATGACTTCCATATTCTAAGATTTATATTTAAAATCATTTTCAGCCAAACAGCCAGGCTGTGTCTTACCTGCCTTTTTATTGCTGTATTAAATGAAAAATATTATATTACATTAAAATGAAAAAATTATAATTTTATTGCCTGGCAACAAAATTATTTTATTTTTAACAATTACCATTGTTTCAAAAAGTTTAAATAAATTTTCAATTACTTTACTCTTGTTAGAACGTAAAAGGTTGCAGGTAAACTACCCCTTCCCCTTAACCGATCTTCACCAAAATCGAAAGTCATTGAGACCTCTACAATTCAGGGACGTATGCAAAACATTATTTGATTCTGTTTGAATTTGCGGCTGTTATCGTTTGCCATAGAAAATACGCTTGATAAAACAACGTTGCAGGTAAACTACCCCTTCCCCTTAACCGATCTTCACCAAAAACAATAGGTCTTGAGAACTCTACAAATCAGGGCTGTATGCAAAACATTATTTGATTCTGCTTGAATTTGCGGCTGTTATCGTTTGCCATAGAAAATACCCTTGTTAAAAAAACGTTGCAGGTAAACTACCCCTTTCCCTCAACCGAACTTCACCAAAAACAACAGGTATTGAGAACTCTACAACTTAGGGCTGTATGCAAATAATCTTTTGATTCTGTTTGAATTTGCGGCTGTTATCGTTTGCCATAGGAAATACCCTTGTTAAAACATAAAACGTTACAGGTAAACTACCCCTTTCCCTTAACCGATCTTCACCAAAATCAACAGATCTTGAGAACTCTATAATTCAGGGCTGTATGCGAAACATTATTTGATTCTGTTTGACTTTGCGCCTGTTATCGCATGCCAAACAAACAAAATTACCTTTGCTAAAAAAAAACCGTTGCAGGTAAACTACCCCTTTCCCTCAACCGATCTTCACCAAAAACAATAGGTCGCGAGTACTCTGCAAATCAGGGCTGCATGCAGAAAATTATTTGATTCTGTTTGAATTTGCGGCAGTTATCGTTTGCCATAGGAAAAAATCTACAGATAGACAGACAGACACATAGACAGACAGACACCAATAGGTATTGAGAACTCTACAATTCAGGGCTGTATACAAAACATTACTTGATTCTCTTTGACTTTACGGCAGTTATCGTTCGTCATAGAAAAAATACACTTGTTAAAACATAAAACGTTGCAGGTAAACTACCCCTTTCCCTTAACCGATCTTCAACAAAATCAACAGACCTTCAGTACTCTACAATTCATTGATTCTGTTTTAATGTATGGCAGTTATCATTCGTCAAAACAAAATTACCCTTGATAAAACATAAAATGTTGCTGGTAAACAACCCTATTCCCTTAACCGATCTTCACCAAAACCAACAGGTCTTGAGAACTCTACATTTCAGGGCTGTATGCAAAATATTATATGATTCTGTTTGAATTTGCGGCTGTTATCGTTTGCCATACAAAATACCCTTAATAAGACAAAAAATGTGTCTGGTAAACTACCCCTTTCCCTTAACCGATCTTCACTAAAAACAATAGGTCTTTAGTACTCAACAAAACAGGGCAGTATGCAAAAACGTATTTCATCCTGTTTGAATTTGCGGCTCTTATCGTTTGCCATAGAAAATACCCTTTTAAAACATAAAACGTTGCAGGTAAACTACCCCTTCCCCTTAACCGATCTTCACCAACACAAATAGGTATTGAGAACTCTACAATACAGGGCTGTATGCAAAACATCATTTGATTCTGTTTGAATTTGCGGCTGTTATCATTTACCATAGAAAAAATTACCGTTGATAAAAAACCGTTGCCGGTAAATTACCCCTTTACCATAACCGATCTTCACCAAAAACGATAGGTCTTGAGAACTCTACAATTCAGAGCTGTATGCAAAATATTATATGATTTTTTTTTGAATTTGCGGGTGTTATCGTTTGCCATACAAAATACCCTTGATAAAAAAAAAACATGGCTGGTAAACTACCCCTTTCCCTTAAACGATCTTCACCAAAAACAACAGGTCTTTAGTACTCAAGAAATCAGGGCTGTATGCAAAAACTTATTTGATTCCGTTTGAATTTGCGGCTCTTATCGTTTGCCATAGAAAATACCCTTTTAAAACATAAAACGTTGCTGGTAAACTACCCCTTTCCCTTAACCGATCTTTACCAAAAACAAAAGGTCTTGAGAACTCCACAATTCAGGGCAGTGTGCAAAACATTATTTGATTATGTTTGAATTTGCGGCTGTTATCGTTTGCCATAAAAAATACCCTTGTTAAAACATAAAACGTTGCAGGTAAACTACCCCTTCCCCACAACCGATATTTACCAAAATCAATAGATCTTGAGAACTCTACAATTCAGGGCTGTATGCGAAATATTATTTGATTCTGTTTGAATTTGCGGCTGTTATCGTTTGCCAAACAAACAAAATTACCCTTTATAAAAAAAAAACCGTTGCCGGTAAACTACCCCTTTCCCTCAACCGATCTTCACCAAAAACAATAGATCGCGAGTACTCTACAAATCAGGGCTGTATACAACAAATTATTTGATTCTGTTTGAATTTGCGGCTGTTATCGTTTGCCTTAGAAAAAAAATCTACAGACACACACACAGACACTTTTCGAAAAACGACTTTTTTTCTTGTTTTGAGTGTAGTACAATCAGAATCTGCAATAATCTCGAACACGATTTTTTTGCCATCACCATACTTCCATTTCCTTAAGGAACATGGAAGTAAAAATTACCCCTCCTCCTTCAACTATAATTTTCATTTATAGAAAATTACCCCCACCCCGTTCTCTTCATTTACAGATATTTCATCTACGTTTCTACAGTGGATTATTAAGATGTTCTTATCAGGATACTTTATTTATCAAAATTAAGTACTTTACTCTTGTTACAACAAAAAATGTTTCAGGTAAACTGCCCTTTCCCCGTAACCGATCTTCACCAAAATCAATAGACATTGAGTCTTCTACAACTCAGAAAGATATGTAAAAAATTATTTGATTCTGTTTGAATTTACGGCAGTTATCGTTCGTCATGAAAATATTTCTCTTGTTACAACATAAAATGTTGCAGGTAAACTACTCCTTTCCCTTAACCGATCTTCACCAAAATCAACAGACCTTGAATACTTACAATTTTAGGAACGTATGCAGAAAAATATTTGATTCTCTTTGGATATGCAGCAGTTATCGTTCGTCATAGAAATAAAATTACATTTTAAAACATAAAATGTTGAAGGTAAACTACCCCTTTCCCTTACCCGAGCTTCACCAAAAACAGCAGATCTTGAGTACTCAACAATTCAGGGATGCATGCAAAACATTATTTGATTCTCTTTGAATTTACGGCAGTTATCGTTCGTCATACAAAAAATTACCCTTGTTAAAACATAAAACGTTGCTAGTAAACTACCCCTTTCCCTTAACCAATCTTCACCAAAATCAACAGACCTTGAGTACCTAAAACTTCAGGGACGTATGCAAAACATTATTTGATTCTCTTTGAATACGCGGCAGTTATCATTCGTCATAAAAATAAAATTACCCTTTTAAAACATAAAACGTTGCAGGTAAACTACCCTATTCTCTTAACCGATATTCACCAAAATCAACAGACCTTGAGATTTCTATAAATTGGGAAGGTATGCAAAACAGTATTTGATTCTATTTGAATTTACGGCAGTTATCGTTCGTCATAGAAAAAATTACCCTTGTTAAAACATAAAACGTTGCAGGTAAACTATCCCTTTCCCTCAACCGAGCTTCACCAAAAACAATAGGTCTTGAGAACTCTACAAATCAGGACTGTATGCAAAACAGTATTTGATTCTGTTTGAATTTGCGGCTGTTATCGTTTGCAAAAAAAATCGGTATGGAGAACCATACATGACTTCCATGTTGTAAGATTTATGTTTAAAATAATTTACTTGAATTCGGTTCGGTAATTTCTAAAAAAATATCGCCCACCCTCAAACTAATTTCACTATTTACAGATATTTTTGTTATTATAGGGTAGTCGTTTAATATAATGTTATTTTCAGTCACTTTATCCATAAAAATTAGGTAGGCTTACTTTATTCTTATAAAGAAACCGAACTACGCAGATAATCATGCCTCCTCCGAAGCGCTCCGATGTCACTCATGGACCCTGAGCATCTTGCAGATGGTTTATTCCCTAAAGAAGAAAAGTCTGTCTATGAACCGTTCCTCTGTAAACACGTACAGTTACACTGCCCAGCGATCCACAGGAAGCAAATCGCTATCCACGCTGGACACTTTTTCGGCTTGCACGCGTTGTGTTGGTGTGGGTTTCGGCACTTTCCATTTAAAAAGCGTCCAAATGTAAGAAAATAAACATGAGTGAAGCCAGAAATGACGCGAATTATGTGTGTGTGTGTGTGTGTGTGTGTGTGTGTGTGTGTGTGTGTGTGTGTGTGTGTGTGTGTGTGTGTGTGTGTGTGTGTGTGTGTGTGTGTGTGTGTGTGTGTGTGTGTTGCCTGCCTTTTTATTGCGGTAATCATAATAATAAAATGAATACAACTATTACATTAACGACTCGGAACACAAAGTTTTTTATGAGTAAAAACATAAAGTTTTACCTTCCAACCTGAACCGGTTTTAACTTTAAAAAGCTTCTTCAAAGCTTCTAAAAAACTTTGTGTTCCGCGTCGTTAATGTAATAGTTGTATTTAGATAAGTAACGGACACGTCATGGACAACGAAATCCAAGAATAAAATGGATACGTAAACATTACGTAATTGAGATATGCTTGCCTGCCACGAACGATATATTTTCTCTCATACATGATTTAAATTAAAATGAAAAAAATAGAATTTTGTTAAAGTTAAATGAAATATTTCCATAGAAACTACTTCTTTGTTGTCAATAACGTAGTACACAATAAAACTTATAAAAATTTACCCACTCCATAATCAACAACCATTTAATTTATTAATATCGGTATGGAGACCATACATGACTTCCATGTTCTAAGATTTATATTTAAAATCATATTCAAAATGAAATATTTCCATAGAATCTACTTCTTTCTACTTATTGCTTCAGCCTTAACCACAGTACTGTGGTCATTATCGTATACCACCACACGTTTTCGCACTCGATTTTCACTGATGATGGCAGTCGATGGCACTGCAGAAACGTCTGGTTTTACAGAAAACATTGGACTACGGCTAAACAGCCCGGGAAGGAATTTTAACAAAGAACTACTTCTTTGTTGCCAGTAACGTAGTACACATAAAAAATTCATCCCTCCCCCTTCAACTATCATTTTCATTAATAGAAAATTACCCACACCCCGTTCACCCAACCTCTTCATTTATAGATATTTCATCTACGTTTCTACAGTGGATCATTATGAGCTTCTTATCAGGATACTTTATTTATCAAAATTAAGTACTTTACTCTTGTTAAACATAAAACGTTGCAGGTAAACTACCCCTTTCTCTAAACCGATCTTCACCAAAATCAACATACCTTCCGTACTCTACAATTCAGGGCTGTATGCAAAAAATTGTTTGATTCTGTTTGAATTTGCGGCTCTTATCGTTTGCCATAGAAAATACCCTTTTAAAACAAAACGTTGCAGGTAAACTACCCCTTTCCCTTAACCGCTCTTCACCAAAAACAATAGGTCCTGAGAACTCTACAATTCAGGGCTGCATGCAAAACATTATTTGATTATGTTTACATTTGCGGCTTTTATCGTTTGCCATAGAAAATACCCTTGTTAAACTATAAAATGTTGCTGGTAAACTACCCCTTTCCCTTATCCGATCTTCACCAAAACGAACAGGTCTTGAGAACTCTATAATTCAGCGCTGTATGCAAAATAGTAGTTGATTCTGTTTGAATTTGCGGCTGTTATCGTTTGCCAAAAAAAAATTACCCTTGATTAAAAAAAAACCGTTGCAGGTAAACTAGAAAAAAAATCTACAGACAGACAGACACACACACACACACACACAGAGACACTTTTCGAAAAATTACTTTTTTTCATATTTTGAGTGTAGTAAAATCAGAATCTGCATACGATTGCATCTCGAACACGATTTTTTTGCCATCACCATACTTCCATTTCCTTAAGGAACATGGAAGTAAATATCGGTATGGAGAACCATACATGACTTCCATGTTCTAAGATTTCTATTTAAAATCATATTCGAAATGAAATATTTCATTAGAAACTACTTCTTTCTACTTATTGTTTCAGCCTTGACCACAGTACTGTGGTCACTAACGTATACCAACTCACGTTTTCGCACTCGAGTTTCACTGATGATGGCTGTCGATGGCACTGCCGAAAAGTCTTGATTTGCAGAAAACATTGGACTACGGCTAAACAGCCCGGGAAGGAATTTTAACAAAGAACTACTTCTTTGTTGCCGATAACGTAGTACACATATAAAACATTCACCACTCCCCTTCAACTATAATTTTCATTAATAGAAAATTACCCCCACCTCGTTCACCTAACCTCTTCATTTATAGATATTTCATCTACGTTTCTACGGTGGATTATTATGAGCTACTTATCAGGATACTTTATTTATCAAAATTAAGTACTTTACTCTTGTTAAAACATAAAATGTTGCAGGTAAACTACCCCTTTCTCTAAACCGATGTTCACCAAAATCAATAGGCCTTGAGTCCCCTACAACACAGGTACATATGTAAAAAGTGGCAGGTAAATTACCCCATTCCCTTAAACGATCTTCACCAAAACCAACAGGCCTTCATTTCTTTACAATTCAGGAACACATGCAAAAAAGTATTTGATTCTCTTTGAATTTACGGCAGTTATCGTTCGTCATAAAAAAAATTACCCTTGTTAAAACATAAAACGTTGCAGGTAAACTACCCCTTTCTCTTAACCGATCTTCACCAAAAACAACAGGTCTTGAGTACTCTACAAATCAGGACTGTATGCAAATAATTATTAGATTCTGTTTGAATTTGCGGCTGTTATCGTATACCATAGAAAATACCCTTGTTAAAACATAAAACGTTGCTGGTAAACTACCCCTTTCCCTTAACCGATCTTCACCAAAAACAACAGGTCTTTAGAACTCTATAATTCAGAGCTGTATGCCAAAAATTATTTGATTCTGTTTGAATTTGCGGCTGTTATCGTTTGCCATAGACAAAAATTAAACTTGATAAAAAAAACGTTGCTGGTAAACTACCCCTTTCCCTAAACCGATCTTCACCATTAACAGTAGGTCTTGAGTTCTCTACAAATCTGGGCTGTATGCAAATACTTATTTGATACTGTATGAATTTGGGACTGTTATCGTTTCCCATAGAAAAAAAATCTACAGACACACAGACAGACAGACAGACAGAGAGACACACACACACACACACACAGACACACAGACACTTTTCAAAAAATGACTTTTTTTCAAGTTTCGAGTGTAGTACAATCAGAATCTGAAATAATCTCGAACATGATTTTATTTGCCATCACCATACTTCCATTTCCTTAAGGAACATGGAAGTAAAAATTACCCTTGATAAGAAAAATGTTGCAGGTAAACTACCCCTTCCCGTTAACCGATCTTCACCAAAAACAATAGGTTTTGAGTACTCTACAAATCAGAGCTGTATGCAAAACATTATTTGATTTTGTTTGAATTTGTGACTCTTATCGTTTGCCATAGAAAATACCCTTTTAAAACATAAAACGTTGCCGGTAAACTACCCCTTTCCCTTAACCGATCCTCACCAAAAAACAACAGATCTTGAGAACTCTACAAATCAGGTCTGTATGCAAAAACTTATTTGATTCTGTTTGAATTTGCGGCTCTTATCGTTTGCCATAGAAAATACCCTTTTAAAACATAAAACGGTACCGGTAAACTACCCCTTTCCAATAACCGATCTTCACCAAAAACAAACCGTCATGAGAACTCAACAACTCAGGGCTGTATGCAAAAAATTATTTGATTCTGTTTACATTTGCGGCTTTTATTGTTTGCCATAGTAAATACCCTTTTAAAATATAAAATGTTGCTGGTAAACTACCCCTTCCCCTTAACCGATCTTCACCAAAACCAATAGGTCTTGAGAACTCTACAATGCAGGGCTGTATGCAAAAGAGTAGTTGATTCTGTTTGAATTTGCGGCTGTTATCGTTTGCCAAAAAAAAATTACACTTGATTTCAATCAAACAGTTGCAGGTAAACTAGAAAAAAATCTATAGACAGACAGACACATAGACAGACAGACACACACACACACACACACACACACACACACACACACGCACACGCACACAGACACTTTTCGAAAAATGACTTTTTTTCAGGTTTTGAGTGTAGTACAATCAGAATCTGCAATAATCTGGAACACGATTATTTTTGCCATCACCATACTTCCATTTCCCTAAGGAACATGGAAGTAAATATCGGTATGGAGAACCATACATGACTTCCATATTCTAAGATTTATATTTAAAATCATTTTCAGCCAAACAGCCAGGCTGTGTCTTACCTGCCTTTTTATTGCTGTATTAAATGAAAAATATTATATTACATTAAAATGAAAAAATTATAATTTTATTGCCTGGCAACAAAATTATTTTATTTTTAACAATTACCATTGTTTCAAAAAGTTTAAATAAATTTTCAATTACTTTACTCTTGTTAGAACGTAAAAGGTTGCAGGTAAACTACCCCTTCCCCTTAACCGATCTTCACCAAAATCGAAAGTCATTGAGACCTCTACAATTCAGGGACGTATGCAAAAAATTATTTGATTCTGTTTGAATTTGCGGCTGTTATCGTTTGCCATAGAAAATACGCTTGATAAAAAAACGTTGCAGGTAAACTACCCCTTCCCCTTAACCGATCTTCACCAAAAACAATAGGTCTTGAGAACTCTACAAATCAGGGCTGTATGCAAAACATTATTTGATTCTGCTTGAATTTGCGGCTGTTATCGTTTGCCATAGAAAATACCCTTTTAAAAAAACGTTGCAGGTAAACTACCCCTTTCCCTCAACCGAACTTCACCAAAATCAATAGGTCTTGAGAACTCTACAATTTAGGGCTGTATGCAAATAATCTTTTGATTCTGTTTGAATTTGCGGCTGTTATCGTT
The DNA here is from genome assembly GCA_034769895.1 of Magicicada septendecula. Classification (NCBI taxonomy): domain Eukaryota; kingdom Metazoa; phylum Arthropoda; class Insecta; order Hemiptera; family Cicadidae; genus Magicicada; species Magicicada septendecula. Next base: position 283,619,015 of record CM068372.1, on the reverse strand, counting down.
TGCCATAGGAAATACCCTTGTTAAAACATAAAACGTTACAGGTAAACTACCCCTTTCCCTTAACCGATCTTCACCACAATCAACAGATCTTGAGAACTCTATAATTCAGGGCTGTATGCGAAACATTATTTGATTCTGTTTGACTTTGCGCCTGTTATCGCATGCCAAACAAACAAAATTACCTTTGCTAAAAAAAAACCGTTGCAGGTAAACTACCCCTTTCCCTCAACCGATCTTCACCAAAAACAATAGGTCGCGAGTACTCTGCAAATCAGGGCTGCATGCAGAAAATTATTTGATTCTGTTTGAATTTGCGGCAGTTATCGTTTGCCATAGGAAAAAATCTACAGATAGACAGACAGACACATAGACAGACAGACACACAGACAGACAGACAGACACACACACAGACACTTTTCGGAAAACGACTTTTTTTCATGTTTTGAGTGTAGTAGAATCAGAATCTGCAATAATCTCGAACACGATTTTTTTTGCCATCACCATACTTCCATTCCTAAGGAATATGGAAGTAAAATTACCCTTGATAAGAAAAATGTTGCAGTTAAACTACCCCTTCCCGTTAATCGATCTTCACCAAAAACAACAGGTCTTGAGTACTCTACAAGTCAGAGCTGTATGAAAAAACTTATTTGATTCTGTTTGAATTTGCGGCTCTTGTCGTTTGCCATAGAAAATACCCTTTTAAAACATAAAACGCTGTAGGTAAACTACCCCTTTCCCTTAACCAATCTTCACCAAAAACAATGGGTCTTGAGTACTCTACAATTCAGGGCTGTATGCAAAAAACTATTTGATTCTGTTTGAATTTGCGGCTCTTATCCTTTGCCATAGAAAATACCCTTGTTAAACTAAAAATGTTGCTGGTAAACTACCCCTTTCCCTTAACCGATCTTCAACAAAATCAACAGACCTTGAGCTCTGTATAACACAAAAAGGTATGCAAAAGAGTAGTTGATTCTGTTTGAATTTACGGCAGTTATCGTTCGTCATAGAAAACATTACCCTTATTAAAACATTAAAGGTTGCTGGTAAACTACCCCATTCCCTTAACTGATCTTCAACAAAATCAATAGGTCTTGTGTACTCTACAAATAAAATGTTGTATGCAAAAAATAATTTCATTCTGTTTGAATTTGCGGCTATCGTTTGCCATAGAAAAATATGACCCTTGATAAGAAAAACGTTGCCAGTAAACTACCCCTTCCCGTTAACCGATCTTCACCAAAAACAACAGATCTTGAGTACTCTACAAATCAGAGCTGTATGCAAAAAATTAATTGATTTTGTTTGAATTTGCGACTCTTATCGTTTGCCATAAAAAATAACCTTTTAAAACATAAAAGGTAAACTACCCCTTTCCCTTAACCGATCTTCACCAAAAACAACAGATCTTGAGTACTCTACAAATGAGAGCTGTATGCAAAAATTTGTTTGATTCTGTTTGAATTTGCGGCTCTTAACGTTTGCCATAGAAAATACCCTTTTAAAACATAAAACGTTGCAGGTAAACTACCCCTTTCCCTTAACCGATCTTCACCAAAACAATAGGTCCTGAGAACTCTGCAATTCAGGGCTGCATGCAAAACATTATATGATTATGTTTACATTTGCGGCTTTTATCGTTTGCCATAGAAAATACCCTTGTTAAAATATAAAATATTGCTGGTAAACTACCCCTTTCCCTTAACCGATCTTCTCCAAAACAAACAGGTCTTGAGAACTCTATAATTCAGGGCTGTATGCAAAAGAGTAGTTGATTCTGTTTGAATTTGCGGCTGTTATCGTTTGCCATAAAAAAAATTACCCTTGATTAAAAAAAACCGTTGCAAGTAAACTAGAAAAAAAAATCTACAGACAGACAGACACACACACACACTTTTCGAAAAATGACTTTTTTTCATGTTTTGAGTGTAGTACAATCAGAATCTGCAATAATCTCGAACACGATTTTTTGCCATCACCATACTTCCATTTCCTTAAGGAACATGGAAGTAAATATCGGTATGGAGAACCATACATGACTTCCATGTTCTAAGATTTATATTTAAAATCATATTCGAAATGAAATATTTCATTAGAAACTACTTCTTTCTACTTATTGCTTCAGCCTTCACTACAGTACTGTGGTCAATAACGTATACCAACTCACGTTTACGCACTCGATTTTCACTGATGATGGCTGTCGATGGCACTGCCGAAAAGTCCAGTTTTGCAGAAAACATTGGACTACGGCTAAACAGCCCGGGAAGGAATTTTAACAAAGAACTACTTCTTTGTTGCGGATAGCGTAGTACACATATAAAACATTCACCCCTCCCCTTCAACTATAATTTCCATTAATAGAAATTTACCCCCACCTCGTTCACTTAACCTCGTTTCTACGGTGGATTATTATGAGCTACTTACCAGGAAACTTTATTTATCGAAATTAAGTACTTTACTCTTGTTAAAACATAAAACCTTGCAGGTAAACTACCCCTTTCTCTAAACCGATGTTCAAAAAAATCAATAGGCCTTGAGTCCCCTACAACACAGGTACATATGTAAAAAGTGGCAGGTAAACTACCCCATTCCCTTAACCGATCTTCACCAAAACCAACAGGCCTTCATTTCTTTACAATTCAGGAACACATGCAAAAAAGTATTTGATTCTCTTTGAATTTACGGCAGTTATCGTTCGTCATAGAAAAAATTACCCTTGATAAAACATAAAATGTTGCTGGTAAACTACCCTTTTCCCTTAACCGATCTTCACCAACACCAACAGGTCTTGAGAACTCTACACTTCAGTGCTGTATGCAAAACATTATATGATTCTATTTGAATTTGCGGCTGTTATCGTTTGCCATTGAAAAAAAAAATTACCCTTGTTAAAAAAAAAGTTGCTGGTAAACTACCCCCTTTCCCTTAACCGATCTTCACCAAACACAACACGTCTTGTGTACTCTACAATTCAGGGCTGCATGCAAATAATTATTTGATTCTCTTTGAATTTACGGCAGTTATCGTTCGTCATAAAAAAAATTACCCTTGTTAAAACATAAAACGTTGCCGGTAAACTACCCCTTTCTCTTAACAGACCTTCACCAAAAACAACAGGTCTTGAGTACTCTACAAATCAGGACTGTATGCAAATAATTATTTGATTCTCTTTGAATTTGCGGCTGTTATCGTATACATAGTATGTACCCTTGTTAAAACATAAAACGTTGCTGGCAAACTACCCCTTTCCCTTAACCGATCTTCACCAAAACAACAGGTCTTTAGAACTCTATAATTCAGAGCTGTGTGCGAAACATTATTTGATTCTGTTTGAATTTGCGGCTGTTATCGTTTGCCATAACAAAAATTACCCTTGATAAAAAAAAAAACGTTGCAGGTAAACTACCCCTTTCCCTTAACCGATCTTCACTAAAGACAGTAGGTCTTGAGTTCTCTACAATTCAGGGCCGTATGCAAAAAATTATTTAATTCTGATTGAATTTGTGGCTGTTATCGTTTGCCGTAGAAAATTCCCTTGTTAAAACAAAAAACGTTGCTGGTAAACTACCACTTTCCCGTAACTGATCTTCACCAAAAACTACAGGTCTTGAGAACTCTACAATTCAGGACTGTATGCAAATAATCATTTGATTCTGTTGGAATTTGTGGCTGTTATCGTTTGGCATACAAAATACCCTAGTTAAAACATAAAACGTTGCCGTTAAACTACCCCTTCCTCTTAACCGATCTTCACCAAAAACAATAGATCTTGAGTACTCTATAAATCAGGGCGGTATGCAAAAAATTATTTGATTCTGTATGAATTTGCGACTGTTATCGTTTGCCATAGGCAAAAATCTATAGACACACAGACAGGTACAGATAGACACACAGACACTTTTCGAAAAATGACTTTTTTTCATGTTTGGAGTGTAGTACAATCAGAATCTGCAATAATTTCGAACACGATTTTTTTGCCATCACCATACTTCCATTTCCTTAAGGAACATGGAAGTAAATATCAGTATGGAGAACCATACATGACTTCCATGTTGTAAGATTTATATTTAAAATCATATTCGAAATGAAATATTTCCATAGAAACTACGTCTTTCTACTTATTGCTTCAGCATTAACCACAGTACTGTGCTCACTAACGTATACCATCACCACCTCACGTTTTCGCACTCGATTTTCACCGATGATGGCAGTCGATTCCACTGCCGAAAAGTCTGGTTTTGCAGAAAACATTGGACTACGGCTAAAGAGCCCGGGAAGCAATTTTAACAAAAAACTACTTCTTTGTTGCCGATAACGTAGTACACATGTAAAAAATTCTCGCCTCCACCTTCAACTATAATTTTTAATAATAGAAAATTACCCCCACCCCGTTCACCTAACTTCTTCATTTATAGATATTTCATCTACGTTTCTACAGTGGATTACTATGAGCTTCTTATCAGGATACTTTATTTATAACAACTAAGTACTTTACTCTTGTTAAATCATAAAATGTTTCAGGTAAACTACCCCTTTGTCTTAACCGATCTTCTCCAAAATCAACAGACCTTCCGTCCTCTACAATTCAGGGAAGCATGCAAAAAAATATTTGATTCTGTTTGAATGTGCGGCAGTTATCGTTCGTCATGGAAACATTTCTCTTGTTACAACATAAAATGTTGCAGGTAAACTACCCCTTTCCCTTAACCGATCTTCACCAAAATCAATAGACCTTGAGCTCTCTGCAACTCAGGGGGTGCAAAAAACTATTTCATTCTCATTGAATTTTCGGCAGTTATCGTTCGTCATAAAAAAATTACCCTTTTTAAAACATAAAACGTTGCTGATAAACTACCCCTTTCCTTAACCGATCTTCAACAAAATCAACAGACCTTGAGTTCTCTTTAGTTCAAAAAGGTATGCAAAAACCTAGTTGATTCTGTTTGAATTTGCGGCTGTTATCGTTTACTATAGAAAAAAATTACCCTTGATAAAAAACCATTGCTGGTACATTACCCCTTTCCCTTAACCGATCTTCACCAAAAACGATAGATGTTTGGTACTCTACAATTCAGGCCTGTATGCAAACAATTATTTGATTCTGTTTGAATTTGCGGCTGTTATCGTTTGCCATAGAAAACACCCTTGATAAAACATAAAACGTTGCTGGTAAACTACCCTATTCCATTAACCGATCTTCACCAAAAACAATAGGTCTTGAGAACTCTACAATTTAGGGCTGTATGCAAATAATCTTTTGATTCTGTTTGAATTTGCGGCTGTTATCGTTTGCCAAAAAAGAAAAAATTCCCTTAATAAAAAAAACCGTTGCAGGTAAACTACCCCTTGCCCTCAACCGATCTTCACCAAAAACAATAGGTCGCGAGCACTCTACAAATCAGGCCTGTATGCAAAAAATTATTTGATTCTGTTTGAATTTGCGGCTGTTATCGTTTGCCATAGAAAATACCCTTGTTAAAAAAACGTTGTAGGTAAACTACCCTTTCCCTTAACCGATCTTCACCAAAAACAATAGGTCTTGAGTACTCTACAAATCAGGGCTGTATGCAGAAAATTATTTGATTCTGTTTGAATTTGCGGCTGTTATCGTTTGCCATAGGAAATACCCTTGTTAAACATAAAACGTTACAGGTAAACTACCCCTTTCCCTTAACCGATCTTCACCAAAAACAATAGGTTTTGAGAACTCTATAATTCAGGGCTGTATGCGAAACATTATTTGATTCTGTTTGAATTTGCGGCTGTTATCGTTTGCCAAAAAAAAAAATTTCCCTTGATAAAAAAAAAACCGTTGCAGGTAAACTACCCCTTTTCCTCAACCGATCTTAACCAAAAACAACAGGTCACGAGTACTCTACAAATCAGGGCTGTATGCAAAAAATTATTTGATTCTGTTTGAGTTTGCGGCAGTTATCGTTTGCCATAGAAAAAAAATCTACAGACAGACACACACACAGACACTTTTCGAAAAATGACTTTTTTTCATGTTTTGAGTGTAGTACAATCATATTCTGCAATAATCTCGAACACGATTTTTTTTGCCATCACCATACTTCTATTTCCTTAAGGAACATGGAAGTAAAAATTACCCTTGATAAGAAAAATGTTACAGGTACACTACCCCTTTCCGTTAACCGATCTTCACCAAAAACAACAGGTCTTGAGTACTCTACAAATCAGAGCTGTATGCAAAACATTATTTGATTTTGTTTGAATTTGTGACTCTTATCGTTGGCATAGAAAATACCCTTTTAAAACATAAAACGTTGCCGGTAAACTACCCCTTTCCCTTAACCGATCCTCACCAAAAACAATAGGTTTTGAGTACTCTACAAGTCAGGGCTGTATGCAAAAACTTATTTGATTCTGTTTGAATTTGCGGCTCTTATCGTTTGCCATAGAAAATACCCTTTTTAAAACATAAAAAGGTGCAGGTAAACTACCCCTTTCCAATAACCGATCTTCACCAAAAACAATAGGTCATGAGAACTCTACAACTCAGGGCTGTATGCAAAAACTTATTTGATTCTGTTTACATTTGCGGCTTTTATTGTTTGCCATAGAAAATATCCTTTTAAAACATAAAATGTTGCAGGTAAACTACCCCTTTCCCTTAACCGATCTTCAACAAAACCAATAGGTCTTGAGAACTCTACAATGCAAGTCTGTATGACAAAAGAGTAGTTGATTCTGTTTGAATTTGCGGCTGTTATCGTTTGAAAAAAAAATTACCCTTGATTTAAAAAAAAACAGTTGCAGGTAAACTAGAAAAAAGATCTACAGACAGACACACAGACACTTTTCGAAAAATGACTTTTTTTCATGTTTTGAGTGTAGTACAATCAGAATCTGCAATAATCTGGAACACGATTTTTTTTTTGCCATCACCATACTTTAATTTCCTTAAGGAACATGGAAGTAAAAAATTACCCTTGATAAGAAAAACGTTGCAAGTAAACTATCCCTTCCCGTTAACCGATCTTCACCAAAAACAATAGGTCTTGAGTACTCTACAAATCAGAGCTTTATGCAAAAACTTATTTTTCTTTTATAAAATTGCTAAACTGCTATAATTGTTTTTATTATTTAGACAAAGCTTTTCGTCATTACTGACATCTTCAGGTCTTAAACAACCACCTAGGTCTAGGTTGTTTAAGACCTGAAGATGTCAGTAATGACGAAAAGCTTTGTCTAAATAATAAAAACAATTATAGCAGTTTAGCAATTTTATAAAAGAAAAGTAAGGATGGCTGCTAATTTAAACAATACGAAGAAAAACTTATTTGATTCTTTTTGAATTTGCGGCTCTTATCGTTTGTCATAGAAAATACCCTTTTAAAACATAAAACGTTGCAGGTAAACTACCCCTTTCCCTTAACCGATCTTCACCAAAAACAATAGGTCCTGAGAACTCTACAATTGAGGGCTATATGCAGACAATTATTTGATTCTTTTTAAATTTGCGGCTTTTATCGTTTGCCATAGAAAATACCCTTATTAGAATATAAAATGTTGCAGGTAAACTACCCCTTTCCCTTAACCGATATTCACTAAAGACAGTAGGTCTTGAGTTCTCTACAATTCAGGGCCGTATGCAAAAAATTATTTAATTCTGATTGAATTTGTGGCTGTTATCGTTTGCCGTAGAAAATTCCCTTGTTAAAACAAAAAACGTTGCTGGTAAACTACCACTTTCCCGTAACTGATCTTCACCAAAAACTACAGGTCTTGAGAACTCTACAATTCAGGACTGTATGCAAATAATCATTTGATTCTGTTGGAATTTGTGGCTGTTATCGTTTGGCATACAAAATACCCTAGTTAAAACATAAAACGTTGCCGTTAAACTACCCCTTCCTCTTAACCGATCTTCACCAAAAACAATAGATCTTGAGTACTCTATAAATCAGGGCGGTATGCAAAAAATTATTTGATTCTGTATGAATTTGCGACTGTTATCGTTTGCCATAGGCAAAAATCTATAGACACACAGACAGGTACAGATAGACACACAGACACTTTTCGAAAAATGACTTTTTTTCATGTTTGGAGTGTAGTACAATCAGAATCTGCAATAATTTCGAACACGATTTTTTTGCCATCACCATACTTCCATTTCCTTAAGGAACATGGAAGTAAATATCAGTATGGAGAACCATACATGACTTCCATGTTGTAAGATTTATATTTAAAATCATATTCGAAATGAAATATTTCCATAGAAACTACGTCTTTCTACTTATTGCTTCAGCATTAACCACAGTACTGTGCTCACTAACGTATACCATCACCACCTCACGTTTTCGCACTCGATTTTCACCGATGATGGCAGTCGATTCCACTGCCGAAAAGTCTGGTTTTGCAGAAAACATTGGACTACGGCTAAAGAGCCCGGGAAGCAATTTTAACAAAAAACTACTTCTTTGTTGCCGATAACGTAGTACACATGTAAAAAATTCTCGCCTCCACCTTCAACTATAATTTTTAATAATAGAAAATTACCCCCACCCCGTTCACCTAACTTCTTCATTTATAGATATTTCATCTACGTTTCTACAGTGGATTACTATGAGCTTCTTATCAGGATACTTTATTTATAACAACTAAGTACTTTACTCTTGTTAAATCATAAAATGTTTCAGGTAAACTACCCCTTTGTCTTAACCGATCTTCTCCAAAATCAACAGACCTTCCGTCCTCTACAATTCAGGGAAGCATGCAAAAAAATATTTGATTCTGTTTGAATGTGCGGCAGTTATCGTTCGTCATGGAAACATTTCTCTTGTTACAACATAAAATGTTGCAGGTAAACTACCCCTTTCCCTTAACCGATCTTCACCAAAATCAATAGACCTTGAGCTCTCTGCAACTCAGGGGGTGCAAAAAACTATTTCATTCTCATTGAATTTTCGGCAGTTATCGTTCGTCATAAAAAAATTACCCTTTTTAAAACATAAAACGTTGCTGATAAACTACCCCTTTCCTTAACCGATCTTCAACAAAATCAACAGACCTTGAGTTCTCTTTAGTTCAAAAAGGTATGCAAAAACCTAGTTGATTCTGTTTGAATTTGCGGCTGTTATCGTTTACTATAGAAAAAAATTACCCTTGATAAAAAACCATTGCTGGTACATTACCCCTTTCCCTTAACCGATCTTCACCAAAAACGATAGATGTTTGGTACTCTACAATTCAGGCCTGTATGCAAACAATTATTTGATTCTGTTTGAATTTGCGGCTGTTATCGTTTGCCATAGAAAACACCCTTGATAAAACATAAAACGTTGCTGGTAAACTACCCTATTCCATTAACCGATCTTCACCAAAAACAATAGGTCTTGAGAACTCTACAATTTAGGGCTGTATGCAAATAATCTTTTGATTCTGTTTGAATTTGCGGCTGTTATCGTTTGCCAAAAAAGAAAAAATTCCCTTAATAAAAAAAACCGTTGCAGGTAAACTACCCCTTGCCCTCAACCGATCTTCACCAAAAACAATAGGTCGCGAGCACTCTACAAATCAGGCCTGTATGCAAAAAATTATTTGATTCTGTTTGAATTTGCGGCTGTTATCGTTTGCCATAGAAAATACCCTTGTTAAAAAAACGTTGTAGGTAAACTACCCTTTCCCTTAACCGATCTTCACCAAAAACAATAGGTCTTGAGTACTCTACAAATCAGGGCTGTATGCAGAAAATTATTTGATTCTGTTTGAATTTGCGGCTGTTATCGTTTGCCATAGGAAATACCCTTGTTAAACATAAAACGTTACAGGTAAACTACCCCTTTCCGTTAACCGATCTTCACCAAAAACAACAGGTCTTGAGTACTCTACAAATCAGAGCTGTATGCAAAACATTATTTGATTTTGTTTGAATTTGTGACTCTTATCGTTGGCATAGAAAATACCCTTTTAAAACATAAAACGTTGCCGGTAAACTACCCCTTTCCCTTAACCGATCCTCACCAAAAACAATAGGTTTTGAGTACTCTACAAGTCAGGGCTGTATGCAAAAACTTATTTGATTCTGTTTGAATTTGCGGCTCTTATCGTTTGCCATAGAAAATACCCTTTTTAAAACATAAAAAGGTGCAGGTAAACTACCCCTTTCCTATAACCGATCTTCACCAAAAACAATAGGTCATGAGAACTCTACAACTCAGGGCTGTATGCAAAAACTTATTTGATTCTGTTTACATTTGCGGCTTTTATTGTTTGCCATAGAAAATATCCTTTTAAAACATAAAATGTTGCAGGTAAACTACCCCTTTCCCTTAACCGATCTTCAACAAAACCAATAGGTCTTGAGAACTCTACAATGCAAGTCTGTATGCAAAAGAGTAGTTGATTCTGTTTGAATTTGCGGCTGTTATCGTTTGAAAAAAAAATTACCCTTGATTTAAAAAAAAACAGTTGCAGGTAAACTAGAAAAAAGATCTACAGACAGACACACAGACACTTTTCGAAAAATGACTTTTTTTCATGTTTTGAGTGTAGTACAATCAGAATCTGCAATAATCTGGAACACGATTTTTTTTTTGCCATCACCATACTTTAATTTCCTTAAGGAACATGGAAGTAAAAAATTACCCTTGATAAGAAAAACGTTGCAAGTAAACTATCCCTTCCCGTTAACCGATCTTCACCAAAAACAATAGGTCTTGAGTACTCTACAAATCAGAGCTTTATGCAAAAACTTATTTTTCTTTTATAAAATTGCTAAACTGCTATAATTGTTTTTATTATTTAGACAAAGCTTTTCGTCATTACTGACATCTTCAGGTCTTAAACAACCACCTAGGTCTAGGTTGTTTAAGACCTGAAGATGTCAGTAATGACGAAAAGCTTTGTCTAACTAATAAAAACAATTATAGCAGTTTAGCAATTTTATAAAAGAAAAGTAAGGATGGCTGCTAATTTAAACAATACGAAGAAAAACTTATTTGATTCTTTTTGAATTTGCGGCTCTTATCGTTTGTCATAGAAAATACCCTTTTAAAACATAAAACGTTGCAGGTAAACTACCCCTTTCCCTTAACCGATCTTCACCAAAAACAATAGGTCCTGAGAACTCTACAATTGAGGGCTATATGCAGACAATTATTTGATTCTTTTTAAATTTGCGGCTTTTATCGTTTGCCATAGAAAATACCCTTATTAGAATATAAAATGTTGCAGGTAAACTACCCCTTTCCCTTAACCGATCTTCACTAAAGACAGTAGGTCTTGAGTTCTCTACAATTCAGGGCCGTATGCAAAAAATTATTTAATTCTGATTGAATTTGTGGCTGTTATCGTTTGCCGTAGAAAATTCCCTTGTTAAAACAAAAAACGTTGCTGGTAAACTACCACTTTCCCGTAACTGATCTTCACCAAAAACTACAGGTCTTGAGAACTCTACAATTCAGGACTGTATGCAAATAATCATTTGATTCTGTTGGAATTTGTGGCTGTTATCGTTTGGCATACAAAATACCCTAGTTAAAACATAAAACGTTGCCGTTAAACTACCCCTTCCTCTTAACCGATCTTCACCAAAAACAATAGATCTTGAGTACTCTATAAATCAGGGCGGTATGCAAAAAATTATTTGATTCTGTATGAATTTGCGACTGTTATCGTTTGCCATAGGCAAAAATCTATAGACACACAGACAGGTACAGATAGACACACAGACACTTTTCGAAAAATGACTTTTTTTCATGTTTGGAGTGTAGTACAATCAGAATCTGCAATAATTTCGAACACGATTTTTTTGCCATCACCATACTTCCATTTCCTTAAGGAACATGGAAGTAAATATCAGTATGGAGAACCATACATGACTTCCATGTTGTAAGATTTATATTTAAAATCATATTCGAAATGAAATATTTCCATAGAAACTACGTCTTTCTACTTATTGCTTCAGCATTAACCACAGTACTGTGCTCACTAACGTATACCATCACCACCTCACGTTTTCGCACTCGATTTTCACCGATGATGGCAGTCGATTCCACTGCCGAAAAGTCTGGTTTTGCAGAAAACATTGGACTACGGCTAAAGAGCCCGGGAAGCAATTTTAACAAAAAACTACTTCTTTGTTGCCGATAACGTAGTACACATGTAAAAAATTCTCGCCTCCACCTTCAACTATAATTTTTAATAATAGAAAATTACCCCCACCCCGTTCACCTAACTTCTTCATTTATAGATATTTCATCTACGTTTCTACAGTGGATTACTATGAGCTTCTTATCAGGATACTTTATTTATAACAACTAAGTACTTTACTCTTGTTAAATCATAAAATGTTTCAGGTAAACTACCCCTTTGTCTTAACCGATCTTCTCCAAAATCAACAGACCTTCCGTCCTCTACAATTCAGGGAAGCATGCAAAAAAATATTTGATTCTGTTTGAATGTGCGGCAGTTATCGTTCGTCATGGAAACATTTCTCTTGTTACAACATAAAATGTTGCAGGTAAACTACCCCTTTCCCTTAACCGATCTTCACCAAAATCAATAGACCTTGAGCTCTCTGCAACTCAGGGGGTGCAAAAAACTATTTCATTCTCATTGAATTTTCGGCAGTTATCGTTCGTCATAAAAAAATTACCCTTTTTAAAACATAAAACGTTGCTGATAAACTACCCCTTTCCTTAACCGATCTTCAACAAAATCAACAGACCTTGAGTTCTCTTTAGTTCAAAAAGGTATGCAAAAACCTAGTTGATTCTGTTTGAATTTGCGGCTGTTATCGTTTACTATAGAAAAAAATTACCCTTGATAAAAAACCATTGCTGGTACATTACCCCTTTCCCTTAACCGATCTTCACCAAAAACGATAGATGTTTGGTACTCTACAATTCAGGCCTGTATGCAAACAATTATTTGATTCTGTTTGAATTTGCGGCTGTTATCGTTTGCCATAGAAAACACCCTTGATAAAACATAAAACGTTGCTGGTAAACTACCCTATTCCATTAACCGATCTTCACCAAAAACAATAGGTCTTGAGAACTCTACAATTTAGGGCTGTATGCAAATAATCTTTTGATTCTGTTTGAATTTGCGGCTGTTATCGTTTGCCAAAAAAGAAAAAATTCCCTTAATAAAAAAAACCGTTGCAGGTAAACTACCCCTTGCCCTCAACCGATCTTCACCAAAAACAATAGGTCGCGAGCACTCTACAAATCAGGCCTGTATGCAAAAAATTATTTGATTCTGTTTGAATTTGCGGCTGTTATCGTTTGCCATAGAAAATACCCTTGTTAAAAAAACGTTGTAGGTAAACTACCCTTTCCCTTAACCGATCTTCACCAAAAACAATAGGTCTTGAGTACTCTACAAATCAGGGCTGTATGCAGAAAATTATTTGATTCTGTTTGAATTTGCGGCTGTTATCGTTTGCCATAGGAAATACCCTTGTTAAACATAAAACGTTACAGGTAAACTACCCCTTTCCCTTAACCGATCTTCACCAAAAACAATAGGTTTTGAGAACTCTATAATTCAGGGCTGTATGCGAAACATTATTTGATTCTGTTTGAATTTGCGGCTGTTATCGTTTGCCATAGAAAACACCCTTGATAAAACATAAAACGTTGCTGGTAAACTACCCTATTCCATTAACCGATCTTCACCAAAAACAATAGGTCTTGAGAACTCTACAATTTAGGGCTGTATGCAAATAATCTTTTGATTCTGTTTGAATTTGCGGCTGTTATCGTTTGCCAAAAAAGAAAAAATTCCCTTAATAAAAAAAACCGTTGCAGGTAAACTACCCCTTGCCCTCAACCGATCTTCACCAAAAACAATAGGTCGCGAGCACTCTACAAATCAGGCCTGTATGCAAAAAATTATTTGATTCTGTTTGAATTTGCGGCTGTTATCGTTTGCCATAGAAAATACCCTTGTTAAAAAAACGTTGTAGGTAAACTACCCTTTCCCTTAACCGATCTTCACCAAAAACAATAGGTCTTGAGTACTCTACAAATCAGGGCTGTATGCAGAAAATTATTTGATTCTGTTTGAATTTGCGGCTGTTATCGTTTGCCATAGGAAATACCCTTGTTAAACATAAAACGTTACAGGTAAACTACCCCTTTCCCTTAACCGATCTTCACCAAAAACAATAGGTTTTGAGAACTCTATAATTCAGGGCTGTATGCGAAACATTATTTGATTCTGTTTGAATTTGCGGCTGTTATCGTTTGCCAAAAAAAAAAAATTTCCCTTGATAAAAAAAAAACCGTTGCAGGTAAACTACCCCTTTTCCTCAACCGATCTTAACCAAAAACAACAGGTCACGAGTACTCTACAAATCAGGGCTGTATGCAAAAAATTATTTGATTCTGTTTGAGTTTGCGGCAGTTATCGTTTGCCATAGAAAAAAAATCTACAGACAGACACACACACAGACACTTTTCGAAAAATGACTTTTTTTCATGTTTTGAGTGTAGTACAATCATATTCTGCAATAATCTCGAACACGATTTTTTTTGCCATCACCATACTTCTATTTCCTTAAGGAACATGGAAGTAAAAATTACCCTTGATAAGAAAAATGTTACAGGTACACTACCCCTTTCCGTTAACCGATCTTCACCAAAAACAACAGGTCTTGAGTACTCTACAAATCAGAGCTGTATGCAAAACGTTATTTGATTTTGTTTGAATTTGTGACTCTTATCGTTGGCATAGAAAATACCCTTTTAAAACATAAAACGTTGCCGGTAAACTACCCCTTTCCCTTAACCGATCCTCACCAAAAACAATAGGTTTTGAGTACTCTACAAGTCAGGGCTGTATGCAAAAACTTATTTGATTCTGTTTGAATTTGCGGCTCTTATCGTTTGCCATAGAAAATACCCTTTTTAAAACATAAAAAGGTGCAGGTAAACTACCCCTTTCCTATAACCGATCTTCACCAAAAACAATAGGTCATGAGAACTCTACAACTCAGGGCTGTATGCAAAAACTTATTTGATTCTGTTTACATTTGCGGCTTTTATTGTTTGCCATAGAAAATATCCTTTTAAAACATAAAATGTTGCAGGTAAACTACCCCTTTCCCTTAACCGATCTTCAACAAAACCAATAGGTCTTGAGAACTCTACAATGCAAGTCTGTATGCAAAAGAGTAGTTGATTCTGTTTGAATTTGCGGCTGTTATCGTTTGAAAAAAAAAATTACCCTTGATTTAAAAAAAAACAGTTGCAGGTAAACTAGAAAAAAGATCTACAGACAGACACACAGACACTTTTCGAAAAATGACTTTTTTTCATGTTTTGAGTGTAGTACAATCAGAATCTGCAATAATCTGGAACACGATTTTTTTTTTGCCATCACCATACTTTAATTTCCTTAAGGAACATGGAAGTAAAAAATTACCCTTGATAAGAAAAACGTTGCAAGTAAACTACCCCTTCCCGTTAACCGATCTTCACCAAAAACAATAGGTCTTGAGTACTCTACAAATCAGAGCTTTATGCAAAAACTTATTTTTCTTTTATAAAATTGCTAAACTGCTATAATTGTTTTTATTATTTAGACAAAGCTTTTCGTCATTACTGACATCTTCAGGTCTTAAACAACCACCTAGGTCTAGGTTGTTTAAGACCTGAAGATGTCAGTAATGACGAAAAGCTTTGTCTAAATAATAAAAACAATTATAGCAGTTTAGCAATTTTATAAAAGAAAAGTAAGGATGGCTGCTAATTTAAACAATACGAAGAAAAACTTATTTGATTCTTTTTGAATTTGCGGCTCTTATCGTTTGTCATAGAAAATACCCTTTTAAAACATAAAACGTTGCAGGTAAACTACCCCTTTCCCTTAACCGATCTTCACCAAAAACAATAGGTCCTGAGAACTCTACAATTGAGGGCTATATGCAGACAATTATTTGATTCTTTTTAAATTTGCGGCTTTTATCGTTTGCCATAGAAAATACCCTTATTAGAATATAAAATGTTGCTGGTAAACTACTCCTTTCCTTTAACCCATCTTCACCAAAAACAATAGTTCTTGAGAACTCTATAATTCAGGGCTGTATGCAAAAACTTATTTGATTCTGTTTGAATTTGCGGCTCTTATCGTTTGCCATAGAAAATACCCTTTTAAAACAGAAAACGTTGCCGGTAAACTACCCCTTTCCCTTAACCGATCTTCACCAAAGACAATAGATCTTGAGTACTCTACAAATCAGGGCTGTATGCAAAAAATTATTTGATTCTGTTTGAATTTGCGGCTGTTATCGTTTGCCATAGAAAAAAATCTAATACAGACAAACACACACAGACACTTTTCGAAAAATGACTTTTTTTCATGTTTTGAGTGTCGTACAATCAGAATCTGCAATAATCTCGAACACGATTTTTTTTTGCCATCACCATTCTTCCATTTCCTTAAGGAACATTGAAGTAAAAAATTACCCCCTCCCCTTCAACTACCCTTTTAATTTATAGATATTTCATCTACCTTTCTACAGTGGATTATTATGACCTTCTTTTCAGGATACTTTATTTATCAAAATTAAGCACTTTACTCTCGGTAAAACGTAAAACGTTGCAGGTAAACTACCCCTTTCCCTTAACCTATCTTCACCAAAAACAATAGGCCTTGAGTCCTCTACAATTCATGGCTGCAAAAGATTGTTTGATTCTGTTTGAATTTGCGGCTGTTATCGTTTGCCATAGTAAAAATTCTACAGACAGACACTTTTCGAAAAATGGCTTTTTTCATCTTTTGATGGTAGTACAATCAGAATCTGCCATTATCTCGAACATGATTTTTTTTGGCATGACCATACTTCCATTTCCTTATGGAACATGGAAGTAAAAAATCTATAGACACACAGACAGACACACAGAGATAGACCGACAGACACACACACAGACACTTTTAGAAAAATTACTTTTTTTCATGTTTTGAGGGTAGTACAATCAGAATCTGCAATTATCTCGAACACGATTTTTTTTGCCATCACCATACTTCCATTTCCTTATGGAACATGGAAGTAAAAGTCATTTTTCGAAAAGTGTGTGTGTGTGTGTGTGTGTGTCTGTCTGTAGAATTTTTTCTATGGCAAATGATAACAGCCGCAAATTCAAACAGAATCAAATAATTTTTTGCATAAGCCCTGAATTGTAGAGGACTCAAGGCCTATTGTTTTTGGTGAAGATTGGTTAAGGGAAAGGGGTAGTTTACCTGCAACGTATTTATGTTTTAACAAGAATAAATTGCTTAATATTGATAAAGTATCCTGAAAAGAAGGTCATAATAATCCACTGTAGAAAGGTAGATGATATATCTATAAATTAAAAGGGTACTAGTTGAAGTGATGAGGGGGTAATTTTTTAATAAATTAAAATGGTATTTGATGATGGAGGAAGTAACTTTTGTAAGTTTTATATGTGTAATACGTTAATGACAACAAAGAAGTAGTTTCTATGGAAACATTTCATTTCAATTTAACAAAATTATATTTTTTTCATTTTAATTTAAATCTTATATGAGTGAAAACATATCGTTCCTAGCAAGTAAGCATATCTCAATTGCGTAATGTTTACGTTTCCAAAGTTTTATTATTGTGATTACTGCAATAAAAAGGCAGGCAGGACACACACACACAACTTAAATTATTTCTGGCCTCACTCATTTTTATTTTCTTATGTTTGCATGCTTTTTAAGTAGAAAGTGTCGAAACCCACATCAACACAACGTGTGCAAGCCGAAAAGGTGTCCAGCGTGAACAGAGATTTGCTTCCTGTGGATCGCTCACCAGTGTAACTGCACGTGTTTACAGAGGAACAGTTCATAGACAGACTTTTCGTCTTTACGGAGTGAACCCTCTGCAAGATGCTCAGGGTCCATGAGAGACTTCAGTGCGATCCTTCTTTTCCGCATGTTTGTTCTGTGAAACATACACTGTAGATTCGCAGCTTTACTCTGAGCAACGCTCCATAGGGAATGTTGAATTTTTTTTCCATGGTGTACCCTCATACACACTAAAACCTGCTCTGATGTTTTGATTATGGACATAATAATATTAAAACTTTGGAAACTTGAGCACTACTTAATGGAGATCAAACATTAACTTTGACAAGCCATTAATTTTATGCATATTTTGAAGCAATATATGTTTTAATAAATTAATACAATTTGTATACCTTATTTCTGTTATAATATAAGAATTACAAACTAATATGTGCATGTGTGTATGTATGAAAAATATATAAATATTTTTCTCCTCTGGAAAATTGTTTGCCTCTCCTGGAAAATATTTTGACCTCACTGATGACTAGTTATTTACTAGCCTGTGTAGAATATAGCGTTGTGACATGGATCAGAATGGTGGATGTTAAACAGAAGACACAAACGTATTAAGGAAGAAATGTTTTGCTGAGAAATTTATAATTATACGGGTAAACAGAATCGTCGTTCTGGAATTCAGAAGACAAATTGAAAGAAAGAAAGAAAGAAAGACTCGATTTTAAAAAAGAAAAATGTTTGTATTAACATGAAAGACTTTTATAACACTATAGTCATCACTCACTCTCGGCCGATAACTCACAGCGAGAGCCTAAGTTCATTACAGTAATCAGATCGCAGCTCCCTTTGGCCAGCTCTTCGTTCGACCTACAAACATTTTATTCAAAAGTACAGTCCTTCCTCACGAAGGTTGAGGATAGTCTTCACCCACCTGACATGGGGGTACCATTTTAGCTGATACGTCATTTCTTCAGAACTCAAGCATCCACTTAGTTAATATTTAAATGATTTTAAATATAAGTTTTAGGACATGGAAGTCATGTATGGTTCTCCATACCGATTTTTTATATGTGTATTACGTTATCGGTAACAAAGAAGTAGTTTGTTGTTAGAATTCCTTCCCAGGCTGTTTGGCCGTGTTCCAATGTTATCTGCATAACCAGACGTTTCGGCAGTGCCATCGATTGCCATCATCAGTGAAAATCGAGTGCGCTAATGTGAGGTGGTACACATTAGTCACCACAGTATTGTGGTTAAGGCTGAAGAAAGAAGTAGTTTCTATGGAAATATTTCATTTCGAAAATGATTTTAAATATAAATCTTAGAACATGGAAGTCGTGTATGGTTCTCCATACATACATATATTTTATCTAACCATTCTAAGTTTACTTTCTTTGTTTCTTACTAATTTTATTTCCAGTTATTTTATACAATACTCTTCCTTCTTCAGTATTAGAATGTATATATTTTCCTCTCAGACCATCCAACCATCGCTTCTGGGCTGACCCTTCCTTCTTCTTCCACCAGGTCTCCCCATAAAAATGTTCTTCACTGTGGATGTCTAACATTCTCTGCCCATGCCCTGCCCACTGTATTCTACTTTTCTTTTTGTCAGTGACGATATCTGGTTCTTCTTAGATTGATGGATTTCTGCATTCGTCCTTATTCTCAGTGTTCCTTAGATGTTCACTGCACCAAATATCCTCCTGAGGACTTTTCTTTCCACCTGCGCAACCACTCTTCCTCTGTCACTGTCTTCTGATGACCAGCATATTTTTGTGGCTTCACCCTACCTTTAGACAAGATTTGCCAGTATTTTGTACAGCTTCCAATTTTCACATTTATCTCAGACTTACCTTCATTATTTAGATATGTGCCTATATTTTATATCAATACTGTAATTTACAAAAGGATCTTATGCAACTATAGTAATTTTTGTTTTCAGACATATCACAAGTGCAGCTGTATACCTGCAGTGGAGGAACTTGGAGCCACAATGAAACAGGGTGCCTGTGGTACCAACTGCCAATTTAGCTTCCTGATATTCATAGGAATCACATGTATCATGCATGGGCTGGGAAGTTCGGGAAAAATTGGCAACATTCTAGTCAATTACAGGTGAGCATAAACATTGCGTTGTGACACACATAGTAACTACTTATCCTTCAGCACATCAGTGACCAAAAATGGGTGAAACCATCACACCTCATCAGTAAGCATGACCAAAAAATCACATTACAGGGTAACGTGTGTAACCAAAAATTGTTTGGCACAGGAGAATAGTAGCACCAAAAAACGCCAACAGCGTGTTAATATCATATCCAACTTTCTTTCCAGTACCTAATACATACGAAACTCGGAAATATTGAGAAACGTATCTAGACCAATTAAAAAACAGAATGATTCTTGGTGAATTTATGCGAATTCAAACCAAATGTCTTAATAAATAATTATGATACAGTTAGATTAGTAAAATCCCAACAAATAAAAAGGTTAGAGTATATTCGCCAAATTGAACTGCTAGAAAACCACAAGAATATCTGAACAGAAACCATTTGACACTAGCAGAAGATGAACATCAAGAAAGGGGTGGCTAGCAGATGAAGAGGAGGGCATGAGGGATTGAATAATTGCCAAGAACAAAATGAAGTGAATATTTGTGAAAATTTTTTTCCATACCACTTATTAACTTATCCATAGCAGCTATAAAACATGTAAGTTCTGTAATCCTGTCATACATGTTTTAGCCTTCCTAATTTAAATTTCTCCTCTTATAATACAGGTCTCTATAATACAGGAGGTCAACACCCATGCAAAATTGTATAGGGGTCAAAGAAGAAGAAGAAGATTTTGTATTCTTAATCAACAGCAATTAGAAATAATACATTTGAACTCAGAGGTTTGGGTATAGTAGGTATTAAGTATCAGACATATGTTGAAAATATTTCTTGCATTAGACTGTACACTATTTGAATGAACAAAGCGAGTTCTGTTTCAACCAGACCGTCTGGCATTTGTCTGTGTGTCTGTCTATGTGTCTATTTAGGGTATGTCTCATGATAACTTTTGAATGCATCAACCAACTTTTTTTTTCTAAAACTTGGAATGTATGTCCATACTTTTGCTATACAAACCCTATTGTTTTTTAAATTGATCGCCCAAAAAATAGGGGAGGTGGAAGAAAAAAATGTGAGACAAAACTGTGAAAAAAATCACAAAAGCCCATGTGGGGTATCAAATTAAAGGAACTTTTAACCACAGTCTGAATATAGTTCATTATTGAAAACTCATAATTTTTGGACGTCAGGGTCAAAAAGTTAGTGAAAATTTTGATAAAATAAAAGAAAATCATGTAGGATATCAAACTTTAACTTAAAAGAGAATTTTAACTAACATGTTAATGTACCGGTAGTGTTAAGTTTTGGAAATTTCAAAACTTTCTAACCCCAGGTACCAAAAAAGGAGTAAAATATTTGAAAAAATTGTGAAAACCCAGCAGGGTATCAGACTAAAAGCAATTGCAACGATTGTAATAAATTCTATATAGGCCAGACAGGAAGATCTTTTACTCCAGATTTTCTGAACACACAAAAGCTTTATCCAATAACAACTTACAATCCACATTTGCCACACACATCCAAACAGAAAACCACAGTTACACCAACATAAAAAACAATCTTGAAATTTTACACTACATGCCCAAAAGTCACAAATCAACACCGCAGAACAATACGAAATATACAAACACAACAAAACACAACCAAACAACATACTCAATGAACAATTACAATTTAAATCCAACACACTATTCGACACAATAATACATAATGGACACAATTCAGAATCTCGCGCCAACCCCCTTCCATCTACACACACCCCCACACACAACCAATCCCCAAAAAACCGTTACAGATTACCAACGCCTTGACGCTTTCTGCATTTATACCTCACTGATGAAGGAGCAAACTACTCCGAAACGTGTGTATGAGGATATAACAAAAAGTAAGTTTTTTCACAAGTGAAAGTGCATTAAATTATTAATCGTTAAAAGCAATTGTTATCCACATGTGAGTGTTTAAAATTTTTAGTGTTTATTGTATACTTGTATGAAAAAAGCACATTGTTACTAAAGAATTAGTAGAGGAAGAAGGATTTTTGTAAATTTTTTCCATAATTGAAAAATTATCTAATATCAAAAATTATCTGGTATCGCAGGAACTGAATACTATTAGTATACCTAACAGGCCTAATGTCAGCTAAAATGGTTGGAGCATCTTAACCAAATTGATGACTTCCGCAACCCCAAACAATTATTTAACTATAAGAAAACAAAGGAGAAGTGTGGGGTATCCAGAGAAGTGTTGGTGTGACCAGTTCTAGTCTATTTGCCTGGGATCAGAACAAACCTTTTTTTGGTTACATCCTTGCTAAAGACAATGTTGATGATGATGATGATGATCTAACATCAAAATTTATGTAACAATAAATAGTACTTCGTTCAGAATAGTGAGCAAGTACAGTGATGTGTATATAAATCACTTGTCTTCATGAAATCATGAGCTTGAGCTTGAGCTCGACCTACGAGAAACAAGAGATTACTTCTATCAAGGTAGTTAGGTACCACTCTGCAAACATGTTCATGCCATTAGAGTTTAGTCAGTTCAAGTAAGCTGAAAAAAAAATACAGAATTAAACAAGGAAAAATATAGTAATAACTTTGAAAGACTGGAATACCCAACTACAGAGAGGATGGAATGAAGGGCACTGAGTAGGCAACCATAACATCTATTAGGTAATCTGTTATGTATTAATATGCTAGAATAAGTTATTTTACTATTGAAAATCTAAAGGAAATAAAATACCTGCTGGCGTCAAACTATTTATTTTTTTTTTATACACAAGAAATTTAGATCACAGATAAATAAATTGCCATTTCTTGTAGCACTGTAGCTACTTGTTATCAAAATACTTGCTAAATTAAAATATTTTAGACTATAAAAAATTGTCAAACATCTCTAGTAATATGACTACATTCATCTGATAAAACAATTCTGTATCACAAAATCATTCTGATATGAGGAGACGTTAAAAATAAAGAAATATTTTAAACCATTATAAACCATAAGAACACTTCCAATGCTGCAATTTTGAGATCTCTGGAAGTTTCATGGCTTAATTTTACTTAGTTTCTTTGAAAATTATAATTCTTGTATTTGCTATAGTCTATATTCATAATGAGTATAACACAAATCTATAACTTATTTAAGTATTAATAAACAGAAATAACACTGTTGTACACCACTATAATGTTTGTGATTATAACCACTAACACAACTTATTAATTAAATAAGCATTTACAGTTTATTTTAATCCTATATTATCATAAAACAATCTTACAACAATAAGATCTACAAACACATATATTTGTCTAATTTAAAATTCTTACAAAATTTTTGTAAGAAAAATTTGAATTTTGTAAATTCTAATTTTTGACTTTACAAAATTCCTTATATCTTGTTCTGGCTCAATAATCTCATCTTCCTCGAATCATAGCTACCTGACTGATGAAACTTACATTTTATAATCTCAATCTAATCATTGTTTCTTCACTAACAAGTGGCATCCTATTAGAAACCACATAGAAATAAACTAGATGTATACTACACTCAAAACGTTTGAACCTCATACAATTAAAATATATTTTAAAAAATCACATGTATTCCATTACATACATAGGCCACTGGTATTTTGTAGGATTACAATCTCATTATCCAGCAACTATACCCCTTACATTCCTACATAAACAATCTACATTTTTATTATAATTATTTAACCTGTTATAAGTTAATATTGCCATTTTAAAGAATTATGATGAATTATGGTACCATACTTTCTGAGGCCTGCCCATTTAGAACAGTAACATTAAATACAATTTTTAACTGATTGTTTCTAACCATAATTTTGGACCCTGTGAGACAGAAGACATGTTTCCCTTATTCTACAAGTACTGTTGTCTAAAATACAATTAAAAGGAAATAGTATTGTAGAGAAATAGTTTGAAAATGCTTTGAACAATCTGAAAAATATTGTTAGATAAGATGCAGAAAAATAAAATATTTTGATCTGTTGAAATGTTTTCTGAAACTAACATTTATCAAGTCACAATATATTCAACAATTACTGTACTGTTCATACAAGAATGTTTTCCTAATATAGCTAAAACAGATACCAGTAGCTTGGAAGAAATAAAACAAAATGGATTATGTTTACTAGCCATATTACGCATTGTTCACGTATACAAACAATTCCAACAAATAAAGTATAATCTAACAAAACGTTTCATTCTATATTTCCAATGAACCTTTTGAGTTAAACTATTCAAATTACATGTCACAAACTCATTCTAATGTTCATTGTCTTCATCACAAATATTTTTCCTGATATGAAAAATGCAAACTTCAGTTTTAAAACAATAAAATATTTTGTACACTTTTTAAAAAATAATTGTAATAATTCTTTCTCCAAATATCGTTATATCAAATTAGTGTACTGTAGCAGAATTCCATTTTTGTTTGTCAAAGTAATAAATTTGCAGAAGGAGTGAAAGATCAAATATAAGATAATTTTGTAATACGTAATAAAAAATTATTTTGAAGACCCTGGCTGAATGTTATGAAATAAGCCATGAACACCCACAGCTGACAAATATCAAAATATTGTGAAGAATACATGTGAATAACAATACTCAAAATATCGGTATGGAGAACCATACATGACTTCCATATTCTAAGATTTATATTTAAAATCATTTTCAGCCAAACAGCCAGGGAAGGAATTTTAACCAAAAAAATACTTCTTTGTTGCCAATAACATAGTACACATATAAAAAAAAATTATCCCCTCCCCCTTCAACTATAATTTTGATTTATAGAAAATTACCCCCAGCCCGTTCAACTAGCCTCTTCATTTATAGATATTTCATCTACGTTTCTACAGTGGATTATTAAGATCTTATCAGGATACTTTATCAAAATTAAGTACTTTACTCATGTTACAACAAAAAATGTTTCAGGTAAACTGCCCTTTCCCCGTAACCGATCTTCACCAAAATCAACAGACATTGAGTTCTCTATAGCTCAGGCACATATGTAAAAAATTATTTGATTCTGTTTGAATTTACGGCAGTTATGGTTCGTCATATAAAAAATTACCCATGTTAAAACATAAAACATGAGATTTATAAAACATATCTAAGATTTATATTTAAAATCATTTTTGAAATAAAATATTTTCATAGAACCTACTAACGCTGGGGAAATCTGAGGAGCCAATCAGAGTTGGGCCTACCTGTCACTCTGCTGAATTTGGTGGAAAGCCCTGTCACTGTCGTCAAAGTATCAGCCTTGACAGGGTCCTCTTTATCTGCAAAATGGGAGAGGCTTGAGATGGAGTGAGTGACATGGTCCCCACCTCAATGAAGAACCCATTGTTTTATAAAAATATATTTAAATTTTGAAAACTGAAAATTCTTTTCTTGTTGTAAATATTTATATTTTATAATCAAAATGACTTTATTTTTGTTACCTGGCAACAAAATTATTTTATTTTCAACAATTACCATTGTTTCAAAAAGTTTAAATAAATTTTCAAGTACTTTACTCTTGTTAAAACGTAAAAGGTTGCAGGTAAACTACCCCTTCCCCTTAACCGATCTTCACCAAAATCTAAAGACCTTGAGACCTCTACAATTCAGGGACGTATGCAAAAACTTATTTGATTTTGTTTGAATTTGCGGCTGTTATCGTTTGCCATAGAAAAATATCGGTATGGAGAACCATACATGACTTCCATATTCTAAGATTTATAATTAAAATAATTTTCGAAATGAAATATTACCGTAGAAACTACTTCTTTCTACTTACTGCTTCAGCCTTAACCACAGTACTGTGGTCACTAACATATACCACCTCACGTTATCGCACTCGATTTTCACTGATGATGGAAGTTGATGGCATTGCCGATACGTCTGGTTTTGTAGAAAACATTGGACTACGGCCAAATACCCCGGGAAGGAATTTTAACAAAAACTACTTCTTTGTTGCCGATAACGTTGTACACATATATATATAAAATATGCATAAAATTAATGGCTTGTATAAGTTAATGATTGATCTCCATTAAGTAGTGCTCAAGTTTCCAAAGTTTTAATATTATGATGTCCGTAATTAAAACATCAGAGCAGGTTTAGTGTGTATGAGGGTACACCGTGGACAAAAATTTTCAACATTTCCTATTGAGCGTTGCTTAGAATAAAGCTGCGAATCTACAGTGTACGTTTCACCGAACAAACACGCGGAAAAGAAGGAGCGCTCCGAAGTCACTCATGGACCCTCAGCATCTTGCAGAGGGTTCATTCCCTAAAGACGAAAAGTCTGTCTATGAATCGTTCCTCTGTAAACACGTGCAGTTACACTGCCCAGCGATCCACAGGAAGCAAATCGCTATCCACGCTGGACACTTTTTCGGCTTGCATGCGTTATGTTGGTATGGGTTCAGCACTTTCCATTTAAAAATACGCTTGATAAAAAAACGTTGCAGGTAAACTACCCCTTCCCCTTAACCGATCTTCACCAAAAACAATAGGTCTTGAGTACTCTACAAATCAGGGCTCTATGCAAAACATTATTTGATTCTGTTTGAATTTGCGGCTGTTATCGTTTGCCATAGAAAATACCCTTGTTAAAAAAACGTTGCAGGTAAACTACCCCTTTCCCTCAACCGATCTTCACCAAAAACAATAGGTCTTGAGAACTCTACAATTTAGGGCTGTATGCAAATAATCTTTTGATTCTGTTTGAATTTGCGGCTGTTATCGTTTGCCAAATAAAGAAAAAATTCCCTTGATAAAAAAAACCGTTGCAGGTAAACTACCCCTTTCCCTCAATCGATCTTCACCAAAAACAATAGGTCACGAGTACTCTACAAATCAGGGCTGTATGCAAAAAATTATTTGATTCTGTTTGAATTTGCGGCAGTTATCGTTTGCCATAGAAAAAAAATCTACAGACACACAGACAGACACACACACAGACACTTTTCGGAAAACGACTTTTTTTCATGTTTTGAGTGTAGTAGAATCAGAATCTGCAATAATCTCGAACACGATTTTTTTTGCCATCACCATACTTCCATTCCTTAAAGAATATGGAAGTAAAAAGTAATATCGGTATGGAGAACCATACATGACTTCCATATTCTAAGATTTATATTTAAAATCATTTTCAGCCAAACAGCCAGGCTGTGTCTTACCTGCCTTTTTATTGCTGTATTAAATGAAAAATATTATATTACATTAAAATTAAAAAATTATAATTTTATTGCCTGGCAACAAAATTATTTTATTTTTAACAATTACCATTGTTTCAAAAAGTTTAACTAAATTTTCAAGTACTTTACTCTTGTTAAAATGTAAAAGGTCCCTTGATAAAAAAAAACCGTTGCAGGTAAACTACCCCTTTCCCTCAACCGATCTTCACCAAAAACAATAGGTCGTGAGTACTCTACAAATCAGGGCTGTATGCAAAAAATTATTTGATTCTGTTTGAATTTGCGGCAGTTATCGTTTGCCATAGAAAAAAATCTACAGACACACACACACACACACACACACAGACACTTTTCGGAAAACGACTTTTTTTCATGTTTTGAGTGTAGTAGAATCAGAATCTGCAATAATCTCGAACACGATTTTTTTTGCCATCACCATCACCATTCCTTAAGGAATATGGAAGTAAAATAGTAACAAGGTAATGATTAGAAAGTGTGGTTATTAATGACACAAGCACACATTAAAAAAAATCTAAAATACATTCACATACAATGTGCGAGTGCAGTTATGCGTGTGTAAAGAATTTAATACATAGTAATTATAGTATGTGATGTTTAAGTACTCTATAATATTAATTGATTATTTACAAACCACAACAACAACAGCAATAATAGCAATAATATTAATAACACCTCCATAGCTTGTGATAATAATATTAACTGGGTATAAGTTAAATTGCAGTGATGTATTATTTACTTTCTCAGCCAATATTACATCACTCTGTTACTTCAACCTAATATTATTCTTTGGCACCTCTCCATCTGGTTTTGTCGTAGCCTAGTTACTTCTTTTTACTTCCATATTCCTTAAGGAATGGAAGTATGGTGATGGCAAAAAAAATCGTGTTCGAGATTATTGCAGATTCTGATTCTACTACGCTCAAAACATGAAAAAAAGTCGTTTTCCGAAATGTGTGTGTGTGTGTGTGTGTGTGTGTGTGTGTGTGTGTGTGTGTGTGTGTGTGTGTGTGTGTGTGTGTGTGTGTGTGTGTGTGTGTGTGTGTGTGTGTGTGTGTGGATTTTTTTTCTATGGCAAACGATAACTGCCGCAAATTCAAACAGAATCAAATAATTTTTTGCATACAGCCCTGATTTGTAGAGTACTCGCGACCTATTGTTTTTGGTGAAGATCGGTTGAGGGAAAGGGGTAGTTTACCGGCAACGGTTTTTTTTAATCAAGGGAAATTTTTTTTTTTGGCAAACGATAACAGCCGCAAATTCAAACAGAATCAAATAATGTTTCGCATACAGCCCTGAATTGTAGAGTTCTCAAGACCTATTGTTTTTTGTGAAGATCGGTTAAGGGAAAGGGGTAGTTTACCTGTAACGTTTTATGTTTTAACAAGGGTATTTCCTATGGCAAACGATAACAGCCGCAAATTCAAACAGAATCAAAAGATTATTTGCACATAGCCCTAAATTGTAGAGTTCTCAAGACTTATTGTTTTTGGTGAAGATCGGTTAAGGGAAAGGGGTAGTTTACCTGTAACGTTTTATGTTTTAACAAGGGTATTTCCTATGGCAAACGATAACAGCCGCAAATTCAAACAGAATCAAAAGATTATTTGCATACAGCCCTAAATTGTAGAGTTCTCAAGACCTATTGTTTTTGGTGAAGATCGGTTAAGGGAAAGGGGTAGTTTACCTACAACGTTTTTTTTGACAAGGGTATTTTCTATGGCAAACGATAACAGCCGCAAATTCAAACAGAATCAAATAATTTTCTGCATACAGCCCTGATTTGTAGAGTACTCAAGACCTATTGTTTTTGGTGAAGATCAGTTGAGGGAAAGGGGTAGTTTACCTGCAACGTTTTTTTATCAAGCGTATTACTTCCATATTCCTTAAGGAATGGAAGTATGGTGATGGCAAAAAAAATTGTGTTCGAGATTATTGCAGATTCTGATTCTACTACACTCAAAACATGAAAAAAGTCGTTTTCCGAAAAGTGTCTGTGTGTGTGTCTGTCTGTCTGTCTGTGTGTCTGTGTGTCTATAGATTTTTTTTCTATGGCAAACGATAACTGCCGCAAATTCAAACAGAATCAAATAATTTTTTGCATACAGCCCTGATTTGTAGAGTACTCGCGACCTATTGTTTTTGGTGAAGATCGGTTGAGGGAAAGGGGTAGTTTACCGGCAACGGTTTTTTTTAATCAAGGGAAATTTTTTTTTTTGGCAAACGATAACAGCCGCAAATTCAAACAGAATCAAATAATGTTTCGCATACAGCCCTGAATTGTAGAGTTCTCAAGACCTATTGTTTTTTGTGAAGATCGGTTAAGGGAAAGGGGTAGTTTACCTGTAACGTTTTATGTTTTAACAAGGGTATTTCCTATGGCAAACGATAACAGCCGCAAATTCAAACAGAATCAAAAGATTATTTGCACATAGCCCTAAATTGTAGAGTTCTCAAGACTTATTGTTTTTGGTGAAGATCGGTTAAGGGAAAGGGGTAGTTTACCTGTAACGTTTTATGTTTTAACAAGGGTATTTCCTATGGCAAACGATAACAGCCGCAAATTCAAACAGAATCAAAAGATTATTTGCATACAGCCCTAAATTGTAGAGTTCTCAAGACCTATTGTTTTTGGTGAAGATCGGTTAAGGGAAAGGGGTAGTTTACCTACAACGTTTTTTTTGACAAGGGTATTTTCTATGGCAAACGATAACAGCCGCAAATTCAAACAGAATCAAATAATTTTCTGCATACAGCCCTGATTTGTAGAGTACTCAAGACCTATTGTTTTTGGTGAAGATCAGTTGAGGGAAAGGGGTAGTTTACCTGCAACGTTTTTTTATCAAGCGTATTACTTCCATATTCCTTAAGGAATGGAAGTATGGTGATGGCAAAAAAAATTGTGTTCGAGATTATTGCAGATTCTGATTCTACTACACTCAAAACATGAAAAAAGTCGTTTTCCGAAAAGTGTCTGTGTGTGTGTCTGTCTGTCTGTCTGTGTGTCTGTGTGTCTATAGATTTTTTTTCTATGGCAAACGATAACTGCCGCAAATTCAAACAGAATCAAATAATTTTTTGCATACAGCCCTGATTTGTAGAGTACTCGCGACCTATTGTTTTTGGTGAAGATCGGTTGAGGGAAAGGGGTAGTTTACCTGCAACGGTTTTTTTTAATCAAGGGAAATTTTTTTTTTTTGGCAAACGATAGCAGCCGCAAATTCAAACAGAATCAAAAGATTATTTGCATATAGCCCTAAATTGTAGAGTTCTCAAGACTTATTGTTTTTGGTGAAGATCGGTTAAGGGAAAGGGGTAGTTTACCTGTAACGTTTTATGTTTTAACAAGGGTATTTCCTATGGCAAACGATAACAGCCGCAAATTCAAACAGAATCAAAAGATTATTTGCATACAGCCCTAAATTGTAGAGTTCTCAAGACCTATTGTTTTTGGTGAAGATCGGTTAAGGGAAAGGGGTAGTTTACCTACAACGTTTTTTTTTGACAAGGGTATTTTCTATGGCAAACGATAACAGCCGCAAATTCAAACAGAATCAAATAATTTTCTGCATACAGCCCTGATTTGTAGAGTACTCAAGACCTATTGTTTTTGGTGAAGATCAGTTGAGGGAAAGGGGTAGTTTACCTGCAACGTTTTTTTATCAAGCGTATTACTTCCATATTCCTTAAGGAATGGAAGTATGGTGATGGCAAAAAAAATCGTGTTCGAGATTATTGCAGATTCTGATTCTACTACACTCAAAACATGAAAAAAAGTCGTTTTCCGAAAAGTGTCTGTGTGTGTGTCTGTCTGTCTGTCTGTGTGTCTATAGATTTTTTTTCTATGGCAAACGATAACTGCCGCAAATTCAAACAGAATCAAATAATTTTTTGCATACAGCCCTGATTTGTAGAGTACTCGCGACCTATTGTTTTTGGTGAAGATCGGTTGAGGGAAAGGGGTAGTATACCTGCAACGGTTTTTTTTTAGCAAGGGTAATTTTGTTTGTTTGGCAAACGATAACAGACGCAAATTCAAACAGAATCAAATAATGTTTCGCATACAGCCCTGAATTGTAGAGTTCTCAAGATCTGTTGATTTTGGTGAAGATCGGTTAAGGGAAAGGGGTAGTTTACCTGTAACGTTTTATGTTTTAACAAGGGTATTTCCTATGGCAAACGATAACAGCCGCAAATTCAAACAGAATCAAAAGATTATTTGCATACAGCCCTAAATTGTAGAGTTCTCAAGACCTATTGTTTTTGGTGAAGATCGGTTGAGGAAAAGGGGTAGTTTACCTTTAGCGTTTTTTTAACAAGGGTATTTTCTATGGCAAACGATAACAGCCGCAAATTCAAACAGAATCAAATAATGTTTTGCATGCAGCCCTGATTTGTAGAGTACTCAAGACCTATTGTTTTTGGTGAAGATCGGTTAAGGAGAAGGGGTAGTTTACCTGCAACCTTTTACGTTTTAACAAGAGTAAAGTACTTGAAAATTTATTTAAACTTTTTCAAACAATGGTAATTGTTAAAAATAAAATAATTTTGTTGCCAGGCAATAAAATTAAAATTTTATCATTTTAATGTAAATCATGTATAAGAGAAAATATATCGCGCTTGGCAGGCGATATTAAGATTTAAATATAAATCTTAGAATATGGAAGTCATGTATGGTTCTCCATACCGATATTTTTCTCAGTTATGTACTGTTTACGTTTCCATTTTATTATTATGACTACCGCAATGAAAAGGCAGGGAAAACACACACACACACACACACACACACACACACACACACACACACACAGTTCGCGTTATTTTTGGCCTCATTCATGTTTATTTTCTTACATTTGCACGGTTTTTAAATGGAAAGTGCCGAACCCATACCAACATAACGCATGCAAGCCGAAAAAGTGTCCAGCGTGGATAGCGATTTCCTTCCTGTGGATCGCTGGGCAGTGTAACTGCACGTGTTTACAGAGGAACGATTCATAGACAGACTTTTCGTCTTTAGGGAATATTTAGGTAATATTTCATTTCGAAAATGATTTTAAATATAAATCTTAGAATATGGGAGTCATGTATGGTTCTCCATACCGATATTTTACTTCCATGTTCCATAAGGAAATGGAAGTATGGTGATAGCAAAAATAATCGTGTTCGAGATTATTCCAGATTCTGATTGTACTACCCTCAAAACATGAAAAAAGTCATTTTTCAAAAAGTGTCTATGTGTCTGTCCGTGTGTCAGTCTGTCTATAGATTTTTTTCTATGGCAAATGATAACAGCCGTAAATTCAAAGAGAATCAAATAATTTTTTGCATACACCCCTGATTTGTAGAGTACAAAAGACCTATTGTTTTTGGTGAAGATCGGCTAAGGGAAAGGGGTAGTTTACCAGCAACGTTTTTTTTAATCAAGGGTAATTTTTTTCTATGGCAAACGATAACAGCCGCAAATTCAAACAGAATCAAATAATGTTTTGCATACAGCCCTAAATTGTAGAGTTCTCAAGACCTATTGTTTTTGGTGAAGATCGGTTAAGGGAAAGGGGTAGTTTACCTGCAACGTTTTTTGTTTTAACAAGGGTATTTTCTATGGCAAACGATAACAGCCGCAAATTCAAATAGAAACAAATAATTTTTTGTATACAGCCCTGAATTGTAGAGTTCTCAAGACCTATTGTTTTTGGTGAAGATCAGTTAAGGGAAAGGGGTAGTTTACCTTGCAAAATTTTATGTTTTAACAAGGGTAATTTTTTTATGACGAACGATAACTGCCGCACATTCAAACAGAATCAAATAACGTTTTGCATGCGTCCCTGAATTGTAGAGGACTGAAGGCCTATTGATTTTGGTGACGATCGGTTAATAGAAAGGGGTAGTTTACCTGCAACGTTTTATGATAAGTACCGGTAAAACTAACTTAGGATGTGATAGGCCAACTGAAGCCTACAACTAAACATTGTATTTTTGTCAATTTAAGATGTTTATTATGTTAAGAATTGTTATAAAAGAACTTTATACGTATCCTAGTTAATGTAAATAACAATTATTCAATCAGTAATTAGTTATAAGACATAAGTTTATCAAAATATTGTATCGATTAGTCGACTCTCAGTTTTAAAAAGTGAATTTTTATATTAATGGACGAATTTATGCCATGATTTGCAATTTCAAGGTGCATAAGGGAATTATGTTTGTAATAGTATTTATTGTAAATTTTATTCCATAGAAAATGGTTTGTGAAACCTATACAGTTGTCCATATTTTAGCCAATCAAGTGTCTATATTTGAAAAATGTCACCCACAACCCCAAGCGCGAGGTTTGTCAAAAAACTTTTTCCGTTAACTGACTTTTATTAAAGTTCTGAAGCGATAAGGTTGATAGAATCTGCTGATCAAATTACTCACTTTTAAAAGTTTATACAGTTTATTCCAGTGCTCATATAATTGCAAGGTGTATAATAATTTGCAATTCAGTGAATTTAAGGCAAGTATAGGCCCTAGTGCCCTAGTATTAATTACTTACTTATGTTAGCATAATATCCAGCAATGCACTTTGAACTAATTACACATTTGTCAATAATTACACCATTACACTATCACCAAGACATTATTCAAATAATCACTATTATTGTTAAATTGTAAATTAAATATAAGCATAGGTTAAAGATGATTACTTTTTCATAAAATGGTAACCTCAAAATGTCGAACATTTTCAGACGAGATTTATTGTTTTAGATTAAGAACATATGGTTAATAGATGTAACTACTCTCCTATTCTGAGAATTTATAATTGTAATTAACCTATTTTAATTCGTAATTTCCAAGTACAATGATTGTCTAAGATTAATAAAATTACTATAGTGAACCCATGCTTTCTATGGCCTAGAGCATGGTCAGTTAGATTTACTTTATTTATTGACATAATTTGTCCTGTTCACTTTTTTACAGTGATATAGATATTCTAAGATGTCCATTACAACTTCTAAACAGCTTAGTTTTCATTAGAATACAATTATTTGCTTGTTTTTACTTACTTCTTACTTCTTGGTACGTGCAGCCAATTCATCCGCAATCGATGGCACGATGTACCTCATACACTTGAGCAGCCAGAACCAGTAGCTTTTTATTTCTCAAAATTGTTTTCATTTTTGTGTCTTGGTCCAATTTACTAAGTTGCTCCTTCACCCTTATTTTCTTGCATGTCTGGTGATATGTACATTCCAGGAGTATGTGTTGCAGTGTCCAATCCCAGTGCCACACCTCTTGCACAAGGGGAACTCAGTCAGGTTGAATAGGTGAAGGTAGTGTTCTGTGATTATGTGCCCTGTTCTGGCTCTAGAAATGAAAGTCTGGATTTGTTTGTTGGTATTTTTATACATCTCAAGATCACTGGGTGTTTGTTGAATCTCGTAAAGTTTTCGTGCGACTGACGATCTTTTCCGTTCATGTGTCCACACGTTTTTTTTTAATGTAACATTTACTGTTCATAGTCTTAGTATGCCATGTCATTTTGATTTAATTCTGAATTAATGATATACCCATCTTTATGTGGTTCTTTTAAGTCTAAATTGTCTTTACAGTGTAAATGTTGTTTTGCAATGGTTGTTCTTTTATATTTACATGTGATATTGATAATAATATTGATAACCAATACTTCTTGCAGCTAGTGTGGTCAGACAGTGACCTCAATTTTCCTTAATTCTGATTAAATTAGTTTCCATAATAATCATTGTATACTATAATAGTGGTAATACATATTATATTGCACATTTATGACATTGTTCTTCACTGGTTTATATTATTATAGAAATTCTGAGCGTCTTTAATGTGTACACTTTCTGTCCAATTTCAGTCTGTGTATTTGCATTAAACACCACACATACCACATTTAATTAATAAAATTGTATCACTTGGTTCGTCTTTACAATGTCTTCTATATGATTCGAAAATGATTTCAAATATAATTCTTAGAACATGGAAGTCATGTATGGTTCTCCATACCGAAATTTTCTTATGGCAAACGATAACAGCCGCAAATTCAAACAGAATCAAATAATGTTTTGCATACAGCCCTGAATTGTAGAGTTCTCAAGACTTGTTGATGATGGTGAAGATAGGTTAAGGGAAAGGGGTAGTTTACCTGCAACATTTTATGTTTTAACAAGGGTAATTTTTTATATGATGAACGATAACTGCCGTAAATTCAAACGGAATCAACTACTTTTTGCATACCTTTTTGAATTATAGAGAACTCAAGGTTTGTTGATTTTGTTGAAGATCGGTTAAGGGAAAGGGGTAGTTTACCAGAAACGTTTTATGTTTTAACAAAGGTAATTTTTTTTATGATGAACGATAACTGCCGTAAATTCAAAGAGAATCAAATAATTTTTTGCATACATTCCTGAATTGTAGAGTGCTCAAGGTGTATTGTTTTTGGTGAAGATCGGTTAAAGGAAAGGGGTAGTTTCCCTCCCACCTTTTATGTTTTAACAAGAGTAATTGTTTCTATCACGAACGATAACTGCCGCACATTCACACAGAATCAAATAATGTTTTGCATGCATCCCTGAATTGTAGAGGGCTAAAGTCCTATTGATTTTGGTGAAGATCAGTTAAGAGAAAGGGGTAGTTTAAGTGCAACGTTTTATGTGATAACAACATTAATTTTTTCTATGACGAACGATAACTGCCGTAAATTGAAACATAATCAAATAAGTTTTTGCATAAGTCCCTAAATTGTAGAGAACTCAAGGCCTGTTGATTTTGGTGAAGATCGGTTAAGGGAAAGGGGAAGTTTACCTGCAACATTTTATGTTGTAACAAGAGAAATTTTTTCATTTCGAACGATAACTGCCATAAATTCAAACAGGTTCAAATCATTTTTTACATATGTGCCTGAGTTGTAGAAGACTCAAGGCCTATTGATTTTGGTGAAGATCGGTTACGGGGAAAGGGCAGTTTACTTGAAACATTTTTTGTTGTAACAAGAGTAAAGTACTTAATTTTGATAAATAAAGTATCCTGATAAAAACATCTTAATAATCCACCGTAGAAATGTAGATGAAATATCTATAAATGAAGAGGCTAGTTGAACGGGGTGGGGGTAATTTTCTATAATTGAAAATTATAGTTGAAGCGGGAGGGGATAATGTTTATATGTGTACTACGTTATCGACAACAAAGTAGTAGTTCTTTGTTAAAATTCCTTCCCGGTCTGTTTGGCCGTAGTCCAATGTTATCTGCAAAACCAGATGTTTCGGCAGTGCCTTCGACTACCATCATCAGTGAAAATTGAGTGCGATAACATGTGGTGGTATACGTTAGTGACCACAGTACTGTGGTTAAAGCTGAAGCAATAAGTGGAAAGAATTAGTTTCTATGGAAACATTTCATTTCGTAAATGATTTTAAATATAAATCTTAGAACATGGAAGTCATGTATGGTTCTCCATACCGATATTTTTGCTATGGCAAACGATAACAGCCGCAAATTCAAACAGAATCAAATAATGTTTTGCATACAGCCCTAAATTGTAGTTCTCAAGGCCTATTGTTTTTGGTGAAGATCGGTTAAGGGAAAGGGGTAGTTTACCTGCCACATTTTGTTTTAACAAGGGTAATTTTTTTTCTATGACGAACGATAACAGCCGCAAATTCAAACATAATCAAATAGTTATTTGCACACCTTCATGAATTATAGAGTATTCAAGGTCTGTTGATTTTGGTGAAGATCGGTCAAGGGAAAGGGGTAGTTTACCTGCAACATTTTATGTTTTAACAAGGGTATTTTCTATAGCAAACGATAACAGCCGCAAATTCAAACATAATCAAGTAATTATTTGCATATAGCCCTGAATTGTAGAGTTCTCAAGACCTATTGTTTTAGGTGAAGATCGGTTAAGGGAAATGGGTAGTTTACCTGCCACATTTTATGTTTTAACAAGGGTAATTTTTTCTATGACGAATGATAACTGCCGCACATTCAAACAGAATCAAATAATGTTTTGCATGTGTCCCTGAATTGTAGAGGACTCAAGACCAAATGATTTTTGTGAAGATCGGTTAAGAGAAAGGGGTAGTTTACCTGCAATGTTTTATGTGATAACAAGAGAAATATTTTCATGACGAACAATAACTGCCATAAATTCAAACAGAATCAAATAATTTTTTAACGTATGTGCCTGAGTTGAAGAAGACTCAAGGCCTATTGATTTTGGTAAAGATCGGTTACAGGGGAAGGGCAGTTTACCTGAAATATTTTTTGTTGTAACAAGAGTAAAGTACTTAATTTTGATAAATAAAGTATCCTGATAAGAAGATCTTAATAATCCACTGTAGAAACATAGGTGAAATAGCTATAAATGAAGAGGGTAGTTGAACGGGGTGGGGGTAATTTTCTATAAATGAAAATTATAGTTGAAGGGGGAAAGGATAATTTTTATATGTGTACTATGTTATCGGCAACAAAGTAGTAGTTTGTTGTTAAAATTCCTTCCCGGGCTGTTTGGATGTAGTCCAATGTTTTCTGCAAAACCAGACGTTTCGGCAGTGCCGTCGACTGCCATCTTCAGTGAAAATCGAGTGCGGTAACGTGTGGTGGTATACGTTAGTGACCACAGTACTGTGGTTAAGGCTGAAGCAATAAGTGGAAAGAAGTAGTTTCTATGGAAACGTTTCATTTTGTAAATGATTTTAAATATAAATCTTAGAACATGGAAGTCATGTATGGTTCTCCATACCGATATTTTTCATTAATAAATGGACATTGTTTTGAATAATTTCTCATATTTTTTGTAAGATTCTTATCGCAAAGTCTAGTACTGAATAAATAAAAAATATTTCCAAAAATTTCAAGTGTTTATAACATTCAAAAGAGATGTAATCAATATAAATATAAAAAATCTAATAAGTAATATGAAAATTTAACTGAAAAATGTTCATAATTTTAAATTTTATGCTAACACTAATTTTTGAAATAAAATATTCAGGTGTTCAGAAAATATTAATTTAAATCAATATTGAAAAACTATTGTTCACTACTGTTAGTTAATATTGTTAATAAAGTGTCTTGGCTTCTTTATGTCTAATTTTATCTGAAGTGAGGTTCCACGTTACCATTTCCCTACATACATCATTACAGCTTTTGCCTTATTATGATAAAAATAGTTAATCAGGTACTTGTGCACTCAAGAAAAATGGTCTGTAGTTCATAAATATACTACAGTTTTTTATATTGTATTTATCCATATGAAATACCTATCAAGCTTCATTATGACAGTATGTTTGTACTTTTGTTATTCACAGTGGTTCAAATTGTTCCACATAGTTTGTTGATTAGTTCTTTTTAAGCTTTACAGTTAATTTGGTATTTACAATTGTTTTCCTATAATTTTTAAAATTTAATCCCTTTACTTAACAATTTCTACTACACATCATTAATTATTTAACATTAGTTTTTATCTAATATTATGAATATATTCTTTAGACATTAAAACTTTTTATAAATGTTCTTTTTTATAAGGGTACAAATACATCATATGCAATGCTCAAATTTACTGACCTCTCATAATTTATATTATTTTAATTACAAAAAATTAAATATTTTACCTGTTTTTTTTTCAGAGCTGTGCATACAGAAGACAAATCATTTGCACAGGGACTAGGCCTCCTAATGATCAGCTTATTTGCATTAATCCCGGGGCCAATAATCTTTGGTGCTATGTTAGGTAAATACCACACAACCATTACAGTTGATCATAATTCATAAATAATATAAGTAAATATTAATTTATAATAATAATTTATATAATTTATAATTAGTATAAATAAATATATTAATTAATTAATATGTAACTCATAATCTATAAATACCATTTTAGATCATAACTTATTGTTAATTAGTAGTATAAAGTAAATATATAAGAGAGGTATTACAAAGATTATACACATTACATATGCCATTCATAAACATTACATATTTTCACATGAAATTAATCAGGATTTATAACTGATACACTTCTTCTTAACACATAACATCGATAGCCTATGATTACGTACTCAAAACATCAAGAATGTAGTGTAGATACAGTTATTGGGAAAGTACCAAAATTTTCTATGATAAGTAAAAGTTTATTGTCATATATATAATTCATTATTATGAAGTCCTATGAATACTTTAGTTTTTAAACTTAGTGGTGTCACTGATTAAGTTGCAGTATCGTACAATAATCAGTTTAGTA
Organism: Magicicada septendecula; assembly: GCA_034769895.1. Classification (NCBI taxonomy): domain Eukaryota; kingdom Metazoa; phylum Arthropoda; class Insecta; order Hemiptera; family Cicadidae; genus Magicicada; species Magicicada septendecula. The sequence continues at coordinate 283,579,636 of CM068372.1, read as the reverse complement.
AATTAAAACAATCTTTGTTACAACAAATTTAGATTGTTTTCTATTATAAACACAAATAATTTCATGCATACACTATTATAAATTCTAGTATAACATACTTTGGAAACAACTAGAACATTTCTCCTTGAAACTTTTACTGACACCAGTGGCGGCTGATGGTTCCAAATTTTGGTGGTTGCAGTAGTTGGTTGAGTGGGTGGGGAGAGGTTAAAAGACATTAAACTACCATAACCACAGTTATAGAAAATGATTACTATAACTTTATATCCTCAAACAATGGATAAGATTTACCTTGAACCATCGTAAATACTATACCTGATAGAGCTTACAAGTCAAAAAGGCTCTGCTGATTCCACAGTTAAGGATATGCTACAACGCTACTAGTGGAGCACTGCGGAAGCTTTGCAACCACCAAGCTTACATAGAGAACATAGGTCAATTGTGAAGAGTAACGCACATCCTCTCATATGTTTCACATCCTCTCATAATCTGTGCCATTTACTGTTCAAGTTGCAAGCACCCTACAACCACCAGCCTGCGTGTCACATTTGAATTGTATGCGGACATTGCTACATAGAATCTAATACTCTTTCCTTTGAAATTAATGATACTTTTTACTGATTAATGGTTCTGTATATTATTTAATAGTTTAGTTATTCTAAATTGGTGGTTATGCAACACTGCAACCATAACACCAGCCGCCACTGACTGACATGTCAAAGTCAGTACATTTTAATAACACAGTTTTATGTACTAATTTTTAGATTCAACATGTTTGATTTGGGATGAATCGTGTGGCAGGAAAGGCAACTGCTGGTTTTATGATAAGGACAAAATGAGGATATATGTTAATAGCACATCTGCAGGTAATGCTCTAATACATTCATACTTATTAGTATCCAGATACTGTCATTTCATTTTGGATTTATGACTCACAAAGTAGCCTTTATTTAATTTAAATTTACGAAATATTATAAGGCTATACTATAATATAACATATAACATATTTATTATGTGAATTACAAAATTAAATAACAGGGTAAACACACATCCACAGAACAGATATAAATGTATAGAGTGGTTTTCAAGCTCCTCTTATACAGGTCTTATTGATGACAATATCAATTCATTGATACAAGAACACTGTAACTGATGAAACCTCACTAATCCTTTATATTACATATTGTCTCATTAATGTGTTCATAATTACTACAAGGCTTCAAAACTTTAATTTTTTGTACTTTGGTTAAGAAATTATGAGTAAATATTCTTCAGTATAATTCCTATTTTTTTCACAACTCAACAAAATTCATAGACAAAAATGTGTATGTGTGTGTGTGTGTGTGAGAGAGAGAGAGAGAGAGAGAGAGAGAGAGAGAGAGAGAGAGAGAGAGAGAGAGAGAGAGAGAGAGAGGAGTATGTGCATTATGAAAACATTAGTTTGAGATTATTAACATTTCTTCAGTTTACGATTTAAAATAAACCACCAGAAAATCAACAGTATTTTGAGGAAACTCACATGTGAAAGATTAGGGCATAATGAGAATGTTTTGAGTTCATACTCTGAAGGAATTATAAGAGACATACAAGGGTGGAATTTTTATAAGACAGCAACATACAAGAACTGACCTGAAAATATCCAACTATTTTGAATTGTATAGGAACTGGATGTCCAACTGCATTGTAACTTGGTAGCCAATCAGATGGTACATTTTGACATTTGTTAATGTACTGTACTAATCAGTTAGTTGTGTAAACACATGTTGTCTGTGACTGTCATATTCATAATGTGTGAATTACTAGATTAGCAAATTTGTATTAAATCCATCCATAGAAACTATCAAAAAAATTAAGAAGGCTTTCAGGAAGGACTCGATGAGTGATACACAGATAAAATTATGGTACAAATACTTTAAAGATGGCTGAGATCAGTTGAAAATGATTCAAGTTCTGGTAGCCCTTCCTCTATCAAGCAGAATACCTGAAAATTCTTAACATGTGTGGGCTGCAATAAAGAAAAGTAAATGGGCTGATGGTGCAAGAATTAGAAGAAGATCTTGAAATTCTTTCGAACTTGTATTTCAGACGTTTTGATGGAAGATCTCGGAATGAAACGTGAGGCAGCAAAATTCATGCCACAGCTGCTGTCACATGAGCAAAAATATATAGTAGCCTATATATTATGCTACTTCATTATAAATATTTTAGTCCCATACTATGGTCATTGAACCAATACACAGGAACAGGGTAAGTGTACAAACTACAATAGTGTTACGATGGTCACACAGATTGTCGTGGGTACAGTGGAAACAGAATAACAGACATTTATGAACTCACTAATTACCAAATTTAACTAGTCACAAACAACAATTAAAAATCAACAGGGCACACTTATACAATTATTCAAGTTAATATTTTCCACACACATAATAAATAAACGTCAGCTTCAACAGTTTTGCATTAATTATCACTTTCCACTAACAAGCAACAATCATTTGATATGCACTGAATAAATCGTCAGCTGTAACTGACTGGGTCGCTTAAAAATCTGGAATTTATATCTCCACCACCTTGTACTGTAGTCATATAGTAAACCTGGATGCTGATAGAGTAGTCGAATAAATGTCTGGTTAGAACAGTCCACGGCATTATATAAGTCTGCAGCATAGAATAATCTGTTAACTGTCTGGAAATAAACCAATACGATTTATTTATTTCCTCAGCATTGCAATAGATTACATGAAGTACAGAGTAAGTTAATTTTTTATGCAATAAATAACTATATTAAGAATAGCATACTTGTAAGTGTGATAACACTAATCAAGACTTACAATCATTAGGAATTACATTAACTGGAATTTGTACATGAATTTTCTTTATAAAATGTAAGTCTACCATTATGTTTAAAAAAACTATTTTTTTTTCAGCACTCACTTTTATAGGGGTATTCTTTGACATTATAGTATGGTACTTGGGCAGAGATCTTGATTTATATGGTTCTGAAGAGACTGATGAAAACGAGAAGAAAGGCAACTGTAAAAGCAATTCAAATGTTCCAAATGAAAGATGAATAAGAAAATTAAGAAAAGAGAATCCAGTCGTACAGACATGACTAAGCGGTACTTTGGGTTGTGATAAAATTGAATTTTCCATGTACACAGTGTTGTGAAAAAATACATAGATAACTGATATTTAAAGCGCGTGCGTGCACACACACGCACACACAATTGTATAACAGTAATGTATTACTGTACAACTAGTTCACCTTATTCATGTAATTCATACAAGACGTTATTAGTATAATATTATGAATATGTAGATAATACAGTTGTAAGCAAATCTACTTACTATTGCTATAGAGTATAATGGCATTTACTTACCAGTCATGTTAGTGTGACTTCAGTGGTACTGAAATTTTGTTTAATTATTATAACAGACCCAAACAAATTCTTCCAATATATTTGCACTCATTCACATGTACAGAGGAATGCAATAAATTGTAGTCACTCTCAGTACTTTTTTGTTTTTTTTTAATTAAAAGTATCTGCTGAAACTTGTCTAAAACCAACATAGGCCTACACACACAAAAAATACAACCTTTACCATTCTTATGTATGACAATTTTGCTCACATATATATTGTTAAAGAAATGCAGATATTATAAATTACAGGTGATACATTATTATACAAAGTAACAAAAACTGTATTTCTGAATTCCATTCCAGCTACTGTCATGTTCACTATGCCTCTCCATTGTCTCGTATCTCCCCTGGATTCACTTTCAACACTATATGCTGCCACGCTACATGCTCCACTTTGATCAACACTTTCTCTGATTTCCTACCTTCGTTTTGCTCTTCGCTTTCTTATTGAGCTCCGTCCCCATGTCTCCAGTTCTTTCATCACTGGCAACCTAACCTCACTCTTCCTCTTAACAAGTCCATACCATCTTAAGTTCATCTTCATTCTCTCAAACCAATCAAGTATATTGGCACTACAAGTTTATTTATTTATGTTCAATAAATATACTTAAGCAAATTAAAAATATAAAGTAAATTATTTTAATTTTATAACCATATAAAATAGGATCACTTACAATGAAACATTCCACATTGTGGAACATTCATAAACATTCCACAAAAAAACTTAAATTTTAATAACTGTTTCTTATTTTATAAACTAAATCAGGTACCCACTAAATCTTTTTATAGTTATAGGTTTTATAAAAAATTGTGATGTGTACATAGTATAGCTGTAATTGTATTTAAAATAAATGTTTAAAGACGTACATCTTTTTTTCTTTTATAATAAACCTCCTTTTAATGAATGTCTCTCAAGTCAATATCATAATTCCTAAGTATATACTATTTCCTTTAAAAAAAAAGACCTAGAACTTGTCAAGGTCACTTGACATCTCATGCTTCAGTCTATCAGATGACAGGTTTTGTCTGTATAAGTGAATACCTTGTAACGTGAAATTAAGTTTAGCAACTGAAGCTAAACAATCATTATATATATTTAGTCCATAAATGAAAATTATTTTGGTAGACCGAAGAGATGGGTTCCGAAACAGGTCTAGGGCCTAATCCTTGAAGTGGTGATGATGATGAAAATTATTTCAAGAATACATAACATGATATTCCCATAGTTTGTGCATAGCTTGATAAAACTGTATATTGATTTTACAGCCTAATATTGGAACTTAACGTAACCTAACCTCACCTGACCTCATTTAATTGCTATGACAAACTGACCAGCAGTCCTCCAAGTTCAGAAAACTTTTTTGGTAACAAACCTTACCTTTGAAAAGTACATTTATTTATAATTATTGAATTATTGCTACTTTTTGTAAATAAATGGAAATATTTTGATATTGCAGGAAAATACTTGCAATTACAAAAGTTGAATCACTAAGCAGGAAAGTTTCTCCATTATCCTTACAAGTAATTTTTTGTTATTTATTTCAACTCATGCCATCCGTGGTGGCAATGTGTATTCGTGGTACACGCAGTTATTGGTTAATACAGCATTGCAAGACCTGGTGATAGCTCAGTCACCAATTTAATAATCTGTAGTCACTGTAGACTAATTTCACACCTAGGTCTCTTGCTTTAGATAACAGCATCTTTAATACAGTCAATTGACAACTTTATATTAGAAATGAGTTAATTTACTTTTAACAATTTTTTTCAGTGTTATCAGTTAGAGGTAGTTTGTATTATAGCTACAGCACTGCATAATCATAATTTCTCAATAAGGAAACTCTGTTGTAGGCCGTCTTCTTCTGGACTCCCATTGTTCAAATTGTGCCCATTCTAACTTCAAAAGCCATCCTCCTATCTCTTCCTCCATCGTCCAACACTTCTCTTTCCTCCAGGCTTGTACTTGTATCACAGGGCCACATGTGGAATACATCCCACTGGCACTCTTTCCACATCTGCTTACCATCTCTGCCAGTAGTCCCTGATGTCATCCATGGGACTACTTATTCCCAGTTCAACTTGTATATCCTAATCTAGTACAACCTTTCACCATCCACACAATCTTATTTTCAACACACCATTGCTTCTTTCTTTCTATTTTCCTGGTGACTGCCCAACTGGACATAAAGAATACATTTTTTTAAATAGTTTTATATTTTAAAAATGAAAACGTCTCTGTCTAGAACCACTTATTTAAAACACACACATGCAATAGAAACAGTAAACAGAATGTAGTTATAATTTTATCTTTTAAAAAATGTATTCTTTGTGCTGGCATAACAGGTTTAAGAACCTCTGAATTCCCTTGAATGAATTTAAGAGAGTCTTGACACCTCACTGGCATGTCCGCTGAAATAAAGTTCTGAAGCACTAAAACTGCTGTGTTCAAGAAAGAACATATTTTTCATGATCCTAAAAGTGAACACTTGCTTACCTTCAAGTGACCAGAAGCTGAAGAGTTAGACTATCCATGACTGGCTGACTATTAGAAGAACGTGCATCCTCATTGAGAAAATACTAATTCCCTTGTAAACAGGAAAATGTTTATGAACTGGCCAGGAATGGCAGCTTACAGTTCAATTCATCATTTGATCACCAGCCTTATTCATAAAAATCACCCAGACACTGGTTGGGACAATAAAACACTGACCATTTGCCTAACTTGGTCTCCGTATTTAGTCATGTATTGTACTAGTAGTTGCCACTAATAAGTAATGTTTCTGTGAGTTGTGCTATTTTATTAATTGTTTGTCCAACCAATAATATTCATGGTTCGTTAACCTTGTGCATATTTCAGTCATTAGTTGGAACTTTCAACTAATTAATTAAATTTACACTAATAACTATTTCAACACAAAAGAAAAGTTTTGCTTAACTTAATAATAATAATATCTTTATTCCAATTATTAAAGTTTACAATATTAATTACATTTACAGCACTGCAAATACCTGCTCATCACAGAATGTGAGCAGTGACAAGTTAAGGTTTCTTAAGGTCACTGTTATATTTTTCATAAGTCCAGTTACCTGTTATCTGGTAATAATAATATATATAATTAACAGTATAAAATGATTACAATAATATTTGGCACTTATGACAATTTTCAGTAATAAGCAAATCACAGCTACTTTTACATCACAACTAAACCTAGACATATGTACTGCAAATAAAATGCAAAAAAAAAAACAAATTGAATTCCTTTTGTTCATGATAGCATATCAGAGGGATGAAATTATATTTTAACAGTATGCAGGATGGTAAAAGTGTTCAACTGACTTCTTATTTATTACCCACAATTCCAAATTTTAAAAACATTTATTTTTTTTTTATCAAAAGGCAAACAATTACAGACCTAGAATAAATACAAAACATCAACATATATTTCTTTTTTGGCTGAGAGTACCAACAGAACATAATTTTTGCACCTTAATTGTTGAACATTCTTTTTTCCATAATCACAACTGCTACTAAAATATATTTTATGTACTTTACATGTATAAAGGTGTGCCAGGACTTGCCGGTATGTTTCAAAAATCGTGCCGAGGCAAGGTAGGCTGTGGCCGTTGGCGGCAATGACGCTTTGATAAGTGAGCACCAATTGTAGCAGGTTAATCCGAAGCCTCGTGGCCCGACACAAAACGCGAATCGTCCATTTCCAATTTCACTCTCCGACGGGTACTGGTGGTCTGACGGGTACTTGGAAAGAATCTCATCAACTAATATATTCTCTTCATCTATTATGCATGATTGATCAGAAAGTGTCTCAGGGTCCTCGATCAGCCGAGAGGAAGGGAGAGGCTGAGATGGTGACCTGATCATCTGTCACCATCGGCAGAGATGTCGACTGGAAAGCTCCCCCAACGCCGTCAGACACACACAATGCTCCAGGACATCAGGAGGACAGTTGCCCCTCAGGAGAATGAGCACCCACTTCCAACTCACCCACAACACTGCTAACCATCATCATCACAGGCGGTAATGGCAACCAACTTTAAAAATACAGGTGGGAAGTTTCCATTTATAAAAACTCAACAACTACTACACTTTACCAGTCTTCGAAGCAGAAATGGACATGTATATAAACTATAGTTTCAGAAATTATAATTAGTAAAATTGTGTGAGAACATGTCTAATCGATGCATAATCCTGATTCACTATAACCTGTGTTAAAAAAGGGCATTCACTTCTTATATAGTCTGCTTACTTTACAGTGTTAATATTATTTTTAATTCATGTTATTACTGCACATTGAATATATGTAGATATATTGTCTAGAAAATGAAGGATAGTGAATGTTATGATGATTAAGCGATGAAACAGAAGAAATTTTGTTAGAACAATCCCTAACATATATATATATATATATATATATATATATATATATTGATTCATATTATTGACTGTATAAGAGCACCCGCTTGTCAGGCTGTTTGATTAATTTTTATTTTTAATAGCATTAATAATATTAGTAGAAAGGTTATTCGTATAAACAGTATTTTCATTTTATAATGATCAAAATTTTTGCTAGAACATGTCCGCTAAATACACACTGTGATTTATTATTATATCTGTTAAAAGCATCCACCTGTGATACTGTTGATCAATTCTTGTGGTTAATGGTGGTGGTGGTTGTCATCCATGTAAATTCAATATATATACATTTCTACATAAAACGAAAGATAGTAACAAGAAAGATAATTACATGAATTATTGTTATGCATTCTTATTATTACATACTTGTATATTACAAGGAGCATTGTTATACACTGTAATGAAATATGTTACGATTATGAAGCACTAATAAAAAGATTTGTTACTGTTTGAACAAGTGTTTTATTGCAAGTCCTGTCACTATGGGCTCCAGCACATTTTTGCTTCATCTAGGCCAAGGGTCTAGTTTTAAATTTTCACATAACAGCCGTAGCCGTTACAAAGGGTATATAATTTTTGCCTTAAAGGTAAATAATTAATGTTTGAAAACAAAGAAACTGAATTATGCCTTACAATTTTTTCTAGCAGAATTTGAAGATAATGTTTTCTAAGATTAATACAGGATTCAAATATGATATGTATGTTCTGCCCCAACAACCAATTACATATGTTAATTTGAATGAACTGAAGCAAAATAAATTTTGTTTGCAACACTCTGTGGACACATGGTTTTAAGAAATAAAAATTTCTCAAAAAGCTACCTAGTTTTCACATTATATTACTTATGTGAGTTTTCTATGTGATTAGATTGTGAACTGTAAGGCCTAAATATTTGCATGTATCCACATGTTCTAACAGGCAAAACCACAATCTGTTACTATATTGCACTGGTCAGTATATTTTATAGGAACTGAGAAAGATTTCTGCCCTTTTAAATCAAATAATACATATTTTTTTTCAACATTTAGAAACATTTTATTTTCCCACAACCAAAATTTAAAAAATTTTAGATCTGGTTCCACAGTTGTATGCATAGCACTTAGGTTTTTTGAGTTGTACAAGAAAGCAGTGAGTATTGTCTGTGAAAGCAGTGAGTATCCCATTGAAGTTTCCCATATAAAGCAGAGGTGGTTCAAATAAATAATAAACAGAACTGGCCCAAGAATTCTATCTTGGGGTACACCCTCTTTTATGACCGGTTCCCTATCCTCTTCAAAAGTTAGGACAAAAACCAGTCATGTGCTGATCCCTGTCACCCATAACTTTTTTAATAGAATTTTTGGTCTACAGTATCCTATTAATAATACAGGCTATTATCCTACTAACTGGCTATTAATAATAGCCAAGTAAACTTTTGTCATACATTGTACAGTGGAACCACGCAGGTCCGAACCCCGCTAGTCCGAAAACCCGCTTAATCCGAAACGGTAGTTTTAAAAAAAACTATATGACGATACGATTTCTTCATCAGTCAAAACTTGATGGTCTTCGATGTCAGCTGCCAGCCATTCGTTACGTCTGTGTCGTCTGCTAGCTGCTAGTTGTTCAGTGTCGTTCACTGAAGCGAGTCACGTTGTGTATCGGAATTAACAGTAGCCAATGCAATATTTAACTGGTATTCACTGTATTTTTATAGTATAAAAGAGAGACTGCAAGATCAAAAAGTAGTAGGATACAGTACTTTGATTGTAGACACAAATGTGGTACTGTTTGTACACGTTATACAATTTATATTTATAATATACAGTACTGTATAACCTACAACCTGGTTAATCCGAATTTACACCAATTTGAACAGGACTTTGTCCCAATTAGTTCGGATCAGTGGGGTTCCACTGTAATAGTATGTTCATTGTTTAGCCCCTTTTTGAAACCATTTGTTTGTCAAAAAGAATATTCTTGGATTGTAAAAATGTAACTAACCTGTTTCTCATAGATTTTTCAAGCAGTTAGACAGCATCAAGATTAATAAAATTGGTCTGAACTCTGATAACTGATCGTTTTTTTGGGTATGTGTATTACAGGTCTGCCAGGGAAACCTGACACTTTTAAAATGGCTGCAATTTGGCCAATGGGGATGGGAGGATAACATGTTTGGTATCGTTGGTCTGCGCATAATGCAATTTAGTAGCAATGAAACATGGCAACATCTTGTTCTTGTAGCTGAGACGTTTTTAAAAGTAGTGATACGGATACTCAAATGCAGTGAAAGTTTTGTTCGCTTTTAATGTGACCCATCACAGGAAAATATCAAGTCAGAATACAATATTGTTATGAATAGAAAACTTCAGGTTGACCATTTCAGCACTGAAAATAAAACCACAGGAGATATAAAACTATCCAAACACCACAGAATGTTGAAACTATTAGACGAGCAGTACAGAACAGTCTTCATAATTCCAAATGGAAGCATAGCACTATACTAGGCACTTCAGATCTCAGTGTATGAAGACATTTAAATTTGCACCCCTACAAAATTATAGTTGTATTATGGCAAGAATTAAATCAACAATGACTGGGAATATCAGAAAACATTTACACAAAATATGCTCACATTGTGGACAGTTGGTTCTTTTTATGAGTGACAAAGCACATTTTCGTGTTTCTGGTTATGTAAATAAGCAAATGTTCATGTTTCTGGCCGGAAAGATCCACGGTGCGGTGTGGCAAACTTTGATGTCATAGGCCTGAATTTGTTTGAAGAGGATGGACATGCAATAACAGTGAATACTGATCAGTATGTGTTCATGTTTCATAACTTCTTTTTTGCCATGACATTATACACACATGTGTGGATAGAACAAGATGGAGTGACCACCCATATAGCAAGGGCTTCCATGGAGATTATTAAAGAAATGTTTCCTGTCCATGTCATTTCCAGTGCAGTGACCACTGTATCCTGCTTGGTCACCTGATCTTTCTGACTGGGATTAGTTCCTTTCAGGATACTTCTAAGTTAAAGTGTTCACCACACACATAGGCAATAACTCAAATCATGGTGCGATGCGTACTGCACAACTTTCAGCATAGGCTACAAGAATGTGTGCAAAAAAGTCGGAAGTATATATATGGTGTTATTTTCAAGTCTAAATGAACAGTTACTTATGTATTACTTATGTGTTTATACACGGTACTCATTATTCTGTAAGTCTGCACATTAAAATTTGTTAATATTCAAAATTCACTTTGACACTACTAACTTAAAAACCATCAGGTTTCCTTGTCATACTCTCTAAAACACATTGTTTGTAAACACCTAAAGAAATGTCCAGTCAAAGTGTTAGAGTCAACAAGTGAACTAGTACCACCAAAATACATTTTAATCCATAAGAAGTTGTATTAAGATAACCATGAGCTTTTAGAGGTTTAAAATGTAACACAGTTTCTTATTTTTCTTGTTACTTTTTCTTACAAAAAGACTTCCATAATGTTTTCTTTTAGCAAATATTAACGTTTTATAAACTGTTTTAATCTGCTGTGATAATGTAATAAGTTTTATGTGAAAGGGTCTTCTCCCAAGCAGGGCTTTTTTATTAAGATCTTTTCATTTAATCATGGATGTTTGACTGTGATTTTATAATAACAGTCTCAGTGCAAGCTTGTATTAAGCTATTTTTAAAGTTTATTAACATTGACAAGCCAATATCAGCATGTGCTTGCTATATCTAAAACAGAAGATCAGTCAAATTGCTCTGCCTATCTGAAAGCATTTTAAAATTTCTCTATGAACTGTTTTGATATATTTGGGGGGGGGGGGTAATTTCCTAAATCTACACCTAACCTTATTATACAATGATCAGTTATACTAGTATTAACAACATTTGCAGTAAATTTATTGAGATTTCTAGCTTTAACTCACACACGATACACTGTCACTATTTACAGTTATGTGCAGTGGCACATTCAGAACACTGGAAAAACCATGACCAGCTACCAATTGTTTATACTGATTTATGTTGTGTTTATCATTTAGTATAATACATTTTAATGGTATCACCTACCATTATACCTCCCTGTTAGAGACACTTTCTAGGTAATAACTGAATTCCTTGAAAAATGTATTAGTGCTTCCTGAATAAAGACGATAACTCCTACCAAATGGAAGTCACAGATTGTGTTTAATTTACACCCAACACATAGTACACCTAGTACTACATTATACATCCAAATTGTACAACCAACTATCAAATAATCTGATGTTAATTGTTCTGTTTGGTTTTCAGTTTAACTTAAAATGGACAATATTTGAAAGAAAACTCAAGGAACAGAATATACTAAATAGACTGTCACAAAGTAATGACTACTTGTGTAAGTGAGGTAAACAAATACTGTACTCTTTCTTCCATTTTCTATGTGGCAGACAACAATAGGCACTTAAATCATGGTAGGACACACTACTGTTAAAATCTGATCTCTTACTCCCCTCCCTTCAACTAACACTAAACACATTTTATACAATCATCATAATACAAAATTACCTATTGCACTTAATCAATAAAAAAAGGTTTGAATTTTTTGTAAACTGTATGTCTAGGTTTTTTTTTAAATAAACAATGTGTCTAGGCTACTAATTCATTTCTGAATGGAAACAACTGCAGTCTGCTAGTTTTGTTTTAAAAGAGGGGTAATATTGGCCAAAGTTATCAATAATTGTTAAAATTAACCACACTAAAAGTTACAAGCAACTTCACTGAAAAACAGGAAATTATTGAAGGATTTGTTTTCTTTTATAGGCTTTTAGAGGGATTGGATTTTATATTATTTTACTTTGCTTCTATACTGTGCGCCTTGTCATTGCATATGGTTAAATATGGACTGTTTTCTCTATAGTAGTGTTGTGATATGAGCTGTACAATGGCTAAAGGGCATGGTCTTAATGCTTGTGGGAAGATGGTTATGACAATGATGATGATGATTAATTATTTATATATAACAACATTTGTCTATAGTACAAATAGTGTTGTTTAAATTTGCACTGTACTCCCTTTGAATAATTGTCTGTTCAAATTCAAAATGGTATGCAAATGAATCACAGATCACAAATTTAATGGCAGATTATGTGTAAGTTACTAATTCTAACACCAAATATCTAAAATTTTGAAACCTAATATTCAAAAGTCCCTAAAGACTCGTTAATAATACAACACGATACACATAGTGAATTATATTTATCCTTATTCCCATGTACCTCCATACTTTCTTTTAGTATGAGTTCTGCGTGAATTAAAAGACACTGTAGGCAATACTACACACACGGAAAGTCAGATAAATATAAATTACTGATTTCTTTCTACTTACAAGTCATCAAGTGAATTAAACACAAAAAGTAATTACTCTTACAGCTTTTCATAGATCAGCTCCATAATTTACTTCAATTAAATCACTTAAAATACAAAGGTAATAAAAGAACAGATTTGTCTTTCAAAACTCGTTTAATAATTTGTTTATAAAATCATAAAACTTGAGGCTGCGTCGGATATCAACTAACATCTTCTACATGCATCTGGATAAGATCTGTTGTTCTAACATGAACATTAGGTATTATGCCAAAAGGTGTTTTTAATTCTTTTATATGAAGAGTCGTTACATGATGATCAGAACCAAAGAAAATGCCAGCTACAGTTGATCCATCACACAAGTCTAATGTAGCTTTTTTTCCTACAAGAAAACAATATGAAGTAATTAACATGTGAGAAACGTTTCACTCAATAGTTGGGCCCATGTAATATAGTAGTTGCTATTTGTGTTCTTTGAGTTTCACACAAATTGTTCTTTAAATGTTATACATACACTGGCTATAAAACATAATACTTTCATAATTAAGGAAGTGAAAATAAATTTTCTAGCTTTCAGTGTACACAGCAATATGAAAGCACCAAACATTTAGTTCTCAAATACTCCTATTAGTGCTTCTAACACCCACATGTTTCAATGCTTATTTATATTCTCCAGTAGCCAATGTATTACTTGGGCCTAATATTTTTATATACTCTTACAGTTGTCATAATTTTTACAAAAAAAATAAGCCAAAGGAATCAATTTTATGATAATAAATGCAATTAACCCATTCTATCTTTATGAAAATGTGTACAAATATGTACAAAATATATTTAACTACAATTAGTTTATTCCATAAGCTTATTTCAATTATTACTATTAAACTGTTAACAATATCAATAATTTATATGAAGGAAAAGTAGTACAGATTACACAATAAGACTTGAGGTGTACAGATCATGTGTTAAGAATACCTTATCTACCATAATGTAAATACAACATCTACCATTTACAAACTTCTTCTAAATAATATGATAAATACCACTAAACCAAGCTCAATACTAAGCAAAATAAATAAGGAAAACAGCTCATTGTAATTTAAAGGATGGCGATCCTTTTCAAGACAAAGTGATGGATTTTCTATTCATCCAGTCCTAATAGGCTAACTACATGACCTAATGAGCCACGTTCTACATTAAAGACTGTCTACATAAAGTGACTGATACATTACCCTTTGGAATGACTAAAGTAATGGCTAATTTTTAAAAAAACCATATAAACATAAAACAAAGTAAACTTCCACGTTATTTACTTTACTAAACAACCATAGTGACCCACATTTTACAATAAAATCAAAGATTCAACCTCCTACACTACTCAAGTACAACTTATTGTTTTTTAATTAAAATCTATACATTATGTAATCCATAATACTGTCATAAATTTCATATTTAATAAACATAAACTGTGATTAGAAGCTGGTTTCATCATAGTCTCATGGATATTCATATTTATTCTTAGGGAGCAGAACCTGCCTATGTACAAAAACATAACTTTTTAGGAGAGTAATTTGAAAGTTTAATTGTTTCTATAATTGTTCCAAGAAACGTCACCAAATGTTTTATACCCATTTTGTAACAGTCTTAGAGGCCTACACATCTTAATTATTATATAAATTTTAAGAGAATTTTTTTTAAGTGGGCAGTTCTGCATCAACTTAATTCCTGATAATGGCCATAGGCTAATTCAGTTCTATATAAAATAAATTGGTATTTTTAAGACTGGACTTCTGCACTCAACAGATACACAATGACAATGTAATGCTCACAAAAATAAGAAACTCTTGCATTTGGACATACGCTATTTCTGCTACATGGTAGCAATATGTTTAACTTATTTCTTATTCCTTTTCATTTCTGTACTAGACTTACAACGTTGGAACAAAGTAAACTGAACTTATAAAAGTTTAATGTCACTGTCACAATTTCTGCAGTTTGATGTTTATGCTAGATCAGTCATGTGAAAGTGTCACAGATGCAACTTGGTGACAGAGAAACAATACATTTCAAATGTATATGCCCTAACATGTGTGTACGCAACGTTTTATATAAATATGTACAGAGATGCGTATAAATAATGTTTAGTATTTCACTTATTAATATTTTATATTTTCTTAACTTAAAATGCCTTTTAATCAAATAAGTTAGTGACAAGCTACAATTTTGAACATTTTTTAATAAATCTATATAATATATTACAGATCCCCCTATTAACACTGAGGAAGGGTTAGGTTTGAAACTCTTCATACTAAAAAGTATCTTGGTATGAGGTTGGATATGAAGCAAACATACTGGGAGCACGAAAAACCCATGTCCAATAAAGCTGCAATAGCACAAATGGCCATTGCAGAGGCAAGAGAGCTCACTATGCAATACTGGTAAATGTAGTGGGGTATTGGAACCAGAGGAAGAAAGACTGTGAGGGTGATCATGAACCTTACCAAGTAGGGAGAGCATTGATATGGGGAGTTAACTAGCCTACATCACACATTTCTCACTGGGCATGGCTACTTTAATGCTTATCTTTATAGGATGAGAACAATGCTCAGCCCAGTTGCCAGTATGGTTGACTAGCCTCTGGGCAATACTTACCACACTGTTTTAAGTACAACAGGTGGATGGTGCAGACACAATGTTTTGAAACTGAGGTAGACAAACTAATGGCCTGATAACATCATGGGAATGATGGTCACATGTGAGGATCACTGAGATTGTGTCACTGCCTGCAATGAAGAGGTGCTGAAGGAGAAGAAGAGAGAACAAGATATAATATATGATCTGAAGCCATAGGAGTATAGAAACTAAGTTAGTAGCCCAATGCGCTTTACAGAGGCACCACCTCAAACTAATGCGAGGAGGGATTCTTGGCTGGAGTTATGCCTAACGTGGGGTAGTTCTGTAATTGGTCAGAGACTGACACACCAAGGGGTGGCTAACCAGCCCCTTGAGGATCCATTTTCCCCTCCTTAAAAAAAAATGTAAAAAATCCTTAAATAAAAGTTTCCTCAAAATTAAATTTTTATCTTATGATCTCAAAAATAATAGTTGACTTAAATATGTGTGTGTGTGTGTGTGTGTGTGTGTGTGTGTGTGTGTGTGTGTGTGCGTTTGTCAATAAAAAATAATATTTGTTATTTTTAAACAAGAAAATACTTTTTGTATACAATTTACCATGTTTTGACAGCGTTTTTAACTGTTATCTTTGCAAATCATCAGTTAAATCGAAACATTTTAATTAGGCCTATATATAAAAGGTACATTCTTGTATAAAAATAGCAAATATTGTTTATTTTTAAATAGTTGTAATAATAACTGTGGGAAATATGAGTGAGTGAGTGAGTGAGTGAGTGAGTGAGTGACTCTGTGTGTGTGTGTGTGTGTGTGTGTGTGTGTGTGTGTGTGTGTGTGTGTGTGTGTGTGTGTGTGTGTGTGTGTGTGTGTGTGTGTGTGTGTGTGTGTGTGTGTGTGTGTGTGTGTGTGTGTGTGTGTGTGTGTGTGTGTGTGTGTGTGTGTGTGTGTGTGTGTGTGTGTGTGTGTGTGTGTGTGTGTGTGAAACTACTTGGAGAAAATATACAGTAGAATTAGTTTAGCATGCTAAGCTAGACCTCAGAATGCAAACATTATATAAGTTGCTTATTGAACATAAATTGACAAACTATAAGTTTATTTAGATAAGAGAAAATAAAAAAATGCATGTGTATTTATTATTTTTATAAAAGAAGTGACAAACATTTAATTTTTTTTAATTCTCAAATGGATACACAGACAGTGGTGTATCTAGAACTTGGCCTGGGGGAGGGGGGAGGTCAGGTCGACTTCATACAAAAAAAAAGCAAGTTAAAATTAATCATAATTACTATATTTAAAGTTGGTGAAATCAGTCTCATTAATGTAAATGGTGTAATAACACAATAAAAATAAACATTACTGAAACACCGTTTACAAAATACTTATTGAGTGAACTGATTTTCCTATATTTCAAATGTAAATGCTAATGGTGTGTAATAAACCTGTTTGTGAATTTCAAAAAGAGTTACTACTATATTAGTGTACACAGCTGAAAAATAATAAAACAGCCTAAAAAAGTGAGAGATTAACAAAATTCGTCAACTTTCTCGTCGGACTCCCCCCCCCCCATAAATATGCCCCTGATAAACACATACAAAACACATGCACAAAAATCGACTGATTTCTTTTTAAGGGTCAATAGTTTTTACATTTACATTATGTTTATATCTTTTCCCAAACAACGGGCTATTTTTGTCACACCAAAGTTTTGATATCAGGGTGCTGTTTTTGAATAGAAGCAATTTTTGGTTTTTACAATTACATGGGCGTATCCAGGGGGGGCAAGGGAGGGCAGCTGCCCCCCCCCTTCCAACAAACTGGAAAAAAATTTTAAAAACCAATTTGTAAATAATTTATTAACAGACTGGTTGTTGATATTTCAAAATGAAAGAAACTAATTACGAAATAGACACTCGCGTCATCTATGAGAAGTTATAAGAACTATAACCTTACGATTTCTCATAAGATTAGCTTATGTAACTCGCAACTCTTACTGTTACACGCCATGATGCCATCTCTGAGAAGTGAGAAGTGATAAGAACTACAACCTCTTTTTCTTATTAGAACACAACTCTTACAGTACTTACAGTACTTATCGTTAGAGTGAGTGCGGCGAAGTTACTTTCGCAAGTAACAATTTTTACGACATTAAGAAGTCAATTACCACAATTTTTACTACAGGAAGAAGCCATACAATGAAAGATAAATGGATATTAGAAAATTTTGTGGTAAGTAAGGACTTTTATTTGGTTATCTACACTTGTATGTGTCATTTAGGCAAAAAAATTGGGCATGTGGGCAAAATAACCAATATTACAATTTACATATATATTTGAATGTATAAAACGGAAACGGTATTATCCTGGACATTGATTTTTCAACCCTATAATTTTCGCTCAAAGTACTTTTTCACCCTTTTTCGAGTTTTTTTTTCACTGGTATGTGTATTTTAAAACTATCCTAACCTAACCTAAACGGTGGTTTTGCAAAAAATTTGTTTTTTAACCGAATTTCGTCGTGGAAAAATCGGGACATGGCTCCGGAATAGTCACGTTTTACGTAAAAGAGAATCCACAACCGTCTCGGAAACTCCTAAATGTCCTGGAAAGTCCCATTTCTCGCTAATGAATTTATCATTATGAGTACATAAAAGGATGAGTTATATTTTTCAATTAATAAAATAACCAACTTCCTGTAGTCAGTTTCACTCATGAGCCTAACCAGGGGAGGTTTTGGGGCTTATAACGGTGTAACCTATCCTTGCTCTCAAATAATTGCTAGAATAAAATCCGTAAGTGCACGTTTAGCCCTACCAATTATTCCGTTCCAAAACCCACAATTATCAGCTTTTTATTATACACGAGATGTATCTAGCTATACAACAGTCAGAGTCAAATATTGACTCATGATTATTCCTAATATGCGAATGACGAAGAAGCGTTGCAGTATTAATTAAAGCAACCACTTAAACTATTTTTTCTATTTAACAGTTCATTGTTCATTTGCTTAGTTATAAGATGATCTCAGGTGATCATTAAAACACAAATGTGAGCTTACATTATTGTTTTTTGTTTTTTTTTTAACATAAGAACTGAAACGAACAATCACGTAAAGGTTAAAACGTTGAAGAAGTTAAGCTATTGTTGAAGAAGAAAGGCAAATTGCGTGCTTTACTTTGTCCAATTTTGCACAAAGGAACAACTTTAAGTATGTTCTAGCAATCATCAACGTTTATTTTACATGATTAAGCATGACTTTGGAAGTTTCATTTATTTATATAATTAAAATTATTTTTCTAAAAAAAATGTTATAAAAATTATACAATTATACTTTAGCTTACTTTTAGCTTATGCAAATACAATAGTTAAAAGAAGCTTAGTATAAATTATTCTCCAACGTGCTTTCGGTCAGTTACTATGTGTACCATATTTCACCTAGTTAACCTATTAACACCTCTTGGTAATCTTACTAAATTTTTTTATAAAGGCATGGACCAAAAAACGCGTCATACCGATCACCTATCATTCAAAATGAAATAATTGATCTCTGTGGTGCTATAATCAGGGAACAAATCATCACAAGGGTTAAAGAAGCTTGCGCTTACAGCATTCTGGCTGATGAAACCGCAGATATTTCTGGAAAAGAACAGCTGTCTATTGGATTACGTTTCTTTGATGAAAAGGCCAACAAAATCAAAGAGGAATTTTTAGGCTTTGTAGAGATTGAAGGACTTGCTGCCAGAAGTATTGCCAAAGCTATTGATGATTTAGTTACAAACTTAAATCTAGACCCTGATAAGTGTGTGGGATTAGGTTTCGACGGATGTTCCACCGTGTCTGGCAAAGAAGGGGGTGTGCAGGCAATCTTGAGGCAAAAGTACAAAAAAGCCTTATACTTCCATTGCTCCTCGCACAAGCTAAACCTGGTCATGAACGACTTAAACCTTATCCCAGAAATTCGAAACTGTGTTGGAACTATCAAGGAGATAATCACATTTTTTCGCAAGTCTGTTTTACGACGCAAGCTTATTGCAAACATTCCTAAATTGTGTGAGACTAGATGGTCAGAAAAGTACAAGAGCATTCATGTTTTTAAGGATAACTTCGTCAATATTGTTGAAGCATTAGAGATATTAGCTGAAGAGGGAAATGTAGCAACCAGAAATAAAGCATATCAAATGCATGCATCGGCGTGCAGATCTTCATTTATTGTCTCAGTAGCATTAATTGCAAAGTATTCCGCTATACTGCAACCCATAGCAAATACACTTCAATTGAAGACACTTGACATAGTCAAAGCCAACCAGCACATTCAAACTATTCTCGACATGCTAAGAGATCATCGGAAAGATGCAGAGAGCATCACAGATGACGTTTTGAAAGAAGCATATGACATTGCAAAGCATTTGAATATTGATATAACCGCCACTCGCGTTTCTGGCCGACAAAAGCATAGAAGTAATCCTCTTGCTGAAAATCTATCCGAATTTTGGAGAAGGTCTCTAATAATTCCTTACTTGGATTCCATCATATCATCTTTAGAAGTTAGATTTTCTTCAGACAAATCGCTTGCATTTTCATTGACACATTTCCATCCGAGTAACATGAGAGATGCTTCATTGGAGGAATGGAAAGAAAGTACTGCATCTTGTGCAACATTTTACAATTTGGAAGGCATCAACGGGGAAAGGGAATTGTGGTTTAAAATGTGGAATGAGGTACAAGAAGCATCAGACATCACTGAAGTTTTAAAAAAGAGCGAATTGTTTTTCCCGGCGATTAGAAAGGCGCTACTGATATTGCTCTCACAGCCCTGCACAACAAGCAGTATAGAGCGTTCATTCAGTTCTCTTCGCCGAATTAAAACATGGCTAAGAAGTACTATTGGTGAAAATAGATTAAATGGATTAGCCATGCTAAGCATTCACCGTGAATGGGTTTTAGTAAACAAGGAGCGATTAACGGAAGCAGTAATTCGAAAATTTGCAACTAATCCTCGCAAGCTATTGTTCAAGAATTAATTTCTTTTAATAAATGGTGTTCTTCCTTTTATTATTATTTATTAAAACATGGTTAAGAATAAGTATTGGTAAAAATAAGTTAAATGCTTAGCCATGCTAAGCATTCATCGTCAATGAGTTTTCGCAAAAAAGGAACAAGGAGCTGTAGTTAGAAAATTTGTAACTAATGCTTAAAAACTATTGTTTAAAAAATTTTTTTTAATAAATGTTATTCTTCCTTATGTTATTGTTTATTATATAGTATGGCACTATGGACCCTCCCCCCCGCCATCAAAGAGGATGATTTTCGAAAACTGCCCCCCCTTCCGTTTTGAGCTGGATACGCCCATGTACAATTATATAGGCTGTATAAACAGTTATACAATTATGATGACTTTGATCAGAAAATGAACTCTAAAATACTAGTCTTGTTAAAATTAATTTCTATTTCTTTCAATTTCTGCTTTGTCTAAACATCTTACAATGTTCTTTCCATACTGTTCACACAAAAAAACAGTTGCAATGTGTTGATAATTTTATTTCAAACTGATTTGAACAAATGCTACCAACCTCTCAAGATCTACCAACTTCTTGTTGGTACATGTTTATCTTCTTGTTCTATAACAATACCAAACAGTGAATTTATAAAAACAACAGATTGAAGCTGCATAGACCAAAATATAATCTAAGGCAAAAAACTTACACTTTAAAACCATTTTCCTACTGACTTCCTGGTCTGTCTCTTCAGATTTAAAACTTATAATGTTTTAGGCCTAAATTTATAAGTTAAATAATTTAAATTAAAGTTAATTTACATAATATACACTAATATAAATAATAATAAACCTCTGCTCAACAGTCCGTAAAGGACCAAGGCATACCACATGTCTTTTGTGTTTAGTGGGACGGTTGAATGGCTAGTACAATGCGTCACCTGTCGCTAGTTGTGGAATATACACTAATAAGTTACACAATTTAGAAGTTAAACATTTAACCCAGCTATCATTCATATTTAAGTATATATATTGTAAACGTTTTCATCATTAATAAGTTAGCACTGACTATACATTGGTTTTATAGATTTTTGCCTGTTCCTTGTTTCTTAAATAGCATCCGCTGCAGAAAGTCAATTTTATTTAAGCAGTCTGTACACAAATTACAACTCATACACAAACTTGTAATCATTATTCTCACAGCCAACGTTTTGTTGACATCATAACAGTTGATAGACGCATATAAACACATCTATAGTTCTTTACCAGTCATATCCACATACAAACAAAAATATTGTATTTATAACTAATTTCATACAGCAGTTTTTCTTAACAAGCATACGTTATTACTAAGCTCTTTTTTACTTTCAATTTCTGCAATTTTGAGTATAAGAAAAGTTATTTGCTCAAGTTATACTCCCAGATAGTTAATCAACATCAAGTTTAATAAGTATACTTGAATTATTACGGTCACTGATCGCAAAGAATATTTGTTCTGGTTAATTTTAGCTGTTTTTATTTTGGCCTCTTCCAATGCACACACAACAGACACGTTTAGGTACTTTAATCAGACTTCAAGTTTACATGAATGATCTTTTAGTTAACAAAATTCAAATAAAACAAAAACAACTCTCCAGAAGTTAACAATAGAATCAAGAAATATATTTTATTTTGTTTTTATATAGTATCCAAGTCACTTTTTCACAATAATTTATTACCTTTTTATCCGTCAGTGACTTCACGGAACGAAGTCAGTGAAAACGCTGAACGAAGTCACTGACGGATAAAAAGGTAATAAATTAAAAGAAATATATACCACAAAAACGAGCATTGTCTTTTTTATTTACAGTAATTTTTTATATTAGTAATTTAAATTTTTATGCATTGCTGTGCTTGATTTCAGTGGTAAGTGACTTCGTATTTTGCCATGTACTGACACCAACAGTAAGAAAATTAATATCCACTACAGATTTATTATGTGTTTATTGGTTTTATTACCTTTACCAACAACAAATGATCTTTTATAGTAAATTTCTCCACAAAATGACTGGTAGGAAAAGTAACTGTTACATCATGATACTTTCTATATAGTTTAAAAAAACAATAAAACAATGTTACAATTTGTTAAGAAATTTCTGTCATTTTTCAGATTAAGGTATACTTTCACCTTCCATTAATACAAGATTTTTTACAAACAAAACTTAATTTACTTGAAACAAATTCACTACTTATCAACTCACACTACTTAACAATTCTTACTGGTTCACTGAATTTAATGTAATCAAGTTTTGTTTACATTCTGATGCATATGACAGTATTTTCGCACTTAATTTTCTTATAGAAGCTACTTACACATGCAGTGTTGTTTACTCAACATTTGATGTAAAAAACCAAGTTCTATTACATAGTTACACACTTAGCCCTAAATTAACAAATCAACCTACTCAACATGTTACAGAGACAGAAATACATTTGATACGCCACAAATACATTATTACTGAAGGAAGGGATTCTCAATGAATTTAAACAGAAAACTAACCTAAATGATTCAAATGTCTGTACAACGTAATGAAACCTAACATGTACACTGAATGTTATATATTGCAAAGTTCCGTTATACATTATATATAAATGAATCTTTACATTTTTTGTCAGAATGGCAAGAAGTAGTAAGTAATAAAGTTAACTTACCAGTCATTCCACACATCATTCTCAAAAAACGTTCACGCAGAAAAGCTCGGGCTTCTTGTTTCTCCGCCGTGGCGAAGTCTTCTCCTTCAGTGTTTTCTTCTTCTATCATTTTTGTCATTTTTACAATATTTGTATTAATTCACAGGAGATCTTGAAAAAACAAATCGCTTTGTTTTACCACATTCTTTATATTATAAGCAATTTTAAAATGTCTACACAAAACAGCTGACTATCAGGTTAGCCAACATTAGAATCCAAAAGTTTAAAATAAAAAGTTAAAATTCAGATCAATATAAACAATGCAACTAAACTGTGTGTGTGTGTGTGTGTGTGTGTGTGTGTGTGTGTGTGTGTGTGTGTGTGTGTGTGTGTGTGTGTGTGTGACATTGATTAATTTTCATTGTGAAATTCAATTATTAATTAATTTTAAGAAATGGTCAATTAGAAATGTTTAAAAATGGCTGATGCCAAGACTTTCCCCACTCAGCAGAGAGAGAGTGATTATCCTGGTCTTTGCGGCCGGCGTAAAAACATCGAGACATGAATACGTGAACTATACTTCTTCGCTCCTTGTTTACTGTTAACGTTTTTTTAGAATATTTAAATCTAAATTGGTACTCAAAAGTAACTATTGACATATATAGGTATTTTTATATTTCTAATTATAAGTATAATAATACTACTGACTCGTAACACTAAGTTTTGTTAGTAAAAATGTAAATTTTTACATTTTGTGTGTGTGTGTTACATTTTTAATAATCTTTAACAATACGCCATTTTTAAACTTTTCTAATTGACCATTTCTTAAAATTGAATCGCACAATGAAAATTAATCAATTTCTCTCTCTCATAGGCTACAAGGTAAAAATTTACATTTTTGCCAATAAAAAAGTTGGTGTTCCGAGTCAATAGTATTATACTTAGGCCTATAATTAGTTAATCAACGGGCATGTCATGGATAACAAAATCCATGAATTTTATATTTCGTTTAGTAGGACGAAATTATTAAAAAGAAAATACTGTAACTTCATCTTTATTAAATTACCGTACCTGCGTAGATAATATTCATCTTCAAACAAAATTTTCCAACTGCTGTCCTGTCCTGTGTCCTGTGATTACATAATCCTATGTAGCTTCTGTATTTTTTCAAATAAATATGAAAATAAATAATAAATACTTTTATGAAGTACTTTTATGGGTCTTAAAAAAATAACTTATTGTTTACTAGTAATATTCTTTTATTAGTATTTGTATAAAAACTATAACAATAACAACAATGATAACAAAATAAAGTTGAAATGTACGTGAAACTTCCATAAAATCTCCTCTACACTGAAAGTAGTCTTAGGCTTATTACATCAGTACAAAATAAATAAATAAATACATTCAATTCTTATGAAGATAGTTTTGCTAAGCAAACTATCTAACCTAATTTATTTAACAATGGCTGACCTACTATAATTATAAGTGTTTCTGTTATTGCCACTTAGTTTCTTTACTCGTTCTACCGACTCTGGAGGTGAATGAGGCTCTTCTATCGATGTCTTTGTTCAGTTCAACCACCCGTTCGTTGTGCTTCTTCAGGAACTCCTTCCTCTGCTTTTCGAACGCAGGAATAACGTTCGGTTTAGTTACAGTTTCTGAGCTCCCTCTGTCGTGAGTTTCGTCGTTTTGAAGGGCGATCTCCGGCACTTCGGTCGGGTACTCGTAACTGGGGCCGTAGGACACCGACAACGCGGCGTTCATTACTTTGCCCAGAACTCTAATGCTCTGACTGGCCGCGAGAGTTCCAGAACTCGTCAGCAGGCTGCCCAGTTTCAGTCCCGTCAGGAAGCTCAGCTTGCTGAGTAAGCCGCGGCCTTCTCGCGTCTCCGTCATGTTGCTGTTCTCTATGGCATACATCAATTCGACGTCTCGGTATAGCTCCAGTAGCTCAGGCGGTAGTTCGTCTGTGCTCTCTTCTTGCGCCATCTCTGGGGTCCTGGCGTGCATGTCTTCTGCAGCAAGAAACAAATGTTCAAGAGCTGGACTACAAGTTATTCATACACAGCAGTCTACAGACAGATCTACGTTACATACTGTATTATTATATACGAGTTCAAGTGTGTTTCCTTAGTATAACCTACTACATTTTATATTTACATTTTAAAGTAATTGGAAGTATAATAATTACGTTATCCAAGACACCTATGTGATAGTTGTGGTCGGATCTCTGTTCTACAAAATTCAAAACGAAGAGACGTTGCCTGACGTTTATTTTTATAGGAGAGGGATCGAATGGGAATTTGGGGGGAGACATAGGATGAAGAAAATGTTTCTTTTTTAAACTTATTCTTTCAAATCAGATCAAATGTTTCTTTGAAATATTATTTGTGACTTTACTTTAGCATAATTCTTTAATTAAATGTAAGGTTTCGAGACAAAAACGAAACATTTTTCCTCAGTAGGATTGAGGAAATAGTTTTTACAAAGTTTGGGAGGTAAGAAATTTCTCGACTTTCTCCCCTGTTAATCCACCCATGTTGTTTATTAGTTGATACTCTAATTTAACGTGGAAACGCTTGTACGTTTTACTGACACTGTGGCGTGTCATGACGCTCGCACCGAGTGGTACTACGGACCATACATGTTTGATTTCAGTCGATTCGTATTTTCTTAGATATATTAATTTGGTCAACGACAATACTCGAATTAGAGGATATTTATAAAGATCATTATCCTCAGCGAATACTGAAGTATTAATGTAAGTTGAAGTATTAATGTGAGTACATGCTGAAGCGAGACGTTCGTAGGAGCGGCTCGGTCTATGTGTGATACGAGAACATCTGCACGACAGACGCCCGTTTACTGTACTCATACGCTGGTATTGTTTCAGATGATATTAATAGCTGACATCCTCCAGTGTCCTTGCGTGTTCTCTGGACGATATCCTCACTACAAAAGCTACACGCCTACCTACAACTCCACCCATCCACGAACACCGTATTCAACATGACAGAACGTTGTAAACTTGTAGTTTCGTTAGTAATTTCAATAAACTTACCTTTAGCTGCAACAAGTGTCAAAAGTATGCTTTGTGGCAAAGCGGATCCAAAGAAGTATTTTGGAAGCGAAGGAGCATTTAATAAAGGACACGACTAGTGGAAGGAGGACAACTTAGAAAAGTAAAACACTTCTTCTTCAAATTAAATCACTAAAAAATTTCAACATACAGTTTTTGACTGTATTCCGGATCGGCATTTTCTTAAATTCAAAGACAAAACAAATCTTTTTTTTTAATAATTTTTCGTCAATACGATTTTAAACTGGCTACGCGTTGTCATCATGGTTTCCAAGACAGTGTTGTCTGTTCTTCGGCCAGCCGTTTCGGCTGCAATAACTGAGGTAGTCCACCTGTAATAGATTTTCTTGACGCTGTCGCGACAATCACATGTGTAGATTTTAGCCGACAGGGTCAAAGTAGCCACTGAAGGCCAAAAAACAAACAAACCTCGACTGAAGCCTGGCTGAAGAACACGCAACAATAATCCGCAAAACAGCAAAGCGTAGATAAAACGTAGGCCGTAGGAAAACTTTATTGTGGAAAACGTTTTCCAAGGATGGGGAGGGATTTTTCTTATTATTACATTGCAATGTCATGGACTTACATTTAATACGCTTAAGGGCAATATTTGAGAATTTTTTTATGATTAAGACACAATAATAAATATAATAATATTAAAATCTTGTTGGTGTTGTTCTCCTTCTTCCTATTATTATATTATTATTATTATTATTATTATTATTATTATTATTATTATTATTATTATTATTATTATTATAAATGTCGTTATTGTTATTGTTACAATTCAATAATATTAATAAATTTATTTACAGCTGATTGAGAGAAACATATGCAGAGTTCTTTTCATTAAAAAATGTGTCTTCTAAAAATTATAACGCCTAATGCAAACGTGTTTTTTTTTTAAATAATGTCTAGGTTAAAAGACTTTAATGTAACGTTTTTCTCTTTCTCTGTATTCGTTCTTTCCCCTTTTTCTTGTCCTTATAAACACTAGTTGGGAACGCGTACACATATATACACTAAACTACACTTACCTGACTTACCTCCCAGGTTTTGAAATGGAATAATTGAAATATACAATAATATTATATGAGAGAGGGGAGGGAGTATGTGTGAGTGATAAGGATGTGTGTGACATGTACACTTGAATATATTATGATAAGGTTAATGTGCTAATAGGGGCACTATTGTATGCGTTCCTACGTACAAAACACTTACTGCGTCGTCGGTAGTGAACTGTGCTTCGATTTGATCTTACCCTTACTTGGAATATAACTTTGTTTTCATATTGATAATACCTGATATCTGCTGTTTAAAAGACGGTCACCGAGTGTCATCACAGAGGTTTTCTTATAGTCAAAATTTTAAATACAGAAGGTCTTATTCTCAGTGAATCTACGAAGTAACCGATTTGCGACCTTGAGAGGTCATTGGCCGTTAAAGGTTTATCAATGGGTAACTTACATTTAAATAACCGTAACGTGACAACACGTGAGTAGAAATTGTTGGCTAGACACTGAGGGAGGGAGCAACGAGATACCAGTTCAAGGGAAAATTGCCTGTGCATTGTTCAGTATATACATCCGTCCACAACCCGGACAATCAGTGTCTGACTACCAGACACAACATAAATATGTCTTGCAAAAGGGTACAATAACCTTAAAATGAAACAACTACGTGAGCGATAATATTGAAATAAAATGGCTCTTAAGGCATCTAACTAATCACAGTTCATTGAACTCGCTTGTAACTCTTCGTGGTTTTTCACTATTAAAAACGAACTCCGTTTCTAGGTTTAATGCACATTTTTCCTTCTTACCATTGAACGTTTCGCCCCTGCGACGATGGGGAAGTGTGTGTGTGTGTGTGTGTGTGTGTGTGTATGTGTGTGTGTGTGTGTGTGTGTGTGTGTGTGTGTGTGTGTGTGTGTGTGTGTGTGTGTGTGTGTGTGTGTGTGTGTGTGTGTGTGTGTGTGTGTGTGTGTGTGTGTGAGAGAGAGGGAGAGAGAAACAGCAGTAAGTTTTACTCACCAAATCCTCCCAAAGGAGGAGCGGCGCGTCCAACTCCGTAGACGCATACCATCACCAAAAGCACCAACCCACTAGATCCGTACAAGTTCATTGTGTGAAAGTGCGCACTGCTTTGGTGTAATCACCAGCAAAACGCACAGATATATAGAATTAAACAAAGGGAAAGTGATCACTGTTTTGTCATCATGGGTGTAGGCGATGAGGGCTCGCTAATTGTCCTATATGTCTGCGTCTACACCTGTGTCGAAATAGTTATGTAACGTTTGCATATTGACTACTTCTCCGTAATTGGAACATTGTGTGCGTGCCCGCGTTTTTGTCTTGCACTGCAGCTTTGGTCTGATGGGGACGTTGCTATAATTCCGGTGACTATTAGTACCCTTCAATGATATTTGAATTCAGTACCGGACCTACTCAAGACCTTGGAAAAACAGATTTCTTTAAAAATCAGGGCAGATGGAGAATACATTCATTACGTTTCTCTACACGTCTGTTCACAAATAACAGTTTATGCTTTTGTTTAAAAGTGTTTTGTTGTTTTTAAAGCTATAGAAAATAAATTTTCATTGTTCGATAATATTAACTAATTTTGTTGTTGTAGGAAATAAAACTGAATTGTAATATCGTGTGTCAGTTACCTTGTTGTGGCAGTCCTGTAATGTTTAAGCTACTTGTTTAGATAATTAAGTCAAGAAAATTTTTGAAAGTAAATAAAAAACGTTTTTTTACACTAATGATAATGTGATGGTTTTTATATACTTACACTTATTGTTTTACTAATGGTACCTATAATTCAATTTTCTATTGTATTCTTTTTTATAGCCTAAAGGTACCATATGATGTGTAATACAATTTTGTATTCACGTTCTTAAAAGATCGATTTCGGTCATAGACCATCGTCAGGTTACATACAGCACATTTGCGGCAGTTACATGACCGCAAATGTGCTGTATATAACCTGACGATGGTCTATGACCGAAATCGATCGTTTTAAGAATGTGAATACAAAATTTTATTACACATCATATGGTACCTTTAGGCTATAAAAAAGAATACAATAGAAAATTGTTTTTTTACAGTCAACATACTGATATTGTTAGCATCAAGAATCAATCAATAGTCATGCAGTAAAAATTTCTCTTAACTTAATAAATAAAACAAAAATTTTTTTAGGGTGTTTAGTTGTTTCTTGACGTAAATCGTTAATTGGTACTTTGGACGCTGAAAATATTGGTACTTGGGGCTCAATCTTATCGGAATAAAAATATTTTGTTTATGGTTGGTATAGATATCAAAACGTCGTCCAATCATGAACGGCAATATACCTAAATGCTGATTAATATTAAATTCTAGGTTAACTCTATATTAATGGTTGTCGCCTTCCGCCTTCATAATATGACCCCTCTCTTGTTTTTAAATAAGGCAGAATGCTTGAAAGTGGTCCCACTATTATTACAGCTCTCTCTCGTTGTCCTTTCTGTCTTGCGTTGAACTATCGTTTCCATTGCTTATAACGCTTTTAACTCTACGTCCCTTGGTCACCAGAATTAATGCAATGTAATGAAACCAGTCACTTTGTGAAATACATTTTATGTCTTCATTCGGCTCTTTTTCTTAAATTGTCGCCATCTTCGCTTCATATGTTAGGCATTTCCCTCTTACGGTTCCCATATTTTCCGTGATTTACACAAGCTTCTTCTTCCTTACCCTTTGTATCTTCTTGCCTATAATAACCTATTTCCTGTATGCTTTACAGATGTTCATTTCATTTGATCTTCCCAGTCATATGGGAAGCATATTTGAAGCTCCTCTCTATTGCTTTATTTTCTATTCTGTCTCTTCAATTGAATCTTTTTAATTCTTCTTAGAAAAAGCTTCTAATAAATAATTTCTTGTGCTTGGATCCTTACTTCTAGTTTTTTTTTTTTATCCAAAACTAGAGTTTCTCGCTTCCGCAAATCATTCGTTTGTTGTATCATTCAAAAACCTGCTGAAAAGTGAAAGTATATTTTTGAAGATTCTAATTGTTTGACTAGCTATATGCTATAATAAAAAAAAGTTGAAACAGAAATTTTGCAAATTTTTACTTTTTACAGTGTTTCTATCTTCTAAGACTGCCTTGAGCCCCAACAGATTTGCTTCTAATAAATGCCAAAATCTTTGTTTTCTTTGCCAATGTTAATCTGACTCAATAAATCCAATCTACTTACACTAAGTTTGTCGTTCAATGTCAGTAACTTATTTTCGTTGTCTTAAACATCATGTTTTCAGTTGTATTAACTATATATATATATATATATATATATATATATATATATATGATGTAATAAGGTATTTACATGTGGTCAGGGTGCTACCCAGCGTTAATTCCAGTCATTTACTTAGGAAATAGTTTACAGCGATTGAATGTTTTCTTCTCTCCTCGGTTTCCTGTCCATCATCTGGTTTATGGCGACTTGACGTCGAAGACTGCGGGAGGATTGTGTAGACAGTAAGTGAGAATCGTATGTCTCCTACTATTCTTCCGAACGTTCATAGAGCCCGTGTTAGAGAGAGAGAGAGAGAGAGAGAGAGAGAGAGAGAGAGAGAGAGAGAGATTGCTTAATTTCCTGTAAAATGCAACTGAAATCAACATATACTGCGTTGCGTTTCGGACGTACCAGGAAGAGCTAGATAACTGTCACGTAGCCATTTTGAACAGTTAGGTTTTCTCTAACTTCCGGGTAGAGAGGTAGATAACCATATGGGATAGCTGTTGGATGGCTCGTATTTGTGTTTTTGTGATTTATATATTAATTGTCTGTAGTAAAACACTGCATGTGACACAATGTAAAGATAGATACTGACAGGAGAAGACATATCGTAACAATTATTTTGAATTTGTGTAAATGTGTCGAATAAATGCGATCCAGAACTATATGAAACAACGAACCGGTTAGTAAAAGTCCGAGAAGAAATTGAGTAATGGGCTACTGAAATGTCTGAGCTATCTATGTGGAACAGGATATGTAGTCTAAGCCGTGTAATGTATGTGAGGTATTTTTGAACTGAATCTCTCATCAGGTTTGAGAAAAAGGTATCCCGCAAATGTGTTGCAAGAATTCGGTAAATACGACAACGCTCGTTGGCAGTGGGTAAAGTGCTGTGCACTGAGTACAATTGTTAATTAATTTTATCTATACTGATTATAATTATATATTAATTCACATTATTAGCAATACTCTTCTTCGACTACCACTTTTGTTTCTACAGCTGGCGGTAGGCAATATAAGTGTATCAGTCAAAGAGAGGTTAGAGTTTAACGATGGAAAATAAATGTTGTGGAATAGAAATATAGCAGACTATTTTACCATTGCTTTGCAGAGCGATCGATCTAACAAGAACGAGGTTGGACAACGTACCCAAACAAAGAGGACAAACTACGAAAGAACAGCTAAACTAGTTAGCTAAAGAAAAGCCACGAGGCGTAGAGCTACTGCTTGCTCTTACGAAAACGAAAAGTACATTAACGATTTATATAATCTGCGTTATGACACAAGTCTGCAGTAAACACAGGACAATTCTATAATGATTAGGCCTGAAAAATAAAGTCTTTTACGTAAAAAATAACATACTTTAACATGAATTATATGTTGCTTAAAACATTCTTGGGAAAAAATTTTTAAAGTGTAAGGACTGATAAAATAGTGGGTTTTAAAATATCTTCAGAAGTAGCCTACTCGTTCTTACAAGATTTATTAAGAATACAAATTTAAAATTAATGTGACGCCCAGTGGCACGAGATTTATTACCGTTAATTTAAATAACAATTAATCAAGATATAATATTTTTAAATCAGCGTTTTTCCATATTTTTTAACCCTTATACTTCACGTTGGTTTACTTAAAAACTTTGAGGCCCAAAGAATTTATAAAATATATGCAGAAAACTTTATGGGAATAATCCTAAATTTCTCACTTCTCTTGAAGAAAATTAGGGTACAAACTTCAAACTAGTCTCCCCCTCCCGCTCCCCCAGGAGCAGCTGCTAGTTACTAGTTACGCCACTGGTCGAAATCGTATATGTTTGTATGCCAGAGCGAGCGGTAGCGATCAAACAGGCTGGAAAAGGAGACAACCAATTATGTTGAAAATGGTCTTTGCGTAACTTTGGCCTTTCTCGATATTCTGTTGGTAATCTTGGAATATGGCATTTCACATACGGGAAAATTACAGTAAATCTTCCTTCACGGACCGCGGTAGGTGAATCAGAAGTTCGCGACGTTCACTTTACATGGAAAAAGAAAGCTTGTAGAAAATTTAAATACGCAAAAATAGAGAATATAACTCTCTATCATAGACTGCACTAATGAATTTCTAAGGCTCTCACGCCGGCGTCAACTTTGTTAATATTGTTCTCTCCCGGGCTATTAGGTCGTGTTCTATTACTGTTTTCAACAGACGTTTCGGCCCACCACTGGTTGCCATCTTCACTGTTTCGAACGATTGAAGTAATTGGCAAGATGTACGCCATTTTTCACAGTACTGTGGTATAGATCTGTACGACTGAATATTTTCTTTACAGATCGTTCGAAACACTGAAGATGGCCTCCAATGGTGGGGCCAAAACGTCTGTTGAAAACGGTAACATACCACGGCCTGATAGCCCGGCAGAGAACAATATTAGCAGAATAGACTATACTGTCTGACAAACCAATCCAATAATATGAAATGGCTGAAAGTTACTTAAGTTATGAAAACTTTCAATGTCTTAAAAATATTTTGTAAGGAATTTAATTGTACAAATTGTAACTAAACTTAATAAATACCTTATAAGGTTTAGTTTTCAATGCATATTCGTTATTTTCTGTGGAACCTAACAAATTTAAGTCAGCGTTTTATGAAAGGTTATTTTTTATTACTGAAGAAAAAATATTTTGTAATAAGATAAAGCAGAAACATTAATTTTCTCCGTAATAAAAACATTAATGATTGTTTCACGCACAGTGTTATCAAAGTGTTAAGATACAATTCAACGTAATTTACTAGAAATTAGATAAAACTCTAACATCTGTTCCAATCTTCAGCCGGTTTTTATATTACACAAGTCTTGATTTATAATTTACTACAACTTCCAACTTAAAATTATAAAATAAAATCAAACAGTTTTGATCGTACAAAGAATTAAACGTCAAATTGTAGTAAGAATAATTTTAAATTAAGGCGTGGAAATTAACATTCAAGGAAGAATTATGGACATCTCAGTTGACTTTCCACCAGATGACTTAAACAAGCTTCAAACAGAAGATTGCTTTATTTTATTGTAAAATTAATTTGAAGTTGCTAGTTTGGAAACAATAAATCCTCTAAAATCCCGTTACGTTTGAATTTTATACTTCGCTCGATGATGAGACCGTTGTCGAGGAAAAATTCAGCGAGGTTATCAGTCGGAAGACATACTTTGGTTTGGGTTAGGAAAAAGTAATTTTGCTCTCTTTTTTATCATCCACGACCAAAAATAACGCATAACCCATTGCTTTCAGTCCGACTAGACTAAATTTGTTTTAAAAACACTTTGGTAGGACACAATTTGCTGTCGAACAATTATAGTGCCAATAACTCTACGAGTTCAGAAGTTCTCTCCTCATAGAACTAACTTCGGGCAAGAAGCCAATGGAAATTGTGTCTTGTACACCCTACCCTATGAACAAGAAAGGGGATAAACGAGTTTGCGAAACCTATAGAGGAATTAACTTTTTAAACGTAACGTATAAGCTGTTTTCTTCTGTGCTATACAAAGACAGAGAGGAAAAAAGAACGTGGGCCTGTACATTGAAAACAAAATTATGTGTATGCACGGGAAATTCATGGCGATTATCAATCAGGGTTTCGATCAACAAACAGTTTTAAAATAGACTACAAACATATGGTAAGGTAGATACGTGAAAAAATTATTAACATGGTATTGACATCGTTATCTTGTTTACCGACTGCTTTAGAACTTAAAAGTGTCCTCGGTAAATTTAAACTAGTTAACCTAGTGCAAATAACGTTAAATTACATCAAGCAGAGGTGACTATTAAAGGATGAGAACTGACAACTGTGAAATTAGTAGGGGTATAAGGCAGGGTGATACAGTGTCAGCTCTCCTTTTCAGTCTCATACTTCAAGGTGAATGCCACATAAATACAATTACCAAAGCCAGACAAATTGGTCCATACGCTGACTGATGACGTTGTTATATTGGGCAGAGAAGGAAACATTTATGGAACCGAATGAGTAGAAGGAGTTGGGCTGACAATAAATCAAGTTATAATAAAATGTATGAGTTCTTTAAAACCTCTAAGCGATAGGTGATTTCTTACGAGTGAATCCTCTATTCGGACTGCTTCCATCGTAATATTCTCGCTTGACGTTTCGATCCCTGGAATCTGGGATCGCCCTCAGAAGCTGTGAGTGGCGGTTGAAATATCCTGTTGAAAGACCTAACAACGTTGAAAGACCTATCGTTGTTAGGTCTTTCAACCGCCACTCACAGCTTCTGATGACATCCCCGATTCCAGGGATCGAAACATCAAGCGAGGAAAATATTACAATGGAAGCAGTCCGAATAGAGGATTCACCCGTATGAAAATGTATGAGGACTTCAAGAACAAAACATAAGGAAAGAACTACACTTTATACAGTTATGAACAAGCAGCGGATTTCGTCCACACAGGATCGCATCTAAACAAAAACAACTCAAATGCGGATAAAGTCAAACCAAGAATATCGAAGGGAAATAGAGCATAATTTGTAAACAAACATAGAATGTTCCAGGATTCTATGTCATATTTCAAAATTGCTAATCTATAGCAGCCTAAAACATACTGTAGTGACTTACGGCTGCGAGATGTGGCCATGTGAAAGAAGGATGAAGAAGACCAAAACGTTTCGAGCGGAAAACACTAAAAACATTTTTAGGCCAGTCGAGGAACAAGATGACATCAGACGAATTCGTAGCAATTTTGAATTTTATACATTAATAAATAGCAAAGATGTAGTAAAGTTAATACAATCACAGAAAATTAAATGATTGTAACGGGTTTACAGGTAGGGGAGGAATATAAATACGAAATATGTTACAGAATGAAAATCCATATTGTTTAGGGCAGAAGAAGACTTAGGAAAGGATGAATAGAATGTGTCGAGAAAGACCTGAAGATCATGGTAAACGGGAGATAAGAGCAGAACTGTTGGAAAGGTAATGGAGTAAGAATGCTGAGGAGGGCAAAGCCTTCAGAGTGATGTAAAGTCAGAGATGTACGCACAAAGCGAATCTTTCCTTCTTCTCTTCAACCGAGAGGTTGATGGGTTTGCAGTTTCTTCTTTTCTGTTGACAGCCTTTTGATCACCACATACGTATCTTCTTCCTTCTTTAACCCTATTTCACATACTCTTGCCTGGCCCTTCCCCTCCTAGTACGCCCCTCGGTCATACCCTCGAACAGGGTAGAGAACTAGTTTGAACCATATCAGGTGACAAATCATGTTACTTCTCCTTTCCACAATGGATCCAACAACATCCTTTCTTCACCCTCTCTCCTCAGAACCTCATCATTAGATACTCTTTCCCAAAAAGCAAATACAGATGCTTAAACCAAATATATAACTTATATTTCTAAAATAAAAGCATCATACGTTTAACTAACAACTATAAAGCGACTAATGTAACGCATTTCAAGTTCATATGTTTTATAAAAGTAGATTATTTTCCACTTTACTAAGTATTACTAATTAACTTATTGGCCTTGTGGTTAGCTCTTCTGCTCTCTTCCGTTTTCAATTGAAGAGATCAGAAATTTCCAAAGTTTTAAAATCATTATCCGTCCATAGTACGTATTTTTAAATTCTGTAGGGCGGCAACGCGAAATTGTTACCAAGATTTAACAAGATTTAGCAATAAACCCAAATTCCTTTATTCGCTTATTAAGTATTTACCACTTACTGCTCAAGAATATAAAAGGTTTGAAATCAGGTTCTCACCTTGTACTCTATGTGTATGAATATACATTATGAAACCCCGAGTAGAGAGGTTACGTTTAATAATATTAATTAGCCACTGTTAAAGTGTATCAATTCTCCCATCGGGGTAGTGTTGGGGTGTCACCACATTATCCATTAAACGGTCTCCAGAGCACTGAAATCATGTCTACTATCGTGATGGCACTACGAGACATTGTATGGTAATGGACAATTAACCTGTTTTATAAATAAGTCGGTTTTTACGCTGCCACACGTTAGACACCAAATCTGTGTGTACAGTGTACCGAGCATTGTTCCAAACTGACCGAATAGCTGCATTATTGCATATTGTAGTCATTTCAGGCGCTCTCCTTCTTCTCGATATTCGTTAACACCTTGTGCCTCTTCGACAACAACGTTTCTCGTTCTACGTACTGTCCTGCCACCTCTTCTTTGGATGCTCGACTCTCGTCTTGGCGTCTGCTTTGCTGTCTTTTTCAACCTTCAGTGTATTGTCCGTTTTAGAAATGTGTTCATTACATAATTATCTTCTTTCAACAGTCCAATAATACGAAACCGTAATATTGCGTGTTTTCATACATTATGTTTTGCAACATATTGTCCCTTGCCTTTCTTCTTATAGTAGTTTTATAGTAATGTATCCATTTCTATTCAGTTTCTGCTGTCGGATTCTAATAAATTCTACACTGTCGCCTTAATTCGAGTTGCTGCTATATCTGGCTTGACACGTGATGCGTAGGATAATACTCTACACAAATCGTCGAATAATATCGGACTAATTATCCTTTCGTAGATACTAGTTCTGGCTCCTTGAGTGAGGTATTTGTTGAACCATATAAGGTTTTACTTTTTACCTATGACCTATAGTTACTTGTAATATTTATCACTACCAAATTAATCTGCATAACGTGTCATATTACGTACTTTGTCGTTGTCATAAGTTTACATCTTAGCGGTTCTGATAATAAATTATTATTTTTTAATCTTCAGCTACCTTCACATTATATCTTTGTCAGGCTTCATTTGAATTAAATACAAATGTTTTTAAATCCTTTTTATTCTCCGGTATTAGAATAACGTCGTCCAAATAGCATACCATTAAACACACTTCTACCAACCTCCATTCCTTTATGTGTTCTACCTGCTTAATAAACTAATAGTTAAAACAATTATACTTATCGAATCCATTTACCCAATCATTTTTGTTACTGGTATTTTATTCACCTTTAGCTTGTTGTAACATGTTGACTTCACGTTGTTATAAAATTTATAACACATCAACCACTCGAACTTTAGCGAGATCAAGCGAACTTTAGCTCTCTTGAGCGAGATGTCTTCTGGAAACCTGCGAGATACATATAAATTGTTTTTTTTTTTTTACCCAGTCGCCTGTTCTTTCATTTGTTGAATTTAAGCACTTGAATTATGTAAATCTTTAACTTAGCTCCATCTGATAGACCTCGCCTTCTTCTTGTTATTGCTGTTGATGTGGTTGTAATAGAGGTAGTAGTTTTTCTCGACGAGATTGTGAAAATTCTTCAACAAGGACACTCTGAGGACGCTGAGGAATGAGGAAGGACACTCTCTTAGGGCTTGGTATTCCTATCCACCAAAAGTCGGACGCACTTATCTTCTTTACGTAGAAGATCCACCGCGAGACCGTTCCTCCTAAGTCTAAGATGGAGTGATTTAATGCTGGAAGGCACCCGTTTTCCTGATCTCGTACGTTTACAATAGCAGCAGTACTGGTATGGGGTTCCTGAATGGGAATCTGCGTAGTGGGTGCGTAATGACATGTTGATGGCAACTAATTTGTTACCTATATAAAATGCTTTGTCGTGAAAACCGAGTAGAGTATAATTTCTTGAGTATTTCTACAACTTTTTGGTGGCATTTACTGTACAATTGTAAATTATCCATTCTAGACGGTAATGGATAATGGATGGATTTATGTTTTCTTTTCTGAATATCTTCACTTCTCAGTGGATCCTGCAAATTAACCCCTATACTAGATCTTAAAACCCTACTTGTGACGATTCGATTCTACTTTTGTTATTTTGTTGGCCTCGTACTCATACATTCCCCTTTTTATTCTCCCTCATTCGCTCCACTTATTATCTATTACATTTCGACTAGTGCTCTTTATCCTTTAAAATGTTTTTTGTGGTTCGGATCTTTCACCTTGGAATGAGGTTACATACTGTATTTTCACTTTGCATTTTGCTTTATTTCAATAAGAAAATATTTTACACCTCAAACTAGTATCTGAAAATTTACTTTGTACGCTTAATTCATATCCTTAATTGACTTGAATCATGTCTGTGTCTATGTATGTGTGTATATTTGTGTGCGTTTGTGCCTGCGAGCATGTTTTTCATACCCACCTATCTACTGACCGCTTGCTTGTGCATAACGTAGAAAGATGAGTGAGTAATGCTGTTAGATTATGTTTCGGTTGTTTAGAGACCTACATATGAAACTTTCATAACAGGGAAATGAAAGTTATAACAATAAAGAAATAAATTACCAGTCAGATAAATTTGTCAACTTAATTAATTTTTCTCAACAATTAAATTAAAAGATAAAAATTTTCATTAACCCTGTTTTTAGAACACTGTTAATGACAATATGAAGCAGGTCTTGCTTACTCAGAAGACGATCCCCAAAACCCATTGTCCCTTAGCAACACAGGAGAGAAATAGAATTGTAAGGGTCCCATAATCGAAAAAAAAAATGGAACGTGCCGGTTACACAAGCATTTTATAAGAGGAAAAATCCTAGATAAATACTTTATATATTTTGGTGCAAAGTTACTTACAGAAATGGTCGTAAAACAGACATAAACATGACAATTTTCATTAGAATGGATAGTACATTTCACAGAACACTAATAATCAACGTTTAGACGAAACATCAAACCAAACTAAAATCATGGCAGTGTTATCACTTTTATACAGAAGCGAAACTCGATCGTCAAAAAAGTATATGTCTAACTAATACAGAAGATATGTGATTTCTAAGGGTGATGAAAGACTGTAAGATACGCGAGCATATCCGAAGTGTAGATAAAGACACGAGCTCAGAGTATTTCCTGTAGGAGAGAAGATTGGAGAATACCTAAAGAATACCAACGAGTAACCTCGAACATGTAGACTGAATGGATGATAACAAAATACCAAAAATTACCCTACAATGCCGCCTCAAAAGAA
Organism: Magicicada septendecula; assembly: GCA_034769895.1. Taxonomy (NCBI): domain Eukaryota; kingdom Metazoa; phylum Arthropoda; class Insecta; order Hemiptera; family Cicadidae; genus Magicicada; species Magicicada septendecula. Next base: position 283,539,830 of record CM068372.1, on the reverse strand, counting down.
AAAGGCATAGGACGTCCGAGAAAGAAGTGGATCGTGGAGTAGGGTCAGGTTATCTACGACGACGAACAATTTTTCTCACTGTTGGTGGCATTAACGTGCCTACAAATTGATATTGACAGCAATATTCTCTATTCGCCGACACTATAAAATGTCCCAGTACAGCTCTCGCGAAAGTCTCTAACAAAATAAGTGACCGTGGAGAAATCATAATTAATAATCAGACTATATCATTAGTCTATCAGACTCGGCCTAAACCCCTTTGCTTTAATATTGCTTATTTATTCTACAATAATTTTAACAGGCCGTGTATTAAATAAAAATATTATTTTATGTTATCAAAGGATAGTAACGGTTCTTGGAGCTTGTGTGCATTGCCGATACCTACATAGCGATAACAATTCTGAGAGAAGTCAACTGTTGCCAACAGCTGTGCTTCCAGATCCCCTTCCGCGTCTAAGAAACATGCGTCATACGATCGCGAGGCAATGCACGGCTTATAAAGAACGTGCGTTATGTAGCAAACTGGAGACGCTAAAAGACAAGTTTCTGGCGCCGTAAAAATGGACCACACCGGCTAAGCGTGGAAACTTGAAAGAAAAATACTTGGGTGAAGACGCTTTGAAATTGCAGTCCCCTTTATTTGACTACTCAATTTCTATATCGATAACCTGGTACTTAAGAACAGAATACTAGCTCTCAGTTCTAGCACGAGCTTCGGAAAAGCGAAGGAAGAAGAAGTTTGGGCCGACCGAGTAAACCATAGGAGTAGTAACAGGCGAATTGACTAAACTATTCTGGAAGACTCTTCTGTCTTTAGTCTTTAATTTCCTGTTTGTTTTACTTAAGTGTTTTGGCTCATTCTTTCGGTATGGTATTACTATTTCTGTCGAATCGTCTCGTTCATTCTACTGTGTGTATCTTCAACAACTCGACTCTTATCTCTTCATTGTTAATTCGATTTCTTAAACTACAGCCTTTTTTCCAACTCAAGATATTTAACGACTTGCGTAATGGAACGCACCAGGAATAAGAATGGATAATTTTGGGGAGCACGATACCCAAAGCCACCATAAATAGGATTTTACAAACCTTTTCTTCTTTTTTTTTTACAAAAATATATGTTAAACACACGTCCACAGAGTAGGAGAGAATACATGTTTTTAATTTTGTGTTGTACACAAATTATGTATCGCGCAAAATTTTTGCATGGCGCACTAAGAAAATTAGGTATATCCACAGAAAGAATGTGTGAATACTCAGGCGTGTGTGAGTGGAACGGTAAGTTGATGTGAACTAAAAAGCCAATTACGGGCACTTTAGACCTGTTACGTGTAAACTGAAGTCAGTAAGCGTAAATGAGTTGTTCGTTACAATACATTTTCTGCAGAGTCTGTTTTGTCTGGCGACACACATTTCAGCGCGAAAGCAAATTAAAGTAATGCCACGCGCAATGAACTTTCCATTTATCGACTAGACACCCTGCAGTAGCTATATTTGTAATTGTTTCTGGTTTTGCATAGTGTATCTTTGTAAGTCACCTGGTTATGGGGGACAGCATACTGTCCACGACCGACGTTACACTTACACGGACTGTCTGCAAGGAGGCTGGCCGACTGTGAGAACGGATTAAGTAGGCGCCTTGACCTTCGTGAGCTTTCTCTCTCTCTCTCTCTCTCTCTCACTCTCTCTACAATTATATAAGTACATTTACATATGTAGACACTGTTCACTTCATTACTTCCCTCCGAAACTCAGACTACTCACATTACGTTATTTAGTGGTCTCCTGGCCACTCAAACACGGGCTCCATTCTAATGGCAGTCGCCGATGCACCGAACGATACCACAAGACGCTACGTTTAAAATAAAACGGTTTTTACGCTGGCGAACTTGGCAGGCCAAACTTCATGTTCATGGGGTCCCACGCTCTGCAGTGTAACGTAGGCTACAATAACGTACTTAGACGAATTGTTTCGAGACAGATTTATTAACATTATTTAAAGCAGGCTAAAATTATCTGTTTATCAAACAGCGGATTGTGTACAGTTCTCCATGTGTGTAGAAAAACCATTGCCATAATTTTCTTATTTCTTGCCACTTTTCCTGAATTGACTGAAATATTATCCCTCTCCTGAATACTATTAACTTCAATTTATAAAACCTCTCTAGTCGTCAAACCTCTCTTTCAAATTTGAAATACAGGGTTTCACTATTCTCCGCCGGCGTTTTGTAACAATTTAAAAAACAAAATGTGCTGCAAAAAAAGAAAATAAAACTTTTCAGAATTTGGGGTTCTTCTAAACCGCACTTTTTAAATTTCTTGGATGAGGCACTTGACTTCTAATAAGCCAGCGTTTAATACTTCAAGCAGCCTGCTACTCAATGAATTCAATCCATTCCATTCCAAAATTGGTCTTTTTTTTGTCTTTCTCATTTTAAAATAAGCCTCGGTGACTCATCCACGTGTTCCTTTTATACGTGCTCATTTTATTTTCAAACCACTTTAGTGCTATCCTTTCCATCGTCTACACATTTGATTCTTGCTGAAACTGCTTTCCTAGTCCGTTCGATTTCATTTTGTTCGATTGTAGTCTGCTGAAAATAAAGTACTTGTTAATTATGTTGTATAAAATGATTTTTAAGAATTAGGGAGGAAAAATAACGTACATACGAGAAAGTCCTGTTAAAGACAGTGATAAGATACGGAGGAAGATAATAAAGATCAAGTGGCCAGAAACATTAATAAACGTTGAAATTCTAAACGAATTTAGAGGATAAGTGACATTTCTAAAAGTACGGTAATGGATAAAATCTAGATGTAGTTTGTACGTCATGTACTCAAACATGACGAATTTGTTCTGAGTATTTTTGAAGAAAACAGTTCTCTCAACATAATTATCACTGCTCACTTATAGACGAAAATAACTTTGTTGTCTTTCTTACTTCCACTTGCTTCACATGTGGGAATACTTGGCCAGTAAGTCTTGTGTAGTTTTTACTGTGCTCATTGAGATTTTACGCTCGTATAATCCCGTTTATTGTTAAAAACGTGTTCCTCAGTAGTTAATCTCGTTTAAATACAGTAACTACAAAGTATCGTAGAAAAGTAGTTTCTTTGAACTCAAGTTCATATATTTAAAGGCTTACGGCACACTTTGTATAATTTACTTGTTATGTGTAATACTACTTTCTAGAATTTTGTCTCGGTATATTATCCAAATATCTTATACCAGGATATGATAGCCGGAAATAATTTTACAGGGTAAGTCAACCAGGCACTTTGATGATAAACGTACTACGATATTAGGACGCAGTCGAGAATCGAACACGGAATCCTATAGTGATATCAAACACATTCCCTCCTCCTCCTATGGCGCCACAGCCTGAAGTAGAGCCTTGGTCTCCTCTATCCTGACCCTCCACCTCTCTCTATCCGTAGTGAAGGAATTCCATCCTCGCACTCCCAACATCTCTCTTCCATCCACAGCGACATCATATACCCATATTTTCCTTGGACGGCCTTCTGGTCTTTTGCCAACCATACTCCCCATCAGGAGTCTTTTAGGTGTTCGTTTGTCATCCATTCTTACGACACTGCCAGCCCATTGCAGCCTCCTCATTGCAATTTTACATACACTTCTACCGTTGGTTCTTTGAAGTGACAATATATCTCATCATTATGCCGTACCCTCATTTCCCCATTTCTAGATATGGGGTCCAGGATCCGTCTCAGCAGCTTCCTTTCAAATATCTTCAGGCATTGAATTGCTCTTCGTGTTAATATCCAGGTTTCACTTCCATGGCGCAGGATGGGTCGTATGATAGTTTTGTGTATGCGCATTTTTGCCTGCCTATGAATAACTCTTGACTTAAAGGTGAAGATAAGCGCGAAGTAGGTCTTCTAGGTATGTGAAACCTCTGACTAGGGGTAGACCTTGTCTGTCTTATCATTTTGGTTTTATCCACATTTATTGACAGTCCTACCTCATTTGTACTTATTTCCAGGTTTAAGTATGTCTCCCATGCAGCCACACTTGATGAGGTTATGATGACTATATCGTCAGCATATGCTGCTATTTGTACTGACTTATAATCCTGTTCTACACTCATTTTTTACGGCATATTCTATAGACATATTAGAAAGGAAAGAGGCCAGCCCATCGCCCTGTTTTAGACACTGGGTGAGCTCAAACGGTTCGGTGAGTTCATTTTGTATTCTCACCTATGCTAGTGTTTCTGTCATGGTCATTTCTGTTAGATTGACAAGTTTTGTTGGTATTCCAGATCCTAGCATTATATCATATAATTTGTCTCTCAATATACTGTCATATGCCTGACGGAAATCCACGTACAACTGATACACATCCCTATCAAACTCCCAGCACTTATTCAGAATTTGTTTGACTGAATAATTGGTTTGTTGTTGATCTTCCTGTTCTAAAACCTGACTGGTCAAACACATTACTTAGACAAAACTAAATTTATGTCAGAGTAACATAAAAGGGATGAAGATTTGTCTTGCTTGTGAGTCACGTTTGTAAGCCATAAAACATATTACCTTAACAACAGTGAAGTGTTTGTCAGGACAGCAGAGAATTATTTACAAAACTCAGTAAACACGACAAAATTACATTGCCATTGCGTACGTGCGGGCTCCCGGCACACACACACAATCACATATCGTTGGAACATTCAATTAGTGGAAAAGCCCACATTCTGTCCGCGAGTCCGGAAGTTAAATTATTTCTCTACCAAATTAGTATGACGTGAAACCAGCAGTGAGAGTTTCTAATTGGCCAATTATTATCCGCCAGTCATACTGAAGTGCTTCCGATTGTTACTGGAGCATATTTTTTTGTTACAGAACGTCATAAAAATAATTTGAAAAGGCTGGAACTATGTGTTAGGATAAAATTTCTAATTTCTGTTTTTTGTTTGTTTTTAAGCCAGTATAAACCAGCGTTACAAATATCATTACAAGAATTTCTATTCCGTTTTTCGACTGAGCTCATTAGACATTGTCGTACTAATCTAATTTAATAACTTTACCGTATGTGATCGTCTAGGTCTAGATGTACAGTATTTCTTTAAATTTAAATCTAATTCTGGTAAAAAAGTAGGAGAAATAACAAAGAATGTTACATTGAATTATATGTTTGTGCCCTACATTATGTGTGTTCTTAACATATCCTTCGTTTCTCTGTTGCTATCAAGTGAGACTTTTCAATCACAACTTACATCTTTCCACTGAAAACTATATGGTGGATCTATAGAGAGAAAATTTAGGAGGAGTTAACTATGGTTTATGAAAAGGCATCAAATTCATCTTTCAAAGTTGACTATCTTTAAACTGCGTTTTTTTTTTAATATTTTAAAAATGAAATTTAAGTTTTATAAGAAAAAGAAAACAAAATAATTAAAGACAGCAGATTAGCTTTATTGATATATTTTAAAAAACCAAACACTGCCATCTGGGTAAAAACTGACATTAAATATGATGTCTTCCAATATTATTTTCATAATTATTATATCCAAAGAAGATAGCTCCTCCTTGCTCTCACACACACACATACACATTTACACATTTACACAAAATCAGCCATTAAAACATGCAAACATTTGGGTTTTATTAAACACTTCAATTTTTTGTATCTAAATGATTAGAACGGTTCAGTCAGTCACTAAAAAGTGTCTTAGATTCAAGATCTATAAATTAAAAAATATAAATTGAAAAGAAAAAATTAAAAGTAACTTATCTTTTGTGTACAATCAAAAGCACCGGGTTGCGGAGGTGGTTCCACGCTTGTTCGTGTCAGTTAATCGCTAGCAAGCGTCGTAGATTCAAGATCAAGTTAACCCAACTCTGCCAAAAATTATGGTAAAACAGTTGATACTGCTAGGAGTAAGGTGGTATCCTACATAACAGGGCTTATGCGCTTTCCCTTTGCTTCGGAAACCGGTTAGCTCGACATAAATTAATTTATGGAAACGCGTTGCGATTTGGTTTCGCGTAAAAAGGGAACAAGGTATACTGTTATCTTTGGCAAGTAACTGCGAAGGCGTTCCATAGTTCAGTGAAGTATTACTTCTACACAACACAGACTCACCTCCTGTTGGTAGGCTGCCATCCGTGGAAGCAGTTTACGCTGCGTGGCAGGCGACTCCTGCTGGGTTGTGCCGGGATTTAGGCCACGGGAAAAGGGGGACAAAGGGTTATACCGTCGATCAGCGGTGGCGCTTCGTCTTTCCTGAACCTCTTCCCCTGACGCACAGTGTCTTTCGGGAGCTGGGATAAACCTACATTCGGCATGGGATCTTCTGGCATAGGATCGGAAACAGGTTTACAAGAGGAAAGCCAAAGTAGGTAAAATACAAGCTCACAGGGAGGCCAGGGCCCTCCTATGGCTCAGTGTCAGGAAAGATTGACCAGTGACACGAAAGGACTATGTACCGCTAGGCTCATAAGCCAGTTAGTTGAACGGACTGATCGCAAACGTGATGAGATTAATTATTTCATAACACAATTTCTAACTGGTCACGGCCTGTTCCGGACTTACCTATATGCCTATAGGATGGGGAAAGTAGACAGACCAGACTGGATTTCCTGCAAACAGGAAGTAGACGATGTGCACCGCACATTTTTCACCTGTGGTAAATGGAAAGATGAGAGACAAACCCTGAAAAATGTAGTTGGACAGATCTCGCCCGAAAATATCGTTGGACTAATGCTGCAGAGCGAACACCACTGGGATTAGGTAGCAGCCTACATAGAGGAATTTCCTGATATGGATCTTCAAGAAGTATATTTTGGGTCGTGAAGTGGAAGTCACTAAAGCGTTTACTTCACTCGTCTTACAAAAAAACTCACATTGACCTTCTCTTTTTTCGTGTAATCCTTCGAGAACTTAGTCGATTGCCAATGACCATCGATTTAAGATTTCCCCTACGCAATACGCGCACGTCGTGACTGGGTGCCACGTAGGTAGTCCAGTTGACAGGTGTATTGAAGTTGCCAACCTCTACTTTAATACCCTTAACTTCTTCACGCATAACAAGAAATTTCGCAGGGTAGTGAAGAATGAAGTTCTATGACTAGCACTTGTTTGACCTGACAATTTGTGTAGCTGCTTTATTTTACGAACTAATTTTAATTAGCATTTGATTTTCAATTTTTTCATAACTGTCCCTTGTTTAATAAAACAGACATACTTGCAAAATCTCTATGTATGAATGACATATTCAAATGTAATATATTAAGGTTAAAGAACCGTTTTTCAAACTTATCCAATGTTCTCCATTAGGTGTCCCTTCTGTATTAATGGGTGGGTCGGCAGGATGTAGAGGTGAATGAGAGTCCACAATAAATATTATTATTATTAATGTTATTATTATATTACATAATATAATATTATATATGCTAATAATATTTATTATTTATGTTGTAGAATTAACATAATTTCTTAACTTAAAAAAGAGATATTCTCATTACATCCTTTTTACGAAGGTAGGTGGAAAAATTTCTGAACAAATCTCCAGAAGAGTGCACAATTTCGGGGTCTGTGGGTTTGGGTATTATACGCGACCCACAAAAAAACACCTTCCTTTCCCCTTCTAGGACACCAGCCTGGAACTGTTCGACACATTACTTCGAGCTAGGCCTTTTATATGGTCTATTCTTCTTCTATGTTATGATACCAAGTCTACCTTCTTCGCTCGAAGAATCTCTTCTGCGAAGCGTGCCACACAGTTCCAAGTATCCTCCCCTTGAAATATCGCTTCGACGATGTTATCCAGGAAGATCTCTTGCCTCATATCCTCTCGCAACCATCTCCCATGTTGCTTCCATCTGTCACAGACGAAGAAGTTATGGCTGACGTTGACCGCTGCTCTCGGGCAGTGACTCGGACTGTCCAACATTCTTCAGGTAATATCGAAAATACCCAGTCAGAAGGTAAGGTAATACTCGATCTCCCCATGCTTCCTCACCGCCTACGTCTGCACATGCTTGATAAGTCTTCTCGTCCCGTGACCTCGCTTTTCTTGCTCACAAGATCTCTGTCAGCACTTCGTAATCTGGCTTCGTGCCTCTCGACGTGCAGCTTCACCACCTACCTCCTTCTTCCTCTGGAATACGATTTTACGCTCCTTGGTGAGAAAGTCTTTCGGCATACTCCGGCAACGGCCAAGACAGGCAGCTCAAAAAACCGTGCGGTAGGCCGATGCTACTCGAGGAGCACTTCGTCTATGGACCTGGGCTAGTTTCTTCCTGTTGATCTTACGATTCAGGAAGTCTGCCCACACTTACGATGTATACAATAAGACCGACTGGACAGCTGCCATCAAAGGCCTTTTGCTTGACTTCGGGCCGCCGATGCTGGCCATGAGGCGACGAAGCTACATCGTTCTCTTTGCCTAATCTGCTGAAAAAAGCTCAACTCCGAGGTACTTCACCGTTGGCTTTGACTCGACCACTTCGTTCCTGACTCTTAATGGGATTACAGTGGGAATCCTCTTCTTAGTGAAGACCATGACTTCCGTCTTGTTGAGGGCTAACGTCAGTCCATGCGATACCATCCAGTTGTTAACTAATCGCATCACCCTGGGCCTGATAGATGGTACTAGCAGCGATGAGCGCCGCCACATCGTCGGCGTACTCCACCAAACAGGATTCTTCCGGCATCTCCATCCTCTTTCTGTCTTAAGATGCGTCCCACAGGTATAGGAGGCGTAGGAGAGGGGGAGAGCGGCGCTCTTTCTCTGAGATAATCGTCCACCAACTGCAGCAGATACGTCGGCACGCGAAAGTCATGATCCAACACCTCCGGCATGTCGTTCAAACGCATTTTTAACGTCCAGTGTTACCAGCAGCACAACCCGTCGAGAGAAATGGTTGTGGTCCTCCACTCGACTGACAGCTTCACACACTTCCTGTATCGCGTCCACCGTTGATCTGCCCGACCTGAAACCGAAATCCTTCTCGTGGAGATCTCCTTCAGTTCTTAGTCTTTTCCTGATGACTTTCTCTAGTAACTTTCCAGCTGTACTCAACATACGAAGTGGACGGTACGACGACGGGATCTCTGTGTCACCTTTTTCCTTAATGACTACCACCAGACGTACTGTCTTCCAACACGTGCAGGACAACCCCGATACCAAGGATGCGTTGTACATTTTCAGTAAAAATTCTGACTTCTGACGAAAGACCGCCTTCAGCACCTCGCTAGGGATCCCATCGGGGCCTGGACTTTTCCTGTCCTTCATACATTCTAATTACATTATCCAAAAATACATAACGTCAGATATCAATATACTGATAAAAGAAATTTTGGAGATCTGTATATCTAGAATATAAGTAATCTAGAATTATAATAAAAATTAAAAGAATACTAATGATACGAAAACTTTTGCACCTTCTGTTCAATCTTCGTTTATATATTAGTACAAGTTTTATAATCGCATTGATATGAAATTTATGTTTATGTATGTAGTTTATGGAAAATTATTATTTTAGTTATAAGCGGAGGTTCAGAGCTAGAAGTATTTATGTTAATTTCATGATATAGTTGTTTTATTAGCTTCATGGGATCCTAATTGTTTCTTACTAAAAATTTTAATACACCTTATTTAGGGTATTACACCAAATCCCATGCGATTCACTTATTTTTAAAAACCTATCTAGCTTTAGCCCCTTTTTGTTGTTTTCTCTGTTCGTTGTCTTTCAATCCATATTAATGATACAATCTCCTTAGGAGTAACATGAACTGCTTAGAACACATTTGTTACTACCCCACCATGTTGTACCCTTAGAAACGTTTATAAATAGGAGGGTTTCTAACACTGAGTGGTAGTTTGTCACTCAGTGTTGCACAGACCGTTAGTGTACTCGCTCAGTGATGGTCAGCGCTGTTGTCTGTCTGTTGGTCATACTACTGGGATCGTCGTCTCCTGCACCACTTACAGGTACCGTCTATAGATAATGTTATAATCACAATGTGCGAAAAGTTATTTCCGTTGGTAAAGTTTCTTATGTCACCTACTTGAATATGAAAAGAATTTTATTTTAATTTTATATAACGAGAATTTCTTTAAACGAGAAGTCTCAAAATGTTGAAATTATAAATACATATAATAATATAATTATTAAATAACCACTAGGGCACCCAAAAAAAATTATAATATGATACAATATTACATGTAACATAGATGTTGCTCAATTAAATAATAATAATAATAATAATACTATTATTTTTGTTTGATTGTTGCTGTTATTAATTCTCATTACTATAAAAATAACACTAGTAGCCTATATCATCATCATCATCGTCGTCGTCGTCGTCGTCGTCATCATCATCATCATCATTATTATTATTATTATTATTATTATTATTATTATTATTATTGTCATCGTACTCTTTTATTAGTGCATTAATAATTAAAATATAAAAACGATCGTAGTAATTTTACTTTTAATTTTTTACTTTTGGTTTATCCGGTGCGGAGCTCTGATGTCTGTGCATAATTTACACACATGATTCTAATCTTCAATTAAATAGAAACTTTGACAGATAACAGACTTGAAGCTATGCAACACAAGTCTACCTTGGAGCAGAACTAGCCCTTGTCCAAATTCAAGAGTTCTGTTTTACGAGCATTACATTGTATATCTGTTGCGTGCAATCCAGTCTATTGTATTGTAAGACAATAGAATAATTATTGTATTGTAAGTCAATGTATTGTAAATATTGTAAGTCCAATCTTAAAATTAACAATTTATTTTATATAGAACCGAATTAGTCTATGTCCGTCACCATAAATTAACTTGGTGCGGAACAAGACTATGTCCACTTAATTAAAAAAAAGAAAACTAAAAATTTATTTATATAATAATTAAGATGTGTATAAGACAATTTCAAAGTTGGTATAAAACATTTGGCGATGTTTCTTGGAAAAAGTATTGACAAATTAAGCTTTCAAATTGCTCTCTTTTCAAAAGTTGTGTTTTTGGACATAGGCTAGTTCTGCTCCAAGGTTGCGAAATAAAAACCTACGAGTATCTCAGTCGCTAAGCAACATTTTGAAATCGTAATACCGGAAATTCTATAAACGTATTTGATCGATTAACTAAGTCATCAAGTAAAGATCAAGTAACGACATTTAAATGTCTGAAATTTTAATAGAAAATAAAATGGGAGAAAATACATCGTGTTAAGTACCGGTATATCTTAGCTTGAGAAATTTCGGTTGTTACATTAAGTGTAATTATAATACGTTGCAGGACGTACCTCCAACCCACATATTTTTCTATAAAAATTCTCTTAAGGCCGGTGTACGTAAATCCTACATCAGCTTCGTTTCTATTGTAGATCATTTTGATGGACTTTTCAACACGCTGTTATCATGGGTAGCTCAGTAACTGTTAAAACGTAAGATAACCATGCTCAATATCAGTATTACGTACTCCTATATGTCGACAAATAGTAGGCTAACACCGATTTTCAGCAATAGTTTGTTGATGCTGTATCAGATATTTACAGCACAACAAATTATAAGTTTGTTCTGAACGTACAAGATCGCAGATATGTAAGTGTAATTTTCCAATTTCAGAAGGTATTGATTATTTTTGTGGTTTGTGGTTATTGTAAATGCAGAGAGAGAGAGAGAGAGAGAGAGAGAGAGAGAGAGAGAGAGAGAGAGAGAGAGAGAGAGAGAGAGAGAGAGAGAGCGCGCGCGTGCGTGTGTGTGTGTGTGTGTGTGTGTGTGTGAATAAAATCAAACTTTTTTCTAAGGTATCGCCGGAGTGGGCGCTGCCGTTATCCTACCCGACCCCTTCATCGACATCAGTAACTGAGTTTGAAGGAATAACTTAATTCCCACGAAAATGTTTTGAATTTTGAAATAATAACAGTAGTCAACGGGGTAACTCGGATAAAGTGTCTACTATAGCGAAACGGTTATTTTTTTTTATTCATAACGATTATTTTATTTTTCTCGCATCGTCTCAGCTAGCAAAAGCTGCTGGACCTTCACAAAACCGCCACACGGCAATTAGTATTCTTAGTTTTTGAAAATTGTGTTTTTTTATTTTATGTTTCTCTTATTACAATATATTATAAATATATTTATTATTTATGAATATTCCTATGGTTTCGGTACTATGAGCAAATTTACGTTTCATCATTGCAGTAATTACTAGCCTACTGAGGGGAAGCTCTCTGAATTTATCGTAGCGACGCAGGAATGGGGCTCCGGTTGTTAATACGTTCATAACATACGCTATGTTACGCTACATACGTTTTCCTCTTACGCTACGGTATATAGGCCTGCAGTTCCATTACGGGACTCTGCGGACTTTCGGATATAATTACTGTTGAAATTATCTAAAATTACTTGACTTTGAAATAAGTTCTGGAACACTTTAGACTGTATTATGACAAACAACGTAAATTCCATAAATTTGTTTAAATCTTTAATTGAAAGTAGGTTCATATGACCAGCCTGGTTGTATAGTCATAGATGTATTAGTGTAAAGCACTGGCATAAAAAGTGCATTACTCTCTTCAGAACGGACGTATGCCAGCTCTGAACATTTCGAAGCGACGAATCAGCGACCGTCATAAGGATGAATACAATTTAAATAAGTTTAAAAGACGCGCCTGTGTGTTCAATCAGTAGTTTTTTATTCTTCTTTATTTTTTATAGCCTTTTTCAACAAATTTAAAGGTGAAGAATTCCTGTAGCTTTAGCTACGACGCTCTGTCCATCGCCAGATTTATCCATGGTAATCTTGCCCTTCGCGTTATTTCATCTATCCAACTCTATTGTGGTCTACCACTCCTTTTTCTCCCAACCAAGAACGTCATTGTACAATCTTTACATTTCAGTGGTATCTGTTTGTCTCACGTTATGATCTAAAATCTTCACTTAAGTGCCGCTACACGAATCCATATGTCTGTCCCAATCATTACTATTTCTACTATCATCATCGTCACGGCGTCACAGCTCTTGGCGGGTGGGTCATAGCCTTGTTCGCGACATTTCTTCAATCGTCTCCATCCATTGCTCGCCGCCGCCACCATCTCACTTCAGTAGTTCGTTTGTCGTCTTCTATATTATCCAAGAATCTTGTTCTCGGTTTGCCTCCATTGTGTCGAACAAAATCCCTCCCCATCAATGTCTTTCTATTTGAGTCGTCTTCATGGCCAACTCATATGAGTTTACTTACATATCCAAACGCGGAGATAAATATGTAATAATGTTCCATCGCTCATTTTGCCTTTAATATTTTGTCCTTTTTTTCCTGAAAGAGGTCCAAGTTTGAGCACCGTACGTAAGCACCGGAAGAGAATATACTTTAGTTCTAAACTTGATTTTCCTTTTATTTCTTGTTTATATGTAAGTTATCTTGCCAAATACTGTCAAGCCCGGTTGTAACAGTATTGAACATACTCCTATTCTGAGAAAGAGGCGAGATTTTTAGAATCTACGAAAGTTAAGTGCAAGGTGATACTCGGCAGCTTTCTTTATTAATTCTTTTATTTTCATTTCCATTTTTAACTTTTTTTAAGCGTACATATTGGTTTGTATTCATTTGTAAGCAATGGAGTTGCTTGTTTTTATCCTTTGTATTTACCTAAACCTGTAAACTTATATCGTGACGGCTGAAAACGTTGTCGCAGCCGTAACATCGCTTTGAAAATCGAGCACATCCGTTCTTATGAAAGTAATGTTAATCCTTTCTACTTATTTTATAAATTATTCTTGTTTTAATGGTAGACGTAGGACGTGATATGCATCTGGGGGAAAAGCCAGAACTAGGCGCCTCTTTCGAAAAATTGATAATAGCGTTCTTCTATGTATGAAAATTTTGGTATATTGTCATACACACGTATTCAGTGAAAGTATATTAAATTGAAACTATATAAAATAGATATAGCACATTTTGGTATATTGTCATACACACGTATTCAGTGAAAGTGTATTAAATTGAAACTATATAAAATAGATGTAGCATATTTTGGTATATTGTCATACACACGTATTCAGTGAAAGTGTATTAAAGTGAAACTATATAAAATAGATGTAGCACATTTTATCAGCATAGTGTGTATATCAACGTTAGTGTAATTTTAGTACTAAATTTTTTAGGGCAGTATTTTCAAGAAAATCGGGAATTTAGTCTCCTGATATAAGCGCTCCCTCCTCAGCTGGAACAATTCCAATCCAAAACCTCAGTTCCTTGACGGTCTCTCCCGGTCTCTCACAAATGACGTAATTCGCGGAGTTCTCCGAGTTCCTACTCTTGTTGCCTTTGTGCGGTCCTACTCTATTTGCTTCCGCTGCGACTTTTTCCTTCCCTTACCTGAGAACCATCAGCGCAACTGAACCTTAACCCCTCGATCCGGGCCAAACGCACTCGGGTTATCCTAGATGATCCACAATAAAGTCAACCACGCTATATCTTTTCTGACTAGCCACCTCTCTCCTGTGTGGAGCTTTGACAATCCTCTCTGCATTCCTCTCTTCCCTCAGGTAACTCCATCCTCAATCCTGACCGTAACACGCTTCCTGGTGCTGTGTAACCGACGCCTCAAGGCGTCTGCCTACTGTGTCTGAGACGGGCGGTAAACAAATCGGCAACAAAGGCAGTGCCACGGAATTATGTCAGATATTCCAGCGCCATCTAGCGAATAATAACGTTGGCGTCATCCCATCCAGTTTCCCATCTGCCTTAATTTTCAACACAGTTTTCAGTAGTCATCGGGCACGACCCGGAAGCCACTGGCGCAAAGACGCCCCACTAAAACAAAGCAACGGAACGCGCCCCCCTCAAACTGTCATTCCCGGCGCCACTGCCCATTCGCCCTCTGTTCACACTACTCTCTATTCTCTGTTCACCTACACTACCCTGCTTTTGAAGTCACCTTACGCTCACAGATTAGTTTTCTAGACCAACTTTTAATTTAAGTTTTATAAAACTAGCACAACTTTATTGGATTTTTGTCTAAGTCTGTGTGGTAAATACGAAAGTTTTCTACTAACTAGATAAAGTACTTTCCGTTATCATTTATATAACCTTTTAATTAATGATTATGTTTCGACTCTTATCATCAAATATCTGTCAAGAATATCCACATACAGTTGGCACTCCTTACTGGTGGTTAGTATCGGAAACTCCGTGAATACACGACTTCCGATAACAATTGCATGCGTGAAACTACTGCATAGGCCTACTTGACATATCCCAAGCTAAATTTAACTGAACTGAGTACGTACAAAAAGTCGAGTACAAATTTAAAACAATGAGAACTGACTTTTACTTACTGAAATGTTCAGTCTTGTGTTATTTTCTCTGTTGTCACGAGTCGTTAGGACACCCTTCTGCCACAGCGAAACCTGAGCTTCCTGCATCCGTGCGATATCCAGTCTCCATTTTTTCCTCTTCCCGTAATGCTTTTTCGACAGTGGGTCTTTAAAATCATATTTGACTATTAGTTCGAACATGACCATAGGCCAGCAGTTGTAGTTTATGAATATAACATTATGAAATTAACATTAATCTCAAAATATTAATTTTTTCTAATCGTGTGTGTATGTGCGAATTATTATTATTATTATTATTATTACTGAAACCGTGTCTCTCAATCAGTTGACACGCGAGTAGGACTGTAGCTTACAGAGATGTGTATCACATTTTTACCTTTCCCTAAAATGCTACAGGTCATTAACTTTTCCTACCTGCTACTACTCTATCTCCGTTATTTTCAACAACACTAAACGATTTTGATTCGTTTTTCGTAGGTTAATGAACGTGTATGTCTGGAGAACCGAAAATAACGAATTGTAAATAAACTGACAATTGGAGAACCATTTGTTCGTTCAGTCTTAGCGCACAGAATAAAAGAGCTTGGGACCGTTATTCTTAAACTGTCTGCCAACTATATATGTATGCATCTATGAATTTGGTGTAGGGAGCGCCAGACAGGACTACTGAAGCGTTCTCAGTGAAGTATCAGTAGGCCACAAATGTCTAGCCCAATTAGTATTTCCTCAACGGATTTACGTTACACTACATTACAACAAAGCAAAATGTGAAATCTTAATATACCTATGCATGTACAGTGCGTGTACGTATACTCCTTTGTGTGTGTGTGTGTGTGTGTCACAGAAAAAGGAAAGGAGAGCGCGGGAGAGGGAGTACTGTAATAATAACTGGAAGCCAATAAGAAAGACAGAGAATACCTTAATTGAAAACGAGAACCAAGACAAAGTAAAAGTGTAATAGGCCTAACACGTAAAAGCTATATATAAATATGAATGTGATTGTCAACAGTATCAGTACTGTCACGTCTGATACAGTGGATACTAGTTAATGTACGTAGCAAGCAAAGGAACAATGTTAATGTGCGAGAAAGAGAAACATACATAAAATATTGTTTGAGTTATTAAAATATTTTTTATTTATTTATTTTTATATTTTTATTCTATTTACCCCTGAGCATTTCTGCCGCAATCTGTAAGAGAAAGGAATTGAATTTAAGAAACCTAATTCGAAAAAACAATTTTTGTAGATAAGAACAGCTTAAGTACGGAAATATTCCAAACGCGCGCTATGTAAGTACTCCTAACATTACTGCACCCCATCTATTTTTCTGAAATTGCCAGTTTAATGTTCAACAATTCTAACGTCAAAGTCGAGCCATGGAAAGTTGACATTCATACTTGTGAAAATCATGTCTCTTTATGTACAATTTACATATCTGTAAGTTACATTTATGCATCAGCAGCATTCCGTCAATGAACACGCTCCCATGGAGCTGTAGAAGTGTACGTTGAACCAATGTAAAAGTAAATAGTCGGGATTAGGAAGCTACCTCAACTCTTGCATTCCAAGTTAACTCATACATTTAACTAATTTAATTTCAAAGTAAGCAAACTTCGTTTTAACGGATTTACTAATAGATAATTTAACCAAACAATGTTGCAACAAGCACTGGTGCAATAAGCAGTATGGCGTACAGTATATACGTAATTATTATTTAAACTGGTGTGTTAGTTAATTTGTGTCCATAAGAATTTCTGAGTGGACACATTAAATAATTAAATGCCGTTTTAAATTATTTCTGTTCGTTAAAATTTAAAATAAATATGAAGGCCTAAGAATGGAAAAAGTCCAGTTAATTAGGAAATTAAAACAATTTTGTGCCTTCTAATTCTTTCATACGACAACTAGGCATTCAAAACAGGAAAGTAAACTTAATAGTCAAGGCTAAAATCCTTTGAGAGCAGATAAAAAATGTATTTGAAACTGGTTATATCAAAGTTTGTATTGTTTTACGTATTCCATTTCGTTTAGTGTTGAAATTCAGTTTAATTTTGTCTGCTTCTTCGAATGCGTTAAACGCAACGCATATAACACAACAGATTACAGAAATTGTCAGCATAACCTTGCTAAGCATAACGTAACTTAAGGCTCAAGACAACTAGTCGAAGACTTTTGACTATCAGAATACGACAAAGACTGCAGTGAATATTCGGGTCTGAATCTGCCCTTTTGTGTGTTAATACACCTCCAATTTTATTTCTGTGTTTGTTCGTTGTTCATTTGTATCCACTGTAAATCACTGATAGTTGCTGACCCACTAGACATCACACGGTTCAGTATAAGCCGTTACAAAAGTTGGAATGATTTCGTTTGACCTATACGTCACTGTCGTAATCTTCGACTCTGTAATCAAATTGGCGAATTATACAAGATACGGATAATACATGGCAGTTTTATAAAAGTCTGGAGCAATCAGCGCAAAGCTTTAAACCTGTCACTTATGAATCACTTTTATATTCAATAAAAAATATTTAATGTGTTGTTTTGCTAGATTGCTTGACAAAGTAATTAATATAAAAAGGAAATTATTTTATGATGGATTTATCAAAACCTATATAAAGAATAATTTTCTTATGGGACATGTATCTCAGTAAAAATTAAATACACACAGCTTTTAAATAACTAAGCGGAAGGAATTGAAATTGCTTTCTTTTCTTTTAATCAAAACTCTCTTCTTCTCCCTTTCCAGGTTTAGGTAATTCTGCCTTTTCCGGTTGCATCATCTAATCCTTTGTCTTCCCACGCTTCCTCTACTTATCGGGTGATAATTCAATCCCAGCTTCCGAATCCTTTCTCTCTCCATATTGGCTACATGCCTTCCATCTTTCTTTACACATTTCTGCTTGCAGTGTAACCGATTGAATTTAATTCCTGTCTAATGGTTGCATTTCGTATCTTATCTCCCTTAACACACCTTTTCTCTGAACTAATAAACGCCATTTCTGACGACGCCATCTGTCTAAGATCTCTTTTCCTAGGTCCTCAACATTCTGAACAATACAACAGTGTAGGAACTGCCATTACCTTATAAAATGTTAGCTGAGTGTCTTTTAACGTTTTATTCTTAAGAGTTCTTATTACTGTAGGCCTACGACAAATCCTTTCGTAAGCAATGTTGCAGCCTAATTACTGAAAATTTGAAAATAGTGAAAAACGCAAAAGCCCATGAGAGGTATCAAATTAAAGGTAATTTTAACTAGAATCTAAATATAATGTTAATTTTAAAAATTCCAAAATTACAAATTACAAAAATTCATGTGGGATATCAAATTAAAGAGAATTTTAACCAGAATCTAGAGTCAAATTATGGAAACTTCAAAATTTTGGAATCCCCAAGCCTAAAAAGAGATTAAAATTTGAAAAAATGTTAAAATCTAGCAGTGTCATACTAAAAGAAAATGTTGCCAAAATCGGAACGTTTCAAATTTTTTGCGTCTATTGTACGCTTGTATGGCCCAGTTGTTATATTACTAAAGAAATATAACCCTAGTAATCGGGATTTTTGTAATTTTCCCCATAAGTGAAAAATTATTTGATGTCGATATTTGTGTATTAATAAAATATGTACTTCGTGTGTAAAATAGTGAGAGAATTCTACAGCTCAGGGAGTATACTAGTGTTTGAAGTTTAAAGTTAACATTATCACGTATGTTACATCATCTATTAAGTAAATATTTTACAGAACTATCCTAAATTTTTTTTATATGGGTCATGGATTCTGAATGAAAAAAATACTACTGAGACGAAGTACATGATAAAAGGTATAGGAGTTATGGGATGAGGTATAATGAGAAACGTCACGAAATCTGGGAATGCAATCTTCGGTTTAATTAATAGAAGAAAGAAAATTGTGCTGATGAAGACATCTACAGCGTATGGAACAGATAAAGGCAATGAAACAAATTTTGGAAGCAAAAATTGAAAACATTAAGGAAAGGTAAGACATAAAAGGCAATGAAACAAATTTTGGAAGCAAAAATTGAAAACATTAAGGAAAAGTAAGACATAAACAAACCTGAGTTAAAACAGTGGCAAAAATACTGGAAGGAAAAGCATAACGTGGACACTTGAAAACGTACGTTAGCGAGTACTGATTTAATTTTCTAAAAAAAAATCGCTTTTCAAAATCAAATACGAATATTCTCTCACCTTTAATATTTAAAAATGTCGGTGACATGGAATGAGCAAGGCGACTGATATAGAACAAAATAGAATGAAAGAAATTTTTGAAAACTTAAAAACTAGTGAAAGTATACCCTATACTATCGTGTCAAACGTATGCAAAGACTGGTCTAAAAGGTGTGTAATTAAACCTAAATGCCTGTTAGATGATGTGAAGATTTAAGGAAGAGAATTGAATACGTTCAAATTACAAAACGCATTCCTGTATATTAATTTCATTCACATGGGCTGCCATCTACTAGCTAAACGCTCAATTCAATCACTACTACGAGATACAGCTGACAGATTGCGCTATAGTCATCACATCTGTCAAAACTGTGCTATCTGTGTGTGTGTGTGTGTGTGTGTGTGTGTGTGTGTTGTGTGTGAACAGTAGAGTACTATCGACCAATGAAAAGTCCTGTTTTCTGTATACGTGTAGTAATTACGTGATTCATGCTTACAATGTAATAACACTTGAATATCTTACTTTCGTAGATTCTGTCTTAAAAATATTAAATACACATCCTAAAAGCAATCACTTTATGTAGGACATAGCCATAATGATAACCCTGTATGACATAAGCTAAATTTCCGTACGTAGGTAACTCAGAAAGTAATTTCAAATTAATTACGCCTATTATAAATTTGTACATTTTATTTGTTACAGGTGAAAATGATTCTTCTGCCACTTCATCTGGACTACCGAGGAGCATCCAGAAGATAGAAATAACATTTAACAACCGTAGTCAAGAGGTTATGCCCGGTTTCATTCGTCAGTTGAATAAATTCGAGGATAGACTGAAGACGATTACCAGCGAGCGCCTGGATAGTGTCATTGGGAAAGTTCACACATCAGTATCGTCCATCGTTCGGTTAAAAGACAGGCTTCAGGGTTTAAGAAACAAATTTCACTGGTCGCGGCCCCGTCCTGGTACTAGAGGTCGATTAAACGCTACTACTACCTCATCGACAAAAGCCGAGAATATCAGTCGAAGTGGTGTCACAGAAAACGTCTCTGCGTCCGAGACACATGGTGATGGCGATCACGACGAGCCTCTAGCAATCGGTTATGAAGCATACATTGACGAGCTCATCCGTGGCGGTTTCATCGACGTCGAGTATACCACGAGAGCGCCTTCCGAAGAAAACACTGATACTTATTTAGATGTAGGCGACTTTGCTGAGGCTACAGAACACAGTAGTTCTACCAGTGAGTATAATAATTTTGTTAAGACAAAAGACAGTGGAAATGTGACAGATAGTGCCTCGCATCTACCTACAACGTTAGACGATACGGTAACGAAGAAACAAGCAGTCAACGCGATATCTAACGATACTAGAAAACATCCCGAAGATACTATTTCATTTAGTGAGAAAGAACGTAATTCTGGCGAAAAGCTAGAAGACGGAAGTAAAAACGATGAATCGAAAGAAGCTTTCGCTGAAAAAGATTTTCGAATTCTAACAGACGCTTTACAAGAAACTACCCAAGAGACAAGTATTGAACACAATACGACAGGAAATGACTCAATATTAATGACGCTCTTTACACCAGCGGAAAGAATTGGCTCTACTTCTCCTGACTGTATGTGTGGGTCTTACAGCAAACATCGCCATAACCTACGAAACGTTACTTCTGAAAATAAAACGCAGTATCTACAAACAACCAGTAACAAAAACACTGAAATAAACCCGTTTCAGCTGAGTAAATCGAGGAAAGATTACGTGAAGAGACAAGCTCCAGACGTGCTGGCGTTCACTTCAGAGTTAAGTCAGCCTGAAGAAAACAGCGACGAAACGAACGTGAAGGATGACTTCAGGGACGACTACGACGAAGCTAAAGACGGCCGAAACGGTGAACGACCCGGCAGCGACGATTACGAAATCCAAGAAAGCGACAATACTCACGTGGTCAGTTTAAAGAAACCGGTAAACTTTACAAGAGAAATAAAAATCTTGGACACGACGGTCGGATTCTACGCGTCCACCGTGCTGGAACTGCTGCCCTACGTCAGAGAAGGATACCTCAACAACAATTTCACAGACGAGGAAATCGAAGTCTTTAAAAACATGTTCGGAAGCATGTGGACGCTGATAAACAATACGGAATTGATCAACAACATAACCAGGATTTCGAATATCAGTGATGCTGAAGCCAACGAAGAGATTGCCAAAGCGTTCAGAGAGACTGAAACAAGTAGAGACAAAACTTTGGTGAGGAGGACGCGCTCGGTTTCAGACGACGGAAAGAAGCAGAAACGTCGGCATTCGTCTGCGAAGGGAGGAGAGAGAAAGAGATCGGAAAGACGACGAACACGAAACAAATCGAGAGATCACGGGTCGTCACCTGAAGCGACAAAACACCGAAGAAAACACAAAAGGAAACACGTGAACGAACAGCAGACAGATCGACCACAGGGTATCGATAGGAACAGATCTAAGCGTCATCCCCGCTCCCACGGCGCAGTGAATGCAACTGTTATATCCGAAGCTGCAGCAATCCTAGCGTTGTTGGCCGAAGATGGGGCTCACATACAATTGGATGATCCAGGAGAAGACGATTATTACGACGAAGGAGACGATTATACGTACGACGACAACTACGATGCTGGAGGAAATCAGTACTATTACGATGACGAAGACATGTCAGCGGAGTTAGCCGAGTACTACAACAATCATGACGATGCGTCTGTACGTGAACTTATCAAGCTGGCGTCAAGACACAGAGACAGAAAAGCGAAAACCAAAAACGGCACAAACGAGACACTCACGTCGAGAAGGAAGTGAGATGGGTTTTCCGAGCACACGAATCTCAAACTAAAACATGCGCAACCTAACACGTGAGTGTTTGAAATTGAAACTTGCACTCAGTTATAAATTTCTGAAACGTTTCTGGAGTTTATTTGTGTCGAAAGATGGCAATTCAGAATAATTGTATTAGACTTCTGGTGTGTGTGTGTGTGCGCGCGCGTGAAATAGGCCTAAGTTATAGCCTATATCTGTATAAAAAAATACTTCAAAAACTTAAACAACATTAAAAAATCCTGTTGTTAGAAAAACTCAATTAAACTCAGCCTAATAGACAAGTTTAAGGTTAAACTTTAAAAAGTTAATAGAAATATAATTAATTATGTTTCCGAAATTAAATACTTAAAAATAAGGCATAGGCATATTTGAAGTGCGCTTCCTCTGTTTTTTGTAATTATTCAATTGTAATTCAAATCTAATTATTCAAGTTTATGCTATTGTAATTTATAATATGAAGAGAATTTGAAGAGAATTTTTAAACACTAGCGATAATTAGTAAAATTAGTAAAGTTTGTGTGTGTGTGCTTGTATGTAAGTATCTATTTATGAGTGTATGAGTACGTCTGTCGGGGTGGGGTATTTGTTATGTAGGCCTATAGGATATTATCCGCTTGTTATAAAATTGTGCTTTATTGATATTTTATTGCAGTTTATGTTGTTCTGCCTTACAGTGACGGTTTCTGTTACTGTTGTTAATTTTATGTTTCTCGTATAATTTATTAAGTCTGCTTGAGATTTTTATTTTATGTTGTTTACTTTTGTGGTCATAAACCATAAAAATTGAATGTATAAGTATGAATGTATAATACTTATATATAATTCAATGTGTAAAAATTGAACGCGCGCGCGTGCATACACACACACAATCATCATCGTTATCAGTAGTTACCTGCCCCATTCCTCTACAATGATTCTTCGTTGGCTTCTCTATCATTGTCCAGTGTCTACCACAGTACATCAATAGATCATCTCCTTCTCTTACAAAGGACCTATTCGATGGCTTCTTTACTCCAACTCTTGGCCCTTGAACCGATATAACGAAGTTCAAACTACCAAAAATTTAATTTCCACGTCTGCATTAATACGTCTTCTGTATTCTTAAGGGACATACCTAGGCCTATCTGTTCAGTTTGTTCTGAGTTTCAGGCAATTTTCAATGCCTGTATGGTGTCTGTGTAATGATCAGGCGGTTGGAGTGTAGCTGCTTATGGATAAAATACTCTTTGAATAATTACAGTTCTATTCTATGGGAGATCGGAAGAGAGATTTATGGAGGATACCGATGAGTTAGAGAAGGTAACTACGAATTATCAAAAGGCGTAAAACCTCTTCTTTCAACCATTTGAAACACAGTGTTTGACTGTTGTCGTTTCTGGAATATCTTAAATATAAAACTATGCTTAACAGAAAAAGGAAAATTATTTTTTTATAGTTGTGGGAAATTCATTCTTATAACTGGTGATAAATTTTTCTGATTGCTCCCACCCGTTCTAGTCGATTTTAGTATTTAAGAACTGTGTTGTTGACTATCAGCAGTTGTTGTAAGTTGTGTAAGTTGAATATCGTTTTATTGGTTATCATATCTTTTATCTTCGACCATAGGTTGCAGGGAGTACAACTCTGTAGTTCTATCCTCTATGGTATACGAAGAAAAACTGGACATAAACTGAAATCGTCATGTCACTTCTCCCTGTTCAAAGATGCACTTCTTATCCATCTCTGTAGTATGTACGAAGAGAAACTGGACATATATTGAAATCGTCATGTCACCTCTCCCTGTTCAAAGCTGCACTTCTTGTCCATCTCTGTAGTATGTACGAAGAGAAACTGGTCATAAACTGAAATCGTCATGTCACCTCTCCCTCTTCAAAGCTGCACTTCTTGTCCATCTCTGTAGTATGTACGAAGAGAAACTGGTCATAAACTGAAATCGTCATGTCACCTCTCCCTCTTCAAAGCTGCACTTCTTGTCCATCTCTGTAGTATGTACGAAGAGAAACTGGTCATATATTGAGATCGTCATGTCACCTCTCCCTGTTCAAAGCTGCACTTCTTGTCCATCTCTGTAGTATGTACGAAGAGAAACTGGTCATAAACTGAAATCGTCATGTCACCTCTCCCTCTTCAAAGCTGCACTTCTTGTCCATCTCTGTAGTATGTACGAAGAGAAACTGGTCATAAACTGAAATCGTCATGTCACCTCTCCCTCTTCAAAGCTGCACTTCTTGTCTATCTCTGTAGTATGTACGAAGAGAAACTGGTCATATATTGAAAACGTCATGTCACCTCTCCCTGTTCAAAGCTGCACTTCTTGTCCATCTCTGTAGTATGTACGAAGAGAAACTGGTCATAAACTGAAATCGTCATGTCACCTCTCCCTGTTCAAAGCTGCACTTCTTGTCCATCTCTGTAGTATGTACGAAGAGAAACTGGTCATAAACTGAAATCGTCATGTCACCTCTCCCTCTTCAAAGCTGCACTTCTTGTCCATCTCTGTAGTATGTACGAAGAGAAACTGGTCATATATTGAGATCGTCATGTCACCTCTCCCTGTTCAAAGCTGCACTTCTTGTCCATCTCTGTAGTATGTACGAAGAGAAACTGGTCATAAACTGAAATCGTCATGTCACCTCTCCCTCTTCAAAGCTGCACTTCTTGTCCATCTCTGTAGTATGTACGAAGAGAAACTGGTCATAAACTGAAATCGTCATGTCACCTCTCCCTCTTCAAAGCTGCACTTCTTGTCTATCTCTGTAGTATGTACGAAGAGAAACTGGTCATATATTGAAATCGTCATGTCACCTCTCCCTGTTCAAAGCTGCACTTCTTGTCCATCTCTGTAGTATGTACGAAGAGAAACTGGTCATAAACTGAAATCGTCATGTCACCTCTCCCTCTTCAAAGCTGCACTTCTTGTCCATCTCTGTAGTATGTACGAAGAGAAACTGGTCATAAACTGAAATCGTCATGTCACCTCTCCCTCTTCAAAGCTGCACTTCTTGTCCATCTCTGTAGTATGTACGAAGAGAAACTGGTCATAAACTGAAATCGTCATGTCACCTCTCCCTGTTCAAAGCTGCACTTCTTGTCCATCTCTGTAGTATGTACGAAGAGAAACTGGTCATAAACTGAAATCGTCATGTCACCTCTCCCTCTTCAAAGCTGCACTTCTTGTCCATCTCTGTAGTATGTACGAAGAGAAACTGGTCATAAACTGAAATCGTCATGTCACCTCTCCCTCTTCAAAGCTGCACTTCTTGTCCATCTCTGTAGTATGTACGAAGAGAAACTGGTCATAAACTGAAATCGTCATGTCACCTCTCCCTGTTCAAAGCTGCACTTCTTGTCCATCTCTGTAGTATGTACGAAGAGAAACTGGTCATAAACTGAAATCGTCATGTCACCTCTCCCTGTTCAAAGCTGCACTTCTTGTCCATCTCTGTAGTATGTACGAAGAGAAACTGGTCATAAACTGAAATCGTCATGTCACCTCTCCCTGTTCAAAGCTGCACTTCTTGTCCATCTCTGTAGTATGTACGAAGAGAAACTGGTCATATATTGAGATCGTCATGTCACCTCTCCCTGTTCAAAGCTGCACTTCTTGTCCATCTCTGTAGTATGTACGAAGAGAAACTGGTCATAAACTGAAATCGTCATGTCACCTCTCCCTGTTCAAAGCTGCACTTCTTGTCCATCTCTGTAGTATGTACGAAGAGAAACTGGTCATAAACTGAAATCGTCATGTCACCTCTCCCTCTTCAAAGCTGCACTTCTTGTCCATCTCTGTAGTATGTACGAAGAGAAACTGGTCATATATTGAGATCGTCATGTCACCTCTCCCTGTTCAAAGCTGCACTTCTTGTCCATCTCTGTAGTATGTACGAAGAGAAACTGGTCATAAACTGAAATCGTCATGTCACCTCTCCCTCTTCAAAGCTGCACTTCTTGTCCATCTCTGTAGTATGTACGAAGAGAAACTGGTCATAAACTGAAATCGTCATGTCACCTCTCCCTCTTCAAAGCTGCACTTCTTGTCCATCTCTGTAGTATGTACGAAGAGAAACTGGTCATAAACTGAAATCGTCATGTCACCTCTCCCTGTTCAAAGCTGCACTTCTTGTCCATCTCTGTAGTATGTACGAAGAGAAACTGGTCATAAACTGAAATCGTCATGTCACCTCTCCCTCTTCAAAGCTGCACTTCTTGTCCATCTCTGTAGTATGTACGAAGAGAAACTGGTCATAAACTGAAATCGTCATGTCACCTCTCCCTCTTCAAAGCTGCACTTCTTGTCCATCTCTGTAGTATGTACGAAGAGAAACTGGTCATAAACTGAAATCGTCATGTCACCTCTCCCTGTTCAAAGCTGCACTTCTTGTCCATCTCTGTAGTATGTACGAAGAGAAACTGGTCATAAACTGAAATCGTCATGTCACCTCTCCCTGTTCAAAGCTGCACTTCTTGTCCATCTCTGTAGTATGTACGAAGAGAAACTGGTCATAAACTGAAATCGTCATGTCACCTCTCCCTGTTCAAAGCTGCACTTCTTGTCCATCTCTGTAGTACGTACGAAGAGAAACTGGTCATAAACTGAAATCGTCATGTCACCTCTCCCTGTTCAAAGATGCACTTCTTATCCATCTCTGTAGTATGTACGAAGAGAAACTGGACATACCTTGCGCCAAGAGCAATCGATTTTCATCCATCTGCTTTGACCTGTATGATTACAACAAAGCGGGTTGTAGCTACTTTTAGTAATTTTAATGAAAAATATAAACCAAAAAATTTTGGTATACCGTACCGTTTAATTTTTGTATACTGTTTTTAAGTAAATTGTGCATGAACGTATGTGGATATGTCCCCAGATAGTGACAACGGAAATGAGACATTTAAATTTTGGATATGTCAAAGACTTCACAAAATGTCGTGGACGCCTAAAGTGTCGATTACTGAAGTCTTACGTACAGATGACAAAGACGATGAACTATTTTTAGTATTCACAAAAAGACAATTACAGTACTTTGGTCATGTTTTGCGAGACCCAGATATTAAGTTCTAAACGTCATACATATACTCATAACTCATTCTATAAGTTCTATAAAATCGAAGTCTGAACATCTTTTGGACGAAAGAGAATTTTGTCAACGAGAAAAACCTGCGAGAATGGTTTCATTGCACATCAATGTAGCCCACTTTTTCGAAGATCTGGATGGCCATCACTGCACTGTAGTAAGAAAGGTATTGGTAGACATGATAACGAGATTCAGTTTATTTCGCCAGTTTGCTCAACCAGTATCCGACAAGCAACACAACTGCGCAAACGCTATTACGTACAAAATTAATACTCGTAACGAATCGACGCGGTTATGACACTGATGTATTAATTTATTTCGCGTGCAAACCGCCATCGTAGTTTAGTTGCCGCTTGTGAGTCTATTAAAATTCCTGAAACAGTTCCAGCCCAGCAGTGTGTGTGTGTGTGTGTGTGTGTGCGACAGGTGCAAATTGTGTGTACGCGCACACTTGTATCAACAGCAGACTGCGCCATAATGCCGGCAGCCGCAGCCAACTCTACTACACTCGTATGACGAAACAATGAATTTCACTGTTAATTGCCGCAAAAAGAATACTATGGACCTGATTATTTATACTGACAACGGGTAAACGTACGTTTATAGTTCATCGAACAACTGGGAGAAATCATGAAAAATGACACCTGCATAAAAACACAGTCTTATGTATTTTTAAGTACAGTATTTAATCTGGCTACTGTTTATATTTTTTCCGTTGTGCTTTGTGTGATCACACACTAGGCCTATAGACTATCGCCTTATGGTGCCGTCTCGCGGAGAAGGTTGGCAATCATCGCGACTATCCGGACCTTCAATAGGCCTACACCCGCCCTGATCAAGTCTACTGATAACCGATGGTAACTTTCACTCAGGCTTCCTGTCCACGGAATTCTTATTTGTGGACATTCTGTCTTCGACTTCACCGAAGTACGAATTCAAGAATTTCATATTTGGCTCCCCATGAAACATGCCCAAAGTACTCCAAATTCTCTTCTGAATACTAACATAAATCAGTTAGTCTTTCCTAGTTAACCACCTGTAAGATTTCGCTATTTGACGCTTTCGGTACCCTTTGCGTAGCCTGTCGATGTATCCAAATTAAAAAAACCTGAATTCCGTTCATGCTGTTTCTCCTAAGAGGGCAAATCACTGTACCATAGTACAAGATCGAAAATAGGGCTCAAGTGGGCAAATCACTGTACCATAGTACAAGATCGAAAATAGGGCTCAAGCCCCATTCTAAGGGCCTCAAGCTAAGACTTTTATCACTGAGCAGCGTCTTCATTTTTATAGTTTTTACCAGTGGCATAACTACGGGAGGGAGAATCAGAGGATCTACCCCTCCCCAGAGCTATTAAAAATTTCAGTGAAATTCCATAATCCCTGGCCTATTTGTAAACCAATTGCATGTGTAAAATAAGGCTTATTTATAATTGTATGGCCTAAATAATTGTATGGGAAGAATCTTGAATATTTCATTTGTCCTGAGGAAATGGGAAGTCCAACTTTAAAGCTAGTCTAATCCTTCTAGAATGCTAGAAGCTAGTCTTATCCCCCCCCAATAAACTAGTCTGGCCCCCTTCCCCCAGGAACAGCTCCTTGTTTTGCCACTGATTCTTACCAATTCTATTCGCTTATACACATCAGCAGTACGATTATTCTCTAGATTTGTTCGTAAATACTAACTCACACATAACATCTTGTTACTAGTGGACAATTGAGAAATTTTTTCTAAAAGCATTTTTTCTATATTTTGTGGCAAACCGTTCTTCCCAATATTTTCTTTAACGCATTACTTTCACTTTAATTTAATATCCATTGTCTGCCTAACTATTTACCATTATGTTCAAAGAGGTTTCACAGTACTGTATTTCACAGGCTGGTTTCTAATACTTGCAACACTAGAATAAGTATGTGCAGATTTTACTTCGTTCAATTTAATTCTTTATGTTTTTTATGTTAAATAACTTCGTATAAAATAATTCGATAATAATATTTCACAATAATAGTTACAATACAATTATTACAAAGATAATAATAATATTAGTAGTAACACTATTATTATTATTATCATTACTGTTAATTACAATAATTATTATTAGTAATTATACAATTACTACTAATAAATAATAATAGTTGTTACTATAACAACATTATAGTAAATGTACGAGGGCACAAATAATGATTTTGAAATCGTTGTGACGATGCTACTGCTGCTGCTGCTTATGATGATGATAACTTGATGCATTAATGTTTTTCTTGTTAAATAATAAAGTATTTTGTTGTTAAATATACGTGTGTGCTCACGCACTAAAAATTGTACAAAGCGAGGAGAGAGAGAGAGAGAGAGAGAGAGAATACAGACAGACAATATTCTGAGTTTGTCTAGTGTGCCCGATTTGCATCTACAGTTGTGACGCATGTACGTGGTAAATTTACACACTTACATGTGAGTGTTAGTGCACGCGCACCTCGATAGGTTTAGTGGTATACCATGAAAAATTTTCATTTGCTTTTAAGGTTTTAAATATCATTAATATTCCGTGATCTGTTGCCTTTCCTAAAGCACTTCCACCATGTCTGATGTATAGTCTAACGTCCATAAATAGTTACAATTTAATAGGAAGTAATATTCAAGATACTTCAGCACACATAACTGTATAACTAGTTTCAAATACAGTATTAATAATCATTACATATTATTTTGATAGTTTTATTAACGCAAACTGTAATGTTATTCCGACAGGCCTAAGAAAAATTATGTTCATTGTTTTCAAAAATCTTTATGGACCTAGATTTTCTTATATAGGCCTAAGTATTTTATATACGATATTGTAAATTTGAATGTACATAAATGTTATATATTGTAAATACTAAATATTTTTTAAATAAAAGTTTTGTATACAAAAATATTTACGTTTCACAGATTATTATCCCTTTTTTATTCGATCCTGACGAGCGTTCTGTTCACGCTGTACTTTTCCTTGGACCGGCTTCTCCCTCAACCCTTACGCCTACTACGTACAACGGACATCTTCCTATTCATTGTGTCAAAGGGTTTTCGATTGCCGTGCAGACTGTCCCAGTTTCACAGTTTCAGTTTGCATACTTACAGTCAGTTTTTTTTTTCTATCACCGGTCTCTCAAGTGAAAAATTATAAAATATAAGTGAGTGGAAGAGTATAGACCGAAATATACGAGACCAAGACCATATAAGAAGTCGTTTACTCATTCCTCTCATTTATCCATGAGTGGTAGGAACACTGTCCATAATTTACTTTCGAGCACTGTCACAGGCCACACATACGCTAACACTAACACACGTAGGCCTATAAGACACTGATTACCACATTCCCCACAGGCTATTCTTCTGTTAACGCTTAACCCTAGACGTCTTACATTTTCGTAAAGAAAATACTTTCATGGCATTGTATCAATAACCAAGAATGTAGTACCATACCGAAGAATACTTACTACTAAAAAAACTATAGTCTTCTTATTTCTCTTTTTCTTTTCCTTCTCTTAATTAAGGACATTCTTCTGTTATTACCAACTTTACCACACACAGTATAATATCTCCTATCATTCTTGGTCGTCCAAGTCTTCTTTTCACTTTTTGCCGATTATCTCTGCCTCGTCGTGTTTTGCCCATTATTCTTCTCAACGTATTAACTTCAGCGACATTTATTTGTCTTATGGTTGTTGAAGTTTCTGCACCATACGTCAGTATACATCTCACTGACCTTTCATACATTCTTGTTTTTATTTTCAAACTTACTAATGTATTGTTCCCGATAACGTCCTCTACATCCTGATAGCCTTTTTGGGTTTGTGATTTCATAGCTTATTTCCTTATCAGTTGAACCGAAGTTAAGCCCTAGAAAGCTGACTTCCATTATATACTCCACAACTTCATCACTGACTTGCATCCCACTGGTGTTGCACCAATAATCATAGTTTTAGTTTTAGTGTGTAGAAATCACCAAATTATGTTTGTTTGCACACTTCGTTAACCAGTGAACTAATGAAAACTGTAGTGACTGGAAAACTATAGTTTGATCTTGCCGTTTTCGCTTGAAGTACTTACTTTGAAGTACTAATGGCATGGTTGATCTTTACTTATCTGTACGCCTGTGGATGCTTATAAACACGATAAGTGCAGAACGGTATGATAAACAAAGGTTTTAAAATATATAAACACTTGGTACGTTTCACAGTTTTTATTGTGAAACGTAAACAGTAAATTGTTTCACCAACTGCCCAACGAGTCATCAATAAATATCGTGAAAAGGTATGATAAACTTTTAGAAGCAACTTTTATTTCACAATTTTCAGTTTTATGAAATCCACATTGTGGAGGTTAATGTAGATAAATTTTCGCTCTCTTTTTGTGAGAATTTGAGACTAATTTTCATCATTTCTTTGTAGCTGCGTTAGTTTCTGAACATATTGATTGTGACTGTAACTTATGAAAATTTCTAAGGAATGTTAAATACGTTTTGACTTTCTGCTTTAAACGTTCAGTTACTATAAAAGACAGTTTTCTTTCTAAAACATAAAAACTAGTAAGTGATTATCTGATCTATAGAAACTATCTTCAGATATGCAGAAAATTTAGCTACATATCGTTGACAGTTACTCAGACAATCAGACTACATCATCGCGTTGAATTCCTTTCTACACGTTAAATCAAGTGAAATATAACTTAACAGTGGCTAAATGAAAACGAATTAAATAGTATTTGGCTTTAAACGTCGGGCGTGCGAATGAACTCACGTGTACTGCAGCGTAGAACATTGCATAGCGAACTATTTCGATTAAGGCATATCTCCTGATGCTGTTATTGCTACTTACAGGAAGATTTTGCAGTTTACGTCTAAAACTGAAGTGGCTTTTGAGTCAGCTGTCAGGTTAATAGTCACTTGATTTTTGTATGGTCACATTTCTTAAAGCGTTCCAATAACAAACCCAGCAATGATTACTCGTCATTTACAGGGACAGTTCATATTGCACAGGAGGTCCTAACTAATCCTGTTAAAACATCCAAATTTTGCTGATACCTAAAGACTGAATAACAGGCCTATCAGTAAAAAGTGATTCCTATTGGCCTTAAAACGTAAACGATCCCGCGCGCGCCAAATCCGTTTGGCTGAAACACAATAAACCTGTTTTGAAAGTAGCATTTTGTCCATTAATGCAAGTCAGTTTTGAGAGCACGCTCAGTTCCAGCACCTTCCGTCAGCGAATGTCAACCATTCACCACGTTCTAATGTTTTACTCAATTTATTTAAGTAATAGTGGTTGTATGTAAAATACACACATGCAAGCACGCACATACAAAAACTCCATGAATAGAAGCCTCCTTACATTGAATAAATTGAATATTGTGAATATTGTATCGTCTGCTAAATCACATGCGATTAATTTTATATTAAATTGCTAATATTGGTAGCATAAGTAATTCAAACAAAATTTGAATTAATAACACAAAATTTATAATGTTAATGAACTCACATACTTATATCTTTGATAAGGATTTTATTAATAAATATATTAATATATTGTATATAGTATTTTAAATTTTAAGAAAGAAATTAAATTTATCATCCTCTAATCTCAGACTTCCCACATTCATTGTGTTTGTCAAACAGCGCATGATCTATCTTCGTGCTGTTCAAGCCCTAAGTGGCCCTACCCGATGGATGTTGAGAGTTGGTAGAATGAACTTCCAAACCTAAATTAAGTGGTTACACATATCTACACGTCTAATATAAACTTTCTATCTATATAGTAAGTATATATTATAAACCTTTTATAATTTAGTAAATATCTAGGCCTATATACAGATAATATCCATTTATAGTTAGTACACGACAATTAGTACACTACGACTGAACACATATAGGCCTAGTGTATGTAGTGTATTCATGTAGTGAATGAATTACACTACCATGTTACTCTCAAGAGTTGTATCTGATCTTTGTTTGCTGCAAAAGGGTAATGCACAGGGTGTAAGACGTACATCACCGTAGTAATGGCAGGTGTGAAAGCCAGTCCTCTGAATCGTAACTTAGACTTAATTGAGTTACTAGATAGTAGTTCTGATACGTACATACTTTGTGTATAATCGTTGTTGGTCTTCTATTAGAGAAGTGAACAACGACATCTGGCTGGTTCTTAATTCAAACGTTTGAGTTCTTACAAAACGTTCGGGACTAATATTTTACTCATTGTTAGTACTGTGTTCTTGAAAGCTAATTCTTGGACTCCTTAGAAGAACGCAGCGTAAAATTTCAGCCACTACAATAAGACATGTATTAACGCGAGATCTGTTCAGAATGGTGGTAATAAAATTGAAGTTTTTAAGCATAAAGATATGAAAATGATATTACATAGTTCATACAGAAACGTTTTATTCCGTGAAATATTGCTCCTAAAGAAACATTTACTTACATTGTAATATTATTAAAAATATTACAAATAAAAATAAAAATAAAATAATAATTTTATTGGTATGATATATATAATTGATGAACGTTTTAATAAGCTCCACGTTGGAAACGCCAATTTGTAATATTATTTAAATATTACATATATAATAAAAATTGAAATTAAAAATAATTTATATAGAGATATCTTGTGTGTGTATCTTCTTGTGTGTGTGATAACACTGGTATTGTGCTCTTCCTTTAGCCCCACTAGTTGGGCTAGTCAAATTGTGATATAATTTCAAATGTAATAATAAATAGAATATAGAAATATTGATGATAAGAGTATGTTATAACTAAGTGTGTTGGATTGATAAATAACAAATATATCAAACTTTAAAAATTTTGCAAATATTTTTTCTTGTGCTTGTATCGAATTTGACTGAATAATTTAATTTAATTAATTGATAATTAATTAATTATTTGAGTTTGTAATTTCCTCCTATATCTATTCTCTCAATGTGAATTATGTTTTTGCTTAATAAAAAATAATAACATTAATAGTAGAAATAAAAACAATGCTGGTAACTGAATACTGATTTGCGTTTATTCATTCAAAATTGTGCGCCAGTCAGACTGCGCATGTCCCAGGCACTGGCAAATATTCGCCACAGTCGGCAATGAGAAAAATCAACAGATATATTTTTTTTACAAGTTTAAATTTATGGTTCTTTTAACGAGTCGAAATGGTCAGAGGGCAAGGAACAAGATACATTTAACAGGTATTCTTAAACTAAATGTTAACATCTGAAATAGAACAGAATTATTATTACAATTGTCAATTAGAAAGAAATTATTTAAAATTCGAACCAAGTCGAAGAAATGACGTCACTTTGCTCCAGGAAGCACTGCACCGTCTATGTGAGAAATTCAGCAATGGCCGCCGTCTGCTTGGTTTTAATCTGCTATGACGCCGTTGGAATCGAAGATCTTCTCCCACAGAAATAAAACGATGTTCCCTTTTCCTGCGAAGTGGTGTTGTTCCAAAATATAGTGTTGAATGTCCCCTCGTCGTCTGCGATGTCGAATTCTGGATGGATCTCTTGTGTAGTGTAGTGTTCAAATATGCGTGTTGGTTTTGTGAATTTGTTCCAAAAATTGATCAAAATGGCTGTCGATTTCTGGCGTTAAGTTTTATGGTGTTATTCTGTGTTTTTTGGAAACTTGTGAAGTGTTAGACATAGATAAATAATGTTATTTCACTTGTTAGTTCATCTCCGTTACACGCCACATAACCACACTTGGTTTTAATATAAATTATTTGGTTTTCAAAACTCCACTAATACATTTTTCAACTGTTCAGCTTTGCGATTAACAATAGACTAAACGACGCAACGTCGTCGTTTTAGGGCAATTTGTGGTATGTCTTTTTCCTCTTCATATTGTTTAATTATAAAATATCTGTCTAAGACTTGTTTCACTATCTAACTATACATAACAAGTTTTCTTATTTTTTACTGTATTTCCCATATTTCTTAATTTTACATGAATCTAACTATTCAGTAATATTGATTATTTAATTTTACATCTTTTGATATATAGCTGGGTTTGTTTCAAACTCATTTAAGCCCAAAAATTACAATTTTGCATAATAATTGCATGTCCCATATTTTGTACAAATTCAGTGTTTTAAAGGTTTTTATTTGTTTTTTCGGCATAATATTTCCATGGAATATACCTAGTAACTCCGTAATTACTTTGTTGTTAATAATTTGGTTATTAAAACATTTCAATATTGATTAATTTGCTGTTTAGTCTGATTTGATTACTATCATAAGCCTATTTTTGACTGTTTCCAAAAGAAGTTAGTTTTCTTTCTTTTGTCATTCTATTTGCTATTAACTGTATCTGTATTAATTATATTTTCAATTTCTGTATTGTATGTATTGAATTCTATTCCTATTACATAGATTAATTCTTTGATAGATAGTTTTTTTTTTTTTTTTTGGTTTATAGGCCATTCTGTGTTTACAAACATAGTGTCTTGGTGGGTCTGTTTGTACATTATACATGGTTTACTGATTTGAATAAAACTATTACATTTTTATGCCCTACTTGCCTCTCTGACTTACACAATGGAAAATTAAATGACATGATTTTAATTACAATAGAATATCTTGTATCTACTAAACTTTCTTCATACTAATAACATCATTGAACCATAACATGAACATCTTATGCCTAATTTTAACAAAAACATCTTATTATCAACTATTTTCCATATATCACCTAATTTTAACAAAAACATCTTATTCCTATTATTTTTTCCTGTATCATCAAATGATAACAACATAGCTTATCCTAGACATAATTTAATTAGAAAACATAAAAAACTCCTATTACTAGTAACACTGTCAGTCACTAATTGTCTTGTGTATGTATTATTCTTATGAAAACACTTTAACTGTGATAATAAAAAAAAACCTCGTGTATCTATTTACACCTTACATCTAAAATATTATTTAATTAATAATAAATAATAAATATCTTAATATTAGGCATACCTTCAGTTATGAACCGTCCTTTGGTATTTTTGTCCTCACCATTTATTTAGTTATAATTAAAGAAAACATTTTATATGTAATAGTCCTTCTTATATCTAATTTAAAACTCTTATTACTAGTAATGTTGTCAGTCCTTAGACCGTCTTTCATTTCAATGGTTTTATTATTATTATTCTACACTCATGGTAGTCTTTTTATAATACTTAAACCTCATTGAAGATTTTTTCATAGATTTTTTAACTATGTTTCTCACTGTACACTCTGTAGTTCCTTAATTTTGTTATCTCACTTCACTTTATTGTATTCTACACTCTGGTAGTCTTTTTAGTGAGTTCTACTCTATGGTAGTCTCTTTTGACATATTTTTTGACATGTTACACTTACAACTAATATACAATTTGTTTTTATAGTATTGTATCTTGTAACTTGTTTGGGGTTTACCTATATCGGTTTCAATTTTGTCTCATGGTATTTAATATATGATTAACATTTTGTTTTGGCATATCTCTTCCTGGTTCTGGTCTCTGTTGGAATCTTGATATGTTTCGTCCCTTCTTCAAATATCACATTAGTAGTTTCCTTATTAAAATGGTTTCATGACAGATTATTTCCTTTTTTATGGTCCTTCCCTTTTTGTACTGCTTCCCCAATCTACTGGGTATACTGCTGGTTTAACTGGTTTTTTCATAGTAGGTTATTTTAATTAATGGTTTTCTTTATTATCTTCCATTTTTATTAACATTTTATAGACTTAATTATACAGTTTCTAGGGTAATCCTTAAACAATTTATTCTTCTCACTCACTATGGAACTTTCTCTTTTATTCATGTAACATTAATTCAAATGTTTAGTGTGATAATTTTGTTATGTTACATATGCTCTCCTGTAAAAGTGATTAGTTCAGATCATACTCTGTATGGATGAAATAATTACTACTAATTCTTTTGTATTTAAATTTTCTCCGTGATTACATGTTTTCACTTTATATACCTTCTTTTTCCACCATTGCTTCCTCTCAGCTGATGTGTATCTCCTTCATTAGTTTCTTTTTTCATTGATAAGTGATCTTCAATCTTGTGTATAACATTATCATTTTATATTCCTTCTTATTTGGTGCTTCCTCACCAGTATGTTTACTCCCTAACATTCCCTAACAAATTAATTGGAACAGTTCAGAGTGGCACTTTTGGCTTCAATCCCTGCTGTCCAATACTTCAATTGAGCCCAGAGGTATTATCATCTCTGCTCAACACATAAGACTGATGGCATTTTCTACATCCAGTCATAAAAATAAATAAACAGTAAAAGTAGTCATTTTTGACTAAAATAAACATCTTTAGATTCTTCACTTCATAATACGTTATATTAATTAATACTTTTATACACTTGACTCTTCTTCTCTCTTAAAGCTTATTCCATATTAGGTGGTTTAGGTATGTGGTATAATATACATTTCATCATGTTTACATAGTAAGTAGTATTTATATTTACTCTTTCTACCATCTGGTATCCATTGAGTTACTTTTATTGCTCATGGTATAACATGAATTAATTCTTTATCACTTTCACTATAACAGTGGTTGTTGTAACAGCATTATCATTATTAGTATCAGGTTTTTGTTTTTTGGTTTCTGGTCTCACTATTTGGTCTTTAGTGAGCTGGTCCTTCTTCATTGTTCCATTTTGATTAAATTATTTTCTTTGTGAGTTTGGTTAATTTGTTTCGATTAAGTCATATGACATTCTGGTTTCCTTTCTCCCTTAGAATTTTGTATCTCTTTCTTACAAAATCTTTTTTCATATTTCAGAGTTATTTCTCATCATTTGTATGAGTAATGATGTGAGTTTACTGTTTTTTTTTTTATTTTAGACATTTTTATTCAACTACATTCTTTCTTATTCATAGTTGTTTTTCAAATATTTTGGTATAAGTTGTACTTATTATTGTTTTGAATTTTGAAATTATTATTCCTCAAAATTCTTTTTTCATTCATTCATAATAGTCTTTGAATGTTTGTGTAAGTGGTACTTACTAATTATTTTGAATTTGGACAATTATTATCTGCATCCAAATTCTTTTTACTTGCATAATAGTCTTTGAATATTGGTGTAGCTTGTACTTACTATTGCTTTTGAATTTTGAAGCTTATTATGTTCAAAATTCTTTTTATTTATTCACAATAATCCTTCAAATGTTTTGTTGTAAGTTGTACTTACTGATTTTTGAATTTTGTAATTTTATTCTTATCAAAATTCTTATTTTGTTCACAATATTCTTTCTGATACTTGGTGTAAGTTGTTCTTACTAATTTTTGAATTTGGTAATTGTTTATTCTTACCAAAATTCTTATTTCATCATTCATAGTTTTAACTCACAATTATGAGTCCTCCAAATATTTTTTAATGGACAACTGATTATAAGTTCCTTTTACTTTATTCGAAATGATATCCTTTAGTACATATGTATTATTATTATTGTTTTTAATAATCAGGTATGGGCCGGTATACAGCAGTAATAACTTTTTGGTAATGCCTTCCAAAGTACTGGGTAATTCCCTGTTTTTTAGCAGTACCTTTTCTCCGACTTCATAGCTTATTATTTTCTTAACAGCCTTTTGATATTTGTTCTTGCGCCTTTCCTGGTCTTCAGCCAATTTATTGTAGAATCTGATTCGATTGAATTTGTATTCTTGACTCCTGGGGAACTCTATTATGTCTTGTATTTCTCTCGGAGGTGGTCTTTCATACATTGCCGTGTATGGCGTGGTACCAATAGTGGTGTGATATGACAAATTAAGGAATTCTTCAGTCGCTAATAAATATTCTTGCCACTTCTTTTGTTGATTATAGCAATAAGTTCGTAATATTCTTCCGACCTCTCGCAGTACCCTCTCCGCTGGATTGCTGCTGGGGTGGTAGACAGACGTCTTGTATGTCTTAATGCCCAGTGTATTCAGAGTGTTTCTCCACCGCCAACCCTTAAATTGCGTTCCATGGTCGGTGATTATGGATGTCGGGCTTCCTACCTCTGGAATGTAATGATTTGTTATTATTTCTAGAGTCTTCAGAGTGGTGGCTCTGTTCACAGGGTATAGTTTTGTAAATTTTGTAAAATGATCCATCATAATAACAATATACTTGTATCGATGGCGTCCGCCACTGCGGGGAAATGGACCACATATGTCCAGAAAGACCTTTTCCAGTTTGGCTTGTGAGGTAATCGGTATCATCATACCTTCCTTTCTCTCATTGTTGGTTTTCACCAATTGACATATCATACAGGTTTTAAGGTAGTTTCTAGTTTTTCTATTGATACTTTTTATGTGACAATTCTCTTCTATTGCCTTGATCACCTTCATGGCTCCCATGTGACCGTATCGTAGGTGATAGTCCAGGATGATATCCCTTTCGATTGTAGTAGGGATCATGATCTTCCAAACGTCTTCGTCAAGGGATGTCTTGATGAATAAAATCCCATTATGTATACAATAAAATTTGTTTATTGTGTCATCTTGGTTGGAGAGACGAAGTTTAATAGAGTTTAACTTCGGATCGGACTGCTGGTGTTTGCTGATGTCCTGCACTATCTTCTCTAAATCAGATCTGACCTTAATAATGTTATAGATTTTCAAAATGCTCTCCTTTTCGCCTTCGAATGTTTGTTCTTCGAGATTCACTCTTGACAATACGTCGGCTACTACATTTTTACTCCCAGGAACATACTCCCACTGTATATCGTATTCCTGCAGGGCGAGTACCCATCTGGTCAATCTACCATGGCTTAATTTGCATCTTCTTAGAAATGATATTGACTTGTGATCTGTTCGGACGGTCACTGGATATCCGAGGATATACGTCCGAAACTTCCCGCAGGCAAAGACTACACTTAGCAGTTCTTTCTCCGTCACATTATAGTTCTTCTCACACTGATTAAGGGTTCTGCTAGCAAAGCTCACTACTAGATGGTTTCCACTTTCATCTTCTTGGTACAGTGTTGAACCCAAGCTAATATTACTAGCGTCACAGTTTAGAAAGAAGGGTCGGTTAAAATCTGGATGGTTGAGCATTACTGCATCTAAGAATTTCTCTTTAATTGATTTGAAAGTCTCGTCTTGTTCTTGATCCCATCGCCATTTATTCTTGGACGATAACTGGTACTGAAACTGGGCTGTTAGTTCGGAATAATTATTCTGGAACTTCCTATAATAGTTACATAGGCCCAAAAATGATTGTAGTTGCCTTCTGTTTTTTGGTGTAGGGAATCGTTGTATGGCGTCTACCTTTTCTGTTGATGGTGTTATTCCTTGACTGTTTAGCTGGAAACCCAGGAATTGAACTTCTTTAGCTATAAGCTTGGACTTGTCCAGTTTAAGGGTGACATTATTTTCAGCAAGCTTCTTCAAAACATACTCCACACGATAACAGTGTTCCTCCCAGCTGGTTGATGTTATTAGGAGATCATCGACATAGACAGTTGTGAATTGGAGCGCTTCTGGTCCTAGTATATGATCCATACAGGCGACAAAAACAGCTACTGAATTAACCAACCCGAAGGGCAATCTCTTAAACTGATAATTGCGCCCTTCGAAGATGAACGCCATGTATTGCCGGCTTGCTGGGTGCAACTCCACTTGCCAATAGCCGCATACCGTATCCCAAGTGGTAATGAATCGTGTTCCGTGGAACCTCTTCAAAATTTCATCAATTTCGCCAGGTGAGGTACGATCGTTTATTATCATCTTATTTATCTCCCGAGCGTCAAGGCAAAGTCTTACCTTCCCATTTTTCTTTTGTATGGCCACAATTGGGCTAGTGTATGGCGATTGACTGCTCTCGATGATATCTCTACGGATCATATTCTGGATCTCTGATCGTACGGCTTCTTTCAAAGATTGTGCTATTGGGTATGACTTTCGGTTAAATTCTACCGGCTCTCTGAATCGTATTGAGCATTGGTAGTTCCGGATCTTTCCAGGTTCGTCGGAAAATACAGCTCGATATTTCTCATATATTTCTACCAATTGATTCCGCTGGTCTTCCGTTAGTTGCTCGTTAGTATTGTGGCACTGGAAGTTACGTATCTCTTGGATCTTTTGTTTCCATAGGTCTTCCTCCGAATCTTGATGTACTGGCTTGTTGTTTGTTGAGTGGTTAGATAAGTAATTCACCTTATTTTGGTGGTCGAGAAGTCGTTTGGAGTCTAAAGTCTTGTTATCAGTTAAATTGGCTATCCAGGTTGAACCTTCAGCAAAGAGTGATACCCTTCCTCGGCACAAGTCGATAATTGCTGAGTTTCGGCGCAATATGTCGCATCCTATCATGATGTTGAAAGGTAATCCGGCTGCAACAAGAAATATCATATCCACACTAATGCCCTGACTTTTGACATTGAGGGATACCTGCTTTCTTATGGTCTTGTTCTGTCGGCCGGTAGCTCCTACAAGTACAATGTTATTAATAGGTAGTACCGGTAAGTTTTTATGGCATTCCTGCTGTATCCGGTCCAATTCATTTCGATTTATTATGGAGACATTGGCTCCAGTGTCTATCATTATAGGAACAGAAATACCTTCAATTTCTGCGATTATGTATATTATTTCATTATCATTATTTTTAATATTAAGCTCACTTTCTTCTAATAGGTCCTTACGGATATCCTTTAAATAATTGCTGTATATTATGGTAAAATTTTTTCTGTTTTTCTTCACATTCATACCTACTTGATTAAACCCAGCAGATTGGAGCAGTAAAGGGTCATTGGGTTTTATTACTGCCTCCGTTCGTTTAAATGTTCCGCTTCATTACGGATCAGGCCGTTGGAAGCGTCAGCTTGAAGTCCTGAGGCTGTTTCGTTTGGTTCTGCTCGATCGTCTGGTTGGGCTTCTGTTACAGGTAGTCTGCGCTGATTATCCAAGCTGGAACTACGTCTGGGCTCGTACTCTCTGTACCGATTACTTCCCTGGCTCCCTTGGAAAGTCTCGTACTCGTAGTATCGGCTCCTTCTTTGAGGCTGGTACCTCCTGTGTCCACTGCCTTCTGCTCGGATGTAGTTAACATTAGGTCGATATGCCCTGTAATTGTGGTTACCTCCACTTGGGTAATTTCGGTTATAATTACCATGATAATTATTATTATTAGAAAGGTTGGGGTTCCTCTGACCATTTGAAACATAGTTACTATTATGATTATAATAACCGTTGTTATTTTGGGGACGGCTATTATTATTATTATTGTTGTGGTTGTTGTTATTATTATTATTCATACGAGGAATATTACTATTATTATTATTATGGTTAAGCCTCGGCAAATTATTGTTATTTCTCGGGTTATAATTGTACTCGGCATTATTCCGATTTGCGGAATTATAATTGTTATTATTACCCACATTCTGCCGATTATTATTATTATTCAAATTATTGTTGTTATTCCTTGGTTCCGGCTTTTCATACCTCCTGCGACTTTGACGGTAATAGTCTTCGTGCTCGTACATCTCTAAAAGCTCGGTCATGGCTTGCACCGTTTTTATTTGACTATTTCGTCTGGCTCTGATAATATCCTCCTCGTAGTGGTATGAGAGTTTGCTGACCAGGCATTCTTCCGGTATTCGGGGCTCTAGATGTTTGGCCACGCACACCTTTCCTAAAAAGTACGCCGTTAAAGTTTGGTTTCCATATGGGTTGTACTTCCCATGGCATATCCCGTCTCTGGCGATATTTTGCGTTGATTCCGACCAATATTTGGCTTTGAATAGCCTTCTGAATTGTTGATAGTCGGTCACTTCGTCTCTTATTGCCATCCACCAATTGTCTGCTATTTCCTTGAATGATTCGTCCAGCACCTCTTTGTTCTCCCTCCAGCGATTACCCCTGTGTTTGGCAAAGTATTCCTCGATTCTTGCTAGGAATTCCATGGGTTTATTTTTATAAAACCTGAAGTTAATCCCTTCACGATTTTCACTGTTGGGACAACTGGTAATGGTTGTCGGTCGACTATGGAATAGGTCTATATCGGTCTGGTTCTGTCGTACCTGACTGTTGATATTGGTCACAGCAGCTTCTATGCCGTCACATTTTTCTGTGAATCGGTCCTGCACTCGCTCCCAGTCTTCCCGTGTTTCCTTTAGTTTTTCCTCCAATGTCTTCCTAGTCGTTTCTTCAATGGTGTTAACCTTCGTATTTATTTCTGTTCTGATACTCCATACTTCTTGTTCGGTTTGAC
Organism: Magicicada septendecula; assembly: GCA_034769895.1. NCBI lineage: Eukaryota > Metazoa > Arthropoda > Insecta > Hemiptera > Cicadidae > Magicicada > Magicicada septendecula. The sequence goes on along the minus strand of CM068372.1, from coordinate 283,496,195 downwards.
TCCATTTTTCGTCAGCTCTGGTAACCCTTTGTTCGATTACCGTTATTTCCTCTTCTACTTTCTTGCTGATTGTCTCATTGTTTTCAGCTATCTTCTGGCTCAATTCTTCCTTCAATATTTCCATTCTTCCGTCTAACCGGTTCATGTTTTCTTGGTTCGTCTCCTTCAATTCTTCTCTCAATTGCTGACTATTATTCTCCATCTTTTTATTGGTTTCTTCCAGTTTCTGGCTTATCTGGGTCAATTCCTCCTTCGATTGTTTATTGTCAGTTTTTATTTCCTCCATTTTCTCCTCGATCTTCTTAATATTTTCCTCCATCAGTAGTTTATTTTCGTTTTTTATTTCGTCCACTTTCTCCTCCATCTTCTTACTATTTTCTCTTAATTCTTCTTTCAATTGCCGGTTATCATTCTCCATTTTCTTACTATTTTCCTCGATTTTCTTGTTGGTATTTCCGATTTTATTACTCAACTCTTCCTTTAATTCTTCCTTCGTTGTTTTGAATTCTCGGAGTAACATCTCCATCATTTGATCAAGTTTTGTATTTTCCTTTGCGGTGGATTCCTCCGGCTGTTCCTTCTGTGGTGCAGGCTTATTTGGTTCTGCTGGCGGTAACATTAACTCCACATCTTCCACTGGTGTCGCTTCTTTATCCTCCATGTTTATCTCCTGCTCGGCCTCCATAGCCCTTTTTCTTGATGTAGCTCTCCTGTGCATCTCGCTCCCTCTTCCGACCTGTTGACCGTTGCCAAGCTAAAAATAGGAAATTGGACAATCGTCCTTATTTTACAACACTATTATCTCCTATTTAAAGCCCCTTAAGTTGGACGCCAATTTGTAATATTATTAAAAATATTACAAATAAAAATAAAAATAAAATAATAATTTTATTGGTATGATATATATAATTGATGAACGTTTTAATAAGCTCCACGTTGGAAACGCCAATTTGTAATATTATTTAAATATTACATATATAATAAAAATTGAAATTAAAAATAATTTATATAGAGATATCTTGTGTGTGTATCTTCTTGTGTGTGTGATAACACTGGTATTGTGCTCTTCCTTTAGCCCCACTAGTTGGGCTAGTCAAATTGTGATATAATTTCAAATGTAATAATAAATAGAATATAGAAATATTGATGATAAGAGTATGTTATAACTAAGTGTGTTGGATTGATAAATAACAAATATATCAAACTTTAAAAATTTTGCAAATATTTTTTCTTGTGCTTGTATCGAATTTGACTGAATAATTTAATTTAATTAATTGATAATTAATTAATTATTTGAGTTTGTAATTTCCTCCTATATCTATTCTCTCAATGTGAATTATGTTTTTGCTTAATAAAAAATAATAACATTAATAGTAGAAATAAAAACAATGCTGGTAACTGAATACTGATTTGCGTTTATTCATTCAAAATTGTGCGCCAGTCAGACTGCGCATGTCCCAGGCACTGGCAAATATTCGCCACAGTCGGCAATGAGAAAAATCAACAGATATATTTTTTTTACAAGTTTAAATTTATGGTTCTTTTAACGAGTCGAAATGGTCAGAGGGCAAGGAACAAGATACATTTAACAGGTATTCTTAAACTAAATGTTAACATCTGAAATAGAACAGAATTATTATTACAATTGTCAATTAGAAAGAAATTATTTAAAATTCGAACCAAGTCGAAGAAATGACGTCACTTTGCTCCAGGAAGCACTGCACCGTCTATGTGAGAAATTCAGCAATGGCCGCCGTCTGCTTGGTTTTAATCTGCTATGACGCCGTTGGAATCGAAGATCTTCTCCCACAGAAATAAAACGATGTTCCCTTTTCCTGCGAAGTGGTGTTGTTCCAAAATATAGTGTTGAATGTCCCCTCGTCGTCTGCGATGTCGAATTCTGGATGGATCTCTTGTGTAGTGTAGTGTTCAAATATGCGTGTTGGTTTTGTGAATTTGTTCCAAAAATTGATCAAAATGGCTGTCGATTTCTGGCGTTAAGTTTTATGGTGTTATTCTGTGTTTTTTGGAAACTTGTGAAGTGTTAGACATAGATAAATAATGTTATTTCACTTGTTAGTTCATCTCCGTTACACGCCACATAACCACACTTGGTTTTAATATAAATTATTTGGTTTTCAAAACTCCACTAATACATTTTTCAACTGTTCAGCTTTGCGATTAACAATAGACTAAACGACGCAACGTCGTCGTTTTAGGGCAATTTGTGGTATGTCTTTTTCCTCTTCATATTGTTTAATTATAAAATATCTGTCTAAGACTTGTTTCACTATCTAACTATACATAACAAGTTTTCTTATTTTTTACTGTATTTCCAATATTTCTTAATTTTACATGAATCTAACTATTCAGTAATATTGATTATTTAATTTTACATCTTTTGATATATAGCTGGGTTTGTTTCAAACTCATTTAAGCCCAAAAATTACAATTTTGCATAATAATTGCATGTCCCATATTTTGTACAAATTCAGTGTTTTAAAGGTTTTTATTTGTTTTTTCGGCATAATATTTCCATGGAATATACCTAGTAACTCCGTAATTACTTTGTTGTTAATAATTTGGTTATTAAAACATTTCAATATTGATTAATTTGCTGTTTAGTCTGATTTGATTACTGTCATAAGCCTATTTTTGACTGTTTCCAAAAGAAGTTAGTTTTCTTTCTTTTGTCATTCTATTTGCTATTAACTGTATCTGTATTAATTATATTTTCATTTTCTGTATTGTATGTATTGAATTCTATGCCTATTACATAGATTAATTCTTTGATAGATAGTTTTTTTTTTTTTTTTTTGGTTTATAGGCCATTCTGTGTTTACAAACATAGTGTCTTGGTGGGTCTGTTTGTACATTATACATGGTTTACTGATTTGAATAAAACTATTACATTTTTATGCCCTACTTGCCTCTCTGACTTACACAATGGAAAATTAAATGACATGATTTTAATTACAATAGAATATCTTGTATCTACTAAACTTTCTTCATACTAATAACATCATTGAACCATAACATGAACATCTTATGCCTAATTTTAACAAAAACATCTTATTATCAACTATTTTCCATATATCACCTAATTTTAACAAAAACATCTTATTCCTATTATTTTTTCCTGTATCATCAAATGATAACAACATAGCTTATCCTAGACATAATTTAATTAGAAAACATAAAAAACTCCTATTACTAGTAACACTGTCAGTCACTAATTGTCTTGTGTATGTATTATTCTTATGAAAACACTTTAACTGTGATAATAAAAAAAAACCTCGTGTATCTATTTACACCTTACATCTAAAATATTATTTAATTAATAATAAATAATAAATATCTTAATATTAGGCATACCTTCAGTTATGAACCGTCCTTTGGTATTTTTGTCCTCACCATTTATTTAGTTATAATTAAAGAAAACATTTTATATGTAATAGTCCTTCTTATATCTAATTTAAAACTCTTATTACTAGTAATGTTGTCAGTCCTTAGACCGTCTTTCATTTCAATGGTTTTATTATTATTATTCTACACTCATGGTAGTCTTTTTATAATACTTAAACCTCATTGAAGATTTTTTCATAGATTTTTTAACTATGTTTCTCACTGTACACTCTGTAGTTCCTTAATTTTGTTATCTCACTTCACTTTATTGTATTCTACACTCTGGTAGTCTTTTTAGTGAGTTCTACTCTATGGTAGTCTCTTTTGACATATTTTTTGACATGTTACACTTACAACTAATATACAATTTGTTTTTATAGTATTGTATCTTGTAACTTGTTTGGGGTTTACCTATATCGGTTTCAATTTTGTCTCATGGTATTTAATATATGATTAACATTTTGTTTTGGCATATCTCTTCCTGGTTCTGGTCTCTGTTGGAATCTTGATATGTTTCGTCCCTTCTTCAAATATCACATTAGTAGTTTCCTTATTAAAATGGTTTCATGACAGATTATTTCCTTTTTTATGGTCCTTCCCTTTTTGTACTGCTTCCCCAATCTACTGGGTATACTGCTGGTTTAACTGGTTTTTTCATAGTAGGTTATTTTAATTAATGGTTTTCTTTATTATCTTCCATTTTTATTAACATTTTATAGACTTAATTATACAGTTTCTAGGGTAATCCTTAAACAATTTATTCTTCTCACTCACTATGGAACTTTCTCTTTTATTCATGTAACATTAATTCAAATGTTTAGTGTGATAATTTTGTTATGTTACAACATACATTGCCTCTACAAAATCTGGCAGCACACGCAGATACTATCGTTTATAATGCATCTTCTGCGGTCATATGGTTTGACAGAACGAATCTTCAGAGTGAGCGTCGACATGATATGCTTTCGAGTACCTTAAGGATCTCGTTAAGGCGTTCTTCAAGGATCAGTCCTCGGCCCCGTTATGTACCTCGTGTACACGAACGATCTGCCAGTGTATCCCGGTGTCACACTGTCTCTGTTCCTTGACGACACGACATTCCATTACATTCCTGGTCCTCGCGGCAGGCTAGTTACAGCGTCATTTGGACAACTGGGTGCGGAAGTGACGCTTAGCGATAAGACGAGCAAGTCCGAAGCGATTTGCTTTACGCGTAAGACCACACATACGCATTCCAATCCTACTCCCTGGAGGGGAAATCTATTCAGCGGACCTACTCGGTGAAGTACTTGGTCGTCCGGGTAGACCGTTGCCTTAGCTTTAACAGCCACATGACTGACACCTAAAGAGGACTCGAGACTCGAGTCGTCAGAACCAAACTTTTCCCCATGCTTTCGTGCAATAGGCGCCTGGCTGTTGGCACCAAAGTCTCATTGTAACCGCTGTTCCTGCATTCAGCATTCACGCTTTGTACCCGCTTAGAAATCTGTCCTGACGGTACCCAACGAGCATAGGGTGGGTGCATTCCAAAACTTCACGCTCCGGCATCTCACGGGAACATCGTGGAATGTCGGATATAATGTTATCCATAAGGGCTTTTCTGTATTCCTTCTATGTAGGATTTTATCTGATCTCCAGCAACTGATTTGTTCACAAAGTCCTCCTTCCCGCACATTCCTCAGCTGAACAATTCACCGCCCCAGTACACGTCAAATGCCCTGGAGCGCTACTTGACGAGCCAACATAAGCCAGCTTCGCATAAACCTCGTACCCGTATTGACCACCATCTTACTAATCATCCCGTACACTGCTTGCTTGGCTTGTTCCAGCACAGCTAAGGCTTCTCCATGTTTAGCTAGCCCAGCGTCTGTCAAGTCAGTGTCAAACAGACCAGAATTATCAGCTCGAGCCGTCTCTGCGTTCCCAGGCACAAAAACCGTGAGGTGTGAAAACGCCTTCTCGCTGGATTCATACGCGTCGGCTTGGCAGTACACATTCCCGACGGACCCCTACCAGCGGCAGCGAATAGAGTGCGGGTTTAAGCTCCAGCAGTTGAATCTTTAATGGAGCCATGGAACCATCCTGCTCGAGGCTCCTGCGTTGTCATTCTAGGCACAGGAAATTGCCAGGTTTGCAGGTGTCTCGTTGCGGGAACTATCCTCCTTGGAGAGGCAGCGCACCGCTCCCGACACACTAATCACCCCGCCGACGCTAGTGAGATGCTAATCCTCTGCGGGTGGTCTGTTAAGGGAGCCTCGGCGCCTCAGTCCAAACGTGAGGTCTGATCGGTATAATCCGAAACAAAATAAAACACACAAATCCTCTCTTGCACATCAGACGTGCAAAGGGGATTACCATCCTAACTTCCCAGTGTACTATGACGAACGGGATGAAGCAGGCGTTCCTCAGGCTGTGACCGGGACAACGCGCACACCCCACTAAGACGTTTCGTGCAACTTCTGTCTGTCAACCTTTACACACATTCTATGTAGAACTACTTAATGCTACGTAAGTAGGGTACTCTCATTGACGCATTCAAGAGGCTTACAGGAGGTTGTAAGCGCAGCCCCACTGAATAGGTCGTGAGCGGAGCCTTACAGGTAAAATCAAGTAAAACCTTTTAATAGACACCTTTTACAGGCGCTGATAGTGTGGTAGCTTCTGTGGGCTCCCGTGCTAAGGCTGAGTCTGGTCTGAATGCTAATACTGTTTTTAATTAAAATATTTTTATAGTTCATCTATGCTTTTATAAATGTTTGTATATTTTTAAACAACTGTTGACTCTTTTGAACGCTCGTTTTCTACAGTAAAACGACTGAAACCACACCTGACAAATTCTATAAGCGAAAACCTTGTTTGACATTGTTGAATACTCACTGTGATATTGTGTCTAACTAAGATGTAACATGTTTTTCATGGATGAAAATACGATTATAGTAGACCACAAATTCTTTTGTAAAAGTTATTTGATGATAATAATTTCGCTATGTTGTTAATTTAAAAATTTTTAATTTTAAATTTACAATATAATTTTGAAACCTGTTCCCCAACAAAATTTCAACAAAACAAATGGTCTTATGTTTCATTTATCTTTAACAAGGATTTTATTATTAATTATGCAAATAATAGTATATAATATTTTTAATTGTAGGAAAGAAATTAAATTTATCATCCTCTAATCTGGGACTTCCCACATACAATGTGTTTGTCAAACAGCGGTCATAGGTTATCTATCTTCGTGCTGTTCAAGCCCTAAGTGGCCCTACCCGAAGGATGTTGAGATTTGGTAAAATGAACCTCCGTACCTAAATTCAGTGGTTACACATACCTACACGTCTAATATAAACCTTTTATTCTTTAGTAAGTATTCATATAGGCCTACAAATAATATCCATTTAAAATTACTACACGACAATTAATCCACTACAAATAAAATATTATCCTCCCAATCTAAGCAATGATTTAATATTTTGAACTCAAAACTAATTAACAAGAAGCATATAATTTATGAAACATTTAAAAATGATTTTTACAGCAATTTGCTGAATACTTAGGCTCTGAGATAGTTAATAGACAGTACTGTCGTATTTTTGTGTATGTGTGTGTGTTTGTGTTTAATTTTATTTTCTGCAAGATGCAGTGTACATATTTGCAATATTAAATACATACGATGATCATAACAAAACGTGTTTATAACGTGTTTAAACAGTTTAATCAAAATTATCTGTTTGAATGATTCACAAATAGTTTGTACAATTTACGTCTGTCTTACGATGTGAGCATTCAATAGATAGAGGTTACTACATGTAAGATCTCGCATGGAGAAGGCACGCTCCCTTTCAAATAATTCACAAACAGAATGTGATGCCTTGTGTGCCAAGAAGAAGAATTACAACGGCACACTGCATCCGGAAAGGAGTAGAATCGATGGACATACTTCTTAGTTTTTCTTTGTCATCATAATATTTGGGTCTCTCTATAATTTAAAGTGAATTTAAATTTCCTTTCGACTACTACTGTAAGAAAAAATTGTTTTGCAGCTAAACCTTTTTCACTATTTTTTACCACAGTTGTTCCAATGTTTAAGGATTACCATTTCCAGGAAGACGGAGAGGGTGAAAGAGCGAGGAGGAGGTAGGTAGGCAGTAATTAACGAATATTTCCATTCAGTAATTATCATTGGTATCACGTCACGGTTACTGTAACGCAGTCTGTATCCGGCTGACATTAACCCATCTGATAACAGCTATCCTGGTAACTGTAAACAGTCGAGTTGGTTTGTTCGCTTTTGTTTAACGTCAATCGATAACTGCATGTGCCACTAATTGGGTCAACTAACTGCAGTCATTTTTTCCACGAACATGAAACACACACACACACACACACACACACACACACACACACACACACACACACACACACACACACTAACTTGCGTCCTCTATACTTTCAGTCACACATATTTTTTAAAGTTTTCAGGTAATAAGTAGGTTTTATTGACATGTTGATGAATTATTGATAAATTATGACACTTGAAAAGGTCTGATATTTTCAGTAGTATGCGTAATTATGGAAAGAACAGTATTCGCCATGACCGTGAACAGATAGTAGTAGAGCTTCAAGCAAACAACTTACTAAATAGATTAACAAAATTCAACACAATAAAAAGTTTAACAAACTACTTCACTCTCTCATGGATACAGAGCCATGATAAATCTTGTCTAACAGAATGTCTTAAAAAAGAAAACAACGAAGCTGGAACTACAGAAATATTCAAATTAACTGTAAAATATAGTGCATTTAGTCGGGATGAACGTACCACTGCGGTGTCGGTTAGTCACAAATAATCTCTGGACAATTCACAGACACTGCGTATGTCAATTCCTTTAATAATTGATCGAATCCTTTACTTATTAAGTTTAAAGACAGAATCTGGGATGCGATTTCAGTTATGAGAGTGACTGGAATGTAAGAGACAAAATTAATACATTTATTCCGTAGGCTGCCACGGCCGGATTAAATACTATTAGAAACGATAAATACCGGGCTGTTGGGCCGTGGTCGATTGCTTACATTTTGATTGTTTCTAGACGTTTCGGCCACAACTCGGATACCATCTTCAGTAGACTCTCGTTCAAATAGAGGGAAAGCCGAACTCGCCTCACAGTAGAGGAATAAGCAATATGGCAGTGAAATAAAGAGAAATCCCTGAAGATAGGCTGCGGAGGTGTGACCGAAACATCTAGAAACAACCAAAATATAACCAATCGACCACGATCCAACAGCCTGGTATTATCGTTTCTAATAGAAAAATTAATGCATTTCAAATTTTACAGGTAAGATTACGTTATGTGAAAATACGAAGATGCATCCAAGTACACTTTTGGCATTCATTTATGGTCCGCAAAGAAGGTGGTGCTTTAACGACAATGTTCGAGTGAAATAGCTACAGCTGAGACGCATTGATCGCGGTGTGATGCAGAACTCTGGGAGGGAGGTCAGTGTGAGGAATCAAAATATAACGGCGACAGAGTCAATAGGAGAGGCCGAGAATAAGTGCAATGACCGTATAGTGAGTATGGAGAGGGAAACTTTACCGAGGAAATTTTACTAATCATTTGTAAACACTATTCCGACGAGGAGCATTACTATTTAGATAAAAGTTAAAAAAAAAATTATACCTTATTGCCTGAGCCAGCGTTTGCTCGTTGTGAGCTTCGTCAGAGGCGGCCGCTAGAAGCGCTGTCAGTTCCATTTTTGGAGATGGCTCTGTTGTTTGAATTGGTCGACAGTTCGTTGTTGTGGGTATGGAGTGTAATGTATTCAAATAGCAGGCCTATATGTGATTTAGATTGTGTCTGTTCGTTCTGAATGTTGTTTCCATAACTTTTTGTGTGTTTGTATGTTTCCAGTTGTTGCGCGAGTGTGTCTAGTTTTCGGCCCTTTGTGGTTTACGTTTTGGATTTCATGGTGTTGTTGTTGTTTGCGCATGTGTGGTCCGCTTCAGTGAGGTGGTTTGCAAAAGCAGATTCAGTGGCGGAAAGATAGTTTCACGTATTCGTTGTATCTTCGCTTAAGCTGCGTCCTGTCTACGAAGAATTTGTCGGATTGTGAGTAGTTCGGTTGGTAAATGCCAGGTAAACCAAATCTGCTTAGTTGTATGTATATGTTTTCTGACAGTCTGTCTTCTGTTTTGCTGTGGTTCTGTATGCAATGCTGTAATCTGTTTTTTTTTTTTTTTTTTTTTTAATTTGCGGGATATTTTTTCAATGTGGTTGTTATATGTGAGCGTTATGTATATTTTACTTATGAACCCGCAAGAGAGAAGATTCGTTGGTAGGCCCTAGAATATGGAACAAATTTATAGCCTATTCCTGGAAGGCACGAGTGGTTATTATCTTAGGAAGAAGTCGTTTTTGGCAAAACTTGGTTAATTATTAAACAAAAATTTGTTACAGACAGGACCTTTAATGTTTGTTAATACGATTTATAAACACATATTAGGGATACAACTAAATCATTTTCCCTGTTAGTTCAAATCATGTTTGAGTACAATGACCTGATTGCGATACCACTTTTGTTAATGGTTGCCACGGCGACGTACATGGTAAGTTAACAGTTAATCCAATCAACCCGTTTGTTTAGACTTCTATATATGAATTCTATTCTATATACACATATAGAATTTAGTCAATTATAGTCTATAATATACACTACAACAGTATATTTTGTTAAATTGTGTACAAATTTAAATGTATTTTAAATTGTATAGCCCCACGCTCTTGGGACGCCAAAATTATACAACGATACCTTTTATGTATGCAGGTTGTATAACGATACCAGGTGTAACTGTAATAAGAGTAGTAAATTTATGAGTAGTTAAAATTTCATGTTTATTGTTTAAAAAGCTTTATAAAATATAAAACATTGTTAATAATCTCCGATCAAGATATCACTCATTATTAAGTGTTTATCTCTTAACCTATACGGGTTAAAATACGATTACATCTAGACATGTTAATAATCTTAATCTAGACTTTTTGTTCAAATTGATTTAATAAAAAAAATAAAATTTAATTCTAATTAAGTTTTATTTTAATTGAATTCATTTAAATCAGATCTGACCTCAGCTTGCTCAGTCTATACCAATGTTTTTAAAAATAAATTTAAAATTAGATTAATTACTCTTAGACTGAAATTTGTTTCGTATTCAAAATTTAAATTATTCTTTTCTACAAAATGCAAATATCAAATCATTTCAATTATTTTTCTTTGATAAAAAAAAATACTACCTCAAAATTAAACTCTTTTTTTTATATTTATCTATATGTGATCGCTCATTCTTACGACTAAAACATTTACATAAGATTCTATTACATTATTTACCTAATTATAAACTTTTTTTTGTTTTAATTCATTGTCTCTTTATATAGCCTTTATGAGCTCTTTAAAAAATCATTTATAAATGCATTATGCATGTCACCTCGAGTTTTGATGATCTTACGACTTATTGACGGGGTCCAGCGTTGTCCAGAGTTGGGTTACCGTTACTCCTGGCTTGGCGTGGTCCTGGATATGTCCAGAGTCCAGCGTCGTTCTCCAGCAGTGTGTGGTCCGTCCCAGAGAATTAATATCGGCTGCGAGGTGGATCTCGTTCGGCTGTTAGGCGTCTAAAAAGCATCTCCTAACGTCCAGCATCTCGCGTCGCTCTTTGTAGCTTCTCTGTAGATACTCTTGCTGACTTAAACGGTCCCGGTACTCTACGTTTCTCGTAATATTGTAAACGTAATTACTGAACGTCTTTATTCGTTCGTAGATTAGACTTATAACTAAATATAACTGTTGTGCCGACGGACAGCGTGTCCGACTGCAACTGTGTTTTGAAAAGAAGAGAAGGGCTTCCAGTCGAACCCTTAATTTATACCCTCTCGAGATTCGGCACCTGTTGGTTCCGAAATTATCCTGTCGAGACCTGCAGATCACATGATAGCCCCCACTCCCGAACTTTTTAAAATATTTGCAATTTTTTGCAAATGGCACTGTTTTGTACGGAATTGAGATAGCACAAATCATAGATAATTTGATTAACCACACACTGTATTAATTTGAGCGTCTTAGTGTAATTTGCGTATTTTTGGCACACTTATTTCCCACTGACTTCGCGTAGTGTGTCCTACTAACGTCATTTTCTTACTGTGGATAACTATAAAATTTACACACACTTTGGTGCATTTTGTTTGTTTATACACTAATTAGTTTTCACACAGTGAATTAAAATAATTATTTTAGTAATTAATTGGGGAGGGTTGCTGGGATTCCTGTCTGTACATGTCTGTACTAACACTCACAAGATACACGCGTAACACACATACAATCGAGCAGGTGTTCCTTGCCTGTTGGAACAGGTTAATTTCTCCCCTTGTATAACAATGAAACATTTTTACAATCCCAGACATGTCCATTTACCCCAAACTTATAACAATTTTACAAATTTTATATTTATTTAAATCGATGCTCAATACAGTATATGGCTGTATCGTCGCAATATTGTATGGCTATATTGTATTCTATATAGATTAATTATCTATATAATTATCTTTACACATCTGTGACACCAAGTTTTCGTTATTCCCTCCCTCGATTTATAAAAGAGTCTTCAAATTTTTCGGATAGTTGTCACGGATAGCTGAATTAGAGTATTTGTTTTCACCTCGTCCTGGTTGATCCTCGTTTTCACTACTATTCTTTTAGAAGATTGGAAGAAGACAGTGGATTGTAAAAAGTTGTGAAAAAAATTTTGTACAAAATTGAAATGTTCCGTCCATATAAATAGTAGCTGACTCGCACAAGAATTTTAAGTTCGTATAACATGTGAAAATAATATGTTTGTGTCTATCAACTAAGTATACGAAATTTTCCCCGCGATTTGTTTTTGGTTCAAGTGTTTGTAAAACATCGAACACTTCGTCCTCACTGTATGGTAATTGTGGCAAAATTTTCCTCCTACCACGGTAGATTGTTTGTCTAATAGCGCGCACGTCACTCACACATATGTTGTTGGAATCTGTATTTTCGGCTGCGGAAAGGGAAATTTTGGATGGTCTTTCATGCACTTCTATTTAGCTTTTCGTTTCGCGGCAGCAGTAATAATCTGACTTTGAATATCTTGCTGGCTAACGGTAGGAGGATTATGGTTACCATCTCTTCTTGAAATTATTCTTTCTTCTGTGGTTCCGATTGAATAAATTTTAGCGTTGCACGTTTTTCTATTACATCTCCACTTCACTTCACCACTCTGCATATGCTTGGCTTTTAATACTTAAAATTATCTAAAACTATTAATTCAGTTTTACGCTGACATTCGACAGATGCCATAATAACCACTGCACTACAGCTCTGCTCGGTATGACCACGTATATTGTAGAGGTGGGCAGATATGCTTGTAACAGCTATTTGGGACGATTACTTTTGTGGAACGGTTGAAATGGGACTGAGAGTGGGGAATACCTAAGGGGTGGTAAAGATGGCGAGCGGAGCTGTAGTATGTAATTATAAAATGTTTAACTGGCCGAGCCGAGGTGTCGCGCGCCCAGTAGATGAAATATCTATAAATGAAAAGGGTAGTTGAAGGGGAGGGGATAATTTTTTGTATTGATCTTATAAATATATTCAACCGAAAACTTAAAAACATTTCAATAAAATATTAACAATTGATATCGTTCCATTCTATGCAATCACAAGGATATGCACGGATACGTAATCAAAATAATTTTTCATTTTCAGAAATTCACAGATAAGAAACGCTGAGCGGTATTCGCTTTCTTCCGTTGTTTAAATAAAAGATAATTTAATAAAATTAATTTCTAATTTTTAAAATATTAACAACTAGGTACAATTCGTATATTGATTATCTTTATCAGCGTTTTTATCAAAACCATGCTTATATATTTAATTTCGTTCTGAGTGTACTTATTAAAAATAATTTTATAATTAATTAGAACATGGAAGTCATGTATGGTTGTCCATACCGATTTTTCTGAAAAGTGTCTGTGTGTAGAATTTGTCTGTCTGTAGTTGTAGAGGACTCAAGGCCTATTTATTTCAGTGAAGATTGGTTAAGGAGCAGGGATAGTTTGTCTGCAACGCTTTACGTTTTAACAAGTGTAAAGTACTTAATTTTCATAAATAAAGTATCTTGAAAAGAAGGTCATAATAATCCACTGGGGAGGTGGTACTTTTTCGCGTTTGGCATTGATTTAAAGAGTTTGACGAAAATAAAAAATCTGTATGGAGAACCATACATGACTTCCATGTCATAAAATTTATATTTAAAATCATTTAAAAATTTATATTTAAAATCATTTAAATATTAATTAAATAAGTGGATGCTTGAGTTCTAAAGAAATTACGTATCAGCCAAAATGGTACCACCATGCCAGGTGGATTAAGACTATCCTCAACCTTCGTGAGGAAGGACTGTACTTTTGGATAAAATGTCTGTAGGTCGAACGAAGAGGTAGCTGCGATCTGATTCCTGTAATGAAATTGGACTCTAAATATATGTATGTATGAAATTGGACTATAAAATATAGTGCATTTAGTCGGGATGAACGTACCACTGCGGTGTCGGTTAGTCACAAGTAATCTCTGGACAATTCACAGACACTGCGTATGTCAATTCCTTTAATAATTGATCGAATACTTTACTTATTAAGTTTAAAGACAGAATCTGGGATGCGATTTCAGTTATGAGAGTGACTGGAATGTAAGAGACAAAATTAATACATTTATTCCGTAGGCTGTCACGGCCGGATTAAATACTATTAGAAACGATAAATACCGGGCTGTTGGGCCGTGGTCGATTGCTTACATTTTGATTGTTTCTAGACGTTTCGGCCACAACTCGGATACCATCTTCAGTAGACTCTCGTTCAAATAGATGGAAAGCCGAACTCGCCTCACAGTAGAGGAATAAGCAATATGGCAGTGAAATATAGAGAAATCCCTGTTTACAGGTAAACCAAATCTGTTTAGTTGTATGTATATGTTTTCTGACAGTCTGTCTTCTGTTTTGCTGTGGTTCTGTACGCAATGCTGTAATCTGTTTTTTTTTTGTTTTTTTTTTTTAATTTGCGGGATATTTTTTCAGTGTGGTTGTTATATGTGAGTGTTATGTATATTTTACTTATGAACCCGCAAGAGAGAAGATTCGTCGGTAGGCCCTAGAATATGGAACAAATTTATAGCCTATTCCTGGAAGGTACGAGTGGTTATTATCTTAAGAAGAAGTCGTTTTTGGCAAAACTTGGTTAATTATTAAACAAAAATTTGTTACAGACAGGACCTTTAATGTTTGTTAATACGATTTATAAACACATATTAGGGATACAACTAAATCATTTTCCCTGTTAGTTCAAATCAGGTTTAAGTACAATGGCCTGATTACGATACCACTTTTGTTAATGGTTTCCACGGCGACGTACAGGGTAAGTTAATCCAATCAACCCGTTTGTTTAGACTTCTATATATGAATTCTATTCTATATACACATGTAGAATTTAGTCAATTATAGTCTATAATATACACATACACATTGTATTCTATCTAGATTATATATCTATATAATTATCTTTACACATCTGTGACACCAAGTTTTCGTTATTCCCTCCCTCGATTTAAAAAAGAGTCTTCAAATTTTTCGCGTCATGGATAGCTGAATTGGAGTATTTGTTCTCACCTCGTCCTGGTTGATCCTCGTTTTCACTACTTTTCTTTTAGAAGATTGGAAGAAGACAGTGAATATTAAAGAATAAGTCTTCTTATAAAAACACTCTTTTTATGGGTGTTTATTGGAACACTCGTTGGATTTCATTGACGTTGACAACCAAAAAGGGGTATTCTGAACTCGTTTACATGATTAGCTTATATGCTGTACATAACACAGTAAATCATTTCCAAGCTTCTTCAAAGTAGTATTAGAAATATTTACGTAAAGGTTCCACATTTTGTTACTGGTTTCATGCAAATGAACTCTCAATTCCTGCAAGCATGATCATTTTTGGATTCTGAGTTTATTATCTTGCGTCTCAAGAAACAAGAAATACGAAAAAGTACATCTTAGCACTGATTTATTAATAACCTTCTCTCGTGATATATATTTTTAGAATGAATCAGATGGAATCAAAATGTCGTGGACTGTACTTCTGTTACTAACTACAGAACAAGTTTAATATGTTTCTGTTTTATTACATGTGACATGCATAAATACACGTACGTAGTAACAGACATTTAAAACATTTATAAGTGACATTGCCAATTGTTATTAACATTTCCTTAGTTTCCAGGCAACAAATTTTACAAATTATTAATTTTGAATTATTTCAAAATAGAACTCAACTCATTTAGACATATAGTATAGTATGCTGGGAATCTTTTTTGTCTTGTAAGTGGGTAATGTATAATTTTTACTTCCATGTTCCATAAGGAAATGGAAGTATGGTAATGGCGAAAAAAAATCGTGTTCGAGATAAGGGGTGATTCTGATTGCACTACCCTCAAAACATGAAGATAAGTCGTTTTCCGAAAGGTGTGTGTGTGTGTGTGTGTGTGTGTGTGTGTGTGTGTGTGTGGAACTTTTTTCTATGGCGAACAATAACTGCCGCAAATTCAAACAGAATCAAATAATTTTTTGCATATATGCCCGAGTCGTGTAGAGGACTCAAGCCCTATTGATTTTGGTGAAGATCGGTTAAGGGGAAGGGGTAGTTTACCTGCTACGTTATACGTTTTAACAAGAGTAAAGTATTTAAATAATAATAATGGCTCCCACGTATACCACCGATGTAGCTTAGGAGTAGATGTAGCACTACGCTTCAGCCGCCCATTATTATCCCCAGGATGTTATCCCAGGTACTCATTTTCAACAGGATGAGTCGACCTGGGGGCTGAAAAACGCACCTTGATTTTATGGTGCGGGTCCGGGAATTGAACCCGGGACGTCTAGATTAGTAGCCAGGTGCCATACCCACTGGTCTACTGAGCCGCCGTAAAGTATTTAATTTTGATAAATAAGATATCCTGAAAATGAAGGTCACAATAATCCATTGTAGAAAAGTAGATGCGGCTCACGACATCTCCGCTCGACCGCTCTACAGCTCCGCTCGGGTCTTATTTTATGACTTTAATCCCATATATCACCTCCGCTCGGGTTCGGCAGGTAAATTCAAGAGGAAAAGGGGAAACACGTCCCCCTCCCAGCATAGTGAAAATAACTTTCAAAGTGCTTGTCAAACTTATTTCAATATTTTAAACTAAAATACAAAGCATATTTCACGCTAATTAGCAATCATCAGTTGTAGATAAACGCTGAGCGGAACTACAATATACGCTTTTTTATTCTATCAAATATATTGGAACTTACCGTCTGCGGCTTTTAGAAACAGCGTCTTTACAAAATTGACATGTTTCGGGACACTTGTCCCATCATCAGAATTTAAAACAATCGCGTATCATTTAAAGTTGATACACTTGTCAATCACTTAAAACATTAAAATCCAATATAAAACAAATAACTTGAAATAATATGATACTAAAATATTTAAAGCGAGTGCGTAGGTTTACCGATGTACATCGTATGGAGACCGACCATACGTCTCCACACGATGGACCATCGGTCTCCATACGATGTACATCGGTAAACCTACGCACTCGCTTTAAATATTTTAGTATCATATTATTTCAAGTTATTTGTTTTATATTGGATTTTAATGTTTTAAGTGATTGACAAGTGTATCAACTTTAAATGATACGCGATTGTTTTAAATTCTGATGATGGGACAAGTGTCCCGAAACATGTCAATTTTGTAAAGACGCTGTTTCTAAAAGCCGCAGACGGTAAGTTCCAATATATTTGATTGAACAACACGTGGCTTGGTACTAAACATTTGGAATTTATTCCTTTTAAAGATTTTTTATTCTTTTTTTACTCATTTTTATAATTTTTATTTTTAGTAATTTTAATAATATATTTTATAAATAATTATAAAATAAAATCATTACTGTTTTGTATCATGCACTGTGCCACTTAGACATAATTTTACCATACTACAGCCTCAAAATATCTTGTCGCCTATACATGTCTATTGTCCTTTGATCCTTTGACGCAGCTGACTTTGTTTTTCACTTCTGCTTTTATTCGGCTTTTCCGAACTTTTGATTTTTTTGTACGTTTCCATTTGTATACTCTGTAAGGCGTCTATAAAAACATACAATGATTAATGACTATGGTAGAATTTTTGATTAAAATGACTATGAAAAGATTCACAGCTATTTGTGGTCCTGTTACTGTCTGTCGATAAAGAAGCCCAGATGTGCGGTGGGAATTCCTCTTCTTCGTCGACAATCATTTCAAACAAATAATCTGCATAAATGTCAACTCTACAGTCGTTAGGTTTTTTTTCAGCTAATTCCATGGCGAAAAAGTCTCCCACTTCGTCAGGTTGTAAACAGATCATGCCAAATATGAATTTTAACCACTTTCCTATTTCGGAGTCCCTATTCTTATATCCACAAACCAAACCTAACTTCTGTATTTTTCTCCACCAAGATTGTGTTATGTGAAAACGACAACCAATTACATGTGACAGAGGTAGAACTTCTTCGAGTGCCCGATGTATCGCTTTCTCAAATCAGTCAACACATTCCGGGGATTCCAAAGTAAATCTTTTGAATTACACGCCTCTTTTATTAAATAAAACACATTTTTGTAAGATTCAGTTGTCTTATTTCCTAAAATACAAAACACGAGTGGTAAGTAATGATTATTTCGGAAACCGTGGATTGTAAAAGTTGTGAAAAAAATGTTGTACAAAATTGAAATCTTCCGTCCATATAAATAGTAGCTGACTCGCACAAGAATTTTAATTTCGTATAACACGTACAAATAATATGTTTCTGTCTATCAACTAAGTATACGAAATTTTCTCCGCGATTTGTTTTTGGTTCAAGTGTTTGTAAAACATCGAACACTTCGTCCTCACTTTTTGGTAATTGTGGCAAAATTTTCCTCCTACCACGGTAGATTGTTTGTCTAATAGCACGCACGTCACTCACACATATGCTGTTGGAATCCGTATTTTCGGCTGCGGAACGGAAAATTTTAGATGGTCTTTCATGCACTTCTACTTAGCTTTTCGTTTCGCGGCAGCACTAATAATCTGACGTTGAATACCTTGCTGGCTAACGGCAAGATGATTATGGTTACTATCTCTTCTTGAAATTATTCTTTCTTCCGTGGTTCCGATTGAATAAATTGTAGCGTTGCACGTTTTTCTATTGCATCTCCACTTCACTTCACCACTCTGCATATGCTTGGTCTTGTAATACTTAAAATTATCCAAAACTATTAATTCAGTTTACGCTGACTTTCGACAGATGCCATAATAACCACTGCACGACAGCTCTGCTCGGCATGACCATGTATATTGTAGAGGTGGGCAGATATACTTGTAACAGCTATTTGGGACGATTACTTTTGTGGAACGGTTGAAATGGGACTGAGAGTGGGGAATACCTAAGGGGGGGTAATGATGGGCGAGCGGACCTGTTATATCTCGTTTGGGGCCATTAACACAAAGCGAGCGGAGCTGTAGTATGTAATTATAAAATGTTTACCTGGCCGAGCGGAGGTGTCGCGCGCCCAGTAGATGAAATATCTATAAATGAAAAGGGTAGTTGAAGGGGAGGGGATAATTTTTTGTATTGATGTTATAAATATATTGAACCAAAAACTTAAAAACATTTCAATAAAATATTAACAATTGATACCGTTCCATCCTATGCAACGTTGGATCCTAGGCTATACATGAACAAAATAATTTTTCGTTTTCAGAAATTCACAGATAAGAAACGCTGGACGGTATTCGCTTTCTTCCGCGTTGTTTAAATAAAAGAGAATTTAATAAAATTAATTTCTAATTTTTAAAATATTAACAACTAGGTACAATTCGTATATTGATTATCTTTATCAGCGTTTTTACCAAAACCATCCTTATATATTTAATTTCGTTCTGAGTGTACATATTAAAAATAATTTTATAATTAATTAGAACGTGGAAGTCATGTATAGTTGTCCATATCGATTTTTCTGAAAAGTGTCTGTGTGTAGAATTTGGCTGTCTGTAGTTGTAGAGGACTCAAGGCCTATTGATTTCATTGAAGATTGGTTAAGGAGCAGGGATAGTTTACCTGCAACGTTATACGTTTTAACAAGAGTAAAGTACTTAATTTTCATAAATAAAGTATCCTGAAAAGAAGGTCATAATAATCCACTGGGGAGGTGGTACTTTTTCACGTTTGGTATTGATTTAAAGAGTTTGACGAAAATAAATAAAAATAAAAAAGCATTTAAACTTTTCCAAACAATGGTAATTGTTAATAAAATAATTTTGTCGCCAGGCAATACAATTATTTTTTGTTTTAATTTAAATTATATATGCATGAAGATGTATCGTTTCTGGCAGGCAAGAATATCTCCGTTATGTAATGTTTACGTTTCCTAAGTTTTATTATTGTGATTACTGCAATCAAAAGTCAGTCAGGACACACACACACACACACACACACACACACACACACACACACAAATGCCGAAACCGCACACCAACACAACGCGTGCAAGCCGAAAAGGTGTCCAGCGTAGACAGAGATTTGCTTCCTGTGGATCGCTGACCAGTGTAACTGCATGTGTTTACAGCGGAACGGTTCGTAGACAGACTTGTCGTCTTTAGGGAATGAATCCTCTGCGATTCTGGAGCACTCCTTCTTTTCCGTGTGTTTGTTCTGTGAAACGTACACTGTAGATTCGCAGCTTTACTCTGAGCAACGATCCACAGCGAGTGTTGAAAATTTTTGTCCACGGTGGACAATTTTGTGCCCTCATACAGACTAAAATCTGCTCTGATATTTTGATTACGGCGATCATAACAGTCTATTAAATCTTTGGGAACTTGAGCACTACTTAATGGAGATCGAACATTAACTTTAACAAATTTTTAAATTTTATGCGTATTTTAAAAGGCAGTAATTTAAAGCAATAAATGTTTTAATAAATTAATACAATGGGTGAACTTATTTCTACTATGATATAAGAATTACAAACTAATATGTGGATGTATGTATGTATGGAAAATACATAAACATTTTTCTCCTCTGGAAAATTGGTTGCTCCTCCTGGAAAATATTTTGACCTCTCTGATAGCTAGTTATTTACCAGCCTGTGTGGAATGTAGCATTATGACATGGATCAGAATGGTGGGTGTTAAACAAACATACGACACAAACCTATTAAAGAACAAATGTTTTTCTGAGAAATTTTATAATTATACGGATGAACAGAATCGTCGCTCAGGAAATCGGAAGACGAATGGAAAGAAAGAAAGAGCTTTTCAAAAACAAAAATGGCTAGTATGGTATTGACAGTAAAGACTTTGACAATACCAAAGACATCAATCGCCCTCGGCCGACAGCACGCAGCAGGAGTCTAAATCCATACAGGAATCAGATCACAGCTTTCTTTGGCCAGGTCTTTGTTCGCCTACCCACAAACATTTTATCCAAAAGTTCAGTTCTTCCTCACGAAGGTTGGGGATAGTCTTCACCCACCTGACATCGGGGTACCATTTTAGCTGATACGTCATTTCTTCAGAACCCAAGCATCCACTTATTTGATGTTTTGTCACCATATCTAGCTCTGCTTCTTCTAATATACATTACAAAGACAAACGAAAAATTCTGCACCAGTCATGTCTTGATTGTAGAGTAAAGAACGTAAGGAACATGAGTTTTCGTGCTCAGAGCACTTGTACTAAAGCCTATCGACAAATACTAGTAGCGGTCATAAGTCTTTCTTTGGCCTTTTTGATTGGCACAGATAATGAAAATTACATCTGTAAGTCACCCTATAACATATGGCTCTTGTTGAACGAGGAAGCGAGTTCTTAGGAGTAGAGGGAAAATGACAGTTCTGACCAACAAAGGATGCCGCCTTTCCCACGGTCTAGATCAAAGAGATGCCGCCGTTCCCACGGTCCAAGATTTTTTCCCACGCTCTCCCCACCACCGCTGGACCACAGCATCCCAAAGGACCGCGAATTTCCGCGAATATAATTTTTTATATGCAGCCTTTCGCGAGCCTAGATCACTTTCACTTTCTACTGGACCACAGCATCCGCGACTTTTTCGCTGATCTGTGTCAAGATCCGCGACTTTTTCGCGTATCTGGACCACAGCATCCGCGTTATTTTTTTATATGCCGCCTTTCGCGAGCCTAGATCACTTTCACTTTCTATCAGCTGGACCCGCAGCATCCCAAAGGTGGTGGGTGGGTGGGGGGTTCCGACTTGATGCATTATAGTGTATATATTAAATATATGATCAGGGTTACCAACCTTGCATGAGTTCAAATTTGTTGTGTGTTATAATGTATATTAAATCTATATGATCAGGTTTACCAACCTATGTATGGGTTCAAACTTGATATGTGTGTGTATTATAGTGTATATTAAAATATATGATCAGGGTTACCAATCCTGCATTATTGTGTGTATAGAACAGATCTGCCAACATTTTTCTTCGGTGGGAAATTCAAACTATATTATAGTGTATAGTAAATTGTTGACGACTTCGATATCAACTCTCTCTCCCCTCCTCTCTCTTTGTCTCTAGACACAGTTGTCGATCACGATATAAACTCTCTCTTTATGTCATCAGTTTTACATAAGCGTCGTGCTACTTATGGATTATTGTAAGTAGCGATACTAAAATGTAATCACCAGGAAATATATATTTATCACCTACCTCGTTGCGTCCTACTTCTAATTTTTTTTTTGACACATGACAGTCATTGACCACGATTTAGAAATTAATATACTGCCAAGTCTGTGTGTGTGGTAAAGTGTTACGCATAAAAAAAAAATCTCCTTGAAATATTTTGTGTACACATACAAATCGCTATCGGACGATGTACGTGCTGCTCACACACACACATTGCGTATGTCTCACTCTCGCTGCAAACGTTGACAAGAATTCCCTTATTCAAAGCGATTACGTTGTCACAGTACACAAACTTAAATATGCCTTACAGACTATTGTAATTTTAAAAATTCATTTTTGCATTAATTAAATATATATATATATCGTAAACAATGAAATAATAATATTTCGTCATTAAAAAGTTATATTCAGTGTGTATGCACACACACACACACACACAACGATACAGAATTAGATATAGTTATTATTCGATAACTTAAACCAGAGGTAATTAACCTTGTGTACGTTCTCTAAATCAGGTGCTCTACTTTCTAATTTGACACCTGTCAAGCATTAGCACCGCTGACAGTAATTACTCTAAAAACGGACACACACACGAGCTTTCCCCCCACTACAGTGTACAATATATATACGCAAAGTAAATTAGCGACAATTTCTCATTTGTCTGCTTGCGCATGCTGATACTGTACGTATTACGTGTCTTCAGTACACACATCTTCTTTGGTAAGTGTACAGATTTTATTTAAACATAAAAATTATCAAGTGCATTATTTATTGAATTTAATACATGTGTGTGTGTGTGTGTGTATGATCAAATTATTATTATGTCTGCTACAATTTTCTGAAATATATTCTTAATGTACTTTTATATTAATTTTATTGTATGTACCGATTTTATTTAAACGTAAAAATTATTTGCATTATCAAGCACATTATTTATTGAATTTAATACATGTGTGTGTGTGTGTGTATGATCAAATTATTATGTCTGGTACAATTGTCTGAAATATATTCTTACCGTATTTTTTTTTTTTTTTATAGTGGCAATTTCTCATTTGACTGCCTGCGTGAAAGCTATCACTGCATTTTTTTAAATAGTTGAAAAACTGTTGTAGTATTGTATGTCTTCAGTATACACACACAACTTTCATCATTAAGGGTGTATAGACAACACACATACTAGTTGGTGAGTGTACAGATTTATTTAAACGTAAAAACATTATCAAGTGCATTATTTATTGAATTTAATACATGTGTGTGTGTGTGTGTGTGTGTGTGTGTGTGTGTGTGTGTGTGTGTGTGTGTGTGTGTGTGTGTGTGTGTGTGTGTGTGTGTGTGTGTGTGTGTGTGTGTGTGTGTGTGTGTGTGTGTGTGTGTGATCAAATTATTATTATGTCTGTTACAATTCTCTGAAATATTGCTTTAAACAAACATTTTTAATGTAACAAATTTAGAAAGCAGGTCACAGCGAATGATGACATTTATATCTCTCTAATTCTGTTGTGGACATGCATAGCTGTAAGCGGTGACCATTTCCTTATGAAAGTGGAATGTAGACTTTCCTAAATTATTTGCATTAAAACATCATCAAGCGCATTATTATTTATTGAATTTAATACATGTGTGTGTGTGCGCACGCGTGTGTGTATGATCAAATTATTATGTCTCACTTCTAATTGAAGATATATTTTAGGTATAGCTGAATGTTAAGCGTACAACGTCCGTTCGTCATTTAAGGGTACGTTTGTGTGTGGACAACGCTCGCTAGTTTGCTGCAAGTAAGTAAGTATACATTATGGAGTGGGTTATACAAATAATAATAAAGTGCGTGTAATATATACATTTTATTAAAATACATACACACAGCTCCAAGATTATAGTGTTACAAGTATGAAAATATATCTAAGTATTAAAATATATCTAAACTAGTTTTACAATTAAAATACACACACACACACACACACACACAGCTCCAATATTATAATGTTACAAATATGAAAATATATATTTAAAACTAGTATTTACAAAATATCTATAAAATAAGTCTTAAACACGTCTATGTACTGTGTTGGACAATGGCGTATATTCTACAAGCGAATCATGTAGTATCATACAGTAGGCAGTCGTCTGTGTAGGAAAATTCATTGACGATTCAAATTCTAAACGTACATCAACTACTGAAGACTTAAGTGCATCGTCTTGTCTGCTACAATCGAATACAAACAGCGGGGCTTTTGATTTGAATAATTCCGGTGTCAGTACTGGGCTGCCGTCTAAACGGTGGTAATACGAACTTTGAAAACTGGCGTACATATTGTACAATAATGCAAAACGGTCTTTCCCAATATCCAAGTTTAAATTATCGTAAGGATAATACTTGTCGTTTAGAAACAGTCTCGCATTGATCACGTTACAGTGATCAAATTCATCGTCGCGTGCTGTCAGTACATTTTTTCTTGCTGTCTGAAACGCTAACACAACAAAGCGTGGTTTTTCTAGCTGACTCGAGGTCTTGACAATCCAATTCTGCCTTTTAGTCTGTGGTAAGGCAGGATACTCGTGCAACTCCCAGGTCCTAAAAGGCATAGTTATCGGGTGGTCTTTCTCTATGAGTCGTAACAGTGGTAATCTGTACGCATTAGCTACATGTACATAAAGCATTTTCCAGTAAACTTTATCTAGTTCAAGAACACAATTAGCAGTCGTTTGTCCGCTTACTAAAACCATAGCGTTTATGTCGGTAGATGTGCGTAGGAGTATAAGTTCTTGTTTCACGTTCAGCACGATGCGTGTATAGTCTTCTGCGAATCCCATTAGCATTTTCAGTGGTATACAAAAGTTGAATTCGCCGTCATCATTCACTTTTAATATGTTCGTGGTCGGCGCCACCCAACCTGCGTTTTCCATTGCGTTACGTGTGTTGTTGTTGAGTGATAGAAAAGTTTTAATAGTTGACGTAACACCGACGTTTCTGGTATGGTCCACTACCACTCCGGTCAACTCGTAACGAATCTCTTCAAAGAGAAATGCTATAGCATTGTTCACCAGTTCCACATTCAGTGCAGTATCTGCAGCCGCACTAGGGTTTTTAACCAACTTGCCTTCGATGTAGAGGAAACTTTCTGACGGCAGTGTAAAGACGTCCTGTTGTTGTATTGGCACACGTATTTCATCATTGTTTCTATATCTTGTTGTTGCGTACGGTGCGTGTGAGTGAAATGAAAAGTGTGTGATACTGTCTTCAAAGAACGGTTGCTGCTCCACTGATAATATTCCACTCGCCATGTTACTTGTTTACAACAACAAAACCCAGTGAAATCAGGAAACGACGGTTAACTGATGTTAATCGTTTCAGTTTCGAACGAGTACTGATGCGTTTCCTAACTGATCTTTCTTCTTCTTCTTCTTTTATTACTGACGACTGTGGTAGCAGCGGTGGCGAAGAAACAAAGTACAAGCCCTTGTCTATAGTCTTTTTAGATGTAAACGCACAGTGATGACTTCTCCGCGAAAATCTATTACGTCACCGTCCTGATCGTGTAAAGATAATGTTATGTTGTCCAAACGACTCACATTCACAGGTAGGTATATGACGTTTGTAGGCGATTCAATTATTTTGAATCCTGGTTCGACTGACGGATAGAACGAGTGCAGCGTGTGCTCGGTTTTACCGTTCTTGTATGATCCTTGCGCTATATTACACCTTATCAGTATACTGTTAACTTTTATAATGTTAACTGTGGCGTCAGACGTGTGAGTTTTATTCGCTTCAAGCAGACGCTTTTCCTTGAAACCCAACATATCACCGATACCGTACACTGTTTGTTGAAAGTCAATATCCAATGCACAAGTCAGTTCACATTTCAGTGTATTGTTGTTAGGACGTAGACTAATCTTTGAGTCTCCTAACTGCTTTTTGAGGAAGGCTTCTATGTCACCGATTTCATAAGCACCTGTAGGTAACGTTATCAAGTCCCACGTTGTTCCGTCCCGTAGTACTGGAAACACATTGTTTTTTCCCTCAATCACGTTCGGTATACTGTTGTATGTAGTCAAGTCCAATAGACCTACATACCATTCGCCGTTTGTTAGTTCGAGAGGTGGGAAAAAGTCACATACAAGAGCAGCAGTATTCGTACCTGTTAAGGTGACCGACAGCGAAGACATCTTGTCGCTTACTGATCACTCACGCGTTAAGAAGTCCAAACATAAATGCCCACAGATGACTGTGTGTGGTGGCTGTTCACGCTCGTAATTGTAGTAAATGTCAGTGTCGGTTCCAAAATACTGTGTCAGCTCAAGAGGTGGCTGCATATTACCATACGCATCATAGTAGTAAACTTGTTTGTTTCGCTTCTTGTAGCAAACCCAGTGCGTACCAGGTCCTTCTGCACTGTCCAGATTAACAACTGCACTCTCATTCTTCCATGGTCGTGTGTGTGGTAAAGTGTTACGCATAAAAACTCCTCTGAAATAAGGTATTTTCAAAAGTTTTGCGTACACATACAAATCACTGTCAGACAATGCACGCACTGGTATGCAAATTAGTTTTTTTGTCTGTAAGGTCGTAGGTATAGACCTGACGCTATTTTTTTATTGTTACGTTTATGCCTTGGGACTGTTTTGCGTTTGCGGGTTGTTTTGCGTTTGTTCGCGGATTGACGTTTAATTCCTGAACCCTTCTTCTTTTTTCTGCAACCACTACGCGAGCTCCCTCCACCCACTGCCGATTTCACTTTCATTGCGGTGGCTACAGCAGCAGCATACGCTCTTTCACTAACACCGGAATTCCAATCTTTCACTCGTTCCCACGCTTTGTCGGCAAGAACGCGATCAGCTATACGTCTTCGACTGTTGTCTTTGTACCTTGCGTAGGCGATATCGTGTTCGCGACAGGCTTCGTCCAACTCGTTGATTCCGCGCTCGCCACGTGCCAATCTCTCTTTGAGTTTTGTTCCAGGTCCACAGAATCGGTAGCCGGGTAGGTGTAATTCTACTGGTAATGCGTCCACCGCTCGATTAATCAAAGTAGGTACTGACGAAACGATAGCGGGCACAAGGTTTTTAAGTATTTTTCCAATTACACCACGCCCCATTCTTTTCTTACGAAGTACGTGCATTCTTGTAAACAGATCTCCAATCCTTGATTTCCGTTTCCGTATCGAGAACGTCTATTAAACGCCCCACCTCTTCAATATATTCAGACAGGACTGAACGCTGTGTCGCGCTGTCTTGATATTTATAGACAAACTTTATTAGATTGATTATATGAGCGTGAAATACCTGAGTGACCTTGTACAATTCGGTCTTTATATGTAATTTTAATTCGTGCATTTGTCGTACAGTGACTGCGTCTTTGTCATTGACACCGTTCGCTATATTCGTAATTTTTCTTCCGGCAGCGTAGAAAGCATCGCTTTGCAAACTGATTGTGTGTGCGTGTAAAAATTCCAAATTCACTGCGTATTTGAAGTCAACAGGTGCTTGCACACGCGTTAGTCGACAGTCATTAACGATTACGTTACCTGCACGATCTTTTTTCAAACTCTTCTCGTCTACGTATCGTTTTGTGGCTGCATCTCTTGATTTAAGCGGATCGTTTAGCCTTATTATTCGATGATCTTTTGCGTCTACGGTAGCGTTGTCGTTCTTGTACTGTAAGCATGTGTCCTTTACGTACTGTAGAGAAACAACATCGTGCAACTCTTCAGGATCACCCAAGTTGCATATCTTTTTGTTTTTCACATCAAAGTGACCGTCGTTAGTCACTCCTAAACCGATATCCTCACGCAGACTTCGATGAGTTTCTTTTCGCACTCTTACAGCGCTGTCGTGTCTACCGAACTTGTCTACACTCATATTTATGAAGAAGAACTGATGGTTATAGAACGGTGCGTCTGCTTTTATATGATAATGCCGGTTTCACGTAATTCTTCCAATATCGAAACGATTTCATTCCTATGACCAGTATGGCCGCTATTTTGAGACGCCATTAACAGTCTCAATCTATTAACCAACTCGTTAGGATCATCCCAATGCACGTAATCGATTGCAGTGTTCGGTTTCATCTCCATATAGCCACTCCCTGTACGTTTTCGTGCAAACAATTTAGATATTACTAGTCGGTACTTGACGCCACTGTTACTGTTTATTCGCGTATTGTGTTTATATTTTTGTTTGTGTCCGTTGGTTGCTAGTAGTAGGACTTATATTTTCTCATATCGTCCTTATTGTATTTTTTCGGTAGTTTCATAAACAAAAGTTCATACAGACCAGGTGTACCCTCGTAAATTTTTCCTTTGACATGAAAGTTGTCGTTATCATCGATTTTTACATTTGAATCACCTATCATAAATTTACCACCTTCGTATCGAACACCATACATACGATCTATAATCCGTTTACAGTCCGCGATTCACACAAACGCATATATTTGTTTGCTAATGAATCGTCGCTGAAATGTGAAGCGTTAGGGTTCCAGGCGTCCTCGTCACTGAAATGAGAAGCGTTATGACTCTGCGTGCCACTTTCGTTTTCTGTTATTACGTGTTGTGTAGGCTCTTCTTGTTTTATCTGCTGCTTCTCCTCCTCCTCCTCCTCCTCCATCATATCACCACTTAACTTTCGTGAAATAGCTTCTAACGGTTCCAGAATCGGTCTGTAATTTTTCTAAACGTCTCGTCGCTTTCTCTGATACCGTGTTGTAATGCATGATATTTTTTCCTTATGTTGTCGCTTATCGTATCTATATCATACACAAGTCGCTCCTCCTTATTCATAGCCATCGTGTGTTAGCAAGAGGACTGATTACATTACTACAGTGCAACCACTTTTATACTTCGTCGGAAACAATTACGAATCGATCAAAGCCGATTCTATATCTACCTTCATTTATTGGCGAGTCTTTGTCTATGACTAGAAATCCATAACGATCCTTCCACGCTTCCATGCAGACGTCTTTGAAAGCATCATATTTCATATCTATGTTAACGTGATCATTGTATGCATGTCGTAAATTTAGATCGTCTTGTTTGAACAATATCAAGAAGTTAGCGTTGTCACGTACCAATTGTTTCGGTATCTGGCTATATGTCTGGCATAGATAGAATGTGTCCACACCGCTATGTCTCCCCATAGCAAAATACTTTTGAATATTGTTTTGTCTTTCACACGATACGTCATCGAATACGATAACAGAGTCGAGACCAGTGATTTCACTCGGTAGCGGGACTTCTTCGTTCTCGCTGTATGCATGATAACCTAAACCTTCATCAGCGAGTGATTTCATCACTGTTTCTAGCATTCTGTATTTTGGTTGAAATAATGATTTTGAAAACACGTATACGTTGCGGAAACGTAGTCCGTTGGCATCAAACAGTAGGTTGAATAGCACATTTGATTTCCCGCAGGAACTTGGGCCTGTAACGATACAGCGAATACTGTTCGGTAATAGCGGGCCATGTTTACGCTTAGCACTACCTTCGTCACCAGCCAAAAAGTCCATATCCTTTATTGGTAATTTGTTTGCTTGCTGTACAATCTTCATCTTTGTGAATACCGAAAGCATACTGTTTTCAGCACGTGCTGTCACCTTTTTTATATTAGATCTTTCTTATGTATCCATGCATCGTGTTTACCATCGAAACCGAGCCAACGAACACGCACTCTGTCACCTTTGCGTTGTAACACCTTTTCCACTAGGTATACGTCGCCGACTTTGGACTTACTAATCTCGTGCTCGTAAAAACCACCTTTCAACACTTTGTTTAGATGATCTTTTAGCAGATAAGTGACTGGGATGGTAGTGGATTGTACTTTATCTACAGTGAATATTTCGTTAGTCCAATTTGGCGTATAACCTTTGGCGAACGTCATTTTGTGCTTACTTATACGAACACGGTCACCGACTTTAAATTTGGGTGGTTTCGTTGGACTGATTTTAGGCGCTGTGTTCTTCCTTATTCGTTCCAACACTATATGTTCGTTGGCGTCATTCACTTCACTAGGTTTCATATCAATGGTTCTGTGTGTTGTATTGTTGTACGATTTCAGTAATGTAGGTAGTAGATCCAACCAGCGGTAGTGTCCTTGTTCGCTGAAAGCTCGATACATGTGTGTCTTCAGTGTGCGATTAAAACGTTCCACTATGGAAGCTTTTTTCTCACTATAGGTTGAGTAATGTTTCACATTATACTTTTTTAGCAACGCTTGTACTGTGCTGTTGTAATACTCCTTCCCGTTGTCCGTCTGTAAATATTTCATTCGATTAGCAGTTAGTATAGGCTCTAGTGCGTGCTTTACTTCTTTTCCTGTCTTTGTTTTCAATGGTACAGCGTACGCGTACTTGCTAAACGCATTGATCACTGTCATCATGTACTTGTACCCTTTGTTCACTCGAGCGTATGGTATCATCTCCACAAGATCTGCCTGGTACAAGTCGTGTAGACCCTTCAATTCAACCGCGCGCCTAACGAAATTCCTTCTCGCTGCTCTGTGTAGCTCTAGAGCTATAGTCTTGCGTGCGTTGTTCATGGTTTAAGATACACTAACATAATACCAGCGTTAAAAATACTATATATATCTATAACAGTTTCTTTGTTTTTCAGTATTCACTCTCTCGTCTGAATATCATGTCCGACCTTCAACAGAATCCAGAACAACAACAACATCAGCAGGAACAGGGACATCCTCAACAAGGTACAAATTTTTTAAATACCAATTGTCTCTCTCTATAATTATGTAGCAAACCAAATTTGTTTGATATGAATTAACATATGATTCAACTATGTCTAACATGTATAAGATAGTCTCTTGACGTTGTTTAGAAATTGATATGGCGGAGAAAATTTTTTATGTTCTGACATAGGTTTGTCACCTTCTCCCCAATGTATTGTCTCTTGACATCGTTTAGAAATTGACATGACGGAGAAAATTTTTCATGTTCCACCATAGGTATGGCACCTTCTCTCCAATGAACTAATTCAATTCCGCAACAAAAGCATTTAACTCTATCGTCTATGAATGACATACTATGTCCACAAACATCATAATTTAGCGGATAGTAGTAAAACCCAGCAAACGCTAACTCGTCGGGATTGACAAACGTCACTTCCCAATACTTGAACGATTTTCTTCTTTCACTTTCAATGCTAAAATCAGGAGTAGCTACCATCTTCACAGTTTGCAATAAACTAACGTATTACTAACGTGTACTATATATTTATTTACCACAAACATGAATTTGTGTGTGTGTTATTCATCATTCCTATTAGCTAATACATGTGTTTCTATTGTTTCAGTTATGACACGATTTTATATTGTGCGAAACACTAGTATTAGAGGATCCCTCACAACTTTTAATTACCTGCCTGTGTACACGGACACAGAAGAAGAAGATCAAGATATATTACCGATAATGACTGAGGTGCGTCCTTTATTGCGCAAGGATATTCTGGCAGAACAAGCACGTTTTCGCAGTATCAAATGGCATATTGCGTGCAGGATACGTTTCACTAAAACTGTGTTAGATGGTGACAGCGGCAAAGAAAAAGAGGTAACCAAAGACGCCGTCTTCCACGGACGTTGTCGTACGTTGCTCACGGACGACAACGACGAGTTGAACTGTCTACTCGATGAATCCTACGATAAAATCATGAATAGCATATCCAGTTTTACCCGTGACGGGAGCGGATGGTCGGTGGATGCTGTACTGAAGCTGGAACTAGTTGTTGGACGGTACCGGCCTCTAGCAGCGTCCTCCTACCTTCCAACCCGCGAAAACTTGCAGTCACCAAGGCAGTAGTCAACATCAAGAACTCCCAAGATGAAATGTGTTTTCTATGGTCCGTACTAGCTCACATACACCCTCAACAAAAGCATAAAGAATTTGTTTCAAACTACATCTTATTCAAAAACACAATAAATATGTCCGGTATCGAGTACCCTGTTTCTATAAACTCACTTTCTAAATTTGAAGCACAGAATCCCAACATTTCTATAAACTTTTCGGCTATGATATAGACGACAATATCAGAAACGAATCAAAAAATGAGGTTTATCCGTTAAGAGTTACCCCCAATAAGGACAGATTACATCATGTTAATCTTTTACTTCTGTCCGATACAAATAGCCGAAAACATTACTGTCTTATCAGTAACATAAGTAGATTGTTATCATCCCTTACAAAACACGACGGCCACTCATTTTACTGTGACTACTGCCTGCATCGTTCCACCACAGAACATGGTCTGTCCGATCATCTCCCCTACTGTACACCTTATGGTGAACAGAAAACCAAAATGCCCACAGAGGAGGAGAAGTTTATGTCATTTAAAAATTACGCGCACTGTCTTAAAGTACCCTTTACCGTCTACGCCGACTTCGAGTCCCTCATCACTCCGCTTCAATCGTGTTCACCTGGTAACAACGCCCCGACGACAGTGCACGAGTTAGGTGAATTCTACTCAGTTGGTAGCAACGGTGCCCGTCAGAAAATAACTTCTCCTCCTGTATCGTCCACATCATACGAAGCGATGCATATTCCGTCAGGTTTCTCCTATGCTATCGTCGATCATACCCACAGACTCTGGAGAGAGGCTAAAGTTTATCGAGGTGAAAACGTCGTAGACACTTTCTTCTCGTGGTTGATGAAAGACGCCGAGGATATGATGAAGGTAGTACGACATAACGTACAAATAATTATGTCCGATGATGACAATGTTGCATTCACTAACGCCACCGTTTGTCATTTGTGTGAGCGCCCTTTGACAGACGATGACAAGGTACGCAATCATTGTCATCTTACGGGGAAATTCTTGGGAGCAGCCCACAATAGCTGTAATCTAAGCTACAAGATGCCTCGTCATATCCCCGTCTTCTTTCACAACCTTCGTGGCTACGACTGTCACCATTTAATGCAGGGTTTAGGAAAATATAAGGACCAACACGTATCCTGCATTGCAACATCCAGTGAGCGTTACGTGTCGTTCTCCCTGGGTCCCTTGCGTTTCGTAGACTCCTTTCAATTTCTTAATCGCTCTCTGGACACACTCGTTACCAATCTGTCCACGTCCGGGAGCCAATTTCCTTTGCTCAGAGAGGAAATGCTTAGACGGGGTTTCGACGAACAGACCAATCTGCTCGTACGCAAGGGGGTATACCCTTACGAGTACGTTGACAGCATTGATCGGTTCAACGAAACAAGTCTACCCGCTCGTGAACACTTTGATAACCGGTTGTTGGAATCGTCTATTTCGGACGCAGATTACGAGCACGCACAAAACGTGTGGAGTGCATTCAATCTGCGTACGTTTGGAGATTACCACAATTTGTATTTGTTGACAGACGTAATGCTGCTGGCCGATGTCTTTGAAAGTTTCCGAGACATGGCCTTACGCGATTACTGTTTGGACCCGTGTCATTTTTACTCGCTTCCCGGACTCGCTTGGAACGCGATGCTAAAAATGACAGGGGTCGAATTTAGAGCTGTTGATAGAGATAAATCAACATCTGTTCGTCGAGTCTGGGGTCCGCGGAGGCTGCGCGATGATATCCAACCGTCATGCAGTCGCTAACAACCCTTTGATTCCAGATCATTACGATGTATCGAAACCGACCTCCTTCATTCTGTATACGGACTGTAACAATTTATACGGTGCAGCCATGTCGCAACCACTCCCTTACGCAGACTTCCGATGGCTCGATCGTAACGAAATCGAGTCCTTGGACGTACGTAATGTGAGTGATGATTCCGACATCGGGTACATCCTCGAAGTCGACCTACACTATCCTAATACCTTACACGACCTGCATTCCGACTACCCGCTTGCACCTGTGCGCCAGCGCGTAACACCCGATATCCTTTCTCCCTTTTCCAAACGTTTACATGAGAGTATATACAGATCATCGTATAACGAATCAGGGTCATCCGTAGAGAAGTTGTTAACAACTTTGGAGGACAAACAAAATTACGTTCTCCATTATCGAAATTTGAAATTGTATTTAAGTCTTGGCTTAGAGCTGAAAGCGACTCATAGGGTGTTGTGTTTTAAGCAAAGCGCTTGGTTGAAACCGTTTATCGATTTCAACACCCGCAAGAGGCAAGCAGCCGTCAACAGCTTTGAAAAAGACCTTTTCAAACTGATGAACAACGCCGTATACGGTAAGTCGCTGGAGAACGTACGGAAACATATAGACTTTGAACTAGTCTCGGATGAACGACGGCTTCAAAAACTAGTTTCCACACCTAGGCTAAAACGTATGATTCGTTATACGAACGATCTGGTGGGGCTCTCACTCCGTAAAAAATCCATTGTTCTTTCCCGGCCAGTGTATGTCGGCTTCACGGTGCTTGACGTTAGCAAAACGATAATGTACGACTTTCATTATCGTTATGCTGTCGCCAAGTACGGTCGCAACGTTAAATTGTTAATGACAGATACAGACAGTCTGATGTATAGTATTCAAACATCAGACTTGTATGCAGACATGAAGAAGGACCTACACGTTTTTGACACATCGGATTACCCTACGTCTCATCCTTGTTATAGCCTTAAGAACAAAAAGGTTGTCGGACTGTTCAAGGATGAAACGTGTGGTCGTCCTATTAGAGAATTCGTGGGTCTCCGTGCGAAATGTTATTCGTTCCTTGTGGCCCACGAAGATCCTACCAAAGAGTGTCAAAAACGTGTATGTAAAGGTGTGCCTCGAGTTGCGATTAAGAGGAGTCTGCGACACGATATGTATCGCAAGTGTCTCACTGATCATTGTCAGTTTTCTACCAGTGCGCTTTGTTTACGTAGCGATCATCATACGCTGTACACGATGAGTGTAAATAAGCAAGCGTTGTCACCGTATGATGATAAGCGCTATATATTAGACAATGGTCATGATACGCTTGCATACGGTCATTATCGAATACGACGAATCAACATGGAGAACGACGACGACACCTCCCCACCTGCTAAAAAAATTTGTCTTCATGTATAGTAACCCCCCTCAACACTTGTTTCTTTCGTCAGTTGACGTCTCTCGGTGCTTCAGTCCAGACGTCTGTAAACGTAAGTTCACATATTAATATCGCAACGATATTTGTGTGTTTAAACATAATATATATATAAGTTTGTAATGTGTGGTTTCTTTGTCTTACAGTATTATTATGGATAACACTGCAGTTATAATCGACTTCCAGTGCTTTTTCGACGACAACGGAAAATATATTGTGAAGGAACTGTCAATCATGGACGTTCTGAGATTTGCTGGTAGACATTGGATTTTGACTCCGCCTGCTACATCCGTTACGAATCCCAAATACGGTAGGACAAACCACTGGTTAACGTCAAATTATCATAGACTTAGATGGAGCGAAGGAGAGACACCGTACGACAATCTTGTTTCATTGTTAACATCACATACACGTATATATAAATATGTGTTTGTGAAGGGTTTTGAGAAAAAACGTTTTTTGCAATCAAAGATAATACACAATAATATCATCAATCTCGATGACTTTGGTTGTCCTAAAAACATACCGTATCTATTTCATGGAACAGAATGTCTTAGACATTTCAATTCTTCTGACCGATGCGCCAACTATAAGGTGCATGCTATTCGGGAATGGATGATTCATGATTTTTGCTTTAAACAAACATTTTTAATGTAACAAATTTAGAAAGTAGGTCACAGCGAATGATGACATTTATATCTCTCTCATTCTGTTGTGGACATGTACATACATGCATAGCTGTAAGCGGTGACTATTTCCTTATGAAAATGGACTTTCCTAATGACATTGTTATATTTTTGGTGTCTCTAATTTCGTCTGTGGGACATGTTCATACATGCAAATGAAAGTGGGACACCGACGTTACCACCACCACTATCACATTGTACTGTCCTTTTGTGTCGAATATTCTGTCATTGTTTGGTCTCTCTCGCTTGATACAGACGTGTTCACTAGTGTCTTTCTTTCTTCTAATAATGTCGTTTCTTGTAAAGTTTAATGCTGTAAGTGCTATCGAGTACAAGCGATGTTCAGAATTGACAGTGAATAAAAAATATCCCATCATGGTCTTAACAAATGTGGACACAAAATATGGGAACTCTGTGCTTGCTACGTTGGAGGATGACGACCGCCAGTATCGTGTCTATCTTCCCAAGAGGTATGCAGGTGTCTTCACGAATGAGGAGCTCAGACATATCAAACCTAAAGAACTACATTTAGTGTATCGAGGGACGAGAAATCAAACAACACAAGTAGAGATTGAGTCCTAACGTCGTAAGTAGCAATCGTGTTAACAAACAATTTATTGATGTGTGTGTGTGTGTGTGTGTGTGTGTGTGTGTGTGTGTGTGTGTGTGTGTGTGTGTGTGTGTAGTTTCAACTCTCTGTACTTAACACTTTAATAATTGAATTTGTATGTACATGATAAATGTATCATTGATTCTATTTAGTTTCGTTGAATAATAGTTGGTTAGATTAGAAATTATTTGAAAGTACATTAACTTATGTGATAAATGTATCATTGATTCTAGGCAGTATTTACAAATTTCCGATGAATAATATTTGGTTTGATTAGAAATTATTTGAAAGTACATTAACTTATGAAAAATGACACATACTTGAAAAAGTTTACTTACTTAACGCATTTGATTCTTTCCACTAACTGTGTGTGTGTGTGTGTGTGTGTGTGTGTGTGTGTGTGTGTGTGTGTGTGTGTGTGTGTGTGTGTGTGCGTGTGATAATTGAATATTTATCGTATCAGTGATTCTAATATCGACTGTATTGTTATGTTACAGATAAACTTCCTTGTGAACTGTATCTACAGCCGGGAAATTATTATTTAAAAATCTTACAATGTCAAAAATTATTATTAATATTGTATTTATTTTATATAACAATGTTTGTTTGTGCTATATATATTTAATCAATGTAAAATGTATTTTTGAATAATTGTATTATAACGGTTTGTAAACTATATTTTAAGTTTGTGTACAGTGCTGTAAATATATATTTAATAATTTAAAACAATATTATTATTAATATTTTATATATAACAATGTTTGTTTGTGATATATATATATTTAATCAATGTAAAATGTATTTTGAATAATTGTATTATAGTGGTATGTAAACTATATTTTAAGTTTGTGTACGGTGTTGTAAATATATATTTAATTATTTAAAACAAATTATGGTTTAATTTAATTTATTTCGTTATAAACCTCCGAATATGCATGCAATTATTTGTATAGTAATCAGAAATGTGTGTGAGAGAGAGAGAGAGAGACATTTTAATAATTTGCAGGTTGTATCTTACAATCACGAAAATTATTATTTAAACTGATAATTGTTTTATTAAAATCTTACAATGACGAAATATTATTATTATTTCATTGTTTACGATATATATTTAATTAATGCAAAAATGAATTTCTAAAATTACAATGGTCTGTAAACCATATTTAAGTTTGTGTGTGTGTGTGTGTGTGTGTGTGTGCATACATAGTTAATCTTTCTATCACTATTACCACACTGAATATATAACTTTCTAATGACGAAATATTATTATTATTTCATTGTTTACGATATATATATTTAATGCAAAAATGAATTTTTAAAATTACAATCGTCTGTAAACTATATTTAAGTTCGTGTACACATACAAATCGCTTTGAATAAGGGAATTCTTGTCAACGTTTGCAGCGAGAGAGAGACATACACAATGTGTGTATGTGTACACAAAACTTTTGAAAATACCTTATTTCAAGGAGATTTTTTTTTTATGCGTAACACTTTACCACACACACAGACTTGGCAGTATATTAATTTCTAAATCGTGGTCAATGACTGTCATGTGTCAAAAAAAAATTAGAAGTAGGACGCAACGAGGTAGGTGATAAATATATATTTCCTGGTGATTACATTTTAGTATCGCTACTTACAATAATCCATAAGTAGCACGACGCTTATGTAAAACTGATGACATAAAGAGAGAGTTTATATCGTGATCGACAACTGTGTCTAGAGACAAAGAGAGAGGAGGGGAGAGAGAGTTGATATCGAAGTCGTCAACAATTTACTATACACTATAATATAGTTTGAATTTCCCACCGAAGAAAAATGTTGGCAGATCTGTTCTATACACACAATAATGCAGGATTGGTAACCCTGATCATATATTTTAATATACACTATAATACACACACATATCAAGTTTGAACCCATACATAGGTTGGTAAACCTGATCATATAGATTTAATATACATTATAACACACAACAAATTTGAACTCATGCAAGGTTGGTAACCCTGATCATATATTTAATATATACACTATAATGCATCAAGTCGGAACCCCCCACCCACCCACCACCTTTGGGATGCTGCGGGTCCAGCTGATAGAAAGTGAAAGTGATCTAGGCTCGCGAAAGGCTGCATATAAAAAATTATATTCGCGGAAATTTGCGGTCCTTTGGGATGCTGTGGTCCAGCGGTGGTGGGGAGAGCGTGGGAAAAAATCTTGGACCGTGGGAACGGCGGCATCTCTTTGATCTAGACCGTGGGAAAGGCGGCATCCTTTGTTGGTCAGAACTGTCATTTTCCCTCTACTCTTACGGTTTAACTCGACCGTTGGCATCTGTCTGTTTGTCTATCTATCTAACTATTTGTGGTATGTTTCACGACAACGTTTGAACCCATTAACCGATTTTCGTAAAATTTGGCACACATGTTCACACTTTACCCCACAGAACATTGCAAAATTCCTTGTGAGGTATCAGATTAAATGAAATTTAAACCACAATCTGAATATAGTATTCATTTTTGAAATTTTCAAAGTTTTTGGACGACAGAGCTCAAAACATTGGCGAAAGTTTTGATAAAATTACAAAAATGCACGTGGCATATCAGGTTAAAGCAATTTTGACTAAAATCTGAATGTAATGTCAAGTTTTAAAATTTCAAAATATTTAGATTCTAGGAATCAGTAAAGAGAACACAATTTTTTTTAAAGTGAAAATCCAACTGGGTGTCACATTTAAAGGAATTGTAACCTAAATCCGAACATTCCTAAGTGTTAGCGTTTATTGTATGATTGTGCGCTCTACAGTTGATATGTTACTAAAGGAATATTAGAGTATGTAATTTTTTCTGTAATTGGAAAATTGTCTAATAACGAAATTTATGTAATGATAAATGTACTTCGTTCAAAATATGAGCGAGTTCTGCAGCTGAGTGAGCATAGGCCTACTAGTTAATCATAATGAGACAAATATATTTTTAAAAAGTTCTATGTACGAACACGCAAAGATTATTGTTAGATAGTTGAAGATGTAATATAGCCTACACTTAAATTTTTGAGCTAATCAAAAGTAGGCCTAATTCAGGATTAGACACTGTGAACACAACACGCTACTAGTGTAAAAACAGAAGATAAAACGTAAAACAAGACATTTAATAATTCGAAGAGAAACAATTTAAATGAACAGCTCCGGGCAAAGAAGAAATTACCTGAGCAATTTTAAATCCATATTCCTTAAGGAAATGGAAGTAAGGTGATGGCGAAAAAAATCCTGTTCGAGATAAGGGCTGGTTGTGATTGTACTACCCTCAAAACATGAAGAAAAGCCATTTTCCGAAAGTGTCTGTATGTGTGTCTGTGTGTTTGTATGTAGATTTTTTTTCTGTGGCAAACGATAACTGCTGCAAATTCAAATAGAATCAAATATTTTTTGCACATGTGCTCAAGTTGTAGAGGACTCAAGGCCTATTGATTTTGGTGAAGATCGGTTAAGGGGGAGGGGTAGTTTATTACATATAATGAAACTACTTACTTACTTACTACTTACTAGCCAACGCCCACCCTTGGCTGTTGAGCCATTAGGCGACGCGCTGACCAGTAGCGTCGGGCTTCGGCAATCTCGGTGTCCTCGTTGGACGGGGTGTGGTATAAGGCCGGGCAGTCTCTCAGATGGTCGGCGTCCATCGTCGCGTGGCCGCACAGCTGGCACTCAGGGGTTGGCAGCGCGTGGAGGCGGTGCAGATGTGAAGCGAGATAGTCGTGTCCGGTTTTTAGTCGGAAGTTGGCGACACACACTGCACGAGGGAGGCTGGGGTTGATTGGACCCTCGGTGACGAGGCTTTCCCATTTTTTACCGGCGGCCGCCTCAGACAGTCTTCGCTTATTCCATATGCTGACGGCGGAGTTCATTTGAGCTTTGGAAGATTGTAGGGACTGCGGGCGGGTAGGCTGGGGTAGGGTTGTGCCTTAATGATATAATGAAACTATTACTCACTAAAAGTGTAAATATCAAAAATTTGGTTGTTCAGTTAAGGGGAGAAGTAGATAACCTCCATTGTGTTGTGTGTTAACAAGAGTAAAGTACTTAATTTTGATAAATAAGTGCCCCAAAGATAAAGTCAGATTAAAATGGTAAATGAGATAATTATAATAAAGTAGGTAGTTGAAGGGGGAGGGGGTGATTTTTTGAAAATTGCTGTGCTGATATCAAGTAAACTACGAATATTTAGTTTTGAAGGATAAGATACCTTAGAAATTACATATGATAAAACTATTAGGAATACTCTATGAAAGTTTAAATATCATTAATGGTAGGGATCCGTTGAGGATGAGGGATGATTATCTGCTTAGTTCAGTTTCTTTATAAGAATAAAGTAACTAATTTTTATAGGAAAAGGTACTCGAAAATAACATTATATTTAACGACTACCCCACAATAAGAAAAATATCTATAAATATTGTAATCAAATTAAAAAAGGATTACTAATTACAATCATTAATGTTTTGCATCACGTTGTAAGCGCCAATTTATAATAGTGATTATTACAAAAATATTTTTTTATTTATATTTTTTTTCTGAGTAGTTTGTTTCTTACTGTTCAATATGATCGACTTTAGTCTATTATTTGTTAATTCATTTGTCGTGGTGTAAAATCAGTTTGCTAATTTTAAATATAAATTATACAGGGTGGTTTGGTTTGTAATTATAGTGGAGTGGTTCCCTTGTGCTCGCTGGTATTAAACTAGATTGCTCTGATTTTCTTTTATTCGTTTATTATTAATTGGGATCTTATAAGTTTGTATTAATTGTTATTCGTAAGTTTTATTTAATTTATGCTTTTTACTTTATTAGAGTTCACTGACCTAGTTAAATCATTTAAAAAGCACGTGTTGTTCCATAATAGGTACGGCCAACTTATTCTTCTGGAGTTGATTTAAATACTATGTTCATAAATTTCTAATAAAATGTTAATTATTTAAAAATGATAATTCATACACCATTAATTACTTTCACTTTACTTTTATTTTCTTTTAGAATTCTATTCTATTCTTCTGATATAAAAATGAATAACATTTCTTGTAATGATAATAATTGACCAGGCTTGTTGTATTGATAGTTTAACAGTTGGTAGCATGAGTTACAATCTCAGAGTGATACATATTACTGTTTACGTCATTAAAATATAACCTTTTGGGATCTTTTGACTACAATAATTAACAAATATGCCTTTTTTGAAGAACAAAACATTACAATACAAGATTAAATATAATAATATAAAATAACAACTTAAATCTGAAGTGACGAACAGTTCGTATATTGGACCGAGTTCGCTTTTGAGGTTATCCAACGGTGGCTATGTTATTCAAGTTTAAATATTAAGTACAACGAAATAATAGTTAAACACAAAATAATTATAATAGTGTTAGTGTTTCTATGCTGTGATGGTATGAAAATTAGTTCACAAGTGTATATAAAAGTTACCGTGGTATAGTGATACTTAAATATTAAGTTGGGTTATAAATTTTTTAGATGCACTCTGTACTTTCCCTTTCTTTATACATTTAACATATTTCACTGTTATTATTTATTCACTATAATGTCCTTTAAATATTAAAAAAACTTCACAACACTTGATGTTCACTGTTAGGTTACGTCCCCACTCGTAGGTTAGCACGCCTTTTGTTTACACTTCACCTAACCTCACTCGGGTTAGAGACTTTGGGGACAAGACTATTTACACATTGGGTTGGAGACTATTTTCACTTTCCATGTCACAGAGAAGGTGTTCTTTATTGTATGATTACCAGCGAACGACTAACTCCTTGGCGGTACATTATGAGTTGATTCACCTGACAGGTGAAAGATTCTGATTGGTGGAATTACTAAACATTTCGTTTTTCATCCCAAAAAAATCCGTTTTCTGGTTGATGCCTACCAACAGACGCCAACCTAAGCGTCCCTTTTCTGATCAAATTTATTAAAAAATCTTAAAATTTACATATTTTCCTTATGCTACTGAGTATAACAAAGATATTACTACCATTAAGCTGCATTTTTTATGCTGATCGTTTTAAGATCTTTTAAGTCATATTTCTGTCCAGTAATAACAAAAATAACATTTTTAACTGATGGCCTATTCTAACATTTTTGTTTAAAACTAGTCCTATTTGTACATATCAAATTTTTGTGGTTGTACATTCTATCTTATGCTAATAAAAAACATTTTATTATTAGTACTGATAACTACAAACATTAACTTTGTTAACAAAACATTGAATTGCCCTCTAGGCACCATAATGTCCATTGTTCTATGGACTATAATTCTTTTCTTAACTCTAATACAATTCAACAGTTATTAATTACTCCTTATGAACTACATGAACCTTTACTATATTAGTCCAGTCAAATTAGAGTTTGAGGCGGCTCAGTAGACCAGTGGGTATTGGCACCTGGCTACTAATCTAGAGGTCCCGGGTTCGATTCCCGGGCCCGCACCATAAAAATCAAGTTGTGTTTTTCAGCCCCCACGTCGAATCAGCCTGTTGAAAATGAGTACCTGGTTAACATCCTGGGGATAATAATGGGCGGCTGAAGCGTAGTGCTGGTCACACTGCCTTCCTTGTATGTCGTACGGGTCATATAAGGCAGCCTACCCTGCTTTACTCCTAAGCTACTTCGGTGGTATACATGGGAGCCATTATTATTAAATTAGAGTTGGAGATCGAAATAAATAGTAGAAGGATGCGACCTTTTTTAATAAAGTATTTTCATCTAGAACATTATTTTAAAATATTATTCACCCCTCAGACCTATGTCAAAACACCCCTAAACAACCCTTAAAATTCGAAAATTAAGTTCTTCGATAATAACTTTTAAACGATTTGTTTATTGTGAAAATAAAAAATATCATCGTAAAGTAGAGAAAATTTCTCACAAAAAATCTCGTAACACTTTTTTTCTAGAACTAATAGTTTTTACGTAAAAAAATATTGAAGCGTATGAATAATTTGTTGCTCGGAGAGCGCGGGTAGGGCTAGTTGGCACAAGTTTTAGACGGCGCGCAACCAGTTATTCGCTTGTAGTTTTAAAAATAATGTTGAAATTAAAAAAAATAAACGCTCTTGGTTAAAGGTAAGATGTAGCTATAGGCCTGTGTAGTTCTTTATTTTAAAAACTTATTTTTTCATTAAAGTATTAGGTACTATGTATATATGATGGCTTCGAAGTGTCGCTTTATCCTACAAATAATGATATTTAAAAATGTAATAGTTTTATTCACAAGATAATTTGGTTTTTAATTACTGATACTATATATA
Organism: Magicicada septendecula; assembly: GCA_034769895.1. Classification (NCBI taxonomy): domain Eukaryota; kingdom Metazoa; phylum Arthropoda; class Insecta; order Hemiptera; family Cicadidae; genus Magicicada; species Magicicada septendecula. The sequence continues at coordinate 283,452,343 of CM068372.1, read as the reverse complement.
TGAGAATGCAAAACATAAAAAGTTGATATTGTTTTTACTGTTTTTAAAAAACAAGACTATGAAAATCGCGAAATTTCGATTTTCTTAAAATTTGCATAATTTACAACTTAAAACCAATATACAACAATGAGAGTTCATCCCAATTAAAATACGAAGCATGTATTTTAAAGCTTGAAGAGTCTACTTTTGACATGTGCAATTATTATTTTAATTAAATTGTTTATTGTCAAAAAAATAATTATAGAACAAGTAACTGCATAAAACGTGTTTTTTTTTCACATTATTACTTCTTACGCTTTGTGTTTTAAATTTGAAGATTTAATACTTTGGGAATATAATATTCAATACCTACGTTATCAATTTTCGGTAAGGATTTATACCTTAGAAGCCGGCTTCCTTTTAAAATACCTTTTGAAATCCGTATAAAATTGGCCGTTGGCACGTACCGCACTCGCACATCTGCCGTCGGCTCTCAACTCGGGGGAGTATGCGCGCGCAACTCGGCTAAACATGTGATCTAGCAAAACAATGTTCAGTGCCAATAAACAATACAGGCTGTGATTGTGTTTCTTGATTTTGTTATTTGTGTCAATTTATTACTAAGAATATATTTAAAATTTCTGTAATTTTGCGTTTTTAATAACAATCGTGCAATAAGTGTGAAATTTGTATACAGTATTTAAAACAAATTATGCATATTTTATTGCTCCAGGGCATTTTAACTATACCGTACAAAGTCTGCTTACATATACATTCAACAAATAACCGAATTCATTAAAAATGCCGAAGAGTGAATAAGTTCTATTACGAGAAGGGGACTTATTAACTGAATGCTACTCTCAGGAAATAACGGAATTACAAAATTTCCTTGAAAACGGATACACTACTATAAGGGGAACTACAAATCATGGTGCGGAAATTTTACTGATATGACCATTGAGCAAGATCTCATCCGAAGTATGAAAGTGGTCGGGGGAATAGTTGGTAGAGGCGTATCAGAAAGCGCGACACATCAATGGATTTTAAGCTTACCATTTACGTACGATATTTGTAATGAGATTGAGCGTTTTGGTGCTATAAAATTTTCGTCATCTGATCAGCATGTAGATGCGAGAGATGCCCGTAAGAGTCGTGATCAAGAAGATATAACAAAAATTACTGAGTGGTTTAATTTTCACGAACCCTTTACTCATCAAAAAGAAATAATGGCGATATCTACTGGTGTAATTGGCAATGCAAATATAAATTGTTGTGACGCTTTTGAGGTTGGTAAAATAGGGTTAAGCAAAATGGAAGGGCAAAAATTCAAGGATTTATCATTCAAACGCAGTGATAAAGTCTTGCCGTTAATTAGTGTTAATAGTTAAAAGTAGATGACGAGATTATACCTATTGATCCAACACTTCTGTTCCAACGCATATATGTTAGCGGGGGAACTGCGGAAGAATTTAAAAGTTACATGCATTACGATCTTGCGCCTTACCCAATGGCATTATTTCATCAAGGTAAGCTACGTAAGACTGATAAATCTAAAATATATGGTTTGTGCCAAAATGAAAAAACGGCAAAAAAAGTTTGATCACGGCAAATGTACTTTCGTCCTCGATGGTGGCATGCTTCTTCATCGCGTGCCTTGGAATAAAAATGATCAGTTTAATGACATATTCAATTCCTACGTAGTTTATATTAAAAATCACTTCAAATCTAATAATGTCATTGTGGTTTTTGATGGCTACGAAAATAATTTGAATAACATAAAAGGCGCTCAACAAACACGTCGCTCCAATAAAAACTTATGCCCTGACATTATTTTTGATGTAGAAATGTGTAGTATGGTACAACAAGATACTTATTCTCAAACAAGCAGAATAAAATTCGTTTCATTAAATATTTAATAGAATATTTAAGAAATGCTAACATTACAGTCATACAAGCAGAAAATGACGCTGACTTATTAATTGTAAAGACAGCTTCACAAATTACCAATAAAATACCTGTTATGGTTACTGACGACTCAGATATTTTGGTTCTTCTATCAGCATTAATTCCGGAAGAACGGGAAATGTATATGTTGAAATTAGGAAAAAACGGAACTCCGCCTACTATTTATTCACACAGAGCAGTCTCAATGAATTATCCTTTTGCAAGAAATATATATTATTTCTTCAATCCAGCAACCGGCTGTTTTTTTTTTTTTTTTTTTTTTTTTTTGAAAAAGCAAGATAAGCATTTTTAAGAAATTTGAGAAAAATGTCATGATGAGACTTTTAAAAAATCGATTGGAAACTTCTATTAAAAAAAAAAAAACAATCGAAAGAATGTATCTTCGAGAGTGGAGTAAACTTCGTTTCTTTCCTATACAATAAACCAACGGGAGTAACATTAAATGACTACAGGTAGATCTGCTTTAAAAAATCTGTGTTTAAACAAGGTACAAAGAAAAAAGAAACTCTTGCGAAATACGTAAAACTGGAATCTTTGCCTCCAACTTCAGTTTTTTTTTTTTTTTTTTTTTTTTTTTTTTTTTTTTTTTTTATTATAATGCAGTTTTACAATCTACTCATTTCACAGAGTAATAAGTAAAAGTGATGCATAAGTCGTCACTTGAGGTGGGAACCATCCAGCGATGATTACCACGTTCACCGGGTCAGGTCATCTGGCCACTGTCTCTTCAGCCTCCTTACATCCAGTGATGGATTGAGAAGCTCGTTGATCAGGTTATTGCTGTGTCCTATGTTGCGGTTCCTGTACTTAGCGGCGTGCATCTTGATAACATCAGAAATGTATGGAATGTTGAGGTCTTTGTGAAGAGTATAAATAGAGATGAACCAGGGAGCATTCGTTATGCAGCGCAAGATTTTTGACTGAACTGTCTGCAGAATCTTTGTGTTGGAAGGTTTAGAGCAGCCCCACAATTCTATACCGTAAGTCCAGATTGGTCTGAGCACAGCTTTATATATGATGATTTTGTTTGCGAGAGATAGTTGAGATTTCCTACCTATGAGCCAGTACATTTGCCTAGCTTTTAAGTTCAGTTGTTGTTTCTTAGCCTGAATGTGGGCTTTCCATGTTAATTTGTCGTCCAAATGCAGCCCCAGGTACCCAACTTCAGATACCATAAAATATCATTTTTATATAGTGTATCTAAAAGTACAAAAATCTAATGATTTACCTGCAGAAGATTGCGGATGGAAAAGGGGACAAATCCTTACCCCAATTCGAATGTCCAAACCAGTAACCCCAAAAAACTTAATTCAAAAGATATTTTGTAACTGTAAAAAAGATTGCACATCAAAACAGTGTTCCTGCAAAACTACTGGGCTTTTATGTACGGACGTTTGTGGTAGTTGCACAAGTGAAAAAAGCAAAAATTTCAAAAATAATTGTGTAATTGAAAACGAAGCAGAAGACAATATTGTGAGTTCATCATTTCCAGAGGAAATAAGCGATGAAGATGATAATTAAAATACAACCCTAGATATTGAATCTGATGACAAAAACTTTCAGAGGAAGTTCTAGCTATAATTATAAAATAAATTGAATTGACTTTAATGATTAAATAAAAATGTTTTTGTAAACTTGATAGTTAATAAGATGCAAAAGGTTTCAAATCCAAAGATTTAATAGTTTTTTCAAAAAAATTCCCAAAGATACTCTTCATTTTCGCTTTTAATGTTCGTATTTTCTAGCCTGGACGGTTGCGTGCGTCCTCTATAATTTTACATTTTATTTTACGGTTCTGTTAACTTTTCATTACTTTATAATAATCATTAAAGAAATTAAAATTAATTTTGTTTATTAAATTTTTATTACACTTGGTTTTTAAAAAAGACGACAAAAATCGTTATTTTTTATATTCACCATTTTTTTTTACGTTTGATGTGTATGACAAGGGTGAACTTATTTTTTAATTGTAGTAGGACATGTAGGGATTATGTTCTCAAATTTTCAGCCGTCTACTATTTTTTTTGATCTGAGGCTTATTTTAGAGCTAATTTGACTGGACTATATATCTTATAATCCAATACAATCTTTATTCCTTGTAATGTTCATTACTTACTTACACAGTATATGTATTTTATTTGTCAAAGTTGATTTGTTATTAATTACATTATGAATGGTTCATTATTAACACCTTTGATTACTAATAACTTACTCTACTGAAATACATTATCTTTTAATCTATAGAGTATGATTTAACATGTTTTATATATAATTTTTTTTTCTTCTTTCCTACCCAGTATGTGTAGAGGCCTTAGGTGTAACATTAGTTTCTTACTATTGATTATTTATTTAGTTCATAACAAAAAATAATTATGTATCATTGTCTTATCTATTATTCAGTTTATTGGTTATACTTTCTATAATGACATTCTTTACATTACTATCTTGTTTATATTCTTCTCTTTCTTTAACATATAACAATGGTTCTTAACTTAACCTACATTGTAACATGTTCATACAAAATTTAAACTGTTATTATACACTCATCTTATAATAATTATTCTCTGAATTGTCTATGTGATTTCATTCACACTCAGGTAGAATTATTCTCTAGTTTGTTGTTTGGTTTTATTCAATTTTTATAGTTTATATTACTAGTTTATATTCACCTTCCTAATTGGTAAACCAGTTAGGTTCTGCTGAATAGGCTTTCACCTATTCTGTGCCATATTTCTTATTCATTCTACTGGAGTTATTGGTTACAAAGTTCCAGATAGTCATATATGGTATCTTGATTTTATTATTTTGTTTTGCAATGATCTTAAATTTATGGTTTAACATATATATCTCATTATATGAGTTAATTACTTAATTATGGTTTTGTCCTTCATTATTTTAATAATACAATTTTTTTTTATGTTAAGGTATATTCTTTCTGTTCAGGGAAACATCACGTTACAATATTAAATATATTTTGAGGGTGGGGGATACTTATTTAGAAATTATCGAGACGAATTCAAGTAAATGATTTTAAATATAAATCTTAGAACTTTAGAACAAGGAAATCATGTATGGTTCTCCATACCGATATTTTAAAAATCTGCCCTAACTTCGCCATCCAATCATAATGATACACGCGCGCGCGTGTGTGTGTAAACATATAATATTTCAACTTTCGTCTGTCAACCAACTTCTGCCTTTTGCCCCTCTCCAACGTTTTTCACATAGAGGACGCCGACAAGAGAATACCCATATTGTTATCTCCCATCGTCCAAATGTATCATTTTCAGCCGACTTCTGCATGACTTCCCTAACAGTTTTCCATCATAAATGTTAATAATAAACTTTTTTCAAGTTGATTATGCTACTGAAGTGATAAAAACACTCAAACGAATAGCAGGTGCTTTCTGGTGGGCAAATACCTGTACCGCCTTTTACCGATTTAACATTGCTGCTGAAAATATAAAGGAACACGTGAAGAAACGGAACGAGTCTTACTATGTGGCAAACTACTTATAAGTACTGATTTGTACTGCGCTAGCCACTGTGTTGAAATTATAAAGAATAAAAGGAACACCATATGTTTCTTTGGTGCATCTGGTTTTTGGAATGACTACTTAAAGTCACGTAAAAAATGTCTCTTGAGCAATCTTCACATTGGGATTCGTAGTGTCCCCAGTAACTGTTACCAGCTCCCAGTCTCAATTATGTCGCGTCCTTATTAAAATGTTTGTTTCGTGAACTGTCCTTTTTGACGATTCGTTACCATCTGTAATCTTTTTGGTAAGTAATTGTATATTCTTTTTCAGCACATTCAATAAGTATTTAAATAGTTAGAATTAATAATAACGTTTTGCGGTTATCATGTGATTAAATTTTTACGATTCTAATAATATCGTATATTTAAAGTAGACAGTTTTCACGAAATAAACCAATGAATGTTAGGATTTTTTTAACTACAGAAAATACTTTTTACATCTATAGTAATATTTTACACTTTCAGTACCAATGGTGATAATAAGACTGAACAACCTTCAACGCATAATGTTTAAAACGCATACTTTTTATTTATGTAATTGTAATTAGTTTCTCGTTGTTTTGAATTTAAAAAAAATGCTAAACGTTAAACCTATTAACATTAACATAGAGGTAAATGATTAACATATACTAGTAGTAATAAGTATTGTAATAAATATTGTATATGCTATATACACGTGTACCAGTTTTTACATACAAAATTCTTCAAAATTGTATTAACCGGTTTTATTAGTTACGTCACAACTATATACATAGCGTTTCTTCATACATGTACGTACGCACGCGCATCCACACACACCTGACGTTACAGCACAGCACAGGCGGGCCTTAAAGTGCAAACACAATTTGTTTGCAGCAATGTGTTCTTGAGTTGGAATTTTTAGTACTGTAACATACATATTACTGTCTTAAATATTTCGCTGAGCCGTATCCAACGGATAGTTAAATTCATTTGACCTAATACTCGTATGTTACACACTGAATAATTGGAAAGGAGCCTTAAAGATGTAGGCCTATAGATTAAAGATTAATTTAATACAGACGAAAGTAATGGTAGTATCACATGTATCGGTGCAAGTGGAATTGATGCTGCAGGGCACGAAAACACAGGTAAGTAGACAGATAGAATATCTAGGGGCAATAATGGACGATACCGGAGATGGATGGAAGTAGCAAACAGAGTTCGTAAAATGTCGGTGTTATGTTGAATGTGGTATAACCCATTCTTCAATATCAGAATGATCACTGTTGCACACCACTATATAAAAATTATTCCGATTAGCGCTTTCAAGCTTCACAGCTCATCGTCAGATCGGGAATAGCATGTGACGATGAGCTGTGAAGCTTGAAAGCGCTAATCGGAATAATTTGTATATAGTGGTGTGCAACAGTGATCATTCTGATTGTGATTTCAACCACTAACACAAATTTCTTCATTAAACATTCTTCAATAGGAAGATAGTGACTGATAGAATGAACATAAAAATTTTTGAGTCACTTCTGGTGACGATGCTCACGTACGGTTGTGAATCGTGATGTTAACAGCCGTTTGAGGAAGCGGCTGGAGGCTTGGGAGATAAAAGCGCTGCAGAAGATTGAAGGCATCACGAAAGTGGATAGGCACTTAGGAGTGATTAAGCAATTAGACTAAGGACAGGGGTATGCAGTGTGTTGGAAAAAACTGAGGCACAGGGATGAGATGGTTACACTGGTCACGTAGCGAGAATGGATGAAGAGGGAACACCAAAACAAATCGGAAGGTGGGGGCGAGAAGAGCGATAAGACCAGGGCGGCCAATAAGAACTACGAGTTGGCTATCGTTCTGAGAGATGTCTCAACTGAGGTCAAGCTATGAGAGAAGGAGGGGACAGGAGAGGTACAAAAGAAACACCTGGACACAGTAGATGAAAAAACTAAGAGATAATTCAGTAAATTTCAAATTTAATTAACTTATATTACTAAAGTACGTGGATATAAAATAGTAATACACACTATAAAATATTAAGGAAATATTAAATTTTATAGATATGTGAAATGTTCGTCTGTGCAGGATAATACACACTGCGCTTGCAACCAAAACGCGAACAGTAACGAACGTCATTGTAAATCTGAAACCACCAATCATCGTAAAAATATACAGTACATCTTAATTGTTCAGAGTTCTATGTGTCTCAACTAAAATCAGCGTTTCAATTTGGTCCAGGCGATGTTCGAAAATGTGAATTGTATGTTTCATGAAAGTTTCTAAATATAGGTTCTCCCGTGCAGATCTTAGTGCCCTCATAAGAACACAGTGCTAATGTTGATATTTAAATAGGTCTACATAAAACGCTCAGTGCGACCAAAGTTATTTCAAAGAGACCAAAGGTAGTCTAGAGCGGCGTGTGGTAAAGTACACGGAGACACACACACACACACACACACACACACACACACACACACACACACACAAAACGCAGCCTGTGTCGTGATGCTAATTTTGTATATATCTTGCATTCTGACTCTGTGAGGGGTGTTAAACTGAACTGCAAAATATGTTCCTCATGAACCGCAATAATTGTCTCCGTAATATTATATAAACGCTTGTGCCAGTACGAAAGTACTAATAACGTAGTCTATTATTTATGCATGTAGCGACAACAATAACCCGATTTCAGGTACCTTGCACCCTGGGCAAAGCATTCTTATAGCCGCCCCCTTTCATTTTTTTACTTTTCTCCCCCACCCCACCACCACCCCACCACACCAAGTTATTGTTGAATGTGTAAATTTTGGTTTTTTCCCCAAGTATAAACTATTAGTACCGATAGCATTTCAGTATTGCAAGTGATCTAATCACTACGTAGGCTACACACAACAAAAATTAAAACATCATTTCTTGAAAATAAAAGTAATTATGTTTTGGCAAAAATCGCATGATTGTTATTGCAATTTTATTAGAAATATTTGTTCTAAAAATTCTAAACATATTTGTAATAGTATATACCGGTAATATAGTCAACCTTTGAAATTTTACAGAAATATTTAATGTACTCGTATTTGGCGTGCATTCGAACGTAGTTTCCTTCATTCCTAGAATTTTAACAATAACACTCAACTGTCTACTGTCTTATAGTCTTAACGCGTATTGTTTTTCGTTCCTTGGCGCCCCCTTGGACCAGGCGCCCTGGGCATTTGCCCAGTCAGCCCATTTAAAGCTCGGGGCCTTTTGTTGCACGAGCGGAGCGAGTTATCAGTTTTCTCTCTACCGTTTGGCATTTGTCTTCCTATCTGTCTGTCTGCCTACCTATTCAGAGTGTGTCCAACGAAAGCATCAACAGATTTTCGTAAAACATCCTACGAATGTCCGTACTTTAATCCACAGACCCTATTGTCTTTAAGATTGGTCCCCACAGAATTATGGGGCGGGAGAGAAACAAGTGAGAGGTCAATTTTTTAAAATCTGATTATAGTATTCACTTATTAAAATTTCAAAATTCTGGAACACCAGGGCCTAAAAAGTAGATGAAAATTTTGAAAAAGTGTATGTGGCGTATCAAATTGAAGAGAATTTTAAATAAAATCTGAATATAATTTTCCGTTTATAAAATTTCAAAATTTTAGTACACCAGAACACAAAATGTAACAAAAATTTGAAAAAAAATTAAAATTTCATATTACCTATCAGATTAAAGGAAAAATTAATACAAATCCGAATGTACAGTTTACTTTCATAACTTTTTAGCATTAGGACACCAGTAAATTTTTTTAAATTGTAAAATTATGTGTGATGAGTCAAGTTATGAGGGATTTCATTCTAATATAAACTCGATGTCTTTAATAATTTTACAGAACTAATAGCTGTCATCACCGCTTGCAAATTGCCTGCAGAAGTGTAAGTTTATCTACAAAAAATTACACATTGTTATAGGAAAGGCTATGTGTTTGTGAAAAGTATTAGATATACACCTATACATATATATGGTAACATACATAAACTGAAATGCTAAGATTAAATTATTTGTCATTCAGGTATTTTGGATATAAATTTAACTGAAAAACCAGTACAGTAGTTTGTAATTTTTAGTGTTTCCTGTATGTCTGCTTTACGATTTGTATTTTACTAAAAAGTAATAGAGTAATCGGGGTTGTCGTAATATTTCTGATAATTGAAAAATTATCTAATAATTATCTAATTATTGTTTATCTAACAATAAATATAGTTTGTTTGAAATGCGAGTTCTGCAGTTCAGCGAGCTTAATATCACTAATAATTATTACCACTATTATAACAGCATTCTTATAATACTACTACTTTTCTAAGTGACTAATATAATGTAATAATATTTATTATGAAACAATAATTTTTTGTTAACTTTTCATGTAAAAATATCAAGTATTCTTTTAATTACTTAAACGCCACGAACCTCAGCTACTAGTTAAGTCGCAAGAGGCGGATTACGAACAACCCTCAGATGTGGATATTAGCTGATGTGGAATAAGGGAAAACACGAATAATCAGTTCCGGACAAACTAGACAGGACCAATGAGGGTGAGAGGGCAATCCGTGGTAGGATTGCAATCAGTGGATACCACATTAGCTCGAAGGCAGTCTGGTTACACCGTCAGTAGCCATGAGTAACCATGAGTGCTGGGTCGCTCGGCTAAAGACCCGCATCTGTAAAACAGGTGTTACGGAACGTGAAGATAAAGCCTCGCAATAGTATTTAGAGGGGTGTGTGAAGGACGGGATTCAGAGAGGAGGTCACTAGAACAAGCTGGAGGACCTGGCAACCTTGGGAGCGAGAGAGGAAAATGCGGATGATGATGATGATGATGCACGGTTCAGGAGAAGGATGTTTCGTGAGACAAAAATCGACTGCGGCTTGTGTGGCAGAAAAGTAAGTAGTTACTTGAATAGACGACGTAGTACAGGTCCTTAACAAACATAATAGTGGTTTATCTTAACAAAGTTAGATCTTTTCGACCCATGAGTCAGTATTGTGCATGCAACAGTGTTTACACATACGTGTGTGGTACATGAATTCGTACCATACGCATCTATATAAAGCTGTCACGGGACTCAGTAGATTGATTTCTAATGTGGGTGCATCCAGACCCTGCAAGCGTCGCCTACTCATGACGACGGTCTAGTCAGTCCTTTTGTATGGCCCAGAAATGTAGGCGCATGCCCTGAACAAGAAGGTATACCGAAAGAGGCGAGGGGAGCGTTGAGTGTATCCTCTGCTTACCGCATCGTCTCTGAAGCAGCTGTTCTGGTGATCGCTGGGGCTATCCATATCAATCGTCTTGCCAAGGAGCGGAGAGCTGTGTACCTTAGGAAAGCCGAGGTCAGCAAGGAGAAGGCAAAATATCAAGAGAGGCCTCGCGACCTTGAGAATTGGCAAAGAGCTTGCGATGAGGAGACGAGAGGGCGCTGGACCGTAATGCTGATCAAGCACGTGAAACCGTGGATAAGATACAGTATGGTCCCAAGCTAGTGCTCGTTCGACGGAGGAGAGGTTTTCGTGGGTAGTCCACTTAAGATGGGAGTTCCATACTTCGTTCATAAATGCATTTCCCTCCTCTTGAAAAAATCTATATGAACTGGATGAGAATAACCACATGGTCGTACTACCTGGCGCAGCTTCTCAGCGGTCATGAATACATCCGATCCTACCCCATAAAATGGGCAAAGCCTTGTCTGCCGACTGCCTGTACTACCCGGGTATAGAAGATAATGCGGAGCACACCTTCTTCAACTGTGAAAGGTGCGTCTCTGGTTGCGGGTGTAGGAACGATACCTCCAGATAACATTGTCGGAGCCATGCTAAGAAGGGAGGACGTCTGGACCATGTGGCACATTACGCAGAGGGAATCTTTCGGGTGAAGATGGGAGATTTAGGACGTCTATAAAGTAGAACAATGTATATGTGAGCCCACTGGGCGCAGCAAAATGGCCTAGTCTGAAGTAGTGTGACAAATGGTCCCAGGCTAGTGCTCGTTCGACGGATGAGGGGTTTTAGTGGGCAGTCTACTTGAGATGGGAGTCCCACACTTCGTGCGTTTCCCCTCCTCCTTAAAAAAAAAACTTTATGAACTGGCAATTAACAATTTGTTGATTGTTTTGTCAATGTCGCTTAGTAATAGACTTAAGTTTATAACAATTGAATTGTTAATCCCAACAGTTAAAATTTTGTGTAGAAGTACAAAAAATATAGTTTTTTGATAGCTTATCAGTTACTCCAGTAAGCATGAAAACCATTTACAACACAACATGTGACAATTTTACAGTAAAAATAAATAAACACTGAGAATGAAAATTACATTTATTTCATATTTTTTACCAGTTTTGCTGGAGCGTGTTTTTGTTTGGAATATAACGCCAAATTTGCATGCTGTGCAAATTTACTATCAATAGTCAATATTAAAATATGTCAAAAACAGTTATGAAATGTCAAAGCGGTGTTTTTTTTTTTTTTTTTTTTAAGAACACACCCTTGTGTCTGGCGACAGAAAGTCGGCACAAAATACAAAAAAAGCACGTAGCGGACGCACAGCAATAAAATTGTATTATGCTAAAAATTAACAAAAAATAGGTAGAACGTTGTAAAAGTTGAGTGCTTTTAACAATGGATCCCGTTATGTGAGAGTGAGACATTTAGACAGAGAACTCATCTAAAGCGTCTTTTCCCACCACGCGGACGACCCCAGACCCCAGTGAACGCACTGTTATCCAGCAAGTAAGAAAACGCGTCAGTTTTTTTAGCGGTAAATTCTAGATACTACATTGGGTAAATTGAATATCGCGGCACCCAAGTCCAATGGGAACGTTTAGATTCAAAATTAGGCGAGGGTAGGCCCAGTTTGTGTATAAAAACCCCAGACCGAGAAGTTTAAAGCCGTCATTGGAGAAGTTACAACAGTAAAGACTCGTCAATTAAGTTATCGGAGTCAGTTTAAATTAGTTAGTTAAAGCACTCGTCGGAAGGTTAAAACAGTGACTCAGTTAACCGTCATCCGAAAGTGACCGTTCAATTAAAGATTGTCAATTAAGTAATCGGAGAGTTAAAACAGTCGCAGTTATCGTTCAGTTTAATCAAGTAATCAGTCATCAGAAGGTTAAACAGCTTTATTCAGTTGAAAGTTACCGTTGAATTAGGAGTGACAATTCAGTCGCAGTTTGTCTAAAGTCAATCGAAAAGTTACGCATAATCCGCGGAACTCACATAAAGAATCGTGATTAAATAGTCTGACGTTATCAATCAATACAATCCTTGTTATAAGCACCTAGCTTAAATTACATCTATGAACTTAGACGAATCATAGTATTGCTGAGTGAAAATTTGTTAACTATATATAAAGGTTTGTGTTGAGAAGATATATTGATTATAACGGTATGTTCGTACTGTAACTAAGATATTTGAGATGTGTTATTGTGAATGTGATGCCAGTGTGTAAATCAATCTGTGATAATCAATCAAGTGCAGCCAACAGCACCTCCATTAACAGTAGCCGTCCGCACAGCCATACTACAGACGACGTTCAAGTGGATGCGCCTCTTCGCAGAATAGGAATTCAACCAACAAGTAATTCATATTGAACATTTAACATATACTTTATTCAATATTTGCAACTCAATCAGATCTAAAAGAACCCACTATCAAATAAAAGAAAAGATTAAATTTTGTTATCATCAATATTATGCCACGGTAATAAGTAACTGAAAGTGAGTTATTAAAGTAACAATGTATGATATATATTTTGTGTTAATTAAATTATTTATTACCCTGAGATATTATTCTTAAAAAGATAAAAGAGTCTGAATATTGTAGGAATGTCAGCTAGTGTATATATGTGATACAGAGATTATGTATGAGTATGTGTAGGAAATAATATAATTATGCTCTGTTAAATACGTGTATAGAATGGAAGGAAGTACATGTAGAAATAATAAATAATTTGTGAAGGTATAAATAATTAAATATATACACATACAGTACATGAAGACCAGATAATGTTATAAACATGAAGGCGAAGAAAAGAAGAAGTAAATGTGAAAGGTGTGATTTAGTGTTATCTACAAAAAGAACCATTCTTAAGAGAAAGATTATTTAATTCGGACAAATATATTAATGTTCCTAAATTTTAAAATGAAATAAGTGAGTGACGACAGTTGTTATAATATTAAAATAGATGTTGAAATAGCCTACTAATATTCTAGTTGAGTAAGTAGAAGACCTAAAACAATTCAGAAAGTAAAAAAGTATGATTCAGAATGTTATCATAGATTGACAGGTTTCGTGAATTTTTAGTTCCCAAATACGGCTAAAATTTGTCTTTAATGATGGGAAGAACTTTTTATAATTTGATGAACAATGTTTGTTAACAACTGTTTATAATAATTTTTAGTTTGTTAATTTTAATTTACTGCTAAAATGAATATTATATTTTCTTAAATTATAACAAATGTTTGTAACGCTGTCCACAGCAACATTTATGTAGCCTCTGTAAATATGTACTTTTATGTGGTGTATAATTTTTGCATTGGCAAATGTGTAGAACAAGTTTTTTCATAGTTCTTAAATGTTAATTTATAAATAAATGTTAACCTGGCAATGGACATGATGTACTTCTATAAATAACCATTCTTGGTTCAAGGAAATTCTTGCCTGGGATATTCGTTTGTTTTAAATTAATAAAACTTAGAACTGAACAAATACAAAGTGGCAGAGCAGACAAACGTAAACAAATCTTATTTTTGTAAATAATTACAATAAACTGATAAACCGTGTAGTGTTTTTTATAATTTTATTATAAACAATGTCTACGACGTAGTAGACAATATAACCTTAATTGGAATAAAAGTTTAGAACGATTGCCAGACACAAGATACCGAAAACAGTTAAAAATTATAAACGAGGCAAAAGAGAACAACGCAGAAAACGAAAGAGGCTGAATTAAGGAGAGAGGGTTAGGAAAGCGGAGGCATTAAGGAGGGAGTATCAGGAAAGCGGCGGCATCGAAGAGGGAGGATCAAGAAAGCGGCGACATTGAGGAGGGAGTATCGAGAAAGCGGAGGCATTAAGGGTGGAGGATCGGGAAAGGGGAGGCATTGGGAGGAAGGATCAGGAAAGTGCCGCATTAAGGAGGGAGGATTAGGAAAGCGGCGGTATTGAGGAGGGAGGATCAGGAAAGCGGCGGCAATAAGGAGGGAGGCTCGAGAAAGCGGAGGCATTAAGGAGGGAGGATCAGGAAAGCGGAGACATTAAGGAGGGAGCATCGGGAAAGAGGTTGCACTGGGGAGGGAGGATCATGAAAGCGGAGGCATTGAGGAGGGGCCATCAGGAAAGCGTGGCATTGAGGAGAGAGGATCATAAAAGCGGCGGAATTGAAGAGGGAGGATCAGGAAAGCGGAGGCATTAAGGAGGGCGGAACAGGAAAGCGGTGTCATTGAGGAGGGACAATCAGGGAAGCGGCGGCTTTAAGTAGGGCAGAGCAGGAATGCGGTGTCATTAAGGAAGGCGGAACAGGAAGGTTATTCGATGAACACACCCACCAGAATCTGTGAAACTACATTACAATACTCGAAGACCATTTAAACATTTTTCAAATGGTGGTGCGAAACAATTTACACTTTCTTTTAGCTTTTTCAAGGTTAGAAGTACAAACTACTTAGAAATGTTTTACGACCAAATGCCAAATTTCGTGCTGCAGGAAAAAATTTAAAGTGTGATGAATACTAATGTCTCTCGATTTACGTCTCACGCTCCAAATCTGCCTGTAAACCTAGACTGTGTGTTGTTTACGTATAGACAGAGCAATAAGAACGTCGACAGTAGTATAATTAAATTAATTATGATTCTTGATACTAAACCTTACGACGCGACGTTCAGAATTCAGTGTAGCTTATTTCACATTTTATATAGAGTAGTACAGTTACCCATCCTCAATAACGATAAATATTTCTGGAAAGCATGATGATTCTTATACTATTTCGGTTCTTAATTCAATCCTGATGTAAACAAACCCAAACGCAAATCTGAAACTGAAAGGCAAATCTGAAACGCTATTGTTCAGGAGCGTTGACATTGACAATGTGTTACGCGCATGTGCAGAATGTCTCTATAGTCATGTGAGAGTTATCTTACCATTTAAATCGGGACAGGTCGTTTTATGACTTCCAACTTACCACTGTATTCTGAATTTTATTGAAGTAATATGGAGTTAGTTGAAAGGATATGTTTTCCGTCACAACACAACATATAAGCAACACAGCACTGATATAAAACAATAGCTAAAGACAGAGATAGAGAAGGCGGTGAAACATGGCGGACAAGTGGCGTCATTGTATCATGTTTAGATTGCATCTTTACAATAGCCCACTCATCGAAAAACATAAAATATATCAGTTGTCTATATACAAACATAGCTTTCGTCGACTTTGGAAAGGCATTTGCTAGAGTGAATAGGGGGAGGCTATGGAAATAATGGCAAAGAAAGGGATCCGCAACACCTCATTAGAGCCATACAGAGTCTTTATATGGAAAACAAAATCTTAATTGAGACAGGAGGATGGAGCACAACTGCTAGTGTGGGGCTGATCATTGTGGAGTAAGCCAAGCGTGCTCATTGTCACCTTCTCTTTTTAATTTATATGTAGACGACGTCATACACAATGGGCAGATGAACCATTCAGAATATTTTATGATAGGTAACTCTTCAGATGATGACCAGGCTGTCTGTCGAACTCGAAAAGCGGCTTTCAGATGGCTGTACTCTCATTGAGTCGAATCTGCAAGGTTTTAGGATTACAGATCTCCAATTTTAACAACAAGGCGATGGCTTTTCGTGGAGCTGATCCCATACGAGCAAAAATTGTTGTAGTTGGTATTGTTCTGGAGCACGTCAGTAATTTTGAATACCTGTGTCTTACAATACAAACGATGGCTTGGTAAAGAAACTACATAAGTTCAACCATATGTATGCGACCATCAGTAGAACTCTAAAATCAACGAGTAAGTTCTAAGAAATACACCTGAAGTTCTAAAAGGTAATGTTGCCCCCCCCCCCACTTCTTTCTGGGTCTAAGAATTGGACTTATCGACATCCCAAGCCAGTCGTATTCGAACGGCCGAAATGTGATTTCTCTTGCACGTAGCAGGATATACTCTTCAAGAGTAGCAGAAGAAATGCTACGCCAGGAACTGTATATTATGAGTATACTCGATTGTATTGCCTAATATCGACTAAAAGGTCGGAGAATCTTTAACAGAATGGATGACTACCGGATTCCCAAATAACTACTGAATTTTAATGGAGAAAGTTGTGTTAGTGGTTGAAATCACAAGCAGAATGATCACTGCTGCACACCACTATATAAAAATTATCCCGATTAGCGCTTTCAAGCTTCACAGCTCATCGTCAGCTCATTCCGATCTGACGATGAGCTGTGAAGCTTGAAAGCGCTAATCGGGATAATTTTTATATAGTGGTGTGCAACAGTGATCATTCTGCTTGTAACTACTGAATTATAAGCCGGAAGAACAGAGAGGTGTGGTACGTCCAAAGCACGTTGAAATAGTCTGCTTGGAACCGGAAAACCCCACTTTTGGTTTAACCTTCGTTGAAGATGAACACGATGATTATGGTAATTAAAATTAAAAGTAACATTGTATCGAATTGGTTGCAAAGTCTAAAGCTCACCCGTAATATCTTCCTCTCACACAATGATCCCCTTTGTGTGTTGAGGGTGGTATAGGCACGACTTCTACATCTATGTCCCCAATCTTCTGCAGCCTGAGCACCTTCGAACCCTGTTGATCGTTCAGGTACTCCACTAGTAATCCACCTGCAGCTTTCTTAGTGTCCTGTACGGTTGATCCAGTGCAACCTGTGATAGCTTTTTCAGTTAGGAAGGGACTCACTTTAGCGAAATCACCTCTTTTCTCTTTATGACTAAATACTTTGATATCCTTGCCATACTGGCAGACGATGTAGAAATCTTTCGACATCGGCCAAGGAGTAATGCCTCCTCTTCACCATCCGAGGAAGGGTTCTTTTTGCACGAAGGTTTTTAAGGGATCCCTCAACCCCAGAATTATTAGTGAAACTAGCATGTAGCCGTGCCGTGAAAATAAATAGCATTTTATTTCCGTATCGTGAAAAAAACAGACCACCGCGGCAGAGCCGTTGACTACCGCAGCAAGGACTAATATAATGTTATATTTTATAATGTTAATGTTATATTTAATGTTATGTTTAATGTTATATAATGTTATAATTATCATAACAGGTGCCTGGTGCCCTGAGGCCAACGTTCGCAACTCACTAACGTTGAGCCATCCACCCAGTTGGCACGATCGGTCCCATTATGGGTTACGGTGTGTTTTCAAGCGGTGCTAATTTAGCGAACTAATTTACCAGTGCCCTGTTAGCCAGCTAAAGAGCTGTTGGACCCCCCCCCCCCACGAGGTCAAGATGTTGCAGGCTCGGACTAAGGTTTGGATTTCTAGGGGGCTAATAATAATAATTTTTGTTGTTGTATTTGCTCTTTTTAATAATAATGATAATAATAATTTTTATTATTATTATTATATATGTGTCCTACGACAGACTTTTGAGGATAGAGCTGCCTAAGGAGTGTTTCTCGGTATGCCTACGATGTGGCAGCACTTGTAGTAGCAAGAAACATCATGCTAAAGCTCAACAGGGTGACACGTACTGAGAATTTCTGGATGGCGGGCCATGGGCTCTCGGTGGCGCTGAACAAAACAGAGATAGTTTTCCTCACAAAGAAAAGGATACTTATTGTCCTCCCCATGTGAGTAGGAGAAAATGTGATGGAGACAAAGCAAGCTGCTAAACAGTTATCGCAGATACAGAGAAGGGGTGCACTAAAGGTATGTCTGCATACCGTACGGTCTCCGAAGGGGCCGTTCTAATTGCTGCCGGAGTTATTCTGTTGCTAGGGAGCTACAGGCTATACTTAGAAGGAAAAGAAAAGTCGACAAGAAAATTGCAATACACGAGGAGAGAACCACACTCTTGAACATGGCAGATCTCTTGGAACAGGAGCCTCGAAGAAGGTGGACAGCATGTCTCATCCCAGAAATTAAGAAATGGATGGAGAGACAGGACGGGAAAGTAAGGTACTGCCTTACCCAGGTTTTCTGAGAGGGCACGGATATTTCCGAGCGTACTCTCCATAGGATAGGTAAGGCACCGACGGCCCAACGTCTGTACTGCCCTGGTGTAAATGATGAAGCGCACCACACTTTTTTCGTCTGTGGTAGAAGGCGGGTAGAATTGGAGGCAGAGTAGGGTCATCTAACACTGGAGACTATAGTTGACGCCGGGCTCCTGGGACCGGGTGTCACATTACATCGAGGCAATCCTATGAGTGAAGAAGGCCGATTGAGATCGCAGCGCGAGCTAGGCACATAAAAGAAATATACAAATCAAGGAGGAGTGAAATTTAAGGCCTAGCCTGAAGTAATGTGATAAACGGTCCCAGGTTAGTTCTCAAGAGTATGAGGTGGTGTTTTTAGTCTGTAGTCCAGGAAGGGAAGCACACCCTTTGGGCTGTTTGGCCCATGTGCATAAATAGCATTTTCACCTCCTAAAAAAAAATAATAAATTGTTAATACATACAGGACTTTTTGGATTGTTTTATTAATTTTTGTGGTTTACTAGGAGGGAAATTAATTTCCTTTTTACTATCCTCGGTAAGAATTGGATAGTCAGAGTACTGTTTGTTTTAGATAAACAAACGGAATTTTGTATTAGACCCTGAGAAAAATTAAAATGGGATTACAGTAGTAGCTTTGCGAAAGTACTGCGTTGCCACATCATGCTGTAGCTCTAATACGAAAATAGTGCTAAAAGCGAGTAGATCCGGCAACATGTTAACGAACGCCAGACGTTAATTGGCCAAGGGACCTGTCTTGTAATGATCGAAATTTTAAAAAAAATTTTAATTCCTCGATCAAGTGACACGTTCCCACACTCAAGTCGACGGACACAAGCCCAGGTCGTAAATAATGACGAATCGAGGGCACGTCAAACCCGACGACAGAGCGAAGACAAAGAAAAAATGTCTGAGCACTGCACACAATGAGTATTTCAAGGCGTCACTGACAGCTAGCCGTTTGTCAAAATTTACAGCACCCAACAATCTGAAACAAAGACTTCGTCCAGCTGCCGAGTTACACGGAATCGAGATGGAACGCCTGCTGTGGAAGCAAAGTGTAACTGCTCAATTATGAAAGGCTTTACTATGTTACAAAGGAAGTACAGAGCAATTTTAACGGAGAGATAGACAATAGACGTAACTCAGTGAATACTGCCAGTGTACCCTGCACAGCGTGAAAACACATTCTTGACAGTTTACTGAAATTTACGACTGAAAAGTAGAATTTCACCGAAATGAAGACAACGAAGGGTTGATAATCGGCGGAACGAACGTCGTGGAACTTAGACAATTAACCAAGACCTGGAGTCTGTTAACAAAAGCTCAGTCAGAACCTTAGGGAAAGTCTAAACAAAGGATAACAGAAGGCCATGAAATTGTCCTAATTTCTTAGAATCTGTGCTACGCTCGTCACATGAAACACTCCGGGGATGACGACGACCAACCAGCATCAAGCATCTTCTAAGAGAGCTCGTGGAGAGAGTAGGAAGGGTTCGGCCGACGAATCGTGAAACAGAGGATGAGATCTACAGAAGGGTAGGAATTTGTACGACCAATCAAGAGTTCGAGAAGGCGTAGAGATCGAAACTTAGACTTATGGGTAAGATGTTCCAATAAAACTGTTTGGCGAAGACGCGGAGCAGGCAGTCAAGTAGTTAATCGAGAGTCAGTAATTTTCAATCGGATAGTCAAGTATTCAATCGAGTAGTCAAGTCGTTCAATCGAACAGTTAGTCGCAGTTAACAGTCAGTCGGTAGTCAAGAGTATGTAGTTAATAGTAGCAGTTGGTAGTCGCAATTAATAGTCAGAAGTTAGTGCGTACGATAGACAGACGATTGATTATGTCGACCGACCGGATTCACTAATTTGTAAATTCATAAGTGAACAAAGACATCGGTATAGTCACACTTATACACAATTCTGTGCGGAAATATAAACTATGAGTGCGTACGGGACTTGAAATCTCAACTGACGCGCACATAATAATATACTAATTAACATTTAAAGTAGAACAGTGAGTGTCACCTCAAACATTCTCACATCATAACGTATCACCATGTTGAACAATTAGTTGAATAAACTATACCAAACAATTAAGCACGCAGTACGCGATACACCCAAAATAGACGGCACAGTTAACCATGTACACAAATATGGCAAACTTTCAGAACAATTCAAGTTAATGACAACATTAACACCTCACTATTTGAACTCCGGACACTCGACATCAGCGGGTTACCACAATACCATACACATGACGGGAGTGGAGATTTAGTGGATTGAAGTGAAATTATCAGTGCTCTGCGTAACAGTGATTATGATCTTCGACGAATCATCTAGAAAGTGTCTTCTCACGACGACGGAATTGGATAAACACTCTCAAAGATAAGCTTTATGTCTACTTAATCTTAGTAGTATATACTACACTACTGTTCTGTTGCCTCTTTTCAAAGAACTAACCCCAAGAGAATAATTACATATGAGTCATATGAATCATAAAATCTATAAAATAACACTAACGTAATTCGTTATCTGAGAAATAATGAACGCATTTTAGGTAGGAATAAGTATAATTGTTGATTGTTTATTATTCGTGTATGTTTTATATATGTGCATTATTTACTGCATTTGAATGTACCATGTGTTTATGTTTCAGGAAACATCGTATAAATTGAATAATTGTATTTATATCATGTGCTTTAATATGTATGTAATTTGCAGGATATAGTTACTTACTTCAGTAAGATGTGTAATAAATAAGTAGTTAATTTACAGTATTCATGCGTTCATTATTGAAATTTCACCTTTGTTATTGATGTATTTTCATTCTAAGTATTACACTAAAAATCTCATAACTTATGCTAAACATCAATGGATACAATAAACTCGACCATTGAAACGTCTGATTAATAGACTCATAAAATCGTATTTAATCAGACACTGTGTTGAGTCAAATCTGACGAATAGAAATAATTTTAGATATATCAATTTTAACGTATTACATAAATCTTTAATTAATATGATTCATAATTGTTGAGTAATTAATCCGCGCAGATAATTAGCACAGATTAATATTCACTAGATGTAAATGGTTTACACAATTAATTACCACAGATGTAAATTATATTTACACCACTAAATGTAAATGGCTGCACAACGCTTGGCATTAAATGTAAATGGCATCCAGCTTTAGGGCGAGATACATATGAGAAAGTGATAAACTCACATAAAATACCACTAGTCCCATTTACTAAATTCCCATTAACAAGGGAATACTTGTTAAGAATAGAAGAGTGTTTAGGGAATGCCCGGGAAGAATAGACGGATATGAGCATGAGTTTCAAGTTACGGACAGTACGCCCTACTTTCAACGGGGTTGGCCTGTACCACTTGCTTATCAGAAGAAAGTAAAGGACGAGATAGATAGGATGCTGCGATACGGTGTGATTGAACGTTGTACAAGCCCGTTCATAAATCCACTCGTAACAGTCATAAAAAGAGATGGAAGGGTCCGTCTATGCCTGGATGCAAGAAAGATAAACGGCGTTACTATTCCCGACTATGAAGGCGTTTCTCCAATAAATGAAATCTTGGCAAGATGCAGCGAGATGCGATATCTGTCTACTGTCGATTTGTCGAGCAGCTTTTGGCAAGTACCTTTGAAGAAAGAGTGCAGGAAGTATACCGCGTTCATGTATGAGGGAAGGTGCTACCAATTCACCGTTACACCATTCGGCCTTAGTACCAGTTCAGCGGCACTAACACGCGGATTGGATACGGTCTTAAATGAAGATGTTAAGAAAAACACATTAATATACGTGGACGATTGTCTATGCTATTCTGACGATGTTAAAACACACTTAGAACATTTAGAGGCATTATTAAATAATCTTAACGAAAATAACTTAACCGTCAACTTAAATAAGTCACAGTTTTTCAGGAAAGAAATATCGTATCTTGGATACCAACTAACAACACGCGGCATCCAAGCTACGGAAGAGAAAGTGAAAGCCATTATGGACTTCCCTAAACCCAAGAACCAGAAACAGTTAAAGGGTTTCCTAGGCCTCACTAACTTTTATAACCGTTTTACTAGCAAATACGCGGAGACAACACAACCCCTCCATGAATTATTGAAGAAGAATCACAAATTTGTATGGACGAATGAATTAAACGACTGCTTTGACAGAGTCAAAAATCTATTTATTGACGCTGTAGTTTTAAGATTTCCGCGCCCAGACCAGAGGTATTATATACAGTGTGATGCGAGTGATTACGCATACGGAGGACAACTTTACCAGCTCGATGAAGACGGGGAGATCGGCGTAATCGCCTTCACTAGTAAGACATTCAAGGGTGCTGAGCGGAACTATTATACTACGGAAAAAGAGCTTTTAAGTATTGTCCGATGCTTAGAAAAATTCCGAATATACGTTCTCGGACAACCATTAACGATCATCACCGACAACAAGGCGTTGACATTCTTAAACAAATGCCATCTAAATAATTCTCGGATTACACGATGGATTCTTGCAGTGCAGGAGTATAAATTCGATATAATTCATTCCAAGGGTAAGGAAAACATCGTAGCCGACATTTTAAGTAGATATCCACACAATACAAAATTAGAAGAGATTCATGACAACACCCATGAATATTTAGTTAACCACATAACCGTAAAAATGAGACTTGAGGTGCGTAAGTTAATCCAAAATATCGGAAAGCACCAGATGGAAGACGATAAGCTAAAAGCGATCATCACTAGATTTAAGGAGGGAAATATAGACCCTAAATTAACTAAATTTTATAAATATGTTAACGATAAGTTGTATAGACGACAGCGGAATGAATGGAAGCTGTATGTTCCTAGCAACATATCTGGGGACATAATTGCTGAAATCCATCATATGTTCGGTCATTTAGGAACAAAAAGGTGTATTAAAATGATCCAGGAACATTTCACATTCGACCGGATGTCAAAGAAAATAAAAACATATATAAAAACCTGTGACCTATGCCAGAAGTGCAAAGACACCAACAACAGAGAGCTATTTGGTGGCACACGCGCTGTGATACCTACGGCCAAAGGAGATCTGGTAAGCGCAGATTATTATGGACCCCTACCGACAGGAACGGGTGGAGTCAAATATTTATTGGTCATAGTGGATAATTTCACGAAATATGTCAAATTATTCACCCTCCGGAGAGCAACAACCACTACGACGTTGCGGAGGATAAAAACGTATTGCGAACTATTTGGACGTCCGCGGACCATTTTGACGGACAACGGAACACAGTTCACATCCAAGAGATGGGTCAACGGTCTAAAGGAGTTGGACATACAACCAAAGTTTACTGCAATACGTAATCCATGTACCAACCTTGCCGAACGGATTAACCGGCAACTGGGAAACTTATTTCGCATTTTCATAAGTGACCAACACACTAAATGGTCCCAATACGTGAAAACGATTGAAGCGTGTCTAAACGAGGTGTATCACGAGACGATCGAAATAACCCCTCACGAAGCACACCTCGGCACGAGACCTACACGAGCATGGGAGCAATGCTTGGACAAAGGAGTCATTAGCAGCGAAGGAAAACGCGAAAACAATATATTTGTAAAGATAAAGGAGAAGCGAGAGAAACACGCGAAACGCTGTAATGAGAAGAAGAAAATCACAAAATTTGCGATTGGCGACAAGGTTCTGGTGAGAGCATTCCACCAATCCGACGCTGCGTCAAAGAGAATTGACAAGTTCTTCGAACTTTTCGCAGGACCATATAAAATCAACCGCATCATCGGCGAGGCCACATATGAGCTCGTGGAGTGCGATAGCGGGAAGACGAGAGGAAAATTTAATATACGGCAAATTAAGGCGTATCATGAGCCAGCGAACGGAAGTATAGATAACACGAGTGGTAGCGACGACTCCCGGCGACCAGCAGAAGACATAGTTTAGGTAATTTGCTCGCGCGGCCAGTCCAGCTAACCAAATAATGATATGCATTTTACTTGTTGTGTTTAGTCTGTATTTCAATGCTAACTGTGTTTGTGATCAGCACATAATTGTCATTCGTTATGTTAATTAGACGTATAAATACCAACATATACAGAAAGTGATTTGTGAAATGTACCATGTGTCAGAAGGACAGTGTAATACTATGACACAGGACACCAAAGACGTTAATAATTATGAATAATAACTTGTTAAAATGTAGAGACTCGAATAATTTGTTTATGTAAATAATAATTCAAAATGGACGATTGTTTTATAACTTTAAGAGTATGCATCACGAAGTATGCTGATTCCTTAACTATTTAATTAATATGTATGTTTCTTTTACCAATGTAATCATTTATAACATGTTACGAATTGACCATATGTATATATTTGTTAGTATCAACTGTATTCTAGAGACAGTAATGACAAGTTTAAAAGTATTTTATTGCTATATAGGTCATCGACATAAGATCGATTAATATAATGGGTAGCTAATCTACAGCTTATCTAATACATTGTGTATAAAGAATAACGAGACAAACTGTCAAATGGACAAACGTCCATGTCTTAAATTCAATTATTTACTCGAAATCGTATTGTACAGTCCGCATATGGACAGACAAAGTGTAAAAATGCGTTCATTCACTCAGATGTGCGGCAATAAATTCATATGACCATATAAAACATTAAGATGGGGAATAACAATTAATTGCTTCCTATGAGAGATAGATGTCAGTCAACCATGTCCATTCCGAAGCAGACATCCACGACTGGGACAGAGCGCAGAAATTGGATCAGATGTCTCCCGAAGTCCAACATCCAATCCAATTTGGGGACAATGTAATGATCGAAATTTTAAAAAAAATTTTAATTCCTCGATCAAGTGACACGTTCCCACACTCAAGTCGACGGACACAAGCCCAGGTCGTAAATAATGACGAATCGAGGGCACGTCAAACCCGACGACAGAGCGAAGACAAAGAAAAAATGTCTGAGCACTGCACACAATGAGTATTTCAAGGCGTCACTGACAGCTAGCCGTTTGTCAAAATTTACAGCACCCAACAATCTGAAACAAAGACTTCGTCCAGCTGCCGAGTTACACGGAATCGAGATGGAACGCCTGCTGTGGAAGCAAAGTGTAACTGCTCAATTATGAAAGGCTTTACTATGTTACAAAGGAAGTACAGAGCAATTTTAACGGAGAGATAGACAATAGACGTAACTCAGTGAATACTGCCAGTGTACCCTGCACAGCGTGAAAACACATTCTTGACAGTTTACTGAAATTTACGACTGAAAAGTAGAATTTCACCGAAATGAAGACAACGAAGGGTTGATAATCGGCGGAACGAACGTCGTGGAACTTAGACAATTAACCAAGACCTGGAGTCTGTTAACAAAAGCTCAGTCAGAACCTTAGGGAAAGTCTAAACAAAGGATAACAGAAGGCCATGAAATTGTCCTAATTTCTTAGAATCTGTGCTACGCTCGTCACATGAAACACTCCGGGGATGACGACGACCAACCAGCATCAAGCATCTTCTAAGAGAGCTCGTGGAGAGAGTAGGAAGGGTTCGGCCGACGAATCGTGAAACAGAGGATGAGATCTACAGAAGGGTAGGAATTTGTACGACCAATCAAGAGTTCGAGAAGGCGTAGAGATCGAAACTTAGACTTATGGGTAAGATGTTCCAATAAAACTGTTTGGCGAAGACGCGGAGCAGGCAGTCAAGTAGTTAATCGAGAGTCAGTAATTTTCAATCGGATAGTCAAGTATTCAATCGAGTAGTCAAGTCGTTCAATCGAACAGTTAGTCGCAGTTAACAGTCAGTCGGTAGTCAAGAGTATGTAGTTAATAGTAGCAGTTGGTAGTCGCAATTAATAGTCAGAAGTTAGTGCGTACGATAGACAGACGATTGATTATGTCGACCGACCGGATTCACTAATTTGTAAATTCATAAGTGAACAAAGACATCGGTATAGTCACACTTATACACAATTCTGTGCGGAAATATAAACTATGAGTGCGTACGGGACTTGAAATCTCAACTGACGCGCACATAATAATATACTAATTAACATTTAAAGTAGAACAGTGAGTGTCACCTCAAACATTCTCACATCATAACGTATCACCATGTTGAACAATTAGTTGAATAAACTATACCAAACAATTAAGCACGCAGTACGCGATACACCCAAAATAGACGGCACAGTTAACCATGTACACAAATATGGCAAACTTTCAGAACAATTCAAGTTAATGACAACATTAACACCTCACTATTTGAACTCCGGACACTCGACATCAGCGGGTTACCACAATACCATACACATGACGGGAGTGGAGATTTAGTGGAGTGAAGTGAAATTATCAGTGCTCTGCGTAACAGTGATTATGATCTTCGACGAATCATCTAGAAAGTGTCTTCTCACGACGACGGAATTGGATAAACACTCTCAAAGATAAGCTTTATGTCTACTTAATCTTAGTAGTATATACTACACTACTGTTCTGTTGCCTCTTTTCAAAGAACTAACCCCAAGAGAATAATTACATATGAGTCATATGAATCATAAAATCTATAAAATAACACTAACGTAATTCGTTATCTGAGAAATAATGAACGCATTTTAGGTAGGAATAAGTATAATTGTTGATTGTTTATTATTCGTGTATGTTTTATATATGTGCATTATTTACTGCATTTGAATGTACCATGTGTTTATGTTTCAGGAAACATCGTATAAATTGAATAATTGTATTTATATCATGTGCTTTAATATGTATGTAATTTGCAGGATATAGTTACTTACTTCAGTAAGATGTGTAATAAATAAGTAGTTAATTTACAGTATTCATGCGTTCATTATTGAAATTTCACCTTTGTTATTGATGTATTTTCATTCTAAGTATTACACTAAAAATCTCATAACTTATGCTAAACATCAATGGATACAATAAACTCGACCATTGAAACGTCTGATTAATAGACTCATAAAATCGTATTTAATCAGACACTGTGTTGAGTCAAATCTGACGAATAGAAATAATTTTAGATATATCAATTTTAACGTATTACATAAATCTTTAATTAATATGATTCATAATTGTTGAGTAATTAATCCGCGCAGATAATTAGCACAGATTAATATTCACTAGATGTAAATGGTTTACACAATTAATTACCACAGATGTAAATTATATTTACACCACTAAATGTAAATGGCTGCACAACGCTTGGCATTAAATGTAAATGGCATCCAGCTTTAGGGCGAGATACATATGAGAAAGTGATAAACTCACATAAAATACCACTAGTCCCATTTACTAAATGTAAATCATTTATATCACGATTAGCATAATAAATAAACCCCATTTATGCTAACTATAGTCTTCTACACCAGCCAAAATCCTATTATAATCGTATTAGTTGGAGAATAAAAAAGTCAATGCAAGCAAACCCGCATGTGGATTTTATGGCAACAATTACGTGTCTGCCCCACATTTATCCTAAAAATATGAAGGGAGAGTCGATTACTTTTTATTACACGTTATTAAATAAAAAATATTATAAACATCAAACGACAAATGCTTTTCATCGTATACAACAATTTGGAATAAAAGTAAAGAGTTAAACGATGTAGACTATCGATTGTCGGGGTAACGTCCTCTTGCAGATGGCATTACTAGGAAGGGTGCAAATCATATGATTAACGATTTTCCCATTTGCTCGTCGACTCGTGTACGTACGCTAGAGGTAGTGCGGGCAATTAGCTGTGTGTGTATGTGATATAATTGTGTTTCTGTGTTGTAGAGACTGCAAGGTCGATTTCAAACAAAAGATAACCGCGACCGTTTTCAGTTTGACACAGCGCAACACACACACGCGCGCGCGCCTGATGAACGATAAGGAGTTACGTTCGCGTGATCGAATCTGATTGGAAACGGCGATATAAAAATAAAAATTGTCACCAGGCGCGCTGCTTACCCGCACGCTTAGCTTTGTTTTCCAACTTTTCATTATTTCGTACAGTAACCGGGGGGGAAGTAATGACGGGCTCGATAATGCTGGGGTTTAGCGACAATGCACTGTGGAAAAGTCAACATCCTTGGGCTAACGTGTTACGAGCTATTAATGACGACAAATATTAACTGTCATATTGAACGTAATACTATCTATCATGTTTCGGATAGACTTATTAGACTGTATGCGTCATGAAATTATTCGTTTTTATTTATCTGTGTAACTAACAATTCAACAAAATTTGTATATTTCCAGTGAACCACTGAGTGAGTGATGCGTAGATTATTACTCCTAGCACGCTCACTGAGCTGCAGAACTCGTTCACTGTTTTGAACGAAGTACATTTCTTATTATATATTAAATAATTTTTCAATCATGGGAAAATTTACAAAATTCTCATTACTGTTTATTTAGTAATAAAACAACTGTAGAGCGTCTTACCGTACAACACGCACTAAAAATTCGAAACATTCCTGTTTGGGTTACAATTCCTTTTAGTCTGACATGCTGTTGGATTTTCACATTTTTAAAAATTTCTGATCTTTTTTACAATCTGGGTCCAAAAATTTTGAAATTTCCAAAATTTAACACTATACTCAGATGTTACTTAAAAATTCTACTACTTTGATAACCCATTTTATCAACTTTTCCCCATTTTTTAGGCCCTGACGTCAAAAAAATTGTTTTACAAAAAGTTATATATACTACAATCTATACTATACTAGATTGTGACTAAAGTTCCCTTAAATTTGAGTTTTAAAGGGAACCCCAATTGGGCTTTTGCGATTTTTTCACAATTTTGATCCCTCACATTTTTGCCTCCAACTCAAAAACAATAGGCTTCTGTAGGATAAAAAATAATGGCCGTTGACTACAAAAGAAATAATTCCCGGTAAAACCCCCAACTCATGCCAAGTTTTTGCCAGGGTGGTATGGACATGCATTCCAACTTTTATGAAAATCGGCTGACGTGATCAAAAGTTATCGTTATACCTACCCCAAACAGATATATAGATAGACGGACAAATGTCAAACGGTCGAGTTAAAACTGAGAACTCGTTCTGCTCGTTCAATTCTTCCTTAAAAATATAGAAGTAAGATTCACCTCTACCCTTCTTAATGTAGCGGTCGGTCGAGCCATATAGCAAAACCGGATGAGTTGGGTGTTTTACCAGGAATCATTTCTTTTGTAGTCAACGGCCATTATTTTTTATTACTAAGTTATAAATTAACAGAATTTGTCAGTGCATTTAAATTTATGTTTATAGGATTTTCACAGTTTTCAGACAACAAGTTACATTTGAATTTAAGGTATTACATAGAAAATTTATATTATAATTAGCAATACAGTATTTTAAATAACATTACCTTTATTGAAAGTATACTGTTGTATTTTATGAGAGCGATTAAACATATGAATTTTCATTCAAAGGACTGTTTCAAAAGTTTATTTCAACTATTAAATTTTAAATATAGTTTCGACGTCATTGTTATAAAGAAGATGCAGAAATTGCAGTAACTTAATTTAATACGAAACTATAGGTTTAAAAGTTTTTGACTTTTGACTGCTTCTCTCTTCGACTACTTAGCAATAGGCGCTTAGGATTGAAAATTACGACAGATCGACCGTTATATATGCTCCATTTTGAGAATAAATATTTACTAATCATGCCCATGACTGGGCCGGATTATACTGAGGACCGGACAATCGTGGGCCAGACAGTGGCGAGTTTAGTGTACCTTTGACTGCTCTGAGAGGATAATAATTTGTTTTGATATATATATATATATTATATACAATTATATATTTTTTCGGGAAGCCTTGTGTTTAAAATAAATAAACTAATAAATAAAAACATTTATCGCAATCTTGTCATTCAATTTTGTATATACCATTGGTTGTTGTATTATCTTTGTTGTGTGGGTTATTTAGTTTTTGTAAATTATTTTTATTAGTTTTGTATGCTATTTTAATATCTGTGTTTTTAAATAGTTTTGTTAGCTTTGTCATTTTATTATTTATGTATGTGAATGTGGCCCATTTTTTATTGTTGTTAGTATTTATGTTTTGTTCATTTTGATTAATTCTTAATTGTTCAGTTTTTATTTTATATTTGATTTTATTTTCTAGTTTGTTTACAGTATTTTTATTATATCCATTTTCATAAGCAATTTGGTAGTATGTATTATATTCATTTCTTTGTCTGTTTAGGGGAATTTTGTACATTCTGTTAAATAGTGAATAGAATCCTGCCATTTTATGTTGTGGTGGGTGGTCAGAATGGTTAGGTATAATGATGTTAGTAGATGTTGGTTTTCTGTATATTGCATATTGTATGTGGTTGTTGTTTCTTGTGATGGTTATGTCTAAATAGTTGATTTTGTTATGTTTTTCTTTTTCTTCTTTGAATTGTATTTTTGGATGTATGTTATTGATTTGTTTTAATATGTTATCTGCATTTGTATTTTTGTTATTTGATACATACAGCCCATCATCTACATATCTTATCCGTATGCCATTTGGATCAAATGAATTTATAATATTTTGTATTTTGGTGTCTATGTGTTGTAAGAATATTTCAGCTATTATGCTAGATAATGGAGATCCCATTGCTAAACCTTCTTGTTGTTGATAATTTTTGCTACTAAATTCAAAGTAATTTTGTTTTAGTATTAGTTGAAGGCTATTTTTTATTTCATTTATATATTGTGTGTCTTCATTTTGTTCTTTAAGTTTGTTTATTATTATATCTATTGTTTCATCTACTGGGATGTTGGTGTACATATTTGTGATATCATATGGTGTGAAAAATGTATTTTCATTTATATTTATTATTTTTAGTTTGTCTATTAATTCGTATGTATTTTTTATGTTATGATGATTATTTGTTAGACGGTTACTTTTTAATGAAGGAAGTTGTGTTAGTAGTTAAAATTCTGCTTTTTAGTTTTTGTGCTATTATTTTTGCTATTTTGTATGTAGGTGCTTTTTTGAAGTTGATTAACGGACCTATTGGGTTGTTTAGTTTGTGTATTTTTATTAGGCTATTCATTTCAGGTGGTTCTGGATTATTATTTATGTA
Organism: Magicicada septendecula; assembly: GCA_034769895.1. Classification (NCBI taxonomy): domain Eukaryota; kingdom Metazoa; phylum Arthropoda; class Insecta; order Hemiptera; family Cicadidae; genus Magicicada; species Magicicada septendecula. The sequence goes on along the minus strand of CM068372.1, from coordinate 283,420,572 downwards.
TATGTCTGTATTTTTATTGTTGAAAATGTTTTTAGCTATTTTTATTAGTTTTATTGTTTGTTTAAGATATTTTTCTGTTGGGTCTTTATTTAGTTGTGTGAATTTATTATCGTTGATGAAGTCTTCAGTTTTTCTGATGTAGTCTGTTTTGTCAATAATTACTGTTGCTTGACTTTTGTTTGCTTTCGTTATGATTAAATATTGTTTTTAATATTTATACAAAGAGGATGATGTCGGATTTACACAAAGGGTCTGCAACTGTCTCGCGCCAAATGCAGAGTTACGTGCCTGGTTCTGTACGTCTACATACGTTGCAATACATCTGGATTCCAGTACAACTGCTTCAATAATAATGGAGTCTATAAAAGATCCATTTTCATTTCTGAGTCTTACCTTGTTAACATTCATTCCATTAGCAAAATCAAAACATCGATTTCTTCAGTTCATCAGAATTAAGTATCGAGAGGTATCCAAAACTATAAAAGTGAAAGAAATTATGCTTCTGACTGACTGACTAAGAGTTAACAATTTTTTCAATTACCGGTACCGATATGATGCGAATTATGTTTTTCCGACACTCAGACTACTACTACTACTACTACTACTACTACTACTACTACTAATACTACTACTAGTACTACTACTACTACTACCTACTACTACTACTAGTACTACTACTACTACTACTAGTACTACTACTACTACCACCACTACTTCTACTACTATTCCTTCTACTACTACTACTACTACTACTACTACTACTACTACTACTACTACTACTACTACTACTACTACTACTACTACTACTACTCTGCTTTATTATTTCCACTGCTATCCACTATAGAGTACTGTATCTGTACATCCTATAGCCTACTTTTTATATATTGCAGTGTTACTGGTTGAGGTCTGTGCAAACGTTTTTAGGATGTGATTAACATGTTTATTGGAATTTAAAATTATACACATTTTCGTGATTCATTATAATCTTCATGAAATATAAATAAATCAAGTTTAACTGATTAAACTTGCATTCCGAAACAAAATTAATATATTGAAATAAATAATTTATGTTGAATTTCCTCTTCTGTTTTAAATTACGTTAAAATTATAACGTTAAATTGTAACGTAACAAATGTTTTTTTCTTATAATATTAATATTATATACCCGTAGCCTATTTTTATTTCCCTCCTATCGGTTGAAATAGATGACTCGGATTCCATTGTAGGAAGATCTCATGAGGTGGGTCCCGTTCTTCTGTTCCGTCCACTCCTCTTTTCCACTTCTAGGGTAATGTTGAGAATGCGAAACGACGGTCACTCTCTCGTCTCGATATCGCAGAAAATCTCCTACGTCGTGCTATTCTGATTCAACCTTTCTTAGCTGTTCAATTCGAACGTTGACGATCAGAACAGCACTTTGCTTTCGGAGAAATGCTACCGAAAGTACAGTATTTTAGTACTAGGCCTATATACGGGCTAGTGACGTCATATTTGCAATGAAGTACGTTACGTTTCTGCAGTTTTATTGGCGAAGAAACAGAACTGAATAAATAATCTCGTGCTCCGATTTCCGTTTACTGTCTTATTACGTCTATCAAGGCATTTCCGACTGCAAATGTCCGACTTCCTTTTTTTTTGTATTTTTCGGAACCATGTGCTTTAACTGTACATTAATTTGTGTCAGTTTTAATTCAGTGTTGGGTGTAATGTTATTTTATTGATTTACCGTACAGATTAAATTAATTTTTTACAATTCATTTTTTCTGCACATTAATATACTTCTTAGTCTGTCTCTCTCTCTCTCTCTCTCTCTCTCTCTCTCTCTCTCTCTTTCTCTCTCTCACACACACACACACACACACACACACACACACACACATACATATTTGTACCATAAGAATAAATATAATTTTGCATTTGTTTTTAAAAATCGTTATTGTACATTTATATAACAGGTTAGACACATCAAGAAAAGAAGCAAATGTAATAGAAATTGTTAAATATGTAACTAAAATGTGCTGTATATCTATTATACTGTACACCCTACAGATACGTTAGTTACTGTATTTTGGCGAGTATACTCTGTCGATAATATTTCTCTCAAATCCTTTTCTCGTTACGATTTCGTGGCCTAGTGTTATGCAGTTATTTATTCTGATTCAGGCAGAGACAAAATTCCACCAGGAAGTCTAAACATTATAAGTGAAAGTTCTAGACTACTCTACAGTCTCGATCATCACCAGATGAGCCTCGTCAAATTCCGCCATTTTAAAGTATACACAGCTTTCTCAGTTATGAAATCAGATTTATTACTACAAAGCATGAAACAACCGACAAAGGTAAATAAAGTGTTGATGTCGTAACAAGTAAAACAGAATGCTGCATCTCACCAGCTGTGTTTGAAACTCATATACAAAGAGTCTCTAAAGAAAATGAAAGGATAATGAACGTAACGACACAGCAGCAGAAATTCAAACGTGCACAATATATATTTTACGTAATTTAAAAAAATGTTAATGTTGTTCCGAGCAATTCAAATGTTTAAAATAAATATACAAATAAATGTTTCTGATAATGATACAGAATTAGAAATAAATAATTACAATTTTGAAAGTACGAAGTGGGCCATGAGCTGTTTGACAAAATGCATTTTTAGTAGCAGCTTTAAATAAATTTGTTTAATGTTTTTTTCATATTAATAAAGATTTTGTGAGGTTCAGTTACTTACTCCACACAGTTTTAAACATTTGTAATGATATTCGACAAAATTTTTTCTCATCATCAAGATCTAGATGATTAATACTCACATGTAACAAGCATTAATTATTACAATTATATCTAAGTAGTATAGTAGGCCTAATAATAATGTATGTGTTTAGATTATAGTTATCACTTTAATCTTTATATAATATATATTTTCATAATAGTAGGAATATATTTTAGTGGTGATACAATGATGTATTTTGTCTTTATCAATATATATAAGACAATAGTGGAAAGTATTCTTACAAATGGGGCTGGAGTGTGGAAAATTACAGAACATATGAGGGGAAAAGATTAACGTGTCATCGAAATAGGATACTGGAGAATGTGTTCGAGGATTACATTGCAAGATAGGATTAAAAATGAAGAAACAAGAGAAATAATGAATATATGTAGTACCAATATAAATGACAAAATTGATGCAAAAATATTAAGATGGTACGGACACATGTGTCGCATGGACAACGAAACGATAGATGGCCAAAGAAATTACTAGAATGGACCCCTCCTGAAAGAGGAAAGAGAGGGAGTTTGCTAAAGACTTCGATAGAAGTCATAAGGAATGCAATGACACAGTGAACTCTGAAAGATAATGATTGGAAAGATCGAAAAGTTTAGAAGCTAGGATGCGAAAAATGACTTTAAATGTTATTCAAAAATTTCATATGTATATATCCATACATTCACGCCAAAAAACACCCATTATATGTATAGGCTTATTAATTAATTTTTTTTTGGCCTTTACAGGTTCTGATGATGACAATAAATTTTGTCGAAACGTCAGCGCTGATAAGTTAAAAATTGTGTCTAGTTAATGTTCGAACTTAACTTTTATCATTTGTTAGTTCACCGTCATTACTGAAATAGGGGCAACTTTTAGTGTCCTTATGGGCTTATGGGACATTCTGTAGGCCTTTATACAGTAGAATCGTGTTCGAGAACGATCAGACTGTGACCGTTGGACAAATCGATTGTCGGTAAACTGTAATAATCTAAAGACACAACGATCGAACAATCGTCAAACATAGTAAAAGGAGGAAAACGAGAACACAAAATAACAAGAAGAAAAGAGTTAAAAACTAGTTTATTGCTTTTATATGTAATAATTCGATGCCGACTGACAGTCGTGAAGTCGTCTATCTCTCTCTCGCTCGCTACGTATGAAGTAGCCTACGTATGACTTACAATATGTAAGTCAGGTTACAGATACATTACTGGGACACGTGGTGTTCAACGAGAGGTAGGTATTTGCATCAGCATTGCGCATGTCTGTGACGTCAACTCTGACACTACTATTCCTGTTATACTGTAGATAATTAGATCGATTGCACCTACACTCACATTACTTTCCTTGCCAATGGGAGATAAATATATTTATGGTGGAAACAGTAACATTATTTTTGTTTTAATACAGTATGCATCGTTCAGTGCCGATATAACCACAACGTATAACACGTTCACTCATTTAATACGGTAACATTATAACTGTTATTACGACATTCAATACAAGCAACAATACAAGAACAGTATCAGCAGTAACCAGTAGTCTGGCATTAGCAGACTTATTCACTGGTTTACAAAAATGAACTTTTCTTTTTTTTACAACAACAAAAATAACTGAATCTAAAATTACTTTTCATGATGAATTCTAATATAGGCCTACTTCCCGATTTCTTCTATCAGGCAGGAGATTTTTGTGATACTCGTTTGAAGTTTTATAAAATTAGTAGCTATGTGACTCGAAATGATAAATATACGCCTCATTCTGGCTTACGTATACAGAGTGGCAGATGAATTTTGAGGATATTAGGGCTCCATTTGCCTCGGTACCTCTCTTCCATTGTATAAATCTGCTCGCCGTGCTCATTGCTGACATCCCCAAGATTTTGTGGGAAGAAGTGTAAGTGAGAGTCCAAGAAGTGAGTTTTTAAAGACATGATTTGTCCCACGGCTTTGTATAAATTCACGTGTGCTTTATGATTTCCAAGAAAACTGCAACATACATTTTTGAATGATTGCCAGGCAGCTTTTTCCAGTGGATTTAACAGTTCTTCAGATCTTCACGGAAGGACATTCCAGTTATATTTTTCATACTGGATTTTCTCTAACACTACTTTCGTATTTTCATATGTCTCATATCAGCGGCATGCGCTACAGGTACTGATGGAAATTTATTGCCAATATGTAGAAACACAGCCTTCAACTAACTTTTGATGAGTCTATAAACAATCGCCACTCATATGACAGTATTGATGCCCAAAAGTCTCCATAACAGAACAAATATTATTACAAAACACTACACCTTTTCCTTCAGAGAAGTAGTCTTTGAAATCACTAAAACTGCTACGACAACTGCATATTCTTACACCTTTCTGGAGTAGATTTCATCCTTTGAGCTGGAAGTTAAAAGTTCAGATTGTTGTTTAGACAGGTTTAAATCGCCAAATCAGAACATTAAAATTTTGTTGATATGGAAAGTAAAGTTCTGATGAACACCTTGCTTCGTATGTAGGATTACTTCTAAAATCGTCTGGTACATTTTCAGTATGAGATAGGTCAGAATCAGAGTTATCACTTAAGATCATATGTGAATATACTGGTACAGGAAGCTCTTCATTGTGTAAGAGAGCTCTCATTGCAGATGGCAAATTAGGATACTTAATCTATATTTTGTTTTAGATATGATTCCTTTAATGTTACAAGAGGCGTGAAATTTGGCTGTGAACTTCAAAGTTAGTTTACCACAAACATAGCTAAAATTGTCTGGATGATTTACACACTTTCTTGGCATAATTAACAAACAAAACACTATACTACATCATAAACAATACACTTCTAAAGTGAAAGGGAGTAAAATATTACGCTTACAGGCTCACTGTTAGTTACATACTGAATAGAGGTGGGCCGATATACCTATAACAGGTATTTTGGAACGATATTTTTGGGGATCGGCTATAACAGTAACTGAACAGTTGAAATACCTGTTCCGATTCTTCGATAACTGAAAACTGAAAAGTCGACATACTCTTTCCGATTACTCGAAGGCCTTGCGGTTCCGAGTCGCGGGAGCCCCCTACGCAACTAACGAATAAAGAAGGAAACGAGTACTGCGAGTATTAGGAGTATTACGAGTGCACAAAGCCAATTTTTTGTGCTGAATACTTCATTCTGCGCATGTGCCGATTGCCATACAAGTGCGAAACGAAGCAAAACAGGGAGGTTCAGAATATCTCTATGCCAAAAAGACGAAGTTGTTTTTAATAAATTAAAAAATTCATACTAATGTTACATTTATTCCGCGTGTTATGCAGATATATAATACAGATTATAATAACAAATTATATATTATACTAGTCACCAACTTCGTAAATTTTGAAAAAGCGAATTATATTGTGTTATCACCTACAGAGTGGCTGATAGTTGATATGTCAAATGTCATATAGTACTTTTTGTTAATATGATTTCGGAGATGATTTTAAATTCACTGCACATCTCACGTAATTTTTTTGATATTATTTGTTGAGCTATTACGTACACTCTAAATTTCATTGCATGAGTTTCGAAACTGATTTGTCTAACCAAAATGGAATCAATAATTTAATGTAAATCTACGTCAGTTTGTTTGCTCCTACAGAAAATTTAAATTAGTATTTCCAAAGGCAGATAGGCCTATAAATTCTCTTGTTTCTTACTTTCTTTTAAACAGTAACAGTTTAATAAAGTCACAGTGTAAAGTAACACTGTTCACACTTTTAATTTCAATTTATTTCCTCTAACAAATTATATAATAAAGGTATATGTATAATACGTATATAATAACAGGTATTTGTACATGTTATTTTTTGGAACGGTTTCGTTCGTACCTATTAATTTCAAATACTAGTTTAGCACACCCCTAATTTACTGATTACCTCCTTACACCACAAGGCCACATTCTTAACAGGTCGGAACATGCCAAAGCATGAATAACCTGCACAGGCTTGTCACTTGATAATTCGTTATGACACAACATATCATTTTCTTAAATACATCATGAATGTAACCGCTAAATATAGGTTAAATATTCCCGACGGCAGATCAAAAGAATGCTAAAATCCAATATTAAAAAGCAACTGTTACGCAGAATCTATACCTGATGAAAAATTCTAATTACATATCTGAATTGCTAGGATTAAACAGTCCGTCATTACCATTTGCTACGTATTTTTCATGTAAAAACGAGTTATGGGACAGACCTGTCACGTTGTCTTTAACAAAACTCACCGTTTGTTGTTCGGTTAACCTCTAATATAATACATCTATTCAAAGTTACAAAGTAACAAACACAAACTGTTTTTTGTGTCGTCTATCACGCCCAGCAGTAGGTGAGCTCGCGCGCGTGTGTGAGTGCGAGACTAATGACACATTACTCACTGACACTTAAAATTGATTTCACCACAAATTCAGCATGAGTGCGATCTGATGCTTACGTTGTCGGTAGTAATACATTTCTAAGGCTTAGCTTTCATCACGACAAATACTACTACTACTACTACTACTACTACTACTACTACTACTACTACTAGTACTACTACTACTACTACTACTACACTACTACTGTTTCTGCTACTACTTCCGGTTCCATTCTGCATTGCCGTCTCTTAACCTTAAACCTGGTCTTCCACCGCCGACAAAGAAATCAAGGTACGAACAAGTAGAAAGAATATCGGAGCAATGAATGTCAAAACAAGTTTTAGAATGGATTCCCAAAGAATCGAAAATATAGTCAGGTCGAAAAAACCTATGACTAAGGGAATTCAGAGGACTAAATCATATCACCAGTAACAGTTGAGCTGAGATTAACAAGAGGTTTTCTCATTATACCGTAACTGAATTCGACTATTTACAGAAAACACGCGAAATAGTACACTCTTAAAAGAGAACAAGAAAGGTTTCTCGAATTGCCGTTTACTGAGCTTGAGTACGTTTAACAGCATACGCGGTAGAGCACGGTGGAGCCTCTGTCACGGATGCAGTTAATGAGACCGTGTCATCGTAGTTTCCTCACGCAGTCATTGCACGCCATTGTTATCATCATACACCGTATCCGCTGTCAAATATTACGCGAAACATTGTATTAGAATGACCGGAAAATGGTGGCTGTTATGATCACGAGCCATAACCACGTACGGCTGCTGATGTTGTCAGACTCAATCCGGTTGCCTCGCCGTCTTCAGTCCAGTATAGCAATCAGAGAAATACCTCTCCCCAAAATTTTGAAAAAATTTTTTGCAGTTATACTAAACAAAAAATATTCTTGTCTGGCAAGCTTAGTTTATTCTTAAAATATTCAAAAAATGCCTTTCTAGAATAATAAGAAGAGGCGATTTTTATTGACTTTGAAAAGACATCTATAGAACAGAAAAAATATATTGTGGCAACTACTAGAACTACTAGGACTACTAGAACGAAAGTATTCAGAACTTATAGAAAGTATACAATACCTATATAACCAAACGAATACACCTACTAAGAATTCATACCTATTATAGGGCTTCTCATAGAAAATCTGTTAATCAATGTGGTCAAAGAGTAGGTCGTACATTGCCTATCCTTTTTTATATTTATATCGACGATCTAGTGAGAAAATGGAAACAGTTAGTGAATCCTGGTCTTAAAATTGTTGGAACTATCCTGGGCTTATGACCTAGTTGTTAAGTTCCTCTTGTGGCTTGATGAGACTTCTCCACGAAGAAGAGCTCTTTTACCCTACGTCGAGTCTATTGACCAATTGTTTCCTACTTCGTTCGTGGATAACCTCTTGGCCAGTTGTACTCGGAGATATAGATCTAGCACCTGATTAGTGATTTATGTGAATGCTAGATTTACCGGCACAACTCCATAATTCTATATACCGTACGTCCAGATAGGCCTAGTTACGGTTTTGTGTAGAAGGAGTTTGTTTTCTAACGAGAGTTTAGATTTTCTACCAAGTAGCCAATATAATTCTTTCAACCTCAAGTTAATATGCTTACGCTTTTAATGATATGTTTCCTCCAACTGAGTTTACTGTCAAGATGAACTCCTAAGTACTTAACGCATGATGATTTTGAAATGTCTATATTTTTCATAAAAACTGGCGGAATTTTCTTGTTTTCGTCAAGTGAAAGTTACATGTTGTGATTTAGATTAGCTAATTTGACCTTCCACTTTCCGAGGCACTCTTCTAAGTTGAAAAAAGCAATTTATAGATATTTTATGATGCTATTACAGGGTCCTCATGAATATCAGGACAGCTGTGTCGTCTGTAAATGTACTTGTAGTAGGCCTATAATTAGTTTATGACAGGTCAGACGTGAGTATTAAATATAAGATTGACCTCAGATGCATACCCTGGGGGACTCCAGATTTGATAGGGTAGAAATCAGATGGTCATTGCTATTCCAATAAGTATGTTTTAAAATAAGGGTGATTCACTTCCATACAAAGGTTTTTCATCTGGCAGTTGAATTTGGCCATTTTGTAAACCTTTCCATAAAGACGACTGTTTGAAAATAGAAGGGTCACATTCTGATCCGAAAGAACCAATGTCGACGTATGTGAAGCGATAGTTTGCGTCGGCAACAGCAAGTATTATTATGGACAAGTAGCCTTTATAATTAAAGTACATTGATCCGCTATCTTCTGGCTTTATTAATCTTATATGTTTTCCGTCTACTGCACCGACACAATGCGGGAAATTAGCCTTCTTTTCAAAGTCATTAGCAATTGTTTCATATTGGTCCTTAGACAGTTTTGGAATGCATTTTTCGTGAAGAATGGTCCAGACAGCAGAACAAACATCTCTTACAATTTTGCTTATAGTCGACACTCCCATTCTATATGCATAATGTAAGTCCGTAAAAGTGCATCCACTAGCTAGGTACCTGTAAAGAGATTGCTGTATTATTTATGTGAAAATATGACACGCACACGCGCACACACACATATACACACACAACACCTTAAGATACAAAGGCATTACTGTTATTTAAATTTTTTTCAGGACAACAAGTCATGAAGAAATGGAGCAATGTAAGAGACTCGTGGATGTAAATAAATAGGAAACTTAAGGAAGGCCAAAAATCAGGTTCAGGCGCTAACAAAACAAGGAAATACATTTACCATGACCAATTGGTGTTTTTGAAAAAAATATGCGAACATCGGGCAAGTGATTCCAGCTTTGATGCAGAAGTACACGACGTATCTCTGACAAGTACTGAGAACCAGCTCGATAACAGCGCCCCACTGTCTGTTACCGAAGAAAAAGGTTGTGAACCAACAGTCCTAACAACAGAAGAGCAAATTGGGCAGCCTATTAAAAAGACAATATCACAGAAGAGAAGTTATGCAGAAAATTCTTCATTTGAAGATAACAGCAATAAGGGACGAAGAAAAAGAAACCCGACGAATTTGAAGTTAGAATGCTAAAGGCTGTGGAAGGAAACGTCGCTCCCGAAGACCCACATTTAAGCTTTTTTAAAGGACTGTTACCGTCAATGAAAGACTTTACAAACGAACAATTTATTGATTTCCTAATGGGAGTCTTACAAGTATTAAAGGGTGTCAGTTCCCAAAATTATACAGTGCCTGTTCTTCCCCCTAGACAAGGTTTGAACATTCAAGGAGCGCCCAGTTATCAAAATTATATTCCTCAAGTAAACCCCCCTAATTTCCACCAGTATCCTCACTCATCCACATAATTATTTCAGTTATACCAGCCTCAACCACGTCATGAACCCGTAATTAGTCATGTGTTATCTCAGCAGCATTCATCTCAAACTTTCATTCCACAGACTTCCCACCCTGTTCACACTGAAGCTCAAAACTTCCCCACCACACCAGGTGATTCCAGTTTATCTACACCGGCAAACAACAGAACACCAGTAATGACACCTTCACCAGCTGATTCGGCCTTAACATATTTATCAGATCTGCAAGATTTTGATTTTTAAAAACATTTTGATTTTTTTTTGATTTTTAATTTTTATATTCTTTCACTTTCATGTGCTCTTTTTAAGCAATTCTTGTTATTATTCTTATATATTTTTTGAATTCATATTACATTAAAATAATAAAAACATAATTTCTCTTGATTTCTTTTTATCTGTGAACTATATTTGCGTCTGTTATATTTACTTAAATTTTGTTTGGATGGTATTAATAAAACTTTTCAAAAATGATGAGCGTTTTGTTTCCAACCAAAAAATTAGCATTAGGTAAGCAAAACAGTGTACTTTCATTGCATTTGTTGCTGACATATCTGCAAAACATACATATTTCTCTACATATTCATGTATTTACTGTCGTATATTTCACAAACTAATCTAGATAAAATTTTGATCTGAATATAACCTCTGCGCACGGGGCGGAATGGTCCCGGGCAGAACGGACCGAGGTTCCGTTCCGCCCCATTTTCAAATTTTGTTGTTTCTCGCTCTTACAGTAATTTTATTTGCATTCTACCATTTTGGTGACATCATTTATAATCAAACCAGACATTCTACCGCCCTTATCAAACCGTGGGAGGAATTTAAGGTCCAGAGAGTACAAAATAAATCTATATTTTTTGTGTCTCTGCTGAGGTATATAGTCATTAGTATCTAGTTTGTTTTCTTACATATGGTACGCAGTATTGGTATTTCAATCAGAGCCTCGCAAAAGCTGTTTGTTGTTTTTTCTGTCCTGTAAAAAAAATCTGTTATCTGTTACTGTTCAGATAAAAATTTACATTGAAAGTTTGAATGTTTGAAAAACATACTGTTCCATGATGTTATCGGAAATAGTTAAACACTGATTTTTTATGTAGGCCCTAATATACGACACACTGAGGTGTTTCTCTCTCACTCCCTCTCGCTCTCTCTCTTTCTCTTTCCCTCTCTCCCCCATTTAACAAAGAGAAGAAGATGGCCGGTGAGGATTGGGTGAAACACTTTCTTTCTAGGCATTCAGATTTAAGTACGCGGAAACCTGAGGTGTATGAAATGAAATCTGGTGCCCGATCAATGGGATTTAATCGACCAAAGTGTTGACAAATTTTTTGGTTTGATTAGCGAAATTGTTGAAAAGCATAAATTTACACCTGATCGTATTTTTAACTGCGACGAAACCGGTATCTCTGTCAATCCTAAAGGACACACAAAAATAATTGCACCAAGAGGAAAACGTCAAGTGGGTGTTTTAACTTTTTATGTTTGGTGTATCATTTTTGGTAAGACAATAAATTGAAGATTGTGTATACAAATTTTCACCAATTTCTTGCCTTAAATTAATTTTTTACAACCACTTATGTATTAGGGTGTCCGTTCTGCCCCGGGTTCCCCTAATTAGGTTATTTTATGAATATTATATTCACTTACCGGAGTGATACAACTAGCATTTCTATGGGCTGGATACAGTTCCTCAGTTTTGTGTTTTGTCGCTGCAAATGAACCTTGAGAAGACCACGAAGTTCATCGAATGTTGTCGTCGACATACGAAAATAATTTAAAAACTTATCTTCGTCTTGCCTGAGTTCTTGAAAGAGAAGTGTAAAGGCTCTTACTTCATCCCTTCTCATCAACAGAGGGTGCACCCATAACTGCCTATTTCGCCTTTTGTTTCGCCTGTACATTAAACCTAGCACAACACATATTTTCTGACTTCTGTCCATGGCGGCAGAACGTAAACTGATGGCAACGTCCGGCGAAATAGCCGGATGAATGTCGTGTAGTGTGAAGAGCACACACAGGTTATCTCCGTCCGGCAATACTGCCGTCACGTTCTCGGACGGCAAGAAAACCGGATAGTGTGAAAGAGGCCTCAGATCGCACTCATGCTGAATTTGTGGTGAAAACAAGTGCCAGTGAGTAATGTGTCATTAGTCTCGCACTCACACACCCGTGCGCGCTCATCTACTGCTGGGCGTGATAGACGAAACAAAAAAACAGTTTGTGCTTGTTACTTTGTAACTTTGAATAGATGTATTATTATATTAGAGGTTAACCGAACAACAAACGGCGAGTTTTGTTAAAGACAACGTGACAGGTCTGTCGCATAACTCGTTTTTACATGAAAAATACGTAGCAAGTGGTAATGACGGACTGTTTAATCCTAGCAAACACAAATAGTAATTTAATGTCCGGAGAAAGAAAAAGTAACACATGTTTACGCAAAATAGCCTTCCACTCTGCCCCTCGCCAACCACTGCTCTGACATAACAAGGTTCAGTATTCAGTGCGACGAGTGTTCTAGTAGTAGTAGTAGTAGTAGTAGTAGTAGTAGTAGTAGTAGTATATTTGATATTTACAGGATATCTTACCTGTAAGCTCATCTTATCCTTTTTATAAGGATAGCTGAATAAATTTGATTACCTGACAGAAAAAAAGTGAAATTAAATGTCCAATAAATCGAGATAATTATCCGTGGACTCGTTTTTGTACTAGCCATCGTATATTCTGCCAATTCCGTTAATTTATCTTTTCTATATTAACTACAATAACTAATTTTCGATTAGTTTTCGATTGTGTTCGGAATTGTTTCGTTAGATCTGTGCATTGCTTAATATTAAGATAACTTAATTTAAAATGTCGTTAATTACAAGTCTTTATTTTTGTCATATTTGAAATTGACGTGTCTTATAGCTTTAATTTAACCAAGTAAAGTTCCCAGTCTGTACAAGAGCGTGATGTGCAAGGTTAGGCTACCTAAACATTTTGGAACGGATGAACTACTGAAAGAAGAGTCAACTTAATACAAGTAGTATGTGGAACACTTAATCTCATAAACTTCGTCCTCTCCTACTAGTTGGTTCTTCTTCTCCTCATGTGACTAGGAAGTAGTTAAAATTTTGAATATTTTTTACTTCTCGGTGAAGTTAATATCGCACGTACAGACATTTTTCATGAATTGCGAAAATAACGAATATTTTAAATTTTATATTTTCTCACTAATATGGTAATAATGGCTACAACTATCCACGTCGTTCGAATGGAATTTCTCATTACATTGGCCATGTGTTTCATATCTCATAACTGACTATGAAGATGGTATACAAACAAGACGGTGAACAGGGAAAAGTTGATATTATTGTGCACTGTATGAAAAATTGTTTTATGTATGAAGTCATTGTATGCTACAGATGTTGTGCAGAAACGAATATTGCTGCTAACAGGAAAAATAAAAAAAATCCAAGTGTATATAAACAAAAGATTTCGTGGAATGTTTTGTTTTGAGTGTAATGACCTACTGCGTTGAAATAAATTGTTTTAGAAAATGGTTATGAGGAAAACAGAAAGGATAAGTTGATAGAATTATGGAACGGAGACAGTTATGAGCCGACATGACATCTCTCCCTGCTGACAATGAGCCGATATGAAAACGAAAAATATGCTAGTACATTATCACATATGAATAAATGTTCTCTTACAAATAGAACAAAAACAGATAATTACAATATGGAAGAGACATTTGGGTTACAAAATAAACAAGAGAGAAGATCGAGCCCAAGAAGTGACTTTTATAAGAAGGCACAATGAATGCGATCGAAGAGACGTGAAAAGAAATGGGCAGTAAATGAAGAGCTTCAACTATTCGAATTAAATAAGAAGCTTAATCGAACAATTGAATCGTATGAATCAGCATCAACATTTGGAAACTACGCAAGAAACTAGTACGTCATTAAAACAAGGAGATGTAAAGCGGAATGATGATGGTGACGAAGATGATGTTCTCTTTTATAGCCACACAATTCTGTCCAGGAAAACGTAAGAACTTCAGGGAATTTAACTTCTAACGTATTTTTAATATTAAAATGATTTGATGTATTAAAATTACAACGTGTTAAAGGCGAAGGACAAAACAAACTAGACGTGGTTCCATTAAAGGAATTTTTGTAGTCGCTATACAATTTCAAAGACTTTAAGTTTACATTTATTAATAATTATCTTAAAGGCAATGAAAAACTGTTGAAAAAGTCGGATCTGCTGAAAAGTATGATTGGGCTTAGGATGTACTTCTAATCAATAAAAAATAGCCATTGTTACTGAAGACTGAAGACAAATTATTTTAAGATTTTTAAAACAATAAAATTAAGTTTAAAAAAGGAAACAAATTGAATTATTACGAAAATCAAATAATTTACTACAACAATTTATACTGAATTATACGTTTTCAGGTATGTAATAGTACAATAGAACATACATACATACTCGTGACAATGTATATAGTATAAAATGTTTCTTTGTTAAGTATAAAGTGTCCTCTTTTTGTGACTTGGAAGTAAGGTTACCTCAAATGGTGTTGTAGATGAAGATGATGATGACAAATCTTATAATCTTAAATATGAGACTTAGACCTATTGATTAGTTTCGATACAAGTTCTGTATGGATTAGGCGTATAAATTACTGACACATTTATTCCACATACTCTTCCTCCTAATCAATGGCCAACATGACTTTATGCACAAGAAAAAACTAAATCTAAGTCTGGTACATTTTTTCATCCTGAAATCAGAGATGTAATTATGATTTTTTCATCAGACATAGATTCTGTGTGACAGTTACTTTTTAATATCGGATTTTAGCATTCTTTTTGACCTGCCATGGGAAATATTAGCGGGCTAAACTTATATTTAGCGCGTTTATTGAAGATATATTTAAGGAAATGATGTGTTGTGTTATTATACTGTGCACGTTTATTCATGCTTTGACATGTTCAGGCCTGTTTAGTATGTGGCCTTGTGGTGTAAGGAGGTAGTCGGTATTTAACTGACATTGAGCCTGTTAGTACGATATTTTACTTCCTTTCTCTTTACAAGTGTATTGTGTGTATGATATAGTGTTTTGTTTGTTTTAGTTATACCAAGAAAGTGTGTAAATCATCCAGACAATTTCTGCTATGTTTGTGGTGATCCACAAACCTTCAATCTCAGAGGCGAAATTTATCGCCACTTGTAAAAAATTATTATGCACTATACTTCGGCTGTCAAGTTGGCGATTTTTATAAGAGCTGTGCCCCGAATATGTACGTGTGTTATGTGTTGGGCTGCTCACTGGATGGAAAAATGGAATACATCATATGCCTTTTTCAGTTCTCATGATTTGGAGGGAAAACAAGGACCATTTAACCAATTGCTATTTTTGTTTAACTAACATTAAAGGAGTCACATCTAAAACAAAATATGCAAATGAGTATCCGAATTTTCCATCTGCAATGAGAGCTCTCTTACACAATGAAGACCTTCCTGTACCAGTATATTCACATATGATCTTAAGTGATAACTCTGATTCTGACCTATCTCATACTGAAAATGTACCAGACGATTTTAGAAGTGATCCTACATACGAAGCAAGGTGTTCATCAGAACTTTACTTTCCATATCAACAAAATTTTAATGTTCTGATTTGGCGATTTAAACCTGTCTAAACAACAATCTGAACTTTTAACTTCCAGCTCAAAGGATGAAATCTACTCCAGAAAGGTGTAAGAATATGCAGTTGTCGTAGCAGTGTTAGTGATTTCAAAGACTACTTCTCTGAAGGAAAAGGTGTAGTGTTTTGTAATAATATTTGTTCTGTTATGGAGACTTTTGGGCATCAATACTGTCATATGAGTGGCGATTGTTTATAGACTCATCAAAAGTTAGTTGAAGGCTGCGTTTCTACAAATTGGCAATAAATTTCCATCAGTACTTGTAGCGCATGCCGCTGATATGAGACATATGCAAATACGAAAGTAGTGCTAGAGAAAATCCAGTATGAAAAATATAACTGGAATGTCCTTCTGTGGAGATCTGAAGAACTGTTAAATCCACTGGAAAAAGCAGCCTGGCAATCATTAAAAAAAAATGTATGTTGCAATTTTCTTGGAAATCATAAAGCACACGTGAATTCATACAAAGCCGTGGGACACAACATGTCTTTAAAAACTCACTTCTTGGACTCTCACTTAGACTTCTTCCCAGAAAATCCTGGGGCTGTCAGCAATTAGCACGTCGAGCGTTTCCTTCAGCAGATTTCTACAATGGAAAAGAGGTACCGAGGCAAATGGAGCCCTAATATCCGCAACATTCATCTGCCACTCTCTACGTAAGCCAGAATGAGGCGTATATTTACCATTTCGAGTCACATAGCTATTAATTTTATAAAATTTTAAACGAGTATCACAAAAATCTCCTGCCTGATAGAAGAAATCGCTAAGTGTATTAGAATTCATCATGAAAAGTTATTCTAGATGCAATTATTTTTGTTGTTGTAGAAGGAGAAAAGTTCGTTTTTGTAAACTAGTGAATAAGTCTACTATCGCCACACTACTACCGCTTCTGGTTACTGCATTTCTGTGTTCCTTTCTGTTTTTCGCTTAGAACCCGTAATTCACACTGTAAAGTTAGAATATGTCTGTAAATTGACATAAATACCTTCCTCTTCACGTAATTTCCTGTCCATTTATAACAACTCGCCTGCACCGTGCAATACGGTTGTAATGTTTGTGCATTCACTTCCGCTTCTTTTGTTCCTTTTTAATTTACTGTATGGAACGTTTCAACTTGCACTTCATTCTTTCCTTTCTTGATTGATTTATTTTATTATATAAAACCTTGTTTATACTTTTACTACTTCTCATTCCATTCTCGTCAAGTACGCCTACGCTTTCTTACACGTTTTTGCGCTTCTTCTTCACATTCTGGTAGTTAAAAGTTTACCAAATACAATGCTTACATCCCAGTGATAGATGCAATCGTGTGAGTGAAACTTGGAATACGTGAACATGTAATAATTATGATTTAAAACATCTCAGTTCGAAAAATTAATCATAAGTAACATCAGTTCCCAGATAAATCTCTACGATGTAGAGTTCCAGTTGCGCTGCATTCTAGTTCTGTTCCTGTTCTGAATAGAACAGTAAGCGTTACGAAACAGAATGATACACCTTGAGAAAGATAACGAAATTAATTTATAAAACATCGAAGTAAAAAATTTAGAGACTACCGTCAATTCACAACTTTCGATGACTTAACGATTTCCGGAGACTGTTAAATAATTTCCGACACGTTTTCAGACACACTGATATTATGTTATACCATAAGTTTTGCTTCATTCTTGAAACAATTGTATTCAGTCATGAGTACCCCAAACTCAACAGAATGTTTGCTGAGATTTAGCACGCGTTTAAAGTGAAGATAATACACTTCGGACATGTGTGCGTCAGTGGCGGCTCGTCAGGTGACGCAGGTGAAGCGCTGCTTCACCTAAAATAACTGGTTCAATGTGTTTCTTTTTACACAAAATTAGTTTCAATTTTTAGTAAATTTTATGTTTAAAAATTTTTTTGTAATTAAATTTCGTCTGTATAATAATTAAAATAACATTTACAAGCGATGGAAATAGGTTACAGAAGCTGAACTTCGCTGCGATCACATACAAGCCTACTGGTGGCGGAAAGCGCTGAGATCGTAGAAGCAGCTTTCTGTACATCGAATGCTGCATCAGTTAATACGTCACTAACAACGCTCGGTTTATCACGGTTGCCATGACAACGTATTCCGTACTCAATGTTCCCCCCCCCCACACACGTGAAGCAGTATCGCTGGCTGTTTCTCAGTGGTGTACGTCCAGTGCTTTACCTATCCAGCGCGTTTGTTTTGTTCGTTGTTCGTGGTGTGTGAAGTTTTTACAGAATGTTTCCTTCATATGATCCTGTATGTGTTTTATTAGAAACACCATTTTCAAGATGGAATAATGATGATAAGAAAGACTTTTTAAGCTGTGAAAAACCTATGTCTATATTGAAAGTAAATAAGGTTGCAAAAATAAAGGACAAGGTGTACAATCGCAACTTTAAACAAAATTGGTATTCAAAGTTCGAGTGGTTGTGTGGCAGTTATTATTTAAATAAACTTTTTTGTATGCCCTGCTTAATTATTAGTGTTAAATCAAGTGCGTGGAATAAGAACGGCTTTGATGATTTTGGTAACGTTACTCGTGCTCTTTCTAAACATGAAGGTTCTTCTGAGCACATGCGTTGTGCATTGAGTTTTTCAAAATTAAAGAAAAATTTAAGTACTATCGAGGATGCTTTGAAGGAAAATTCTAGGTTGTATATTAAACACTTCAATGACAACGTTCGGCTTAACAGACGTTTCATGCATCTTCCTATTCGTGCAGTTCTTTACTTGGGTAAACAAGAATTAGCATTTCGCGGTCACCACGAAGAGTTATCATCTATTAATCGCGGAAATTTTAAAGAACTGCTAGAAACCTTCGTTTCGATAAGCCCTGTAGATATTCAAGAACACTATAAAAAAATCTCACCCGTCTTTGCCGGCAATTCTGAGACTATTCAGAATGAAATAATTGACTGCATTTCACAATATATTGATGAGCACATCGCAAAGGAAATAAAAGATAGTACATTTTTTCAATTCAAGTGGATGATTCCACAGACATTGTCCACAAATCTCAATGTAGCATCATAATTAGATACGTTATTCCCGGAGGAAAGCTGGTGGAAAGATTTTTGGGATTTTATGATGTTAGTTCCAGTCGGACTGCCGACGCACTGTTTCACGTTGTGTCAAGGTCCCTCGAAAAATTTGACTATAAATCAAAACTTATTGCCCAGTGTTTTGATGGTGCAAGCGTTATGTCAGGAGAATTAAATGGTCTTCAGGCAAAAATCAAAGAAGTAGTGCCACAAGCGGTTTTTGTTCATTGCATGGCGCATCGTTTGAATTTAGTGCTACAACAAAGCTGCAACAGCATTTCGAAATGTCGGATATTTTTTGCGACTGTTAACGGTTTACCCTCTTTTTTCCACAGTTCTGCTAAGCGAACTTACGCAGTAGACACAGTCGTTGGAAAACGAATCCCTACTTCCGTTATTACGCGATGGAAGTCTAATTCAAAAATTGTGAATACTATATACAACGAATGGGATTCATTAAAAGAAGTATTCACTAAAATTGTGAACGATTCAAATTATGATCAAACATCAATTAGGCAGAGTGATGGCTTCTTAAATAAATTTAATGATTTTGAATTTACGCTTTTGGTTGTCATTTTTAATGAAATTTTTGGAGCCACGGATGTTCTCTTCAATGTGCTACAAAAGAAGTCATTTGACATTAATTTCTGTATCTCGCAAGTTAAAAATACTCAAACACTCATAAATAGCAAAAGAACTGATGATGCATTTATTAAAATTTTCGATTTAGCTGCTTCAAAAACAACAATTCCAACTGAATACCATGAGTTGAAGAAAAGAATTACACTCACACGTGATCAACTTTTTGAAAAATACAAAATTCTGTATTATGAAATTTTAGATAACCTTTCAGTACAAATAACCACACGTTTTAATGATATGGAAAAGCTTCAGTTTGTTACATTAATGGATACTTCAAAGTTCGTAACGTATTCTGAAAACTTTCCCACGGATGCATTAAGTAACTTAAAGGTGTGCTACCCTAATCTGTTTACCGATTTCCAAAGACTGAAAAACGAATTACAGCTTATTTATGAGGATAAGCAATACAGACAAATGGAACCACTAAATTTTATGGAACTTTTAGCTGACAACAGGAACATCTTTAAAGAAGCTTACAAACTGTTTTGTTTAATAGTAACTATTCCATCCACTAGCGTTTCCGTAGAACGAAGTTTTTCTTGTTTAAAAAGAATAAAATCATACCTGCGCAATACAATGACAGAGGACAGACTTACTAGCTTATCAAAAATTTCCATAGAAAAGGATCTGTTAAACGAATTAATTAATGTACAACCATTTTATGACGACATTATCGACAAGTTTGCGTATTTGAAAGAGAGGAGAATTGACCTTGTGTTCAAGAAATAAAATGCAACCCTGTAAGTACTTACTATTTTTAACTACTATATTTGTAAATTTTATTAACATACTTTTCTTTTGTCTCCATATGTTATTAATGATTCCAAAACAGGAAGAAACATATTCACATAATTTATGGGGGGGGGGGACCTGCCACCTATTCTGCTTCACCAATCCTCGAAGCCACGAGCCGCCACTGGTGCGCGTGAAATGCAGATTGTTAGAACTCATGACTTCTTTAGCCACAAAATAGAGCCAAGTAAAATTAACAACATATACAAATTATATGAAGTCTGATTTGCATAATAAAGGATACAGACTACTCCGATTTTAATTTTGTACTTCAGTGTTCATTTTATGAAAAATATTAAATAAACCATTCGTCATGAATGAAAAAAATAAATGAATATATATTTTCGAGGTTCTGTGGATTTGTATACATTTAAAATACTACAGGAGTCCTATTTAAACCCGTAAATATATCTGTAAACCCTAAAGGATCTGTAATCCGTACTGCATCTCCACAAAGCACACTGGCTCTGGGATGAAGAAATCATAGCACGTAATACGACCAATGTTGTTATTCGCGTCGTTCGCACATAGATGTCGCTGTGTTGGCTATTCACATTAGGCTGAGTGTCCAAATTGATGAGTCCACTTTGAATACGAGGTATGCTAGAATCCGCGCTAGTGATTAGTTTACAGGAATCAAGGGGAAACAATAATCGTATTCAGTTCAAAGTGGCATTTTGTATAAGCCTAAGTTTATACTTTCATATTCCATGTTGCCTGTTGTAGTAGTATAGTGTGTGCAATAATCGACATGCCCGTTGTAAGGTATTATTAACTGTAACTGTATTGTTAGGGGTACAATAAGCTAACAATCCTTATTACACGCATATACTATTTCCGTCCTTAGTTCAATCCTGATGTAAGCAAACCCACGTGGCAAATATGAAACGCTATTGGTCAGGGCCGTTGTCATTGCACATGTGCAGAATGTCTGTGTAGTAATGTGAGAAATTTTCTTACCACTTAAATCGGGGCACGTCGTTTTAAGACTTCCTCATTATTACTGCATTCTGAATTCTGTTGAATTAATATGAGCCAGATGAAATGATACGTTGCCCATCACAATATAACATATAAGCTTCCTGATACAAAACAATTAATAGAAACAGAGGTAAATCAAACAACGTCAGACAAGTGGCGTCATTGTATCGAGCATATAATCAAGGAAGAAGATAATGTATGGCAACTGGCCCACATTACCGACGTTGTTGTGGACAATCTTATCAATAATAACGCTGACTAAGATAATGATACAAGTTCCGTTACAGGTATGGAAGCCATTGAATTATTCCTGATAGCAACTGATAATATACAGTACACTGGTAATTATCACAGCTTCTATTTTCATGTTAAATAAAATTCACTATTTTGCATTGTTGAGATTTTTAAACGGTTAACAAAAAAAGCCATTAACTGGTGTTAAAAATACTTCACTGTCGGTGTGATATTGTCACACAAATTTTACTTTGATCAGGACAAATTATTACAGTTTACGTGTGTTTATACAGTATCAATGTATGTACCCTGTCTGTACTCCTGTCAGAGTGACACGCCTCTAATTCAAGCAGCAAATAGCGTTTCAGATGTGCCACGTCTGTTTGTTTACATCAGGAATAAACTCAGAACGGAAATAGTATACACACACTGATTCACAAGTAATCGTCGAATTAAAGGCATTACACGAGAAATGTTATAGAGTAGTTTAATAATACATAAATACTATAGAAATTGATGAACTAACGTATTCGTTATAAATATAAAGTACTCTTGTAGTTATTACAAAAAAGTAATGAAGTCGTTATTAAAACGTAACTTAACGTGTTGGCCTACTGTACAAGTTTTACAAGCTGCATCAGGTTTGAGCAAATCAGGTACAAACCCTGCGTTGGACTTACTGTTCAAATAAAAATTATATCTTGTGAGCGCATTAAGATAGAGACTTGAAAATTGAATTAAAATTAAATTGAATGTAGTTTCATAGTTACATTCGCTTACATTAGGTACCTACATGTGATAACAAAAAATTATTCTCACAGGCCAACTTTTCTTGTCGTTATTCGAAAAATCGTAACCAAAAATTATTAAAAAAATGTTTTTGTTAAAACATGTGAAAAATGCAGAAAACATTAACTATTCCTTTGCCTTACGGATACATTAAGCAACAAATTGAAGTTAAAATGAGCCGTTTACGTCAACTAACAACGGAAATACGACGAGTTAAGTTATAAAGTTATCATTATAATAAGTTATCACTAAATTGTTGAAATGTACTATTTATTGGTTTTACATTTTTCGGCTTTGTATATGGCAAAAAGAAATTAAAAATTTTTGGAACTACGGTTAATAACGGTTTTGACAATACAAAAGTTTAAAATTATAATTCTCTAACTTTAGTTTTTTGGACGAATAAATTTTCAGGTCGTGCCAGTACAAACGAGCGAAAACCCCATATACGCAATGTATTTTTCTATCTTCCCTATTTTGTCATGTGACTTTTGAGTGAAATATGAGACTACGATGAAAAAGAGCGAAAATATTGCAAAGATTGTTTAAATGTTTAACAAATGTAATCAGGTTATGAGTGTAGAACAGCGGAATAGTACAATGCAAGAACGTGTTCGGTAGTTTGCAGAATACGCACGTTCGAACTGAAACTCCTTTTGTTTGCTCAGCAGCCATTACACCAAGAATTTAATTGTGCCTGACCTTCTTTCTCTTATCTCTTTCGCGTTCTATACTCTATACTCTTGATCACTGTGTGCAATGTTTTTACGGGTTTTGCGCATTTTGTTCGTTTAAAATTTTTTCACGCACATTCGAGGGCTCGTTCTGCAGCAGTTTTGGACATGCATCGACACTACTACCTACTATTATGATGTCCGCGTGCACTTGAATTGGGCAGATGGTTTTCCAACGAATGTGCGACCTCAGTTTCATAACTTATCGACATAGGTTTTTTTATAGTCAGGATCGAAACGTTTGTTAACAAAATGTTTCCAGTACTCGACGATTTTACCAACACATTACGTAGTTCTGACATATTGGAAAACGAGATCGTTTCCCGATATTTTAATTACAATTATCATCGTTTTTACTTTATGTTAGCAAGTGTCAGTGGACACTTTTCGTTATTTAACAATTTTAAATTCTCCTGGCAAATATAAGATATTCAACTCAATTATGTTTATGTTTGTGGCGCTGCTTAGCAATATTTTCTTTAGGTTTCTGTTAAAATTTGTTTTACGTTGTCTGCATGCTGTTGTGTAGTAGATTTATGGCTAGAGCATTTGTGTGCTCTTCAACCTGTTTCACATACCTTTCGTTGAACATCGTAATGGTTTTACTGACTGAGGACAGGTCCAGGTCGCTATGGATGTCTTTGTTGCTGACGAACCACGGTGAGTTGGTTATGGCACACAGCACCTTGGCTGAAACCTTTCTATTAAAACCATGCTGCATTTAGATGCAGTTTCCTAAAGTTGTAAGCCGTATGTACACATAGGATTGAAGACAGTATTGTACACCAACAGCTTCTTTTTCATTGACACTGATGATTTTCTGTCCAGGACCCAGTAATAGTTGCGAAACTTGGTGTCCAGCTATTTCCTCTTCATCCAAATATGGTTGATAAATGTTAAATAGAGATATATTTTCAATTTGGTCACAGATTGGTACCTTATCATGACGTTTAATTTAACGTTTTATTTTGTTTCAGTTTTCAAATCATGTTTATAAATTCATTATTTTGTTTCATATTTTTAATGTTTCTACTTAGTAATAAAGTGACAATTACCGTTTGCTTTCCGGTTTCCCCTCCTTGTTGTGCCCCACTTCCGTTACACGTTCGTCACGATGGAAATTGCAGTTCGACTTTCGTCAAGCATAACGACTCAAGAAAAACTCGCTTCAAATTATAGTATTATAAGAACTAACATTTAATATCCTCTTGAAAATGAAAACTTTTGGGAAAAACCATATGTAGGCCTAAATTCTCAAATAAAGTGAATTTCAACAACTGTTAGAAAATTAATGGGTGTGTCGTGGGACACACGCCAGAAGTGAGAATTTCAGTGTTGAGTGGCGAGTGAACTGATTCAACGTGTAAAAGGTTGCTCGTATGTATTTTGGAGAAGAGAGATTTTGCTGTAAAGAATTAAGATTCCTTTGCTATAAAGGATTAAGTTTCAAATAAGAGTGAACGGATAATTAAATGAGATGAGGGCATAATAGTGTTTATATACATTTTATTATAACAAATCGATATTTACAGTGAACATAAATACAATCTTTAATTAAGAAAGTTGTGTTAATGGTTACAATCACAAACAGAATTATCACTGTTGCACACCACTATAGAAAAGTTATTCCGATTTGCGCTTTCAAGCTTCACAGCTCATCATCAGCTCTTCACATCTCACATTTCCGATCTGATGATGTAACAATAAGATTTACAAAAATTCAAATATGGCTGGCTACTAACAGCTGATCACATGTTACATTAAAAATCTTATGTTTATTAACTGAAATTAAAATCGTAGAAGTTTTATCAAACAATTTTGTCTTATAGACATACA
Source organism: Magicicada septendecula (assembly GCA_034769895.1). Taxonomy (NCBI): domain Eukaryota; kingdom Metazoa; phylum Arthropoda; class Insecta; order Hemiptera; family Cicadidae; genus Magicicada; species Magicicada septendecula. The sequence goes on along the minus strand of CM068372.1, from coordinate 283,395,321 downwards.
AAATGTACATAAAGTTATGACATTACTTAACTTTATTTAATAGGCCTATTCGATTTGTATTTTTACTTCCATGTTCCTTAAGGAAATGGAAGTATGGTGATGCCAAAAAAAATTGTGTTCGAGATTATTGCAGATTCTGATTGTACTACACTCAAAACATGAAAAAAGTCATTTTTCGAAATGTGTGTGTGTGTGTGTGTGTGTGTGTGTGTGTGTGTGTGTGTGTGTGTGTGTGTGTGTGTGTGTGTGTGTGTGTGTGTGTGTGTGTGTGTGTGTGTGTGTGTGTGTGTGTGTGTGTGTGTGTGTGTGTGTGTGTGTGTGTGTGTGTGTGTGTGTGTGTGTGTGTGTGTGTGTGTGTGTGTGTGTGTGTGTGTGTGTGTGTGTGTGTGTGTGTAGATTTTTTTTATGGCAAACGATAACAGCCGCAAATTGAAGCAGAATCAAATAATTTTTTGCATACAGCTCTGAATTGTAGAGTTCTCAGGACCTATTGTTTTTGGTGAAAATCGGTTAAGGGAAAGGGGTAGTTTACCTGCAACGTTTTATGTTTTAACAAGGATATTTTCTATGGCAAACGATAACAGCCGCAAATTCAAAGAGAATAAAATGATTATTTGCATACAGCCCTAAATTGTAGAGTTCTCAAGACCTATTGTTTTTGATGAAGATTGGTTAAGGGAAAGGGGTAGTTTACCAGCAACGTTTTATGTTTTAACAAGGATATTTTCTATGGCAAACGATAACAGCCGTAAATTCGAACAGAATCAAATAATTATTTGCATACACCTCTGAATTGTAGAGTTCTCAGGACTTATTGATTTTGGTGAAGATCAGTTAATGGAAAGGGGTAGTCTACCTGCAACGTTTTATGTTTTAACAAGGGTAATTTTCCTATGACGAACGATAACAGCCGTAAATTCACACAGAATCAACTACTTTTTGCATACCTTTTTGAATTATACAGAACTCAAGGTCTGTTGATTTTGTTGAAGATCGGTTAAGGGAAAGGGGTAGTTTACCTGCAACCTTTTTTTTATCAAGGGTAATTTTTTTCTATGGCAAACGATAACTGCCGTAAATTCAAAGAGAATCTAATAAAGTTTTGCATACAGCCCTGAATTGTAGAGTTCTCAAGATTTATTGTTTTTGGTAAAGATCGGTTAAGGGAAAGGGGTAGTTTATTTATTATACAAATGCAGTAGGCCTAATGTGTTTACACTAGAACCATATTCCTTCATTATAATACTGCGCAAGCCAAGAGCACAATTAAGCCAGATCTTTTATCAAGGACTATGAACTTTATATTTGTCTTTTCATACTTTTTATTTAATATTTACTGTAAAAAAAATCTGCTAACAGCAAGACTATTTACATAACTTTTAGCATGTAAGCCTATGTAATAAAGAAATGTTGCCACACTAGACTACTCGGATTAATAAAAAATCGGTATGGAGTACCATACATGACTTCCATGTTCTAAGATTTATATTTAAAATAGTTTTCGAAATGAACTATTTCCATAGAAACTACTTCTTTCTTCAGCCTTAACCACAGTACTGTGATCACTTACGTATACCACCTCACGATAGTGCACTCAATTTTCACTGACGATGGCAGTCGATAGCACTGCCGAAACGACTGGTTTTGTAGAATACATTGGATCAAACCCAAACAGCCCAGGAAAGAATTTTAACAACAAACTACTTCTTTGTTGCCATATGACATAAATAAAAATTATCCCCTCCCCTTCAACTATAATTTTCATTTCTTGAAAATTACCCCCACCCCGTTCAACTAGCCTCTTCATTTATAGATATTTCTTCTACGTTTCTACAGTGGATTATTAAGATCTTCTTATCAGAATACTTTATTTATCAAAATTAAGTACTTTACTCTTGTTACAACAAAAAATGTTTCTGGTAAACTACCCTTTCCCCGTAACCGATCTTCACCAAATTAAATAGGCAATGAGTTCTCTACAACTCAGGAATATATGTAAAAAATTATTTGATTCTGTTTGAATTTACGGCAGTTATCGTTCGTCATGGAAACATTTCTCTTGTTACAACATAAAATGTTGCAGGTAAAGTACCCCTTTCCCTTAACCGATCTTCACCAAAATCAATAGAATTTCAGTCCTTTACAATTCAAGAAGATATGCAAAACATTATTTGATTCTTTTTGAATTTACGGCAGTTATCGTTCGTCATAAAACAAATTACTCTTGTTATCACATAAAACGTTGCAGGTAAACTACCCCTTTCTCTTAACTGATCTTCACCAAAATTAAAAGACCTTCCGTCCTTTATAATTCAGGAACGTAAGCAAAAACTTATTTGATTCTCTTTGAATTTACGGCAGTTATCGTTCGTCATAGAAAAAGTTACCCTTGTTAAAACATAAAATGTTGCGGGTAAAACCCCTTTCCCTTAACCGATCTTCACCAAAATCAACAGACCTTGAGTACTTAAAACTTCAGGAATGTATGCAAAACATTATTTGATTCTCTTTGAATATGCGGCAGTTATCATTCGTCATAAAATTAAAATTACCCTTTTAAAACATAAGACGGTGCCGGTATACTACCCTTTTCTCTTAACCGATCTTCCCCAAAATCAACAAACCTTGCGTACTCTACAATTCAGGAAAGTATGCAAAAAGGTATTTGATTCTGTTTGCATTTACGGCAGTTATCGTTCGTCAAAGAAAAATTATCCTTTGTTAAAACATAAAATGTTGTAGGTAAACTACCCCTTTTCCTTAACCGATCTTCACCAAAAACAACAGATCCTGAGAGCTCTGCAATTCAGGACTGTATACGAAACATTATTTGATTCTGTTTGACTTTACGGCTGTTATCGTTTGCCATAGAAAATACCCTTGTTAAAACATAAAACGTTTCAGGTAAACTACCCCTTTCTCTTCATCGATCTTCACCAAAAACAACAAGTCTTGAGAACTCTACAATTTAGGGCTGTATGCAAAACATTATTTGATTCTGTTAGAATTTGCGGCTGTTATCGTTTGCCATAGAAAATACCCTTGTTAAAACATAAAACGTTGCAGGTAAACTACCCCTTTCCCTTAACCGATCTTCACCAAAGTAAATTATTTTGGTAAAGATCTTGGTAGATCTTCACCAAGATCTACACCTTCTTGAATTATAAAGTACTCAAGGTCTGTTGATTTTGGTGAAGATCGGGTAAGAGAAAAGGGTAGTTTACCTGCAAGGTTTTATGTTTTAAAAGGGTAATTTTATTTTTATGACGAATGGTAACTGCCGCATATTCAAAGAGAATCAAATAATTTTTTGCATACATTCCTAAATTGTAGAGTACTCAAGACCTATTGTTTTGGTGAAGATCGGTTAATGGAAAGGGGTAGTTTACCTGCAACATTTTATCTTTTAACAAGGGTAAGTTTTTCTATGACGAACGGCAATTGCCGTAAATTCAAAGAGAATCAAATAATGTTTTGCATATGTTCCTGAATTGTAAAGAACTGAAGGCCTATTGATTTTAGTGAAGAGAAAGGGGTAATTTACCAACGACGTTTTATGTGATAACAAGGTTAATTTTTTCTATGACGAACGATAACTGCCGTAAATTCAAACATAATCAAATAAGTGTTTGCATACATCCCAAAATTGTAGTGAACTCGAGGACTGTTGATTTTGGTGAAGATCGGTTAAGGTAAAGGGGTAGTTTACCTGCTACATTTTTTATGTTGTAACAAGAGAAATGTTTTCATGACGAACGATAACTGCCGTAAATTCAAACAGAATCGAATCATTTTTTGCATACAGCCCTCAATTGTAGTGGGCTCAAGGCCTATTGATTTTGGTGAAGATCAGTTAAGAGAAAGGAGTAGTTTACCTGCAACATTTTATGTTTTAACAAAGGTAAAGTACTTAATTTTGATAAATAAAGTATCCTGAAAAGCAGATCATAATAATCCACTGTAGAAACGTAGATGCAATATCTGTAAATGAAGAGGTGGGTAATTTTCTATAAATGAAGGGGAGTAATTTTCTATAAATGAATTTGATTGTTGAAAGGGGTGGGGAAAATTTTTATTTATATATCATGTGTACTACGTTATCGGCAACAAAGAAATAGTTCGTTGTTAAAATTCCTTCTCGGGCTGTTTGGCGTGGTCCAATATTTTCTACAAAACAGACCAATGAAGGGGAGTAATTTTCTATAAATGAAAATTATAGTTGAAAGGGGAGGGGATAATTTTTATATGTGTACTACGTTATCAGCAACAAAGTGGTAGTTTGTTGTTAAAATTCCTTCCCGGGTTGTTTGGCCGTATTCCTTCCCGGGCTGTTTGGCCGTAGTCCAATATTTTGTGCAAAACCAGACGTTTCGGCAGTACTATCGACTGTCATCATCAGTGAAAATCGAGTGCGCTAACGTGAGGTGGTATACGATAGTGACCATAGTACTGTGGTTAAGGCTGAAGAAAGAAGTAATTTCTATGAAAATATTTCATTTCGAAAATGATTTTAAATATAACTCTTAGAACATGGAAGTAATGTATAGTTCTCCATACCAATATTTTTTTTGCGAAAACCAGAAAAAACCCAACTCGAAGTAAGGCCATTACTTATTACATTACATGTCTTACTTATTATTATTATGTCTAATTTATTAGTCTATTTATTACATGTTTCCCTTTTTGTGGTAGAACTCGGTTTTTCAGTAGAACTCATTTTTTCCAGCAGTACTCGTTTTTTCCACTAATACTCGTTCTGTGAATAGATCACTGAAAAGCCACCAAACCCTAAATTATGGCGGGGTGGCCTTTGGGCCTTGAATATTATATGCGTATCACTTTTTTGTGCGGCAGAACTCATTTTTCGGTAATATTCGTTTTCCAACAAGTACTCGTTTTTTGGCTTACCAAAAAGAAACGTCTATTATGTACAATATGTAGAGCATATGTGGTCATTCCTGAATACATTGTGTTTTTGTTTTTTCCATTAACCATAAATATTTCTATTTTTCAGTTTACATTTGCTGTTGTAGTTTTGCTAATTTGTCAACTAAAAAACGTTAGTTTCTTTAAGTGTTACTCTGTTATAAGCATTGTATATATACACATTAAACTAATGTTTTTCCCAACTATGGCTTTTATTTATTTCAGCAGTAAACTAAAAACCGAAAAACATTGTTACCTAACCTCCCAAATGATAACAACACGTATTTTCGCTTTACGTTAAGAAATAGAACAAATTTACAATTAGTAGGCCACTTCTTGTTCACATCGTAATATATCGATACAATCGCATATTAAAAACATCGAAAATGTACTGCGGGGACGCATAAAGGGACAGTTCCGAATATTATTTGATCAATCTTGTAATGGTACATATCTTCACCTAACAATAATGAAGAAACATGACAAAATAAGTTATTTAAAATAATTAACACTAGAATAAAAAGGGATGAATCAGAGATTAAAGAATGGATGATTCATAAATAATAACACGATCAAACGTATTAAGGTAATCAGAAAAGTAACCTCTAATAATAAAAAAGTAACAAACAACGAACCAAAATGTTAAATACTATAATACATGGCGATTTAACCACAATGACCCAATAGATGGTAAGTGAGAGAGTAGAACCAGCCCCAAAAACCAAGAATATAAAATAAATTATGACAATTGTAAGGGAGAACTAGAACTAGCCACCACACTAACATAAGAGTGTATAAATAATAAGAATAATGATGAATAAATAATTAGCATGGAAGTGTGAAGAGATAATCAGCCACAACACCAAGGAAGTGATATATAAAATATGGCAAAGTGAAGTAAACACAATGAAAGAGTACGAAACTAGTGTTAAACCAAGAAAAAAGACTAATCAATGATAAATTGTATACAACAACGATGATTGTAAAAACAGACAAGCAGTCTAAAAATTAGAAGTATTAATTGTTAAGGACTTAAGATGTAGAAGGGTATACTAACCCAAACAAATAGAGTAAACTAGGTCAAATCACGCTAGCACGACACAAATATCAATTGTATAATCAAACCACATAGAGTGAGAGATAGTAAGTTATAATGATGATGAACATTTTTAAAATAAAATATCGGTATGGAGAACCATACATGACTTCCATATTCTAAGATTTATATTTAAAATCATTTTCGAAATGAAATATTACCATAGAAACTACTTCTTTCTACTTACTGCTTCAGCCTTAACCACAGTACTGTGGTCACTAACGTATACCACCTCACGTTATCGCACTCGATTTTCACTGATGATGGAAGTCGATGGCATTGCCGAAACGTCTGGTTTTGTAGAAAACATTGGACTACGGCCAAATATCCCGGGAAGGAATTTTAACAAAAACTACTTCTTTGTTGCCGATAACGTTGTACACATATATATAAAAAATATGCATAAAATTAATGGCTTGTATAAGTTAATTAATGGCTTGTATAAGTTAATGATTGATCTCCATTAAGTAGTGCTCAAGTTTCCAAAGTTTTAATATTATGATGTCCGTAATTAAAACATCAGAGCAGGTTTAGTGTGAATGAGGGTACACTGTGGACAACAATTTTCAACATTTCCTATTGAGCGTTGCTTAGAGTAAAGCTGCGAATCTACAGTGTATGTTTCACAGAACAAACACGCGAAAAAGAAGGAGCGCTCCGAAGTCACTCATGGACCCTCAGCATCTTGCAGAGGGTTCATTCCCTAAAGACGAAAAGTGTCTATGAATCGTTCCTCTGTAAACACGTGCAGTTACACGGCCCAGCGATCCACAGGAAGCAAATTGATGTCCATTTTTTCGGCTTGCACGCGTTATGTTGGTGTGGGTTTCGGCACTTTCCATTTAAAAAGCGTGCAAATGTAAGAAAATAAACATGAGTGAGGGCAGAAATAACGCGAACTGTGTGTGTGTGTGTGTGTGTGTGTGTGTGTGTGTGTGTGTGTGTGTGTGTGTGTGTATGTGTGTGTGTGTGTGTGTGTGTGTGTGTGTGTGTGTGTGTGTGTGTGTGTGTGTGTGTGTGTGTGTGTGTGTGTGTGTGTGTGTGTGTGTGTGTGTGTGTGTGTGTGTGTGTGTGTGTGTGTGTGTGTGTGTGTGTGTGTGTGTGTGTGTGTGTGTGTGTGTGTGTGTGTGTGTGTGTCTTCCCTGCCTTTTTATTGCTGTAGTCATAATAATAAAATGAAAACGTAAACATTATATAACTGAGATATGCTTACCTGCCAGGAACGATATATTATTTTATACATGTATATTAACTCATACATAATTTACATTAAAATGAAAAAATTATAATTTTATTGCCAGGCAACAAAATTATTTTATTTTTAACAATTACCATTGTTTGCAAAAGTTTAAATGAATTTTCAAGTACTTTACTGTTGTTAAAACGTAAAAGGTTGCTGGTAAACTACCCCTTCCCCTTAACCGATCTTCACCAAAATCGAAAGTCCTTGAGATCTCTACAATTCAGGGATGTATGCAAAAAATTGTTTGATTCTGTTTGAATTTGCGGCTGTTATCGTTTGCCATAAAAAATACCCATGATAAAAAAAGGTTGCTGGTAAACTACCCCTTCCCCTTAACCGATCTTCACCACAAACAATAGATCTTGAGTACTCTACAAATCAGGGCTGTATGCAAAACATTATTTGATTCTGTTTGAATTTGCGGCTGTTATCGTTTGCCATATAAAATACCCTTGTTAAAAAAACGTTGCTGGTAAACTACCCCTTTTCCTTAACCGATCTTCACCAAAAACAATAGGTCTTGAGAACTCTACAATCTTGGGCTGTATGCAAATAATCTTTTGATTCTGTTTGAATTTACGGCTGTTATCGTTTGCCATAGAAAATACCCTTGTTAAAACATAAAACGTTGCAGGTAAACTACCCCTTTCCCTTAAGCGATCTTCACCAAAAACAATAGGTCTTGAGAACTCTACAATTCAGGGCTGTATACAAAACATGATTTGATTCTGTTTGAATTTGCGGTTGTTATCGTTTGCCAAAAAAAAAAAAATTCCCTTAATAAAAAAAAACCGTTGCAGGTAAACTACCCCTTTCCCTCAACCGATCTTCACCAAAAACAATAGGTCGTGAGTACTCTACAAATCAGGGCTGTATACAAAACATTATTTGATTCTGTTTGAATTTGCGGCAGTTATCGTTTGGCATAAAAAAAATCTATAGACACACAGACAGATAGACACACAGGCACTTTTCGGAAAACGACTTTTTTTCATGTTTTGAGTGTAGTACAATCAGAATCTGCAATAATCTCGAACACGATTTTTTTTGCCATCACCATGCTTCCATTTCCTTAAGGAATATGGTAAAGTAAAATGAGAAAGAGAATTTTAAGTAAGCAATACACTAGTTTTTGCCCACCAGTAACACTTAATCCATATTGAGTGCAAGGTGTTATTATTAATATCCCCAAAGTGAAAATAAACCTGTTAATAGTGATAAACACTGATAAGACAGTGATAAAAGTTTATAAGTGCAAAAAGTGAGCGAGAGCTAATAATAGCTAAACAGGAAGGACTGTGATAATTAAAAGCCAATATAAGTGGACACCAAAATGTAACAAAATAAACTAAAAGTAGTAGGATTAAGTTATCAATAGTAATGACTAATTATCATGTTTTAAATTTTTATCAATTAAGATTATCAGTAACAATTCATATTATTACATGAGAGTAAGAAAAATAGACTATTAGAGTGTCAATACACCGTATAGAGAATTTCTGAAATACTGAAAGATAAAAACAAATGTTATTCACCCAAAATTGATAAGGGAAAGACGATTAATAAACATTATAAGATTTCAGTAAAAACATAGTAAAATATATTAGAATATCAAGTTAGTGACATAGTGTCAAATAAGATTAGTAATAAGAAATATAATTTTGTTCAAAGATTTAACTAATGTTTATATGTTTGTTTTTTATTAATACTATATAATAATTATTGCTCACTAAAGAATATGAGTAGGTGATGAAAATGAACATTATCAGTAATGAAAAGTAATTAAGTATGTTTTAATGAATAAGAATTATGTCTCAAATAATTATGTTATAATGAATAGAATTATATCTATGGAATTATTAAACCATAAGATTCAATGTTATATGTTATGTAACAAATAATGAGAAATAAGACTTAAAAAGAAATAAAAACAAAACAAGAAACAAGATAAATACAAACACAATAACACTAAAAGGCAGTTATGACAATAGACAAGCTAGAATATGAAACCAGTAAAATCACACACAATTACAAGAACAGACTTAAAACCATTGAAAAAATAACAAAAATCATGTATTAAACCCAATCAGGACCCATACAAGGGGAAAATAAAATGTAATCTCAGTAATTAAAGAAAAATATCCAATTGCTGTTTAAGCCTAGGCAAATTCCCAACTGTCAAACTACAAAAAACTTCAATTTTGAGAATGAAATAATAACATTAGTAAGACTAAGCCATATAAACAATAAAAGACAATTAGACAATCATGTTAAGACAGAAATATTATAATAATCATGTAAATTAAGAAAACAGTGTAATTAAACAAAATCAACAAAACTGTCAAAATGTTGATACCTAAGTAAACACAATAGTATTGGATGTCAAATTAATCCTTGAACCAAAATATGAACAGTGGTAATGATTTTTAATACTAAAAAGGGAATACTGAAGATTAATTACATTCAGAAGATCTGTAACCATTTTAAATAAAAATTCAAGTATCCTAACAATGGTCTTAAGCCAATTTTAACCAATCAGAAATTTTGAGTAACCATGACAACAACCGAATATTGACTAATTTCAGTTAGGAACAAAAAGAATCAGTAGTGACGCTTAACGAGAGAGACGCCACGCCGTGAAGGGCCAAAATTTTTGACTTGAAACAGTATAAGTGCCCATAATTTTATGAAGAAGGACCAGACCAACCGATGAGAGGACGTTCCAATCAAACTAGACCAAGGACCAGCCCAAAATTAATCCAGATGACCGGAATATATGGAATTTGACAAGAAGAAGACGCCAAACATCCCTGAAGCCCAAGATTGAATAAAGAAGACTCGACATCAACCAATTAACCTACGTTGACTACTGACAATACACCTACTATCTACTAACGTTAAGTATTGCTGAATTCATTGATTTCTAAAAAACAAATTCTCTTTCAAATTTATAACTAAACCGTGAAACTCTCACAATCACTAAAAGTATTATTTTTCAAGGATTGATAAATAAAAAGTAATTTGTAAACACTGAATAACTAATGATAACCTATGTACTACACCAACGACACTGTCACATATTTTAACACAACCACATTGAATATAAAGTAAACCTTGTTGATTTTAATGCTCACGAACATTAAGTGATATATTATATGTTGTTATCTTGTTATAAAAACTTCTGTGTCGTACTTAAAAGGACTCTATAGGCAGATTTATTTTGTAAATAATAACCAACGCTGTCTTGCATCTAATTGAAACATTGTACTGCCAACCCAGCAATCCGCTGAGTGAACGACTATACATTGCCGAGGCTAAAATTATTATATCAATTACTATTTTGTATAAAGCGTTAACAAGAATTAATAGTTCAGAGCCTAATAAAAAAGTGTGTACCGAGAACAACTGTCCAGTGTTTATTTATAGAGAATATTATGTATGTTTTGTTTAATAGCAGTGAGTCAACATAACCAACATTATTCAAGTTGGTAACACGTTTCCCCCACTCAAACGAGAATCGGTTTCAGGCCAGTTGGCGAACGATTCGAATTTACACTAGTGCACTGTCAAACCATACAGGTAAAAACTTTTAATTGTTTTCTCGTAAAACAATTTGGCGCCTATCGGGAATTACAAAAGAGTGAGAAGGGACAGGTAAGGCACACAGGCTACCAGACGCTTTTCATAACGACGAACGAACCATTAATAACGTTAATAACCATTAATAACTAAAACACGGTATTAAAACTTACAATACAATTCTAAATTCAAATTAATAGACACAACACCAGTTTTTCTACAATATAAAATTAATATTGCATCAGCTAATTAAAATATCGGTATGGAGAACATGACTTCCATATTCTAAGATTTATATTTAAAATCATTTTCAGCCAAACAGCCAGGCTGTGTCTTACCTGCCTTTTTATTGCTGTATTAAATGAAAAATATTATATTACATTAAAATTAAAAAATTATAATTTTATTGCCTGGCAACAAAATTATTTTATTTTTAACAATTACCATTGTTTCAAAAAGTTTAAATAAATTTTCAAGTACTTTACTCTTGTTAAAACGTAAAAGGTTGCAGGTAAACTACCCCTTCCCCTTAACCGATCTTCACCAAAATCGAAAGTCATTGAGACCTCTACAATTCAGGGACGTATGCAAAAAATTATTTGATTCTGTTTGAATTTGCGGCTGTTATCGTTTGCCATAGAAAATACGCTTGATAAAAAAACGTTGCAGGTAAACTACCCCTTCCCCTTAACCGATCTTCACCAAAAACAATAGGGTCTTGAGTACTCTACAAATCAGGGCTGTATGCAAAACATTATTTGATTCTGTTTGAATTTGCGGCTGTTATCGTTTGCCATAGAAAATACCCTTGTTAAAAAAACGTTGCAGGTAAACTACCCCTTTCCCTCAACCGAACTTCACCAAAAACAACAGGTCTTGAGAACTCTATAAGTTAGGGCTGTATGCAAATAATCTTTTGATTCTGTTTGAATTTGCGGCTGTTATCGTTTGCCATAGGAAATACCCTTGTTAAAACATAAAACGTTACAGGTAAACTACCCCTTTCCCTTAACCGATCTTCACCAAAATCAAAAAATCTTGAGAACTCTAAAATTCAGGGCTGTATGCGAAACATTATTTGATTCTGTTTGAATTTGCGGCTGTTATCGTTTGCCAAACAAACAAAATTACCCTTGCTAAAAAAAAACCGTTGCAGGTAAACTACCCCTTTCCCTCAACCGATCTTCACCACAAACAATAGGTCGCGAGTACTCTGCAAATCAGGGCTGCATGCAAAAAATTATTTGATTCTGTTTGAATTTGCGGCAGTTATCGTTTGCCATAGAAAAAAATCTACAGACACAGACAGACACACAGACAGACAGACACACACACACACACACACACACACACACACTTTTCGGAAAACGACTTTTTTTCATGTTTTGAGTGTAGTAGAATCAGAATCTGCAATAATCTCGAACACGATTTTTTTTGCCATCACCATACTTCCATTCTTTAAGGAATATGGAAGTAAAAAATTAGATGTTTCTATCAACTTTTTTATACTATACACTGTACAAATAGTGACATTAATGTCGCCAAAGTAATTGGAAATTTCAGATATATTAACTGCACTTAACTAATGCCTTAACGAGTATCGACCACATGAACTTAGTAGTCGTAGAACAGTTTCTCCTATGTAACAATTAGTCTATTACGTGGGGCATATCTGCCGATTTTGAGTCAGTGTCCTTGTAATTTGATTCCTTTTGCTATCGCTTCCTAAAAGGTTCTAGAACAAAGTTAAGGAAAGTTTTGACCCACTCTCACCCCTAAAGGTTTAAAACTACCCCTTAATGGTTGAAAATATGAAACGACGCGAGGATGCATTTTGAGGGCCTGAAATTAGGTACTTATAGCTTTTCGGGGGTGTTGATTACGATTATGACGTCCAAATTATATTCGACGCAAAGGGTAGTTTTAAAGGGTTGAAGCAGACTATAATCAGGGGGTGCAAGTATTAAACTTCGCGAGAATGCCAGTCAAAGCCTCAAAGTGAGTGCCTATAGGTTTTTTGGGGGTGCTGATTACGATTTTGACGTCAAGGAATACATCCGACGCAAGGGTTGGAAACCATCCCTAAAGGGTTGAAAACATGAAACAACGCGAGGATGTACTTTGAAGTCTTGAAATTGGGTACCTACAGGTTTTTGGAAGATGTTTAACCTACAATTACTTGAACATCACAGCATTAATAATATTTAACAAAATATTACAACCTTTGTACAATAACAAACAACTCCGACTCTCAGCTGATGCTCCAAAAAACCTGTAAGCAGTGAGCATCAGGTAGCGCGTCAGGCCTCTTCTGGTCTCCGCTAGAGGGTCCGTGTTTTTAACGGTCATAATTCAAAATTCAGTAAAAAAAAATATATATTTCATCCATGCTTATAAAATTTAATCAAAGAAAAGTCGAACCATAAGCACTATATTATTTTATTAAAATAAATATTCGATTGATATAATGAACCAGCAGTACAGACAGTGACAAATTGCAACAGATATTCTTTTGTTTACAATAGACGTTAAAAAAATAATAATAATACTTAATTTTATTGTCAATTTGAAAAAAAAATATCGGTATGGAGAACCATACATGACTTCCATATTCTAAGATTTATTTTTAAAATCATTTTCGAAATGAAATATTACCATAGAAACTACTTCTTTCTACTTACTGCTTCAGCCTTAACCACAGTACTGTGGTCACTAACATATACCACCTCACGTTATCGCACTCGATTTTCACTGATGATGGAAGTCAATGGCATTGCCGAAACGTCTGGTTTTGTAGAAAACATTGGACTACGGCCAAACAGCCCGGGAAGGAATTTTAACAAAAACTATTTCTTTGTTGCCGATAACGTTGTACACATATATATAAAAAAAATGCATAAAATTAATGGCTTGTATAAGTTAATGATTGATCTCCATTAAGTAGTGCTCAAGTTTCCACAGTTTTAATATTATGATATCCGTAATTAAAACATCAGAGCAGGTTTAGTGTGTATGAGGGTACACCGTGGACAAAAATTTTCAACATTTCCTATTGATCGTTGCTTAGAGTAAAGCTGCGAATCTACAGTGTACGTTTCACAGAACAAACACGCGGAAAAGAAGGAGCGCTCCGAAGTCACTCATGGAACATCAGCATCTTGCAGAGGGTTCATTCCCTGAAGACGAAAAGTCTGTCTATGAACCGTTCCTCTGTAAACACGTGCAGTTACACTGCCCAGCGATCCACAGGAAGCAAATCGCTATCCACGCTGGACACTTTTTCGGCTTGCATGCGTTATGTTGGTATGGGTTCGGCACTTTCCATTTAAAAACCGTGCAAATGTAAGAAAATAAACATGAATGAGGCCAGAAATAACGCGAATTGTGTGTGTGTGTGTGTGTGTGTGTGTGTGTGTGTGTGTGTGTGTGTGTGTGTGTGTGTGTGTGTGTGTGTGTGTGTGTGTGTGTGTGTGTGTGTGTGTGTGTGTGTGTGTCTTCCCTGCCTTTTTATTGCGGTAGTGATGATAATAAAATGGAAACGTAAACAGTACATAACTGAGATATGCTTGCCTGCCACGCACGATATATTTTCTCTTATACATGACTAGCAGAATACCCGTTCTTCGCTACGGAGTTTCACGTTGTACGTAACGAAAATGTTAGTTTAATTAATAAAGTTTAATTAAAGTAGGCTTCTTAAAAATAAATAGCTGTTGCCCACAACTTCGTTCGCGTGGTCTTCAATTTAATGCGATAATATATTTAGAACAGAATCTATTCTATTGGGTTGCCATAGTAACCAGATCTAATAGTTTTTTAAGACCGCAAAGGACCCCCCAGAGGATCGTATCGAAAAAAGCACCTGTCCTATGTTGGTTCTCCCGTTGCGTAAAATATTTGGGCCAAGTTTGGTTCAAATCGGTCCAATGGTTTAGGTGGAGACGTGGAAGACCCCAAAGGACCCCCCCAAACGATCGTATCGAAAAAAACACTTGTCCTATGTTGGTTCTCCCTTTGCGTAAAATATTTGTGCCAAGTTTGGTTGAAATCGGTCCAGTGGTTTAGGAGGCGATGTGGAAGACCCCAAAGAACCCCCAAAAGGACCCCATCGAAGAAACACCTATCCTATGTTGGTTCTCCCGTTGCGTAAAATATTTGTGCCAAGTTTGGTTGAAATCGGTACAGTGGTTTAGGAGGAGATGTGGAAGAAACCTTCGCGGACGTGCGCACAACAACTCACCGAAGTTTCATCGCAATCGGATGAATGGTATAGGAACGCATACGGGACAAACAAAGAAACATTCATTTTACTTCCATATTCCTTAAGGAATGGAAGTACGGTGATGGCAAAAAAAATCGTGTTCGAGATTATTGCAGATTCTGATTCTACTACACTCAAAACATGAAAAAAAGTCGTTTTCCGAAAAGTGTCTGTGTGTGTGTCTGTGTGTCTGTGTGTCTGTCTGTCTGTCTGTCTGTAGATTTTTTTTCTATGGCAAACGATAACTGCCGCAAATTCAAACAGAATCAAATAATTTTTTGCATACAGCCCTGATTTGCAGAGTACTCGCGACCTGTTGTTTTCGGTGAAGATCGGTCGAGGGAAAGGGGTAGTTTACCGGCAACGGTTTTTTTTTAGCAAGGGTAATTTTGTTTGTTTGGCAAACGATAACAGCCGCAAATTCAAACAGAATCAAATAATGTTTCGCATACAGCCCTGAATTGTAGAGTTCTCAAGATCTGCTAATTTTGGTGAAGATCGGTTAAGGGAAAGGGGTAGTTTACCAGTAACGTTTATGTTTTAACAAGGGTATTTCCTATGGCAAACGATAACAGCCGCAAATTCAAACAGAATCAAAAGATTATTTGCATACAGCCCTAAATTGTAGAGTTCTCAAGATCTGTTGTTTTTGGTGAAGATCGGTTGAGGGAAACGGGTAGTTTACCGGCAACGTTTTTTTAACAAGGGTATTTCCTATGGCAAACGATAACAGCCGCAAATTCAAACAGAATCAAATAATGTTTTGCATACAGCCCTGATTTGTAGAGTACTCAATACCTATTGTCTTTGGTGAAGATCGGTTAAGGGGAAGGGGTAGTTTACCTGCAACCTTTTACGTTTTAACAAGAGTAAAGTACTTGAAAATTTATTTAAACTTTTTGAAACAATGGTAATTGTTAAAAATAAAATAATTTTGTTGCCAGGCAATAAAATTATAATTTTTTCATTTTAATGTAATATAATATTTTTCATTTAATACAGCAATAAAAAGGCAGGTAAGACACAGTCTGGCTGTTTGGCTGAAAATGATTTTAAATATAAATCTTAGAATATGGAAGTCATGTATGGTTCTCCATACCGATATTTTATATATAAGATGTAAACTATACCACTTACTTGACATAAACCGTGATAGCTAAGCTAATGTACAACATATATGTATTAACTATACACATAAATGTTCCTCGATAGACACTCTATCTATTGGCGAAAACTTGAATAAAATCCGTTCAGTACTTCCTGAGATTAGCGATTTCAAACACAGAGAGAACGGACCGACTTTACTTTATACTATGTACAGATTTACATTAAAATGAAAAAATTATAATTTTATTGCCTGGCAACAAAATTATTTTATTTTTAACAATTACCATTGTTTGAAAAGTTTAAATGAATTTTCAAGTACTTTACTCTTGTTAAAACGTAAAAGTTTGCCGGTAAACTACCCCTTCCCCTTAACCGATCTTCACCAAAATCAAAAGGCCTTGAGTCCTCTACAACTCAGTGACGTATGCAAAAAATTATTTGATTCTGTTTGAATTTGCGGCAGTTATCGTTTGCCATAGAAAATACGCTTGATAAAAAAACGCTGCAGGTAAACTACCCCTTTCCCTTAACCAATCTTCACCAAAAACAATAGGTCTTGAGTACTCTACAAATCACGGCTGTATGCAAATAATCTTTTGATTCTGTTTGAATTTGCGGCTGTTATCGTTTGCCATAGGAAATACCCTTGTTAAAACATAAAACGTTACAGGTAAACTACCCTTTCCCTAAACCGATCTTCACCAAAAACAATAGGTCGTGAGTACTCTACAAATCAGGGCTGTATGCAAAAAATTATTTGATTCTGTTTGAATTTGCGGCAGTTATCGTTTGCCATAGAAAAAAAATCTACACATAGACAGACACACAGACAGACAGACAGACACACACACACCGACACTTTTCGGAAAACGACTTTTTTTCGTGTTTTGAGTGTAGTACAATCAGAATCTGCAATAGTCTCGAACACGATTTGCCATCACCATACTTCCATTTCCTTAAGGAATATGGAAGTAAATATCGGTATGGAGAACAATACATGACTTCCATATTCTAAGACTTATAATCTGAAATATGCTTGCCTGCCAAGCACGATATATTTTCTAATATATACATAATTTACATTAAAATGAAAAAATTATAATTTTATTGCCTGGCAACAAAATTATTTTATTTTTAACAATAACCATTGTTTGAAAAAGTTTAAATGAATTTTCAAGTACTTTACTCTTGTTAAAACGTAAAAGGTTGCTGGTAAACTACCCCTTCCCCTTAACCGATCTTCACCAAAATCTAATGGCCTTGAGTCCTCTACAATTAACTTACGTATGCAAAAAATTATTTGATTCTGTTTGAATTTGCGGCAGTTATCGTTTGCCATATAAAATACGCTGTATAACAAACGTTGCCGGTAAAATACCCCTTCCCCTCAACCGATCTTCACCAAAAACAAAAGGTCTTGAGTACTCTAAAAACCAGGGCTGTATGCAGAAAATAATTTGATTATGTTTGAATTTGCGGTTGTTATCGTTTGCCATAGAAAATAATCTTGTTAAAAAAACGTTGGAGGTAAACTACCCCTTTCCCTTAACCGATCATCACCAAAAACAACAGGTCTTGAGAACTCTACAATTTAGGGCTGTATGCAAATAAGTAAAAATTAGATGTTTCTATCAACTTTTTACTTCCATATTCCTTAAGGAATGGAAGTATGGTGATGGCAAAAAAAATCGTGTTCGAGATTATTGCAGATTCTGATTCTACTACACTCAAAACATGAAAAAAAGTCGTTTTCCGAAAAGTGTCTGTGTGTCTGTCTGTCTGTGTGTCTGTGTGTCTGTGTGTCTGTAGATTTTTTTTCTATGGCAAACGATAACTGCCGCAAATTCAAACAGAATCAAATAATTTTTTGCATATAGCTCGGTTTTGCAGAGTTCTCGCGACCTATTGTTTTTGGTGAAGATCGGTTGAGGGAAAGGGGTAATTTACCTGCAACGGTTTTTTTTTAGCAAGGGAAATTTTGTTTGTTTGGCAAACGATAACAGCCGCAAATTCAAACAGAATCAAATAATGTTTCGCATACAGCCCTGAATTGTAGAGTTCTCAAGATCTATTGTTTTTGGTGAAGATCGGTTAAGGGAAAGGGGTACTTTACCTGTAACGTTTTATGTTTTAACAAGGGTATTTCCTATGGCACACGATAACAGCCGCAAATTCAAACAGAATAAAAAGATTATTTCCATACAGCCCTAAATTGTAGAGTTCTCAATACCTTTTGTTTTTGGTGAAGATCGGTTAAGGGAAAGGGGTAGTTTACCTACAACGTTTTTTTAACAAGGGTATTTTCTATGGCAAACGATAACAGCCGCAAATTCAAACAGAATCAAATAATTTTCTGCATACAGCCCTGATTTGTAGAGTACTCAAGACCTATTGTTTTTGGTGAAGATCGGTTGAGGGGAAGGGGTAGTTTACCAGCAACGTTTTTTATCATGCGTATTTTCTATGGCAAACGACAACTGCCGCAAATTCAAACAGAATCAAATAATTTTTTGCATACAGTCCTGATTTGTAGAGTACTCGCGACCTATTGTTTTTGGTGAAGATCGGTTGAGGGGAAGGGGTAGTTTACCTGCAACGGTTTTTTTTATCAAGGGAATTTTTTTTTTTTTGGCAAACGATAACAGCCGCAAATTCAAACAGAATCAAATAATGTTTCGCATACAGCCCTGAATTGTAGATTTCTCAAGACCTATTGTTTTTGGTGAAGATCGGTTGAGGGAAAGGGGTAGTTTACCTGCAACGTTTTTTTAACAAGGGTATTTTATATGGCAAACGATAACAGCCGCAAATTCAAACAGAATCAAATAATGTTTTGCATACAGTCCTGATTTGTAGAGTACTCAAGACCTATTGTTTTTGGTGAAGATCGGTTAAGGGGAAGGGGTAGTTTACCTGCAACCTTTTACGTTTTATTTTCTATGGCAAACGATAACAGCCGCAAATTCAAACAGAATCAAATAATGTTTTGCATACAGCCCTGATTTGTAGAGTACTCAAGACCTATTGTTTTTGGTGAAGATCGGTTAAGGGGAAGGGGTAGTTTACCTGCAACGTTTTTTTATCAAGCGTATTTTCTATGGCAAACGATAACAGCCGCAAATTCAAACAGAATCAAATAATTTTTTGCATACGTCCCTGAATTGTAGAGGTCTCAATGACTTTCGATTTTGGTGAAGATCGGTTAAGGGGAAGGGTTAGTTTACCAGCAACCTTTTACGTTTTAACAAGAGTAAAGTACTTGAAAATTTATTTAAACTTTTTGAAACAATGGTAATTGTTAAAAATAAAATAATTTTGTTGCCAGGCAATAAAATTATAATTTTTTCATTTTAATGTAATATAATATTTTTCATTTAATACAGCAATAAAAAGGCAGGTAAGACACAGCCTGGCTGTTTGGCTGAAAATGATTTTAAATATAAATCTTAGAATATGGAAGTCATGTATGGTTCTCCATACCGATATTTACTTCCATATTCCTTAAGGAATGGAAGTATGGTGATGGCAAAAAAAAATCGTGTTCGAGATTATTGCAGATTCTGATTCTACTACACTCAAAACATGAAAAAAAGTCGTTTTACGAAAAGTGTCTGTGTGTGTGTCTGTCTGTCTGTGTGTCTGTAGATTTTTTTTCTATGGCAAACGATAACTGCCGCAAATTCAAACAGAATCAAATAATTTTTTGCATGCAGCCCTGATTTGCAGAGTACTCGCTACCTATTGTTTTGGTGAAGATCGGTTGAGGGAAAGGGGTAGTTTACCTGCAACGGTTTTTTTTTTAGCAAGGGTAATTTTGTTTGTTTGGCAAACGATAACAGCCGCAAATTCAAACAGAATCAAATAATGTTTCGCATACAGCCCTGAATTCTAGAGTTCTCAAGATCTGTTGATTTTGGTGAAGATCGGTTAAGGGAAAGGGGTAGTTTACCTGTAACGTTTTATGTTTTAACAAGGGTATATCCTATGGCAAACGATAACAGCCGCAAATTCAAACAGAATCAAAAGATTATTTGCATACGTCCATATATTGTAGAGTGCTCAAGACCTATTGTTTTTGGTGAAGATCGGTTGAGGGAAAGGGGTAGTTTACCTGCAACGTTTTTTTAACAAGGGTATTTTCTATGGCAAACGATAACAGTCGCAAATTCAAACAGAATCAAATAATGTTTTGCATACAGTCCTGATTTGTAGAGTACTCAAGACCTGTTGTTTTTGGTGAAGATCGGTTAAGGGGAAGGGGTAGTTTACCTGCAACATTTTTTTATCAAGCGTATTTTCTATGGCAAACGATAACAGCCGCAAATTCAAACAGAATCAAATAATTTTTTGCATACGTCCCTGAATTGTAGAGGTCTCAATGACTTTCGATTTTGGTGAAGATCGGTTAAGGGGAAGGGGTAGTTTACCTGCAACCTTTTACGTTTTAACAAGAGTAAAGTACTTGAAAATTTATTTAAACTTTTTGAAACAATGGTAATTGTTAAAAATTAAATAATTTTGTTGCCAGGGAGTAAAATTATAATTTTTTCATTTTAATGTAATATAATATTTTTCATTTAATACAGCAATAAAAAGGCAGGTAAGACACAGCCTGGCTGTTTGGCTGAAAATGATTTTAAATATAAATCTTAGAATATGGAAGTCATGTATGGTTCTCCATACCGATATTTATATTATACACTGTACAAATAGTGACATTAATGTCGCCAAAGTAATTGGAAATTTCAGATATATTAACTGCACTTAACTAATGCCTTAACGAGTATCGACCACATGAACTTAGTAGTCGTAGAACAGTTTCTCCTATGTAACAATTAGTCTATTACGTGGGGCATATCTGCCGATTTTGAGTCAGTGTCCTTGTAATTTGATTCCTTTTGCTATCGCTTCCTAAAAGGTTCTAGAACAAAGTTAAGGAAAGTTTTGACCCACTCTCACCCCTAAAGGTTTAAAACTACCCCTTAATGGTTGAAAATATGAAACGACGCGAGGATGCATTTTGAGGGCCTGAAATTAGGTACTTATAGCTTTTCGGGGGTGTTGATTACGATTATGACGTCCAAATTATATTCGACGCAAAGGGTAGTTTTAAAGGGTTGAAGCAGACTATAATCAGGGGGTGCAAGTATTAAACTTCGCGAGAATGCCAGTCAAAGCCTCAAAGTGAGTGCCTATAGGTTTTTTGGGGGTGCTGATTACGATTTTGACGTCAAGGAATACATCCGACGCAAGGGTTGGAAACCATCCCTAAAGGGTTGAAAACATGAAACAACGCGAGGATGTACTTTGAAGTCTTGAAATTGGGTACCTACAGGTTTTTGGAAGATGTTTAACCTACAATTACTTGAACATCACAGCATTAATAATATTTAACAAAATATTACAACCTTTGTACAATAACAAACAACTCCGACTCTCAGCTGATGCTCCAAAAAACATGTGTCAGCTGTAAGCAGTGAGCATCAGGTAGCGCGTCAGGCCTCTTCTGGTCTCCGCTAGAGGGTCCGTGTTTTTAACGGTCATAATTCAAAATTCAGTAAAAAAAAATGTATATTTCATCCATGCTTATAAAATTTAATCAAAGAAAAGTCGAACCATAAGCACTATATTATTTTATTAAAATAAATATTCGATTGATATAATGAACCAGCAGTACAGACAGTGACAAATTGCAACAGATATTCTTTTGTTTACAATAGACGTTAAAAAAAAAATAATAATACTTAATTTTATTGTCAATTTGAAAAAAAAATATCGGTATGGAGAACCATACATGACTTCCATATTCTAAGATTTATTTTTAAAATCATTTTCGAAATGAAATATTACCATAGAAACTACTTCTTTCTACTTACTGCTTCAGCCTTAACCACAGTACTGTGGTCACTAACATATACCACCTCACGTTATCGCACTCGATTTTCACTGATGATGGAAGTCAATGGCATTGCCGAAACGTCTGGTTTTGTAGAAAACATTGGACTACGGCCAAACAGCCCGGGAAGGAATTTTAACAAAAACTATTTCTTTGTTGCCGATAACGTTGTACACATATATATAAAAAAAATGCATAAAATTAATGGCTTGTATAAGTTAATGATTGATCTCCATTAAGTAGTGCTCAAGTTTCCACAGTTTTAATATTATGATATCCGTAATTAAAACATCAGAGCAGGTTTAGTGTGTATGAGGGTACACCGTGGACAAAAATTTTCAACATTTCCTATTGATCGTTGCTTAGAGTAAAGCTGCGAATCTACAGTGTACGTTTCACAGAACAAACACGCGGAAAAGAAGGAGCGCTCCGAAGTCACTCATGGAACATCAGCATCTTGCAGAGGGTTCATTCCCTGAAGACGAAAAGTCTGTCTATGAACCGTTCCTCTGTAAACACGTGCAGTTACACTGCCCAGCGATCCACAGGAAGCAAATCGCTATCCACGCTGGACACTTTTTCGGCTTGCATGCGTTATGTTGGTATGGGTTCGGCACTTTCCATTTAAAAACCGTGCAAATGTAAGAAAATAAACATGAATGAGGCCAGAAATAACGCGAATTGTGTGTGTGTGTGTGTGTGTGTGTGTGTGTGTGTGTGTGTGTGTGTGTGTGTGTGTGTGTGTGTGTGTGTGTGTGTGTGTGTGTGTGTGTGTGTGTGTGTGTGTGTGTGTGTGTGTGTGTGTGTGTGTGTGTGTGTGTGTGTGTGTGTGTGTGTGTGTGTGTGTGTGTGTGTGTGTGTGTGTGTGTGTGTGTGTGTGTGTGTGTGTGTGTGTGTGTGTGTGTGTCTTCCCTGCCTTTTTATTGCGGTAGTGATGATAATAAAATGGAAACGTAAACAGTACATAACTGAGATATGCTTGCCTGCCACGCACGATATGTTTTCTCTTATACATGACTAGCAGAATACCCGTTCTTCGCTACGGAGTTTCACGTTGTACGTAACGAAAATGTTAGTTTAATTAATAAAGTTTAATTAAAGTAGGCTTCTTAAAAATAAATAGCTGTTGCCCACAACTTCGTTCGCGTGGTCTTCAATTTAATGCGATAATATATTTAGAACAGAATCTATTCTATTGGGTTGCCATAGTAACCAGATCTAATAGTTTTTTAAGACCGCAAAGGACCCCCCAGAGGATCGTATCGAAAAAAGCACCTGTCCTATGTTGGTTCTCCCGTTGCGTAAAATATTTGTGCCAAGTTTGGTTCAAATCGGTCCAATGGTTTAGGTGGAGACGTGGAAGACCCCAAAGGACCCCCCCAAACGATCGTATCGAAAAAAACACTTGTCCTATGTTGGTTCTCCCTTTGCGTAAAATATTTGTGCCAAGTTTGGTTGAAATCGGTGCAGTGGTTTAGGAGAAGATGTGGAAGAAACCTTCGCGGACGTGCGCACAACAAATCACCGAAGTTTCATCGCAATCGGATGAATGGTATAGGAACGCATACGGGACAAACAAAGAAACATTCATTTTACTTCCAAATTCCTTAAGGAATGGAAGTATGGTGATGGCAAAAAAAATCGTGTTCGAGATTATTGCAGATTCTGATTCTACTACACTCAAAACATGAAAAAAAGTCGTTTTCCGAAAAGTGTCTGTGTGTGTGTCTGTGTGTCTGTGTGTCTGTGTGTCTGTCTGTCTGTCTGTCTGTCTGTAGATTTTTTTCTATGGCAAACGATAACTGCCGCAAATTCAAACAGAATCAAATAATTTTTTGCATACAGCCCTGATTTGCAGAGTACTCGCGACCTATTGTTTTCGGTGAAGATCGGTCGAGGGAAAGGGGTAGTTTACCTGCAACGGTTTTTTTTTAGATAGGGTAATTTTGTTTGTTTGGCAAACGATAACAGCCGCAAATTCAAACAGAATCAAATAATGTTTCGCATACAGCCCTGAATTGTAGAGTTCTCAAGATCTGCTAATTTTGGTGAAGATCGGTTAAGGGAAAGGGGTAGTTTACCAGTAACGTTTTATGTTTTAACAAGGGTATTTCCTATGGCAAACGATAACAGCCGAAAATTCAAACAGAATCAAAAGATTATTTGCATACAGCCCTAAATTGTAGAGTTCTCAAGACCTGTTGTTTTTGGTGAAGATCGGTTAAGGGAAACGGGTAGTTTACCGGCAACGTTTTTTTAACAAGGGTATTTTCTATGGCAAACTATAACAGCCGCAAATTCAAACAGAATCAAATAATGTTTTGCATACAGCCCTGATTTGTAGATTACTCAAGACCTATTGTTTTTGGTGAAGATCGGTTAAGGGAAAGGGGTAGTTTACCTGTAACGTTTTATGTTTTAACAAGGGTATTACCTATGGCAAACGATAACAGCCGCAAATTCAAACAGAATCAAAAGATTATTTGCATACAGCCCTAAATTGTAGAGTTCTCAAGACCTATTGTTTTTGGTGAAGATCGGTTGATGGAAAGGGGTAGTTTACCGGCAAGTTTTTTTAACAAGGGTATTTTCTATGGCAAACGATAACAGCCGCAAATTCAAACAGAATCAAATAATGTTTTGCATACAGCCCTGATTTGTAGAGTACTCAAGACCTGTTGTTTTTGGTGAAGATCGGTTAAGGGAAAGGGGTAGTTTACCTGTAACGTTTTATGTTTTAACAAGGGTATGTCCTATGGCAAACGATAACAGCCGCAAATTCAAACAGAATCAAAAGATTATTTGCATACAGCCCTAAATTGTAGAGTTCTCAAGGCCTATTGTTTTTGGTGAAGATCGGTTGAGGGAAAGGGGTAGTTTACCGGCAACGTTTTTTTAACAAGGGTATTTTCTATGGCAAACGATAACAGCCGCAAATTCAAACAGAATCAAATAATGTTTTGCATACAGCCCTGATTTGTAGAGTACTCAATACCTATTGTCTTTGGTGAAGATCGGTTAAGGGGAAGGGGTAGTTTACCTGCAACGTTTTTTTATCAAGCGTATTTTTTATGGCAAACGATAACAGCCGCAAATTCAAACAGAATCAAATACTTTTTTGCATACTCCCCTGAATTGTAGAGGTCTCAACGACTTTCTATTTTGGTGAAGATCGGTTAAGGGAAAGGGGTAGTTTACCTGCAACCTTTTACGTTTTAACAAGAGTAAAGTACTTGAAAATTTTTTTAAACTTTTGAAACAATGGTAATTGTTAAAAATAAAATAATTTTGTTGCCAGGCAATAAAATTATAATTTTTTCATTTTAATGTAATATAATATTTTTCATTTAATACAGCAATAAAAAAGCAGGTAAGACACAGTCTGGCTGTTTGGCTGAAAATGATTTTAAATATAAATCTTAGAATATGGAAGTCATGTATGGTTCTCCATACCGATATTTTATATATAAGATGTAAACTATACCACTTACTTGACATAAACCGTGATAGCTAAGCTAATGTACAACATATATGTATTAACTATACACATAAATGTTCCTCGATAGACACTCTATCTATTGGCGAAAACTTGAATAAAATCCGTTCAGTACTTCCTGAGATTAGCGATTTCAAACACAGAGAGAACGGACCGACTTTACTTTATACTATGTACAGATTTACATTAAAATGAAAAAATTATAATTTTATTGCCTGGCAACAAAATTATTTTATTTTTAACAATTACCATTGTTTGAAAAGTTTAAATGAATTTTCAAGTACTTTACTCTTGTTAAAACGTAAAAGTTTGCCGGTAAACTACCCCTTCCCCTTAACCGATCTTCACCAAAATCAAAAGGCCTTGAGTCCTCTACAACTCAGTGACGTATGCAAAAAGTTATTTGATTCTGTTTGAATTTGCGGCAGTTAACGTTTGCCATAGAAATTACGCTTGATAAAAAAACGCTGCAGATAAACTACCCCTTTCCCTTAACCAATCTTCACCAAAAACAATAGGTCTTGAGTACTCTACAAATCACGGCTGTATGCAAATAATCTTTTGATTCTGTTTGAATTTGCGGCTGTTATCGTTTGCCATAGGAAATACCCTTGTTAAAACATAAAACGTTACAGGTAAACTACCCCTTTCCCTCAACCGATCTTCACCAAAAACAATAGGTCGTGAGTACTCTACAAATCAGGGCTGTATGCAAAAAATTATTTGATTCTGTTTGAATTTGCGGCAGTTATCGTTTGCCATAGAAAAAAAATCTACACATTGACAGACACATAGACAGACAGACACACACACACACACCGACACTTTTCGGAAAACGACTTTTTTTCGTGTTTTGAGTGTAGTACAATCAGAATCTGCAATAGTCTCGAACACGATTTTTTTTGCCATCACCATACTTCCATTTCCTTAAGGAATATGGAAGTAAATATCGGTATGGAGAACAATACATGACTTCCATATTCTAAGACTTATAATCTGAAATATGCTTGCCTGCCAAGCACGATATATTTTCTAATATATACATAATTTACATTAAAATGAAAAAATTATAATTTTATTGCCTGGCAACAAAATTATTTTATTTTTAACAATTACCATTGTTTGAAAAAGTTTAAATGAATTTTCAAGTACTTTACTCTTGTTAAAACGTAAAAGGTTGCTGGTAAAGTACCCCTTCCCCTTAACCGATCTTCACCAAAATCTAATGGCCTTGAGTCCTCTACAATTCACTTACGTATGCAAAAAATTATTTGATTCTGTTTGAATTTGCGGCAGTTATCGTTTGCCATATAAAATACGCTGTATAACAAACGTTGCCGGTAAACTACCCCTTCCCCTCAACCGATCTTCACCAAAAACAAAAGGTCTTGAGTACTCTACAAACCAGGGCTGTATGCAGAAAATTATTTGATTATGTTTGAATTTGCGGCTGTTATCGTTTGCCATAGAAAATAACCTTGTTAAAAAAACGTTCTAGGTAAACTACCCCTTTCCCTTAACCGATCATCACCAAAAACAATAGGTCTTGAGAACTCTACAATTTAGGGCTGTATGCAAATAATCTTTTGATTCTGTTTGAATTTGCGGCTGTTATCGTTTGCCATAGGATATACCCTTGTTAAAACATAAAACGTTTCAGGTAAACTACCCCTTTCCCTTAACCGATCTTCACCAAAAACAATCGGTCTTGAGTACTCTACAAATCAGGGCTGTATGCAAAACATTATTTGATTCTGTTTGAATTTGCGGCTGTTATCGTTTGCCATAGAAAATAACCTTGTTAAAAAAACGTTGTAGGTAAACTACCCCTTTCCCTTAACTGATCTTCACCAAAATCAACAAATCTTGAGACCTCTACAGTTCAGGGCTGTATGCGAAACATTATTTGATTCTTTTTGAATTTGCGGCTGTTATCGTTTGGCAAAAAAAAAAAAATTTCCCTTGATAAAAAAAAACCGTTGCAGGTAAACTACCCCTTTCCCTCAACCGATCTTCACCAAAAACAATAGGTCGTGAGTACACTACAAATCAGGGCTGTATGCAGAAAGTTATTTGATTCTGTTTGAATTTGCGGCTGTTATCGTTTGCCATAGGAAATACCCTTGTTAAAACATAAAACGTTACCGGTAAACTACCCCTTTCCCTTAACCGATCTTCACCAAAATCAACAGATCTTGAGACCTCTATAATTGAGGGCTGTATGCGAAATATTATTTGATTCTGTTTGAATTTGCGGCTGTTATCGTTTGCCAAACAAACAAAATTACCTTGCTAAAAAAAAACTGTTGCAGGTAAACTACCCCTTTCCCTCAACCGATCTTCACCAAAAACAATAGATCGCGAGTACTCTGCAAATCAGGGGTGTATGCAAAAAATTATTTGATTCTGTTTGAATTTGCGGCAGTTATCGTTTGCCATAGGAAAAAAATCTACAGACACACAGACACACAGACAGACACACACACAGACACTTTTCGGAAAACGACTTTTTTCATGTTTTGAGTGTAGTAGAATCAGAATCTGCAATAATCTCGAACACGATTTTTTTTGCCATCACCATACTTCCATTCCTTAAGGAATATGGAAGTAAAATATCGGTATGGAGAACCATACATGACTTCCATATTCTAAGATTTATATTTAAAATCATTTTCAGCCAAACAGCCAGGCTGTGTCTTACCTGCCTTTTTATTGCTGTATTAAATGAAAAATATTATATTACATTAAAATGAAAAAATTATAATTTTATTGCCTGGCAACAAAATTATTTTATTTTTAACAATTACCATTGTTTCAAAAAGTTTAAATAAATTTTCAAGTACTTTACTCTTGTTAAAACGTAAAAGGTTGCAGGTAAACTACCCCTTCCCCTTAACCGATCTTCACCAAAATTCGAAAGTCATTGAGACCTCTACAATTCAGGGAAGTATGCAAAAAATTATTTCATTCTGTTTGAATTTGCGGCTGTTATCGTTTGCCATAGAAAATACGCTTGATAAAAAAACGTTGCAGGTAAACTACCCCTTCCCCTTAACCGATCTTCACCAAAAACAATAGGTCTTGAGTACTCTACAAATCAGGGCTCTATGCAAAACATTATTTGATTCTGTTTGAATTTGCGGCTGTTATCGTTTGCCATAGAAAATACCCTTGTTAAAAAAACGTTGCCGGTAAACTACCCCTTTCCCTTAACCGATCTTCACCAAAAACAATAGGTCTTGAGAACTCTACAATTTAGGGCTGTATGCAAATAATCTTTTGATTCTGTTTGAATTTGCGGCTATTATCGTTTGCCATAGGAAATACCCTTGTTAAAACATAAAACGTTGCAGGTAAACTACCCCTTTCCCTTAACCGATCTTCACCAAAAACAATCGGTCTTGAGTACTCTACAAATCAGGGCTGTATGCAAAACATTATTTGATTCTGTTTGAATTTGCGGCTGTTATCGTTTGCCAAAGAAAATACCCTTGTTAAAAAAACGTTGCAGGTAAACTACCCCTTTCCCTCAACCGAACTTCACCAAAAACAATAGGTCTTGAGAACTCTACAATTTAGGGCTGTATGCAAATAATCTTTTGATTCTGTTTGAATTTGCGGCTGTTATCGTTTGCCATAGGAAATACCCTTGTTAAAACATAAAACGTTACAGGTAAACTACCCCTTTCCCTTAACCGATCTTCACCAAAATCAACAGATCGTGAGAACTCTACAATGCAGGGCTGTATGCGAAACATTATTTTATTCTGTTTGAATTTGCGGCTGTTATCGTTTGCCAAACAAACAAAATTACCCTTGCTAAAAAAAAACCGTTGCAGGTAAACTACCCCTTTCCCTCAACCGATCTTCACCAAAAACAATAGGTCGCGAGTACTCTGCAAATCAGGGCTGCGTGCAAACAATTATTTGATTCTGTTTGAATTTGCGGCAGTTATCGTTTGCCATAGAAAAAAAATCTACAGACACACAGACAGACACACACACACACACACAGACAGACAGACAGACACACACACAGACACTTTTCGGAAAACGACTTTTTTCATGTTTTGAGTGTAGTAGAATCAGAATCTGCAATAATCTCGAACACGATTTTTTTTGCCATCACCATACTTCCATTCCTTAAGGAATATGGAAGTAAAAATAGGTGTCACTGATTTTGAATTGTTTTTATGAATTAAACAATTGGAAAGTTGTGTAAATACATTAGGCTAATAATGAACTAAGTACAAGAAAAGGTTTTCAAAATATTCAGGTATTCAGGTACTCTCAGCATGTGAGTACGTTTTTTTATCATAAATAAAATTAGTTTTAATATTTACGTTATTCTTGTAATAGTATTTAAACTTTTAGAATATTCTCACAAACTTTAAAATATTTCGCAATGCTTAAAGCACACATATTTGTGACATTGGGGAAATTTTGGGTAGCTATATGTGGAAAAGAGGTTTGATTCACCTGGCAACACTGTTTAATTATTAAAGAGTTTTTTTAATTAATTGCTTGGAGACTAAATTGATCAGTTTACGTATTCAATTAAATTATTCTAAGAGTAACAAATTCTAACACTGACTTCGTTAGTTTAGAAAGAAACAGGTATTTTTTGACTTATCCTGTTCGGTCTAAAAGTTTAAAGCAGCAGAATACATTTAAAAAATACATTGTTTACTTTCGTCTACAGTATGAAATATTTGGCCTGTCTCTTAGCTTGACAGACAGTATTAAGCTATATTTCTGATTTTAAGTAAAAACTTTAATTTTTCAAGTATTCAATAAATTATTTTATTTTGGCAGTAAAACCAACGATTAATGGCAATGGTAGCTGGTAGCTCGTTCGTTCACAGTTGTGTTCTGGGAAAGCGTATAGCAGGCGGAATGTTTTATGACGGAGCAAAATAAGGTTGTTTAAACAGTTGTTTTTCTGTAGTCACGTAAGTGAAGCAGTGATGAAATTCATAAAGTGGGACACATGCGCAAACACACGCCGCGTGTATAACATTGAAGTCCGTATCCTATATTGAACTCAAATCAAAACCTGCAAGAAATATTTTCTGAATACACCGCGTGTTTTACTGTAAGGCACGAATGTAATAAAATATATCTACATCAACATTGTTTTATAGTTAACAGTTGTCTACAATTAACTGTTTAAACACAGTGGATAATTTTGCTATATTACCAATCATTACAACGTTTAATGACGGATCTCACCTTACTTTATTACGTTACTTCATTCCCAATATCCAATGTACAGCCATTCCTGTTACGGTTACCCGGAAGTTAGAAGATCGATGGCACTAGCACAGCGTTATGGATTAAGAATTCTACTCTGGATTTTTTATTCAGAAGTCTTAAACCAAAGCAGCTTCTGCGAGGGGGAGGACGTTTTTGTTAGGATCGCCATTTATAGGATGTTACGAATAGAACAGAAGATTCGTGTGACTTGCTGAAGGAGGAATTCCGTCTTATCCGAGTACGGTTAGCGAGGTCGGAGTTAGGACCCAACAGTCAACAAGCACATGCAGCCTTGGGGGGAGGGTATTCAAGGCGGCAAAGGTACGTAATGGTTATGTCCTAGAACTGGAGTTGATCGTGATCGTCGGATTTTACGTGATAGTGTTTGCTCTGCTACCGAGCTCCTCTTACGTCGCATCTTTGAAGATCATTTGATTTGGGTCGGGGCAGGAGCATGTTTCTTTGCTTTTTCTTTGAGACTACATCGAACCGGGAAGAATGGCTAGACGGTAAATTTAATCTAGGCTCTGCTAGAGTTGGTTCACACATAACAACAGATTCGAAATGTAGTGTACTCTTACTGAGGAGTTGTTATTGTGGCCGTCGTTGAAGTCTGGGCAGGAATGGCCTTGTTTGGACAACGCCGGGAAGACGGAACTCTACGGCATGTCTGGGTGTACGGTTTCCGGAAAGGAGGTTTAATCGAGTTCAAGGTCAGTTGATGTTGTACTTCTAAATCTCGTATCCTTCATTGTTAGCCGCTGTAAATGTAGGAGCGCAGCTGTTGGCAATTCTTTTGCAAAAGGTGTACGTTCATTTGAACTTCACGCAAGCCACAGATTAAGACAGTTTCCAGAACGGTGACGATAACACTGGCAACAGTGGCACTGACCAGCTCGCATGTCATAACAATTCATCCGAGATAGTGTAATCATGAAGAGGTCGTAATTTTTAAATAAATTTTTAAAAGTGTTCATTACTCAGTTTGCAAGTCAAATTAATTTTTGTAGTTTTAGACGTATTAAAAAGATTTTTAAGTAAAGAATAACCACTTTTAGATGAAAGAGAGAAAACCTCGATTTTTACCATGTTTTTTTGGTTGGCCAAATTCGCATAAAACCACTGTATGCATACTGTACAAAAACAAAAGAAAGAAACTCAACGATTCTATATACAGGTGTACAGATTAAGATTGGCACAGAACTCCGTAGACAATTTCTCATAGTATAGATCCGACATTGTAACAAATGGATTGTGTTTATCGGAAGTCGTCGAGCCATTAAATATTGTTCCCTCATAGTGGCACAGTACTATATAGTTGCAGAACTAACAGTTATTTACTGGATTTTGTGCAGATTATTATTTTTGTTCAAATATCCTGTTTGTTGAATCTCCCTCCATTATTCGTGCCATGCTCATCCAGTCCATAACAAAGAAACATTATTGACAACTGCTTACCTCCATCAGTGTGATTCCACACTAACGTAAATGGAACTTATCGTAAGCTTCCATAATTTACATTTCAGGTTTTCTACTATCAGTATTGTCATAAAAAGTGCTTTTGCGTTGCGTGGATTTCTTACTACTACAACGACACCGATCAGATGGTCCTCGTGTGTGACAGACGACCCGATAGAAACACATGCTTTAAGTATTTGGAGTAGTGATCCCCCCCCCCCGGAAATTCCAAATAGGAGGAAGCGATGGTAAATAACAAGAGATCAGAGAACAAGAGTTACTACCTACACTGAACGCGTCTTACATAAGACGAAAAACAAGGAAACAGTTTTCGCAAGTTGGAACTTAAACACAGAAGTTTAAAATGAGTTATGAGATAAGAATAAGCGTGTCCACTTGAGCAGGAAATGATGTCGTCTTGAAGTAACGAGAGAAAGAGAGAACACATTTCCTAATGCATTACGATAGAATTATATTTTCTAATTACTCCATTTTAATGGACTTAAAATGGATTTTTAATGGAGGTGGAATGATCCCAGAGTGGCCAAGAAAATAAGGCACTGTGTATTCTTAGCGAGTAGGAATTCCACATACTGAGAGACATTTTAATGGACTTAAAATGGATTTTTAATGGAGAGGGAATGATCCCAGAGTGGCCAAGAAAATAAGGTACTGTGTATTCTTAGCGAGTAGGAATTCCACATACTGAGAGGGTGTAGTCCCTCCTCAGTGTCTTCCTAAAGACTTTTCACGATCTTTTCGTATGAAAGTAAAACAAAAATGACTTCTGCTACTGCTGATGCTGCTGCTACTCATTACAATCTTGTACAGATTTCACATTCTACTTGGTTAGATTAAAGGTGTAAGACAAATAAATTTCAAATATGAATAAAATAAAGGCAACACGTAACAACATTCTAAATTAATGTGTCTTTAATGTTAAGAAATGCAGAAATCTAACGAGAGAATTGAGATGACCAATCAAAAATTTACAAAATTCCTTAATGTTGTTAATATAGAAGAGGTAGATTGATGGACTTGGCAGAATGTATCATGACTAGTTCAGAAACAAGTGCACTAATAATTTTTTTTAATTAGCTTGATCAATTTGACATTTAATTTCGCGTTTTTTATTTGATAATTTTATTTTATCTTTCTTACTACTATTTATGTCAAGTAGTGGAATTCAGTTGCTGCTAGAGGCAGATTGTCCTCCCTATACGCCTCACATCGAACCCATTCCAATGAAGTCACCTCCACCATGAGAGGTGACAGGGCGAAGAAAACTCATTAGAACTCAGTACACTGCAAACAAATATATGAGGAATAAGTAGTGATATCCTAATTAATCGCCCCTTATTGGACTGTCTCATACACTTCCGAACACCTGATGGAACGTCACCGCTATTTAGACATGACTCAACGCGAACAAATTTTCATCTCATAGTAGGCCTATGTAGTGCTTTACACATTTGCAAGACACAGTTCCTGTTCGTTAATTCAAAACGAGTATTGTGAAAACGAATGTGTGTCCGTAAGCGAAAAACGTCAACGAGAAATTTGTACATGGTGGACCATGTCAGGAATGTAGAAGAAACAGGTGGTGGCCTGGAGCGGTCTAAAACACAAAAACTACCGCTGTTGCAAACGTTCACGGTATGGTTCTAGAGAAGTAGTATCAAAGCTTTATGCCTGTATCGTTTCCGCGACACTCGCACCTGTCGCTAAAGAGTAACTAATTTTTTGGTGACGGTGGATTAAACTTGACAGTTCCGACGTTTTTATAGCCTGAACACATAAAACCGCTATTGTGTTTGCGAATTAGTGTTCCTAGTTATTTTGTTTGTAAATATATTCTCACAAGAAGAAACCAAACCTGATTCTTCAAAATCAGATGAAACAAATAGTAATGTAGAGACACATTTCGCTTTAGGACTTTTGTGCATCCTCTATTTAGATTTTAAATAAATCTTTTTCTTTAATCAGATGTTACACATTGTAATATTAACTTTAAGTTTAATCCTTAGTTTATATGGATACAAGATTGTAATGGTTAGCTATTCTTAAGATGCACTTCATAAATATCAATCGATTATTACAGTTTTGTGAACACACCTGCAAATGAACATTTTATAAAGGCCTCCGTGATGCTTGTTATCTTACTGATCATAATTACACGTATCGTACAATAATGAACTACGCACGAAATAATGACTTGACCCATCGTTTAGATATACCTAGAAATCATTCGTTTTTCAATTGTAAAATTTACTTGATCGTAGTAATACGCGGTACAAAACTAGAATAGTAAACAGTGTACACATAGGAATGTGATATACATTGCAACTTATTACTTTGAGAAAAACGCAGCATAATATTTGGTTATGTTATGCCCTTAACTGGGAGCAGCAGCTGCCAACTGGAACTTCTGGGTTACGAAATGCCTGGATAAGTGGGGCAGTGGAGGAGTGGTGAAAGGGACAAAGGACACTGGGACAATATAGGCCTACTTCCATGGATATACTGATGGTTTCTCAGAATATTAAAATTGTGTTAATAGTATAAAATAATTTATAGTACAGGTAATACAATATTTAGGAGACTCTTATCCGTTATAAGAATTTTCAGAATGCGCGCGATGAGGTGGTCTGTCGTACCATCCCATCTTTTTTTTCTATTTGTATCGGCCATCTGATGACCACATGCCAATTTCAATTCTTTATTCCTTGTCCTTGTTTTTCTCCAATATTCTTTCATCTTTTCACTGTGTCTCTTATTCTTGTCTTCAGTCCACTTTGAAATTGCGTTTTTCTCTCTCCTTCCATTTTTAACACTTTTGCCCGAAAAACTTCTCTATCACTTGCTTCTTCTGCGTTTATATTATTTTTTTCTAAATCCTTTTTTCTTTAATCCAACTTGATGTTGAGTTCTTTTCCGACAGATATTTGAAGATCTGTTTTGTTAACCTATTTTCGTCCATTCTATATAAATGTTCCCAAAATACTAGTCTTCTATTTCTCACTGTTTCTGTTATATTTTCTATACTTCGATATATTTCATCATTACTTCTTAATTTCCAACCTTCTGAAGTTTTTCGAGGGCCTTATATTTTCCTAATAATTCGTCTTTCCAATATTTCTAGTTTGTCTAAATTATAATTCAATGCTAGACATTCACTTGCATACAGGGATTCTGACCTCACTACTGGTACTGTAATTACTTATTTTCGCATTTTTGGAAATGCACTTTGTATTGTAAATACCTTTAGTTATACCATATGCTCTTTCCATTTTATGATCCTTTCTTCTATAGCAGATTTTTCTAAACCAGTCTCTTGAATTATTTCCTCTAGATACTCCAATTTTCTAACCCTCTCTATTTGACCAATATCCATTAGCAGAAATTTTGGCCCTTTTTAATTTTCGTGAGAAATTTGTTTTTTCTGCAGAAATTCTTAAACTTGTTCTGCTGGCTATGTCCTCTAAAAAATTAAGTTGTATTACTGCAGATGTCAGATGTTCAGAAAGTATAGCAAAGTCATCTGCGGATGCCAAACAGTTTATTCCAATATGTTTGGTTCCTTCTTCCCAAATGATTGTTGATATTTTGCATTCCTTTAATTTTTCATTCCAAATTCTCACTACTTTCTCCAGGACACAGTTGAAAAGAACTGAGGATAAACCATCACCATGTCTTACACCTATATTCATTTTGAACGGTTGAGATATTTCTCCCATGAATTTTATTTTTGAGACTGTATCCGTAAGGGTTTCACGGATTAGATTTGCCAATTTAGATTTAACACCAAATTCTCGGATTATTTTATCTATAGTTTCTCTATCAACAGAATCAAAGGCCTTTTTGAAATCAACAAATGTTACTACAATCTTCTTTGAATTCAGTAGCCTGTGACGGATTATTAACTTCAGAGAAAATATTTGTTCTGGACAGGATCTGCCCTTCCTAAAGCCAACCTGATATTCACCCAAATGGCTATCCAATGTTTTTTTCTACTCTGTTCAGTAGAATCTTTGAAAATATTTTATGTGCAACTGGAAGTAAAGATATTCCACTGTAGTTGTTATCCTCTTGCTTTTGTTTTACATCCCATCTTTTGTTTTACACGTAATTTTGTTAACCACATTTTCGCCAAAAAATGTCTTCCCTTCCTTTGCACTTTTTGTCCTTCCAGTATTCTTCATTCTTTTATTATGTTCCTTCTTCTTTTCTTGTGTCCAGATAGTATTTTGTTTGTTTTCATCTCTACTTCCTTACAACCTTTGAGGCTCCTAATCCTTTACCGATAAGCATTCCTATCTAAACTTTTCCCTTCTGGGACGTTGGTTTCAGCAAAATCCTTCTTAACCTCCGTGTGTCAACGAATTTTTGTGTTAGGGGTTTTTATCAAAATTATAAATCCATCCGGATTGATTTGGACTAAGTATCCATAGAATGTAATCCTTTGAAAGTTTTTATTCTTCAGATGTAACTTAATTCTTTATTGTTTCTCTTCTACCACTCATCTCCTTTATGAAACCCGGCTCGTAATTAAGAAACTTGTCTCGGCCTCTGGGCATGGCTAGCTTTCACATATGTGCGAGCGCACGCACACTTATAAACCTACAGTATGCACAGTTATTACGAAAATTGATAACATAATCATCAACAAAAACCACCAATAATGTTGTCATACATTTGATTTTCCTTTTCCAATATATAATTTTAAAATCAAAAAAGATAACATTTTAAAAATTAATTTATTAAAATAATATAAACTTCTATATAACCACAAAAATTATTATTCCATTTTTATATATAAGCATAATTTAGATACTGTTATAGGAAAACAGATGTTGTAACAATTATTTTCAATTTTATTAACGATTTAATGAAAAATAATTTTTACATTCGATGCTACGGACTATGGAAATTATGAAATTTCGTAAAGAAACGCTGTACCGAAAAATTTATTATAAATTTATATAGTTAGTATCTTATGCAACGTGGCAAAAAACAAGCTTGCACATAACTTTTATGCCAATACACTTTTTGAAGTGAAAACTTCATATACGGCACTATGGTGCCCGGATAACTCCGGTACACCTCGTGTTCTTAGGGGAGTAAACCGATTCATTATGTAACGAAACAGATGAAACAAAAAGCAGTGTTGCCAATTCGTCGTTGAGTGTTACAATATTTTACCTTCATAAAAATTACTTTAAACATAAGGTGGAAAAGACAATTTAATTTTTGTAGCGTCTCATTTGTATACCCTACCGCTCAGTATTCTCTTGCTGGTGTGCAGACTCCCTTCTCACTAACACTATCCACATTCTATGAGACTTTTAGCAGTTTCTATCGCTCTGATTATTTTAGCAGGGAAAAAGATCTGATTATGATAGACGGTATTCTAACAAAATGAATATAAGAAAAACAAATAAAGTTAGTGCTTACAAATTGAAAACGTGTTATAACTAAAATAAAAAATTTTGAACTTTTTTAACTAATCTTATTCTTGACAAATTAAATTACAAATACTATTTAAATATATGACCATGATACATTTACTGACATTAAATATGTTTCGTGCCATTTGTCAAACAACGACGGATCAAAAAGGCCGTATAATGTATATACTGTATATAGGTCTATTACATTGGCGTACAATACAATGCCCGAAATATCGCTCATGTGAGTAAATACCTCGTAACAATATATTTAATTAAGTAATATTAGAGATTTAAACAGGGGCGTATTTACGGAGGGGTGAAGGGACATCCCCCCCCCCCGGAGGATAGAAACCGTTGACGAGGAATTTTATTAATGTCTTAGTTTTAAGGCTGTTCTAGTATTTTGTCAGTAATATTTCTGCTAATATAGTAGTAACTCTTCTTTAAATACAAAAGCAGGTTTATTAGACAGAATTTGCATATACGTTTGACACACGAAAATCGATACAGGAAAATCAATTCAGTGACCCCGGAAGACGTTGTTAGTAAAATGGCCCAAAAAGCAAGGCTAATTAAACTTTAAAACATTTTCAAACAATTCAAACAACGTATCTTTTTTATGTATAAAATCTTCTTGGTTTACCTTTTTTGCATTATAAGTATAGATATACTTTTTAAGTGTAAAGTGTCAGTAAATATGTTGTAATCAATGTTTCAATAATACGTATTTTTGTTGTGTTGTTTCCGTTTACTTTAATGGGATTCAGTTCATGACGTTAATACCCGTTTTTCAGCACTCTGAAGTTGTAACATTGAATAGTATTAATTTGTTTTTTCTTTTGTATGAAGCCGCCGTGACCGCCCCCCCCCCCAAGGCCGAATACTAGATACGCCACTGGATTTATATCTAATAATAACATACGTAGCCTACATATGAAGTTTTAAAATTAATGTTGATTAATTAATAAGAGTTGTTGTTGTCGCAACTAAACAACTGGAAACAGGAAATGGAAAGGGGAGGTAACAGGGAAAGGGTAGTAGCTATAGAAATGGATTTCTTGCGAGGAACGGCAAGAATGTAGAAGTGGAATAAACTGCGATAATTATAGCGGTAAATAAAGCAATATAAAGCTACGAGTACAAGCAAACAGTACAGTATATTTTAGAAAATACAAATAAGGCAGTTAATGTAATTACAGAGTGGAGGCTGGAGAAGAGAAAAGCATCGGCAGAGAAAAGAAAACGGGTATCAAATACAGAAAGAGATGAAAAAATCAGCAAGGCCTAGGTTCAGGTTTGTCAGATTAACTGATTTGTCCATTCACTTTAAAATGGTAGATCTTCTTCTTCTTCATTGTTGTTGTTATTATTACCATTCTTGAAGTGAGAACTCCATATACGGCACTATGGCCTAGGGCAGTAAACTGATTCAACGTGCAACAAAACCTGTAACAAAACGTGTAATGAAATAGATGTCACGAAGAAGCAGTGTTGCCAGGTCAATCACATCTCTTTTTCCCGCGCTTCTACCAAAAATTTCCCCATTGCCACAAACATGTATGCTTTAAGCAAAGCGTAATATTTTAAAGAATGTGAGCACATTATAAATGTAGATGCATACTCTAATGTATATGTGAGCATATACTATTACAAGAATAAGTAAATATTAAAAATAATTTTGTTTATGATAAAAGGAACTGTACTCACATGCTGAGAGATCAAGCTGAATACTTTCGAAATACTTTTCTTCTAGATAGTTCATTATTAACCTAATATTAGACTGCTGTCAATTCTTACAGGACATAAACCTTGTCAAAATATTTGAAAATTGTAAAGTTTGTAACAAGGTTAGCTTAGAGAGAGGCATGAGGGCTTTCAGCCATATCATAGTGGGTGAAATGTCAAATTATCATAAGAAATTATGATAAATAATTTAAAATGTAATATTAAATAATGTATGTACAAATCTGGAAATAATTGAGGGCTGTAAGTAAATAACGGGCTAAGCGCCAAAAATTTACTTCTGAGATAATCAATAATTTATACCTTAAACCTAAATTAATTGCAGGAATATTTGTATAAAAATAGGGAATAATACTCAAGTACTGTTTAATCAAAATACAAAGTTTTATTGAATAAACAAAGAAAACATTTTCATAAAAAAATTTTGAAATTCAAAAAAATGAAACGCTCTAAGTCCATAGGTGATGAGCGTAAAAAATGAGCTAAGTCCATAGGTTATTTCATAAAAAGTGATTAAAACTAAATCTGTCAAAAACACTCAAACACAATGAAGTGAAAGTTTTCTAATGAATCATTATCACAAAGATAAAACTTGTAAACTATTTACTTGCTCATGTTTTTACACACTATTCGTTTACGAGATCATCAAAAAATTGCTTATTCTCCTCCTTTAAAAGGGGCTCATCCTCTTCAAGTCCCTCTTTTTTTCTGTTGATAATTTATTATTTTGAGGGAGCAGGGGGATTTGATACCTTACCAAATCGTCTGCCTTTATATTCTTCTTAAAAACCATCACCTCTTTCCATGTTTCAATGTCACTGAATGCTTCTTTTATTTGTATTATCCCTGGCTTGTTAGTAGAAACCCTTATCCATTGTGCTTTTGAAATCTGCAGTTTTTTTGTGTCTATAAAATGATCTGCAGCTAATTTAAAATTATAAAAATCCTCTGACTGCATTACAGTTACCATAGAGTGGCGTTTGTGAGATGCTGTCAGTATCATGTTTACCAGATCATGCGGAACTTGGCACTTTTCTAGTCTTTTCCTTTTTTCTATATGCCCAAAATTTCTGTCGCAACTCATGTATGTATGCCCTTTAACTAAGAACTTTTGATTTATTTCTGTGAAAATACCTTTTGATGTTAAGTATAGCCATAGGAAAATG
This sequence comes from Magicicada septendecula, assembly GCA_034769895.1. Classification (NCBI taxonomy): domain Eukaryota; kingdom Metazoa; phylum Arthropoda; class Insecta; order Hemiptera; family Cicadidae; genus Magicicada; species Magicicada septendecula. Next base: position 283,354,644 of record CM068372.1, on the reverse strand, counting down.
AACATCCTGTTCTTATTCTGTCCCGTACAATTATCACTCCACAAAATCAATTTATTTCTCTTGGTAATATCTGATGTAAAAGCTTTAAAAACACACGAGGCGATTTCGTTTCCTCCTCGACTGCTTATACCTTCATGCCAAAGAAACATTAGGCCAGTCTGGTTGTCAGCTAAATCAATACAAAAATTGTAGTTGGAGAGCTGACGCAAATAATAAATTTCACTATGTGTGAGTGTTGGTAGGGACAGCACCTTTTGAAGATCCATCGCTGCACAGCACATTTCACTACAAGGGAACTGTGAGGAAACATTGTCATTTTTCATTGTAGCCATAGCCTGTTCCGCTTTCCTGTGGTGATGCTCTAGCTTAAATTTTTTCTCTCTTCCTCAGGTCACATTGTAGCTCTGCATTCAACAAATCACAAGTTATGCATGTATCTGATCTAAGCTGCCTGAATCTTAAGTTTGGAAAATACTTTTTGAAGACTTGGGAATAGAATCTGTACGTCACTTTTGACTCAGGAAACTTTTCTGAATAGGCTGCATATATACGATGAACATTAAGGTCTTGGCTGAGGAATTCTTTATCAGTTTTTTCCCGGCTGTAGTGACTGACTTCCCTGGGGAAGCTATTAACATAATCAACAACTGATTGCTCATCGCCCTCACTATATTTTCTATGTTTCCGTTTGTTGCCACGTTTTTCAACATATTCCATTGAGCCAGCTTTTTTAAACTTAATAAGAGTTGCTACCCTTCGAGCTGCAAACCCAAATATGTCCAAAAATGTCTTCCTACATACTTCAAGGACATCTCCCTCCCCATCTGGTATAGTATACCTTATTGTTACTTCCCTGGTTGATCTCACACTTTCAGTTTTGGACAGTCTTCTACGTTTGATTTTGGAAACATGGATAACGACATAACGTAGTTATTTTGTTTCACATAATCTTCCAGTCCATATAAGTCATTGAAAAGTTTCAGCCTTTGTTCATACTTCGGTTTTTTGCAGTTCATCTTGCATTTACATGTTACCTACAACAAAAATATCGCCTAAGAACCTAGATATTTATGTAGCCTAATAATGACGCCTTGGCCCGGTAGTTACTTTTTTATGTGTGGACTGATTTGGTCTACTAAAGCAATAAGTTTTTAATATAACTTAATTTAGGCTTAGTACTAAATTTGTAATTAAAAGGCTTTAAATAACTGAGAGGATAACTTAACTGAGGGCTTTAAGTAACTGAGAGGATAATAAAAGTAAACATTTTAACTAACCTCACTCTCAGGTGGCTTTTTGGCTGAGACCAACGTGTTGTCCTTTCTCATGTACTCCTTTCCACTGCTTCGTTTTTTCTCTCTATCATCTTGTTCTCTACCTCCACCTCTCTTCCTCCTTTTCTTAACAGCTACAGTTTCATCCATTTTCAATAAATTAACTACTAATCACTCCATATTCACTCACATAAACACAAGTTTCACACTGTTTTAAGGTTACCAGTGCAACAAACACGAGTCAGCTGGTGCCTGGTGCTTGACTCGTTATGTACGCATGTGTTTCAGCAGATGACACAGACCCTATCTTGCAGAGCTTATTTGAACTACTTCCATATTTTTTGTCACTTAGCGCATTTTATAGGGTATTGGCGTTGGCTTTGGGAACACTTTTCACCCATCAGCTCACTTATAGATTTTTTGGCGCTTAGCCCGTTATTTACTTACAGCCCTCAATTAACCTAAAATTATTAAAGTTATGTATGTAATAGTCCAAACAGCAAAACTTAAAATGCAGAGTGCGTAATGTATAATGTGTAAAATGTAGAAGTAGTTTGTGGGAAGTACAGATTAAAATCATACATATACCTGATCAAGGAATCACAAGCATTAAATGAAGCCAGGTACTATAACAAGTCTTATAAATTATAAAGTAGTGTTAAATGTCAGCAAATGTAAACTAGATAAAAATAAGCGCATTTAAACAATCAAGTGAACACAAAAATGCGATGTAACACGAAAATAAGAATTTAACAACATTATAGTATAAAACTAAAACGAACGGCAAATAAGGAAATGTTTCTAACAGTAGTGTATTCTACATTAGTATTGCTTGCATCATAATATTTGGAATTTGGGAAGAATTATTATCACATTGGGGAAAACTATATTGTACATATTGTTTGTATTAAGTATGTATACTGAAAATAAAACGGCGTGTCATATTCTATTTATTTTCATTGTAAATATCGATTTCTTATAAATATATATGTTGTAAAGTGTATATAAATCAGTTTATAAAGTATATATAAACGCTATTATGCCCTCGTCTCATTTACTTAACCGTTCGCTGTTATTTGAATTTTAATTCTTTATAGCAAAGTCTCTCTTAGTTGAAACACAACGAGCAATCTTTTATAAGTTGAATCAGTTCACTCGCCACTAGGCACTGAAGTTCTCACTTCTGGCGTGTGTCCCACGACACACCCAATTGTTATTATTATTATTATTATTATTATTATTATTATTATAAACATAATATTGCATGCAAAGTATTGACCATGGAAGATACCGCCCATTCTCGGAAGCGATCTGCAGAAATAAAGCAAGTTATTTGAAAAAGTGGATTAAATTAACATAATAATTTAAACCAACAGTGAAAAATGTGTAAAAAAAGTACATAAATATAAACAAACTAACAGAAAATGAATTACAAATAAATATAAATAGCAAGCACATAAATATGAATGTAAAATATGAAATAAATAAACATAGTGGAATAAATAAATAATATATGAAATATACAAAAATATATACTAAATAAATAATAATAACATTTATTATTTATTACATTCGTATTGCTTTGTTTCTATTGAAAATTTTAAATTTAAACAGAATCTGCAATTATAATTTTTTAGTATTTATATTTTATAAATATACATTATACAGACTACATTTCTTACAAACATTATATATCATTTTCTATATAAGTAACTCGATGTTTCTTGCAGTAATTATATAAGTTGTGATGTTTTCAATTTGTTTCTTCTGCAAGTAGATAATATTGTATATTCTTTTAACACCTGACGCACGTTTCACTGAAAAATATCAGTATCATCAGAGGTTTCTAAGTGAATTCACTTAGAAACCTCTGATGATACTGATATTTTTCAGTGAAACGTGCGTCAGGTGTTAAAAGAATATACAATATTATCTACTTGCAGAAGAAACAAATTGAAAACATCACAAATTACATTATATATATATATATATATATATATATATATATGTATATATTACTATAATACTTATAACTATTTTACCTCAAGATGTATTTTTTCTTTAGGGACATGTTTCGGGAGATCCTGTTCTCCCATCTTCAACCTTCGCCATCTTGCTTCTGGTGCAGTATTTGTGTGTTGGCTTCTGGATGACACACAAATACTGCACCAGAAGCAAGATGGCGAAGGTTGAAGATGGGAGAACAGGATCTCCCGAAACATGTCCCTAAAGAAAAAATACATCTTGAGGTAAAATAGTTATAAGTATTATAGTATTATATACATCAAGAAACGGACTGTAGCAGAAAGTGATTGAAATATATATATATATATATATATATATATATATATATATAACATATTCATAATTGCTCACATTAATCGTGTTACTATAAACATTAACAATTAACAATATTTTGTATTTATAAGAAGAATATATTTTTTGTATTTACACCGTTTCGACAGTTTCATTACCGTCATCTTCAGAAATACAAATGTACAACAAAAATATTTAAGTAAATTTGAAATCTATTGTTTATAACAGCGTTATAATATCACCCACCAATTTAACCAATTTGTTACCAATTGCTACCCAGTCAAATAAAAGTAATCATGCATTTCAAAATTTAGATTAATGTTACTTTATTAAAACATATAGCCAAAGACAAAAAAAACATTTTAGAAAATTTGGAAATATATAAAATCAAAACAAATAATACGAAGGACGAATACGAAATAACACTAAAAACGATATTTTTAAAATTATTACTTAAAAATAATAATAAATACTTCTGTTGTTAACTACCTGTTTATGTATTACACACACACACACACACACACACACACACACACACACACACACACACACACACACACACACACACACACACACACACACATTTATGTATAAAAAAACTTAGACACACGTGAAACAAGTGTATTACTTAATAGATTGCAAATTTCTAAAACTTGTTTCCATTTAATCATGATTGCATAACAGACTGTAACCATGACTGTAATCATGATTGAAGTAACTGTTCAACATCTTAAGGCAGTTAATAGAGAAGTAATAAACAATTAATTAATATTAGATTATTTTGTATAATACTTTGACGATGTTTACAAATACAACGCGCATGCGTATTGTCGACACAATCTAAAGCGCTCTCTGACTTACCGCTAACAATAACCTTTTTCCAAAATAAAGCTACACAAAGTAACAGTTTCATTAAATAAAAAGACTTCTGTTAAGTAAATAATTTATCACTTTATTTTAATTGGTAACACCGTCAGAGGAAAGCCGCGTTGGTGGGGGGGGGGGAGATAATTTAATATGCAAGTTTTAATTAAGTATATAACTTTTTCGGAGCGGCATAATAAGGAGAGGGAGCGAGAGAGAGTGAGACAGTTGGTGAGAAGGGACAGAAGCGGTGTGCAACCCCAGTCGAGGAGGGCTGGGGAAAGCGACTGGCTCGGAGGGGCAGGGCGGTAAGAGGGTGTTGCGAACAGCTGCAACACACCGTTACGCCGAGAGAGAGCGAGACGGAGATACGCCGAGTCGGAGGGGCTTAGCCTAAATATAGGCAGTCATTGCTAGGACAGACCCTGCGACACATGTGCGCGCCTTGCCGTAAGCAGAGTCGCTCGCTTCAACGTTTAGTCTTCTCTTATCTCTTTGTGTTCTATTCTAGCAGTGTGATCTCTTTTTCACCTGTAGTGTTTTACTGTGATCTAATTTATTAAGTGTCTATTTGTTTGAAACGAAAAATAATTTTTTTAAATATAGTTAACCTATATTTATTAGTACATATACGACACGTACATACACATACACATATACACACGTGGTAGTTATGTAGCGGCCATATTTGTGCCATACGCGAATACATAATTATTAACAACGTTTCAAGTTCGACACGATACCGCCGCTTAATTCTAACAGTGTATATAGTGAGACATTATGCTGATGCCGGGAGCTTTGGGTTCTGCTGACAGCATGCTGGGTACCGCCGACGGTTTGGTCGGAAGTCTGGCCAATCTGACCACCCCTGGCAGCGCTCAACAGAAAGACACCACATGGACTAAACTGTTTGTCGGAGGGCTACCCTACCATACCACCGACAAATCGCTCAGAGAGCATTTCTCCGTGTTCGGAGACATCGAGGAAGCTGTCGTAATCACGGACAGACAGACCGGAAAAAGCAGAGGATATGGATTTGTAAGTACACATCCTGTATTACTAACAAAATATTACCAAAGCCACTGTCAGCTATCTTAAAATAGTATAATTATATTACCTTATATTTAGTTATGTTAAGTACTAAATTCAGTGGTATTTTACTGGGAGAGGTTCTTAATGTCATTTTTATTTGGGCATGACTGAAATTAGTTCCTAGTTCATTTTGGATTCAATAAAATTTCAGACTTTTTCTAAAAATATTCAATCAGCATCAGCGTCCTATTTGATTAAGAAAAGTGACAGTCTTGTTGCATGTTAAAAAAGTGGTTAGTGTATTTTGAAAATACTTATAATCTAATCGTTAGCGTATTTCTAAAAAATTCTTATTATTTTTGAGAAAAACGATCTTGGCCAGATTTTCAGAATTATCAGTTCCCGGTGCAAAACGTTGACGATATTCACATTTTCGCAGGCAGGCGTAAGGCAGCATTAAGAAAACGGTATTGAGTCAGCGGGCTCATAGTGTTGTAACCCCCTGCTGCGAGTTCTCCCCCCCCCCTCTTACCTCACTGTTTGTATGCCCAGACGTTACGGTCTTTCCTGCCCTCTGTCTTCGTCGTCCTTTATTGCCTTTGTTGCCAAACTTTTAAAATATTTAGTGTCATATTCAGTACATGCAACTGCAGGGTGCCTTCCAGCGTCCAGTCAAATAAAGAGATTGAAAGTTAGAGAAACAAATGTCCAGAGAGCACTAATTGAGGCGATTATTCAATTTGAACGGTCCGATAAACTTTGTCTAAGTAAAATCTCTTAATAACGTAAGAAAATAAAAAAAATAAACGGTTGTCGTTCTGCTGTTAAGGCTTTAAATTGTTATCATTGTGTTCGCCTCAGTTATTGTTCATAAATTTTATAATAATTTCAGATCCATTATTTTTAAACTTGTGATTCACCGTTCACAAAAGGTAACTAAACTGTTCTTTTATCCACTTATGCGGTTGCTCAAATAAAATAATGACCATGCGATAATACCAGGTTAAGGTTATGCATGTTTGTAGTTGAAATTCGTATTGATACGGATTATTTATAAATCAGTAGAAGCAGACGGTTCGTGTTACAACAGTTTTTTGCAATTTTTATCTTGTTTTTGTCTTCGTGTCTTGTTGACGACCCTTTTTTAGATAACGCTATCACGTCTTACAAAGTTTACACATGGTCGCATATTAGCGCACAACGCGCGACGAAAGGGGAAAGATAATTTAAGTTCTTCGTTTCTCCGTGTTACAAATATTAATTTTCTAAAACGCATTTCAAACAATATTATGTTTTTACCAAAATAATATTGAATGAAACGCTTAAAAGAGTTATATAACTTTATTGAAAAAATGAAAATATAAATTAAACGAATAAGACCTTTTAAAATATTTTTTCATAATTTAAGAAAAATACAAAATAATGAACTATAGCCTATTTGACAACACGTATCATAAAGACTATAATGGGATAACGTCCCGTCAGCAGGCCTAACAAAGACTTCGTTACGATGGCAATGTTATAGGTTTAAATGTCAAGTCATATGGAGTGGTAGCAAGCAAAGAAATAACCACAAAATATTGTACAAAAAGTGATTCCGGAGGAAATGAGTAATCATGTTGTAATGATATGTACTGATCACTTTACTAAAGTTAAAAGCTTTTTTTATTGACCTTTTTTAGGAGAGCGATAAAATTGCTCATAACATACAACGTTATCGATTAGATAATACTTCTACAGTATTTTGTTAGTTTAGTTTTGGGCATATGAAAGTTTGACTGGCTCCATACTTGTCCACACTCAGCGTTTGATGATAACACGTATGTCATGCTAATTTCGATTTTTAATAATTAATAATGATTTGACATTTGTTCGTTTAGAGTGTCACACTGTTTTCAATAACGTATACTCTTGTGTTATCAAACGAACGAAGCAGATCACCACTTCACATGTACACACAAATGGCCGTCATTGGTTGAACGTATTTTGCTTTCCGTTGTGTTGTCGTTGTTGTTGTTGGGCAGTGAAGCAAAAAGCCGTCGGGATTTGTGTCGGCCGACGTGACCGTTTTTGTTTGGTCTCCCCGGTTTTGTTGCGTGCACAGACATGTGGAGAGCAACTAACCAGATGAACAGATTGTTTATGTTAACCATAAACATTGAGGCCGAACTTCAGTGAATCCGAAACGAAACTGATAAATTACTCACCGTTATTTTAACTGAAAATGTCTCACTACTGGTACGGTACCGACTGTCGACATTTTGCTACCCTATTTAGCGACACGTCACATGGTGAAGAAAGCAAATATTAATAACCTACTGCAACGACTGTTTCTTTGCGTACTATGGTTGAAACAGGACAAAATGACGGTTGTTTGTAGGCCTAGTTTTAAATCACCAGCGTGATCTAAACTTTGCCGCTTCAACATTTCGCATCGATTTCGCTGCACTTTTTTATTTCTTTATTTCTAGATAATTCCAAACAAGTTTTCCAGGTCTTACCCATACTTACCTTTCCAACATCTTTTTGTTGTTCGATGCTAAGAAACGTCCCTTGAGACGAGATTATAGCCGTGACGTGTCGGGAGCTATGAAACTTCATAGTCGGCTGAGTGGGAACCTCGAAATAGGTTTTGGATTAGTGAACGGTTGCCCCCCCTTTTTAATTACTCCTATCATATATCTACATCTTGAAAAACGTAACGTGATTGGAGTGCGAAGCTTGGCTAAGTCAGTGACGTACACAAAACCTAATTGAAACAGTTATTCGGTTTCACGTTGATCCATAATTATTTCTGCTGCTAGGATATTTCAGACATAAATACACTACACTGAAGATTTATGGTCAGTAATTATAGAGATGACCAAATCTCCTGAAGCGTTTATTCCATTACTAATCTGGGTCTTGTTCAAAATCCCATCGCTACACTTCTCAAAAAGAGAGACAAGTTACTGTTATTTATCGCTCATTTAGTTGCCTTAAAATAAACAAACCCTATTAAATTCCATGTAACATTGTGCCAAAACACCTTTAAGCACCTTTGGAGAAAACACTTCTGAATATATGTAATTTTTTACCAGGTAGCATCTACCTCACCTGATAAATCTTGCCTGACATTCGTCGGAAATGTTGACCCAAATCACTCTATGGCTTAAAAGTGGAGACGGCAAAGTGTTTTAAATCTAGTTCTTTAATCGTTAATATGCGTTTGGAATTTTTAGTTCATTTGGGTTGGCTGAATACATATGTTTATATGTTGTACATAATGGCTACTTAAAAAATTATATAGAATTCATTAAGTTATAGTCACAGACAACTTAATGAATATTTGTTAAACGTGCACGTTAAACGAACCAGACACGTTATGCTAAATATTAATGTAAAGAAAATTTGATTTGTTTAGTATTGAAACAACATTCAGTTACATTATAATCCTTATCAATGACAACGTATAGTCATTAAGTTACAAAATACATTGTTGAATCTGAGTCGTGGAGGATCTAATAAAATTAATTCGATGACAATACTAGAACAGGACAGTGAAGTAACAGGATGATACAGTACTGTCGTCAATGGAATCTCTGACTAGTACGCTTGAAAAAATTTACAGAATGTCGAAACGGCTAAGAAGATTGAGACACGCTGGTGAAAACGCCCCGCCTGTTTTCATTTTTGTCACAATATTTTGCATTTGCGTAAAATAATGGTAAACCAGTAAATAGTGACAAAATTAGGTCCATATTTTTTCATCTAGGGACCGAAAATTCTATAGAAGAAACTTAAATATCGGTATGGAGAACCATACATGACTTCCATGTTCGAAGATATATATTTAAAATACTTTTCGAAATGCACTATTTCCATAGAAACGACTTCTTTCTTCAGCCTTAACCACAGTACTGTGATCACTAACGTATACCACCTCACGATAGTGCACTCAATTTTCACTGATGATGGCAGTCGATAACATCTGGTTTTGTAGAAAACATTGGATCAAGCCCAAACAGCCCAGGAAGGAATTTTAACAACAAACTACTTCTTTGTTGCCGATAACGTAGTATACATGACATATAAATAAAAATTATCCCCACCCCTTCAACTATCATTTTCATTTATAGAAAATAACCCCCACCCCGTTCAACTAGCCTCTTCATTTATAGATATTTCATCTACGTTTCTACAGTGGATTATTATGATCTTCTTATCAGGATACTTTATTTATCAAAATTAAGTACTTTACTCTTGCTAAAACATAAAGTGTTGCTGGTAAACTACCCCTTTCCCTTAACCGATCTTCACCAAAATGAACAGACCTTGAGTACTTAACAATTCAGGAACGTATGCAAAAAAATATTTGATTCTGTTTGAATGTGCGGCAGTTATCATTCGTCATAAGAAAAATTACCCTTGTTAAAACATAAAATTTTGCAGGTAAACTACCCCTTTCCCTTAACCGATCTTCACCAAAATCAATAGGCCTTCAGTTCTTTACAATTCAGGAACATATGCAAAAAATATTTGATTCCGTTTGAATGTGCAGCAGTTCGTCATATCGTTCGTCATAGAAACAAAATCGACACACAGGCACTTTTCGAAAAATGACTATTTTTCATGTTTTGAGGTTAGTGCAATCAGAATCTGCAATTATCTCGAACACGATTCTTTTTGCCATCACCATACTTTCATTTCCTTATGGAACATGGAAGTAAAAAACGGAGAGGAGTTACGAAGTCGCCAAAGTATTTGTTGTTCAGATAGGAGTATATAGAAGAATGTGAAAATTAAAAATACTTCGTCCATTAAAATACAAAAATCAACGAAGCAGATCATAGAATAACAGTACTGCATTTAAATAACCGTTGTGTAAGAAGCAGCAGCGTGAAGAGACAGATGACGCTTAGACGGATCCCGAGATAAGCATGTGTGCTGTGAACACCTGGCTAATAATTGACTTCGCCAACGTCTTAACGATCTTGAATCCTTGAACTTGTCCAAAACGGAGGTCTTGGACTATTAAGCATAGTCGTGTTTCATCCAATTCTCTGTGTGTATCCACGCGCTTTTGTGTGTGTGAGAGAGAATGCTAAAGGTGAAGACAGAGCAGAATATTTTACGGTTTGTCAAAATTATTCGATCATTCTTACGTTTTAAAAAGAAAATTGAAATTATCAATTTTTGTATTCAGTCCTGCAAATCTTACACCGATTCAGAATCCGGTGCTCAAAACTATAACCAATGCTCCTTGCCATGTTCCAAACCAGGTAATCTCCAGAGACAGAACGTGTCATCAGTTAGGGAAGACGTACCATGTTCAGCCCCGTCAGAGACTACATGATCGTCTAATGATTTGGGTTACAGACTGCCCGGATAATTCTGTTAAATTGCTTTTTCTAAAAATATTTCACCAAACGGACTTATCTACTAAATTTAGTTTATAGCCTACTGTCGGAATCATTTTTCTGCTGTACGAGTAGCAATTGAAAGAGAACTATTCACTAGAAAATTCTCTAAGCGCTATTAACCTGTTTTCAAAATCACATACTTATTGCAAAGAAAATTTAGTTTGATCTCATAATTTTTATAATACTCGACGTGCTTGTCAGTACTGCTGTAAACATCAGTGTCGTTTCTTTCTCCACTCTTCATGACACTATTATCAGTTTACATTTTATATATGTAACCATCCGTCAACGAATGGATCCGTCAACTGCTATCTTTGTTATTGGTACTAATTATCACACTTTTAGATGAATAGAGTTTCTTATTATATTAGTAATATCGCTTGTGTGTGTGTTGCGTGCGCGGGCACTCACGTTATTGTATAAGACGCTCAAAATCGCACAGGCAACTTTTCCGATTTCTCAGGAAAATTTCCTTAAATTTACTCTACATCCAACTTTCTGAGTTGTCCTGGTTGCTACCTATTTTTATCAGACACTAAAGTTTTGTGTGTAGTTGACACTAAATAATTGTAAGTAACCGTTTGGTTTACAACGTTTATTAGATAATTAGTTACAATACTACTTTGGTTAGCTAGTGAATTTCACGATTGCCTTGTTTAATTAATTTTGGTTACAAGCGTACAGGCGATCGCTTTTGGAGAATCTAGAATCTAAAATCTTCGTAATCTGAATTTCCAAAGGTTGGCATTCATGTAAGTCACATTTAAACGTTAGTAGAATGGATACAACAAAATTGACTTGTTCAAATGTTATGGGTTTAGCGGAATGTCGCCTGACTTTTGACAGTTACAAAAAGAACACTGCAGAAAGTGTTATTCAGATTTTTACTGCTTTCTTTCACTTTGCTTTTATCTCGCGTTTGATTCCATATTCCGATTCAGATGTTTTAAACGTTTAAAGAAATATACAATTGTAAAAACTCATCACAATTACCTTTTATAGAACCTTTCCTATTATTGACTGTCATAATTAGGCCTATTTGTTATTAACTTACGAAACGGTAAAGAAAAATTAACATCAGTCTGCTTATTTATGAGTACTGCTTGTAACCGAAAGGAGCAAATGTTTAAGAAAAACCACACATCTTTACGTTTACTGTTTGTTGATGCTCAATAGTTCCCTCCCCCCTCTTCGTTCTTAGCCCTGCGTTTTAATATTTTCAGATTTTTATGACTGTGGGGTTAAAGTGTGCCTATAACCTATCAACCCTCGTAGGGTTGTAGGCTGTTACCCTCCTTATTCCCCTCGGTCAACATTTTTATAGGTCACACACACTCCCGTAAAACTGTGTCTGGAGCAGATACCGTATCTCGCGCAGTGCGTTACGCCGGTAAAAGATTTCACAAGCGGCCGTAACCGTTTGCAGTGGGTAAGGGAGACAGAAGAGAGAAGCAGAGAGACAGAGAAAGATAAATGGTAGAAAGACGAGGAAAAGAGAGAGACGTGCGTTTGTCATCAGCGCAGAGAAATCCATTACAACGTAACACCGGTTCTCGTTTTACGTCTCACGTGATCTCGTGGCCGCTTGTAGTGTCTCGCGTCTGAGACAGTTCTAGTGCCTTACGTTTCCTGCGTTCTGATTATTTTTCTAGGTCATCGCGATTGTGTGCGTTTGTATAGTTTTAATTATAATGAGTAGATTATAATGAATGTTATTAGTTACGTCACAATTGTATTACTGAGATAATTGTGAGAATTGTAATTTTTGCAGAACTGTGTTCCTACTCGAATTTTTTGTTGGAACTTCTAGTTTGTAGTTAAAATTTCAGTCAGAATCCTTCGTTAAAAAATGCTTACCGGGAAGCGAATAAGTTACGTCCACTGGCGGGCGATTTTAAAACTTTTCGGCTTTCCGGCACCGTCTCAAAATGTCTCAAATGATATTTGCCTCCAAAATCGTCTCTGTATACTACCGCAATCAAATCACAGTTGTTGGTTGTAATCGTAACATACAGCAATTAAATTTCATCTTCATTTTCATGATTATAAAATGTATCTCACTGTAACGTTTTCACGTACTATTGTTTTTATGTTTTTCCTTTGAACTCGAAATTTAATTAATACCTTAATATGTTTAAAATAGGCTGAATTAAATGTAACATCAGTTGCTGTAGACGCTGTCTAAGAGAATCCCTGAGTGTGTATATAAAATGGATCCTTCGTTCTACTACCAGGAGAATACTCCGTACATATACTGTGTACCGAGACTGAGGTACGTTTTAAATATCCGTCAGTCCCTAACTCGTTTCCCTTTCATAGAGGGGGGGGGTAACAACCCTCGTTTGTGCTCACACACTCTGCTAATATCTTCAGTAACAAAGATAGAAGGGAACAAACAGTGCGTACACGCTGACTGTGCAGGTTTTGTCATCGCTGTTGTGGAGTACTTTAACCTTTGCCACAGTGAAGGATGAATCAATTAAATTATTGTTTAAACTTACTGACCGTAAAATTTACAGTTAGGCCAGGCTACTACGAGGGTTTTCACGGAATTCATACGACTATAGGACTGCCAAATACGCAAACAGTAGTAGATTTTGGTTTCTCAAGGTGACGGTGTAACCAGTCCATCGTTTACGCACGAAACATGCGCCTGTACGTGCCCGCCCGTACGTCGTATACCATAGCCCTACACAATACGCATGTGGATAAACATTTAATTTGGCTTCAAAATGGCAGTTGACAAAGATACTATACATTTCCTTAATAATTAGACGTACACGTAATGCGTAGATAAGGTTTCCTAATCTTTTGTCAAACAAATGTTACCGAGTTAGTAATCATAATTTATAATAATTATTGGGTATTTGCAGGCAGCTGTCACGTTCGTTTTTATTAAGCTGTAATTTCATTTTATGACTGTATTAAATCCCAAACCGATCCTATACAATGATGTACGGTATCCTTTTACTATAGTACATATAATTTTTCACAAATTCGCCCACTCATTTTTTCTGTTCTAGCCTCTTCGCATAATTACGTGTTATACCTTTTCATTCTAACACTGGTTTTTTTTACCTCCGTTTCATCTCAGATTTTTCTAGGTTATCCCCTTATCTTGTTTTTCTCAATTCTTATTTTGCAGTTTTTTGATTGGCCTTGTTTGTTCTATACTGGCTTTGCCGTAAGTCTCCAGACCAACTTTGTTTCCTTTCTTATATAAATTCAAGCGTAGGTCACTGTAGTTATGTATCTCTTCTACTGTCTGTATCCTTAATCTCCTGAACTTTCTTGCAATTAATATGCGTATTTCATTCAGAATCAGTCTGTACGAGGTCATTCAACAGGCAATGAGACAAATAATGACTGTTTTTACAATTTATTCAATAAATTGAACAGATTATTTATTTGTAGCTCCATCCTTAACTACAAATATTCAGTTTCCACATATCTCTTCTTGGTTTTTTGTTATGACAGCAGAAAATAACTGTTTAAAAATGTTAAAAACATGGGTTCCTATCGTAGACTACGGTAGGACACTCAGGAGCAGTCTCAGGGCCTAAATAAGGTGACAAAAAACTTCCGTTTCTTGAAATTTTCAAATAGGCGTATTCCACTACCCCGAATTTTATCACTAGATTCCACTTCTTTTAGTAACTTACCTTGTTTTAATTTATATTCCCTGTGCCACTAAAATGACACTTTAATCATTTTGATCCAACTAGGTCTTGGGTCATTCCACATCAAATCAACACAGTGATTTACCTCATCATCTCAGATTTCAATGAAATTTGGCACATATGTACCTTCCATATAGACTAAGAAAAATACCAAATTTCAACTTAATATCTCAACCGGTTTCTAAAATATGGCTATGTAAAGTTTTCAAAAAAACCCGAAAACGACTGGTCGACACATTTTTAAACTGCAATTGCAGCTCTCCTAATTGAGATAGAAAGATGGGAGGGGTGTCGCTTTGTAGCATGTTTCATGTTCTTTTCATTGATATATGACACAATAGGGGTTATGATAAACAAATATTTTTTTATTTCAAAGTCAAAATTTTGATTTTGAATTTTTCAAAATGCGCCGCTTTAAAAAATTTGAAAAAATCTAAAACAATCTTTATATGATGGCTAAATAATAATACAAGTCCCATCATGGGATCATTATGGGTTCAAATAGAAAACTACATTTAAAATCAGCAATACACAGCAGTTTGGTGGCTACATACCCATTATTCTCAAAATTCGCATCTACATAACTTACTAATTTTTCAAAATGTAACATAGCCTAATCAATAAAAGAAATTGTAAAATTCAAAACTTACAGAATTGTTTTGGAGTATTACAGTCCTTAACTTTACTGAACATCTTTGCTAAAGTCTTTAAAAGCTTCGGTAGTTTGATGTAGTTCTTTTTCCGAGAGATTGTAGGTTCTTCCAGTTGGAGTCACTGGATTTACTTTACATAACACGTGTCACAGGAAGCCAAAAGTATATCTTGCCAAAGTATATCTTGCAATCTAGGATAGGAGAAGTTTGTTGATGGACCAGCTGGATGTAAAAAAGAAACATTTACTTCTTCCTTGCTTTCTTTTTTTTCCAGTACATACGCTAACCACCAATTGGTATCATAGACGATGGTTATGTACCCACTAACTTCATTAATTTTCAATCTGTCCTGTAAAGGTGTATTTTTTTCAGTAGTTGATACATTTGAATCTGAGAAGATTTTCACTTTTATTTGACTGTTACTTAATGGAATGGGAATAAAAGCATGAAGTTTCTGGGTACCTTTCATTCTTACAGACTTGCTTAGACGATCTTCCAAAAGTTTATTGGTTTGTATGTATTCTTCTTGACTCACATATTCAAAATTTGCCACAAAAATATTCTGAATTGCCCACTCATACAACTGAAATGGTGTCTGGATTTGATTCTCATATGGGCGTTGTAAGCTGGCTCTAGCAGCTAATCTTTTCACGGTACCTCCAATGCCATCACATGGGCCCTTCCCATGTGCGGTTGCTGAGAAATGCCACTCAGCATCAATGTCAAAATCATCTTTATGAAAGCACAGGTTAGTGAAATTCTTCCTGTTTTTGTACTGTGCTGCTGACCCATCAGAGAAATAATAAATCTTATTCACATTGTCACCAAATTTACTTTTCATGAATTCTATTAGTTTTTTTTGGAAGCAATACACTGTAACAGTGTTGTGCTGCAAGCAGTCTGAAATTATTACAAAACTCACATGCTCTGTCTTTTGTCTCTTGTAATAGGTGACAAATGGGTGGACTGTGGCTTGCCCACGGTTCCAGTGGTAGCTCTGCGCCTCATCTTGTAGAACAAAACTGTAATTTTCAGAAAAATCACATATGACAAGAACTTCTGAGTCCTTTAGGTTTTCCTTAACATGATTCATGAAGGAGCTTTGCTGCTTGGCAATGAAATCATGTCTGACTAAAGCAGAGAGATTCTCAGTAAACAAATCAACGAATTCTGAAGTTGATTTTTCAATTGTCTCCAAGTTCCATCTGTCAACTGATATCCATTGGCGAAAAGTTACTTTTTCAATTGAATTATCATCAAAACTCTCATCTAATATAGTTTTGACTTCCTCAGTCCCTGGACAGGACGAACATTTCCCCAAATGACACTCTATGGAAGCAGGGTTGCACAGTACTCTTGCAATGCAATGTTTGTATGTGGGTAGTTTCCCATTGGTTAGTGAGTCAATTTTGGCATTTTCTATCATAAGCTTTATGTTTTGATGGGTAGTGCATACACATACAGAATGAGTACCACTGGAACCTGCCAGCACACAGTTTTTTGGCCGAAGCTCTGCAAATTTTGAAAAGCTAATTTTCATCTCATTAGATTTGTCTTTAAATGACCTATACGCTTCCATCAGATTGCACAAAATTAGTCTCTTTGACAATTTAACTCTATCTCCATTCTCATTCTTAACAGAAACACGATCCTCCTTCATACCAGGTAACACTCTGCTAATTTCATCACTTTCATAATATGATCTAACTGCTGCAACTACTTCTGGAGAGAGGCTCTTGCCTGGTTTTTGATTAGGACTTTCTAACATTCCTTTATCTTTAAGTATTTTTTTGGATTGACGTACCATGTAATTTGGGGCATTAAATTCTCGCATGATTTTCCTCACGCTCCATGACTCTGGCAAACATGTCAAAATCATCAACTTTTTTACTATAGAAGTACAGTTTGAAAAATTAAGTTTAAGTTTGTTCAAAATTGAGTCTTCGAGTAATTCTGTGTCTTCATCGGAGGATTCTTCAACAGCTGTGAAAAGCTTACGTTTCATAGCAGAATTTGATCTTTTGAATTTTATTTGAGGCATAAGTCATAGAATTTATCTTTTTACTATCAAGAGGCGATTCACCTAATTCATGAAGAGAAGCATTAAGTGTTTCAACTACCTCTGGCTTTGAGTGAAAGTTGGGGTCTTTTTCAGAATCAGAGTCACTCGAAACTGTAGTAAGTTCTTGAGCAATGCATTGATCAGCAATGGCCTGGTTCAGTTCTTGAGTATTTTTTAAAGTTGATAACTCTTTTCTACATGAGTCACATACTTTAGCCTCTTTAGGTAAATCATTGAAATTTTTACGCATCCACTCTGTTACAGTTCGAAGTTTGTTCTTGATTCTTATTCTATGACCACTTTTTGAAAAAGGATTGAAACATTGCAATGTTGTATACCGTTTGCTTTCCATTTTTTTTTTTCAATAATTAGGAATGAATATGAAAAAATTATCTCAAAATGTCAAGTTGTTATTTGCACTGCAAAGTAATTTTAATTCATGTGAAATTCTAGTTCATCAATTAGCTATTTATAATCTAATTTTAAAATCACTGTACTTTTCACAGAGTATTTAAGACTTGTTCGCTTGAATTCTTATATGTAGTTTTCTGAAATATTCCTAAATATTTAAGTTAGCTACTAAAAAACTAAATAGAAACACTAGAAATCCACTTACTTTTTAAAAATCTATGAATTCACTTTTATTTATATTGTTACGCGGGGCGTTAAGCGGTCTTGTTCGAATAATATAATTTAAACAAAACTATACAGACCT
Organism: Magicicada septendecula; assembly: GCA_034769895.1. Lineage (NCBI taxonomy): Eukaryota > Metazoa > Arthropoda > Insecta > Hemiptera > Cicadidae > Magicicada > Magicicada septendecula. The sequence goes on along the minus strand of CM068372.1, from coordinate 283,336,646 downwards.
ATGTAGAATTCAGATAAAAAAAAAAGTAATTGTTATGAAACACATATCTAACCACCACCAAGCCCTGCAGAAGACTGAGGCCTGTAAGGGTGTTCTGAGTAGAGGTGGGCCGATATACCTGTAATAGGTATTTTGGAACGATATTTTTGTGGAACGGATGTAACAGTGACTGAAAAGTTGAAATACCTGTTATTCGCGGCGACGCTGTTCCGAGTCGAGACACGCCGCCCTCGCTGTTCCAAGTCAGGCACACCCCCTACGCACCCACACAGACACACACACACAAAATGTACGCAAGATCACGTAAAGCAAGGCCAAATACTAGGCGTACAAAAATACCGCTGGAACGCAAGGAACAGCCAGTAACGCGTATTTAAAATACTAGGTATTTCAAATACTAGTGGTATCACCGATACACAAGGAACAACGCGTTCCAGAGTAACAGTAGTATTTTAGTAACACCTAATATTTCAGGAACACCTAGTATTTCAGGAACAGGTAGTATCAAGCATATTTCGAGTAAGAACTAGTATGAGCCACTTTTTCGTCCTGTATATTTCATTCTGCGCAAAGAGACGGAGCTGTTTTTAATAAAGGAAATAATTTATCCTGCTGTTACATTTATTCTCGTGTGATATGCAGATATATAATACAGATTATATGCTAATAATTATATATTATACTAGTCACCAACTTGTAACTAAAATCGGTTGGTAAAACTTTATGTTTTTACTCAAAAAAAACTTTATGTTCCGATCGTTAGTGAAATAGTTGAATTTAATTATATTGAGTTATAACCTATAGAGTGGCTGATGTTGATAAGCTATATTATACTTTTTATTAATGTGTTTTACTTCCATATTCCTTAAGGAATGGAAGTATGGTGATGGCAAAAAAAATCGTGTTCGAGATTATTGCAGATTCTGATTCTACTACACTCAAAACATGAAAAAAAGTCGTTTTCCGAAAAGTGTCTGTGTGTCTGTCTGTGTGTCTGTGTGTCTGTCTGTCTGTCTGTCTGTGTGTCTGTAGATTTTTTTTCTATGGCAAACGATAACTGCCGCAAATTCAAACAGAATCAAATAATTTTTTGCATGCAGGCCTGATTTGCAGAGAACTCGCGACCTATTGTTTTTGGTGAAGATCGGTTGAGGGAAAGGGGTAGTTTACCTGCAACGGTTTTTTTTTAGCAAGGGTAATTTTGTTTGTTTGGCAAACGATAACAGCCGCAAATTCAAACAGAATCAAATAATGTTTCGCATACAGCCCTGAATTGTAGAGTTCTCAAGATCTGTTGATTTTGGTGAAGATCGGTTAAGGGAAAGGGGTAGTTTACCTGTAACGTTTTATGTTTTAACAAGGGTATTTCCTATGGCAAACGATAACAGCCGCAAATTCAAACAGAATCAAAAGATTATTTGCATACAGCCCTAAATTGTAGAGTTGTCAAGACCTATTGTTTTTGGTGAAGTTCGGTTGAGGGAAAGGGGTAGTTTACCAGCAACGTTTTTTTAACAAGGGTATTTTCTATGGCAAACGATAACAGCCGCAAATTCAAACAGAATCAAATAATGTTTTGCATACAGCCCTGATTTGTAGAGTACTCAAGACCTATTGTTTTTGGTGAAGATCGGTTAAGGGAAAGGGGTAGTTTACCAGTAACATTTTATGTTTTAACAAGGGTATTTCCTATGGCAAACATAACAGCCGCAAATTCAAACAGAATCAAAAGATTATTTGCATACAGCCCTAAATTGTAGAGTTCTCAAGACCTATTGTTTTTGGTGAAGATCGGTTGAGGGAAAGGGGTAGTTTGCCTGCAACGTTTTTTTAACAAGGGTATTTTCTATGGCAAACGATAACAGCCGCAAATTCAAACAGAATCAAATAATGTTTTGCATACAGCCCTGATTTGTAGAGTACTCAAGACCTTTTGTTTTTGGTGAAGATCGGTTAAGGGGAAGGGGTAGTTTACCTGCAACGTTTTTTACTTCCATATTCCTTAAGGAATGGAAGTATGGTGATGGCAAAAAAAATCGTGTTCGAGATTATTGCAGATTCTGATTCTACTACACTCAAAACATGAAAAAAAGTCGTTTTCCGAAAAGTGTCTGTGTGTGTGTCTGTCTGTGTGTGTGTGTGTCTGTCTGTCTGTCTGTCTGTGTGTCTGTAGATTTTTTTCTATGGCAAACGATAACTGCCGCAAATTCAAACAGAATCAAATAATTGTTTGCATACAGCCCTGATTTGCAGAGTACTCGCGACCTATTGTTTTCGGTGAAGATCGGTTGAGGGAAAGGGGTAGTTTACCTGCAACGGTTTTTTTTTAGCAAGGGTAATTTTGTTTGTTTGGCAAACGATAACAGCCGCAAATTCAAACAGAATCAAATAATGTTTCGCATACAGCCCTGAATTGTAGAGTTCTCAAGATCTGCTGATTTTGGTGAAGATCGGTTAAGGGAAAGGGGTAGTTTACCTGTAACGTTTTATGTTTTAACAAGGGTATTTCCTATGGCAAACGATAACAGCCGGAAATTCAAACAGAATCAAAAGATTATTTGCATACAGCCCTAAATTGTAGAGTTCTCAAGACCTTTTGTTTTTGGTGAAGATCGGTTGAGGGAAAGGGGTAGTTTACCTGCAACGTTTTTTAACAAGGGTATTTTCTATGGCAAACGATAACTGCCGCAAATTCAAACAGAATCAAATAATGTTTTGCATACAGCCCTGATTTGTAGAGTACTCAAGACCTATTGTTTTTGGTGAAGATCGGTTAAGGGGAAGGGGTAGTTTATTTTGTTTGGCAAACGATAACAGCCGCAAATTCAAACAGAATCAAATAATGTTTCGCATACAGCCCTGAATTGTAGAGTTCTCAAGACCTATTGTTTTTGGTGAAGATCGGTTAAGGGAAAGGGGTAGTTTACCTACAACGTTTTTTATCAAGCGTATTTTCTATGGCAAACGATAACTGCCGCAAATTCAAACAGAATCAAATAATTTTTTGCATACATCAGTGAATTGTAGAGGACTCAAGGCCTTTAGATTTTGGTGAAGATCAGTTAAGGGGAAGGGGTAGTTTACCAGCAAACTTTTACGTTTTAACAAGAGTAAAGTACTTGAAAATTCATTTAAAGTTTTTCAAACAATGGTAATTGTTGAAAATAAAATAATTTTGTTGCCAGGCAATCTGAAAAGATTATACGATAGTTTATGAAATGGTTAATAATACGTCAGTGGAAGGTGTAATGAGAAATTAGCAGAAATGGAAACCTGGGGAATGTTAACTGTTCTGTAGATACAATTTTGTCAGAATGTTTGGAAATGATCATCAACATTGAAGAAAAAGTAAGCATATTAAGAAACATATGTAAGTACTTATTATAAAAAAATAATGTTTGTTTTTTGATAAAGTCATTTTGATTATAAAATATAAATATTTACAACAAGAAAAGAATTTTCAGTTTTCAAAATTTAAATATATTTTTATAAAACAATGGGTTCTTCATTGAGGTGGGGACCATGTCACTCACTCCATCTCAAGCCTCCTCTCCCATTTTGCAGAAAAAGAGGACCCTGTCAAGGCTGATACTTTGACGACAGTGACAGGGCTTTCCACCAAATTCAGCAGAGTGACAGGTAGGCCCAACTCTGATTGGCTCCTCAGATTTCCCCAGCGTTAGTAGGTTCTATGAAAATATTTTATTTCAAAAATGATTTTAAATATAAATCTTAGATATGTTTTATAAATCTCATGTTTTATGTTTTAACATGGGTAATTTTTTATATGACGAACCATAACTGCCGTAAATTCAAACAGAATCAAATAATTTTTTACATATGTGCCTGAGCTATAGAGAACTCAATGTCTGTTGGTTTTGGTGAAGATCGGTTACGGGGAAAGGGCAGTTTACCTGAAACATTTTTTGTTGTAACATGAGTAAAGTACTTAATTTTGATAAAGTATCCTGATAAGATCTTAATAATCCACTGTAGAAACGTAGATGAAATATCTATAAATGAAGAGGCTAGTTGAATGGGCTGGGGGTGATTTTCTATAAATCAAAATTATAGTTGAAGGGGGAGGGGATAATATTTTTTATATGTGTACTACGTTATTGGCAAGAAAGAGTATTTTTTTGTTAAAATTCCTTCCCTGGCTGTTTGGCTGAAAATGATTTTAAATATAAATCTTAGAATATGGAAGTCATGTATGGTTCTCCATACCGATATTTTAACTTCACTACACATCTCACGTAAATGATGAGATTGTTGTAATGGACATTTATGCACTTTATCTAGTTCTGTTCCTTAAATATCTGTAATGCATTTAATTTACTTTTGTTGTTGCTTATTATTTATAAGTTTTTATTTATGTATTTATATTTATTTTATTACAATTTGTTTTTTTACTTTTATTTGTAAAATTTTGTTTATTCTCATTCGCTCTTGTGGCTTACTGTTATGTTTTTATTATACGTTTCTGATGTTTTTTCACATTATTTTTCGTGGTATTACGTGTAGGCCTACTCTAAATTATTTAATTGCCCCGAGTTTCGCAACTGATTTGTCTAACCAATGTTAGTTTGTTTACTACTAGTGAAAACTTAAATTGGTATTCCCAAAGGGAGATAGGCCTATAAATTCTCTTGTTTCTTATTTTCATTTAAACAGTAATAGTTTAATAAAGTCACAGTGTAAAGTAACACTGTTAATACTTTTAGTTTCAATTTATTTCTTATAACAAATTATATAGTATAGGTTATATAATATCTTCAAATAAATACACAGCAAGTAGGTTTATTAATATATTAATAGGTTTATCTATGTGAAAATAAACCTACTTGGAGTGTATTTATTTGAAGATATTACATAGGAGACCTGAAGGAAACTCAAAACGAGTTGCTTACAAAGGATAATATAGGTTATGTATATATAGTATATAATAACAGGTATTTGTACCTGTTATTTTTTTGGAACGGTATTTTCATACCTAGTATTTTAAAATAACAGTTTAGCCCACCTCTAGTTCTGAGGACTGCAGGTTGCTACAGGCTTCTTGCTTCTCAGCGCATGATTCAACATGTTACTTTTAAACACAACAGATCTACTTTTCAAGTGAGAACATGCAGAGCATCTTTATTAAAGCAATATGTAGGCTATTTCTTCTCTTGATTTAAATTTTGTTTTTAGTTGTAGGTTTTCATTAATACATTCATGGCATAAGTAGGTTACCTCCTGGTTAAAAGAAAAAAATATATATATGATATAAACTTATGTATACTGTACACTAGCTTTAAAAACAAATCCATTTGCAAATATGTACTTAATAAATAAAATTTCTCATTCAACAAAAATTATAAATTGTATTAAAAAACTGACATAATTAGTTTCAAGATTAACATAAAATTTATTGGAAGTGAAACAGAATATGTACTTAATCATAAAAACCTGGCGCAAGGCAAGTTTTGAATGTTGCTTTCCATTTGAACCCATAATGATCCCATGATGGGACTTGTACTATTATTAAGCCATCATATAAAGTTTGTTTTAGAATTTTTTCAAATTTTTTGAAGCGGCGCATTTTGAAAAATTCAAAATCAAAATTTTGACTTTGAAATAAAAAAATATTTTTTTATCATAACACCTATTGTGTCATATATCAGTGAAAAGAACATGAAACATGCTACAAAGTGACACCCCTCCCATCTTTCTATCTCAATTAGGAGAGCTGCAATTGCAGTTTAAAAATGTGTCGACCAGTCGTTTTTCGGTTTTTTTTGAAAACTTTACATAGCCATATTTTAGAAACCGGTTGAGATATTAAGTTGAAATTTGGTATTTTTCTTAGCCTATATGGAAGGTACATATGTGCCAAATTTGATTAAAATCACCTGAGATGGTGAGGTTAAAAATGTAATTAAACTGTGTTGAGTTGATACGGAATGACCCTCTTGTCATTTTTCGTTAGGTCCAATTTCTACTTCTTTTAAATTTTCAATGACAAACTCTCATTTCCTTAAAATAATGTTTTGTATACCAATAATTTGGCAGACGTTTTCCTTACCTCTATGCCGATGTTATTATTATTAGTTGGTCTAATAATTTTAACATGATAATGTTTTTAGGCTGGGGGTCATTCCACAAAAATGTAACGTCATCGAAAAACGTGACGCTTCCACACTTTCGATTCCCCACAGTCTAGAAATTTGACATGTAAACGCATCAAGACAGAAATAATCGCTGCTGACATTGAGTTTAGCAAACGTTTTAGTGAGAATAAATTTGGTTTTACATGCTCTGTTTGTGATCCGTGTCTGTGGTTTGGAAATGATTTACGTAATCCACCAAACGTAATCCACATTATACGTTTCAAAAGCCTAAAAACATTATCATGCTTCGATGTTTCGGTTTCGTCGAAATTATTTGAATGCTTAGGTGCATAAATAGAGAGAGGGTGAGAGGGGGGAGAGAGAGAGAGAGAGAGAGAGAGAGAGAGAGATTTTTTATTTCAGAAATGGTTATTTTTTAAAAGTTCTTCGTCTTTTCAGTCTTACTGGACATGTGTTGTTTTCAGTAATTATATTTTCTATGTAACTTAGCTGTTTTGGTGATCAGATTTATTTATTATCTATTTCCAGTATTTACACTTCCACTTATCTATAATAGGAACCCAAGATTTGTCATACTAAAGAACAGATAAAGAGGCTTTAATTACACCAGCTAGTAAACAAAGATTACACTCACTAGACAAACGAAGCTTGAAATTGTGACTAATTACTAAATGGGAATAGAGAAAAGTAAATAGCCATAAAAAAATAAAAGGAAACATTTAGATAGACCGCACGGATCAAGCTATGCAAAATGTTGAAGAAATTGTTTTTTGTGGAGCGTGTGAAGGTCGCAGATTCGACCCTAGGCAGGCCTTATTCCAGTCGGCTACTTGTGTAAAGCGTTTGGGTTGTCTGTTTCGTGTCCCGACACTCGTTTCAAAATTCCTTAACAGAAACTTGTAAATGCGTTTACCTAGTGTTTGTTAATGAAAGATTGCAATGTTTACACATAATTAATAGTGACCAACTCCTAAACTACACCGGTACTACCGTTAGTTCTGCGTTACCCTTTGACAGTAATCGTTTGGTATTTACACACACACGCGCACAAATTACTTTCTTATTTGGTACAGTTCCATTTATGGCATATTAATTAATACCGTTTAGAAGCACTCTCAAGATATGTTAACTTACTTGAGACATGTTACAAATAATATTAATTTGAGTATTGAATAATAACTTGACTTTCATCGTGTATAAATAAGTATTTTTGTTTTATGTAGTTTAAGTTACTGAGACGTTTGTTATTTTGTGTACACTAAAAACTCGTTTATACGAATTTGATGGGACCGCGACCGTTTCGGATTATCGAAATTTCGGATAAACCAAAACTTCTTTCTAATTAATAATACATATGTAAGAAAAGTAACTTTATTTAATAATAATAATAATTTAAAAGTTACTTACAGTGAATATGACACAATAAACTATAAAACGGCACCGCACTGTAAATTATAGTTTCTACAGTACTGGAACAGTCCTATTGCTTATTCGTAGAGTAATCAAGCATAGTTTTTTGGGTAAGGTTTGAAGCTCGTTTGCTGGCTGCCCGATCTCGAAGTCGTTTCATTGTTAGAAGTTCTGCAGGGGAATTTCGTCTTGTCGCTCCAAATACGAAAGGACAGGAAAATGCTTATGTGTATTTTTAAAATTTATTAAAAATTGTTTCGGATAAACTGGATTTTCGGATAAACGCGATTCGGATAAACGAGTTTTTAGTGTATTTGTTTTTTATTATGTGCATTTAATTGAACCGTACTGTTCAACATCATTAGCGTTGAAATATGTGTTTATAAGGATAATAAGTACTTCGTGAAAGGTAAATGAACAAATACTTGCAAAGTAACTTTGTATTACAATTAAAATGTGTGTGTGTGTGTGTGTGTGTGTGTGTGTGTGTGTGTGTGTGTGTGTGTGTGTGTGTGTGTGTGTGTGTGTGTGTGTGTGTGTGTGTGTGTGTGTGTGTGTGTGTGTCTTACTGCGTAGTATGCCGCCCCGTTCCTTTTGCATAAAGCTCGTATAACGTGTAAACAAAAAACTGCTAAGTATGTAAACAAAATAGGTTTATACATAAAACGTACAAATAAATATGTAAATTAAAACACAGATACTTAGTAAGCCATAACCTTACATGACGCGTGTGGTTATAAGTTACAGTACTTAAACAGCACAGTTCAGAGGCGGATCTACGAGGGGAATGGGGAATCCCCCCCCCCCAATGATCACTTCAGACAACATTTTTTTAGTCTTATGGTTTTGTGATTGTGAATATGATAAGAAATTTATATCATTTCATGTAGGCTATGTTCGTGGTTTTACTTTAAAATAATTATCTTAAATTGTAACTCCGCCTTACCTCCATGTTAATTTTTGTTAGTTACATAACTTATGAGTAGTATGTATTTTAAATTGTAAGTAAATATTATTAAAAGAGCAATGAACTGATAAACACAGATATGATTGTATACTTGTACGTTAATAAATTTATTGTGTTGATAATAACACACTGTATTTTTATCTTCACTTATCCCTATCATTTATACTTTAGACCATTAAACAATCGTCCAACTTTTTATATTCCCCCCAAAGTCAATCATTCCCCCCGCAAAATTCCGCCCATGACACAGGTAGCCTGTTCTCTTATATTTGACTAAAAGGGCTTTAAGATCCCTTCAGTTCAGTTTTGTGGACGGTCGAAGATGCTACGATATAAATTGTTTGTTATATGGTTGTTGAACCGTTATTATGAAAACTATGTCTCCAGTCTACGAGAAGGGAGAAAGAGGAGAATAAACGTGACGGGCGTGACAATATTAACATTGACTCTAGCTTTGCATGTTACCATGGTTCATTCTGTAACTCTGTTGATTACGAAGTTGTGGAATAAGATATCTTGTTCTATTTCCTCAGGTTTTTAACATATATTGTACGTAGATAAGTAATCGTCTCCCTCTGTCCACCCTTGGGTTCCCGGTCACCGACCATCCGTGTGGTCATTCATCCAGGCTTCTATACTCTTGCATGCGGTGCTTGTTTTTCAAATGGAAAAGTGGTGATTCAACCACAACACCATACCGCCGAGTTTCATGTATTTATTTTAAATTTAATTTTGTGGTCGCCTAGGCTCTAAGGACGATACGAAAGGGTCGACCCCGTTGAAGATGATACGCTGCGGTTGATGAACGAAGTTGTGGCAATACAGCGGCAACGTGAATTCAAAAAGATAATCTCATCTTATTAACGGTGCCGTCTGGTCGGTGTAGGTGACCGGGAAGTGCCGTCTGGTCGGTGTAGGTGACTGGTTAATGTCGGGAAGTGCCATCTGGTCGGTGTAGACTAGTTGTGTCGGGAAGTGCCGTCTGGTCGGTGTAGGTGACTGGTTGTGTCGGGAAGTGCCATCTGGTCGTTCTAGGTTACTGGTTGTGTCGGGAAGTGCCGTCTGGTCGGTGTAGGTGACTGGTTGTGTCGGGAAGTGCCGTCTGATCGGTGTAGGTGACTGGTTGTGTCGGGAAGTACCGTCTGGTCGGTGTAGGTGACTGGTTGTGTCGGGAAGTGCCGTCTGGTCGGTGTAGGTGACTGGTTGTGTCGGGAAGTACCTTCTGGTCGGCGTAAGTGACTGGTTCACAGAGATAGTGTCGGCAAGTGCCGCACTTTTAAGAACACATAAATACATCTCAAGCTGCCGACTGTCACCCTTTTAGCCAAACCAGTAATGCCACTACTTTATAAAATTTTATTTTTGTATTGGATCTCGTTGTTTTACAGTGTTCTATTTTTTCACAGTGTTACTTAATTTCATATAAGTTTAATTGTATATCTTTACTTCTTGTTCTTGTTCTTCTTCCTCTTCTTCTTCTACTTCACTACAAGGAATAGGTTGTATAAAACTCTTGCGGCGCCCACCTCATACTCGGACGACCTACGTTTCTTCTACCAATGGCTTTGTATTTCAGCGCCGCTTTTGCCAGTCGAGTTTATTTTTATCATTATCATACTGTAACTTACATCGCAATCTAGGAAATTTAAAATATAACAGCTATTATAACATTTTATCCTCAGTCTTATTATATTTTGGAACGTATTGAGAAGGCTTCACTCTAAAGGTCGTAACCTTTGTCTTTTTACGAAATATTTTAGAATTGTGTTTCAGTACTTTGTTGTTGTTATCCATATTTCTCGCTAGCAGGCGCTGAATTAGCTACGTGGATGACATTGAATTACGTGAAACCGTTTCACACAAAGTGTATAACGTGTACAGAGCAGGTAGCAATAATGTATGCAAGCCGGCATGAATATTCAGCGCATTGTGATGTGTGTTCCGCTCCGTAACAACGCGACGCGCACAATTGGTTACAAAATAATATCACTTTACGTTGGTTATCGCCGTGACTATCAATCAATAGCTTATCACAAATGTCCAGTAAAGCGTTCAAAATTTAATCACTTAACCAGGGACAGTAGTCAGAGTGCATTCAGAATTTTCCACGGTTATCGTATAATTCAGTTTGAATACGTTTAACACGCTACTGCGTGTACGACACGGCTGCGAATGCGTGCGCGGTTTAAAATTATTAGAGCAAGAAAAGACTCTTTAGTTAAGGAAATGTGCAGCCAAACGACCGCCATAAGAAATTTATTATTAAATTAAGTCAGGGGTAAGTGGGTTTTATGTATTTTTTTTTATTCTGAAAATAATTGAACTAGAGAATTGATTTAAATATGAAAGGGCTATTCATGATTCGATGCATGTCGCGATGCGAGGTTTCATGAAATTTCTATCACAGAATCAGATACCACACACGTTGTCACTGTGTTTAAGAAACAGCTGTTATTCTGTCACAGGAAGGAGAGACCGATGTACCAGTACAAGTTCTCATTACTTTACAGGTACATTGCGTATTCGTATTTTCTTAATAAAAAAGATAAATTTTAAAAAGTAAACGAGTAAGAAGTGGCTGCGTGATAAAACGTTTTCAAATGTAAAGATTTTACAGAAACTGGCTTAATATGAACCTGATAATCATGAAAACTATTTACTATGGTTGAGACCTTTTTGCGAATACTCCTAAGTAAATTTCTAAATAGTGAAGGACGCGATACGTATGAGGATGGAGTTCAGGTAAGCAACGATTAGGAGACCTGGCAACACACAGGAGGAATGCAGAAGCCGTAGGATTACACTGGAAGGGTATCGTATACGGTCGTAGGTAATATAATATGTAGCAGAAATTCGATCTGTGAAGGTAACTCTACATACTAGTACCTCCCTGAACTGCAGAACTCGCTCACTATTTTCAATGAAGTAAATACATTATAATATTAGACTATACTAGTAGACTATTTATATTATTAGATAAATTTAGATATTCGAAATTTTTCAATTATCAGAAAAATTACGAAAATTCCGATTACACTACTAATTTTTTTAGTAAAATAATTTTAGAGCAGACAATCATACAATAACAATTTTAGAGCAGACAATCATACAATAATAATTTTAGAGCAGACAATCATACAATAAACATTAGAAAATCCGAACATTCGGATCTGTATTAAAATTCCACGGAGTCTGACATCCGGCTAGAATTTTACAATTTTTTTCAAATTTATTATCCCTTTTTTAGGCCGTGGGGCCAAAAATTTTAAAATTTCTAAAACTGTACACTATATTCAGATTTTGGTTAAACGTCTTTTAAATTCGAGACTCCACATAAATTTTTGCAGTGTTATTAAAATTTTAACGAACTTTTGGGCCCTGGCGTCCAAAAATTTTGAAATTTCCAAACCCCAACACTAAATTCAGATTTTAGTTAAAATTCTCTTTAATTTGATACCCAATATTATTTTTTGCGATTTCATCAAAATTTTCATCCACTTTTTGAAACCAAAATTTTAAAAATTTCAAAAATGAACACTATTTTTTAATAGATTCAGATTGTAGTTAACTTTCCCCTTAATTTTATACTCCACATCTACGGTTTTTTCGCTGTTTTTGCTCCGACACTTTTGTCTCCCGCTCCCCTATTTTTTCGTGGACCAATCTCAAAAACAAGACGATTCTGTAAAGTATAAATGTGTAGGCTACACGACTGCCAAGTTTTACGAAAATCGGTTGATGCGTTCAAAAGTTATCGTGAGACATACCCGATTGTTCAAATAGACAAGACAGATGACAACGGTCAAGTTAAAACTGAGAACAGTTAATATATATTTACAGTACAATGTTGTGTTCCTTCATTTGTGTGTTGCTCTGGGCTCCCTTCTGTGTTTTCTGCAACTTCGTTAACTGAATGTATGACATTCCAAAATACATGTCCTGCTGGGTTTGCTAAAACGTTAATGTGTCTAGTTTGAAGAGATCGGTGTAGAGAAAGAGAATGAATACGTATTTAAAGAACACGATATACTTTTCGTTGTCCTTCACTTCAAGCATTTGGCAGAACCACAAGACTGACATACATGTACTTATCGTCTAAAGGAAACGGGTTTGTGAAATCGTGAGTTCAAATGTACCGTATTGCGTCTTATGACCTCCAAATAGGAATTATATTTACAGTTTCACAACAGAGTTCCTTAAATATTCCGATACTTGCATATTGAGACTTCAAGTTTATAATATTCTCAAGCCTTCTAAAACTTCCCACAAACGGTATAGTCGTAATTTCTTTAATTGTAATTACCGTAAACTGTTGTAGTATTTTCAGTGTAATTAAAAGCCAATAGTATTAAAGAATGACGTATAGGCCTGGAAGAATTGATAGACGGAAAAATTATGAAGACAAACTGCCGCTGTAAAAACATCAAAGATAGAAATTACATAAATGTTTTGTTTTTATGTAATGTTTTTTTTTGTGCCACAAAAGTGAAAACATTGGCAGTAATCTCCAATAAAGACAACAATACGGAGAACAATCTCCAATGCCCAAGAACACCTACATATATTTGTGACTGTTAGAAGAGAAAGGACGAAATAAATACGAGACTGTGAGATTGCAAAGAGAGAATTATTAAAACGGAAAGATGCGACGCAGCGAATCGACTTCACATGAGTAAGTATTGCGGAAAAATACACAATTAACGGGGAATGACGGAAAACGGGGAGAAGCAATCAGAAAACTCGTGCATGGACTTTGTTAATGCTGTCTCGACCGTTAGTTGTGGAGAGATTTCAATGTCGTTTCAGCTCCTCCCTTTTCGTGTGTTCATTACACCCCTTTTCATCCCTCGCTGTGTAGCAAAAAAACTTTGCCATGTGTGCTGTTCGCAACTGGGCAGTGCCTGTCACACGGCTTCCCACACCCGTTTACGTTTGATTTTTTGCACGGTATTTTGTGTGAACATGATGTCCCTCCTGTACTGAATCGGTTTAGCTGTCTTCTTCGACACGGTTTACGAACAGATTTTCAGATCAAGTGAGTGGTACCCTGTCCTTTATTATTCAGGACAAATTTTTAAGACTGTATAATATTCGTCCTCGTGTTCAATTCGCGTGTTTTTGAATCCGTTTGTTATCGTCTCTTCGTAGTCTTTCGCTTCTACGCCTCCGTCTTCAGTGCTTGAAGAGTACTGCCGCTTTGGTTCCGACTTTTGTTCAGCTGATCTTGTGAGAAAATAACCACACCAACGTGCGCCTAACACAGTCTACAACCTCACCAGTGTTCTTATCCGGTATCGCCTCTACTCTGGTATCGCTTATTTCCGTCACAATTTGTTTTTTGATTTTTCACACGTAAATCGTAACGTGACGCTACTCTAAGTCGTAGTAATAGTTGTTCTGTTCGGGTAAATACACGAAACAAAAAATCAGGAAATAAATTGAGCACCTAGAGGCCTTGTCACTAAAGTGAAATATGAAACTCGGGGAGCCTTAAAAGGAAACATTAAAACCTCCTGTTTTTAAAATGTTACGGGCGTGCAGTGTACAAAGTTTCACGCTCTTCCAAGACGTCAGTTAAACTTGTTTATATTTCTCGTATGTAAAAGAGACAGTGCTTCAAATGTCGGTGCAAAAACTTGTGAGATTTGGTTTAATCGTTATAGGCGTCATATGCCTGAAATTTATTTCAACTTAACATTCTGCTGGCTCACTACTTTGACGATCCTGTGTTGTTCAGCAATCATAAATCTGAACCATCAGTCGTAAGTAAAAGTAAAACTGGACTAGTCGAGAAAAGAAATAAGTTTCCCTGTGTGCGCGTGCGTGTGCGCGTGTGTGTGTGATATAGAGAGCGAGCGAGAGAGAGAGAGAGAGAGAGAGAGAGAGAGAGAGAGAGAGAGAGAGAGATCGCTAAAAGCCTATGCTGTTACGTCATTTTCTATATTTAATATGATTTTATTTTTTAAAGAATTCAAAGTTGGTTTGGGAATGCTTGCATCAAGGTATAGGCCTATGTTCTCGTTTATTTCCAAATTACGTACAGGACTGGAAATATAAATTACTAATTTGTGGACGAAAATAGAATAGGGTAACTCTGTGTGACACGAGACGCTCGTAGTAGGCTGCGTTCCGTTCTGGACGTGAAACTTTTTTTAGTACCAATGTGAACGTGAACGTTTTAAAATGTCTTCTAATCTTTGTATATTTTGATGTTAAGTTATAGTAGGTGTATAGTATGGCCTTTCTAGAGCCCGGATCAGTTACTTTTTTCGATTTCCATTTTAGGACTGACAGAGTAGTGTGTGACAGGAGGCTACGCTGGCTTTATGTGAATAGATTTTGATTCACCAAATTTAGAACACCCGGCGGTACAACCATGTAGTTCGACTTGTAAGTCAACCGTCACATGCATGTGAGTACAGAAACCTGGATAGATTATCACACATTAACTCGGTGACTGGGGACCTCTACACTCGAAAGGGTAGGCAGAGGGAAACCTACTCTCAAAAGTTTAGTTCCTCAATTTGTGTCCAGATTTGAATCTTTTTTTCACATTCTCTGCTTCTTCCTTTCTGCTTACGCTGGCAATATCACATTGTCAGCAGCGAAAGACGGTACAATATTGTTCTCAAACTCAGGAACGACCGTGGTAACAGGTAAAATATTGGTCCCGTTGGGAAAAATCCTCTATATTTATATAATATGGAGCCTCCGTTTGTAATTTTTATTGTACAATAATGTATTGTTTTAATTTTTTTTCATGTTAAGCAATAATTATGTACTGTGTAATACTGTACAATAATAATAATAATAATAATAATAATTATTATTATTATCAACCACCTGATTATAACTCTATAATTTGTACAATTACTTTTTTGATATAGTGTGAAATTAGTATGCCCATTATTTTTCCTTTCTTGAGATTAACATGACGTTATATGCACGTGTAACAAGAATAATGGGAGCAGTGAGAGAGGGTGATAGGTGGAAAATTAGAAATAATGTAGAGTAGTACAATTTATAAAAATACTGAAGTCATAGTACGCTTAATCAAATACCATGGTCTTTCGTGGTTGGATCACATCAACGAATGTCGTATGAAAGGCCAGTGAATAATATTTTTCAGAGAAGAATGGATTGTAAAAGAAATGAAGGAAAATCGAGAAGAAGAAGATGGTTGAAGGACGTGGAAGAAGATTTGAAGAAGATGAGAATTGGAAATTGGTGGAACAGAGTGGAGGGCAGAAAAGGATGGAGGCGAATTATACGACAAACCAGGATCCACGAAGAACGGTAGCTCTGGAGAGAGTGTAAAAACCTTATAGGCATACTCAGTTACGTCGGAAAACTCTTTGGAACCATTCGGAGTGAAGCATTAACTATAGGAGTACTATTGAGGAGGAAATGCAAGAAACGCTTGTCAGATGTAATAAATTAAAGTGTTTTTGTTATTATAATCTATGTTTGCTTCCAAGTG
Organism: Magicicada septendecula; assembly: GCA_034769895.1. Taxonomy (NCBI): domain Eukaryota; kingdom Metazoa; phylum Arthropoda; class Insecta; order Hemiptera; family Cicadidae; genus Magicicada; species Magicicada septendecula. The sequence goes on along the minus strand of CM068372.1, from coordinate 283,320,676 downwards.
TAGCGTACGTGTACATTAAAAATTATTTAAACGTTGACAACAGCCGCACATAGGCTAATTCAACAACAGACAAGGTTAGTTGTCAAGAAGTGTAGTTGTTAGCCGAGTGTGTGCGTGATAATGTTTCCGTGAGCGCGTTTATGTGCTTTACAAATGTTTCTTGTTGTTAAACGTCTTAATTTGCCTAATTCAGAATGCCGTGACCAATCGAGTCGGCGAGTAATTGATTCTCCGTGTTACTAACAAGTCACTGAGGTATGGTCACTTTAATTATATGTAAATGTACGAGATTTTATCGTGCTTTTATTCGGCTTTGCACACTCGCAGCCAGTTCCTTGTTTGACGTATTGCCGAGACCACGTGGTTATTTACTCTTCCGGCTTATTGTTTAGCCGATTCTCATTGTTTCCCTTTTCGCTGTCAGGCACAGACACGTTCGGATTGTAGGATGGCTGCTAGTATGAACTTGTCACCGGAACAGGAAAGGTGGTTGCCGGACGACATACAGTGAAAAAAAGCATTTATAGTCTAGTAATTTTTGTGATGGGTAGAAATACGAAAGCAATGGTGACCACGTTTTGTAACCTGTCACTCGAGTAGACATTTAGGATGATCTTGACCTGCGACAACTGCGACCTGTATTATAAAACAGTTTCATCGGGCTTGGTTATACCGCCGACCCGATTCGATGCTACAGATAAAATACACTGCAGCCCGCACACGTGTAGTAGTCCCGCCAAAATTAACAGTTTAGCGAACATTTAAAAAACGTGTCCTTTATCGAACGCTGATACTGGTTTAAGAAATAGACTCATCGCTAATTTTTTAGATCTTCTTACGCGTCAATCCGAATTGGTATGTGTCGTGTTTTGTTGTTGTCCTTCTAATCGTCTGTCCACTTTGCTTGTCACTTTCTGTCTACCCAGCTGATCAACGTCCGTCCACCCTACTGATCACACCCGTATTCTTTCAAACCCATTTCCCTAACCGCTTGAGCCAATTCCTCTATCTCGGCGTTCTTTCATCAACAGTGTCTTATAATATCATACTCATAGCTATTATCCTAACATCATATTATGTCGTACCTCTTATCCTAATTAATTGTCATCGACATGTGATTTTACTGGGGGCTTTTGCACTTTCCTTCTTCACAGAATCTGCGATTCCCAAATATTTGGATTCACATCAAAGTCGCGATGTGAAAGGTTAAATAGAAAATTTAATAAGTTCGCTTCCCCACAGAGGAGTATTGATAATCCCTACAGAGAATGATAAATGACCAATGGATGGCTAGATTATCAAGGAGAGCTTTATCAATTGAAAGTACCTTATCAGGAAGGGAATTACTGAACAGTCACTCTTCCGAACAGTTGTAAAGAAAATTGGGATTAATGTTATAAGTTAGCGAACAAGAAAATTAAATATATTAATTATAATTTAGGCTCTATTAAATTCAGTGAAACCCGCTAAATGAAAATCTCTGAAAACACTGAGAACAAGACACCTCTTAGTTGTGTCCTTTAACCACCCCTATCGCACAGTACCCATCCGATCAGTAACTAAAAGTTTTCAGCTAGTTCTGTAACAGCAGGTTTTGCATACAACAAATTTTATTGTGAAATATGTCAAACTGCGTTTTGCACACAGACTAAAATTTTCTTAGCTCAAGGGACGAATTTACTTCAAGTCATTTTGCTGACGGTTATCTTTTTTGAAGGACACGAATACTACAACTCGTACGGTGTAAACGACAGTTTCTTAAATAAAAACAACTATAGCAATAGGTGTCGGGTTTTGAGCCTTGATGTTATGTAAACCGTACTGTCTCTTAACTCTGCGGATTATTTGATAAGAAATGTTAAGAATTTGCGATCAGCGTGCGTGCCGACGATTGTAACGTCAGTTTGCGTGTGTTTCAATACAAGACGGTCGTGTGCCTGTCGTGGCTGAGAGAAGATACTTATCAGGTGATGAGTGATAAGACTGCACTTGATAATTTCAGTGTTTCGACACGCTCGTACGCTCACACACATTTGTCAAGGACGTAAACACTATTATTAAACTCGCCAATCGCCAGTACGTGCGTGTTTTCATAGTCGAGACACTGTTTACTTGATACGTGGCAAATGAGTTGCATTTTTTCCTCTTGAAGCGTAGGTACCCTTCTCTTCCCTCCTTTTCGTTATGTTTAGTTTCAGTAACTCATTTCCAGATTCCCTCCTTTCCTCCAGAATACTTAGAATCGTACTCTTCCATGTTTCCCTCGGGTTTCCTCTTCGTTTCTTCCCTGTAGGTCTTCCGTCTCAGATCTTCTTTATTTTCTTCCAGAACGCACTAGGTGTCCGAAACACATCACATTTTATCGTCTAGCACTTTTTCTGCTAGCCCCCCCCCCATTTATTTCCTTGTGTTCATCTCATTGCTCAGACTTTCTAAAGTATTCATTTCAGCCCCCCAGCTTTCCTTCCGTTAAGACCCGATTCTCCTCCCATATATAGCAATTCAAGTAGTTACATCGATCGATATCTTAGTTTTGGTGGTTATCTCATTGAGAAATCAGAATTTCTCCTAATTTCCAACAGCACAGTACATACTGTTTTTAATAGCTGCCTGTACTTTCCTACTCAGCTTACAACTTACGTATATTCCTTCTGCCGTTAATTAGGCCTGTAGCCTACTCTCCGAGTATTTGTGCTCATTAATTTGTGTTACATGCATTTACGGCCTAGTACAGCATGTTCCGTATTCCGCCGCGGAATATTTTAAAGTCACGTGATGATCTGCTGGTGTTTTCTTCAATTCCTGTCGTACGTCCCAGTTTCAGCTGTTTTAAGTGTAGACACGTGTATGTAAAATATGTCTCCTCGAAATGTATGACCTGTGATAGCGTTTTTGGTTTTCCTCTCACCGACAACTTTACGGAAATAGTGTTATCAGTATACAGTCTTCTTATCTTCCCAGAGACAGCTGTAATAAAACGGCGATCCAATAAAACTGTTACCAAGATACTGGAAGCTTGCAGTTCGCGTTAATAAACATAACTGCTTACGGGTGGTAATTACGAAATACCTCGTTTGGAGATTAGTTCCACGTCATTTTAAGTGTGGTTGGCCTCTTTGAAGACTCATTGACATGCACTGTCCTACACTGCTGTGTGTGTGTGTGTGTGTGTGTGTGTGTGTGTGTGTGTGTGTGTGTGTGTGTGTGTGTGTGTGTGTGTGTGTGTGTGTGTGTGTGTGTGTGTGTGTGTGTGTGTGTGTGTGTGTGTGTGTGTGTGTGTGTGTGTGTGTGTGTGAACATTCTTCCCAATCTACTACAAGATAATTAATTTTATTTTTCCTTATGCTTAGTTACTTTATTGGAAAAGTAAAGTCTGTCCTCATTTTTGCTTAAAAAATCTTAAGCGATTACAGAATCGTGAGTGTAACGTGTGTACGGTAAAACCGCGTCATATTTAGTTTTCTTTCACAACCTATATACAGATAATACTTTATTTTATTGGCTTGACTCATTATGAAAACCTCAGGCCTACTATAAACCATAACAGATGTAAAGGCTAAACTGCTACAGGGAATTAATTGAAAAAGAATAAATAAATATTTAAGACAGAAGCTTGTAAGCTTGTATCCTTTTTTGCCAGCAATGTGCAGTTATTTAGACTGACACACATAGGCACCACACAAACTTTAATAATCACGTTCATGTAACCATTTTAAGAATAGTAATGAACGTTTTCTTCTTATGCAAACACAGCACATAAAACTACGTAATTACTTGTAATAATTAAAAGTTATGTTTAAAAAAAATGTCATTAGCTATCCGTATTCCATGTTACATCCGAAGGTCTATAAATGTAAAGTTAAGAAGAAGAAATTTTGATCCTAAGAAAGGGGTATGGAAGAATTAATTATCAACGTTGCATTACTAATGACCGTTAGGACGAGTGAAAGTCAGAGAGAAAAATTAATTCCAGAAGGATTTCAAGTACTTGAAATAAAAATTCTCGATTATAATAGAATCGTAAAAACCTCTTGGTTTATAAAATCTAACAGAGGAAATGTTTTCTTCAGAGAACAGCAGTCAACAACGTTTGCCCTTGGCGTTGCGTAGGGGAGAAGCGATGCAGCCGCCAACAGTTCAGGGAAACATTCGTTAGCGAGTAAATAACATTTTAAGAGAGAAAAAGAATTTTTATGTTGACGTAATAGTGTAATATATTGTAATAATTTGTAATATTTTACACAGTCATTAATCACGCTAATATTATTATTATTATTATTATTATTTTATAATTCTCTTGTTACAATAATTTGATGCTGCATGACGCGTATTCGATTAATAATTACGTGATTCATACGTAATAGTCAGTCTCCTGTGTATTTTGTACTTGCAAGAGGGAAACCCGATGAATGCTGAGCAATGTTGGAAGCGTATCGTTCGTTGTAGTTTGTTTCGCTCTCTGCTTTCAGTCATGCTCATCATATTGTTTGTAAGACGGTAAGACGGAGGCACAATGAGAGTGGAAGACAGAACAAGCAGAGAAAGAGATGGTGCGTGAGAGAGAGAGAGAGAGAGAGAGAGAGAGAGAGGAGGGATAGAAAGGCACAGACAGGTACATAGACAGACACTCAGAATTTATTTCTATAAAAAACAACCATTTGCCATCATCTAAGAGTTACAGTGTCAGCATTTTAGTGGCATGTCAGACCCAAAAAGACATCCTCCGGAAGCATTATAAGATACACTTCCAATTTACGTACATATCGCAAAGATAACAAAGTAGTGTGTCACTTTGTACGAGTCAGATCACAGAGTAGTCAACGAATCGCAGAATACTAAATGTAATACTCTCTCTCTCTCTCTCTACTATTCTACAATGTAGAATAGGCAGCGGGAGTATTCAGGCGAGAGAATGAAAAGCAAACGGATTAGAAAAACTATGAGTACGGATCAGTACATAATGATAAATGGGAAATTATAAAAGGACAAGTGACATGGTACAGGTATGTCTTTAAAATCGATTACAAGAAGTGTCCACACGATTTCGAACCGACATAACTGAAGAGAATACCCTTTTAATATGGAGGTTGCCTTCTTTGTCTCCTGTAATATGGAAGGACAAGGATAAAAGAGAAAAGAGGTTATTAGGCACCGGAAGCCCAAAATAATGATCAGAACACTGTGAAAACGGAGGGAAGGAGGGAGGGAGGGAGAGAGAGAGAGAGTATTACATTTAGTATTCTGCGATTCGTTGACTACTCTGTGATCTGACTCGTACAAAGTGACACACTACTTTGTTATCTTTGCGATATGTACGTAAATTGGAAGTGTATCTTATAATGCTTCCGGAGGATGTCTTTTTGGGTCTGACATGCCACTAAAATGCTGACACTGTAACTCTTAGATGATGGCAAATGGTTGTTTTTTATAGAAATAAATTCTGAGTGTCTGTCTATGTACCTGTCTGTGCCTTTCTATCCCTCCTCTCTCTCTCTCTCTCTCTCTCTCTCTCTCTCTCACGCACCATCTCTTTCTCTGCTTGTTCTGTCTTCCACTCTCATTGTGCCTCCGTCTTACCGTCTTACAAACAATATGATGAGCATGACTGAAAGCAGAGAGCGAAACAAACTACAACGAACGATACGCTTCCAACATTGCTCAGCATTCATCGGGTTTCCCTCTTGCAAGTACAAAATACACAGGAGACTGACTATTACGTATGAATCACGTAATTATTAATCGAATACGCGTCATGCAGCATCAAATTATTGTAACAAGAGAATTATAAAATAATAATAATAATAATAATATTAGCGTGATTAATGACTGTGTAAAATATTACAAATTATTACAATATATTACACTATTACGTCAACATAAAAATTCTTTTTCTCTCTTAAAATGTTATTTACTCGCTAACGAATGTTTCCCTGAACTGTTGGCGGCTGCATCGCTTCTCCCCTACGCAACGCCAAGGGCAAACGTTGTTGACTGCTGTTCTCTGAAGAAAACATTTCCTCTGTTAGATTTTATAAACCCGCCACGAGTGGCGACGATTTGTGGTGTTGGAGCTTGCACACGGGCCACTTACAGTCGCGCCACAGCAGTGTTCAGAGTAGTGTTGTGAAGCGTATACTAACACTGTAATTTCTATAAAACTTTTGGAGCTTTCTTACTATTTGTTTTTAAATTTTGTAAGACTTTCTTGTTTCTAAAAACTATTTAAAACTTAACTATGATGTCGGATTTCGATTCTGATCGATTTATAATTGAAGTGGAACAGAGACCGGCAATTTGGGACCCGAGATGCAATGAATATTCGAACAAAAGGGAGAGCATGGGAACAGCTCTGTTATATTTTTGTATCAGGCTTCAGTGAAATCGACAGCCTGATGAAAAATAAATCAGGTATGTTTCTAATCAGTACTGTAGTAAAGTATGTAATAGCAGTAATAATAATAAAGTAGGCCTACTGCACTAAACTAAAGTGTAAACTTCATAAAACAACTAAAGTCATAAATGCCTAAAGTTGGTAGACGTTATATTGTGTAATTATATTATGACATAAATGTAGGTGTATGTAATAGAATAGAAACAAAATACATATAGGCCCTACAAGGTCTACGAAGTGCAGTATTTGACTAATGTCTAAGTTTGTATACTGCGAGAACTTATGCAATCCGAAAAAAACTTCGTATCAGACAAGGTTTCTCTGAAAAAGGTCAATATATCATTCTGTCTTGCCATGGTACTGATCCTTCTTGTGTACAAAAGAATTCGGAAGGAAGAACTTCCTCGTCAGAGTCCATGATGAAACTGATGTAAATACTAAATGAAACAATGTTTTATCACTGAGCAAATGGAGAGTGGCGCGTCTCTGAAGCGAACCCTTGCACACGAGCCACTGGTACTTGGCGCGACTGAGTGGCGCCACAGAGTGGCCCGTGTGTCAGCAGCCATCTGTAAGTGGTTCACAGTTTCTTCATGCGTGTGACTCATTGGATTTACGTTTTTCGTTTGACGTTACGTTTCCGATGTACTCTTGCATGTGAGTACACAAAGAATATTGATCGCCCACGCTGTCGCCTGCTCTCGCTTGTCAATATTATTTTCTGTTAAAATTAAAATGTTTTTCTGATTGTGAGCGAATTTGCAAAGACGTCAAGCGTAATGGTTGGTAAGACCTTTTTTAAACGTCATAGATACTTATTTATTAGGAAAGATGATTATGTTCATACCTCTAAAATCTGACCATAAAGAAAGAGCGAAATATAAGTTAATGATAAAGTCTGTTTCTGAGAAGCGGTTGGTAATAAATTTAGACTTGTAATACTTTATTTAAGAACATTAACGTCTCTTGCCTTTTTTAAAATTCGTTATCAACATCTGCGTAAATTCAGGGGGTTGTTTTACTTGCAAGCCGCTTTCACTTTAGTCGCGACCTTTTAAACTTCCACCACCACCACCGCAGCCACCATAGACTAAACTTTCTCTTGTTGGCGCTTGTGATTTCAGTGTACAGTTAAGTCGACAGGTGAAGCGACTTTCACGATCGTCATCTACTGGACAGAAAGCTAAGCACGATGTAACGTCATTACAACTTTTCTATTAACAGTTGATTGTTATTACTGCTGCACACCTCAGTTGTCCCGTTGTTGTTTAAGCCGACCGACCGACATTCGTGCTACCGAAACTGTTAGTGATAAATACTGATATATATACTAAATTGGAAACCGGTCATGATTGGGCGACGTGTCAGTATCTCACAGTAGTATTCGCCAAACGAGATTTCTGCCATAATTGGAATTCTAGATAAGTTGAAATTACCCAGTTGTCATCTGTACGGCGAAAAGTTTTAGGCACAACGTAACACAGGACACGCTACTTCAGTCACGAGGAATGATGCCATTTACTTCGCACTTCCTGATTTTTCGCCAGACCTCTAGTCTAATGTGTATGTTACATCTTGTCTCTTTGAAATCTATTCTTTGTCATTTCCATGTTTTCTTTGTTTGGTCTTTTCCGTGTTTTACCCTTGCCTCCCAGTAATATCTAACATGATGCCTCCCAGTAATATCTAACATGATCACCGCCTTATTTGTAGTTTCTCTTTTCTAGTACAGTAATTTGTTCGACTCCTAGATCTCTTCTTGTTGCATCATTTCGTATTCCATCTCCTGTAGTTATTTCTGTTATCCGTTTTAGACACTTAAACACCATCGTCTATAATTTTGTTGTATAGTACAGAACCGCCACCCACATTCAAAGTAATATTGTGCATATTGTACAATATTGTTACGACACAAAAAGCCACCCCAATACCAGGGAAAAAACTATGAATCAACTATATTAAATGAATGAAAATAAAATGACTATGACGAGACAAATGACTATGACCCAACCCAAGTGATTGACCCAATAAAATGAAATAAAATGAGAAGGTAAATGAAAGGGAAACAAACAAAAAATAAATGAAATAAAATGAGAAGATAAAAAAAAGACAAACAAATGATAAAGAAAAGGAAATGAGAAATATTAAACTCAAATGATAATGAAAAAGAATCAAATAAATAATAAATGTAAATGATAATTATTAAAATCAAATAAAGTAAAGACAACTAAAGTACACTAACCAAAGAAATAGAGATTAAATGTTGTGAATAACTCTATAATGATATGAAACTTGTTAACAGTATAACTAACAATTATGAATAAAGTAATAAAAAAAAACCCAGAAGTGAGAGATAGGTAGGGAGTGAACATAATGAAGTGAGAAAAGAGAAATTAATATTAGGGAATACCCACTAGTAACACTCAAATACCATAAAAAAGTGCAAAGTGCCAGTGTAAACCCGAAATAAATATAAAACCCTACAGATGAGTATAGACACCTAAAAACCAGTGATAAACACTACAGTTTAATGGTGAAAAGTGCCAGAGAGTAAGAATATTATTGTTGTTAGAATTAAGAGTGATTGTAGATTAGAAATACATTGGTATTCAGGGTAAAAATCCCATGGTGATTCAAAATATTAGTGTTACCATGGTTAGGTAAACAAAGAAAATATATAGTAAGGAATATAAATGCAAAATAAGTAAAATATCCTATGTTCAAAGGGATAATTAGTAAGATAAAATAAATGGTGTGATAATGTTAGTCACCAAAATAGTTAAGTATAAACAGAATATAAACAAGATTAGCATAGTAACTGTTAAAAGATTTGATCAATTAGGTTTATGAGAAGGAATATGGCTGAAAAGAGTATACAGACCATAAACCTAGATTTTATGTTATGTTTTATAAGTAATAGTAAATAATAGACAAGTTATAAAAAATGGCAGTGTAGATAAGTAAGGAGATAAATTCTTACAAACCTAATAATACTGGAAAAGCAATTAGAAAATAATAGACAAGCAATGATTTTGTAAAGTAATGAGAACATACAATTATTATAAAACAACCCAAATCAATTCAAAAAGTAAACAAGTCATAAGTGACACTAAGCAAAACCTATGTAAAGGTAAACTAATCTTTAATTTGTATAAAATAAGAAAATATAGCCAATTACTATTTAGGCCTATAAAATGCCTAACTGTATAAATCCAAAATCAACCAATTGTAAGAAATTAACTATTGTATAAGAAAATCCAGGGCAAGTAACTAGTTAAGTACAAGTAGTGAATCATATTAAGATGTAAAAGTTAAATTAAGAACATAAAATAAAAAAGAAATTTAATTACATAATATTAACATTATTGTCAAAACATTAATACATAAACAAACCCAGCTTTGTGGGATGTCAAAATGATCTTTGAAAGAAAATATAAACAGTTGTGATAATATCTCATACATAGATAAGAAGACAGAAGAATAATAGCAATCAGATCAGAAGATATTTAGTCATTTTGAATAAAAATTCAAATATCATAACAACAGACTTAAATTATGAACAGCCAATGAGAGACAGACAGTTGCCATAACAACCAAACGTTATTTATTATTATTCCGTTAAAAACTGTTAGTTCATTATTGAAGCTCAAGACGAATAGACGCCAACCCGTAATCGACTCAATTTTAATTTAAAGCAGTAAAAAAGTAATCAAAATTTATAACATGAAGAAACAAGAAGTCTGATGAGGAACTAGTCCATCCAACAGAGGCCAAAGACCAGATTATTAAATTCCAAATTAATAATTTAGACCAACTTATCCGAAAAAGACGCCAGGCGTAATTAAATTCATAAATGATGGAAGATTGATGACCAAAAAGGACACAACCTATTTCAAACTGAATAACTCTTTACCCTAATTCAACAGATTTGATAAGTATTGCTGAATTACCCGAATTTATGAAATAAATTCTTATTAACTTTTTCTCACAACACAATTAACTCTCACTACGAACTGATAATCAAATTTCATTCAAGGATTAATTAAAAATAAAACACAAAACTTGTATGAAACCAGAAAATAACCTGGATAAAAATTACTAACTTTTAACACACACTTTTTAAAACTTCAGGAACGAATTGTAATTAAACCTTATAGTATATAAGTACCATCAATGTAAGGTAGTGTACTTTATTGTAATCATTGTTAATATTTTTTCGTAACCAAAAGAACCCAGAATTATTGAACGAAATTAAAATAAACTTTTGTTGACGCCATGTCTAACTAAAATCGTTCTGAATCAGCGTTCGCTAACCTTGGGAATTAATTGTCTTTTTATTGCCGGAGCAACTTTGTTTAATATCCAGATATAATTTTGTATAATATTGAATAATAACTAATTACAAGTTAATAAACTAGAACAGAGTTGTAACCACCGTTCTTTATTTCATAGTAAATTGTATTATATGATTTGTGTACATTAGCGATGAGCGAAGGTGACGGTAAGCGCTAGACGTCGGAAACTCGGCGAACTACCAGCGAGATTAATAAACCCGCAAGTGGGGGGAGTAATTTGAATCCACCATACCGTCTAGAACGACCGCTCAATAGTCCTATTTTTTAATTGTTTTCAGTTTAAATAATTTGGCGCCACCCGGGATTTACAATCACATATTAAAGGACAGGTAAGGTTCACACCCGCGAGTACTGGTAATTCGTGAGATCGCGACGGATATCGTCAGCATAAACGTAAAGTAACGACTACGACGTGTGAGGCGAACACACGAAACACACTTTTACAGTACAACATAATAAGCTACTCGTTACAAATTGACGTCCACAACGTGTGGCTCTAAGGAACGCAAGGATCGACTCGTTACAAATTGACGCAACAACGTGTGGCTTAAAAGAGGCATACACAACAAAACGTTACAATATACTGTATATTAAGTGATACTGTGATTGATATTACTAAAAATATTTGTCATAAAAGTAATACATAGGTAGATTACTATATAATAAATACGCAGGTTATGTTACTCAAGTGAATTTACATTATCCACAATTGATGTATAGGCCCTAACTTATGTATACTGGTGGACACTATTTATAGAATATACACGAATGTTCTGTATCAATGTTTTCAACATAAAAGAATGTACAATACATTAATAGGTGAACGTAGTATATTCTAAAAGATTCTAGATAAGAAATGATCTCGTTTATACTAGAAGGTTGCCGATACTCAAATGACGCATGCTTGAGAATTTCGTCATTCCCAACTATAGCCTATACGTAAAAAAAGACAGTAAAAGTCAGTTTTTATTCAGAGTTCAGTTAGTTGAGTTACAGGTGAGTGCATGTGTGTTAATATCTGATACCACATTTGTGGATCAAAATTATATTTGTGTGTTATATTTTTGTTTGTATAAATTACGGTTTGTTTGTTATTTGTTGTGTTAATATTTGATATCACATTTGTGGATCGAAATTGCAATTTCGTAATTTGTATATTGCAATGTTTGTGTACACTCACTTACAATCATAGTATGGTGCGATGGTTTCAATATGCCCTAGTGGCTGACGAGTTTGAGATGCAATTTCGTGGTCCGTGGAAGGTTTACCAGCCGCCATCGTGAGGCTAAATGGGTAGCTATAATACAGAGGAGAAGTTCATAATTACACGCCAGACGTGGTACTCGTACCTTCGAAAAGGTCGTTTAACAAACGTGACCCTGTATTCAGCTGTAGTGCTAGAATATAATTAATGTTTACAAAACTGTTTAAAGTAATCGTCGATGCAAGAGCGTAACAGTGTCGGAACAGAATGTCATAAGTGCGATCGGCTTCATGATTTTGGAAGGCTGCTCCAGTACGAAAGTACAGTTCTCGTACAACTTTAACATTGCTTGTATTTCATGCAGTTAGCAGTATACACCGTACACAAACTCGTATATATAATTGAATTATAAAATTAATTTAGTCGCAGTGATATATATATTTTCGGCATTCTCCTGAAACATTATGTTTAAAAACATATTCCTCAGGCTTTCACGGCCGGTGTCAGTTGTATGATTCAAGTTATCCGGGCTGTTTGGCGGTGGTCCATGGTTTATTACCAAACCAAACGTTTCAACAGCTCCAACGGCTGCCATCATCAGTGGAATTTAAAAAAAAATACTGAACGTAGGGTGTTCACGTCAGGCCCACAGTACTGTGGTAAAGGCTGACGTGAACACCCTACGTTCAGGATTTTTTTAAAAATTCCAATGATGATGGCAGCCATTGGAGCTGTTGAAACGTTTGGTTTGGTACTAAACCATGGACCACGGCCAAACAGCTCGGATAACTTGAATCATACAAATTATGTTTAAAAGTTTCTAATTTCTCAATTTCGTTGTGGTCGACCGTCCTAGCTTCCGTCCCGTACCGATGAGACTGAAAACAGCAATGTATCGGCCGAATTCTGACTGGTAATGCACAGTATTTTGCTTATCTTTTTGAAAGTAATCCGAGACGTTTCTGTTCTTGTATAAGTTTGAGGGATTAGAAATGCCAATGCCAACAGAATTATACATTTGTTCTCAATCCTGTTAGAGCTGTTTTTATGACAACACGTAGCCTACATGTTAGATTTTATTTCGAATTTTGTCAAAAACGGTTAGACATAATATTTTAATAGTGACTCTACGTCTAGCGTAAAAATAGCGAAGCGTTAGAGTTGTTTGTACAGTGTCTTGATACAAACAACTAAATCCATACGTAGATAAGGACTAATTTCAGTACTAATCAAACGGAAACTAATTTTTTAACGGAAATGGAGAAATTTACAATTAGTAAAGAAATGTCTAAACGCGAGAATGAAATTAGTTTGTACATAGGAAACTTGGAATTAAAGGATTTTATTTTAGTTAACCTTTGTTGCAAATTGAGCTGAAGCCTAGATTCGAGCACCAACTTTCTTATTAAGCTACTAAATTACCGAAAGTTAACAATCACCTGTGTTTCTTTTTTGTAATAAATAATAATATTAATTAAATGATATTTAAATACTTAAATTAAATAATATAATTAAAATAATATTAATTACGAGCTCTCGGTTGTTTCTTTCCAAACAAGCACAAAGCTTGAACAGCGTCACTATTTGGCCGCTGGATCGATACACAAATGTAATTACAGACGAGTTACACGTACATGACGCGCATTTCTGTCTAGGAAGTTAGACGTTTCCACGCGTCATTTTCATACCCAACGTATTCCTTATTGATTAACAATTGTGCTGTAGCTAATAACTCTATTAGTCGAAGACCGGTATTCGTTAATTTGCTTGAATCGAATCGATAAAATATTGGTTCTCTACAACACAACTCGTTTCTTGACCGGGCGCGTACAGTTAAATTATATGGTAAACGTTTGCACGAATTGTAAATGTAGGCCTATACCACGATAAGCAGTTGAAACAAGTTTGTTTGTTTATTAAATAATCGTCAAGCAGTAGTATTTGTATCTTTGAACGAGTTTGTTCGACCAGGCCACGAAGTGAGGGAACAGAAACAAGGCTGGACCATAAAACCGTGTTTGTATACAGAAACGAACTTCTGTAAATAAACACCGAAACGTCGCCTTGAAGGCAGTGTTATCACTACAATTCTTTGTAGGCCGAATTAGTGAAGTTCAAAGATCTGGCTTCGACAATGAAAACTAGGTATAATCTGTAAAATGTATTTTGCTTCAGTATAATATATGTTAATGTTTCGACAGTTGTACTTAATTTACTGGTTTCTGAAGAACCACGACATCAATTAGTCTACTAACACTGAAAATAACGTAATTATAATTGTGTATATGGATAGAATATGAACACATTATACTGACACAGTAATTTTAAATTACTTTTCAAATATATTTTAGTGTTTATCTTACAATTGTTTTGCAGAATTATCATGCACTCTCAAATGATATTTATTAATGAATGATTTATGTTGTCTTTTGTAATGTCTGCTCACTCGATCAGCCCTTTTACCAAATATATATTGTAAATTTTAAATGTTCAGATTTTTATTTATTTTTAGTAGTAATATACCTTAATTTTAAATAAATCTTAAAGTTTGCGTTTTATTTGAATTTGATTTTTAATTAGCGAGTATTGGTATTGTGTTCATATATGTTCAGATTTTATATCTATTCATTTGTTCCTTTTTGAGTAATTTTTATTTGTTTAAGTGACTCTATACCTCTTTTTTACCCTAAACATTCAAAATTTTCAATAAAACCGTCAAAGAGGCAATTCTGCAAACAAAAATTCCAACAACCGACATACAAATGATTATTCGTTAATATATAGCATTGTTTTTGATAATGCAAAATAAATATGTGAAACGTACGTAAGGCGTACAATAAAATACAGGCTACTTGCAGATGTACTTTCATATTATTGTCTAATATTGTAGTATTACTGCAAGATTCCAAACGCGTATATTGCACGGACAGGATAAAAAAATACATGAAAAGTTTTACTGCTTTTTCAGACAGCCACACTAGGTATTTGAATGTAACTACAAATGTATGTGGCCGCAGGCCTCCTAGGGAGTTTCAGAAGAACTTTGATTTTTCGCCATAACGGAACGTGCATGAGAGAACGTATTTTTTAACTGACACAGACTAAATTTTACAACACCATGGTTTATTCATTAGGCATATTATAGATTAATCACTTTTCTCACTAACACACCCACAGCGTGGTATGTCACACAGCATAGATAATTAGTTTCATCATTTAATTATAAAAACATTTTTTGTACAATTACACAAGGGTTTAAAAACTTTATTTACGCGTAAGGGAAAGGACGTTACATTTTAAAATATAATTTCAAATGTTAACTTTGTTCTGACACGTAATTGTTTTATGTCATATGTAGGCTTCGTGTAAGTGGTGAGGAACAACTTTCTGGAGAAACAAAGGATTTTCTATCACTATCATAAATGTCACAGAAGTAACTGCAATTCCTGACGTTGAATGTTTTGAATAAAAAATATAATATTTCGTACTTAAAAACATATTTTTGAACACTGAAGACATTCAAAATGAACACGTTTTCAGAGACAGCGGTGTTTCAGACAGTGTGTCCATTATTCTAACGAAACTGTGAAAGCTCCGAATTAATATTTCTTTTAACCACTATAACAGTATGATAAATTTACACAATTTGTAATTGTATACATATTGGAGTAATGTGATTAAAACAGAGGGATATTAATAAGGATATTTTTATCTGTTTCGTGTCAAAGTTGAGTAACTTTTATTCGGGTCAAGAAGGATTTTTCTTTTATTGCTGACGAGATTTTTAGATTCAATAAAGATCTCATAATTTAATTTAAGTAAGTAAGTAGGCCGATCATTAGCTTGGTAGCGTATAGGCAACAACCTTGGTAGCGTATAGGCAACAACTCAAAGTACAACGGAGATGTTAGAAGCTAGTAGCTTATACCATCCCCGGCTCTCCATTGAGCGGGAGGTCGACTGTTCTGAACTCTGACCGAGTCCCTGACGATGTAATGGTCAGTACCCTTGGGTGAGACACGTGCAGCTGTATCCCTCCGCGGGTTCCGGAAGATCTTCTACCAAGGATGTAACAGCAAAAAGAACATCCAACTCCACCGCTCAAGGCGGACGGAGGCGAAGCCGACAAATCAATACATCGGAGATGAACCCGAGTAAACTCGTGGTCACCGCCGAATGCCGGCCAGGGCGTACCGTGGTTGTGGGGCTCCCCGGCCCCTGAGGAGTTGATTTGGACGGGCCAGGACTAAACTGCTGACATGGCCCCCACCAACCACGGGTCGGCCGCCCCTACCATTGGCGGCGAAACTGTAGCGTACAGGCAGCAGTAAAATTGAAAAATGCGTTGATTGGCACCGGCACTTATGGCTTCAGGTTTTACCTTACCGTTACCTTAGCTCCTTCAAGCTGAGCGCGACTAAAATGGCATAGGTATTCAGTAATGTCTTCTTCCTGTCTGAACCTACTTCACATAACCAACTGAGATTTTCCTCGAAAGACTTTCATACTACTTTTCAGTCGGCCTTCACTATACACTGTATTTAAGTATACTTCAGTGTATTTCACCATACACCATTATATATTTCAGTCGGCCCTCAGGTAATTACTATACATCGTTTCTTCACTAAATGCTTTCTGCAACTTAAACCAGCATTTTTGTTACTCATTCCATCACTAAATTAAAGGTTCCCTATTTTAATAAATAAATACTCTGCATAGTAATAAAATTAGCCATATGTTGATTATATTATATATGATAAACTATTTTATTTTATTATAAACGAAATTAATTTAACGTGACTGGCGAACTAAATTAATCTCGGTTACTGCCGCCCAAATTCTCACTCGTATTTCTCACATTTAACCTAAACCTGTTGAGATTTTGAGTTTTTTTACACGGATTTCTGCCTTGTTGGTAACAGTTAAAAATAAACTAAAATGTCAGTACCAATACTACCGCCTCTAACACTGTCCTTTATCTGATGTAAAGCATACAGTGTTGCATTTGCACCTCGGAAAATACATTGTCCTGGTTTACAGTAATGTGTTCCGCCTTATTAGCGTCTCTGTTACCTTCTCTAGGGCTCAAAGCAATGGAGTAAATGAAGATCTTACAAGATCGTTCAGGCTTCTAACCTTCCAGACACTGACAACGAATAGGTACCGAAAAATCAGATGTTAATACTGATATGTAAAACTGGATGTTATCCTATGTGTATGCTATGCATATAGATACGAAGCTACCAGTGCGTTCAGTAAATTTTGTAAGTTTATATATTATTATTTGGCACAAACACACGACATTGAATTTACAATTTTGTATACAAGAAATATGAACAGTTCCGATAGCAACAGTCATTATCTCCAGTAGGTGTAGAGTCAACGTTAATTCACGTGAACGTAATCACTTCTAATGCGTTCCTTAAAGTAAGTTCAGTTGATGTAATCATTACTTTACAGTGTCATTTTATCAACTAAAAAGTAGGTGACATAGATTTCGTCCACTCTCTAAGTAACTACTACTTGTCGCTGCTAATAGTCTTTATTACACAGGAAACAGAACGTGCTAAATTGTGTCTAATGTTTATATTTATATTGCAATTTCTTTCGTCTCAGGAAAACTACAATTTCAAGATTTACTTCTAAAATTACGTATGACTTTACAAACGATAAATTTTATGAGGGTTATTTTCATATGTTATGAAAACCAAAAATCGTGCCATGGACATGTACTATGCCACAACGACTTCCTGGATCCTCCAGCGTGGTTGGAGACTTTTATGTTTCTCAGGCCTTTAAGTAAGATCGGGAGGTCGGAGAACCCCGCTGCTTATTAGTCCTTTAGTTAACCATAATTTTTATCAAAGCCGTATAATAGCTTTGTTCCTTTAATTATGTTATGTGACCAGTTGAGGAATAAAAAGGTTAGAATGCACACAAAACCACCTTTTTTGTAACTTATCTACTTCGTTTACGTATGTTCTATTTGGAGATGTTTTCATATTCTTACTAGCTCGTAGTTTCGTAAAGATAATTTAGTTTATATGTCTGTTTTTGCGTAAAGTGCGACATATTATGTGAGTGAATACATGCACTCGTAGGGTTCCATAGTTCGATAGGATAACCTTACTTACTGAAGTTGAAAATCGTATTTTCGACTTCATACCGCGTACTGTGTACAAAAGAGACGCTAATCAGAAGCACCTCTGAGTCAAAGAGACAATAGAAACTGACAAGGTCGCATTTTAGTATGGGGGAATATTCGGTGAGGATTTTAGTAGTGAAATCATGAATTCGTAACAATACCGTTTTCTATTTACGGTTTCTCTGACTGAAAATTTAACTGGTTTGTTCCTTGTTTAGGCAATGTTTTAACATTCTGAAGCTGTTACCACGTCACCGTCAGGGGTAAGTTTGAGGAGTAACAGCAGTGAGGTTAATGTTAGAGAAGGAAGTTTACAATACCCACAGTTGTTTCCACGACTCTCCTGCATAAACTTTAATTTACTACATAGTCTAATTTAGTAGCTAAAGCTTAACAACGTAGCAGTAACTTTGACAAAATTTATAAGCAAAATGGTGGTTTGAACAGATGCATATAAAAAAAACATTTTTGGAAATCTAATGTAGCAGCACATAGGCTACCATAAATCCAGAACATAAAAAGGTATTATAACAAACATTACGAAAACGTGTACGTATGGACACACACACACAGACCAAACGTTTAAAACAAAACAGATTAATACCTGAATAAATTCAAATCAATAAAAAAAAACAGGACGGAGTATTTAGAACACTTAAAATTGGAAATCCACAAACACAGCAAAAATATCCATCAAACCCTATCAAAACGCCTTACCGAACAAACCCTGTTCTTATCAAGAGACATCAGTAACGACCTAAGCACAAGTGCTTCATTAGACAACAGACCAAAATCAAAATAGACGACTATAAGCTCAAAGCGTGATGTTGTAAACATCTTTGATGTAAGATAACATAACTTTGCACTATTTAAAGACGGTACTGAATACTGAAGTATAATACTAAATAACAGAAATATAATACTAATTTAATAATAATATTTAAATAGTGCTACTATTAATAAATTATAATGTACTACCCATATAATTGTATGTAACAATTAGTATGGACTAACAGGCAACAGAATGTTCTGTACTTCATTGTGTAATGCATAGAGGGTCGGGAAAACGTGCACAAAACACACGCATATTTTCCTTTTAGAAGTAATCTCTAGTTTAACGGTTTAATCCGGCCAAAATGCAAAAAATAATTTCATATCATTACTCGTATTATGTTTAATATAATTTTATTATACCTGCTTATACCTTAATTTTATAAACAATATAAAATCTCGTTTGCAAATATAAAATATGACGTTCTTGACTGCGTTTCGCCATTTATACGTGCCTTCATCGTACTCTGCTTTAAGACCAAAGTAACATCCCATATTCTGAAAGAGGAACCATCTTCCTCTGTCGTCGTCTTTCATGTGGTTCCTCTTCTACTTTAGACATTCTATTTTTTGGCTATTCTTATAAGATAATCACATTATATTCATCATTTCTGTCCTATATTTCCGTAACGTACCCTGTACTGTCGACATGTTTTAATTATACGAAAACATATTTCTTAAATACATTTTTACTGTTTGCTGGGTTGAAGTCCACAATGCATACATAGTCCACAATAGATCAGCGCTTGTATCTGTATCACCGTTGTAGTATTATAAAAAAAGAAGTGAGTCTCTACAGTTCTTGTCTGCAAACAACAGGAACATAAGCAGTGTAACAACATATTCCTGGTGCCCAGATATTCCTACAAAGGGAAATATAAGTAAGGACGGTTTACTGGACGGCCGTATCTGATCCACATTTCTATTGATTAATAGTACAAAAACACGTACAACTGCCGATAAAATTTAATGTTTGGAGAGTTGGTAATACCCTGTTGTGATTTCTTGCTGGATCCTATTTACCCCGTACCACTGTCTACCTGAGTACCACTTTTTGTGCTAATTCAGATCCAGCCACAAGTTATCAGAATAAATGTGTGTGTGTGTGTGTGTGTGAAGGCGCGACGTTTCCATGCCTGAAATTATTGTTACCAACGCCATTTTAATGTCAGTTCCCAAATTTTATTTCGTGTTTCAAGTTATCGTCTGCTGTCTATGTTTCTATCGTCTACATGCTGTTGTCTTCAGGCTATCAGATTATTAAAGACAAACGTCCAGTAATTCGGTCTACACTTCGATAATAGCCCGAAAATAGTGTTTTATTCCTTCAGAGATATAGGAAAAATCAAGTAATTAATTAATATTATAAGGATAGCAATTTGTTGTATTCTTCGTCGCCTTCTTCTTCTTCTTTCTCATCTAGCCCTCCTTCTTCTCTCTTCCTCTTTTGTTCCCCTTCATGTCCCCATTTCACACTCCTTCTCTTTCTTCTCCTCCATGACGAAAATATAAACAGAACCTCGCTCATATGTAATTATAATTACAAACGTACAACCCTCATGAATGTTGGGTACACATAAAACTTTAATACATTTTAACATAATATGTTTATAAAGAACTGTAGATAATACTGAACGCGTAATTACAGTGCGGGTGTTGAGGATAAGTGTCATCCGAGTCAGCTACAATGGTAATGGTAAAGTATGGCGATATACACGACCTTGAATGCTGAGTGCCGATTTGATATGATGTTACGACCCTTTCATTTAACTGTCTTCTCGATACATCTACCAGAATATTATATATTTTGCAAATTACATTGGAGAAAGTACTGAAGTGCAACTGGTATTAACTTCATTACTCTTCCTCAGTCCGCACTACCGGCCGGCTCTGCAACTCGTCATAGGCCAGCGCACCTCATTGTTTCAGGAAACTTCACACAATATTATTTATATAACACGGCGCAACTTGCGTTGTATATATAAACACGCCAGCAAATTGACTGCGTAAAGTATGCTTAATGTAAATATTTTGTCGCCATCCGAAACCGGAAGACAGGCTTTCTAATAATAGTGTTGACTGCTGCATCCTTCTCTTTCTCTCTCCTCCCCCTCCCTGATTCTCTCCCTCTGCTTTGAAAAATTTATTTTAACCTGTCGTGACGCCAAGGTTGATGTCCCCCTTGACAACCCCGTAGCATCAGCGGTAATAAAGAGATTAATAAATTAATGCGTCGTAATTTAAATTATGGAAATGTAAAGATAAAAATCTCTTTTATCGAAGTTCGTGAGTTCAAATATTGTGAGGCTCGTGTACCAACAGAATTATCGCGACCAGTTTTTTATAGTAAATAATTAGGTATAATTACCACTGTAAGTTCTGAGGTAAAGTTTTCGTATTAAAAAAAAAATGAAATGTGTTACCAGAACGATTTGTGTTCCTAGTGAATTAAGTAATTAAACTGGCCCAGGATCGTACCCTTATTAATTATTTTTTAAATAATTTAATTTGTTAAGTAATTAATTTTTCTATAGTAAGTAGACCTAAAATATCACACACACATGCGCGCACCGCTTACGGGTGTGTGTGTGTGTGTGTGCGCGCGCGCGCGCGCGCGCGTAAATAGTAATAATAAATAAGTTATTTTGATTGACGCATTACGAACAAATTACGAAACTAATTTAAACAAACATCATAAACATAAAACATGAATTCCAGACACTAATACAACACGTTCCAGTGGCTTAAGTAGGAGCTCCTCCTGTGCGGGGTTGAGGATGAGACCAGCTTTGGGGGGGAGGAAGAGAGTAACTTGAAGATTGGACTCCTCTTTATTTTATTAATTTACAAATATTGTAATTCTTTTTATTTCTACAATCATTTTAACCAATATTTTAACATATATATCTAACCAAATAAATGTTGCTCAGAAATAAATCTACGTTAAGTGATTATTTTTAATTCTGCCGAAATTTCTAATAGCTCTGGGGAGGGGTATTGATCCTCTGATCCCCCGTAGTTACCTCACTGCGTACTGCCATACAAGGGCACCTTTGAGTATTTGGGGAAACCTGCGTATTTACAAACAAGAGCACAAAACAAATACAAATCAAAGCAGAACCCGAAGCAATGTTTAAAGCACTAAACATATGGAAACACCACAATAGAAAGCATCATCAAACCCATTTACTACTCCATAACCAACAAAGCTCCAGAATGACTAACCAAGCTAAGTACAAACTTAGCTTGTACAATGGACGGACATGCCTCACGATGGAGATACAGTCTGATGTTCAAAACAAGGCTTAGGAGCCGTTCAAGTATTGTGAAATCATTCAAAAGGGGGGGGAGGTCCAAGCTTCACTTACTTGCAAGGGAGTCGGCGGAATCCAGAGGAATTGCTTACATAAGACAGACAAACATGCGTGTGACACGAAACGATAATAAGTGAAAGAAGAATTAATTCTTAGTATAAAAATTCATTTGGCCTACGAAGTAACAAGAAATTTGGTAATTCTTACGTATGCACTGGGAGGTGGTGGTCGGACGTCTGATTATTTTGATTTCTTGCGGGAGGGGGGTCCATAATGGTAAAAAAATGTGCTTACGTAATACTTGGACGGTCCGTTATGTGAGTAAATACATCATGACTGATTATTTAAATAATATTAGTACTACTAGTTCTCTTTTCCATTACGATATAAGTTATCGCGTAAATAGGAAAACGCCAAGGTTTGTCATTCTGATGGTGATGGAAGGAAGAAGATGTTGACAATGGTGATGAGGACTCTGGACAGCGAAATATGTATTAATAAATTTACATCTGCTGAGTAAATTATATGTATTTTATTTTTTTTAATGAGAACATAACATGTGACAGAACACAGATACAACCCGCATTTGTTTCAATAACTTGTGTTGAAAGGAATTAACATACAATAGAAAGTACTAGCTCCTTCGTATATAAACCCATGTACTTATATATGTGAAACACACATACATGCACTCACAAGCTCAAATGTGTGCGCGTATATTGTAGAGTATTAAAGCGAACTTTCAGTTTAAAGAACACAAGTTTCGATCACTGCTGAGTCACTAAAATTAATCTAACCTATGACAGAACTAAAGATGTATAGGCTAAGTTGTTCTCAAACACAGACGTACAACTTCCACAATTTGCGTCTGTAGGCCTAATTGCGGATTCTATTGTACAGGTGGCCATAAATCGTTTATTTGGATATAATTATTTTTGTGGACATTTCAGCGTTTTATTGTCGAAGTTCGAAATTTATTGTAACAGTCAGAACCTGCATGCGGGCAATACAGAAATAATTTATTCACATACAATGAATGTTAATATTTGTAGAATGTTATAGTTATTTTTATATTCTTATTAATATAAGAATGTGTGAATAGTTATTATTATTGCTTATGTAATACACTCGCACCCCCCCCACACAACACGCATACACATACACTCATTATATGTATAGGGTTCTCTAAAAGTTATTTCTCTATTGCCCGCGTACAGATTCTGATGATGACCGTAAATTTAGTCGAAACGTTGAGACAAACGTTGTACAAATTGTGCCCAGTTAATGGTTGAATCTCACAAATCTTCGATCATCTATTACTTGACAGTCATCACTACACTAGGAAATCTTCCAGTGTCAAATAATTTATCGCCCAATCTGTAATTTAGTTGTTTGTACAGATTGTCACTTGGTGATTCTGTTGGGCGGACTCGAGAGTAAGTGAAAAATTTCTAATCTCGTACTTTATTTTGTGTTTTGTTTTATTACCTATTTTACGTTTTAATTTTTAATTGACGACTTGCTTCTCTTTTTCCTAACATTGTATGTAGCCTACTTTTAGTGTCAGTAAAGGTTAGGTTAATTTTTATATCGCGTGAAGACGACCGCAAATAAATAGTGATCGAAACGTCGTGTTTCTTAAATTCGAACGATGCTAACGTCAGACTTGCCATTCTACACTATGCATTCTCGAAAAAATGTGTTCAAAGATTGTACCGTACGAAGTAAATGCATACACATTAGGCCTATACAAAAAACCAGCCCCCCCCCCCCGGGAGTAATATACTTTGTGCATCATGGATTGAGGTATTTTTCTTCTCTCGTTTCTGACGGTTGCTGACAACTTTACCTCCTCGGCGTACACTGTTACCGCAAAACATACATAACTTCATGGGCTTGTTGGTATCGTGAGTCATGCACACGTTTCGGGAAACACGCAATCGTTTTCAAGCAGGGCTAAAAATAGGAACGTGCGATTAATAAACTTTTCAGAATGTCTGTGTAGGATGTTTATTAATAAACGACAGCCTCGTGAACGTGTTAATATGAAAAGAAATGTCGTTGAAGCAGAGTCGGTCGCCGGCAGCTGTGCTCTATTCATAATAATTAGTAACAAGGAAGACCGCTCGCGAAGCGATTCGATGCCAGATCGAAAACATTATTTAAAACTGCGTTTGTTTTGGCAGGTGCATTGCGCTGACGTATATTAAAATCTTTTTTGGCATCTCAGAATCGACCGTTAGTGTCTGTTCAAAAATCTTCGTCACATCGGCCGGGGAAATCCGTCTAATCTTCTCTGCAAGTCATTTCGGACTATCTTGTAGCGTCCGTCTTTTCCGTCTCTGTTGTCACCGCTTAATCTTAGTTCAACAGTGCATCACGCAACGATACGCAAAAATGTTTTAATAGTAAAAGATTCGTTTTTGTATCAGTGTAATGGTGTAGGAGAGGCAGGATGCGCTGCCAGCTTGAACCGTGCAGCGTGGAAAGGAAGCAGTGTGAACAGCACTTTGCTTCAGTTCATTTCTTACCCTAGGTCACGAGTAATGAAACTTTGGATCAGTAGGGCACATAAGTATTCTAATAATAAGTCAACGGCGCCCATTAGGCACCATCCCTAATCCCCCACAATTCAAGATTTGATAACAAGGCAGTTGAAAAATTAAACCTAACGAGACATCTGTGATAAAAGTTTGTAAGAGTGAACAGGAATAATAATGAGTACACATTTTGATAACGATTTTTAAATAATGAGTGATTAAATGAATAAATAATAATAATGGATTTTAATAATTATTATCATAAAGAATAAATAATAGCTTTAAAAACGATTCACGGGCGCAAAACTCACTGTTCGTGGTGTATGTGATGCCCGGGCGCAGGATTGCTGATTACCTAGGGGTTGCTTTCCCTAGGTAATAATTTCCAGATGCTACACAGACCTGGCGCTGAAAGACTAATCTTGATTTTATGATGTTGTTGCGAATCAGGGAGCCAATCGCCACACTCACTGTTCTTAACCAGGTTCTGGTTAGTCGGTACGCTTATTTAAGAAGTTTTACATTAATTTCTAAAAACGTTAATTCACGTGACGATGTATCTCTCGCAGCGTGGATAATAATCATCGTCAGTATCATCATAATTATTACTATTTTTAATATTATTATTTCTTTACATTTATCCCACGCTGTGTCGATAGCTGACTGGAAACTCATCAGTTTCAAAACAAAACACAATGATTACGTCAGTAGTGTTAATCCACGTGAGAGCGGCAACGCATATTTATGACGTTTTCTGTTTATGAGCATGCGCACTGACAGTAACAATGTCTGTGGGTGTATATGACGTGTAGCCATCGTGGAGTATTTAGAATATAAATCTGCACGTTTAAATTGGCAAATACGCTCGCTTGCCTAACATATACCAAAATGTTTTCTCTACCTGGTCGAAACTTTTCATCCCACTATACTCAGGTCTGTTAGAACCGTCGTTGATAACTTTCATCACTTCAGGAATTATTTTATGAGATGATGTCGGATTTGGAGACTGCTGAATTGTAACAGACTTTTTGTTAATAGATTTTGTTTCGTCAAGTGTCTGTTAAAGAGTGTTTTCCTCATTTCATCTGATCACGTGAAGAAACCTCTACCAATCAAAAATCACTGCGCGATTGTAAGTAGTAGCCAGTGATAGTCAGTACAGCCGAGGACTTTAACAACTAATAGTACTTAACAGAGTCGGCTGACTAGTGGAATCGTAGACGTAAAATGAACGATATAGGCGGACGTAGAGAATAAGGGAGACAAAGACAAAAAGAAATGGATAAATAGCAAAACGAAGATAAACGTGGGAAAACGCAATCGGGAAGATTCTGGACAGGAATCAAAAAATAAGAAGCAGTGGCATACGTTTGTATCCTGTAGATCACCGGGGTATTCCGAATCACCAGGGTGTTAATGGTGACCAAATAAATGTTAATGGACATTTTTGTTTTTTTAACAGAAAATTAGCCAAAATCGATTGAATATACTTTTTTGCTTGATATACGTTATTGATTTATGTTCATATGTTTATAAATAAATGTGCAGCTCCTTTTGTAATTAAATTAGAATTCGTAAAGGCCCGATACCATTTTGCTAAAAGGAATTTTAATTAAGGGACTAAACAAAAATACTGTATTTAGTTCAGTAAAATTACAAAAGAGAAGGCTTACTCTGCACTATACGCCGACTCGATTACATTATGCTCGGTTAATCGAGGTCATACTGTACTCTGTTGACTCAGAATTCCAGTAGCGTGCTGTGTTTATAGCGTAACATTAAGTTACAGGTTTACTTTATTTTCAAAGCCTAATTATTTTTAATTAAGAATGTTAAAATAATTTCGTTGTTCACGTGCAAGCGATCTTTGAACCTGTACGAAACAAGTCCACGGTCCGTTTTTAGTATCTTATCTGTATTTTTTTTTTTCAAAACGCATTTGTCTTGTTCACAGTGCATACGATAATAAGTCAAGTTCACCCAAACTGCCAGTGATCGACGCCAAGCACTTTAAACATTTGGCACCGCCGGCATTATAACCGAAACATTCAATACTTCAGTAAATAAACTCATTATTTATTTGGCAAAATTATCCGTGTGGCGGCAAGCAAAAATTAAGCGTTCGACTCCAGTTAGCATGGTAATACGTTTCTTTAAATAATGTCGTGTATTTTACAGAATCGGCTGCTAGACATTACACGAATCAAAATAATTTGCTACGGCTGACACGCTCTGAAATGACAGCGTCTGTGAATATATTTTTAGCCAGGCGTCATGAGTTATTATTACTGTTACTTCCAGTCTGGAATTACTTGCCACTTACTCTATAGCTTATTTTAACTTTTAATTTTAATCCACACACGTGTCCACACAAATGTGTGTGTGCGCGCGCGCGAGCTTAACGCGTTTCTTTTCCTTTCAGTTTTGTGATACAAAATATACTTAAATTTGTAACATTATACGTGTAGGCCTATTTCGAAAGTGGGTAACTTCCATCTAAAAATGTTGTAATCTGGTATATTTTTTCTAAGAACATTTTTCATATTTCTGATGGATAATTTAAATATATCTTCGCAATAAATTGAAATATTTATAACCTAATTATGTTCTTCGCAGTCTGTTGATTTTTGTTGTTGTTAGATTGGAAACATTTCAAAAGGTATCAAGCAGGTGGCCAGGCTGGCTAGTAGTTGGGATTTTTACACACTAAAAAACCCATGTTTCTCCACGATCCCCTACGCGGGGACTGCTTTCGCATTACTTCCGCCTGGGATGTGAATGCTTAGCTCATCTATGACTGGGCCGCTTCCTTCTTACTATCACGGGTCGGACTAACACCCTTCGTCTTTCTTACTACGCAGAATGTTCTCTATGTACACTGCGATTGCTTCCCAGTTGCCTTCACTCTGGACCAACAATTCTGTCAGGACTGAAGATCCCAGTCCTTTAGCTGAGGTTCAGACGGTCATCCTCAATACGTAATCGCTCGAAAAACGTTTGATAAACACGGTCTCTCTGCGTTGTGCACTACCTGCATTGAAGGGATGCCACCTATCCCATCCGGTGGAGATATTCTCGAAAATATCCATGGCCTGTCAAGAACTGCGTGAGGAAAAAGTTTACCTCGGCCGTGGTTGCCCTCCATCCATGGTCCTAAGTTCCTGATAAGTCTTGCTGTCCAGCGACTTCTGCTGCCATAAATCCATAATATGAGCACGGCGCTGGACAGTGCCTTTACTCTGCCAAGTTCTCCATTGCGAGCGTAGATAAATTTTCGCTCCTGTACCAAGAGGTCTATCGGACTGTTGAAATGATTATGAAAGGTAATACGTAGTGCTGGCCACATTGCCTTCCCTGCAACGCGTACGACACAACGCCAGCAGTGTACATTGCAACTTCGAAGCCACTTCGACGGTACGAAATAAAGTCTCATCAAAGACACCCGTGTAATTGTTTCTTTTCCTTACCAGTTTATCATGACAATGTATGCACTTTAAATTATCGTGTTTTGAAGTCATGAAAAGTGTATGCTTTATAGAGTACCGAGACACCTTTCACGCCGAAAAACAAGACATGTTGAGAATACAAAGACGGCAGCTTGCCCTCTTATACCCATCCTCATTTGTTCCATTCCCACATAGCTGTCGTATAATTTAATTCATTTTCTAAAACTACATTGTAACCTTATAAAATTAGTCAGACGGGATTAATGCATGTTTTTGTACTCAGTGGTTATATCACGCTTGACACAGCGTTCAATCAGTGCCCTTGTTAAAACCTCCTTTTATCAATTACGAACAAACTCGGAGTCTAGCTTTGTTAGTAACAAATCATAGTTAGTAACAAGGCGCCACCTACACGAGGTGCGCGCGCGCGCGCGCGCACACACACACACACAACACTACTTGCAGCGTGACGGATTAAGTAAATGGTTAATTAAGCATTGATGATGGCTTACTTGGGCGGACACTATTACGAACTACAGATATCTATGTTACAACAGGCCTTAAACAGCCTCCTAGAACTGTATCGATGATTATGAAATGTGAATATCTTCTAACAGCTTGTGGGCGGATTCAGAGAGGAATTTTGGGGGAGGTAAATGTCTTGAGATATAAATAGTTACGGTATATGAAAATCGTCAACTTTGTTCTTTGGAAAATCTGAAGTGTAGTTTTTGTGTGTTAGGCCTATAGTGTTTTATAGATATTGGGACAATAGCCTATAGTTGTCCTTAATTGTATTAAGGAAAACGCATTTTTAAGATCTGGAAGGAAAACTTTCTCCGCCTCTTGGTAGATACGCCCCTGTCTTGGCACATGTGTATTATTTTACAAACAAGAACAACGCTTATATTATAGTAAAACATTACTGTGCTTTGCAAAATTATTTTCACTTGTCTGGCTGATTGTGAACACGCAGCACTGTGGTGACGCAGCCCACTTCTCGCGTGTTTACCTCACACTCGGTTTCCTTTCCGAATTTTCGCATTCCTCCGCATTTCACGTTTGTGTAGTTCACTGTGTTCTTTTATTTAACGAAAATAATCGTACTTAACACGTCCTATTGCTGTATTATTCCGCACCATCTACACGCATATTTAACTTCGCTTGAATTATACATCACCTAATATCATGAAAAAGTCAGACAATTTTATTATATACCCAAAGGATAACTATCTTCATTCGAGAACCGTACTTTGTTCGGGCTTACAAAGCTTTACACTTTCACAGTGCTTATAAAGCTTACCACGTAAAATGTTTAATCGTCACTTTCATTGTGAAGCAGAGTAAGACATGAACCTGAACGAAAAGCTAAAACTGAAAACTAATTACGTACTTAAGTAAGACGAGAATGCACAGCATGCGGCATTTTTAACTTTTCGCGAGAAACATTTTTGCGGTGAATATTTTCATCAAATAGATAACGTAATCATTATAATGATATGCGATGTTTGTTTGACTTAGAACGGACCTCTATTTATTTATACCGCTACTTACCTACTTATTTAAAGTAAGCGATTATTAGTTATTATAACAGACGTTACCTAAATCAATAATTCAGGCATGGATAGCCCTCGTGAAAAGTCCAGTTGTGGAGAACAGCGTTGATTGAGTTTCAGAGGGTGTAAAATAATGAAATTTTGGAAATACTGACTTTATAGTAGATCCAGAACCGTAGCGGCAAAGCGTAGAATATAAGGCTACGCGTCCCATTCTTAAGTTAGACAAAGGTGATGATTAGCTGGTAAAGTGATGATAACGACCCTTCGTTATCCTGTAGGTCAGAATGTCTGTGATTTTTGAAAGTAGTATTTTCTTTTCCTTTCGTAATCAATCGGAAAATTAGTTGGAAGCAGTTCTCCAGTCATGTTTTTCTACCTTCCTTTTCATTTCTTCGTAGGTCTTGCATCTCACGTCTTTCTGCCAGTAGGCCTACTACAGGTATATTCTTGACAATAACGTGAACCCTGCGGTTTAGAGAGAAAAGGGGTGGTTCTTCTTCTTCTTCTTCTTCTTCTTCTTCTTCTTCTTCTTCTTCTTCTTCTTCTTCTTCTTCTTCTTCTTCTTCTTCTTCTTCTTCTTCTTCTTCTTCTTCTTCTTCTTCTTCTTCTTCTTCTTCTTCTTCATGATGCTTTTCTGCATACTGTGCAATCAATATTTAAGTCCACTAAAAAATTACTCTGTGGTTCCGTATTTTTATTTAACATAATTGAGCATTGCTGTCGCTGAATTAAAACCATAGTCACTCCTGTTCGTGCCACCATTCACTTGGGTAACAGACATTCTAAGAATCAGGTAACTTGCAATTAAAAACGGCTTACAGATGTTTATTTAAATAAATGTATTAATTTTTTTTATTGAATCCGGAAAACTGAATGTTGTTCTGTTTTGATGATACTTTTTTTGTCAGCCTTTTTCTAAAGCTTCAGATAATTGTTTTTTTTTTAATTGTTATTTCAAATGTTATTTTAATCTCGCCTCGTGTCTTTCTTTAAACCTCTGACCCCGTATATACTTCAGAATTTGTTTAATACATCTATATAATTCATTCACGCCTTACGTAGTACCCTATTTACTTTCGTATATTATGTATTAGGCCATACAAACGTTTTTGCCTATGAGATGATATTGCTGTCACCAAATTCCGGTTTTCCTAGTTCCGAGTCAAGGGCGTCTGTGGTTATTATACGTTCTACAATAACAGGCAGACTAACTGTTTTCACAGAGTTTACTTATTGAATTAATCTTTATTCTGTAGAACACGCGACAGTTTGAATTGCCTACGAGTATGTGGTCTAGCCTATCCATAAACAGTTTATCACATTACGATGAACTGAGGTGTTGGGGTTATGAATTCACCTCCTCCTATGATAGTGAATCACTGAGCTTTACCAATCGTAAAGGAGAATTTAAAACAAGTAGCATCCGACATAGCTGCAAGACAATTTTTGACTGAGGCTTCTTGTGAACCTACTTTCTCGTTATTAAATTGCTTACTCCAGTGACTAATCCGCCCCTTTTGAACCCATGAAACAAGAAAAATCTTGCAGACAGTTGACAGCATCCCACGGGTAATCGTCATAAACACTGCGTGATGTTTGCTAGGCGTGTCAGTTTTAGGTCGCAAGCAGCGTGACTTGTAACGTAAGCAATAACGACACAATCCAGGCACGGTTTCTAATTACCGTATACGACTGTTTTTGCATGTCGTTACTTCTAGAGCGTCTCTTAGTGCGTTGGATAGATCTGTGCGAACAACAAGCATCAACTAGCTCAGTTACACAACCGTGAAACAAGGTGAAATTTTTTAAATAAACAAAAATTGCTCTATTTTTATCAGACCTCGTGTATTCATCACGATTAGTGTCAGTAAAAAGAAAAAACTTTGTTTAGTCTGTGATAATTTTTTTCCATCTAGATAACTTCTTCCTCGGCAGTTTGAGGAATATATTATAACTTATATAATATATCCACATGGCTCCAATTCTTTCCTTGTTGGTCTGAATAGTCTACTGCGACCAGGCAAGGAGTACTCTTCAGTCAAGACAGAGACCAACGTCGTAGGGAATGAAAAGCCCGAAACGAAAGATCCACTTGTTACTCGACAGTGAAAACTATTGCCTTTGTGAAAGGCGGAGACCCACTTCTTAGGGAATGAACAGCCCGAACCGAAAGTGACTCGATAGTGAAAACTATTGCCTTTTTTAAATGTAGAGATTACGTCCACAGTGTTTCTCGGAAACGTTAGCTTCCCAGCGCCCTTTCAGAATTGCCT
The DNA here is from genome assembly GCA_034769895.1 of Magicicada septendecula. Taxonomy (NCBI): domain Eukaryota; kingdom Metazoa; phylum Arthropoda; class Insecta; order Hemiptera; family Cicadidae; genus Magicicada; species Magicicada septendecula. Next base: position 283,288,618 of record CM068372.1, on the reverse strand, counting down.
GATAAACCGGAATACTAGAAATCTGCTTGATGGCCAACGTTTCCTTTTCCATTACGTTTCGTCTTCGAAACATATTACCGTAAGTTTTAAGACATTTCGTTTAGTAATTAAATTACAAACACTGTGATATTCAACAGTGCGTCAGAAGAGCTCGGCGTCGGTAAGGCCAGTTGCGCGTGTGCGGAATAAGTCGCGCGGTTAATGTAGCCATAAAACGGAAGAAAACGTATAGCTAGCGATAATGGTAGTATAAGGTGATTGTCGTTAACCGATGGGGTCAACAAACCAGCTGTAGATAGAGCACAAACGTGACCTTAACTACAGCAATCGCCCACGGTCGCAGAATAACGTACCGAGGGCCAACCATGGATAACGTAATCTGTCCATGTGAGTATGCACGACTGCTAAACAGTAGGCGACTTCGGTAACATACTAAAGTTTAGTTGAATCTCCACCACCAAGTCTAATAACATTTGACAACTTTGAATCTGAAACATCCTAATATAGGCAAGGTAAGAAAATTATATTATTGAATTTTAAAATAATTTTGTAATTGATAGGCTTTAAATAAATAAATAAATAATTGTACCGTTGCCTGTAGCTCTGGTTTACTTACCCGACATGCGGGTGAACACAGAAAGTGTCAGGCTTGTAACAGCTGATCATCATAAATTTCAATTAGACCGAAAATACCAACGAAAATATTTACGAGAATCGTTTGAAGATTTTGATTCCGAAACAACGAATAAAACCTCTAGTGGTTGTTAAATCACTGTAAAATTTGTTTCTGCTGTTAAATATCAACTTAATTTCTGTAAAAAGATTATATTACACTCAAACATGTTCTTCTCCAATGTTCTCAAACATTTTCAGCCTTCGATCCCCTTTTAGAAGTATTGAATTTGCCGAAGAACAAACATTAATTTTTGTGTAAAGAATTAGTTCAGGCGAGTCTGGTTTGCATGAAGTAGCGGTTTAGAATTGGTGTAAAATCTTCAAACATCGTCTTGGATGAGTTGAAGATCGTGACAGTACGATAAACACTGTGGTTTTGTGTTCATCACTGGATGCAACGGTAAATAAAGAGTACTATTAAGGCATTTTATGCCACTTACGTGAAGCTGTTGGTAGAAAACGGCCAGATTTACGGAAGGATAATATTTGAACAATTTGCGGTAGGAGAAGTTGAAATTCCACTTTCCTATATTAAATGATTTGAAAATAAAGCTGGAAAATATAAGATTGTCAACTATTCTAATGATATCTTATAAATTAGAGTTTTCATTTTTCGGGAGTCACATTTATTTTACCCCTGGTAAGTAGTAAACTAATAAGTAAATAAATAAATAAATAAATATATATATATATATATAATATCGTTTCTATAAAATATAAATATAAAATTCTATGAAAATAAAAAAATACATATTTAACGGCCGGCCTTTTATATTCGTAAATAGGTTTCCTTGGAAAAAATACATGAGTGTACGTCTTATTGTAGTTTATTACTGTACATAATTGAAGGTCAGTATACGTTTATAAATATTTCTTCACTATCCATAGATAGAGAAGGTCAGTTCACAAAATGTTAAAGGTTAATTCATAAAATATTTAGTTTAACGCGTATTAATTTTTGGATACACTAGTTTATTTATAATTTGTTTACCTGGCGTCCGCGACCCCGAGGGACTTCAGTTTGATAATAAGGGATGCAGTAGTTAATTATATATTTACTGTTTCTCTCCTTCTCATTGTTGTTGTTGTTGTTATTATTATTATTATTACTTAGGAGTTGACGACGATGATTATAATGAAGATGATTATTATCATTAATATTATAAATTCCTGAACGTATCTGAAGAAGAGAAACTGCCATAGGTTTATGCATCCGAAGGGAACATAACAGACATTGTACAACGGAAAGCTGCCGTTGGAGAGTTTTACATTTTATGTTGATGGTTATCGCCTTTTGACCATATCCTTAACTTCATCTGTTTATTATGATGAAGCGAAGGAAACACTGGTTGTTCACCTCACTCCCCATTCCGACCCGAGAAAGGCTTATTAATGGAATGTTCATCACCATAAAGCATAGCGTAACACAATTTACTGATAACTTCTTTAAACTATGGCTGTGATGAATTGTAGGCATTTGAATTTGAATCTAAGTGACGAACTTTTGCCATCACAGAAAAATTTTAAATGTCACCCAAACAATCGACAGCCGTCTTCAGGCTTATTTTAAAGTAATACACGTAAAGAAATAAATAATACTCAATCAGCTAGTTACAGAGAGTCAACGGAACAAAAATTTTGATTATACATTATGTGAATACATACATATATTTATTTCCTTACGTGTATTACTTTATAATTCGCCTGAAGATGGTTGCTGATTGTTTGGGTGGGCGAAACGTCGCGGTTGTATGTTTCCTGTAATGGCAAAAGTCCGTAAGTTAGACTCAGATTCGAATATCATTCTGTGTCACATTCGCTTTAATGGGAATCCACAGTGTTAGAATACGGAATGCTACGGGTAATTTGATAAACAATTACATTAAAGAGTGCAGTTTTGTATTTCGTAAATAATATGAATATAACTAGTCTATTTCATTTATTTATATATGAAAATAAATAGTCTATTTTGGGTATGATAGGAATTATGATATTGATGTTAAGTTATGTAAGCATTCGGGCCACATGTCCACACCATCTCCTCTTATACTCCTTAATCGTCTCATTTAAAGACTGGATCTTTAAGTCTTTATGTTTCTTCTCCTATCCAGAAGGGAGAATCCTTGGACACTTCTCAGAAATCTCATTTCGGCAGCCTGAATTTTCCTTTCTTCCCCTTTACCGAGGGTCCATGTCTCACTTGCGTAAAGGAATGTCGGAACAGCTACTATTTTATAAAATTTCATACGGGTTTCCTTCCGAGTTTTATTTCGTAAATTTCGATGAATTGTCCCACAGATGGATCTAAACTTTGATAGTTTATTAACCCAATCGGTATCAACGTTGTATGAGATGTTATATCCCAGATAATTAAAATCACAAACTTGTTCCAAAGTTTGATTGTCTACCACAATTTTTGTTCTAATGGGACGTTTACCTAGAAACGCCATGGTTTTTGATGTAGCGGCAGAGATCCTCAGCCCATAATTTCGCAAAGTATTAAATGTAAATATCACTTTTTGTAACTGGTCTTCCGTTTCTTGTATTATTACTTTATCATCTGCGTGCAGTAGGAAATTCACATAAATATTTCCTTGAAGTTGTATTCCTGAGTCAACCTTAGTCTTCCATAGTCGTAATACGTCGTCGATATAAATATTAAAAAGTGTCGGTGAAATAGGACACCCTTGTCTAACACCTTTATTCGTAGGAATATCCTCTGTCAACCTACCATTTAAATCTAAGGTAATGGAAGTTACGTTATATAGGCTTTGGAGCACTGCAATTAATTGTGTGGGAAAACCTCTTCGTTCCATGATATTCCATAGTAGTGATCGCCTAACATTATCAAAAGCCTTCGCTATATCTACAAAAGCAAGATGCGTTTCCCGGTTGAACTCTCTTCTTTTCTCAATTATCAACTTAAGAGTAAAAATTCCAGTACCAGATTGCTAGTGGCAGCTCTCAAGTACAAGCCGAGTGGAAAGAGGGATGTTGGTAGACCGAGGAGGAGATGGGTTCCGGCACAGGCCAACTAGGGCCTAATCCCTGTAGTGATGATGATGATGATGATGTTATGTAAGCTCCAGATGATCTGTGGGACAATTTAACCGTATCTTTAGAAACAAGGTACGTGGAGATAAAGTGTTAAAAAGTTATGACAGTCGCTGTACTGTCCTGTGGGTGTGAATTATGGACAGTACCTAAGAAACAAGACGGAAAAGTGCAGGCTTTGGAAATGGCATTCTTAAGACGAGTACTTTAGGAGGAGAAGAACTCTTACGAGGTGTTCTAAACTCGAATGAGACCATAAAGAATGAGGTGTATAAAGAATGAGACCATAAGAGTGTAACAACCAAAAATTTAAAAAATTTTATTGTGACTGAAAAGACGTTACATTCAGCATGACACACCTACTCAGCCCACGAGCAATAAATAAAGAAATGTGTGTAGAAGTGTCAAGTGAACGTTTACTTCAGACAATGCAAGTACGTTTCACATAGTTGTACAATAGGGCACAGGGTTGGCCGTGACAGACTCGACTAAAACACGAGATTTACAGCCTGCAAATGTCAGATAATGGAAATTGTGTCAAGTACCAATTTAGAGGAGAAACTGTGACGGACACACTGCCGGGTTAATTTGTAAGAGTACTAGTAAAGAATAAAAAGAGTGTAAGTCACACAATAGTATATACCCTATACGAGGACGGACATCGATACCTAAAATAATAGAATCGAACTTGTAAACAGCAGGGGAACGACTTACTGGCGACAACGGATATTTACGACAGGCAGTAGGTGTGCCGTTTTGGAAACGACGTCACGCTGCGCCAGGATAGCGTTCAGAAAAAAAAGGTCAAACACAACGAACAATAACAAGAGACGACACATTGTTTTCGTGAGAACTGCAGCGAGACCCGGAGTACGCTTAGACAATGGCATGATAGACGAGCATGAAATTTCTCCTGTTCTAGGAAAAGAGTACGGAGGCTTTCGACGCGAACCCGTGGGGAGACAGGATATCCAATCACAACCCAGCATCTACCCAGAGACCTGGTGGAGAGGACCGTCGCCAGCATAGCAACGGGAACGTCGAATGGGAAGTGAAGAACGACACTCTGGCTTAAGGGTAGGAGATCTTCCATCCTATCATGTGCAACTTGAGGCGTGTTGTCCAGTACGGTGCATTGTGGTACACGATGTTTGATAAAAACTGCTTGCAGGGCACGCGGGAGGACAGTCTCTCATAATGTTTCAACCATATACTTTGAACAGTCTTTATAATTTTCAACAGTCGGTCGTCAAAGTTCGATTAACATACGGACGGCAGTGGGACTTTGAAATTTTGCCACGCGTCATATAACTAAGAGACTTAGACATTTCGATATTGGCGCGTATCCGGTAATAGTGTACTTTCAGTGTCTAAAACATGCGACATACGCCAGTGCTTAACAATTATAGAATTATTTATTATACTCTAATTCAGAATTGAACTAACCAGTCACACTTACATCAATAATCGACACGTAGAACTTTCGTTGATGTAATACCGGACGGCGAAATAATAACATTATACAGTGTTGCGGTGCGATTCAATATCATGTGGAACAATTACACCGCGGCATCAAAACACTAACAGTAATGAACATATCAAACGTTGAACAATACACAGACATATATATATACACCATAGTTAACGATGAACTTTAATACGAACATACAGCGCGAGTGAATCTGTTTCGCGTGTGTTAAGTGTCAGTCACAGCTCAGCACAGCTTCCCACACATGATCCAGCAGAGAGGAGTTACGCCGATGGAAATATCGGATAAATTCACCTAAACAAGTAATCTTTATGCTATTCTTATCATAAGAAACTCTACTGTCCTGTCTCTTTTTCAAGAAACACCCCTTGAGCATGTAATTTAAACATGATAAATATAATTAACGCCATCCATCTGAGGCATACGATGAACGCATTAGTATAGGATTTATTGTTTGAATATTTGTGTTTCTATATATCGATTACATTATATATGTATGTGTATGTTTTTCAGCAAACAACGTTATTGGATTTACCTTGTAATTTGATGTATAAACATGTGTTCTTTTATGTTCTTTTCATGAGTTTATGAATGTATGTATTTACAGGGAATCTTCCATATTTTATATATTGAATTTAATGAATGATATAATGTTAATAAATAAGTGTTTATTTTATCAATATGCGTTCATCATTGTCAAATTACCTCAGAACGAGAAAGTAATAGCATTTGAGTGATTTATGGTAGTTTATTTTATTAATGCAACAACTAGAGTCTCCATGCAATAGTTATGCTAACGTAAAGTAATTAACGTGTTATTTATTGATTACACGAGCTCATTATGCAAATTAATACATTCAATAATTACTCAATCACAGATTAGTTAATTCAGTAGCGTAATAGCATAACACCCCAACAGTGTTGTATTTGCCGCCCAAAGAACGTGGGGCATTACAATTATCAAAAACTCCCAATATAAAGAAAGTCTTGTATTTGGCCGCCCAACGCGTGGCAGATTGTTGTATTTGGCGCCCACCGCACGGCAAAGAGCAGGCAGTAGAGATAGGATAAGCGTATATATTAATTATTAATATTTCATGTTAGTAGTTGTAAGAACAAATATTATTAGTGTGAAGCTAGTTGGACTGGGACTGAATGTTAACGCGTAGTAAAGCAGCAAAAATGACGACCAGTAGCACAGATTACATGAATTTTGACATTAATAACCAACAGGGAGTACCTGGTGTCGAACGAGAGGAATCACCAACTTATTCACAAATGACCGAGGAGACGTCAGACGTCAGAGCGCGGGGACAGGAGTCCCAACAACAACCGCAGGAAGAGGTGACGTTGCGCGCATTAATGGACTTTATGAGTGGAAAATTCGAGAAACTAGAAGAAAAGTTTGAAAAGCAGAAGGAAGAGGCTAGTGAAAACCTTAGAATAATTAATGAAAATTTCGAGAAGCAGAATGAAAATTTTACACAAATACGCGCAGAAATGCGTGAATATATAAATAATTGTGACCAGAAGATAGACGAGGTACAGAAGCAGCAAAACGAGATCATAAAAGAGTTAAGGAACGACACCGACAAGAAATTCGAAGAGGTGCGTGAAACAAGAGAATTAGACCGACAGGAACTAAAGAGTGTTGCCCAAAATACTCAAACGAGCATCAAAAAGATCCACAACAGAGTGGGGACACACGCAAAAGAAAATCACAAGAAGCAAGAGGAATTGAGAGTCGAACTATTCCAAACAGTAATACAATTACAACAGGAACAGGGAGACGTAAACAACACAATGCAACAGAAAATCAATGAGGTAGATGGAAGACAGAAGTCGGCGGAACAAAAACTAGACGAGAGCACCAGAGAGAAAACCACCCGTATTAACGAATTAAAATCCCAGATAGAACGACTACAGCGTCAGCTAATTGAAGGTGAGTCTGGAATAATCAGTAGAATTAACGGACACACACATACAGAGTTGAAGTATAACGGCACTGACAGGTTCCCAATGGAGTTCCTGAAGGAATTGTCAGAGATCCAGGAACAGTACTACAGCAACGGTGACATTAAATGGATCGGAAGACACTTGGAGATGGACGCTGGAATATGGTGGCGCGTCATAAGGAATCAAATCTCCACGTACGAAGAATTTAAAGAAGCTTTCACCTTGAAGTACTGGGGTCAAGAACGCCAGGACAATATACGCGACAATCTGGAGTACGGCAGATATGAGTGGAATGGACCAATCACAGCTGTCCAATATGTAGAACGGATTTTACTGGAAAGTCGGCAACTGTCACCAGCATTAACCGACACTCAGCTGATACGAAAACTAGCTCGCCACTTTGGTAAGGACTTGCAGCTCGCCGTGGTCACACGTGGTATCACGAGTATACCAAATTTCGAAGCGCTGATTACGGAATTCACAAGTATACAGTCGAGCGGAGATAACACTCGCAGACCACATTATAGACCTTACAACGAAGGGAGGAACAATCCGAGAGACAGGGAAACGCAATACAATAAAAATGAAAGTGACCGACAGGCAACAAGGGGTCGGTATGACAACAAACACTACGTCAATACAGTACAGTTTACACCAGCTGAACCAGGACCCAGTGGCACGGTCATTGACACTACCCCAAGGGCGAACGGTAACAGCGACAACAATAACAAAAAAAAAAATACGTCGAACGAGGGGAGGAGATAGAATTTCTAAGCGACTCCTTTCCGAGTGAGAGTGTAAATATATTGTTACCTGATGTACGAAAGGACCTACTAAAAGAGGACGACGAGATTGTAAATAAACAAATATTGAAATGTCCCGAGATTACTATTAAATTTAATAATGATGTAATTGTCCAAGCCTTACTTGATACTGGTTGTATTGTTAACGGGTTATCGGAAACTTGGTTTAATAACCATAAGAAGAGTATCGAACCATATGAGACATTACCCGTAACGAATACATTTATAATAAGTGCTGTAGGAAGTAAGTCCAAATTAGTTAAGAGACAAATATTGTGTGACATTGAGATTGATAGTATCCGATATGAATGTGTGTTTTTGGTTATACCAGAATTAGTGAAACCATGTATACTAGGAATTAGTTTTTTACAAGAAGTTGGGTGTCGCATCGACATCGGAAACAAAGTAGTTAGTTTAAAAAACGATACTGTTGATGAGGAGCACATTATACCAATCATGAATATTGACGTGATAAACAGTGAAGAAGAAGAGGAAGTACTGCGATGCATCGATGAGAAGATTGGGAGCATAGACTGCGTGGATAAAGGAATACTGCAACGCCTGAAGGAGATTTTGGTAAAGAACCGGAATGTTTTTAGGGAGTGCCCGGGAAGAATAGAGGGTTACACGCACGAGTTTCACGTTACGGACAGGACACCTTACTTTCAACGAGGGTGGCCTGTGCCGCTTGCCTACAGAGACAAGGTGAACGAGGAGATTAACCGGATGTTACGATATGGAGTAATCGAACGTTGCGCCAGCCCGTACGTCAACCCAATCGTGACAGTTATCAAGAAGGATGGGAGGGTTCGCCTATGCCTTGATGCAAGAAAAGTGAACAGCGTGACCGTGCCCGATTACGAAGGAGTGTCCCCGGTAAATGAGATATTGGCTAGATGTGGTGATATGCAGTACTTGTCGACAGTCGATTTATCCAGTAGCTTCTGGCAAGTCCCATTAAAACGAGAGTGTAGGGATTTCACTGCGTTTATGCATGAAGGGAAGTGCTACCGATTCACAGTGACGCCATTTGGACTCAGCACCAGCTCTGCAGCGTTGACACGTGGATTGGATGTGGCCCTCGAGGAGGAGGTCAAGAAGAACACGATCATCTACGTGGACGACTGCTTGTGCTACTCCAATAATATACAAACACATTTAAATCATTTAGAAGCGTTGCTAAACAACCTCAATAAAGCAAATATAACTGTCAACCTCACCAAGTCACAATTCTTCAGACGAGAAATCTCCTTCCTTGGTTATCGCCTTACAACAAAAGGGATACAAGCAAACGATGACAAGGTAAAGGCGATTATGGATTTCCCAGCACCGAAGAATACAAAACAACTCAAAGGTTTTCTTGGTCTTACCAATTTTTATAACAGATTCTCGAGTAAATACGCAGAAACAACGCAACCTTTGCATGAACTGCTGAAAGGTGGACGAAAGTTTTCATGGACAAGGGAAGTGGACGAGTGTTTCCAGAGAGTCAAGAATTTATTTATCGACACAGTAACTCTACGGTTCCCACGGCCGAACCAAAGATACTATATTCAGTGTGACGCTAGTAATTTTGCGTATGGTGGCCAGCTTTACCAGATTGATGAAGATGGAGAAATCGGCGTCATCGCTTTTACAAGCAAGACATTTAAGGGAGCAGAACGCAGTTACTTCACGACGGAGAAAGAGCTCCTGAGTATCGTTAGATGTCTGGATAAGTTTCGTATGTACATACTTGGCCAACCACTCACGATAATCACCGACAATAAAGCATTAACATTTATGCACAAGTGTCACTTAAATAATTCCAGAATTACAAGATGGATCCTCGCCATACAGGAGTACAATTTCGACATTATCCACTGCAAAGGAAAGGATAACGTCGTTGCGGACATACTGAGTAGATACCCGGCTGACACGAACAACACGAGACAAACGAGGAGACGCACGAATATTTGATTAATCACCTAGTTATTAAAATGAGTCAACAATTAGGCAAAATAATTAGAGGTATCGGCAAATACCAAAATGAAGATGCCAAACTCGGAACGCTCATAGATAAGATTAAGAATAACGTTATAGATAGTAAATTAAGTAAATTTTATAAAATTGTTAATGATAAGTTGTACCGACGACGACGTGGCGAATGGAAACTATACATTCCTAACAGCGTGTCGAAGGATCTAATTACAGAGATACACCAAATGTACGGACACCTAGGCCCGAAAAGGTGTATAAAAATGTTACAAGAGCACTTCACGATCGACAGCTTGATCAAGAAAGTGAAGGTATACACCCAAACTTGTGACTCTTGCCAACGGTACAAGGATACGAACAACAGGATGCTCTTTGGCGGAACAAAGGCCATGATACCATCAGCCAAAGGCGACATAGTAAGTGTTGATTACTATGGACCCTTACCAACAGGTATAAGAGGTGTCAAATACTTACTTGTCATGGTGGACAACTTCACAAAGTTTGTCAAACTATTTACACTAAGAAGAGCGACAACCACCACGACACTACGACGGATCAACGATTACTGTACGAAGTATGGACGACCGAGAGTCATTTTAACCGACAACGGCACGCAATTTACCGCCGAAAGATGGGTTAAAGGTCTCGAGGAGCTGGGAATACAACCAAGATATACCGCGATAAGGAATCCTCGAGCGAACTTAGCGGAAAGGATTAACCGCCAATTGGGAAATCTATTCAGGATCCTGGTACACGACCAGCATAGCAAGTGGTCAAGATACGTCGGAGTAATTGAAACATGTATCAATGAAACGTACCACGAAACAATAGAAATAACACCCCACGAGGCACACTTAGGAAAGAAGCCGACCCGCGCATGGGAGAAGTGGCTGGACAAAGATGTCATCAACAATGAACACAATCCCAATATTAATGTGTTTGTAAAAATAAAAGACAAAAGAGAGAAATATGCTAAACGTATCAATGATGGTAAGAATATTACTAAATTTGCTACCGGCGATAAGGTGCTGTTGAGGAGCTACCATCAATCCGACGCCGCAATGAAGAGGATTGACAAGTTTTTCGAGTTATACACCGGACCATACAAGGTTAGTCGCGCCCTTGGTAACGCAACATACGAGCTCGCTGAGTGCGATAGCAATGGAAAACTGAGGGGTATTTTCAACGTACGATTGCTGAAGAGATACTTTGAGACGAAATCACAAGTCTCAAAGGAAAACGAAAGTGCATCGACAATCAGTTAGACTAGTGGATTCGGAGGCGGATCAACACATAAGGTGAATGTCCCGCGAAAACCGGTCCAACTAGCTAATCAGTATGATGTATATCTTATTAGTGTATAATGTAAAGATTTTGTACAAGGAGTTCTTAAGTCACAATGTGGCAACCTAACGACATTAATTACATGTGTATAGCCAGTGTTAGTGGAAATTTAAATAGAAAAGACAATTATGATGTGAAAAGTTCAATTGAATGTGCAGCAATAAATTGCGAAAAGACGTTATAACGAGTTTTATAGACACCCGATGATATTAGATTAATTAATCAAATCTGAATGATATAAAACAAAGTTATTTATAATCATAATGATCTCAAGTGAATTGTTAATTGTTCCTGAATAATGTATATAAATTTCTAATCAATATAATTAGTATAGATGATAGTAACACATATTGTGAGTGATACTCAATAATAATTAGTGAATGTATTAATGTGTATTTACAGGTCGTAAATTGTATTTTAAATGGTCAAGATAGACTAAGAACATTAGCTATCATAATGATATTTAAACGATACATGAATAATTGTAATTCATGTCGAAAATCATTATTTCATGTGTTAGATTATAATCGGACGGCACAGCCATCCACAGCTATTATTATGGTACATAATCCCATATCTAATTAGATATGCAAATATGTAAAAAATGCGTTCATCTTTCCTCAGATGCGCGGCAATAAATTCCCAGAGGTAGTTTACGAACAAATATAGGGAATATATACCCATATACACCAAGCAGAGGAAAGTAGGTCATTGACCGCGACTTTATCAGAGGGGACTCCCACAACAAACTCAGAGCGCAGAAATCGGATTAGAGTGTCTTCCGCTAATCCAACATCAAACCCGATTTGGGGACCTATGTAACAACCAAAAATTTAAAATTTAAGTATTGTGACTGAAAAGACGTTACATTCAGCATGACACACCTACTCAGCCCACGAGCAATAAATAAAGAAATGTGTGTAGAAGTGTCAAGTGAACGTTTACTTCAGACAATGCAAGTACGTTTCACATAGTTGTACAATAGGGCACAGGGTTGGCCGTGACAGACTCGACTAAAACACGAGATTTACAGCCTGCAAATGTCAGATAATGGAAATTGTGTCAAGTACCAATTTAGAGGAGAAACTGTGACGGACACACTGCCGGGTTAATTTGTAAGAGTACTAGTAAAGAATAAAAAGAGTGTAAGTCACACAATAGTATATACCCTATACGAGGACGGACATCGATACCTAAAATAATAGAATCGAACTTGTAAACAGCAGGGGAACGACTTACTGGCGACAACGGATATTTACGACAGGCAGTAGGTGTGCCGTTTTGGAAACGACGTCACGCTGCGCCAGGATAGCGTTCAGAAAAAAAGGGTCAAACACAACGAACAATAACAAGAGACGACACATTGTTTTCGTGAGAACTGCAGCGAGACCCGGAGTACGCTTAGACAATGGCATGATAGACGAGCATGAAATTTCTCCTGTTCTAGGAAAAGAGTACGGAGGCTTTCGACGCGAACCCGTGGGGAGACAGGATATCCAATCACAACCCAGCATCTACCCAGAGACCTGGTGGAGAGGACCGTCGCCAGCATAGCAACGGGAACGTCGAATGGGAAGTGAAGAACGACACTCTGGCTTAAGGGTAGGAGATCTTCCATCCTATCATGTGCAACTTGAGGCGTGTTGTCCAGTACGGTGCATTGTGGTACACGATGTTTGATAACTGCTTGCAGGGCACGCGGGAGGACAGTCTCTCATAATTTTTCAACCATATACTTTGAACAGTCTTTATAATTTTCAACAGTCGGTCGTCAAAGTTCGATTAACATACGGGCGGCAGTGGGACTTTGAAATTTTGCCACGCGTCATATAACTAAGAGACTTAGACATTTCGATATTGGCGCGTATCCGGTAATAGTGTACTTTCAGTGTCTAAAACATGCGACATACGCCAGTGCTTAACAATTATAGAATTATTTATTATACTCTAATTCAGAATTGAACTAACCAGTCACACTTACATCAATAATCGACACGTAGAACTTTCGTTGATGTAATACCGGACGGCGAAATAATAACATTATACAGTGTTGCGGTGCGATTCAATATCATGTGGAACAATTACACCGCGGCATCAAAACACTAACAGTAATGAACATATCAAACGTTGAACAATACACAGACATATATATATATACACCATAGTTAACGATGAACTTTAATACGAACATACAGCGCGAGTGAATCTGTTTCGCGTGTGTTAAGTGTCAGTCACAGCTCAGCACAGCTTCCCACACATGATCCAGCAGAGAGGAGTTACGCCGATGGAAATATCGGATAAATTCACCTAAACAAGTAATCTTTATGCTATTCTTATCATAAGAAACTCTACTGTCCTGTCTCTTTTTCAAGAAACACCCCTTGAGCATGTAATTTAAACATGATAAATATAATTAACGCCATCCATCTGAGGCATACGATGAACGCATTAGTATAGGATTTATTGTTTGAATATTTGTGTTTCTATATATCGATTACATTATATATGTATGTGTATGTTTTTCAGCAAACAACGTATTGGATTTACCTTGTAATTTGATGTATAAACATGTGTTCTTTTATGTTCTTTTCATGAGTTTATGAATGTATGTATTTACAGGGAATCTTCCATATTTTATATATTGAATTTAATGAATGATATAATGTTAATAAATAAGTGTTTATTTTATCAATATGCGTTCATCATTGTCAAATTACCTCAGAACGAGAAAGTAATAGCATTTGAGTGATTTATGGTAGTTTATTTTATTAATGCAACAACTAGAGTCTCCATGCAATAGTTATGCTAACGTAAAGTAATTAACGTGTTATTTATTGATTACACGAGCTCATTATGCAAATTAATATATTCAATAATTACTTAATCACAGATTAGTTAATTCAGTAGCGTAATAGCATAACACCCCACAGTGTTGTAAGAGAAGATTTACAAGTTTTTAACTTCAATGAAAAATTAAAAGATTACAAACGGCGGTGGAAAGAACACTTACAAAGAATGTAAGATTCCAGGCTGAGCAAACAAGTCAGGAAATGCAAACCTATAGGATGTGTGGGTAGACCTAGGAAGGATGGGGGATCTTTGAAAGCGGAACAGGGAGCATCATGTCTGTGCCGTGTTGTGGTGATGGTGGTGGTGGTGGTGGTGATTATGATGAATAGTCTATTGTCTTATTTCATAAGTTATATAATTAGTGTTAATGCTCATTCACGGGCACAGCCCGTTATTACCGTTTATAGTAACTACGTGCACGATACAATTGTCGTAAAGCACAGTTATTGTTTAGTGCTTGGATAGAAATCATTTAACAAAAAAAGATCTCAGAAAGCTTTTTGTACGTGTATTCAGTTTTGTAACGTGATATTTAAACGAAGTTGGTCGTGTCGAATACAGAAACACGCATTTTATGGGAAAACAAACACAATACCGCTCTGAAGGACAAACGAATCGCATTTACACGGCTCTATTCGTAGTGGAAAGCAGTAAATCATCTTCATTCGATTACAATACAGTCGTCATACGTGGATCTTTGATGTCGCTAATATTGATTTTCCCGTACCGCTGGACATTAATAGTTCCAATACAATGAGTCATTAATATTTACAACTGGCCCGTGAACACGTTGTTTAGCGTCATTTGTTTTTGTACGTGTTTTCTTAACAGAAATCGATTAGCGTCGGAGTGTTCAAGTTTGACTATAGATTGTGTTCTTAGTTGGAACCGATTTCCATCCGGAACGACAAACGGGCGCTTTGACTTTGCCCTTGTAAACAAGACAATATTATTAGGCCTATCCGTTAAGCTCAGGCGATGAACTTTGCCCCGTAAGCTTTTCACGGTCGGCGTGACACGATGTGACGCCTATTAATATTACAGCGTTGTCAATATTGATTCGCGATCAATAATATATTCGCATAATCATCGTCGCATATATCTGACAGACTGGCTGACGTCAGGGTATTAATAGGCCTTCAACCGCCCCCGGTGTATAATACAGTTACAAAGTGTAGCACCACTAATGACATCGATACTTCGATTCTAAGCACGTCGCATTGTTCATATGTGTCATACGGATGTCGTTAATGCAACAGGACACACCAGATGTTACGTCATAGTCATAAACGAATTTTCTAAGTACAAATCAGTCACCATTATTCCCATTATGTAGTACTATACTATACACATAAATTAATATAATTAATCTCTCTCTCTCTCTCTCTCTCACACACACACACACACACACACACACACACACACACACACACACACACACACCCCACGCACCTGTTGGTACAGTTCTTTTCTTGATATGTAAATTACTTACGAACTATACCAATCAAGATGTTTTTTCCTCAATTTCAACATGTTTCTAGCACTAAGCACTATGCTCATCATCAGGCTAAAAACCAACATGGTTGGTGATGACCATATTGCTTAACGGTCTTAACATGATCAAAGCAAGAGAAATATCTTGATTGTGTGCTAGTATAGAATTACGTAATAATAACTTAATTTCATCTGAAACTAATTTATACCAAAATATTGTCTTGCTTACCGCACCTCTAATTGGAACATGTTGGAGCAGTTGTGTGCTCATCGTCAGTCACATTGATAAGTTCCTGGCGAAATATTTGTTATACTTTTCATAAAACTTGTGTGTGTGCGCGTGCGCGCGTGTGTGGTGTTCAATATAAAGAAAACCAACCAGCATTCGCTAACCTTACCAAACAGTTCAATAATCCACCGCAACAGAAAATTCCAAATTTCCACGCAATTTTCAATGTAACGTGCTGAAAATACAGCATACCTCTAGAGGCACATTAGATTAAAGTATAAAAAAGGATATATCAGATTGTCAAAGAAAACTGATAATATAAATACACGATAAACAAAACAAAAAATAAAATGTGAAATCAAATCAGCATTTTCATGGATTAACCCAGAAACAAACACAGATAATAATATCACAAACGAAAACGACGTAAAGAAATGGGCTACATTCACACTAATAAAGAACACTATGAAAAATTTTAACAAAATTGGTTAAAAACAAAATAAATAACTCGTGCAACAATAACGATACTATAAACAGTAAATTTTCAAATCAGTATGCAAAGTTTGCAACAAACTATACATAGGCCAGACAAACTAAATTAAAAACCGGTACTGTGAACATTAAAATGCGTACTAACAAACACTTACAAATACATCTAGCAGTACACGCCATAAGTAAAAGATAGGAATTCCCAAACGTTACAAGCGTGACACTGATCAAACACGTACAATACAAAGGCGCTAAAATGTGGGTTTTGAAACCTACAGACGTATGCTACAAACTTAATACAAGCGCAAGTTAGTACAAAACAGCGCATAGGCTACTTATTTAAACGTTCACGAAACAAAATAGTTCACCAGATCGATTACATTATGATTAGTTGTGAGCAAAAAACAAAAAGATTTCAACACTTCCAAGCAGCGATAGTTAATCGAGACACAAATACCTTACCAGACACAGAATGAAAATGGCTGACGATGAGTACTGCAAGATGCTTGAAATATGTTTCAAGTAAGGAAAAATCATTTGATTGTACATTTATAATAATATTATGTTATACGCACGCGCGCGCGCGAGCGCGCGTGTGTGTGTGCTGTATACTTTCGCTCATCAAATGCGTATGATCCATTGATTATTATTATTCTTACTTTTATTATTTTCTTATCAACAGTTGAGATTTATATGAAATAGACAAAACTGCTTTAGATACACGTTCCACGGCCGCCTATGTTGTCCATATATTTGTAATGTAATCTTTAATTGCAGAGCGTGAAAAGGGTAACAGAGATGCTATTGTCACGTGGCTTCAGTCGGTTAGTTACAGGTGGTTTAAAATCTTTGATCACAAGTGTTTTTGTGCATGACACAGTTTCGAGTTCGAGAGCAGCTTAAACTCTGAAAGACTTCGGCAAGAATCGAAGAAGCAAATCAAAAGCATTGCCACAAATCATTTTTTACCTTATTTATCAAAAATTTAATCACCAAACTGTTAACAGTTCAAATACTCTTCCCTTTTTCTATGATTAGAAGAAGATTGCCTGGCCCGGTTTCGACGAAATCAGTAAAAAGTGCCAAACGGTTGCTGTGAATTATGTGTTACATTGCTCTGCCTGTACTCTCCTACTTTCTGTTAAATTGTTGTTTCACCTTAAGTAGTTTGAGTATTTAAAATATTGTTCTAATTATGTTTACCTGTTCTAATGGTTAAGACCCATAACCATTTCTCACGAATTTTTCTTCTTTTTTTTACTGGTCTTTTTATTTTACAGTATTTAACAGTATTTTATTTTTCTTTAACCTGCTTTAAAATATCAAGACTGACTTCGTTTCAGGCGGTCTTGTCATATTTCTCATAGTCATATTTCCACTGCGCGAGAGGCGCCCTCTATTTTCCTCCTATTTTTTCTTACATAAAACAATGTACTCCACCTAAGTGCTTTTGCAAACACCTTCCTTATTACAGCATAAGTTTGTAGGGTTAATTTATTTATGTCTGTTTGGCTTCGTATAACGTTTGGTGGACACGTATTATCGATGTCATATTTTCGTTCCATATATACGTTCATATTTTCCAAATCGGTGAACTTCATTCCGTGGTTAGATACTACAACGTCAGATCCAACCTCATTAGTAATATTGGTCCTTTATGTCCATTACATGTTTCTACATACGATGTTCGCAGAAACATTCCTGAGAATACTCCGTTGGCAGATTGTTCTGATACAATTTCTGGATTATAATTCGGTCTGATATAATTTCTGGACTTTCACATTTAATTATTTAAATTGATATTCTTGACTTTGTCTTTTAAGTTAACTACTTTCTTATGTCGTTATTCCTTCACCTATGTAGATTGTATATCCAAGGGTATTTCTTGTAAAAATTCATCATTCAATGAGCGTTTCTTGTCTGCCTCATGTATCGCTGGGTACAGTACTGCCGGGATAGCCGCTTTTGCTTTAGAGCTTCAGATGCGTGCTTTCTGCCTTTGATGTTGAATTCTTAGGACTTGTTTTTTAATGTATAAATCTATGAATTTTGGTAGGTCGTCGTTGACACAATTACTCGTATTGCAAACAGTTAAAAGATGATGGTGATTATGATTAATGTTATTATTATTATTACTACTAATATCAATATTTATCTGAAGCAGACACGTCACGGCTGCTTAAAGTCTATGGATTTTCCAATCGTTTTTATCATCACTATAATTGTTTGTGTCCTTTTACCCTCTTTTTGCTCGCACGTGTTTCAAAGAAAAAGAAAGTGGAATGGAGTTCTACATGTAATGGCCTGCCATAATGTGCCAACCGTTTTTTTTTTTCATGTATTTTTCTTCGTTTCTGCTGCTCAGAACAATTTTGGCAGCCGGTATTGTAAGCTAGGTAAAGAGTAGTAATCAATAGACTAACGATTTCGAATATGCGTGCTTCTCCCAATTAGCTGTGTCGCCCGATTCATCAAATACCATACGCTGTTAATCCATTTGGAACTTCATTTTTTTCTCTTTCTGCGCGAACGTCTGTTTCGCTAACGAGTACCAGACTTTTTAGTTTGGTTTGCTTTTTTCTAAATACAGACGCTCGCCCGTGTTCATACATTAATATTACCACCAATCGACTGGACAAGTACAATCATCCCACTAACTATCTACACCATTAATTCGTACCCATTAATTCGTACCTTTCAGGATACCCTGTAGTACCTGTTGATTTTATCATTACACGTATTATAAAATATTATACAAATACAATACCATGTACTCAACGCAACTATGAAGTATATCACACCGGCCAGGTCGCAGGATTGTTTTATTCTCGTTGCGTCAAGTATATGTAGTTGCACAAAATAATTTTTAAAGAGGAGTGAGATGTTGATGACATGAAATAATTAATTAAAACCGTTTAAAAATAATCATTCAATGATTTATTAATATTAGTCGAAAATGTGCAAATATTAAAAATTCTGATTATAAAAATAAAAGGATATTCTCTTTTATAAGTTTACAAAAAATACAACATAATCTTCTATGCTGTTCATGACATAAAAATAAACAACCATATAATCTTACTAGCTTAACAGAAATGTTAAACGAATTATCTAAACACTTTTTATTTCAGTGTGTCTGGCTTTTACTCCAATTTTTAAATAATAATAGTAACTCATTTACAAACAAAAATAATATTAAATCTCAAGAATAAAACTAATTGTTGCTATAAACAAAAATAAAAAATATAACATTTACTTCCAACCTATTATTTATTTCTACTGACACACCCAAATTTTAACATACAGCGGAAGATTAGTATTTTAAATTTGCTTGTTAAATTTAATTATTTTCTTTAACTACTATTTAATTTATGTACAGTGATTATATTTAAAACTTTAAGTCTTTACTGTTCATATATAAGTTTCTTTTTAAGAGTTCTTTTCACAAACAAATATATAATTGTTTATTCATCACCTGCGTACTGCCGACGTTACCGTTGCGTGTGTGTGTGTGTGGGTGTCCTGAATCCTGAGAATTTGATGATGATGATTATGCTGATGCTGTGTTCTCTGTCTCTACGGTTTGTTGTTTGTGATGGTCCAGAGTTCCTCCGTAAGTCTTGGTGTGTGTAGTAAAGATGTTCGATCGGTCGGCAGACCAGCAGCGTGACGTTGTGTGAAGATATCTTGAGTCTCTGAGATCGCCCCAAAATTGCTGGTGGTATTTGTACTGGACGGCGATCTGACAAGTCCAGGACTGTTTTCGACCTGTTAGATATTCACTTCGTGCAAAGCGTCCTTTTAATTACAAATCACTTTTTGGTTCATTTTCGCGATTTCGTAAACATACTCGTAGCACGAGCTATATCATCGTTTGCGTACATTTTTTCTGGTCACTCAACATATAACACACTTATTAATTACTATTTAATTACACTACTAATAATGAACATTAAATTACCTAGCGTCTTTATTATTGCACATTTCTGCAATACTTTTACATCACTATATTCGTTAAAAATTCCTTAATGTAATGATGTTTTTATAATTGGGGTTAAGTCTTTGTTCACAGGTTTAAAATGTATTAATTAATTTATTTTTATCCGGTTAAAACCTGACTACAGACAAACCAACAATTCGTACGCATCACCCCATCGTAGACTTTGCCTGTCGTAGCTTGCGTTCACACACATAAACACACAAGCGATGTATTCACTCGCGTGGCAGGTGTACGCTTTCTGACAATTCTTAGCCTGCATAATATTGTTAAAAACTGTTCATCATATACTTTCTATGCTAAATATCTACAAACATACCGCCCTGGGCAAATATGCAAATATATGTTGCAATATATATATGCATGTTTAGAGGACACTTACTTTCTTTTTTCCTGTTAATTTAGTAATCTTAATTAATTCTCCCTAGCGAACTCTGTGTTTCTCAGACTTCTGACTCGTTATAGGCTATGCGTGAATCAAGTTTCTGAATCGACAGGTAGTTAAAGGAGTTTTAAGCTCACATTTACTGCTTCAAATCGGTCTCAGAAATATTGTTTCGTTTAATATTATAATTCAAATAATTACAGTGACGAGGTATAAGAAAGATTTATTTTAGTTATCTGTAGTTTATAAGACAAGTAATTGTAAACTTTCGACAACAAAAAGAAAACTTTCGACATTTCCTCACGCCTGGTTTACCAATCATCAGGCTTTCCAATATGAGTTTAATTATCGATATTTAGCTTGACAATTGTCAGTAGGAAAGGATGAAAGCGGTAGCAAACGTGCATAAGTACGTCTAGCAGATTTGGCAGTACGTAAAAAAAAATGTTGACTATGCTATCTAACTTCCGTGGCATGTGTCTTTCTCTGGTTCTACATTCCTCTGTGGGCTTTCGCCTCCTCAACAGTCGTAGTCCATTCCCCTGTATTTTCAGCACTCCTCCGTCTCTTAATTCCCATGCTTTTCAAACTTTTCTCCACACATTTCGTACACCGTTTTCTTGGGCGTTTTCTGGGCCCAGACTCCAAGCGTATTCCGATACTTTCCGTTCAACAAACTTGTTTCAGCCATATAAATTGTCTCGCCTTACCAAACAGGGCTTAGTTTTTTGTAAATTCGTAATTAGGAATTATGATTTAAGATCCTGGAACATACACGGTGCTTGTTTGCAAAATTCGCTCCGTTTCCTTCTCTATCCTCGGTTTGATCTCACCGCTGTTCGGGTTGTTTTCATTTAGTATAACGAAATTATTTACCTGTTAAAAACTGTAGTATATTCTATAAATTCATTACTTCGTGTTCTTCATAAAGGATTATTCACAAATAGTAAAAGTTTGGACAGGCGAAGATCGTTACCACTATTCCTTTTTAATTGTTCCTCCTTAAGAATGTTTTAACACCTTGAGGACGATAACGAAGCCTTTCATAGCAACATCTTAGGTTCATCTGTAACAAATTACGTTCGTCCCAAAGATTTAAGCCTACTCGACTGCATGAGTCCTTCGTTTTTTATAAGACGTTAATTTATTCGTGAGCTCAATTTTTTTTTATAATAAATTTATTTATTCATTTAACAGTTGCTCAGTTCGTTTTCACAGCCCTATTTGCCGCCACGTCAAGACTGAAGCACATATACGGAAATAGATAAGATAGATAGGCTTATCTATCTATCTATTATCTATCTATAAAGATAGATAGATAGATAGGTCGTTGTTTAAGACCTGAAGATGTCAGTAATGACGAAAAGCTTAGTCAAACAATAAAAAAAAAAATTATAGCAGTTAGCAAATTCATAAAAGAAATAGGAAATAGATAACTTCAGGCACGTAGACCAAAGAACACCGTGAAAACTGGTATGTTTACTGTATCTTCCACAACTGAGCAACGTTGTAGGGATCATTGCGCTTTCGTGCTACGAAGAGAATACTATGCCACAGCCAAAGAGAATCTTAATGTAAGTTGGTGAAAAAAATTTTATTTATTATTTTAGCTGTAATATAATGACAAATGTATCTTTACGTTCTGGATTCTAACACTCTAAAAGTGTAAGGAAAACGTTAACACGAAGGAATACTATTCGTTTTTATCAAATGTTTCGTCGGCACGTATAATCAGGTAACTTGACTTTCTGTTTTACAGGTATCAGATATTTTACTGACAGTTGTTTGGAAAATGGGGACTCAAGACTCGTATTTTATCACTTGGGTGGTATTTCTTTTTCATCACGGTTAATGAACAATTTATCCTAAACCCCGTTGGGTTGTGTAATAAGGCATAATTAAAGCTGTTCTGGGGAAAGTTAGATCTTTGTCAGATGAAATGTTTAGCGAATTGGATGTTTTTGATCTTAGAAGACTTTATGTAAAGAAGCATTCATTTTTACTTCCATGTTCCATAAGGAAATGGAAGTATGGTCATGGCGAAAAAATCGTGTTCGAGATAATAGCAGATTCTGATTGTACTACCTTCAAAACATGAAAAAAAGTCATTTTTCGAAAAGTGTCTGTGTGTCTATGTGTAGGTGTGTAGAATTTTTCTATGTCAAACGATAACTGCCGCTGATTCAAACAGATTCACTTAATTTTTTGCATACAGTTCTGAATTGTAGAGGACTCGAGGCCTATTGATTTTGGTGAAGATCGGTTAAGGGGAAGGGGTAGTTTACCTGCAACATTTTACGTTTAAACAAGAGTAAAGTGCTTAATTTTGATAAATAAACTATCCTTAAAATAAGGTCATAATAATCCACTGTAGAAAGGTAGATGAAATATCTATAAATGAAAAGGGTAGTTGAAGGGGAAGGGGGTAATTTTCTATAAATTAAAATGGTAGTTGATGATGGAGAAAGTAAATTTTATGTTTTATATGTGTAATACGTTATTGACAACAAAGAAGTAGTTTCTATGGAAACATTTCATTTCACTTTAACAAAATTTTATATTTTTTCATTTTAATTTAAATCATGTATGAGAGAAAATATATCGTTCGTGGCAGGCAAGCATATCTCAGTTATCTAATGTTTACGTTTCCATTTTATTATTATGATTACCGCAATAAAAAGGCAGGCAAGACACACACACACACACACACACACACACACACACAATTCGCGTTATTTCTGGCCTCACTCATGTTTATTTTCTTACATTTGCACGCTTTTGTAATCGATTTGATTCCTGTGTATCGCTGGGCAGTATAACTGCACGTGTTTACAGAGGAACGGTTCATAGACAGACTTTTCGTCTTTAGGGAATGAACCATCTGCAAGATGCTTTCAGAGCTCTTCGGAGGAGTGATGATTATATGCGTAGTTCGGTTTCTTTATAAGAGTAAAGTAAGCCTACCTAATTTTTATGGATAAAGTGACTGAAAATAACATTATATTAAACGACTACCCCATAATTACAAAAATATCTATAAATAGTGAAATTAGTTTGAGGGTGGACGATATTTTTTTAGAAATTACCGAACCGAATTCATGTAAATTATTTTAAACATAAATCTTACAACATGGAAGTCATGTATGGTTCTCCATACCGATTTTTAACTTAGGCTATATTTTTAAGAATTTTATAGATATTTTTTTTCTACTGCTACCGACTCTACTCACATTTCAGCATTCGACCTGAAAGTGTCAGAATTCTGAAAAGGTCTCGTTTTACCTTTTTCAGAAAGAAGTCAATTTAATGCTTTTAGGTCTAATTTATAAAAATCAGCCGAACGACTTACGTAGTTAAAACTTTTTAAACAACCACGTCATTCAAAAAACGTGGTTATATTGCATTAGTAGACACAAAGTGTAGAATCTACTAATTATTTAACTATGAAATACAGTTTACAGTTTAAAACTACCGAGCAAAACTCGGTCTACCAGATATTGCATAATTATAACAGTATTTTACTGTTATAATGTATTGAAATGTAAAAAACAATTAGTAAATTACTTGTTATTAGCATTGACAAATAAATAATAAAGACAGTAAGGTACTTACAAGTATTGTAGTGTTCTTCAGCTTTTATGGAATCCGCTCATAAAATATGTGTATAAATCATAAAAATACACTATTAAAACACTCTATAAGAAACACTTATTAAAACACTTATAGCTGTGAGTTAGTAGTCTTCAAACGAAGACGGTAGCGCGCGCGAATAAAATGGGTCCACTAGGTTCTGACTGTACTTCCGCCGCAGAGCGCCACGCACTGCTCTCTGTGAAATTCACTTTATATATTCATCCATTGTAGTATTCCTATCACGTACAAGGTGTAAGTTGTATATGTCTTCTACACTTAGTTATCTAAAGAGAGCGTCACGCAAATCTCATTCATGTACAACTTTTAGCAACTGAGTTAACAGGACATTAGAAAAAAAATAATAACGTCGTTAATTTTAATCGCAGGAATCTCAATTTTTGATATATTGTACTAAAGAAGGTGGACTACCATTTGTCTGCAAGAAATGTTTTTCCGATGCTTAACCGAGTTCTTACGTAATAAAAATGATAAACCCTAAATTTTTAATTCAAATTCGTGTATTTTTTTATTTAACTCTCAATATAAATTACTTGAAAAACGATTTAAAAAATTAGAAAAGTTTGTTAAAAACGTCTTTAATTGATGATTAAAATACAGTTCATTAGACATTTCTAGCCCTGTATTTTACGTTTCCACGAGGTTATTAAGTGGAATGTTTTTACTACAAACTCGGTCGCCGCGCGGCCGCTCCGCCAGTCACTTTCTTTCGTTAATCAGGGTATACACTAGTATACAATCAAGATGTTTTCCTTACTTAGAACGTGTTTCGAGCAACAGGAAGTATGCTGATCGTCAGCCATTTTGGATGTTAATCTCGTGAGGTACGTATGTACTGGTTATGAGGTCGTCAAGTATGTAAAGCAGCAGCAACCATTTTTCGTTTTCCATTTGTAACACTCTATAGGCTCGTGGTATAATGATTTAGCAATAGCATAATACTATACTTAAACACCTCTAAATTGGCCATTCTGCTTTTCATGAAGTAAACCTAGTTGTTTTTAAATGAAAGAGGGAAAATCTTGCACATGGTAAAATAGTATACCATTGAGCATTCCCATACATGAGTTTGGTTGTTCATTTTATGTTGTCAATTGGATGCTCATATTAAATGTGTAATTTTGTGTAAACATGCTGATTTAACAAAAACATTGGTTATCTCTCTTATTATGTATACTATTGATTTTATCTTCACTCTTGAACCATGGCGTTTTAGTAACTTTTTAGTTTGTTATTTTTTTGAGTAGTGTCAACATAACCTCTCACAATTTCATAGTTTACGATTATATAAAAAGTGAATTATTTCTATTTCTTTTAATGTGATGGTGTTTTACTTGTGTGAAATCTCTCCTTTCCTCAGATATGTCGTTTGTGAAAACAACACAAAATATACGCCAGGGATAGAATTTTAATTTTATTTACCCAATTCTCACTTTTTTGTGACAGCACAATACAATACAATCAATTCCTTCTGATCACTTAGCTAAACTCTTCATCCTAAATGCACTCTGGTATAGGCCTATTATTTTACCACTCATTTCCAAAAAACTTAGAATTTAAGAAAAACATATTGGTATCATATACTTGCTTAATACATGCCCAAAATACTAAAATGTAAAATCTCAGGCCAGTTCAACTACTAGAACCATATGTTTAAGGGTTAATCATGGTTCAGTTAGTTACGACTACAGTAATCTGTTTAGGTGTCATTTGTTATTGAGAATTATCTAAAATTTATTAGAAAAAGTCTAGTATTTGTGAAACAAACAGTTAGTTATAATTTACAAATAATAGTTAACTATAGTTATAGTTACAAATACAGTTTCGAGTCAGTATGACTAGTTTATCTATAGAGACAGATAAAACCAGAGACAGTGAAGCGGTTGCACGTTTTACAATTCACCTTGTATTTATTAATATACACTAAATTGGATAATTCTTGAATGATGCATAATCCATAATCTCCTCTAAGTATGAACTAATCGCTAATGGTTTTCTTTTAATTAGGTTTTTTGTCTTCCTAGGTCATTGTGACAATATTCTTACGTTGTACTCTACTTACCGAGAGTTGAGAATAATCACGTGACTAAATATCAACAGCTGTTATTGCTGATATTTCCAATACGTTAATGTAGTTTTGTTGTGTCTCAGCTTATCGCGAAAATCATTTCCTGTCTGCACGTGTTTCGTCTTCACAACAGAATGTAAAAAACAACTTCTTCTCTGCTTTGCTTAATATATTTCCTTCTCGGTATTTTTAGCCTTATTTGTAAGTTATGGCCAGTCAGAATTAATATTTCTTTGTACTCTCGGGTGTCAGTAAATCGATATGCGGACGAATGACGTGTATAGTATACGTCAATCCGTCTCTGTGTGCGTGCGTGTTTGTGTAAATGAGTTACCACACATGTTCAAAGTTACTTCGTCGGGACTTTCTAACATACCCAAAATTTCTCACCCCCCTCCTAGCCAGCGGGCGTAAAACTTTCTATAAGAGTGACTGTATACTATTATTTTTCAAAAACGAGAGCCTCTACTTATGTGACGCGCGTTATTATGTTATTTTAAATGTAACGGAAACGGAACTGACGAGAATAGGTGGAAGCCACACGGAGTAGAGGGCGACGAATTCTACTTAGCGGCAATGGTTTGTGCTGAAGAGTGTTAATTTTACTCTCGCGTGTGTGTGTGTGCGCGCGCGCGTCAGCTGAGTGTAATTAATAAGCTCAGTCCACCACACACGTGTCTGTGTTTGTGAAGGGGTATAATGAAACCACAGGAAATTATTAAATAAAAACTTTGAAGTCGACTGTAGTAGCAGTACAAGCGATTGCTCAATCGGTCTTGTCACACAACCGCTTACCCTCGTCGTCATCGTTCCCCCCTCCCTCCGTTACCGTTCCTATATATATACTTCCCTCTCGCTCTGGCATACCACCCTTCTAGTCTCTATTCGCAACCCTCGCTCTTATGAGCAAGTCCGGCTATTGAACTTTTCTCCTTGCAGGGGTAGGAAACGTGTTACGTCGCAGAGCGTAGCCGTCGCTGTTGTTGCCAATCATCCCTTTCAATTCGACATAAAACAAGACCGTTTTGGCTTCATTTTGTTGACATACGGTACAGCGTGCCACATGAAAAGTTTCTGTAATAAGCTGTCATATGCAAACACTACGTTACTTTTGGATTATTTTTTCACTCAGTTTAAAGATATTTTTCTCTCGTAGGTAGTAGACGTGTTAATTAATAAAACGAATAATTTTAGTCGTTAATTTTCTAATTAAAATGTGTTATTATCGTATTGCTTACGATATTTATTATTATTATTATTATTAGGCTTACATATAGTCATCATCATAATCATCACTTTCCTTTCGCTTGGTGTTTTGCTTATCTAAACCACTGCCACCTTATTCAGACAATATGCTTCTCTTTCCTTTGTTCCGATTTATGCGGGTACTTCCATCTCTATGTCAAGACTGCTAATTTGTCAGAACAGACAAAAAGACGATTTTTACAATAGATTTAATATCTTCAAAGAATTTAACCTCAACATATTTTTAAGATATTTCACAGAACAGATTAATCTCCCATAAGGTCTTAACGTGACAAGGAAACATTAGATACGTCGGAAAGCTGTCGAGCGAACAACAAACGACCAATTTATTGAAGTTAGATCCAAAAATTATTCCTGGAATTTATAATTATTTTTAATATATTGATTTAGGCATTGGCCGTACACGGTTTACTATTGTATTAAATTTAATAGAACAAAGTAGTGCAGTGGGTTCGAATATGATTCGATTTCTGGAAATACCGTAATACCAAGGGACATTTGTTACACCCAAAGTCAACTGAGCTTGTGAAAATGTTTACCTGGGGTAACGTGCGCTCAGCTGAACTGCTCGATTGGATCAACTGTGCTGAAGGGTGCTGCCGCCATATTGCCTTCTGTATACTGTATTCCAAACGGTTCGTATATGTAGCTTACTTTTGTGCCTCTCCTAAATGCAATTTGTATCGAGTAACTTGTTAATAAACTTATAATTTACACGTATCCCGCCAGAAATTTCTTTAGGTCTGATGTGGGTCGAGAGAACCCGACGTTTGAGTATGAGTAAGCAAGCAGTATTCCTTTCTAGTAATGTGTTCTAAGAATACCGGGTGCTTTACAAAAGAAAGTAGTGTAACCGTCTTCTTCTGTCCGCCCTTTCGAGAGTCCAACTCGCCCTGTGGTCATCTATCCAGTTTTCAGTATTCACGCATGTGACGCTTGACTTTTGCAAGTGGAACCACACGATGCGCTAACCACATGATCCTACTGCCGAGTTACAAACAAGAGTAAATAGATAAATTAAATCAATGCCGATAAACGTCGTATTAAAGCGTTTTTATTTAAAAAAGTTGTTTTAAATACATAAATAAATCTGTTGGAAATGTGGTCATTAACAGTTACACCTTTAGATTTTTAAGAGCTTAACGATTTGACTTTTTTAAATTAATTTTTGTTACTTCAATTAATATTTGAAGTGTACTCAATAACTGTGTATTTTGCAGGTGATAATGGGTGACAGGCCGGCTGCCGAGAGGGCCTGCAAAGATCCCAATCCCATCATAGACGGTAGGAAAGCCAACGTCAACCTGGCTATACTAGGTGCAAAACCCAGAGGAAACGTGCAACAAGGTATGAACATGCTTTATGTTTGTCTCAGGAACATTCAGTTTAGTGAAGTTTTAGAAAAAAATACATTACACCAGACTGAACAAAAAACGTGAACACACACACACACACACACACACACACACACACACACACACACACACACACACACACACACACACACACACACCAGTGTACTCGGTCCTTTTGCAATCGATCTCATTTTATGCTTTTCTTTATTCTTGTTTTCTTTATCCTCCTCGACATCGACCGTATTTGTCCGCTTATCTTTGTGGAGCTTCTATGAAACTTGATTCGAAGTCATTCCTAACGCATCAGTGGCAGTTTAGATAAAAGTAAACAAAATTACACACGGGAACGAACGCGTACACACATTTTGTGCATGCATTCGCGCAAGTATTTTGTGGTTCAAGAGAAAGCCATGTTACGTATGTTGAAAAAATGTTTAGTATAATTTTGCCATGTACGACAGTTACGAAATTAAGCGGTTAAAAAATTAAACGCAAAATTAAATTTACGTGCATTAGATTTTATTCTTTGTACACAGCACTTTATCTTTTATTGTAAATGTATTCTGCATATTTATTTACCCTTGCTTAAAGCCTCAAAAGTAAAAGTTCAATTGTTGGTAATGTAAAAATTACAAATTGCCCAGTTTATCTTTTGTAACATCTTTTTTAAAGTCCTGATTGGACGTTAGGATTAATAAGCTGTATTTGTGAAGAATCGTATCCTGTCTTCTACAGTGTCAGCGTACTGTTGGCCATAGATTTTAGACGTGTACCAAGAAACTTTGTACTTCTTTTAACCACATGTGAAGTATGAGTAGTTGTGTCTGTAGAACCGCGTTAATTGTCGCACCCCGTGGGCGAAAGTGTTCGTTGGTCTGAAATCTCCGCTGCTACGCGAAACACCAATGGACAGAGTTTAACAACGCAAACTCAAATAATGTTTTACAATCCCACACGATCAGCACTTGTCGCAGCCAACTCAGTTTACCTTACTGTTTGTTTACGTGATTCTGTTCGGGTTTCGAATAACTTTCATTTTGTAGATCCATGTAGTGACCACCCAATTTTGGATAACATTGTCTCGTTCGTTCTACATCAACGTGTCGGTCATAACTATGTGTTGGTATGAACTATGTTGGGAGATGGAGGTAGGAAAGGAGAAGAGATAAATTTAAACAAGAAGAGGAAAAATAGCTTATTTACAGTATTTAATAATTTAAAACAAAATTTGTGTTACAAATTGACATTATTACAGTCACGTTGATACTGGGCATAAACAGTTGGTGCACAAGCATAGTAACGTCTCATGCTTACTGATCCCATACTGTTGTCACTAACGCAGTGGAAAATAACGTTTATTTACTATTTTCAAAGAAATTTAAATACTGATCTACGTAACGCACCACGTTAGAATGTTTTAAATATTGGATAAGCTACGTTTCTGTTATAGGCCTAACTCATATTTGGCTTATCACAATTTGAGTTGTGCTGGCCAATAACAAGCCAGCAGGTGTATTTACAACCGCTTCCAGCTTATCGTGTACAGGCTATAGTAGTGGTGGTACTCATTTCGCCGGCTGACCAGTGTGTTACTGACCGTTTAAATAACGCGGCCGACTCGAGTGTAGGACAAACTAATTGGCTCTGCGTTGGAGAGGTCGAGAGTTATCGCTTCCGAATAAAGTTCACCGAGATAACTGCCAGTCGGATGTTGCTTGCCGTGTACACATAGTGTCGACTTTGTTTATTTTTAGAAACGCGTGTTCCACGTGTCACCCCGCTCAGCGTCAGGGGATGAGGGAGGACCGTTCAAGAAATAATATTAAAGCCAAATAATGTTCGTTGATATTCTGCCTAACAGCGGCGACTTAGACGTTTTGCATCTCAAATTATTACAGTAAAGAGGAGAATAATGTTTACCTCATAATAATAATAATTATTATTATTACCCAATAAGTCTCTCCCTCTCAGTAACTCATATCACATCAATATATCCTGCCTTCTATAGATCAAAATCTAATTTGGTATTGATTATTCTTCTCTTATAGCCTCATTTTTTATACGATCAAGTTTAGAACACCTTTTAACTCCTCTTGAGAACGCCATTTCCGAGGCCTTTGTTTTTTTTATCCATAATTCACATCCGTGGGTCAGTACAGGGACCGCCATAACATTGTAAAGCTTTAATTTTGTATCTTGACGTACCATAAAATACATTTGATTGTCCCACAGAGCGTCCGGACCTTGGCTAACTTAACATCAATATTATATCCCAAATAGTTAAAATGGCTTGCCTGTTCTACAATTTGATCATTAATTATTATTTTTGTTCTTATTAGTTCCTTGCCTCGAAATGCCATTACCTTTGTTTTTATAGTAGAGATTTTTATATTGTATTGTTTGCAAAAAAAAAACATGTTTGTAAAGCATATTCTGTATTTCGAATTACAAGCAAGTCGTGAGCAAACAATAGCACATTCAAATATCTGTCTCGTGGTATCTAGATACGTCCTGTGTTCACTAGATATATTTGTATTTCCCAACTAGATCGTCGATATAACTGTTAAAAAGTACCGGTACTCAATTCACACGTACACGGTGATATACTGCACCATTGTCTAACACTTTGATTGACAGATTTTTGTTGAGATATCATACAGTTATTTTTAATAGCTATTCTTGTTCCGTTATATAGGCTTTGTGTAGTTCTTATAAGTTATTGTGGGTATCCCCGTTTTTCTAATACTTCCCTCAGCAAATCTACTTCTACTCTATCAAAGCCAGCGAAAGCTCATGCGTTTACT
The DNA here is from genome assembly GCA_034769895.1 of Magicicada septendecula. Lineage (NCBI taxonomy): Eukaryota > Metazoa > Arthropoda > Insecta > Hemiptera > Cicadidae > Magicicada > Magicicada septendecula. The sequence goes on along the minus strand of CM068372.1, from coordinate 283,256,732 downwards.
GAACTCGCGATGCTTCTCAGTGATTTGTCTGTAGGTCTGCTTTTCCTGAAACCATTTTATTGCGTATACAGTACTTTGTAAACAGTATCAACCAGACATATTCCCCTATAGTTACTACAGTCATTTCGTTTTTATTTCTTGAAAATAGACACCACCCGAGCAGTTATCCAATCTTGTGGGACCTGTTGTTTTCTCCAATACAGTACATATTATAGAAATGTAATAATCGAAGTTTAAATATGTCGACCGTAATTTAAGATGACAAAAATAATACGAAGAACATGAATATACCTAATACCTACCTAATACATGAATATACCTCATCATGCATAAACTATATAGATCAGATTAATATATTTACAGGAGTAACACTTGGAATGATAAAATTGCACTCGAACATTGCGGACTTTTTAAGTCTGTCGCTCCGTAGTGAGTTAACGCAGCGTCGCTGTTTCCAGTTCTCCCATAACATTACGGTAGGTACGGCTGTTGGGAACTGTTTCGAACTGTGTGTGACGTCATCTGTGCGTGCGCGTGCGTATGAGTGTGAAAGGGTTATATTTACAACGGACGCGTGAAGTCTAGCAGGTGTGTTTCTTCAGATTGAAGTCTTTTGTTTTTCATGGCTATTTTTGTATGCAAAAGGGTTCGTATTTAAACAACAATAAAACCTATTATTCTTTATATTGTTTTTACTTGTCGAAACATGTGCTTCAGAGGGGGTTAAATGTTGTTTCAGAGTATTATTTAAAACGTTATTGTCTACTGTGTACAACTTTTTTTTCTTTACAGTAGATCTGTTAATTTTATTAATAAATTTGAATCGGCGAAGCGAGGAGGAAGCCTGTATGTCACACTAGAAAATTATTTTTATACCATGACGTTTTATATTTTTTAATTTATTTTGCGTATTACAATTAGACGTTAACGCAAACTTCTAGCTAATGATATCCACGAATTATCGCAGTCTGTCGGAGTTAAATTAAACGTGTCCGAATTTCAAAACGTGCGAAATTGGAATCTGCAGTTTCTGCTTTGTGAGTTGGAATTTGTGGGCGAACTGTTAAAGTCAGGCATTTTAGTTCTAATTCTGTGAGACTTATTTATCCCTCTACTCCTACACACACGCATTGTGCGCGCGCGAGCTCACGGACATACGCTTCCGTTTGCCTGCAATTATTTTCAGCGTTTTATCTGCTCGAAAACGGATCTTCATGCACCAAGTTCAAATCTTTTGTGTCACATAAATTTGCAAACCATGCTTCACATTTACGTAGCCACACTGAGCTGACTTTTTGACTGAAATCACTTTAGACGTCAGCACACGCCCAAATTGTTGTGTGCAATTCCGTAATCTTACTTTGCAAAATTTGCGAAATGCGACGTTACTGTTGGTAGCCGCTGAGTTTCCTCCATTTTCCATTCTGAGCTTCGACTGATATTTGGCCATATACATTTTTAATAACGAGAGACTTTTAAAAACGTCTTGAAAGCATGTGCAATAATTTACTGCTTAAGAATAGTTTTCTGAAATTGGAGGGAATAAATTAAAATAAAAAAATTTAACATTATGCAATTAATTATACGGACGAATAATGAAAAGATAGGTATGGAGAACCATACATGACTTCTATGTTCTAAGATTTATATTTAAAATCATTTTCGAAATGAAATATTACCATAGAAACTACTTCTCTCTACTTACTGCTTCAGCCTTAACCACAGTACTGTGGTCACTAACGTATACCACCTCACGTTATCGCACTCGATTTTCACTGATGATGGAAGTCGATGGCATTGCCGAAACGTCTGGTTTTGTAGAAAACATTGGACTACGGCCAAACAGCCCGGGAAGGAATTTTAACAAAAACTATTTCTTTGTTGCCGATAACGTTGTAAACATATATATAAAAAAAATGCATAAAATTAATGGCTTGTATAACGTAATGATTGATCTCCATTAAGTAGTGCTCAAGTTTCCAAAGTTTTAATATTATGATATCCGTAATTAAAACATCAGAGCAGGTATAGTGTGTATGAGGGTACACCGTGGACAAAAATTTTCAACATTTCCTATTGAGCGTTGCTTAGAATAAATCTGCGAATCTACAGTGTACGTTTCACAGAACAAACACGCGGAAAAGAAGGAGCGCTCCGAAGTCACTCATGGACCCTCAGCATCTTGCAGAGGGTTCATTCCCTAAAGACGAAAAGTCTGTCTATGAACCGTTCCTCTATAAACACGTGCAGTTACACTGCCCAGCGATCCACAGGAAGCAAATCGCTATCCACGCTGGACATTTTTTCGGCTTGCACGCGTTATGTTGGTGTGAGTTTCGGCACTTTCCATTTAAAAAGCGTGCAAATGTAAGAAAATAAACATGAGTGAGGCCAGAAATAACGCGAATTGTGTGTGTGTGTGTGTGTGTGTGTGTGTGTGTGTGTGTGTGTGTGTGTGTGTGTGTGTGTGTGTGTGTGTGTGTGTGTGTGTGTGTGTGTGTGTGTGTTGTGTGTGTCTTCCCTGCCTTTTTATTGCAGTAATCATAATAATAAAATGGAAACGTAAACATTACATAATTGAGATATGCTTGCCTGCCACGAACGATATATTTTCTCTCATACATGATTTACACTAAAATGAAAATATCGGTATGGAGAACCATACATGACTTCCATATTCTAAGATTTATATTTAAAATCATTTTCAGCCAAACAGCCAGGGAAGGAATTTTAACAAAAAAATACTTCTTTCTTGCCAATAATGTAGTACACATATAAAAAATATTATCCCCTCCCCCTTCAACTATAATTTTGATTTATAGAAAATTACCCCCAGCCCGTTCAACTAGCCTCTTCATTTATAGATATTTCATCTACGTTTCTACAGTGGATTATTAAGATCTTATCAGGATACTTTATCAAAATTAAGTACTTTACTCATGTTACAACAAAAAATGTTTCAGGTAAACTGCCCTTTCCCCGTAACCGATCTTCACCAAAATCAACAGACATTGAGTTCTCTATAGCTCAGGCACATATGTAAAAGATTATTTGATTCTGTTTGAATTTACGGCAGTTATGGTTCGTCATATAAAAAATTACCCATGTTAAAACATAAAACATGAGATTTATAAAACATATCTAAGATTTATATTTAAAATCATTTTTGAAATAAAATATTTTCATAGAACCTACTAACGCTGGGGAAATCTGAGGAGCCAATCAGAGTTGGGCCTACCTGTCACTCTGCTGAATTTGGTGGAAAGCCCTGTCACTGTCGTCAGAGTATCAGCCTTGACAGGGTCCTCTTTTTCTGCAAAATGGGAGAGGAGGCTTGAGATGGAGTGAGTGACATGGTCCCCACCTCAATGAAGAACCCATTGTTTTATAAAAATATATTTAAATTTTGAAAACTGAAAATTCTTTTCTTGTTGTAAATATTTATATTTTATAATTAAAATGACTTTATCAAAAAACAAACATTATTTTTTTATAATAAGTACTTACATATGTTTCTTAATATGCTTACTTTTTCTTCAATGTTGATGATCATTTCCAAACATTCTGACAAAATTGTATCTACAGAACAGTTAACATTCCCCAGGTTTCCATTTCTGCTAATTTCTCATTACACCTTCCACTGACGTATTATTAACCATTTCATAAACTATCGTATAATCTTTTCAGATTTTGTGGGACAAAATCTGAAATTTTCAGAATGCCTGGCAACAAAATTATTTTATTTTCAACAATTACCATTGTTTGAAAAAGTTTAAATGAATTTTCAAGTACTTTACTCTTGTTAAAACGTAAAAGGTTGCAGGTAAACTACCCCTTCCCCTTAACCGATCTTTACCAAAATCTAAAGGCTCAAGGCCTCTACAATTCACTGACGTATGCAAAAAATTATTTGATTCTGTTAGAATTTGCGGCTGTTATCGTTTGCCATAGAAAATACCCTTGTTAAAAAAACGTTGTAGGTAAACTACCCCTTTCCCTTAACCGATCGTCACCAAAAACAACAGGTCTTGAGAACTCTACAATCCAGGGCTGTATGCGAAACATCATTTGATTCTGTTTGAATTTACGGCTGTTATCGTTTGCCTAAATAAAAAAAATTTCCCTCGATAAAAAAAAACCGTTGCAGGTAAACTACCCCTTCCCTTCAACCGATCTTCACCAAAAACAATAGTTCGCGAGTACTCTACAAATCAGGGCTGTATGCAAAAAATTATTTGATTCTGTTTGAATTTGCGGCAGTTATCGTTTGCCATAAAAAATACGCTTGATAAAAAACGTTGCAGGTAAACTACCCCTTTCCCTCAACCGATCTTCACCAAAATCAACAGACCTTGAGCTCTGTACAACTCAGGAAAGTGTGCAAAAAGTTATTTGATTCTCTTTGAATTTTCGGCAGTTATCGTTCGTCATAAAAAATTTCCCTTGTTAAAACATAAAACGTTGCAGGTAAACTACCCCTTTCCCTCAACCGATCTTCACCAAAAACAATTGATCTTGAGAACTCTGCAAATCAGGTCTGTATGCAAAAAATTATTTGATTCTGTTTTAATTTGCGGCTGTTATCGTTTGCCATAGAAAAAAATCTACAGATAGACACACACACACACACACACACACACACACACACACTTTTCGAAAATTGACTTTTACTTCCATATTCCTTAAGGAAATGGAAGTATGGTGATGGCAAAAAAAATCGTGTTCGAGATTACTACAGATTCTGATTGTACTACACTCAAAACATGAACAAAAGTCGTTTTTCGAAACGTGTCTGTGTGTCTATCTGTAGATTTTTTTCTATGGCAGACGATACCTGCCGCAAATTCAAAGAGAATCAAATAATTTTTTGCGTACAGCCCTGATTTGTAGAGTAATCACGACCTATTGTTTTCGTTGAAGATCGGTTGAGGGAAAGGGGTAGTTTACCTGCAACGGTTCTTTTTTTTATCAAGGGTAAATTTTTTTTTGCAAACGATAACAGCCACAATTTCAAACAGAATCAAATAACGTTTCGCATACAGCTCTGAATTGTAGAGTTCTCAAAACCTATTGTTTTTGGTGAAGATCGGTTGAGGGAAAGGGGTAGTTTACCTGCAACGGTTTTTTTTTATCAAGGGACATTTTTTTTTTTTTTGGCAAACGATAACAGCCGCAAATTCAAACAGAATCAAATAATGTTTCGCATACAGCCCTGAATTGTAGAGTACTCAAGACCTATTGTTTTTGGTGAAAATCAGTTAAGGGAAAGGGGTAGTTTACCTGCAACGTTTTTTATCAAGCGTATTTTCTATGGCAAAAGATAACTGCCGCAAATTCAAACAGAATCAAATAATTTTTTGTATACATCACTGAATTGTAGAGGACTCAAGGCCTTTTGATTTTGGTGAAGATCGGTTAAGGGGAAGGGGTAGTTTACCTGCAACCTTTTACGTTTTAACAAGAGTAAAGTACTTGAAAATTTATTTAAACTTTTTCAAACAATGGTAATTGTTAAAAATAAAATAATTTTGTTGCCAGGCAATAAAATTATAATTTTACTTCCATATTCCTTAAGGAAATGGAAGTATGGTGATGGCAAAAATATCGGTATGGAGAACCATACATGACTTCCATATTCTAAGATTTATATTTAAAATCATTTTCGAAATGAAATATTACCATAGAAACTACTTCTTTCTACTTACTGCTTCAGCCTTAACCACAGTACTGTGGTCACTAATGTATACCACCTCACGTTATCGCACTCGATTTTCACTGATGATGGAAGTCGATGGCATTGCCGAAATGTCTGGTTTTGTAGAAAACGTTGGACTACGGCCAAATATCCCGGGAAGGAATTTTAACAAAAACTACTTCTTTGTTGCCGATAACTTTGTACACATACATATCAGTGGCGAAGTTACATGGAGGCAATTGAGGCAATGCCTACCCTAAAAAATTCTGTAGAATAAAAATTATAAATACGTATGAACTACATAACGTAAAGATTATACATTGTTACTGCGACTGTCAAATTTATTAAACCGAAACGTGCTTTATTGAGCGACCGGTAGATGGTGACAGGTGAGATTCGGCATAGTTCGTGTAAAGCGAATGAGGCAACCTGAACTTGCCTCAGCGTTTTTTGTATACATCGTATGTAAGCAATGTAGCGGTGTGATAGGGAAGTGTTGGGAGGGGGGATTGTCCCGCGCTGTACACATAGAGCGTTAAGGCATGCCTCACTTCTGTGGTCCAAACAGTTAAGTTAAGCGCCTGTGTTGTTACTAAGTGTTTATTTTATGCGGTTATTAAAAGTGTCACTGTTATTCCGCTGAACTAACAGACGATCAAGATTGTTATTTGAATTATTTGTAACATTAAACATATATATAGAAACTAATCAAGTTTAAAATTTTGAAGTTCAATCAGTTGTATTATTGTGTATGACTAATACAAGGATTGTTCAATAGACACACGTATAGAGCTGTAAAGCATTTTTTATTCAACGATTTTAAAAGAAGTCTCCAATAACATTAAGACATGAGTTCCACTGTTGCGCTAACCTGTAGATTCCCTGCTAGTAAAATTCTTACGGCTGTTTGTGGAACCATTCGGTTACAGCAAACTCTACCTCAGCGTCCGATTTGACCCACCGTCCTTTTAGTGATTCCTTAAAAAAAATTTAAGATACGATTTTTGCCCACCCATTCATTAACTACTAGCTTCGCCAGTAAGGAAATTGATGTCCATTTTTTCGGCTTGCACACGTTATGTTGGTGTGGGTTTCGGCACTTTCCATTTAAAAAGCGTGCAAACGTAAGAAAATAAACATGAGTGAGGCCAGAAATAACGTGATTTGTGTGTGTGTGTCTTACCTGCCTTTTTATTGCCGTATTAAATGAAAAATATTATATTACATTAAAATGATAAAATTTTAATTTTATTGCCTGGCAACAAAATTATTTTATTTTTAACAATTACCATTGTTTCAAAAAGTTTAAATAAATTTTCAAGTACTTTACTCTTGTTAAAACGTAAAAGGTTGCAGGTAAACTACCCCTTCCCCTTAACCGATCTTCACCACAATCGAAAGTCCTTGAGACCTCTACAATTCAGGGACGTATGAAAAAAATTATTTGATTCTGTTTGAATTTGCGGCAGTTATATTTTGCCATAGAAAATACGCTTGATAAAAAACGTTGCAGGTAAACTACCCATTCCCCTTAACCGATCTTCACCAAAAACAATAGGTCTTGAGTACTCTACAAATCAGGGCTGCATGCAAAACATTATTTGATTCTGTTTGAATTTGCGGCTGTTATCGTTTGCCATAGAAAATACCCTTGTTAAAAAAACGTTGCAGGTAAACTACCCCTTTCCCTCAACCGATCTTCACCAAAAACAATAGGTCTTGAGAACTCTACAATTTAGGCAGTATGCAAATAATCGTTTGATTCTGTTTGAATTTGGGGCTGTTATCGTTTGCCATAGGAAATACCCTTGTTAAAACATAAAACGTTACAGGTAAACTACCCCTTTCCCTTAACCGATCTTCACCAAAAACAATAGGTCTTGAAAATTCTACAATTGAGGGCTGTATACGAAACATTATTTAATTCTGTTTGAATTTGCGGCTGTTATCGTTTGCCAAAAAATAAATAATTTCCCTTGATAAAAAAAAACCGTTGCAGGTAAACTACCCCTTTCCCTCAACCGATCTTCACCAAAAATAATAAGTCGTGAGTACTCTACAAATCAGGGCTGCATGCAAAAAATTATTTGATTCTGTTTGAATTTGCGGCAGTTATCGTTTGCCATAGAAAAAAATCTACAGACAGATAGACACACAGACACTTTTCGGAAAACGACTTTTTTTCATGTTTTGAGTGTAGTACAATCAGAATCTGCAATAATCTCGAACACGATTTTTTTTGCCATCACCATACTTCCATTCCTTAAGGAATATGGAAGTAAAAAATCGTGTTCGAGATTATTGCAGATTCTGATTGTACTACACTCAAAACATGAAAAAAAGTCGTTTTCCGAAAAGTGTCTGTGTGTCTGTCTGTCTGTGTGTCTGTCTGTGTGTAGATTTTTTTTCTATGGCAAACGATAACTGCCGCAAATTCAAACAGAATCAAATAATTTTTTGCATACAGCCCTGATTTGTAGAGCACTCACGACCTATTGTTTTTGGTGAAGATCGGTTGAGGGAAAGGGGTAGTTTACCTGCAACGGTTTTTTTTTATCAAGGGAAATTTTTTTTTTTTTTGGCAAACGATAACAGCCGCAAATTCAAACAGAATCAAATAATGTTTCGCATACAGCCCTGAATTGTAGAGTACTCAAGACCTATTGTTTTTGGTGAAAATCGGTTAAGGGAAAGGGGTAGTTTACCTGCAACGTTTTTTATCAAGCGTATTTTCTATGGCAAAAGATAACTGCCGCAAATTCAAACAGAATCAAATAATTTTTTGTATACATCACTGAATTGTAGAGGACTCAAGGCCTTTTGATTTTGGTGAAGATCGGTTAAGGGGAAGGGGTAGTTTACCTGCAACCTTTTACGTTTTAACAAGAGTAAAGTACTTGAAAATTCATTTAAACTTTTTCAAACAATGGTAATTGTTAAAAATAAAATAATTTTGTTGCCAGGCAATAAAATTATAATTTTTTCATTTTAATGTAAATCTGTACATGGTATAAAGTAAAGTCGGTCCGTTTTCTCTCCGTGTTTGAAATCGCTAATCTCAGGAAGTACTGAACGGATTTTATTCAAGTTTTCGCCAGTAGAGAGTGTCTATCGAGGAACATTTATGTGTATAATTAATACATATATGTTGTACATTAGCTTAGCTATGACGGTTTATGTCAAGTAAGTGGTATAGTTTACATCTTATATATAAAAATGAATGTTTCTTTGTTTGTCCCGTATGCGTTCCTATACCATTCATCCGATTGCGATGAAACTTCGGTGAGTTGTTGTGCGCACGTCCGCGAAGGTTTCTTCCACATCTCCTCCTAAACCACTGTACCGATTTCAACCAAACTTGGCACAAATATTTTACGCAACGGGAGAACCAACATAGGATAGGTGTTTTTTTCGATGGGGTCCTTTTGGGGGTTCTTTGGGGTCTTCCACATCGCCTCCTAAACCACTGGACCGATTTCAACCAAACTCGGCACAAATATTTTACGCAAAGGGAGAACCAACATAGGACAAGTGTTTTTTTCGATACGATCCTTTGGGGGGGGTCCTTTGGGGTCTTCCACGTCTCCACCTAAACCATTGGACCGATTTCAACCAAACTTGGCACAAATATTTTACGCAGCGGGGGAACCAACATAGGATAGGTGTTTTTTCGATGGGGTCCTTTTGGGGGTTCTTTGGGGTCTTCCACATCGCCTCCTAAACCACTGGACCGATTTCAACCAAACTTGGCACAAATATTTTACGCAAAGGGAGAACCAACATAGGACAAGTGTTTTTTCGATACGATCCTCTGGGGGGTCCTTTGCGGTCTTAAAAAACTATTAGATCTGGTTACTATGGCAACCCAATAGAATAGATTCTGTTCTAAATATATTATCGCATTGAATTGAAGACCACGCGAACGAAGTTGTGGGCAACAGCTATTTATTTTTAAGAAGCCTACTTTAATTAAACTTTATTAATTAAACTAACATTTTCATTACGTACAACGTGAAACTCCGTAGCGAAGCACGGGTATTCTGCTAGTCATGTATAAGAGAAAATATATCGTGCGTGGCAGGCAAGCATATCTCAGTTATGTACTGTTTACATTTCCATTTTATTATTATCACTACCGCGATAAAAAGGCAGGGAAGACACACACACACACACACACACACACACACACACACACAATTCGCGTTATTTCTGGCCTCATTCATGTTTATTTTCTTACATTTGCACGGTTTTTAAATGGAAAGTGCCGAACCCATACCAACATAACGCATGCAAGCCGAAAAAGTGTCTAGCGTGGATAGCGATTTGCTTCCTGTGGATCGCTGGGCAGTGTAACTGCACGTGTTTACAGAGGAACGATTCATAGACAGACTTTTCGTCTTTAGGGAATGAACCCTCTGCAAGATGCTGAGGGTCCATGAGTGACTTCGGAGCGCTCCTTCTTTTCCGCGTGTTTGTTCTGTGAAACGTACACTGTAGATTCGCAGATTTATTCTAAGCAACGCTCAATAGGAAATGTTGAAAATTTTTGTCCACGGTGTACCCTCATACACACTAAACCTGCTCTGATGTTTTAATTACGGACATCATAATATTAAAACTTTGGAAACTTGAGCACTACTTAATGGAGATCAATCATTAACTTATACAAGCCATTAATTTTATGCATATTTTTTATATATATGTGTACAACGTTATCGGCAACAAAGAAGTAGTTTTTGTTAAAATTCCTTCCCGGGATATTTGGCCGTAGTCCAATGTTTTCTACAAAACCAGACGTTTCGGCAATGCCATCGACTTCCATCATCAGTGAAAATCGAGTGCGATAACGTGAGGTGGTATATGTTAGTGACCACAGTACTGTGGTTAAGGCTGAAGCAGTAAGTAGAAAGAAGTAGTTTCTATGGTAATATTTCATTTCGAAAATGATTTTAAAAATAAATCTTAGAATATGGAAGTCATGTATGGTTCTCCATACCGATATTTTTTCATGTTTTGAGTGTAGTACAATCAGAATCTGCAATAATCTGGAACACGATTTTTTTTTGCCATCACCATACTTCCATTTCCTTAAGGAACATGGAAGTAAAATGCGTACGTACATAATTAATGCAGATTGTAAACCCTTATTATGACATTAAAAAATAAATATCCCAGACCTCTTTTCTAATATTAAATTTTAAAAAATTCCCTGGTGGCCGATAACATGGCGCCCTAGGTTAAAACCGCTGACTTCGTAAGTTGACGTTTAAGTGTTTTTAATTAATAGACTTAAGCGTATATTTGTAGGCTATGCAAGACATATAAAGACTTATGTGTAAAGAAACGAGAGAAGAGAATACATTGTCCTACAACGTACCCACGGTCTGGTGAATACCGTGCGCGCGCGCGTTATGTTACGCTACCAGTAATTGATCCAAAAATGAGGTCGCTACATTTCTGTACTGTGTCATGGTCGGAAGCTGACACGTTGACACTCAAGACTTTGAAGCAAGGCAAAGACGAGTGGTGTAGATTTGTATATTTGACTTAGCGCCGACGTGGCGGATTTCCTGTTCTCAAACATTCAGTCTATTTTTAGTGTATATTCGAGTTTTGTCGGGTTCGGTATGGAGTCGAAAAACAGATTAATTTATTTCATTAACTCAGTCCGCGTTGCTTTTCTTCTAGTTGTTACCCTGACTAATCATAATTTGAGATAACCCGTATTACCTTTTGGTTTCCATTGTGTAACTGAAATTTCTACATTGTCCTCCTCTACTTAAACCTTCCCTGCTCAGTGTGCATCCTAGTTTTTAAAAGTCATAATCACTCGTTTTTTTTTGTGATGATTAGAAGATTTAAAGTCGTGTTAATACAAGAAACAAGTAACAAAATAAATTTCAACTCACATTTTCTTTGTTCCCCCTGAAAACTCATCAGTTGCTGACTCATCTATTGTTGTTTAAGTAAATATTACACTGCGATTCACATTGGCATACCAAATAAAAGTTTACTTTACGGGCGAGTACAGATGAAAGTACACAAAATTTTGCCAGTTTTTAATAACGCCGTTGAATGTGTTTTTTTTTTACCTACCCATCTGAACCTCCTGTCTCAACAACACCCCCTCAGTTATCCTTCCTTCCCAAGACTCACAGTGAAATGAGTTCAATGATATTTCTAACCCTCGCACGAAATATCTACTTCCGCTGGTAGAGGACCTCTAAATTTATGTTCTGGCCTGAACTGGCGTAGGCCTATTCCACGTGTTATTCAAAACGTAATTATCTCTCTTCCTAATTCCAGTATTTTCTAACACGGAGTTCACAATAAGTGCGGTAGTCACTTAATAAGGATCTAAGCCACTGTTCTTGTGAACGAAAAATTGTAGGCCTAACATTTTCGGAACAGAATGCTAAGTAAATTTAATTTTTACACAATTATTTCAGTGGCTATCCATTTTAAGAAAATTTATGGCCAAGACGAAGGTCACGGGGTTAACCGAATTCGTAGAATACGCAATGCTTCTAACAGACGTTATTCATCCCTTTACCAGCGCCCCTGTCAAAATTACACAATGGAGTTTTTTGTTATCCATTTTTAACCCTTCACAACTACTGGCCTACGGCTAATGTAGGTCATACTTAATCCGTTTGTAGTACCAAATCTGTGCTGCGCGCGCAGAATACTGAAGCTAATGTATGCTTCGACCACCCTCATTGTTCGCAGATAGGACCAGATGGTCTCGTGTTCTGGCACAACGCCACTCGACGCTAGGGATGAGCTCAACGAAGACGTCGTCGTCGTCGTTACCACAAGCTGCGCGTAGACGGATCATATTTCCTTTAATCCGTGATTTGCTCCTAAAATAAACACGCTGTTGAGAGCCGCTGATTTTATTTATATATTGCACAATGCTCTTAACGACAAAGTAGGTTAACTACTTCTAACTGCCAAGTGAAAGATTCTAAATTTATAGCCATGTTCCTGTGTAAATATGGAAAACGTTAGCCATATACCACGTGCATTTATTTGCTGTTTATAAATAGCTCGTCCGCTAGAGAAGTGTGTGTGTGTGTGTGTGTGTTGTCTCTGTGTGTATCCTCGGTTGCAGCGAAGAGTGCGACCTGCGACTGAAGGGTGCACTGTGCTGTAAGCGATGGTCCATGCTTTGTCTGTTAAACAGGATATCTCTAGGCGTTTTTAGACTGTTTAAATATTTAAATTTAGAAACTCCACGCAACTTGCCAAGAATGAAGTTTTCAACTTATTTAAGAATATCCACTTAAAAGAGACCCATGTAGTACACATGTTCGTTTGTCATATTTATGTAGCACGAGCCTGTGCTTGCTAAATATCTCTGCAGTGTACTACATTTTTACTACTAAGATATTTGCGCCTCGCTGTGTCGACACAAGTTTAGCTGCTGAAAACGACAGAAGGTCAGAAGAGATTTGTTCGCTAAATAGCCCTATCTCGCGCCCGCTGTTCGTATTTTCCAGGGACGTACGCAGCCCCGTATGAGGCTGTGAAATAGGACTATGTTTACCGCGGTTTCGACACTGCTCGTCCTTGATTAATTGCGACCGACATTTACTTCGTTTTGTATAGTTTTTCTCTTCGTGAGAAACGTACAACGGTCCGCATTTCAGTACATTATTACTGTGGCACTATCTCTCGTTGCAGCAATGAAAGTGAATAATAAAAGCAACAGAGCGAAATACGAGATAAGAAAGGCGCGCGATTGTCGAATGTCACTGGAGTGTGTAATACAGATGACCTTGGCAACGCACGCTAATACCCGTTAAAACAATAGAGAGAGAAACATATGGGTAACATATGTTGTACGTGTGAATCGGTGCGTGCGGACGCGCGAGCCCCTGCCATCCCGTCACTTACACAGAACGTTTTTACCGGAAAAGAAGGAGCGCTCCGAAGTCACTCATGGACCCTCAGCATCTTGCAGAGGGTTCATTCCCTAAAGACGAAAAGTCTGTCTATGAATCGTTCCTCTGTAAACACGTGCAGTTACACTGCCCAGCGATCCACAGGAAGCAAATCGCTATCCACGCTAGACACTTTTTCGGCTTGCATGCGTTATGTTGGTATGGGTTCGGCACTTTCCATTTAAAAACCGTGCAAATGTAAGAAAATAAACATGAATGAGGCCAGAAATAACGCGAATTGTGTGTGTGTGTGTGTGTGTGTGTGTGTGTGTGTGTGTCTTCCCTGCCTTTTTATCGCGGTAGTGATAATAATAAAATGGAAATGTAAACAGTACATAACTGAGATATGCTTGCCTGCCACGCACGATATATTTTCTCTTATACATGACTAGCAGAATACCCGTGCTTCGCTACGGAGTTTCACGTTGTACGTAATGAAAATGTTAGTTTAATTAATAAAGTTTAATTAAAGTAGGCTTCTTAAAAATAAATAGCTGTTGCCCACAACTTCGTTCGCGTGGTCTTCAATTCAATGCGATAATATATTTAGAACAGAATCTATTCTATTGGGTTGCCATAGTAACCAGATCTAATAGTTTTTTAAGACCGCAAAGGACCCCCCAGAGGATCGTATCGAAAAAACACTTGTCCTATGTTGGTTCTCCCTTTGCGTAAAATATTTGTGCCAAGTTTGGTTGAAATCGGTCCAGTGGTTTAGGAGGCGATGTGGAAGACCCCAAAGAACCCCCAAAAGGACCCCATCGAAAAAACACCTATCCTATGTTGGTTCCCCCGCTGCGTAAAATATTTGTGCCAAGTTTGGTTGAAATCGGTCCAATGGTTTAGGTGGAGACGTGGAAGACCCCAAAGGACCCCCCCCAAAGGATCGTATCGAAAAAAACACTTGTCCTATGTTGGTTCTCCCTTTGCGTAAAATATTTGTGCCGAGTTTGGTTGAAATCGGTCCAGTGGTTTAGGAGGCGATGTGGAAGACCCCAAAGAACCCCCAAAAGGACCCCATCGAAAAAAACACCTATCCTATGTTGGTTCTCCCGTTGCGTAAAATATTTGTGCCAAGTTTGGTTGAAATCGGTACAGTGGTTTAGGAGGAGATGTGGAAGAAACCTTCGCGGACGTGCGCACAACAACTCACCGAAGTTTCATCGCAATCGGATGAATGGTATAGGAACGCATACGGGACAAACAAAGAAACATTCATTTTTATATATAAGATGTAAACTATACCACTTACTTGACATAAACCGTCATAGCTAAGCTAATGTACAACATATATGTATTAATTATACACATAAATGTTCCTCGATAGACACTCTCTACTGGCGAAAACTTGAATAAAATCCGTTCAGTACTTCCTGAGATTAGCGATTTCAAACACGGAGAGAAAACGGACCGACTTTACTTTATACCATGTACAGATTTACATTAAAATGAAAAAATTATAATTTTATTGCCTGGCAACAAAATTATTTTATTTTTAACAATTACCATTGTTTGAAAAAGTTTAAATGAATTTTCAAGTACTTTACTCTTGTTAAAACGTAAAAGGTTGCAGGTAAACTACCCCTTCCCCTTAACCGATCTTCACCAAAATCAAAAGGCCTTGAGTCCTCTACAATTCAGTGATGTATACAAAAAATTATTTGATTCTGTTTGAATTTGCGGCAGTTATCTTTTGCCATAGAAAATACGCTTGATAAAAAACGTTGCAGGTAAACTACCCCTTTCCCTTAACCGATCTTCACCAAAAACAATAGGTCTTGAAAATTCTACAATTGAGGGCTGTATACGAAACATTATTTAATTCTGTTTGAATTTGCGGCTGTTATCGTTTGCCAAAAAATAAATAATTTCCCTTGATAAAAAAAAACCGTTGCAGGTAAACTACCCCTTTCCCTCAACCGATCTTCACCAAAAATAATAAGTCGTGAGTACTCTACAAATCAGGGCTGCATGCAAAAAATTATTTGATTCTGTTTGAATTTGCGGCAGTTATCGTTTGCCATAGAAAAAAATCTACAGACAGATAGACACACAGACACTTTTCGGAAAACGACTTTTTTTCATGTTTTGAGTGTAGTACAATCAGAATCTGCAATAATCTCGAACACGATTTTTTTTGCCATCACCATACTTCCATTCCTTAAGGAATATGGAAGTAAAAAATCGTGTTCGAGATTATTGCAGATTCTGATTGTACTACACTCAAAACATGAAAAAAAGTCGTTTTCCGAAAAGTGTCTGTGTGTCTGTCTGTCTGTGTGTCTGTCTGTGTGTAGATTTTTTTTCTATGGCAAACGATAACTGCCGCAAATTCAAACAGAATCAAATAATTTTTTGCATACAGCCCTGATTTGTAGAGCACTCACGACCTATTGTTTTTGGTGAAGATCGGTTGAGGGAAAGGGGTAGTTTACCTGCAACGGTTTTTTTTTATCAAGGGAAATTTTTTTTTTTTTGGCAAACGATAACAGCCGCAAATTCAAACAGAATCAAATAATGTTTCGCATACAGCCCTGAATTGTAGAGTACTCAAGACCTATTGTTTTTGGTGAAAATCGGTTAAGGGAAAGGGGTAGTTTACCTGCAACGTTTTTTATCAAGCGTATTTTCTATGGCAAAAGATAACTGCCGCAAATTCAAACAGAATCAAATAATTTTTTGTATACATCACTGAATTGTAGAGGACTCAAGGCCTTTTGATTTTGGTGAAGATCGGTTAAGGGGAAGGGGTAGTTTACCTGCAACCTTTTACGTTTTAACAAGAGTAAAGTACTTGAAAATTCATTTAAACTTTTTCAAACAATGGTAATTGTTAAAAATAAAATAATTTTGTTGCCAGGCAATAAAATTATAATTTTTTCATTTTAATGTAAATCTGTACATGGTATAAAGTAAAGTCGGTCCGTTTTCTCTCCGTGTTTGAAATCGCTAATCTCAGGAAGTACTGAACGGATTTTATTCAAGTTTTCGCCAGTAGAGAGTGTCTATCGAGGAACATTTATGTGTATAATTAATACATATATGTTGTACATTAGCTTAGCTATGACGGTTTATGTCAAGTAAGTGGTATAGTTTACATCTTATATATAAAAATGAATGTTTCTTTGTTTGTCCCGTATGCGTTCCTATACCATTCATCCGATTGCGATGAAACTTCGGTGAGTTGTTGTGCGCACGTCCGCGAAGGTTTCTTCCACATCTCCTCCTAAACCACTGTACCGATTTCAACCAAACTTGGCACAAATATTTTACGCAACGGGAGAACCAACATAGGATAGGTGTTTTTTTCGATGGGGTCCTTTTGGGGGTTCTTTGGGGTCTTCCACATCGCCTCCTAAACCACTGGACCGATTTCAACCAAACTCGGCACAAATATTTTACGCAAAGGGAGAACCAACATAGGACAAGTGTTTTTTTCGATACGATCCTTTGGGGGGGGTCCTTTGGGGTCTTCCACGTCTCCACCTAAACCATTGGACCGATTTCAACCAAACTTGGCACAAATATTTTACGCAGCGGGGGAACCAACATAGGATAGGTGTTTTTTCGATGGGGTCCTTTTGGGGGTTCTTTGGGGTCTTCCACATCGCCTCCTAAACCACTGGACCGATTTCAACCAAACTTGGCACAAATATTTTACGCAAAGGGAGAACCAACATAGGACAAGTGTTTTTTCGATACGATCCTCTGGGGGGTCCTTTGCGGTCTTAAAAAACTATTAGATCTGGTTACTATGGCAACCCAATAGAATAGATTCTGTTCTAAATATATTATCGCATTGAATTGAAGACCACGCGAACGAAGTTGTGGGCAACAGCTATTTATTTTTAAGAAGCCTACTTTAATTAAACTTTATTAATTAAACTAACATTTTCATTACGTACAACGTGAAACTCCGTAGCGAAGCACGGGTATTCTGCTAGTCATGTATAAGAGAAAATATATCGTGCGTGGCAGGCAAGCATATCTCAGTTATGTACTGTTTACATTTCCATTTTATTATTATCACTACCGCGATAAAAAGGCAGGGAAGACACACACACACACACACACACACACACACACACACACAATTCGCGTTATTTCTGGCCTCATTCATGTTTATTTTCTTACATTTGCACGGTTTTTAAATGGAAAGTGCCGAACCCATACCAACATAACGCATGCAAGCCGAAAAAGTGTCTAGCGTGGATAGCGATTTGCTTCCTGTGGATCGCTGGGCAGTGTAACTGCACGTGTTTACAGAGGAACGATTCATAGACAGACTTTTCGTCTTTAGGGAATGAACCCTCTGCAAGATGCTGAGGGTCCATGAGTGACTTCGGAGCGCTCCTTCTTTTCCGCGTGTTTGTTCTGTGAAACGTACACTGTAGATTCGCAGATTTATTCTAAGCAACGCTCAATAGGAAATGTTGAAAATTTTTGTCCACGGTGTACCCTCATACACACTAAACCTGCTCTGATGTTTTAATTACGGACATCATAATATTAAAACTTTGGAAACTTGAGCACTACTTAATGGAGATCAATCATTAACTTATACAAGCCATTAATTTTATGCATATTTTTTATATATATGTGTACAACGTTATCGGCAACAAAGAAGTAGTTTTTGTTAAAATTCCTTCCCGGGATATTTGGCCGTAGTCCAATGTTTTCTACAAAACCAGACGTTTCGGCAATGCCATCGACTTCCATCATCAGTGAAAATCGAGTGCGATAACGTGAGGTGGTATATGTTAGTGACCACAGTACTGTGGTTAAGGCTGAAGCAGTAAGTAGAAAGAAGTAGTTTCTATGGTAATATTTCATTTCGAAAATGATTTTAAAAATAAATCTTAGAATATGGAAGTCATGTATGGTTCTCCATACCGATATTTTTTCATGTTTTGAGTGTAGTACAATCAGAATCTGCAATAATCTGGAACACGATTTTTTTTTGCCATCACCATACTTCCATTTCCTTAAGGAACATGGAAGTAAAATGCGTACGTACATAATTAATGCAGATTGTAAACCCTTATTATGACATTAAAAAATAAATATCCCAGACCTCTTTTCTAATATTAAATTTTAAAAAATTCCCTGGTGGCCGATAACATGGCGCCCTAGGTTAAAACCGCTGACTTCGTAAGTTGACGTTTAAGTGTTTTTAATTAATAGACTTAAGCGTATATTTGTAGGCTATGCAAGACATATAAAGACTTATGTGTAAAGAAACGAGAGAAGAGAATACATTGTCCTACAACGTACCCACGGTCTGGTGAATACCGTGCGCGCGCGCGTTATGTTACGCTACCAGTAATTGATCCAAAAATGAGGTCGCTACATTTCTGTACTGTGTCATGGTCGGAAGCTGACACGTTGACACTCAAGACTTTGAAGCAAGGCAAAGACGAGTGGTGTAGATTTGTATATTTGACTTAGCGCCGACGTGGCGGATTTCCTGTTCTCAAACATTCAGTCTATTTTTAGTGTATATTCGAGTTTTGTCGGGTTCGGTATGGAGTCGAAAAACAGATTAATTTATTTCATTAACTCAGTCCGCGTTGCTTTTCTTCTAGTTGTTACCCTGACTAATCATAATTTGAGATAACCCGTATTACCTTTTGGTTTCCATTGTGTAACTGAAATTTCTACATTGTCCTCCTCTACTTAAACCTTCCCTGCTCAGTGTGCATCCTAGTTTTTAAAAGTCATAATCACTCGTTTTTTTTTGTGATGATTAGAAGATTTAAAGTCGTGTTAATACAAGAAACAAGTAACAAAATAAATTTCAACTCACATTTTCTTTGTTCCCCCTGAAAACTCATCAGTTGCTGACTCATCTATTGTTGTTTAAGTAAATATTACACTGCGATTCACATTGGCATACCAAATAAAAGTTTACTTTACGGGCGAGTACAGATGAAAGTACACAAAATTTTGCCAGTTTTTAATAACGCCGTTGAATGTGTTTTTTTTTTACCTACCCATCTGAACCTCCTGTCTCAACAACACCCCCTCAGTTATCCTTCCTTCCCAAGACTCACAGTGAAATGAGTTCAATGATATTTCTAACCCTCGCACGAAATATCTACTTCCGCTGGTAGAGGACCTCTAAATTTATGTTCTGGCCTGAACTGGCGTAGGCCTATTCCACGTGTTATTCAAAACGTAATTATCTCTCTTCCTAATTCCAGTATTTTCTAACACGGAGTTCACAATAAGTGCGGTAGTCACTTAATAAGGATCTAAGCCACTGTTCTTGTGAACGAAAAATTGTAGGCCTAACATTTTCGGAACAGAATGCTAAGTAAATTTAATTTTTACACAATTATTTCAGTGGCTATCCATTTTAAGAAAATTTATGGCCAAGACGAAGGTCACGGGGTTAACCGAATTCGTAGAATACGCAATGCTTCTAACAGACGTTATTCATCCCTTTACCAGCGCCCCTGTCAAAATTACACAATGGAGTTTTTTGTTATCCATTTTTAACCCTTCACAACTACTGGCCTACGGCTAATGTAGGTCATACTTAATCCGTTTGTAGTACCAAATCTGTGCTGCGCGCGCAGAATACTGAAGCTAATGTATGCTTCGACCACCCTCATTGTTCGCAGATAGGACCAGATGGTCTCGTGTTCTGGCACAACGCCACTCGACGCTAGGGATGAGCTCAACGAAGACGTCGTCGTCGTCGTTACCACAAGCTGCGCGTAGACGGATCATATTTCCTTTAATCCGTGATTTGCTCCTAAAATAAACACGCTGTTGAGAGCCGCTGATTTTATTTATATATTGCACAATGCTCTTAACGACAAAGTAGGTTAACTACTTCTAACTGCCAAGTGAAAGATTCTAAATTTATAGCCATGTTCCTGTGTAAATATGGAAAACGTTAGCCATATACCACGTGCATTTATTTGCTGTTTATAAATAGCTCGTCCGCTAGAGAAGTGTGTGTGTGTGTGTGTGTGTTGTCTCTGTGTGTATCCTCGGTTGCAGCGAAGAGTGCGACCTGCGACTGAAGGGTGCACTGTGCTGTAAGCGATGGTCCATGCTTTGTCTGTTAAACAGGATATCTCTAGGCGTTTTTAGACTGTTTAAATATTTAAATTTAGAAACTCCACGCAACTTGCCAAGAATGAAGTTTTCAACTTATTTAAGAATATCCACTTAAAAGAGACCCATGTAGTACACATGTTCGTTTGTCATATTTATGTAGCACGAGCCTGTGCTTGCTAAATATCTCTGCAGTGTACTACATTTTTACTACTAAGATATTTGCGCCTCGCTGTGTCGACACAAGTTTAGCTGCTGAAAACGACAGAAGGTCAGAAGAGATTTGTTCGCTAAATAGCCCTATCTCGCGCCCGCTGTTCGTATTTTCCAGGGACGTACGCAGCCCCGTATGAGGCTGTGAAATAGGACTATGTTTACCGCGGTTTCGACACTGCTCGTCCTTGATTAATTGCGACCGACATTTACTTCGTTTTGTATAGTTTTTCTCTTCGTGAGAAACGTACAACGGTCCGCATTTCAGTACATTATTACTGTGGCACTATCTCTCGTTGCAGCAATGAAAGTGAATAATAAAAGCAACAGAGCGAAATACGAGATAAGAAAGGCGCGCGATTGTCGAATGTCACTGGAGTGTGTAATACAGATGACCTTGGCAACGCACGCTAATACCCGTTAAAACAATAGAGAGAGAAACATATGGGTAACATATGTTGTACGTGTGAATCGGTGCGTGCGGACGCGCGAGCCCCTGCCATCCCGTCACTTACACAGAACGTTTTTACCGGTAACAAATTCAGTTTAAATATATAACTCGTGGCATTTTAAAAACAAAATTGTAATGTGAAGATAAATTTTGTGGAACACGTAATTTATAACAAACTTAATCACACATGAAGCAGCTGACTGTTCCGAGTCCACGAAAAACAGTGGAAAAATAATACGTTTGGCCTAGTCATAAAGCAAAGACCGTACTAGACGAAATTCGAAGCTTTGTTTGGGCAGCGTTTCGCTGTTACCTTCGGAGTACAAAATTACCACTCCAGAATTATTAGTGTTACCTCTTAAATTCACTATTGTAATCGACCATAGGAAAGTCTCTTGGACTCCTTAATTCACCTCTTCGCGATTAATAGACTAACCTATAAGACTCGCTATTGTGGTTCACCGATGACGACCTCAAAGACGTGAAGCCTCGGGGGGGGGGGGGGTTAACTCTGAAAAATTAACTGCATCATGACGATTTAGGTACCAAGTTACACAAGCACGATTGTGACATAACATTAATGAAAAGATGCTTTATTTTAATTATGATGAAATTCAATAGAATTTTAATCTTGTTCAGTAAGTCTCTGTCGACTTTACCGTTCACAACAATGAATGGTGTCAGTCGCTAATTTGGAAATCCGTCTTGGCTTTAAGATCTT
The DNA here is from genome assembly GCA_034769895.1 of Magicicada septendecula. Classification (NCBI taxonomy): domain Eukaryota; kingdom Metazoa; phylum Arthropoda; class Insecta; order Hemiptera; family Cicadidae; genus Magicicada; species Magicicada septendecula. The sequence continues at coordinate 283,234,638 of CM068372.1, read as the reverse complement.
ATAATTTCACAGTACTCAAGATACACGTAAAACTGAATTCGTACATCATTGAAGCTATAATTCACTTGCTTTTAACTATGTAAATTATGTTTCCGTTTTTAGATCATCTCACAGTGAACAAAATGTGTGGGAAACCGTTTTTTTCTGTTTATAGGTTACTGCAAGCATTAAGTTTGTGAATCCGATATGGATAATGCAGATACAAGAATACAAAATGCAGTTAAGAAACTGATAGTTTTTGTTTTCTAACGAAATGCAGTTTTATTGTTCTATTTATAATATCTTAAACAGTCACTATTTTTATATAAAATTTTAATACGCATTTTAAGAAATAATTTTTAACCATTAAGAATCTAAACTTGTGTAATTTTCGTTTCATATTTAAGATGTAAAAGATATTAAACGATATTTAAGAGAGTAACATAAGCTACAGAATGGTTCCCACCTTACGATGACCGTTGGCCGCTGAAACGGAAGGCAGAAATAGCACGGACTTCACACCACCAAGAATATACGCAGGCCGTATACATTTATTTTGTATATGTACTTATTGATAGAAGTGAATTTTATCTAATGATTTATTTAATTAAAATCGTTTGAGAAAATTGAGAAAAAATATCACTGTTTCAGATGAGATTTACCGTTGTGGTTTCTGCGTTTCTGTTGGTGTTGCTAAATGGCAGTCGTATCTCGTCGCTTACGTTTCTCATACGCTGCACTTTATAAGCTAGATTATAGAATATAGTCTATACATTCTATAGGTAGATGAATATTTTTTATGCAATCTTTTATCTTGTTTGCTCCACGGACTACTTTTGACTTTCTCGCGAACCATCTCTGGTATGCGGTTACCACTGATCTACTTCATATGATTTGTCCAAGTGCTCGTATACCGAATTACACAGGTAATCATTTTTATATAAAGTCCTTATTACACAATTCTTCTTGAAAATAAAAGGCCATTAGTCGTCAGTAGGGCGTATCCTAGAAGGTCGGAAAGAGAACAACCATTAGGCCTAGTATTGTTTGCCACAGTTCGTGTATGTTTTTCATACTGGTATACGTACATCCGACTAATGTCAGGTTTCAGATCCTCCATGCTGTCTTTATTTTTTGAAGATATCGTCAGTTGCTGATACGGCGGTTTTCCTTCCATAGGATATCTTGCTTGCTCCTCGGAACGCGACACTTCCAGTTAGCCTACATTGCTGATACGGCGGTTTTCCTTCCATAGCATATCTTGCTTGCTCCTCAGAACGCAACACTTCCAGGTACCCTACATTGCTGATACGGCGGTTTTCCTTCCATAGGATATCTTGCTTGCTCCTCAGAACGCGACACTTCCAGTTAGCCTACATTGCTGATACTGCGGTTTTCCTTCCATAGGATATCTTGCTTGCTCCTCAGAACGCGACACTTCCAGTTAGCCTACATTGCTGATACGGCGGTTTTCCTTCCATAGGATATCTTGCTTGCTCCTCAGAACGCGACACTTCCAGTTAGCCTACATTGCTGATACGGCGGTTTTCCTTCCATAGGATATCTTGCTTGCTCCTCAGAACGCGACACTTCCAGTTAGCCTACATTGCTGATACGGCGGTTTTCCTTCCATAGCATATCTTGCTTGCTCCTCAGAACGCGACACTTCCAGTTAGCCTACATTGCTGATACGGCGGTTTTCCTTCCATAGCATATCTTGCTTGCTCCTCAGAACGCGACACTTCCAGTTAGCCTACATTTTCTAACACGGTTACTGTTTACATTACTTCCTCGTTTGTCATTTTGTGTCCGCATTTAATATTGTCTATTTTATACCATACCCACATTTCAAAACTTTCCGAGCGTCTGTCCTCTTTTGACTCCAGTAATTATGTTTCTGTGTCTCAGGTAACAACAGTTCAGAAAAAGCAATCCACAGATCGTTTTCTAAAACCAAATTTTGTTCTCCTTATAGTCTATAACGTTTGTTCTATTTTTAAACACTTCCTCTCCATAAATCTTAATCTAGTTTCCCCGGTACAGCTAACACGTAAATATAAATATAAAACGATTACAAAGATTAAAAATTAAAAGGTTTCGTAGCCAATAACTCCTTTCGGTGTCCAGTTTTGCTAACATTTACGAGTAAAATGACTTTTCGAGTTGTTGATAATTGCCTGATTTCATTTTACAAGTACTCCTAATATGTAACGATCACAAACTAAGTTAGTTTTGTTCATACATAGTGAATCGTTTCAACTCTCTCCCCATCAACAGATTCGAGTCAGATTGTATCCAAAGTATTTATAAGTAAGAAATCTTCTGTTAAATAAGACCAAAACAAATATTCACTCAGATCTTGTCTTAATCTATTAATGGTGTGCAACTGAACTTAAAAATGTTTCTTGCTTAGATTTATTTCTGATCTAGTTTACTGTACATATTTCACTATCTCAGTTATTATCAAAAACACATTTAATTTTATTTTTCTGTACATATACGTTTCTTAATTTCTTCATTTTGCGCACTTGTTTACTGATCGTAGCGAGAGCAGCGTAGCAGCACAGGGGCACCTAACTGACCTTCGCACACAGCAGTGACAACGAATCAATTTAAACTTGTAGGCCTACTGCATAGGCCCACGCAGCAGGGGTTCGTTAGTAATGACCGCACGGATCACATCTTTTGGCTGAGGTTTCGGCTTTACTACAATAACTGAAACCAACGTGGGGGAGGGATCCCCCATCCATCTGATCACAGAGCTTTTCGTATTATTACGTCATATAAGATCTCAGTTCTTGTTCCGTAGTTACTTTTTTAATTTTACTTTTTACTTCCCGATTTGGGAGCTCCGAATTATTAGATACGTATTTACGGCATCCTCCTGCATGTATACAGAGGAAGAAGAAGATCGTACAAACTACTGAAAGACAAACGTGTGTTACCGCAAACGAACATGAACCCAGGAATTTGAAAAGCTATTGTCCAACCGTGGGCCACGCTTTGTGGATTGCACATGTCAACCGAAATGTCGTGTCTAATTTAATATTTTGAATACGTTCAATTGGTAACAAATAAACGTGTCCAACTGACACGTGCATGCGCGCGCATGTAAGCGTGAGAGTGTAAAGCGGAGTTGAACATTATTTATTTACGAAACACCAACGCCAACAACATCGGACAAACTCAGCTAGACCTGTTGCTTTCGGCCACGCGGTTTCTCTCTGTAATAATCTTATTTTTCTGCCGCGGTTTTGCAGTTAACACAAAAGAGTAGTAAGTAGGCCTCTACTATACATGAGAAACACTCGAACGTTTGCGTTTGTACACATAACCGGAATATGACCAATTCGTGCGTGTAACTTCAGGTTTTTATACCGCACCCTTTTACTTTCCGGTAAAACTAAAACGGGATGGACCAAATTAAATACAGGTATACAGTTTAGAAACTTTGATAATGTTTCACTGACATATTAAAATTTCCTCCAAAGAGCTACAGAAGGTGTAAACTCCCTACCCGATGTTTATAAATACATTGCACGTGCACCTAAATGTATTAAACCTACATACTCAACCAGTATATTACGGAACATTTTATACTTAATACGGCTGAGGTTACAGATAGTCTGTATGGTTTATAAACGCAAAAATTTGAAAATTGCCAAAAGGAAGAAACAGTTGTTAGACTAATTACACATTTATGAGAAAGAAGTTATATCAAGTTTTTTTATTCGATTCATTATATTAGCGGCTCTCAACTCAGGAGCACACGAGAAAAACACTGATGGCGACCAAATACAGTAGGTGTGTGTTATCGTTATAAAGAAATCAAAATCTGGAGACGTGTAAGTAATCTGGAGTGATTTATCTCTACGAAAGGATGAATGGGATTTTTAAACACTGGATGTAGAAACAGTCCAAATAAACGTGGTCCGTAAAGGTCTTGTAAAAATGGACCCCTCGGACTCTGTAAAGTGTGTTTTCTTGTCCAGCCAAGGCGGCAAAAAAAAAGAAGATCAAAGACGATATGTGCAGCGAGATGTGGAAATCAGAGATGTGCAATTGGAATCAGAGACCGTTGGCGAGATCTTCGATAGCGCCTAACCAGGATTGTAGTTTCACTGATGATGATCAGGAACGTGTAAGTGCAAGCATATCAGATGGAAGCGTTTTTGAAAGAAGGTTACTATTTATTAAAAAAACAGCCGTCAAGTCAAAACAGATTTGGCACGGCTGCGTTAAACGAATATGTAATTAGTGCACTGCACGCTCTTTAATTTAAAGAATAGCTTTGAATTTAGACCAGTACAACACTTAGCATAAACCCCTAGATTTGAAACGAAATACGTGTATCTCTGGAAATGTTAAATTTTTTCGTTTTTTAATTGCTTTGCAGTTGAGCAAAGCTTTCTGCAGACAGCGTCGACTTTATCAAACTGTGGTGAGCAAAGGTAATGTAAGAGAAACCTGTCAAGAGACAAGTCACAATTTAATTCTTTTATCTCAGATACTTTAATAATTGGCGGGTCGGCGCGTAAAAGGGGATAAGTCACCAATTTGTGAAAAATGAGTTATGTACACTGCCAAACTTGTATTGATGTTCGTCATGTCTGTGCCTAATGAGACAAGTCATATTTTGTAAAATAACAGTTTTATTGGAACTGTGATTTTTGATTTATCTCAGACAGTTAACCTCCTGGATGTGTAAAAGGGGATATGTACATAAGATTCAAGTTATCTCCTTTTACACGCACTCGACTGTCACTGTGTAAAAGGAAATATGTCAAGGGAGATGACTTATCCCTTTATACACGGACAAAGCTTTTGAAAACTCATTCTTCTTATCACCACATAAATCATTTGACACGCATATTACAATATTTTTTTTTATAACAAAGTTAAAGTAAATTATTTACAACAAACAACAACAAAAATTTTAATAACAGTTTTTTTATAGTATCAGGAAATTGTTGTATTTAACAGTTGGTATTCAAAAGTGTTATGTTCTTCATTTAGAATATTGTCAGTTTCATCAAACGTGTTTACACTGTTAATAAAATGTCTCGAGGAAAGAAGATTTTGGAAATGTGTCTTGAGAAAATCAGCTGTAAGTAAAAATATGTTTTTAGTTCAAAATGTTATAAATAAATTCATGGCTTCTTTCAAACTTTTATGTAAACATATCCGTTAGTAACATAACCTGTTCAATATGCAGTACACCTATTCCATATTTAATAATTATTAATAACATTGTTTTAATATGTTCTACACATAATTGATTATGTTATTTGAATTACGTAAACTATATTTGTGAGATATATTTGGACTACAAACTTTCATTATAACTAGGTCTAGTTATAATGAAATTTACTCAAACAACAAAAATATGCACTAGGCTAACCTACTTGTAGTTCAATAATATATGTTTTTTAGATACGTATTTTTTATTTGTTTAAAAAAGGAAAAATAAATTATTTTATAATAAATTATTAGGAAAAAGGACATTAAAAGTGATTGTTTTGAACAGTTGCTTTCTGTTTTATAATAATACTTTTGGTTACTGTTTTCCTTTTTCTGCCTTTTATGTAAGTACTTGATTTTGCAGTAGTGTGTGTGTGTGTGTGTGTGTGTGTGTGTGTGTGTGTGTGTGTGTGTGTGTGTGTGTGTGTGATGTTTAACAAAAGTACCCGCTATTATGAGTGGTTTAATTTTTTTCAGGTGTAGATGTGGATGTAAACAATTACAATACTACACCAAAGGGAATCAATAATACATTTGATGCTAATACACAAAGTAAGACTTTTCCCATGTCAGGAATTAATGAATCCTTGGTTAGTTCAGTGGAAACTGAACATCCTAAACTTTTAAACCTGGAACCTCTGGACCCTGCATATGGTGGTACGGATGTTGCTGAGGAAGGGGACCATTTGTCTTTTCTTACCGACACTGATGGGGATGTGAATGTGTTTACTGATATCCTGGTGGAAAATACTGGAACCAATATTGTGGAGGACGTAGTTTGCAACACCAACAGCTTTGATGCAAATGCTACAATGGACAATGATGAGCTATCAATCCAGTATGATTCTGATAAGGATCCTAGCTTTTGTATAGAAAATGAAGATGAAGAGTCTACAACTAGTTCTGATTATCCATTAGGCTTTAGTTGTAATGGATCAATGAGCAACGGAAATTCTGGGAACCTTATTAACCAGTCCACAGTCAATGAAGATGCTTCAGCCAACATTTCAACTTCAGACAGAGCTAGGCAAGGTAGAGGGAAAAAACGTGTAATAAAAGGTGATACAAGAAAAGTAAGAAATACTAGGAAAATTTGTAGGAACAAGGGCGAAGAGTACATAACCAAAAGTGGTAAGACTGTGTCAAAGAGGAAGTCAACATCTCTAGGTTGGTGCAGAATGAAATGGCAAGAAAAGTTGAGCAGTACCGGGAAGAACTCTTTAAAGAATACTGGGCAGTTGGTGATGGTAGTAAAAGGGCATCATATATTGCAAGTCTTATTGAACTACGAAACATAAAACAACATAGGCCAAGACACTGTCATGCCAATAATAGGCACTATCGTCAGGTGACTGCAGTATACAGTGTTCATGTCAATGGTCAGACCATTCAAGTGTGCAAAAAGTGTTTTCGACAAATTTTTGATGAAAGTAACAAATTTATTGAAACAGTAATAAGGAAAAAACGAGCTTCAGTCTCCGGTATTATTCAGGATGACATGCGAGGAACTTATTCTCCTACGAACAAGACTTCACAAGATCGTCTGGGACATGCTTATGAACATCTGTTGTCCTTACCATCGTACGAGAGTCATTATACACGCAGAGACTCCTCCAAAAAATACCTGTCTTCACATTACACTATTACGCTTTGTTATGAAGAATACAAAAAAACGTGTTCTAATGTGGATGCAGTTAGTGAAAAAATCTACAGACAACTTTTTCATGACATGAAGCTTTCCATAAAAACACCAAATAAAGATACTTGTCAGACTTGTGACCGGTTAAATATGGAAATTAACATGAGTAAGACTCAGGATAACAGGCTGAAAATTCAACAGCAACTTACAGTCCATCAGACACTGGCTGACAAAGCGTATGATGCTAAGGCTAAGGATCGCAGTGCATCAAAAAATGATCCTTCTAAGAAAACAATAACCTTTGATCTACAGCAGTGTCTTCCTACACCACATCTTCAGAGTTCTTTATGCTTCTATAAGCGACAGTTATGGGTATTCAATCTTACCGTCCATGACTGTGATGATGGCCAGGGTTATTGTTTTATGTGGAACGAAAGTGTTGCAGCTCGGGGAGGGAATGAAATTGCATCTTGTCTGTATAAGTACTTGCTCTCGCTCCCTCCGACAGTTACTGATGTCACAATATATAGTGATACGTGTGGGGGACAGAACAAGAACAGTCACTTTGCTACAATGTGCATGGTGGCATTGCAAGATTCGCCAACATTAAAATCGATAAATCACAAATTCTTAATTCCAGGACACAGTCATATGGAGAGTGATTGCGATCATAGTTTGATTGAAAAAATGAAGAAGAAGTTCAGTGCTCCCATCGAACATCCACATGACTGGATTCAACTGGTCAGGGTCGCCATTAAGAAAAAAACATTTGTTGTACATGAGATGAAAATAGAAGACTTTTTTCTTTCTCTGGATTGCTGAGAAAAGGGCCACTACAAGTAAGGAAATTCGATCAAGAGAGACAAAAAGTTAACTGGAGAGCCATCAAATGGTTTCACTACGAGTATCAAGACGTTGGAAAATTGTATTTCAAAACAACACTGGAAGAGTCAGAATCGTTCCGAACATTAGATTTTAGGAGAAGAACACAAAGCAGCATTCATCTTAAACCAGTTCTAGCATATAATGGACCTCTTGCTATCAGCTGTGAAAAGAAAAAAGATCTCTTACATCTTCTCCCATTTATGTCAGAAGTGTTCCGTGACTTTTATAGAAATTTGAAGACCAACGATAAAGTGAAAAATATTCTTCCTGATGAAAGTGAAGCTGAAGAAAGTAATGACGATAATGATCTGTAGGACAGTTTATAAGTATTTGTGTCTGTTTTGTTTTTATTAATGTTTTCTTTTTAATATTTGTTTTGTTTTTATTAATGTTTTCTTTTTAATAGTGTTTTTAAAAAATCGATTAGTTTTTGTGTTATTTCAGTTGAAAATATAAAACAGAGTGAAGACAAGTTGATACTTTATAGTGTAAAATAAGTTAAAAGACTTATTTTACTTAAAAGTATAGAATAAATAAATACAAAGTAGTTATTAGAAAATAATTGTATTTTTGGAAACAATATAACAAGTATTTTTCGTAAAAAAGTTAAATTTTCCTAACGTGTAAAAGGAGATGTCACATTCCATTATGTGTCAAAGGAGTTATGTCACGTAAATCTCATGATAATGACATTTTTAAAATTTAATGTGCATGTGTTGAAAAGTAAACTAGAAAGTAATTTTTTAACAATAATCATTTTACAAAAAAATTCCATTGCAATAATGTATTAAGTTTTTTTCACTTTCCCAAAAAACAGTCTGCAGTGACTTAACACCGTTTACGCGCTGACCCACGAATTATAAATTATACAAACATGAACGCACACGTAAGTACAATTCAGCACACAAATTGTACGATGAGTAAGAATTTACGTTATTTCAATTCTCTATCTTGATTATGTTCTCGATCTTTTTTCTCGCGATAGTCGGCGAAAACTGCGGTGCAATCTTTACCAACGTATATTGAACGTCTGTGGTTATACAGCAAAAACAAAAATCAAGGTCTCTAATCGCTTTACAGAACCTGTACCAACTTTTGGATGCCAGTCATGGATAGGGAGTGAAACCTAGAAAAACAAAATATTAGATTGTAGAGTGAAGTTCTTGAGAAGAGTTGTAGAGGTTGTGAAGAGATGTATAATATCAAATTTTTAAATTAAAGGGCATTTGGATATGCAGTCTATGTTAAGAGACTGTAAAAGGAAGACTAGTTTATTTGTTGGCGTATGAAAGTACAAAACTAGTTAAACAAATGTGGAAACAACAATTGAAGTTATTAAGAAAATGGGAATGCGTAGGCAAACCTAAAGAAAATAGTGACGAAAATACTGAAAAGATAATGGATTCATTGGGTGAAGGGAACAGACTGGCAAAAAACAAAAAGTTTGGTACGAATTGTGCAAAACTGAAACGATTATCAAAGGACATCACTGTACGGTAACAACGTTAGGCGCATTACTGTACACGAATTCAAACTGTGCCATATGATCCGAACAGGATGGCGGCGTCGTATTTAAAAATATTCAGAAAATGAAACCGACGTGACATTCGGTTGTCTTTGTTTCATTTTAAACTGAGAACGGTTCGTTTTACGTGGACAGATATGATTCATATCGATTCATCGCGTGTAAACAAAGCAGTGTGTGTGTGTGTTACCAGTACACCTGTAGCGAGCAGAACGTGTCATTGCCTACGTGTCTGCTTACTCACTGGAATAAACACTTTGTGGAAACAAGTTTCTGCTGTAATACACCGTTGGGTTGGCACTGAGAAAACGTGATAAGATAAAACCTGGGAATTCGTGTGTGTGTGTGTGTGTGTGTGTGTGTGTGTGTGTGTGACAATAAACGCCACTTCGCCTTACAATCTTGGTGAATCTGACAGATAAAGTGGTTAATTTGTCACTCTTATCGGGCGTTCTCCGCGCAGCCAACCACTTTTCTCTCGACAAGATTTTTCTGCTCGTTGTATACTTAAATTTGGAAATACGTGCGTACATTAATTGCAGTCAACTTAAGGTTATATTTTTAAAATGTAAGATAAGTGTTAGTGTAATACGTAACGATATCGCAGAGAGACTGTATAGGCATGTACTTATGTGAAATATTGCCTGTCATGAGATGATTTCGAACCGTGAAAAGACGGCAGTGGAAGCCACACTGATTATCATGTACTGATGAATTGTGGTGCACGATATAATTTAGAAGTTTAATAGTTTTGATTTAGATATGCTGATCCAAAAATTTTCAACACGTTTTCACCTCCGCCTAACGTTAAAATACCTATATATCTTATTTATTTATACAAATAAAAGTTTGTTGTTTTGGAAGAGCGACCTGTAAAAATGAGTGTGTTGGAATTTTGTGCCTGTGTCATGAGTTCCCAACTCCATTACCGACGTTAAAATATAGCAAATCTTTAAATATCAGAGAATCAGTGTAAGCAGACTATAGAACCAAAGATTTCGCCCTTGCAGCCACCGTAGAAGACTTTATTTCCTAAGATTACGATTTACGATTATGTAAATTACGCAATACGCCAAGATATCATCCTACAAGGATTTTTTAACAGGAACGCATTCTAAAATGTTAACAAATCTAGCTGAAGGGAAAAAAGTAATTTTTCCTTTTGTTGGAATATCAGTGAAATGCTATAATATCCACTACACACGTTTTTACTCATTAGTCGATTTAAAAAAAATAAAAGTAAGAATCGTTAATAAATGAAGGGTTGAAGATTAATAATAATTATTATTACAATACCGCAATCTTCCAATTTGGAGTCCTGACGATGGAGGAATTATTTATACAAAAAATACATGAATTTTGGTATGCTGGCATAGTTCAGTTTAATTTTGAGACAACGCCCCGTTTGGTGATCTTCAAAATGAAAATAGCAGTGCCGTAGCTAAGAGGTAGACCTCGCCACCCCACCCCAACAGTGTGAAGGTTGCCATTGCACCACCACCTACCCCATGCTTATCGTCAATACCTCCCTTGGCTACGTCAAATTTGAAAAAGCTTGGCTACAATACTGGAAAATGTTGAAATCTCCTCAGAAAAAACATCTTTAAGATGTTCATATGTATTTGCTTTGATAACCTTGAAACCATTTTTAGGCAAATTCTGTAAAAGACACCGAACATATGTTTACATTATATATTGTGTTAATGTAATATCAACAACAACAATAATAATAGTAATAACTCAGATTTCAAATCACTGTATCTCTAGCAATAAGCTTAGCGTCTCGTTATTCAAACGATATTAGGAATCACTTGGATGTATTTGCAGGCAGTGTGTCTGTCGTACCAGTACCAGTTCTGAGACGTTTTCTGTACTGTACCAATCGAAACGTTTTTGTGTTACGGAAGGAAGCGTTTCGTGTTACATTCTACAGGACGCATAATAATCTGCTTGCAACGATTCCAGATCCACGGCTTCAGAGAGAAGAGCCCGCTTGACAATGAAGTCAATTGGGCACGCAGACGGCCGTGAGTCATGAGTCACTTCCCTTCCCTTCCCTTTACACACACTTTGTGTCTACATTTCACTTTGTATAATTATTATTTCCGTATTCGTAACGTTGTGTAACGGCTTAATAATGCGATTCTCAATTCACTCGTTCTGCTATGCGTGCTAGCTCCTCTCAGTATCGTGTTACGTCGCGATTTCTTGAAAAACGCATTCCGTGTTAAAAAAAGTAAGTGACATTATATGAAAGCCGAAAGTGAAGTGAAGACGACGTTTTTTAACGTTATGTCCGTCAGTGTTTTTCTTTAGAGAAACGAAAGTCAGACACGAAATAATGCAATTAAAAAAAACCAATCCAAAACGCAGAAATGAAACTGGCAAGATCAATGGCGGGTTAAAAAACATTGTAATATGGGATTAGTTTAATACAGGAACCTCGCAAGAGAAAGTAATTGGTTATCGACAACAGTTGTTTCACGTCAATCGAATGGATCCTCAGACTGTAATTTACGATATTGGCCAAGAGAGGTTGGTAAAACCTAAAAAGCTACCCTCGTCTTCTTCCTACGGCCTACAAACCGAAATAGGACTTTATCTTGTCTACCATGGTTCTCCGTCTTCCTCTGTTGGTAACTAAGGATTCCCACTCTCGCACTCCCGGAATCCCCCTCTCCATTCATAATATAAGTACCTTTCCATTTTTCCTTGTGCAGCAGCCTTTTGATCTTTTCTCTTATATATACTCCCTATAAGCATTCTTATCGGTATTCTCATAACTAGCTACGCAGAGAAGAAATTGTGGAAACATGGTTGGATAACAGCACCACATAACATAACTTTGTAACGAATCAAAATCCAATAGGCCTACTTACAAACTTGCTTTCAGAAGAAGGAGACGTTATATGAAATTGGTGTTCTTCGCCACAGACAGCGTACTTTGCGAGGAAATGCAGGCTATAACTTAACCTCATTCGAACAAAAAACTAGTTGTCAGGGAGTCAATTGACTAGATAACTCACTTTTCTTATCTGCTTTGTGATAGACCTATCACCAAATGTACATCTGACGTCATCCTCAAAATTTCGTAAAATTCTGACCAATTAAAAGGCTCTGAGCAACGTACGTAGTCCAGCTTTCAAGGATAATATAAACTGTTGTTTGTTTATATGTGTGTGTGTGTGTGCGCGCGCGCGCGTCTGTATGTGGTCTAAGGTGCTTTTTATTCTAAAGAGGATTGCATTATATGAATCTATTCTTATCGTAGCCTCGGTTAGGCTACGTTAATTTTGATTATTTACAATACGACACAAGTTACGTAAGACGGTATATAATAATAGAGTTATTCGTACGTATAAAACAGACTTTTTGAATCTTGTATAAGGCAAAAGGTGATCAGACCACACATGCCAAATAAAGAAATAATAAGAGAAGACAAAATCGAGTCTTCTCACCGCGCGGACTCGCCATTAATAGAGTAAGGAAGGTAGGGAGAGTCTAAGGCAGCTCACACACTGGACCCACTCACCTCAGATCGGATCAGGACGTCAGATCGCGTCCTCAGACAGTGCATCCACTCCTCTTAGAATGGAATCCCAGTTGAGCTCAGGCCTACACTGTCCGGGTTGAAGTGGTTTCGTTGAACGTTTTGGTTTGTAGAGTTGGTGGTTGTGATTTGTAATTCTGAACACAGGCTCCAGAATAAGTGACACCAGTAGTTATTATTTTTTATTAATAAATATATGTGTATTATTTTATTTACCACTTTCATTTAAAGGTTCTGGTGTTTGTACCCAAATTATCGTTACCATTATGATAATTATGAATTATCATTTGTTTACCGAATGATAAACACATTCGGTAACACAAGGAAATTAATGTTAAATTATCATTGTTGCATTATGATAATCTTTGTGACCTGAGTCGTAGAGTACAGGATATTGTTCCACCGTGACGATTAGTTCTTCGTCTGCACACGACATACTGATGTAATCCGCTATTTCAAAAGTCAAGCAAATCCAAACACATGACACAGTGCGTGGCGGGGTACTGCTTTGGAGCTTGTTCTCATGCGCGTTCCTTTAGAACGCTTCCGAATCCGAACAAAATTGATTGCTCGCCTAACGAAAACTTCAGACGCGTTTTGAGCGGAGACGCCGGTTCTGGTTTGAGCGGAAACAGTGTGTGGAAGTTTATTTAAATACATGGCTTCCGAATTTTTCTGATGTAAGCGGAGCGGATCCAGTGCGGAGAGCCTTGTGTGCAAACAATCCTAGCTCCTCTGGAAGAGAGAACTCAATTACCCATCATCATCATGAACTTCAATTCTGATTTGTTCATTTTCCTTCTACCCATCTTCTGCGACGCTGTAGCTGATAAATCGTAATGACGTTTGGAACGCGAGAATCCGCCTTACGATCGAAGTGATCCCACCAATTGTTCGTATATCTATCTGTCTCAGTGTTCATACTAAATATTTTAATTTTTCCCCGAGTGAATCTGTTACTTCTTCTATTGGCTAAGGAATATCCGGCAACAACTCTTACATTCAGTGGCCTGTGTCTTTTTTTTGTTCTTTTTTTAACGTCCTGTTTTTACAATCGTAGAGGACAACTAGGACAGTCTTAGCTGTGTGACCGAACTAGTGTTTTTAGAATGTCTTCTTTTTGTGTTGCATAAACACGTGAAACCTTTGCAGCGTAAATGTATTTACAGTATCGTTGTAAATGGTCTCACATCCCATTTAGCCTCTTCAATTGTTCTGCTATTAAGTATATTAATATATTACGTATTTTGTTGAACTTGATTGCAGCCTTCAAACGCCTTACGTTTTAGGGGATTTATTTATAATTGCTAACTATTAATGTGAGGATGACCACAAAGGTAATATATTATTGACATAGCTAATATAAAATGGTTCCCGAATAACATCTAAGTGTAAGGTGTCAAAACCAACCAATTCAGAGCACGGAAAGGTTGAAGTTCCAACACACTTTTCTCTACAAAATCAAAAATATGTATGGAATCTGCATCCACGAAAGAAATTGGACTGGAAGGAGCTAGAAGGATATAATCTACGACGTTTCGTGATCAGAGACGATGGTGGTAGTCATAACGACGATGGTGATAGAAGAATGGTGACGACGAAAGTGTGTTGACGATTGTTAAACAATTGCGTCGTGTTTTAAAAAATACCTGAACAAAAACAAATCAGTACAAAATAGACAGAATTTTTAGAACACTGAACATTGGAAGCATTCAGTGAACACAAATGTATACACCATAACACCATAAACCCCAATCAACAAGAACGAACCAAAAGCCAACATCAGCAACTAACTAACGAACGCACTGAAAATTCACCTGAAAACCAACATAGCTGAGGATGAGCCTACTGTTTAATACTCGAAACATGTCCAAGGCAGGGGAAACATCTTGATTCTACGTGTGTGTGTGTGTTTTTAACAGTCGTCCAGTTAGGCTACAGGACGTCTATTAGTACAAACGTGCACAATAATTGTGTCAAGATCGTGTGGAAAAATTATTCACTGATATGCGTTACACACTTCCAGTTAACACGACGTAGTTGTCGAATGCAACTACAGTTTTATCTGCACGTCCAGAAGTCGGATCACTTTTTTTCATTAAGTGCACCCTTCGCTTTATTTCAAGCTCGGCTATTTCAATTTCTTGTTATTATTTAAACCATAATAAATACGAACAGCAGTGATAAATACGAGTATATGCTCTACAAGTGACTTCCTTCTGTATCATCGCAGGATAGAGAGAACTTCGTTTTAATTTTCTAAATATAGAAAGATATTACTTTCCCTTATCGTAGTGCTATTATATACCTTTTGATAAGCGAGCGGCGTTTGTTACTTAATAGAGTGCCTTTAAAATAAAATCATGAAATTCACAGTGTTAAGTGAAAACAGTATATTTTTTTTCGTTCAACATTTACGAAACTTGCAGTTTTTACATGTTATCAACGGCTAATGTTTAATGTCTGTAATAACTCAGTTTTACGCATGTTGATAAACAACGGAGCAACAAAATGCGAAGGTTTTATGCTTCACACTCGTTCTTTGTGCCTTTCCAGTGTGAAAATTTATGTATACACGCCGGTACCGATCTGAAAGCTTGACCTTGACGACAGCTGACAAGGACAAAAGCTAATAGTCTACTTAAAAATATCGTGCCGTTACTCTATAGGTGACTATTTGGGGTACCGATCTGAAAGCTTGACCTTGACGACAGCTGACAAGGACAAAAGCTAATAGTCTACTTAAAAATATCGTGCCGTTACTCTATAGGTGACTATTTGCATTACTTTATACCAGATCATATTTTAATAGTATGCGCTCATTTATAACAAATCTTTGGTATACTTAAATTTATACATTTTCGGAGAAGTATGTAGTTGAATACTAAAGCTGTAAATTATTAATGTAATTGTAAATTTCTTCAAACAGGCATCGAATAAGTACGCGAGCGTAAGCATTTTTTCATTCAGCGGGGAACCTTTTTTCCAAAGCGATGGCCTATACTTTTTTTTTTTGCTTAATCGTTTTCTGAAAGTCCAAGTAAAATTTTAAGATCACAATCCGAGAAAGTGTTAGGAAAAGTTTCGAGATATCAAGGATGTAAGCAGAGCATAGCGGAGCATTGCAAGCCGTTGACAGCGGATGTTTTCAGTTCCAACTGCATACAACCCGTCCTTCCTTACCCCGCCTGTCGGAACTTTTTTTATTAAACGCACGGCCGTCCAATATTATTATTTTTTTAATAACGGCCGTTAAACGTAATTTTTACAGACGTAAGTGAGTGTCTTCGGTTGCAGAACGACGTTTTGTTCGCCCATGACTTGAAACACGTTACTTAAATTGAAACAATAAATTGTTTCGTAAAACATAATAGATAGCACAATATGTAAAATCCCGGCATAAGTAACAAGTCATGTGTGTGGAAGCAAACGAGAACGATCGAACTTCCCCGTGATTCGCTGAAGCCAGCGATGACTGAACTCGTATGTGAGTGAAAGAAACGTGTGAGTGTTCGCATGGTCGAGTAGATGTGACCGGGAGAGGTGAGGAGCACTCGCATGGTAGCGCTGATTCTAGCGAAACCTTACTCTTTTGCAGTAGTGTAAAGTTGTGTTATACGTTTATTTACACAATTAACGAAGATTTTCCAATTCGCTTTCCACTCATAACTTATTATGTACTTATACGTCTTATTACATCAAGATCCAGTCTAACAATTAACAAACTGTAGAATATCAATGACAATATAGGTTCTCTAACTCTTCATTTATTATTTGGATTATTTGGTCTTCTCGTATAAATCCAATGACCCGCCTTAAATTTCCCATTTCACTGAACCCCTCTATTCTCGATTTCTCCCGTTAGCAAGGGACCAAATTAAATTCCTTATTTACAAACTTTCTGAAAATGGTGCTTATCTAAATTCGATGAAGAAATATTTGATGATATACTAGTTACCATGGACATTAAGTGACATATGCTAGCTTAGAATTGACAACTCTGAGCAGCCGGAAGTCTGTGAAAATTGGTGCATAAACATAATTCAGAGGCTGCGTTTGGTAAAAATAATATTTGCCCGCGTTTGGAAGGAAAAACATCAAATTCAACAGAATCTAAATCTTATGGGACAGACTGAAGAATTTGGAGTTAATGCGCTGATGAAGTACACTTACATGTCAAATATAATTATAAATATATTTAAATACGTAATTGCAAATATAAGTAATAATTAGTGCACCAGTTCTTCTTTTACGTAAATTGCTTTTGAAAACCACTCACTTTCCACAAGTGACGTTTCGCTGTCTCTACCATTGCCAGATGGAGTGAGGAACAAATCGTTATTATTTTAGTTTTGACGTCGGGTATTGCACCATCGTCAAAACGTTACTAAGCAACAGCCTAACATAAACATCGTTTTACGCAGATTAGTCCCCCCTTCGTTTCCTCCTCTGTAGGAGTTTTGAGAACTTTGGTGTAAATTTTGTATATCATTACTGACACGTAGATTAAGGGATATAAAGTTGAAGGGAGAATTTGAAATTTTAAAAACTGATAAAAAATTAAATAACATTAAGACGTACTCTAATAATGAAGAAATATCTTACCTTAGCCTATATTAAAAGTTACTTAACGTCTCGTCAGTATGGTGACGTAGTCTATATGTGTTTGGGAAGTAACGTTTGGGAAATTTACAGGGACTGTGGAAATTTTCTTCTAAAGCAAAGTGGTAGTGAGAATAAAGACAGAGTTTGTGTTTAAATGTTGTTCAAACGTGACTTGACAGTGGTGCAGTATATCGACAATGAAAAATATCGCACAGCCGAGAGTAAACACGGCAAGTTACACTGAGCTTGTTGGACATTTTATTTATTGAAAAAGCGCCCCATACTTTGAACGTATAAAAGATTGAGTAATGAGTGGGAGCTCAGCTTTACTCCAGTTCGCAGAGCCAGATAGCAGCAAGAGTTAATGAG
This sequence comes from Magicicada septendecula, assembly GCA_034769895.1. NCBI lineage: Eukaryota > Metazoa > Arthropoda > Insecta > Hemiptera > Cicadidae > Magicicada > Magicicada septendecula. The sequence goes on along the minus strand of CM068372.1, from coordinate 283,216,845 downwards.
CGTCCGACAAACGCAGTTAAGCAACAGCAAGAACGACCGCCTCTCCGCGCACGCGCCATTATCGGGCGTTACGTGTCCAGCGAGCACCTGTTACGACCGTCTTAGGAAACTGATAAATGGACGACAAAGGTGAACACGCGTTTTTACGTGTAAATGTATCAAATTACTTATGCAAATGTGCGTTTCCCCGAGCAACACATACCACGTGGCGCGCACATGCAACAGTTCAGTCGAGCGCGACAGACAGCACGCAAGAAGCGTGCAGATACTGAATACGACAATGGTCACGCCTGCCGGTTTACGTGTTGTAACCGTTGGATGCTACCGTACCACATGTACTGTAGCACGCTGTAACGGTGTCGCTAACCATGGCCACCGTTAGGGAGCGGAGCATAAAACGTCAAAAGAAAATGGGACACTTCGCCCTGCTAGACTTTACATTCAGGCCTAGGCCAATGGAAGGTCAAATATGCGTTCACTCCCAACTCCTTGCTTACAGTTCTGTTGGATATTACAGTTTGTAATGCGGTTGTAACTTCTCTGTAGCGTCCTGTCTATCACAGTATACCTTAAATACTTGCTATACTGTTCTATGACCAATCCCAGACACTGAAATTCCCTGACAGCTTTTTTATATTTCTTCTATTTTCTAAATCTGCACAATCTCAGTCAGTACACCTGTACTCCAATTTGATCCTAAGCCTCCGTTAAATACATTTACAGATCTGCCACTGAAGAAAGTAATACATTTAACATCGAAATGTAGGCAAATCGTAGATGGGCAATGCCCAATATCAACGTGTCTGCTTGTTCTGCTCTTCAAATTGTGATAGTCTGAGAAATTTGTAGACCAAATATAATCACAATGGTAATACTTTAGAATCAGTCACAGTCAAATATACTTCTCACATTGTTTTCAATGTACAATCCAAATTGGTTTCGTAAACGTCTTGACAAATCAACAGTAGTACTTCACAACCGTCTACTCATTAACTGAACACGAATTTTACCACTAATACACCAAGAATGTTATCGTTTCTGGAGTTCCTTGTCACGTTGTGTATAATAACTTCATACATTTATTCACTTTACTAGTCAAATTATCATTTTTTCTACACATAACACAACGCACTAAGTAATTTATTTTACTAAACTGTTGTAGAGCAGTATCATACAAGTCGAGTTTCTACCATATTGGATATTTCTATTGAAAAGCTACAACTTTTGTGTTTGCAGGCTATTTTCTCAGTATTTTCACCAGTCACTTCCCAAATTTAAAATAGGTGTCTTTAAAAAGCATCTATTGCGCACCGTTCATGTTTACTAGACAAACGACTACCCCATTCTCGTAAGACTCGGTAGAAAACATAGCAGACATTGACGTATTGTCTATCCTCGAATCTATAACTCCTAGCTATGCGATTCTGTGTGAAAGTGTGAGTAGATCCAGTCATATTAATACTTCCTCGGCCAAAAGTATTACAATCGAAAGTCTTTGGTGTAATAATGTGTTCCTAATTGTACGGCACTTCCAGTGCACCCGTCAGATTGGACTCTTCGTAAGATGATTACAGTTTGGAGTCCATTTTGCCGCAGTTAGTATTCATCAACCGCAGCTTATCATCTTTAATGGAGACGACACGTCGCGTCACATCGTCGTCATTCTGCTGTCTGTATAGCCGTTATTTAATGCTGTGCAGAATCATGTCAACAGCGTAACTTCGTTGATGCGAGATATAAAATTAATTATCATAGTTGCTTTGTAGCCGACTGCCACCCTTTTGATCGAGCCGATATTGCCAACGACTTCACTAATCTAGTTTCGACAAATCGTTGCACGTAGACCGACACTAAAAGTGTCAATTCTTCTTACAGCATTTGAAACGTGATCCGCAGATTGAAGCCTAACGTGGCAAAAGTAATGAAAACGGTCAGTAAAGTAGCTAATTTCGACTAAACATAATGGTACAACAGTAACAGCCCCTGGTTGTGCAACAGCAAAGACACGCACCGCGGAGTAAGTTAAGGTACATTAAGCTTGTTACTGGCAAGAACTCCACTCTGTTGGGTTGAATGCACGACGCTGTAATGTAATATCGCGCATCGTCGTCTATTAATAGTGTCAATTTAGCGAGCGACATGGTATTTGCAGCGGACTTGAACAACTGCAGATACCAAAGGCGGGTGGAAATAAAAACAATTGCAGTAAACAAACAAATGAATATGTATTGTTTATGCGAAAACTATGTCAGTGAAAGCCGACCAAAAAACAGCTCCCTCCATTCTTAAACCATACCGCTTTACCGAAAAGCAGCCGATACTTTGCGAACTGTACAAAATCTGAACACGGGGGAAACGGATTTACGAACTACAGTCATTCATCCATCGAGGGACACCACTGTTGCCAACTTTACGAAAACAGCAATCGATACGGTAACTTGGCTGCTAATAAAATTAAAAGAACGTAAGCACCACACCGTATTACACACACACACACACACACACACACACACACACACACACACACACACACACACACACACACACACTTATAGGTTTAGCAGAGGGCTGGCTTATCGGCTTGTCGTCATTGAATAACCTTGGCTTTCATGAAAAATGCGTTCTCTGCTTTATTTGGAGAACCCTCATGAAGCAACCCCACAGATCGCTATCGCCGCTATTGGATTCCATGGGGGAAAGGCGAGAGGGAGGAGAAGGAGGAGAGCTGCAGGAAACATGAGAGCTTTTTATAAGGGTTGCGTTGCGTTTATCCTACTTCTCGGGCGTACCTTTTGTTCGGCGTGAGCTCTTTCATCCGTCTGCACTTTGCCATGTCTGTCGATCTGTCTGGCGCTCGCCAAAATCGTTCATTTTGCATAACAGCCAGACAACCAGTGTTAGTTGAGTAGGTAGTAAGCGTGCGCGTGTACTTATGGAAATGAGGTCTGTTTATTCTAATAATTTTATCCAAGATTTTGCGTGTGAGCAAAAATAACGAATTTTTGCGCAAGTTTTTTTACGGAATTAAAAATAAATTGAACTTCGTTTGGATTTCAATATTTGCATTATCCGTTTAACATTTGAGTTCGTTTTACTAGCACATGAACACCTTGCATTTACTTTACAAGTAGGCTGTTTATTCTAGCGTATGTAAAATATGTACAGGATGGTGTATGTAAGAAAAAATGCTGAAAATAACGCAGAATAATATTCCCCGCGACGATATTCCTTTCCACGGTCAAAACACCTGTGACTTTTCTTTTCGATTGCATACCGTAGAAAGAGGTCATTGATGAAGGGGGCCTTGTCATTTGTCGACTTACATTTGGGTAATCTTTACATTCTGTTTTGTACGCTAGTTAAAATTGTATTTCGGCTATTAGTTCCTAAAGAAACAAGAGAAAAAAGATGTAGATAAGTGATACTCTAGCATTATTTAAACTGTTTTAGTTGGTAACAATATCATGATAACTAAAAACAAAGGTCAATTAAATTTAAATTAATAATTTCTGCTGTGAAATCTCGTGATCCAGTATCATAATGATGAACACCTTTAGTTTTGTAACGGTCCTGGAAGCTGCTTTTTGACTTCCAATAAAGTCGTTCCGCTGGAAATCAAGGAACAGCACCAATCTGCCACTGAAGGTGTATGTTCACATTGACAACAGAAAGATCGAAACGTCTGTCAAGCGCAGTAGCGAACGAACCAGGGTTACATAACCGGATATTTATAGCACGTAAAAACAAAAGAATTATTTTTGTTTTACGAAAATAATTTTTTGTGCTAGAAAGTCTGTTGATTTATTTCAAGCTTCAGACGACGCAGTGAACGACATTTTCAGCGTGCGGCAAAGCATTTTATCGCATTCTACAGACGATGCTGAAGCGTCCGAGATGAGAGTGTTGTCGTAACTGCTTGCAAGCGCGCCGAATATACGGAGAGATGCCAAAGCGACCGACAAATGGTGCCAAGACATGTGCGAAATTTGGAAGAGCGCTTGAACGTAACAGCCAGCCAAATCTGATACGCAAATCGCTAATTGGTATTTGCAAGTAAAATTTACTGCTTCAGTGTAGTTAAATTCGATAATTTGTAACTGAGCATCGTGAGAGTGAATTCCTTTCAAATCAGTATCTTTTCTTACGACCTAATTTTGATGTAATAAGTTAAAACGCGTACGTCAGTACATATACACGAATTTATCAGATAGTATTTATATTTAAACTATGAACTGTAAATAATTATCCTGTGCGCTACTCATAAGAGCCGGTACATAGCCTATGCTATGCTGAGACGGTAGATGACGTGTTTTTACGTGACGCTTTGTACGCGTTGTGTGAGCGATACTATCACGCAATTCTCACACACTTTTCCAGACGCGCCTTCCAGATTATGTTAGATTATTCTACCGGCGTTCAGGTCATTTTTGTCACATAGTGCACCACGCAGCCGGGGTATAAACACAGGCTTCAGGAGCGGAGTCATTTTGGATTTGCGATTTAGTGTGTGTTATCGGAGATATTGTTGTCGTGACTTGTGAATTATTGTGTGCGGACGTCTTTAATTGGTGACTTGTATTATTTAGAGCGACACTGTTACTTAGGTGCCTTTTATTGTTTGTTACTTGTAGTGTATGTTGAACAGTAGTAAGCTGGAATAATTGTTGTATCCGAGCGACTCCGTATGTTTTAAACTGTAATCAAAGTTGTAATTAGCGATTTCATCCGGTGTCAGTTATACTGTTTCCGCTGTTCAGCCACGACGACGTGCTACCGTCGTCGTAACAACATTATTCAAATCTTTAGAAAGGATTTCTGAAAACCTTCGGACGTTAAGCACGCCTGCCAGAATACTAATTCAGCCTGTCTTCATAATTAGCAGTCGGTTTACCTACGGCCTTGTGTAGGCCTAATGGTCTTATTTTGTGAACTAGGAACTTGATAAAGTATACATACGTAAAATGACGAGAAAACATTAACAAGGTATCTTCTCATCAGTAATAATTTTACTGATTTTGCTGGCCGGATTGAAAGCCACGTAACTTCGCGATCCTCAAAGAGTTGCGTGAATCCACAACGCGCATTACTTTCCTTCTGGTTATGGCCAAACACAGCGGCGGTACGCTATGGTCAGTAACCTCACGACTGCCTCCTGTTGGTAACAAAGAGTCAGGTTATCGGAGGACGAGGATTTCCGCATACCACCGTTCAGCTTTGAGTAGAGCACACGTCTGGATTCGTTTCTTTTTTTAATATTAAGGATTTATTTGTCAGGTAGGCTATATCCAGAACTTCAAGATTTAACATACGTATTATCTAATATCGTGTTACTTATTTCGTCGAATGCCTCTAAATACGATCATCTGTTTTCATAACATATTAACCTTTACAAGAAGTTGAATATTATTTCATATCATACTAATTGTCAACATCATGAAAAATTGTATTTATCGAACTTGTCTTTCTTTTTGTAGCTGTGTATGCGTGTATTTTTTTTATTATTCCACTGTTATCCGTTCATTTCCTCCTCCTTCTTCTTCTTCTTCTTCTTCGTTCAACGCTACAAGGTTTTGGGATCCTGTGTTATAGATAATCACTTACTTCTATCTGAAGCAAATGTGCGCTAATTTCGTTCTGTTTCTGTGTACACAGAAACTAAGATTACAGCATTGCGCCATACGTAGCCTTAAGTACATATATACAAAAATGTCCACGATTGGCCAACATTTTCTCTACTGTTTTCAATACCGGAGGTCACACAACTTTCGACACAACTATCAAATGTCTTTGGCTTTACTTCTCCAGCTAATAAGTGCATATCCCAAATTTCTTCCTCCGAATGAAATTGCTATAGGCTAGATTAAATGTCAACTCCATAAAGTTATCAGATTCACTACAAACAAATTTAAAGCTTTTAACCGAAACGCGCGATTAAATCTATTAGCCACCCTTGGCCAGTGCGTTCGTGTGTTCGGTCAAATGATAAATGGGGTTCCCCAAAAAACGATAATTTTTATCAGGACAACACAGCTTGCAATTGCTTATCTCTTTTTTCTACTTACGTGTATCATTTGAAAGCTTTCACAGTATTGAGGACACACACACACCGGCACGTGTATTGAATCGAACTGTCCGATCATTATCACGCACGAGATGTGTCGTACATGCGATCCATATAACCAACCGCTGTCACTACCCACGTCTATAGCCTACACGTAATATGTAATATTAAAACTAGTAAAAACAAAATAAATAAAAGTATAGAAATACTGTTGACGTTAATGAGCGCAGGACAGGCATTGGCCGCATTATACGTAGAGTCGCGTGACTGGGCGGGATGCGAATCGGCACATTTTCTACTACTATTGCTACTACTACTACTACTACTATGTACTACCCTCGTACGCACAAATGGCAAGCAAGCGCACTACAGTATTGACGTAGTGCAACGCACGTGACGTTTGTTCATATATGTCTGGTTTGCTGTAAGTGCACAGTCAGATTAACGAATGCTTCATAAGTTTCGAAATCGGATTACAATGTTCTCTGACGTTTTGCCGACTTCCAGTCTTTACCTTTCTCAGCCTTTCCGTAAGTCATCCTCAGGTCCTTGCCTTTCATATGCTTTTGTATGCGTTCTCTCCAACTTGGACTGCTTGACCTCGCTCTACCGTTATGTTGGCAATCCAACACTTGTTTTGGAATCCTCCGTCGCCCATCTGTTGGAAGTGTCCGTTATTTATTTCCGGCGCCACTTGTAATCGAACTTACAGTTCCCATATTTTCCCTCATCCGCTCGTTTGTTACACTCTTCTTCCACCTGTCCGTCTCCAAAAATTCATTTCAGTTCCTCTGAATACCTTTTGTATGTTGTGTTTCAATGTAGGACCACGTTATGGTTGATGACGGGATAGTTTAGTGGAAAGAGTTCACTTTGCGTGACGCATATTGTACGGGGAGTCTGCCTCAAGGTCGATCCAATCCAACCCCGTCTCTCTTTGTACCTACTGTTGGGGCAATACAATAGTTTGGTTAAATACAGGCTACCTAATTCTCTCGGGCGGTGGTGTGACGTCAGCTATATACCTGGTCTAGAGGTCACAACAGGCCATTGGTCTACTTATTGTAGGTAAATGGTGGTGATGATAACGATGATGATGACCAGTATCTTAGAGGTATGTATGAAGCACTATTAATTTATTACTCACTTACATAGGTAGTAATAGTTCTGACCGCGTTGCAAAAGTTAAACATATTGATATTAGTTAATAACAAACCATTAAAACTGCAGGAAGTATAACAATGGGCGCATAGTTGTCAGTTAGTGATTAGGTGGGCGCAGAGTTCCCTGCTTCAAATGTTCAGCGATTTTTCCCCGGGCGAGGTCTTCGGCTACGCATTCAGAGCCCTACACATGTCACGTACTATGTTCACGGACGTGACATATTTATATTGTGCTACAGTGCTTTGAAAATAATGAACGTCGGACACGTCAGACATGGAAATGCCGGCGTACGTGTACATATTCAATTGCACAGCGTATGTGTACTCTACCGAACGAGTGTCGTGTGATGACGCAAAACAGCTCACTCCATACTACAAGCCTGATAATAGTTCCACTTGTTCACCTGAACCGTAGCCTTCTGATTAAATTTTCAAACTCGCTTCGTCAGAAAGAAGAAACTGATTTTACTTTGTACATGTGGTTTTAATTTACCACCATTTCGATCACTCAACAAAGTGCCCGACTAAATATTCAGCACTTAATATTTTACTTTGTCTAATCTGAACAGACAAGTGCTGGATTAAAAAAGAACAGATTATTTATAGAAAGTGCGTGTGTGTGTGTGTGTGTGTGTGTGTGTGTGTGTTTGTGTGTGTGTGTGTGTGTGTGTGTGTGTGGTACAATATAGAATAAGTAGAAACAATAACTGTTATATATTATTCCCAATGAGTATGCGCCCGCACCCGTATATTGTATACATGTCAGGTTTTCTCGCTCGTTTTCTTAGTTTGGTGCATCGAAGAACTGAAAGCAAGGTAGAATCCGAACCAGCGCAAGAGGGCTAACACTTTTAATTATTAAAACAACTGCGTCAACACGTTTAAGCGCCAAAACAATAGCGACAGGACTTCAAAGTATCGAAACAACTCCGCCGGAACTTGTGAAAGCCAAAACAACAGCGTCAGCCCTTTTAAGTACAAAAACAGCTGTGCCAGTACGTTTAAAGGCCAAAGAACAGCGTCGGTCCTTTTAAGCATCAAGACAACTACTCCAGCCCTTTAAAGGTCAAAGCAACAGCGTCAGTGCTTTTAAGTACCAATAACTCCGCCGGAACTCGTGAAGGTCAAAACAGCAGCGTCCGTACTTTAAGTACGGACCGAACCCTTTTATGACTCGTCAACATGCGAACAACAACCTACAAACAGTAGAATCATATTTCACCCTAAAAAAAATGATGTAAAGCAGACATAAGTTAATGCATACTTAAGTTAATAATACAATATAATATATATAAAATGATAAATACGTACAAAAGTACACACGGAGCTTTCCACCAGCTTTGGCATTTTTTGCAAGATCCAACAATTCTTGTAGTTCCCTAGAAATATAGCCTGAGACTGTTCGGAATTGAAATTACCATAAATTTGATATGCTTTGCTCCTTCTTTTGCAAAATTTGTATTCGGTAGTAGCTTATGTTCGTTAAGTTGTTTTAGGTATGTGTTACTTCTAAGGTAATTCAAAATCGAATCCAACGCCTGAAAGTATAATAATAGTAGGTAGTAGTAACAAGAAGAAGAATAAAAAATTAAAAAATTACCAAAATCTTCACACCTGTGATGTTCACACAAGCGTTAGAGCTGTTGAATAAATACCATGTTGCTTTTGTCACTGTCAGTACCACCATTAGAATCGTTATTCTCGCCATGAATCGAACTGTTACATTAGCGGAGGTGAAGTGGCCGACTTGTTCGTTATTTACAAACTATTTTCGTTTTTAGTTATGTCATTTATTACTCTAAATATTGTCCGTTTCACAAAGCTTTCTGTTAACTTACAGTAGTTTTCTTTTAAAATAAATGCGTAATGCTGATTCCTGGAAATCATTTACTACACAATTCTCTACGAAATACAGGCCGAAGAAGAAATCGACGATCAGAAATACAACCGAGTAAAATTGAACCGTGCGGTAGGGGGATCGAGCCGATTTAGTTATGCCAGTTACTGTTTAGAAATTGTTCCCGTTTACAAGCATTTTACTCTAATTTTTCCTTTTAAGTAATAGTTGTGATAGTTTTTGGAAACAAATATTTAGGTCATTGACGAGCTTTTCTGATACTTGTTTAGAAAAAAATTTTCCATGTAATTTTTGTCTCATAATTAACGAAGAAATAGAGTATCCAGTAAATTACCGATTACTGGAGTTCAGATTGTCGGCGGTGGTGCGTGTCAACTTTATTATACGAACGTATTCCTTATTAAATTCGTTATTATATACGAGTAACCAAGTTATACCTACTCTTTGTCCTACAAGTTTGTTGGATACAATGTTCCAGAACATAAACTCTTATCCTAACCTAACATATATTTTACCACCTGTTTGGAGCTTCGTCTTCTCGTAAAAGTGGCTCATTTATAAAAGTGACCTAGTCTTACAAAAAAGGTTTTTCTGCGTTGTAATAGAGGCCTTCAAAAACGTTTATCCTTGTCAGTGGATACGCTGCAACCAGCTTCTTAACATCCGATTTCCAGTATCTTTTATGAATGGTCAATTTTTGTTGGGAAGACAAGCGGTAACTAACTAGTGGTTGTCTTTCAACTCCATTTCACGGCATTTTCCTAATGATTGTAATTTTCAAAGACTAATATATTGAAGTGTCTTTTATTACTCTGGCCAAAAGCTTTCAACCCATAATAAAGAGCTAGGAAATTATGGTAGTTTGTAAAATTAAGATTTTACTCTTTTTAATGTTCTGGTTCTAAAGTTCGTCAAATTGATATTGATTTACACTTGAAGAGTAAATACATACATGTGATCTGCATATCTTCTCACAAGGACAAAGAACAGTAGGCTACAGCTAAAATAGTCGCTCATTCGCGATAGAGAACCAAATTCGTCAGCGTTTTAATTTCTATTGTTTAAGTAGTTATAGAATAAGTAATACCCGGGATAAATCATTATAAATGACGAATAATATTCAATAAGCACGCGTGTCGGACAGTGTTGGCGTGTACAGTTTAAGTCGTCGATGATTGAGTAGTCGTGTCCAAACAGATATCTCACGCGATGCCGTCACACCACCGCTGCCCACTTTCCAGTACCGCAAACACCGCACTAATCTAGTTTCCTACATTATCGTTACGACGATTTTCAGCACACATTAATTCGATTTTTCTTGATAACTTACACGTTCCGTAGCTTCATTGTCTATCAGATACTGGGTCAGATATGTTTCGTCCAATGAAGCTATCAAATATTTACATATATCTTGGTATAAAAGATATCAGCACATAATCAAAACTGTTCACACGAGCCACTATCTCGACATGTCCTCCTCTCTGCCGCCTTACAAAAGAAGGCCCACCTCCACGAATACATAAGCACCCCCGACACTTGCTATAAGACCCCGATAAGCAATCTTCCGCCCCCACACCGCCGCCCTTGCGACGCTTGACCACCCATCCCTTTTCCTTTAAACAATGATTCAAAGTATACGAATGATTTCTTTCTTTTCAAGAAATAAGAAAGTAATAATGATACTAACCATCGTTCCATTTCCACTTCATTTCAGTCAAGGACAAAAAAACTGTTGCGGATAGCTCTGCGTACAGCACCTTAACAATAGCCTCCAACCCTCCAAACTAGGAGGACTCATTCCCATGTCTAAACTACTGCAACATCAGGCAGTCATCGGGTTTGCCCGGACACTGCAACGGGGCACGTCCAGCTGCTGCCCCTGCGATTGGATTCGATTCGATTGATATCAGCACGATACAGATAATCTCACTTTAAAATAAAAGAGTTGGTCATAAACGGTACAGTTAAGAAAGCGATAAAAATTACATCATTTTATCACACAAAAAATAGGCTTACGAAGTACTGAGGAACTTGTTTATACCATTCTCACACAGCTTGAAACTTCCCAGCATAAGAACAGGAAGTAATTAGTGATAATGAATAACATAATTGAATGTATTCAGTTAGAAACTAAAGTTTAAGATGAAAATTATAAAAGTGGACATATTTTATTACAAAAAATTAATTTTATGTAGCTCGTGGATTCGTGTTTCAGAAAAAGAAAATAGTCTTAAATATATAAGATGCGAATTGGATGTACAGTGGATGAAAGAAAAACACCGCAAAGTGGGCAAAAAATATCGGTCGATGTCCGCCATGTGATACGAACAAGGACGCTTTTTACTCAGTCTGCAGCGACGGTACGGTTATCCGAAAAGATTGTGAACTGCAAAAAAATTAATTTGACATCGTCTGCCTTCGTTATTTTATTATTTGTTGGACAGTTAGCCGCGATAATTTCTAACGATTCGACACTGCAAGTGCATACTTGCAGTAAACAACAGACGTTACGCCAAAGCGGGGAAAGATGACGACGATGACCCAGTGGGCGTCCAACTTACCTGCGGATAAATATAAATATGAATCACGTCAAAGTAAGCGTAAACAAAACATTCGAAATTGAAAACATTTGTATTTCAACTGTCGCTGATACTGGCGCACTCGTGTAAACTGCAAAATTGTGCGAATTGCGGTCCCACACGTGTGTTTACACTACTGAATGACAGCGCCGATAAATAAGAAGACTAGTCCAAACACTTGAGTAGTTTCGGGGACGAAGTACAGTTTGTGACTCAACCGGAGTTGGCCGGAGCTCTGGCTACACAGAAAACGTGCCGTAACTGGCTGAAGTGTAAATCACGTTGTCTGTCACCTTTTCATTCCGTAGTTAAAGTGTCATTAGGGTATCAGTGGTTTGGGGTTTCTCGAAACCTGCTAATTCAGTAAAACTAGTAACGGTAATATAGAGTACCATCTAATTAAGATCAGATGTTCAAGATATGCCGTACATTATACGACTGTATACATTATTTTCTCATGTTCGGTAACGATTCTAATTCACATGCGATTCACCATAAAGACGTAAGTTATATTAATTTCTGAAGAAACGTCCTCTGTAAGTGCGCCTTCAGTGTGCATTTTTTATTTTCTAAAAATTCGGTTCTAATACCTACAAATGATCGATATTTAGAACCTACTATTTTTTTTTCTCAGCCCTACTATACATTAAAAATGTTTTTAATTTATAAAATTCAACGAATTTGAATATGTCAAAACATTTGTAGGTCAATATAATTTATGGCAATGAAAGTAACGTACTATCTAACCGAACGGGAAACAGATTATAAACGATGGAGGTAAAATGTGTAAGAGGAATCATGGTTATAACTACAAGTAGAACTACCTAAGAGAGAGCACGGCCATAACTACAAGAGAAACACAGATAAAGGAACGCAATGGAAAGAAAGAAGAGATTTAAAAATCGACAACAAGCAAAAGAACAGGAAAACACAACTAAAGGGATTCGGTCATATTGCTAACCAACGAAATGTGTCTGGCAACAAGAGTAAAGCGATAAAAACACGAGGAAGACATAACAAAACGTGGAACAAGTGACGTCGATCCTAAAGAGAAATAAGTGTAACTTGCACGGAGAGTAAAAGAGTTCCAAAAACTAAGGACATTTTGTATATGTACCAGAATCGTAACGTTAAGTTTGGCAAGTCTTGGGTATATATTATAATTTTACAAAAAAGTTAAATCTGACAAAACAGTGTTTAAGCCAACTTTACAGAAGTGACGGAGTTGCGTATTATAGAATCCAGTCTAAAGGAAATTACAATCGATGGAGATAGGGTATCAGAAAGAGATCAATAGAACAATTAGAGGAGGCACAGGATAACTAGAACAGACAGGATAAGACACGACGTAATAAGAAAATATTTAATATGAGTTAACAAGTATAATCATCATCATCGTCTTTAGTCCAAAAATACAGAAGACTTAATAATAAAAAAATAGGAAAACCAAACTGAACCAATGTAATTTAGCCTACTAACTAATAAATGAACTTATTACTGACTAAAATAATTTGATCACATTGTTAGAATACAGTATGGCATATGGTTGACATAGTGGTGGTATGCCAGTGATAAAACACTGGGAAGACAGAAGAAAACAACACGGATTGACGAAATAGCACCGACCATAAAGAAAATAAATGTAACATGCACAGCGACTAAAGGATTGACAAATGTAAGGACAATCCGTATAGTCACCAATATTGTAACATAAAGTTAGACAAGGTTGGACCTATAATTATATAAATACAGCGTGTTAATTGGAAATTGTAAAACAGAACAACACTATCATCATTAATTAATACAAACCTTCATTGATATATTTTATATTCCGTCTGAAACAACTGCGTTACTAGAGATCCGAAAACGGTGGCTTCTGACACTGCGAGTAACTTATAAATACATACAGTATTGGCGAATAATTCGAAATAATGAACTGTAAGAAACAGTTGTGGACTCTTTAATACATTAAGCAGTGGACCCGTCATTAATCCGTTAGCGCCACTAAGTGTTACAAATTATTCGTGCCGGTTATTTGTAACAATTTTATTTGTTAATTTCGTGGTAACAAAACTTCGTAGATTTTACATAACTCTTAACACTTCCATACTTTACATAACTCATGTTCATGGCTTTAGATGTGCTATAGTTGGTCCTCCCTCACTACTTTAGGCCTATATATAAGCGTTTTGTTTAGTCTTATTGTCAATTAACATCCCGCGTTCATTCTTGCAGATTAATGAGAACGGATTTCTTTGCTTTTCAATTTTTCGTGTGTCTACGATATACTACCGAGTCAGCAGCAATTTGCCGAGAGAACGGTGCGGAAATCAAGCGAGTTCGATTCATACGCAACGTAGCATTATCGCGAGTCCGAAACGCCGTTATTTCAGTCGTACCAGTGGTACTAACAATAATACAACTCAACAATAAATTATTAATACTCAGTTACAATTTCATCAGCACATCCGCCCCGAGGCTTCTACAACGAGGAGGGGACGTTGTACGGCTTCCCTTGCCGCCGCGCACCATCCCTCGTATTATTGCCCGTTGTAATGCTTCTCATTGTCAAACACACGATTCCACCTATATAGGCTCCACTAGTGAGAACTTTTTGTTTCGCCCGTACGTACATCGAAGCGGATGTTACCCGGCGTGGATACCTCGGTTCCACCTACATACCTTATTGATCGGTCTTTAGGGGAAAAACATTCCTGCCTCCACCTTCAACCCCACTTCAAGGTTTTAAGTAGTCTTACGTTTTACCCGCAATCTGTCGCGTCGCGTCAATGTAATGCATTAACTACAGTAAATTCGGGTAACTTTGACCCCTTTCCACATGTGTTTTCTAGAATATTTTGTCAACAATTTGGTATGAAACATTGGCAGTGTATTATTTAGTGAGAGTTAGGATGAAAAATTAGTAGAAAGCATAAAAAAGTCTGTTAAAAGTACCAAAGTACCTTAAAAAAATTAAAAACATAGGGGTCAAAGTTACCCTGACTATTAGGGTAATTTTGACCCCCCAATCGAATTTCCCATTTAAACTAATGTTTTAGCTCAAATTTAATTTTGTAGGCCAACTTTGACCCCTTCAGTAGTTGTAAATAGTCTTGTTTTACAAAAAATATGACTATACTACAGTTTTTTACAATCACTAAATAAACAGTGGCCTGCTGTTTCCCAACGACCGTGGCACGGGGAAGCATTAACAAAGGGAAAAAATTGATAAATTGCATTTAAAAAGTGTATTATTTATAATAAAAACATTGTAAAATACTTTAAAAATAAACTACTATAACACTCAGTCTCAAGTCTTTTAATTTAAAAACCATTTCTCGTTAAAAAAACTGTCATTAATTTTGAAGTCACCTCTAGTATTCACAGGCACAATGACTGATGGGTTTAGTTTCTTTACAATGTCTTTTTCATGGTAGTAGATATCGTCTTTGTTGTCTGGCCATTTCCAGTTCTTTCCATTGATAGCCATGGCACTAATCAAAACCTTTACTTCTTCATCAATTATTTGGAAGCCATTGATTTTACCGGGGAAAAAGGAACCTTCGTAGTTCACCACGACAAAATCATCTGCTCTGAATTCTTCTATGTTAGTTAGTGATGAGTTTATGCCTGGTACGTCAGGCTGATGTTCAAGGTCTGTTGGATACTCTAATTCACTAGAACTACTCTTATCTCGATCATCTTCATCTTCATCACTTCAATGTATCGAACTCTCTTCCTACCTTGATTTTTAGTTAAACCTTTTTGGTTATCTTCTTCTTTCTTCTTTGGCCTGCCCCTTTGCTTTCCACTACTTGTTGCAACATTCTCCAATTCTCCTTTCTGTGAACATTTTTTGTTATCTTTCTTCATCTTTCTTTCTTCTGCAGCCTTTGTTCTGTTTTCTACCATTACTTGCAACTCCTCGAAGGACACACTTTTGCCAGGTTCTACTGCAACTGCAAATCTTTTACCTCTAGTACTTGGTGCAACTATCTGAGCTCGCATGGTTTCAATATAGTTTATAAACTGATCTCCAACTACTTTGGAAACTTGATTCTGGTTTTCTTGAGGTTCAGCAACACTTCTTACTTTGCTTAGAGCTTTGTCTCTATTTGTAGGGAAAATCCCTGTTGATTTAAACCCAGCAATGAGATTTGCCGACTCATTAGATTCACACAAGTCCAAAGTTTTCTTGATAAGGTAGGTAAAAACACTTCTGGGCATTGAAATGAGCTTTCTACCTAGTGCAGAATCCCTCAACTCATTTAAAACTTGACGCCAGTGGGATTTCAAGAGGGCAAAAAAGCTCACATCAAGTGGCTGGAGGAAATGTGTTGAATTTGGTGGTAGAAAAATGAATGAAATGTTGTTTTCTTGGCATAACTTAAGAACATTTAAGCTTAAGTGGGCAGCCAAATTGTCCCCAATTATAACTTTTCTTCCAGGGATATGTCTAACTTTTGGTAGAAAATGTTGACCAAACCAATCTTCAAAAACAACCAGATCCACCCAGCCACTGTCAGACACATTCAATCTGGACCCTTTAGGACCGTTGAGTAGCCAGTCAGACATTTTGTTTTTAGCTTTAAACACAAAATAAGGAGGCATAACTTCTCCATCTGCACTACCACACATCATAACAGTGAAACAAGCTTTGGTTGAGTTCCTAATTATCTCAGGATGTTTAAATTTTCTTCTGAATAAAAGTTTTTTTTTTCTTTGGGTCATCATGAAATCCGGTTTCATCAAAGTTATAAATACATTGAGGAGGGACGTCTGCTAACTCCTTCTCAAGATTATCCAAGAATTTATTTACAGTTTCAGAGTCAACTTTGGCTCTAGCCCGAGAAATGTTCTGTCCGAAAACTGCCTTCAGGTCTTTGTGTCTTTTAAGGAAATTGTCTCCCCATTCCCATCCAGGTAGGTTGTTTTTGAAGCAAGGCACTTTTCTCTTTTGGGTGCCCAAGTATTGTTTTACTATAAATCTAAGATCAGTCATTGTAATTGGCAAACCTATGTCACTCAACTTCATGACATGCTCTTTGAAAGTTACTTCTTCGTCATGTGAAAAAACTTTTGGACGCCCTACATCATTGGAGTGGTTACCTCTTAATTTGTTCTTTAATGTATTTCTGGGTATACCATAGATCGCTGCAGCCCTCTTGATGGCCAAAGATCCATCTTTTATTTTACTCAGAGCTTCATTGAGTTGATCTTGAGTGTAGCGGCTGTTACATCCATATCGCCGAATCCCTACCTGAGGACTCGCCAGTGAGGATGAGCTTTTTTTGCGATCCTAAAAAAGAAAAAAATTAGGCCTATGTCACTATATGGTTATATAGTGTATGTCATTATATGGTTTTGGCCATTGTAAGAGTAATAATAATTTATAGTTCATTTTGACATGCTAATAATGTCTTTTGGCTGGCCATCATTCCGTAGATCGTGAAGTCACGCGTCACGCGACATGCTCACCTGTTGATTAATATAATCATGTGTTTATTGTTTACATCTTTGTTGACATTTTAATAATAGT
Organism: Magicicada septendecula; assembly: GCA_034769895.1. Lineage (NCBI taxonomy): Eukaryota > Metazoa > Arthropoda > Insecta > Hemiptera > Cicadidae > Magicicada > Magicicada septendecula. Next base: position 283,199,645 of record CM068372.1, on the reverse strand, counting down.
AAAACTTATTATTAAGTTTTAAAAGTAAATTTTTCAAAAATTTTGTCTTGAAATAGGTTTACATTGCATGATTTTAAAATAATGTACATTGAAATAGGTTATTTACAATGGTAAATCTAGGTGTGCCATGCGTTAAATTACTTGGTCTAACGGTCAAAGTTACCCTGACACTGGGTGACTGGTTATTATGGAATGTAATTTTAAAATAATTATTTAAAAGACTTACCTGACTCATTGTGTTCTTCTTTTTTCAATTAATCTTCTTTCAGTTCAATATTTCACACTTTTAGTGGAATTGTAACATCATCTTATTAAACAAAAAGGAAAACACCTATCCAAAATAGGCTAAAAACCATGTGCTGCTAAAACTGCAATGGTTGACCATCTGGCCAGAAACCCTTGTTGTTGTTGTTTTTTTCACAGCTGATTAACATGGCTGCCAACTGCTACAAAAGTTAAAACGAAATCTCCAATTCTGAAGGCTTGGCATATTCAGTAAAAAAAATCATGATAGGGGGTCAAAGTTGCCCCCTGGGGGCAAAGTTACCCGAATTTCCTGTATACGTATTCCCTCACAATACCAGACGGGAGGATGATTGAAATCGGACAGTATGCCTACAGATTTGAAGAAGCGAACAGTTTTTTTAAATGTTTAGGGACAACGATAAACAATCAGAATGAGAGAAGATTATAAATCATGTAGAGAACTTAATCGCGTATGATGCATGCTACAGAAGCATGGACATTGTAAGGAACAAGAAAATTAGCAGAGCTAGTAAAATTAGGATGTACAAAACAGCGATTAGACTGGTGACATACTCAATAGAGGCTACTTGCCTCACCAAGGTGAAGAAGAAAGGTTGAGAGTGTTTTAGAGATGAGTCATACACGGACTGAAGGAGACAGAAGACAGAGTGTACAGAAGATAATCAAGTAACGAGGTTCAGTAGAAATTAGAAGGAGAAGATAATATGATGATTAAAGCACAGCGAATGAAGTGGTATGGACGAGACAAGAATACCGAACGACATTAATAAAGATTGCACAATGGATACCATTGAAACATCGACGCTGATTCTTTTATTTGCAAAGTTCCGTCCCTTCCGAGTATAGAAATCACGCTCAGTTCCGTTTACTTGATAATGGTTAAAGCGACTCTACCCTGTTTCTGAAATGATGAGACTAGCAGGAGGATACTGTTAAGAGCTTACGTGTATACGCATATACGTAATGCAGTATTGTGTGTCTGATAGAGAGGGGGTGAAAGAGAGAGTAAGGAGAGAGGGGACTGAAGTCTCCTAAGACTTGGAGAAAAGCCAAAGATGATATGGGAGGATCAAGCCATAGAGGGCATCAAGGGGATCGGCATGGTGGTGGAGAGGAAAGATAAGAAATAGGAATGAGTGTATTGGCTGGTGGAAGGGGCAAAGAGAAATCGATAACTGTGAGTGGGATTGAAATGACTCATCATTACCACGAAGTCTGATGAACCTGAGAGCTCAAAAGAGCTGATATTCTTATATTTTCCGCAAGGGATGTAAAACCTTGATGATGTTGATGGTGACGATGTTTTCTTCACAACTCTTACTGTCGTCTTTGTTTTACATGACAGTCTCTTCCTGTCCGTCGCACTTTCGACCGACGTTGGTACACTATATGAAATGGCATTCTTAAAGGGTGCATGGTACTATTTTGGACGCATTATACCCAATGGGTGCTGGGAGAGAACAAGATAAGAAATCGTACGTCTGCTGCCTATGAGGTTGGAACCCAGACTTGTACGACCAAGTCGGCGCTGGATTTCTCTTTATTTCCAAGTTCCGTCCTTTCCGAGTATAGAAATTACGCTCAGTCTCGTTTACTTGACAATGGTTAAGCAACTCTGCCCTTATCTGAAGTGGTAACTCTAGCAGGAGGTTATTGTTAAGAGTTGACGCCTGTACTTTATACAACAGTACATATGAATACGGTGGGAGGGGGAGTTTACTCTTGGAGGCGTAGTGTGTCTCTCTACTTGTGTAAATGAAAAATTTTTTCATTGACTTTGTACTTTGACTTTTTGTACTTTGTAGTGATCCACTTATTTTAATGAAGTATGCAATATAACTTCTTACCATTAATGGTTTAGACGATAATAGAAGAGTTGCTACTGTGAGCGTATGTTGGTTAGGAAATAGAAATCAGCGTACAGGAAACGAAAGCTTTTGCGAAGTAATATTATGGGACACTTTGTTTTACGGAAATAAGAACTGAACATTTGGAAGACAGAAGAAGGCTTGTCTGGAAACAACAAACTTGTGAATAGGCGGAAACAGTTGAATTAAAAAGAAAGAAATTATAGATGTTAAGGAAGGGAAGGATACGTAAAAGTTACTACAATAAATGGAAATAGGTAGACTAGGTGATGACTTTATCACGAACATTCTGGAAGGAAGATCGTGGGAAGGAAAACACGCGGAACCCCTAAGAAAACGATTTTAGGTGTCAGGATAAAAATGGAATACGAGAATTGCTTATCTTCAAATGAAAAGCTCAGCAGAAATAAGAACCAACTGGCTGCAGCCATGAGGAGTAGCCCTTCAGATGAAGATCATTAGTATTTTTGAAGAAATGTAGCATTTTTGAAACTATGATAAATCGTTGAAAATTACCCTCTTCGACCAACTCACGTTAAGATTGTGGAGACATTTCTCATGGTTCAATAAGTAATGCTTCGTAAAACTTTCACAAAACAATGTACTATACTAAAGACGATAACGTAGAAGTAAAATTGTACAAAACCGTACAAGTCGTTCAATAAAAACAGTTCAAATGAACCGTCTTCAAGTTTAGCATGACAGTCTGTTAGCCTGTGAGGACCGACGAATACCCATGAAGATAAGAACTGAACTACGAATAAAGACTTCTAAAGTCTCATATATAAATTTCTCGTAAACTGACGTCTTAATATTAATTACTGTGTACGTTCTGTCACATACCGTCAATATCTTTTTTAATAGACGCTACAGTCGTAGTTTTTCTTCTCTAGTCTCGCAACAACTTTTAGTAATTAGTCATCAGTACTTGAGTAACGATCACTAAACAGTTTTTTCTTGCTCACTTTTTCCTTACACTCAAACCTTTGCCTTCGTGTATGATTGCTAAAAGTATGTTACGATCTGGGCGAAAAGTTAAGACTCTCTAAAAGCCGCGAGTGAGTTATCTTCGTCTGCTCTCAGAACTTCCTGTCGCTGAGTTTTTTTTTCGTTCAGATATGTTTGCTTGTCTTTCTCAAAACCCATATTCCGCAAACTATGACAATGTTGATTTTGTTTTAAAATTTTCCAGCTACCACACCCGAATAAGTCCACGCCGAGCGTACTATCGATAAAACTTTTTTTATGAAGATTGTAATTTTTAAGTAGATTCTTTTCAGCTGCGAATGTGTTTTAGACTAAACACGAGTCTTTTTTTGTTATTCTACAATACTTGTGTTGCCGTTTGCCATCATGCGACTTGGAAGAGCACATTTGAACGACGTAACATCGAAGTTTGATTTCAGCGTACTTTCGGACTTTTGCTGAGACCATAACAGTTTCTGTATATAATTTACTTTTATATATTTCAAAAGTTCCATTTGGCAGTTTTAATAATAAAAATACATTTAAAAAATAGGGAGAAACAATTGCGTGAGCACATGAGTACCGGTATAGGATGCGTTATCAAATAAGAGGGGCTGGACCTGTCACTATCACCTTTGTTAACACGTCACGTTAGCCACAAGTGTGTTTTGTATATATACATATAATTATTTTACAGTCTTGGCGTTCCCACACGTGGACCGTTGAGTGGCCTAACCGCCTTTGTACTCGGTGCTAACGTAATTGATGGTCGTTGTCAATTTTTGTAATGTGACATTTGTAAAGTGGATTAATGAATATATACTAATATATAATTCTTTAGGATATTAGTAAATAAAGTCGCACAAACAAACAGACAATTCTGTGTGATGCTATTAGTGGAACGGTTTGTTTGGACAACGAATAAATGTGGAAATCAGGCGTGCGTCGTCCAGTAAATACGCCTGATTGACGTCGATTAGTTACATTAATTTTTTATGATTGAAAAAAATTATGAATAATTTGTTTTGTAGTGCATTTCTGTAATATGCATATTGGTGTACACGCATAAATATAATTGTGTGATGGAACTGACATGCTTAAGTAGATAGGGGCCATTTTAAAACCAGATAAGCAACATTTTCACACCTTGTAAAAAGAAAACAATAAAACGTTTACCAATCAAGCCGATCTCTTGATAGGTAGACTACTATGGATCTAGTTAAAAGGAATATGTTGGTTCGGGTACATAGATAGGCTAAATATTTCTGGATTTATTTGCGGAACCGTAAACAACAGCCGTATCCATGTTACACAACCATTTTCTGAAATATATTCAAAACACTTTATGAAAATCGTCGTCATCATCATCATCATCATCATCTTCTTCTTCTTCTTCTTCTTCTTCTTCTTTTTCTTCTTCCCCTCCACTTCATATATGAGAAGACACTATACCAAAGAATTCAATTGTATAAGCAGAAAAATAATATAAAAAGATACTGCGCATATTAAAAAAGAATATCGGCAAATGGCAACGTGCAGCAGAACGTGGTCGTCGACGAGAACAGATTCGTTTGTCTCACAGGACTACGTATAGTACAAACTCAGTTCAGTCGTACCTGCTACAAGCTGAACAAAAACGGCCAATACGGACATGTGGCAGAGTACTCACAGTAAGACACACATTATATAGGAATGCTTTGCATTTCTAGTCTTAAGACAGAGATGCGGGGTTAGAGGTGATCTGAAAATAGACCTCGCCGACGAGACAACATCGACTGAGAGAACTCTGAAGGCGACCAACCGGCTTGATCAACTCTGAAGTGACCGGCTTGATCAGCAACCGGTTATAAAGCAATTATTCTGGAGGGAGTCTGTTATCAACAACAAATGAAGTATATTCCTTGTTTCTGAGTACTGATCGCAGGTTAAGAAATAAGGAATTAAGACCCAAGTTGTCGAGCCGAACACTTACAAACAAATGTTTATATGATACCTATTACAAAGAAAAGCAAGGCAAATAAATGTGACCAGTACCGCACAATTAGTGTACTTGCACATACCTCCTAAATTCTAACCACGATCATCCATAAAAGAATAGAATGGAAGGTAAAAGAAATGCTCTCCAGGTAGGTAGTTGGGGTTTCGACGAGGAAGAGGGACGAGAGAAGCGATCCTGGCTCTGCGAATGGTGACGGAAAGGAGAATGGAGAAAGTCTTGGTTTTGTGGATACAGAGAAGACGTTTGATAATGCTAATTGGGAGACGATGTTCAGAGTACTGAAAAAACACTGGGACAGATTCTCGAGATAGACAAATAATTTGATGGCTGTATAAAAAATGAGACAACTCTGATAAATTTTGGAAGAACTCAAGAGGAAGCAAAAATTCTGAAAGGTGTAAGACAACAGGTGCAACCTCTCTCCTGCGTTGTTTAATTTATATACGCAGGACGCTCTTAACAAATTAAATGAGCAAACAGATGGTGGAGTAAAAGCAGAGAGAATTAACATGTTAAGATTTGCAGACGACATTGTAATTATGGCTGAAAATGAACACAGTTTAAGCATATAATGGATGAGATTTTGAGTAAAGTGTACAATTTAAGAATAAACGTTAATAAAACCAAAGTGATGGTCTGTAGTAAACACGGACAGTCCAGTATGTATATATATTGTTGAATGGGGAAAAATAGAGAGCTCACCTACTTAGCAAGTTAAGTGACAAACGACAGAAAAAATAAGAGAGAAATATTGAGTAGGATCGGTTTTTTTACAGTAAATGGAAATTAATGACTTCTAAAGAAAGAGCCCTGGAAACAAGAAAGATGTACTTTAAGAGAATCGCATATGGAACATAGCTCTGTATGGATGTGAGACGTTTACAACTGGAACAGAGGAGAGGAGAAGAATTGAGGCATTGAAAATGTGGTGTTGTAAGAATTTATTAAAAGTAAGGTGTATCGACAAGGTTAGTGATGATGAGATTCTGATTAGAGTTGCTACTAAAAGACGTTTTTGGCAAAATATTGTGAAGCGAAGAATTGACCTTATTGCCCATATTATGCGCCACGAGAATTTGATAAAAGCAATAATAGAAGGTTACATTGAAAGGAAAAGAGGAAGGGGAAGTCTGAGACTCCAATAGAGGCTATGATTATATTGGTGATGTAAGTTGTAGTTCCTATGAGGAGATGAAACGGAAAGCACAGAGAAGATCGGTGTGGAAAACTGCTACAATCAATCTGCGGATTGCTAACTAAAGAAGAAGATATATGCAGAAAAGAATTCGGACGAACTTTATCGGGACACGCGCGGTTTTTATTTTCTTGTTATGCTCGCTGTAATTGTTACCTATTTTCTTCGGCGTTTTGGCACATTATTTTACTTTGTATATTAGAAATTCAATCTGAAAAGTGAGTGAAATCCCATTTTATGTTGAGACAGATGGTTGGACTAATTAAATACGATTAAGGTGAAAATTTTTCTATCCCTTCATTTAATTGGTGTTTAGCTCTAGAAACTGTCAGCTGAAGTAAACTGGATCGCCAAGCAGGACACCAGCTTTATGTTATTACTATCTGTGAATATCAAATGATAAATGTTCCACCCCGTCTATTTATTGGCAAATTCTGTCAAAATTCGAATATTTACATTCAATGGGTAGCGCTGCCATTAACACACTGTTTCAAGTATTGGGTAAAGAACTCAGTTTTTATAAGTAAAGAATACGCGTGCTTCGAATATTTTATAACAAAACTGTCTTAACATAATTTATACAGCAGTCTCTCCACGTAATTATTTTTACGCGATTTTATAAAAGCCCACCAGTTGTCAACTTGGGTATTCGCTGTTTATGCCCTTCCCATCCACGACAAAGAAAAGAGTAAATGCGTTTTGTAGCCTAAATCGTGTTACTTTTGGCTAAAAATTTCGTTGAATTCCTCCTCAACGTCGATCTTATCATCGATTGGAGTTAAAAATTCTAAGACATTTTAGAGGATTTACTACTTACATACAGGCAGCTTCATTAGGAGTTTCAAAGTAAAATCAAGCCGACTGTTGTTTTTAAACTTTTTGAAGTTATCTGGTAGACAATCTACTGACAACGTCTCTCGCCCTACCACATATACGTTTCCCGTATCTTGGATTTAAAATTGTCGTGATTAAAATTTTACGTTTAAAACTGTGCACGACTAAAAGTGTTAGTTTTTGTTTTAAAATTTCAAGTATAAAATCATAGTACATTATATATATGGACGCGATGCTTAATACGGCCGTTACTTTGTCAGATCTTACCGGCTTATAAATAAGTAGTGACTGTGTAAAATTGTTTAATGGATTTATACGTTCGAACATTGTAGTCTTGGTAGACGGTTGCATTGTATTTTATATTTTTGGTTTTGTTTCATCGTGCAGATTATGTTATATGTTACATGTTACGTACGTGGAATAGACATAGTACGTTTATTTCTAAAAATGCATTGTGGAGTAAAGCTCTAAACTGAATGATGAGGGAATTACACGCTCCATAAAGAAAAAAGGACTTTAATATTTGCTTACGAACGAACGCGGTATTGTTCTAATATAGATTTGTGTTGCACGGTAATCAATTCTTTTGAGAATCGAAAGCGTAGATGAATACAATAGCAATACTTATTGAACTGCATTGTGCGATTTAAAAGAGCATAATTTGAAACGGTTATTGTTGACAAACCATGAGATCTAATATCTGATTTCTTAAATTACTCAACAGTCGAAAACACGTGATGAACCAGGTACATTATATTCGTCATAACAAATAAACTCAAAACATGGCTGTAATTCAAACATTAAAACTTAGGAGATCAACGTTTTGATTACATTTGTAATCAATTTGATTACACATTAGAAATGTGTTTTTGATTAAATTTGTGTGAACGTTTCAGAAGCCAGGATTAGCAGCAAGGGAAAAATAACCTAGTAACCGGATTTCCAGGTTGTTTCACGAAGTAATGGAAACATCTTTACGACACGTCCCACAGTAAAAAAAAAATCAATTAATATTTTCATCATTTATGTTCAGTAATAATTTGTTTATCATTTTTTACGACACGTGTGTAGAGAAGTTACTTCAGTATTGTGTAATTCATAAATACGACTTTTACATATTAATATCATACTTTTATAGCTATACTCGTGGTCATTCGAGTTATAAACATATATTGAAAAGTTAACCAAGAAATGTAATTTGTTGTGGAATAAAATTGTAGGTTTACTCAATAGGTATCTGAATTTTCTGCTGTTATTAATTTTGTTGTGAAATTAGATGCGCGTACAACGTTTTGAATTCCAAGATTCGCGTTTACGTTACAATTTTTGGCAAATCTGTTTAAATATTCAAGGTCGTAACCTTGAAAGTAAAGCGATCCAGAGTTATAGTTTCTCTTTATTTTCACATGTAGAACGTCTTCCTTCCCCCACACACATACATACATGTATATATATTGATATTGAGACAATTGGCATCTTACGCTTTTCCGACTGATTCACGTGACAGAATATTTGTTCATCTAAACAGACCATACGGATCAGAAGCTTCGACTCTCTTTGTCAGCCGTATCTGCTCATATGGCTTTCATTGCTCAATAAGGAATCGTCTGTGCCTCCGCTATGGCAGTGTGATTTGAAACTGCCAGTGCAAATAGGCCTGGACGTCTCTAAACGCATTTAGCTGTAGATTTATATATAAACTTAATGAGAATTAAGCTGTCACTGCAGAACGACCAGAACGACGTAAAAGCTTCTAAGTTTTTCATAGACCCAGTATTGCGTACGGAAACCCAGGATTCCATACAGCTCAATCGTCACGGGAAGTTAGCAACCAATGACAAAACATTAATTATGATTAAAATTAAGGATAGTCCCATATCATGCAGTGACCAACATGTTTTTCTATATTCGAAACGACTACACATTTACTAGATGTTTTATCACTCCTTAACATTCTGTCACATAACGAGCAAGATAAGGGAAAATCTGAGTTGGGTAGTTTCTGTTGGTTGAACTGTTATCTTGGGGTGATCAAGACAGCAGTCGTTAATATTCATAATCTTGAGCTATAATTAATAAATCCTCACATTAACATAAATTGGATAATGATAGAAACTATTTTTTAATTAATAATGCTTCTTAGCTCTGCTATGCCCTTAAAGTGATAAAAACTTATTTCATGAATTCTTATGTTGTTTTTGAACACTTAAACGTCCGCACAGAATATCTAACAAAAAATGTTTCTTTACAAGAATGACTTTATGCGAATGGAAGTCGGCAATCATGACAGATGTAAATTGAACGGAAATTTGGAGACATGGCAAATTAGTTTCGTTATTACTTTGCTGTAATTACTGGACTAATTAAAAATTGAGTTAAACATGACGGAAGAAAATAAATAAGAATAATTTCCTTGTATTTAAATGTTTTTGTGTGGGATTTAAGTTTTGTCTTTGGTGGTGGGGGGGGGGGGGTTGGGTAACGCGCCTCCGCGCGAATTAATGTTTGAACACGACGTGTATTCATTATGGAATTAATTTGTGTTTGCTGGTCGAATAGAGATCGGAGTGAGAAACGAAAGACTGCGCATGTAATGAATTGATACAAAACAGGGAGCAAAGTAACTACTAGGGTGTGGGGACGAAAAGGTGGAAAATAAGGAAACAAAGATGGAAATTGTTGCACAACTGTTTGTAACCATTTGGTTGCGCGAGTAAATTGCGCTCTAACAGCGGACGGAACTAATCCTGCTGGCAAGTAAAAGGCTGAGTTATAAATGGTTGAATGATTGAGTGACAATGACTAGTAAACAAACACAAATGCCCCCTCATGCAAATCAACTGTTTTGCTTATGTATATATATATATATAAATAAATAATTTGGGCACATATGAATTTAATATACACACACATACATGACTTCACGTCCACCATGTCCATCCGAACTGTAATTGTAAGGATCATTAAACTTTGTTTTGTTTGGTCCAGAAAGTTCCAACTTTCCTTGTTTAAGTATTTTCACAGTAGAAATTGTTTTTAAATTTACGTACGACAAGTCTCTAGAAAATATGTTTCCATTTTATTGCCGGGTTTTTAGAATAGTCCATCAGTTATAAAGATTATTACGCGAGTATATTTGTTATATTACGAGTATTTATTAAATACCGATCAAAATATCGTGATACTTCAACTTGATAAGTCCATAAACAAATATGTTGTCAGTTTTTTTTTCTCTAAAGATCGTGAAGCAGTTATTGCTCACTGTTAGAAAAAAATGTATGTGTGTGTACCAGAGTACACAGGTAAGAAGTGAAACTTCTTTATGACATATCATTTTTCTAACTGAGAAAATCTCACCTGTTGACTGGGTTTTACCCTTTTTTCGGGCTCTGTACTCTCGCGCACGCTCTGCATCTGATTTTTTACGTTTTCGATGATTCTCTATCGGAATTTCTTTCTTTTTCCGGGCTGTATACGCTCTCATTCGCTCTGCAGCTGTTTTTGGATATCCCCGTTGAACTGAATAAAGATCACTCGCTGCTTGAGTTTCATTATTTTTCTTATCTCTGTACTCTCTCGATCGCTCAGCTGATGTACTGATTTGTGAACAATTACGATGATGAACATCTACTTGTACAACTATTGCATTTGGATACTCAATAGAGTTTTCGGACTCTGCCATTATTTAATCTAAAAATTAGTTAATCAGTTTACAAAAATTATATAACGAACTTTAATATTCATATTTCACGTCATAACTTAATAAAAATAATTCAAAGCAGATATTTAATAACTTACTCAATTACACAAGTTATGAGTAAATAATTGGAATTATCTATTCAAAGTAATACTATTATATGATGACAGTTAATCTTGTAGACATGCAATGATTTTATAGAATTCAAAATGAATAAATAAATCATTAAAAACGAATAATTAAAAAAGATGTACGTATACATATTTTTATTTTCTAATTGTGTTTTGTTTTATTTTTAAATTATTATTTAATTTGTTTTTTTATTGTTTTTAGAATTAATAATGTTTACTAGATTTACAGTCATATTTATTAATACTTGCTAATTTTAATAGATTTATATACATTTACTGATACTTACAATCAAAAAGTGAGGTTAACCTCAAATAAATATTAAAATCACGCTCACGTGTTGGATTTTTAATACTTGCTAATTTTAATAGATTTATATACATTTACTGATACTTACAATCAAAAAGTGAGGTTAACCTCAAATAAATATTAAAATCACGCTCACGTGTTGGATTTATCAAACGAAATATATAATCACTCTCACTTTTACTATAAATTCACTTGAATTTGAATTACTTTGCTTTCAATAACCAATTTTTCATTGAGGATGATGGATTGGCCATGGGTTCACCTCTCTCTCGTCTATTGGCCGACGTTTACTTGAATTTTTATGAAAACTCTCATTTGCTCTCACATAACAAATAATAAGTCTTTTTATTTTATCACTTTCAAACTAATATATTATTCTTTACGTCACTATACTGAACTTTGATAAAAAAAAACAACATGGCGCGTAACCGAAAATCGTGACGATTTTTTTTTACACTGCTATAAAATTTCTCTCATACGTCGATAAAGAAGTTTCACTTCAAAAAATGCAGTTAGCCTCTCCATCTTCATTCCGGTCTCTTCTACGGATCTCTAACCGTACGCATACTTATCGATTAATCCTGTTATTGTGAAAAGTCTGTTACAAGGTGGTGTTGGAGAACTAATGAGGAAAAGGGACCCTTCTGTGGCAGACCAGGGGTAGTTTGGGACCTGGCATGGCAGTGTGAGATAGATTTGCTTCAGGATATGTTGTGTATGCCTAATATCAGTTCTTCCTTATACCATCATTACGGTATACACTGGTAAACCCAAAATTATTAAGTTGTACTGTATTTAGCCTAAGACGTTAAATTTTCGGTATGTGTGTGTGGGGGTGGGTCTATACGTTAAATTTTCGGTATGTGTGTGGGGGGGCTATAGGAAACTAATAATTGTGTGTACTGCAGGGAAAATAATATAGATCAACTTCAAATGTATAGACAAAAAATTATCAGACGAAATCACAGTTCGGGGCTATCATTAAGTAGTACTTAAGCGTATCTGTATTATAATGACAAGTCATCCATTAAACTAGAATTAAATTGCTACTTAACGTGGTGATGCAATGTGTCAGGTGTTCATTAAACTCGTTAGATAAAATCATTAATTGAAATTATTTTGGTCGTTCTACAAAAGGTGTAACTAGAATAATTAGAAGATTCTCAGAGCGACAACAATTTACATACAATGAACTGAAAAACACCGATATCGTACGGTTATAACCTTGACCAATTATCGCCACCGGTTTCATTAATTAATACGGTTTTACGGAAAGCGATGTTTTTGTTTTGAAGTATATACGTTTACAAATGACTAACATTTTGTCCTTGATATTATGCGACACAATTTTTTGGCAAAACATATTCATCAGTGACGTTGCATGTTGTTCATTTGCCATTTATAAAAATACATTTCGAAATATACTACGAAATCGCTGAATATTTTTGTTTCCATTTATGCTTTAATAGTGTTTAAGTTTGCCGATAACAAAATAAGCTGTAAGGAAAAGAAGGTCATGGACGATTCCGTCCCCTGAGCTGCAGAAATCAGTTGCTATTTTGAACAAAATACATTTATTATTAGACTAAACGGGTTTAATACATTTTTTAAAGCTGTGTTGAACTTCTTTGTGTATATGATTGTTAGCGCTGGCCGAGAGACCACACGGGGAGGTAACCAAACATAAACATATATGTTGTATCTGTCACTTATGTAGCCTATATTTCCTAGTTATCTACAGCCCAGACGCTAATACTTTTCGTATAGGCCTAGATACGTAATTGATAACAGTAGGCTTATCAAGTACTTACAAACTACGATGATAATATGCAAATTTACTTGCATAAATTAATAGATTACCTTATCTTTACTTTATATAGCCCCGCGTTGTTGGAGCGCCAATAATATATAATGTGAATTTGGGATGTAATTGATATTTGTAGTGCCCCACGTTCTTTGGGAGCCAATAATATACGGTATAATTAATTAATTTGTGAATTACTTAATTATGTATTGATTAAGGGAGTATACCCTTCACAGGCCAATTACCACAATGTAATTAAGGTACAAATCTATTAATTACTCAGGTTGCTTCTTTAAGATTAATGTGGTTCTTTATGTTAATTGGTCAATCACTAATGTAGATTGAATCGTGCGTTAGTCGCCATTTACGACAGTGTAATTAAAATGCTAAATAAGATTTTAGTTCTCAAGAGTGTTCACTCAATACACATTAGAATTTAGAAGGTGATAATAGTGAATTGAATTGTGAATTACACTGGGTTTTCTGATAATGATGAACGCATTATTGATTGCTTAGGTACTAATTTATTATATGTTAAACACTTCGTATTTAATACAAACATATATCTTCCTGGTACCTGTAAGTACATCGAACATATACATATCAAAACATAAATTCCTCCTTAATTGCTCTCTGAAATACATACAACATATATAAAAATACATACAACAAAATCAAATAATATTTACTTTATCTAATGCGTTCATTCATCCAGATGGATTGACTTTAATAGATCATGATTATATATATGAATGCAACCTTCTTTAATAACTTTTCTCATAATTACTCAGGTTAGATTCTTTGAAAGAGACAGGACAGTAGTTTGACTTTACTAACAAAATCATAAAGTGTTACTTGGTAATAGTTTATCCGTTATTTCCATCGGTGCTATATTCCAGGTGATGACGATTGTTGGATACGCTGCTCCATTGGATAATGATGATGATGATCACTTTCACTGGTTATTTTCACACGCGTCGCTAACAGAATAGTGTAGGTGTGTTATGTTTATTCAGTGTTCGCACAATTCACCTCTTCTCCGCGTACAACCATCATTAAGTAATAAATGCTTACTTAAGTGTTCAGTGTATTTCTTTGTGTGTCTACACAAGGTATTATTGTGTGGTTGTCTAATAGTTCTTTTGAATAAGAGTGTCTTTATTACTGTAAATAATGAATATTACCGTATCGTTCACGCACATTGTGAATTATTGTTCGTTATACTGTTTTCTCAGCCGCAAACGATTATATATTCTAAATTCAATAAAGTTCAGTCCGAACTTCACTATGTCCGTTTAGTTCACCATACCGCGTACTTTAAGACTTCACGGTTGATCGAAAGACCGATTCACTATCGAAATTCACGTGACTGTTCTTGATATAAGTACGACACTTAATAAACTTATGAGATTGTTTGTAACATTATAAAGTTAATCACGAGAGTTATGTGTCTCTCAAATACTTTTATAGTCCGAAATATTATAAGACTGCGTCGTGAACGACTCAAAATTATTATAAGACTCCTCGCGAACTGCTCGAAAATTTATGTAAGACTCTTCGCGAACTGCTCGAAAATTTATGTAAGACTCTCTCGTCCCGTGTCGGACACTTGGTTTTTATCAACGTCTCCCTACTAGAATTTTGGTCTCTGGCTTGTCCACGCCTAAGATTACTATGTTAGGCTGAATCACTACCCTCTCTCGAAGTCTTTTCCCACCATTTCGAAGTCTTCCAGTCTTCTACCCTCTGATTAGTTCTTCTCCTAGTTGCTATGGAAACTGGCTTCTCCTTCGCTCTCTTTCGTGAAATACTTTGTTCTGATAGGTAGCTGTCAATCAACTTTGTTCTCGCCTGTCAGTCAACTTATCGTTTCGAGTTTCAAGCAAGGGTTTACTCTAACATCTTGGGTATTGCTCGTTTCTGTAACTCCGCGTCCTGGCAATTAACCGTTTTCCATCCAGTGTCAACAGCTGCAACCTCCACGCTTTCTCGTTGTAAATCTCAGCTTGTCACTTAGGCGTATGTCCCGCTGTGCAACATCGCTGGCTCTTTTCACAATTTGTTGCTCGGATCGTTTCTAAAGACTGCAATACATCCTCAATCCTTTGTCCCTCGTCTCGTTTTTTGTCGTGACCTCGTTTCTTAGTTACAACCTTAAATGTATCCTCGCTTCGATTCTGCGTAAACGTACGACTGAGCCCAGTACATTGTTCGGTTTGTTTTGGTGTCATAATTTTTCGTTGTTACACTCCTGTCAACTTGAGTCGTCGTTCCTATTGTTGCCTCGTGCTGAACACGCTTCCATTGTCTGATATGGCGTTAGTTGTCTCCTACCCCAATTAACTTTGTTTATGGCCCTGTTCTTTAGAACTTTGGTTACAGCCACCGTAGCGTGAGAACAGACTGGTCAAGAAGGAAAATTAAATTTTTAATTTTTTGATTGCTGTAAAACTTGTGAAGGCTGCTCATAATTTGCAAATGGTATTGTGACTGATATTAATTTTTTGAATTTAATATAGATACTGAGTTCATATTTTGAATAAAATTCGTCAGAATTGGATCTTCAACTTTAGCACTACAGCCCAACGTGAGCCCTGGCTTCCAACACCAGATCTTCTCCATTCATTGCCATCTCAGTGTAACCCATCACATCAATTCTTCTTAGATCTTCCAGCAAATCATCTTATCCTAGGTAGGCCCCTCTTTCTGCTTTTATAGACTTCCGCCCTCAGGATTTTCTTTGGCATACGCTGATCATACATCCGCTCTAGGTGATCTAGCCATTGTATTCGGTTAACCTTTATGAATCTTACAATGTACTCATGGTTCAATAGCTCATCTATCTCCTGGTTATTTCTTAAACTGCATTCATCATCTTCTTTAACCGGGCCATAAACACGTCTTACAATCTTTTCTTCAAACCTTCTTAGTGTTCGTCATATTTGGATGCCTCACATTAACATTTACAGTTTTTTCAAAATTACAACTTCCTTTCATGTCCCGTGGTACCCCTAAAGTTAAAACAATTTCAATGTAAACACTACATTCGGATTTGGGTAAAATTCCCTTTAGTCTAATACCTGACATAGATTTTTTACAATTTTTTCATAATATTGATTGATCTGGCGTCCTAAACTTCGGAAATTTCTATAACTGAGCACTATATTCAGATTTTGTTTAAAATTCTCTTAAATCTGATCCCACTCAGAATTTTACGATGTTTTTAACATTGAAAATGTTTATAAGGACGTGTCATACATTTGAAAATGACCGCTGGTGCGTGATCGAAAATGGGAACCGGTGAGTTTCCATAGAAACTACTTCTTTGTTGTCAATAACGTAGTACACATATAAAACTTCGCTTATGAATGCGACTACATTTGACTTATAATCTGTACATTGGTAAATGAAGATTGAATTCATTGATTGGTGAATGAACATAAATATATATATTTTTTAGATTTATTGAAGCATTTTCAATGCCCTTCTCTGTGCATTGCATTTGTGCAGTGCCTGTACATTTTTTAATTTAGACACGTCACATTTTTGTCTCCCGCCCCATATTTTTGGGGACCAGTCTCAAAGAAGTAGGTGGGTCTGTGTGGGCGCACGTGTGCTACGTTGATGCGTTCAAACGTTATCGTGACACAGACAGGCAAATGCTAAATGCTAGAGTTAAAACTAAAATCTTGTTTCGTTTGTACAAAATCTTATCACTTTATTTTAAGCAAATACGGTATATGGATATCGATATTTTAGCTCTAAAATATACGGTAAACTGAATACAGTTTGTAATTTGTGAATCAAGAGTCACGAGGTTTGTGAGTGGCGTTTCATATGAGCGAAATGATTACAAATCGAAACAATTAATTCATCACGCTGATAGATTAATGTTAGTTTCTTAGCGTTATTCCTTTTCGTAACAGCCTGGCATTTCATGGGTTGAGTTTCTCTATACTTGTTGTTTAGATCAATAAACGAATCAAACTGGTGTTGAGTCTCCCTCCCGGTAAGCTGCTTCCCTGCTGTACAACACCGAAACAGTACCATCAGGATTTTTGGTCGAGGTATGCTCCCACATCAAATTGCTTTCACTTCAGCTGAGATCCTACCTTACCCCTAAAATCGTAAGGATCTACAATATACGTCCATTGATTTCCCCTTATTTTCCTTGTTATTCCCCACGTCTGTTGCGTTTGTTCCTAACTTACAAAATTTGCCTATTTGTTTATTAATATTCCATACCTATACAGATATTATTTATACCCGTGTGTGATTATTATTATTTTTTTTTTACCTACGGTCTGATGAGGAATCCGAATGGTCCAACGAATCAGAATTTACCCGATTAATGCTTATTTTGCCCTTTTAACCCTCATGTCGCCAGTCTTGTCAATGTTGCTCTGTCGCTTTCCGTCCCTTGCACCACTCATCTACATTGCGACATCAGAACCACGCCCCACCTCATAATACACTCCCCAAGTCCTCTCTGTATGTCTGTCCTCTCTCTCTCTCTCTCTCTCTCTCTCACTCTATCTATCTATCTATATGTCTGTCTATCTACCTGTCTACCTACCTACCTATATCTTTACCAGCCTCTCTTTTTCACTTCCTCACTCCTCCTTTCTCTCAGTTCGCTGCATTGGACTATGTACCGGGACCAATACCCATGTCAAGCTAATGGCTCCGAAAGTTGTTATTCTTGGATGTGGCTGTTCTTTTGTAGTTGGTGTATTAAGGTTGTGTAGCATTAGGTAGAAAGGAAACCAACGAACTAAACAGAAAGTGAAATGAACATGGGTGTATCATTGGAAGGTACACGGTATTGTTTAAAAAGAACATTTGACACGCGACAAGCGCGAATCATGTCATTATATAATTTTTTATGCAGACGTAAAGCATGTCATTTCCTATAGACTGAAAAGTCAAATTAACAAAATTTAAAGTCTGTTGGTTTCAAAGAATGGCAACAAATTAATCGTTGCAAAACACACGTGAGTGGGAAAAATTTTACGAAGCATTCATAAATCACCGTGGTTTCGTGCAGCGTAGTCCGAATGCGATATGGCCAGACACAAGATAATGCGGGAATAGTAATGACGGCCAGTGTGTGCGCGCACCGATCACCCCCCTCCCCCCACCGACGACGGCACAGGGCCCGCAACCACCCGGATTTCCGCAACAATTTCCGCTGCCAGGAAACGCTGGGACGGGCGCCCTCTACAGGTGGCAGTCATACTTCACCCTATTGTTCTTTCTCTGATAATATAGTTTTTATAGACTTGCCGGTAGTACAGGAGCGTTTACAATTACGGCTGGTTGTAACGGGGAAAATGATTGTAAAACGTAATACAAAAATGGCTGTGAAGAGAAAAAGAGAGAGAGGGAGAGGAGACATAGATAGAATGGAGAGAATACTAAACAAAGCCAGACGAATGCGGTCAAACGAATGCAGATATGCTAATGACATTTATTAATACGTTCACCAAAAAAGAAAAGATATCCAACGGGAAAAGAGTTTTAGTGGTTTTTAAGGAAGGATGATTTAGGAAATTCATAACCTCTGTCCAAGGATTATTGTCATTCTTCTGTCACACACCATCCGACTGCTGGTCGTCCAACTTCTTTTCTCCCACGAGGTTGACAATTTTATTGGCGTAAATAAAATTATATAAATAGTATTATGTATATTGGCGTATATGTAAATAGTTTTTTCAAGTTCTCTCTAACAGACTTAATAATGAGTTGGAGGATGGCAGCCACCTGAACAAGTAGGGTTTACCAATACCAGTCGTCAAGGAACCAAGTTGCCTTGAAGAACGCTACACTTACATCGGAAAGTAACTTTATTTAAATAATATATAGATCTATAGTACGTTACTTGAAAGTTTTGATTCAGTCAACACAGAAACTACGTAATGAAGGCTCTGAATTACTTAAAAACCTTTTGTAAGTTTTCAGAACCTGCTCAGAATACGTTTATATGAAAGAGTGATTAGTTGACGCATCAGACGAGAAATGGGAAAGTAGGTACAACCGGCTGGAACGATTGTTTTAAATATGGGTTAGGTCGGATTGAATTCGAAACGACAGTTTTTACAGACAATTTTGAAACAATTCAGCCTTACAGGAGATAAGATGGTTTTGACAGAGAACGCGTGTCAGCGAGGTAAGGGACACGACACTACTGGATTGATGATAACGTAACAGTCCAAACTTTTCTGAGTGAGAAAAGTACAGTGTCTTTGTCTGTACTTCTTCAATCGTTTATATACTTTGCACTAATGATTTATCCTGAGGTGGCTAGCACAGCGGACAAAGTCTTTGCCTCGTAAGCTGGTTCACAGTCGATCTGTTTGTGTGGAGTGAATAGTGATCGTGCTCTATCTACTTCGATACGCGGTCAACTGTGGGGGAGACGTGATGACGTAAACAAAGCAGACTAGTAGAACAGAGTGAGTTTTTTTCTGCTTTAAGAAAACAGAGAATCCCGCAGCCCGTGTTCAAAAAGATGCGGGAAGGGACGCTTTGTGATACGCTGAGGAGAACTGGAACGTGTTTGAGTGGAGAATGAGCAGTCAGAACGGGACAGCTGTTCGCGCAGTGGAACACCTTGCTTCTGCCAGATGTACACACACGTGCCTCGCACACACGCACACGCGCACTCTGTAACTAATACCTGTACAGGACGGACTCGTGTGTCTCGACACGTTTCTTGTTGAGAATAATTAATTACTATGAATTCATGAAAACGACGTTTAGAAGAAAACTTTAATAAAATAAAGCTAGTAATAGTCATACAACATTGTAAATATATGGATAATTTGGGTGGCGTGTATAATGTTACGGGCGAGAACAATTTGGTCGAAAAACATAAAAAGCCGTATCTTAAGTATTATAGTAAAGACTGTATTGTTTCCAAATCATAGCTTATATATTGGTATGGGAGAAAAGACATTCATTGACATCGACGATAGAATAATTGATTTTGTACTACATTAACTTGCATTAAAAAAAAAAAAAACTAGGGTAGAATAAAACAAAATTAAAATGTTTTATTTGATATTTTAACATGTCATTTTTAGTGTTCTGAGATGTTTTATACCCAGTCTTACTTGTAAATTATAAAAACGAATAAATGAACTTGTTTATCAAATTCTGTACAGCAGTTTTGGAATTATATGGATACAAACTAAAGTACGAAACACACACACACCACCTTGCATAATTGTATAATTATTTGCAAAAACGAATCGTTCGATTAAATTTAGTTAATGTTAATTGATAACTTCATACCTGCAATTACAGTTAGTTAAGTTCTTGGCCACGTCTTGCGTCCAAGGCCACAGCCGATGCCAAGACAAAACTGTATCTCCTCTCGATGAGGATTGAAAATTTTTAATTTTTTCGTCGGCTGGGCTGTTTTGCACCCGCCATTTTATCTGACGAACCCTCTTACCGGACTGTTTCCATCGCAATGATATTTTTACGCTTGAGTTTCGATTCATAGAATCTGGGGTCGTCTTCAGAACCTGTGAGTGAGCTAAGTATGATAAATATCCCGTTAAGAGACTTAACAACGAAGATTGTGGCTTAGGCTTGGTAGGTCTCTCAACGAAACTTTCAATCTCCAGTTACGGCTTCTGAAAGTTAACCCAAATTATGTTGGTCGAAACGTCAATCGTATGAACATTACGATGGGGGGCAATCCGTGAACAGGGTTCACCGGATAAAAATCGAGCATCGTTTAGGAGTTTTAACTTAGAAGTTTTACATTTTGTAATGTGGTTGTTAATTGCTTGTGGAAGTTGTATTTATGGTTCGATTGTGTTTTGTCAATATTAAACTTGATTTTAGCTTTCACGGTTGAAGTTAAACTTCTCTTTTGTTTGACGATTTCCTGGTACATGGCCGTACGATATCGTATCTTCAGCTAGATGATTTGGCTACGTGTGCGGTTACTCTCTTTGTGGGCCATTTTGCTTAATAGTACCAACCCATTGTCGCTGGAATAGTCAATCCAAAAAAAGGACCTAGACGGAATGTCCGGCAGAAGAAATGACATCGAAGAAAAATGTACCGATTGTACAATGTTACCAGTGTATCGAAACATTTCAGATATATATCGCTTAAATCGTAGTTCACATTGTATCCGCCACAGAATGTTCATGACAGCCACTTCTTTGCTTCATATCTTTGACATTCATGTTCCAGGTCAGAGGAATCTCGCTCCCCCCTCGCTCTCTCTCCGGGCATGGGTTTCTTGTCTCTGGGAACACTTTGCGGCATTCAACAACTCGTTTTCATCTTGTTTATCTGTATCCTCTATTGTTCTATAGTGATATATTACACCATGTTTTAACGTACTACAATAATGCAGATCAGTGCTCTAATTCTTCGTTTCGTCTGCTTCTCTCAACAAGCGTCTTAAATCTGTAGACCTATATTCGTGTAGGAGTCACAGTGAAAATATCACCGTTTTACCAATTTGTAGATTTTGTGACGATCCCTTGCCATCTTGGCTTTCAGTTCATTCCATAAGAATAGCCTATGTACAGTTGTAAGAACATATTTTACTGTCGTTTCCTATTACGTCCAATTAATTATTTGTTTTTAGTAGATAATGAATTAGTATTTTATCGTATCTGCAGTGTGCTAATTTTTACTATCGTACATTAACACTACCTAAATACACCTAGTCATCACCTTTCCATTGAAAGGAAATTCAAAATTACACTTACTGTCAACTTTATCGTCTACTTAGTTTGCCATTATTTAAAAACTTGTATTTTGGATTTCTCGAGCCTACGTATCACCGGCACATTTAAAACCAGACCATAATACGTAAACCGATTTAAAAGTACACCACATGTTGTTTGCGATATGGCAGCTAAAAATACTTGATAAGACTAAGTGCTTTGAAATAAAATACGCTACTTCAGTAGACACAACCGCATTGCCCTGATCAGCCGTTATAGAAGTTAAATAGCAGGAAGGTTTTTGAAAATGGGAAATTAGTTTTAGATGCAACAAACATGAAACGCTTACTACGTAACAAATATGGAAGACGATAAAGACAGGGAATGGCAGAAAGTAGATCGGTAATGGGTCAGAGAAAACGACATTCAAGTTAGAGCATACGCCTGACCAGATAGGCCGTTAAACCAAGAATGGTTTGTTCCGGTCTCAAATAGTCAAATATTACAGCTGGTCACTCCAGCGCTTCCTCGGATGTCCCACACCTCTCCGTTCCATCGGCTTATAGTTCCATAGTTGTTTGGGTATGCAGTCATCCATTCGGCAAAGATGTTCCCACAAATTCAGCCAATACTGGGCAATCCTGTCGCGTATAGTCTACTCATAATATTCAGTTCCTGCCGTATATCTGTGTTTCTTCTATGATCATGGAGAGTATACCCTGCCACGTGCCTGAGAAATCTCATTTCAGCCACTTGGATGCTACTGGCCTGGCCTTTCTTTAAAGTCCAATTCTCAGACCCATAAACAAGTGTGGGAAGAGCCATCACCTTGTAGAATTTTAGGCCTGTTCCTTTACTTGCTGACTTAAGGGTTCGCCCGATAGTCCCGCACGTAAGGTTGAACTTATGCAACTTGTTCACCACGTCGTTTCTTGCATTATAAGACACCCTGTAGCCCAGGTATTCAAAACTGCTAACTTGTTCCAGAACAGTACCGTCTATAACAATTTTTGCCCGTACGGGATCAGTTTCACAATAAGCCATCACCTTGGTTTTAATTGTGGATATCTGCAATCCAGAGTCTTTGCAGATTCCATTTAACAAATGTATGCCCATCTGCAATCTGTTTTCAGAGTCCGATAGAATTGCCTGATCGTCCGCAAACAACAAAGTGTCAATTGTAGAGTGACCAATCATTTTACAACGTGAAAACCGAAAAGTGATAAACGACCGCATTTATAAGACGTAGAACTAAAGAGACAGAGAAATTCGCGCATGCAAGAGGAAAAGAATATTTTGTACACAGAAGTTTGATTTATAAAGGAGGGAGAAAAATACAGAAGATATTTTGTATAATGTGTCTGTAGGCCTATGTCAAATTTCTATCACTTTTTCATTTGAATTTGTCAGCTTCGCACTCTTGTTGAGCAAAAATTGACTCACTCTTGGTGTAAAAAACGCGCTGTATATATTACGAATTTGGAGAGAGTAATTAATAAGTTGCGATGTAACTTATCGCGCGGTAACTCGAGTTAAATCCTTTGACATTGTGGCCTGTAAAGTAACACTGAATAATGTACCAAGTAAATACATATTGAGGACTGTGTAGAAACAGATTCTTAAGTTAAAACGTCTTCGCGTGTCCTCTTACACTGTGTGCGTGTGTCTAGAAGCATTCACCACCTACCTTCACGACATAATTCTGCCTACCTGTCGCCTCCTACGACTGCTAATAATACTCACAAGTAGGTAGTAACGCTTCGTTATTCTACTCGAACTAAGCTATTTTCCGGTACAGCGTTGCACACAAAACGGAACGGGACTACAAATTGAATTAACAAGGTCTGTTTTAATTTCTTTGGGTATCGGCTTTAATCAACATACATGTAATCAAATGTACTTCTGACAGTATTCATCGTATCTATACCTTGTCCAACAGTCACATGAGACTATGGGCGAGATAAGGAAATACATTGTTCTTACCGATAATCCACTCGCCTATAGGCCTACTATTATGTGAGACGTATCAAAATAAGCTTCGAGGCGACTGCGGTTAATGTATTGACTGAAGCAAAAAAAATTGTTACATTCGGCTCAATTTTTTTTTTTTCAGTATTGAGGGAAAAAGTGGATCAGCGAGGAACTTTTTTTATGACTGGGGATAGGTGCATGGTGTAAGCGAGACATTTGTTTAAAAAACGTCAAAATTATTTTTTAAACTCATCCCATCACTTTCCGCTACTTGATAAAATAAAAATATTTTGAACGGTTGGAAAATCAACACATTTTTTTAACGTTTTGAAAGTTATTGAAGTAATTTAAGGTTTATTTATAAATCCGATACAAATTTTTTGCTGGAGTAAAACTTACCGGTTATTCCATTCAAAATGTGTTGAAGCACATCGATTTATTTATCTGATGTCCTACTAATCAAGTGGACCATACCAGAAACAAATATGATCGATTTTATTACGACACCTAGTAGAACCTAATATCGTAATGTTTGTGCATCTATGTTTATAATTCCGTATTTTAAAACGCATTGCACTTTTTCAACTACAACAAAGACAAACCAAGTTTCCCGATCGTACAATGAAAAAGCAATCGCCGTTCCCACTTTCGAACAAGAACTGAATTTATGTAAAAATGACAGAACGCATGACTCGAAATGCGGAGAGAATTTTACACTTGTCATTCTGTGTATTACGTAACGAGATACGTGGATTGGTGCACGCATTTAAATATAGAAGACGGAGAGTAACCATGTGTCATTGTTAGCAGTATATTCCTGACAAAGAAATGGCGATAAGCAGACATTACGAACAATGCAGACATGTGCTGAAGCTGAAGCGATGTAAGAATTTTTTGTGATCTTTGATAAGACAAAAGATCAGTTTTTTCCATCTTCGTTGTGTCTTTCTTTTCAATGTGTGCGATTATCTCACATTTAGTTGCGTTGTTTAACCTTCTTGAAACTGTTATATTATTTCACTTCTTTCTTTCATCTGTGGACAGAACAAAATACGCTATTTCTTCTATGTGTATTAGGATACATTTCGTTCCGAGATTAGCTTCAATTTTAGCCGATCTGTGGCTTTAGTTAAACTTTTTTTTAATTTGAATGGTTGAAGAACGAGAGATTTCAATTAATTTCAATTGAACGAGAGGGGTCTGTCGTAACATCAATTAAGAGAAAACCTCATTTTAATTGCATACGTTGGTCTAGTAAAATTGTAGTCTTCAGATTAAGAAGTCGTTTCTCCATTGTCTCCTATCTTCCGCTGGTGTTTTGAGGTCCTAATCTTCTATTATCATTTCGTTGAATATTTGAATTCCTGTTCTCAGACCCCACGTACTTCTTCGTCTCTCCACAACGCGTCTTCCATCAAATCGTCTCTCCTTGGACATGCGCTACCGAATATTCCCAGACGTATCTTCTCTCGTCTACTTTCCGTGTAACGTCCTAGCATATTTATTTTTATTCGCCTTTTCTTCATTTTCCATCGTCATATTTCAGAAGCCTCCAGAAAATTAAAAATTATTCTACCTTTAGAGTCTACATTTCCCCTTCATGCCTTACTCTAAACTACAATTATGTTTTGCCTTCCGCTCCTAATTTTTCTGTAACTACATTCGACTGTAAAAAAGTTGTGCGTATATTAAAATACGTGGAAATAAAATGAAATTTGTCTGAAAAAAGGACAAACGTTTTTGTACATATTCATTTCTTCTTAGTTGTAGTTAAAACGCGATAATAAGCTTTTAAGATGTCAAGTGCGAAACATAACACGAGTGGTTTCAGTCGCATTTCGCTCAGTACAATATCATGGTTTAGTAGCAGTCGAGTAAAAACAAAGACTGTTTTCCAAGTTACAATTACTCGTCTCTCCAAATGGAAAGCACTGTTAGGTTGTGTGTGTGCGTGTGCACACAGTCCAATCATGTAGTACACTCATTTTTCAAATGTTTAAAAAACCTCACCGCAAGGAGATTTTTCTTTTTCTCGCAATTTTCCACTAACTGGACTTCATTATTCGACGTTGAACAATAGATTTTATTTTAAGTGAAATAGATTCTCAGCGTAAAAATTCTCAACGACTTTTTGAGAATAGAAAAAGTTCTAGAATAGAAAAAAAATAATAAGCGAATTGTTATAAAGCAATTTTTATAAAGCAGAAATCGTACTTTCAAAATCCCGTGCGCTCGCGCGTGTCTTTCGTAATGAGTATGTTATGAATAATTAATGTTTGCAATTAACAATTATGTGTAATTATAATTATCGCAAGTAATAATCACCGCGTGTGTGTGTGTAATATTTATTTTTACTACCATAATAAAAATGTCAAATTACAGTTCTTGCAACATCAAGGGGAAATTATTTTATGGACGC
This sequence comes from Magicicada septendecula, assembly GCA_034769895.1. Lineage (NCBI taxonomy): Eukaryota > Metazoa > Arthropoda > Insecta > Hemiptera > Cicadidae > Magicicada > Magicicada septendecula. Next base: position 283,173,488 of record CM068372.1, on the reverse strand, counting down.
CAGAGTTGGGTACTGGAGAGTCAGGAGAAGTCCCGTTTCGAAACAGCAGAAATGTGGTAAATTTGAATACAGTGAAAATCGTAAGTAAGAACTATTTGGACTGAAAGAACAAATTAAGACGTACCAAAGAAAGAAAAGAAAAAATATCCGTCAAGAAAATTAAATTTGTAGGACACATAATAAAATATAATAACTTTATTTCGAACATTCTGGAAGAAACGATCTTAAAAAGGAAAGCACAATGAAGATCCAGGAAAGCTTGTGAATAGAAGATGTAGCGCAAAGTGCAGCAGAAATTAGAATGGAGCGTGCAACGACCTTGCTTAGTCTTTAGCCCTTCAGAACGTGATGTCCAGAGGCTGGTAGTTTGAAAGTAATGTTTTTTTTTTGTGAAGGAGGTGTGGGGATTTCAGGAAGACAGACAGGAGAACTTCCATTAATTAAACTCATGCGCATCATTCCTTCATTATTTATACAATAATGGAATCATCCAACACAAATACGTATATTTAAAAACTATATTTCTGTGTAATAATTATACTGCACTTTGAGCATATATTCATAAACGTCCGTGTTTGAATCTCTCTCTCTCTCTCTCTCTCTCTCTCTCTCTCTCTCTCTCACACACACACACACACACACACACACACACACACACACACACACACACACACACACACACACACACACAGCGGAGAGAGAAGGACCACACACCACACAGATGCAGAGACAGAAGAGGAGGTTAAAGGCGCGTGCATTATGACTTTTTCGGCGCGCGTTCCCGCCTTTGCGCTTCGTAAATAGTATTCTACGTTATTGCCAGATGTTTTGGCTAACGTCGGTAGTAGTAAATATAAAAATGACGTACTCTCCGAGCGGATAGATAACCCCAGAGTAGGCGGCCTATGTGACGTTGACACGTATCCTTAGACCGTTTAAATATATTTTTACAACGGCGACGTGTACGATATTTTAACGTCTGAGATGTCCTCGTCGCGGGTGAGGGAGATTTACCCTACACTCGCGCTCTGTCCCCCTCCCCAGAGCTGCTAAGATGGCAGCTATTTTAAAACGCCAACTACTGGGCATTAAGAAAGAAAGAAGTCGTGTGGTTTCTGGCATTGGGCCGACCCAACGTCTATTTCCGCACGCGGATCGGACGACACTAACTCCGCCACCATATTGTAGACTAAAATAATTGTGTGGCCCGGCGCTCGGTCCTCGGTCGCGTCGCGCGCCTCCTTAAAAGGCACAAGAGTTGAATTACCGTAGTTTGCCATCATCATCCGTATCACACCGGCGGCGCGACAATGAACTGTATGCGCTCTTCAGTGTCGATTTTCATTTTCTATACTGCACGTCCCCGTTACCCGTGTTTTGTCATTCTGATTCCCTTCTCTTTGTCTCGCCTCGCATTCTTCGCCCCTCCCCGTTTTCCGCCCCTTACTCCGTATCGCCTCAAACTGACGTTGACTCCCACCTCTACGTATTGCCTTGACTTATATTCTCACATTGTTAGTTAATTAATGCTAATCTACTGTACTGTTCATCGCACCTTATAGCAACAGCGTTAAAGGCGACATTGATAAATTAACACAAAATTTAATTTATTGTAAAAAACGTACAAATATGCTTCCCATTCAATTTTTATAGAGGCTACAACATTCATAGTAACTGTTTAGACGCTCCCATTATACCCGTATACTTAATCTACGCTTTACTTGGTATTTCAGTGTAAGAAAGTACTCAATGGAACTTAGACAGGAATGGTTGGAAACATATGGATAACAGAGCGGAAATAAATATTTGCATCCACTTTGAAGACCTGTTTTCAGAAACATTACATAGAGTGTGGCATAACACTACACATATCCTTTATTAAACAGTATGTGATCTTCGGTCGGTAGCTGAACAGTTTTTAAACATCTGAGTCAATGTTTCAACAGAGTTTATTGTCATCATAGGACCTATCATTTAGTGAGCAATACATAAACAATTAACATACATATACTGAGTATTAATATTGATGAAATTATATAATTATGTTTGTATTAATATAACCATACTAATATTTATGTAATACTTATGATATTATTTATGTTAAACATACACAGACGTTCACACCAAAAAACTCATTTTGTGTGTTAATTATTTCTGTATTGTCTGCATACAGGTTCTGATGATGAAAATAAATTTTGCCGAAACGTCGACAAAATGTTTTAAAATTTTGTGTAGTCAGTGACCAAACCGATGAAAAACCTTCGTCACTATAAATTATCAACAAATTCAGTTTCTCAAGCAACCTATGGCCCACCCTGTATTTTGATCTCCTAATAGAATTCCCTAAAAATGTTATACATAAATATTACGGGCATCCAGGTACTTATTGTTCTAAGTCTACTAAGCCTTACCACATAAACCTGTAGTTTATAACGTTAGGAACAAGTAGGCTAAGTGATTCCAGCTGTGTATGTACGCTTTGCTCAGCTCTAGATCGTGTCACCGTGACTGAACCGATGCACAACTGACGTTTTGTAAAGTCATGTCAGTTCTGACTCTTTTATATTATTATAGGTATTATATACTTGTGTATTTGAAAGACGAGGTTTTAATAAGATTTGGGCATTTGAAATTAACTTTATGATTTACGTTGATTTATCGAGTAATGGAAGCTCCAGTATTGTAGCATCGCAGCAAAATTTGGCTGCTGGCTAGGCGAGACAGATAAAAAAATTCATTCCAACTAAAATAGGATTTTCAAGGTGGATCTAAGAGTGCATACGACAAGACCGAATTCCAACTGAAGACGTTCGAAGAGAACTGGGGTGGAGAGGAGGTCTATAATATTAATGACAGAGAAGAATAAAATAAAATTAACTGGAAACAGCGTGTGGAGCAGATGAAGAAACAAAACTGCCCGAAATTGTTAAACATTATAAACCAAGTAGAAGAAAGACCTCGAAAGAGGAGGCATTAAAGTGATGAAAGAGGCGAATTGCCAAATCTCTGAAGTAGAGAGAGTATGTCGAGGGAGAAAATGAGAGAATCGTATTACCAAAGAAGATTATGTCCGTCCTACGAGGTAACATACAATAAACGGCAGCTGAGAAGGCAAGCCACGCTACTACTCATTTCGCCCCCCTTTTGTGTAGGCCTACTAACATAGCTGACATCACGATAGTGTTTCTCAGGTCTTAAATTACAAACCTGATACCAAGATATTCAAATATCTTATGAATTCGTAAGTTGTAAACAAAATTCAGAGTCAACAAATTGTCTTAACATTTAGTCAGACTAAGACAAATATTCTTAAAATTTATGCAACACTACATTATCAGAGCTGTCTGGTCTATAAATAATTATATGAAGAGAATAGACGGACTATCGCCATCGTTAAAATTTTAATTACACAACGTTTCAACCACCAATAATTTGTGGTCATCTTCAAGTGTAATAAAAACTCAATCTAATAATCTAGCAGTGGCGTGCGGTGGGTAAAATTTTTTAGTGAAGCTGAGTTATATCCGATACCGTAGGGCTAATTCAGTTTCAAAAAGACAGAGGAAGCGCAATTTATAATTAACATTAACGTATAGTGGCTTACCTACTAATCTGTCTGCCTGTTAGTAGGCGGCACACACGATTATGATTGAATTTTAGGTATACAATCCATTGTTAAGTCTATTATCTTAATGTTTTATAGCATGATAAAATACTATGTTTAACGCAGAATACATAGAACACATAGGCCTATACCCCGCGGCTGGACATCTCTAACACCGAGTTACAGTACTAAATCTTTAAAAAACAGTGGCACAATACAGGCTTCAACTTGAGTTGCAGATTCTTTTTAAAACACATGGGTCTATAAATATAAAATACTGTAATAGCACATTTGCAGTGGTAAAATATCAGCTTTTTTACGAATAAACACACTAATACGTTGTTCAAGCATACTAATAACTCCTGTACGCAAACACATTTTCTTTAAATATACAAAACATTTAACTAGTTTCCAGTATCGTATTAGAGTTTAATAGCTTTAAAAGATCGTATACACTTTTCCCTTTAAACTCTTCACTACTATACAACACAATAAGTTCGTTTTATAAACGCACACTGTCAAAGAGTTTGCCAAAAGTTTCCAAAAGGTTTTAAAAAGGACATTCAAGATAATCTTGAAACCGTGTATACAAGTGATTATCATTGTTATCAAACACTCACAATAAATACGTTTGTAGTTCCCATTCCTTCTCTGTGATGGCTCCCTTAATACAGATAGAGTTTGCTGCAAAACTCACGGAGAGATGCGCAAGTTCGACGCCTATGCTTTCTTTCGGCAGTACAAAATGTCACTCGCTTGAGTCTGTCATCTGTATATGAAAATATTTTATCGAAAGTATTTTGTCTCTAACACTGACAAAAATTCACTAATGGAAGCTAAAATATCAGACTCGATCTCTTCAAGGTGATCTAACGTGGCATTGAATACGTCACACAATTAATGTCTGTTCCTGTACATGGTGTTTACAAGTCTAGAGGAACAATTCCACCTCATTGGGCACAGATCGGGAAGTCATCGCAGCACAGACTCATATAAAAATTTAGTGCGTTTCAGAGATCTCGAAAAATGCTGCAATACCACTAGTGTGCTACAAAATATTTTACACTCGAGTATTTGCCTGACACTTTGAGACAAAACAAGGTTTAAAACATGAGCATGTCAATGTACAAAGAGACCTTGTAGATTATTTCTTTAAATTACGGTCTCTACTCCAATTAAAATTTCCCCATTGTTGCCGCCCCATCGTAAGCTTGAGCGACTAGTTTTTCACTGCATTCAAATTCAGTCAGGAACTGGCGAATGAGCGTTGCAACAGCCTGGGCATGTCGATCACAACTTACGTCATTGAATCCTAAACATTTCTCTTTAATTCTCCATTATGCGCGTAATGCAAAACTATAGAGAACTATGCTTTATTTGAAATATCTCTGGCTTCGTCGACTAATACAACTACAAAGTGTACCTCCTTTGTTTCGTTTTTTATAGTCGCTAAAAGAACTGAGCTAATCGCTTCGATGAGATTAGACAGTTTCCTAAACACTGTAGTTGTTCTGCAAGAAGAGAATGATACTCGGCTGTGTACTTGAGACGTTCTACGTAATTGCCTTGGTAAACCGTCTTTTCCACTTCGTCGTGTCCTCGAAATGATAATTTTCATTTACCGAGATATCAAACAGCATTAGTCTCCTAAGAAAATCAATTTTGCGTTGAACCTTCTGATTGTTAGCCGATATCTCCGATTTAAGTTTGTCATCTAACGAAGTTTCTATTCTACTCTGACCGAAAGCAGCAATACATAATGATGAACGAAGATGATTAACAGTAATTTCATGGCCGCAAATAGATCCAGCTACTGTAGGTTTCTTAAATGTTTGAATCCAGTCTTGGCCTAGGCAGTGTTCTTGTCCTTTCCAAACAACAAACAAAACCACCAAAATAGTGCAATTAGCTCAGCACTGCCAGCCAACCACTCACATATGCTGTACACATACTAGACTGGAAATGCCTAGTAAACTTTCCAGATTGCTGGGTTAAGTTTAAAAGATTCGGGGCCGGCTTACCAATTTTTATCGTTTCAGTTTTTTCGTTGAATGACCTGGAAGAAAAAGGTTTTGCCAAAACGTCTTTTATTATTCAAACCGATTCTGTAGAAAAAATATTACACCAACACAGAAACTATTCTAAAATATATAACTATAACTTCAAATATAATGTCTATCGCTTAAATACAACGTAAATAAAATGTAAGACGCACTATTTAATAAGGTATAATTACAACTTCAAATGTTAAAAACGGAAACGCATATGGTTTAAATGCTGTACTAAATAAAGTAACACGCACAGCGATACCAGCAAACTCAACACCATGCAGCCCAGCTCAACCCAAGCTGGTTGCATCAGTTATACCTTATACCGGTCACTGCAGAGGCGGTTTTCTATTTCGCTCTACGTGCCCGCGCATCTTTTTAGACCAGGCTACCTCAAGCACTTGAGTCTGCAGACTGACGAGCGTGAAGCCACTCGGGCAACTTCGTTACTGTTCGACCGCCGCTATTGTCTAGTTTCTCGTCAACCCGTTCACTCCAGGGGGGGCCATTCCGGCTTCCCGCGCTAACCTAGCGATCAGCTGTTTTTGCCGCGTGACGTGGGACTGGTGGAAGAAATACGCGCGAGTCTTGATTTACCATGCAATCTTACCTGAGACAATGTCCTACTTAGCATCTCTCTGCTGTTTACACGAAATATTAACAATAATTGTAATGAGCTATTCATATAGAAAAAGGATTAAACAACAAGATTAAATGGTTTGCGGCAAAAAATAATGGTAAAATTTATTTCTACATTTAATAGAAAAGTAAGCAAGTCTGTCCACATATAACATATGCCTGCGTGGGTGGGTGCGCGTACGTGCACACGCGTGCGCGCATGAGTGCGTGTATAAACATTTCTATGTAGTATAATATATTTGAAACAAGCTTCCAATTATTATAATTATAATCAATATCATAATCATTTTCTTTATCTACATTTTCATTGTTATTTCATTGTTACTAGTTTCAGTTAAAAACTGAAGCTAGTACGTTTAGTTGTAAACATAAATACTTTTATCAACGAAATGAAAATGGTTATTTAGTTGATACATACCTTCATAGGTGACTTAAATTTTTGAAGACGAAGCTACCCAGAGCCAACTCTTTGTTGCTGCATACTTTTCAAGTGACTTGAGTTTGAGCTGTTTGTTCAGATGGCGGATTCTGATGAATTAGAGGTCTGTTTGCCAAGTGGAAGCAACCCATTTATTATGATTTTGATGTGACCATGACAGATGTATTGCTTAAAAGCATTATCAGTGCCGTTGAGAGCAGTAATATTCATGTAGCTGCTGTGACGTGTGATATGGGGGGAAAGAATTCAAAAGTCTGGAAGGAATTAGATGTAAACACAGAAAAAAATTTCATCATTAACCCGACTACAAACGATAAGGTGTGGGTTTTCTGTGACGTACCTCATCTTTTGAAGCTGCTTAGAAATCATTTTCTAGACCATGGGTTGTTACTTTGCGACGGCACTGAGCTTAAAAAAGATACAATCGAAAATCTGTTACAGCAACAGAAAGGAGAATTGACGATTTTACCCAATATTAGTCAGATACACCTTAACGTAACTGGTCGATCTCGTCAAAATGTAAGATTTGCTGCACAGTTGTTTTCTAATCGTACAGCAAAGGCGCTGAAGTATGTTGCAAATAAAGAGCGCGAAAGCAGCTTCATCGAACTGGTAAACGATGCATTTGCTGTTTTAAACTAAAGACTTCCAAAAGACCAGAAAACGCCCCTCAGAAGTGGGTACGGCATGAATTTAAGGAGCCAAGAAAATACTTTAAAAAGGTTTTTGGAAGTAATAACTAACATGCGAGTAGCAAGAAAAAAAAGTTTACTACCTTTTCAGAAAGGTTTCGTTATATCTTTAAATTCATTGTTCGGCCTTTATGAACAAATGACAATGATTCATGGGGTGACGTACATTTTGACCGCTAGATTCAATCAAGATTGCCTTGAAAACTTTTTTTCACGAATTCGGGGATTAGGCGTCTTTTATAATAATCCCACTCCCTTTGAAGTGCGCAACAGAATTCGGCTCTTACTTTTAACGGGTAGCACGGACGATATACCGTTATCTGGAAGTGCGTCTGTGGTTGAGGATGGTAGCATTCATTCCACCGAAGTTATGGAATCAAATGACTCTGACGAGGATTTCATCCAGTTTGTTACCAATGAACTATGCATAGACATAGTTGAACATACGTTAATACCAAGTTCTCCGAATAATGACACCGACGAAGCAGAATTGTTAAAAACAGAGGACTTGGCCCCGTCTGCAAGTGACAACGATGTTCCTCAAGATGCCTTAAAATATCTGGCCGGGTACATCGCATTCAAGTGCCGCTTCATTGATGAAAGTCTAGGTGTGAGAGGCGAAACATTGTGTCTTTCCGGGGAACATAGTCATGACTGGATATCGATTATATCAAAGGGGGGGCTTACCCATCCGTCAGACGAGTGGTTACAAAAACTGATTCAGTTTGAGATAGTTTTTACTTCTTTCCACGGACGTACAGTATCAAAACAAGTGAAAGTTATCTCTTATTTGGCCACCTTACTCAAATCTAAATTTCCAGAGGTGGACGAGAAAGTCATTTGTCTGTACGTCAGGACAAGAACATTCATCAGAATCCGCCATCTGAACAAACAGCTCAAACTCAAGTCACTTGAAAAGTATGCAGCAACAAAGAGTCGGCTCTGGGTAGCTTCGTCTTCAAAAATTTAAGTCACCTATGAAGGTATGTATCAACTAAATAACCATTTTCATTTCGTTGATAAAAGTATTTATGTTTACAACTAAACGTACTAGCTTCAGTTTTTAACTGAAACTAGTAACAATGAAAATGTAGATAAAGAAAATGATTATGATATTGATTATAATTATAATAATTGGAAGCTTGTTTCAAATATATTATACTACATAGAAATGTTTATACACGCACTCATGTGCGCACGCGTGTGCACGTACGCGCACCCACCCACGCAGGCATATTATATATATATATATATAAAATTTGTGATGTTTTCAATTTGTTTCTTCTGCAAGTAGTATAATTTCGTATATTCTTTTTAACACCTGACGCACGTTTCACTGAAAAATATCAGTATCATCAGAGGTTTCTAAGTAAATTAATAACAATCGAAATAATTCTATTAATATAAAATTAACGAATAATAAAAAATGATATATATATAATATCGCCTCCTTTCCGACTTAATTTTACATCTTGTGCCATTTTGTCAATGTTATATGTGGACAGACTTACTTACTTTTCTATTAAATGTAGAAATAAATTTTACCATTATTTTTTGCCGCAAACCATTTAATCTTGTTGTTTAATCCTTTTTCTATATGAATAGCTCATTACAATTATTGTTAATATTTCGTGTAAACAGCAGAGAGATGCTAAGTAGGACATTGTCTCAGGTAAGATTGCATGGTAAATCAAGACTCGCGCGTATTTCTTCCACCATTCACGTCACAGCGAAGCAACCAATGGGAGCGTAATTGGCCGGAGTGGCCTACCTTATATTCTAGTTACATTGCGTTCACTCCACACTTACATGTATAATGAAATCCACGTATTTTTATCCAAATCGGGTTTAGCCTGTGTGCATAGCGGATGAATTGAATATTAAAATGAATATTGATTGTGGTCACAGTTAAATATTAAAACATAATATAGACTTAATTTAACTATATCGTTGTACTCCATTTATTACCTTAAATTGTAGTTTTTGTTTTAACCTTTGTTTCCTCTAGAAACAAACACAATTTCAGTTGCTCCCCAGATAAATATGAACCTTTTGACTACATCGTCGCATTAGTATATGAAATATACACGTTTATTAAGAAAACTTATTTTATACTGTTTTGCCGGTTTTTAGGTTCAGTTTTTTGTACTCACAATGTTGGTTTTGATATATATTGCTGTAATCAGTTGTGGTAAAACTCCTCTTTACCTGTGCACTAACTTCGCAGGTTGGTTTCCCATTTATCTGGAGTCAAATTAATCAATTATTTTTGTTTCTGGAGTGATAAACGCTGAAACAAAATATACAATTCAGGGTAATAAATGTAAGAAACGTTGCCGGTATGATATGAATTAATTCTCAATTGTGTTTATTATTTATCTTCGAGAATTATATAGTTACCTTTATACCTTTACAATCAACATTCATTTTAATATTGTAGCATGACAGATAATCCACTAAGTAATAATTATAATATGATCATAATTACATTTAAATTAATTAACTCAAAAGAAAGTTCGAAGGAATATAATTCAATATCAAATAAAAATAATTAAATATCAAATGAAAAAAATTAGATATCAAATGAAAAGAATTAAATATCAAAGTGAACAACACCACCATAAAAGAAAAGTATAATTAAATTATAAAAATGCAATGATAAAGTATCAAGGAAATTAAATCAAAAGAAACTCGTATAAAATCAGGAGATTACCCAGGAAGATTAGGAGCAGGTGATAAAGAAGATACCCCGAACCAACCAAAGGACATAATGAAATACTTACCTTGGAAAACTCAAGACAGAAGAAATGAAGAAAAGAAGATGTAGGATGGGAGAACTACGAAGAATACCCATGAAAAACCTATTAATAAAAATAACAAACCCCGAAACTAATTTTAATATCACCCAAGGAAGTATAACATCCCAAAACCTCATGTAAAATAATTATAAACAAAAGTGTTTAGTAGTAAATAGAAGTGCACCAACTAAAGTTATTACGTAATAAGATAAACAAATCTTCACAGTCCCTTATAACTAAAAGTTTGGTCTTAGAATATTGTAGAACTCAAATATAAATAAGAACCAACAGTGTAAGTGTACCAGTGCAAGTGATTTCTATTTAATAAACTTCAAGTGTAAAGGTGTAACTTATATTTTAACTATGTACAATAAATAACTTTAAGTTTTATAATAAATAGAGAAATAACATCTCATGAAGTATTGTTATGAAAATATATTAAATGTTTCATAAAAGAAGCCACATCTTTTTATCAAAAAACATTCATAGAAATGCAAATGATAAAGAGAGCTGAGGGGAAATAATTACTTTGACAGGGGATAAAAAAATGTAATATACAATAAACAGAAAGGACTGTAATTAGATTAAGTTTAAAGGAAAAATTAACCATCAAATGGCTAAATTATGTTTATGTTTAGAGCCTATGAACTCCACAGTTCAAAGTGGTAATAAAATATAGAATTATAAGTAATATAAGAATATTTATTATGTATAACAGTGTTCATACAGACTACAGTGTTTCTGTATGTATGCTATACTAATTGTAAAATGATTGTTATGTAATTTTATAGAAATAGTTAAAACCAATGTCTAGCTTTAAAGACTGATAATTAATTTCAATATTGTTTTTATAGTATGAGCAGGAATACAATGCTACATGTTTCAATAGTTGTATAAGGAATTTTTATGTAATATTATGTTAATTGTAGACAGTCAGAGAGGGTATAGAATTAGTATTATTCAAAAACCAGTATATGTAAAACAATAGAATCTAGGCCAAAATGGAAATTCCAATAACAATTATATTTGAGTAAGGAAGTTAAATAAAACAAGCAAACTAATTAGATTTATATAAGGTAAATCAATCACCAACTACTGTAACTGAAACTATACTTTAAAAGAATCATATAAAAGGTTGTATTAAATTATTAAAAAATTTCAAAATGTAATACCTAACCATTTCAAAGGAGAAATAGTAAATTCATGAATTACAACTAAAAGGATGATCAAATTGTTAAATTTATAAGAAATTAAGGAAAGGTAAGGATTTATATCAATCAGAAATTTATTATAATCATATTTATAACACTTAAGATGGCTAATATGTTGGACAAGAACAGGAACCAGATATTAGGCCTATATTTCCAAAAAGACAGAAATATAGCAATTTTAACAAAAAACTTTATAAATATGGACTATTGTATGTCAAATTAAACAGAAGGAGTTAAAGAAACCAATTATATAATTACTAGTTCACGAAAGCAATCAATAAACAAAAAATATTCTGAATATAATGTATTTTCGAATCACATGAATAGGAAGTGATTTATATTTAAACAATACTTTTCTAATATTAACTTGGCAAGATATTTCAGTAGACGAAGGAAGTAAAACAGTTCTTAATTAACATTCAACGCGAACGGTTGTTATAAAATCGCGCTAAGAACCTATATCGAGTATATTCAATGGCGTATAAGGTTATGCATTGAAAAAACGAGAGTTACCGAAATTGTCATTTTAAACTTAAAATCAGTGAGACACACCACCACCAACAGTGAGAACAAACAATACTGAATAGAATACTTGTGAAATAAACCAGTAAAACTATCACACATTAAGAATTCACGTTACAACGAAACTCACGATTTTAGCTACACACCGACAAAAGTGAAAACACCAATATACAAAACAATTAAAGCCAGTGAACGAAGAACACTTAAACAGGACACCTCAAACAACACAATAGACATTATACACTATTCCGGAGATAATAAAACAGTTGTGAAGGTAATTTTATTATCAGAATTTCCAACCATCATTTCGCAGTTTTCTTCTACAACGAGACGTGCCGCCATTTTGAACTCCCATCATGCAAAGTGTCTGCCAGCAAAGATTCGTCGCTACAGCATTAGTCTGAATATTTCAATTTTATAAACATTATATCTTATTATCAACTTTGTCATTTATTAATTATTAAGAATTCTTTTGTACATGTTATACTTTCTATGCTTGTCCCTTCTCTGACTATATAATTATAACCGCTAAAAGAACCATTCTGAACATTCATATAATATAACCTGTTTTGTGAAATCGATTATCCCTGGAAAAGAGTCGAACATTATAACGATATCGATTTTCAATCGATATTTTCCAAATAAATGTTAATAAATCAAAATAATTCTATTATCTCGTTTTAAAATTATTTCACACATTAATATAAGAGTGTTTATTAACTACAGAACTTACTGGAAGGCGACATTTACTAAGGGAAAGTGATATACTGGAGTATAAAGAAAATCGTCAACGATTAGTAAAGTAAGACAATCTCATTAACTCCAGAGTCATTTACGGTCAACCAGAAGTGCATATATTAACATAATAAACTCACAGAATTTTAAATTTTTAACGGAAACACAACAAGAATTATTTGTAAATTATTCAACAATAAACAAACATACAAAAAAAATTTTTTTTTTTTTTTTAAATCAAATTAAATTTTTTTTTTTACAGTACCCAGATAATTTATTTGTAACCAGTGTATACAGGTCTTGTTACAAATTGGCGCTCACAACAGTGGGGCTTAACATAGCCTAGATGAACCGCGGCTTGTTACAAATTGACGCTCACCACAGTGGAGCGTAACGTTGAACAAAAGGTTTAACGAACCACTATTTATTCGTAACGGAGGGGTGTTACAATATTAAATGTATTTTTTCTCTGTAAACACCTAACTGACCATTCTGCAGTTGCAGACGATAACAAAAACGAAGACCAATCAGAACACAGGAACATTAGCTGCTGGTAAAATCCCCGTTGGGACAAATACAGATCTATACGCAAGTGTGTGAACCAAGTCTGAGTAGCAGACAGTGTATGAATTATTGAAGTTTGAAGAAAATGAGCTGCTTTCGTATTTGCAGTAAGATTAATTTCTTAATTAAAATATAAAACATCATTTATACTAACTTTACCACCAATATTAAAACTTAGGAGAACTCACAGAAACATTTATAACTATGAAAGTAGTTACAGAAACATGTATAATTTATTACGATTATACATATATTATACATATACGGTTCCCACCCCCCTTTGAAATGTTACACGAACTTCACATCGAACACTTACAGCGCGTGTACCTAATAAAACTGTTACACTAAAAATAAAATGACAATTAAAACTTTAAAATGAAACATCGAAATGCTTACAGGACATATATAGGTGGTAGGTTATACACGAATAAAACTTTGCACGAATACACATAGACACTTGAATACACGAAAAATTTACACTTGAGTTTACGTTTTTGAAGCCGAGAACTTAATAAAATTATTGTGCTAAAATAAATACACAAAACTTTAACCAAACGTTTACCTAACTCACATCTGACAACAGATATAGGCGGTCATAGTTGAGTATGAAGGTAGCCGAAGTTGCCCAAGTGGCTTCACGCTTGTCAGTCTGCAAACTCAAGTACCTCAAGCTGCGACGAACCTGCTTCACCTACCACTGCAGAGCCAGCGTGTGAAATCAGTCTACTTAACAAATTTTCGAAATAGTCACGTAGAGAATTCCAGTGAATTTTTGGATCTTTTCGGTTAAGTGGCAGCATGGAGTGAGCAATTACTCTACGTAGCAATCGCCAGTAACAACGCATTTCCTCCTCCACACGTAGCGATAACCAGCGACAGTTTGTATTTTTATTTTCATTTTGACATTTTTTTTTATATTTATTTATACTGTATTTTTATATTTATATAAAATGGTGCTCACACACTTCTCGCATGTATGAATTCCAATCCATGCATGTGAAGTGATTCATTTCCAACTCATCTTGACAGTATTGCCCGGTTGTGTACTCCTTACTCCAACAGTAAATGAAGTACCGTATACGATTGTGCGGAAATCTAATCGAGAATTATTTAGTAATGTATCCTGTCGCACTTGTTTGGATTTCCGACAGTCCTTTGTAGAACATACCCAACGGTCTTTACCTGTCGTATATAGTTTCATTTGATCGCCGTTCGTACAAATTCTTGGGTTATGTAAAATATGTTTGTCTCTTAGAAACTGTATCGCTGAATCTTTGTCAGGAATCTGTGCTGTTAACTGAACGAAATTCATGATACGCAACGATACTACTACACTTGCGATTGCGGCATACAGAGTCGCAGGGCACGCTGTCACCACGGGATAGTTGCAAAATGCGTTGGAGGGGGAAATGCGTTGTTACTGGCGATTGCTACGTAGTGCTCCTGCATGCTGCCACTTAACCGAAAAGATCCGAATTTTTATTTTGGTTACTTAAAATTAGATTCAATTAAATTATAAAATTTACTTTTAATAATTGCAGTTAGTGTGTCTCCAATCACTACTTAAGCAGTGCTTCACTTGCTTCCCTTCACCGCACGCCACTGTAACTTACGTAGGCCTACTGTGACACTAAATAAAATATTTCAGAAAGAGCGCATACTTTTTTGATTGCATTCTAATTTGGTAGTATTAGATAATGCAAATATTTAAAGATGAACTTAATTCGTTTGTGTACTTAGTACAGTAGTTAAATAGCTTGATTAGGCGTATTCTTTGAATACTTATTTGTTGCAGAGTCGGTTCGTGTTAGCACGCTTAGTAAACGTTGGCTATATTACCTTTGTTGCCGCAACTGACTTACGCGTTAATGCACTTCGACTTTTTATTTTCATATGTTATTTTTCTAACATTTAACGTTCTGGATTATTATACTGACAACGTATTTTTCTTGTTTGTTACAGGCTTTCCATTTCCCGGAATTCGAACGGCGTACCCCACAGTGCTGCCCAGCCAGTACGGGTGAGTGCATCGTCCTATTTAACTTCTCTACTATCACACACACACACACACACACACACACACACACACACACACACACACACACACACACACACACACACACACACACACACACACACACACACACACACACACACACACACAACACGCGACCTCACACAATGCAAATCAGCGGCGAATTATACAAACGTAACACAATCGACAACGTCTAAGTGCAAAGACGCCAGATCGTGTATACACAGTTTCTGTTTGTTTAAAGCGTTCTGTCAGTCAGACTACACACACACACACACACACACACACACACACACACACACACACACACCAGAATATCTACAGTTGAGGAGAGCTTTAAATTCAGGCGCCCACACAAAAGTGGTAATCACTTTTGACCGTTTCAGATTCGTCCTGTTTGTGGCTACCGTTTCCCTCTCTCACTCTCTCTCCTCTCTGTTTCCACAGTAGCGTCTTTGCTATACACATGCGCACCCACTAAAACACACACACACACACAGTAGTTATCTTATGTTAATATTTTGCTGTTAATACCACTGCACGGCTTCTTCCTTACTTTTCTTCCACATAAGACAAATAAACACAATTAAAACCTTCAGACTTCAAGAAACAGTTTTGAGATAGAATCCACACTAACACTATCTGGCAACAAGTCAACGACTGTGTTGTTTTAATGTTTGAACCTCTTGAGTTGACGTTTGCGTAATGCACTCGACAAAACAACTAAATTGTACAGACGGGTTTGCGACCCAATCAGTACTGCTGGTTTCAACTATTTACAGCGTCGTCTTAAGCCGTAAAAGTTGTACACAAGTGACACTGTGCGTGCGTGTGTGTGTGTGTGTGTGCATTTTGTAGAATATTAAAAGTAATGAAATGAAACAAACGATTACAACAATTAAATTCACGAGAAATTACGAAGGAACAAAAGGGCAAACGTAAGAGGTAATTAATGTAAATAGAACAGATGAACTAAGCAGAAAAGCACCAAAATTTCGTTAAGATGGGACAGGAGAAACCCTGTTCCACTAGAGACAACAACGATTCGTCGACGAGAGAATAATGTAAGGGATGTGAACAGAAGAATAAAAAAGTGAGGGAATAATCAATGAATCGGCAAGGACAGGGATCCACATCAAGGGTAACTACGAGGGAAGAGGGAAATGTAGGAGGGAATTAATAAATTAAATGGGGGGTCGTTCGCTGGGTGTGCATGCCGCAGTGTACTGTTTAGTTTCTTTCATCTCTTATCTACTACGGAGACAGTTGTGTTTTATTGGCTTACTACTGATACTTACGATCATTTTAGTGCAGATATATAATCGGAACATTCTCTGCACAAGGCAGCCGGATTCTGATCGCTCTTGACCTAACAGATTTCTGTCCTTATCGTCAACGACTGTTAAAAACTGTGTTGGTTGCCACGTTCTGCTTCTATGGAGGAAATCTTCGAAAGATGAATATTGATGGTGGTACTTTCCCAATATCCATACCCGCACTACATTTTCGATGTTTTAAAAATGCGATTGTATCGATATACTACGATGTGAAGAAGAAGAAGTGTACTAATTGTAAATTATTCTATTTCTTAGTGGAAAGCGAAATACGTGCTGTTTTCATTTGTGAGGTTATGTAATAATGGTTTTCGGTTTTAGCTTACTGTTTACAGAAATAAAAGCCATGATTAGAAACAGTATGACGTTTAATGTGTATACACAATGCTTGAAAGATAGAAACGTTAAAAACAAGTTTTAACAAAAACAACACCAGAAAATGTAAAGTGAAAAATACAGTTATTTCTGAATAGGAAGATTGAAAAAAATAACAACGTATTAACAAATGAAAGCAAGATTTGTTATTCGTTAGGTGGTCAATATTCTTTTATGTTATTCAGTAAAATCTCGAAAACGTCATTGCAAGAGGATTTTGTGCGAAATACAAAAAAAATGGGATACATGTATAGCATCTCGCCTTACTTCGAGCTGGTTGCTTTTTCTGCGGTGTCCAAAAAACCGAGTATTATTCAAAAAAACGAGTTCTGCCACAAAAAGGAAGACATGTAGGTCTGTAGTAACACGCAAGAAAAACGCAAAGCAAGAACAGACCTTACTGTGATTTTTTTCCCACAAAAAGCGAGTATTATTTTAAAGACATATTGCTTTCCATGTGTAATTTTAGTTTGCATGTTAACCTAACAACGCCAGCGTTTAGTATCACAGACACACATCGGAGTTATTGCTAGAAACATTTTTCGTAAACATTATGACATTGAAACAATCGTCAGCAAACTATTTTATTGTATACACAAATAAGTTTTCGTGATTTCTATTATCTAACTAAAATTATATGCGATATTCACTACACATCGATAGCAATAATCGCATAATCGAAATATCGAAAGTGAGCGTGGGTATGGTTATTGGGGCAGTACGTTAACGGCGATGTTATGCCAAACTTCCGGCCACAGCCTCTATGATTTTCACGTTCCGAGGTCATTCTTTTTCTGTTCTTGCAACTTTTGACTTTCGCCGTACCATCATTATTTTTTTGTAAAGGCTCGTGTCTTACAGTATGTCGCACCGTCTGGCCTTTCTTTGCGTATCCCTGCCTTCAGGATCACTCACTCGCTTGTAGAGCTCTTTGTTGTACGTTCTCTCCTATAGTAGCATTTTGCATGCCAGTATATTTTTGTTTGTAAATTACGTATATTCGTCATAAAATACCAGATTCTGAATAAATTGTTTACACGTTTAACATATATTTTAATTGTTTTCTTTACTACTTTGAGCCGTTGTATATTCTGAATTCTGGTTTTTCACGTGCTCTCTTTCTGTACCTAAGACTGTTTCTCAGTTTATTTCTTCGCCTTGTTCATATAATGGCACGACGTATCGTTACAACAAGTAATCTTCTGTCTTCCGCCATCCTCCTAGGTCTGAGGTAAAAGAATTGAAAATGGTGCAAACACTTTTGACTATGTGTCGTTACTTGTGTTATGAAACGGAGGCCCTGTTTCATAACACTGTTTCCTTCTTGAGTGATTTTGCATACCAAGTTTTTAATATTGAGTTAGTCAAAACTATAGTCTTAAAACTGAGTTACATTATTTGTGGTATTCCAGCAACGTGACACATTTGACACCACTGGACCCAGCTACTTAACTCAGTTAATAGTAGTGGACTGATCAATATGTGACCGATAAGAGACGTATTACGTTGTCAGATGAGGAAATGTTTGATACAATTTGGCGTCAAATACGCTGAACGAAAACGTCTGTGAAATGAGAATGAAGTTACTTTACCACAACAATATACAAACTTGAAGAGAAACACAGAACACAGACACAGAAACATAGTCTGTATGTAGGCCTACAGGTTATAAAAACAAAGTAGTTTATTTTATTTGCGGGCGCACGTGTGTATGTGTGTTGCATTTATTATGTTGATTCAGCAGAATAATATATATATATGCGAGGAAGCAGTAATACTCCTACGAAAAGAAAATTGTATAATTTGCATGTTTTTAATTATAGAAAAGTCTAAATTAAAAGCTGCATAAAAAGTAAGTTTACATATTACAATATTTTATCAAACAAACCTCTCAGAATATAAAAATTGAAAGACACAAAGTTGAAATCGGCAGTACATAAATTTCTTAGTTTCATGATAGCTTCATAATTTGGACTGTGTCATGTCAATGCGTGCATATACTCATCCCTTTATAACAAACACAAAATGACTCATTAACTGCAACTAATATTTAGAAAGGTAATCATTTTAAATGGTGTATGTACATATGGCTGATACACCGAACCAGCCTGTGTTCTATCGTTATCTGGTCAAAACTTTTCCACTTATTTTCTGTTTTCTTTTGAATGCTTAATTTTTTCGGGGGTTTTATGGATGTGTCTTGTTGCTGACAAAAAATAACACACATTAAAATGGAGTGGTGCAAATGTGAACCTGAATGATAGTGCAAATGCTGTAGTTTTCTTTTTTTTTCTTTAATTTTTTTTTGGTGACACACAGTTTTCTTTCATTCACAGATGACATCTAATTCGGTATTGATATTTTGCAGACCGAACTATGTCGGATGATCATGATCATGATGATTGGTGATGATGATGATGATGATGGCGGACACTAGAGCAGGCAGATTGTGATCGATCGCCGTGTAAATGAAAGCTATTTCAGTATAGTGTGCGTGTGTGTGCGTGCAGTGTTTTCAATAGATATGGTTTTTGTTTGCAGTTTGACACAAGTAATCAAAATTTCATTCAGAAATTTTAAAAACATAAAATTATATTATATATTACTGCCATCCGGCCATACTGTTCTTGTGCACGTTTGGAGTGGCGCTGTTGTATCGGTATTGGGTTTTTGTTGTTGTTGTTGTTGATGTTGATGTTGTTACTGTTGATGTTGTTGCTCTTATTATCTGTACAATTTTACTGTTTTATGTTTTTTTTTTAATTTTTTATAGACGTTTACTTACTACTATTTTTTTCATGGTTTGGTGTGGTTTGAAC
Source organism: Magicicada septendecula (assembly GCA_034769895.1). Classification (NCBI taxonomy): domain Eukaryota; kingdom Metazoa; phylum Arthropoda; class Insecta; order Hemiptera; family Cicadidae; genus Magicicada; species Magicicada septendecula. The sequence goes on along the minus strand of CM068372.1, from coordinate 283,153,673 downwards.
AGAACAGAGAGAACAAGCTTGTAGGCTTAGATCTAAATACCTAATTATATAATTACATATAATTCGTGGTGGTATTGTAATTAATATAATATTGTGATTATAATAATATCATTAGTAATTTACTTTGTGTGCTCTTCACTGGATTGCGAGTAGACAGTACCTCACTGTTTCGCTGTGTTGTTTTTTGGGATCAGAAACATGTCTAATGGATTTTAACTGTCTAATACTGTAATACGATTTTTTACTTTGATTTAATATTTTCTTTTCTTTTCTGCTAATAATGTAATTTGGTGGAGTTTTAGTTATTAGTTTGCCTTTAATTGCGCCGAATTTATTAGATGTTTGGTATGCATTACTTATTGTGTACTATAATTGTAGTGTAACAAGTGAAGAAGACGTGTAGAGAGGCGTAATCCTGCACCGAGTGAGTCAACTGAAACGTGGAGCAAAACTATTGCAATAAACAATGTTATTTTTATTACAAGTATGCGATATTTCTTCCGATTGTTAACATAATACATTAGTGAAGATCATAATAGTGCTAGATATTCAACTGTTGCTGACAATAATGGTATGCGCCGCAGAAATGCACGTACCGACAACTCAATAAAAGTGGTACAGATAGCATCGTGTGTTTTATTTTTCATAATAGTGTGTTTCATTACGTCTGTTTCTACTGCTAATATTTGTTTGTAACAAATAAGCTTATAACGTCGGTATAGGCATACAACAATATACAATAAATGTATCAAGAAGAGTTTCTTATTGACATTCCTGCGTGAGACGGCAGGAGGAAGGGGCCATATGCGCTAAATCGCAACTTATCGGATAACTCAGAGATAAGTTGATTTGTGTTTGAGACAAATACGGAGGTGGGCAAATTATTAGACTCATCGCCAGTTTTCTTATATTTTTGTATTTTTCATACATTTTTTGTCACAAATTAATTTCATTTATTACTTAGGGACATTGGCCTTAAAAAAAAAATTCCCCTGGAAACGTTTTGTTTTTTAAGAATTCTATCGAATGAGTAAGGTGTGTCTCCTTGAAGCTATATTCCTGAGTCAACCTTAGTCTTCCATAGTCGTAAGACGTCGTCGATATAAATATTAAAAAGCGATAATAATACAAGAAACGGAATACCAGTTAAAAAAAACGATATTTACATTTAATACTATTTTGCTAGATTATGGGCTGAGGATCTCTGCCGCTAAGTCAAAAACCATGGCGTTTCTAGGTAAACGTCCCATTAGAACAAAAATTGTGGTAGACAATCAAACTTTGGAACAAGTTTGTGATTTTAATTATCTGGGATATAACATCTCATACAATGTTGATGCCGATTGGGTTAATAAACTATCAAAGTTTAGATCCATCTGTGGGACAGGTCATAGAAATTTACGAAATAAAACTCGGAAGGAAACCCGTATGACATTTTATAAAACAGTAGCTGTTCCGACATACCTTTACGCAAGTGAGACATGGACTCTCGGTAAAGGGGAAGAAAAGAAAATTAAGGAGTATAAAAGGAGATGGTGTGGACATGTGGCCCGAATGCCAGATACCAGATTGCCAGTGGCAGCTCTCAAGTAGTCTACAAGCCGAGTGGAAAGAGGGATGTTGGTAGACCGAGGAGGAGATGGGTTCCGGAACAGGCCAACTAGGGCCTAATCCCTGTAGTGAAGATGATGATGATGATGATGATGAGTAAGGTGTGTTTGTCAAACCTTTTTATCAACTATTTTATTTATTGTCCTAATGCAAATTCATTACTTTAATTTGGTTACTTTGTGTTTTATTTTATAAATTTTATTCAATTTAAGTTTTTTTGTTACTTGAACTGCTTGGAGTTAATGAAAATCTCTGCTTCATCAGAACGCTAATGATTTGTTCCTTGAAAAGTGGAGTTCCGAGAAGATTTGCGACTTATCATTTACATAAGACGCCTTGGTTAGGAACTTAATAAAACAAGAAAACATGATTTATCAAAAAAATTGGATGTTTCCAAAAATCATCCAGCCTTATTAATGTTTCACTCAAATGTGGTGAAGCTCTAGGTTTGAAACGTAAAGGCAACCATGGTCGAAAACCCAACATGTACCCACAACAAAAACCTGTCCGGATGGCTAAATCAAACAGAATGGTGACCAGCAAAGACATTTATAACTATGGGAATTCATACGACATGGAAGTATTATCGAATATTGTTCGAAGGCATCACTGGCATCTCTTGAGCAGACCATATAAAAAAGCCAAAGTTCTGATTTGGGCTAAGGAAGTTATGGAGAAGACTGAAAATGACTTGCACAGTAGGCCTACAATGAGTTATGGCTTTTTATTTAGAATATAAATAATTAAGACCCTACCTAACCTTAGACTTTTCATATTTCTAAATAGAAAAGCTGAAGGAAAACTGAAGTGTTGCCTGTAATTTAGAACGGGTCAAACAGATAATTATAGTTTTTATATTTCGTTTGCTGACAAATGGATTTTCCATATGGATTTGTTTTTTAAATGGATTTTCTGACAAATATGGTTTTTCTGATGGATTTTATGGATATTCTATATATGTGAAAAGAAGTGGTCAGTATGTACGCCAATTAAAAGTAGAGTGTTTTTACCCCAGTTGCATAGACAGTGAAGCCCCCAACCTTCAGTAAAGAATCTGTGTACTTTACAAAGGATTATGAAACAAGATCAGTATAGAAAAGTCCTTAAAACCTAACATTTCCAGCAATTTAAGAAGTGGTTCTCTAATGGAGACTGTTCTATGGCATCTCGCCACAGAGCACAATCAATCATGACTTTTCTGGTAGAAATTAATGTAAGCATCCTTCTTTAATCAGGTAATAGTCAATAAAGAAATTCTATAGAGAACCATTGGCAATTGTTAACAAAAATTTAAGAACAGGACCATCCACAAAGATTAATATTATAGCTGAGCTTACGTGAATGTGGCACAGGGATTAAGCTATCAAGAGAAACTGTGAAACTCTTATGAAAAGCATGGCAGACCAACATCATAATGATTATAAAGTACGAGGGATATAATACTGAATATTAATAATAGTGAACAATTTGTTAATAAACAGATTTATCAGAAAACTGTAGGTTTGTTTTAAATTCTTTGTTTGAATCTTAATAATTTGCACACATCTGTTCACGAAATGTGTTTAGGGTCTTGATCAGAGTGAGTTCAAATCAACGTATTTCTGTCAAGCATAAAAGTTGTATTTTCACATATCTTACATTTCGTCTCCAAACTAGAAAGGAAACCCATGTTTCCAAAATCTCTAGCTGTGCTGTCTTGAAACCTTATTATTAGTTTTATTAAATTAAACATTTTTTTAAGTACTCGTGTTTTATAGACCTACTCGAAGTGTAGTAAAGTGTAGCTTTCAGGAGCCGAACGTTAGTCGCCGTGAAAACAAAATTTTGTTTCTTAAGGTGCAACTCTAAACACCGAGAAGTGTAAAACATCAGTGCGTGCTCATACGTTTCAGGCGTGTAAGAGTGAAGTTAAATTTTCCTATCTTTAACACGGTTCAGAGTTAGTCTGTCTCAGAGTGCTTTACTTTTAACCGTGCCATACGTATTTGAGGCGACCCCTTTAACATTGCTATCTGATATTGGGGACGCACCCAATACGCTACAGGACCATTAGGGTTGGGCATGCGTTTTGAGGAAAACTATCGAAACGATTGGAACCAGCACTCTTTGGAACTTTTATTTCAGGTCCTCGGAGACCTCTCAAGCTAAAATTATAACGTCTTACACATCCCATAACATGAGGTGATAGTAGATCTAATGTGTCCTCACCGGTAAAGTTTCTTCGTGGATTTTCCCCACAAATCCTCCCTCAGCTGTGCATAAAATATAGTTCAATCAAATTGTGTGTCGCAATGAATGTAAAAAAAAAAGAATCTCTGATGTGTCTGAATCTGTTCGAATCGGTTTCACTGGCACAGTAACAATATGGTATCAAACAAGTGGTACGCGCTTTGCTATAACGTTCAAGGTTTTCATCGCTATTCTCTCTTTACGAGTTAAGAGTGACGTGTCAGTCTTGTGACTATAAATCAGTCTTGAACAACAGCGCCGCTCTGATAAGTCAATGAGCTGTCAGCTGATCCGGTAGAGAAAACACGTCTTTACAAAATACTCGTTACCTTTCGTTTCGTCGGTGATGCATTTCAAAGCTACACGTTCTGATCACCACAAAACTGATCCTCTTCAAAATACGAGTATCACTCGACGTGAAAATTCGCTTAAAATACATCTGTGAATTTAATTCGATTAACTGTAGGTAGCTGGGCATTAACTTAGTGAAACGCAAAGAATCGATTCTCCTTTAAATATATCCTAATTTTTCTTTTAAAAAACTGTTGTGCAAGAGGAAGACGCGAAAGGATGTGAGGCATCTACTATCGTGTATTATGTAAATTTATAACTTATGAGTCCATCATACTGAACCGTACTTTATGAGTCCATGAAGGTACCGTACGTCGGGAACTGCATTGTGTGTGTGTGTGTGGGGGGGGGGCGACGTAAAGGAAACCATCAGTACCTGTCTAATCCGATATGTAGACAATCATGCCCCTCGCAGTGTCTACCCCACGCTAAGCTGACGTACAGAGGGGGCCGGAGTAGCCAGATGTGACGACAATTCGGACGCGTTGTACTCTCTGCGGTCTCTTGACAGTTTGTTACCTGTCAACGTTATCGGTAACATAATGCTCAGCTGAACTTTATATCGTGCTACAAACCGTTTAACGTTTGCTGTCTCCCTTTAATTTTTAAGAAATAGAAAACAAAGCAAACAAATCAATAAAAGATGAACGTAAGTCACAATATTTCAAATAAAGTTATTCCAACCAAAATTAGTAAATCAACAAATAAAAAATAAATAAATAAATAATCGTCAAGAACTGACAGTTCATTTCAAACGAGTAATCGAGGCCAGACGATCACCTTACTCCCTAAACCAGATGGGAATGTACGACCGCACTATTAAATTACGGACAACCAGAAGTGTAATAGAATATTGCTCTTCTTGTTGGAACCGTCGTAACATCAACTATGTCAGCAACTTTAAAAAGCAAAGCTACCATAATTTGCCCGCTAACTTACCGGTACGCGGGATGTGGACGTGCGTAAAGGCCACCAATCTGACAAAGGCTAGATAAGAATACAAAACGGTAAGGTAACATAGTGAATAGAGGTGAGTATCGGTGGGGAGGGGGTTCTTCAACCGTACATATTACAAACTGGTCTGACATATGAACCCCGCGTGATGGTAAGACCCCGCGTTAATAAACGTGCATACTGGGCATTTGACCACTGCTGGATTACCCAAAGGATGGCGAGAATCATTGATGCGGCGACCTAACGGACTTACGTTTCGTTACGAGACGAGATTCGTTGATCGCACGAATGTGTCTTATTAACTAAAAACACGTTACACAGCTTACCAGTTCGATTCAAGAGGCGGTTAATGGTACAGCATCCGACGGACGGACAGGAGAGAGCTTCCTCCGTCTGATTACCCTGATTGCAGGTTGGTTAAGGCACCACTGACAGCTCAACCAATGAGACAGTATCCTATATAATCATGTTACTTATACTTTCACAGTAATGCCGACAGACGTCTTCTAGTTGAATACAATTAGTTGTTTTCTGGTAACGCTCCTGAAACTAATAACAGTACATCGGAACAAACATTAACAAATTAGTTAACCGGAACTGTCCGGTAGCCACGAAAACGGGCATTTGTAGTCAATACAATTTGAGATACGAACAGCTCCCCGAGATGATATTCTAGCCTCCGTCAGAGTTAGCCCTCTCGAATAGTGAACGTTGTCAAAAAACAGCAGTACATCTTCTCCTTTTTCTTCTTTGACTCTCTTAGAGGTTAACTGTTATTTCCTTATTTCCTTCTCTAAATCTATGTATTCCCAAAGGATTTAAACCCGTATTATCCACTGTTGAAGCACTATATGATCCCCAAAGAGGACATCAAACGGATGCTGGTTCTTCTTAGGATATACTCAAATTCTATAACTTTCTGCTATTCTTTTGATGTAACATCATTACCGTTTTTCTCTTTACATCTGTTGTTCTTATTTTAATTCGCGCAAGTAACCTGCTGGCTCCTTTACATACAATCTGATTTCACCGGTAAGATTTTGTCTCTTCTTTCCGGATTTCTGCTTCAAATAGAAGTTACTCTGTGGAAACTTCTTCGTCTCCTTACAAATACGTTTATTATTTGGAGTGAACACCAAGTTGAAATTGAAAATATCAAAATTTATTAATGTTAAATATACTAGATTTTATTGTTTCTAACAATAAATGTATACACAACGTGCATTACCGTTCCTCGTGTAACAAACAAAATCACTATTTTGTTTAATGTAACATTAAAATCTAAGAGTCAATCAAGTTAAAAAAGATATAAAATGGTTTATATATATGTACTTAATACACTAAACCAGACTTATTATATCTGTACTGTACTATTTCCTGAGCCTTTGGTACTTTCTGGAGTAAAAATTATTTTTACGTTTTTTCAATTCGAGTTTCTGCCTTTAATAGTAAAGGCCTACATAATTCTTAACGTATAAATCGTTATATAAATATGTAAATAGACAGGAGCGAGAAAAATGGAGAGCAACCAGTTTTAACTTGAAAAAGACAGTTTTACTAAATAAGTATAAATATATGAGTGAATTACTTAAATCAAAGTAAACTCTTGCAGTTCATCTTGCGGCAGTAGCGTGGCGTCCATGCAACCGCTGTTGTCGGCGGCAACAGTACTGGAATTAAGAGAAAATAATCTTAATTATGTCACAGAATAAATACTTTAGATATTGAATAATTTGAAATCCGAACAATATTAGTAGGAAAACTTGAAGAAAAGCGTAGCATTGCTTTCGTACTGCTGGCCACTTGTACCGTCTTGTGTTGCCGGCACAGACATCGGCAATGTTTTACTGCGTACGGTCATTGACTTCGTAGTAGTTGTCACTGTCCAAAATGTGGCGGGGGACACATTCGTACACCCAATGTGTTGCCGCTGTATAAACCGGCAAAACGCACAGTTAGCAGCTATGTTCGTTTTCGGAACAGACGTGCAGCAGATACTACGTACCCATTTGTGTTTTGTTCGTTTAGTCATGTGTTTCTCTGTTTGTCTTTATTATTTTTAATTCGATTATTTGTGTTCTGATTTATTCTGTGTAAGTATAATGAGAGTCAGGTCCCGTTGAACCGGAACCCTCTTATTCTCCCACCAAATGGTAGAGAATGCTCTAAAAAGAACACTTGGTTCAAGAAAAAATTCGAATTAATTTTTATGTAAAGTTTTAGGCCTTTCGCAACCGGCAACAGGTGTAATGAACCCACGCCACGCCACTGCCTTGCGGAAATTGTTCTTGCGGAAAATCCGAATAAAAACTGTATTGAGTTTGTGAGTAGGCCTAAATAATAAATTAGATGACCGAACTAGACTAATACATTTATTTTTACGAAATGCTTGAACTTCAGCTATGGGCTACCGCTAGACATCTGGGGAACTGTAGGAACCCCATGAGCAGTAGTGGCTTACATATCCGACACTACTTGCATATAAACGCATATTGCACAATATACTTACGTTTTTTCTATGGACTGTAGAAAAGACTTGGTCGGGAAAGAGATCTCACTCACAGTGTTCCTCTCCGTTTCCAAGTTTGGTCCAGTATTGTAACCCTACCTATACCTTGTGCAAGTGGCGTAACTAGAAGCAGCTCCAGGCGGGGGGGGGGGGAGTTATGGGATGTTCCTAACTATCAGCTGAGGCGAGCAATCTGGACGACATAATTCGTCGACCGAGTCAAAGAGCCTTCTGCAGAGTTCATCACGATAAAGCAGTGTGTTATAACGGCATGTTCTGATAATAGCAGATGGGAGGTCTGAGCCCCTCCGCTTACATTGTCGCCTTGAATAGCACGTATTTATGACTGTGACTGTAATCCTTTTTTGGTTGTATCAGTATCAAAAATTTCCCTTGTGAATTTTATTTATAAATTGGCTAAATATGTTTTGTCAATTTATCTTTTCTTATCTCACAATACCTCTCATTATATGATCCACTAACCCTAATAGTTAACTAGTATGCACCCTGAGCTGCAGAACTCGCTCACTGTCTTGAACAAAGTACATTTATATTATTATATAAATTTCGATATTACATAATTTTTAAATTATGGGAGAAATTGCAAAAATCTCGATTTCTCTACTATTTCTTTAGTAATATAACAATTGTAGAGCACACAAGCATACAATAAACACTAAAAATTTGAAACATTCAGATTTCCGTTACAATTCCTTTTAGCCTAATCTGACACGCTACTAGATTTTCACAATTTTTTCAAAATTGTATCTTTTTGTAGGCCCAGGAGTCCAAAAATTTTTAAATTTCCAAAACGTAACCCTGCATTCAGATGTTAGTTAAAATTGTATTTAAATTTGATACCCATCATGAATTTTTTCGAATTTACCCACCTTTTGGGCCCTAACGTCCAAAAATTTGAAATTCTCAGAAATTAACACTATATTCAGATTGTGGTTTACATGCCCTTTAATTTGATAGGGCACATGGGCTTTTGCGATTTTTTCATTATTTTGACCACCCTTTTTAATTTTTAATTTTTGTCTCATCCCTCAATTTTTGGAGGAATCAGTCTCAGATAAAATAGGATTCTGTAGGGCAAAAGTATAGACACGCAAGGAAGGTTTTACGAAAATCGGTTGATGCGTTCAAACTTTATCATTAGACATACCCCAAAAAGACAAATAGATAGATAGACAGAGAGACAAATGCCAAACTGAGAACTCGCTTTGATCGTTCAATTATCTATATTTTAAACACCTATATTCTATCTACCTATGTTATACAGGTGTTTATCCTTTGCCGACTCCCTCATTAGTCTATAAGAAATATTCTAATTCGGAAATTTACTGTGAGATTTATACCTTCGTGGGCGCTTACAACCATCACCCCAAAGCAGTCATTAAAAATGTCTTCTTTTTTCTGTTCGAAAAAGGTAAAAAGAAGCTATCAGTCATCTAAAAGCGACAGTAGTTTGAAGAAAATTGTTTAATGTGTTTAAACATAACGCACATAAATCTTGTGCGTTATGTTCGTCTTCCGTTACAAAATTAAACTGGAAACTTGAGTAACCGACTCTCAAGAACGAGAAATCTGGTTAAATATTACAGCACGTCTATTTCACATATTTCGGATTTGATTGCAATTTTATTCATGTCCTTTGTGGCACCTCCGAAGAAAAAAACAGAATATGAACAAACAAACAAATTTTTAAAGATCGGCTGTGAAATAATATAATGTCGAAACCGTTCACGGTCCGTGTCAGTACTGTCAGATATTGAAACTCTCGGGCAGTTTCTCCGCGGTCTAATGTTAGAAACCACACCTCTGCTACTGCTTGACGACTCGAACGAGGCGGGACAGACGGCGGTAACAAAGATGTCTGCGACGAAGATGACCGGTCGAAACGTCAGAGACGTAGTTTTGAGTAATAGGCCACGACCAAATACCCCCAATTACCCAACAAACAGTATATACAGAAATTAATTTAAATTAAAAAGCCAAAAGTAGTGCCGTGACATTTTTCATCTCTTAGCGCGCGCACGAATTCAGATTATTGAAAGGCCAAATCTCACGATTTAGCAAAATTAAAAAAATATATCTGTTGCATAGCCGGAGACATTTGGGAGATGAAAGTGAACAATTTGATATCCGGTTTATCAAAGAGAGGTTCACACTCTGCAACCACACAAAAACAAACTTGGTAATACTGACTCGGCCCTTAGGCCGAGGCTTACATCAAAGCCTTTGATGTAATAAAAAGTCCGACACTTCCGGACACTATGTTTGTGAACCAATCAGAGTACACTGTTGCTAAGAGGAGACTTGAGTCCACACTACTACGCGGCGTTGCCAAAAATACTAGTGATCAACCTCACCTTATCGCCTTCAGTGGAGCCGACCCGTCGTGTTTTCATTCTGCTGTCTGTGTAACCGTTGTTTAATGACGTGTAGAAAGATGTCATCAACTACACTGATGTGAGATAAAAATTTACAGGCATTGCACAAATGCAGTGCATAGAGAAGGGCATTGAAAATGCTTCAATAAACCTAAAAAATATATATATTTATTTCTCTTCGTTTATCAATGTACAGATTATAAGTTAAATGTAGTCGCATTCATAAGCGCGCACGCATTCACCAATCATCCATGTTGATTTTGCGCTTTTACTCAGGCTGTTCATCACATTCCTCTTCCGAAGACGTCTGATCCTCTTGGATTGTAAATCGCGACAATACTTTACGAGGTCCTGCTTTATTAATCTTGTCCATTCGTTCAAACTTATCGAAGACTAGCGTCTCGACGAACATATCTAGAGTGATCCCCGATGATGTTAATTTAAAACCAGCAACTTTCAATAAGAGAACCGAATGCATATAAGCAGCAGTCTTGAGTTCCTTCCATTTGCCGCAAGTTAATGTTTGTTGGTTCTTAATTTTATACAAAGGCGCTGTAATTTTAGCCTACTTGGTGTTCCGAACGAATTATACAATCTTACTCCAAATACTGCAGGCGTAATTCGATCATTCTTACCAATTTTATCGGCCGTTAATATTTTCGCTTTCATATTCTGAACTACCTTTGCAAAATCATGCAATTTATAGCGGTCAACGGCATCAATAAAGGCAGATGTATTGGCTATACATTTCATATTGGTAACAAACGTTTCGATAAACGCTTCCATCAACTCTTTGCTCTGGTGATTCCACCAACATTTGACAGTCGGTAACAACAAATTCACACGATGTTTGGCTTGAAGATGATCTAAATCCTGTATTACGTTTTTGGAGGTGAAATTTTCAGAATCGTTGATAAACAACCCGTACGCGTTAGTAGTTAGCAGTAGATGGGGCGCCTCCTTACATTGGAATTGAACGAAATGCTGGCGAACAATCGCTTTTTACGTCAACTTAAGATTAGTTTCTTTCAGTTTGTCGACAGTAGGCCTACTAATACAGATCTTATTATAAAATAGGTTATTTACCTTCTGTCGACGTTTCTTAAAATCCTTTTAGGATTACTCGAGTTTCGACACCATTTGGTGTCATCATCAGATCAGAATATGAATTAAGTTAAAACATTTCGATGTATATGCATCTCGTCAGATATTTAAAGATTAAAACAACACATAAAATTATATATAACAATAAATAAACTATATCACAATAAAATAACATTAATAAAAGAATATAAAAAACAACGCGGCCGCAACGAACCTGCACAGGAACGCACTCCACGGTAAAATTAATCAATGCCGGTTTGACCTCGGTTCAATTTTTCGATCTGATATCGCCAATCTCTCGTTCCATAAGATCGATTCTATTAAATAAAACATTATTGTTATATATTGCTTTTTCATTAAGGACACGATTGTGATCCTTCTTTATGGCTTTGTATATCTCGAATCTTTCAAGGGTGTCCAGCTTTAGTGACTTTTTACATTTATGTAGGATATCTAAATTATCATTGATACTTTTTATATTATGGTTATATGAGCTCAAATGTTCTGCAAATGTAGATCTTGTTATATTTGATTTGGAGCTTGGGATATGTTCTTTATAGCGTAATTTGAAAGAACGACCTGTTTGTCCTATATAGAACTGTGTGCAATCAGAACAATTAAGTCTATATACACCAGTACCATCAAATATATCGGAGGGTATATTTTTGTTAGTAAAAGTGAGTTTTTTCTCAAGTTTATTACTTGCCTTTGAGGCCAATGTAATATTATGCTTTTTTAATAGGTTTTTTAAAGTATGGTATAGATTTTCGCCATATTCTATAGCAATGTATTTGTTTTCTTTGGATACATCAATATTTATTGGTTTGTTTTGTTTTTTATTAATTAATCTATCTACTATATGACTTTTGTATCCATTGGCCAATGCTATGTGCTTGATAGTGTTTAGTTCACTGTTATAATCATCTGTAGATAAGGGCAATGCCAGCAATCTATGAATCATGCAGTTAAAAAAAGCCATTTTATGTGACATAGGGTGATACGATGAGGCATGAATAGCATGATCTGTGGTTGTTGGTTTTCTGTAAATATTAAAGCTAATTTTATTATTTATTTTAGTTAAAGCTAAATCTAAAAAATTAATTTTATTATTCATTTCAGTTTCTAATATGAATTATAAATTATTTGTAATGGTATTCATATATTTTTTAAGCATTTCTAATTGTCTGCAATTGCCATTGTAAATCATTATTGTGTCATCCACATATCGTCGATAAAATAAGATTTTTGTATAATGTTTGTTTTTAGTCGATAAGATTTCGTTTGTTTCAATATGATTTAGGTAAATTTCAGCTAGGATGCCTGACAATGGGGATCCCATAGCCAAACCATCCCGTTGTAAATAATATTTGTTTTCGAAAGTAAAGTAATTTTGTAATTTGATTAATTTTACCGTGGAGTGCGTTCCTGTGCAGGTTCGTTGCGGCCGCGTTGTTTTTTATATTCTTTTATTAATGTTATTTTATTGTGATATAGTTTATTTATTGTTATATATAATTTTATGTGTTGTTTTAATCTTTAAATATCTGACGAGATGCATATACATCGAAATGTTTTAACTTAATTCATATTCTGATCTGATGATGACACCAAATGATGTCGAAACTCGAGTAATCCTAAAAGGATTTTAAGAAACGTCGACAGAAGGTAAATAACCTATTTTATAGTCTTAATCGTTTCTGGAGGCAAGAAAAATGTTTAAACAGATCTTATCCTTGCACGTATTAGTAAAATCATCGTAGATATCTTTTAGATTTGTTGCTGTAAAGAAAGAATCTTTACCATCATTAGGAACGTATATTCGCATGGTTCGACGATCGAAGTTGATACTCGAGGTTCGTCATCATCATCTGATTGATCAGCACTAACAAAACGACTTAAAGACATGATGGATAATTTGTTTGTTGATTCACAACACTAATTATACTCGGGAAAAACACAATGCGTCTGTAAATTTCGTTCGCTTTTCAATTTTGAACTATCGACTGTGCTTATTTGATCGATTAACGATGTAATGGCGGTTAAATCGTCATTATCAGTGATATTTTTACACGTTGGTGCACGTTGGTTAACCATAGTAACATATGACAATGAGGGCTACCTCTATGTTGGAATTCGGTGCGCTTGAAATAATCAACTACTTAATGATCTCCGAACACGCCATTTGGTTTTTTAAACGCGTTTATAAAGGTCGACACCAATCTCTCGAAATACAAACAGCACAAAACTGGATCGTTGTTTACCAATTCGGCTCGATTTGTGCTCGACATGCCGTCAAATATCGCTGGATCTATCGGCACGTCTACTGGTATATCTTCTTGAAAGCGATAAATAGATTCTAAGAGATGAGGCCAACGTATTTCTGAAGCGCTCAATGTGAGAAATATGGTAGGTTTGCCTAATTGTCGCATCATACTGAATAACTCCACTTTACGCTGATGCCAATATTGGATTGAGTTCGGTATGTTTCTCATGAACGCTTCATTTTTTAGCAGCAAGCTCTTAGCAGCTCAACAAACTCGGTATCTTCCAGATCTCGTCTTGATACGCTGTTGATTTGATTATTATTTGCTCGAAACGCTAAGTTTACATTGGCTATGATTCTCAAACGCAGCACTTTAGCAGCCATATACAAGATATGATCGGATTTTACACCTCTCCGATCCCGTCTACGTATTTCGCTACTAGCTATCATGAATGGTGTGGCTCGACAAGTAAACCGCCGATTCACACCATAATATATCGCTGGGAATGGGAATGATAACTCTTCTGCATCTTCATCGAATGCGAGCGATAATGGTTGATTATTTTGTCCAGGGGCTAGATGTAAAATCAAATCTTCACGCCAGAATAAAGTATGCTGCTGCAATTTGATGTACTCTTCGCCAGTTACATCTCGCTCTAGGCTTGTTATTTTTCTATTAGATTGATTTATGCGAGACAATAAGTCTTTCTATTCTACTTGCTGTCATTCTTGATCCTCACTAGATGCACTGCTTTAATTTTCAGGCACATTATTGAAGAACTTGTCATTAATCGTGATGTTATAATATCTGAATATCTCAGTCGTCAACAGATGCCTTAACGAGAGCTTTAATTTACTTTTAGAAACCAGTCCTCGCATATAAGAACTTTTATTGATTATGTGCTTCTTAAGGCAAACGTTAAACGCCAAATCGTCATTCAACATGCGAGGCAATTGCAGAGTAGTGGTATCAAGGTTTATCGGTACGTTTATGACTTGTCCAATTATACGTTTAGCGCCAGCAAAGTATGATATGTTACGAATGTGCATGAATGGAAGGCGCGGCGATATTAAACGTTCCTCTATTGGCGTTCAGGTAAATTCTCTGGTATTTGTGGGTACTTAAAGCCGTTGATTGTCGCATAAGGTGGCAACCTGTTCTTCTTTAGGCATCTGTAGCAATTGTGACATACTTTGGATTTGTCAAGAATATTATAACCATGTTTATTAAGTATTTCTATAACGTCTGCGTGTCCAGTAACGTTTTTTAAGCTTTTAGTCCACCAACTTTGTTCACAAACAAAGCAGTAGTCGTTCAAATTGTCATTATAAAAGTGCGTTTCGATATATCTTGCTAAATTACTCACTTGCGTCTCTTCACATTCTTCCTGTTCATTGCTCATCATCTTTGCTTCTTTCTTACGTTTTCGATACTGTTTATCATTTTTGCGTTTTCGTTGCAGGCGTTCAGATTGAGTTAGTGGAGTTCTGCCCAAACCTTCCTGTTCATTGCTCTTCATCTTTGCTTCTTTCTTACGTTCTCGATAGCGTTTTTCTCGTTTTCGTTGCAGACGTTCAGATTCAGTTAGTGGAGTTTTGACCAAACCTTGCTCAATTTTCTGTACTTTTTGCTTCTTTTTCCACTCTCGGGAATATTCGAGCTTTCGTTTTCGACGTTCTGGTTCAAATTGTAGCTTTTCCGCCAAATTAGTTCCTTCTACACTCGAATCGGTGGAAGTCTGAGCCGTACGCTTCCACTCGCTTCCTCCTGATCCATCGCTCCGTAATAAATTCTTGTCTGATGTACTACCTTAAGATAAATTTAAGGGGATATGCCACTAAAACTCACCAAAAAATTCAAAATTTTCTACGTTATTGACAACAAAGAAGTAGTTTCTATGGAAACTCACCGGTTCCCATTTTCGATCACGCACCAGCGATCGGCCGCAAATGTGCGAAACGTCCTTATAAACATTTTCAATGTTAAAAATTTAATTATAACTGATAACACTTGCTTTGATTGCCGGCATCAACAGTTTGAGTGAGTGAATAATACTTGGGAAAACATTACTCTTTGCATCTGCGCAGGGGGGTGAAAATTTGTAACGAAAGTTAAATGTATTGCTCCACATTTCAATAATCTTCTGGCAGAAGAGTATTGTACTCGGTGTGGTACAACTGAATCTTCCCTACCGTAAATCAGTGAATAGAAGAAATTAAAAAGAAGAAAAATTGAACATATTGCTGACTCGTGTTTATACTAAGTTGTCTCAGATTTTACATATTAATCCATGGAATGCAGCATTGAACTCTGGAAAAGATATGTCATGTTGCAGTAACGGTAAGACCAAAATATGGAAGTTTCGTGACAATAAAAGCTGTGATTACTTATCCCAGAGCTAAGAGCAAAATTCCAGAATCAGCACGTCGGTTGTACGTTGGCTTATGACTACAGTTTACACCAGGGCCGCTGAATAGGGCCTATTCAGCGGCCCTGAGTTTACACAAGCATTCAGTAATCGGTCCATTGTATTACAACCGTTATGTAGAAACGACAAAAAATATGTTGTCGATTTGTTATTTCTGTTTCAATGGACTTGCTGAATGACAGCTTTGGAGAAACCAGTTTTTCTCCTCGGTCCTTCCCCCACTTTATTGGGAGACGACAGGGGTTGCTGCGTGGGCAGGTTGCCTACCATATCCTAATGTATCCCCAGTCTCAGAGGGATGGCGTCTCCACGCTTGAAAACATAAGAAGCTCTGAACATCGGTAGGGTGAACGAACGCGGGTCTTCTTTTGTTTGCACCAATGCAATGCTTTTTGTCATTAAAATTAAATACAAAAATAAAATAGGTAGGACTGTGATGGCCCTCCATTCCAGCTAAATAAAGATAGCGTGTCTAATTAATAATTAAGTGTGTAAAATGTTAAGCTTTATACTTATAAATCGTTCCGCAGACATCAGTGACAGTTCATTTATTCGTTCAAGATTCATGCGTCTACACGCGTCAATTTGTACATGATACGTATGATGTGTAAGTGCAGAATATGATCAGTGAATCAGGTTCAACAACATAGCTGCTAACCAAGTTAAACCGAAGTTAGGCAATAAAAATTATGTATATTTATAAATAATGGGCTCGGGGCACGAGTGTTTGATTTAAACAGACGCGCTCACTTGTACAATTGTAAGATAGACAACTGCATGTCTTTCAAATCTGTTGACGCATAGAGTTATTAAAAAACGCACATATTTAAAGCCGAAATTTAATTATAAATGTCAGAATAATCCCGCTGAAATCAGGCTTACGTCGTTACGTTATGAAATCGTGTCAAACAACACTGAACGGCGCTTCCTGCTATTGTGCCACCATCCGTGCAGATAAATTATTATTTGGCGGCTTAGTCAGATTTGCTTGGCTGTTTACGTTGTATAATTCAATTGAGTATGATAGTTAAGAGCATCCGATAACGTTTCGATTTTGTCCTTTGAGCACGCCGTAGTATAACATTGCGTGTAAATGGAACGTTGGGATAAGTTATAGACCGAAACGTTACATAATTGACCCCAAGTGAGAGACATCCAATTGAACGCAGCGGTCGAACCAACCCTTAAAAGGAAAGTACAGTTACGATCGATGGTTCAAGCTAATTCTCAAAGTTATGCGCAGCAGATAAACCCATTTTCAACCGAGTCTAGTCCAGCTGTGTGTAGCAGTCGAACTTGCTATTAAATTTTTCTTTTTTCCTCGTTTTCAAAAAAACAAATATCGTATGCCAAAATAAACTTTTTCTGTATATTTATTAGGATTGAGCCAATTTGTAATTAAACTTTAGAATTAACGTTTTTTGTATAAATTTTCATAATTGCATTTTTGTTATCACTAATTTTAACGAATTCCTTAATGTTTTGTAAACAACTTTGCGATATTAAAGTAAATTACTTCGAGCTTTTAGAAACATTCGTAATAAATGGAATTTTGTTCTTAACATATGAAGAGTAGGCCTATATGTGTAGTCTTTATGTGTGTGTGGAAATTACGAGAATTGAGATTTTTTGAGAAAAATGTTAGTTGTGTTGCTCTTTTCGTGATACGCATAACGGCCAGGCACAGCTGACGGTCATTCCCAAACATAGGAACAAGCAAGCAACAAAACGAATTCAAATTTACATATTTTATACGATACATGCTAATAAATGTATTTGGCATAAAGCGATGTTACATACGTACATCATTATAATAAAATCTTTAGACTACGAACTTTCACAGAATTTACACGAGCATTTACCACGAGCGTAGACACTAGGTTCTGTGCAGAATCCAGACGACTTTGGTAGATACCAATAAAAGTTCTATTTTTTACTTTTTTAAAAACTTATTTTGTATTTTTTCACCTTAAAAACTTAGAAGATTATTATCTTTTTTCTTTTGTTTAATAAGTTCGTAATAATGAGATTTAAATGTCATCGCCGGCGAGCAACAGTACTCGCCGGTAAAAAATAAAAAATTACAGCGAGTTAAAGTCACGAAACCGTTGCAAAAGCTAAAGAAGGATGTTGCAAGAAAGATGATGGAAGGAGCCAAAAACATACGTTATAAATAAACGCAACTAAAATCGCCATGATATGCGAGGTTACCTGTCAAAGATGCTACTACATACCCAGGTGTGTTGGTTAGAAGCCAGCAACAGTTTCTTACCCACTGTGAAACCAGAGCCAAATTCTGAACTCTGTATTTCTCTCTATGTCTGGTCTGTTCCTAATCTCTCTCTCTCTCTCTCTCTCTCTCTCTCTCTCTCTCTCTCTCTCTCTCTCTCTCTCTCTCTCTCTCTCTCTCTCTCTCTCTCTCTCTCTCGTTAGTTATGTTACTGTACCTTTCGTAATGTCTTTCTAGTTCTGCCCAGATACACACTCTTTGACAGTTCCGCCTGTGGGTTCACAGATGATCGTGCAATGAAGATAACCTCATGTCAGCTGTCCGTGTCGCAACCTGACACAGTGGAATTGTTCTTCGTCTCAATTCCAAAGGTTAGTCCTCGGAACTGTTCCAGTTGGACAGATTGATTAATAACTGTGGTGTTACGTAACATCTTTCCTCTTTTCCATTTAGGCAGAGTAATATGACATACTCATGAATGTATATCGACTTCGTGAAGGCCACGTGGCATAATATCAATAATAACATTATTTCACAATTACCAAAAAAAATCACGATTCCGGAATAGGCTGGTCATGTGATTAAGTAACTTTTTCCTCCTTATTTTCGAATGTAAGCTCAAAGACAATCTTCTCTGTTTAATGTAGGCTAATATAATGTGCTTATACATACTTATACGTTAATGTCCCCGAAAGAGGATGAATACATCAAGTGTTACATGTCTCCCATGACCTCTCGTGATTGTTCATGCAACACTCCGTTAGTACTCTTAGAAATTACGCGTCTTCATTACTAGGACCGTAAATTGTTGTAACGCAAGAAACAAAAAGTAGCCCTAAAACTTGTAAACCGACACGTTTAAAAAACAAACAAAATTTATGGGACTCTACATGATAAAAAAAAACCCCAGCGATTCTCTAATCGCACATTCACTTCAATAACGCTCAAAATCGCGTATATGTTAAAGGCTGGTCATTGTCTTCTACTATAGGCTATAATAAAAAGAGAGCTTTTGTTATCTCATGTTTTGACTCCACATCATTTGACTTCAGATGAATAACCTAAACAATCGTTCTATTAAACATTATGTTAACTCTGATAATGCAACAACAGCAGGCTCCAGTCTGATTGTGTAACTCGCTCAGCTCTGCCAAATGTTCTATATAAATTTCTTTTCCACTTCTGTTGAGATTTATCAACAAACGAAAATTTAGTGACCTCACTTCCTAAACGGTACAATTAAATTCTTTTTTTTTTTTAAGATCTTCATCAAATATTGTTCTTACTTTTTCCTAGACTAACCCTCACCTTGCATATCTCCTTGCTACTAACGGGGTTCTCTCACTAAATGTGTTTCTCTGAAGACACCTTTGCATCCTCCATGGGGATCTCCTCTCGTCTCTTCGAGACTACGAATATCACCGCCAAAACACTTCCTCACTGGCGACTACCTTTCGGAGAAGTTCTTCTCGATCTTTTCTGCGTACTCCAAATGATAATGCCGATTAATTCTTTCGCAGTGGAGTTAATAATTATATTCTGCGACTATCTTTTGACGTTTTTTTTATTAAAATCTGGCTCGTCATGAGGAGTTAATGACCGTTAAAGTGATAAACTGACTTTTCCGACGACTCACAATGTTGTAATGAAGTGGGAAATTCTGTACAGCTTTTGTCGCTTGCTGAAAGACTTTTGATTAGTGCATACAAATGGGCACTTTGTAACGCTTTACAGCTGTGCTGCAGATACTAAGGTAAATTATGTACATATCTTTAAGTGGCGTTTTATATTTAACGATTTTCTTTTCATTTTGTTTTCTGAAGGATTTCCTAACCGAAACACAAACCGTATCGCTGCTTCTAGTGCTGATACGTACGCATGCTTTAGTTTGTGATTGCCACAATCGCTTGTAGACAACCACCTGTAGTGCTATTGTTGTTTTGGGGTGTTTCACTTGTATACATTATACTGTATTTGCAACGTTTGCTTTTAAAATAGTTTTACAGTCTAATCTAATTATAATTTATTTATATATGAGTAAATTATATTATCGCCCTTTGCGATTGTTGTCAAAATTAATATCGAGATACCTGTGTATTATTTTTACAGTCTGAGGTGGTTTATTTATATTGAAAATGCGTTTAAAAGTGTTACTTATAGTGAATTGAAAAGAATATAGTAAAATGTGGTGGTACCCTACAGACGTTTTAAAGACAGTCTACACTCTAGTTAGGTTTATTGTTGGAGTATGAGAGTACATGAAAAAATCTTCCTGAATCAGCTTAACTTTACACTATTCCCTACTCAACTTTAGTGTTGATTTCCTGATGTGTAATACTGCAGTACAGAAAAGAAAAGGAAGCTTGCTGGACTAAACTGTCCCAGGAACGTTGATATGGCGAGTGCGGTATATTAATAATCCGACGCTTCAGGATGAGGGATGCAACTGATTCGATGAAGATAAGACTCATATTAAGCTTTTAAGGTATTAAGGAAATATCGTTTGTAGGCCTGTAATCGAAAAGAATTCAGTCGCAATCCTTGTATAATTTTTTTCATTTTAAATATAGACCTACATGGTTTTAAGAAATTATTTCTTAGATATCACTATTAGAAGTGAGCATTAGTCTTAAAAATGTAATGTCTAAAGAGAACTATTCAGTCTTTTAATACTGATATCTTCAAAGTAAATATAATAAATTGTATATCTAATAAATAAATTTTTATAAATAATTCATTAAGTAGACATTAAAGTAGGTCTGCTTGTTTCTCGCGGCTTCATGTTAGACATACTATATTACAGTTTGAATTTAATTAAATAAAGAACAAGCTACTTTGTAAGATATCGCTTACCGAGATCGTTTCATAGCAATTAATAAATTTAGTTATCGTTGTGCCTAGATTTCCCTTTTCGGTTTGCGTTACATACTAGACACTATAGGCCACAGAGAGTTGTGTCGTCCGTGGTCTATGGAATATAAAGAGATAGGAGCGTTATTATATAACACAATTCATCATCGCCTCCCCTTCATTACTATGCATCTTGTCCGTTTCACTTTCCATCCTTTCCTCAGATTCTTCTTTCCTCTTTATATTTTCTGGACTTTAGTAGCAACCTAATTTCTTGCATCCTCTTCAGATGTTCGTGCCAATCCATACGATTCGATTTAATCCTTCTATTCAGATTTAATTTTTGAAGTTCTGCTCTTATTTCGTCATTTCTCAACACGTCTCTTCGACTGCATCCTTAAAATTTTTTTAAAACACCCATTTCTTGTGCACTGTTGTAAAATCTCTCTCCCTCTCTTTCTTACACTTTTACACTTTTGTTAAAATCGCCATGTTTTTAACATTAAAGTGTGGATATTACCTTTTCTCAGAATTTTATAAGGACCTGTGCTTGTTTTTTTATTGTTCTTTTCTTTTTCAACATCTATTGACATTACCACATATATTGTTAAAGACTCCAGTCTTTTGATTTAGGTCTTTGCTAAAATCGGAGGAATGTTTTACCGCCCAGATATTTAAAAGAAGATTATTTGAAGATGATTTTGGCCCTTACTTTTTTCATCTCTAAATATAAAATATTAAATTGTTCCTAGAATACCTACCTTACTATTTTGTTTACGTGTACGCTTTCCATAGAAAAGAATGAAACATTGCTATTAACGTTATGATTCAGTTCATTGTTAATCGATAGTTATAAAAAATTACGCTCTATGGCAACTGGTGCATGGTGAATCGCTTATCAGTGTACAAATCTATTTTCCTTTAATAAATATGTTTTAAATACAATATACATCTACCCTGATGAAAATTCGTATTCCTCAATCATAGGACTAAATAACTGTTAAGTTTTCTAAAGTACATAATTCGTTATTTACGTTATGAAATGTAATTCCCATCCACAGCGTCAAGAAGGAGCTCGTCCTTACTTCGTGATAATAAATCCTTAACGTCCTTAACGTTATGGTAAACATATCAAATGTACTATCATATTTCTAATGTTATTGTAGCTAAGAAGGAGGAGAAGCCAAGCTACGAGTATACAAGACAGTTTTTCTACCCACATAGCTCTATAGGATAAAAACCTCACCCGGCTAGAGAAGCATAATAACAGACTGCAAGCCAATGAAATGAGATTTTTGAGGCGACCTGCTGAAAAAACTGGGAGACAACGAATTAGGAATATGACCATGAGAACCCTTTCCAGCAGGAATCAGCTGTTGAGATAGAAGAATGAAGAGCATTGCAGTGGTTTAGTCACATAATGAGGGTTGGTGAAAGGTGCTGAACCTCATCATGGAACCAGAATGAGGAGAGAAAGAGGAAAACTAAGATTAAAATGGATCGCTTGTATTGAGAAGTTGGCAGATAGATGTGGAAGGTCGTACGTCTCGACCAGGATAGAAGAGAGTATCGGAAGTGGCTGAAGAACCCCGATGCTTGACCGGAAAAGGTGGTATAAAAGAAGTTATGCTTTACCCTTTACTTCCGTAAAGGAAAATTCTTAACGATTCGTCTTAAAATATAATGTTATTTATTAAAGGTGACTTGCAGATGTGGTAACACCGTTTCTGAACTTTGTAATCAATTCCAATAACTTGCGTCGTTGCTGTCTAATTTGAATAACGAAGCATAGTATGATTAATTTCTAAAGAGGAACCTTCCAGAAATTTTAATAATAATGCGAATCCAATTGGCAGAAAATGCCATGTGAATTTGTACTCGTAACGTCTAGTCCTACTTGGTCTATTTATAGAGCCAAAAAAACGTTAATATGATTTTAGTTACGCACCGGTGAGTCACATTGCATCATCTGTTGCATGAATTTCAATGCAGAAATCTGTTTTGTTTCACTGACGCAGACTCGAAACTGCAGCGTGTAGTAATTTAGTTATAGTATCGCGAAACTGTGTTTATAGTTAGAAATGTGTTAAAACAGTCTACCAGTTTTTTATTTTATGACAAAACTAATTTTTATTATGACTGAATGTTTAATGTAAAAAGTTAAAAGTACGATGAGCACTGCATGAAATACAACTTTTAAGCGACTGACAATTTCAGTGTCCATAAACTTTAAAATTTTCTAAAACAATATTTATAATGCAAAATGATTATGGCATTTTCACTTGAAACCGAAAATTAGCAAAATGATGTGAATATTAAACCACTTTCGTATCATCGGTTCCCTTTAAAGTCATACCACTACATGGTCACTAGGGCTGCTAAACAATCGTAAAGTTCATACTTCAATTTTGAAATCGACAGATACAAGACACAGCAGCAAGGCAATATAGTCGTTAAGGACGAGCAAATACAAAGAGTAGAGAAATACAAGTATCTTAGTACTTCAGTTAATGAGAAAATTATTGTACGGAAGAGATAAGATCAATAATGGAACAGGCGTCCTCAGTCGAATTACGAAAGTGCTGTTCAGCCGAAACCCTAGTCTCAACCTCAGAATCAGATTGTTGAGGTGTTACGCGTTCTCAACGCTTTTTTATGGTTTGGAAGCGTGGACTTTAAAGGAAACCACCAAGAAGAGACTAGAGGCGTTTGAAATGTGGGCCTCTTGGAAATTACGAGTTGGAGGGATAGGATCACAAACTACGAGGTACTGAGAAGAATGAGGAAGAAAATAGAAAAAATATTATAAAAATTCCGAAAATTCAATACCTCGGGTATGTAATGAGACGACAAAATTTCAACTTCTACAGTTAATAATAAAATGAAAAATTCAGAGAAGTCGGGGTAGAAGGCGCATTTACTAGTTGCATAACGTAAAAGAATGATTTCAGTGTACTTTAATCGATGTATTTAGTGCAGCTGAATCTAAAATCCTGGTTGCCAACCTTCTCGGAGTAGACGGCACTTAAAGAAGAAGATACAATATTACTGGTTTCAAATTGTGCTAACACAGCTAGACACTTGGGTACACAGAAGTTATTACAGAAATCAGAACTTCATTTTTAGCAGTACTGAAACGAATAATTTCTTTAGGACACGGAAGTGTAAAGTATTGGTTATGCCAGTGTTCCGCAACCTTTTTTTACTCACGGCACACCCCAGACGGGCCTAGACTCAACACGGCACACCAAAATGTCTGTCCCCTCAAAATCATATGAATCTTAATATGATTACGAAAAATTACGTCGTTAAGTAATCAATTTTTATTATTATTATTATTATTATCATCATTTCATTATGTATCACCAGTTCACACAAATATGTAGTTGAAAATGGTAATAACACATTAACTGCCATCTCGGAGATAGCCGGGTATTCACTGCTTATTGACAACCAAAATGTTTCCAAAGGCACTTCGAAAAATTTTAATTTTAATGTTCTGTCTGCTTTCAAATCTGCCAGTTCCTCTTGTAAGGCTAAATTATTCGGAAGATGTTTCGAATCCATAATGAATGGATCACGAACCCAGTCAAAATCTTCAACACTCTCTCCAAAATATTTTTTGAAATTCTGCTGCAAGAGTACTAAATGTTCTTTAATTAAGTCCATCAACACCTTATTATCGTCAGCAAGGGGCCATACAGTTGGGAACATCTCACACGATCCATTTTCAATTGTCTGTATCCACAAATTTAACTTATTAATAAATCCTTGAATCTTATCCATACTAGTCAGAATATTTTCGTTTCTACCTTGCATTTTTCTGTTTAGTTCATTCAAGTGTACGAAAATATCGGAAAGATATGCCAACTTAGATACCCATTCATCATCTGCAAATAAATCCGCATACTCATGCCCCTCAATAGTCAAAAATGTAAGTACCTCCTCTTTAAGTTCAAACATTCGCGTTAACACTTTACCTCGAGATAACCATCGTACTTCTGTATGTAGCAGAAGTGTAGTGTGCTCTGATCCCATTTCTTGACACAAAACGTTAAAAAGCCGTAAATTTAGGGGCCGCGATTTGATGAAGTTCACGACTTTTACTACTTCGTCCATCACAATTTTCAGAGGAGATGGCAAAGACTTAGCAACAATGGCTTCGCGGTGAATGAGACAATGGTCGGTTCGTAAGTTATGATTTACTTCGCGTTCTTTACCCACGAAACCTATCACTCGGCCTGTCATAGAAGCGGCTCCGTCTGTTCAAACACTAACGCAATCTTCCCATGTTAATTCATTACGGACAGCATATTCATTAGTCGTACGAAATATTTCTTCACCGGTTGCTCGCTCGGGTAGTTCTTTGCAAAAAAAGAAATTAGTTGCAATTACATCCCCATCAACATACCTTATGTAGGAAAGAAGTTGTGCGTGACCGCCAATATCGGTGGACTCGTCGATTTGAAGTGAGAACTTTCGACTGCTCTTTATTTTCTCCTTCATAATGTCTTCGATGTCACTGGACATGTCGCTAACTCGGCGGCTGATTGTGTCAGCAGAGAGAGGAATTTTTGAAATTTCAGTACCAGCTTCTAAACCCAGGACTATTTTTACCATTTCTTTACACACGGGCATTAACAACGTTTCTGCTATTGTGTGTGGTTTTTTGGCCATTACGATAAGTTCGGCTACCTTATAGCTAGCTTCCTGTACTTTTTGCGAAACACGTACCGACGTAGTCATGAGCGTCACTTGTTTTTTATTTTGTTCCAACAACCGACGAAAATAATTCACATCTTTACTTAACAGAGAGGAATGTTTTGTTGACAAGCGTCGTTTCAATTTACTGGGAACCATAGCAGCATTACTTAGTTTTTCACCACACACAACACACTCGGGGATTGGGGATGTTTTGTCACCACACCAAAAAACCCCGTAAGATAAATAAATATATTATCACTATATTACCGGTGAACTACTTTCTGTTTCTTTTTTTCGGGCTCGATGGTTTCACTACTTGCACTCGAGGACTGACCACTCCGTACAAGGAACTTATCCATATCGAAAAAAATAGTTTAATAACACTGTAATAGAAAATAGTAAGACTGGTGTAGCAATCACAATATTCGCACTACTGCAGAGCACAGCTGTGATAGAACTGAACTGAAATACTGTAATTGTTGTCTGACAATGTGTGGGTCCTTCGGCGAAGGAAAAGAGCAATAAAGTTTAAGAAGCGCCGACAAACAGGCACAAATATCAAAACAAGGTAATAAAATAATAAAAGAGAGGGAAATTTTTGCTAATCCAATCAATTTTAGTTAAAAGCACGTACAGCCAGCCGTACACAAAAGATGCGGTGTTACAAAGAACTCTCTTGAATAGAGTTTAGAACATTTAGAGTTTTGAACGTAAACTCTATAGTATGATTGGTGCGGGCCGCTAAAAGGCTTGCTAAAAGTCTTACGCGGCTTTCTTTGCGGTGAACACAAAGCTTGCCGCCTGTAACCCATCAAACCGGCCCAATATTTCAGGCGAGAATACAAATAACTTAAGATAAGCTAAGCAAATTATAACAACAATATTGAGTAAATAAATTACATTTAATTTCTATGAAAATATAACAGTTATCAGCATGTATTAAAGAATAAACAAGCACCTTCTTACTTAAAATCGACAATTAATTTATTACAATAATAGGTAAAAGTTCGCGTCACACCTTTCACCTTGTGACGGCACACTATTGTGCCGCGGCACACCGGTTGCGTAACACTGGGTTATGCTTTCCTTACTGATAATAAAACTATTCGAAAAACAAAAGCACGATATTACGGTAGAAGAAAATTAATCATTTAGTTTAGCTTAAAAAAAGTATTCACGTTATTTAAGATTTAGAAGGTGGAGAGTCGAATAAATAATGTTAACTTGATCCGACGAGTTTGTGTCTGAATAGCGCTGAACATAAGACAATCCTTATGTCCTTTTATTAAAAGCCAGTCATTTTCGGCTAGCTTTGTCTGTTTCGTCTTCTAATTCCAAAAATAAGTAAGGTTCCTTAAACGCATTTTATTCAAACGCATTTCTTATTTCTCCACCGATTTCGATCAGTTTTCCTTTTAACACTATTATTTTTCTTCTTATTATTATGATCATTATCGACTTTATCATCACATTTAGTATAATCCAATGCATCTTCAGAATTCGTCGGTTTTCTTTAACAAAAATATGCCAGATTACAGTTCAGACGTAGCGGTTGAGTATATGAGAGAGAGAGAGAGAGAGAGAGAGAGAGAGAGAGAGAGAGAACATGGATTTCATCCTAGAGTGACATTCCATTCTGTTCCTGAAATATCTCCGTCTAAAATGAGGAACGGTTGTGCGACGCGCTTAAAATAAACCGCGCTTTAATACGGTTCATATTATAAGCCACAATTGGCACTAGGAGTGACAAAAGGATTAATAATTTTTACACCGTCCAGATTAGATACACGATGTGGAAGATAAGGAAGACGTAATTTTAACCGTATCTGCGGGATTGTGTCCCGGGCCAGATTAAATATACACTTCGCGGCGTCCAGTGCAGCCTTGATCTCAGCTGTTCCTACACATCATAAGCGGATAAAAATTAACACCTCGAAACTGTTTTTGTCAACTGGGAAATCCCAGAGTTGCACTGGGTGTTTATTGCGACGCTCTTAACGGTGAACGGTAGGGGCAATTTGTTTACGTCTATATTTAGATGCAGCGAGGCGACAAAACAAGTTTGTGCGTGTGTGTCGCCGTATACGAGAGATACATATTTCTAGTGTTTCTGTGCAATCGCCTGCCACGTGTGCGCGCATGTGTCTAGAGCGTGCACACTTCCAGTTTCTGTATCGACAAAGAGTGTTAACGATTATTACGCAATATTCAGTGATTACCGCGAAATTCAATCGGTTCTGTCGTCTTCCATTCTTCTGAACTGACCGTACCACTGTCGTCGTCTCTTTTACTGTAGGACCTGTACCGCTTCAGTGAACGTCCCAGAATTCGGTGTCTCTAAGTTTTTAGAGTCGCAACATTTTTGATACGCGCGTACCATCCAGTCTGTTTTTTTGTTGACCGTTGTGTTATTTTTTTTTTAATTTTTTTTCCATTATTTTACATATCCTTTAATTCGTAGAACTTTCATCTTGCAAGTTCGGATTCTTGTTCTTTTTCCTTTGTTTATGTCCCGCATACCACCACTCAGGGAAACGAAGTGTTATCTTGTTTCTCAACATGTTTTGCAATTACTTTATGTTTGTTAACTTTTAAATAATACCTCTGTTCATACCGCCGCCAAGTTAGTGGAATACGAAAGTTCTTCCAGGGCGTCATCTCTTGAGAACTGTTTCGTTGGAGCTGTCTCTTTACCCCAATGAGCCGTTGATTTTGCTGTCTGGCGAATTTTTCGTTACACTTTGCTACTATTTTATCAAAGTAACATGACTACTTTAAAATTCAACAACACCTTTAATCCGCGTAACATATCTGCAATACGGGTTCGGCGCGATCCAGTGGCATAATTACAGGGGGTTATCAGAGGGGTCAGTCCCCCAACAGCTATTAAAAATTTTAGCTAAATTCCATAATCACTTAACGTAGTGTTATAAACATACTCATTAATAAACCAGTTGCGTGCGTTAAAATAAGGTTCATAAATAAATGTAGAAATAAAAGGAAATTAACAAATATTTGTAAATACAGTATTAACAGTATTTGCAAATTAACGAGTTTTCTTAATAATGACAATAACTCTAATATCTGGTAAATAATGTACGTATTTGTAGCATTAAAAAAAAAAACAATTACGTCTGGCAGAAAACGAAGACGGAGCCTGTTAATCTGCGCGTATCTTATTCTCCTTGACACAGTTCCCCTTGCAGGTTTGTCTATGGCGTGACTCCTCTAGTGTAATATCTCTATGGCTTGACAGTCGTCTTGACACAAGTAAACTAGCAGTTTCCTCGCTTAAATTCAGATAAGTAAGAAGATTTTGTTGGTGAATTTTACGGTAACAAATAACGTACTTTAACACGAACTATATAAGTTGCTTAAAACATCCTTGTATCAATATCCTTAATTTAAAGTGCAAAGATACAATCAAACTGTGTTTTTATATATATGTTAAGAATACATATTTGGAATTAGGTCCAAAATGAGCAGTCCAACCCCCCTCCCTATTTACGCCACTGGCGCGATCAATACCCGATCATCCACAAATAATAGTACTTCTAACTCAAGAATTAACGTTCATTAATTTCTTTTGTATCTACGCGTTGCATTCTATTATTTGGTCAGTGTACAGCGTACATTTTAAAAAGCGTGGCAGTAAAGTGCACCCACGTCTTACACTTCCATTTATAGGTTCAAACATCTCCTTAACTCATTTGAAAGCTTGTCTCTTGACAGTTGCTTGTACACTGAGTGCTCGGGAAATCTTTTTGGCTTTCCGGTACCATGTTAATTTTTGTCTTTTCTCTTCCCCATAACCATGTCGTCTACTCCATGGTGTTCGTAATTGCTCGACACTGATAATTTCTGTCGTTACTAACAAACAGTCTTTCTTTATGCCACACAGCCGTCGTCTATGTTCCTGCTCTGTATGTACAGGATGCTATTAATAGATATGGTCTGCGAATACAGGCGCAAGTGGCGAAACGGGATCAAGGAGGAATAGATGGACTTATTGTAGTCAACACGTGGTTTAATATTTTTAAATAATATGTTAGCGATTTATATATATATATAATTCTGTTTTTTGTGGAAGAGGAATCCTGAGTACTTGAAATCTTTTAATCAAAAGAATTCAGTACCAATGTTTTTGTTGCTCAAGTGACTTAAGTCCACGTATAATGCGACGTGTTTTTATAGATATTGTCAGGCCCTTACGGCATATTATGAATCCAGCCGGAGCCTATAGGGAGACCGGGGCAAGTTGATACAATTTTCAATTTTTAATTTTTTAATTTTTTTCAGTTACTTGTAACAAGTCAAATTTACTATTAGTAGATAGCTTAGTTCTTAAGCTTTCAGAACAGCATAGTATGGTCTAAAAAATCAAATGTATAAGTGTACGAGAACCTGTATAGTTAACCACTACACGACGTCTCAACTTGCCCCAAGATGGGGCAAGTTGATACTGGTATGGGGCAAGTTGATACTGATTTGGAGTGAGTTAATAACGGTGAGACACAGGTTGCTTGAATAAAACAAAATACAAATAAAATAAATGTATATTAATTACAGACATAAAAAACATGTTCATTACTAATTTTTGTATAAAAATCAAAAATACTGGAAGTTAACCATTGATTTATGAAACAAGAGAGAACATAAAGAAAAAAACAATAATGTTGTGAAGAGAACTATAATGCTACATTAAAAAACACTAGTCACTTTCACTTTCAGTTATGTACGCGTCTGATAGGCAGTTAACACATGTATACAGAGCACTATCATTTCCACATTCCAAATGGGCCCATTTCCTGCAAGAAATGCATTGTATCCATTGTACCTGGTTTGGAAGCTGAATATGGCTCAAGACACATCAGGCACAAGCTATCTTCATCTTCTGACTCTGATTCTTTATTTAAATGTTTCCTGGTTGGTAGTTTCTTCATTTTTTCTTTACTCCCTTTTGCAGCTTTTGGAGCATTCTTTTTTTTCTTGCTACTAATTTTCAACTGGCTTCCTTCTTCTGCCAAAGATTTGTATAGTCTTCTTTTAGCCCGTTCTGCTTTTAATAACCTATTGTTATCTCTTTCTTTAGCTACACTTTCTAGTCTTTCTGTAAACAAACGAAAAAACACTCTTAGAAGCTGCTGGGGTAAGTTGATACACCGTATCAACTTGCCCCAAATCAACCGTATCAATTTGCCCCAACCGACGCCATTTTGATTAAACAAGTGCGACTGAACAGAGAACAAGCATAGACTAACAACAACAGCTGATTTATCTTACCTACAGTATTAGTAGTAGAACGAAGTAACACCAAGAATTAATCGTTCACAGATCACTTAAGCCCACCAGTACACTTCAAACAGCACACAAAAAACTTACTTTTCACTACAAAAAACAAATTTATCACGAAAACTTCACTCAGATAAACACTGCTCCACTGCACACACGCTCAAATGCTGAGAACTAATGAATGTGTTTCCTGTCCCACGGAAGTTGCCCTGCGCACGCGCGTTCCCACACAGCTTCCACTGTATCAACTTGCCTCCGTCTCAACTTGCCCCGGTCTCCCCTACTGACTACGAAACCTTAATCTTAAAATGGAGTTCAAATTTACTCTTCTGTATCAGCAGAAAACAATTTATCGGGACGATTCATCGTTGTGTTAAATATGAAAACAGGCGGACTATCTGTTCCATACGGCCCAGTAGAGTTACGTGGTATGAATGGCTCTCGCTGGCTTACCATGTAGTCCCACCGAATATGATTCGTACCGACATCGTTGGCTTATCAACCCAACGCCGTCAAAGCGAATGTAAAAATAATTTTCTTTAATACTCAGTGTGAATCCATGACATTTCACTCGACGTATTCGCCTGTCCTCAACTCTTGAAGGAAACCCGTCTCCACAAACGGTTTAGATTCTCTAAAATAATGTTCTTAAGGAAAATAAATCTGTTGTAAAAAATAAAGTAAAAGCACGGTACGAAATTCTTGGACGTATGCACTGTCCATTGAGCATGAGGACATCTTAAAGGCTCAACGAATACAATGACTAGGTCACTTAGAGCGGATGGATGATCAGCGTATGCTAAAGAAATTACTGAAGGCACAAGTCGATGAAAGCAGAAAGAGAGGCCGATCTAGGATAAGATGGTTGGATGATGTGCTGGAAGATCTCAGAAGAATGGCTGTGAGGGGTTACGCTGGGATGGCAATGGAAAGGAGACTTTGGAGAAGATTAGTGTTGGAAGCCAGTGCCCGCGTTGGGCTGTAGTGCTAAATAATGAAGAAGAAGAAGATGATGATGATGAACCGTCCATGTAGTTACTGCAAATTTTATTGGTTGATTCAGTGAGCCATGGAAGCAAGCAATAGCAAATACCAGTCTGCTCTAAATTAGGTGCACAAAATAGTGTAAAGGGTTGTGCCAGTCTCCTGAACTGATCAGTTTTCATCCTGTTACTGACAACCATCACCCTTGACCACAATTTTCAACATTACGGTAAAGTTAGTTTTATATGCTACAGAATAAGACCACCTTACGTAAACTACACCTTACTCTTGTCTCCTGTCGTAACTTCTCATTTTTGACATGATAATTTTTTTTAGCTGGACATCGTTTGAAACTTTCTGTAACATTTTATTTACCGTCACGCTGTATGACGTCACCATTGCATGACGTCATTGGGATTGTTGTAAATAAAGGTTTGTTTTGATACGTCGCAATATATATATATATATATAAACAATATATATATTAATATATTATATTTTAACAATAATATATATATTATGTGTTAAAAATAATATCACTACAAACAAACCAGATTTATAAAGCGTCCTGAAAGTTTAAAATCAAGTGTTAGCACAATTTACCAGCCGGGAATCGTTAACTAAAACCGCGACCGCTAACATGCTAACGTCGTCTCAGATTAAAGACCTAACAAGCAAACAACACTGCATAGCTGTAGATAGGTTATTGTCTCTAGTTAATGGTTGTCTTCGTATGTGATTCAGCTAACGATCCTGCATCTATTCATTAAAATATTTGTCTGTACTGCATCGTAAATGCAAATCTACTTCCCCTTTATATTTAATTACTCACCGCAGAAATTTGAAGATATAACACAGATACATATTGTCATTGGGGTTGTTGTAAATAAACGTTTGTTTTGTGTTGGGGTGAAATACACTGTTGCTGGTATATAGTAACCATAACGTGGCGACTGACTGAAACAGCGTTCGACAATGGATAGCAGCGACGAGAAGGCTCAGATCAAGAAACGACAAAATGCCGAGCGAGCAAGAAAGTATCGGGAACGAAAGAAGCTCGAGAAGGAACAGCAACGAGCGGCTGCTGTCGGCGGTGAAGCTTCGGTACCAGCGGCCCCATCGCAATTATTATTGTTACTGACTGACTGATTGTTTCTTTTGCGCAAATGTTGCGTTTAGCTGGAGGCTGAAAGACATTATCATGATCTTAAGCTTTTACCATTTGGTAAACGGTACTGTATCATTTCTCCGTGTATAATGCTGCCCAGATCCAACAATATACGATATATCCAACGATAAAGGGCACTCGAATTGTTTCTTCGTCAGCATTCACTTTTCGGTATATCGAAAAATACTGGAAAGTCTATATTGTGGCTTCTAAACACTTCAGACGTATCATCTTGAAAGTTTTATTTGTTACACTTCGAACAGTACCACAACCGCTGTTTACTTATCACCACACTGTCAAAATATGAAAGAAGTTACGGAGCTCAAAATGTTTTTGTTATCCGTTAGCAGAAACAGTTACACACCATGTCACTAAGACAAAGAATTACTTACCGTAGCTTAAAACGCTCATAAGGATACTGACAATCAAATAACTAGTTCGTAATACGAATTTTCAGTAGTTGTACGGTTACACAAAGACGAATGCGTTGTTACGAGAATTGCTGAGAGAGAACTTTTGAAGATACTTGTGAACGTGTTCAACAAAAGAAACATCTAACGATGACGAATTAATTTCTGCTCTTAATAAAGTCAAACGGTCTCTTATTGGCTGACATCATCCTGAATTAATGGTGTAGTTGGAAAAGGAAATGGACCCGAATTTACATTAATAATAAAAGTTAGCGTATATAAAGTTAATGTAATACACACACGCGCGCATTCTCTCTCTCTCTCTCTCTCTCTCTCTCTCTCTCGCTCTCTCTCTATCTATCTATCTATCTCTCTCTCCCCCTTCCTGATTTGGTGCGCTTTTCTTACTCCTCCTATCCTGAGAGTCAATCTCTTCATCTTCGAATCCGTATCCTCGAAAATGTGGCCATAAGTACTCAAGTCTCTGCCTTCTGTTGCAGTTTTTCCCCTCCATTAATCCTGAGTCTCTACCAGTACCCCGCCAAACTCTATCCATCTTCTCGTTGTGCTATTTATAAATTTTGGATGGTTAATTCTTAATTTTAATGTTCATACATCCATAAGTGTTGATCACTTAATTTGAAACGACCTATTTTTATCCTGTAACAATCCATAGGAATAGTGTCCTGTACATGCCGCACGCGCGTTGCTGAATTCTATGCAGCACTATGGATCACCTGTACTAACTGCGTTTGATAACAAAATCGTTAGTTGGTTACCAACAAGCGATTTTACTTGTGAATACAGAAATTGGTTATCCTGTAATTATATTCTATTTCGAGTTACAGGCGTTTTTTATTCCGTAAACGTGCATATTGCAAATCGTAAACTTTGGCCTATAAAATGGGTAATTAAACACAGTTTTAAACATTAACCACGAGTTAACGGCTAGGACGCATTATGTCCGCACTTCCGATAAACTTTAACTGCCGTTTTGATAAGTAGACCTATGCAGAGCAAGGTTACGCACGTAAGTAGCTTATGTCTGAATACAAATGTTACGACAATGTACCGTAAGACTATAAACGTAACGTTCTACACAACACTGTTCCTAGGCAATAAGACAGCCAGGATCGTACAGCAAAAAACATAAATAAAATAAAATAGACTTAGTTACAGGACATCGCTAATTATTCGTACATCGGTCATCCGGACACTATTCCGGACACAATTTAAATTTTTACGAGTTCAGTGCGCTGTAATTCCCGCCCAACCTGACTGACATCGCACACTATCTGTCGCCCTGTCCGCTTAATTTATTTCTCTTCATGTAAAATTCCGTCAGTTGTACTTAGTCTGTCCTTCTTGTTCTATACGATGCGCTCATTATTCACTAATTCACAGCAGCTTATGTTCCGTTTTTTGTTTAATCGATCCCCCGCTTCATTTAAGGGCTTAATCTTACTCCTTTATGTCCCACAGTTTCAAACGTGTTGTCCACAAACCACCTTTTTGTCTTATGTGTCACCTTTTTTTGTTATCTAATCATGATATGAATTCTAAATAACGTGTTATAAATGATGATGTTTAAACTCCAATGTTGTACTCATAATTTTGTTTTTGTGTTGTAATAGATATTGCATTTATTTAATTAAAATTGAATTATGTTTCAAGCTTTTACGTCGGTGACATTAGATAAAATTTCCTGGCTATCGAGGCGCGGTTCATTTCTTAAAAACCCGGACGATTCGACTGTTTTCGCACTTCATTTGCTGCTTCATCCGGAATGCAAACATGGCTTCCTTCGTCTAAATCTGTGTTGTTTTTAGTTTTTAGTCTTCCTTTATGAAGACATTTCCTTTAGCATTTGTTCTTTATGAAGTTTATACAACGCCAATAAGTTACCTCTTCTTTGTTGGTATAATCCACTACATACTGATGCCCGTTGTAAATAACTAAAGGTTTCCCTTTGGTGGTCTCGCTGAACTCCATATCTCCAAAATTATAGCACGCACACTACTTGACACTCGGATATCAACTGTAGTAATGAACTCTTCTTAGCGAGTGCCACCCCCCAACCATTAACTGCCAGCCACGCATTCCAACCCTTATAGTTCTCGCGTCAAAATTCTAAGAAATGCATTAGGCCGGGATTATACTGGCGCTGCACAGTGTAAGGGTTGAACACCCTAAATGTATAGGCTATTTTCTGGGAATTGGCTGGCCAGCACCAGATTACTCTCCGTACAACTGTAACTTTCTAAATTTTTCATGCTTGGCCATTTCCGGGAATATTTTGGGCTCCGTATAAATGTCAACAAATTTCATCTCCGTACAAGTGTCGCTCCGTACAACTGTCACAACTTCCACAGAATTATGCAGCTTCTTTTACGTGAACCGCTATCCCATTAACAAGTCGGTTTCTTTGAGAACGGTGTAACTCGGCGGTGGCGGTAGAACGGGAGACGACACATCATGTGAGTGCCCTTCCGTTGTTATACGTTCCGCTATTATACATATCACATTAGACACATATCACATTCGCGTGTGATAAAAATAACAAAATGTAAACTGAACGAGCCACCGTGTCCTCTGTAAACGATTTTACTTTCTTAAAAATTTGCGAAATAATGCGAGCCCGAAGCCGTCAGTTCCGACTGATCTTTCACAGATTTTAATAACCGTCTTCCCCGTTTAAGCATCCCTTCTTGAGTCACAACGATAATGCAGCATCGTAGGTGACAAAGTATGGAATTAAAATCTATGCAATAAATAAATTTGATTCGTTTTCTCACAGAAATCCAAATAAATATAAATAATTTCATAAGGAAGGGCAGGGAGAGAAGAAGGAACGAATGAGAAATAGGCTACGTATTGTGATTCGTAACAATTTTAGGAATTAGACTAACGCCAAACGATAATATCATCATGTAGGGTAAACTTCGTTTCGCTCAATTAGTTTATAATTTCACCAGTATTTCTGCAATGGCATGATAATCTCACAATTTTTACTTCCATGTTCCATAAGGAAATGGAAGTATGGTCATGGTGAAAAAAATCGTGTACGAGATAACGGCTGATTCTGATTGTACTACCCTCAAAACATGAAGAAAAGTAATTTTCGGAAGAGTGTCTGTGTGTAGAATTTTTTTCTATGGCAAACGATAACAGCCGCACATTCAAACAGAATCAAATAATGTTTTGCAGTCATCCCTGAATTGTAGAGGACTCAAGGCTTGTTGATTATGGTGAAGATCAGTTAAGAAGAAGGGGTAGTTTACCTGCAACTTTTTAGTCTATGTTTTAACAAGGGTAATTTTTATATGACGAACGATAACTGCCGTAAATTCAAACATAATCAAATACCTTTTTGCATGCGTCCCTGAATTGTAGAAGACTCAAGGCTTGTTGATTATGGTGAAGATCGGTTAAGGAAAAGCGGTAGTTTACCTGCAACTTTTATGTTTTAACAAGGGTAATTTTTCTATGACGAACGATAACTGCCGCACATTGAAACATAATCAAATGTTTTGTATACATCCCTGAATTGTAGAGGACTCAATGCCTATTGATTTTGGTGAAGATCAGTTAAGAGGAAGGGGTAGTTTACCTGCAACGTTTTATGTTTTAACAAGGGTAATTTTTTTATGACGAACGATAACTGCCGTAAATTCAAACAGAATCAAATAATTCTTTGCATACGTTCCTGAATTGTAGAAGACTCAAGGCTTGTTGATTTTGGTGAAGATCGGTTAAGAGAAAGGGGTAGTTTACTTGCAACGTTTTATGTTTTAACAAGAGTAAAGTACTTAATTTTGATAAATAAAGTATCCTGATAAGAAGATCATAATAATCCACTGGAGAAACGTAGATGAAATTTCTGAATGACGACGCTAGTTGAACGGGGTGGGGTAATTTTCTATAAATGAAAATTATAGTTGAAGGGGGGGGATAATTTTTTATGTGTACTTCGTTATCGGCAACAAAGAACTAGTTTACTGTTAAAATTCCTTCCCGGGCTGTTTGGCCTTAGTCCAATGTTTTCTGTAAAACCAGACGTTTTGGGAGTGCCATCGACTGCCATCATCAGTGAAAATCGAGTGCGATAACGTGAGGTGGTATACGTTAGTGACCACAATACTATGGTGAAGACTGAAGCAATAAGTAGAAAGAAGTAGTTTCTATGGAAATATTTCATTTCGAAAATGATTTTAAATATACAGTAAATCTTAGAACATGGAAGTCATGTACAGTATGGTTCTCCATACCGATATTTTAAAATGTGCTCTGCCTTAACGTGTAAGCGTATAACGCTAATAGACACACGAAAAAAATTAAACTCAGTTTTGTTTCATAAAATATTTATCAGGAGTAGGACAGACTCACCGTTTTATTCGTCACATAGACTGATACCAAAAGTGCAAAATCGGATAAAACAGTAAGTCGTTATTAACCTCCCCGAATCTTACGAGAAGTAGAAAACCTGCCCATTGCAGTCTTAATTGTTTGTAGGTCTCTTGAACGGTTAATCTACTTTCAGAATTGTTCATGAGGCTACAAAATCCAGTACTTGCGGATGGTTGTTTCATGAGATTTTTAAATAATGATAATGAGATTTTGACTGCCCTTCATTTGAAGTAAAACGTGAACGGTATATTCCAGAAACCGTTGTAAAATTTATAATGACATTATTCATAAACACTTGAGGTTATTTTCGTAATGTTGTAATCGTTATATTAAGGTAAACACAAAACCAGAGAGCAAACGAGTGTTGTAGAAAGGGTAGGAGAGAAGAGAGAACGAGCGAGAAATAGATGTCGGTGACAACCGCGAAGGACGGACGCTCGCCTTGCAAGTCGGGACAGACAGATAAATATTGTATTGGTGTGCGTCCGACTGTCCGCTTAACGAATGATCAATAGCGAAGAGGTGGAGCTATCTTGTCGTATCCAGACCACGATTGGATAATCCTGGTGCGGCCAACATTGGATAATCCAGAGTTTGCGCCGTATTACAGCGACCGCCCTTAGCTTTCCACCCGGAGTTTAACACGCCCCCGCGTCAACTCCACGACCTACTGCCGCCGACGTTCTCGTTGCTGCCGACTTTTTTTTATCACCTGCTTGGCAAAGGCGGCGCGTGGCCAAACACTTGCAGACACTTGCGCGCTTGCCCCGTGACTGCGTGCGAGAGGCGCAGGATCGGACAACTACCGAGACTTTGCGTCAAATGCCTCATAACCAGTAAGCGTATATATAGACGCGCGCGCGCGCATCTTTAACTACACAATCTGATGGTTATAAAATCGGAACGCTTTGACATATTATGGAGTAATGTATCCTATTTCCGTAAACGACTATGAATTAAATTATTAATTCATATACGGCTGCATACTATTTTTTCAGTTGTTTTGATTGTTCATCTTTTTTTTCACAGTACTAAATTAATATAGAATATAGAACTTTCACTTGTGAAACTTGCTTGTTTTTTCTTAGTGAAAGTTCTATATTCTATACTATTTTTTCATCATGCATGTATTTTTTGTCGATTTCCTATTTTGTTTCACAGCTTTCATAGATAGTGATGAATTAAAAAAAAAAAGAAACAAAAATATAGCATTTGATACTGTGACACTGTTAACATTAAAATTTGAAACCCGTACGATTAACTACATACGTACTCGATATAGGCCTACGCCTATGTATTGTCTTTTCAGAGTAGTTTCATTGTCACTGTTTCCAAGATCTCTACTCAACTTTTGGTTACGACCCTTCGCGATTTTTCTGCCAGGCGTTTTTCCAGACAATAAACCTAATAGTTAAAATCAAGGGTACTTCTGAAACTAACGTAACCAACCTAACCTAACCTAACCATAGGAGACAGGTGCGAAATTAGCCGATATTCTCTGCTAGCTCATTAAATGGTTCTTGGTTTTTAATTGATGCTTCTGTAAGAAAAGGTTCACATTTAGCCTTTGCAGCAACATTTCCCGATTCTTTTTAATTCAGTAGGCCTATATAAATTTTGCTCCATTTTCACTGTCTCTTTGTTCCCGAAGAGCCTGGGCGCCCCACACTGCGGGGTTTAGCGGCCCATCGATCTGGGCCTGCCCCATGAAATACGCGTGATCCTAAATCGGAATTGAAAAAACGTAAAAAATGTGGTATATATTCAAATCACGTTATGCATGCGTTTCTTGAGAAAGCACAGGACACATTGAATAAAATGTAGTTAGTAGTCTTGGACAACATAGCCTACATTGGACGTTTAAAAAAAGTTTTCTCTTTGATCTTTCTTTAGTTTAACTGCGGTTACATTCTTGTCGAGTTTTGTCTTTATATTGCGTTTATTGTTGTTCTGGATTCATTTGCAAATTTTTCTTGCCGGTACGTCTTTGTCTCTCCTAACCGAAGACTTTCCCGTGACCAATATAGAGGAATACTTCAGATGAAAATTAGAAGACTAATTCGTGAAAAAAATGCTCTTAAGTGTGGCGTACAGACAGAGAAGCGTGTATTATTACTGACGTCAAGGCTGTTTACAAAAATAATGAGTGATTCACAAGAATTCAGTGTAGTCCTATTCGTGGCTTGGAAATGTTTTGTTCATTGTCAAGTCACTTTCTTACCGCCCAGAAAACTTCATTTATATTGTGAAAAACTAAAAATAATTCTCCAGTCACTTGCATAATTTCTTCCTTGGCTTTTCCCTAGCGTTCTCCTATCAACATCTCCCTCCACAACCACATAATTAGATCTAAAAGTGCGCCAACCTTCATTAGGCCCATATTCTTCTTATGATACTCACCTCGCATGTGTCGTCCTAAACCCTTTCCTTGAAATTTCCAGCACTTTTCTTCACTACTGTGTCTCATAAACCTCTAATCGTTTTCGTCACTCTTTCGTGATTCAGAACCATACGGGGCACAATTTGTACACACATTTTCCTAGTGTCTAATATTTCATGAAGAGTGATCTCGAAAATTATTTTCATTTAAAGCTGTTTTTGCTGTTCTATCGTAGATTTAATGTTTCCGGTGGATCTTCTGTAATTAGTATTGTATAAAGGCTAACATAATAGTACACATTAGTGTTCGTGTCATATTAGGGTTAATATTTTTTTATGTAAACGTACTGTACGCTAGGCGAGTTTATCAGACAACTCGAATACCAACTTTAGGTTGTGCACAACTTTAGGTTGTGCACAACTTTGGTTTGTGCCCACAGTTATGATTCTAACTCCAACTCGCCTAATAACAACTTAGATGTTAATAAATTTTATAGAAATAATAGCAGGAATGTTTTTACTCGTCTGCAGTAACTTGGACCTCACTAAATATTGTTAAGACTACTAGTTGCAACGTATAGCGCGCGCGTTTATGTGTATGCGTGTGCGTGTGTGAAATGTTGGTCTCTCGTTCGTGATGCAAAAAGTGAACGGATGTGCACAAAGGGCAAAAAAAAATTTAGAGCGAGTAAAGTTATTTATTTCAGACTTTAGTGGATTCGGATTCCTTACGCAGAAAAGAAGGCCGTTGCTAAGCAACAGAAAACAATTTTAGAGGCAGAAACAAGAGATAAGGCGAGCCGCTCACAAATCATTTATGTAACTGATGTTTGCTGTGCGGGAACGGAGCGAGCTTTTTGTTTGCGTAACCTTCTCAAATAATTACAGACGTAATATTAAAAAAAGATTTAAAACACCTTTTTTCTCCGCCACCAGACATTTAACTGTTCTTGGCGTGAGTAAGGAAATTTAAAAAATAAATGAATTCTAACGCAAACATTTTATTTTCAAAATTTGTATTGTTTGTTAGGTTGTCGCTGGTGCATAAAAGCTCGTAACTTATATTTTAAACACGAGAATGTGAAAATAAAGTGACCAGTAAAACTTACAAATTCGAGATTTAATGAAAATTGCGTTTTATCCGAGATGTCTCCTTTGTATTTAGCCGACCGACGATTTCACGGACTTTAAAAGCCGACATACTTTGCATTCGCGAAGTCATACACGAAACGTTTATAACGGCGTTGGAGGTAGCACATTTAGTAATCTGTTAACGTTTGTAATGCGTTAATGTAGAAATAAACAGTAAAATTACAGAACTCAGCGTTGTAAAAAACGTACACAATCTAAACAATTAACAAACAACTGTGTGGAAACTTGGCTACAAATCAGCTGTCTTGCTTTTAAACAAGATCAAAATTGAGGCAAGCCCATCTACAAATTTTGGATCTGAAATAGTAGTTAATTAACTTTAACTTTGAAAACGGTCGTCAATAGAGGAAACCAGACACTGGTACAATCACAAGAAAACGACAAGTTGCGTATATGGTTGATTTAGATTGCATTTAAACAGTGGGCTGTTGCAAGTTGAGGAAGTTGAAATAAAACTTTACATAGCGTGTCACATTATGATCGATCACAGAACCCACCACGTAAATTACACTGGCTTAAAAAAAGGTTTCTAATTTCTAATTCGGAAGAAAGTAATAAGTAAATATTATGCTAAACGTAATCCCGTGTTATCTTCTTCCTCCGTAATGCAAGAGGCTTTCGCCCTGCCACTGCCAATTGACATTCATCTGTCAACGATCGCGCGCGCGCTGCATTAACTTGAGCTCTCCCTACATCGACCTGCCCCGCTCTCGGCGTGCCCACGTTCAGTTTTTCACAATCCAGCTGTCTCCATTCTCAGATACGACCAGATCTCTTCAGCTTTTCTTATCAATCCTACTACGAAATAAAGCTAAAAGGAAATCGTGAGATTTCCTGTAATCCCGACGCTCTTTTATTACGCTACGTGTTGATCCCATGATTCTCATGAGCACTTTACTAACGAATCTGCGCAGTAGATCTTCCACCAATTTGTTAATAGGACAACTCTCTCTCTCTGCCATAGGACTGACCTGATTAGTCTGTTATACATTCTGTACTAAGCGTAGTTCAAGATTTTCTTCAAGGCCATATCTGCCATATGCTCAGCTATTACGCTTCCCCTCTCCTCTTTCGTTTCTTTTCCGATAACTAACGCGTGTTCCAGGAAAACCGGTAATTGCTTCAAAACAATAAACACAAATTGGATGCTGTTGTAGATGGTGCATCTTCCTGCTGCTTTTTTGTACTAGAATTTTCGTTTTACTTAATTTACACGCTTCCGATTTTGCGGATCCCCTTAGTCGAACGTTTGGGGTCTCTCCAAAGCTGGACAGAGATCCACCATAGTCTGCCTAAGCAAGTATTTGCTTCTCTTATTGAAAATCCCTCTGCCTCGATCTACTTTCACAGCATCGATTACAGTCAATTCGATTACATCATTCTGTTCATTTATTTATTTACATGTCTAAAAACGTTAGATTACAAAAACGACTATAGTACGGGACTTACCATTATAAGCTTCGAGGTTACGCAATAGTAGCAGCTCTTCCCCGCCCCTCGCCATCCAGCGTTGTCGCACATTACACTTGGTTATGCGTATGCAACGGCGGGGAGGGGAGGTCTGTTGCAAACACTGGCAATACCGCAGTGGGCTTGAAGCTTATTATGATACGTCCCACATAATAGTAATTTGTACTACTGTATATCTGCTTCGTTGTGGCAATTTAGCCCTTATTTAAACTGATAACTAGAGGAACTATTCAACGGCATGAAACAGAAAAATTAAAACGAAACTCTTCTCCCTTCAAGCATTACACCTACGACCTGGCCGCGGTACAAATCGTGTTCCACCACCGCCAGAGAAAAAACAGCCACCGTCTATTAACGATGTGCGGTCGCGAGGCGCACGGTGGAGAGGGAGTTGTGTGTGTGTGTGTGTGTTCCAGGCTTGTAGACAAGATCGCTTTATTATTGTCGTCAGCGACAGAGGTGGGGAGGCAGACCTACTCTTGACCTTCATTCGATCGTACTACCGCAGCACAACCGTTGAGATTGTGAGTTTCGAACGTTACCACTGTGCCGGCCCGTGCCAAAATCGACGCTCTTAGAAGGAACAGACATTCATATACACTGTCGTTTGGGGAAGGGGGAGACAGACAGACAGAAAACATAAAAATATTAATGTGATAATCGGAATATTACACGTTTATAGTGACCAAGATTCTAAGTTGATGAGCCAATTTCAAAACCAAATTCGAAAATTAGCTAAGTACATCTGCTTTTGAAAGTTAATAAAAATCAGTTTTCTACAGCCTCTTACATACTTGTTTGTACGTTCTTGTTTTTTAGCTGTTTTACAACAGTCATTAACAAGTTTCAGTCGTAAAGTTTAAGAGATAATAAATAGTATTCTCCTTAAACTGCACAGCAGTTACATCCTTGACAAAAGAACTACCAAGTACAAATAGGCCTGCACGCAGTTACAAAACAACCCGATTAGACAAGAGCCAAACAAATTACAAGAGTGCCAAGTGAGATATAGACGGGGGTGGGAGAAATAGAGACCTTATTTAAACAACTTTCCTTAGTGTTTTTGTTTAAGGAATTGTAAAGTGAAAAAAACGTTTGATGTGTCGTTCGCTGTACGTTTTGTCTCAGTTTGGCTTCCCGCCCAAAACTACTCTCATTCTGTTTATTTCTCTACACCCCCTTGCTCCCGCTTCACCGACTCACGCTTATTCTCTTTATGTCTGTCTGTCTACCTCTCTCGCTCTCCCCCTCCTCCCTCACCTATTCCCTTCTTTTGCTTCCTGTATTAGAACTTTGCCCCTCTCCATCACCAAAGATGACACCATTTCATCTAAACGGTTAATCAACTCATTCAAATTTTATGTTTCAAATTCTTACTGTAAAATTCATTCATCAATCCGTTTTGGAAGCCTTTTGTCGTTTTCGCGCTTTATTTTTTAAGTCGTATGAGCCACTGTGGACTACGTTTGGTTCAACTGGTTCTTCCCATCTTCTCCTCTCTCTTCCTTCTCTCCCATAGCTCCCATTAATATGACTAGTAAGCTTCCTGAGCTGCAGAACTCGCTAAGATTTTACAATTTTTCAAAATGTTCCATTTTTGGCTTGTGATGACCCTAAAAATAAAAATATTCAAAGAAAAGACAACATTAGCATTTGGATGAACATCATTCCCTTTAGTCTTATGTCCGGCACGAATTTTTAC
The DNA here is from genome assembly GCA_034769895.1 of Magicicada septendecula. Classification (NCBI taxonomy): domain Eukaryota; kingdom Metazoa; phylum Arthropoda; class Insecta; order Hemiptera; family Cicadidae; genus Magicicada; species Magicicada septendecula. Next base: position 283,109,079 of record CM068372.1, on the reverse strand, counting down.
AATTTTTGTAAAACTTAAATATTAGTTTGGGCTCCGGTGTCTAAAAATTTTCAAATTTTCAAGCCCTAACACTGTATTGAGATTGTTGTTAAAATTCTCTTTAACTTGATACCCCGCATGGTCATTCTTTTTTTTTTATTTTACTCCACATTTTTTGCCTCTGCCGCCCTATTTGGGGGGGGGGTCAACCTCAAAACAATAGGTCTCTGAAGGTTAAAAGTGTGGACCGTGTGCGATGTTTTATGAAAATCAATACTGCTATTCATTCAATAAAGTTTTTTAATTATATATTTGAAGAATATCGTACACCATAAGTAATTCTAAGTATTTATGGTGAATACTGTATTCAGATTGCAGTCAATATAAACTTACTTGCATAGAATTTTCCACCTATAATGCGATGTGTACCGCCGAAACATGTACACGATAATTAAGCTAATTAATTACAACTTTTTAAGCTAAATTTATCACAGCTTCGATCTCAAAAACACTGAAGCCGCGATAGATTTACATGGTTTTCGTCCTAGACTGTTATCTACAAAAAGGTTTTTAATCAATAACACGTGAGGTAATCACATTGAATTATGAAACCATATGGCTTATGGTTTTTATAATACTAATTTATTACTATAACATGAATTACTTTTAAATATATTTACTGTTTGAAGGTCCATGGTAAATAATAAAGAGTAGTTTCAGTTAACATAGTAGACTAAACTACAATAAAATATTGTATGTAAACACATGGTGTTGGTAACTTGGAGTGTTGTACCAGGCGGGTACAATCAGATTTAGGCCTATGGCGTGTTCTGCCAGTAACTGTTTCAATTCCCACAGGGATCGTCTACTGGCCATGTGCTCCCATTTCCCGTGTCCAGTCTGACTGAAGATGGAGACGCCCTCTACTATCGGCCTGTTTTTAACAGTGATTGTGTAATAAATCAGATGAGTTCGGAACCATAATTTTATATTTTTCATGCTCGAAAGATGATTTCCTATTCCTAAATTATGTCAGTAATTCGTTACAACCTTCTTTTGACTGAGAATAAATTGTTTTTTTTTTTGCAGTTGATACTAATCTGTGATTACTGCCAATTCTGTACAGTTACCTTGGACTGCACATTATATCATCAGTACAGCCAAAACAGTGATTAATCGCGTTATCAACTACTTTAATTTTAATATAATTAAGCGTGAGCCTGTCGTTTAGGAATTTTAAGCTATCTTTAACAGCTTCACAGTCCATGTTTTTATGTTCGATATAACAACGTAACTGCTACTGAAATTAGACCAGTTTGATAGACCAGTAGATAAGGGAGGTTGGTTACTAATCTGTAAATCCCTGGATAACACTACAATCAAGGTACGTTTTCCAGTCCCCAGATGTCCCCAGATCAACTCAGCCTGTATAATAATAATAATAATAACAGGCGACTGAGGGGTAATGCTGGCCACACTATCGTCCTTGGATACCGTACCGTTCAAACCTTGAGCTCTTCTCTCCCAAACCATTTTGGTACAGAAAGGAGTGTATTACGTTAATTCTATTTATTATTATCTGTACATTGTCATATTTTCAGCCTTAACGTATGTGCGTGTAAAAGAAACGAAAGTGTGTGCAAATAGTGCAATAAACGAATTTGGGCAGACTTGCAAATCTGTAACCCACAATTGGGGACGGGGATCGCACAGTCTTAGCCGTAAAATTATTTTCCACAGTACTTCTGTCTACGGACTGTGATTTAGTTTACAGAATTTAGTACACCAAACCGAATTGCTATCGTTGAATCCTGGAACGTAACACTGTAGATGTACATGTTAACGTTCATCTTCTTTTTACATCTCAATGATGAGTGTTTCATAGACTTCTTTGCCCTTAAAAACATAGACAAGGAATAGACAAGCTGTCTTTGGAATTCTACTGTTTCGTATTTTGTTGGTATGTTGTCTTTGTTTGTTGTTATACGTGTTAATTTATCGGTTAATGGAAATACTTATAATTCTCGAATATCTACATTCCGAAGCCTGTCCAGTCTTGTGCATCTCCCTAACTGCTCTCGAAAACATAATTTCCCTAACCTGCTGCAAGTTCTCTTCCGTAACCATTTGCAGTTCTCTTTGTCCTCGTGTGTAACTTTCCCTGCATGGTACTGCTACTGTGTGACTTTCCCTGCACGGTACTGCTACTGTGTGACTTTCCCTGCACGGTACTGCTACTGTGTGACTTTCCCTGCATGGTACTGCTACTGTGTGACTTTCCCTTAACGTCATTCCGGCGTTGCAGTAGACACACACAAACTGAGATTTACCAATTTCATTGACGAGGTCATAATCCATGGGGGCTCAACAACGGAGGCCAGAGACGCTCGGCCCTCCCCCCATCCAAAGGAAAAATTAATAGGCTATATTGTTAAAACGTAAAATTTGTCTATAGCAATCCTACGAATTATTTGTTATAGACAAAAAATATTTATAATATACCGTATGACCAAAGATTACTGCCATAAAAGCGATAGAAAATAACAAAATAATATTTTTATAACCTAAAAATCTTAACCGCCATGAGGTGGTTTTGTAAACTGTCCAGTAACCTCACTAAGTAGCTGCGATGATTGATGCGAGCGAAACGTTCCAAGCGAGCTGACTGATATCTGTATGGGTCAGTATTCAGTAGGTTTTTTTTTTTGCAGAATAACTACAGAAATCAGGGCAAACATCGACTCAACGTATCGATTTTAATCTGTGTATCGATATAATTAAAGGAAACTGTGTTTTCTAAATCAGTCCAACTGTGTATGGACAAACCGACTGTCATTCTCTAAACACTGATACTATTAATAGTTTTTTTTATTTTCAAGTGCTTGGCATTGTGTATTCATTGTCACAGCGTGCCATTATATTAATTATGCTAGCGTTCTATTCTTCGTTGTGTTACATTAAACACAGGTACTTTGTAAAACAATTTCTTCGTATATTTTTTGAATAACAAATAAAATATTTGCTACAAAATATTAATATAAACAAATAAAATATTCATACACAAATTTACTGTAAGCTTGAGAAAACAAAAAGCACTGACTTATGATTCGCCTTATGAATCTGGTTTTGATTTCGTGGATTTACTTTTAATTCAAAAAATCAACAAATAACTGTATATCATCATAACTGTTTTAATACACTGGCCTATAGTAGTAATTATCGTCCAGAAAGACCGGTTTAAGTACATAAACTCAAGTGACGTCACAGTCGGATTCGATTTCATATATGTAGCGAAAAATACAATTTTCTTGTACCAAGTGAAACCCAATTCTGGAGAAACGCGATCTAATACAATTCATAGAAAAACGTTGTTGAAACTTTAATGTATTTTGCTGAAGAAATAAGCAAATTTCAATAAGGAAAATTTGTAATTAGTTTAAATATAAATTTCGATTGCCTCACTCGTCTCTTCGGCTTTCATGATGTCTTGAAACTGATATCCAAGTCAGTATGTTTAGTGATACGATATTATGTAGGCTTCGAGTAAAAAGTGTTTCGAAATCCGCCAGATGTCGTTGTCACTCACTCGGTACAGGATAGTAGCACAATAGGAAGACCGGATACAGACACAGACGTGTAGAAATTGTTTAGAATTGCATACACGTGTTTCGACATGAACAATTATTATTTCAGAACATTATGAAACGTAAATTTTTAGAATGTTTTTGTTTTCAGTGCCGAAAAGAATACTGCCCGAATTGGAGTGGCATCATAAAATCGAATAATTCTTCTATTCTCAATCAAGATAGTTTAGATATCGAATTGTTCTTAATCAGAACAGTATCTTTGATGAAATTAATTTCATTACAGAAATTGTTCATATCGAAATTCTCAGTACTACATGCAACTACAAAGCCACTTTCACATCAAGACATTTTTTAAGCATACCGATTTATATTGCTAATTATTTATAATTTACATCAAAGAACATCTTTTTGCTTGTGCTCGAAAGATCGTGTGTGTGGGAGGGGGGTATTTTAATTTTTTTATATTCTGGTAATGGGAATGCTTCAGTGTGGTTCTGAAGGCAAAATGACCTCTCTAACTTTTTGCCACCTGAAAGGTTAAAAAAAAACACCAGCTATTCTTGGGTACGGGGTGCTCCGTGGTAAGCAATACGTGCCAGAATCATGCACATCATTCTATCAGTCTGTCTACCATTTTCTCTCTCTCTCTCTCTCTCTCTCTCTCTCTCTCTCTCTCTCTCTCTCTCTCTCTCTCTCTCTCTCTCACTCACTCACTCATTCACTCACTCGCTCTTTCCTCTCTGTCACACACACACACACACCTTTTTATCTTATGTTAAACTAAAAATCTATCTCGCTTCATACATGTGTGTGTGTGTGTGTGTGTGTGTGTGTGTGTGTGTGTGTGTGTGAGAGAGAGAGAGAGAGAGAGAGAGAGAGAGAGAGAGAGAGAGAGAGAGTGAGCGCGCGCTTTCGTCATGTGTCCACTAAGAGGTTGGGAGGGGGGGGAGTCGTCTTCTGTAATCTTCCCCAGTATCCACGAGGCAAAAATGCCACGCACTTTATAAGCTACTGAAACCCTTGTTGCCTAGAATTAGTGTAAACATAGTCTAACAGACATGTAAAAATTTGTCACAACAGTTGAAGTCTTCGGTAAGTAAATTTCCTCTGAATTTGAACAAAACTCGTGAGATATCTCCTCAGGCACTGTCGAGAAATTTTAAATATTAATCGAATGTTATGCTTTTGTATCTTTAAAATATTTCCTTTCATACCTTACGTCCCATTTTCAAAGAAGCGCTTTTTTACGTTTAGCGAACTGTAAAGTAAACAATTGTAAGTGCAGACGAACAAAAGATAAGATGTAAGCGTCGCGCCGGAGTCGCCATTTTCCCCTTCACCGCCAAAGTGGCGAGGTTGGCAACTATAGTGTTACATTTAACACGGCAACATGTATTTTCGAATACAAAGAACGGGGAACGAGAACCGCAACCTGTTCGGCGTGTGATCAGAATAAAATAAGTGTGTTATGTAGTGTCAAATAAGGAAGCTAAAGAAAATGACTTGGCGTGAAATGAATGACAGATGCTGCAGTCATTCCTAGAAAACGATCTGTGCAAAACAGAAGACAGCAGTTATGTTTCGAACTGTTACAAGCAAAGTTGCTATTAGTTTCCATTGCAGCCTAAGCAAATAGCTTCTTTAGGCTAATTCGGAATAGAGTAAAAGATTGTATTGCTGGAATATACTGTAACACACCGTTCGCCAAAAAATAAATAAATAAAAAATCTTTTGACAGCACCTTGTAATTATTATGTTGTGAAATTGTTAAAACCTCATTTTTTTAAATACCTCAACAAGTGTGTACTTTCACAGACTTTATCAAGAACTCAAACATAAACTTGAAATTGACAGTGTGACATTTATTACCGTTAAATTTGAATGTTTGACAGATAATATGGTATTATGAAAACAACGTTTTTTCTCTTTTTTTTTTACCTTATATTTAACGTGATTCACTCAAAAACTAACGAACCGGGCACAACAAAATTATTTATACGGCAAAAATTTGCCTAATTATGGCTTATGGCCAAAATAGTGAAACACTTCTCCAGTTATTTATAAAAGGTCATTATGTTTAATTATGTGCCCTGTGGCTTATAACTAACGGAAGTATTAAAAGTGATCTGAAGTACAGATTGTTTAATAATGTAGTTCATTGCTGATAAAATATAGCCTACACAATTATAAAAAGACAAATTTTAAATAAATGTTATACAATTGAAATTTCGTTTAGAACCAGAAAAATTATAACTGTTGGAATTAACTTATTAAGAATGTTGTATTCTTAAGCCTAACGCCGTTGTCACCTTTTTCATTTTAAGTAGAAACTTGGCTACCGCTTTTGAATATAGACAGAATACACCGTGGTAATTGCCGTAATGATTTTGCGCAAAACCACGATTTTAATAAACGTCTATTAATTATTAAGAATGTTGTATTCTTAAGCCTAACGCCGTTGTCACCTTTTTCATTTTAAGTAGAAACTTGGCTACCGCTTTTGAATATAGACAGAATACACCGTGGTAATTGCCGTAATGATTTTGCGCAAAACCACGATTTTAATAAACGTCTATTACGGTCAAATTTGTCTCCAAATTTAACGTGTCGTCTTTCAGATTAATAGAATTACCTCAATTAAAATTCGTGTTCTTGAAAAAGCTTGTGAAAATAAATATTTTTTTAAGGTATTGCTTAAAATCGCTTTCAACCACTAATTTGAAGGTTTTGCATAAAGCATTTTTTGTAGAATTCTGTGTATTTGTGAAAGTACGCCATTGTTTACCATATTAAAATCTTGCAGTAAAATCTATTATGTATAGGCTATACTTTGTGGCTCGGCCCGGCACGTTGGAGCGTTCCAGACTCATAGTTCCAACGCCTGTGCTGCGGCCTGGGATCAGGGTCCCGACTCGGTCCGTCTGCCCACATCTATCGCTGGGGACAATAATATAGCGATCTTGCCTGAACACACACACGCACAACTCCCTCACCCACCGCACGCGGTTACTAGGTGGCTGATCTCTCTCTCTCTCTCTCTCTCTCTCTCTCTCTCTCTCTCTCTCTCTCTCTCTCTCTCTCTCGAGTTGTACACGCTTCAGGCATAATTAAAGGCAGAAAATATTTTGTTTTACGAGTATATCAAATTCTTATTTTACCTTGGGAGTATGCATCACACCTGGACCCATGTCTGAGATAGACTTAACAACATTCCTCACCTACTGACAACACACATAATCGTACAGTATGTAGTGTGTAAATATACGATATATTTGTTGTACTAAGTGTATGTTGTGTTTTGCAGAGTGCCTCCAGGTTACGTGTACCAGTCTCCGTACCTGAGCGCCGCAGCGGCAGCCGCCACTCCGGGAGTCGTCTCGTTGCCTCAGGCCCAGCTGTCCCACGCAGCCTTAGCCGCGGCCGCTGCGTCGCAGTTCTACGAGTACCAGAACGCGGCAGCCGCTGCTGCTGCCGCCGCTGCAGTATCGTCGTACCCCAGCCAAGCGTATACCAACGGTTTTGAAACATACCCTTACACGACCGCTGCAGGTACAACCGGATCCCCGGCGCCACTCCCACCCTTCCCAGCACCCTTCTAGTGTGTCTTGCTTTCTAATTCTTGACTGGATCTTCTCCTTAACTTAAAAAATGTACTGTAAATCAACATTTACTTTTTTTAAATCGTCTGATCTTCAGCATTGTACCAGAACTTCTGAATATACCTTCTTTTCAATTATAAGAATATAATTTCTTAGTTATATCAACCTCCTCTATAGTCTTAAAGTATTAGTTGTCTCTTGTATGTTTTGTATGATTGCTTCTACAACATATTGTTAATCACAGTCGTAGAAATTTATAGACTGCTTTGGGTCTGTGCTAGCAATACATGTTATCCCTTCTATAGTCCTTTCTGCACCTTGTTCGATCACTTTTTATGTTGGCTTTTTCATCTTATGTAATGATTCAAACGTCTTATAGTAAAATAATTTGGGTATCATTTCTTCTTTAAATTTCTAAAAATCCTGGCAGTCAGTTGGAGGTACTTCAGTTAAAAATCTGGCTTTTATAGTGTCCTACATTCATTCCTGATATCATTATGTCTGTAAATCAACATTCACTTGTTTAAATTGTCCAATCCTCAGTACTGTACAAGGTCTTCTGAATATAGCTTAGAGACATAGTCATGTATATCTGTTGTGAAACTTGTAATTAAATAGCTTTGGACTACCGAACACAGATTAATTATATGATATCCTAACATGTTTAGGCAAACTACATTTTATTCTTCTTGTAAACAATAGTGTGTAACTTGTTATCATATTTTCCTTCTTATTTTAATAATGTGCCAGTGATCTCTTTTGCTTTTGGTAGTTCTTAAATGCTCCTTCAATATATTTTTTGTGACTAAAAACAATTCATTGACTTTTTTTGAGGCCCCATGTCTAAAAAAAGAAGACCTGTTTCTATGTTCCACATAAAAATGCATGTTCAGACTCAGTGGCATATCTGTCTTCAATAATGTTTTAATTTTTCAGAATTTCCACCAGCTCATGTACAGTCTTGTGCTACTTTAAGTTATGAAACGAAAGATTTCAATCTAAGTAGCTTTGCTATTTCTTAATTATATTCTACTAACGATTTATTGTTAACAGTTTTCTCTCCTTTCAGAATTCTCTATGAAAAAGTTGTAACTTCCATTAGTAATCATAAATCATATTTCGTTTGTTAATACTGTAATTTCATGATTACATAATGTGGAAAATCATTTTTCCTTCTTATCATTGTTTACATATATTTTTCATTCTCAATCAGCAACTGAAATAGAATTAGTAATTGTCATTTCATGTATGCACTTATTGTTTTGCACAATCTTGACCCAATTTCCTTTACATGTTATCAATAATTTGTTGTGAATGTGCTCATTTCTCTTAGTTTGCTACTTTAAATCTATTATCCTTAATCTAACACCCTCTCCACTATCTAAATGAAGCATTTTGTATCTAACATTTCTATGTGCTAGTAGCAATGAGAACTGCCAACAATCATTTGGCATTTCATTTGTAGGTAAGACACAATAATGTTTGAAGTGCCTTAATGTATCTGTGTTACCATGTTTTGTTTGTTTTAAAATGCTGCTATCAGAAACTTTTAGATAAGAAATTTTTTATCTCACTTTGGGAAGTATTTATTATACACTCTAATAATTTTACAAAGAAAACAAAAACTGTGCCTTGAGGCATACAGTTACAAGTACATCTGGATGATGGATACTTCTTGCAAACATTCAGCAATGTTTAATGTTAATGTTTCAAATATGAGACATTTAATTGTGCCGTGTGCACTATATCAAGTAAAAACATTTCTAAATATATTAGTTTGTTCAATAAAAAATCTTCTCTACTCATGTTTTTTATATAAAATAAACAGTAAAAAGATTTTGATCACTTTCTTTGATGTTTATAAGCATATTTATAAATTGAATATGGTAATACGGGGCAGATCAGTGGGATGTGGGGACTTCTGGAAATGTATTTTCTCCTACTAAACTTAAGTTTTAATTCATTTGTGCTTCCCATGTTTATACAAGTTGTATGATTGATTTTTTTGTAAACAAGTAACATGCCTTTCATAATTTATAGTTCTTTGCCCTAAAATCCCTCCCCCAAAAGATCTGGCTCACCACTGGACTAGTATGGTGTGTGTGTGTGTGTGTGTGTGTGTGTGTGTGTGTGTGTGTGTGTTTCTCATTGTGCCTTAACGAAGTACATCAAGAAGTTAATATTTCTGTTGCAAACAAAAGAACATGGGTCATTTTTTAATGATTTAATATTTAATATGATGGTGATGTTTGCAAATTAATTCTACAAATGTTTCAAGGCACATGCAAAAAAATTATAGTTTCGTCTTTACTGTAACTAACTATAATGTAGTTCCATTTATAAAGTTATTCTAACTTTAAATAATTTTCTTATTTTGAATCTTGTATCAAAATCTTTCAAAATGGAATTTTAATAAATGTGCTATACCAAATTTGTTGGTGCACACCTTTTTTCAGAGAACTATTCAAACAAATATCTTATTAATGTTATATTTAATAATGAAACTAAAGATAGGTATGAAATCTAATTCTTTCCCCTCCCCCCAAAAAAGAAATATTTTAAAGTAATAAAAATTACTAAAAAGAAATATCATCGTGATATTTATTGTTACCAGTTTCCATTTTTTTTTTCGGTTTTTCTTATAATTCTGTTAACTGTTTTATTCTTGGCAAAACTTGTCGGTGTTCCACCATTCTTGAGACTTTCTATTTACCAATTGGGTAAGCTCTGCTAACAGAATAGGACTTGAGAATGTAGAGACGCCAAAAGGCATTGTGCAAAAGAAGACGTCACCAGATTGACAATACAAATTTATAGCATTAAAATAAGGTAACAAATGGGTTTAATTATAACAGTATAATACTTGTGTTACAGGAGCAGCAAGCTATGTTACCCCATACGCATATGCAACACTTCAACAGAGTGCAGGCTTGCCTACAGCTGCAACAGCTGCGAGCGCATTCACTGGCCTTTCTCCATACACGGCAGCCGCACAAGCAACTCTACAAGAAGCTAGACTTCAGTGATGTTCCTTGTACCCTAGTCCTACTGTATTTTTGCCATCCAGTATCCTCAAGACTGGCCTAGTCTGTGCAAGAAAATAAGAAGAAAAGGATCTGTTGATTTTATCTCATTAGAAAAAAACTTTCATCAAGCTTACTTTCATTTGTAAAAAAATCGAAAGTCAGTGAAAAGTGGTTGAAAATATTCTTCTAATGTTATTAGTTAGTGATGACAGTGAACTGTTTAAAGTTAGTAAATTATTTTATAATTTTAGTACGATAAGCAAAAAAAAAAAAAAGAAATGTTAAATTTTGACTGACGCGTAAGTAATAAAAAAAAAAGAAACAGACACTTGTTATTTAATATTTAATTATAATTTAACAGCACTGTTGATAATATTAAATGTTTGTTATTAATATTTAAATTTAATAAAAATATTACTGGTTGTGATCAGTGTGAACAGACAGACAATTCATTTTGAATCAGTTGAATGTGATAAAAGTGATGGATTGTTGTGAAGAGGGGCAACAGATTTTCCTACACAATATTTTATTACAAAAATATTGTGACGTGTTTGTGACTGGAAATTTAAATTTGAAATGTACACTTTTCAACACACACACACACACACACACACACACACACACACACACACACACACACACACACACACACACACACACACACACACACACACACACACACACACACACACACACACACACACACACACACACACACACACACACACAACTACAGGATATTATAAATAAGTACGTTATCGTTAACACCTTGTGTAGTGAATTTAATTAATAAATTGTCTATACATTTTAAAAAGATTATGAGCTTGTATAGTTAATATAAACAGATTCATGGTATGTTTTATTAACATTGTTGTTTTAGTTCTAAGTCACAACTGTATTCTATCTTTGCAGTACAACACCTGTAACATATTTTGCTGTTCAATAACAATTTCACACACAAATTTTCCCAGAGTTAATTGTTATTGAAATTCATTATAGTAAAGAATCATTTTTAAACACATTTATTAATAAATATGTAAAATAAGTAATACAAAATATTTTAATATATTTCAATAAACACATTTGGAACAACCGTTGTAAATGTGAACTGGAACAGCAGGGTTAAGAAACTGCCTACAGTTATTAACCAGAGGAAATAATATCAAATACTAGTTAAGTACTCAAAATCAGTGATATTTAATGAAATCACTAATCAGAATTAATAAAGCTTTTACTTATATGTTTTAGCAGTTTGCAAACTTGGAAACTTTGTAGAATTAGTGTCTACAAAGTTTGTTAAATGACAAGAAGTGTTCATTTAATAAATAAATCATATCTACTAGAATCAGAAACAGAAAATTTGGCATGTTTCAACTTTACACTGTTCATCTCCTTAGTCACTTTTTGTCTATGAATTATACTGAGAGACAGGATTTTATCCGGTCATGTATAAAGTTTTTTCTCTATTCATATATCCAACTATGTGTATTTTTGGGGAGAACAATTACAGTTTTTGTCTTATATTTTTGCTTTATACTTTTGTTGAATTTCTGTAACTGACATGTAACAGAGCACATATATACAGCATTATTATAAAACATATCATAGCCTGTGTATAGTTGAATAAAACTATAGCAGATGATCTGTGTCATATGTTGTAGATCATAAAACAAAACATGTAAATTTGACATGTGCATATATCAATGAATCGAATTATTTATTTAATTATTACACTTGCAGACAGCACCTAACATTTTGCATTATTTATAAAACACTGCATACACAAAAATACCTGCCACACTATTTTTTTGAATTAAAATCATTGTTAATTTTTGAAATTAGTGATGAAGTAAAAAAAAAAAAGATTTGCTATATTATAAAATTAAAGTATAAACATAAAATAAGTCAAAGTATACACGTATACTGTAAATTTATAGTATAGATTTTTTTATGCAATATTTATATGGAGTGTATATTGTATTCATTTTGCATTATAGTTAAAAGGCAAAACAAAACTAAATAATTTTGGTACAAACACAAAATTGTGAACGAATTATTAAAATGCAAGTTAATCTTTTTGACATACATCTAATCATGCATTTAAATTTTCTCATTTTTGAACAAGTAAAAAAACCAAAAAACCCATAATTAGTGCTCTGGTGTTGTACAGTTTATTATATAAAATATTTGTACACACCTTATACATGAATAACTTGTGTCTGAAATATTAATATTATTTATTTTTAGACCATGGATAACTATGCTGCAATAAGAAATCATTGAGCAAGAAGTTGCTTGTTTGAAGTTCTATAACTTCTTTTTTGTCCTACATATCATTATTGTCCCACTTTCTTTTTTGCTCCATTAAAAATGGGAAAGGATTGTGAGGCAGACTGGACATTTTCTTATTAGTATATGTGAAAGGCCTAAGAATGCAGTAAAACGTTTAGTTTAATTTATTCAACTTACCAGAGCTTACTGTTTAAAATATTTATAGATGATCTTTAGTAACATCAAAACATACTATGCAATTCATTGTATACTATACTATACTTCATTAACCATTGTAACATCTAAAACCATATGCCATGTTAAAATTTATTTATGTGAGTAGTTAATTGTGTAATTATGTAAATTGTTATTTTAAATTTTTAATAACAAACTAATTAATATTTTTAAAACATTATAAACAAAAATATAATTATCTTATATCAGGTGACAAAAAAAAAAAAAATAGAAAATCAAGTATTCGGAAATACAAAAAAATTGTAATTTTAGATGACTTTATTTATTATTATTTTAGTTATAAATCATTTTAACATATGAGATCTAGATCATACAGACTGTGCATAGGTAGTCTAAATAGTTCCATGCAAAATCTGACAAATATTATGTTTGCACCATAGAAGATCCAAAATATCTATAAAGCTTCTTTAATAAATGATGCATATCTCTCCCTGAAGAATATGCACAGCCTATGTGATTGTAATAAATATCTTTCTCATCTATTTTCATGTGCCACTGTAACATTTGTAAGTGATGTTAGAAACTATGAAAATATAGTTTGGTATCAGGATTTCTTGCATTTTAAATCTGTACATGTATTAATTTTAAAATCTGTGACATGCGTAAATGGGTGACCATTGTATTAGACATCACTAAGGTGTGATGTGTGTGTGTGTGCGTGCACACACACATGCGCGTGCATGCGCCCACACATTAACGCTCTGGTGTTGATCAGTTTCAGTATGATATATATGTGTGTATGTATAAAATAAAATGGCAAAAATTTAGCAGAAGGTCGCAACTTTTATTTATAATAGTATAGACACTACATATGTAAATTCATTATTTATGTCATAGAAACAAAATAAAACCTTCATGAACTGATATGTGATTTGTCTGTTCAGCCAGTTTTTGAATGATTCGAGAGTGAAACAAAAACTGACTAATTAATAAATTGTGTCAGAAAGTAGGAATACTAAACAATATATCATATCTTGCTTAAAAAAAAAAGAAATTTATACAGTATTAATTTTAACTGTAGTGTCTGCTAAGATATCCCAGGATCATAAAATCGACAGCTGTTATCATTCAACAGTGTGACATCTGTCCTACATAAGTGCTAATGGATGTGGATATAAGCTATAGAAATAAGAGTGACCTTAAAGGCATGAAAAAGGATATGAATACCAGTTGCTGCCATGTGCTAAATCTTAGCCAAAAAATTTGTAGAAAGTACAAAAGTGCCCACCAAAGAAATAAATGAAACCAAAAAAGGCAGAAATATAAAAGTGCTTTTGATGTGAGACTGAATAAAAACTAATAATTTTAATAAGGAACTTAGTAGAATCCTAAAATGCTGTTACCATGCTAAAATTACCGTTTAATAACTTTTTGTTTTATGCTGCCATACCTCTAAAGCTTAATCCTTCTTACAAGTTGTTATAAAAACATGAAACTAATGTCAAAAAATATTTTGTATATTAGTTTTCAAGTGTGACATTAGAAGAAAATAAGATGTTTTAGTGTATAGATTTATATCCAGGAATAGAAATTTCATACATTTGAGCCAACTTTTAAAAATGCAATACTGCCTATAAAAAATGAAAATAATAAACACAGAAATGATGTCAGGTGTGCGTGTGTGTGTGTGTGTGATTATCATAGTATTAATGAAATAGTTCACTTAGTATTTTAAGTAAAGATAAATGAAAATTAGAAATTGTATGATGAAATCATAATGAAAGATGAACTTATGTGATTAAAGAAATTGGATTATAATTCATTAGTACAAGGAAGTGAGTTAACACGAATGGATAATTTAGCCACTATTATTTTGAAAAGCATATTTATTTATATTGCCCAGATGTGGGAGGCCCAATATCTGTTCTTCTTCAGCAGTAAAAATTGATAAATAAATAATATACTAATAACTGTAATTTCTTTTCATTTTAGAATGTTTATGTAATAGTATAGAAAATACAATTTTACATTATGTAAAATGAAAAGAAAGAGCCACATTACTATAACTTGTTTAGTGACGGGTGTTTTTTCTGTTAAAAAAAAAACCATTAAAATTTTGTTATTTTTATAGTATTTATTATACTGCAATTATTATTATATTATTACTATTACTCTTACTGTTTCTATTATTATCATTATGATTATATAAAAATATATTTAATACATTGTTTATAATGGGTTAGGATATTAAAGCGGCCATGTTTACTTAAGTTTCATATCAAAAAATGATTATCTAATAAGGAAATGTAATGTAAGTCATTGACAACTCTGAAACTGTTATTTCAATACTGATATGTAAATACTAACAGAAAAGTTGTAAAAAGTTACAAATGTTTCTCACAGAAATACCCAAAGAAAACAGATTCACAAGGAAATGTGGCCAATGGTATTAAACTGTTAAAAGAAAAATAAATAACACAGTTAGCAATATGTAATTAGTATTTATTCATAAGATGAATATAATGATGTAAATATATTAATCTAGTCGAAATTGTAGAGCAATAGAATGGATTTTAGCCCATGGGGCAAAAGTGTATTATGTTATGTAGTTGAATTAATTTCTGTAGATTTATAAATAATGATTAGTTGTGTTTAGATTATTCCACTTTAGTTAACTCAAGTTTAGGTTTAAATTATTATTATCATCTTATTATTATTAATATTATATTATTTTATTATTATTACTATTACTATTATTATTACTAATATAATATTTTATGTAAGGTTTATTTTAATACAATTGCTCATTGTATAAGATATATCTTTTTTTTAGTTACGTTGATGAGCAAATTGAATTTGCATAGCCTGTTGTGAGTGAGTGAAAGGAAAATATGTGCTAATGACAATTCTGTATGATATTGCTCAACACAGATGTTAGTAGATGAACTAGTGAATAAGTGAAAAAAAAAAATTATTAAACCACGTGTAGTTATGTGCATCATGTATGTATATATAAACAGGAAACAATAAACAGCTGTAAGAAACGATTTTGTAAAAAGTTTGCAAGATCAAAATTATCTTTACATAATTGGTACTTAAGTCAGCAACTTAGGCCGTCCTGAATCTCGCCTTACTTCTGGATGTCTTTACGTACAATGTAATACAGCCTCTGTGCCTTGTATTCTTCAATCTGTCATTACTTTGTGAGAATAAACAAGTAACTAGTTGTATAAATAAATAAATTCTATAACCTGTTCAATTTATTTTACTCCATTTCTTTATCAATCAATGTAATTATCACATTAATGTATTATTAATATTATTCTTATCATTATTATTACAACTATTATTATCAATATTATTATTATTCATACATTGTAGATAATAAATAAATAAAAAATGTTATTTATAACAAAGTAATTCCAGTTACTTATTCCATAACCTAACATATTTTCTCCTCATAAGTGCAGTGACCATTTTGCACTTTTTGAACTCAACTATTCTATAAAATACCTGATTGTAAATTTTCTGTGATTTTCACTGTTAACCTTTTCAGGAACATGTTTGCATATGTTTGTTTCATTGGCTCATGAAGACCAAACTCACATGCATTCATGTTTGATTTTGCACTCAAGGAGCACAGCAGTATTAATTTATACAGCTTAGCAGTTTAATATTTGTGTAGCACTATAATTGGCAGTAAGTTAAATCATGTTTGATCGCTTTTAGTTTGTTATTCTTTATAAAGTCAGTCTTTTTCGTGGCCTCAAACAGAGTAAGGGACATGTAGGTATAATAATATAAAGTAACTGTTTTTCATAATTTTTGTAATGTGTTAATCTTCATATTATATTCATTATGTTGTGTGTGTGTGTGTGTGTGTGTGTGTTTGCGTGTTTGCCATATTTTTAGTATAGGTCAATAAAACTTGCATTGTTCATAAATTAGAGAGAGCGTCCAGCTTATTTCTTATCCCCATACTACATAAATTGTATACCCTCATCATCATTTCACATTAGGGGGGGGGGCTATGGCTCCTGTTACATCCCTATCTCAGCTTACACAGCAACAAGTTGCTGTATCTGTAGTTGTTGTATCTTTGTATTCTAAGCTCCTTACTGCCATAATTCTTTCCACTCCCTGGATCTATTTTAGTCTTGGTCCACCTTATTGTCTTCTACCACTTGGTTTATTGCTAAGCAATTCTTACATATTCTTTCACCCTCTATTCTCATTACATGTGTGTACCACAAAACCTGTTACCTTTCTGTGCCATGAACTATTGTTTCCTTCCTATTTGCTCTTTCTCATATCTCCTCATTTGTTATGTTTTGTAAGCATAAATCTCTGGAAGCACCTTAAAAAGTCCATTTTTACCACTTAAATTATTTTCTAGTTCTTGTTGGTGGTCGCCCATCACTTGAATCTGTAAATAGTAATTAAAATTGACTCCAAAATAGGCTTGTAAGTGTTCACCTTTGTTTCAGCCCAGTATTAGTGGACCAAAGAAGGGAGTTTAACTTGCATATGTGCTTTTACCCAGATTCACCCTCACATCTTCCTCACAGGTTCCATCCAAATAAGTCTTCCCAAATATTTGCATTGGTTTATGATTGAGTTGCTAAGTAATTGAAGATTTGCAGGTTGAGTTCTTAAGGTAAATATTCAGTTTTTTTTAATGTTCAGATTAATCTCCATCTGTAGTACCATTCTACTAACTTTCTCGTCACATCATCATAGAAGAAATATCTTCTTCATCATTAGTTACCACCAACTGGTTACTCACAAATACAAGAAATGCATGAACATTGCTCACGTAACTGAATTTTCATTTGGTTACACTTGCATCTCCACTTCTTTAATACAGTCTCTATATATGTTTTAAATCAAGTTGGAGAGACAGGCAACGTTCTTGTTTCAGCTCCTCGCTCCCTCTAAATAAGTGAAAGATTTCCTTTCTAGAGTGAAAGATAAAGTCTAGAATTTTCTAATGCTTCAAATAGTTTGGTAAGTGGGATGTTGTCAAATGCCTTTTCCAGGCCTATAAATATCATGCGAGTCAGTAAAATACTTTCCATTAGTTTTCCTAATAATGAGATATTCGTATATTGTCCACACACAACTTTCCTGCCCTGAGTCTTCTCTCTGTTCTGCAATATTACTCATTTCTTTCTGAATTCTGGTTTTTAGAATTCTACCATACAACCATTACAGATTACTGAGTTGATTATGCTGATTCCTCTATAATTGTTTGAATCCTATTTTCATCCCTTTTTATAAATAGAGTTAATTACAGAAACACTGAAATCTTGCAGTATTTTTTCTCCATTAATAATTATAAATTAATGCATTATAATATTATAATTAATGCATTAAATAAATCTGCTGACAGTTCCCATAGAATTCTTGCTACACATTTCTTGAACCCAGTAGGAATATCTCCCACTGCAACAGATTTTTTGTTTTACCTTAACTTTTCTACCTCTATCAAGTTCATCAGTTGGACATTTAAATTCTATATCTCTCATCTCATAAACCATTTGTTAATACTCATCCCGGTTCTCCTCTAACAGGTTTCCATAGTGCTCTCTCCACTCATTCATATTAATTTTTGTTACATTAGCTCACTTTGTTCTACCTGTAAAAACTCGCTTTCCAGGCTTCTTTTACCCCCCCCCCCCCCAAGCGTATACCTGGAAACTATGATGTTACATTTCTTGTTTAGATTTGCAATCCCTCTTTTTACTTCTCTAATACTTCTTGGATAGCACTTTCTATCCGCATTACCTTGTGCAGTAATCCATTTCCAACACAACTGTTTCTTTTCATTCACTTTTTGTTCTATATTGCTTGTCCACCATTTTTTATTTATCTTTCAGCACAATTCTGTAGTACTAAGGTTTCTCTTGCAACACATTACTTAAGTTCATTGTACAATGTATTACTAGTATACCCACTGATGTTAGTGATGTTCTTCAGTTTTTTTGCTAGTCTCATTTTATACAAAACTTTTGTAGAATCTTGTTGCAGACTTAACAGATTATACTTATCTGGTTAACTGTCTCGATCACCCACTTGTTTCTTCTTTATTAGCACAACAGCTGGTTCCTCTTAGAGCTCACCAGAATTTTAGTACAGATCATATATTGGTCCTGTCCACATTCCGTACTTCTGTAAACTCTGGCATCTTAACTGTGTATTCTGTTGTTAGATATTGTATTCAGTAATAGAATGCAAGTTTCATGCAGGCTGTACCCAAGTATATTCGTATATTCTTTTGCGAGAAAAGTAGCCACTTTGTATTCTAAAAAAAAAGTACTTCACAAAAATCTGCTAACTTTCAACCACTATCATTTTCCACTTTCTCACTGTATTTGTCTATAACCTATTAGCCTCAACAGGGATTAAACTAGTTTAAAAGATATTATGATTTTAAACAATATTTGATTCAGTGAAAGTGGATAAAACAAATAGTGAAGTTATGGTCTCTAGTTTGTTGGAGACTCCTTTCAAAAAGAACAGAGTGTATAAGCATGAAATGTTAATATCTGAACTTCCTTTTTGAAGGAAAACATCTTACACCGCAGGTCTGGTGTGGGGGGAACCTATGCAAAAGTCGATGTTACGATTTTGTGTATACCAGACAAATTTTAATATCTTTAAAACTATAATGCGTATTTAAATAAGCAATACACCATTAAAAAGAGCAAGGATGAGAGAATGTCATGCAATATTAACCTGAAGCGTGTGACATCACACACCATCACAAGATGGCCACAAAGTTGGAGTGGAAAATCGCCAGTTTGCTGAGCAGAAAAATTAGTATAGCTCGGGAACGCGTATGCGTAGGACATTATTTAAGGTGCTGTTTTATAAAGCTCCATGAGTACTATAAAATAACACACTAATAGTGATAACAGTGAATGAACTTAATAAATAATACAGTGACAAATTGTTGAACTTGGACAAATTTTTCGTAAAATTTAAAAAATGTCAAAATGTCTTCACAACAAGAAGATAAATTCCTATTGTAAATGCTTACAAAGTAAAAGAGGAGAATGAATGAGGAATCCAAAAAGGCTGCTATGACAGCAGCAGAACGAATGTGGCGGATGAGGCAGCATCAAAAAGTCGAGGCGAGCGCCACCTGCACAGACACCACAACGCGTAACGAAAGTTCACAAACAATGAATGTCAACCGTGGGGTAGAACTGATGGAATGCTACAAAATACAAGGAGATAGATGTTTGAGAATGAGGATTTAGCGTTTATAACCCATTGGCATCTGGCAATGGAGCACTTTGAAAAGTCATTCTATGGCAACTTTGGGTTTTTTTGTGGAGTTTGTGACCATATAGCCTATGGTTCCAAAATGATTTAAAACGACCCAATGCAGCTACGTTTGCAATTCTTACAACAAAAATTCACAGATGAAGGCGTTCAACAGTTTATTTTACCAAAGTACACACACTCCAATCGAGCAACACCACCAGGGTAAGACATTTTCTGCCAAAAACATCAGCGGTAGTGACCCTGACACTACCTACCCCTTTTTCTGGCCTTCCCATGGTATGAACCCATGAGCCAGCACTCTAAGGACAACATGGTTTTAGACATAACAGATTATTTTATTTTCCTTATGCAAATAAATGGACCAGAAGACATTTCATCTATAATGTACTATAATGAGATTTAGCTACTGAAGCTACCTCATTGTAATATGGGTGAAATGTCTACGTTGATCATGAAAGGTCTTGTTTCGTGAAACACTGGTTTCCAAGGAAATGCCGTAAACGTGTATTTATAATTACAAAACTAAATATGTTACAGACAGCATTATTGGTTATCAACACTTTTATTATCAACATTGCTAATACCGAGGACCCCAATTCTGAATATGAAAAAGATTATCTCCTACCAGTAATTAATTTAAGACATAGAGACATAAATAATAAGTAACTACAGAAACATACTTGTATTATTTTCACATTGTTTTTCCATGTTGCTATGATTATGTACATCAGGCTGAAGATAAAAGTAAAAATGTTCCTGTGTGCTAACAGTATTAAGTGCCTTGACCCATACAACGAGTTCCTGAGAATAAATTAGATATTATAACAAGTTTGTATATAATATATTAGCATTGCAGCTGTCAGTGTACTACCCCTGTATTACAAGACCCACAGGACTTTGTTGTCACTGGTTTTCTGGATTAACATTTCTCCAATGTACCATCAGTAGTTTTCTTATCATTGTTGCCTTGTAAGTCATTGTGCATCAGTAAGCCGTATTCTTATAGTGTCACTGTGTATGTGTCTCTGGAAGCTCAGTGTTTATAAATTGTATGGTGTGTGCATAAAAATTAATGTTGTTATAATGAATGTGTGCATTAACAATGCCTAGATATTGAGACAAGAGTGCGGTAACTATGAACCTGGATTTCAAAAAAATAAAAAAAGGAAAAGCAGGAAGAGGTATGTACTTTGAGAGGTGTGTCTTAAAAGTTTCCGAAGCCATCTGCTTCTTATTATTCCAGAAGCTAAGTCCCTTGGATTATAATTACAAGGACCACTCAAGTATTACATAAGAAGTCAAAGAGGAGGGTTCAAGTTTTGCTGATGAGGCGATTGGGGGTGGGGTGGGGGGTGCTTATGTAAAACACACAAACATGAAAGTGAAACAAAACGATGCTAGGTAAAGGACAGAATCAATTCATAATATAAAAGCTGTGAAAAATCTAACACAAGGCTTAAAAGGAATCCAGCAGATCCACAAGGCTTAATCAGATCCAACATCACTCATGATGGGACTCAGTGCTGCACGTAAGAGAGAGGAAGGCATAAGCCCCGGGAACCATGCTAGGAGGGCACAAAAATGACAAAACGATGCCTATAGCTGTCCTCTCAAGCCTGATTTACAAACACAGATTTCAAGAAGCATATCCAACTCGACTGCAGTGTTAAGTTTATTTTTAACTGCAGGGGAAAGAAATCTTAGTAAGTTGAAAATTATTATTAACTTAACCCATTAACTGTCTTGCACATAAATTATTAGAAAAAATTAACATTTGAGACTTAACCTGTGATCATAATACATCAGTAAAAGTGTTTCCAGGACAAGGGTTTTTCAAAATGGTGTTCAATTTTTGGGACATTGGCAAGAAGTAAGACCAAAAATGTTAGTTAAGACATGATTTGTATTACTTTCTTTGTTTTCTTATTTAAATACTTTATAGTATAAATTAAAACAATGTATCTTGTTAAACAAGGAAAAGATTGCATAAAGAACAGAATTAACATCTGTCTCAAAAAATTTAGTGTAGTATTAAGCAAAACATTTATCATGAACTGGAACATCACACTGTTTGCATATATTTGTTGTTTTATTCTTGCAAAATGGACATCTTCTTTGTGTAGCAATTGGTTCCACTTCCCAACACTAATGGAAATGATGCAACTGGCACATGAACTTGTTACACATGATGAGGGCAAATTTCTTAGCCTGAGCCTCTGCTGGTGCTAAAAATAGATCTTGTAACTAAAGCATTTTTATAACTCCATATAATTTTTTATATTCAGTGAGGCCAGAGCTCTCAAAAAACACACAAGTATGCCCAGTTCACATAGTTGCTCACTCTGATAAGCTTTTTTCAAGTACAAAACAGAATTGAAGATATTGAGTGCTTGATGAAGATGAGGTAGAGAACATGTGACAAGCTAGCCACAGTTCCAGCCAACCATCAGAAATGTAATAATTGATGAAGAGTTGATCTTGGTCGACAGTTTAGAAGTAGTTACAGACTTTCCTCCAGTATTTCATGTGTACTTTATAAGTAACTTATTACATTTTAATTTGGGAGTGATTCATGTGTTTCTAATATATTGTTTATACTTATTTTAAGAAAATTTATGACTATTAAATTAGGAATTAAAAAGCTTTGAAGTTTTGATGTAACCTGGTATAATCTGTTAGTGATTTAATATCTATATACCTCTACTCAAACTCTACAATGAATTTCAAGTTTTAAACAAATTATTTACCCTGTAATATAATGGAAAAACTTTGGCAAATCTTATGTAATAGCATAAGGATGGATCAGATGAATGCTTATTTTTGCTTACATGAGGCAGGAGATAGTCCAAAATTACAAACATATGCTTATGTAGTACATAAAGCCCCCAAGTTAACTTAGTGAATTTACATTTAATTGCTAGGGATAACTTTTTCTACAACCTGAGAAAGGCAGTGTTATGTAGAATGTGGGGAGGGTTTGTTTAGTTTTAGGGGATGTGGTTATAGGTGTCCCTGTGGCCAGGTCTGTGGCTGATAAGGTTGCTGCACTCTGGAACAGATTGACATGGAACAGAACAACTGGAATCAAAAGCTTTCGGAATGGAAACAAATTTTGTCCACACACAATGTTGAAACTGGCAGTCTGAATACCAGTCTGTAAACAGTAGGGTATAGGATAGTATATAATTTTGCATCATACTGTATACAGTGAATGACAGCAGCAGCAACATTAACATAAAATTTTACCTGTTACTGATACTGAGAGAATTTGCCAAGCGATCAAACCATAATGATTTTAAAGCCACAGATGGTTGTTTATCTCACTGGAAATGTAGGAAGCAAATTCAATTAAAGAAAGCCGATGGGGTAAAGGCTAGCGCAGACATTGAAAATGGTGAAAACTGTAAGACTGATACACTACTCAAAATGCTCTAAAAATTTTCAGTGGATGATATTTAAATGCTGACAAAACTGGTTTGTTTTATTGAACCACATGAGACGGTTCTCTTATTATAAACATACAAAAACTGTCAGCCTCAAAAAGTCAGTAAACTGTGTCACTGTGCTCTGTTGTATGAATATGACCAGTAGTGACAAATACAAGTTACTCATAATAGGCAAGTTGGCAAAACTTCAATGTTTCAAATGGCTCAGAATTAACTGTTATCTGGTTCTTATTTAGTAAAAATGCTTGGACGACAAGCACAATTTTTCAGGAGAAGCTTGTAAATTGATGTGCAGAGTTACACAAAAAAGTCAAGAAAAACTCGTCTAATTATTTCAACCAATACAGTTTGCAGCAGACAGCTGACAAAAAGTAAGTAACAACAATTCAAAATTGCTTTGTCCATTGAGGTTTTTCTGTCAGTCAAGCAGAGGCAACTGTAACTATAATTTTATATATTAACAATAATATTTTTATTGTATTCACCTTGTAATTCAGAACACACATCCGGTATACACACGTGGCATTGTTGCCACACTACCTTTTCTTACTAAGGGCCAGGATACGTTATTAAGCGAGCACAGAAACAGTTTGGGCGTTCGAAATAATAAGTCTAACAACATTTAGGTGAAATAAAACTTGTGGTTTAATGTTTCTGAATTTCAATCATTAAAATTTTACAAAACAACAACATGGAGTCGTGATCACAAAACAAAATGGCGGCTATGTACGTCCGCTATATTACAACTACGTCAATTTCAATTATTCATTTATTTATCTCCTGTATTTAATTTATAAACAAGAGCATCTCTACTAACTGCAGTTATCATTGATTTATTTTACGTTTCTGTTTATATTATTACATAAACCAATGCCTCATGGTTTTGCTTTGAGAGGCCGTCAGTCATTCGCACGCATACATTCTCTCTCCCCATACATTAATTTATTTGTACATTGTGATTTAGAAATTATTTGAGCTCAGATAATAAAATTGATATGGTTGTGAATATGCACTGAATGTAGGTTGAAGACTGGGGCGGATATTAGGTTGTAAATTCGTCAGGTGGAAGGGATTAATAGTCATCAACCCATTGTCCACAGCTGATGACGGCATGGTTTTACATCACCGTTGTTACGTTTGTCGTATTATTTATGACGTTTTCGTATGGTTTGATTCTTGCTTTGTGTGAATATGTGTCGTATGTCACGTAGGCCAGTGACCTTGAAGTTGAGTCGCTCTGCCAAACTGCGTTGAATATTGTATATATTGGGAAATTTTAACCTCACCACTTTTAATACATTAAATCACAATAAATTAATTTTGCCTGTACCGACAAATTCCTATACGGACTTATGTACCGTTACAAAACCCCCTCACTGAGAGGTTTTATGTCGAAACATAAAAACTCTCATTGACTCATTCACACTTTCTAAAGGGATCAGCCCGGATATGTAGCCACAACCCCCTGTAGTGTTTATATAAAAAGAATATCAATAACTTACCCTTGGTCCAGTGATGATACAGTACCTGCCTGACCTTACTGGACTTCTCTTGCGAGATCCCAACACCGCAAGGCCATCCAGGCACTTGACGTTCCTGCTCTGACGCGCTGGCCAGCTCAGGACAGCCGTCACAGCATCACTAAACTCTGAAACATCGAATACAAAATTTAAATAGTGGCCTTGTATAATCCCATATCCACAACTGATATGTCTCCCCTTAGCTGCATTGGTTTATGTTAAGAGGCATTGGTTTTCTTAATTCCTAAGTTTTCAAAAGCAACAAACAAGACTTTATGACAGAATGTCTCTCTCTCCTTTTTCCATTCCTACATTTACCAACTTTCTGACTCCAGTCAATACTACTTCATTCTTTTCACCACAAGAAAAATATACTCTTATACTAAGATAATAACACGTAAAATAACTCCTTAAGTTTTCAAAAAGCAACAACAACTTATCTATATCTCTATCATATAGAATTCAAAGCACAACTTTATTATGGCAAACAATCCAACTAGTTAAACTTCATTGATCAGTTTTCCCGATTTTAATACTGTACTTCTTTAACCAGAATCATAATTATCTTTTATGTTCAACACCATTATCAATATCATATACTTAATACTTAATATTGGTTTACCGTTGCTGCCCCTGTAGCAACCTCCTCGCCACACACTCTATGACCCCCCTGGACTGTGGCGTCCAGTTGCTTCCACATGGACTGAATTTGTAGAGGAATTTTGGCATCTCCTTGTCCTTGCTTCGGCTTACATTTTATAAATTGCCAGATATCATAATATCTGAAAGTTACATAATTATTCCCTTAAAACGGGTCTATCACCTGTTTTGCTGTTCCTACTCGAACAAGGTGCCAGCCGCTGTTCCATAGTTCTGGGGATTTCCCCTAAGTGGCCCCCTGTTAATTTCAACTTTCACCAATTTTCAGGACAACCAACCATGGTCAGTGTTACAATTGCTGCCCACAGCTGGCTGTCGTCCAAAACCACGATTAGTGCTGGTAAGACAGTAATCACCCGAAAAGGCGGGGAAATCATCTTCATTAGCATGTTTACACTCTAACATCAATTATACACTGTACGGTTAAGAATCATATATAATATAAAATTATATCATAGTTGTACAGTGTATGTACGCCGATTTCGGCCTCCGATGATGGCAATGTATTTGTGCATTACACATCAACCCATAACGCTATCTACAGTGGCACATGCCACCACCGCAATAGCCTACCTATATCTAAACTTATGTCTTTCTACTTTTGCAGTCTCTACATTCCACAATTGCTTTACACTCCTAATAACACCAAACAACCCCCAAAATCACCCTTTAATCTTGTATAATAACAAGTTCTTTTATTTTCATCAAAAACTTTCACATAGACACTTTTGCAATTTCAAGCTTTCACTTTTCACTAACATTTTCTTTATGACAAAATAATAAGTACAACAATTACGACAATCTTACAAGTTTACGTTAAAATAAAATACATTTCTGTTGTTTTCTGAGGGAAAACAATTCCTTGAAAAGTTAAGTATTTAAGTTACACAATTTTGGTCGTTTCATTTCACAATTTCTAAAAAAAACTACGGTAGTCAGTGGAAAAAATACTACCACCACCAAAAATTTCTCTTTCTCCCCTGCTTATTTTTCTGGAGCACTGCACTCAATTTTGCTGTGGTGTGGGCTTAGTTTTTCTGAAACATGCGATAAAAATTACATAGTCCTAGGAAACTTTGTAGTTGTTTGATATTCTTCGGTTCAGGGAAGCGCCATCCTCGAAGAGAAGGTAAATTTGTAATATACTCTGATGCTAGTGACTACGCCGTAGGGAGTGTACTCTATCAACAAGATGCTACAGGAGAACGTCGAGTCATTGCCTACGCCAGCAGAATCTTCAAAGGAGCGGAGAAACACTACTCCACATCAGAGAAAGAAATACTTGCAATAGTATATGCACTGAAACAATTCAGGTATTATGTGTTTGGTACTCATTTTGAAATACACACCGATCACCAAGCATTGTCTTTTCTATTAAAATGCAAGGTAACGAATGCACGATTGTTAAGATAGATTTTAGACATTGGAGAGTAATCGTTCACCATTAAATACTGCAAAGGTAAGGACAATGTTATAGCGGATACACTAAGCCGTTACATCACAGAAGAAAGTGAAGAAGTGTATGAGAAAACCAATACCGAAGTTCAGTTATTATCAATCAAATATAAAGTTGATAATGAAACGAAACAAATGCTAAAAGATTTAGCACAATAACAAAACTTGGATGTTACCTTAAGAGAAATGAAAGAGCAAGAGCAGCTACCAGATCACTACAAGGTACATAATGGAGTTCTTTTTAAATTAATAAAACAAGATTGGAAGATAGTATTAACAAACGAAATGTTGCATAAATTGATCCGACCAGCACATGAAAGCTTAGCACATGCTGCAGCTTTGAAATGCTATTTGAGTCTGCGAGAAGATTTCACAATTAATAATATGTTTAGAAAAATCAAGAATGAGGTAAAGAGATGTTACGAGTGTCAAACAGTTAAAGGACCAAAACTACACACGTTTGTGGAGATGCAAAGTATACACAAAGAAAACAAGAGGGAGCTAATTGCAGTAGACTTTTTGGGACCGCTTCCGCGATCAAGTCGGGGAGTGAAGCACATATTGGTATGTATCGATGTGTTTTCCAAAGCAGTTCGACTGTATCCAATTATGTGAACCACAACTAAGGTTGTTCTTAAGATACTGTTGCAGAAGTATATCCCAACATATGGAAAGATGAAGAAGATACTCAGTGAACAGGGTGTACAATTCCAAAGTGAAATGTGGGAGAAAACTTTGAAAGAAAATGGAATACAACCTGTACTTACATCCATTCAACATCCTCAAGGAAATCTTGCAGAAAGAGTAAACAAAGAATTAGGTAAATATTTAAGAATATACTGCCATAACCAACATAATAAATGGACAGAATATTTACCATTCTTTGAAAAAGTGATAAATGAAAATTATAGTGAAGCAACCAGCTATACTCCAATAGACTTGGAAGAAGATAGAATGCCAACCAGATTCTGGAAGAATTACATTAATAAGCCTACAAATTTTAATGTTCCTGTACCATTAAGTGAGAAAGTTGAGTATGCGAAACAACGAATAAATGCAAGAGGTAACAAACGAATAGAAAGATTTAATCTAACTCACAAACTACAACAATTTAATGTAGGAGAGATTGTACTACTCAAAGCAAATCCTGTTGGGAAAAGAAGCGAGAATACGGCGAAGAAATTCTTCAGACTTTATAATGGACCGTATACGTTAAGACAGCGAGTAGGACGACACACTTTCATCGTGTATGATGAGGTAAAGAAGAAAGATATTGGTAAATTCCACGCAACGTCATTTAGAAAGTTCTACACATAAAAGTAATGAGGTCAATGAAACAAGTCAGATCAGCTGTTGTTGAAGCCACCCTACAAGGTCACGAGCAGTGAGCACATGAAGAGGGGAGGGAAGACGTATTATGTACACTTCAATTAAGGGTGAAATGACGAATACTATTCTTTATTATTTGTTATATTTTTTTTACAAACAATTGTAAAAATAAAAAAAATTTAATAAATAAATTTATTAAATTTTTTTTTACCAAGCAGAGGAATAATGCGACAGTACAGATAAGTGCTGTACTGAGCATTGAATATAAAAATTTAAATATACATAATAATTTGTAAAATAATTAATAATGTACTAGAAGTAAGCATGTCAGGGATTGCAGGCTTGGCTCAGACAAAAATATGGACAGGTGTTTCGACCTGAATCGACTTGTCCACACACACACAGCTGTAACTGAGAGTGTGTACAATAGTATTTTGAATTTGTATGTGACGCAGGTCTATGCAGGCGCGTTTGCCACCCCAGTATGAATAATTATGTAATTACTGTTTTTCCGTAATTATTCATGAACTATAAATAAGGAATAAAATCCAAAGACACAATAAAATGTAATAAAATTAACTGCATACTGTGTATGAAAACCACGTGAAAGGGACACACCGTACGAGTGTAGTGCGTAATAAACTAATACAGATCGCAAGGGTTAAGTTACAATGTCCAAAAGTACAGTGAACATGTGTAGTGAAAATAGTTATAAGAGAATGTAGTGTAGTGTGGGTATAAGAGAATACTCACAGGACTCTGCAATTCGCAGAAATATAAGAAACAGCGAAATTGACGAGGAGTAGGGGAACAAAGCCCAGAGACAATTTCAGACATGTCGATTTCGTACAACTGCAGGTGTTGACCAAGGCGTGAGTATAAATAGGACACACACGCTACAGTTGTATCTCTTGTGATCACCCACAGTTGCGGCGGGAGCTTCTGTCTGTCCGCACGGAGTATTTATTTTTTTGTAAATAGTTTCATTCTTCCAGTTACATACAACTATGTAACTAAGTTGTAAATACAATCACTTTTAAATAGTAACAGAATTACACGAGAAGAAAATCCATATAAGATGATCAACTGACGTCCGAAACAGCACGAGAAGAAGTAACATGAAATTCCGGAGAGCGAGAGAGCTGACGACTTACTTCCAGAGAGCGAGACGACGCTGGAGTCTAGAGGCGACTACGCTGGACAAGAGGAATGGTACTGGATTCTGGAACGGCTGCGCTGGACAAGAGGATCATTACTGAAGTCTGGAAGCGACGCTGGACAAGAGAAGCAACGCTAGACAAGAGGAATTGATACTGGAGTTCGAGACGAGGAAGATTACAGATGGATCGATTGCGACTGAGTATGATTGACAACAATAAGGTGATAAACAACTTATTTATCTCTTAGTTGAACAATTAACTCAAAGACAATTAAAGACATTCTTGTTTTACTTTGAAGTTAAGAGCCAATGTTTCTTGTAAATATAGAGTTAAAATGGTAGATATTATTGAAGTAAGATTAATGTAAACAAGAGTTCAAATTAGTATTGAAATGAAAAGAATGCAAAGCATTTAAGTAAAAATTAGAGTTTTATAAATCAGTACTGAAAAAGAAAGATAAATTCAGTAGCTATTAATATTTTGAATTTCGTTACAATATCTAAAAAGATATTTAAGCATTGATATTTAGAAGCACACTAATTGACTGAGTAGTCAGGAAATGATATTTTTAATAAAGTAATTATTAGAATTGAATATTTAGTCAGTAAGGATGTATACAGCATAAGCCTTACGGCATAGTAACAAAGCAATAATGAATGTTTTTAAGTCGAATCAAGTGCCTTGCGCACAATTTTATTATTACTAGATAAATTTGAAATACCGTTACAAGTTACATAGAGTTATTATTACAGATACACCTGATATCCTCTTTAAAATGTGTCACATTAGTTGTTGCAGATAAGTTATCACTACAAAGTGTGGGTCATCCCAATTTACCATTACATAAAAATTTAGCAAAACTAATCTGACGCAGATAAATTGGCGCCCAACGTGGGGCTACGCAAATCAAATTTCATTAAATTTACATAAAATAAATACTACATTCAGGACAAATTTTCGCTCTGAACGTGGGTAAAAATGCCTACATTTAAAAAAATATATATAATGTATGCTCTATTGTAAAGTGTGCTTTAAAAACTAAAATTGTAAATGCCCATATAGCATGTGTAGCTCAATGTTTATATGTGTTCATTTTGTTGTGTAATAACACAGCTGGCGCCCACAAATAATATTGTTTGTCTATGTAACAGGTGTAACTGTAATGAGTATTAATAATAACTATTAATAAAAATAAAGAAAGAAATAAATAAGTAGGGAACGGGTATCAATAATAATTGTTAAAGAATAACTACTAAATATTTCAGTAATAAATAATTCAACATGGCAAACCATGAAGTCTGGATATGGAAGCACTTTAAACGATGATGCGTGCCTGGGTAGATGAATTAAGCACAAAACAGACAGAAAATTTAAATGCTAAACTTAAGAAACAAACAGAAAGTTTAAAAAGTAAATTAGAAGAACAAATTGAAAATTTTAGACAAGACACTATAAAATGATGGAGATTTAGAAGAGTTAAAAATCAATAATTTACAGTTGAAACACGACAACATAGAATTAAAGCAAAGTATAATCGACTGTAATATACAATTAACAGAAAAGATTGTTGATACAAACTCACGTATTGACGCTCTTGAAAATAA
Organism: Magicicada septendecula; assembly: GCA_034769895.1. Taxonomy (NCBI): domain Eukaryota; kingdom Metazoa; phylum Arthropoda; class Insecta; order Hemiptera; family Cicadidae; genus Magicicada; species Magicicada septendecula. Next base: position 283,077,955 of record CM068372.1, on the reverse strand, counting down.
TTTCAAACAAGCTTTACATGAACAAGTAGTAAGGATTGAAAATAAGCAAAAATAATTACATCTTGAGTGGAGAAGAGATATGAAGGAGGTACAGAAACAAATAGATGTAAGTGTAAATGATAAATTAATTACTATTACGCAAGAACAGGATGAGAAGATTCAAACTGTTAATGATAGGTTGCTAGTATGATTTTACTAGTAAAATTAGAGATATCGAAGCGCGTACAGTAGTTATTGAGCACAATGTTGAAGAGACTGCAAAAGACCGTTTTGGGGAAGTATCACATATGAAGGAAGAAATCCAAGGTGAAATGCAGCAGCTTCGAGAAGAACTTCATAGACGGCCCATGCAGACAATAATGTTCACCGCACCAAATGAAGACAGAAGTAAAATAACCTTTGCTAGAAATAAAGGGGAAAACAGCATATATTGACAAATATTTTGGCAAATATTGAGAAGGAGATGGAGAAGATTGACTTCGTCACTCGGCATTTTAGAGACGCTGCAAAAGAATGGTATGCTATTATACGAGACAACACAAATACGTATCAACAGTTTCGTGATGCATTTGAAAACCGATATTGGAATATACATGTCCAAAGGCAAGTGCGAGATCAAATCAAATATGGTAGGTACAGTATGTATAATCGTCAGAGTATGGAACAATATACCATATCGCAAATTGAAAGAGTTAAACATCTTAAGCCTAAGTTCTCTGAATACGAACCTTAACCTAAACAAATGTGAATTCATAAAATCCTCTATTCGATTCCTAGGTCATATTATTTCATCCACTGGTATTCAACCTGATCCTATAAAAATATCCAGCATAACCAATTTCCCAATGCCCAAAAATATAAAAGGATTGAGAGCATTCTTAGGATTGACAGGGTACTACAGAAGGTTTTCGCCACTGTACGCTGAGAAAACTCAACCTTTACTCGAACTTACAAGGAAAGGAAAGAAATGGATGTGGGAGAAGCAACACCAGGATGCCTTCGACCAAGTAAAAATGTTATTTGTAGAGAATATTATGCTACACCATCCTCGAAGAGAAGGTAAATTTGTAATATACTCTGATGCTAGTGACTACGCCGTAGGGAGTGTACTCTATCAACAAGATGCTACAGGAGAACGTCGAGTCATTGCCTACGCCAGCAGAATCTTCAAAGGAGCAGAGAAACACTACTCCACATCAGAGAAAGAAATACTTGCAATAGTATATGCACTGAAACAATTCAGGTATTATGTGTATGGTACTCATTTTGAAATACACACCGATCACCAAGCATTGTCTTTTCTATTAAAATGCAAGGTAACGAATGCACGATTGTTAAGATAGATTTTAGCCATTGGAGAGTAATCGTTCACCATTAAATACTGCAAAGGTAAGGACAATGTTATAGCGGATACACTAAGCCGTTACATCACAGAAGAAAGTGAAGATGTGTATGAGAAAACCAATACCGAAGTTCAGTTATTATCAATCAAATATAAAGTTGATAATGAAACGAAACAAATGCTAAAAGATTTAGCACAATAATAAAACTTGGATGTTACCTTAAGAGAAATGAAAGAGCAAGAGCAGCTACCAGATCACTACAAGGTACATAATGGAGTTCTTTTTAAATTAATAAAACAAGATTGGAAGATAGTATTAACAAACGAAATGTTGCATAAATTGATCCGACCAGCACATGAAAGCTTAGCACATGCTGCAGCTTTGAAATGCTATTTGAGTCTGCGAGAAGATTTCACAATTAATAATATGTTTAGAAAAATCAAGAATGAGGTAAAGAGATGTTACGAGTGTCAAACAGTTAAAGGACCAAAACTACACACGTTTGTGGAGATGCAAAGTATACACAAAGAAAACAAGAGGGAGCTAATTGCAGTAGACTTTTTGGGACAGCTTCCGCGATCAAGTCGGGGAGTGAAGCACATATTGGTATGTATCGATGTGTTTTCCAAAGCAGTTCGACTGTATCCAATTATGTGAACCACAACTAAGGTTGTTCTTAAGATACTGTTGCAGAAGTATATCCCAACGTATGGAAAGATGAAGAAGATACTCAGTGAACAGGGTGTACAATTCCAAAGTGAAATGTGGGAGAAAACTTTGAAAGAAAATGGAATACAACCTGTACTTACATCCATTCAACATCCTCAAGGAAATCTTGCAGAAAGAGTAAACAAAGAATTAGGTAAATATTTAAGAATATACTGCCATAACCAACATAATGAATGGACAGAATATTTACCATTCTTTGAAAAAGTGATAAATAAAAATTATAGTGAAGCAACCAGCTATACTCCAATAGACTTGGAAGAAGATAGAATGCCAACCAGATTCTGGAAGAATTACATTAATAAGCCTACAAATTTTAATGTTCCTGTACCATTAAGTGAGAAAGTTGAGTATGCGAAACAACGAATAAATGCAAGAGGTAACAAACAAATAGAAAGATTTAATCTAACTCACAAACTACAACAATTTAATGTAGGAGAGATTGTACTACTCAAAGCAAATCCTGTTGGGAAAAGAAGCGAGAATACGGCGAAGAAATTCTTCAGACTTTATAATGCACCATATACGTTAAGACAGTGAGTAGGACGACACGCTTTCATCGTGTATGATGAGGTAAAGAAGAAAGAAATTGGTAAATTCCACGTCACGTCATTTAGAAAGTTCTACACATAAAAGTAATGAGGTCAATGAAACAAGTCAGATCAGTTGTTGTTGAAGCCACCCTACAAGGTCACGAACTGAGAGCGCGTGAAGAGGGGAGGGAAGACGTATTATGTACACTCCAATTAAGGGTGAAATGACGAATACTTATCTTTATTATTTGTTATATTTTTTTTACAAACAATTGTAAAAATAAAAAAATTTAATAAATAAATTTATTAAATTTTTTTTTACCAAGCAGAGGAATAATGCGACAGTACAGATAAGTGCTGTACTGAGCATTGAATATAAAAATTTAAATATACATAATAATTTGTAAAATAATTAATAATGTATTAGAAGTAAGCATGTCAGGGATTGCAAGCTTGGCTTAGACAAAAATATGGACAGGTGTTTCGACCTGAATCGACTTGTCCACACACACACAGATGTAACTGAGAGTGTGTACAATAGTATTTTGAATGTGTGTGTGATGCAGGTCTATGCAGGCGAGTTTGCCACCCCATTATGTAATTACTGTTTTTCTGTAATTATTCATAAACTATAAATAAGGAGTAAAATCCAAAGACACAATAAAATGTAATAAAATTAACTACATACTGTGTACGAAAACCACATGAAAGGGACACACCGTACGAGTGTAGTGCGAAATAAACTGCTACAGTTCGCAAGGGTTAAGTTACAATGTCCAAAAATACAGTGAACATGTGTAGAGAAAATAATTATAAGATGGGTATAAGAGAATACTCACAGGACTCTGCAATTCGCAGAAATATAAGAAACAGCGAAATTGACGAGGCGTGGGAGAACAAAGCCCAGAGACAATTTCAGACATGTCGATTTCGTACAACTGCAGGTGTTGACCAAGGCGTGAGTATAAATAGGACACACATGCTACAGTGTTATATCTTGTGATCACCCACAGTTGCGGCGGGAGCTTCTGTCCGTCCGCACGGCGCATTTATTTTTTTGTAAATAGTTTCATTCTTCCAGTTACATACAACTATGTAACTAAGTTGTAAATACAATCACTTTTAAATAGTAATAGAATTACACGAGAAGAAAATCCATATAAGATGATCAACTGACGTCCGAAACAGCACGAGAAGAAGTAATATGAAATTCCGGAGAGCGAGAGAGCTGACGACTTAGTTCCAGAGAGCGAGTCGACGCTGGAGTCTAGAGGCGACTACACTGGACAAGAGGAATGGTACTGGAGTCTGGAACGGCTGCGCTGGACAAGAGGAACTTTACTGAAGTCTGGAAGCGATGCTGGACAAGAGGAATTGATGCTGGAGTTTGAGACGAGGATGATTACAGATGGATCAATTGCGATTGAGTATGATTGACAACAATAAGGTTATAAACAACTTATTTATCTCTTTGTCAAACAATTAACTCAAAGACAATTAAAGACATTCTTGTTTTACTTTGAAGTTAAGAGCCAATGTTTCTTGTAAATATAGAGTTAAAATGGTAGATATTATTGAAGTAAGATTAATGTAAACAAGAGTTCAAATTAGTATTGAAATGAAAAGAATGCAAAGCATTTAAGTAAAAATTAGAGTTTTATAAATCAGTACTGAAAAAGAAAGATAAATTCAGTAGCTATTAATATTTTGAATTTCATTACAATATCTAAAAAGATATTTAAGCATTGATATTTAGAAGCACACTAATTGACTGAGTAGTCAGGAAATGATATTTTTAATAAAGTAATTATTAGAATTGAATATTTAGTCAGTAAGGATGTATACAGCATAAGCCTTACGGCATAGTAACAAAGCAATAATGAATGTTTTTAAGTCGAATCAAGTGCCTTGCGCACAATTTTATTATTACTAGATAAATTTGAAATACCGTTACAAGTTACATAGAGTTATTATTACAGATACACCTGATATCCTCTTTAAAATGTGTCACATTAGTTGTTGCAGATAAGTTATCACTACAAAGTGTGGGTCATCCCAATTTACCATTACATAAACATTTAGCAAAACTAATCTGACGCAGATAAATTGGCGCCCAACGTGGGGCTACGCAAATCAAATTTCATTAAATTTACGTAAAATAAATACTACATTCAGGACAAATTTTCGCTCTGAACGTGGGTCGAAATGCCTACATTTAAAAAAATATATATAATGTATGCTCTATTGTAAAGTGTGCTTTAAAAACTAAAATTGTAAATGCCCATATAGCATGTGTAGCTCAATGTTTATATGTGTTCATTTTGTTGTGTAATAACACAGCTGGCGCCCACAAATAATATTGTTTGTCTATGTAACAGGTTTAACTGTAATGAGTATTAATAATAACGATTAATAAAAATAAAGAAATAAATAAATAAGTAGGGAACGGTTATCAATAATAATTGTTAAAGAATAACTACTAAATATTTAAATAATAAATAATTCAACATGGCAACACCATGAAGTCTGGATATGGAAGCACTTCAAACGATGATGCATGCCTGGGTAGATGAATTAAGCACAAAACAGACAGAAAATTTAAATGCTAAACTTGAGAAACAAACAGAAAGTTTAAAAAATAAATTAGAAGAACAAATTGAAATTTTTAGACATGACACTATAAAATGACGGAGATTTAGAAGAGTTAAAAATCAATAATTTACAGTTGAAACACGACAACATAGAATTAAAGCAAAGTATAATCGACTGTAATATACAATTAACAGAAAAGATTGTTGATACAAACTCACGTATTGACGCTCTTGAAAATAATTGTAAACAAGCTTTACATGAACAAGTAGTAAGGATTGAAAATAAGCAAAAATAATACATCTTGAGTGGAGAAGAGATATGAAGGAGGTACAGAAACAAATAGATGTAAGTGTAAATGATAAATTAATTACTATTACGCAAGAACAGGATGAGAAGATTCAAACTGTTAATGATACGTTGCTAGTATGATTTTACTAGTAAAATTAGAGATATCGAAGCGCGTACAGTAGTTATTGAGCACAATGTTGAAGAGACTGCAAAAGACCGTTCTGGGGAAGTATCACATATGAAGGAAGAAATCCAAGGTAAAATGCACCAGCTTCGAGAAGAACTTCATAGACGGCCCATGCAGACAATAATGTTCACCGCACCAAACGAAGACAGAAGTAAAATAACCTTTGCTGGAAATAAAGGGGAAAACAGCATGGAATTTTGGCAAATATTGGGAAGGAGATGGAGAAGATAGGCAGTGCTAGTAACGATGACGAGAATATTGACTTCGTCACTCGGCATTTTAGAGACGCTGCAAAAGAATGGTATGCTATTATACGAGACAACACAAATACGTATCAACAGTTTCGTGATGCATTTGAAAACCGATATTGGAATATACATGTCCAAAGGCAAGTGCGAGATCAAATCAAATATGGTAGGTACAGTATGTATATTCGTCAGAGTATGGAACAATATACCATATCGCAAATTGAAAGAGTTAAACATCTTAAGCCTAAGTTTTCTGAATATGAAATAATCTCCAAGTTGTCTTACCATTTTAATAGTGATATCCAACTAGCTGTGTATACCCAAGGTATTAAAACAATTGAATAATTTTTAGTGTTAATTACACAAGCGGAAAATATGTCGCACAATTAGCATATGAAAAACAACGCATTATCGCCACAAGCGAATTATAATTACGATAATTATAACCATAATTATAAGCCACAAGCACAACACGCATGACACTTAACTCCACTAAATAAAACAGTTGGAGGGGGTCAGTCACCGGTGTGTAAAACTAACGAATGTCACACGGAGAAGGAGAAACACAAACAGAAATATTTCTCCAAGCCAGACAGCAAAGCAGTTAGTGCACTGAAGGGGAGCAGTAAAAACTCAAAGAATGTATTGGCGGAAGTGCAGAGTAGTACGTCTAGTTCAACACAATGACCGTTGGAGGGTAAGGAACAATGCTACACTCTAAACAATATATACCCGAACGACATCCGTGATGAATTGTTGACTACTGATCAAAATATAAAACAAACCGACAGCAACATACAATGTCCAGTTATAAAAATGCAAATTAATAATTGCAATATAGAAATGTTAATTGACACTGGAAGCCAACTGTCAGTTTTGAGTGCTGAATGGGTTAAGAAAAATAAAAAATATTTTTAAAATACAGCCATAATACCAATTAATAACATGAATATTACAACTGCCACAAAGAAAAAAGAAAGGGTAAAGCAACAAGCCTATGTGACTTTAGCACATAAAAATTTAGAAGTCACATACCCAATAATAATTCTAAATAAATTAATATATGACGGTATAATAGGAATTGATTTGTTGAAACTACTAAATCCTAAAATTGATATAAGTAGTAGTAAGATTGTGTGTAATTATATGTATATTCAACATGAATAAGATTTAAATAGGACTGAAGAGGAGTGTGAGGTAGGTAAAATGCCTATTAGTATATCTAAACCACTATTACGTTGTGATCCAACTCACCCTGTGCATACAGCAGATGAAGGGATTACAATACAGAAAGAAAAACAACTGCATGAAGTATTTGAAGAATTCTGTGAAATATTCAGTGAAGTACCGATGCAGACGACAGTATATGAACACTCTATAATTGTATCAGACTCTACGAAATTCGTCAGGAGGACCTATCCTATCCCAATGAAGTACGAGGTACAAGTGGAACTGGAAATACGACGCATGATAGAAAATGGAGTCATCGAGCGATCGAACAGCAACTTTCTGAATCCTCTAGTGGTTGTGAAGAAGAAGAGCGGGGATATCCGTCTGTGCCTTGACATGAGGGAGCTGAACGATATTGTATTGAAAGAGTATGACTGTGCGCCTACTGCGGACGAGTTATTTGCTAAGTGTGAAGGAGCTAGATATTTTACCAAGTTGGATTTACGCTCAAGCTTCTGGCAAATTCCAATTCATGAAGAAGACAGAAAATACACAGCCTTCCTGTATAAAAGTAAATGCTACCAACATAGGGTAGTACCCTTCGGAGTAAGCACGAGTTTGGCAGCAATCGTAAAATGTCTAGAAAAAGCATTAGGACCTGAAGTGGAACCTTTCACCATAATCTTTGTAGATGACGTCCTTGTAATATCTAGAACACTAGAAGAGCACCTAGAAGATCTTAGTACCATATTCCACAAGTTTAGACGAGCCAACATATCCCTTAACCTAAACAAATGTGAATTCATAAAATCTTCTATTCAATTCCTAGGTCATATTATTTCATCCACTGGTATTCAACCTGATCCTATAAAAATATCCAGCATAACCAATTTCCCAATACCCAAAAATATAAAAGGATTGAGAGCATTCTTAGGATTGACAGGGTACTACAGAAGGTTTTCGCCACTGTACGCTGAGAAAACTCAACCGTTACTTGAACTTACAAGGAAAGGAAAGAAATGGATGTGGGAGAAGCAACACCAGGATGCCTTCGACCAAGTAAAAATGTTATTTGTAGAGAATATTATGCTACACCATCCTCGAAGAGAAGGTAAATTTGTAATATACTCTGATGCTAGTGACTACGCCGTAGGGAGTGTACTCTATCAACAAGATGCTACAGGAGAACGTCGAGTCATTGCCTACGCCAGCAGAATCTTCAAAGGAGCAGAGAAACACTACTCCACATCAGAGAAAGAAATACTTGCAATAGTATATGCACTGAAACAATTCAGGTATTATGTGTATGGTACTCATTTTGAAATACACACCGATCACCAAGCATTGTCTTTTCTATTAAAATGCAAGGTAACGAATGCACGATTGTTAAGATAGATTCTAGCCATTGGAGAGTACTCGTTCACCATTAAATACTGCAAAGGTAAGGACAATGCTATAGCGGATACACTAAGCCGTTACATTACAGAAGAATGTGAAGAAGTGTATGAGAAAACCAATACCGAAGTTCAGTTATTATCAATCAAATATAAAGTTGATAATGAAACGAAACAAATGCTAAAAGATTTAGCACAATAACAAAACTTGGATGTTAACTTAAGAGAAATGAAAGAGCAAGAGCAGCTACCAGATCACTACAAGGTACATAATGGAGTTCTTTTTAAATTAATAAAACAAGATTGGAAGATAGTATTAACAAACGAAATGTTGCATAAATTGATCCGACCAGCACATGAAAGCTTAGCACATGCTGCAGCTTTGAAATGCTATTTGAGTCTGCGAGAAGATTTCACAATTAATAATATGTTTAGAAAAATCAAGAATGAGGTAAAGAGATGTTACGAGTGTCAAACAGCTAAAGGACCAAAACTACACACGTTTGTGGAGATGCAAAGTATACACAAAGAAAACAAGAGGGAGCTAATTGCAGTAGACTTTTTGGGACAGCTTCCGCGATCAAGTCGGGGAGTGAAGCACATATTGGTATGTATCGATGTGTTTTCCAAAGCAGTTCGACTGTATCCAATTATGTGAACCACAACTAAGGTTGTTCTTAAGATACTGTTGCAGAAGTATATCCCAACGTATGGAAAGATGAAGAAGATACTCAGTGAACAGGGTGTACAATTCCAAAGTGAAATGTGGGAGAAAACTTTGAAAGAAAATGGAATACAACCTGTACTTACATCCATTCAACATCCTCAAGGAAATCTTGCAGAAAGAGTAAACAAAGAATTAGGTAAATATTTAAGAATATACTGCCATAACCAACATAATAAATGGACAGAATATTTACCATTCTTTGAAAAAGTGATAAATGAAAATTATAGTGAAGCAACCAGCTATACTCCAATAGACTTGGAAGAAGATAGAATGCCAACCAGATTCTGGAAGAATTACATTAATAAGCCTACAAATTTTAATGTTCCTGTACCATTAAGTGAGAAAGTTGAGTATGCGAAACAACGAATAAATGCAAGCGGTAACAAACGAATAGAAAGATTTAATCTAACTCACAAACTACAACAATTTAATGTAGGAGAGATTGTACTACTCAAAGCAAATCCTGTTGGGAAAAGAAGCGAGAATACGGCGATGAAATTCTTCAGAATTTATAATGGACCGTATACGTTAAGACAGCGAGTAGGACGACACACTTTCATCGTGTATGATGAGGTAAAGAAGAAAGAAATTGGTAAATTCCACGTCACGTCATTTAGAAAGTTCTACACATAAAAGTAATGAGGTCAATGAAACAAGTCAGATCAGCTGTTGTTGAAGCCACCCTACAAGGTCACGAGCAGTGAGCGCGTGAAGAGGGGAGGCAAGACGTATTATGTACACTCCAATTAAGGGTGAAATGACGAATACTATTCTTTATTATTTGTTATATTTTGTTTACAAACAATTGTAAAAATAAAAAAATTTAATAAATAAATTTATTAAATTTTTTTTTACCAAGCAGAGGAATAATGCGACAGTACAGATAGGTGCTGTACTGAGCATTGAATATAAAAATTTAAATATACATAATAATTTGTAAAATAATTAATAATGTATTAGAAGTAAGCATGTCAGGGATTGCAAGCTTGGCTCAGACAGAAATATGGACAGGTGTTTCGACCTGAATCGACTTGTCCACACACACACAGATGTAACTGAGAGTGTGTACAATAGTATTTTGAATGTGTGTGTGACGCAGGTCTATGCAGGCGAGTCTGCCACCCCATTATGTAATTACTGTTTTTCTGTAATTATTCATAAACTATAAATAAGGAGTAAAATCCAAAGACACAATAAAATGTAATAAAATTAACTACATACTGTGTACGAAAACCACATGAAAGGGACACACCGTACGAGTGTAGTGCGAAATAAACTGCTACAGTTCGCAAGGGGTAAGTTACAATGTCCAAAAATACAGTGAACATGTGTAGAGAAAATAGTTATAAGATGGGTATAAGAGAATACTCACAGGACTCTGCAATTCGCAGAAATATAAGAAACAGCGAAATTGACGAGGCGTGGGAGAACAAAGCCCAGAGACAATTTCAGACATGTCGATTTCGTACAACTGCAGGTGTTGACCAAGGCGTGAGTATAAATAGGACACACATGCTACAGTTGTATATCTTGTGATCACCCACAGTTGCGGCGGGAGCTTCTGTCCGTCCGCACGGCGCATTTATTTTTTTGTAAATAGTTTCATTCTTCCAGTTACATACAACTATGTAACTAAGTTGTAAATACAATCACTTTGAAATAGTAATAGAATTACACGAGAAGAAAATCCATATAAGATGATCAACTGACGTCCGAAACAGCACGAGAAGAAGTAATATGAAATTCCGGAGAGCGAGAGAGCTGACGACTTAGTTCCAGAGAGCGAGTCGACGCTGGAGTCTAGAGGCGACTACACTGGACAAGAGGAATGGTACTGGAGTCTGGAACGGCTGCGCTGGACAAGAGGAACTTTACTGAAGTCTGGAAGCGATGCTGGACAAGAGGAATTGATGCTGGAGTTTGAGACGAGGATGATTACAGATGGATCAATTGCGATTGAGTATGATTGACAACAATAAGGTGATAAACAACTTATTTATCTCTTTGTCAAACAATTAACTCAAAGACAATTAAAGACATTCTTGTTTTACTTTGAAGTTAAGAGCCAATGTTTCTTGTAAATATAGAGTTAAAATGGTAGATATTATTGAAGTAAGATTAATGTAAACAAGAGTTCAAATTAGTATTGAAATGAAAAGAATGCAAAGCATTTAAGTAAAAATTAGAGTTTTATAAATCAGTACTGAAAAAGAAAGATAAATTCAGTAGCTATTAATATTTTGAATTTCATTACAATATCTAAAAAGATATTTAAGCATTGATATTTAGAAGCACACTAATTGACTGAGTAGTCAGGAAATGATATTTTTAATAAAGTAATTATTAGAATTGAATATTTAGTCAGTAAGGATGTATACAGCATAAGCCTTACGGCATAGTAACAAAGCAATAATGAATGTTTTTAAGTCGAATCAAGTGCCTTGCGCACAATTTTATTATTACTAGATAAATTTGAAATACCGTTACAAGTTACATAGAGTTATTATTACAGATACACCTGATATCCTCTTTAAAATGTGTCACATTAGTTGTTGCAGATAAGTTATCACTACAAAGTGTGGGTCATCCCAATTTACCATTACATAAACATTTAGCAAAACTAATCTGACGCAGATAAATTGGCGCCCAACGTGGGGCTACGCAAATCAAATTTCATTAAATTTACGTAAAATAAATACTACATTCAGGACAAATTTTCGCTCTGAACGTGGGTCGAAATGCCTACATTTAAAAAAATATATATAATGTATGCTCTATTGTAAAGTGTGCTTTAAAAACTAAAATTGTAAATGCCCATATAGCATGTGTAGCTCAATGTTTATATGTGTTCATTTTGTTGTGTAATAACACAGCTGGCGCCCACAAATAATATTGTTTGTCTATGTAACAGGTTTAACTGTAATGAGTATTAATAATAACGATTAATAAAAATAAAGAAATAAATAAATAAGTAGGGAACGGTTATCAATAATAATTGTTAAAGAATAACTACTAAATATTTAAATAATAAATAATTCAACATGGCAACACCATGAAGTCTGGATATGGAAGCACTTCAAACGATGATGCATGCCTGGGTAGATGAATTAAGCACAAAACAGACAGAAAATTTAAATGCTAAACTTGAGAAACAAACAGAAAGTTTAAAAAATAAATTAGAAGAACAAATTGAAATTTTTAGACATGACACTATAAAATGACGGAGATTTAGAAGAGTTAAAAATCAATAATTTACAGTTGAAACACGACAACATAGAATTAAAGCAAAGTATAATCGACTGTAATATACAATTAACAGAAAAGATTGTTGATACAAACTCACGTATTGACGCTCTTGAAAATAATTGTAAACAAGCTTTACATGAACAAGTAGTAAGGATTGAAAATAAGCAAAAATAATACATCTTGAGTGGAGAAGAGATATGAAGGAGGTACAGAAACAAATAGATGTAAGTGTAAATGATAAATTAATTACTATTACGCAAGAACAGGATGAGAAGATTCAAACTGTTAATGATACGTTGCTAGTATGATTTTACTAGTAAAATTAGAGATATCGAAGCGCGTACAGTAGTTATTGAGCACAATGTTGAAGAGACTGCAAAAGACCGTTCTGGGGAAGTATCACATATGAAGGAAGAAATCCAAGGTAAAATGCACCAGCTTCGAGAAGAACTTCATAGACGGCCCATGCAGACAATAATGTTCACCGCACCAAACGAAGACAGAAGTAAAATAACCTTTGCTGGAAATAAAGGGGAAAACAGCATGGAATTTTGGCAAATATTGGGAAGGAGATGGAGAAGATAGGCAGTGCTAGTAACGATGACGAGAATATTGACTTCGTCACTCGGCATTTTAGAGACGCTGCAAAAGAATGGTATGCTATTATACGAGACAACACAAATACGTATCAACAGTTTCGTGATGCATTTGAAAACCGATATTGGAATATACATGTCCAAAGGCAAGTGCGAGATCAAATCAAATATGGTAGGTACAGTATGTATATTCGTCAGAGTATGGAACAATATACCATATCGCAAATTGAAAGAGTTAAACATCTTAAGCCTAAGTTTTCTGAATATGAAATAATCTCCAAGTTGTCTTACCATTTTAATAGTGATATCCAACTAGCTGTGTATACCCAAGGTATTAAAACAATTGAATAATTTTTAGTGTTAATTACACAAGCGGAAAATATGTCGCACAATTAGCATATGAAAAACAACGCATTATCGCCACAAGCGAATTATAATTACGATAATTATAACCATAATTATAAGCCACAAGCACAACACGCATGACACTTAACTCCACTAAATAAAACAGTTGGAGGGGGTCAGTCACCGGTGTGTAAAACTAACGAATGTCACACGGAGAAGGAGAAACACAAACAGAAATATTTCTCCAAGCCAGACAGCAAAGCAGTTAGTGCACTGAAGGGGAGCAGTAAAAACTCAAAGAATGTATTGGCGGAAGTGCAGAGTAGTACGTCTAGTTCAACACAATGACCGTTGGAGGGTAAGGAACAATGCTACACTCTAAACAATATATACCCGAACGACATCCGTGATGAATTGTTGACTACTGATCAAAATATAAAACAAACCGACAGCAACATACAATGTCCAGTTATAAAAATGCAAATTAATAATTGCAATATAGAAATGTTAATTGACACTGGAAGCCAACTGTCAGTTTTGAGTGCTGAATGGGTTAAGAAAAATAAAAAATATTTTTAAAATACAGCCATAATACCAATTAATAACATGAATATTACAACTGCCACAAAGAAAAAAGAAAGGGTAAAGCAACAAGCCTATGTGACTTTAGCACATAAAAATTTAGAAGTCACATACCCAATAATAATTCTAAATAAATTAATATATGACGGTATAATAGGAATTGATTTGTTGAAACTACTAAATCCTAAAATTGATATAAGTAGTAGTAAGATTGTGTGTAATTATATGTATATTCAACATGAATAAGATTTAAATAGGACTGAAGAGGAGTGTGAGGTAGGTAAAATGCCTATTAGTATATCTAAACCACTATTACGTTGTGATCCAACTCACCCTGTGCATACAGCAGATGAAGGGATTACAATACAGAAAGAAAAACAACTGCATGAAGTATTTGAAGAATTCTGTGAAATATTCAGTGAAGTACCGATGCAGACGACAGTATATGAACACTCTATAATTGTATCAGACTCTACGAAATTCGTCAGGAGGACCTATCCTATCCCAATGAAGTACGAGGTACAAGTGGAACTGGAAATACGACGCATGATAGAAAATGGAGTCATCGAGCGATCGAACAGCAACTTTCTGAATCCTCTAGTGGTTGTGAAGAAGAAGAGCGGGGATATCCGTCTGTGCCTTGACATGAGGGAGCTGAACGATATTGTATTGAAAGAGTATGACTGTGCGCCTACTGCGGACGAGTTATTTGCTAAGTGTGAAGGAGCTAGATATTTTACCAAGTTGGATTTACGCTCAAGCTTCTGGCAAATTCCAATTCATGAAGAAGACAGAAAATACACAGCCTTCCTGTATAAAAGTAAATGCTACCAACATAGGGTAGTACCCTTCGGAGTAAGCACGAGTTTGGCAGCAATCGTAAAATGTCTAGAAAAAGCATTAGGACCTGAAGTGGAACCTTTCACCATAATCTTTGTAGATGACGTCCTTGTAATATCTAGAACACTAGAAGAGCACCTAGAAGATCTTAGTACCATATTCCACAAGTTTAGACGAGCCAACATATCCCTTAACCTAAACAAATGTGAATTCATAAAATCTTCTATTCAATTCCTAGGTCATATTATTTCATCCACTGGTATTCAACCTGATCCTATAAAAATATCCAGCATAACCAATTTCCCAATACCCAAAAATATAAAAGGATTGAGAGCATTCTTAGGATTGACAGGGTACTACAGAAGGTTTTCGCCACTGTACGCTGAGAAAACTCAACCGTTACTTGAACTTACAAGGAAAGGAAAGAAATGGATGTGGGAGAAGCAACACCAGGATGCCTTCGACCAAGTAAAAATGTTATTTGTAGAGAATATTATGCTACACCATCCTCGAAGAGAAGGTAAATTTGTAATATACTCTGATGCTAGTGACTACGCCGTAGGGAGTGTACTCTATCAACAAGATGCTACAGGAGAACGTCGAGTCATTGCCTACGCCAGCAGAATCTTCAAAGGAGCAGACAAACACTACTCCACATCAGAGAAAGAAATACTTGCAATAGTATATGCACTGAAACAATTCAGGTATTATGTGTATGGTACTCATTTTGAAATACACACCGATCACCAAGCATTGTCTTTTCTATTAAAATGCAAGGTAACGAATGCACGATTGTTAAGATAGATTCTAGCCATTGGAGAGTACTCGTTCACCATTAAATACTGCAAAGGTAAGGACAATGCTATAGCGGATACACTAAGCCGTTACATTACAGAAGAATGTGAAGAAGTGTATGAGAAAACCAATACCGAAGTTCAGTTATTATCAATCAAATATAAAGTTGATAATGAAACGAAACAAATGCTAAAAGATTTAGCACAATAACAAAACTTGGATGTTAACTTAAGAGAAATGAAAGAGCAAGAGCAGCTACCAGATCACTACAAGGTACATAATGGAGTTCTTTTTAAATTAATAAAACAAGATTGGAAGATAGTATTAACAAACGAAATGTTGCATAAATTGATCCGACCAGCACATGAAAGCTTAGCACATGCTGCAGCTTTGAAATGCTATTTGAGTCTGCGAGAAGATTTCACAATTAATAATATGTTTAGAAAAATCAAGAATGAGGTAAAGAGATGTTACGAGTGTCAAACAGCTAAAGGACCAAAACTACACACGTTTGTGGAGATGCAAAGTATACACAAAGAAAACAAGAGGGAGCTAATTGCAGTAGACTTTTTGGGACAGCTTCCGCGATCAAGTCGGGGAGTGAAGCACATATTGGTATGTATCGATGTGTTTTCCAAAGCAGTTCGACTGTATCCAATTATGTGAACCACAACTAAGGTTGTTCTTAAGATACTGTTGCAGAAGTATATCCCAACGTATGGAAAGATGAAGAAGATACTCAGTGAACAGGGTGTACAATTCCAAAGTGAAATGTGGGAGAAAACTTTGAAAGAAAATGGAATACAACCTGTACTTACATCCATTCAACATCCTCAAGGAAATCTTGCAGAAAGAGTAAACAAAGAATTAGGTAAATATTTAAGAATATACTGCCATAACCAACATAATAAATGGACAGAATATTTACCATTCTTTGAAAAAGTGATAAATGAAAATTATAGTGAAGCAACCAGCTATACTCCAATAGACTTGGAAGAAGATAGAATGCCAACCAGATTCTGGAAGAATTACATTAATAAGCCTACAAATTTTAATGTTCCTGTACCATTAAGTGAGAAAGTTGAGTATGCGAAACAACGAATAAATGCAAGCGGTAACAAACGAATAGAAAGATTTAATCTAACTCACAAACTACAACAATTTAATGTAGGAGAGATTGTACTACTCAAAGCAAATCCTGTTGGGAAAAGAAGCGAGAATACGGCGATGAAATTCTTCAGAATTTATAATGGACCGTATACGTTAAGACAGCGAGTAGGACGACACACTTTCATCGTGTATGATGAGGTAAAGAAGAAAGAAATTGGTAAATTCCACGTCACGTCATTTAGAAAGTTCTACACATAAAAGTAATGAGGTCAATGAAACAAGTCAGATCAGCTGTTGTTGAAGCCACCCTACAAGGTCACGAGCAGTGAGCGCGTGAAGAGGGGAGGCAAGACGTATTATGTACACTCCAATTAAGGGTGAAATGACGAATACTATTCTTTATTATTTGTTATATTTTGTTTACAAACAATTGTAAAAATAAAAAAATTTAATAAATAAATTTATTAAATTTTTTTTTACCAAGCAGAGGAATAATGCGACAGTACAGATAGGTGCTGTACTGAGCATTGAATATAAAAATTTAAATATACATAATAATTTGTAAAATAATTAATAATGTATTAGAAGTAAGCATGTCAGGGATTGCAAGCTTGGCTCAGACAGAAATATGGACAGGTGTTTCGACCTGAATCGACTTGTCCACACACACACAGATGTAACTGAGAGTGTGTACAATAGTATTTTGAATGTGTGTGTGACGCAGGTCTATGCAGGCGAGTCTGCCACCCCATTATGTAATTACTGTTTTTCTGTAATTATTCATAAACTATAAATAAGGAGTAAAATCCAAAGACACAATAAAATGTAATAAAATTAACTACATACTGTGTACGAAAACCACATGAAAGGGACACACCGTACGAGTGTAGTGCGAAATAAACTGCTACAGTTCGCAAGGGGTAAGTTACAATGTCCAAAAATACAGTGAACATGTGTAGAGAAAATAGTTATAAGATGGGTATAAGAGAATACTCACAGGACTCTGCAATTCGCAGAAATATAAGAAACAGCGAAATTGACGAGGCGTGGGAGAACAAAGCCCAGAGACAATTTCAGACATGTCGATTTCGTACAACTGCAGGTGTTGACCAAGGCGTGAGTATAAATAGGACACACATGCTACAGTTGTATATCTTGTGATCACCCACAGTTGCGGCGGGAGCTTCTGTCCGTCCGCACGGCGCATTTATTTTTTTGTAAATAGTTTCATTCTTCCAGTTACATACAACTATGTAACTAAGTTGTAAATACAATCACTTTGAAATAGTAATAGAATTACATGAGAAGAAAATCCATATAAGATGATCAACTGACGTCCGAAACAGCACGAGAAGAAGTAACATGAAATTCCGGAGAGTGAGAGAGCTGACGACTTAGTTCCAGAGAGCGAGTCGACGCTGGAGTCTAGAGGCGACTACACTGGACAAGAGGAATGGTACTGGAGTCTGGAACGGCTGCGCTGGACAAGAGGAACTTTACTGAAGTCTGGAAGCGACGCTGGACAAGAGGAATTGATGCTGGAGTTTGAGACGAGGATGATTACAGATGGATCAATTGCGATTGAGTATGATTGACAACAATAAGGTGATAAACAACTTATTTATCTCTTAGTTGAACAATTAACTCAACGACAATTAAAGACATTCTTGTTTTACTTTGAAGTTAAGAGCCAATGTTTCTTGTAAATATAGAGTTAAAATGGTAGATATTATTGAAGTAAGATTAATGTAAACAAGAGTTCAAATTAGTATTGAAATGAAAAGAATGCAAAGCATTTAAGTAAAAATTAGAGTTTTATAAATCAGTACTGAAAAAGAAAGATAAATTCAGTAGCTATTAATATTTTGAATTTCGTTACAATATCTAAAAAGATATTTAAGCATTGATATTTAGAAGCACACTAATTGACTGAGTAGTCAGGAAATGATATTTTTAATAAAGTAATTATTAGAATTGAATATTTAGTCAGTAAGGATGTATACAGCTTAAGCCTTACGGCATAGTAACAAAGCAATAATGAATGTTTTTAAGTCGAATCAAGTGCCTTGCGCACAATTTTATTATTACTAGATAAATTTGAAATACCGTTACAAGTTACATAGAGTTATTATTACAGATACACCTGATATCCCCTTTGAACTGTGTCTCATTAGTTGTTGCAGATAAGTTATCGCTACAAAGTGTGGGTCATCCCAATTTAGCATTACATAAAAATTTATCAAAACTAATCTGTCGCACTACCTTATTAAAAATGATTAAATGATTAAAAATGATTATTGAGAAAAACTTAATTATCGAGAAAAATTCTTTTTTCATTGTAAAAATTATGGTTTGTTAATTTTCATTTCATTTACATTAAATTTTAACATTTTTAGCCAATTTTGTGTCTTATATGTGACTTGTTACAAGTTTTTTGATACAGTGGTTGCTTAATTCTAAAAGGTCATAATAGCAGTATAATTATTATAGTCATTATTTTTCTTAATTTTTTTTTTGAAATATTAGCATAATTAGGAATTATGATTTGATAGGTTGTTGTACAATTTGGTTCTTGTTTACATAAAGAACATCATTTTCAAACACAAATAATAATTAAACATTTACTTTTGACCAGAATTTTCAATGTTAGTAAAGTTCATTCGTATTTAACAGTAGGCCTACATATTTAACTTTAAATATAACATAAGCTATGTGGTAGGCATGTGGCAGTTGACTTAAGAAACATCCACACAGTATGTCAAGACATTAACCAAGGTGCTAAAATAGCAGTCAGAATGCCAGTGAGTTGGGTTGGTCACATTTCTGAGCATGGCATAAATAGCTGTAGGTTCAGCTCACACCATTGAACTCATTAGTGGGTATTTGTGCTGAGATGCACATATTAAATTAACATGTCTTATGTCGGGTGAAATCACTTGTTAAAAACTACTTATACAAAAATAATAATAATAATAGCAAAGTGGCTCTGTATATCAAATTTAATCATGAAAGAAACATCAATGGTACAAAGAATTTATCTTGAAGTAGTTAATAGGGTTTCTTTTGATTAAAACTATTCAAAGTGGCATTTTGATTGTTTACTTTTAAAAAATAACTTACGAGGCAGACTTTGTGAAGTTTAAATGAACAAATGGATAATAAATAAAGGATTTATTAGTTCTGCCATATCACTATCTTTCATACTAATAAGTTCCTTTGTTAGGAACAAGACTTACTTTTGAGCAAAATGTCTCTTGCTTCTGTTGATTTTCTTCTGTCACTCCCCATACATTTCCAATAATTGATGAATTCATCTTTTCACTAAACACATTTTATACACCTACTGCTCTTGAAGTCCACAGGCTACCATTCAGTAATCAAATGAGTCATTTTATTATATTTCGTTCTACCAATATAACCTCCCCCATTCTACTTTAACTACTTAACTGATACCATTTTGTTGGACGCTTGCAGTGGTGCAGTAGGGGGAGGGGGTTAACCACCATCCCTTAAAGATAAAGGATACAGGAAATATTAAAAATAAAAAAGTGCAGGTAAAAATGTAGTCATATAAGGCAAATTAAATAATTATGCTAACTAGTTATCCGAGTATCCAAATTTGTAATTGTGAAACTCTATACTGGTTGAGGGATGGTTCAGATTGTTATTCTGGCTTATGAGATTACGTCTTCTTAGCAAGTAGTGAAGATACAGCCTTCAAACATTTATTTAGCCTAAATAAATCCCACAGTGTATTCAACTTGGTTTACAATAATTAAAGTGTAGCAATTTGTTTTACAGCAACTTAAAAATGTGTACACTAAAGAGTTTTTTGTTTGCTATTCGAATCTTATATGGCCATACTTATTATTGTACATGTTTTTTTTTCAATCAATATTTAATAAATTCTTGTAATTTATAAAATTTAGTTCTTTATTAACATTTTGAAAACAAATTAGCAATTAAAAATGTTTAAATGTGTCCATTATATAAACTGACAGAATACAGAACACAGCATTCAGAATACTGTTTTCAAGCAATCCATAGCCTGTACCAGTGAACTGATTTGTAAGAAAACTTCAACAATGTATGTATGTGGCCAACCAAGTATTCACACGCTTCATAGGGTGAAATATTTGTTTTTGAGGACTGTATGTCCCATTTTATACAAATCTTTATTAATTTCTGTGGCAAAATGAGTAGACTAATCAATTCCATTTGCTAAAAATAATTATTGACATGTACTTACTAAGGTTTCATGACTTTTCAGTTTTAGATATTTACAAACGTTAACTCATTTTATTTATAGAAAATTTGTCATTCTTTGATACAATTGCAAAACTGACGTGTTCATAAAATAGTATAGACAATCTAAAACATTCAGTTTTAGATTCAGATTATCACAGAATCGTATTAAAAAAACGTTTTCAAGGAAAACTGAACTTCTACTCATGTCAGTAATTTTTGTACTCAAGTTACTTGTTATACTCTGAACATGAAATTTGGTTAACATGTATAAATATGTTTGTGAAGAGTCTCTATTCTTAAATAGCTCCAAAAATTATTTATATTGTATATAACAGTTTTCCATGACATTGTCTCTATTATCCTTTATCTTTGTTTTCCAGTATGCTATTTATAATTTAATTTAAAAAATGTTTTAATTTAATTATGAATATTATGAAATCCTACTTTGTGTAGCTTATCAAGTTCCAAATTGTCTTTGAGAGATTTTATAATACATTCTCCTTATCCTATCCAAATGATGCGAGTTCCATCAACCTGAAGTTTATGTAACTTTCCCTATATCTTATGGAAGCAACCTTCGCAGTCGAAATTGTACACTTTTCAGTTATACTGTATAACTTCAATCACTCATACAGAAGTATGAGTTAGCACAAAAATTAAAAAATGTCTATTAGAAAAATATCTACAGAAAAATGTCTACCCACCAATCAGCACTAAAATTTCAACGCTATGTATTTGAAAACAATTATTTTTATAATTACTATAATGTATGTGCTAAAACTTGGAGTTACAATAAATAATTTAATAGCTTGTAAGTCAGCCAGTAGGCTTAAGGCTGATTATAGAAAATTGTTATCTAATTCTTTGTTAATTTACTGAACATAATTTAAAAAAAATAAATACATACATTGTAATAAATTAATAAAAATAATTTGAATATGTATGTTCTTAAATTGGTGTATATATGGTGTGGCTCTCGACGTCTTACTGGCCTGAAACACTTCCTTAAGTTTCCCAGCTGGTCGAGTCCCAATGGTAGCAAGACCGGTCGAGTAGCGTAAAGTTGATGAAGAAATATATATACTCAGCTTCACCGAAAGTTTCAAAACAAAAATTATTGTTTTGAAGAAAATTAAAAAAAAAATTGTTTATAAAAAAAAAATAATAAAAAAAAATTTTTAATTTTATTAATTAATTAATTAGGATCAATTAATTAATATAGGGCTGTGAAGTTTTAAACAGTGTAATGCTCTTCTGAAAATTTTTATTAAAGTTTTAGTATAATTTAAATAATCTATCACCACTCATAAGACTGTCTGTAAACCAATCGATATTTGTTTACCTTTCTATTTTTTAGGTTATCTTCACTTACGGGTGGTAAAGTCCTTGTAGATTATCAATTAGAATTATATTATTGGTAATTAGTATTATTGAAGAAATAAAGAACTATTAAGTATTGAAAAGTATTAATGTTTTATTAAGTAACAGCAATATTGACTCTTATCGATTAGTATCGATTCTCAGGATATCGAAAAAAGTTACAAGTATATGTTATAAAAATTATATAGGGTTCTTTAAACAGCCAGTTATTACCAAAGTCAGAGAAATCGGGCTAATATTTAAAAAGTATAACGTTACAATCAAATTAATAGTTATTAATAAACACAGACATTGAATAATAATTTGTAAATATAATAATTGTTTTCACCCAACAGCTGTGTCGAACTAGAAGGCGGGGTTCTGGCAATGATGAGACCAATATTGCAAATGGCTGCCGTGAAGTTAGTGAGATGTCATTCGTATATTGGACGTTCCAAATAAAAGATTTTCCTGTAGTATTCCTGTTCTGATGTCTGCGAATCTCTTGTAAAATGTTGTGTAGTGTCTAGTGTACTGTTTCTGAGTTGTATTTAGTGTATCCGTATAATTATTAGTTCAAACACTTTCCCCGATTCCATCACTAATTTGGGTTAATGTATTACACAGTTTTCTAGTGTTTTGTGGTGTTTTTCAGAGTAGATATGTATTGTTCTGTGTTTATGGAGTGTTTCTTGATTGTTTCTGTTATAATATGATAGTTTTTAGAAGTATTCCACAAGTCACTCGCGATTTCACAATAACGTACTATACATTCGCTTGGTATGTCTATTATAGGTTAGGTTATGCACGTTACCCAAACGTATGTCATGTTAACCGTTCAAAAACCAATAATTAACTAACTGTTTCCTTCAGTTTCAATTAAACTCTTAGCCCATATAATATTATCCTTAACATTGTTCAAATATATTTTCACATCCTGTGTACATTTTACTATTTCACTATATGAATGCCTAAACTTTGGTTATTTGTCAATTTTATTCACTAGATTTGATTTAAATTAATCTTTCAGTTAATTCTGGTTATTTTCAGATTAAATAATGCCATTTTATAGTGTTTTCTGTCCAAAAAATAGTAATTTCACTTTCAGTTAGGTATACTCTGAAAGGTGAAAACATTAAAATTTACTTCCTGTCATTATATAAATTCAGCCATTTTATCAGTTATATTTAATATTAATAATCCTATATTGTATTAAAAGGTTCCTATTCCCTTATTTTCTGGTAATTAATTGAATTAGTTGTATTCTGAAACATTATTCTGAAATATATGACTCCCATGTCTAAATTTCTGAGTTTAGTCATTTTATTTTTATTTATAATTCTGAATATAATTTATTAAAATCTCTCTAAATGGTATGTGCAATTATATGGCATGATCTCAAGTTTATTTTGTCTAAACCCCTTTTGTTTATTTGCTTTTAAATGAGTAATTTCTCTGTTTTGATGAAGTTTGGTTTCCATTCTTTTGGCCTATGATTTTTTTTAACAATTTTTCTTACAAAATAATTTACAAACAATATATGATGTGTGATACCCTCTCTGACTTTTTACAAATAGTATTATAAATTAAACATGTTTTCAAATTACACAAAAACAATTAGTATTGGTTACAATACAAATAATAGTTAAACAGAATAAAGAACATTTTTTTTAAATAAATGGTTGTCTTCAAATCAGACATTTTGCAACAAAATTCCCATTTCCAACATGTAAATATGGTTTACAACAAAGGTTTTGTACTAACTAACATCTTAATTACTCTCTACTATTTACAAGTGGTAACTATTTTTATAGTTCTGATGTTAGTTGTTTCAGACCCAAACAAATGGCCTTATATCTAAAACATTTTTAAACATTCTTGTACTATATACATAAAAAACCTTATATTTATATTCTTATTTCTAACTATTATTATAAGTAGGATTCTACAGTTTTTATACCGTCTTTTACATTGTCTTTGGGGAATTGTACCCTGTCATTAACAAATAAATAGTATTAATTGTTCAAAAGGTATTATGAACTCTGTTTTTCTTTTTTCATGTAAAACAAAATGTTATTTTAAACAGATTCATGTCTTATGAACAACATATTGTCACAGTACATATTTTAAGTCATTGAAAAATGCATATTTCATTGCATCCAATGTTTGTGATTGCCAAGAATGGAACACAAGGTTCATTTTTTATAATACCCAAAACTATCACTGGTTCACTTTGCACTTATATATTATGTTAATGCTAAATGGTCGTATAGACTTATTAACATAATAAATTGGTTAGCGTTTTTTTCAATGGAGATTTGTTCCATGGGTACTATATTATTGTTTCGTCTTAGTTCACAGGAAACTTTTACTTTATACACTCCTCTCTCTTAAATTTATATACATGTGGTTTTTATTTCGTTATACTTTTATTTTTAGATATTTATTTTGGGGATATAGGGATTTGGGTGTCTTTTATAAGAGCATGACATCTTCTTCAGGATGCTGCCCTCTTCTTCTTTCTTCAGTCTTCTTTTCTCCTGCCTTCTGGGACTGGTATCTTCTCCATCTTCTTCTTGTTGCCATCAGGTTTCTTGGGATCTTCTCCATCTTCTTCTTTATCACAGAAATACACAACCTGTATTGGTTGATCTTGGCTTATTTTAGGGTTTCTATTCTATTTATTCTTCCTCGTTGTGGGTTTGGTCATATTGTGTACTGCTTTGTTATTTACTATTTTACCTTCCTGGGTTATACCTTGAAAACCTTTGGTTATGAGACTGGTCTTGGATGACTCATCACTAGTAACTCCTTTTATTTTAACTTGTATTTTCTTTATAATAATGATTTCTTTCCACAGTTACTATGAATTAATCTTTTTATATTAAACTTAATGCTTTCTTCCAAATTTAAATATTATAACTTCATTATTCTAATGATCAATTGCCATTCAATATTATGTAAACATCTGTCACGCTACAGATTGCTCCCCTCCAGAAGTAATTATTTCAGACATGTTTATGGATGAAATAATTTCTTATGATAATTTCATCATTTCTTATAATTCATTTTCTTCTCCATTTGTATATCGACATTTTATAATTAGAGTTTAATTAATTTTATATATATAATTATTTGTTTTACTACTGATCCTTTTCGGATAGTTAGTGTCTTCTGAGATATATTATAATTGTAATACATTTTCTTTCTATATCAACTTCGTGTTGTATCCTTGGGATATTAATTCCCTAACATTCCCTATCACGTGGGCTGGGGCAGATCAGAGGGGCACTGTACGCTACTTCTCTGCTGGCCATACACCACTTCTATAAATTGAGTACAGGGGCATATCCATCCCTGCTCAAAAAACATAATGCTGCTGGAATTATCTTCAGTCAGTCATCGAATAAATAAATAAAAAGTAGTCTCATTTTCGACTAATAAAAATATCTTTGGATTCTCCACTTCGTAGTCTCTCAGATTATCTCACATTTTCTATCTTAATAAATCTTCATAATCATTATTATACTCATTACATATATATTTTTTCAAAACTCTTAACTTGTCTGATATATTTAATTTAATTATGGTTGAAAACCTTTCTTTTAATAATTCTGGTTACTGTTTACAGTGTAACTCTCTTTCTTCTCCATCTGAATTCTCTTCATACTTTCTTCTGGTTACTCATAGTATTAGCATGGTCTTTATATATAGTCTTTCTTATTCATTATTTGAATGGTCTTAATATATTATATTTAATTTTTTAACATTGTATCTTTACATTAGATATACAGGTTGTTATATTGATCATTTTATTTAAACATTTTGGTTCCTTCCTTTCTCTTAGAAAGTTATTAATCCGCCTTCGCATTCATTAGCATTAATTCATTTATATTATATTTCATGTGGTATTTCTTCTCTTTGCATTTCATATAGGTCTTATTATTATCATTGTTTCAAAATCATCTTCTCCATATGTTTGGTATGAGTAGGTAATTAGTCTCTTTGCTTCCAAATTTTTTTCTTCTCTGGCATATTACACTCTTTTTTGTTATTCTTCTCTACTCCTTCAAATGCTATTGTGAATGTCTAGCATTTATTCTGGATTAACGTTAACTCTCTTTTCTGAATTAATCACTTTATTTTCTTCTCAATTCAATCATAATTGACACATAATTATTTTTTGGAACTTGGTTGGTTTTAATGTAAAATTCAAACTATTCTTTTTATTTAATTGAAAAATATTTCTCATAAATCCTTGTAATATGTTGATCTTATCTTGTTTCAAAGTTCTGACGTTCTATCAACATACAAATTCTGTTTAATTCATTTATTCCCAGAATTGTTTCATTCAGACTTGTTTATAGTACTGTGATTTTACTATTATTTCTGAATGTTTTGGTATTTCTCCAAATTCAAATTCTTCTTAATTATTTACCATAAAGTTTTCTCATAAACTTAGTTATAGTAAGTTGGTCTTACTTCATTTTTAAATTTTTCATATATTAACTTCAAAATTCCTTTCTTCTTAATTCTTCCAAAATGTTTTTCTCATAATTCAGTGGTAGTAAGATGTACTTACTCAGTTTTAAATTTTCATAATTATATTTGAATTCAAAAGTCTTTCTTTTTCTTTCATAAAGTTTGTTCCAAAATTATTAGGTTGTAAGATGTTCTTACATTATTTTTGAATTTTTTTTTTTTTAATATAAATTCTAAATTCCTTCTTCTTATAATTCTCCAAAATGTTCTTTTCAAAATATTAGGTTGTAAGATGTACTTACATTATTTCCGAATTTTTAAAAATTAAATTAAAAAATTCTTCTTCTTCTAATTCTCCAGAATGTTTTTCTCAAAATATTAGGTTGTAAGATGTACTTACATTATTTTTGAATTTTTTTTAATAAAAATTCTAAATTCTCAAACTCACAACTCATTCTTCATAATATTTCTTCATAGAAGCTTGATTGTACACTCCTTTGATTCTTCCTGAAACGATTTCCCTCAACTCATATGTATTGTTATGCTTATCATTTACCACAACATATGGGCCAGTATATAGTAATAGTAGTTTTTTGGTTATGCCTTCTAAGGTGCTAGGCAGCTCTCTATTTTTTAGGAGGACTTTTTCACCCTCTTTATATGTTACAATTCGCCCTATTGCCTTCTGGTATTTGGCTTGCCGTTTTTCCTGATCTTCTGCTACCTTATTGTAAAACTTCAACTGGTTGAATTTCCTATTGTTGTTCGTTGGAAATTCAATGATTTGTTCAATGTCTCGGGGAGTCGGCTTCTCATACATGGCTGAGTACGGTGGAATTCCTATAGCTGGATGGTGGGCATAATTTAGGAATGTTTCTGTCGCTGCTAGGTACTCTTGCCACTTTTTCTGTTGGTTGTGACAGTACGTGCGCAATATCCTACCCACTTCTCTTAGTACTCTCTCAGCCGGATTGCTACTTGGGTGGTAGACTGATGTCTTATATGTTTTGACCCCAAGTGCTAATAAAGTGTCTCGCCATCTCCTCCCCTTAAACTGTGTACCATGGTCGGTAATAATAGAAAATGGTCTACCGATCTCTGGGATATACAAATCAATAATCACCGCCAAAACCTTTGCTGTCGTTGCCCGATTAACCGGATATAGCTTTATATACTTGGTGTAGTGATCCATTATGATTACCAAGTATTTATATCTGTGTCGACCACCGCTACGGGGAAATGGCCCGCATATATCCAAAAACACTTTTTCCAGTTTTGCGTTGGAAGTTATCGGTATCATGATACCCTCTGTCTTTTCATTGTTTACTTTTGCACATTGGCAGATCTTACAGGACTTGATGTATGTTCTCACCTTGCGGTTGATATTCTTGATCTTACAATTTTCCTCTAGAGCTTGTATCACTTTTAACGCTCCCATGTGACCATACCTGACATGGTAATCGATGATGACCTCCTTTTCGATTTGGTGTGGGATTATCACCTTCCATGTCTCATCGTCCAATGCGGTTTTTATGAATAAAATTCCCTTGTTAAGGTGGTAGTATTTAGAAATGGTTTCATCATTGGCTTCCAAACGACTCACAATGTTTTTCAGCTTAGGATCAGACTGCTGATGAATTCGGATATTTATTAACAAAGCTTGTAAATCGGCTCTGGTCGTGAATATGTTATAAATTTTTACTAAGCTCTCCTTCTCTCCCTCGAAAGTCTGATCTTCCAGATTTATACGTGACAACACATCTGCTACCACGTTCTTCTTTCCTGGAATGTATTCCCATTTCAGGTCATATTCTTGTAGGGCGAGTACCCACCTAGCCAATCGGCCGTGACTCAATTTGCACCTACGAAGGAACGAGATGGATTTATGATCAGTTCGTACCGTGACTTGATATCCGAGAATGTACGTCCGGAACTTGCTGCATGCGAACACCACGCTCAACAATTCCTTTTCTGTCACACTGTAGTTCTTTTCGCACTGGTTCAGTGTGCGACTAGCGAAGCTTATTACCAGATGTTGTCCCTCCTCATCTTCCTGGTATAATGTCGTTCCTAAGCTTAGATCGCTAGCGTCACAGTTTAGAAAGAACGGTTTCTTAAAATCTGGGTGACGAAGTATCACACTCTCCAGAAACTTCTCTTTTATCAATCGGAAAGTAATATCTTGATCTTCACCCCAAGTCCATTTGTTTTTTGCAGATAACTGTGGTTGAAACTTGGCGGTCAACTCGGAATATCGGCTCTGAAACTTCCTGTAATAGTTACAGAGTCCGAGGAAAGATTGCAATTGTTTCCTGTTTCTTGGTTGCGGGAACCTCTGAATTGCCTACACTTTTTCTGCTGATGGGGTAATACCTCTGTCGTCTAGGTTGAAGCCTAAGAATTGTACCTCGCGCGCTATGAACTTGGATTTCTCCAACTTCAGTGTTATGTTGTTCTGCGCTAGTTTGTTTAGTACAAATTCCACTCTGTAACAATGCTCCTCCCAGGTTCCGGATGTGATTAGTAAATCGTCAACATAGACGGTGGTAAATTGGAGCGCTTCTGGTCCCAAAATCTGGTCCATACATGCCACAAATATGGCGACAGAATTGACAAGTCCGAAGGGCAGTCTCTTGAACTGGTAATTGCGCCCTTCGAAAATGAACGCTACGTATTGGCGGCTTTGTGGATGCAGCTCTACCTGCCAATACCCACAGACCGTATCCCAGGTGCTAATAAAGTTAGTACCATGAAAACGCTTTAAGATTTCTTCTATTTCACCGGGAGATGTTCTGTCATTCACAATTGTCTTGTTCAACTCACGCGCATCTAAACAGAGCCGGACTTGTCCGTCTTTCTTCGGAACAGCAATAATTGGACTAGTGTAAGGTGATTGACTAATCTCAATTATGTCGTTTTCAATCATCTTGTTTATCTCTGTTCTCACGGCTTCTTTGAGCGACTGCGCTATTGGATATGACCTCCGGTTAAACTCTACGTTTTCTTTAAAACGAAGTTGGCACTGGTAGTTTTTTACCTTCCCTGGTTCATCAGAAAACACCGCCTTGTATCTCTCATATATTGCAATTAGACGATCAGCCAGGTGCGTTGGTATTTTCTTGTTATCGCTTCCGCACTGGAAATTCCGTATTTCTTGGATCTTAACTGACCATAAATCCTCTCCTCCTTGATTGTATATTATGGGTTTAGAAAGAGGGCTGTTTCTAATAACATTTATTTTACGAAGTTGTTGATGTATAGGGCTGGGAAGTATTGTTGTGCCTCCTACCAGGTCTGCGGTCCATGTTACTCCGTCTGGGAAAAGTGATACTTTATTTAAATTAAGATCGATTACTGCCGAATATCTACGAAGAATATCGCAACCGACTAAGATGTCAAATGGTAATCCGGTGGCGATTAAAAATTCCATGTCTAAAGCTATATCATTATCACAGAAATACACAACCTGTATTGGTTGATCTTGGCTTATTTTAGGGTTTCTATTCTATTTATTCTTCCTCGTTGTGGGTTTGGTCATATTGTGTACTGCTTTGTTATTTACTATTTTACCTTCCTGGGTTATACCTTGAAAACCTTTGGTTATGAGACTGGTCTTGGATGACTCATCACTAGTAACTCCTTTTATTTTAACTTGTATTTTCTTTATAATAATGATTTCTTTCCACAGTTACTATGAATTAATCTTTTTATATTAAACTTAATGCTTTCTTCCAAATTTAAATATTATAACTTCATTATTCTAATGATCAATTGCCATTCAATATTATGTAAACATCTGTCACGCTACAGATTGCTCCCCTCCAGAAGTAATTATTTCAGACATGTTTATGGATGAAATAATTTCTTATGATAATTTCATCATTTCTTATAATTCATTTTCTTCTCCATTTGTATATCGACATTTTATAATTAGAGTTTAATTAATTTTATATATATAATTATTTGTTTTACTACTGATCCTTTTCGGATAGTTAGTGTCTTCTGAGATATATTATAATTGTAATACATTTTCTTTCTATATCAACTTCGTGTTGTATCCTTGGGATATTAATTCCCTAACATTCCCTATCACGTGGGCTGGGGCAGATCAGAGGGGCACTGTACGCTACTTCTCTGCTGGCCATACACCACTTCTATAAATTGAGTACAGGGGCATATCCATCCCTGCTCAAAAAACATAATGCTGCTGGAATTATCTTCAGTCAGTCATCGAATAAATAAATAAAAAGTAGTCTCATTTTCGACTAATAAAAATATCTTTGGATTCTCCACTTCGTAGTCTCTCAGATTATCTCACATTTTCTATCTTAATAAATCTTCATAATCATTATTATACTCATTACATATATATTTTTTCAAAACTCTTAACTTGTCTGATATATTTAATTTAATTATGGTTGAAAACCTTTCTTTTAATAATTCTGGTTACTGTTTACAGTGTAACTCTCTTTCTTCTCCATCTGAATTCTCTTCATACTTTCTTCTGGTTACTCATAGTATTAGCATGGTCTTTATATATAGTCTTTCTTATTCATTATTTGAATGGTCTTAATATATTATATTTAATTTTTTAACATTGTATCTTTACATTAGATATACAGGTTGTTATATTGATCATTTTATTTAAACATTTTGGTTCCTTCCTTTCTCTTAGAAAGTTATTAATCCGCCTTCGCATTCATTAGCATTAATTCATTTATATTATATTTCATGTGGTATTTCTTCTCTTTGCATTTCATATAGGTCTTATTATTATCATTGTTTCAAAATCATCTTCTCCATATGTTTGGTATGAGTAGGTAATTAGTCTCTTTGCTTCCAAATTTTTTTCTTCTCTGGCATATTACACTCTTTTTTGTTATTCTTCTCTACTCCTTCAAATGCTATTGTGAATGTCTAGCATTTATTCTGGATTAACGTTAACTCTCTTTTCTGAATTAATCACTTTATTTTCTTCTCAATTCAATCATAATTGACACATAATTATTTTTTGGAACTTGGTTGGTTTTAATGTAAAATTCAAACTATTCTTTTTATTTAATTGAAAAATATTTCTCATAAATCCTTGTAATATGTTGATCTTATCTTGTTTCAAAGTTCTGACGTTCTATCAACATACAAATTCTGTTTAATTCATTTATTCCCAGAATTGTTTCATTCAGACTTGTTTATAGTACTGTGATTTTACTATTATTTCTGAATGTTTTGGTATTTCTCCAAATTCAAATTCTTCTTAATTATTTACCATAAAGTTTTCTCATAAACTTAGTTATAGTAAGTTGGTCTTACTTCATTTTTAAATTTTTCATATATTAACTTCAAAATTCCTTTCTTCTTAATTCTTCCAAAATGTTTTTCTCATAATTCAGTGGTAGTAAGATGTACTTACTCAGTTTTAAATTTTCATAATTATATTTGAATTCAAAAGTCTTTCTTTTTCTTTCATAAAGTTTGTTCCAAAATTATTAGGTTGTAAGATGTTCTTACATTATTTTTGAATTTTTTTTTTTTTAATATAAATTCTAAATTCCTTCTTCTTATAATTCTCCAAAATGTTCTTTTCAAAATATTAGGTTGTAAGATGTACTTACATTATTTCCGAATTTTTAAAAATTAAATTAAAAAATTCTTCTTCTTCTAATTCTCCAGAATGTTTTTCTCAAAATATTAGGTTGTAAGATGTACTTACATTATTTTTGAATTTTTTTTAATAAAAATTCTAAATTCTCAAACTCACAACTCATTCTTCATAATATTTCTTCATAGAAGCTTGATTGTACACTCCTTTGATTCTTCCTGAAACGATTTCCCTCAACTCATATGTATTGTTATGCTTATCATTTACCACAACATATGGGCCAGTATATAGTAATAGTAGTTTTTTGGTTATGCCTTCTAAGGTGCTAGGCAGCTCTCTATTTTTTAGGAGGACTTTTTCACCCTCTTTATATGTTACAATTCGCCCTATTGCCTTCTGGTATTTGGCTTGCCGTTTTTCCTGATCTTCTGCTACCTTATTGTAAAACTTCAACTGGTTGAATTTCCTATTGTTGTTCGTTGGAAATTCAATGATTTGTTCAATGTCTCGGGGAGTCGGCTTCTCATACATGGCTGAGTACGGTGGAATTCCTATAGCTGGATGGTGGGCATAATTTAGGAATGTTTCTGTCGCTGCTAGGTACTCTTGCCACTTTTTCTGTTGGTTGTGACAGTACGTGCGCAATATCCTACCCACTTCTCTTAGTACTCTCTCAGCCGGATTGCTACTTGGGTGGTAGACTGATGTCTTATATGTTTTGACCCCAAGTGCTAATAAAGTGTCTCGCCATCTCCTCCCCTTAAACTGTGTACCATGGTCGGTAATAATAGAAAATGGTCTACCGATCTCTGGGATATACAAATCAATAATCACCGCCAAAACCTTTGCTGTCGTTGCCCGATTAACCGGATATAGCTTTATATACTTGGTGTAGTGATCCATTATGATTACCAAGTATTTATATCTGTGTCGACCACCGCTACGGGGAAATGGCCCGCATATATCCAAAAACACTTTTTCCAGTTTTGCGTTGGAAGTTATCGGTATCATGATACCCTCTGTCTTTTCATTGTTTACTTTTGCACATTGGCAGATCTTACAGGACTTGATGTATGTTCTCACCTTGCGGTTGATATTCTTGATCTTACAATTTTCCTCTAGAGCTTGTATCACTTTTAACGCTCCCATGTGACCATACCTGACATGGTAATCGATGATGACCTCCTTTTCGATTTGGTGTGGGATTATCACCTTCCATGTCTCATCGTCCAATGCGGTTTTTATGAATAAAATTCCCTTGTTAAGGTGGTAGTATTTAGAAATGGTTTCATCATTGGCTTCCAAACGACTCACAATGTTTTTCAGCTTAGGATCAGACTGCTGATGAATTCGGATATTTATTAACAAAGCTTGTAAATCGGCTCTGGTCGTGAATATGTTATAAATTTTTACTAAGCTCTCCTTCTCTCCCTCGAAAGTCTGATCTTCCAGATTTATACGTGACAACACATCTGCTACCACGTTCTTCTTTCCTGGAATGTATTCCCATTTCAGGTCATATTCTTGTAGGGCGAGTACCCACCTAGCCAATCGGCCGTGACTCAATTTGCACCTACGAAGGAACGAGATGGATTTATGATCAGTTCGTACCGTGACTTGATATCCGAGAATGTACGTCCGGAACTTGCTGCATGCGAACACCACGCTCAACAATTCCTTTTCTGTCACACTGTAGTTCTTTTCGCACTGGTTCAGTGTGCGACTAGCGAAGCTTATTACCAGATGTTGTCCCTCCTCATCTTCCTGGTATAATGTCGTTCCTAAGCTTAGATCGCTAGCGTCACAGTTTAGAAAGAACGGTTTCTTAAAATCTGGGTGACGAAGTATCACACTCTCCAGAAACTTCTCTTTTATCAATCGGAAAGTAATATCTTGATCTTCACCCCAAGTCCATTTGTTTTTTGCAGATAACTGTGGTTGAAACTTGGCGGTCAACTCGGAATATCGGCTCTGAAACTTCCTGTAATAGTTACAGAGTCCGAGGAAAGATTGCAATTGTTTCCTGTTTCTTGGTTGCGGGAACCTCTGAATTGCCTACACTTTTTCTGCTGATGGGGTAATACCTCTGTCGTCTAGGTTGAAGCCTAAGAATTGTACCTCGCGCGCTATGAACTTGGATTTCTCCAACTTCAGTGTTATGTTGTTCTGCGCTAGTTTGTTTAGTACAAATTCCACTCTGTAACAATGCTCCTCCCAGGTTCCGGATGTGATTAGTAAATCGTCAACATAGACGGTGGTAAATTGGAGCGCTTCTGGTCCCAAAATCTGGTCCATACATGCCACAAATATGGCGACAGAATTGACAAGTCCGAAGGGCAGTCTCTTGAACTGGTAATTGCGCCCTTCGAAAATGAACGCTACGTATTGGCGGCTTTGTGGATGCAGCTCTACCTGCCAATACCCACAGACCGTATCCCAGGTGCTAATAAAGTTAGTACCATGAAAACGCTTTAAGATTTCTTCTATTTCACCGGGAGATGTTCTGTCATTCACAATTGTCTTGTTCAACTCACGCGCATCTAAACAGAGCCGGACTTGTCCGTCTTTCTTCGGAACAGCAATAATTGGACTAGTGTAAGGTGATTGACTAATCTCAATTATGTCGTTTTCAATCATCTTGTTTATCTCTGTTCTCACGGCTTCTTTGAGCGACTGCGCTATTGGATATGACCTCCGGTTAAACTCTACGTTTTCTTTAAAACGAAGTTGGCACTGGTAGTTTTTTACCTTCCCTGGTTCATCAGAAAACACCGCCTTGTATCTCTCATATATTGCAATTAGACGATCAGCCAGGTGCGTTGGTATTTTCTTGTTATCGCTTCCGCACTGGAAATTCCGTATTTCTTGGATCTTAACTGACCATAAATCCTCTCCTCCTTGATTGTATATTATGGGTTTAGAAAGAGGGCTGTTTCTAATAACATTTATTTTACGAAGTTGTTGATGTATAGGGCTGGGAAGTATTGTTGTGCCTCCTACCAGGTCTGCGGTCCATGTTACTCCGTCTGGGAAAAGTGATACTTTATTTAAATTAAGATCGATTACTGCCGAATATCTACGAAGAATATCGCAACCGACTAAGATGTCAAATGGTAATCCGGTGGCGATTAAAAATTCCATGTCTAAAGCTATATCACGGCTAACGACACTTAAGGAAACTTGCTTCCTAATGGTTTTATTCTGGCGACCAGTTGCACCTACCAATACAATGTTGTTGACTGGTAACATTGGCAAAGTTTTACCACATGTACTCTGTATTCTCTCCAACTCATTGGAGTTTATTATTGAAATATTAGCTCCTGTGTCTATCATTATTTTAGCGGGAACTCCTTCCACCTCCGCTGTTATATAAATTATCTCATTATTACTGTTGCTGAGACTCTTCTCGTTCTCTTCCAAAAGTTCAGTTCGTATGTCTTTCAAATAATGGTTACTGATAATAGTGATGTTTTTATCATTGTTTGCTTGTTGCAAATCATCCTTTTCTAACCCAGGAAGTATAAGCAGTAACGGGTCATCGTTGTTGATTACTGCCTCCTCTCGTTTAAAGCATTTTGGTCATTGTTTAAGTTATTGTTGACCGAGGCATCGTTCGGGAAACTCTGGTTTGTTTCCTGACGTTCTGTACCCTGGTTGATGTTTAACGCCCTGTTCGGTTGTCTGCCAAGATCTTCCAGGCTGGTACTTCGTCTTTCCTGTTCGTATCTTGGGCCGTCTCGTTCCGCACTCCTCCATCTTCGGTCGGCGCCGTGGAAGCTGCTCCTCCTCGGTTGATAGTATCTCCTGGGTCCGCGATCTTCTGCTCTTATAAAATTTACCCTAGGGCGCGACACTCGGTTATTACTATTGCTATTATTATTATTACTAATATTATTATTATAGTAATTTCGGTTAGGTGGGTAAGGTCTGTCACCATTATTGTTGGGGTATGGATTTCTCTGACTGTATGGAACATTATTATTTTGTTGATAAAAGTGGTTTCGATTATTTGGGTAGGGGTTGTTATTTCTCACGCCGTTAAAATTTCCGTTAAACTGGTTATTACGCGGCTGGTTGTTAGGGCCGTCGTAATTACTGGGCTGGTTCCGGTTATTTGTATGGTTATTGCCGTTATTGGGGTAAGTAGTCGGCCTTGCTTCTGGTCTCTCATTTCTCTTCCTGCTCTGCCGATAATACTCTTCATTCTCGTATCCCTCCAATAACTCAGTCATTCCCTGGATCGTCTTGATCTGACTACCTCTCCGGGCCCTGATAATGTCCTCATCATAGTGATAAGATATCTTATTCACTAAACATTCTTCTGGGATTGCTGGCTCAAGGTGCTTTGCCATACACACCTTCCCCAAGAAATATGCCGTCATACTGCTACCTAATTGTGACCTGTATCTTCCGTTACAAATATTGTCACGTATCAAGTTCTGGGTGGTCTCAGACCAGTATTTTGTCTTAAACATTTTACGGAACTGTTGGTAGTCGGAAATTTCACTCCGGTTGGCCATCCACCAATTATCTGTTATGTCTCGGAAAGACTCGTCGAATATCTCCCTGCTATGGCTCCATTGGGTAATTTTATGCTTGGTTAAATATTCTTCTACCCTAGCCAGGAACTCCATCGGCTTGCGTTTGTATTGCCGGAAGTTGAGCCACTCTCGGCTTTCGTTGACGGGCAATCCGGTGAAATGAGTCGTTCTGTTTCTAATCGCTTCCATCTCCTCTCGGCTTTGTCGCACCTGACCGGTGATACTGGCCACGGTCTCTTGTATATCGTTACATCGTTCTGTGACTTGGTCGCGTACTTTTCCGAATTCTTCTTGATTTTCCTTCCTCTGTTCTTCTACCTTCCTACGACTATTTTCTTCGATATTTGTGAACTTGATGTTCACCACTTCTTTAAACTCATGGACCTCCTTTTCGGTCTGGTTGCACTTTCCATCAATCTCTCGAATCTGTCGATTGACCATTATATTTTCTTCTTCCATCTTCTTATTCATCGCTTTTTTGTTAACAGTGATTTCTTTATTCAGTTCTTCTCGCAACAATTCCATTCTTTCGTCCAGTTTGTCCAAATTCTCCTGATTGACCTCTCTTAATTCTTCTCTCAAAATTTGATTGTCCTCTCTCAATTCTTCCAACTTCTCCCCCATCTTCTCTTCCAACTTCTTGTTATCTTCTTTCAACTCTTCCTTCAATTGTCGGTTGTTCTTCTCTATCTTCTTCCTGGTTTCATCGATTTTCTGATTAGTATTTTCAATTTTATTAATCAATTCTTCTTTGGTCGACTTGAATTCTTCCTTGAACAATTGGTTGTCTTCCTTCAATTCTTCTAACTTCTTCCCCATCTCTTCTTCCATCTTCTTGCTGTTTTCTTCCATCTTCTCTTCCATCTTCTTATTTGTTGTTTCAATTTTATTTCCTAAATCTTCTTTCAAAGACTGGCTATCTTCTTTCCTTTCCTTATTACTTTCGTCTATCTTCTTGTCCATTTTCTTACTCAGGGATTGGTTGTCTTCCTTTAAATCTTCCATCTTTTTATTAATTCCTTCCATCATTCTCATCATTGCTTCCTGGAACTTCACATCTCCGGTTGTCGCAGTGTTCTCGGTTTGTGAAGGTTCCCCCGGTTGTTCTAACCGTTCCTTCCGGACATTGATTTCCCCTGTCTGAGTAGGCATCTCCGGTTGTTCAGTTTGTTTGGACAACACCGGTGGTAATACCTCTTCCGCCTCTACTGGCGTCGCCTCCTTGTTGTCCATGTCAACTTCTATTTCTTTCTCGGCCTCCGCCGCCCGTTTCTTAGATGTTGCACGTCGTTGCATTTTCCCTCGAAATTCTCTGGCTTTGTAGTTGTTGCCTAGCTCCAACTAGTGATTGGGCAGAATGTATTGGCCTTCCAATCGCTAATTAAAGCCCCTAAAGTTGTGCGCCAATTTGTAATTAATTAATAAAAATAATTTGAATATGTATGTTCTTAAATTGGTGTATATATACTTAATATGGCGTATATTCTTAATATGGTGTGGCTCTCGACGTCTTACTGGCCTGAAACACTTCCTTAAGTTTCCCAGCTGGTCGAGTCCCAATGGTAGCAAGACCGGTCGAGTAGCGTAAAGTTGATGAAGAAATATATATACTCAGCTTCACCGAAATTTTCAAAACAAAAATTATTGTTTTGAAGAAAATTAAAAAAAAAATTGTTTATAAAAAAAAATAATAAAAAAAAAATTTTAATTTTATTAATTAATTAATTAGGATCAATTAATTAATATAGGGCTGTGAAGTTTTAAACAGTGTAATGCTCTTCTGAAAATTTTTATTAAAGTTTTAGTATAATTTAAATAATCTATCACCACTCATAAGACTGTCTGTAAACCAATCGATATTTGTTTACCTTTCTATTTTTTAGGTTATCTTCACTTACGGGTGGTAAAGTCCTTGTAGATTATCAATTAGAATTATATTATTGGTAATTAGTATTATTGAAGAAATAAAGAACTATTAAGTATTGAAAAGTATTAATGTTTTATTAAGTAACAGCAATATTGACTCTTATCGATTAGTATCGATTCTCAGGATATCGAAAAAAGTTACAAGTATATGTTATAAAAATTATATAGGGTTCTTTAAACAGCCAGTTATTACCAAAGTCAGAGAAATCGGGCTAATATTTAAAAAGTATAACGTTACAATCAAATTAATAGTTATTAATAAACACAGACATTGAATAATAATTTGTAAATATAATAATTGTTTTCACCCAACAGCTGTGTCGAACTAGAAGGCGGGGTTCTGGCAATGATGAGACCAATATTGCAAATGGCTGCCGTGAAGTTAGTGAGATGTCATTCGTATATTGGACGTTCCAAATAAAAGATTTTCCTGTAGTATTCCTGTTCTGATGTCTGCGAATCTCTTGTAAAATGTTGTGTAGTGTCTAGTGTACTGTTTCTGAGTTGTATTTAGTGTATCCGTATAATTATTAGTTCAAACACTTTCCCCGATTCCATCACTAATTT
Source organism: Magicicada septendecula (assembly GCA_034769895.1). Classification (NCBI taxonomy): domain Eukaryota; kingdom Metazoa; phylum Arthropoda; class Insecta; order Hemiptera; family Cicadidae; genus Magicicada; species Magicicada septendecula. The sequence continues at coordinate 283,038,511 of CM068372.1, read as the reverse complement.
GGGTTAATGTATTACACAGTTTTCTAGTGTTTTGTGGTGTTTTTCAGAGTAGATATGTATTGTTCTGTGTTTATGGAGTGTTTCTTGATTGTTTCTGTTATAATATGATAGTTTTTAGAAGTATTCCACAAGTCACTCGCGATTTCACAATAACGTACTATACATTCGCTTGGTATGTCTATTATAGGTTAGGTTATGCACGTTACCCAAACGTATGTCATGTTAACCGTTCAAAAACCAATAATTAACTAACTGTTTCCTTCAGTTTCAATTAAACTCTTAGCCCATATAATATTATCCTTAACATTGTTCAAATATATTTTCACATCCTGTGTACATTTTACTATTTCACTATATGAATGCCTAAACTTTGGTTATTTGTCAATTTTATTCACTAGATTTGATTTAAATTAATCTTTCAGTTAATTCTGGTTATTTTCAGATTAAATAATGCCATTTTATAGTGTTTTCTGTCCAAAAAATAGTAATTTCACTTTCAGTTAGGTATACTCTGAAAGGTCAAAACATTAAAATTTACTTCCTGTCATTATATAAATTCAGCCATTTTATCAGTTATATTTAATATTAATAATCCTATATTGTATTAAAAGGTTCCTATTCCCTTATTTTCTGGTAATTAATTGAATTAGTTGTATTCTGAAACATTATTCTGAAATATATGACTCCCATGTCTAAATTTCTGAGTTTAGTCATTTTATTTTTATTTATAATTCTGAATATAATTTATTAAAATCTCTCTAAATGGTATGTGCAATTATATGGCATGATCTCAAGTTTATTTTGTCTAAACCCCTTTTGTTTATTTGCTTTTAAATGAGTAATTTCTCTGTTTTGATGAAGTTTGGTTTCCATTCTTTTGGCCTATGATTTTTTTTAACAATTTTTCTTACAAAATAATTTACAAACAATATATGATGTGTGATACCCTCTCTGACTTTTTACAAATAGTATTATAAATTAAACATGTTTTCAAATTACACAAAAACAATTAGTATTGGTTACAATACAAATAATAGTTAAACAGAATAAAGAACATTTTTTTTAAATAAATGGTTGTCTTCAAATCAGACATTTTGCAACAAAATTCCCATTTCCAACATGTAAATATGGTTTACAACAAAGGTTTTGTACTAACTAACATCTTAATTACTCTCTACTATTTACAAGTGGTAACTATTTTTATAGTTCTGATGTTAGTTGTTTCAGACCCAAACAAATGGCCTTATATCTAAAACATTTTTAAACATTCTTGTACTATATACATAAAAAACCTTATATTTATATTCTTATTTCTAACTATTATTATAAGTAGGATTCTACAGTTTTTATACCGTCTTTTACATTGTCTTTGGGGAATTGTACCCTGTCATTAACAAATAAATAGTATTAATTGTTCAAAAGGTATTATGAACTCTGTTTTTCTTTTTTCATGTAAAACAAAATGTTATTTTAAACAGATTCATGTCTTATGAACAACATATTGTCACAGTACATATTTTAAGTCATTGAAAAATGCATATTTCATTGCATCCAATGTTTGTGATTGCCAAGAATGAAACACAAGGTTCATTTTTTATAATACCCAAAACTATCACTGGTTCACTTTGCACTTATATATTATGTTAATGCTAAATGGTCGTATAGACTTATTAACATAATAAATTGGTTAGCGTTTTTTTCAATGGAGATTTGTTCCATGGGTACTATATTATTGTTTCGTCTTAGTTCACAGGAAACTTTTACTTTATACACTCCTCTCTCTTAAATTTATATACATGTGGTTTTTATTTCGTTATACTTTTATTTTTAGATATTTATTTTGGGGATATAGGGATTTGGGTGTCTTTTATAAGAGCATGACATCTTCTTCAGGATGCTGCCCTCTTCTTCTTTCTTCAGTCTTCTTTTCTCCTGCCTTCTGGGACTGGTATCTTCTCCATCTTCTTCTTGTTGCCATCAGGTTTCTTGGGATCTTCTCCATCTTCTTCTTTATCACAGAAATACACAACCTGTATTGGTTGATCTTGGCTTATTTTAGGGTTTCTATTCTATTTATTCTTCCTCGTTGTGGGTTTGGTCATATTGTGTACTGCTTTGTTATTTACTATTTTACCTTCCTGGGTTATACCTTGAAAACCTTTGGTTATGAGACTGGTCTTGGATGACTCATCACTAGTAACTCCTTTTATTTTAACTTGTATTTTCTTTATAATAATGATTTCTTTCCACAGTTACTATGAATTAATCTTTTTATATTAAACTTAATGCTTTCTTCCAAATTTAAATATTATAACTTCATTATTCTAATGATCAATTGCCATTCAATATTATGTAAACATCTGTCACGCTACAACATGTAAGAAACTTTAATATGTATTTTACGCTTTATATTTGTTGCCAAGAGACTATACTGAAAATATACAAGTTACATATGGTAGACGCGGCTACAAAGTAACCATTTATATGGACATCAGCCATCCAAAACAATGTGTTCTGTTTTCAGTATGTGTTCAGTAAAACTAACAGAAAAACATAGCATTGCCAATCATAATTATTTCATACTATTTCAGACCTTTACCTTTTGACTTTCATTGTATCACACGTTCTTTCATATCATTTTCCACAAAAGTAAAGTTTGTTTGTTAACAAATTTCTATTTGTATAACTTTGGTTTATTCTATATGGACATAGTTGGAAGTAAATCTTTTCTGGTCTGTTGATCACTTCTTCTAATACCTAACAACATCTCTTCACTCTTTGCTTCTATATGTGTACTTTGGAAGACTACTGAAAAATATCTGGTCTCTTAATGTTATAGTTTCCCTTTAACTTAAGTCATATGTATCTGCCTGGTATTTTTTGTAGTATATTTGATATATTTGCTTCCTCAGGGTTCAACTGATAGAATTCTGTATGAGACGCTGACTACGGTTAATAGGTGGAAACTGGTTAGCAAGAACAGAAGATATTACAAATATCTAGTAGCCTACTTGATGGCCAGAAGATAAAAGAACTAGGGAGAATCACCTTGTACAACGAAGAATGATTTCTAGAATCCTGAAGAATGGCCAGCCTAGAGAAAACTAACATAAGTTTACATATTTACTAGTTTTATGAAAAACTAGAAGTTTTTTTATTTACCACAACTTTCATATCCTAAGATGTACATGGGCTAGTTCAAATCAAAGATAAATACAAGCTGAATATCAACTGTCACAGATCCAAATAGGAATTTTGGGGGGGGGGATTCTAAGGAGTAACTATGGATTATACAAAGGCATAGATATTCTTCTTTCAAATTTGTAACACCATTTTTTATTGTTCTAAAACAATATTTTTCAATATTTAAAAAATAGAACTATGCTTAATAGAAAAAATAAAATAATATTCTCTCGACAGTTTATAGAAAATATTTTTTCAGATTTGAGAGGATTTCCTTTGCTACCCCCTGTTATTCAGCACCTTTAACAATCTTTGTTAAAATATAATTAATTCACTACCAATTCGGAACACAAAGCTTCTTATAGGTAAAAATGTAAAAGTTTTACCTTATAGCCTTAACCCGTTTTCACTTTTAAATGCGAATATGTTTTTGTGTGTTGTACATTTACAGTTGTTCAAGTGTGACTAGCTTTTGAACTTCTATGTATATATGTACAATTTTTATGTTGTTGCTGATGTTTGTAGATGTGCAACCATTTTGAACAACTTAACCACCAAGATAAGCTTGAATAACTTCAAATATACCGACTACTTTTTACCTCTTGTCTCTTTAAAATTTCTACCTTCATGTTTAGTTTAATTCTATATTTCTGAAAATGGGAAAACAGGAAACATAGATTTTAATTAAGGTACTGGATGGAAGGCAAATTGCAAGTAGAAACAAAATGCATTAAATTAGAAAGAGCAGAAAAATAATGTTGCTATATGTTAGTCTATTTGTTTCTTCAATATGAATGACAAAACTTTTCAAGTGTTATAGGAAGAAACAGAATTTATGTGAAGGAGAGATAAATAAATATGCCGATGGCCTGCTAGGCAGGCGATGAGAAAAGTTACACAGGAAAAGCATATGTGATGGAGGAAAACAAGGCCTATAGGTGCAATATAGCCGAGAATTTTCTAAAAGTTCCTGAAGGTCTCAAGAGTCCTAAAAATGTCAAAAATGAGGGAGTGAGTTAAAATACTTAGAGGAATTCATAAACACTATTACGATGCAGAACATTGTTTATAATAAAAGAAAAGTTTTATAAATTCCCAGTGATGCACGGGGACATCATGGACAACAAAATACAAAAACACTTACAGGAGCTGTAACATTTACAGTAAAGGTTACAGACTTCAGTGTACGGATGAGAATCGATGACCGATGGTCGAAAAACATCGATGGTCAACACTTGATCTTTGATGTTTTTACCATCGATGGTTCAGTCACGAGTTTTCATACTATGGATGGTTTCGTTTCGTTGTTTTTCCATTCAACATGTTTTAAAATTTGTAATGAAAATTTAAATTGATTATTAAATTTTGTTTACTTTAAATCAATAAATTTTTATTTTAGATAATGGTAAATCCTAGGTAGGTAAGTAGTAAGTACCATGTACATGGAGCTACGTAGCAGCGTAGTGACATACCGTAATTCGGGGTTACTTAGGCCGCCGGGGTAACAAAAGCCATTTCTACTGGTAAATTTTGAATGCTGATATTGGCAACACTGTTTAGATGTTTGGAAGTTTGTTTTGATGCTATCGTTTACGTTATTTAACAAAGTTTTCACTAGTCTACATTGAGTTCTTTCAGTTTTCAAAGGTAAGTTTACATAAATACTTTTGTTTTGACGTCAATTTTATTGAAATATTATAACCTTCATAACTTCACTTGCCACAATAATTTTATTAACTGAATTGCAGTACAATTGTTTTTCAACATAACCTCAAACAATACTTTTACATCCCTGCCACTTCACAGATTATATTTCCATTAACTTTTATATATATATTGTAACGTGACAAAATCATCGTTACATAGAAAATATAACTAACACCCCAAAACCTAAGAATATAACATATGCATGTCTTGACTAATATAATTAAAACCTAATAAGAGAAAGGGTAACGCTCAACTAAAAAAAAAAAAAAAAAAAAAAAAAAAGGAAGCACCAGAAAAGAAAGAAGTTAAGACTAAATGGATCATCAAATATAATGAAAAGGAAGAAATATGAATTAAAATACTAAGTCAGAAAACAAGACCCAATAGGACCTATGAGTGAGGGAAACATAACTAAAAGAAGAGGAAACCATATCTATGAGTGAGGAATAAACTACCATAAGAAGAAAACACACAATAAAAACCTATGAATGAGTAGGGTATTTCTACAAAGAAGAATATAAACTGAGGAGAAAAGGACACATATGATAGCAGAAACCCATGAGCATTTTAATGTCAAGATAAGAAGAGGAAGAGACGTTTAAGAAGAATGGATAACATGAAGAAGGAAATTTTGCTAGTGATAAACAAACACAAACAATAACAATGCGTCGTTTATAAGTGCATAAAATACTATCACACGCCCCAAACCCAATGAACACTAACAATATAAAATGTCATATTTTTGGAACCAGTGACAAAAGGAATGAACAGTAATCTTCATGAAAAAACACAAACATTTAGTGTGTGATCTGTGAAACACAGATAAGACTGTATAAAACATAAGACCACACCAGAATTTCTGATAGAAACAAAATAACTGCTCATAATAGCTAGAGAAATAAGACTGTTTCAGAATAATTGTTTCTGACTGATTATGAAAGATAATGATTATGAAATGAACAAGTTTTTATACCAATAACACGAAACAACACATAACATAGTTATTTATGTGTATAAATGAAAGTAATTATGACAATTTAGAGTAAGTAACTCAGTCCTAATGTGCATTACAAAAGGTAATCACATAGTACATGTTGATAAATAAATAATTAATAATGTGTATCAGTTAAAATATAATATTAGTAAAATAAGGATAATACTGTGTTGAAGATATAGTAATGAGATTTGTTAGTAGAATATGTAAATAGAAATTGTGAATGAAAGACATTCAAAGGCATATATTATACCAAGCCAACAATGGATTAACATAACCTCAACTGATCAACATATACAATGTAAAATCAAAAGTAACTATAATAAAAACACACACAAGTATATTTCTATTATACACCAATCAAAATAGAGTTTATAAGGAACAAACTAACACCAATAAGAAGTAGACAGCACCAAGATTTACTTAATAATTAGTAAACAAAGAATGGCCAGAACAACAAGGCAGAGGTGACGCCTCATAATTACACAAAAAGCTCTATTAAAACAGATTCTTAAGAACAAAGGAGTATACCAGTAGTGAGACAAATAGCCAATACTACTTTGAGAACCATTTACTGTGTTTAAAAACATAAAATTATTGAATTATAATGTAAACCAATTATACATGTCATCAACTAAACGCTATGTAACTCACCGTCTGTGGCTTAAGTAAATGTCTTTATACAATTGACATGTTTCGGGACACTTGTCCCATCATCAGAATATTTAAAAAAGTCTCTTCATACCATCATACGATGGCAATTGTATAAATCACAGCCACAGACGGTGAGTTACATAGCGTTTAGTTGATTATAAAATACGTGGCTTGGACTATAAGCGGATTTATTCCATTAACAATATATATACATGTCAACCGAAAGTAGCTGCAAGCACCATAATTACAATTAATTCAGGACATATAACACAACAGTGAGAATAATAGCAACAAGACACACAATAAACCTCACCAACAGTCAAATTACAAGAAAGGAATACATTGTTAATTAATCAATAATCATATAAAATAAGTATCAAAATATCAAAAGCCCAAACATGTAATATTATAAACAAACAGTACACATGAACAAAACCAGTTTGAGAAGTGAAACTTTGAGTAAATGTGTATTAATTATTAAGGAACAATGTACCATAGGAATAATTGTATTAGGATAAATCATTTTGTATAATAATAAGAATTAATGCACCGGCATACCATGCCTAATCGTTTGGAACAGTGCATGAATATAAATTTGCTAACAAACAATAATCTGTGATTAGATAATAAGAGGAAATGACTCTAATTGCTATAAAACAGTGTTAGTAATAATTATTTATTGAAAAAAAAGTGGAAGGACTTATATTATAAATGAGATCCACAATAAGTGCATAGTGAAGGAGCTAACTTATTTATCAATGGACGGATTTATGGCTTGTTTGAACTTTAATTGTAGAGCTGAGCATCCGAGAGTTAATAAAATTGTTAGTTTTCCAACTAAAACAGTATTAAAAAAGTTATCAGCAAAATAAATTATATGCATCAATTGCAAACAAATTGCTGACATCATAAATACTTTCCGACCCAAAGTCGAATTGTAAAATTTTAGAAAATTAATTTCTGAAAAGGTGTTTGGGGAACGAGAGTATAGATTTATCAGCCAATCAGAAGAGCTAATGCTGACAGATTCGAAGTAGAATTTGTCCGGAGCGGCAACACTTAGTTTTTGTCATTCAGAGTGAAAGGTTACGGACCGTCGCAGCAGAGTATTGTTATAATTTGTGCGCGACCCTCCTAGTTAAGCATCGGAAGTAAACATAACCATAAAACTGAATCAAGGTTATGATCCTTCGAGTGAGTGAATACAGTGTAGTGAACAATGATAATCATGCTAGTGTATAATATCGGCATGATATGTGAAATAGAAAGGGAGCACAAAACTAATTAAACGATTTTAACAATTTTTATGCATTTCTAATAACCAAAAATATTTGTTGTTGTCATACTTGTGTCAAGTATGGAACTACCTGACTCAAAGATGCTATTTTATTAATTAACCCACTTATTAAATAACGTTCCTTGTATTTATTTTAATTGAATAAATGATTAATCATAATTAAAAAACTATTAAACAAATTTTAATAGTTAACTAACTTTTGACGATTTTCAAGGTTAGATGCTGATTTGACTAACCTGTAACGAAGGACCTGTGCTACAGAAGGCTACAGCATCTGTAATTGCCAGGGCATCTTCCACAACATTGATCAACCCATTCTTCTGTGCAACACCATCGAAAGGAGGACCTCTACAGATTCCTACCTTCGGTCAACGCATCAAACCAGTAAGAAATAAATTCATTGATCAATGATATAAGCGCTAAACAAATAATAAAACAATAAACAATTTTAAAAAGACACTAAGAAACGCACACATTGTATTTTAACTGTAAGATTAGCTTTAATTTAGTATAAGAGTGTTGAATGGGAAATAGTGTGTAGTATTGGACGTGCAAATCATTGTAGACCTGTTCTTTAGCACTGGTTTGGGAGATAGAAATTTCTTAATCAGACCAGATAAGAGCTAGAGGTCGTTTGAGCGTCTTAATCATTACTTTCCACACTCACTCAATAATTATAAGGATAGGGTAGAATTAAGCCACTACCATTAACAATTTAAAGTTTCAAAATCATTTATTAAAACATTAAAAATAATAATCAAGCATATCTTAAAGAGTTATTTGTAACGATTCCCCTTGAAAACCACAATCACTGAACGAATCCTGAGAAAGAGTGTCTCCATGCGCTGAGCTAAGCTGAAACCGTGTCATTTGTATCTGGGATTTGTTCTGGCACCCAGGTAAAGTAAAATCACGGGTAAGTAACTTTTTATCTAACATCACAAATATTAGATAATTGTGTTAAATGAAAGGAAGCGTTGTATGTATTTGGCGAGGCCAACTAAGGGGCTCGATTAAGCTCGATTAAGCTCGATTAGGCACGATTAAATCACCAAATTTATATGTAAAAATAAGTTACATATGTATTTGTCACCGCAACTAATGGGCCTGATTAAACACAAAATTATATAAATAAAGTTATATAATTTGGCGTTGCTTTTACCCAAGTGATAGTTAAATTGTAGTATTAATAAATTTGAAAAGAAAGTGGAATTCAAGGTTACAAATAACTATTAAATAATTGTTAAATTTATTTGTTAATAATAAGTAATAAAAATGGCTAAATCATCATCAGTAGATATGGCAGCAATTGAGCAAATGTTTAAGCAGTTGGCCACTAAAATTGAAAGTAAAATTGATGATGCTAATAATAAAATCGAAATTACAAATAGTAAAATTGAAAGTAGAAAAAGTGAAATAAAAGATATCTATAATAAAATTGATGAAAATAATAAAAGTTTAGAAGAAAGTAATCAAAAATTAATAACAGATGTTAATAATAAAATTGAGCAAACTAATAAATATTTGTCCAATGAAATGTAACAAATAACTGAAAATTTGTTTAGCCAAATAGAACAAAGTAGTAAAGAGGCTACATTTAAAATAGATGAAGAAATATCTAATCTAGCTAGTAAATTAGACAGTACTAATAATAAAATAGACGAGAGTAATAGTAGGTTTGATAAGCATACCGAAGAGGTTAAAACTACGCTAGATGAGTTTAGAAAACAAGTAAACACTAATTTTAGCTGTCAAGACGAAAAGCTAAATAAATTTAGAATTGAATTACATGAAAGGTTAGAACAAAAAGTAACCCTCATTAATCAACAATTCAGCGAAGTAACAGCTGAACTAAAAACACAAACACTTCTAAATAAAGAAGAAATCCATAATACTAGGGAAGAGTGTACCCAACTGGGTGTAAATATTAGTGAAGTTAAGAAACAGGTAGAGAGTAAGGCTAACAGTGACGAAGTACATCAAAAGATGGAACAGCAGTTGATGGTAATGCGGGAGGATCTGACTAAAGTAATGAAGTCACAGCAAACCAAAGTAGTGAGGTGTGGCGGCTATAAGGAAGAACCGGAAAACCTTGCATTTTCTGGTAACCCACATGAGAATCCTGTGGAATTCCTAAAGCTGTTTGAAGCGTATGTAACTCGTGTAAATCCACTGATGAACGACGAGGATAAGAAGGACATGTTAGGCTGATTTCTCAAGAATTGGGCAGGTACGTGGTGGAAAGTCATCTCAGACAGAGTCCAAACCTACTCAGACTTCAGAGAAAAATTTCTAGCACAGTACTGGAATGTTCAAATACAAAGAAGGGTACGTGATCATTTAGAATTTGGTAAGTACCATCCGTCAATGAATATGACAACTACCAATTATGTGCTTAATGTAATGGCGCAAGTTAAACATCTAACACCACCAACAGAAGAGAGAGATCTAGTATATAAGCTAGCGCGTCATTTCTCAGAACGTACTAGAGTAGCAACCACAACTAGAGGAGTGGATACTTTAGAAAAGTTCATTATGGTTGTAGATGAGTGTCTAGACTTAGAGAGGGACCTACAGCGGGTAAGTAATCAGCTGAGTAACTACTCTAAAGGCGATCAGCAAGAACCAACGTTCTACTCAAATAAGAGGAGAGATAATGAACGTATGAAAGAAAAAAGGTTTACCCCATATCCGGGTAATAAACCACAAATCGACAGGAAGTGGAGGATAAAGGTAGGATTTATTGATTATTATTGATATTATTGATTTACATAATCAATTTTTTTTATACCTAGTGGAGGTATATATGACGATTCATAATAGCGTCCTATCAGAGCGTTATATGAAAGCTATAGAAAGTACGAGTGTAACACAGTAAGGAAGAGAGAGAGCGTATAATAGCCGTCATCTCACTCTAACCGCGTCAATGCTACAGTTGAATCCAGTCCAAACAGGTAATTTTACTCAAAGCGAATTATCAGTTCAACCTGGAATAACTTCAAAAGTTGTAAATATACGGAAATTCTGAAAACAGCATTGTATTCAGCAAGAAAAGCTTTATAAGTAGCCGCAAGCTCAGTTAATATAATTAACAAATAAAGAAGTTATACGGATGACGCACGCCAACAGGAATAACGAGAGAATTATGCTACGTAGGAACAAGGTGTTTTCACACACACAGAGATAAAGACCTAAGCAACAATATTCTGTGGTCAGATCTTCAGAAACACATTTGCAAATACCTGTAATCAATCGATTTGCAAATACAAGAAGTACGATTTTGACAAGACTTTCTATGCCGTTTGGAACCTGTCACCGCGTGTAAGACCGACCTGTTCGAGATTGTCACAACTGGAAAAACGCATGATTTATTTGTACAACCAATCAGCAGCCCGTATTTAAAACAGACGCCAGCTAAAAGCGAGGGGTTGCATCACTCTTCGTTTGGTACTGAAACACACTAGACGTGTATAATTCGCATCCAGAAATTTTTTAAATTACACAACAGTGCAAATTCAGTTATAAATCGAGAAGTAGTCTGCAGTGTAGATGAATTTACAACATTCAATAACACTAGCTGCATAATATCACCATTAATTAATTAATTACTTAATTAATTAATCCATCAGCCATGAAGGACCTGTGCTACAGAAGGCTACAGCATCTGTAATTGCCAGGGCATCTTCCACAACATTGATCAACCCATTCTTCTGAGCAACACCATCGAAAGGAGGACCTCTACAGATTCCTACCTTCGGTCAACGCATCAAACCAGTAAGAAATAAATTCATTGATCAATGATATAAGCGCTAAACAAATAATAAAACAATAAACAATTTTAAAAAGACACTAAGAAATGCACACATTGTATTTTAACTGTAAGATTAGCTTTAATTTAGTATAAGAGTGTTGAAAGGGAAACAGTGTGTAGTATTGGACGTGAAAATTATTGTAGACCTGTTCTTTAGCACTGGTTTGGGAGATAGAAATTTCTTAATCAGACCAGATAAGAGCTAGAGGTCGTTTGAGCGTCTTAATCAGTACTTTCCACACTCACTCAATAATTATAAGGATAGGGTAGAATTAAGCCACTACCATTAACAATTTAAAGTTTCAAAATCATTTATTAAAACATTAAAAATAATAATCAAGCATATCTTAAAGAGTTATTTGTAACGATTCCCCTTGAAAACCACAATCACTGAACGAATCCTGAGAAAGAGTGTCTCCATGCGCTGAGCTAAGCTGAAACCGTGTCATTTGTATCTGGGATTTGTTCTGGCGCCCAGGTAAAGTAAAATCATGGGTAAGTAACTTTTTATCTTTTATTTAACATCACAAATATTAGATAATTGTGTTAGACAAAAGGGAGCGTTGTTATATATATATATATATATATATATATATATATATAGTATTTAAAATTTATAATTATATTACCTCAAGATGTTCTTGTCCTTATTTGGAACATGTTTCGAGAGTTCCTGTTCTCTCATCTTCAGCCTTCGCCATCTTGTTTCTGGAACTCTCGAAACATGTTCCAAATAAGGAAAAGAACATCTTGAGGTAATATAATTATAAATTTTAAATACTTTATATATATCAAGAAACGAACTGTAGAATATATATATTCAATCACTTTCTGCTACAGTCCGTTTCTTGATGTATATAATACATTTAATATTTATAACTAAATTTACCTCAAGATGTTATTTTTCCTTATTTGGAACATGTTTCGAGAGCTCCCGTGCTCTCATCTTCAGCCTTCGCGATCTTGTGTCTGGTGAAGTATTTGTGTGTTGGCTGGATGCTATTAAGGTTGTTTGTTGTTCTCTGGTATTTTAAAGTTGTATTATTGTGTGTGATTGTGGTATATATATTTGTATTTTGTGTATTTTAGATGTTGAGTGCTTTGAATATTGTGTCATGTTTTGTATTGATTTGTATTTGTTCAGGTATTAGTTTGTTTTGTGTTTTATGTTTGTACATTTGTAAATTTTCCCAAATGTTCATTATGGTGCCTTTGTGTGGTTTTTTTTTTATTAGTGTCACATTGGTTATATCTGGGAATTCATGTCCTGTGTTTATTGTGTGTGTGGCTAAATTCGATTTATATATTTCTGGTTTTTTGTATGCGTTTAGGTGTTCAAAATAACGTTTTTTCAGCTGTTTTTTTGTTTGTCCTATGTAACATTTATTGAAATCTTGGCATTCAATTTTGTATATACCGTTAGTTGTTGTATTATCTTTGTTGTGTGAGCTATTTAGTTTTTGTAAATTATTTTTATTAGTTTTGTATGCTATTTTTATATCTGTGTTTTTAAATAGTTTTGTTAGTTTTGTCATTTTATTATTTATGTATGTGAATGTGGCCCATTTTTTGTTGTTGTTATTATTTATGTGTTGTTCACTTTGATTAATTCTTAATTGTTCAGTTTTTATTTTATATTTGATTTTATTTTCTATTTTGTTCACAGTATTTTTATTGTATCCATTTTCATAACCAATTTGGTATATTATATTTCTTTCTTTGTCAGTTTCTTGTTTGTTTAGGGGAATTTTGTACATTCTGTTAAATAGCGAATAGAATGCTGCCATTTTATGTTGTGGTGGGTGGTCAGAATGGTTAAGTATAATGATGTTAGTAGAAGTTGGTTTTCTGTATATTGCATATTGTATGTGGTTGTTGTATCTTGTGATGGTTATGTCTAAATAGTTGATTTTGTTATGTTTTTCTTTTTCTTCTGTGAATTGTATTTTAGGATGTATGTTATTGATTTGTTTCAGTATGTTCTCTGCATTTGTGTTTTTTGTTATTTGATACATATAGCCCATCATCTACATATCTTATCCATATGCCATTTGGGTCATATGATTTTATAATATTTTGTATTTTGGTGTCTATGTGTTGTAGGAAATATTTCTGCTATTATGAAAGCTATTATGAAAGCTTATAATGGTGATCCCATTGCTAAACCTTCTTGCTGTTGATAAATTTTGCTATTAAATTCAAAGTAATTTTGTTTTAGTATTAGTTGGATGCTATTTTTTATTTCGGTTATATATTGTTTGTTTTCATTTTGTTCTTTAAGTTTGTTTATATTATGTCTATTGTTTCTTTTACTGGGATGTTGGTGTATATGTTTGTGATGTCATATGATGTGAAAATGTATTTTCATTTATATTTATTATTTTTAGTTTGTCTATTAATTCATATGTATTTTTTATGTTATGATGAGAGTACAGGCTGAAGGTGAGAGCACAGGAGCTCTCGAAACATGTTCCTAATAAGGAAAAAAGCATATCTTGAGGTAAATGTATTTATAAATATTAAATGTATTATATACATCAAGAAACGGACTGTAGCAGAAAGTGATTGAATATATATATATATATATATATATATATATATATTACAACGATACATATACATAAATGTAGGTTGTATGTGTAATTGGGGTTCAGGTGTAATTATAATAAGAGTATCGTATTTATGAGTATTTAAAATTCATATTTATTGTTTACTCAAATTAATCTTATAAATAATCATAAACATCCTTAATAATCGTCAGTCACGATATTGCTCATTATTAAATCTTTATATCTTATAATATGCAGTGTTACACATATTTAAAAACCTCTTATATCTAGACATGTTAATAATTTTAATGTAGACATGTGAATAAATTGATTTACTAATAAAATATAAAATTTAAAGTGTAATTTTAATTGAATTCTCTTAATTCAGATCTGACCTCAACTCGCTCAGTCTATACCAATGTTTAAAATTTAATTTAAATTTATATTAATTACTTTTAGACTGGCATTTGTTTTAATATTCAAATTTAAATTATTCTTTTCTATAATTCAATTATCAAATCAATTTCACTATTTATTTTGATAACAAACTCTACTCTCTCTACTTTAAATTCTCTTTTTATTTATTATTTCTTTATATGCGATTGCTCATTCTTACGACTAAACAGTTATCTACATTTCTAAAATATTAGTACTAAGTATAAATTTTTCTTTGTTTTAATTTATTGTCTTTTGATATAGTCTTTATGAGCTCTTTTTTAAAAATCATTTAAAATACATTACGCATGTCAAATCGAGTTCTGATGATCTTATGACTTGTTGTCGGGGGTCCAGCGTTGTCTAGAGTTAGTTTTCCATTCCTCCTGTCTTGGCGTGGTCCTGGATACATCTAGAGTCCAGCGTCACTCTCCAGCAGCGTGCATTCCTGGATACGTCTAGAGTCCATCGTCGTTCTACAGCAGCTTGTGTTCCTGGATACGTCTAGAGTCCAGAGTCGTTCTACAGCAGCGTGTGTGGGCCTGGATACGTCTAGAGTCCAGCATCATTCTACAGCAGCGTGTGTGGCCCTGGATACATCTAGAGTCCAGCATCGTTCTACAGCAGTGTGGTCCTTATCAGAGAGTTGTTATCTGCTGCAAGGTAGATCTTAAACATCTTCTAACGTCCAGCATCCCTCGTTGCTCTGGTAGCTTTTCCGTATATACTCTTGGTAGACTTACGATTTTGGTATTTACTTTTTCCGGAATATTGTCACGAATTTAATGAACATTTTATTCTTTCATTACTGCGACTTGTAATAGAAATAGAAATAAAACTGTTCTGCCGATGGACAGCATGTCCGACTGAAACTGTGTCTTGAAATGAAGAGAACGGTTTTTGGTCGAACCCTTAATTTATACCCTCTTGAGATTCCGCGCCAGTTGGTTCCAAAATCGTCCTGTCGATACCTGCATATCGCGTGATAGCCCCCACTCCTGAACCTTTTCATCTATTTGCAATTATTAGCAAATAGCAATGTTTTGCACGGAATCGAGATAGCACAAATCATAGCTAATTCAATTAAGCACTCACTATATTAATTTGAGCGCCTTAGGGTAATTTGCGTATTTTTTTTGCACGTTTATTTTGCACTGTCTTCGCATAGCGTGTTCTATTAACGTCATCTTTTCACTGGGGATAAATATAAAATTTACACACACTTTGGTGCCTTTGGTTTGTTCATGCACTAATTAGTTTTTGCACAGTGAATTAAAATAATTATTTTATTAATTACTTGGGGCAGGTTGCTGAGATTCCTGTCTTTGCATGCATCACTAACACACACAAGATACACGTGTAACACACATACAATTGAGCAGGTGTCACTGCCTGTCGGAACAGGTTAATTTCTCCCCTAATCTAACAATGAAATATTTTTACAATCTCAGACCTGTCCATTTACCCGTAACTTATACAAATTCTACAAATTTTATATTTATTCAAATTAATGCCTAATACAGCATATGGCTGTATCGTTGCAATATATAAATCTAAAGCTTACACATACGGGTAACAAAAGTCCCATGAAATCAATGGCTTTTGTTACCCAGTAATATATTATACTATATAAAATGCAAAAAAACTACCGGTAATTAATGATTTACGGTATTTATTAAAGAAGTAATGTTTATTTTTCCCTTGTTTCAGGACACAGTATGCTTCAAAAATATAAAGAGCATTATATTTGGCCTCCAGTCGCAGCAAAATTGAAATTAATAAATACCTTTTTCTTTATCCATGCTGCGACTACGTCTTTGATGTCTTACGACATGTTTCGGGAACACGTTCCCATCATCAGGTAAAATTTTGTCTCTAGTTCATAACGAACGTGTCAAGAATATAATAATTAAAACACATCAACACATAAACACATAACACAATGAGTATGATAGAACCCAGTCCACGTAACAGTGCGCACTGCCGTACTATAACTGACCGCGTAATCAAACTATATATTCGGCTGGTGTACACAAGCGTTATCACTCTTCAATACAGTATCATATAAACAGTGAGATTTAAATGTTAATTGATCATTAAGCAGTAGGTTTGGTTGAAATAAAAACGCTTTATATATTTCATATTCTTCCATGGCATCCATGTATCGGCTCTTACTGCATATATGTATGGGCATAAAGTTATCTCTGAAACCACTATAACTGATTGCTGTTTACCAGATGTAAAGCAAAGTTGGATTTGATTGACTTGATGTTCTTTTTTGGCATATGTTCTTTATATCTGTCTTTAAATTTCCTGCCCGTTTGTCCTATGTAGAATTTATCACATTCACTACACTGGATTCTATATATACCAGAACTGTTTTCGGTTGTTTTTTGTGTTCGAGGTTTTAATATGTTCAATATGTTATTGGTAGTTTTGAAGGACACGATGTGTCTAATTTTCTTAATTCATTTTTTATTATATTAGGAATCACATTAGTATATTCAACTGAAATATAATGGTTCTTTTTACCATCTAATTTTAATTTTCTTTCCATTTTATTCCTACGTTTGTGTATTAAGTTATCTATTATATCACTTTTATATCCATTATTGACAGCTATATGTTTAATAATATTTACTTCATCTTGAAAATCTTCCTGGTTCATAGGTATAGCTAAAAGTCTATTTACGAAAGCATTAAAAGGGGCCATTTTCTGTGTATATGGGTGGAATGAATCAGCATGGACAGTTATATCCGTGGTAGTGGGTTTCCTGTATATTTTATATGTGATACAATCAGTGTTTCTTCGAACAGAAAGGTCTAAAAAGTTTAGGCAATTTTCATTTTCTACTTCCATGGTGAATTTTATGTTGTTATTTATGTTGTTCATGTATTTGAGTAACATGTCCATTTGTCTACAAGTGCCATTAAAAACCATGAACGTATCGTCAACATATCGCGTGTATGAGATAATTTTATCGTGGTAACTGTTACAGTTAGACAGTAGATAATTATTTTCATAAAAATTAAGGTATATATCTGCCAGTAATCCACTTAAAGGAGACCCCATGGCTAACCCTTCTCCTTGTTTAAAAAACTTGCCGTCAAATGTAAAATAATTTTGTTTCAACACTATTCATAATATCAAGATTAATTCGTTAATTTCCTGTTGATTTAATATTGCCGTATTAAGTAAATTGTTTTGGAGAATCTCTATTGTTTCTTGTATAGGTATATTTGTGTACAAATTGACAATATCAAAAGAAACCAGCTTATAACTCGGTAATAAGTCGATGGAATTAATTTTGTTTATGAAATCTTTATTGTTCTTGATACTATGATTATTCTCTAGCTTTATACTGTTTTTTATTATATGTTGAAGTTTTTTTGCGATTTTGTACCCAGGTGCCGACGTGTAGTTAACTAAGGGACGTATTGGCATGTTGTCCTTATGTATTTTTGGCAAACCTGTGAATGCGGGTGCTTGTGCATTTATTTGTTTAATATGGTGTCTAACATTTGCGTCAAACAAATTTATGCATTTGTTCACAGCGGAATTTAGTTCCTTTGTGTACTTGCTGGTGGGGTCATGCTCAAGTGTCTTAATAATGTTATTGTTAATAAATTCATAACATTTCTGCGTGTAATCTGCTTGACTCAATATAACTACAGTATTGCCTTTATCGGCTTTGGTAACTATTGCCTTATTTATGTCAATCTTTTGTTTTATTGTTTTCATAAGGTTGAGCTCCTTCTTGTATTTTATAAACTGGTTCTTATTTTTACTTAAGCCATCCATTTTCAATATGCGATCCAATTTATTGTTGATTACCGATCGTGTTACTTGTTGGGTTTCTTGGTTTTTAATGCATTTTATAGCAGCTTCAGCGTTTATAACTCCACGTAATAGGCTGTTTTTGCTAAGTTTAGGTAAGTTATATTTTAAACCTTTAGATATTAATTCTGTCATATAATGTCATATAGCTGTCAATAATGGATATAAAAGTGATATAATAGATAACTTAATACACAAACATAGGAATAAAATGGAAAGAAAATTAAAATTAGATGGTAAAAAGAACCATTATATTTCAGTTGAATATACTAATGTGATTCCTAATATAATAAAAAATGAATTAAGAAAATTAGACACATCGTGTCCTTCAGAACTACCAATAACATATTGAACATATTAAAACCTCGAACACAAAAAACAACCGAAAACAGTTCTGGTATATATAGAATCCAGTGTAGTGAATGTGATAAATTCTACATAGGACAAACGGGCAGGAAATTTAAAGACAGATATAAAGAACATATGCCAAAAAAAGAACATCAAGTCAATCAAATCCAACTTTGCTGTACATCTGGTAAACAGCAATCACAGTTATAGTGGTTTCAGAGATAACTTTACGCCCATACATATATGCAGTAAGAGCCGATACATGGATGCCATGGAAGAATATGAAATATATAAAGCGTTTTTATTTCAACCAAACCTACTGCTTAATGATCAATTAACATTTAAATCTCACTGTTTATATGATACTGTATTGAAGAGTGATAACGCTTGTGTACACCAGCCGAATATATAATTTGATTACGCGGTCAGTTATAGTACGGCAGTGCGCACTGTTACGTGGACTGAGTTCTATCATACTCATTGTGTTATGTGTTTATGTGTTGATGTGTTTTAATTATTATATTCTTGACACGTTCGTTATGAACTAGAAGACAAAATTTTACCTGATGATGGGAACGTGTTCCTGAAACATGTCGTAAGACATCAAAGACGTAGTCGCAGCACGGAAAAGAAAAAGGTATTTATTAATAAAAGAGCAGTTGGTGCCCGAAAATACAAAGATTACACAGACGATACCTTCGAAAAAGCTGTAGACAAAGTAAAGAAAGGAGTTTTCTTATGTCAGGCTGCTCAGAAGTTCGGAATTTCATGATGTGCACTCACTGCAGCAGTAAGAGGCAAGGACAGAAAAGTTGGCAGGCCTTGTGTTTTGAGTACAGACGATGAAAATAAATTAGCAGAATGTGTCAGCATGGCTGGAGAGTGGGGATTCCCATTGACGGTCTTGGATATAAGACTCATCGTCAAGGGATTCCTTGATCAAAGCGGACGCACTGAACCACGATTTAAGAACAACATGCCAAGTGTAGATTTTGTTGAATCTTTTATGAAGAGACATAAAGAGATCCTGTCTAATAGACTATGCCAAAATGTGAAGCAAAGTAGAGCGGCTGTGAACGAGGAAAGTGTAAACGATTATTTTGATGAACTCACAGCGACTATTAAGGACGTTGAACCATCTATGATAGTAAATTATGACGAGACAAATGTGACAGATGATCCGGGCCGAAAAAAAGTTGTAGTAAGAGGAGGCACACATCATCCTGAGCGTATTATCGATTCTTCTAAGTCGAGCACGTCCGTTATGTTTGCAGGGAGTGCTGATGGAACCCTATTCCTGCCTTATATTACTTATAAGGCAGGAAATGTATATGACACGTGGACAGAAAATGGCCCAAAGGGAGCTGTCTACAGTAGGTCCAAGAGTGGGTGGTTTACCGTTGAAATATTTGAAGATTGGTTTAGGATGATAGCAATGCCATACTTCAGAAAATTCGACAAAGATGCTGTAAAGGTATTGATAGGGGACAACTTGGCAAGCCATATATCGCCTTATATATTAGAAGAGTGCAAGAAAAACAACATCAAGTTTGTGCTACTACCCCCTAACAGTACACACTACACTCAACCACTAGATGTGGGTTTTTTTAGGCCTCTAAAAATAAAGTGGCGTGAGACTTTAAATGACTGGAAAGAAAAAAATCATGGCAACATGCCTAAAGACAAGTTCCCTCGACTCCTGAAAAAATGTATTGATGACTTGGGCGAAGAAAAGGTTAAGAAAAACTTAATAAGTGGTTTCAAAGCAGCAATAATTGTGCATTTTGACCAGCAACAGGTCTTGAAGAGAATGAAGAATCTGAAGCTGTGGATTCTAGCAATACCTGGGTTCAGTCACTTCAAAGTTTTGTTCAGGAAAGTCGACAAAAAAACTCAACACATGAAAAAACGTAAGAAAAGGAAACTAAATGTTCCAGCTGGAAGAGGGATTGAAGGACTTGAAGATTTTGAAGCAGAATGCTCTAATACTGCTCCTGAACCAACTACCGGTACTTCGAGAAGGAGAAGGAAAAATAACTCAGATTCCAGTGATGATGATGACGGCAAGCTGTCGCTCCGAGATTCTGACTCGGAAGTAAATTTAAGTGATTTTACTGATGATAATTTTGACGTAGAATCTGATAAGGAAGAAACGCCTGGTGTGCCGATGAAAATGCCAGTACAAATACAGGATCTTACACCGAATGTGTACGTTATTGTAGAACTTATCTTTAATGAAAATACAAGAAAAGAAGTAAAAAAACAATTCTGTGCTATTGTTCAAGAAACTAAACCTGAGGAACAAAAAGCAAAGGTTAAATTTTTTCGGAAAACCTCAAAATCGGTGGGAAATGATTATGTGTTCCCGATTGTTGATGATGAGATGGACATTAACATCACAGAAATTATCACTATTGTTAACCCTATTAAAGTTAATAGGGGACGTCATACTTTCCCTTTTGAACTTAATAATTGAACTATGCCTTGAACTTTAGGTTAGGTCAATATTAGTGCCATTATTGTATAACTTTTTACTACAAATATACATTAAAAATTATAAATACATTTATTGTAGCATTTTATGTGGATTAAGTTACCCCATTCCTGAATAACTTAAGCCAAACACTGATTTACAACCACTGGTTTTTGTTACCCCACATCACGGGGTAACTAAAACCACTATATTTTTATTTTTTTGTAATTAACATGTATGTTTCAGAAAACTTTCTCATATGTAATAATAAAGTAGAGCAGTAGACCCACGTTTTACACAAATTAGTGAATCTCTAACATAAATAGTTCTTGAGTGACAGGTGTTTGAAGTTGAAAAGTGGTCAATGTAACCCCGAATTATGGTAAAACGGTAAAACTAAAAATAGAACAAAACCGTTTCATAGAAGACCGTTACATAGGTTTCAGTTGTTTCAGTACAATTCCAAAGTTACCTTACAAACGTACGGAATAACGGTTTACTCTTTACGTTAGTCGTATTTTGGTTTTTATTCAGATTTAGTTTTATGTTTTTTACGGTTATTTTTATTTCTAGTTTTAATGTTTTTTCTCTTTTAAATAGTTTATATTTGAGTTTTTAATATCATCGGCATCATCATAATTATCCATCCATTAATTATGCCACCCAAAAGTGAATTATGGAAACATTTTGTAAAAACAGTGATAATAAGAGATCGTTAGCAACATCAGCTTTAAAACATCGATGTTTTCAAACCGATGCCTTTCTAACATCGATATACTATTCTCGATATTAATATCGACGATGGTTTTTTGGCGATGCTCATGCCTACTTCAGTGGTTACGGTTACACATTTACATATTAGATTTAAGAAGCAGCGAGTTCCAGTGAGTGCAAGCAACAAAAAAAAAAAACTGAAGCAGTATAGGTTATGGAAATATAATTAACAGAAAAGTACAACAGTTCATAATAGAAAATGAGGATCTAGCTTACGATGGTACGGCAAAGTCAAACTTCCGTCTCCTCGTTTGTAATACTTTCCGTATATAATATAGAATATAGAACTTTCACTTGTGAAACTTACTGGTTTTTCTTTCTGTACGCGTTTTGGCGTGGTGTTCACCTTTGTCAGCAGTTTGAGACAGACTGACCAGTAACTCGTAACGGTTTAGTGGCGGTGGTGTGTGGAGGAAGGGGATTGGTTGGCGCGGGGATCCAAATTATTGTTAGTTTTATGTATAATTGTGTCAAACAGTGTGTGTGATTTATTGTTTAATTGGTCGTTAAGTGTTTGGTTGTGTTTTGTAGTGTTTGTATATTTCATATTGTTCTGCTGTGTTAAGTTTTCGACTTTTGGGTAAGTAGTGTAATATCTCAAGATTAGTATCTATGTTGGTGTAGCTGTGGTTTTTTATGTGTATGTGTGTGGCAAACGCAGAATGTATATTGTTGTTGGATAAAGCTTTTAGGTGTTCAGAGTAACGAGATGAAAAAGATCTTCCCGTCTGGCCTATATACTTTCCATTACTTTCCGTGTCCAGATTTCTACTGGATCTGTATTATTCACAAGTAACTACTGGCAGGTTATGGAGGTTATGTACGACAATGTAACTTAAATAAAATTTACTTTGTTAGTGTACATTAAAAGGGTGTATTAGTTGGAAGTACAGAAATTAGGGATCTATGTTCTTTTCGTACGGCAAAGTCAAACTTCCGTCTCCGCATTTGTACTTTATTTCGGTGTCCGATGTGTACTACAACTGTGTTTTCTTCACAAGTAACTAATGCCAGGTTATGGAGGTTATGTACAACAATGTACCTTAAATAAAATTTACTTTGTTAGTGTAGGTACATTAAAAGGGTGTATTTATTGGAAGTACAGAAATTACTTTCCATTTATCGCACATAATTATGGTACAGAGACGATTTTGGGAGGTTGTGTCTACGTTTAACAATATAACTTAACCTTTTAGATTTTTAAAATTAATTAGACAACAAAAATTTCCTTTGTTAGTGTACATTAAAAGGCTGTATTTATTGTATGGATATAAGGCTGTATATAACATTAAAGGCTGTATTTATTGTAAGTACCGGAATTAAAACCTACTTCCAATTACTATGGTCTGAATTAATGCAAATAAAATTAGAGAATCTCGTAAACATATTAAAGAATGGTTGTATATTACACACAAAATTATTACAGTACGGACCATTGTCAATGAATAGAAACAAATAGGACTCTATACTTTAGTATGTACCAATAAAATTCACCTTTTTTCAAGTATAGTAGCCTATCTATTGTTTTTTCATACCGGTACCCTTAAAAAAAAAGGCATTAACAACATACATTATGAGAAAACATGATTACAAATCATAACCTGCCATTAGTTGTGAAGAAAACAGATATAACATTTCCAAACAAGAAATCTTCAATTCTCTCCCTATTTGTTTTATAAAAACTGGAGTTTCTAATGCAGGTTTTTAAGTCCACTAACTACTTAATTTAATATACATAATTGTTCCTGATCTTGTTGGGTAACATTATATTAATACATCTGCTTACTACTTTTTAATGTACGGTCCTAAACATCTTTAAAATTTAGACAAAGTCTAATGAGCTATTTGACCTAACCCGAATTACTACATCTAAGAATATCTTATTAGGTCATGTAGCTTTATTTATACATTTAATGCATCTTAATTAGTACACTAACAGCACTGCTCTGTCTTACAGTAACACAATACATTACACTAACTCTAAAGAATTTCTTGTTTTCAGTTTAAAAAAGTTGAAATTGTGTATTTCTTTTCTTTTCCATTCACTATTTGTGAAACGACCTACATTAATATGTGTACATTTACTATATTGAAATCCAATGTTCACTATCCAAT
This sequence comes from Magicicada septendecula, assembly GCA_034769895.1. Taxonomy (NCBI): domain Eukaryota; kingdom Metazoa; phylum Arthropoda; class Insecta; order Hemiptera; family Cicadidae; genus Magicicada; species Magicicada septendecula. The sequence goes on along the minus strand of CM068372.1, from coordinate 283,014,333 downwards.
AGTTAAAAATATTGTGGAATTGTGAAATTAGTAACACTATGCACTAATGTTGTAACACTATGTGTGCCTTAATAACTTACTGCCTTGATTATTCTAACTGATACATTGCCATGCCATTATCATATGACACTTCTCAGAGGTTCAGTAATAGTCATCTTTGCTGTTAACATGGACACATCTTGCATATGTTCATTTCTTACAAGTTCTTCTCTTTACAGGACTAATAGTTTTGTAAAAAACTCAATTGTTACCCTTAATATTTCGACCTCATCATAAAATAACTGTTGAGAAACTGAGAGCTCTTTTTTAAAAAGACTTTTCATTAGTAAAGTTACTTATAAGTAGGCATACATTTGTACTCATAATATGAGGTTCAGAATTAAGAAAAGGTGAAACCAACTCGTTACACTGAAAAACTTCTAGGTATACTACTACTGATTGGAAAAGACAAGATAACTCAGGGTGAACTTTTTTTCAAACCTTTTAACACCATGGATTCTGTGTTTATCCACAGTTACTTTGCCCTTTTTTACAATTTATCAACTTGTGTTCCCAGAGTCACAGTATTCTGAATTGTTCTTAAAATTTCCATTTAGAATTAGACCCATCCATACTTATCTGTAGCACAGATGCAGATTTATTCCTAATAGAGTTATCTTTGAACCCCTTAAAAAACCTTAAAGATTACTTTAGAATAGGAAGTCAAAGAAACACAGAATTCAAGTAGCAAGTTCCACTACTTTGTAAAATATATCCTAGAAACAAACTGTGACATCCAGTAACTGTTGCTGAGAAACCTTACTAAGGGGCTTATAAAAAAAAATTACAAGCTTGCTCTTTTGAACATCTGATGAAAAGGTTTTGTAAAGTGTACCTAACATCCTTGTATTCCATACTTCCAGCAGTTTTACACGATACATTCCTAACACGAATAAGACAAGTTTAAATCTGCTTATGATCTAAAGGAGTGATAGTTATTTGCAGACTGACAGGGTTATAAAATAATTCTGAAAGAATTGTTGCTTTTACAACACCATCCTTTATAAAGCGACTACTCAAATCTGCCAGTTTTTCACAGAAACTGAAGTTTGATGATTAGATCCATCATGAACTAGCGATGCTCCAAACATTTCAAGGATTCTCCTAGCCTTAAAAAACTGGACTGCCCTCACTGATTGACATGATTAATGTTAAATTTACTTTGGGATACTTCCAAACATAATACAGTTTACAATAAACAAACAAAATTGTATGCCTATCTAATTTTTCCTGAACTATGTACACATAACAAAAATGGAATTTTCTACAAAGTTTACATTAAAAGAAAATGTTGAAAGTACTGTTAGCTTTTAACAAATATTGACAATTTTGCCCAACACAGAAATGAAGGAAATTGACAAATTGACAAATTGTCTACGAGTTCCCTGGAAGTGTTTGAACAATGATAAACTTTTATTCTATCATTTACCTTATTACATTATGTAACATAACAACATTTCTTTATTATTTATTTATGATTTGTAATATACGTAGTATTTGAATTAACTTGTTTCCATTTATCTTCCATATAGACGAAGACAGGGTAATTGTAAACATGTACTTAGGATTATAAACAGAACATGAAATAGTAAAATGACAACTAGTTTACAGTTGTCACTATTTTTGTTTCATTATTTCAAAGGATAAAGGAAACACGTGTAACTCTAAGATGTCAAGGGTAACTGCAAATTGAATTTTAGAGCTGTATTTATTATTTATATTTAAACAATTTTTTGTACGCAACATAATAACAAAGTATAATTATTTCACTACGACTCGAACACAAAACTTTTATGGGTAAAAACGTAAAAGCTTTACCTTACAACCTGAACTGGTTTTCACTTTTAAAAAGCTTCTTCAGAACCTCTAAGGTAAAGCTTTTACGTTTTTACCCATAAAAAGTTTTGTGTTCCGAGTCGTAGTGAAATAATTATATTTAGTTAAGAAATGGACACGTCATGGACAAGAAATCCAAGAATAATAACAAGGTTGAAATAACTATTATCTGCAGTTATTTCAATATTAAAACCTATACACAATTTTTAATCAATCACAATGTTTCAATCAATTTTCCGTTTACCAATTACCCCACCTAACCGAAAATGTATGGTGTTTCTATCTTCAGTTAGCACTTTTAATGTTAATTGCTATGAAAATAAATTGAAATAACATGTGTATGAAAAAGAAATGTTAATTTTAGTAGACTTTAAAAGACTTAATACAGGGAGTCTTTAAATTTGTTTTAAAGAATTTTTCCCTAAAGCTATTGAATTTTTCTTAGAATATCCAAAAACCCAATAAATTCTTTTTTAGAGTTCTGTATTTAATTGAAATTCAGTATTAGAACAAATGGGATTTTTCAGAGTTTACAAGTTTTTTTTTAATTTCTTGGACTTTTTTAATTGTATGCAATATTGACTCATACAGAGGAGTGTCAGTTTTTTATGTATATCAATAAATAAAAATTTGAGGAGGGAGAGGGAGCGAGTAAGAATGGCGAGAATGTGCTTAGTACCAATCAAAATGAGGGTATTATGGGATATACGGAATTGTAGTATCTGGGAAAAACAGAAAAGATCCGCAGATTCATCTTAATCTCTACATACAAGTAATTATACATCTTTATTATGGGTTAAGTAATTGAGTTCTTAAACGGATCTTTTCCATTTTTTTGCAAGCCACGACAATTCCGTATACCCCAAATCCCATAGTACATTCAATTTAATGCACTATTTTAGACTGCCGCATTCGCGCCTTTTCTCACTACACCACGTGCTAAATTTGTTCTGTGTGTTTGTGTTACGTTACTGACCTAACAAGTAATTAGTTACATTTTTAATCGGTGTTCTTTGTTGTAAGTACATTAATTATTCACAATGATTAGGTATGATGAACTGTTGGATCTTATTAGTACAGAAGAGGATGCAATTTCTTTCTTCAAGGAAAAGGTCTGATTCATAATCCTCGTCATTGCATCAACGGGCATGATATGGTATGATACAAAAGGGTTATTTTGCGAGAGAGAGAACTCTCTTTGTTATTCTATGAATAATCTTAACATAAAAATTATTTAAATACAACTATTACATTAACGACTCAGAACACAAAGTTTTTTGTAAGTAAAAACGTAAAGTTTTACCTTACAACCTGAACCGGTTTTCAGAAGCCTTTTAAAGGTGAAAACCGATTCAGGTTGTAAGGTAAAACTTTACGTTTTTACGTATAAAAAACTTTGTGTTCCGAGTCGTTAATGTAATAGTTGTATTTAGTTAAGTAACGGACACGTCATGGACAACGAAATCCAAGAAACAATTATTTAGTTAAGTATACGTTGTAGGCGTCAATATGATACAAAAAGGATAATTCCCTTCTTTCTTTTTGTTCTTTTTCTTTTAACAATTATTTATATTTCTTTTAAGCCCCACGTTTGTAAGTATCAATTATGTAATATATTTTCCGTCCGTGTTGTTGTTTTATATTGTAATCTTACCCTTTTTCTATAATTTCTTATGTTAAAATAAATAGTCAAACTCCTTATTCTCGTTTTTTCTCAAACTCAATTATTTTTTATTTTACTCTTTTCATTTTGACATTGATTAAATCATATGGACATTCAATGTCTCCTTCTAACAGTGGTGGCTCATTCGGTGGTAGAACATGAACAATCTGAATCTCAGGGTTAACGTAAAAGTATAGTTAAAGTATGGTACAAGTTATAAATATAACATAAAATATAATATTCATGAATGAGATTTGGTAATTATGTGTTGTGAATGTCTATTGAATAGTGGTGGGTTCTTTGGATCATACAAGAACAATAAAAAAAACTTACTACTAATAACTATGGTGTACAAGTGTACAAATAAAAATTCACTATTATAGAGTTTATATTGTTTATGTCATCGTATTTCGTTGTAACTCAATCTTTAATGTAGTATTGTTGGTTCACATATCTGGCTTAGTCTTGGAGTAATCTCACCAATCTGGTAGTTTTCTTTAAGGACTTATTGCTTGATTCTTCACTTCTGGACATCAAATTTTTGGTACTTTTGATTAAAACATTAATCTTCTAGTTTTTTGAATGGTTTTTCTTGATCATCTCATCTTTCATTGGTCATTAATTTGTACAAAATTTCAGTAGTAAACTTAATATGTTCTGCCTTGTTTTTACATTTTTTCCAACAGTATCCCTTCTTTTTACCAAAACACTAATTCCTTCAGTTAAGGCTTTGGCTATGATAGGTTTATGGGTCACAGGTTTGGTTTCCCAATTTCTAATTAATATGATTCTGTTGAACTTTGTTTTTTCTTCGTCACTATATTATTATAAGTTTTTAACGTAATATTTTCTATTTTTTAATTATTTACTTTGTTTGATTTCACTATATGGGTTATATAACTGGTTCATATAGATTATATATTTCCTTCAATGTTCATATTATAATTATGTATAATCACTTTCATTATACATGATTTTTTCCTTTTTAACATATTTTACTGTTATTTCTCACTTTCTAGCACTGGCACACAACAAAACTTTTATAATTATAGTTTGATATTATTATATTTGTAAAATTTATATCATTCACATTATGTAGTTCAATAATACAAAATAACGGTCTGAGGTGGGCAGACCTCCTCATAGTTAAATAGATTTATTCACAATATCTTATTTCATACATACTAGTTTTACACATTTATATATTATATTTCTATTTATAAATTATTATGTACATTTTTTGTCATTTGATCTTCACTCCTGGGTATTATGGTCATTGTTTGTCACTGTCATTAAATTATTTATTCCATGAGTTTTTATTCTCTATTTCCCAATTATTTATTTATTATGATATTTCTCTTTTTGTTTTGATTACCTTTTATTCTTTGAAAACATTAATTATATTTAGATAATACATTGTGTCTTCATTTCTGTATTTATGAAGTTTATTTTATTCTTCTTTGTCTTTTATTACTTAACAGGATTGCGTTTATGCATATTACACTGTGAATTTTGATGGTATTTGTTTTCTTTTGAGGTGTATTTTTGTTATGTTATAGGTATTGATCATGGGACAGCGACCACGTTGGTGTTGCAATAAGTCTACTTGCCGTGAGTATAAGGTACTTCGCCAGGGCACATTTTTAGAGGGGTCCAAATTACCCCTGAGAAAAATAATTTTGTTTATTTATTGCTGGTGTGAAGGACGTAGTAGTCTGAAAAACAGTAAAAATCAACGGGAAATTGGCACCAGCACACACACAGACTGGACGGCTTACTTAAGATATATCTGTACCTTAGACATCTTGAGCAACCCACAGAAAATTGGAGGACTGAATTTAACTGTTGAAATTGACGAGAGTGTCTTTGCCAAGAGAAAAAATAATGTTGGCCGGGTGTTACAACAGCAGTGGGTATTTGGTGGATACTGCCGGGAAATGAAGGAATGCTTCTTGTGTTGTGTCGAAGATCGGTCAGCAGCTACTCTCCTCCCTCTCATAGTGGCAAATATTGAACCAGGGTCCACTATAATATCAGATGAGTGGCTTCATACCGACAAATTGTTAATTTGCCACAACAGTGCAGTCATTTCACTGTAAACCATCATTATAACTTTGTGGATCCTCAAACGGGAGTGCATACACAAGGCATAGAAAGCATGTGGCGGTCCTGTAAATGCCGAAACAAGATTGAATGTGGTACAAGAAGGGAACTCTTAGATACCTATTTGAGTGAGTTCATGTGGCGAACAAGAAATGCAAACCACGATTTGTTCGAGAAAATGCTTGAAGATATCAAAAAATATCATGATTCATGATTCTTTTTTTACATGATTTTGGTAAGTATTATCAATTTTGGTAAGTATGTTCTATTTAGAATACGTATTTCATAATGATATTGACTTTGAAATCATGTGCTTAGTTTCATTATTCCTTGCTCAAACTTAATCCAATACCATTTTCAAGGATTTTAAGTATTCTGTAAAAGTATTTTGTTTCCTTATTGAACACAGTACATGACACATTAAAAGTATTCAGTACTTAAAAGTAGGTTAGGTTACATTATTTAATCTAAACAACTTCACAGCAGCTGTAACAAAGTTAATTATAAAATAATAATCATTTTGTATTTTTCCTTTTAAAGTGGATACTAAGCCAAAAAGCTGATATCATATAAAGTGTAATAATCATGTTCAGTGTATTATTATTTTTAACATCATAGGTTACAGATTAAACTAACCTTATACTCACGAGGTATAATTGTACTGATTTCACCTGTAAAAGAACAGTTGGCTGAAAACAAGACACAATTATTGTAACACGTATCAGAAACTGTGTGTGTGTTTTGGTGGATGGGTCAATAATCTGTAAACCCTTTAATATTGGTCTTCTAGAATGTTGATGGATTAAACAAAATAATTGATTAATGTTCATATGTCAGTACTTCGTGTGTGTCCGGTGATGTCACACAACATAACTTTTATAATTATAGTTTGATATTATTACTTAACTAAAAATGAACTTTTTTCATGTGAAACTTACTAATTTTATTGGATGCGTTTCGGCTTAGTATCCACCTTCTTCAGCTTTGGTAACAGACTGCCAGCATTTTGTAACGGTTGTGTGGAAGGTGAAGTGGGGGTGGTGTGTGGAGGAAGGGGATTGGCGCGGGGATTCAACTTACTGTTTGTTTTCTGTATAATTGTGTCAAAAAGTGTATGTGATTTATATTGTAATTGATCGTTGAGTATGTTGTTTGGTTGTGTTGTGTGGTGTTTATATATTTCGTATTGTTCAGTTGTGTTGAGTTTTTGACCTTTGGGTATGTCCGAGAAGGCGGATACTAAGCCGAAACGCGTCCAATAAAATTAGTAAGTTTCACATGAAAAAAGTTCATTTTTAGTTAAGTGTTAGTGCTGTGAAAGAAGAGATGAATAATCAAGACAACTTTGATATTATTATATTTGTAAAATTTATATCATTCACATGATATAGTTCAATGATACAAAATAACTGTCTGAGGTGCGCAGACCTCCTCATAGTTAAATAGGTTTATTCACAATGTCTTATTTCTTACATACTAGTTTTACACATTTATATATTATATTTCTATTTATAAATTATTATGTACATTTTTTGTCATTTGATCTTCACTCCTGGGTATTATGGTCATTGTTTGTCACTGTCATTAAATTATTTATTCCATGAGTTTTTATTCTCTATTTCCCAATTATTTATTTATTATGATATTTCTCTTTTTGTTTTGATTACCTTTTATTCTTTGAAAACATTAATTATATTTAGATAATACATTGTGTCTTCATTTCTGTATTTATGAAGTTTATTTTATTCTTCTTTGTCTTTTTTGAACAGAGAACTGGAAATACCAGAACATACAGAGATTCGTGATTTAGTGTGAAACGTGGCTGTGAATGGAAAAATCGATTATGTATTCCAGCACTATATTCAGGTTTGTAATTTAAAAATCCTTTCAGAATATTATTAAAAGCAGGCACATTATGTGGTAAGAGCTGTAACAAAGTTACTTATAAAATAATTATCTGCTGTATTTTTTCCTTTACAAGTGGATATTAAACAAAAAACCGATATCATATTCTTATACCATAAGAAGTAATATAATCATGTTATGTTCATGATGAGTTCTATTTCTTGTGTATAGTGTGTTTCAGTGTTTGCATTAAACAAAACATTTTATATCAGTGTTGACGACTTGCCAAGTAGTATGTGTGATATTTTCCAACAAATTTGTATACTGTATGAGAGTAGACTATTCATGTATACTACTTTACATGTCAAAAGTATAACGATATATTTACAAATTACTTTATTCTATATTCTTATGTTATTATTATTATTAATCAACAAAAATAAAATACTTGTTAACAAAACTATACTTTTATTTTAATAATTGTATTGTATTTAATATTACTTCAGAAACATAAATATAATTAAAGTAAAAATAAATAGTTGTATAACTAATAGATGTAATAATTTAATTAAAAAGGAAATTTTTGTTAAAAGGAATGTCTTAATTATTCGACAATGATATATAACTCTCTCTCTCTTCCCCCTCCCTCTATCTGTGGGTGAGGGGGTTGAATATATGAGTGATAGTTTAATATTGTTTTCAACAAATTCCAGTTACATTGCAATCTGATAGGTTAGAGTCTGTACTTAAAATGGACAAATTTTTGGTTAAGTGACCAAAGTACCAGGTAAAGTGGTAAGTAAACAGCCATTCCATTCTCCTCAGCCTACACACAGATATATATTATTGCCTGTCTTCTTTATTTACTGTGTGAAACAGTACATCCTGTTACAGTATACTGGATTTAGTACTGGGTTGAGGCACAGATACTTCTTAAATAATACGTCTATTCTACATGAGTGTTGTGGTTGGTTTCCTATTAATTTTCATTATGTTTCATATTGGTACGCTGATCACATCAGCAGTAAATAAATGAAATTATTGTTCTGAGCGGCAGTCTGGTCCTCTCAAACCATGTGTCCTGGCAAACTGACTTATACACGTGGCAAGCTCTCTTACTACAACACCAAAGTTGTCAATTTCCAAGATGCAACATGCCCATTCCATTAATGCAATATTGACGATTATCAAGCAATCCTTTTTCTTCAAGAACAGAAACTGCATCTCTATTCTATGTCTTTTGACCTCACTGTAACTGTTTATTCTCCATTTCTTCCAGCAGTTGTTCATGTAACCTGTCTTGTAGTTACTGTACTAATTTTTAAAATAATCACTTATGTATCTTGTAGCATAAGCTATTAACCGTAGTGCATACTCCTTCTTAATCTAAAAAGTGGTAGATATCTAATACTAACCTATTAAAACTGTGTATGTAATAATACTAACTTATTAACCATAATGCATGTTCCTTCTTTCTCTAGAAAATGTTAGACGTTGAATATTGTGTTTTTACAGAAACACCAGCTAGCCACAGGTAGTCGTGAGTGGTAAGGAGGTGACTCTACACGCTTCTACATTAATACAGCGAGTTCAGTGTCTGTGAATCCCCAGATTGTTCCAGTAACTACATAATTATTCTCGATGCATCGCCTGGAAAGATATTCTGGACGTCTGCGGGTGTGTATGAAGGGGGCGTATATTTTTTAATATCTTCAAGCATTTTCTCAAACAAATCGTGGTTTGCATTTCTTGTTCGCCACATGAACTCATTCAAATAGGTATCTAAGAGTTCCCTTCTAGTACCACATGCAATCTTGTTTCGGCGTTTACAGGACCGTCACATGCTTTTTATGCCTTGTGTATATGGTCCCGTTTGAGGATCCACAAAGTTATAACGATGGTTTATAGCCAATGACTGTACTGTTGTGGCAAATTAAAAATTTGTCGGTATGAACGCCACTCATCCGATATTATAGTGGACCCTGGTTCAATATTTGCCACTATGAGAGGGAGGAGAGTAGCTGCTGACCGATCTTTGACACAACACAAGAAGCATTCCTTCGTTTCCCAGCAGTATCCACCAAATACCCACTGCTGTGGTAACACCCGGCCAACATTATTTTTTCTCTTGGCAAAGACACGCTCGTCAATTTCAACAGTTAAATTCGGTCCTCCAATTTTCTGTGGGTTGCTCAAGATGTCTAAGGTACAGATATATCTTAAGTAAGCCGTCCAGTCTGTGTGTGTGCTGGTGCCGATTTCCAGTTGATTTTTACTGTTTTTCAGACTACTACGCCCTTCACACCAGCAATAAATAAACAAAATTATTTTTCTCAGGGGTAATTTGGACCCCTCTAAAAAATGTGCCCTGGTGAAGTACCTTATACTCACAGCAAGTAGACTTATTGCAACACCAACGTGGTCACTGACCCATGATCAATACCATATCATGCCCGTTGATGCAACGACGAGGATTATGAATCAGACCTTTTCCTTGAAGAAAAGAAATTGCATCCTCTTCTGTACTAATAAGATTCGACAGTTCATCATACCTAATCATTCTGAATAATTAATGTACTTACAACAAAGAACACCAATTAAAAATGTAACTGATTACTTGTTAGGTTAGTAACATAACACAAAACGCACAGAACAAATTTAGCACGTGGTGTACAGTGAGAAACTGCAGCATCCTCTTCTGTACCAATAACACTCAACCATCATAACTAATCATTATGAATAATGATTATTCTGCTGTGTCATCTGCATGAGGAAACCTTACAACACATTGGTGGTTGCCGGGCGGACATCCCAGGAGTGCTGAGACTGAGGGGATTTGGTATGGACGCAAAGCTGAATGACAACTCATATTTGGCAGTGGCAGAGAGGATCTACAGGTGACATCGTGTCATCGGAGAACAATCCGGAAACACGTAATAAGAAGAAGAATTATGAATAATTAATATAAAACTCACAGCAAAGAACGCTGATTAAAAATGTAATGAAACTTAACAAGCATGTAACATGACCAAACCACAACACAAATTTGAGTATGTATATTGTATTATGTGATAACATATTAATATCAATTAGCAAATTCATAAGTGTGTTTTATTTTGGTTTCCACTGTACTATGTGACGATCGGTGAGACCGTCGTAACAATTTAACGAAACATCCCAATTAATTAAATATTATACTTTGAGGATTATAATTTTACATATTCACTAATGTAAAATATGAAACATTATTGTTATCTGATTTTCAAGCTTGCAGAAGTCAATCCAAATAAATGTTGTTACTTTACTCATATGATTTATTTAATAATAAGTACCAATAATGAAATAATTTCGTACTCACCGTGCAATTCACAACACTTCCGGTTGTTACACGTGGTATTATAACCATTATTTTCTCTCTAAGGTCCAGGGTTCTTTCTCAGCAAGATCAGAAACAGTGTGGGAGTGCAAAATAAAGACTTTAACAAAATGTGTGGTGACTTGAAACTTTTGTTTTAATCTTTTGCATTAAATAGTTAATAGTTACAAAATCACATGGAGTCATACATAAAAACAAGATGGCGGCTATGCATTTCCGCTTTCCTAATAATTGGTCATTTTTAATGTTTCATTTCTCTTAATTACTTCTTAACAAAAACATCTTATTACTGCAGTATTATTAAATTTACGTATTACCATTGAGCCGCTCATCACCTATGACGTCACAACCAAATTTTCAACTGTCCAAAACGGACACATTTTTTTTACGTTTGACATCCACAAAAAAAATTTAAAAACTCCAACTTACCTTGATGACCGGCTCACTTGTTCACTGGAACTAGGAGAGGCCTCCTAGTGGAAGAATGTCCACATGCTGGGTAACCTTTGGGGAATTGGACGAATGAGGTGACCTCAATTTCAAAATTTCGAAAAATAACAAGTTTATTGAGGCTATCATATTGTGTTTTGTTACAATGAAATTTCATAAAATCAGGCTGTGAGGTTATTCCATTAGAATATATAAGTAGGTGAAATATTCACTATATTACATGACATTCAAACTTAAAATTTCAAAATATTCAAAATTTAATATTTAAAAGTATTTCATGAGAAATATATAAATCTGTAAAATATCTACAAAATATTACATTTTTTCTTAAAATGATTCATAGTGTCCAGACTGAAAGTGTTCTATCAGAATTATAGAAAATATGTGAATATTTAAAATCTATGACAGGATATCCAGAATTTAAAATTTTCAAAATATTCAAAATTTAATATTTAAGAAATATTCCATGAAAATTATATAAAATATATAAAACATTTAAAATCTCTTACATGGCCTACAAATCACCATTGACATGCAGCTTTCAATAATATAAACAACTTTATAAACCATTTAACAAGCATTAACAAGCATTACAGCCACAACAATTTAAAAAATTATATTACCTAACAACATGCGCCCTCTGAAATCTAAATCAAACACTAGAAAGGAGAATCATCTAATCAATAAGGTATCATGCAAAATAAGATAGACAATTATATACTTGTGTGGAACTCACAAGTGCATGTGCTCACCTTGCCCTAAACCTGTATAAACTGGTGTAGCCCCAAGGCTTACAGATTTCAGAGTGCACAATTATAAAAAACTATCAGATAATCAGTGACATATATCTCTCAGAAGGTAAAAATATGTGGTGCATAAATTATGAGCATATACATCTACAAACATTATAAATATATAAATAGTGAAGATTTCCTCTTGTACAACAGTTCAGTCATTTTTATTTAATAGGTTGAATACTTCTGAATTACTGTTCTATCACAAGGTAATGTATTGTTACAACTGTAGGTAGACTGCAACTCATTTCACAACCAGATCTACAAGTTCCAATAAAAAGGCAGCCACAATATAAGTTCCACACAGATTATAGTAAAATATATGTACTGGCCATTACATGCTTTGGCAATTCAACACAAGACAATTATCACACTGAATCATTCAAAGAGCAATTAAGGAATTTTGCATCAGTAGGCCAAATGAACACCTTGGCCAATTCCTAACACATTTTCTTAAGTTTTATTTTTGTTTTCTCTTTTTTTTTTTGTAGGTAAGAAAAAGTTTTGCCCATAAAATACACGGTCACCGCAAACAGCGGCGAAGCTACTCATCATTGGAGAGAAATATCCGAAGCTATTCAAGTTCTGCAGAAACCTGCATGTTAGATTACAAGTGTACCGTGAAGTGACAAAACTCCAGGATTAAGAAACTATTGTCCCCTATTTTTTTTTGTAGTGTTAGAAAAATCAGCCAGACCCCACCTGACCCATAAAGTCCCAGGGCAAAATTTAATAATTTTATTTTTCCATACCTGTTTATAGTGCATCAATACCTCACACCACAATACCTGTTCAATACTCACACAATATATCACATAATTCACATCTTGGTCTTCACAGGATCACGGACGCCGGCCCCAGAGACCCCCCGGCACACTTCTCCCTTAGCCTGACATAATGATTTCAACAAACGCCAGCATAAAAAAGAAAACCACGAAACTTTTCCAGGTCTCTACAATTGAGACCAACACGTGGTGGTGAACAGCTCCTGATGAGAACAGCTGACATCGACCCACTAATCCAGTCAAGACAATCTCTCTCCACAGCTGATCAAAGCAGCTGGCCAAAGCGCTTCTCTCTACTCAACGAAAAAACCAAAGGCCAACCCACTACTCCAGTCAAAACAGCAACACACTACAACAAAGTACAGTAGGCACACTCTAGCAGCGGGAACAAAAGATACCGTAGTCCGAAGTTACAGTAACGTCTCCTAGATGGCGGGAGAGTAACAAACAGGATGTTCGATATAACAAACAGTCGCCGTAACGTCACATAGATAGCGAAGAGTCCACGGGCGCAAACTACACAGATTAAGGAGTCTCTCACCCCCGATTCGATATAACCAATTTTCAAAATTCGCCGTACTTCCTAGGTATGGCACACCATCAAATTATATTAGTCAACATAGACCAACGCCTCATGTATCAAAAGAAATGCCGGCATCTTCTCACACACACATTGTCTCGATGTTTTCCCAATTGCTAATTACTGGTACATTTTACTGATAAAAATGTTGAGCTCAACAAATTAGGTATTATAATTATGAATTTTGACACTTCCCTGATGTTGCAGTTGCAGCTTTCCAATCATGCGTTCCCCATCTCAGCCCGGTGTTCGGCGAACTTTACAGTTTTCGTCTGTCTTTTAGTGCACTGAATTTACCATTACATTGTGTTTGACTGTTTACTTTACAAAGGTATTGACTACCTTTAGATTATATTTTAACTTGATTTAAAACACTTCTGCTGGCAAAACTACGCCAGCTAAAATCTCAGCGTGCTAACGCTATGAAGGTATTCTGCAGACTGGGCAGACATCTTTGTGCAATTTACCCGTGTGGAAGGGTTATCCCGTCATCGTTCTATTGTTTAAAGCGGCTGACGCCATTGTTTTGCGTCATAGTCGTTACGTTTGTCGTATTGTATTATGACGTTTCAGCATTGTTGAACAGCGCAGTAAGCAAATATGTGTTATTCTGCACGTACGCCCATGACCTTGGAGTCAAGTTGTACTGAAGAACTGTGTCGTGTGTAATACATTGGGGGAAAGTTAACCTCACCATTTTAAATATATGAAAATACAATAAAAATTATCTCACTGTACCAACAAATCCTAAGACGGGCTTTTGTACCGTCACAATGTCTGAATGTATGTACACACATAAAAGGCAAAATACAAGTGTTCTGTCTTGCTGCTGTCATAGAAAATATATTCTGTATTTCTTTACGGTTGCAACTTCATTCATGTGAGTGAAAATTAATTTATGTAAATTTCAAATCATCACCTGGAATCTACACTGTTGACTGTAAACAAATACAATAAATTCCTTTTGTCATCACTTTGGGCCAATATGAATTTAATAGCACTAGCCAAACAATAACAATAACAAGATTATGCAAGATTTGCCATTACTTTCCCATACCTGTGATTACAGGCATATTGATATACCTGTTACTATGTATACAGGTGTTACTATACATATTGTATGTTAAAACTGTGAGGTGTATTTTATAAACTGGAACATTTTATACCAAATGATATAATCACAAAAGATAATGTAAAACACAAAATTACAACAAACACACCAAAAGTATCTACAGAAATTAAAAAATAAACAAAATTATATAAATGACAAATTATTCAATATATGATTAAATATGTACCATAATTTATTAGACATTGCAATTATTTTTTATAGAAACAAACATCCACCGGTAGCTATAAAACCAATTTTCCCTGCAAGATCCTGATCTTTTCGACACATTGTTGGATTGTTAATGCTAGCATTTTTTTATTCTTTTCACTAAACATTTTGAAACCATAATTTCAAAGCAATACTACCTGAGATGCCTTTCCATTGTGTTTCCTTTTGCTCAAAAAAAAAAAATTTTGTTGTGGTGTTGATAATGTCTTTATTCTTTAAAATTTTGTGTGAGGGAGGTGCAATATTTTTAACTGAACTGTAGCATTTCATTGTCTCAATTTTTGTCATTTTTTGTGCTACTGTAAAGTGTTCACTTTTTTTTCACACTTAAGTCATGCTGTTTTTATTTTACATTTTTACACTTTCTGTCAAGCTACTGTAAAGCTACAGTAAAATATACAATTTTATTTTTTAAAAAATTATCAAACCAAGCACTTGTCTGTAATAAACAGAACACTGTGTAATAACTGAAATATATGAGAGTTTTATTTAAGGTTATTGCTGGCTCTCACATCCTACCTTCCAGTATTTGTGTATCATCCATCAGAACAGTAAATAACTCTACAGGATACTAAGTCATTCTTACTACTGTTCAGGTGCATTTAGCGTGTATAACAGAGGCATATTTATGCATAGGCAAAGTAGGCAACTGCCTACAGGTGGCAAATTTTGTAAAGGTTGTTATGTTGTTTTTATACCTAAGAGATGTTTCAAATGCCGCTCCATTTCGTCTCAATATGATAAGAAGCTTTTAAAAATATATATTGTTTAGTAACTAGGCTTATTACGTAAAGAGAATAGTTCATCATTTACTTCTGATCTGTATATGAAGTAGACCCTACATCGTTTTTTCACAATTACATTTACATACATTATATATGTGATACTTCCATTATATTAATTATTTAACTATTAATTTGCTTACATTCAAATTTTGAACATCCTTTACCAACTCTGTAATTTGACATGAGTGAATATCAATAGATGCCACTAGCTGCTAACAGACAGACTATGAGCATAGCATAATTTCATACCCAACTCTAGTGCCAGTTGAGCTTCGACCTGCCGAGGAGGGAAAGAAGAGGTCTACACATAGTACATGTCCGTTAAACACCTGTTGTATTTTACATAAATCGTTAAATATATATTCATCAAATAAATTGATAGGCAAAAAGTGATAAGTGAAAGGATGATTATGTTAAAAGATGTGTATATAATGTATTTTCATTTATTACGTTAGGGTAATATTAGTGGAATGATAATATTCTACCACTACTGTATTAGAGTATACAAATGTAGTGATATATCTTGGCACAATACTGTGTAATAAATTTGGATAAAAAGCTCATTTCAAATAGAAAGGATAGCTGGTGTGATCAGACATAACAGATTTGTATTAGTTTTTTGAGAATTTATTCCTATCAAACTGCAATAAGCATATTTTCAAACCTTTATGGATGTGAGTCATGTAATTTACAGATTTCACCAAAAGAAACAATAAAAATATATCTTTTCAATTAAATAAAAATTGGTCTTGTAATATGAGTCGGTAATACAGCAGGAACTAATAAGTTAATTGCTATTACAAAATGCCTTATTCCTTTTTCATGATGATCAGATTTTGCTATACGCCTGCATAAATAAAAATTATTAAAATGCTTAACTCTCAACACAAAGTATTTAAACTATTTAACATGAAAAGTTCATCATGTCACATATTCTAGTAACGAGGTAAGTTTTTGGAATAGTGTTTTAGCTGAATTTATACACTAGGAGGACACTCAACATTTAGTTTGTGTGTGTAATTCTGGTTAATCAAAGAGAATAATTGTATAAATTCAAATTTAGTAATACAAATCTACTACCATAAAGGCCTGGAATGATATGCATTAAAGACTTTTAACTAACTTCATATGGGGAAAACTGGTTTACATACATTATTTCTGAAAATAATAATCCTGAAATATAATCGGTACTTAGATCAAGTTAAGTGCAATAATTAAATAGATTCTTCAACTTGGACGTTGCAAACTTCAGGTGCTAAGCCTTTCCTTTATTTTTAATTTAACATCAGTTTATGTTTGGCAACGTTAAAAAGAACATGATATGGCCTCTGAGAAAGTACACAGTGAGTTGAAGCTGGCTTAAATGAAGGTAACCATTTTATCTAATAATTAGTGCCCCATGTTAGAAAACATGTGCAATACATATTAAAAAAAAGGATATTGTTTTTACTTCCATGTTCCATAAGGAAATGGATGGAAAAAAAATCGCGTTCGAGATAAGGGCTGATTCTGATTGTACTACCCTCAAAACATGAAGAAAAGTCAATTTTTGAAAGATGTCTGTGTGTAGAATTTTGTCTATGGCGAACGATAACTGCCGCAAATTCAAATAATTTTTTGCATATTGTAAGGACTCAAGGTCTGTTGATTTTGGTGAACATCGGTTAAGGAGAAGGAGTAGTTTACCTGCAACGTTTTATGTTTTAACAAGAGTAAAGTACTTAATTTTGATAAATAAATTATTCTGAAAAGAAGGTCATAATAATCCACTGTAGAAAGGTAGATGAAATATCTATAAATGAAAAGGGGTAGGGGAAAGTTGAAGGGGGAGGGGATTATTTTCTATAAATGAAAATGATAGGTGAAGGGGAGGGGATAATTTTTTATATGTGTACTACGTTATCGGCAACAAAGAAGTAGTTTGTTGATAAAATTCCTTCACGGGCTGTTTGGCCGTGGTTCAATGTTTTCTGCAAAACCAGATGTTTCGGAAGTGCCATCGACTGCCATCATCAGTGAAAATCGAGTTCACTAACGTGAGGTGGTATATGTTAGTGACAACAATTCTGTGGTTGAGGCTGAAGAAGATAGAAGTAGTTTCTGTGGAAATATTTCATTTCTAAAATGATTTTAAATATAAATCTTAAAACATGGAAGTCATGTATGGTTCTCCATACCGATATTTTAATTATTTGCATCAAATAGTATTATTGTTTAATAAATGTTCTAGCCAGAACAAATTATGTGTATACAGTTCTGGAAAAATTAGACGGGCATAAAATTTTGTGTTTATTTTAAACTGTATTATATTTGGAAGTATCCCAAAGTAAATTTAACATTAGTCATGCCAATAAATGAGGCCAGTCCAGTTTTTTAAAGCCAGGAGAATCGTTGAAATGTTTGGACCATCACTAGGTAGACAATTTGTCTGTCAATTTCCTTCATTTCTGTATTGGGCAAAATTGTCAATATTTGTTAAAAGCTAACAGTACTTTCATCATTTTCTTTTAATATAAACTTGTAGAAAATTCAATTTTTGCTATGTGTACATAGTTCTGGAAAAATTAGATAGGCATAAAATTTTGTTTATTGTAAACTGTATTATGTTTGGAAGTAAATTTAACATTAGTCATGTCAATCAATGGGGCCATCCAGTTTTTTAAGGCTAGGAGAATCCTTGAAATGTTTGGAGCATCACAATGGATGGATCTAATCATCAAACTTCAGTTTCTGTGAAAAACTGGCAGATTTGAGTAGTCACTTTATAAAGGATGGTGTTGTAAAAGCAACAATTCTTTCAGAATTATTTTATAACCCTGTCAGTCTGCAAATAACTATCACTTCTTTAGATCATAAGCAGATTTCAACTTTTCTTATTAGTGTTAGGAATGTGTCATGTAAAACTGCTGGAAGTATGGAATACAAGGACGTTAGGTACACTTTACAAAACCTTCTCATCAGATGTTCAAAAGAGCAAGCTTGTAATTTTTTTTTTATAAGCCCCTTAGTAAGGTTTCTCAGCAACAGTTACTGGATGTCAAAGTTTGCTTCTAGGCTATGTTTTATAAAGTAGTGGAAACTTGCTACTTGAATTCTGTGTTTCTTTGACTCCCTAATTTTTTAGCTTTTTCAAGGGATTCGAAGATAACTCTACTAGGAATAAATCTGCATGTTAATAAAGTACTACACATAAGTATAGATGGGACTAATCCTAAATGGAAATATTAAGAACAATTCAGAATACTGTGACTCTAGGAACACAAGTTGATAAAATGTAAAAAAGGGCAAAGTAACTGTGGATAAACACAGAATCCATGGTGTTAAAAGGTTTGAAAATAAGTTCACCCTGAGTTATCTTGTCTTTTCCAATCAGTAGTAGTATACCTAGAAGTTTTTCAGTGTAACGAGTTGGTTTCACCTTTTCTTAATTCTGAACCTCATATTATGAGTACAAATGTATGCCTACTTATAAGTAACTTTACTAATGAAAAGTCTTTTTAAAAAAGAGCTCTCAGTTTCTCAACAGTTATTTTATGATGAGGTCGAAATGTTAAGGGTAACAATTGAAAATTTAATAACAAACAATTGATTTTTTTACAAAACTATTAGTCCTGTAAAGAGAAGAACTTGTAAGAAATGAACATATGCAAGATGTGTCCATGTTAACAGCAAAGATGACTATTACTGAACCTCTGAGAACTGTCATATGATAATGGCATGGCAATGTATCAGTTAGAATAATCAAGGCAGTAAGTTATTAAGGCACACATAGTGTTACAACATTAGTGCATAGTGTTACTAATTTCACAATTCCACAATATTTTTAACTATTGGATAGTGAACATTGGATTTTAATATAGTAAGTGTACACATATTAATGTAGGTCGTTTCACAAATAGTGAATGGAAAAGAAAAGAAATACTCAATTTCAACTTTTTTAAACTGAAAACAAGAAGTTCTTTAGAGTTAGTGTAATGTATTGTGTTACTGTAAGACAGAGCAGTGCTGTTAGTGTACTAATTAAGATGCATTAAATGTATAAATAAAGCTAAATGGCCTAATGAGTTATTCGTAGATGACATCATTAATCTTCTTGGTGATGGTGTACAAGCCTTTCCACAGTGGTTGCAAGTTCGAGCTGATTCCTTTCTTCCTGATCATGTTATAGAACTAAGCCTGGCAGCAAGTGTGAGCCCTAAAGAAATTGCAACCAGGGTGCACAGTCTTCATCTTTGTATTTGCCAAAACAAAGTTGTTCTGAGCCAGGTCATGTAAATTCAAGTTAAGCCAAATTGCTCATTACACTTTGTCTAAATTTTAAAGATATAAAGTGTTGATAAAGATGTTTAGGACCAAAATATAGTAAGGGTACACATATTAATGTAAAGTACGTTTCCATAAAAAGTGAATGGAAAAGAAAAGAAATACACAATTTCAACTTTCTTAAACTGAAAACAAGAAATTCTTTTGAGTTAGTGTAACGTGTTGTGTTACTGTAAGACAGAGCAGTGCTCTTAGTGTACTAATTAAGATGCATTAAATGTATAAATAAAGCTACATGACCTAATAAGATATCCTTAGATGTAGTAATTCAGGTTAGGTCAAATAACTCATTAGACTTTGTCTAAATTTTAAAGATGTTTAGGACCGTACATTAAAAACATTGTTTGCATATATGAGTAGGAAGCAGATGTATTAATATAATGTTACCCAATAAGATCAGGAACAATTATGTATATTAAATTAAGTAGTTAGTGGACTTAAAAACCTGCAATAGAAACTCCAGTTTTTATGAAACAAATAGGGACAGAATTGAAGATTTCTTGTTTGGAAATGTTATATCTGTTTTCTTCACAAGTAACTAAAATATTGTTAATGACCTTCTTTTAAGAGTATGAAAAAACAATAGATACTGTACTTGAAAAAAGGTGAAATAGTATTGTAACGTCACAGAACGTTCCATAAAGGAATTTAATTGCAAAGTAAATTATCATAAGAGGAAGGTGAGGTGAACAGTATCGAACCCAAGTAATCCGAAAAATGTTGTAATATTGTCCGATAATTAATATCATTAACATGAAAAAACGGCAAAGACTATGACTAAGACTCAAACCCCATATATATTGTTTTAGTGAAGAACAGTGTAAAACTGATAATGTACTATAAGAGAAACAGATAATCTCAGAAATGACCAAAATGAGGTCATTACATATTAAGAAATGTAACTCTGAATAGGGTATAAAAAACTATTTATTGTGAATGAATGGACAAGATCTATTATTATACTTTGTAATATAAATAAAATAAATGTATTAAATGATTTGAATACATCATTAAAAAGGATGTAAGTTAAAATAAAAAATATATAAATGTTATGACAAAAAATCAAGGTTTTGGATTTGAGACCAATCACTCAAAACAATCACAAAAATAGTCATATTTGACAGAATAATTGCAGAATATTAGAAAAAATAAAGGAAAAAGGTACAATCCTATAATGTACAATGGAAACATACTTGCTCAGTTGAAGACAAGCTTAATTCTTAGAGAATTTTAAATATAAAAGTGAAAATTGTCACACCAAGAAAATAACTCTTCTGTGCAAGACAGTAAGATGCTAAGTAATATTACAGTAAAAATAAAATGTATCAGGATAAACCAGGTATTCCCGAAGATAAACAATATAACAAACTCTAAGTGAATACCCAAAAAATCCCATAATAATACCGAAAAAGACAAATTATCATCAAAAACTAATGACAAAAATCTAGGCCATATGTAATGCCTATAGAAAAATGAACTTATTTATATGTTATGTGTTTTAATATTTGTTTATTTTGTTATGGAAAGATAAATATGTTATGTATTAATGTTATAGCAAGAACCAGGCAACTTCATAACATTTTAATAATTAGAGAATTAGAATTTTGTGCAAACACTACAAGGTACGAATTGTATTTTATGTTAATTTATTTAGATTTAATTTGTTCAAAACCAATCGTGTATGGTATCATTGTATTCAGTTGAAAGCAGAGAATCCAAAAATAATAATGGCATGCAGATTGTAAGTAGTTCTGTAAAATTGTTTGACAAATACCAGAATAATTTCAGTAATATCCTTGAGTATGAAGAATAAGAGGTTTTTGTTCAAAAGCTACTACGGAAGTCAAATTTGTTCTATGATGTTCCATTTGCATATTCTCGAACGTTCCAGAAGAAAATTTTACTCAAAAATACCGGAAGTTCATGTTTAAAAATTAAAACAATGAGCCTTACAGAGTATAAAAGGAAGACGAAATTTGACACAAAAACACTTTATGCTTTGAATCCACAAGAGACACATCACCTACGAATCCGATCATCTCGTCCAAGGCGAAGTCGAAGAACAAGAATTCAACACGAGAACACAGAAAGGCTTTTTCCCGTACATGACAAAAGACTGACTTAACCTATACAAGGAGTATACGCTAACGTGTTGTTGAATAGAGCAGCAACACGCCATATTTAATAGAAACGCACACAGCCAGATATCCAGCGGCCCTGAAAAGGACCGATTTTAATAGAGGAAATCAATTTTGCTGGTATTTGCTAAGACAAACTGACTTTGACAAATTTCCCAAAACAATTTACTGACACGAGCCTTCTACATTGAGTTTGGAACTACCGCTGTGACGGCCGAATAGAGAAACCACGCAGACAGCTGTTCGCCGCCACCAGAATTCAAAGCATAGATACAGTACGAATTTATTTCAATCGTGCGGAGTTTTAAAACCGTAATTTGACTTATAAATAATTACCAGTGCGTGAGGAACGTAAACACGAAGAGGCGCAAGATTGGAATCGTCCCCAAGAAAAGTGTCCAGTGAAGGAAATACTTACCCACCGGAACGTGAGTTGTTCAAAAATTAAAATCATTTATACCTGGTATCATTGTCACACAGTTGTACTACACATGTCAAACACCTTCAAATCACGCAATTTTTGTAAAGCATCCCACTGATTTGTCTTGATAGTTCAAAGGAGTCACGTCCTGAGAATAAAGTTTTTTTCATACATTAAATTCATGCTATTCAATTGAGCAATAAAATATTTATTAGCCGATACTTACTTAAAAAACTTGTCAATAATAATTTTTTGTAACTCTGCAATTTTGTTTAATTTGAGTATTAGTCCTTCAGACGATTTTTATGAAAAGAAAGATCATTAAACATACGTTATTTACAATTCAAACTGTCTTGTTCACATTTTTTTATATAATTAATTTAACAACTAAGAAATCAAATTTAATAATAATAATTTCTTGGAACAAATATCCAAGTGGCGCCCACATACACATATTAGCTTAAGTTGTGTTTGCAGGACAACATCGTCGCAGAGAACCCAGCAATTAGTAAGTATTAAAAGTGCGCGGAGTGTAACACCCGACATAACAACAACACACAAAACACAATCTCTTTTTGTTATAAATTGGCAGCCCAACTAGTGAGGCTTGAAAGGAAAGGAACAAGCCCGGCAACTATCAACAAATCAAGATGCCGCAACCAAAGGGAAAGAAGGTGAAGAAAAATGTAGAACCCGAATTAAGTGTGGAAGATGGGGAGGCAGTCCAAGTCGAGGAAATAGAAATAGAACCGCCCACACTAGAAATCGAAAGACCAATACAAACGGGAGATGAACTAGAGGAACAAACGGGAGAAAGACCCATACAAATGGGAGACCAAACCGAGAAACCCGAACCAGAAAAAATAACAGGGAGCGTCGACATGAACGCAATAATGATGATGTTCCAAAGAATGGAAGAAACAATGAACAAAAATACAGAATCCCTGAAGGAGGATAATAATAAAAATAGACAGGAACACAAGGCGGAAATAAAAGGAAGTATGGAATCCCTGAGAAAAGATAGACAGGAAGATAAGGAGGAGAATAATAAAAACAGACAGGAAGATAAGGAGGAATTAGACAAAAAAATAGAATCTTTAAGGGAGTATATAACCGATAAGATCAATGATAACGGAAAAAAGCTGGAGCTATTTCAAGAGGAAAATAAAAAATGTATAGAGTCCCTGAAAAAGGAAATTAGGGCAAATTATGAGACAGTAAACAAAAAAATCGATGATAGTAAAATCGACAGTGACAGGAGAGTCGAGACAATGGCGAAACAGTTAGAAAGATTGCAGGAAGGAAATAATACCCGTTTTGAAACCATAGAGGAAAGAACCGTAGAGACGAAACAAGACGTTCGAACTCTCGATAATAAGGTAAGGCAAAACCAAGACGAAATCATGCAGGAGGTAGGACAAGTCCGGAAAGACGTTAGCGAGAGAATACAAAGAACGTATGACATAGCTAACAGGTTGGACGAGCAGATAAAAACCAATAGAACCAATATACAGGAAATAGATCAGAGGGAGAAAACCCTGCAGGAGAGATTAGAAGCGCTGAGGGACACACCGATATTGAATACCCATACGTGTCATAGCGAGAACAGGGAGGTAATTAACTTCCAAAATTATCGCCGGAACCCTATGGAATTTTTGGAGAGGATGGAAGAGTTCATCGAAAGGAATAGGGAAACAAGATGGGATAGAATAAGGGAAATGTTAGACGAAACATTCCGAAATACGAGGGATAATTGGTGGATAGCAGTACGGCCCGAAATAACAAACTTAAACGAATTCAAACGCCAATTCAAAGAAAAATATTGGTCAGAAACAGCGCAAAACAAAGTGAGAATGGACATATTTTACGGGAAATACGACGCGTCCAAGGGACAATCCCCAACATCATATTTCCTGGGAAAGATATGTTTGGCACGAAAGTTAATACCGCCAATCCCGGAAGAATGTTTAGTGAGACAGTTAGCTGGACACTATAGCTACGGTATTAAAGATGCCCAATTGTACCAGCAACTTAGTAAAATTACTGACCTAGCTAAACTATTAGAGAACTGCGAGTCTGCGGGAAAATTTCAAGACTACCAACCCCCCAATCGTAAGGTAGACTATTATAATAGTAACAACGGACCAAATCGGAATGGAAGTGGAAATGGTAATAATTTTAACCCGAATAACCAGAACAATAGCACCCCACTAAATAGCCGAAATAATAATAATCAAGGTCCAAATAACCGTAACCATCCGGGACCAAACCGAAATAATTACCCCGAAAATAATTACAATAGAAATTATAATCAAGGAAATAGTTATCGCGGCAATAATTATAGAGGGAATAATTATAGTCAGGGAAATAATTATCGGAACGGAGGTAATCAAGGAGGAGGTGATAGAAGGAATCAGGAGTACAGGCCCCAGGTAAACTATACGATGGCCAATAGTCAACGACCATACCAACCCAATTTACCGACTTACGTGTATTACCCACAGCAGACGCAAGGTAACCAGAGTAATACAACAAATAGCCGACCTATTAGTGGTAACCCCGAGGTTAGACAGGAACCACAAACAAGTCAGCAACCCAATGTTCCAGGAGACCGGGCAAATGAGACAGGTGCTCATTTAAACTAGACGCGGCAGTGAAAAAGGAAGACAGCCCTTCACTGATCCAATATTATGGGGTAACTGAACGGAAAAATAGACAGGACGAAGACAGGACAATGACATTGAGAACAAATAATTATCTCAGAGATATTAGGGAGGAATTGTTAGAAGAGAGGGATAATATAGTTGAAAATCATAATAAAGGGAATAATGGTATAGTACAAATTAAGGCAGATATAAATGGTATAGATGCAACATTACTAATTGATACAGGATCAAACGTATCGTTGATAGACAGTGTGGAGTTAGAGAGAATTAAACAGAATAGTAATCTACCCATACCCACTCTGCCTATAAATAACATTATACTAGTCGGAGCGACGGGAAGGCAGAATAAATCTATAAAGAAACAGGTGTCATTAGAGATGACCAGTAATGGTGTAACGTTGCCAATAGGACTATTAGTAGCGAACAATTTACCCATGAGTATCCTAATAGGCTGAGATATACTTAGGCCATATAAAGCGATAATAAATGTAGATAGTAAGGTAATAACGTTAAAGACGAATGAGCGAATTTGGACCAATAATTTAATTGATACCCAAGGAAATAGTACAAGCAACGCACATTATCAAGCCATTGTAAATTATTATTATTGTGCCGATCGACCACTAAACATGCCCTTATATCAGGAGGATAACCCAGAATTATGGTTAGAGAAATTGGAAGAAATAAGGGAATTCCAAAGGACGAAAGCAAGGGGTCAGATTAGCGAAACACAGGCTGAACGATTGATTACTGTGTATAATAATTATCGACATATCTTTTCAAATGCTCCAGGCAAAGTCAGAAATTATCAATGCACCATAAAATTTAAAACCCCTGTAGAATTTAACAAAAAATCATATCCGATTGCTTACTCACTAAAAAACGAGGTTAGGGAGGAACTGAACAGGATGATAGAGGACGACATAATTGAATATAGTCATTCGCCCTATACTAGCCCAATCATAGCTGTGCCGAAAAAGAATGGACAGGTGCGTATATGTCTCGATGCTAGGGAGATTAACAAGATGATTGTTAACGACCGCACATCCCCTGGGGAGATAGAAGATATACTAAAAAAATTTCACGGGAAAGGTATATAAGTTCATGGGACACAGTATGCGGCTACTGGCAGGTAGAACTCCACCCAGATAGTAGGAAATATATGGCATTCATATTTGAAGGCAGAAACTATCAGTTTAAACGATTACCCTTTGGTTTGATAAATTCAGTGGCGGTATTTGTAAAAATAATGGACAGGATATTGGGGCAGGAAGTGCTGAAATTTACGACAGTATACGTCGACGATTTACTGGTAACCTCAGCGAATTGGGATGACCATTGCAATAGGGTTGAACAGGTGTTAGAGAAGCTATCCGAGAATAATATTACCCTCAAATTAGATAAGTCCCAGTTTATTGCAAACGAGGTAAAATTTTTAGGTTTTAACTTAACCGAGCAAGGGATTACTCCATCCAAAGAGAAAGTAGAGGCAATACAGAAGTTCCCCACCCCAAAAAACAGGAAACAGCTTCAATCATTTTTAGGAATCTGTAACTATTACAGGAAGTTTCGGTCCAATTATTCAGAACTAACTGCCAGGTTTCAAAAGCAGTTATCAGCTAAAGACAAATGGACTTGGGGACCAGAGCAAGATGGAGTGCTCAATCTGATAAAGGAGAAATTTTTAGAAGCAGTTATGTTACATCACCCCGACTTTACGAAGCCATTTTATCTAAATTGCGATGCCAGTAATGTAAGTTTAGGTGCAGCCTTATATCAGGAAGATCAGGATGGAAACCATTTAGTGATTAGCTTCGCCAGCCGCGTGCTGAACAGTTGCGAACGAAACTACAATACCACTGAAAAAGAGTTATTGAGTGTAGTTTTCGCATGCGGTAAATTTCGAACGCATATATTAGGATACCCCATCACGGTTAGGAGTGATCAAAAATCAATCTCGTTTTTAAAACATTGTAAGCTAAATCATGGAAGGCTGACGAGATGGGTTTTGGCCCTACAGGAATATAATATCACGTGGGAATATATACCAGGCAAGCAAAACATAGCAGCCGACGTCCTATCCCGCATCAATTTACAAAACCAGACATTTGACGGCGAAAAGGAACAAATAGCGAAGGTATATCATATCATTAAAAGCAGGGAGGATTTAAAAAATATTTTAAAAGATGTGAAGGCACAACAAGAGGCCGACCCAAAATTAGGAAATATTAGGAAAAGGGTACTGGAAGGCGATGAAGTTATAAATAAATATTATTGTATACACGACGATACTCTGTTTATAAGGAATACCCCACACCAAGAGAATTGGAAGTTAGTAATTCCACCAGGGATAGAGAGGCCACTAATCATTGATTATCACGATAGATACGGACACATGGGTACCCTCAAGGTAAGGAAAGCGTTGGAAGAACAGGTATACATCAAAGGGATGAATAAAAAAGTGCAACAGGCGATACAGTCGTGTGATATTTGTCAGAAGGTAAAATGTAATAACGAGAGAAAGGAAGGGGTGATGATACCCATAACATCCACCGAAAAATTGGAAAAGGTATTTCTCGATATCTGTGGACCATTTCCACGCAGCGGTGGAAGGCACAGGTATAAATTCATCGTAATTATTTTTGACCATTTCAGCAAATATACTAAGCTTTATCCGATAACTAGGGCTACGACAAAGAAAATTATAGAAATCATAATAGAACGGTATATAATGGAGGTAGGCAGATCGTATTCTGGAGACAAAAGAAAAGTATGTTAATAAAATTTACAAATATAGTAGTTAAAAATAGTAAGTACTTACAGGCTTGCATTTTATTTCTTGAACACAAGGTCAATTCTCCTCTCTTTCAAATACGCAAACTTGTCAATAATGTCGTCATAAAATGGTTGTATATTAATTAATTCGTTTAACAGTTTCTTTTCTATGGAAATTTTTGATAAGCTAGTAAGTCTGTCCTCTGTCATTGTATTGCGCAGGTATGATTTTATTCTTTTTAAACAAGAAAAACTTCGTTCTACGGAAACGCTAGTGGATGGAATAGTTACCATTAAACAAAACAGTTTGTAAGCTTCTTTAAAGATGTTCCTGTTGTCAGCTAAAAGTTCCATAAAATTTAGTGGTTCCATTTGTCTGTATTGCTTATCCTCATAAATAAGCTGTAATTCGTTTTTCAGTCTTTGAAAATCGGTAAACAGATTAGGGTAGCACACCTTTAAGTTACTTATTGCATCCGTGGGAAAGTTTTCAGAATACGTTACGAACTTTGAAGTATCCATTAATGTAACTAACTGAATCTTTTCCATATCATTAAAACGTGTGGTTATTTGTACTGAAAGGTTATCTAAAATTTCATAATACAGAATTTTGTATTTTTCAAAAAGTTGATCACGTGTGTGAGTGTAATTCTTTTCTTCAACTCATGGTATTCAGTTGGAATTGTTGTTTTTGAAGCAGCTAAATCGAAAATTTTAATAAATGCATCATCAGTTTTTTTGCTATTTATGAGTGTTTGAGTATTTTTAACTTGCGAGATACAGAAATTAATGTCAAATGACTTCTTTTGTAGCACATTGAAGAGAACATCCGTGGCTCCAAAAATATCATTAAAAATGACAACCAAAAGCGTAAATTCAAAATCATTAAATTTATTTAAGAAGCCATCACTCTGCCTAATTGATGTTTGATCATAATTTGAATCATTCACAATTTTAGTGAATACTTCTTTTAATGAATCCCATTCGTTGTATATAGTATTCACAATTTTTGAATTAGACTTCCATCGCATAATAACGGAAGTAGGGATTCGTTTTCCAACGACTGTGTCTACTGTGTAAGTTAGCTTAGCAGAACTGTGGAAAAAAGAGGGTAAACCGTTAACAGTCGCACAAAATATCCGACATTTCGAAATGCTGTTGCAGCTTTGTTGTAGCACTAAATTCAAACGATGCGCCATGCAATGAACAAAAACCGCTTGTGGCACTACTTCTTTGATTTTTGCCTGAAGACCATTTAATTCTCCTGACATAACGCTTGCACCATCAAAACACTAGGCAATAAGTTTTGATTTATAGTCAAATTTTTCGAGGGACCTTGACACAACGTGAAACAGTGCGTCGGCAGCCCGACTGGAACTAACATCATAAAATCACAAAAATCTTTCCACCAGCTTTCCTCCGGGAATAACGTATCTAATTATGATGCTACATTGAGATTTGTGGACAATGTCTGTGGAATCATCCACTTGAATTGGAAAAAATGTACTATCTTTTACTTCCTTTGCGATGTGCTCATCAATATATTGTGAAATGCAGTCAATTATTTCATTCTGAATAGTCTTAGAATTGCCGGCAAAGACGGGTGAGATTTTTTTATAGTGTTCTTGAATATCTACAGGGCTTATCGAAACGAAGGTTTCTAGCTGTTCTTTAAAATTTCCACGATTAATAGATGATAACTCTTCGTGGTGACCGCGAAATGCTAATTCTTGTTTACCCAAGTAAAGAACTGCACGAATAGGAAGATGCATGAAACGTCTGTTAAGCCGAACGTTGTCATTGAAGTGTTTAATATACAACCTAGAATTTTCCTTCAAAGCATCCTCGATAGTACTTAAATTTTTCTTTAATTTTGAAAAACTCAATGCACAATGCATGTGCTCAGAAGAACCTTCATGTTTGGAAAGAGCACGAGTAACGTTACCAAAATCATCAAAGCCGTTCTTATTCCACGCACTTGATTTAACACTAATAATTAAGCAGGGCATACAAAAAAGTTTATTTAAATAATAACTGCCACACAACCACTCGAACGTTGAATACCAATTTTGTTTAAAGTTGCGATTGTACACCTTGTCCTTTATTTTTGCAACCTTATTTACTTTCAATATAGACATAGGTTTTTCACAGCTTAAAAAGTCTTTCTTATCATCATTATTCCATCTTGAAAATGGCGTTTCTAATAAAACACATACAGGATCATATGAAGGAAACATTCTGTAAAAACTTCACACACCACGAACAACAACAAAACAAACGTGCTGGATAGGTAAAGCACTGCACGTACACCACTGAGAAACAGCCAACGACACTGCTTCACGTGTGTGGGGGGGAACACTGAGTACGGAATACGTTGTCATGGCAACCGTGATAAACCGAGCGTTGTTAGTGACGTATTAACTGATGCAGCATTCGAGGTACAGAAAGCTGCTTCTACGATCGCAGCGCTTTCCGCCACCAGTAGGCTTGTATGTGATTGCAGCGAAGTTCAGCTTCTGTAACCTATTTCCATCGCTTGTAAATGTTATTTTAATTATTATACAGACGAAATTTAATTAAAAAAAATATTTTTAAACATAAAATTTACTAAAAATTGAAAATAATTTTGTGTAAAAAGAAACACATTGAACCAGTTATTTTAGGTGAAGCAGCGCTTCACCTGGGTCACCTGACGAGCCGCCACTGGTACTTCTTAATATAACAAAATTTTTTATCTTGGGGTTTCATTATTCCTTATTTAGAATATTTCATTGTAGACATATAGTAATATATCTTATTTCCTTCTGTAATCTTGGGGGTGCTATTAACTCTTCTTAATACCTTCTTCATAACCATATAGTTAGACGTACTTACTTCCTTTTGAATGTTGTGTTTTCTATTTAAATAATATTGTTCAAAAAATTGTTTAGTAAGCTGTGCTTACATACTTTTTTGGATTTAGTGGGTTTTTATATTACCATCTCACTACGTGATCGGGCCATATCCTTTCGGCGTAGCTGAATGGATCATTCCTTTCATTCTCATTGCTGGGATTATTATTAGGTTCTTGGCTATCCTCCGCCCTGATGTGGTTTATTACTCGTTCTTCGTTGCGAGAAGGATTCACTGGTTCCTGTCGCTTTCCGCGATCGTCACATTGCACTTCATTCCTCCGCTGTCTATTTTGGTACTCCAGGCTGGAATTTCGTCTGGGTACATAATTTCCCCGATCATCACCTTCATGGTTTATCTGTCGTCCTCTGTCCTCATGGACACTATTCCTCCTTTGGTTTTGGCATTTGTCGTCACTACGGGATGGATTATAATAATTGTTATACTGGTGTGTTCTCGGGTAATACCGTCTCTGATTGTTTTGAGGTCTGGAATATATATATAATTAACATTGTGTCTATAATTATTGGGTCGGTTGTCCCCATCTCCTCTATTATTACGACTGTCACGGTAATTATAATGATTATTGCTCCGATAATTATAATTCCTTTGATTATTATTCGGGTGATCGTTTTGTGTTCTATTCATGTTAACGTTCTCAGTTGGTCGATTGTGATCATTACTATGGCAATTTGTTTGTTGGTCGTTACTATTATACTTATGGTATTTAGAATTTAATACTCTGTTCCTTTGATAATGAGTTTCGTGTTCATAATTCTCAAGGAATTTGGCCATGGCTGGAATTGTTTTAATTTGGCTACACATGCGTGCGTTCTTTATTCCTTCCTTATAATGGTAGGATAGCTGTATTACTAAACATTCCTCTGGAATTCTGGGTTCTAAATTACGTGCCATGAATACTTTTCCAAGGAAGTATGATGTAGGAGACTGTCCCATGTTCGCTTCGTATCGACCGTTGCTCAAATTATTCCTAACCATATTCTGGGGCGACTCCGACCAATATTTTTCTCTGAATTGCTTTTTGAATTCGGTCATGTCCTGTATATCCGGACGCACCGCCGTCCACCAATTGTCGTACGTATCCTTAAATGTCTCATCAATCATACCGCGTATTATACTCCAACGTTTCTCTCTATTTCGTGTGACCAACTCTTCCAACCTTTTTAAAAATTCCATTGGATTACGTTTATAATTTCGAAAATTAATCGACTCCCGGTTATCGTGGTTAGTTATATGATTATGCTGGCATGTTCTATCCCGCCATGAATCTACTTCTTCTTGTAACTGTAATTCGCGTCTACTAATTTCCTCGATTTTATTTTTATTGATATTAATTTGACCTTCCACATTGTTTAAATTACCATATACTCTTTCCAGTCGCTCACCCATGTCTGTTTGTACTTGTGTAATCATTTTCTTATTCTCCTCCCGTATCTGATGTAATTATTGTTTAATTTTCTCATATTTTTCCACAGTCTTCTGTTGGATTCCTTCGACCATTGTTTTATTCTCATTTTGTATGTCATTAATTTTATTTTGTAATTCTTCACGAATCTGTATTACTGTTTCGTTAGTTTGTTCTAACTTTTCATTTGTTTCGGCTATTTCTATTTTCCTTTCCTCATTATTTTGGTCCACCTTTTGGTTAATTGTCACATGGATATTCTCAATTTTTTCGTTAATCTGCCTTAAATTTTCTTCATTTATTTGTAGGATGTCTTCTTTCATTTGTCTTAAACCCTCATCATTCCTGTCAAATCTTTCGTTCATTAGTTTTGATGTTTCCTTAATTTCCTCATTTATCTTCTTTAAATTTTCCTCATTTGTTTTGTCGAATTTTTCCTCCAGTCTCTTTGAGTTTTCCTCCTGTTTCCTAAATTGTTTTTTTTAAGTTTTTCAATAGTATTCTCAATATCTCCTGCATGTTCATGTCATCCTTTTTGTTGGATTTATCTGGTTGGTCCCCTTGGTCATCTTCTTCAATTACTTCCTTTTCCTTGTCCGTAATTATTTCAGTTTCTGCTATTTCGCCTGTCTGTTGTTCCATTTCACTATCTGTGATTACTTCTATTTCTTGTTCTTGTCCACCTTCTTCTTTCTCCGTGTCTTCCGCCCTCTTCTTTGATCTACCTCTGGTATTATGCATTTTTAGTCTCCCACAGTTGCCTGCTCTGGTTAAGTAATATTGATATAATTATAGTTTTACTTAACTTAAGCCCTACACTAGTTGAGCGCCAATTTGTTATTATCCCTCGGTGTATGGTTTATTAAGTCCCAATTTATGAGCGTCAATTTGTTACTCACCGGGTACGTACCTCTCTTTTCTTCCTCTCTTTGGTTATTTAATATGCCAATTTCTTATATATCTGGGTTTATTAAATATAGTAATATAGTTAATTATAACTACCTTATCTCTCTATTTAATCTAAAAGTGTTGGTGTGAATGAGACTTATGTATGTAGGGTGTTATTCAAAAATTCCGCTCAAGCCTATTCTGCCTGGCAGAGAATTAGAGAAATTTTGTATGTAATTCTCCTCTCTTTGGTATCTGAGAATTCCGCAACCAGCGCTGCAGTTCCAAGACAAATGAAATTTAGAGGTTAACCCACCGCGTACGGTGATTCGTTGTTATACACTCTATCTGTTTAATTCTTATTCCCACTTCATTAAATAATACATAAATGATAAGATCTTGAAATTATACAATGGTTCTTTATTAGTTCAAATATTTTAACATCCAATAAGATTGTTTTTACTTGATATACGAAAAAAAAGGTTATACATCTGAGTTAATCGATTATTGATCGGTACAATGTTTTATATTAAATTCAGTTATAGTTGTTTTTATAATTAATTTAGATTTAGGGCGTGAAGGTTCTTTCAACTGCTGGGAAGATTAAAAATACATAAATAGGAATGCAAGATATTACAAGATTAAAGTGTTATTTTGTTTAATATTATTTATATAAATGAAGATTACCGTTCGAGGTACCATGTGACTCGGGAAGGCTGTTGCTTCTGACCTTGTTAGTTGTCGTCCCGTATCAAACGCAGATGAGATGATTTTCTTTAGTCTTGTCTTCAAAGTTGTAATAAAGTGGAATCCTTGGTCATGGGTTGATGCAGAAATACCGCTCCCTTTGTTCACCAACGGCCAAACTTGTGATTACGTGCTTCGACAAACTCTGGATCCAAATACGTTTTTCTGTTGTATGATGTAAACTGCGATGTCCAATGTGATTTGATGGTTATTCTATTCTCGTTTGGTTTATAGGATTAACTCTTTACACAGGTAGTTCTTTATCTGGTTTTATTACTTCATTAACTGAACATTCGTTTCATGATCTGATATTGGGCAATCCACGTCGTTCCTTTGAATTCAATTACTTATTATCTTTTTGTATTATACAATTTGGTTAATGTTTATTTGGCCCAAATTATGGCAATTAGTCATTCATATATTGTGAATGTTACTGGATTTAATAATTTAGATAAATTTAGTTTTTATTGACCATCTCTCTTGGTTTAAACTCTTCTCGTTCATGTCATAAATTACAATAATCAAAATCAACAAATTATATTCATTTTGTCATCCCTAGCAACAAATTTTTTTTTTTATTCTTATTCAATGTTTTGTTATATAGTGATAATTTCATATATTATTCTTCCACTCATGAAAATAATTCCTTATTAAACTTCCATTATATCAAAATATATAGCTATATCATTATTTATAGCTTGTTTACTAATTTCTATATATTCTGCTGGTTTTTCACTCTTAGTCTGTTTCTTTTAATAATTATTATTTTTCCGATATCAAACATTATCTATCGATATCATTGCACTATGGCATTATCATAATTTGTTTATATTGTTTGTTTATTATTTATTATTAATTATTATTGGTTTTTTGCTAACTCATTGAATTATATTTAGTATTTAATATTAAATTCTTTACCTAACCTTTCTGTTCTGAGTTATTATACAGTGTTATTGGCTGTTAGGCCTATTATTATACCTTGATCTACTTTTGAATTTAACTTGTTAACAACTATAGCCTTTTTATACAAGTTTACAAACATAATCAACTTTTAACTACGCACATGTACACAAATAATTATCTTTATGATATCTAACAATAACTTTATCTTGACCTATAGATCACACAAAAGAAAAATTGAAATTAATTAATACTCAATAACTGATTTCCATCACATTTCTACATCAGTAAACAAATAATACATATTGCTTCATTATTTGATATTATATCAACAAGTAAGCTTTCATATGATAACACAAACCTTAACATCATATTTATGATAACAACATAACATTATACAATTCATAATCATTATTTTAGATTAACTTGTAACGTACATTATTGACTCATTCGTATCTATTTTCATACCATCAATTACTTTAAAATAGTCAATATTAGTTTTCTTTCTTACAATTTTTTATCAATGTTTTTTATTTATTTACCTCTCACTGAACATTGAGATTTCTCACTATTGTCTATATTACATTCTTATTTATTATTACTATTACTACCTTGAATCCTTATTATTTTTATACAATGATAAATTTATTTATCTGACCCTTGTATTAGTATGGGATATAAATATTTACTTCCCTATTCTATTTTTAATATTTTTATTTACGTAACGTCGGGGACCGCATTTCTGTTGCGTTGCATATGCTCTCCCTCCTAAAGAAGTTTAATTTACCTGAATGTAATTTAGGTCAAGTAAACTTATATCTTTTACATGCCTTTCCTTCATATCAATTTCAATGGTCAACGATGGGATTCTCAATGTAACTTGTTTAGACTTGTATTTACAATTCTCTATTTAATGACATTTCATTACTCATATTAACATTCTTGGTTATATATATATATATATATTTTTTTTTTTCTTTAAACAGTATTTGTCGATGGTTGGTTACAATACTCAATGAAACTTTAGGTTGACTTCTCTTCTATTGCTAGTTACTGCTATCAATGCACTTCTCCATTATTCTTCTGTCAGCTATTTTCCTTCTGTTTTCTTTCGTCATACTTTTTTGGAATTTGATGTCATTCTTCGCAACGATTCTAATATCCCTTAAATATTCAATTTCCCTAACAAGCCCTATTATGTGAGTTGGTACAGTTCAGATAGGCATTGTTTGGCTTCACACTCTGCTGCCCACACTACACTTCAATATAGTACTGCTGGAATTCATCTACAGTCAGCTATAAAAATATAATAATATCATAATAATCTTCTTAATTAATTAATAATAATCATCTTGGGAATTCTTTATATTGTCGCGTTTTATATTTACTTATTTATATCGTTTATACTTCGTGATTCCATTTTATTTTCCTTAATCATTTTCCGATAACATTTCTCACAGTCATTATCTGTAATTAATCTTGCTCTTCTTTTTTGTTGTGACAGTAACTCTAAGTATTATTTCTTCATTTGTTCTTATATTTCCAAGAATTTCTAAATCGTGATTGTTTTAATTATTATTATTACTTAAGTTCAGTGTAATTATAGTCATTAACTCAACCATTGTTCTTCTTATTTTACTATTTTGTCTGGTTACATTACAATGAATTATGTTGATAAACATTTTTTCTTGTTCCATTTGACATTATTCTGGTCATAATCAATCATTTATTTTGTTGTTCACTTCGTTTGGCAATTCGGCATGTATTTTAGATCATATTGTTTTTTCTTTTATTATTTTTGCATAGGTACTTCTTAATATAAAAAAATTTTTTATCATGGGGTTTCATTATTCCTTATTTAGAATATTTCATTGTAGACATATAGTAATATTTCTTATTTCCTTCTGTAATCTTGGGGGTGTTATTAACCCTTCTTAAGACCTTCTTCATAACCATATAATTAGACGTACTTACTTCCTTTTGAATGTTGTGTTTTCTATTTAAATAATATTGTTCAAAAATTTTTTTAGTAAGTTGTGCTTACATACTTTTTTGGATTTAGTGGGTTTTTATATTACCATCTCACTACGTGATCGGGCCATATCCTTTCGGCGTAGCTGAATGGATCATTCCTTTCATTCTCATTGCTGGGATTATTATTAGGTTCTTGGCTATCCTCCACCCTGATGTGGTTTATTACTCGTTCTTCGTTGCGAGAAGGATTCACTGGTTCCTGTCGTTCCCCGCGATCATCACATTGCACTTCATTCCTCCGCTGTCTATTTTGGTACTCCAGGCTGGAATTTCGTCTGGGTACATAATTTCCCCGATCATCACCTTCATGGTTTATCTGTCGTCCTCTGTCCTCATTGACACTATTCCTCCTTTGGTTTTGACATTCGTCCTCACTACAGGATTGATTATAATAATTGTTATACTGGTGTGTTCTCGGGTAATACCGTCTCTGATTGTTTTGAGGTCTGGAATATATATAATTAACATTGTGTCTATAATTATTGGGTCGGTTGTCCCCATCTTCTCTATTATTACGACTGTCACGGTAATTATAATGATTATTGCTCCGATAATTATAATTCCTTTGATTATTATTCGGGTGATCGTTTTGTGTTCTATTCGTGTTAACGTTCTCAGTTGGTCGATTGTGATCATTACTATGGGAATTTGTTTGTTGGTCGTTACTATTATACTTATGGTATTTAGAATTTAATACTCTGTTCCTTTGATAATGAGTTTCGTGTTCATAATTCTCAAGGAATTTGGCCATGGCTGGAATTGTTTTAATTTGGCTACACATGTGTGCGTTCTTTATTCCTTCCTCATAATGGTAGGATAGCTGTATTACTAAACATTCCTCTGGAATTCTGGGTTCTAAATTACGTGCCATGAATACTTTTCCAAGGAAGTATGATGTAGGAGACTGTCCTATGTTCGCTTTGTATCGACTGTTGCTCAAATTATTCCTAACCATATTCTGGGGCGACTCCGACCAATATTTTTCTCTGAATTGCTTTTTGAATTCGGTCATGTCCTGTATATCCGGACGCACCGCAGTCCACCAATTGTCGTACATATCCTTAAATGTCTCATCAATCATACCGCGTATTATACTCCAACGTTTCTCTCTATTTCGTGTGACCAACTCTTCCAACCTTTTTAAAAATTCCATTGGATTACGTTTATAATTTCGAAAATTAATCGACTCCCGGTTATCGTGGTTAGTTATATGATTATGCTGGCATGTTCTATCCCGCCATGAATCTACTTCTTCTTGTAACTGTAATTCGCGTCTACTAATTTCCTCGATTTTATTTTTATTGATATTAATTTGACCTTCCACATTGTTTAAATTACCATATACTCTTTCCAGTCGCTCACCCATGTCTGTTTGTACTTGTGTAATCATTTTCTTATTCTCCTCCCGTATCTGATGTAATTATTGTTTAATTTTCTCATATTTTTCCACAGTCTTCTGTTGGATTCCTTCGACCATTGTTTTATTCTCATTTTGTATGTCATTAATTTTATTTTGTAATTCTTCACGAATCTGTATTACTGTTTCGTTAGTTTGTTCTAACTTTTCATTTGTTTCGGCTATTTCTATTTTCCTTTCCTCATTATTTTGGTCCACCTTTTGGTTAATTGTCACATGGATATTCTCAATTTTTTCGTTAATCTGCCTTAAATTTTCTTCATTTATTTGTAGGATGTCTTCTTTCATTTGTCTTAAACCCTCATCATTCCTGTCAAATCTTTCGTTCATTAGTTTTGATGTTTCCTTAATTTCCTCATTTATCTTCTTTAAATTTTCCTCATTTGTTTTGTCGAATTTTTCCTCCAGTCTCTTTGAGTTTTCCTCCTGTTTCCTAAATTGTTTTTTTTAAGTTTTTCAATAGTATTCTCAATATCTCCTGCATGTTCATGTCATCCTTTTTGTTGGATTTATCTGGTTGGTCCCCTTGGTCATCTTCTTCAATTACTTCCTTTTCCTTGTCCGTAATTATTTCAGTTTCTGCTATTTCGCCTGTCTGTTGTTCCATTTCACTATCTGTGATTACTTCTATTTCTTGTTCTTGTCCACCTTCTTCTTTCTCCGTGTCTTCCGCCCTCTTCTTTGATCTACCTCTGGTATTATGCATTTTTAGTCTCCCACAGTTGCCTGCTCTGGTTAAGTAATATTGATATAATTATAGTTTTACTTAACTTAAGCCCTACACTAGTTGAGCGCCAATTTGTTATTATCCCTCGGTGTATGGTTTATTAAGTCCCAATTTATGAGCGTCAATTTGTTACTCACCGGGTACGTACCTCTCTTTTCTTCCTCTCTTTGGTTATTTAATATGCCAATTTCTTATATATCTGGGTTTATTAAATATAGTAATATAGTTAATTATAACTACCTTATCTCTCTATTTAATCTAAAAGTGTTGGTGTGAATGAGACTTATGTATGTAGGGTGTTATTCAAAAATTCCGCTCAAGCCTATTCTGCCTGGCAGAGAATTAGAGAAATTTTGTATGTAATTCTCCTCTCTTTGGTATCTGAGAATTCCGCAACCAGCGCTGCAGTTCCAAGACAAATGAAATTTAGAGGTTAACCCACCGCGTACGGTGATTCGTTGTTATACACTCTATCTGTTTAATTCTTATTCCCACTTCATTAAATAATACATAAATGATAAGATCTTGAAATTATACAATGGTTCTTTATTAGTTCAAATATTTTAACATCCAATAAGATTGTTTTTACTTGATATACGAAAAAAAAGGTTATACATCTGAGTTAATCGATTATTGATCGGTACAATGTTTTATATTAAATTCAGTTATAGTTGTTTTTATAATTAATTTAGATTTAGGGCGTGAAGGTTCTTTCAACTGCTGGGAAGATTAAAAATACATAAATAGGAATGCAAGATATTACAAGATTAAAGTGTTATTTTGTTTAATATTATTTATATAAATGAAGATTACCGTTCGAGGTACCATGTGACTCGGGAAGGCTGTTGCTTCTGACCTTGTTAGTTGTCGTCCCGTATCAAACGCAGATGAGATGATTTTCTTTAGTCTTGTCTTCAAAGTTGTAATAAAGTGGAATCCTTGGTCATGGGTTGATGCAGAAATACCGCTCCCTTTGTTCACCAACGGCCAAACTTGTGATTACGTGCT
Organism: Magicicada septendecula; assembly: GCA_034769895.1. NCBI lineage: Eukaryota > Metazoa > Arthropoda > Insecta > Hemiptera > Cicadidae > Magicicada > Magicicada septendecula. Next base: position 282,974,376 of record CM068372.1, on the reverse strand, counting down.
TCGACAAACTCTGGATCCAAATACGTTTTTCTGTTGTATGATGTAAACTGCGATGTCCAATGTGATTTGATGGTTATTCTATTCTCGTTTGGTTTATAGGATTAACTCTTTACACAGGTAGTTCTTTATCTGGTTTTATTACTTCATTAACTGAACATTCGTTTCATGATCTGATATTGGGCAATCCACGTCGTTCCTTTGAATTCAATTACTTATTATCTTTTTGTATTATACAATTTGGTTAATGTTTATTTGGCCCAAATTATGGCAATTAGTCATTCATATATTGTGAATGTTACTGGATTTAATAATTTAGATAAATTTAGTTTTTATTGACCATCTCTCTTGGTTTAAACTCTTCTCGTTCATGTCATAAATTACAATAATCAAAATCAACAAATTATATTCATTTTGTCATCCCTAGCAACAAATTTTTTTTTTTATTCTTATTCAATGTTTTGTTATATAGTGATAATTTCATATATTATTCTTCCACTCATGAAAATAATTCCTTATTAAACTTCCATTATATCAAAATATATAGCTATATCATTATTTATAGCTTGTTTACTAATTTCTATATATTCTGCTGGTTTTTCACTCTTAGTCTGTTTCTTTTAATAATTATTATTTTTCCGATATCAAACATTATCTATCGATATCATTGCACTATGGCATTATCATAATTTGTTTATATTGTTTGTTTATTATTTATTATTAATTATTATTGGTTTTTTGCTAACTCATTGAATTATATTTAGTATTTAATATTAAATTCTTTACCTAACCTTTCTGTTCTGAGTTATTATACAGTGTTATTGGCTGTTAGGCCTATTATTATACCTTGATCTACTTTTGAATTTAACTTGTTAACAACTATAGCCTTTTTATACAAGTTTACAAACATAATCAACTTTTAACTACGCACATGTACACAAATAATTATCTTTATGATATCTAACAATAACTTTATCTTGACCTATAGATCACACAAAAGAAAAATTGAAATTAATTAATACTCAATAACTGATTTCCATCACATTTCTACATCAGTAAACAAATAATACATATTGCTTCATTATTTGATATTATATCAACAAGTAAGCTTTCATATGATAACACAAACCTTAACATCATATTTATGATAACAACATAACATTATACAATTCATAATCATTATTTTAGATTAACTTGTAACGTACATTATTGACTCATTCGTATCTATTTTCATACCATCAATTACTTTAAAATAGTCAATATTAGTTTTCTTTCTTACAATTTTTTATCAATGTTTTTTATTTATTTACCTCTCACTGAACATTGAGATTTCTCACTATTGTCTATATTACATTCTTATTTATTATTACTATTACTACCTTGAATCCTTATTATTTTTATACAATGATAAATTTATTTATCTGACCCTTGTATTAGTATGGGATATAAATATTTACTTCCCTATTCTATTTTTAATATTTTTATTTACGTAACGTCGGGGACCGCATTTCTGTTGCGTTGCATATGCTCTCCCTCCTAAAGAAGTTTAATTTACCTGAATGTAATTTAGGTCAAGTAAACTTATATCTTTTACATGCCTTTCCTTCATATCAATTTCAATGGTCAACGATGGGATTCTCAATGTAACTTGTTTAGACTTGTATTTACAATTCTCTATTTAATGACATTTCATTACTCATATTAACATTCTTGGTTATATATATATATATATTTTTTTTTCTTTAAACAGTATTTGTCGATGGTTGGTTACAATACTCAATGAAACTTTAGGTTGACTTCTCTTCTATTGCTAGTTACTGCTATCAATGCACTTCTCCATTATTCTTCTGTCAGCTATTTTCCTTCTGTTTTCTTTCGTCATACTTTTTTGGAATTTGATGTCATTCTTCGCAACGATTCTAATATCCCTTAAATATTCAATTTCCCTAACAAGCCCTATTATGTGAGTTGGTACAGTTCAGATAGGCATTGTTTGGCTTCACACTCTGCTGCCCACACTACACTTCAATATAGTACTGCTGGAATTCATCTACAGTCAGCTATAAAAATATAATAATATCATAATAATCTTCTTAATTAATTAATAATAATCATCTTGGGAATTCTTTATATTGTCGCGTTTTATATTTACTTATTTATATCGTTTATACTTCGTGATTCCATTTTATTTTCCTTAATCATTTTCCGATAACATTTCTCACAGTCATTATCTGTAATTAATCTTGCTCTTCTTTTTTGTTGTGACAGTAACTCTAAGTATTATTTCTTCATTTGTTCTTATATTTCCAAGAATTTCTAAATCGTGATTGTTTTAATTATTATTATTACTTAAGTTCAGTGTAATTATAGTCATTAACTCAACCATTGTTCTTCTTATTTTACTATTTTGTCTGGTTACATTACAATGAATTATGTTGATAAACATTTTTTCTTGTTCCATTTGACATTATTCTGGTCATAATCAATCATTTATTTTGTTGTTCACTTCGTTTGGCAATTCGGCATGTATTTTAGATCATATTGTTTTTTCTTTTATTATTTTTGCATAGGTACTTCTTAATATAAAAAAATTTTTTATCATGGGGTTTCATTATTCCTTATTTAGAATATTTCATTGTAGACATATAGTAATATTTCTTATTTCCTTCTGTAATCTTGGGGGTGTTATTAACTCTTCTTAAGACCTTCTTCATAACCATATAATTAGACGTACTTACTTCCTTTTGAATGTTGTGTTTTCTATTTAAATAATATTGTTCAAAAATTTTTTTAGTAAGTTGTGCTTACATACTTTTTTGGATTTAGTGGGTTTTTATATTACCATCTCACTACGTGATCGGGCCATATCCTTTCGGCGTAGCTGAATGGATCATTCCTTTCATTCTCATTGCTGGGATTATTATTAGGTTCTTGGCTATCCTCCACCCTGATGTGGTTTATTACTCGTTCTTCGTTGCGAGAAGGATTCACTGGTTCCTGTCGTTCCCCGCGATCATCACATTGCACTTCATTCCTCCGCTGTCTATTTTGGTACTCCAGGCTGGAATTTCGTCTGGGTATATAATTTCCCCGATCATCACCTTCATGGTTTATCTGTCGTCCTCTGTCCTCATTGACACTATTCCTCCTTTGGTTTTGACATTCGTCCTCACTACAGGATTGATTATAATAATTGTTATACTGGTGTGTTCTCGGGTAATACCGTCTCTGATTGTTTTGAGGTCTGGAATATATATAATTAACATTGTGTCTATAATTATTGGGTCGGTTGTCCCCATCTTCTCTATTATTACGACTGTCACGGTAATTATAATGATTATTGCTCCGATAATTATAATTCCTTTGATTATTATTCGGGTGATCGTTTTGTGTTCTATTCGTGTTAACGTTCTCAGTTGGTCGATTGTGATCATTACTATGGGAATTTGTTTGTTGGTCGTTACTATTATACTTATGGTATTTAGAATTTAATACTCTGTTCCTTTGATAATGAGTTTCGTGTTCATAATTCTCAAGGAATTTGGCCATGGCTGGAATTGTTTTAATTTGGCTACACATGTGTGCGTTCTTTATTCCTTCCTCATAATGGTAGGATAGCTGTATTACTAAACATTCCTCTGGAATTCTGGGTTCTAAATTACGTGCCATGAATACTTTTCCAAGGAAGTATGATGTAGGAGACTGTCCTATGTTCGCTTTGTATCGACTGTTGCTCAAATTATTCCTAACCATATTCTGGGGCGACTCCGACCAATATTTTTCTCTGAATTGCTTTTTGAATTCGGTCATGTCCTGTATATCCGGACGCACCGCAGTCCACCAATTGTCGTACATATCCTTAAATGTCTCATCAATCATACCGCGTATTATACTCCAACGTTTCTCTCTATTTCGTGTGACCAACTCTTCCAACCTTTTTAAAAATTCCATTGGATTACGTTTATAATTTCGAAAATTAATCGACTCCCGGTTATCGTGGTTAGTTATATGATTATGCTGGCATGTTCTATCCCGCCATGAATCTACTTCTTCTTGTAACTGTAATTCGCGTATACTAATTTCCTCGATTTTATTTTTATTGATATTAATTTGACCTTCCACATTGTTTAAATTACCATATACTCTTTCCAGTCGCTCACCCATGTCTGTTTGTACTTGTGTAATCATTTTCTTATTCTCCTCCCGTATCTGATGTACTTATTGTTTAATTTTCTCATATTTTTCCACAGTCTTCTGTTGGATTCCTTCGACCATTGTTTTATTCTCATTTTGTATGTCATTAATTTTATTTTGTAATTTTTCACGAATCTGTATTACTGTTTCGTTAGTTTTTTCTAACTTTTCATTTGTTTCGGCTATTTCTATTTTCCTTTCCTCATTACTTTGGTCCACCTTTTGGTTAATTGTCACATGGATATTCTCAATTTTTTCGTTAATCTGCCTTAAATTTTCTTCATTTATTTGTAGGATGTCTTCTTCCATTTGTCTTAAACCCTCATCATTCCTGTCAAATCTTTCGTTCATTAGTTTTGATGTTTCCTTAATTTCCTCATTTATCTTCTTTAAATTTTCCTCATTTGTTTTGTCGAATTTTTCCTCCAGTCCCTTTGAGTTGAGTTTTCCTCCTGTTTCCTAAATTGTTCTTTTGTGTTTTCCAATAGTATTCTCAATATCTCCTGCATGTTCATGTCATCCTTTTTGTTGGATTTATCTGGTTGGTCCCCTTGGTCATCTTCTTCAATTACTTCCTTTTCCTTGTCCGTAATTATTTCAGTTTCTGCTATTTCGCCTGTCTGTTGTTCCATTTCACTATCTGTGATTACTTCTATTTCTTGTTCTTGTCCACCTTCTTCTTTCTCCGTGTCTTCCGCCCTCTTCTTTGATCTACCTCTGGTATTATGCATTTTTAGTCTCCCACAGTTGCCTGCTCTGGTTAAGTAATATTGATATAATTATAGTTTTACTTAACTTAAGCCCTACACTAGTTGAGCGCCAATTTGTTATTATCCCTCGGTGTATGGTTTATTAAGTCCCAATTTATGAGCGTCAATTTGTTACTCACCGGGTACGTACCTCTCTTTTCTTCCTCTCTTTGGTTATTTAATATGCCAATTTCTTATATATCTGGGTTTATTAAATATAGTAATATAGTTAATTATAACTACCTTATCTCTCTATTTAATCTAAAAGTGTTGGTGTGAATGAGACTTATGTATGTAGGGTGTTATTCAAAAATTCCGCTCAAGCCTATTCTGCCTGGCAGAGAATTAGAGAAATTTTGTATGTAATTCTCCTCTCTTTGGTATCTGAGAATTCCGCAACCAGCGCTGCAGTTCCAAGACAAATGAAATTTAGAGGTTAACCCACCGCGTACGGTGATTCGTTGTTATACACTCTATCTGTTTAATTCTTATTCCCACTTCATTAAATAATACATAAATGATAAGATCTTGAAATTATACAATGGTTCTTTATTAGTTCAAATATTTTAACATCCAATAAGATTGTTTTTACTTGATATACGAAAAAAAAGGTTATACATCTGAGTTAATCGATTATTGATCGGTACAATGTTTTATATTAAATTCAGTTATAGTTGTTTTTATAATTAATTTAGATTTAGGGCGTGAAGGTTCTTTCAACTGCTGGGAAGATTAAAAATACATAAATAGGAATGCAAGATATTACAAGATTAAAGTGTTATTTTGTTTAATATTATTTATATAAATGAAGATTACCGTTCGAGGTACCATGTGACTCGGGAAGGCTGTTGCTTCTGACCTTGTTAGTTGTCGTCCCGTATCAAACGCAGATGAGATGATTTTCTTTAGTCTTGTCTTCAAAGTTGTAATAAAGTGGAATCCTTGGTCATGGGTTGATGCAGAAATACCGCTCCCTTTGTTCACCAACGGCCAAACTTGTGATTACGTGCTTCGACAAACTCTGGATCCAAATACGTTTTTCTGTTGTATGATGTAAACTGCGATGTCCAATGTGATTTGATGGTTATTCTATTCTCGTTTGGTTTATAGGATTAACTCTTTACACAGGTAGTTCTTTATCTGGTTTTATTACTTCATTAACTGAACATTCGTTTCATGATCTGATATTGGGCAATCCACGTCGTTCCTTTGAATTCAATTACTTATTATCTTTTTGTATTATACAATTTGGTTAATGTTTATTTGGCCCAAATTATGGCAATTAGTCATTCATATATTGTGAATGTTACTGGATTTAATAATTTAGATAAATTTAGTTTTTATTGACCATCTCTCTTGGTTTAAACTCTTCTCGTTCATGTCATAAATTACAATAATCAAAATCAACAAATTATATTCATTTTGTCATCCCTAGCAACAAATTTTTTTTTTTATTCTTATTCAATGTTTTGTTATATAGTGATAATTTCATATATTATTCTTCCACTCATGAAAATAATTCCTTATTAAACTTCCATTATATCAAAATATATAGCTATATCATTATTTATAGCTTGTTTACTAATTTCTATATATTCTGCTGGTTTTTCACTCTTAGTCTGTTTCTTTTAATAATTATTATTTTTCCGATATCAAACATTATCTATCGATATCATTGCACTATGGCATTATCATAATTTGTTTATATTGTTTGTTTATTATTTATTATTAATTATTATTGGTTTTTTGCTAACTCATTGAATTATATTTAGTATTTAATATTAAATTCTTTACCTAACCTTTCTGTTCTGAGTTATTATACAGTGTTATTGGCTGTTAGGCCTATTATTATACCTTGATCTACTTTTGAATTTAACTTGTTAACAACTATAGCCTTTTTATACAAGTTTACAAACATAATCAACTTTTAACTACGCACATGTACACAAATAATTATCTTTATGATATCTAACAATAACTTTATCTTGACCTATAGATCACACAAAAGAAAAATTGAAATTAATTAATACTCAATAACTGATTTCCATCACATTTCTACATCAGTAAACAAATAATACATATTGCTTCATTATTTGATATTATATCAACAAGTAAGCTTTCATATGATAACACAAACCTTAACATCATATTTATGATAACAACATAACATTATACAATTCATAATCATTATTTTAGATTAACTTGTAACGTACATTATTGACTCATTCGTATCTATTTTCATACCATCAATTACTTTAAAATAGTCAATATTAGTTTTCTTTCTTACAATTTTTTATCAATGTTTTTTATTTATTTACCTCTCACTGAACATTGAGATTTCTCACTATTGTCTATATTACATTCTTATTTATTATTACTATTACTACCTTGAATCCTTATTATTTTTATACAATGATAAATTTATTTATCTGACCCTTGTATTAGTATGGGATATAAATATTTACTTCCCTATTCTATTTTTAATATTTTTATTTACGTAACGTCGGGGACCGCATTTCTGTTGCGTTGCATATGCTCTCCCTCCTAAAGAAGTTTAATTTACCTGAATGTAATTTAGGTCAAGTAAACTTATATCTTTTACATGCCTTTCCTTCATATCAATTTCAATGGTCAACGATGGGATTCTCAATGTAACTTGTTTAGACTTGTATTTACAATTCTCTATTTAATGACATTTCATTACTCATATTAACATTCTTGGTTATATATATATATATATTTTTTTTTCTTTAAACAGTATTTGTCGATGGTTGGTTACAATACTCAATGAAACTTTAGGTTGACTTCTCTTCTATTGCTAGTTACTGCTATCAATGCACTTCTCCATTATTCTTCTGTCAGCTATTTTCCTTCTGTTTTCTTTCGTCATACTTTTTTGGAATTTGATGTCATTCTTCGCAACGATTCTAATATCCCTTAAATATTCAATTTCCCTAACAAGCCCTATTATGTGAGTTGGTACAGTTCAGATAGGCATTGTTTGGCTTCACACTCTGCTGCCCACACTACACTTCAATATAGTACTGCTGGAATTCATCTACAGTCAGCTATAAAAATATAATAATATCATAATAATCTTCTTAATTAATTAATAATAATCATCTTGGGAATTCTTTATATTGTCGCGTTTTATATTTACTTATTTATATCGTTTATACTTCGTGATTCCATTTTATTTTCCTTAATCATTTTCCGATAACATTTCTCACAGTCATTATCTGTAATTAATCTTGCTCTTCTTTTTTGTTGTGACAGTAACTCTAAGTATTATTTCTTCATTTGTTCTTATATTTCCAAGAATTTCTAAATCGTGATTGTTTTAATTATTATTATTACTTAAGTTCAGTGTAATTATAGTCATTAACTCAACCATTGTTCTTCTTATTTTACTATTTTGTCTGGTTACATTACAATGAATTATGTTGATAAACATTTTTTCTTGTTCCATTTGACATTATTCTGGTCATAATCAATCATTTATTTTGTTGTTCACTTCGTTTGGCAATTCGGCATGTATTTTAGATCATATTGTTTTTTCTTTTATTATTTTTGCATAGGTACTTCTTAATATAAAAAAATTTTTTATCATGGGGTTTCATTATTCCTTATTTAGAATATTTCATTGTAGACATATAGTAATATTTCTTATTTCCTTCTGTAATCTTGGGGGTGTTATTAACTCTTCTTAAGACCTTCTTCATAACCATATAATTAGACGTACTTACTTCCTTTTGAATGTTGTGTTTTCTATTTAAATAATATTGTTCAAAAATTTTTTTAGTAAGTTGTGCTTACATACTTTTTTGGATTTAGTGGGTTTTTATATTACCATCTCACTACGTGATCGGGCCATATCCTTTCGGCGTAGCTGAATGGATCATTCCTTTCATTCTCATTGCTGGGATTATTATTAGGTTCTTGGCTATCCTCCACCCTGATGTGGTTTATTACTCGTTCTTCGTTGCGAGAAGGATTCACTGGTTCCTGTCGTTCCCCGCGATCATCACATTGCACTTCATTCCTCCGCTGTCTATTTTGGTACTCCAGGCTGGAATTTCGTCTGGGTACATAATTTCCCCGATCATCACCTTCATGGTTTATCTGTCGTCCTCTGTCCTCATTGACACTATTCCTCCTTTGGTTTTGACATTCGTCCTCACTACAGGATTGATTATAATAATTGTTATACTGGTGTGTTCTCGGGTAATACCGTCTCTGATTGTTTTGAGGTCTGGAATATATATAATTAACATTGTGTCTATAATTATTGGGTCGGTTGTCCCCATCTTCTCTATTATTACGACTGTCACGGTAATTATAATGATTATTGCTCCGATAATTATAATTCCTTTGATTATTATTCGGGTGATCGTTTTGTGTTCTATTCGTGTTAACGTTCTCAGTTGGTCGATTGTGATCATTACTATGGGAATTTGTTTGTTGGTCGTTACTATTATACTTATGGTATTTAGAATTTAATACTCTGTTCCTTTGATAATGAGTTTCGTGTTCATAATTCTCAAGGAATTTGGCCATGGCTGGAATTGTTTTAATTTGGCTACACATGTGTGCGTTCTTTATTCCTTCCTCATAATGGTAGGATAGCTGTATTACTAAACATTCCTCTGGAATTCTGGGTTCTAAATTACGTGCCATGAATACTTTTCCAAGGAAGTATGATGTAGGAGACTGTCCTATGTTCGCTTTGTATCGACTGTTGCTCAAATTATTCCTAACCATATTCTGGGGCGACTCCGACCAATATTTTTCTCTGAATTGCTTTTTGAATTCGGTCATGTCCTGTATATCCGGACGCACCGCAGTCCACCAATTGTCGTACATATCCTTAAATGTCTCATCAATCATACCGCGTATTATACTCCAACGTTTCTCTCTATTTCGTGTGACCAACTCTTCCAACCTTTTTAAAAATTCCATTGGATTACGTTTATAATTTCGAAAATTAATCGACTCCCGGTTATCGTGGTTAGTTATATGATTATGCTGGCATGTTCTATCCCGCCATGAATCTACTTCTTCTTGTAACTGTAATTCGCGTATACTAATTTCCTCGATTTTATTTTTATTGATATTAATTTGACCTTCCACATTGTTTAAATTACCATATACTCTTTCCAGTCGCTCACCCATGTCTGTTTGTACTTGTGTAATCATTTTCTTATTCTCCTCCCGTATCTGATGTACTTATTGTTTAATTTTCTCATATTTTTCCACAGTCTTCTGTTGGATTCCTTCGACCATTGTTTTATTCTCATTTTGTATGTCATTAATTTTATTTTGTAATTTTTCACGAATCTGTATTACTGTTTCGTTAGTTTTTTCTAACTTTTCATTTGTTTCGGCTATTTCTATTTTCCTTTCCTCATTACTTTGGTCCACCTTTTGGTTAATTGTCACATGGATATTCTCAATTTTTTCGTTAATCTGCCTTAAATTTTCTTCATTTATTTGTAGGATGTCTTCTTCCATTTGTCTTAAACCCTCATCATTCCTGTCAAATCTTTCGTTCATTAGTTTTGATGTTTCCTTAATTTCCTCATTTATCTTCTTTAAATTTTCCTCATTTGTTTTGTCGAATTTTTCCTCCAGTCCCTTTGAGTTGAGTTTTCCTCCTGTTTCCTAAATTGTTCTTTTGTGTTTTCCAATAGTATTCTCAATATCTCCTGCATGTTCATGTCATCCTTTTTGTTGGATTTATCTGGTTGGTCCCCTTGGTCATCTTCTTCAATTACTTCCTTTTCCTTGTCCGTAATTATTTCAGTTTCTGCTATTTCGCCTGTCTGTTGTTCCATTTCACTATCTGTGATTACTTCTATTTCTTGTTCTTGTCCACCTTCTTCTTTCTCCGTGTCTTCCGCCCTCTTCTTTGATCTACCTCTGGTATTATGCATTTTTAGTCTCCCACAGTTGCCTGCTCTGGTTAAGTAATATTGATATAATTATAGTTTTACTTAACTTAAGCCCTACACTAGTTGAGTGCCAATTTGTTATTATCCCTCGGTGTATGGTTTATTAAGTCCCAATTTATGAGCGTCAATTTGTTACTCACCGGGTACGTACCTCTCTTTTCTTCCTCTCTTTGGTTATTTAATATGCCAATTTCTTATATATCTGGGTTTATTAAATATAGTAATATAGTTAATTATAACTACCTTATCTCTCTATTTAATCTAAAAGTGTTGGTGTGAATGAGACTTATGTATGTAGGGTGTTATTCAAAAATTCCGCTCAAGCCTATTCTGCCTGGCAGAGAATTAGAGAAATTTTGTATGTAATTCTCCTCTCTTTGGTATCTGAGAATTCCGCAACCAGCGCTGCAGTTCCAAGACAAATGAAATTTAGAGGTTAACCCACCGCGTACGGTGATTCGTTGTTATACACTCTATCTGTTTAATTCTTATTCCCACTTCATTAAATAATACATAAATGATAAGATCTTGAAATTATACAATGGTTCTTTATTAGTTCAAATATTTTAACATCCAATAAGATTGTTTTTACTTGATATACGAAAAAAAAGGTTATACATCTGAGTTAATCGATTATTGATCGGTACAATGTTTTATATTAAATTCAGTTATAGTTGTTTTTATAATTAATTTAGATTTAGGGCGTGAAGGTTCTTTCAACTGCTGGGAAGATTAAAAATACATAAATAGGAATGCAAGATATTACAAGATTAAAGTGTTATTTTGTTTAATATTATTTATATAAATGAAGATTACCGTTCGAGGTACCATGTGACTCGGGAAGGCTGTTGCTTCTGACCTTGTTAGTTGTCGTCCCGTATCAAACGCAGATGAGATGATTTTCTTTAGTCTTGTCTTCAAAGTTGTAATAAAGTGGAATCCTTGGTCATGGGTTGATGCAGAAATACCGCTCCCTTTGTTCACCAACGGCCAAACTTGTGATTACGTGCTTCGACAAACTCTGGATCCAAATACGTTTTTCTGTTGTATGATGTAAACTGCGATGTCCAATGTGATTTGATGGTTATTCTATTCTCGTTTGGTTTATAGGATTAACTCTTTACACAGGTAGTTCTTTATCTGGTTTTATTACTTCATTAACTGAACATTCGTTTCATGATCTGATATTGGGCAATCCACGTCGTTCCTTTGAATTCAATTACTTATTATCTTTTTGTATTATACAATTTGGTTAATGTTTATTTGGCCCAAATTATGGCAATTAGTCATTCATATATTGTGAATGTTACTGGATTTAATAATTTAGATAAATTTAGTTTTTATTGACCATCTCTCTTGGTTTAAACTCTTCTCGTTCATGTCATAAATTACAATAATCAAAATCAACAAATTATATTCATTTTGTCATCCCTAGCAACAAATTTTTTTTTTATTCTTATTCAATGTTTTGTTATATAGTGATAATTTCATATATTATTCTTCCACTCATGAAAATAATTCCTTATTAAACTTCCATTATATCAAAATATATAGCTATATCATTATTTATAGCTTGTTTACTAATTTCTATATATTCTGCTGGTTTTTCACTCTTAGTCTGTTTCTTTTAATAATTATTATTTTTCCGATATCAAACATTATCTATCGATATCATTGCACTATGGCATTATCATAATTTGTTTATATTGTTTGTTTATTATTTATTATTAATTATTATTGGTTTTTTGCTAACTCATTGAATTATATTTAGTATTTAATATTAAATTCTTTACCTAACCTTTCTGTTCTGAGTTATTATACAGTGTTATTGGCTGTTAGGCCTATTATTATACCTTGATCTACTTTTGAATTTAACTTGTTAACAACTATAGCCTTTTTATACAAGTTTACAAACATAATCAACTTTTAACTACGCACATGTACACAAATAATTATCTTTATGATATCTAACAATAACTTTATCTTGACCTATAGATCACACAAAAGAAAAATTGAAATTAATTAATACTCAATAACTGATTTCCATCACATTTCTACATCAGTAAACAAATAATACATATTGCTTCATTATTTGATATTATATCAACAAGTAAGCTTTCATATGATAACACAAACCTTAACATCATATTTATGATAACAACATAACATTATACAATTCATAATCATTATTTTAGATTAACTTGTAACGTACATTATTGACTCATTCGTATCTATTTTCATACCATCAATTACTTTAAAATAGTCAATATTAGTTTTCTTTCTTACAATTTTTTATCAATGTTTTTTATTTATTTACCTCTCACTGAACATTGAGATTTCTCACTATTGTCTATATTACATTCTTATTTATTATTACTATTACTACCTTGAATCCTTATTATTTTTATACAATGATAAATTTATTTATCTGACCCTTGTATTAGTATGGGATATAAATATTTACTTCCCTATTCTATTTTTAATATTTTTATTTACGTAACGTCGGGGACCGCATTTCTGTTGTGTTGCATATGCTCTCCCTCCTAAAGAAGTTTAATTTACCTGAATGTAATTTAGGTCAAGTAAACTTATATCTTTTACATGCCTTTCCTTCATATCAATTTCAATGGTCAACGATGGGATTCTCAATGTAACTTGTTTAGACTTGTATTTACAATTCTCTATTTAATGACATTTCATTACTCATATTAACATTCTTGGTTATATATATATATATATATATTTTTTTTTCTTTAAACAGTATTTGTCGATGGTTGGTTACAATACTCAATGAAACTTTAGGTTGACTTCTCTTCTATTGCTAGTTACTGCTATCAATGCACTTCTCCATTATTCTTCTGTCAGCTATTTTCCTTCTGTTTTCTTTCGTCATACTTTTTTGGAATTTGATGTCATTCTTCGCAACGATTCTAATATCCCTTAAATATTCAATTTCCCTAACAAGCCCTATTATGTGAGTTGGTACAGTTCAGATAGGCATTGTTTGGCTTCACACTCTGCTGCCCACACTACACTTCAATATAGTACTGCTGGAATTCATCTACAGTCAGCTATAAAAATATAATAATATCATAATAATCTTCTTAATTAATTAATAATAATCATCTTGGGAATTCTTTATATTGTCGCGTTTTATATTTACTTATTTATATCGTTTATACTTCGTGATTCCATTTTATTTTCCTTAATCATTTTCCGATAACATTTCTCACAGTCATTATCTGTAATTAATCTTGCTCTTCTTTTTTGTTGTGACAGTAACTCTAAGTATTATTTCTTCATTTGTTCTTATATTTCCAAGAATTTCTAAATCGTGATTGTTTTAATTATTATTATTACTTAAGTTCAGTGTAATTATAGTCATTAACTCAACCATTGTTCTTCTTATTTTACTATTTTGTCTGGTTACATTACAATGAATTATGTTGATAAACATTTTTTCTTGTTCCATTTGACATTATTCTGGTCATAATCAATCATTTATTTTGTTGTTCACTTCGTTTGGCAATTCGGCATGTATTTTAGATCATATTGTTTTTTCTTTTATTATTTTTGCATAGGTACTTCTTAATATAAAAAAATTTTTTATCATGGGGTTTCATTATTCCTTATTTAGAATATTTCATTGTAGACATATAGTAATATTTCTTATTTCCTTCTGTAATCTTGGGGGTGTTATTAACTCTTCTTAAGACCTTCTTCATAACCATATAATTAGACGTACTTACTTCCTTTTGAATGTTGTGTTTTCTATTTAAATAATATTGTTCAAAAATTTTTTTAGTAAGTTGTGCTTACATACTTTTTTGGATTTAGTGGGTTTTTATATTACCATCTCACTACGTGATCGGGCCATATCCTTTCGGCGTAGCTGAATGGATCATTCCTTTCATTCTCATTGCTGGGATTATTATTAGGTTCTTGGCTATCCTCCACCCTGATGTGGTTTATTACTCGTTCTTCGTTGCGAGAAGGATTCACTGGTTCCTGTCGTTCCCCGCGATCATCACATTGCACTTCATTCCTCCGCTGTCTATTTTGGTACTCCAGGCTGGAATTTCGTCTGGGTACATAATTTCCCCGATCATCACCTTCATGGTTTATCTGTCGTCCTCTGTCCTCATTGACACTATTCCTCCTTTGGTTTTGACATTCGTCCTCACTACAGGATTGATTATAATAATTGTTATACTGGTGTGTTCTCGGGTAATACCGTCTCTGATTGTTTTGAGGTCTGGAATATATATAATTAACATTGTGTCTATAATTATTGGGTCGGTTGTCCCCATCTTCTCTATTATTACGACTGTCACGGTAATTATAATGATTATTGCTCCGATAATTATAATTCCTTTGATTATTATTCGGGTGATCGTTTTGTGTTCTATTCGTGTTAACGTTCTCAGTTGGTCGATTGTGATCATTACTATGGGAATTTGTTTGTTGGTCGTTACTATTATACTTATGGTATTTAGAATTTAATACTCTGTTCCTTTGATAATGAGTTTCGTGTTCATAATTCTCAAGGAATTTGGCCATGGCTGGAATTGTTTTAATTTGGCTACACATGTGTGCGTTCTTTATTCCTTCCTCATAATGGTAGGATAGCTGTATTACTAAACATTCCTCTGGAATTCTGGGTTCTAAATTACGTGCCATGAATACTTTTCCAAGGAAGTATGATGTAGGAGACTGTCCTATGTTCGCTTTGTATCGACTGTTGCTCAAATTATTCCTAACCATATTCTGGGGCGACTCCGACCAATATTTTTCTCTGAATTGCTTTTTGAATTCGGTCATGTCCTGTATATCCGGACGCACCGCAGTCCACCAATTGTCGTACATATCCTTAAATGTCTCATCAATCATACCGCGTATTATACTCCAACGTTTCTCTGTATTTCGTGTGACCAACTCTTCCAACCTTTTTAAAAATTCCATTGGATTACGTTTATAATTTCGAAAATTAATCGACTCCCGGTTATCGTGGTTAGTTATATGATTATGCTGGCATGTTCTATCCCGCCATGAATCTACTTCTTCTTGTAACTGTAATTCGCGTATACTAATTTCCTCGATTTTATTTTTATTGATATTAATTTGACCTTCCACATTGTTTAAATTACCATATACTCTTTCCAGTCGCTCACCCATGTCTGTTTGTACTTGTGTAATCATTTTCTTATTCTCCTCCCGTATCTGATGTACTTATTGTTTAATTTTCTCATATTTTTCCACAGTCTTCTGTTGGATTCCTTCGACCATTGTTTTATTCTCATTTTGTATGTCATTAATTTTATTTTGTAATTTTTCACGAATCTGTATTACTGTTTCGTTAGTTTTTTCTAACTTTTCATTTGTTTCGGCTATTTCTATTTTCCTTTCCTCATTACTTTGGTCCACCTTTTGGTTAATTGTCACATGGATATTCTCAATTTTTTCGTTAATCTGCCTTAAATTTTCTTCATTTATTTGTAGGATGTCTTCTTCCATTTGTCTTAAACCCTCATCATTCCTGTCAAATCTTTCGTTCATTAGTTTTGATGTTTCCTTAATTTCCTCATTTATCTTCTTTAAATTTTCCTCATTTGTTTTGTCGAATTTTTCCTCCAGTCCCTTTGAGTTGAGTTTTCCTCCTGTTTCCTAAATTGTTCTTTTGTGTTTTCCAATAGTATTCTCAATATCTCCTGCATGTTCATGTCATCCTTTTTGTTGGATTTATCTGGTTGGTCCCCTTGGTCATCTTCTTCAATTACTTCCTTTTCCTTGTCCGTAATTATTTCAGTTTCTGCTATTTCGCCTGTCTGTTGTTCCATTTCACTATCTGTGATTACTTCTATTTCTTGTTCTTGTCCACCTTCTTCTTTCTCCGTGTCTTCCGCCCTCTTCTTTGATCTACCTCTGGTATTATGCATTTTTAGTCTCCCACAGTTGCCTGCTCTGGTTAAGTAATATTGATATAATTATAGTTTTACTTAACTTAAGCCCTACACTAGTTGAGCGCCAATTTGTTATTATCCCTCGGTGTATGGTTTATTAAGTCCCAATTTATGAGCGTCAATTTGTTACTCACCGGGTACGTACCTCTCTTTTCTTCCTCTCTTTGGTTATTTAATATGCCAATTTCTTATATATCTGGGTTTATTAAATATAGTAATATAGTTAATTATAACTACCTTATCTCTCTATTTAATCTAAAAGTGTTGGTGTGAATGAGACTTATGTATGTAGGGTGTTATTCAAAAATTCCGCTCAAGCCTATTCTGCCTGGCAGAGAATTAGAGAAATTTTGTATGTAATTCTCCTCTCTTTGGTATCTGAGAATTCCGCAACCAGCGCTGCAGTTCCAAGACAAATGAAATTTAGAGGTTAACCCACCGCGTACGGTGATTCGTTGTTATACACTCTATCTGTTTAATTCTTATTCCCACTTCATTAAATAATACATAAATGATAAGATCTTGAAATTATACAATGGTTCTTTATTAGTTCAAATATTTTAACATCCAATAAGATTGTTTTTACTTGATATACGAAAAAAAAGGTTATACATCTGAGTTAATCGATTATTGATCGGTACAATGTTTTATATTAAATTCAGTTATAGTTGTTTTTATAATTAATTTAGATTTAGGGCGTGAAGGTTCTTTCAACTGCTGGGAAGATTAAAAATACATAAATAGGAATGCAAGATATTACAAGATTAAAGTGTTATTTTGTTTAATATTATTTATATAAATGAAGATTACCGTTCGAGGTACCATGTGACTCGGGAAGGCTGTTGCTTCTGACCTTGTTAGTTGTCGTCCCGTATCAAACGCAGATGAGATGATTTTCTTTAGTCTTGTCTTCAAAGTTGTAATAAAGTGGAATCCTTGGTCATGGGTTGATGCAGAAATACCGCTCCCTTTGTTCACCAACGGCCAAACTTGTGATTACGTGCTTCGACAAACTCTGGATCCAAATACGTTTTTCTGTTGTATGATGTAAACTGCGATGTCCAATGTGATTTGATGGTTATTCTATTCTCGTTTGGTTTATAGGATTAACTCTTTACACAGGTAGTTCTTTATCTGGTTTTATTACTTCATTAACTGAACATTCGTTTCATGATCTGATATTGGGCAATCCACGTCGTTCCTTTGAATTCAATTACTTATTATCTTTTTGTATTATACAATTTGGTTAATGTTTATTTGGCCCAAATTATGGCAATTAGTCATTCATATATTGTGAATGTTACTGGATTTAATAATTTAGATAAATTTAGTTTTTATTGACCATCTCTCTTGGTTTAAACTCTTCTCGTTCATGTCATAAATTACAATAATCAAAATCAACAAATTATATTCATTTTGTCATCCCTAGCAACAAATTTTTTTTTTATTCTTATTCAATGTTTTGTTATATAGTGATAATTTCATATATTATTCTTCCACTCATGAAAATAATTCCTTATTAAACTTCCATTATATCAAAATATATAGCTATATCATTATTTATAGCTTGTTTACTAATTTCTATATATTCTGCTGGTTTTTCACTCTTAGTCTGTTTCTTTTAATAATTATTATTTTTCCGATATCAAACATTATCTATCGATATCATTGCACTATGGCATTATCATAATTTGTTTATATTGTTTGTTTATTATTTATTATTAATTATTATTGGTTTTTTGCTAACTCATTGAATTATATTTAGTATTTAATATTAAATTCTTTACCTAACCTTTCTGTTCTGAGTTATTATACAGTGTTATTGGCTGTTAGGCCTATTATTATACCTTGATCTACTTTTGAATTTAACTTGTTAACAACTATAGCCTTTTTATACAAGTTTACAAACATAATCAACTTTTAACTACGCACATGTACACAAATAATTATCTTTATGATATCTAACAATAACTTTATCTTGACCTATAGATCACACAAAAGAAAAATTGAAATTAATTAATACTCAATAACTGATTTCCATCACATTTCTACATCAGTAAACAAATAATACATATTGCTTCATTATTTGATATTATATCAACAAGTAAGCTTTCATATGATAACACAAACCTTAACATCATATTTATGATAACAACATAACATTATACAATTCATAATCATTATTTTAGATTAACTTGTAACGTACATTATTGACTCATTCGTATCTATTTTCATACCATCAATTACTTTAAAATAGTCAATATTAGTTTTCTTTCTTACAATTTTTTATCAATGTTTTTTATTTATTTACCTCTCACTGAACATTGAGATTTCTCACTATTGTCTATATTACATTCTTATTTATTATTACTATTACTACCTTGAATCCTTATTATTTTTATACAATGATAAATTTATTTATCTGACCCTTGTATTAGTATGGGATATAAATATTTACTTCCCTATTCTATTTTTAATATTTTTATTTACGTAACGTCGGGGACCGCATTTCTGTTGTGTTGCATATGCTCTCCCTCCTAAAGAAGTTTAATTTACCTGAATGTAATTTAGGTCAAGTAAACTTATATCTTTTACATGCCTTTCCTTCATATCAATTTCAATGGTCAACGATGGGATTCTCAATGTAACTTGTTTAGACTTGTATTTACAATTCTCTATTTAATGACATTTCATTACTCATATTAACATTCTTGGTTATATATATATATATATTTTTTTTTTTCTTTAAACAGTATTTGTCGATGGTTGGTTACAATACTCAATGAAACTTTAGGTTGACTTCTCTTCTATTGCTAGTTACTGCTATCAATGCACTTCTCCATTATTCTTCTGTCAGCTATTTTCCTTCTGTTTTCTTTCGTCATACTTTTTTGGAATTTGATGTCATTCTTCGCAACGATTCTAATATCCCTTAAATATTCAATTTCCCTAACAAGCCCTATTATGTGAGTTGGTACAGTTCAGATAGGCATTGTTTGGCTTCACACTCTGCTGCCCACACTACACTTCAATATAGTACTGCTGGAATTCATCTACAGTCAGCTATAAAAATATAATAATATCATAATAATCTTCTTAATTAATTAATAATAATCATCTTGGGAATTCTTTATATTGTCGCGTTTTATATTTACTTATTTATATCGTTT
This sequence comes from Magicicada septendecula, assembly GCA_034769895.1. Taxonomy (NCBI): domain Eukaryota; kingdom Metazoa; phylum Arthropoda; class Insecta; order Hemiptera; family Cicadidae; genus Magicicada; species Magicicada septendecula. The sequence goes on along the minus strand of CM068372.1, from coordinate 282,954,355 downwards.
ATACTTCGTGATTCCATTTTATTTTCCTTAATCATTTTCCGATAACATTTCTCACAGTCATTATCTGTAATTAATCTTGCTCTTCTTTTTTGTTGTGACAGTAACTCTAAGTATTATTTCTTCATTTGTTCTTATATTTCCAAGAATTTCTAAATCGTGATTGTTTTAATTATTATTATTACTTAAGTTCAGTGTAATTATAGTCATTAACTCAACCATTGTTCTTCTTATTTTACTATTTTGTCTGGTTACATTACAATGAATTATGTTGATAAACATTTTTTCTTGTTCCATTTGACATTATTCTGGTCATAATCAATCATTTATTTTGTTGTTCACTTCGTTTGGCAATTCGGCATGTATTTTAGATCATATTGTTTTTTCTTTTATTATTTTTGCATAGGTACTTCTTAATATAAAAAAATTTTTTATCATGGGGTTTCATTATTCCTTATTTAGAATATTTCATTGTAGACATATAGTAATATTTCTTATTTCCTTCTGTAATCTTGGGGGTGTTATTAACTCTTCTTAAGACCTTCTTCATAACCATATAATTAGACGTACTTACTTCCTTTTGAATGTTGTGTTTTCTATTTAAATAATATTGTTCAAAAATTTTTTTAGTAAGTTGTGCTTACATACTTTTTTGGATTTAGTGGGTTTTTATATTACCATCTCACTACGTGATCGGGCCATATCCTTTCGGCGTAGCTGAATGGATCATTCCTTTCATTCTCATTGCTGGGATTATTATTAGGTTCTTGGCTATCCTCCACCCTGATGTGGTTTATTACTCGTTCTTCGTTGCGAGAAGGATTCACTGGTTCCTGTCGTTCCCCGCGATCATCACATTGCACTTCATTCCTCCGCTGTCTATTTTGGTACTCCAGGCTGGAATTTCGTCTGGGTACATAATTTCCCCGATCATCACCTTCATGGTTTATCTGTCGTCCTCTGTCCTCATTGACACTATTCCTCCTTTGGTTTTGACATTCGTCCTCACTACAGGATTGATTATAATAATTGTTATACTGGTGTGTTCTCGGGTAATACCGTCTCTGATTGTTTTGAGGTCTGGAATATATATAATTAACATTGTGTCTATAATTATTGGGTCGGTTGTCCCCATCTTCTCTATTATTACGACTGTCACGGTAATTATAATGATTATTGCTCCGATAATTATAATTCCTTTGATTATTATTCGGGTGATCGTTTTGTGTTCTATTCGTGTTAACGTTCTCAGTTGGTCGATTGTGATCATTACTATGGGAATTTGTTTGTTGGTCGTTACTATTATACTTATGGTATTTAGAATTTAATACTCTGTTCCTTTGATAATGAGTTTCGTGTTCATAATTCTCAAGGAATTTGGCCATGGCTGGAATTGTTTTAATTTGGCTACACATGTGTGCGTTCTTTATTCCTTCCTCATAATGGTAGGATAGCTGTATTACTAAACATTCCTCTGGAATTCTGGGTTCTAAATTACGTGCCATGAATACTTTTCCAAGGAAGTATGATGTAGGAGACTGTCCTATGTTCGCTTTGTATCGACTGTTGCTCAAATTATTCCTAACCATATTCTGGGGCGACTCCGACCAATATTTTTCTCTGAATTGCTTTTTGAATTCGGTCATGTCCTGTATATCCGGACGCACCGCAGTCCACCAATTGTCGTACATATCCTTAAATGTCTCATCAATCATACCGCGTATTATACTCCAACGTTTCTCTGTATTTCGTGTGACCAACTCTTCCAACCTTTTTAAAAATTCCATTGGATTACGTTTATAATTTCGAAAATTAATCGACTCCCGGTTATCGTGGTTAGTTATATGATTATGCTGGCATGTTCTATCCCGCCATGAATCTACTTCTTCTTGTAACTGTAATTCGCGTATACTAATTTCCTCGATTTTATTTTTATTGATATTAATTTGACCTTCCACATTGTTTAAATTACCATATACTCTTTCCAGTCGCTCACCCATGTCTGTTTGTACTTGTGTAATCATTTTCTTATTCTCCTCCCGTATCTGATGTACTTATTGTTTAATTTTCTCATATTTTTCCACAGTCTTCTGTTGGATTCCTTCGACCATTGTTTTAAACACATTTTGTATGTCATTAATTTTATTTTGTAATTTTTCACGAATCTGTATTACTGTTTCGTTAGTTTTTTCTAACTTTTCATTTGTTTCGGCTATTTCTATTTTCCTTTCCTCATTACTTTGGTCCACCTTTTGGTTAATTGTCACATGGATATTCTCAATTTTTTCGTTAATCTGCCTTAAATTTTCTTCATTTATTTGTAGGATGTCTTCTTCCATTTGTCTTAAACCCTCATCATTCCTGTCAAATCTTTCGTTCATTAGTTTTGATGTTTCCTTAATTTCCTCATTTATCTTCTTTAAATTTTCCTCATTTGTTTTGTCGAATTTTTCCTCCAGTCCCTTTGAGTTGAGTTTTCCTCCTGTTTCCTAAATTGTTCTTTTGTGTTTTCCAATAGTATTCTCAATATCTCCTGCATGTTCATGTCATCCTTTTTGTTGGATTTATCTGGTTGGTCCCCTTGGTCATCTTCTTCAATTACTTCCTTTTCCTTGTCCGTAATTATTTCAGTTTCTGCTATTTCGCCTGTCTGTTGTTCCATTTCACTATCTGTGATTACTTCTATTTCTTGTTCTTGTCCACCTTCTTCTTTCTCCGTGTCTTCCGCCCTCTTCTTTGATCTACCTCTGGTATTATGCATTTTTAGTCTCCCACAGTTGCCTGCTCTGGTTAAGTAATATTGATATAATTATAGTTTTACTTAACTTAAGCCCTACACTAGTTGAGCGCCAATTTGTTATTATCCCTCGGTGTATGGTTTATTAAGTCCCAATTTATGAGCGTCAATTTGTTACTCACCGGGTACGTACCTCTCTTTTCTTCCTCTCTTTGGTTATTTAATATGCCAATTTCTTATATATCTGGGTTTATTAAATATAGTAATATAGTTAATTATAACTACCTTATCTCTCTATTTAATCTAAAAGTGTTGGTGTGAATGAGACTTATGTATGTAGGGTGTTATTCAAAAATTCCGCTCAAGCCTATTCTGCCTGGCAGAGAATTAGAGAAATTTTGTATGTAATTCTCCTCTCTTTGGTATCTGAGAATTCCGCAACCAGCGCTGCAGTTCCAAGACAAATGAAATTTAGAGGTTAACCCACCGCGTACGGTGATTCGTTGTTATACACTCTATCTGTTTAATTCTTATTCCCACTTCATTAAATAATACATAAATGATAAGATCTTGAAATTATACAATGGTTCTTTATTAGTTCAAATATTTTAACATCCAATAAGATTGTTTTTACTTGATATACGAAAAAAAAGGTTATACATCTGAGTTAATCGATTATTGATCGGTACAATGTTTTATATTAAATTCAGTTATAGTTGTTTTTATAATTAATTTAGATTTAGGGCGTGAAGGTTCTTTCAACTGCTGGGAAGATTAAAAATACATAAATAGGAATGCAAGATATTACAAGATTAAAGTGTTATTTTGTTTAATATTATTTATATAAATGAAGATTACCGTTCGAGGTACCATGTGACTCGGGAAGGCTGTTGCTTCTGACCTTGTTAGTTGTCGTCCCGTATCAAACGCAGATGAGATGATTTTCTTTAGTCTTGTCTTCAAAGTTGTAATAAAGTGGAATCCTTGGTCATGGGTTGATGCAGAAATACCGCTCCCTTTGTTCACCAACGGCCAAACTTGTGATTACGTGCTTCGACAAACTCTGGATCCAAATACGTTTTTCTGTTGTATGATGTAAACTGCGATGTCCAATGTGATTTGATGGTTATTCTATTCTCGTTTGGTTTATAGGATTAACTCTTTACACAGGTAGTTCTTTATCTGGTTTTATTACTTCATTAACTGAACATTCGTTTCATGATCTGATATTGGGCAATCCACGTCGTTCCTTTGAATTCAATTACTTATTATCTTTTTGTATTATACAATTTGGTTAATGTTTATTTGGCCCAAATTATGGCAATTAGTCATTCATATATTGTGAATGTTACTGGATTTAATAATTTAGATAAATTTAGTTTTTATTGACCATCTCTCTTGGTTTAAACTCTTCTCGTTCATGTCATAAATTACAATAATCAAAATCAACAAATTATATTCATTTTGTCATCCCTAGCAACAAATTTTTTTTTTATTCTTATTCAATGTTTTGTTATATAGTGATAATTTCATATATTATTCTTCCACTCATGAAAATAATTCCTTATTAAACTTCCATTATATCAAAATATATAGCTATATCATTATTTATAGCTTGTTTACTAATTTCTATATATTCTGCTGGTTTTTCACTCTTAGTCTGTCTTTTAATAATTATTATTTTTCCGATATCAAACATTATCTATCGATATAATTGCACTATGGCATTATCATAATTTGTTTATATTGAGTTTGTTTATTATTTATTATTAATTATTATTGGATTTTTGCTAACTCATTGAATTATATTTAGTATTTAATATTAAATTCTTTACCTAACCTTTCTGTTCTGAGTTATTATACAGTGTTATTGGCTGTTAGGCCTATTATTATACCTTGATCTACTTTTGAATTTAACTTGTTAACAACTATAGCCTTTTTATACAAGTTTACAAACATAATCAACTTTTAACTACGCACATGTACACAAATAATTATCTTTATGATATCTAACAATAACTTTATCTTGACCTATAGATCACACAAAAGAAAAATTGAAATTAATTAATACTCAATAACTGATTTCCATCACATTTCTACATCAGTAAACAAATAATACATATTGCTTCATTATTTGATATTATATCAACAAGTAAGCTTTCATATGATAACACAAACCTTAACATCATATTTATGATAACAACATAACATTATACAATTCATAATCATTATTTTAGATTAACTTGTAACGTACATTATTGACTCATTCGTATCTATTTTCATACCATCAATTACTTTAAAATAGTCAATATTAGTTTTCTTTCTTACAATTTTTTATCAATGTTTTTTATTTATTTACCTCTCACTGAACATTGAGATTTCTCACTATTGTCTATATTACATTCTTATTTATTATTACTATTATTACCTTGCATTCTTATTATTTTTATACAATGATAAATTTATTTATCTGACCCTTGTATTAGTATGGGATATAAATATTTACTTCCCTATTCTATTATTAATATTTTTATTTATGTAACGTCGGGGACCGCATTTCTGTTGCGTTGCATATGCTCTCCCTCCTAAAGAAGTTTAATTTACCTGAATGTAATTTAGGTCAAGTAAACTTATATCTTTTACATGCCTTTCCTTCATATCAATTTCAATGGTCAACGATGGGATTCTCAATGTAACTTGTTTAGACTTGTATTTACAATTCTCTATTTAATGACATTTCATTACTCATATTAACATTCTTGGTTATATATATATATATATATTTTTCTTTAAACAGTATTTGTCGATGGTTGGTTACAATACTCAATGAAACTTTAGGTTGACTTCTCTTCTATTGCTAGTTACTGCTATCAATGCACTTCTCCATTATTCTTCTGTCAGCTATTTTCCTTCTGTTTTCTTTCGTCATACTTTTTTGGAATTTGATGTCATTCTTCGCAACGATTCTAATATCCCTTAAATATTCGATTTCCCTAACAAGCCCTAATATGTGAGTTTGTACAGTTCAGATAGGCACTGTTTGGCTTCACACTCTGCTGCCCACACTACACTTCAATATAGTACTGCTGGAATTCATCTACAGTCAGTTATAATAATTATAATTATATCATAATAATCTTCTTAATTAATTAATAATAATCATCTTGGGAATTCTTTATATTGTCGCGTTTTATATTTACTTATTTATATCGTTTATACTTCGTGATTCCATTTTATTTTCCTTAATCATTTTCCGATAACATTTCTCACAGTCATTATCTGTAATTAATCTTGCTCTTCTTTTTTGTTGTGACAGTAACTCTAAGTATTATTTCTTCATTTGTTCTTATATTTCCAAGAATTTCTAAATCGTGATTGTTTTAATTATTATTATTACTTAAGTTCAGTGTAATTATAGTCATTAACTCAACCATTGTTCTTCTTATTTTACTATTTTGTCTGGTTACATTACAATGAATTATGTTGATAAACATTTTTTCTTGTTCCATTTGACATTATTCTGGTCATAATCAATCATTTATTTTGTTGTTCACTTCGTTTGGCAATTCGGCATGTATTTTAGATCATATTGTTTTTTCTTTTATTATTTTTGCATAGGTACTTCTTAATATAAAAAAATTTTTTATCATGGGGTTTCATTATTCCTTATTTAGAATATTTCATTGTAGACATATAGTAATATTTCTTATTTCCTTCTGTAATCTTGGGGGTGTTATTAACTCTTCTTAAGACCTTCTTCATAACCATATAGTTAGACGTACTTACTTCCTTTTGAATGTTGTGTTTTCTATTTAAATAATATTGTTCAAAAATTTTTTTAGTAAGTTGTGCTTACATACTTTTTTGGATTTAGTGGGTTTTTATATTACCATCTCACTACGTGATCGGGCCATATCCTTTCGGCGTAGCTGAATGGATCATTCCTTTCATTCTCATTGCTGGGATTATTATTAGGTTCTTGGCTATCCTCCACCCTGATGTGGTTTATTACTCGTTCTTCGTTGCGAGAAGGATTCACTGGTTCCTGTCGTTCCCCGCGATCATCACATTGCACTTCATTCCTCCGCTGTCTATTTTGGTACTCCAGGCTGGAATTTCGTCTGGGTACATAATTTCCCCGATCATCACCTTCATGGTTTATCTGTCGTCCTCTGTCCTCATTGACACTATTCCTCCTTTGGTTTTGACATTCGTCCTCACTACAGGATTGATTATAATAATTGTTATACTGGTGTGTTCTCGGGTAATACCGTCTCTGATTGTTTTGAGGTCTGGAATATATATAATTAACATTGTGTCTATAATTATTGGGTCGGTTGTCTCCATCTTCTCTATTATTATGACTGTCACGGTAATTATAATGATTATTGCTCCGATAATTATAATTCCTTTGATTATTATTCGGGTGATCGTTTTGTGTTCTATTCGTGTTAACGTTCTGAGTTGGTCGATTGTAATCATTACTATGGGAATTTGTTTGTTGGTCGTTACTATTATACTTATGGTATTTAGAATTTAGTACTCTGTTCCTTTGATAATGAGTTTCGTGTTCATAATTCTCAAGGAATTTGGCCATGGCTGGAATTGTTTTAATTTGGCTACACATACGTGCGTTCTTTATTCCTTCCTCATAATGGTAGGATATCTGTATTACTAAACATTACTCTGGAATTCTGGGTTCTAAATTACATGCCATGAATACTTTTCCAAGGAAGTATGATGTAGGAGACTGTCCTACGTTCGCTTTGTATCGACCGTTGCTCAAATTATTCCTAACCATATTCTGGGTCGACTCCGACCAATATTTTTCTCTGAATTGCTTTTTGAATTCGGTCATGTCCTGTATATCCGAACGCACCGCCGTCCACCAATTGTCGTACGTATCCTTAAATGTCTCATCAATCATACCGCGTATTATACTCCAACATTTCTCTGTATTTCGTGTGACCAACTCTTCCAACCTTTTTAAAAATTCCATTGGATTATGTTTATAATTTTGAAAATTAATCGACTCCCGGTTATCGTGGTTAGTTATATGATTATGCTGGCATGTTCTATCCCGCCATGAATCTACTTCTTCTTGTAACTGTAATTCGCGTCTACTAATTTCCTCGATTTTATTTTTATTGATATTAATTTGACCTTCCACATTGTTTAAATTACCATATACTCTTTCCAGTTGCTCACCCATGTCTGTTTGTACTTGTGTAATCATTTCCTTATTCTCCTCCCATACCTGATGTACTTCTTGTTTAATTTTCTCATATTTTTCCACAGTCTTCTGTTGGATTCCTTCGACCATTGTTTTATTCTCATTTTGTATGTCATTAATTTTATTTTGTAATTCTTCACGAACTTATATTACTGTTTCGTTAGTTTTTTCTAACTTTTCATTTGTTTCGGCTATTTCTATTTTCCTTTCCTCATTATTTTGGTCCACCTTTTGGTTAATTGTCACATGGATATTCTCAATTTTTTCGTTAATCTGCCTTAAATTTTCTTCATTTATTTGTAGGATGTCTTCTTCCATTTGTCTTAAACCCTCATCATTCCTGTCAAATCTTTCGTTCATTAGTTTTGATGTTTCCTTAATTTCCTCATTTATCTTCTTTAAATTTTCCGCATTTGTTTTGTCGAATTTTTCCTCCAGTCTCTTTGAGTTGAGTTTTCCTCCTGTTTCCTAAATTGTTCTTTTGTGTTTTCCAATAGTATTCTCAATATCTCCTGCATGTTCATGTCATCCTTTTTGTTGGATTTATCTGGTTGGTCCCCTTGGTCATCTTCTTCAATTACTTCCTTTTCCTTGTCCGTAATTATTTCAGTTTCTGCTATTTCGCCTGTCTGTTGTTCCATTTCACTATCTGTGATTACTTCTATTTCTTGTTCTTGTCCACCTTCTTCTTTCTCCGTGTCTTCCGCCCTCTTCTTTGAGCTACCTCTGGTATTATGCATTTTTAGTCTCCCACAGTTGCCTGCTCTGGTTAAGTAATATTGATATAATTATAGTTTTACTTAACTTAAGCCCTACACTAGTTGAGCGCCAATTTGTTATTATCCCTCGGTGTATGGTTTATTAAGTCCCAATTTATGAGCGTCAATTTGTTACTCACCGGGTACGTACCTCTCTTTTCTTCCTCTCTTTGGTTATTTAATATGCCAATTTCTTATATATCTGGGTTTATTAAATATAGTAATATAGTTAATTATAACTACCTTATCTCTCTATTTAATCTAAAAATGTTGGTGTGAATGAGACTTATGTATGTAGGGTGTTATTCAAAAATTCCGCTCAAGCCTATTCTGCCTGGCAGAGAATTAGAGAAATTTTGTATGTAATTCTCCTCTCTTTGGTATCTGAGAATTCCGCAACCAGCGCTGCAGTTCCAAGACAAATGAAATTTAGAGGTTAACCCACCGCGTATGGTGATTCGTTGTTATACACTCTATCTGTTTAATTCTTATTCCCACTTCATTAAATAATACATAAATGATAAGATCTTGAAATTATACAATGGTTCTTTATTAGTTCAAATATTTTAACATCCAATAAGATTGTTTTTACTTGATATACGAAAAAAAAGGTTATACGTCTGAGTTAATCGATGCTTGATCGGTACAATGTTTTATATTAAATTCAGTTATAGTTGTTTTTATAATTAATTTAGATTCAGGGCATGAAGGTTCTTTCAACTGATGGGAAGATTAAAAATACATAAATAGGAATGCAAGATATTACAAGATTAAAGTGTTATTTTGTTTAATATTATTTATATAAATGAAGATTACCGTTCGAGGTACCATGTGACTCGGGAAGGCTGTTGCTTCTGACCTTGTTAGTTGTTGTCCCGTATCAAACGCAGATGAGATGATTTTCTTTAGTCTTGTCTTCAAAGTTGTAATAAAGTGGAATCCTTGGTCATGGGTTGATGCAGAAATACCGCTCCCTTTCTTCACCAACGGCCAAACTTGTGATTACGTGCTTCGAAAAACTCTGGATCCAAATACGTTTTTCTGTTGTATGATGTAAACTGCGATGTCCAATGTGATTTGATGGTTATTCTATTCTCGTTTGGTTTATAGGATTAACTCTTTACACAGGTAGTTCTTTATCTGGTTTTATTACTTCATTAACTGAACATTCGTTTCATGATCTGATATTGGGCAATCCAAGTCGTTCCTTTGAATTCAATTACTTATTATCTTTTTGTATTATACAATTTGGTTAATGTTTATTTGGCCCAAATTATGGCAATTAGTCAAACATATATTGTGAATGTTACTGGATTTAATAATTTAGATAAATTTAGTTTTTATTGACCATCTCTCTTGGTTTAAACTCTTCTCGTTCATGTCATAAATTACAATAATCAAAATCAACAAATTATATTCATTTTGTAGTCCCTAGCAACAAATTTTTTTTTATTCTTATTCAATGTTTTGTTATATAGTGATAATTTCATATATTATTCTTCCACTCATCAAAATAATTCCTTATTAAACTTCCATTATATCAAAATATATAGCTATATTATTATTTATAGCTTGTTTACTAATTTCTATATATTCTGCTGGTTTTTCACTCTTAGTCTGTTTCTTTTAATAATTATTATTTTTCCGATACCAAACATTATCTATCGATATCATTGCACTATGGCATTATCATAATTTGTTTATATTGAGTTTGTTTATTATTTATTATTAATTATTATTGGTTTTTTGCTAACTCATTGAATTATATTTAGTATTTAATATTAAATTCTTTACCTAACCTTTCTGTTCTGAGTTATTATACAGTGTTATTGGCTGTTAGGCCTATTATTATACCTTGATCTACTTTTGAATTTAACTTGTTAACAACTATAGCCTTTTTATACAAGTTTACAAACATAATCAACTTTTAACTATGCACATGTACACAAATAATTATCTTTATGATATCGAACAATAACTTTATCTTGACCTATAGATCACACAAAAGAAAAATTGAAATTAATTAATACTCAACAACTGATTTCCATCACATTTCTACAACAGTAAACAAATAATACATATTGCTTCATTATTTGATATTATATCAACAAGTAAGCTTTCATATGATAACACAAACCTTAACATCATATTTATGATAACAACATAACATTATACAATTCATAATCATTATTTTAGATTAACTTGTAACGTACATTATTGACTCATTCGTATCTATTTTCATACCATCAATTACTTTAAAATAGTCAATATTAGTTTTCTTTCTTACAATTTTTTATCACTGTTTTTTATTTATTTACCTCTCACTGAACATTGAGATTTCTCACTATTGTCTATATTACATTCTTATTTATTATTACTATTACTACCTTCCATTCTTATTATTTTTATACAATGATAAATTTATTTATCTGACCCTTGTATTAGTATGGGATATAAATATTTACTTCCCTATTCTATTTTTAATATTTTTATTTATGTAACGTCGGGGACCGCATTTCTGTTGCGTTACAATATGTAGAATATAAATTTATTTCCAATAGCCAAGTCAATGTATATTTACCAACTTACCCATACTTATAGAAGGAGAGAAAGGAATAGAGATTATTAATAAATAAAAATACGAGAAGGACACCTTCCACCAAAGGCAAAAATATATATATAAAATATAAATTTAATTCCAATAGCCAAGTCAACGTATATTTACCAACTTACCCGTACTCAGAAAAGGAGATATTATTAATAAAAATAAAAAAATATGAGAAGGACACCTTCCACCAAAGGCAAAAATATATATGTAAAATATAAATTTATTTCTAAAATATAAATTTATTTCCAATAGCCAAGTTAACGTATATTTACCAACTTACCCGTACTTATAGAAGGAGAGAAAGGAATAGAGATTATTAATAAATAAAAATATGAGAAGGACACCTTCCACCACTGGCAAAAATATATATGTAGAATATAAATTTATTTCCAATAGCCAAGTCAACGTATATTTACCAACTTACCCGTACTTAGAGATGGAGAGGAGGAAAGAAGGAAGGGACATAATTAATTAAATAAATTATTGAACAATCAAATAACAATTGATATTACTAAGGAGGAGAAATACTGTCATATAATTGATACTAAAAGGAGATGATAAATTAAAGGAAAAAAAATGGAAACAGTGTGTTACATAAGGAGGTAATGATGAATTTATAAATATAGCTATTAACATTGAATGATTTTAAAAGATAATTTTACCTGCGGAGAACAGTATATTAATATAATTGAGAAATAATCAGAAGAGATTAAGAAAGGAAATTTATGTGTAGGAGCCTATGATCTTTGAATATTATATTTTATTATTATTATTATTTGTTGCGAAAGTGCAACTATAAGTACGTCTTATATATTTTCTGGACAGAGATATGTTTCCTCTGATTTCAGTGGTTATACTTAGGGAACGGCGGAGATTGGATTGCCAATGGGGCCCCTCTGACTCCGAACCCGCTATAAAAGTTAGGGAATTGTTAGGGAGTTATATCAAAGATTAAATAATTAACATCAAGGTAAAGGAAAGGAAAAGAAGATATGGTAAAGATTGAGACATGGATAATGAGATGGATTAATATATTAAAGGAGTAGTACAGGAATCTAATTATAAGATAAAAGGATGAAATATTAATGAAGCTAATAAAAGGTTAATATAGAAATGATAATTTCATCAAAACTGAAGAAATGTTTTTCCCAAATTATCAATTTTAATGGGGAGGCATATGTAACGTCACAGAACGTTCCATAAAGGAATTTAATTGCAAAGTAAATTATCATAAGAGGAAGGTGACGTGAACAGTATCAAACCCAAGTAATCCGAAAAATTTTGTAATATTGTCCAATAATTAATATCATTAACATGAAAAAACGGCAAAGACTATGACTAAGACTCAAACCCCATATATATTGTTTTAGTGAAGAACAGTGTAAAACTGATAATATACTATAAGAGAAACAGATAATCTCAGAAATGACCAAAATGAGGTCATTACATATTAAGAAATGTAACTCTGAATAGGGTATAAAAAACTATTTATTGTGAATGAATGGACAAGATCTATTATTATGCTTTGTAATATAAATAAAATAAATATATTAAATGATTTGAATACATCATTAAAAAGGATGTAAGTTAAAATAAAAAATATATAAATGTTATGACAAAAAATCAAGGTTTTGGATTTGAGACCAATCACTCAGATTTTATGTGAAAATTAATTATTATAGAATTAATAATATATAAAAACTATATGCAAATGTCAATCTGACAAAGACAAACAAATTATCTTAAATAGAGAAAGCTGTAAATTGATTAGAAGTCAATTAAAATAGTCAAAAACAGTGTTAAACTGAAAACATGTGATGAACATATAAAATTGTAATATTTATGAATTTAATGTTGTCAAAATGCAACAAAATTGTATTCTAAAGTTGAAATACAATATAATGTAACTATACTTATATATATGACCACCTAAAACACTTTAACAGTCAAGTTATGAAACTATTTACCTATACCATACCAGGCTGAGGCCAAAAAACAATCACAAAAATAGTCATATTTGACAGAATAATTGCAGAATATTAGAAAAAATAAAGGAAAAAGGTACAATCCTATAATGTACAATGGAAACATACTTACTCAGTTGAAGACAAGCTTAATTCTTAGAGAATTTTAAATATAAAAGTGAAAATTGTCACACCAAGAAAATAACTCTTCTGTGCAAGACAGTAAGATGCTAAGTAATATTACAGTAAAAATAAAATGTATCAGGATAAACCAGGTATTCCTGAAGATAAACAATATAACAAACTCTATGTGAATACCCAAAAAATCCCATAATAATACCGAAAAAGACAAATTATCATCAAAAACTAATGACAAAAATCTAGGCCATATGTAATGCCTATAGAAAAATGAACTTATTTATATGTTATGTTTTAATATTTGTTTATTTTGTTATGAAAAGATAACTATGTTATGTATTAATGTTATAGCCAGAACAAGGCAACTTCATAACATTTTAATAATTAGAGAATTAGAATTTTGTGCAAACACTACAAGGTAAGAATTGTATTTTATGTTAATTTATTAGATTTAATTTGTTCAAAACCATTCGTGTATGGTATCATTGTATTCAGTTGAAAGCAGAGAATCCAAAAATAATAATGGCATGCAGATTGTAAGTAGTTCTGTAAAATTGTTTGACAAATACCAGAATAATTTCAGTAATATCCTTGAGTATGAAGAATAAGACGTTTTTGTTCTAAAGCTTCTACGGAAGTCAAATTTGTTCTATGATGTTCCATTTGCATAGTCTCGAACGTTCCAGAAGAAAATTTTACTCAAAAATACCGGAAGTTCATGTTTAAAAATTAAAACAATGAGCCTTACAGAGTATAAAAGGAAGACGAAATTTGACACAAAAAACACTTTATGCTTTGAATCAACAAGAGACACATCACCTACGAATCCGATCATATCGTCCAAGGCGAAGTCGAAGAACAAGAATTCAACACGAGAACACAGAAAGGCTTTTTCCTGTACATGACAAAAGACTGACTTAACCTATACAAGGAGTATACGCTAACGTGTTGTTGAATAGAGCAGCAACACGCCATATTTAATAGAAACGCACACAGCCAGATATCCAGCGGCCCTGAAAAGGACCGATTTTAATAGAGGAAATCAATTTTGCTGGTATTTTCTAAGACAAACTGACTTTGACAAAATTCCCAAAACAATTTACTGACACGAGCCTTCTACTAGAGGTGGGCCGATATACCTGTAATAGGTATTTTGGAACGATATTTTTGTGGAACGGATGTAACAGTGACTGAAAAGTTGAAATACCTGTTATTCGCGGCGACGCTGTTCCGAGTCGAGACACGCCGCCCTCGCTGTTCCGAGTCGAGGCACACCCCCTACGCACCTACACAGACACACACACACAAAAAGTACGCAAGATCACGTAAACCAAGGCCAAATACTAGGCGTACAAAAATATCGCTGGAACGCAAGGAACAGCCAGTAACGCGTTATTTAAAATACTAGGTATTTCAAATACTAGTGGTATCACCGATACACAAGGAACAACACGTTCCAGAGTAACAGTAATATTTTAGTAACACCTAATATTTTAGGAACACCTAGTATTTTAGGAACAGGTAGCATCAAGCATATTTCGAGTAGGAAATATAAGTATATAGTACGAGCCACTTTTTCGTCCTGTATACTTCATTCTGCGCAAAGAGACGAAGCTGTTTTTAATAAAGGAAATAATTCATCCTGCTGTTACATTTATTCTCGTGTGATATGCAGATATAGAATACAGATTATATGCTAATAAATTATATATTATACTAGTCACCAACTTGTAACTAAAATCAGTTGGTAAAACTTTGTTTTTACTCAAAAAAAAACTTTATGTTCCGAGTAGTTAGTGAAATCGTTGTATTTAATTATATTGAGTTATAACCTATAGAGTGGCTGATGTTGATTAAGCTATATTATACTTTTTATTAATGTGATTTTAACTTCACTACACATCTCACGTAAATGATGAGATTGTTGTAATGGACATTTATGCACTTTATCTAGTCCTGTTCCTTAAATATCTGTAATGCATTTAATTTACTTTTGTTGTTGCTTATTATTTATAAGTTTTTATTTATGTATTTATATTTATTTTATTACAATTTGTTTTTTTATTTTTATTTGTAAAATTTTGTTTATTCTCATTCACTCTTGTGGCTTACTGTTATGTTTTTATTATACGTTTCTGATGTTTTTTCACATTATTTTTTGTGGTATTACGTGTAGGCCTACTCTAAATTATTTAGTTGTCTTGATTGTTCATCTCTTCTTTCACAGCACTATCACTTTACTAAAAATGAACTTTATCTTGTGAAAAACTTACTTTTTTCGTCGGACGCGTTTCGGCTTAGTATCCGCCTTCTTCAGCTTTTAGTCAGACTGCCATCATTTCGTAACGGTTTTTGTGTGGAAGGTGTAGTGGGGGTGGTGTGTGGAGGAAGGGGATTGGCGCAGGGATTCAACTTGATGTTTGTTTTTTGTAAAATTGTGTCAAAAAGTGTATGTGATTTATATTGCAATTGATCGTTGAGTATGTTGTTTGGTTGTGTTGTGTGGTGTTTATATATTTCGTATTGTTCAGTTGTGTTGAGTTTTCGGCCTTTAGGTAAGTAATGTAAAATTTCGAGATTGGTGTCTATGTTGGTGTAACTATGGTTTTCTGTGTGTATGTGTGTGGCAAATGCGGAGTGTATATTGTTGTTGGTTAGAGCTTTTAAATGTTCAGAATAACGGGATGAAAAAGATCTTCCTGTCTGGCCGATTTAGAAACTATTGCAGTCATTACATTTTAATTTGTAAACACCTGTTTTGTTATATTTGTCTATGTCTGTGTTTGTATTATTGATGTGTTTTGTAATGGTATTGGTTGTTCTGTATGCTATTTTGTATTTGTGTTTTCTGAATGTGTTGGCGATTTTGTGTGTGTAGGAGTTGTGGTATGTGAGTGTGATGTATTTATTGTGTTGTGTGCTGATGGTATTTTGTGTTTTGTTGTTTTTGTTTTTGATGCGTTTGTGTAGCGTGTTTATTAAATTAGGGTTGTAACCGTTTCTGATTGCTATGTATTTTATTGTGTTGAGTTCGTCGGTGTAATCTTGTTTATTTAAGGGTATTTTAGTTAGTCTATGGAGCATATGGTTGAAGGCCGCATGTTTATGTTGTGTTGGGTGGTTTGATGTGTTGTGTATAACCATGTCAGTTGTGGTTGGTTTCCTGTATATTTTGTATGTGTGTGTGTTGTTAGTTTTGTTAATTGTTAGGTCTAGAAAATTTATACTATTGTTTTGTTCAATTTCCAGTGTAAATTTTAATTTGTGGTGTATAGTGTTTATGTATTTGTGGAAGTTTTCAACTTGTCTTGTGTTGCCTTTGAATAAAAGTAATATGTCATCTACATACCTGTGCCAATATATAATTTTGTTAGTGTATTTGTTGTTGTTTATTATGTGGTTCTGTTCTATGTTGTGTATATATATTTCTGCTAGTATTCCTGATATGGGGGAGCCCATTGGGAGACCTTCTGTTTGTGTGTATATCTTGTTATTGTATGTAAAGTAATTTTGTTCAGTTATTAGTTTGGTCAGTGTGATGATTTCTTGTATGTGTGTTTCAGGTGTGTTGTTTTGTCTGAGTAGTTGTTCTAGTGTTTGGATGGTTTCTTTGATGGGGACATTAGTGTATAAATTGGTTATATCAAAAGATGCCAGAGTTGAGTTATGTGGGATATGGATGTGTTCAGTTTTCTTGACTAGGTCTATGTTGTTTTTGATGGATGTGTTGTTACTGAGATTAATATTTTCTCTGATTATCTTGTCTAGTTGTTTTGCGATTTTGTGGGAGGGTGCCTGTGTGTTGTTTATTAATGGTCTGATGGGAATGTTCGGTTTATGTATTTTTGGTAATGCATTGAGTATAGGGGGGTTAGGTTTTATTTGTTTAAGGTATTTGGCGCTTTCTGGTTTGATTATATGTTTTGTGTTGTTTATAAACTTATTAATCTGTTTATGAAATTTTAGTGTGGGGTCTTTATTTATTTCTGTTATATTATTTTCGTTGAAGAAATTTTCGATTTTAGTGTTTAATTGGTGTTTGTCCATTATGACGCTAATGTTACCTTTGTCAGCTTTTAGGATTGTTGTGTTGTGTTCAAGTAACTTGTGTTTTACATTGTTAAGTGTTTTTATTTCATTGTTGTGTATTTTTGGTTTTGTATGTGTGTTTAGAAGTTTTCGTTTTATTTCGTGGCGAATCGGGTCCTGGTCATTAAAGTGCGTGTTTTGTCAGCTGTTTCTGCGTCTATGATTATGTCACGTGTGTGTTTATTGTTATTTTTGTTAGTTGCATTGTTATTTAAATTATGTTTCAGTCCTTTGTTTAATAAATCCATTTCATCCTTTGTGAAATTAATGGTTGTTGTATTAACTACGCGTGCGTGGAATTTGTATGTCGGTTCAGGGATAGATTCAATTGTGCGTGTTGTGAGGTTAGTTATTTTTTTGTTGTGTCTAGCTTGTATTGTCAATTTGAGTTTTTCTATGTTGTCTTGTGTGTGTTGTAGTACATTTTCAAGTTCCGTGTGGTGTAATATTTGTGTGAGTTTCATGTGTAATTTATATGCCTGTTTGTTGAGTGTGTCTTTTTTATGGTATAAATAATTGATTATGTTATTTAGGTTTATTTGTTCTAATTTCCGTTTGGTTTGAAGTGCTGTATGTGTGTTTTGTTTTATTGTAACTTGTGCGTGTGTTGGTATGATGTTGTGTTTTCGACAAGTTTTGTTGAATGCTATGTGTAAGGAAGTTTTTGTTACTTGTTGTTTGGCGTTTCTGTACTTATTGATGAAATACGCTTTATCTGCGGTATTATAGTTGTCTTGATTGTTCATCTCTTCTTTCACAGCACTATCACTTTACTAAAAATGAACTTTATCTTGTGAAAAACTTACTTTTTTCGTCGGACGCGTTTCGGCTTAGTATCCGCCTTCTTCAGCTTTTAGTCAGACTGCCATCATTTCGTAACGGTTTTTGTGTGGAAGGTGTAGTGGGGGTGGTGTGTGGAGGAAGGGGATTGGCGCAGGGATTCAACTTGATGTTTGTTTTTTGTAAAATTGTGTCAAAAAGTGTATGTGATTTATATTGCAATTGATCGTTGAGTATGTTTTTTGGTTGTGTTGTGTGGTGTTTATATATTTCGTATTGTTCAGTTGTGTTGAGTTTTCGGCCTTTAGGTAAGTGTTTCATCAATAAGTACAGAAACGCCAAACAACAAGTAACAAAAACTTCCTTACACATAGCATTCAACAAAACTTGTCGAAAACACAACATCATACCAACACACGCACAAGTTACAATAAAACAAAACACACATACAGCACTTCAAACCAAACGGAAATTAGAACAAATAAACCTAAATAACATAATCAATTATTTATACCATAAAAAAGACACACTCAACAAACAGGCATATAAATTACACATGAAACTCACACAAATATTACACCACACGGAACTTGAAAATGTACTACAACACACACAAGACAACATAGAAAACTCAAATTGACAATACAAGCTAGACACAAAAAAAAAATAACTAACCTCACAACACGCACAATTGAATCTATCCCTGAACCGACATACAAATTCCACGCACGCGTAGTTAATACAACAACCATTAATTTCACAAAGGATGAAATGGATTTATTAAACAAAGGACTGAAACATAATTTAAATAACAATGCAACTAACAAAAATCACAATAAACACACACGTGACATAATCATAGACGCAGAAACAGCTGTACAAAACACGCACTTTAATGACCAGGACCCGATTCGCCACGAAATAAAACGAAAACTTCTAAACACACATACAAAACCAAAAATACACAACAATGAAATAAAAACACTTAACAATGTAAAACACAAGTCACTTGAACACAACACAACAATCCTAAAAGCTGACAAAGGTAACATTAGCGTCATAATGGACAAACACCAATTAAACACTAAAATCGAAAATTTCTTCAACGAAAATAATATAACAGAAATAAATAAAGACCCCACACTAAAATTTCATAAACAGATTAATAAGTTTATAAACAACACAAAACATATAATCAAACCAGAAAGCGCCAAATACCTTAAACAAATAAAACCTAACCCCCCTATACTCAATGCATTACCAAAAATACATAAACCGAACATTCCCATCAGACCATTAATAAACAACACACAGGCACCCTCCCACAAAATCGCAAAACAACTAGACAAGATAATCAGAGAAAATATTAATCTCAGTAACAACACATCCATCAAAAACAACATAGACCTAGTCAAGAAAACTGAACACATCCATATCCCACATAACTCAACTCTGGCATCTTTTGATATAACCAATTTATACACTAATGTCCCCATCAAAGAAACCATCCAAACACTAGAACAACTACTCAGACAAAACAACACACCTGAAACACACATACAAGAAATCATCACACTGACCAAACTAATAACTGAACAAAATTACTTTACATACAATAACAAGATATACACACAAACAGAAGGTCTCCCAATGGGCTCCCCCATATCAGGAATACTAGCAGAAATATATATACACAACATAGAACAGAACCACATAATAAACAACAACAAATACACTAACAAAATTATATATTGGCACAGGTATGTAGATGACATATTACTTTTATTCAAAGGCAACACAAGACAAGTTGAAAACTTCCACAAATACATAAACACTATACACCACAAATTAAAATTTACACTGGAAATTGAACAAAACAATAGTATAAATTTTCTAGACCTAACAATTAACAAAACTAACAACACACACACATACAAAATATACAGGAAACCAACCACAACTGACATGGTTATACACAACACATCAAACCACCCAACACAACATAAACATGCGGCCTTCAACCATATGCTCCATAGACTAACTAAAATACCCTTAAATAAACAAGATTACACCGACGAACTCAACACAATAAAATACATAGCAATCAGAAACGGTTACAACCCTAATTTAATAAACACGCTACACAAACGCATCAAAAACAAAAACAACAAAACACAAAATACCATCAGCACACAACACAATAAATACATCACACTCACATACCACAACTCCTACACACACAAAATCGCCAACACATTCAGAAAACACAAATACAAAATAGCATACAGAACAACCAATACCATTACAAAACACATCAATAATACAAACACAGACATAGACAAATATAACAAAACAGGTGTTTACAAATTAAAATGTAATGACTGCAATAGTTTCTAAATCGGCCAGACAGGAAGATCTTTTTCATCCCGTTATTCTGAACATTTAAAAGCTCTAACCAACAACAATATACACTCCGCATTTGCCACACACATACACACAGAAAACCATAGTTACACCAACATAGACACCAATCTCGAAATTTTACATTACTTACCTAAAGGCCGAAAACTCAACACAACTGAACAATACGAAATATATAAACACCACACAACACAACCAAACAACATACTCAACGATCAATTGCAATATAAATCACATACACTTTTTGACACAATTTTACAAAAAACAAACATCAAGTTGAATCCCTGCGCCAATCCCCTTCCTCCACACACCACCCCCACTACACCTTCCACACAAAAACCGTTACGAAATGATGGCAGTCTGACTAAAAGCTGAAGAAGGCGGATACTAAGCCGAAACGCGTCCGACGAAAAAAGTAAGTTTTTCACAAGATAAAGTTCATTTTTAGTAAAGTAAATTATTTAATTGCCCCGAGTTTCGCAACTGATTTGTCTAACCAGTTAGTTTGTTTACTACGAGTGAAAACTTAAATTGGTATTCCCAAAGGGAGATAGGCCTATAAATTCTCTTGTTTCTTATTTCCATTTAAACAGTAATAGTTTAATAAAGTCACAGTGTAAAGTAACACTGTTAATACTTTTAGTTTCAATTTATTTCTTATAACAAATTATATAGTATAGGTTATATAATATCTTCAAATAAATACACAGCAAGTAGGTTTATTAATAGGTTTATCTAGGTGAAAATAAACCTACTTGCAGTGTATTTATTTGAAGATATTACATAGGAGACCTGTAGGAAACTCAAAACGAGTGACTTACAAAGGATAATATAGGTTATGTATATATAGTATATAATAACAGGTATTTGTACCTGTTATTTTTTTGGAACGGTATTTTCATACCTAGTATTTTAAAATAACAGTTTAGCCCACCTCTACCTTCTACATTGAGTTTGGAACTAGCGCTGTGACGGCCGAATAGAGAAACCACGCAGACAGCTGTTCGCCGCCACCAGAATTCAAAGCATAGATACAGTACGAATTTATTTCAATCGTGCGGAGTTTTAAAACCGTAATTTGACTTATAAATAATTACCAGTGCGTGAGGAACGTAAACACGAAGAGGCGCAAGATTGGAATCGTCCCCAAGAAAAGTGTCCAGTGAAGGAAATACTGTTATCATTGTCACACAGTTGTACTACACATGTCAAACACCTTCAAATCACGCAATTTTTGTAAAGCACCCCACTGATTTGTCTTGATAGTTCAAAGGAGTCACGTCCTGAGTATAAAGTTTTTTCATACATTAAATTCATGCTATTCAACTGAGCAATAAAATATTTATTAGCCGATACTTACTTAAAAAACTTGTTAATAATAATTTTTTGTAACTCTGCAATTTTGTTTAATTTGAGTGTTAGTCCTTCAGACGATTTTTATGAAAAGAAAGATCATTAAACATACGTTATTTACAATTCATACTGTCTTGTTCACATTTTTTTATATAATTAATTTAACAACTAAGAAATCAAATTTAATAATAATAATAATAATAATTTCTTGGATCCAAGTGGCGCCCACATACACATATTAGCTTAAGTTGTGTTTGCAGGACAACATCGTCGCAGAGAACCCAGCAATTAGTAAGTATTAAAAGTGCGCGGAGTGTAACACCCGACATAACAACAACACACAAAACACAATCTCTTTTTGTTATAGTATGTATTGGTACATACTAAAGTATAGAGTCCTATTTGTTTCTATGCGTTAACAAAGGTCCGTACTGTAATAATTTTGTGTGTAATATACAACCATTCTTTAATATGTTTACGAGATTCTCCAATTTTATTTGCATTAATTCAGACCGTAGTAATTGGAACTAGGTTTTAATTCTGGTACTTCAAATAAATACAGCCTTTAATGTTATATAAAGCCTTTTATCCATACAATAATTTAATGTACACAAACAAAAGAAATGTTTGTTAAATTTATAAATCTAAAAGTTTAAGTTAGATTGTTAAACGTAGACACAACCTCCAAAAATCGTCTCTGTAACGTAATTATGTGCGATAAATGAAAAGTAATTTCTGTACTTCCAATAAATACACTCTTTTAATGTACACTAACAAAGTACGGTAAATTTTTGTTAAGTCTAATTAATTTTAAAAATCTAAAAGTTTAAGTTAGATTGTTAAACGTAGACACAACCTCCAAAAATCATCTCTGTACCGTAATTATGTGCGATAAATGGAAACTAATTTCTGTACTTCCAATAAATACAGCCTTTTAATAAAATATGTACCAATAAACCCCAATAAAATATGTAGGTACCACATCCATGAGGTGCCAATAACATACTAGGTTAAACGTTCTAAATTGGAAGTAGGTTCTAATTCCGGTACTTCGAATAAATACAGCCTTTTATCCATACAATAAATACAGCCTTTTAATGTGCACTAACTAAGGACATGTTTGTTAAGTCTAATTAATTTTAAAAATCTAAAAGGTTAAGTTATATGGTTAAACGTAGACACAACCTCCAAAAATCGTCTCTGTACCGTAATTATGTGCGATAAATGGAAAGTAATTTCTGTACTTCCAATAAATACACCCTTTTAATGTACACTGACAAAGTAAATTTTATTTAAGTTGCATTATTGTACATAACCTCCATAACCTGCCATTAGTTACTTGTGAAGAAAACATGTGTAGTACACATCGGACACCGAAATACAGTACCAACGCGGAGACGGAAGTTTATAATAACGACTCGGAACACCAAGTTTTTTTTTACAAGCGTCTACGGGGAAGTCCACAGAGCTGTTAACCGACTAATCTGGCGACGTGGTGGGGGCACTGGAGGGGCGAGCGAAGGTGCGTCCCATCACACCTATTAATTGTAAGGGCAGACGCTGCTTGTGTGATACATTCGCATTCTGGGCTGACAAGCGTGTGCCCGTACAATTAATAGATGGGATGGGATGCGGCTGCGCTCTATCCGAGTCTTTGTAGACTTGACGATAAACCTGTAACTTATTTTCGGTTTGTTTAGCTGTGTGCGGTGTTCCTACGTGTGTTCTCTCGTAAGCAGAAATACTTACAATATTTTGTGTAATCGTTCAGCGCTACAGAATGCGAATGTTTCATACTTTTGTCTGACATAACCTCAGTAACAGCGTGTTACTTGAAGTTTGAGGATTACTAATTAACTGTCTTAACACATCTGTTCCAAATTACACACTTATCTAAATCACAAGTTAAATTAATCACACAGAATCTGGCCATGGTTGGATTGTACTTAATTAAGCTCTGTTCAATTGCTATTACAATTACTAGTACGGATAGCGAATAATTATTTGTTTTAAATAAATAATAAATGTGGAAGCCAAATTATGCACATAAGGTGATAAAAATACTTTACTGTATTAAATGTACAATTTATTGGTTTTATAGAAAATACCAGTACTTACACATGACTGGAGTTATACTCAGACTGCATTATCAAATATATGAATATATATCGTTATTTATAACATATTTTAAAACTTTTGATAATAATATTTTCAATTATACGTTTTAAGCACCTAAATTTTTTACCTTTTACTGAGTAAAAATTAAACGAATTCATATAGTATTCACGTAGAAGGACATAATCCTTCCTTCTTCACTTCGATACACTGTAAATTTCAGTTATACACAAACAGTTTCATGATTTTGTGTTGTCATTACACAGACTCACAGTTAACATGCAAAGTCAGTCTGAATATTACTATATACACATGAATATAGTACACAACAATATAGTACACAACAATATAGTACACAACAAGTATGAGTAGTACTTCATACTATACTTACAATATAAAAAGCAATCATGGGAAAAGAATGTGTTCAT
This sequence comes from Magicicada septendecula, assembly GCA_034769895.1. Lineage (NCBI taxonomy): Eukaryota > Metazoa > Arthropoda > Insecta > Hemiptera > Cicadidae > Magicicada > Magicicada septendecula. Next base: position 282,929,734 of record CM068372.1, on the reverse strand, counting down.
CTCTTAAACATTCAAATACCTATAGCTGGTCTTGGCAAGTAGGTAGCATGCATAAGAGAGTAACTCTTCACAGTTATGGAACAGTGGTGATATTTCAGTTTGATACATTCAGCACTCTGCTGTCTGTAACTAAATTGTAAAATAATTGTGCTCTAAGTATAGACAGCATAGTGATTTCTGAAACCACTTATTTCAGACTTATGGTGTGCTATACACGACAGCAAATTTAGAAACACATTAAAGCTTGAAGGTTTTCATCCTAGAAGTTACACAAATATCTTTTGATGTCTGCTGTTGAATGACATGGTTTCTAAGTCCAGCATTTTTATCGTCATATAACTAAGCAGTGTTACGTATGATAACTGTTTTCAAAAGTGTTTGTATTACTTTTTTTTTTGTTTACTTTTATACTTGTCTATAACTGCAACTGAAATTTAAAATTTTTATGATTTTCCATTTTGAATTAGAGTTATAGCAGATAAATTCAGTATTCCTGCTGACACACTTAACAACTGTTTATAAAAATTGCGAACAATTTTACAAAACAGTATTTTTTCTAACTCGCATGTTATAAAATGATTAAAAACTGTCAGGTATCCTGACATTAAATCCTGGATATCAAGTATCATGATATTACAGCCTGGATATCAACTATCCTGAAAAAGCAAAATATTTCTTAAGACAATTGCACCCATTGACAGCCAATTAGACTCTCCAAAAGGTGGGAAAATAATTATTTTCTTAATTTAAATTTATATTTGTAACATTTTTTAAATATCGGTATGGAGCACCATACATTACTTCCATGTTCTAAGATTTATATTTAAAATCATAATGGAAATAAAATATTTCCATAGAAACTACTTCTTTCTACTTATTGATTCAGCCTTAAGCACAGTACTGTGCATGTGGTCACTAACGTATACCACCTCACATTATCGCACTCGATTTTCACTGATGATGACAGTCGATGGCACTGCCGAAATGTCTGGTTTTGCAGAAAACATTGTAGGCCTACTGTGCCCAAACAGCCCGGGAAGAAATTTTCACACTAAACTTCTTCTTTGTCAAAAACAATAATTCGTGACTATTCTGCAAATCAGGGTGCATGCAAAAAATTATTTGATTCTGTTTGAATTTGCGGCTTTTATTGTTTGCCATAGAAAAAAATCTTCATACACACACACACACACACGCTTTTCGAAAAATGACTTTTTACATGTTTTGAAGGTAGTACAATCAAAATCTGCAAAAATCTCAAGCACGATTTTTTTTGCCATCACCAAACTTCCATTTCCTTAAGGAACATGGAAGTAAAAAGCATTAATATATAGTTTGAAATTAGTCGTAATAATTGTCTTAATTTCTTGCATTATTTTTTAATAGTTTTAGCGAAACTAAATAAAAGATCAATCTGTTTCACTAACTAAAGGACCTTGTCAAGGGATAACAGAATGAATGAATACTCAAACATTATGTGTTATTTAAAAACCATGTATATTCTTTATTTATACTGCACATTCACTTACAAAACAACTTTGTTTATATCTTCTACATAACAAGCAGTTTATTTTCAACATTTCAGCACCAACCCGTTAACTTATAAATTTCTTAATATAATAATAAATAGATCACAATACACTTTTTTTAACAATTAAGTACAAATTAAGAGGCACGCAAAATTCTGGGTTACCAGTATATGTTGGACTAACAAGTTAAATTCAGTATTTGTGTACGTAAATCCTCCTTTTAATGGCTAAGTTAAGTGATGGGCTAGAAATTTTATATATATATTGTAATATGTTAATTTTTACAGAAGTCATATTTTACATTTTATATATTTACTCTAAACCTTAGACGTTAGATACATATGGAAATATTCTGGCATAAGTTTGTGTAGCACGAAGAATGTTTATTTAAGATTAATGACATATGTGTCAAAGTCGAAAAAATAAAAAGTTACATAACTTATAAACAAATAAAAAGTGTGTGTGTGTGTGTGTGTGTGTGTGTGTGTGTGTGTGTGTGTGTGTGTGTGTGTGTGTGTGTGTGTGGTGAGAAATAGTAAGAGGTAAATACAGCATGTTTTACATAATAAATTACTTTTTATAATGACCTACATAATATTTTCTGCTTCCATATACTTAACCAGTACACAAGATGTTAGTAGAATAAATCTTACTAAAATCTATTGTTTCAGTTGTCTTGTTTGTTCATCATCTTCTTTCACAGCACTACACTTAATATAATATTGAAACTTTCTCTTGTGAAAACTTACTTGTCTTTTCCGTTGAACGCGTTTCGGCGTCGTATTCGCCTTCGTCAGCTTAAAAACAGACTGCCAGTACTTAGTAACGGTGTTGCTTGGAAGGTATAGTGGGGGTGGTATATAGAGGAAGGGGATTGGCGCGGGGATCCAAATTATTGTTTGTTTTTTGTGTATGATTGTGTCAAAAAGTGTATGTGATTTATATTGTAACTGGTCGTTCAGTATGTTGTTTGGTTGTGTTGTGTGGTGTTTGTATATTTCATACTGCTCAGCTGTGTTGAGTTTTCGACCTTTGGGTAAAAGGTGTAATATTTCAAGATTAGTATCTATGTTGGTGTAGCTATAGTTATGTGTGTGTATGTGTGTGGCAAACGCAGAATGTATATTGTTGTTGGAGAGGGCCTTTAAGTGTTCAGAGTAACGGGATGAAAAAGATCTTCCCGTCTGGCCTATGTAGAAACTATTGCAGTTATTACAATTTAATTTATATACACCTGTTCTATTGTATTTGTCTATGTCCGTGTTTGTATCGTTGATGTGTTTTTTGATGGTATTGTTAGTTCTGAATGTTATTTTGTATTTGTGTTTTCTGAATGTGTTGGCAAGTTTGTGTGTGTTGGAGTTATGGTAAGTGAGTGTGATGTGTTTATTGTGTTGTGTGTTGTTGGTATTTAGTGTTTTGTTATTTTTGTTTTTGATGCGTTCGTGTAGTTTGTTTATTAAATTGGGGTTGTAACCGTTTTTCATTGCTATGTATTTGATTGTGTTGAGTTCGTCAGTATAATCTTGTTTACTTAAGGGTATTTTAGTTAGTCTATGGAGCATATGGTTGAAGGGCGCATGTTTATGTTGTGTTGGGTGGTTTGATGTGTTGTCTATAACCATGTCAGTTGTGGTGGGTTTTTCTGTATATTTTGTATGTGTGTGTATTGTTAGTTTTGTTAATTGTTAGGTCTAGAAAATTTATACTATTGTTTTGTTCAATTTCCAGTGTAAATTTTAATTTGTGGTGTTTGTGTTTATGTATTTGTGGAAGTTTTCAACTTGTCTTGTGTTGCCTTTGAATAAAAGTAATATGTCATCTACATACCTGTGCCAGTAAATGATTTTGTTGGTGTATTTGTTGTTGTTTATTATGTGGTTCTGTTCTGTGTTGTGTATATATATATATATTTCTGCCAGTATTCCTGATATGGGGGATCCCATCGGGAGACCGTCTGTTTGTGTGTATATCTTGTTATTGTATGTAAAGTAATTTTGCTCAATTATTATTTTGGTAAGTGTGATGATCTCTTGTATGTGTGTTTCAGGTGTGTTGTTTTGTCTGAGTAATTGTTCTAGTATTTGTATGGTTTCTTGAACTGGGACATTGGTGTATAAATTGGTGATATCAAAAGATGCTAGTGTTGAGTTGTGTGGGATGTAGATGTGTTCAGTTTTCTTGACTAGGTCGATGTTGTTTTTGATAGATGTGTTGTTACTGAGATTAATGTTTTCTCTGATTATTTTGTCTAAGTGTTTGGCGATTTTGTGGGAGGGAGCTTGTGTATTATTTATTAATGGTCTGATGGGAATGTTAGGTTTGTGTATTTTTGGTAATGCATTTAGTATAGGGGGGTTAGGTATTATTTGTTTTAGGTACTTGGTGCTTTCAGGTTTGATTATATGTTTTGTGTTGTTTATGAATTTGTTAACCTGTTTTTGAAATTTTAGTGTGGGGTCTTTATTTATTTCCGTTATATTATTTTTGTTGAAGAAATTTTCAATTTTAGTGTTGAGTTGATGTTTGTCTATTATGACGTTTATGTTCCCTTTATCAGCTTTTAATATTGTTATGTTGTGTTCATGCAACTTTTGTTTTACATTGTTAAGCATTTTTATCTCGTTGTGTCTTTTCGGTTGTATTTGTGTGCGTTGGAGCTTTCGTTTAATGTCGTGACGTATTGGGTCCTGGTCAATAATATGTGTGTTTTGTACAGCTGTTTCGGTGTCTATAATTATGTCACGTATGTGTCTATTGTGCTTTTTGTTGTTAGTTGTATTGTTATTCAAATTATGTTTCAGTCCTTTGTTTAATAAGTCCATTTCATCAGTTGTGAAAACAATGTTAGTTGTGTTAACTGTGCGTGTGTGGAATTTGTGTGCCGGTTCAGGGATCGATTCTATTACACTTTTTGTGAGGTTCGTTATTTTTGTTGTTGTGTCGATCTTGTAATGTCAATTTGAGTTTTTCTATGTTGTCTTGTGTGTGTTGTATTACATTTTCAAGTTCTGTGTGGTGTAATATTTGTGTAAGTTTCATGTGTAAGTTGTATGCTTGTCTGTTAAGTGTGACTTTTTTATGGTACAAATAATTGATTATGTTATTTAGGTTAAATTTTTCTAATTTGCGTTTGGTTTGAAGTGCTGTATGTGTGTTTTGTTTTATTGTAACTTGTGCGTGTGTTGGTATGATGTTGTGTTTTCTGCAAGTTTTATTGAAGGCTATGTGTAAGGAAGTTTTTGTTACTTGTTTTTTGGCGTTTCTGTACTTATTGATAAAATACGCTCTGTCTGCGGTATTATAGTTGTCTTGTTTGTTCATCATCTTCTTTCACAGCACTACACTTAATATAATATTGAAACTTTCTCTTGTGAAAACTTACTTGCCTTTTTCGTTGAACTCGTTTCGGCATTGTATTCGCCTTCGTCAGCTTAGAAACAGACTGCCAGTACTTAGTAACGGTTGTTGCTTGGAATGTATAGTGGGGGTGGTGTGTAGAGGAAGGGGATTGTCGCGGGGATCCAAATTATTGTTTGTTTTTTGTATGATTGTGTCAAAAAGTGTATGTGATTTATATTGTAACTGGTCGTTTAGTATGTTGTTTGGTTGTGTTGTGTGGTGTTTGTATATTTCATACTGCTCAGCTGTGTTGAGTTTTCGACCTTTGGGTAAAACTTGTAATATTTCAAGATTAGTATCTAATCTAAGCTGACGAAGGCGAATACGACGCCAAAACGCGTTAAACGAAAAAGACAAGTAAGTTTTCACAAGAGAAAGTTTCAATATTACATTAAGTGTAGTGCTGTGAAAGAAGATGATGAATAAACAAGACAACTATAATACCGCAGACAGAGCGTATTTCATTAATAAGTACAGAAACGCCAAAAACCAAGTAACAAAAACTTCCTTACACATAGCCTTCAATAAAACTTGCTGAAAACACAACATCATACCAACACACGCACAAGTTACAATAAAACAAAACACACATACAGCACTTCAAACCAAACGCAAATTAGAACAATTTAACCTAAATAACATAACATAACATACAATAACAAGATATACACACAAACAGACGGTCTTCCGATGGGATCCCCCATATCAGGAATACTGGCAGAAATATATATATATATATATATATATATATATATATATATATACACAACACAGAACAGAACCACATAATAAACAACAACAAATACACCAACAAAATCATTTACTGGCACAGGTATGTAGATGACATATTACTTTTATTCAAAGGCAACACAAGACAAGTTGAAAACTTCCACAAATACATAAACACAAACACCACAAATTAAAATTTACACTGGAAATTGAACAAAACAATAGTATAAATTTTCTAGACCTAACAATTAACAAAACTAACAATACACACACGTACAAAATATACAGAAAACCCACCACAACTGACATGGTTATAGACAACACATCAAACCACCCAACACAACATAAACATGCGGCCTTCAACCATATGCTCCATAGACTAACTAAAATACCCTTAAGTAAACAAGATTATACTGACGAACTCAACACAATCAAATACATAGCAATGAAAAACGGTTACAACCACAATTTAATAAACAAACTACACGAACGCATCAAAAACAAAAATAACAAAACACTAAATACCAACAACACACAACACAATAAATACATCACACTCACATACCATAACTCCAACACACACAAACTTGCCAACACATTCAGAAAACACAAATACAAAATAGCATTCAGAACTAACAATACCATCAAAAAACACATCAACGATACAAACACGGACATAGACAAATACAATAGAACAGGTGTATACAAATTAAATTGTAATAACTGCAATAGTTTCTACATAGGCCAGACGGGAAGATCTTTTTTATCCCGTTACTCTGAACACTTAAAGGCCCTCTCCAACAACAATATACATTCTGCGTTTGCCACACACATACACACACATAACTATAGCTACACCAACATAGATACTAATCTTGAAATATTACACCTTTTACCCATAGGTCGAAAACTCAACACAGCTGAGCAGTATGAAATATACAAACACCACACAACATACTGAACGACCAGTTACAATATAAATCACATACACTTTTTGACACAATCATACAAAAAACAAACAATAATTTGGATCCCCGCGCCAATCCCCTTCCTCTACACACCACCCCCACTATACCTTCCAAGCAACAACCGTTACTAAGTACAGGCAGTCCTTAACAATTTTAACAATTAAAGAATTCTTACCTTTAACTAGGTTACTCAAACACGCATCCAAAATAGATACAAAAGCGCGCGCGGTAAAAACTTACCAAAATCAGCTGAGCCCGCCAGGTGGCACGGTGTCGGTGTCACGGTCGGTCAGACACTTGCCCCTCCAGTGCCACCACCACGTCCCCAGATTGGTCGGTTAACAGCTCCGTGAACCTCCCCATAGACGCAAGTAAGTTTTTTATCTACAATCTTTCTAACCTTCAAAGTTGTGAGTTTGTACGCTTGGACTGTGGCTCGTCTTGCTGAGTTAAATTCTTGGATTTCGTTGTCCATGACGTGTCCGTTACTTACTTACTTGGACACGTCATGGACAACGAAATCCAAGAATTTAACTCAGCAAGACGAGCCACAGTCCAAGCGTACAAACTCACAACTTTGAAGGTTAGAAAGATTGTAGATAAAAAACTTAGTGTTCCGAGTCGTTATTACAAATAGTGATATTTAGTTAAGTAACGGACACCTCATGGACAACGAAATCCAAGAACGGAAGTTTAATTTTGCCGTACGAAAAGAGGGTCTTTCACTATATCGTGCAGCGGGTCTTTCACTGTTTCCTGCGGCCAAAGACAACTTCCGTCTCCACGTTTGTATTTCTTTTCCGTGTTCGATGTGTACTAGAACTGTTTTCTTCACAAGTAACTAATGCCAGTTTATGGAGGTTATGTAGACAATGTAACTTAAATAAAATTTACTTTGTTAGTGTACAATAAAAGGGTGTTTTTACTGGAAGTACAGAAATAATTTTCCATTTATCGCACATAATTACGGTACACAGACGATTTTTGGAGGTTGTGTCTACGTTTAACAATGCAACTTAACCTTTTAGATTTTAAAAATTAATTAGATTAACAAAAATTTCCTTTGTTAGTGTACATTCAAAGGCTGTATTTGTTGTATGGATAAAAGGCTGTATATACATTAAAGGCTGTATTTATTCGAATTAAAACCTATCGGTACTTCCAATTTAGAACGTATAACCTAGTAGGCTACGTTATTCGTACATACAGTATTTTATTGGAGTTTATTGGTACATATTTTATTAAAAGGGTGTATTTATTGGAAGTACAGAAATTAGTTTCCATTTATCGCACATAATTACGGTACAGAGACGATTTTGGGAGGTTGTGTCTACGTTTAATTATCTAACTTAACCTTTTAGATTTTTAAAATTAATTAGACTTGTAGGGGTGTGCATGGCAGAACTACTTGTGCACCCACTTTATAATCATATTTTTGGTAACACTGAGAACTTTAAGCCTTCTTTTATGCTTAAACAAATTATATATACACTTAATTATAGAAAAGCAAAAAGCAAATATGTAATTCAAAAGACTAATTTGCTCTAATAAACACATGATGAAGTTAAAAACAAAAGAGTTTTTACTTGCCTAACTAATCATTAGTTACTAATGTGACAGTTGGAGCTGCTTTTTCTGCAAAAGCTGGGGTATGTTGGATTCAAGAGTGGTTAAATTAAGTCATAAATCTGAGTGTGCGTCAAGTCTATTTGTGTGCTTGCTTTTCACTTGAGATGAAAATCCCATTTCACTCAAGAATGAGGTGGTGAATGGGATGAGCAACTCCGAAAGTTCAGGATATTCATCTCTTAAAGATATCCAGAACTTTGTTAAGTCAGAATCTAAAAGTTTATGGATTTTGTTGTCCATGACATGTCTCATGTTATCACTAACTATACAAAATAATTTACTAAAAATTTAGTTTTAATCGCAGCATCACAGATGATATCACACAATTGCTCATTTAGTTTTACTGACAACATGTTAGAACTTTCAAAATACAAGAATGGGTCTTGAATCCAATTGAATTCACTGTATCCCTCTGGGAAGCAACTTTCAATCTGGTTATAGAGAGTTAAACATCAGAGCTGGTAAAAAACAATGGTAGAGCATGAATAACAAAAATGTACAGTTTAGACTATGTACAAAACAGGTTGAATTTAAATTGTTAAAATGATATATCTTAGTTATTTACATGTAGTAGCTTTTTAAGACACAGTAAATAAATTTCCGAACCTGACTTTGCAACCCACCAAATGCCCTCTCGGGACCCTGCAGTGGCTCATGCCCAATAGGTTAAGAAATGCTGAACTAAAGGCATGTTTGCGGAGTGAAACATAAAAGATAACCCAGACTTCTAAAATGCTCTTAGTGAAATGGGATTTTCAGGAGTAACAACACACTATTTGGTTAACAAGCACATTTTACTAATATTCTAATACCAAGTCAATTAGATAGCTTAAATGTGTAGTACTCTATGTGATGCTGATCACATACTGTTAATCAGCAGCACTGCAGAATATTCTAGAGCCACACTCTTGGCATTCATCTGGAACTTTATCACATTAGCCTGATAATTAGGATGTTGCCACCAGCTGAGTTTTAGAAAGTTGGTGTAGTAGGTTGTGCATTCATATAGGATGATATTAGACAGCAGTTTTTAATAAAAGTGACAAATGATCAATTGTTTACTTGTGTTGTAAACTATTGTGATTTTTTTATTACTGTTTGTAGGCTATACAGTGTGTCCTGGATAATTATATAAAGAGAACTGTTGTAATATAAGTGTGTTTGTTTTAGCAATTGAGAGTATCTGGTATTCAGTAATTCATTCCACTGTTTTAAGTTCATAATTCTTGTCACTGGTTGTAAGAATATTATTCTCATTAATTTTCCAATTCTATGAAGTCTTCAGTAGTTTTACCACGATGAGACTCAACTTTATCACTGAAGATGCCACATCACTGAATGAGCAAAACTTTTCTTTAATAATCTCAACAAAGCATGGTTATCAGCTGAAAAAAAGTTTTAGTATTAAAAGTTTTGATCACGCAAATCTATAAGGGATACTAAAAAGAAATAACATAATAATTGTATTGGACATAAAGTTATGTCCACAAAACAGATTTTGTTTGAAATAAATAAAACACAATTTGACACAAATATTAATTTTATGAATACTTGTTTGGCACATATTACAGAAGGTTACACCATTAAATGAGTTTGCCTAAGTATAAAATTCTTGTCAGATGAAAAACGTGTACAGTCAGAATACTATTTGTTATGTACAATACAAATGATTCACTATGGGTAGCAGTGACACATAAACACTAGACATTGACACTGAATTGTACTTGTTTTGAATGATTCATTGTGTCCTACCTGACCAGAGTACAGGTATTAACCAAGAGATGTTTAGTATACTGCTGTGTAACTGCTACAATGATGAATTATAAGTAGTACTTTTTGTTTTGGTCATCAACCTTGAAAAGGATAATAGAAACTTTGTATACCATGCTTCCAGCAATTTTACATGATACATTCCTAGCACAAATAAGAAAAGTTTAAATCTGCTGATGATCTAAAGGAGTGATAGTTATTTGCAGACTGACAGGGTTATAAAATAATTCTGAAAGAATTGTTGCTTTTACAATACCATCCTTTATCAAGTGGCTACTCAAATCTGCCAGCTTTTCACAGAAACTGAAGTTTGATTATTAGATCCATCATGATGACCTACTGATGCTCCAAACATTTCAAGGATTCTCCTAGCCTTAAAAAACTAGACTGGCCTCATTGATTGACATGATTAATGTTAAATTTACTTTGGGATACTTCCAAACATAATACAGTTTAAAATAAACAAAAAAAATTGTATTTCTAATTTTTCCAGAACTGTATACACATAATTTGATCTGGATAGAACGTGTATTAAACAATACTATTTGATGCAAATAATTAAAATATCGGTGTGGAGAACCATACATGACTTCCATGTTTTAAGATTTATATTTAAAATCGTTTTAGAAATGAAATATTTCTACAGAAACTACTTCTATCTTCAGCCTCAACCACAGAATTGTGGTCACTAACATCTACCACCTCACATTAGCGCACTTGATTTTCACTGATGATGGCAGTCGATGGCACTTCCGAAACGTCTGGTTTTGCAGAATACATTGGACCACGGCCAAACAGCCTGGAAAGGAATTTTATCAACAAACTACTTCATCATTGCCGATAATGTAGTACACATATAAAAAATTATCCCCTCCCCTTCACCTATCATTTTAAATTATAGAAAATTATCCCCTCCCCCTTCAACTTCCCCCTACCCCTTTTCATTTATCGATATTTCATCTACCTTTCTAGAGTGGATTATTATGACCTTTTCAGGATACTTTATTTATCAAAATTAAGTACTTTACACTTGTTAAAACATAAAACGTTGCAGGCAAACTACCCCTTCTCCTTAATCGATCTTCACCAAAATCAACAGACCTTGAGTCCTCTACAATATGCAAAAAATTATTTGAATTTGCGGCAATTATCATTCGCCATAGACAAAATTCTATACACAGACATCTTTCAAAAAATTACTTCTTTATGTATTGAGGGTAGTACAATCAGAATCAGCCCTTATCTCGAACACGATTTTTTTCGCCATCCATTTCCTTATGGAACATGGAAGTAAAAACAATATCCTTCTTTTTATAATATGTATTGCACATGTTTTCTAACTCGGGACACTAATTATTAGATAAAATGTTTACCTTCATTTAAGCCAGCTTCCACTCACTGTGTTCTTTCTCAGAGGCCATAACATGTTTTTTTTTTTTTAACGTTGCTGAACATAAATTGATGTTGAATTAAAAATAAAGTAAAGGATTAGCACCTGAATTTTGCAACGTGCAAGTTGAAGAATCTATTTAATTATTGCACTTAACTTGATATAAGTACTGATTACATTTCAGGATTATTATTTTCAGAAATAATGTTATGTAAACCAGATTTCCCCATATAAAGTTAATTAAAATTCTTTAACGCATAGCATTCCAGGCCTTTATGGTAGTAGATTTGTATTACTAAATTTGAATTTACACAAATAATTCTCTTTGATTAACCAGAGTTACACACACAAACTTAAGGCTAGGAGAATCCTTGAAATGTTTGGAGCATCACTAGGTCATGATGGATCTAATAATCAAACTTCAGTTTCTGTGAAAAGCTGGCAGATTTGAGTAGCCACTTAATAAAGGATGGTATTGTAAAAGCAACAATTCTTTCAGAATTATTTTATAACCCTGTCAGTCTGCAAATAACTATCACTCCTTTAGATCATCAGCAGATTTAAACTTTTCTTATTCGTGCTAGGAATGTATCATGTAAAACTGCTGGAAATATGGAATACAAGAACAAATCAAACATTGTACATTGTTTGATCCAAGAAATTAAAAAAAAAAAACTTGTAAACTCTGAAAACATTTGTTCTAATACAGAATTCAAATTAAATAAAGAAAAAAAGGAATTGTGTGCATGCTAGTGTGTGTGTTTTAATGGAGACATCTTTGCCCTTGCTCCTCAACCACTTTCAGAAAGTGAACAGACAGAACAATGCCTGACCTGCAAATGGTCTTGAAACATACTTGTGATCTTGCAAAAGAAGATCAGTCCTCTGTGTGTTTTAATGATAATTAGTTAATCAATGGACATGTCATGGTCAACAAAATCCAAGAATTTACAAACGAATAATGAAAACACAGAGATTAAAAACTAATAAGAAATCATTAAATAGACCTAAAGAAACAAATTAGTAAAATTTATTAATGAATCAAAGGAATTCATAAATTCAACTGATAATCACACATTAGTACATAGTGTTACTAATTTCACAAGTCCACAAAATTTGTAATTATTAAATTCCACTCTAACCCATTATTAATACTTAATCATTTGCGTGTTAACAGAAACTGCACATTGCTTTTTATTGCATTATGTTGAAAAAAGGATTTTAATGTACTTGTTTGGTTATACGTTAGATTGTACTGGGTTCTAAATTGGAAGTAGAATTCTTGAAAAGAACGAATCCATAATATTTTTAATGAAGAAATTAGTGTTAGTGGTTGAAATCACAATCAGAATGATCAAGTTGCACACCACTATATAAAAATTATCCCGATTAGCGCTTTCAAGCCTCACAGCCCATCGTCAGATCGGAATAGGCAGAAATTATTTTAAACCAAACCCTTCACCCCTCTCCCCCACCCTGCTCACACACAACAAGCTATAATATAAATGACCCTTCCCCACCCCCTAAACCCTGTCACACCATCTGCACAGTTACATATTTTTCTAGCAAATTCCTTGTGTTTCAGTGTTGTGTGTGTGTGTGCATCCTTTTAAACTACCCTCTTCCTCTCTACACACGTGGGTTAGTCACACACCCTTATTTTAAAACAACCAATTAGTACTATGCAGTATAATTCTTAATCTTATCTATCTGTCCTCTATCATTTACTTCTTAATCATGTTATAAAATATTTCTTCATTATCAAATTTAATTTTAATATTAATTAAATTGTCTAACCCTTTTTCTCTTTCTTTCAATATTTCTAACTCCTCTCTTAGAGGAGTACTAACTCCTTTCAGAGTACTGAAAGAGAAATATGAATTTGGGACAAAATACAACATAGAGAATAATGTAAAATTGATAGAAAAATTAGAAAATATTAGGATTAATGTAAATACAAAATTGATATCACTGTATGTTAAGGACATGTTTACCAATATCACAGTAAATAAAGTTATTAAGTTAATAAACGATAATAATATGGGAGAATACAGGTATAAAAAGCAGTTGATGAAAGTAATTAAAGAATGTGTAAATCAGAACTATTTTAGGTTTAATAACAAGTTTTATATACAGAAAAAAGGTTTACCTATGGGGTCTTCATTATCCCCCATTCTTGCTGAAATATACATGAATGATTTTGAAAAGCAATTAATAACTTCCACTAAGTATAAAGACAATATAAAATTATGGTCTAGATATGTTGATGATGTATTAGTAATTTGGGAAGGAAGCATAGAAGAAGTGCATGAGTTTATAAATGAGGTAAATAATAAGGATAAAAACTTACAATTTAAAGAAGAGATAGGAGGTAAGAAAATAAATTACATAGATTTGAACATAGAAATTAAGGATAATGAGAAACTACAGTTTGGGATATTTAGGAAAGAATCGTATTCTGATATAATTATACCAAGAGAGTCTTACCACCCATATAGATATAAAATGGCGGCAATTAATTCATTTTGTTACAGAGCTCAGAAGTGTTTAAAGAGACCGAATCAAAAGATAGGGAGTTAAAAACGATAAAGGGAATTGTAAGGAATAATAATTATAACACCAACATAGTGGATAAAGTTATGAAAAGGGTTAACATACAAAAAGCTAAAATAGAACCAGAACAAAAGAATTATGCAGGGTCATTGACATACATAGGTTCACATACTAGAAAAATTATAAAATGTTTTAATAAATATGGAGTAGATATAGCTATTAAAAAATGTGAAACGGTATTTGATAAGATAAGGAATAAGAATATAGAAAAAATTCCAGTATTACAGAAAAGCGGAATTTATAAATTAAAATGTAAAGACTGCAACAAAGTGTACCTAGGTGAGACAGGACGAAAATTCGTATGCAGGTTGTCTGACCACAAACGTGGAGAAGGTAATAGAACAACCAATTCGTTATATGCAAGACATTTCATAGAAGACAACCATAAGTTTGTTAATCCTTTGGAAGAATACGAAATTGTAAAAATAGTAAATAACACAGTTGAAAGGAAGCTTAGAGAGGAGTTAGAAATATTGAAAGAAAGAGAAAAAGGGTTAGACAATTTAATTAATATTAAAATTAAATTTGATAATGAAGAAATATTTTATAAGATGATTAAGAAGTAAATGATAGAGGACAGATAGATAAGATTAAGAATTATACTGCATAGTACTAATTGGTTGTTTTAAAATAAGGCTGTGTGACTAACCCACGTGTGTAGAGAGGAAGAGGGTAGTTTAAAAGGATGCACACACACACACACACACACACACTGAAACACAAGGAATTTGCTAGAAAAATATGTAACTGTGCAGATGGTGTGACAGGGTTTAGGGGGTGGGGAAGGGTCATTTATATTATAGCTTGTTGTGTGTGAGCAGGGTGGGGGAGAGGGGTGAAGGGTTTGGTTTTAAAATAATTTCTGCCTATTCCAATCTGACGATGGGCTGTGAGGCTTGAAAGCGCTAATCGGGATAATTTTTATATAGTGGTGTGCAACTGTGATCATTCTGATCATAATATTTTTACCATGTGGGGCGCATTCTTTGAAACATGTGGGTGTTAATGCTGCAAAACTCAATGCAGATGTGATGACATTTTTCGGGCATGTTGCAAGTCTTTACTCATTTTTCTCTAGCAGCCCTAGAGAAAAATGTTGGGAAGTTTTGAAAAAGCACATTCCTTTATTACTGCAGAGCTTCCCTGAAACAAGATGAAGTGAGAGGATCCAAGCTGTCAAACCGATAGTTAAGCACTACCCAGGAGTACTTAAATTGTTGGATATACTTTAGAAGAGATGTCTTCTAGTCTAACTCCCTCTGCCTACAACATCATATTAGGGTTTAAGAAATATTTCAATTCCACAAAGAGCTTAAGGTTGGCATCATTTTGGTTCAAAGTGCTTATATATATTGACTAAAAAAATGTTGTTATTCAAAGCAAAGGAATCACACTCGTTGAACTAACTCTAGTGGAAGATTTGCTGACAGAATTGAAATTGTTGCGTGATAACCCAGACAGCATAATTGAAGAACCAAACTTAATTGCAAAAGAACTAATAAAAGTTCCTCCTGAATCTCCCAAAAGGTGGAAAAAAAGTACAGATCAATCCAATAGTGATTTTTCAGTAAACAAAGATCAAGAAAATAAATTTAAAACCTCAGTCATGTACCCAGTATTAGAGTTTGTAATGGGCAACATAAAAACACGATTCACTGCAATTAGTTCAATTCGTGACTTGTTTCCACCAGTATTGAACTTTACGGACATGGAAAATGATGAATTAGAATTGAAAGTAAAAGTTCTCATTAGCAAGTTTAAAAAGGAATTGGCAATGGATCTATTTGAAGAAATATTACACTTGAAGAACATTTATAAAACAGAGTTTGAATCAGAAAAGAATCCACTAAGCCTACTCCAAAAACCTTCAAACTGTATTTGTGAACTTCTGTCTTGCCTATAAGCTTTTCTGTACTATTCCAGTTACAGTTTCGTCTCCTGAAAAATCTTTGAGCAGTATAGCGAATTCACTGAAAACTTGGCAGAGAAGCACTACCTACCAAGAAAGGCTTAATAATTTGGCAATTTTAGCTATTACAAATGAATTGGCTAACAGTATTCCACTCTAACCCATTATTAATACTTAATCATTTGGGTGTTAACAGAAACTGCACATTGCTCTTTACTGCATTATGTTGAAAAAAGGATTTTAATGTACTTGTTTGGTTATAGGCCTACGTTAGATTGTACTGTGTTCTAAATTGGAAGTAGGTTTTAATTCCGGTACTTCGAATAAATACAGCCTTTTATCCATACAATAAATACAGCCTTTGAATGTACACTAAGTAAGGAAATGTTTGTTAAGTCTAATTAATTTTAAAAATCTAAAAGGTTAAGTTAGATAATTAAACGTTGACACACCCTCCCAAAATCGTCTCTGTACCGTAATTATGTGCGATAAATGGAAACTAATTTCTGTACTTCCAATAAATACACCCTTTTAATAAAATATGTGCCAGTAAACCCCAATAAAATATGCACCAATAACGAAACCTACTATCTAAGTTAGATAATTAAACGTAGACACAACCTCCCAAAAACGTCTCTGTACCGTAATTATGTGCGATAAATGGAAACTAATTTCTGTACTTCCAATAAATACACCCTTTTAATAAAATATGTACCAATAAACTCCAATAAAATATGTACGAATAACGTAGCCTACTAGGTTATACGTTCTAATTTGGAAGTACGGATAGGTTTTAATTCGAATAAATACAGCCTTTAATGTATATACAGCCTTCTATCCATACAATAAATACAGCCTTTGAATGTACACTAACAAGGAAATTTTTGTTAAATCTAATTAATTTTAAAAATCTAAAAGGTTAAGTTACATTGTTAAACGTAGACACAACCTCCAAAAATCGTCTGTGTACCGTAATTATGTGCAATAAATGGAAACTAATTTCTGTACTTCCAATAAATACACCCTTTTAATAAAATATGTGCCAATACTCTGAATTCAAATTAAATAAAGAAAAAAGGAATTGTGTGTGTGTGTGTGTGTGTGTGTGTGTGTGTGTGTGTGTGTGTGTGTGTGTGTGTTTTCTGTGGTTGAGGCTGAAGATAGAAGTAGTTTCTGTAGAAATATTTCATTTCTAAAACGATTTTAAATATAAATCTTAAAACATGGAAGTCATGTATAGTTCTCCACACGGATATTTTCATTATTTGCATCAAATAGTATTATTGTTTAATACACGTTCTATCCAGATCAAATTATGTGTATACAGTTCTGGAAAAATTAGAAATACAATTTTTTTTGTTTATTTTAAACTGTATTATGTTTGGAAGTATCCCAAAGTAAATTTAACATTAATCATGTCAATCAATGAGGCCAGTCTAGTTTTTTAAGGCTAGGAGAATCCTTGAAATGTTTGGAGCATCAGTAGGTCATCATGATGGATCTAATAATCAAACTTCAGTTTCTGTGAAAAGCTGGCAGATTTGAGTAGCCACTTGATAAAGGATGGTATTGTAAAAGCAACAATTCTTTCAGAATTATTTTATAACCCTGTCAGTCTGCAAATAACTATCACTCCTTTAGATCATCAGCAGATTTAAACTTTTCTTATTTGTGCTAGGAATGTATCATGTAAAACTGCTGGAAGCATGGTATACAAAGTTTCTATTATCCTTTTCAAGGTTGATGACCAAAACAAAAAGTACTACTTATAATTCATCATTGTAGCAGTTACACAGCAGTATACTAAACATCTCTTGGTTAATACCTGTACTCTGGTCAGGTAGGACACAATGAATCATTCAAAACAAGTACAATTCAGTGTCAATGTCTAGTGTTTATGTGTCACTGCTACCCATAGTGAATCATTTGTATTGTACATAACAAATAGTATTCTGACTGTACACGTTTTTCATCTGACAAGAATTTTATACTTAGGCAAACTCATTTAATGGTGTAACCTTCTGTAATATGTGCCAAACAAGTATTCATAAAATTAATATTTGTGTCAAATTGTGTTTTATTTATTTCAAACAAAATCTGTTTTGTGGACATAACTTTATGTCCAATACAATTATTATGTTATTTCTTTTTAGTATCCCTTATAGATTTGCGTGATCAAAACTTTTAATACTAAAACTTTTTTTCAGCTGATAACCATGCTTTGTTGAGATTATTAAAGAAAAGTTTTGCTCATTCAGTGATGTGGCATCTTCAGTGATAAAGTTGAGTCTCATCGTGGTAAAACTACTGAAGACTTCATAGAATTGGAAAATTAATGAGAATAATATTCTTACAACCAGTGACAAGAATTATGAACTTAAAACAGTGGAATGAATTACTGAATACCAGATACTCTCAATTGCTAAAACAAACACACTTATATTACAACAGTTCTCTTTATATAATTATCCAGGACACACTGTATAGCCTACAAACAGTAATAAAAAAATCACAATAGTTTACAACACAAGTAAACAATTGATCATTTGTCACTTTTATTAAAAACTGCTGTCTAATATCATCCTATATGAATGCACAACCTACTACACCAACTTTCTAAAACTCAGCTGGTGGCAACATCCTAATTATCAGGCTAATGTGATAAAGTTCCAGATGAATGCCAAGAGTGTGGCTCTAGAATATTCTGCAGTGCTGCTGATTAACAGTATGTGATCAGCATCACATAGAGTACTACACATTTAAGCTATCTAATTGACTTGGTATTAGAATATTAGTAAAATGTGCTTGTTAACCAAATAGTGTGTTGTTACTCCTGAAAATCCCATTTCACTAAGAGCATTTTAGAAGTCTGGGTTATCTTTTATGTTTCACTCCGCAAACATGCCTTTAGTTCAGCATTTCTTAACCTATTGGGCATGAGCCACTGCAGGGTCCCGAGAGGGCATTTGGTGGGTTGCAAAGTCAGGTTCGGAAATTTATTTACTGTGTCTTAAAAAGCTACTACATGTAAATAACTAAGATATATCATTTTAACAATTTAAATTCAACCTGTTTTGTACATAGTCTAAACTGTACATTTTTGTTATTCATGCTCTACCATTGTTTTTTACCAGCTCTGATGTTTAACTCTCTATAACCAGATTGAAAGTTGCTTCCCAGAGGGATACAGTGAATTCAATTGGATTCAAGACCCATTCTTGTATTTTGAAAGTTCTAACATGTTGTCAGTAAAACTAAATGAGCAATTGTGTGATATCATCTGTGATGCTGCGATTAAAACTAAATTTTTAGTAAATTATTTTGTATAGTTAGTGATAACATGAGACATGTCATGGACAACAAAATCCATAAACTTTTAGATTCTGACTTAACAAAGTTCTGGATATCTTTAAGAGATGAATATCCTGAACTTTCGGAGTTGCTCATCCCATTCACCACCTCATTCTTGAGTGAAATGGGATTTTCATCTCAAGTGAAAAGCAAGCACACAAATAGACTTGACGCACACTCAGATTTATGACTTAATTTAACCACTCTTGAATCCAACATACCCCAGCTTTTGCAGAAAAAGCAGCTCCAACTGTCACATTAGTAACTAATGATTAGTTAGGCAAGTAAAAACTCTTTTGTTTTTAACTTCATCATGTGTTTATTAGAGCAAATTAGTCTTTTGAATTACATATTTGCTTTTTGCTTTTCTATAATTAAGTGTATATATAATTTGTTTAAGCATAAAAGAAGGCTTAAAGTTCTCAGTGTTACCAAAAATATGATTATAAAGTGGGTGCACAAGTAGTTCTGCCATGCACACCCCTACAAGTCTAATTAATTTTAAAAATCTAAAAGGTTAAGTTTGTAACGATACAATTAAGCCAAATCTCGTACCAGTGATAAAAAAGATAATTCTTGATATAAAATTACTTCATATGAAATAAAATGTGTAAAAAATGATTAAAATGTAAATACTTTGACAAGACGTACAACGATATTACCCAACCCAAGTGATTGAGCCAAAAACAACCCAAACATAAAGAAGGGAACCACGTAACATACTTATTAAAATGTAAATATTTTGACATGATTGAGCCAAAAACAACCCAAACATAAAGAAGGGAACCACGTAACATACTTATTAAAATGTAAATATTTTGACATGATTGAGCCAAAAGAAGGGAACCACGTAACATACTTATGATAGACAAAACAATGATGGACACAGAACTAAAGAAGAACCAGAAGAAGAGGACAGATCCATACAAGTAAACAGAATTTAAACCAGAAGAGAAGAAGAGGAGAACCGAACCGGATTGAAGAAGAAGGAGAGGAAGAATGAAGAGGAGACAGATAAAACCCAAGGGGAAACTAACACACATATAAAAAAGGGAAAGATTGTATGTTTAGAGATAGAATACGGTCAATAAACCTTGAATAATTATATATTAATGAAACCAATGTTATTATTAGCATTAATTTAACCTATGTACCCATTTTTAAGACAATACAATTGTAAAGCAATGTAGTATAGGAAAAGTACACTAACCCTGTCAGAAAGGTTAGATTCAACCAAAACACAACTACCCTAATATTGTTTATAGTAAATATAATACTAAAACAAAATAGTGAGAAATGGTAGGAGAAAGTATAGGGATTACCCATTAAATAACACTAATTACAAAACAGTGAACCAAAGTGAAGTGCTTTAGTGAAGTGTAAATGCCCTAAAAAATAGTGAAAGTGGATGTGAAACATTCAAAATATAATGCTAAGTAAATAGACACTCTGTAAAACATTGATAAACCACCAATGGTTGGAGTGGGATTATAATTAGTTATATACCTAGAAGTAATTAGAAATAGTAATCCAAATTAATATTAAGGAAGCTTGTAATAATATTCAGGGAGAAAGCCCAGTACAATAACTTGTGTTAACATGGCATGATAGGATAGAAGTAAAGTTTGTTATTAAAGATTAAAATTGTAAAGAATACAACACCCCATGTTGAAAGGGGAATTAACCTCCATAATATTAGAGAAAGTGACAATGTTTATCACCCTAGTTTATAAGACAAGAAAGAAATCAATGTTAGTACTAAGAATAATTTATGACTTGTAAAGAATAGTTGATTCAATGTTAAAGAAGGAATATGGCTGAAGGGGACTTACAGTCCATAAACCTAACTATTATATTTTAAATGAAGAGTAATGAAAATGTATGTTGAATAGTAATTAAAACACAAACAAATAAGTGAAGCCCATCAGGCTGAATTCAGAATGTAATCTAAAAAAGGAAATACACTAAAAAACAATAATGGCTGTGTGTAACTATGAAAACAGTTAACTGCCAAAGACATTCAAATGCAAATTGTATCAATTTCACAAAAAATATTACTAATCTAAGAACAGTGAATGGACAGTAATTATATATCAGTTATTTTAACACAGAAGTATTATTGTAATAATTTAATTCAAGACAGAAATGTTAT
This sequence comes from Magicicada septendecula, assembly GCA_034769895.1. Lineage (NCBI taxonomy): Eukaryota > Metazoa > Arthropoda > Insecta > Hemiptera > Cicadidae > Magicicada > Magicicada septendecula. Next base: position 282,908,292 of record CM068372.1, on the reverse strand, counting down.
TTATTAAATGTCAAATAATTAGACTATAGTTAAAGTGTAACAGAACATGACCTTATGAGGTATCATTGTAAACTTTGAAAGGAAAGAAAAATAATAGTGATGTCATTTATTATCCCAAAGGAATTATAAGGGAATAAAATCATTAGGAAAATACTTAATAAATTTGAATAAAAATTCAAATATTTCTAACAATGTATGTAAGGAGTAATTAACCAAGCATTGAATTATTGGTTACTATGACAACGAGACGTTTGAGGGCTTATTTTTCCGTTAAAATAATAGACGCTGAAGAAACGAAGCGTGGGTAAGCCACACGAAAAATTGGACAAACTAAAACTTTAATTTATACAGTTATAAAAAGTCGAATCAGTGAACCAAGATAACCCAATATGAAGAGACGTCGATCTATACAGAATTAATGATGTCCAGGAGCGAAATTAAATAAACTAATTAAAGGAAAAACCCAGACCAGTTTGAAGAAGATGTTGGAAGCCTTCAACCAGCCCAGATTCGAAAAATATACGTCTATCCTGATGACGATACAGACAACGTGAGATGAACTGATAAGTACCGAATAATTTCTTACTCCCAAAACCCCAAATTACTTAAATTATTTTCAAATGATAAAATTTCTCACTATTTAAAAAGTAGTATTTTCTTTCAAAGGTAAAGGCATAATTTACTTACATTAAAAAACATTTATAAAGATAACCTTATTTGTGAACATAACTACTGTAACAGAAATACGACACTACAGAACAAATTGTACAAACACATTATAAATCCTAAGTACGTATAAGGTATAGTAGTGTACTTTCTTTTCATGTAATCAACGTTTATGTCTATTTTCATGATCCAAAGAACCCCAGATTTTAAAACTGGTAATATTTTGTATGTAACTTAATGCCGTGTCGGCAACGATAAGGTTTTGAAATCCATTTTGCCAACCTTGAGATATTTGTGTTTCAAGCTCTAAGCCGGAGCATAATATTATAAATTTGTTTATGATTCATTTGTCATATTTATTGATAATTAAATGTGTATTAAAAAACGCAGTACAGAACATTACTATCTTGTTATTTCATAGGAATTTTGTAGAATATATGTGTGTTAGCGAAGTTTTAAGTTATAGCCAACTAGCGCTCATCACGAGTGGCCGAGTCGACAACCTGTGTAGCAGCGGGAACAATTCGAACGTCACAGCTGTCTAGCTAATATCACGTATTACCTTAAAAATTAAATGTTTTAATTGTTTTAACAAAAACAATTTGGCGCCACCCGGGAATCGTAATCCCTATGAATTAACAGGTAGGTTGTACTGGTGACATTGACAACGCTACGGACTCCAGTAGTGACGTCGATTTATGTAACAACCAGTGTGAGGCAAACACACTACATTCACACTAATACACAAAATAAACAAGTGTGATACATTTTAACAGGTACGACCTCATTTTCTAGTTACAAGTTAGATAATTAAACGTAGACACAACCTCCCAAAATCGTCTCTGTACCGTAATTATGTGCGATAAATGGAAACTAATTTCTGTACTTCCAATAAATACACCCTTTTAATAAAATATGTACCAATAAACTCCAATAAAATACTGTATGTACTAATAACGTAGCCTACTAGGTTATACGTTCTAAATTGGAAGTACCGATAGGTTTTAATTCGAATAAATACAGCCTTTAATGTATATACAGCCTTTTATCCATACAATAAATACAGCCTTTGAATGTACACTAACAAAGGAAATTTTTGTTAAATCTAATTAATTTTAAAAATCTAAAAGGTTAAGTTGCATTGTTAAACGTAGACACAACCTCCAAAAATCGTCTGTGTACCGTAATTATGTGCGATAAATGGAAAATAATTTCTGTACTTCCAATAAATACACCCTTTTAATAAAATATGTGCCAATAAACCCCAATAAAATATGCAAATAGGTTATAGGTCTACGTTCTAAATTGGAACTAGGTTTCAATTCCGGTACTTCGAATAAATACAGCCTTTAATGTTATGTACAGCAGCCTTGTATGCATACAATAATTTAATGTACACTAACAAAGGAAATTTTTGTTAAATCTAATTAATTTTAAAAATCTAAAAGGTTAAGTTGCATTGTTAAACGTAGACACAACCTCCAAAAATCGTCTGTGTACCGTAATTATGTGCGATAAATGGAAAATTATTTCTGTACTTCCAGTAAAAACACCCTTTTATTGTACACTAACAAAGTAAATTTTATTTAAGTTACATTGTCTACATAACCTCCATAAACTGGCATTAGTTACTTGTGAAGAAAACAGTTCTAGTACACATCGAACACGGAAAAAAAATACAAACGTGGAGACGAAAGTTGTCTTTGGCCGCAGGAAACAGTGAAAGACTCCGTGCAGCCAAAAAAACTTCCGTCTCCGCATTTGTACTTTACTTCGGTGTCCGATGTGTACTAGAACTGTTTTCTTCACAAGTAACTAATGCCAGGTTATGTAGGTTATGTACGATAATGTTACTTAAATAAAATTTACTTTGTTAGTGTACAATAAAAGGGTGTATTTATTGGAAGTACAGAAATTAGTTTCCATATATCGCACATAATTACGGTACAGAAACGATTTTTGGAGGTTGTGTCTTGTTTAACAATGTAACTTAACCTTTTAGATTTTTAAAATTAATAAGATTTAACAAAAATTTCCTTTGTTAGTGTACATTAAATTATTGTATGGATAAAAGGCTGTATTTAATTTATTCGAAGTACCGGAATTAAAACCTACTTCCAATTTAGAACGTATAACCTAGTAGGCTACGTTATCGGTGCATATTTTATTAAAAAGGTGTATTTATTGGAAGTACAAAAATTAGTTTCCATTTATCGCAATTAATTACGGTACAGAGACGATTTTGGGAGGTTGTGTCTACGTTTAACAATGTAACTTAATCTTTTAGATTTTTAAAATTAATTAGATTTAACAAAAATTTCCTTTGTTAGTGTACATTAAATTATTGTATGGATAAAAGGCTGTATATAACATTAAACGCTGTATTTTTCGAAGTACCGGAATTAAAACCTACTTCCAATTTAGAACCCAGTACAATCTAATGTAGGCCTATAACCAAACAAGTACATTAAAATCCTTTTTTCAACATAATGCAATAAAAAGCAATGTGCAGTTTCTGTTAACATGCAAATGATTAGGCTAAGTATTAATAATGGGTTAGAGTGAAATTTAATGTTACTACGGTCTGAATTAATGCAAATAAAATTGGAGAATCTCGTAAACATATTAAAGAATGCTTGTATATTACACACAAAATTATTACAGTACGGACCTTTGTTAATGAATAGAAACAAATGGGACTCTATACTTTAGTATGTACCAATAAAATTCACGATTTTTCAGATACCGACATCTATTGTTTCTTTTCATACTCTTAAAAAAAGGTCGTTAACAACATACATTATGAGAAAACGTGATTACAAATCATAACCAGCCATTAGTTACTTCTGAAGAAAATATATCTAACATTTGCAAACATGAAATCTTCAATTCTCCCCCTATTTGTTTTATAAAAACTGGAGTTTCTATTGCAGGTTTTAAGTCCACTAACTACTTAATTAAATATACATAATTGTTCCTTTATCTTGTTGGGTAACATATTATATTAATACATCTGGTACCTACTCATATGTGCAAACAATGTTTTTAAATTACGGTCCTAAAAACTTTATCAACACTTTATATCTTTAAAATTTAGACAAAGTCTAATGAGCAATTTGGCCTAACCTGAATTTACATGACCTGGCTCAGAACAACTTTATTTTGGCAAATACAAAGATGAAGACTGGTTGCAATTTCTTCAGGGCTCACACCTGCTGCCAGGCTTAGTTCTATAACATGATAAGGAAGAAAGAAATCAGCCCGAACCTACAACCACTCTGGGAAGGCTTTTACACCATTACCAAGAAGATTAATGATCTCATCTAAGAATAACTCATTAGGCCATTTAGTTTTATTTATACATTTAATGCATCTTAATTAGTACACTAACACCACTGCTCTGCCTTACAGTAACACAACACGTTACACTAACTCAAAAGAATTTGTTTTCAGTTTAAGAAACGTGCTTTACATTAATATGTGTACACTTACTATATTGAAATGCAATGTTCACTATCCAATAATTACAAATTTTGTGGAACTGTGAAATTAGTAACACTATCTACTAATGTGTGATTATCAGTTGAATTTCTGAATTCCTTTGATTCATTAATAAATTTTACTAAATCGTTCCAAAATACCTGTTACAGGTATATCGGCCAACCTCTTAGACCTTGTTGATATATGCAGTGAGATGTAATAATTTTATACTGTAACGCAGAAGCAATTGGACGAGTGTTTAGCTAGATCTGACTGTAGACAAAGTTCGGTTATTTATTCATATAATTACGTGTCCGATTATGCTGAAACACTTTAAGTTTCTATGTTGGAAGATATGTTGTTTTTATATGTTAGTTTCGTAATACCACTATTATATTAATGACTCGGAACACAAAGTTTTTATAAGTAAAAACATTAGGTTTTACCTTACACCCTGAACCGGTTTTCGCCTTTAAAAGCCTTCTTCAGAGGCTGCCACTGGTAGCGCTGTCCGTCCTGTTGTGGGCGACAGAATGAATTTCGAAAGATCGATGCTGTGTGTGTGGGGTGAGATATGTTCGAATAATGCGTGCGATTTGAATTGTGTCTGTTCGTTTAGGATGTCGTTTTTATTTGTTTTCGTGTGTTTGTATATTTCCAATTGTTCTAGAGTGTCTAGATTTTGGCCTTTTGTGTGTACGTGTAGAATATTCATGTTATTGTCGATGTTTTTATATGTGTGGTTTGCTTCAATGAGGTGGTTTGCAAAGGTGGATTCCGTAGTGGAGTGGAGTGCCTTTGTGTGTTCAATGTATCTCTGTTTGTTTATACGTCCTGTCTGGCCTATGTAGAATTTGTTGCAATTTGAGCAATTTAGCTTGTAAACACCGGGTTGATCGAATTTGTTTTGTGCTTTGTGTGTGTTCTGTTTTGTTAGTAGTTTTGTAAGTGATTCTGTATCCTGCTTTTTTGAATTTGTGGGCTATTTTTTCAGTTTGTTTGTTAATGTATGTTAGTGTTATGAATTTGTTGTTTTCTGTCTTTGTCTGTTGTTTGTTTTGTGTAGGAGTTTACTGACTATTGTTCTGTCATATCCGTTAGATTCTGCTAGATGTTTTATCGTGTTTAGTTCGTCTTTGAAGTCTTTTTCATCTAAGGGGATGTTGTTAAGTCTATGTATCATGGTTCTGAAGGCAGCTAGTTTGTGTTGTATTGGGTGATTGGAGGAGTTGTGTATTAGTATGTCAGTTGTAGTTGGTTTTCTGTATATACTGAATTTGTGCCTGTGTTCTAGTTTTGTGATGGAGAGATCTAAGAAGTTTATGGTATTGTTGTGTTCATATTCAGCAGTAAAGGTTACGTTTTTATGTATTTTGTTTATGTGCGTTAGTAACTGTTCACATTGTCTTTTGTTTCCCGTGTATAGTATTAGAATGTCATCAACGTATCTGTGCCAATATAGTATTTTATGTGAGTATTTTTGTTTTTTCTAAGTGTTGGAGGAAGACTTCTGCTAGAATGCTGGATATGGGGGAGCTCATGGGTAGACCATCATTCTGTGTGTAGTATTTATTGTTATAAGTAAAGTAGTTTTGTTTTGTGATAATGTTCAGAGTTTCTGTTATTTCGTTGATACGTTTGTCTGGTGTGTTGTTCTGTTTGAGTTTGTTTTGTAGGATGGTGATTGTTTCAGAGATGGGGATGTTTGTGTACAGGTTTTTGATGTCAAAGGAGGCTAATGTGGCATTATGGGGGATGTGTATGTCTTTTATTTTTGTTGCTAGGTCTGTGTTGTTTTTTACTGCAATGTTGTTGTCTAGTTGTGTGTGTTGTCTGATAATTTTGTCTAGATATTTTGCGAGTTTGTGTGCAGGGGCATTATAGTAGTTGATAATGGGACGGATCGGAATATCTTCTTTATGGATTTTGGGAAGCGCTTGGAGGGTAGGTGCTGATGGTCGGATTTGTTTCCTGTAAGGCTTTTGTTTGTGTGTCATTATGTATTTGGCTTTGTTGACTAGTTGTTTTACTGTGTTTTGGTATCTGTCGGTGGGGTCGTGTTTTAGTTCTGTGATGTTGTTCTGTTCCATGAAGTTTTGTACTTTTTTGTGTAGGTTGTCTGTGGGGATGATTACAGTCGTGTTGCCTTTGTCTGCTTTTACGAATGTGATGTTGTGTTTGTGTGCCTTTTCCCTCAGTTTGATGGCTGTGTGTATTTCTGAGTTGTGGTTCTTGTTGTCTGGTGTCTTATGTGCTCCTATTATATTGTTTATATTATGTCTTAGTGTGTCTTGATGTTCTGGTGCTGTGTTTTGTAATGTTGTTTCAGTGTCAACTATGAGTTTTGTTAGTGTTTGGTTGTTTTGTTTGTAATGTATGTTATGTTTTAGGTCTTTATCAAGGAGTGTTTGTTCATTTTTAGTGAGTGTGACTGGACAGTAATGTGGTAATTTTCGCATTCATAGGTTGGGTAATCTGTACTTTCTGAAATTGCGCTTATCATGTTTATACAACGACACAGTTCACCGAGCGTTGGCGGGGGCAGACGTCATAACGTTTGCTTGCTTGTTCTGTCATTCATAATTTTTTCTTGTCGACAGACAATCTATGTAGGCTTTAGGCCCTACAACATTATTGTATACTACAATATACTGCGACAGTACAAATAAGTGATGTACTGAGCATTGAATATAAAAATTAAAATTTACCTAATAAACTGTAAATAATTAATAATATATTAGAAATAAGCATGTCAGGGATTGCAAGCTTGGCTCAGACAAAAATATGAACAGGTGTTTCGACCTGAATCGACGTGCACACACACACAAATGTAACTGAAAGTGTGTACACCAGTATTTTGCTAGTGTGTGTGAACGCAGGTCTATGTAGGCGAGTTTACCACCCCAAGATGAATAATTGCATAATTACTGTTTTTCCGTAATTATTCATAAACTATAATTAAGAATTAAAATCCAAAACCACAATAAAATGTAATAAAATTTACTAAATACTGTGTACGAAAACCACGCGAAAGTGCCACACCGTACGAGTGTAATAGTGAAATAACTGTGTAAAAATCGAAAGGGTTAAGTTGCAATGTCCAAAATTACAGTGAACATGTGTTGTAAAAATAGTTATAAGATAAGTATAAGAGTATACTTACAGGACTCTGCAATTCGCAGAAATATAAGAAATAGCGAATTTGACAAAGAGTGGGGGAACTGAATCCAGAGACAGTTTCTGACATGTCGATTTCGTACCACTGCAGGTGTCGACCAAGACATGGGTATAAATAGGACACGCAAACTACAGTGGTTCTCTTTCTTAAATCATCCACGGTGCAGCGGGAGCTTATGCCCGTCAGCACGGCGTATTTATATTTTTTGTAAATAGTTTAAATTTTCCAGTTACATACAACTATGTAACTAAGTTGTAAAGACAATCATTTTTAAATAATAACAGCAGTACATATGAAGAATTACATAAGAAGATCCATTGACGTCAGAAACAGCACGAGGAGAGTTCCAGAGAGTGATACGACGCTGGACAAGAGGAAGTGATTCGACGCTGGACAAGAGGAGAAGAGAGACAGCCGACGCTGGAGTGCGAGACGAGGACGACTACAGATGGAGCAAAATGATCGAGTATAATTGACGACAATAAGGTTATAAACAACTTATTTATATCTTAATCATACAATGAACTCAAAGACAATTAAAGACATTTCTATTTTATTTAAAAGTAAGAGCCAATGTTTCTTGTAAAGTAGAATTAAAATCATAGATGTTTTAGAAATACGATTAACGTAACAAGAGCTCAAATTAATATGAAATAAAATGAATACAAAGCATTTAAATGAAAACAATTAGTATTTGAGAAAACAGTACTGAGAAACAAAAGATAAATTCAATAACTATTAATATTTTGAGTACATTACAATATATAAAAAGAGATTTAAATATTGATATTTTGAAACACATTAATTGACTGAGTAGTCTGAAAATGAGATTTTTCTTTAATACAATAATTAGTAGAATAGAATATTTAGTCAGTAAGGATGTATATAGCATAAGGCTTACGGCATAATAACAAATAATAACGAATGTTTTAAATCGAAGTCAGTGCCATGTGCACAATTTTTAATAATATCAAATAAATTTGAAATACCGTTACAAGTTACATAGAGTTCTTATTGCAGATACACCTGAAACCCAATTTAAATGTTATCTTGTTATATAATTTGTCAATCTTGAACGTGAGACCGGTCACGCTAAATTTGTGTATATGTATATGTATTTATGTATATGTATTGTTGCATATTTGGCTCCCAAAGAACGTGGGGCTATACAAATTAAAGTACATATAAAAAGTCACACACATAAATACGTCGCATATATTTGGCGCTCCAAGATCGTGGGGCCCCGCAAACACAAATAGAAGTGTATTAGTATTTGAAATTAAATTCAACTACACAAATACGTTAAAATACATTAGCAATACATTGCTAATTTCTCGGTTTCATGTAGCTTGAGTGCCGCGTACTCGCGCCTCAAGTCTTACGACAATTCATACGATAATTATCTAGGCCTTAGGCCTTAGCATTTTTAATGTAGTTGGAGTGTCGCACATTTGCGCCTCATCTGCCATATAGCTTTCTTAAACGACTCGGTTCATTCAAAATTTAAATGTCATCAGACATAGCCAACCTTAGCACTCTGATTTAAGTGTACAACAAAACTTAATAAATGTATTAAATACAGTCCACTATCGTCATTATTCTGCATCCTGGCAATAGCACCACAAAGCATTATTCTTCCTAACATTTAAGGGTCCTACGGGACGAAACAACATTTTTTGGTACACACGTGCCGGAACTAACATTTTTTGGTCGCTCCGTGCCTGGATTCGTCATTTACTTTTTGGAACTTATCAGCGGTTTTCATCATTTTTCTGCCCCAATTTTTGGCCGTCACGGGCGATTCAGCATGTTCGCTGATCCGACCGTGTCGGGACTTAGTCAGCATTTCTTTCGTCGCCATTGAGCCTCGTGACGACACCATTGCAAGACCATCCATGTGCTAGCGTCTACACACCAGATTAAGCAGTCATCTCTCCGGTCTGTGTGTTTGCCATCTACTCCACGGCCTCGACGCACCAGGACATCGCATACCAGGTACGACGTCATTAACATTATTAACAGGTGCGTACAATGGCTGAAGAAGGCCTCAAAGTGTTGGTCAGAAAGAGAGGCGGCTTAAAGTCTGCCATAGTGCGAATTAATTCGGCTATAATTAACTTTGATAAAAACACTAATACAAAACATTTTTTAACGGTTAGACTCGAAAGTTTAAAAAGTTTGGCAACAAAATACGATGAGGTACAGTACGAAATTGAACTCATTTCTAAAGACATAAACGCTGCTCAAGAAGACCGAATTGAGGTTGAAGAGCTGTTATATTCAACAGAAGCCAATATATTGCAATTAATAAAAACCTTCAACGTTCAGACTGTATCTCCCGTATTAACAAACAATATGCAATTATAACCTATAAGTTTGCCCTGCTTCACAGGCAATATCTTAGAATGGCAGCACTTCTATTCAATATTTCTGGACTTGATGCACGCCAGATCTGATTTAACGTCAGTGCAGAAATTAAATTATTTGTACTCATCTCTTAAAAATGAGCCGCTAGATCTAATTAAGGCATTACCTATTTGTAATGAGAACTATTCGATAGCGTTGAGTTTGCTGTCCGCTAGATATGACAACAAATTCATACTAGCTAAGTATTATATTCAAAATTTGCTTGAAGTAAAGTCAACAATTAAGGACTCTGTCCAAAGTTTGGCAGAATTCATAAACACAATAACGTCTTCAGTTAATTCGCTGGCAGCCATGCAACTGTCAGTGGATTCATTTGAGCTTATTACTGTACAATTATTGTCAGCAAAACTGGACCATACCACGTTTAAATTATGGAAGGAGTCTATAGGATAATCTTCCTAACTTTCAAAGCTTCACTCCGTTTTTAAACGCACGTAGACAGTTGCTAGAAAATACATTGCCTATCGATGCCGGACAGCAGCTCAACAAGCTAACTTTAAGATTCAATAATAAATCTGACAAACATAAATCACGAAACTCTGCTGGCAGCACTGCATTTAAAAGTTATCACTCAGCTTCAAATAATTATTTATGCCCATGCTGCAAATCTAGTCATCCAATTTACATGTGTGACAAATTTCGTGCATTAAGCACATCAGAACGAGGGCAATTTATATTAAATCATAAATGCTGTACCAATTGTTTAAGACCAGATCATTTTTCATCTAATTGTAAGATCAAACAATCATGTAAGATCTGTTCAAAACGACATCATACATTGCTGCACATAAATAATGTGTCAAAACCAGGTTCTGCCAGCAGCAGCAACTATTGTTCACTTAAATTACAGTCTACGAACAATGTTCTCTTATCAACAGCACTTGTGTTTGTCATCGACCGGGCTGGTAACAGACAACCTGCAAGAGTTCTATTGGATGCTGGGTCACAAGTAAATTTTTGTACGGAATCATTTGCTAAGAAATTACGGCTTAACTTGACTAAATCTAACATACCGATTACAGGTATTAATAATGCCGCGTGTTGTGCCACTAACTTGGCGTCTATACGCATTATTTCTCGCTATCAAAGATTTAGCTTCCAAGCAACATGGGCGGTCTTATCTGCATTAACCCATAAACTGCCAGCACAATCTTTGGACATAAATCAGTTTAACGTCCCAGATAACGTTTTTCTCGCCGATCCACATTTCAACATATCAGCTGATATCGACATACTTTTAGGAGCGCAATTTTATTTAGATTTAATTTTAGCTAACAAAAATGTACGCGGTTCTCACTTTCCTATTATACAGGAAACAAAGTTAGGCTACATTCTAGCAGGCAATCTGCCCAAACACTGCCGTTATAAGGGTCCTGCTGTTTCGTTCCTGGCTAGGAACAACGACAGTCAAATTTTGGCGTCTCTCGAGAAATTTTGGGAGACCGAAACTATCCCTGATAATGCACCCATTAGTAACGATTCAGCTTGTGAGGAGCATTTTGTTAAGTCCACTCAACGCAATGATGAGGGTAGGTTCGTTGTTTCGCTACCATTTAAGTCTGACAATCCCCAGTTCGGTGAGTCCTATGCTAGCGCTGAAGCGAGATTCTTGAGTTTAGAACGCCGGTTCATGCGTGATTCTAAGCCTGCGCGCGAATACGCAAACTTTATTCAGGAGTATAAGGATCTTGGCCACATGACGCTTGTCGACGATTGTTCTACCAATTCCGGGGTTTCAAATACCTACTATTTCCCTCACCATGCCGTCTTTAAACATTCTAGTTCTACGACAAAACTTCGCGTCGTTTTTGACGGCTCGTCCAAAACTACCTATGGCTTTTCTCTCAATGATATTTTGTTGGTAGGCCCAAACGTCCAACAAGACCATTTTACTATTCTTTTGCGATTTCGTATGCACAACTATGTTCTCATCGCCGACATCGAGAAGATGTATCGACAAATTCTGGTATCTGATAAGGATTGTCATTATCAACGTATTCTGTGGCGTAACTCTCCACTCGAACAGTTTAAACATTTTGTATGCGAACTGTAACATACGGTACTGCTAGTGCTTCGTTTTTGGCTACTCGCTGTCTTAATCAGATTGGTAAGGATCATGAAGCTTCTTTTCCTGACGCTGCGTCAGCTATAATTAATGATTTCTATGTCGATGATTTGTTAACCGGTGCAGACACCATTTCTGATCTGACCAAGCTGAAAGCTGACTTAGGTACGTTGTTGAGTCAATACGGCCCACTCTGCATAAATGGGCATCAAATGAACCCATTGTGGTCGCAGATCATAATAATTTATCACTCCCGTTAAACAAACAAGGTAATGTACGTACGTTGGGCATTCTTTGGAATAACTCTACAGATTCATTTTTGTTTGACATCAAATCATTCCCAGTTGAATCAAGCATCTCTAAGAGGAAAATCCTATCGATTATCGCGGGTATATACGACCCACTCGGACTCGTCGGTCCCATTGTTTTCCTTTACAAACAGTTATGCAGCAACTCTGGCTGTGCAATCTTGGTTGGGATGAGCCAATCTCCGGGCAATTACACTTGCATTGGCATTCATTATGCGATAAATTATGTCTGATCGGTAAAATTATTGTCCCACGTTCTATTCGCTGCAAGTCTAAAGCAAAGATAGTTGAATTACATGAATTTTCGGATGCTTCTGAAAGGGGATATGGGTGTTGTGTTTACATTAGAGTCATTTATCAAGATTCATCGGCCTTTTGTCACCTTCTGGTTAGTGATGTAAGTGATCTGTACTGTGAGGACCCAAAAAATGTGGAGAATCCGGTCGGCGTGGACCAAAAACGTTTTTGTAAAAGAATGTAGCTTGTAATGTGTGCATGGATTCATTAGGTATCAGAAATGATGAAAATTGTGGACTGTATTAAATTCATTTTTAATTGAAGTTCCAAGTTTACATTACATGATTAGCAGTTATTTAAATAAGATTGGCTAATGAGCGTGTTGTCTATAGAAAGTATTAAATTTTTAAATTGATTAATAGCGGGCCTAGTTGACCATGAGTGAAATGTGTTGGCCTAAGGCCTACATTAAATGTCGACAAGAATGAATGACAGTGCGGCTGCTGGCGAGCCGACCGACGCATACAAGCGTTTGAGACGAACTGTACAAAGTTTCAACATGAATAATCGGAATAGAACAAAGAGCAGTAAGCAGATTAGCCAACCTACAAAGTGAAATTATCGCGCTACCGTACATAAGTGCCCGTCAAAATCAATTGATTTTTTACCATTTTTTAGTAAATTATTATACATCTTGTAACTTAATTTAAAAAGATACAGTTTTCTTAATAATAAGAGTTAGTTTCAAGGCTAAGTTGAACCTTGAGTAATGAGATTAGATAACGACAGTCCGTTAATAGTTTAGAGATAAGCATGCATAAGATAAGCTTAAAGATAAGCGTTGTAAGCCAAGGTTGCCGAACAGCTGTTTTCAGACATGAATGTGAATGTCTGCTTTGACAAATGTTGCCGTCACATAATGTATGTGTACAGTATGGAACATTATAAAACATGAAAAAATACATAATTATACAATGCTTAATAATGTATGATCGGAAGCTCATCACATGATGGACCGATAGGTTGTAACCCTATGCATGTCATAGATGGTTACCGTAAAATTAGTTGAGGCCCGTAGACCTGTACAGAGAATTAATTACATGAACAAAATTGTCACAATTACATGTTTAAGCGTATATTTAGCATGGCGGCATGTATTGACCAAGTCATGCTGTTCCTGAAGTTTCAGGAACTTACAATGTGTAATAATGTATGAACAAGCTAGATAGCTGACTGAATGCAAGCCCAAATATGACATGTATGTCATAATTTAAATAAAAATAATTGTGCATGCTTAATCGCAAAATAAATACAATATAAAATACAATATAAAATAAATCTAGACGTGGCAGTTACATGCGGTAGACGCAAAAACGATAGGTTTTACATAAACGCAAGTTATATGAATACAATAACAACAATTTAGTTAATTACAATATGAATAATTGCAATGACATAAATAACAGATACAATACTGTGATTACAAACATAAAACAATTGAAAATAAGTTTAGAAAATAACAAAATTTTTAAACAATCGTGAGTAAGACATGAGGCATAAATCAAATGTTGCATATACGAAAATACAAATAATAATAAAGCCTTGCATATTAACTAAACCAATACTTGCTTGAGTAAAACAAACAGTTGCTGACTCAAAAAATAATTAAAGCTTATGCTAAAATAAGTGTTTATAACTAACAAGTTTGGAACATTTGACTTATGTGTCTTTAAAATTATACAAAGGGAATAAATCCTTTTCTTTATTGTTCGTCCCTAGCAGGGACCAAGCATAATTTGTGGATTGGTCTTCGCAGAACACTAGTAGGTGTGCGAATGTCCACGACACGAATTAAGTTATCTGGGCCGGGAAATGTGGCGATGATTACGCCAAATTTCCAGGCTAATGGAGGTAAATTATCCTCAATGAGCAAAACTAGGTCACCAATGGAAACATTATCCTTGGCGAACTTCCATTTGTGACGCTGCTGCAACTGGTGCAAATAGTCACGAGACCATGCCTTCCATATGCCTTGGACAAACCTTTGTAGAAGTTGCCAACGCCCAAGACGAGAAATAGGAATGTGGGATAAGTCTGGGTCCGGTATCGCCGTTAAGGGTGCGCAAATCAAAAAATGGCCAGGTGTGAGTGGCACCGGGTCATTAACATCTGAAGAAATAGCAAATAAAGGTCGAGAGTTCAGACATGCCTCTATCTGAGACAAAACTGTCGTGAACTCCTCGAAGGTGAGTGTAGATTTGCCTACCACGCGGCGCAGATGAAATTTCAAACTCTTTATGCCGCTCTCCCAAAGGCCACTGAAATGAGGTGAGGAGGGCGGAAAAAATGACCATGATATCCCCTGATAGGACGTGAATGACTTGATCGATGAGATGGCATCCTTATTATGCCAAAAGTTGTAGATATCATGTAAGTAGTGCGGGCCTTCCTAAAGTTTGTGCCATTATCCGAGTATACTTGCGGGGTATGCCCCTACGGGCCATGGAACGACGTAATGCAACTATAAACGCACTGGCCGTAAGGTCGGAAACCAATTCCATGTGAATAGCCCTAGTCGCTAAGCAAATAAACAAAGATACGTATGCCTTAGAACGAGTTCTGGATTTCTGCCCGCCATGACGAATCATGAAGGGACCACCATAATCAACCGCGCAAAATAGAAACGGCCTTGAAGGAGTGACTCTAGGAGATGGTAAAATACCAAGCCTCTGTACCTGCTGTTTGGCACTAAACCTGAGACACCTTACACATTTTCGAATGATGGAGCGAATGATCAACCTGGCATTAACAATCCACCAACGTTGACGCAGTGAATGGTGCACGAGTTGAGCACCAGCGTGAAGTAAACGAATGTGTTCACGTTCAATGATAAGGCGGGTAATATGCGCCGATGGGGGTAATACAATAGGATGTTTAGAGTCGTAAGGTAATTGGGAATGCTGTAGTCGTCCGCCTACGCGTATCACTCCAGAATCATCAAGAAACGGGTCGAGAGAAGCCAACTTACTCCTAATGGAAACAGAAGATCCGTTACGAAGACAATTAATTTCAGCTGCGAAGCGGATCGACTGCGATTGTTTTATGAAGAAATTGAGAGCCTGATGAATTTCTACAGGGGTAAGATCGCCCAATACATTTGTCAGCACTTGAGTGTCTAATATTTCTGATGAACCGAAAACAGTAAGCGTATACGCGAGTTAGACGATGCAACGAGGAAAAGTCCAAAGAAAGGTCGACAGCCAGGGTAGACATTAGAGAAAGGTTATGGGTATGTTTCTCTTCCGCAGTGACTTCAGAAGACGACGGAGTGGTCGGTATGAAGGATGGAAAAGGATTGGACTCTGACGATTGAGACAGACAGCTGGGACCGTGCCACCAAAGCGAGCAATCGCGCAAAACGTCAGGGAGACACCCCCTTGAGATAATATCAGCAGGATTGTGTCTTGAATTGATGTGATGCCAAGTATAAGTTTGCGTAAGACGCTGAATTTCAGCAACACGATTAGCGACGTATGTTTTCCACCGCGTAGACTGGGCATGAATCCAGTAAAGAGCCACCATAGAGTCAGAATACAAATGTACATTATCAATAAACGAATAAAGAGCAGGCATGACCTTAGATACGAGTCGCGATAACAACAAGCAAGTGCAGAGTTCGATGCGAGGTAATGACACCTGTCGTAAGGGAGCCACGCGAGATTTGGAACACAAGAGATGACAGGAGGCAGAAGAATCTTGATAAATGACTCTGACATAAATACAACAGCCAAACCCCCTTTCTGAAGCATCCGAAAAACCATGCAATTCAACTGTACTTACCTCACGCTTGCAACGAATAGACCGTGGGACCACAATTTTGCTAATCAGACCCAATTTGTCGCACAAAGAATGTCAATCCGAACGTGATTGGCCGGAGATCGGTTCATCCCAACCAAGCTTGCAAAGCCAAAGTCGCTGCATAAAATGTTTGTAAAAAAAGACAACTGGACCGATTAAACCAAGAGGATCGTATATTCCAGCAATAATCGAAAGAATTTTTCTCTTGGAAATGCTTGAATCAACGGGAAATGATTTGATGTCGAACAAAAATGAATCGGCAGTATTGTTCCAAAGAATGCCTAGGGTACGCACATTGTCCTGTTTGTTTAGGGGGCGTGAAAAATTGTCATGATTTGCGACAGCTGTGGGTTCATTTGATGCCCATTTATGCAACGTGAAACCATATTGACTTAGTAACGCACCTAGATCGGATTTCAGCTTGGTCAGACCAGGGATGGTGTCCGAACCGGTAAGCAGATCGTCGACATAAAAATCGTTTGTTATAGCTAACGCCGCTTCAGGAAAGGAAGCCTGATTGTCCCTACCAATTTGTACAAGACAGCGAGTGGCCAAAAACGAAGCACTAGCCGTGCCGTAGGTTACCGTTCGCAATGCAAAATGTTTAAATGGTTCGAGGGGAGAATCACGCCACAGTATGCGTTGATAGTGACAATCCCCTTCAGCTACGCGAATCTGTCGATACATCTTCTCGATGTCGACAATGAGAACATATTTATGTATGCGGAAACGCAAAAGAATGGAAAAAAGGTCTTGTTGAACATTCGGGCCTACCAACAATATGTCATTTAGAGAAAGGCCATTGGTAGTCTTGGACGAACCATCAAAAACGACGCGCAGTTTTGTGGTCAAGCTAGACTGTTTAAATACGGCATGGTGAGGTAGGTAGTAAATATTTGACGCTCCTGAGTTGATAGCGCCATCATCGATGAGTGTCATGTGCCCAAGATCCTTATATTCTTTAATAAAGTCCGCGTAGTCGCGCTCGAGCTTATCATCTCGCCTAAATCGACGCTCTAAGCTTAAGAATCTTGAATCAGCACTAGTGTAAGATTCCCCCAAGTGGAGATTATCGGGCTTAAATGGAAGTGAGACCACAAATCTACCCTCGTGGTTGCGCTGGGTAGAGCGCACGAAATGCTCTTCACAGGCTGACTCGTTATCAGGGGTGTTGTCAGGGATAGTTTCTGCTTCCCAAAATCTTTCGAGAGATTGCTGAATTTGACTGTCGTTGTTCCTTGCTAGGAACGAAACAGCAGGACCCTCATTGCGGCAGTGTTTGGGCAAGTTGCCAGCCAAAATGTAGCCCAGCTTTGTTTCCTGAATGATGGGAAAATTAGGGCCGCGTATGTATTTATTAGTTAAGATCAAGTCCAGATAAAATTGTGCCCCTAATAGTATGTCGATTTGCGACGATATGTTAAAATCTGGGTCAGCCAGGAAAATCTTGTTCGGGATGTGGAATTGATTGATATCAAACGAATTTGCAGGCAGATTGTGAGTTAACGTAGATAATATGGCACATTTCGCCTCGAAGCTATATCTTTGATAGCGAGAAATAATGCGTATAGACGCAATATCAGTTGCGTAACACGCTGTATTGTTTATGCCTGTGATTGGTATGTTGGATTTAGTTAATTTGAGCTGTAATTTCCTTGCAAATGATTTTGTACAAAAATTTATTTGTGAACCGGCGTCTAGAAGAACTAGCCCTATGTCTGTTGCCATACTGATCAATGACAGATACAACTGCTGTGGATAAGAGAACGTTGTTCTTGCATTGTAATTTGAGCGAGCAGTGTAACTGCTGGCAGCTATTGAGTTCGGCACGTAATTTGCGTGCAACAATGTGTGGTGTCGTTTTGAACAGATTTTACACACCTGCTTATTCTTACAGCTAGCTATAAGATGATCTGATCTAAGACAATTGCTACAACATTTATGACTTGAAACAAATTGTCCCCGCTCAGTGGTGCTTATTGTACGAAATTTATCACATATGTAAAGCGGGTGATTGGATTTACAACACACGCATGAATAATGGTTTGCCGCTGAGTGATAGCTCTTAAATGTAGTGCTGCCAGCAGTGTTTCTTGAGTTACATTTATCATATTTATTTTTAGGTCTTACATTAGGTTTGTTGAGTTGCTGTCCGGGTTCGATAGGCAGTGTATTTTTTAACAACTGTCTACGTGTATTTAAAAAATGCATGAAATCTTGAAAGCTAAGTAAATTGTCAGGGTCTATTGACTCCTTCCATAGTTTAAAAGTAATAGGGTCGAGTTTAGTGGATAGTAACTGTATAGTGATAAATTCAAATGAATTCACTGACAGCTTCATTGCTGCCAGTGAATTAACGGAAGACGTTATTGTGTTAGTGAACTCTGCCAAACTTTGGACAGAGTCCTTTATTGTCGACTTGACTTGAAGTAAGTTTTGCACTTAGTATTTTGCTAGTATGAGCTTGTTGTCATACCTTTCGGACAGCAAACTCAACGCTATTGGATAATTTTCCTTACAGATAGGTAATGACTTAATTAGATCTAAAGGTTCACACTTCAAAGAAGAATGTAAATAATGTAATTTTTGCACTGGTGTTAAATCGGATCTTGTATGCACTAAGTCCGTAAAAATTGAGTAAAAATGTTGCCATTCCAATATGTTGCCTGAGAAGCAGGGCAAACTTATTGGTTTTAATTGCATGGGTGTCGATAATACGGGAGGTACAGTCTGACCATTAAATGTATCAAGTAATTGCAAAATGTTTGCTTCAGTCGAATATAGCATTTCTTCGACCTCAACTCGGTCTTCTTGAGCAGCGCTCGTGTCTTTACTAATGAGCTCTATTTCAGACTGCACCTCGTCGTACTTCGAGGCCAAGCTTTTGAGACTTTCCAGCCTTACAGTTAAAAAATGTTTTGTATGTGTAGTTACATCAAAGTTATTTACGGCAGATTGTATTCGCACTATTGCGGACTTTAAGCCGCCTCTTTTTCTGGTCAACACTTTGAGGCCTTCTTCAGCCATTGTACGCACCTTGTTACACTGTTGTTGATGATACCTTGTTGGCGATGTCCTGCAGCGTCGACGCCTTGGTGAAGATGGCAAACACAGCTCGTAGAGATGACCGCCTTGTGTAAAGCACTGTAGCTAGTAGGCTCTTGCTAAGATGTTATCAGAAGGCTCTAAGATGACGAGCGAAATGCTGATGAAAATCACGCCACGGTCGTATCAGCTGATGTGCTAATTCGCCCGTGATGGCTAGAAATAGTGGCAGAAAAATATTAAATGAAAAATCCAGGTCCGGAGTGACCAAAAAATGGTTAGTGATGTGAGTGATCCGTACTGTGAGGACCCAAAAAATATGGAGAATCTGGTCGGCGTGGACCAAAAACGTTTTTGTAAAAGAATGTAGCTTGTAATGCGTGCTTGTAGGTATCAGAAATGATGAAAATTGTGGACTGTATTAAATTCATTTTTAATTGAAGTTCTAAGCTTACATTATATGATTAGCAGTTATTTAAATAAGGTTGGCTAATGAGCGTGTTGTCTATAGAAAGTATTAAATTTTTAAATTGATTAATAGCGGGCCTAGTTGGCCATGAGTGAAATGTGTTGGCCTAAGGCCTACATTAAATGTCGACAAGAATGAATGACAGTGCGGCTGCTGGCGAGCCGACCGACGCATACGAGCGTTTGAGACGAACTGTACAAAGTTTCAACATGAATAACCGGAATAGAACAAAGAGCAGTAAGCAGATTAGCCAACCTACAAAGTGAAATTATCGCGCTACCGTACACCTTCTGTGTTCCAAATCTCGCGTGGCCCCCTTACGACAGGTGTCATTACCTCGCATTGAACTCTGCGCTTGCTTGTTGTTATCGCGACTCTTATTCAAGGTCACCCATGCTCTTCATTCCTTTATCAATAGTGTTCACCTGTATTCTGACTCCATGGTGTCGCTTTACTGGATTCATGCCCAGTCTTCCAGGTGGAAGACCTACGTGGCTAATCGTGTTGCCGAGATTCAGCGTCTTACTGAAGCCTACACGTGGCATCACATCAATTCACAACATAATCCTGCTGACATTATTTCTAGGGGATTTCACCCCGACGTTTTGCGCGATTGTTCGCTTTGGTGGCATGGTCCCGCTTGTTTGTCTCAATCTTCCGAGTCCAATCTCTTTTCACCTTTTCTACCTTCTAATCTATCGTCTCCTGAATGCACTGCGGAGGAGAAACAAACCCCCAAACGTTCTCTAATATCTACCCTATCTATTGATCTTTCAAAGGACTTTTCTTCGTTACACCGTCTGACTCGCGTATACGCTTATTGCTTTCGATTCATCAAAAATATTAGACTCTCCAGGGCTGAGAAAATCTCGGGCGCTCTTACCCCCGTTGAAATTCATTCCACTCTTAATTTCTTCATAAAACAATCCCAGTCAATCCACTTCACTGCTGAGCTTAATTGTCTTCGTAATGGGTCTTCTGTTTCTATCAGGAGTAAGTTGTCTTCTCTGGACCCGTTTCTTGATGAGTTTGGCGTCATACGCGTCGGCGGATGCTTACAGCAGTCGCAACTACCTTATGACAATAAGCATCCTATTGTCTTGCATCAATCGGCTCATATCACTCGCCTTATTATTGAACGCGAACACATTCGTCTACTCCACGCTGGTGCTCAACTCGTGCATCATTCACTTCGTCAACGATGGTGGATCATTAACGCCAAGATAGTCATTCGCTCCATCATTCGTAGATGCGTCAAGTGTCTCAGGTTTAGTGCCAAACATCAGGTTCAAAGGCTTGGTATTTTGCCATCTCCTAGAGTCACTCCTTCGCGGCCGTTTCTATTCTGCGCAGTTGATTATGGTGGTCCCTTCTGATTCGTCATGGCGGGCAGAAATCTAGGACTTTGTCAAAATCGTATGTGTCTTTGTTCATTTGCTTAGCAACCAGGGCCATTCATTTGGAATTGGTTTCCGACCTTACGGCCAACGCGTTTATAGCTGCCTTACGTCGTTTCATGGCCCGTAGAGGCATACCCAGCCAGTTATATTCTGATAATGGCACGAACTTTAGGAAGGCCCGCAATGTTTTGCATGACCTTTACAATCTTTGGCATAATAATAAGGATGCCACCTCATCAATCTAATCCTTTACGACCTCTCATGGTATTACATGGTCATTTATTCCGCCCTTGTCACCTCATTTTGGTGGTCTTTGGGAGAGCGGTATAAAGAGTTTAAAGTATCATTTGCGCCGCGTGGTCGGCAAGTCTATACTCACCTTCGAGGAGTTTACGACGGTTTTGCCTCAGATAGAGGCATGTCTAAACTCACGTCTATTATTTGCCGTTTCTCTCTCCTCTCTCTCTCTCCTATGGCGCTACAGCCCAAGTCGGGCCCTGGCCTCCACCAATCTCCGCCTCCAATCCACTACCATATGTCCACGATTAAGGAGTGCAGTGCGACCGCCACATCAGCACCTCCAGCTTTAAGCAGTTCTGCAGGAATCAAGTCTGTACCTGGTGCCTTGTTGTTCCTGAGGGCACTAATAGCTTCTTCTATTTCCTGAATTGATGGTGGGTCAGATTCCATCCCCCCAATGTTTGCATTCCGCGGAGTGTGAGCAACAATTTCTCCTCCCTGTAGCATACCACCAAGGAGGCCATCGAAGTACTCTCGCCAGATAGTTTTAATTTTCTCTGGATCACTGACAATTCTATTCTCTCTGTCTCTACATAGTGTTGTAGATGGTTTATAACCTTCCCTGAGATGCTTAAGATATATATAAGCATTCCTTATTCTTCCATCTGCAAAGTCCTGCTCCATTTTGAGAAGCAGCCCGTTTTCAAAAGTTCTTTTCTTTTTTCTACATACTTTATTTGCCAGTCTTCTATTCTCTTCATATTCTTGCTTCCTTTCTCTAGTCCTACACTGAGAGTACTTCCTGTGAGCCTCATTCCTCCGTGCAACACTCTCCCTGCATTCCTCATCAAACCAGTCCTCCCGCCTCCGTCTCTCCTCTATTCCTAGTACCTCTCTGGCGGTTTCCAGGAGTGCGCACTTAAGGCTCTGCCATTTCTCTTCCACCGTTCCTGCGACTGACTCGTTCAATCTATTCCTCACTTTCCCAGCATATTCCTGTAACCTTTCTGGGTCCTTTAAACTCACTGTGTTAACCTTTTCCTGTCTTCTGAGTCTGTCCTTCCTATATACAGCCACCCTGCATCTAAACTTCATCTGCACCATATAGTGATCAGAACCAACTGACGCTCCTCTCCGGGTTTTGACATCAGTGATACTTGTAGCTGCTCTTTTATCTATGATCACATGATCTATCTGGTTGACATTTGCCGTTTCATCGGATGTAAATGATCCAGTGCCACTTACGCCTGCCCATTTTTTAATTTGCACACCATTAACGGCGATACCTGATCCTGACTTATCTCACGTTCCCATCTCTCGTCTTGGACGTTGGCAACTTCTCCAGAAGTTTGTCCAAGTCATTTGGAAAGCTTGGTCTCGCGATTACTTACATCAATTACAACAACGTCACAAATGGAAATTCGCTAAGGAAAACGTTTCCATTGGTGACCTGGTTTTACTGATTGAGGATAACTTACCTCCGTTAGCGTGGAAATTTGGTGTAATTACAACTTAATTAGAGTAGTAGACGTTCGCACGCCTACTGGCACCTATCGCAGACCAATTCATAAATTATGTTTGGTCCCTGCGAGGGACGAACAGTAAAAAGAGTTTATTTTCCTTTGTATATACTTGTCAAACACACATAAATCAGATGTTCTGAGAAGATTTTGTTAGTTATAAGCACCTTTGTTTTTAGCATAAGCTTTAATTTGTATATTTTTGATTCAGAAACTGTTTGTTTTACTTAAGCAAGTGTCAGTTTATTTAATATGCAAAGCTTCAATTATTTTTTGTATTTTCGTGTATGCAACATTTGATTTATGCCTCATGTCTTTGCTTAGTATTGTTCTTATGTAAAAATTTTGTTATAATATTCGCATGGTCTGCAGCTATACAAACCATGTATGCATTTTCTTGCACATTTTGTCAATATGTGTGATATTTTATTACTCTATGAATTTATTTCTCGCAATTGTTCAACACATGTATTACATTTTGTATAACCACATTTGTTGTACATGTCACTTATGCTATTGTGCCTTGTATTCATGTATTTGTAATTATCTAAACCGATTTCTATTGTATTTATTATGTATAACTTGTATCTATGTAAAACACATTGTTTTACCCGCATCTACGGTCTATAACCATACGCCACGCCTATATTTTTATATTGTGTATTTTGTATTTTGTGATCACGTATTGCACAATTATTATTCATGCTTTTAATTATGACATACATGTCATTACACTTGTGCTTGCAATCATTCAACAATGTATAATTTGTTTTCACATAACAATTTATTGTACATTCCTGAAACTTCAGGTATAGCATGCATCGTTCAACTATAAAGCGTCATGCTAAATTTATATCTTAACATGTATATTTTTATAATAATTTTGTCTGTTCATTTTACATTCAATACTATTGTATAGGTCAACTGGCCTTGACTGGTTCAAGCTAACCATTATGACTTTCATAAATATTACAATTTGTATCGGGCCCATCATGTGATGAGTCACCGATTATTCATTATTAAACATTGTCAAACTATGTATTTTTCATGTCTTATATTGTTATATTGTATACATACAATATATATTGGCAATACATTGCTAATTTTTGCTTTTATACTTATGTATAAATCAGGTTGCAAGCCGACCTTGGCCTGCTGAACTCTTATCATCACTCAAGTTTATCTCTAAACAGTTAATGTCATAACTGATATCTAACATTTCAATCTCAAGGTTCAATACAATTTACTGAGGTTGACTTCTATTATTAAGAACACACTGTGTTTTCGTACAATAAGTTATCAAAATGTATTAAAAAATCTTTTGATGTTTTGCGGGCAGTTATGGACAGTAATGTGGTAATTTTCGCATTCATAGGTTGGCTAATCTGTACTTTCTGAAATTGCGCTTATCATGTTTATACAACGACACAGTTCACCGAGCGTTGGCGGGGGCAGCCGTCATAACGTTTGCTTGCTTGTTCTGTCATTCATCATTTTTTCTTGTCGTCAGACAATCTATGTAGGCTTTAGGCCCTACAACATTATGGTATACTACAATATACATTAGCAATACATTGCTAGTTTCTCGGTTTCATGTAGCTTGAGTGCCGCGTACTCGCGCCTCAAGTCTTACGACAGTTCATACGACAATTATCTAGGCCTTAGGCCTTAGCATTTTTAATGTAGTTGGAGTGTCGCACATTTGCGCCTCATCTGTCATGTAGCTTTCTTAAACGACTCGGTTCATTCAAAATTTAAATGTCATCAGACATAGCCAACCTTAGCACTCTGATTTAAGTGTACAACAAAACTTAATAAATGTATTAAAAACAGTCCACTAGCGTCATTATTCTGCATCCTGGCAATAGCACCACAAAGCATCATTCTTCCTAACATTTAAGGGTCCTACGGGACGAAACATAACATTTTTTGGTACACACGTTGTGACGATTTAAATTCTAACTGTAATCGTAAATAAAAAAATTAAGTTTGCGAGCGATTAAGAATTTTTAAATCGCACTATAAAACCTAAACCCCCGTATTAACTCAGTATGAGAATGAGAAGTGATTAAAAAATCTACAGAAGCACTAATAAAAAGGCCGAATTGTAAAAAGTTATTATTATCATAATTAACCCTTTGCTAGTCATCATGCGGTGACCTGTTAATTCCGGACTCAACGTGTTTATCGAGTCGTCTGTAATTTAGGAAGATATAAAAATCATAATGTTTATAATTAGAAATTTGAAGACACAAATAGTAGTTAAAATAACTCACTTAAATTATATATGTATAATTAAGGTATGGTTTTTGGTAATAAGAATGTTAACTTAAATAAAAATAGGAACTATATTGTCGCGGAGTACTTGCCCCTCTCCTTTGTTATGTACCAGTTGAATCGAGCAAAAAGGACTCGCTATGTTGCCTTCACGCCGTACAGACGTAAGAGCGAGAGCTCTACCAAAATGTATTTGATTTGTTTGTTTTATTTAACTGTAGTATATTAGCTACCACTGCTAAACGTGGAAAGCATTGTGTCATGTATCAATAACATAAATATGTGTTAAGAAGAAGATGTAAAATGTAACACAAAAACAGAACTAGTGGTAAGCAAGATGACGTCTCCCCTCAAGAGGTAACTCCAATTACAACATCACTCCTGAAGATGTGATCTGCAGAAACTTCATAAAGACACGTATACGATGCATAAGACTCTGCCTAGGACATCCGTGAATCTACATCTACTTACACCAAAGAAACTTCAATCTCCTCAGTGAACATCCGACCTAATTCTTGCCGAAGACACGACCCAGATGATGACGCCGACTACAAGGATTCCCAAGACGGACACCCCAGGACGAGGTTACTACGTTCAATTGTAAAGGTGACAATCGAGAGTTAATCATATTTGATACACAACTCACGTCTAAAAGAGACTTTTCAAAGACGGTTAATTTTATTTAAAAATTAAAATAAGACAATCTAAGAGTTTACTGTAAAATTCAATTATCATACGTTGTAACGCCTAAAATGTAAAAGTAATTTATTATCACTTCAAGTAATAATGCCATTCTTCAAATGGTAAAAGAAGTCTTGCAAGCTTCTAAATGAACTGAAAATAATTAGAAGTCTTTACTATAAATATACATAAAGTAAACTCGGATCCGAGGTATAAGAATACATAATCAATTTGATCCCAAAGTT
Source organism: Magicicada septendecula (assembly GCA_034769895.1). Taxonomy (NCBI): domain Eukaryota; kingdom Metazoa; phylum Arthropoda; class Insecta; order Hemiptera; family Cicadidae; genus Magicicada; species Magicicada septendecula. The sequence goes on along the minus strand of CM068372.1, from coordinate 282,882,196 downwards.
TTATGAAAAGCATTTAAATATTTTAGTTTAATTAATGATGTCATGGGATCTTTTAGTAACTGTTGTTAATAAAGAGAAGTCGTCTTGTTACACCTGAAAATGAGTGCATAAATCAGTAAAATACCTTCCCTTGTTTCCTTATACTTATAGTGAGTAATTTGTTCAATTAATTTGACTTTAAATACAGTTCGTTACAACGTAGGCAGCCCATGTAATTGGCAGACGTTAAGATGGGTTTCCTTGGTTTTGTAACGCGGCAATACGTTACAAAATTGCGCCACTCTGCTTAATTTATTAGTAAATTAGGTAACTCACGGCATTCAGTTATTGATCTATGCACTCAGGGAATGTAATTGATGTAACTTTAATTTTCAAAAAGAAATGAATTTGTTTTGAGATACGTAAATGATAGTTAGTATAAATTGAAATATCATTGTATGAAGATATATGCATGTACCTACTTGCATACATGAATTGTAATGCTTGGTCAACTGCTCAGTCTTTAACAGGTTTATATTGACAATCCAAGACCTGTTGTTTCTTGAATAATGCAGGCTTATTCAATCTGCATCGTATATGTTAGTGTATGTCTGTCGTCACGGTAAAGAAAAAAAATTTTGTTAATAATAATGCTCCTGTGTAAAGTAGACCCGGTTAATTACGTGGAAAGAATTTCGTAACTTGAAATTGTTACCAAAATAAATAATTGATTTAATTGGGGAAAGTACATGAATTAATAAAGTCAAACTGTTATAAACCGTAATACACGTGTAAGTTGAAGGCGTGCATTGTTGAATGAGATTCACCCTATGCGTGCTAGCTGGCTCCTCCAGGTATGACCTGTTAAGGAAGTAATCGGTGGCATTGTGTAGAGAACAATACGTGAGCGTAAACCCCCCGCATTCTCACGGACACACTGACCCTACCTTTGTTTACTAAATAAAAGAGGGTGGCCTACATTCCAGCAAACAGCTGATCGGCTATTTAACTTTGAAAAATATGTGTGTGTGGAATTTCTGTCTCTCCCTTAGAAGAGAAATTGTTCTTTTCTGAATTATGCAAATTATTTACTCAAGAATTTATCTTATATATGTAATTAATGTGTAGTGTTGTAGAATTAGTTTTAAGTACGTTTTAATGTGTTAGAACTAAGATAAAAATGGCCCAATTCAATCCGGATTTGTTATTAAAAGACGAGCTGTCTTACGAAGCTCTTTTGCGTGGACTACCCCATGCGAATGTTACAGTCGCGGAATTGCGTAGGTCAATACGCGAATGTGGATGTGATACACCCGCGCAATTAAACAACCTAAGCGAACTCGATTATGAGAGCGAGAGAGAAATTTGTAATGCCAAGTATAGTGAGCTTACCTTATTGTCTCAAACCCTCCAAGACGAGAAATCTCCGGCGATAATTTTGCGGACTACCCAGAGAATAGAGCATTTAACCCGGCGAATGAAAAATTTGTTGATCTGGCCTAATCTTACGGAAATACCTCCTGAAGTACAAAACCTAGCTGACGAAGCTTTACGCCGCTTACCCACAATTATTAATGACTTAAGAAGAAGATCCGACTCATTCAGGATGGATGAAATAGAGAAGTCCTTAAAGAAATTACACATCTCCCCAGTACAATCACCTACTACTGATCTACCTCCGCCTAACACTGATCGGAACTCACCCGCCGTATCGCAAATGCAAGCTAACCAAGAGCAAAATACTGATAGAGATTTAAATGCCCCTCCTCCCGAGCGTTTTCAGATTCGTCCCGGAAATCATGAATTGACCACCCCGAATGCATCATATCGTTCTACTAAAGGAATGCCAAACTTGAACCATAACGCGGACCTATACGGTAAAATGACTCATCCTGTGGAGAAAATCTTAACTGAAATCCCTTACACCGATGGATTAAATGTCTCCAAACTACTAAATTTCATTAGCTATCTCCTGCAGATAAAAGATCTACAGCAGCTGAATGACTGGCAAATTTTGCAAGTTCTGCTACCGAAATGTAAACCCCCGTTAAAGAATCGTGTGATAGAAGCTCTAACCTCTACATTTCCAGAAGAAGAGCTACATAGCTCGATAATAAAGTACTTTATCCCAACCGGTATTTACGAAGAAATTAAAAGAAAGACTGTACTCCGAGTACAAGGAAATCAGGAGAGATTAGCTCATTACATCTCCGATATCAGGGAGTCATCTCGACTACTACGTGTAGATTGGAATGAGACACAGATGGTCGACACGATTTTAATAGGACTGTCACCTGAGGAAAGATCTCGTTTGTCGTTGATAAATAGACCAAACACAATTGCAGATCTAGAACAGTGCAGTATCCATTCGTCAAATGTATGGTACTCCGATCAAAATAGACATGCAATGAAACCCGCAGAAACTAATAGAAATGAATTGCGAGCCCTAGTGCCCGATGTAACAACCCCGCATGAAAGGCAAGTTTTCAGTAGACCTCACAATGTGCGCAAATCTGGTAAGTTAAGTGTAACACCATATAAAGCGGAAACAAGGTACCCTCCTCGCAGTAAACCCATCTGTTATAATTGCGGCAAATATGGACACATAAGAAAAGACTGCAAGAGTAAGCCATTGGAACGGAAACACCCAGATCCAAAAAACATGTAAGGCAGGGAGACCCGAAATCCTGTGTCTTCCGCAGCAACTCGAAATCTGGTGAACTTAAAGAAACTTATAAAAAAAAAATATATATAAAATATTTGATAACCAACGTGTAAGGAAAAGAAGTTCGAAAGAAATAGATCCCTATGTGAGAGAATTTCGTGAAAAATGTAACGCGATAAATAAATGTAACTGGACTAAAAATCTATTACCATTAATACGAGTTGACTTAGGCGTTATCTCCACAATCGCATTAATTGATTCGGGATCTAGCAGAACTTTAATCAGCCAAGAATTAGCGGACAAATTAGCGAAACACCATCTCGTAAAACGGAGTCAACCGGTGAATATAAAGTGTGCTACCGCCAATAAACGAAATATAATAATAAAACTGAGCATTACCGTTAAGGTTAAAATCAAGAACCTAACCTGGATGTTTACAATGTTAGTATGTAAGGAATTAGGACCTGATTTAATATTAGGAGCAGACTTTATTAGTAAAACGGGAATGATTCTTGACATCTATGAGCAAAAATATTATTTCCGATTCGACCGTACACGGAAATATAGATTTGATAGTAATAATAAAAAAAAGAAAAAAAATTGTTCATCTACTGCACATGTAATACACCAAGAGTCAGATTTATCTCATCTAGAAAGTAGAGATAGTGTGAGAATACTGAAATTAATAAAAGAATTTTCCTCAGTTCTTACACCTAAACTAGGACTCACTAAACTAATAGAATATAAAATTAATCTGAGTGATCAGAAAGTAATACGCCTACCTCCGTAGAAGTTGTCGCCTCCCAAGATGGAAGTGATGAGAAACCATATCAACAAGTTGTTGGAGCAAGGAGTCATTGAACCCTCTACTTCCCCATATTCTTCACCCTCCTTTTTAGTACCAAAAGGTCACGATAAACACAGACTAGTTGTGGACTACAGGCAATTAAACAAAAGAATAGAATTTGAATCTATCCCTCTTCCAGACATCCATAGTGCTTTCCATTACTTCACGAAAGCTATGGTCTTTACGGTAATGGATCTGAATCAAGCTTTTCACCAAATACCCCTTTCTGAAGAATCAAAACGTCTAACCGCGTTTGCAGTTCCTTTTAACTTGTACCAATTTACTAGAGTACCCTTTGGAATATCTCAAGGAAGTTCCGTATGTAGTAGACTATTAGAAAGGATATTTCACGATATTAGGTTTAAATATGTGTATCACTATTTGGACGACATCGTTATATATAGCGAATCTATGGAACTACATATTAAACATCTACGCGAAGTGTTATCTCGGTTACTAAGAGCAGGATTAACTGTTAACCCAAAGAAGGTAAGTTTTGCCGTCCCACAGTTTTCATTCTTAGGTCACATCGTGAAAGCGAATGGAAAGGTAAGCATTGACCCCGAACGAACCCGCGCTATTAGAGAAATTTCACCCCCACGAGATGCAAAAGGTATAGCCTGATTTTTGGGAATAGTAAATTATTTCCACAAATATATTCCCCATCTTGCCGAAATAGCAGCACCCCTAAATTCCTTACGAAAGAAGAGAACGAAGTTTGAATGGAGCTCACGCCATCAAAACGCGTTTGAGCAACTTAAAGAAAGTATCATATCTCCCCCATTTTTGCAACTAGCGGATTTCACGAAACCTTTCGTAGTGCAGACCGACAGTTCCAGTGTAGCGTTAGGTGCAGTGATATATCAAGAGATAGAAAACTGTAGACTACCTATTAGTTATGCATCGCGAACACTGAGCGACCAAGAAAGAAAGTATTCCGCATATGAATTGGAATGTTTAGCAATTGTTTTTGCATTCGAGAAGTTTAAACCCTTCCTAGAACATAAAGAATTCCTTTTGGAAACTGACAATCAAGCGTTATCTTGGTTACTGAATCACCCTAAACAGTTAGGACGTATTGGGAGATGGATATTGAAGTTAAACTGCTACAAATTCAGAGTGCAGCATATAAAAGGTACCCAAAACGTAATCGCTGATACCCTGTCCCGTATGTTCCAGTCGCCCACTAAAACTCCCGAAAGCAAGGAGAATCCGGAAATAGCACTTGCTAACGCCGTAATTACTGAGTTCCCCCTTGCCTTTACAAACATTGCTCTGTATCAACAACAAGACCCCTTACTGAAGCCTATTATAGAACAACTTACGCAAGGTATTAAATCCGAGAAATACGTTTTGAGTAAAAATGTACTATGTCACAAGATAAGAAGCGGAAAGGAACTAAGAATAATAGCCCCTGATGTAATTAAGCCCATGCTGATGGAATACTTCCATTCATCTACCATAGGAGCCCATATGGGAATCAATAAGACAATACATCGTGTTCGAAAGGAATATCATTGGAACAATATGAACAAATAAAGAATGAATGATATGAATTTCATTTTGGTAAAGAAATGTACATTATGTGCCCTCAGTAAACCAGCCAGAAATAATCAAGTAAGCCAACTGATTTCAGAAATCCCTAAAACCCCTTTTTCTAAACTTTATCTAGACTTTTCAGGTCCATATCCACGATCCAAATCAGGTAATACAATGTTACTCATCTGTGTAGATTCGTTCACCAAATTTGTTTGGATGTATCCCATGCGACGAGCATTAGCGTCGACGACTGTAAAAATATTGCAGGAAAGATTATTTAAAGACTACGGTACACCTGTACGTATAGTATCAGATAATGGACCACAGTTTAAAGCGAAAGAATTTAGGAATATGTGTTTCAAGTTAGGAATAGACCATATAACCACTACGGAGTATCGACTTGAATATTCCCTTGTTTCCTTATACTTATAGTGAGTAATTTGTTCAATTAATTTGACTTTAAATACAGTTCGTTACAACGTAGGCAGCCCATGTAATTGGCAGACGTCAGTTAAAATGGGTTCCCTGGATTTGTAACGCGGCAATACGTTACAACGTGCCGGAACTAACAGTGACATTCGTGAGGTTTACTGTACGTGGGTAGACTTTGTGTGAGGGAATTATATTTGTGTTGATTGGTGTCAGGTTTTTTATTTTTCTGTCGAGTTTTGTCTGTATGTTATGTATTTGTTTTTTTGTCCATTCATTTGTGTGGGAAAACAAATACATAACATACAGACAAAACTCGACAGAAAAATAAAAAACCTGACACCAATCAACACAAATATAATTCCCTCACACAAATTCTACCCACGTGCAGTAAACCTCACGAATGTCACACTCACTAAAAACGAACAAACACTCCTTGATAAAGGCCTAAAACATAACATACATTACAAACAAAACAACCAAACACTAACAAAACTCATAGTTGACACTGAAACAAATATACAAAACACAGCACCAGAACATCAAGACACACTAAGACATAATATAAACAATATAATAGGAGCACATAAGACACCAGACAACAAGAACCACAACTCAGAAATACACACAGCCATCAAACTGAGGGAAAAGGCACACAAACACAACATCACATTTGTAAAAGCAGACAAAGGCAACACGACTGTAATCATCCCCACAGACAACCTACACAAAAAAGTACAAAACTTCATGGAACAGAACAACATCACAGAACTAAAACACGACCCCACCGACAGATACCAAAACACAGTAAAACAACTAGTCAACAAAGCCAAATACATAATGACACACAAACAAAAGCCCTACAGGAAACAAATCCGACCATCAGCACCTACCCTCCAAGCGCTTCCCAAAATCCATAAAGAAGATATTCCGATCCGTCCCATTATCAACTACCGTAATGCCCCTGCACACAAACTCGCAAAATATCTAGACAAAATTATCAGACAACCCACACAACTAGACAACAACATTGCAGTAAAAAACAACACAGACCTAGTAACAAAAATAAAAGACATACACATCCCCCATAACGCCACATTAGCCTCCTTTGACATCAAAAACCTGTACACAAACATCCCCATCTCTGAAACAATCACCATCCTACAAAACAAACTCAAACAGAACAACACACCAGACAAACTTATCAACGAAATAACAGAAACTTTGAACATTATCACAAAACAAAACTACTTTACTTATAACAATAAATACTACACACAGAATGATGGTCTCCCTATGGGCTCCCCCATATCCAGCATTCTAGCAGAAGTCTTCCTCCAACACTTAGAAAAAAAAAAATACTCACATAAAATACTATATTGGCACAGATACGTTGATGACATTCTAATACTATACATGGGAAACAAAAGACAATGTGAACAGTTACTAACGCACATAAACAAAACACATAAAAACATAACCTTTACTGCCGAATACGAACACAACAATACCATAAAGTTCTTAGACCTTATAGTAAAATATTACCTTATATTCGGTCCGCCGTGTGACAATTTGAATTTACGTAAAGCGTTTCAAGGCATATGCCTCATCATCAGACGTAAAATTTAAAAACTTAAAAATACACATCACACGAGAAACATGTTTGTCAAAAATAATAAAATTGCAGCTATTAACATATTATGTGCACTTGTTGTTGGGTGCGCACCCGTTCAGGTATTGTCTGCTACTGTTCGGAAACTGTTGAGCAGTCTCAAAGCAGTATCATACAGGCGGTTAGATTCAAAGTTCAATTGTTCATTCAAAACAAACTCACGACTGCTATCATTACTATAAATTTCATTACTATGAAACTATTCATTTTATACATTCATTTTCATTTTATTCATTTTATTTTTTTTTATTTTATGGAACTATTTCATTTTATGATACTATTGCTATCATTATAAATTTCAAGCTCTTCCAAGGCATTCATAAATCGGCCCTTGTTGCATATGTGCAATGGCATCAAATTAGACTTAAAGTCTGTATAATTGTGATTGTGTTGGGTTAGATGTCAAGTGTAATTAGATTTTATATAATTGTAATTATATGTCTTTTTTGGTAAGTGTTCACGGAAGCGTTATAAAAACCTCTTCCGGTCTGACCTATATAGAAACTGTTGCAATCAACACAGACCAGTTTATAAATGTCTGTTTTTTCTTCTATGGGTAAGGGCATTTTAGGTCTAAGTATATTAATCAGCTTATTATTGGTTCTGAAAGACATAGTATAACCAATATTGTTCATCACTGAAGACAATATGTTTGGCATAACATACGTGTATTTCGCAGATATAAACTTTTTCTGTGTTTTATTAAGTGGACGGGGCTTGAGTTGAATGTTATTATGTTTCTTTAATCAATGATGGAATTACTGTAACCATTGAAAACTTCGATAAATCTTATAGTATTTAGCTCAGCCTGGAAATCATTATTGTCAAGGGGGACTGTCAGCAATCTGTGGATTAAACTATTATATGCTGCCATTTTTTGAGAATATGGGTGGTGGGAGTCTGCATGTATTGTATGGCTAGTGGCAGTAGGCTTCCTATAAATATTGAATTTCAATGTGTCCATTCGTCTAATGAGGGTCAGGTCTAGAAAGTTGATTGTGTTATCATGCTCAGTCTCTAGGGTAAATTGAATATTAATGTTGATTCCATTTAAAAAATTTTTGAAGGAGTCAACTTGTCTCATAGTACCGTCAAAAATAATGAACGTGTCATCTACGTAACGTGAATAAAACTTTATCTTATTTGCGTATATGTTATTATTTAATAGATGAGTATTTTCATAGAAATTTAAGTATATATCGGCCAATAGGCCTGAGAGGGGTGAGCCCATAGCTAGACCATCATCTTGGCTATAGAATAAACCATTAAATGTGAAATAGTTTTGCATTAAAATGACTTTAAGCAAGTCAATCAGCTCGTCTATCGTCTGTGCACTCATGGAAGCGTTAATTCGTAAATTGTCCCTCAATAATTGTAAAGTTACATCGGTTGGAATATTCGTATATAAATCCACTATATCAAATGAGACCAATTTATAATTAGGTTTTAATTTAACGGTATTTATCTTATTAATGAAATCAATATTATTTGTTATGCTATGATTATTCCTTAACTGTAAATTGTCTTTAATTAATCGTGCAAGAATTTTTGACATTTTGAAACCGGGGGCTGTAGTAAAGTTAACCAGCGGTATGGGTGTGTGTGGTTTGTGGATTTTAGGCAGTCCCGTAAATATCGGAGCCTTCGCGTTAATTGACTTCAAATAATGACGTGTATTATCATTGAACAAACTCGTACATTTGTTAATACAATGGTTAAGGCTTTTGATATATTCTTATATATTCTTAGACCTCTCCATCACAAAACTAGAACACAGGCACAAATTCAGTATATATACAGAAAACCAACTACAACTGACACACTAATACACAACTCCTCCAATCACCCAATACAACACAAACTAACTGCCTTCAGAACCATGATACATAGACTTAACAACATCCCTTTAGATGAAAAAGACTACAAAGACGAACTAAACACGATAAAATATCTAGCAGAATGTAACGGATATGACAGAACAATAGTCAGTAAACCCCTACACAAAACAAACAACAGACAAAGACAGAAAACAACAAATTCATAACACTAACATACATCAACAAACAAACTGAAAAAATAGCCTACAAATTCAAAAAAGCAGGATACAGAATCGCTTACAAAACTACTAACAAAACAGAACACACACTATCAAAACACACACACAAAGCACAAAACAAATTCGATCTATCCGGTGTTTACAAGCTAAATTGCAACAAATTCTACATAGGCCAGACAGGACGTATAAACAAACAGAGATACATTGAACACACAAAGGCACTCCACTCCACTACAGAATCCACCTTTGCAAACCACCTCATTGAAGCAAACCACACATACAAAAACATCGACAATAACATGAACATTCTACACGTACACACAAAAGGCCGAAAACTAGACACTCTAGAACAATTGGAAATATACAAACACACGAAAACAAATAAAAACGACATCCTAAATGAACAGACATAATTCAAATCGCACGCATTATTCAAACATATCCGTTATTTCTTATTGCAGTGATGGACAACCGACAACTAGCGCTTAAACAGACCACACGTGGTAAACAAATGAACTTGCTACCGGATGTTGCTATTTCTGTGTTACCCTAAAAATTAGTCTAGTCTAAGTTACAGTGGAATTCGTGTGCACGTGTGCATCAATTTGGGAAGGTGTTTCTACGGATTTAAATTATATTGTTAATTTTATACAGGTATCTCTTTTACATAATTTTCAGGAATTTTGTGAGTATTATTATTATTATATGTGTTTGTTTAGAAATAAAATAGAAATACTAAATGGGTATCGGCTTTGGAACCACGTGTAGGTTAATGTTTTTTTTTTGTTTATTTAATTTACAATGGTTTGGAGTAAACTGTAAGTCTTTTATGTTAAACCTCCCCATTTTGTTTAAAGTAAAAGTTTCATGAATTTTAGGATGTATTTGTGCTGTCGTGATTGAAACCACGCGTTTTTGTTAAGGTTAAAATTCATTGTTCTAGATTAATCCTGTGACATTTCCAACAGTTTTCAGGTACTGAGTAAAGTTTAGAAGTATTTTATGTTTAAAAAAGACCACGTAATGTAAAACAAAAGCTTCATGAAGTTTGGGGCGTGATCGGGTTTGAAACCACGTGTTCGTTTAAGTTATTTATTCTTTGTTCTACGTTTGTGCCATTTACAATGATTTTGAGTGAACGGTAAAAGTTTTCTATGTTAAAAAAAAACTCCAATTTAGTATAAAAGTTTCATGAATTTTTGGATGTATTTCATTTGTGCTATCGGGTTTGAAACCACGTGTTTTTGTTACGGTTAATTATTCATAGTTCTAGATTAATCCTGTGATATTTCCAAACATTTTCAAGGACTGAGTAAAGTGTAGAAGTATGTTATGTTTAAAAGACTAAAAATTAATTTTAAAATAAAAGCTTCATGCATTTTGGGGCTTGATCTGCTTTGAAACCACATGTTCGTTTAGGTTAATTATTCTTTGTTCTAAGTTTGTGCCATTTACAGTTATTTTGAATAAACTGTGAAATTATTTTATGTTTAAAATACTAAAATTTAGTTTTAAAAGTTTCATGAGTATTAAGGAGATGAAACATGAATACCCATTTTTTCACATGGAGCCGCAATTTCTTTTGGTGTTTTTGAGTTTTCTTTGCTTCTCTGATATTATATAATGCAGGTCAAAACAAAGTGCTGTTGCATAATAAAAGTAAGTTAAAATCGAGTATTCTGAAGCCTAAGAAAGAGGAATATAAAACAAAAGCAAGGTTAAATTTCCATTGGCAGATGTAAATATATGTGTTTGTTTGAATAAATTATTCTTCATTTGCAGTCACAATGGTGCGTCCAGGCCTCCTCATGATTGGTGACTCCCATGTAAAATATGCACATCTGACTACTCAGTTCCAGAATGATTTTGAAGTCAGTGTTTTCGGTGTCAGGAATGCGTGTTGAAGAAGTGTCCACTTCAATGGTTGCAGCAACCAAGTTCTTTTATCACATAGTAATCCATTTGGGCACAAATAATTTGATTTGTGGTAAGTTACATAGAATTTTGTAAATAAAATATTTCAGTTATTAGTGCTCTACTTTATACGATTATGGTTGATCAAAAAGATTTGTAAAATTGCTTTGGTGTTATGCACATTATTTTCCAATATTTTATCGATATATACTATACCCGTTTATTTTTATAATTCTTAAAAACTTTTTAACAGGTCAGCATCCAGATCAAATAATCCAACATTATGAATCTCTTATCCAAGAAATTCTAAAAGGCAACCAGCATGTGCAACTCCATTTGTCAAGTGTATTGTTTCGCAGTAAAAATAGGTATAGGCCATATTCAGATGCTGAAATGAACAGAATAAAGATAATAAATGAAAAGACAGAGAAGCTGAATCTGCTGATACAAGGCTTGGCTACCAGGTAAAACTTTATACGTGTAAGTTTCTTTTGATAATGCAGAGACTTGATGTGTTAATGGGGCATCCACATCATTGCTGTTACGAATTTTGTTCTCAAAATAAAATAAGTTTTAGAAATCATTTATTAAATTCCAAATTCTGATCATAAAAATCTGATAACTCTTATAAAATTACAGTTAATATTCGTACAGTAATACTTTTTGAATTTTCTTGATAATATAGTTTTAAAAAGACTTCTGCTTAATGGCAAATAAATATTTTACTTCTTCTTTATGCTCAATATGTCTCTTGACTTTCATGACTTTGGCACTTTATTCCCTCATAGTATGTTGTTAATTAAGTAATGCAATGCATTTTTACTTTTTTGTGACTGCCACAGTGATTCCACTTTTTTGTGTTCGTAGATATGAAGGACTATTCATAGACAACTGGAAGTCTTTTATGTTACATTCAAGAGATCCGTTTATGGAGTTGCTGTCCAGGGATAGCTTACACATCACACAGCGAGGGATTCAATGTTTAATGGGTAATGTTTTTCATGCCTGTACAAGAAATAGGTCTAAAATTTTTCCAATTTCTACAGAGACCAGACATGCACTACAGACACACATAACAGAACATCATTTCCATATCCAGTTAAACAACAAACACAAACGGACACAGAAACATCAAATACACACATAATTAATACTTTGCACACTATACCACCAGGGACATCAGATGGGAAACGTGCACAGACATCCACATCAGATACCAGAGACACAAGGACATCATATGCACAAGCTGTTAGGTCACATACACACTCCACACAGCCAGGGACATCAAATAGGGCACATGCATACCCTTCCACATCACGTATACACAGCACACAGCCAGGGACATCAAATAGGGCACACACTTCCACATCACGTATACACACCACACAGCCAGGGACATCAAATAGGGCACATGCATACCCTTCCACATCACGTATACACAGCACACAGCCAGGGACATCAAATAAGGCACACACTTCCACATCACGTATACACACCACACAGCCAGGGACATCAAATAGGGCACACGCACACGCTTCCACATCACGTATACACACCACACAGCCAGGGACATCAAATAGGGCACATGCTTACCCTTCCACATCACATACCAGAGTTACAGGGGCATCAAATAGAGCAGATATACATACATACACATCACACAGTATGATTATAAGGCCATCATTCACAAAAGCAGTAACATCACCTTCAATGTGATACCTTCAAGGTAAACTATTTTACTAATTACAACACCTTCAGTTTCACACACATCACAGATACGTAAATCTTTTTCATATGTAACACCATCACACAATCTAAACCATAAATCACACCTCACATATTTCTTTACAAATGGTGGGTCTGCTGAGGAAAGTTTATCTACGTTAAACAGTTCCCTTGAATATGATGATTCTCGTAAAGTATATAATTTAATATCGTCATGTGCAAACCAAACAGCAGTCTTGTGTCGTAAAATAACATACCCAAGGGTATGTTCTGATTGCAATGTTCAATACAGTAATAGATTCAGCTTCTCGAAACATAAAAAACATTGTCATTCGTCTGGTTTATCCCTATCGTGTTCCAATTCAGATTGTACATTGAAATTTAGAACATATTTCCATCTCATAGAACATTTGAAGAAAGACCATGGCCAAATTATTCCAAAGGAGGAATTTGTTTTTAAGGATGTGGCAGCATTTCTCACATGGAAGGAAGCTGTTTGTAAAGACAACCACATTGCAATGGTCAAAAAAACGGGTTCAGCCCATGCAGTGAGTGGCTCTAAATTTTCCTATTATTTTGCAAATTTAATAATTTTTGTAGACCCGAAACAAAAATAAATAAAACTAATAGAAAAAGGACATTTGGTAGTATGCTGAATACAAACTGTCTGGTCAGAATGCACGTCAAAGAAGATGATACTGGAATCCATGTGACATACATTAATGCTCATAACCATGAGCTTAATTTTAAATTTGTGAAATCCTATCGATGGGATAACACCACAAAGTCTTCTGTAAATCACTTTTTAGAGCAAGGTGTGCCAACACATGTTATTCAGGAACGTTTACAGCCTTCCATTGGTGACGATAATAACACATCTGCAGTAAAAGAACATTATATAACAACATCTCAGATAATTAAAATGAGGTATCAACTGGAGATGAAAAAACGACTTAATAAAAATGATGCAGAATCTGTAAATATCTTAATTAACTTATTAAAAAATGAAAGTTACAAACCAGTTTTAGGATATAAACCTCAAGGAATGGATACCATAATTGGGCTCTCCAGTTTAAATAATTTACCACACAGTTCTGAACTTTTTGTTGTAGGCATTCAAACAAACTATCAAGCAGCAGAAATGGTTGCTGGTTGCTGTAGAATACTGTGTATAGACGCAACTTATAATACAAACCATTATAAATTTTACTTATTAAATTTACTTGTTCCTGATGAATATGGTGTTGGGTTCCCTGTTGCTCATTTTATAATAAATTATTTAGATGAAATGACTCTGGTGTGTGTCTTAAAAATTGTTGTTGACAAATTTCCAAATATGGAAGTAAACTGTGTCATGACGGATGGTGATGAAGCCATTGCCAATGTGGTTGAAACTGCATTTGGAAAAAATGTGAGACATCTTCTTTGTTTGTGGCATGTGAAACGGAACTGGTTGAAAAATCTTAAAACCAAAGTGAAATTCAAGTCTCTGACATCAGAAATTTTAGATTCTTTATTAATTTTAACTCATGAAAAAAATATGAATAATTTTAATGAAATGTTAGAAGCCTTTTTTAATAAATACTCCGAGTCCGCTAGTCGCTTTTTAGATTATTTTAAAGAAATTTATGTGTGTAAAAAAGAGAAGTGGGCAATGTGTTTCAGAAATTTTTCACATGGATATACCGACACAAATATGTTTTTAGAATCATTTCATAATAAAATTAAAATTCAATACATCCAAAGAAATGTAAATAGGCGATTAGATGACTTGATTAACATCATTTTCAGAGTTAATAAAACTATACACTTAGCGTTAAATATAAAAGATTGACCCAGATGCCCCCATTAGGATATACCAATGCAGTTAGCAAAAGGCATAAAATAGGCATACAAATAACAGATTCTGATATAATTGAAACAGGAAATTGTAGTGTTTGGCAAGTCAGGAGTCAGTCGGACTCAACAGTCCTTTATAAAGTCCATTGTTTAGCTAGAAAATGTTATATGCCAGAATTATGTTTTATAAAATGTAATGAATATACATGTTTCAGCTTGTGTTCACACATGTATACATGCTCATGTGCTGACAGTAATTCATTGTGCAAAGATATACACAAGCTTCATTCTTATCTTGTCCATAAGCTAACTTTACCATCGTGTATAAGTTCTGATTGTACAGATTTAGCTATAGATGAAACGTTGGTAACTACAAATAGTAACTCAGTTAACCTAGATAATGCAACAGCAAATACAGACATATTAATTCAGTCCCTTTGTCAATTGGCAGATAAATTGAAAAACATTATATGTAATAAAAATTCCCAATCTTTACTGCCATATGTACAAAACACTTTACAATTATTAGTTCAAAAATGTGAAATGTTGAACAATGATCAAAACTGTGTACATGGTAAACCTCCTTCAATGGCACATGATTTTTTTCCACCAAACATCAAAATTTCTCCTCAAAAGAGATTTTAGCAAACTGCCAAAGAAAAGAAGCCTATAAAAACAGAGACTAAAAATACAGACTTTGCTCGGTATAATTGTATAAAGGAATCTTTGCTACTACGTGGAAAGAAGTTTCACTGACCCTATTTCCAGTGAACAAGATATACACCATACCCTTTACAATGTTTGCGGATACAGAGATCTTTGTTTTACAATAAGATATGTACCGGTAACAAAATTCCTATCTTTCCAGTAGATAGTGCAGTGTCCCAAATGATTCTAACATTTCCATTAGATTATGCACTTGAGTCTATATGCCACATGGAGTTGCATGGGTATTCAAAATTAATTATACCCCTAAATCCAGACAGTAATCATTGGGTCCTTTTAGTAGCTGATGTTCTTAAAAAACAGTTGTCATTTTATGACCCGGTGTCAGAATCTTAAAACCCGTATATGAAAAATCAATCTGTAAGTGGAGACAAGTGTTAGTTAAGATCTTGGGGGGAACACTTGAGGATTGGCAAGTGAACTGTCCTAAACATGTTCGTCAGAATGATAGTTCAAGCTGCGGTGTGTTTGTTTGTTGGTATGCAGAAAAAATTTTATTGGGCCAGGCAACAGATGAGAATTTTAATTCAGATGAATATAGAAAGTATATATATAGTGTTATAACTGGTAAGAAAATGTGATGTAAAATAACTTTTTGTTGTCACAGAAGCTCCGCGATTTGTTGAAATTTTATCAGCTATCATGGAGTTCTGGACCTTCATACTTATATAAATTCTTAGTCTAAAAAAATAATAATACTTTGTATATTGTAATCAAATTTATATCTCAAATTACATTGAGTTCCAAACTCTTTTTTCATATGAAAATTTAAATCCATTTCATTATTCATCTCAGTAAATATGAAAAATTATATACAAATTCTTCAATGAGAAGCACTTTCAGTACCAACCTGATACAAAACTATTACTACCAGTAAACAGGCATTTTAAGGTTTTTTGAAAATTAACAGTTCTCTTGTACTATTATATACTTTTAGGCAACTAGTAAGAAAAATATGTACTATTAAGTAAATACGATAAACTGCTCAATTTTTTTCTACTTTCTCCAGTTGGGTACATACAAGAAAAATTTCACTTTGATACATTGACTGCATTATTGCAGTTATGTTTTTTTCTGTTATACAAAGATACTCCCATATTTTTGTCACTTATTGCAGGTATTAACACACACATCAGGTCTTGGAACGCAAGAAAACTAATTAGAAAATTGTTGTGTAAATAGTGTATATATAAAATAATTAGAAAAATACTACACATTGTATTTAATTTAAGAAAGTATTGTCTTTTAACTGATTTTTATTTTATGTGCATTTATTCACATTCTTATTTTTCATTGTTCTGCATGTTTTATAGTTTTTATACTTTGTGCAATATAAGTTGTTTATAGTTTTAATAGTTTCTTGTATTAAATTTCTGTATAATTTTGTGTACATTGTTAGATCTGTTTTTATTAGTTATTGTTACTTTTGTTTTATAGTATTATAATAAGTCTTAAATCTTAATCTTACCCTTCATCAATGTCCTGTAGCCTCAGGTTGTTGGTGCCAAATTATGTTAAATTAATTATTTTCTAACTATGTGAATTAAAAAATGTGAACTCTTTTATTCTGTCTTGTCTTAATTTCAGTAAATTTTATTATTCTTCTCTCTTTAACATATATTGAGATTCACTAACATACAATGCCCTTCTCTTCAGTTAGTAGCTCCTTTAGGTTCGATAACATGAAAACTCTTTCTCAAGGTTAATAAAAAATTAATTAAAGTCTATGTACAGTTAATGTCATACATATTAAATAAAATATAATAATTATAAATCTGTTTTAGTAAAGTGATGTTGTATATGTGTTAGGGGTTCTTTGGATCATACAAAAGAAACAACCTTAATAGGAACAACTAATAAAATAAAATAAATTACAATGAACAAATAAAATTAATAATCATAATGCTTGTAGTGTGTTTGTTATTTCATTTCACTGTTCTTGTGCTTTGAATTGATTAATGTTTGATCAAAGGTATATTTTAACATGATGGAACAATCTCACCAAATTTGTAGTTTAGTCTACAGATTATTTCTTGATATTTATCTTCTGGCCTTCAGTTTTCCGTGTATTATATTAAACCATGTAGAGGAACAAACTTTCTACCTTTTTATACGCCCCATATTCCACTTACCCATATTCCGTTAAACTTACCTTTTATATAAAAACTCCCCAGAAGATTCCAAACTCGCTAACAAGGTCGCCACGATGTTTTAAGAAAAATACATCAAAACCAAAATACTTACACTTATTTAATTTTGATCATGTAATGCCCTTAGATAAGAAGATTCAAAGGTTTCGTTTAGATGAATTCTCAATGTAGAACTCATTATGGGTGCAATGTAATAATTATTCTAACACGTATATTTGTTTTTTGTTAAATCAATAAACTTTTATTTTTTATCAAATTTAAAATACTCTCTTTCTTTTGCTTTCTTTATAAAATGTTATTTCCTTATCTCTCTATGATATATTTACTTATATTATTATAAAACAAATAGGAAGAGAATTGAAGATTTCTTGTTTGCAAATGTTATACCAGTTTTCTTCACATACAAGTAATGGCAGGTTACAATTTTTAATCATATTTTCTCATAATAAACGTATGTTGCTACTGATTTTTTTTAAGAGTATGAAAACATGTTTTTTAATATGATGTGTGAAAATAATCATGGAACTGTGGGTCGTGAGTGTCTATTTTTAATCAAACCTGAGAAGTTGCTATATAAAACAAATCATTATACCACATAAAACAAGTTTCTATACACTTTGTAAAAGGTTATAAATGTCAAATATTTAATTTTTGTATTCAGAATATACAAAACTTTGTTTATACATTTGTTATTTCAATCTTTTTAATAACAATAGACATTATGAAATAAGTAATATCTATCAGTTTGTGAATTTTAATGGTACAAACTAAGTATGGAGTCTTTATTTGTTTCTATTCATAAACAAAGGTCCTTACTGTAATCAGTTTTATGCAAAATACACTCTTTGACATCTTTTAATGCAATATAGGCTAGTCATTTTATATCGGTTTCAAGTGGTTCTTCCAAATTTTTTTTTTATCAACTTAGACCACCATAATATTCCACAATAACCAATTAGTCTACTAATAATTAATCATTTGCATATTGATAGAAACTTGCACATTGGTTTTTATTGCATTAGGTTGAAATGAGGATTTTAATGTATTTCTTTCGTTATAAATTAGATTTACTTAAATTCGTCTTTGTAAGGTAATAATGTGCTGTAAATGGGAACTAGGTTATAATTTCGGTCCAATAAATTCAGAACAAGAAAGGAAACTAAATAACAATTATGCTTTTAAAAAAAATGTGAACAGAAAAATCGCCTCGCATTGAACATATCAACTTTCTTTCTTACAAAATAATGGAAACTGCATAAGAATTATACCGGAAGAGAATGGTAATAGAGAATCATGATTCAGCATGGTCTCAGGTTCAAAAGTACAGCCGTTTTTTGTACACTAATTACGGAAATTTTTGTTAAAACGTAGGTTTCTTCTAGTACCAACTAATCATTTATTTTTTAAATCCATTACAACCATACAAAAACATTTACGATATTTGTACATCTTACACATAACCCCACGAAGTTTTGAAAATAACTAGTTAATATATAGTCTATAAAAGGCCTTGTTCGAACTTTGTACTGTATCTCTTATCTGTGTGTTGTAACCACCGCATTGCGGCACGCGCGGATGACGTCACTTTGCTTATCAAGCGCCGCCGGCAGTCAGCTGGGCTGACGGTGGTCAAGTTTAGTCCAGTTACTCAAGAGACTCCGAGCTGTACTCTCGTTAAAATTAATCTTCCAGCCGCAGGTTCTGGATCATTATTCAATTATTTTCATGTGCAGCTTGCACTAAATTATTCAGACGACCTTCGTCTATCCACCTTTATCAAAACTAAATTAACGGGCGTTTTGGCCATAAAACATCCGCACGTGTCGGCAATAGCATCTACAACTAAATATTTTCAATAAATGTACATTATACAACATCAATACAGTCCACTTCATTATATTTCAAAACCAGCCCTTTCCACTTAGCGTCTTTGGAACAACTCTAGAACTTCAAGAGCTTCCAGTACGCAACATTTCTGGTCCTCCGGGCCGGTTTTCTTACTTTTTGTCCACAGCGACAACATTAATATTCCATTTAATGGGTCCAAACGGCGTTTAGTTCAAGCCCCAACATTCTCAACTTTGGATTGCTGACAGTTGCGTACCTCTATTATTTTCAAAAATTACCTCACAACCAACACTACAAGATTCTGCAGAGCAGTAAACCAGAGACGACGGGACACGGCAGGACAGCATTAGTGATTCTACATCAAAAAAGTTCCACAGATTTAAATTATGGAGAGCTGTAACATCAGGCGTCATCTGACCGGTAGAGACAAGAGGTGCACCAACTCCTAACAGGATCGAGCAGCGGATCGAAGCCAGCTTCAGCATGTCTGGATCAACGTCCACGTGACTATGAACATTTTACTTATATTTAACGTTCTAAGCAATATTTTATATTTAACAGTTATTTTTTAACACCTTTGTGTAAACACACACCATCATTATTCAATACACGTTAGTAACTAGTTAGCAGCTCGTTGTGAGTTCAAACATCAAAGATAAGACTATATGTATTATTATCATTTAAATTCATAATTTTAATAATTTCTAACAGAGGTTGTTTTAATAGAAAGAGTAAGCATATGTTGTAGCAAGTATTGTGTTCATATACATAACGATCGCTAGCTACCGCAACGTATTCAGATTTATCAAAATTTAAGTCTATGGTTTACATGCTCTGCGCTCAAATTATTCCAAATTATATTTTAAATTGTAATCATGGCAGATGTAAAAGCTTTAATAAAAAAATGAGGCACCATTAAAGCTTTGATATCCCGCGTAAACACCTTCGTGGACAACTTCGATTTGGAAACCAGCGATCATCATGCGCTAAAAATAAAACTTCGGCATTTGATGGAATTATCCACCAAATACAATGAAATACAATCCCAAATCGAATCCTAGGAAGCGGACTTTGCTTTAGCGAGTGATAGGGTCCAAACTGAAGACGATCTTTGTAACATAGCGTGTAAGTTGCAACACCTGCTGGAGCAAGCAGAGCATATGAACCAGAAACCCTTAATTAATGCTGAAAGTAAGCATCTTAAACCCCCCCCCCCATTCAGTTGGAACCGATCAAATTACCTCGGTTTGCGGGAAGCATTTTTGAGTGGCAGCATTATTATCATATTTTTCTTGAACTAATACACGTCAGAACCGATCTGACGGACATACAAAAACTACACTATTTGCGCTCGTCATTATCTGGCGAGGCGCTTAACGTAATAAAATCACTCATGAGAATTACGCGGTGGCTATCGATCTGTTGAAGAATAGATATGACAGTAAGCTAATTGTCTCCGCCCATCATGTCGAGAATGTCCTGGCCGTACAATCGATTCAACAAGAATCCCAAGTTAGCATATCTAGATTCATTGATGAAATAACAGCCAATATCAATGCTTTATATAACCTCAGCTTGCCAGTAAACACATTCGAAATCATTGTTATGCATTACTTAGCTAAAAATCTTGATAGTTACACTTTCCGGTTGTGGAAAGAGAGTTTGTCAGAACATAAGTTCCCTGATTTCAATAATTTCATGAAATTCCTAAACACACGCAGACAATTGCTACAAAATCTTGATAGCGTAACTACGTCAACGAGCAAGTTAAATACCAGCGATAAGACTCCTTATCGCAAGGCAGTTAAATCGATAAGCGCTTTTAGGGGGGCATTCCATTCTCATGTCGGAGATAATTTATGTAAACTATGTAACGGTAAACATAGAATTATTGATTGCTTACAATTCACATCGCTTGCTATCCCTGAAAGAAAAAACGTCCAAATAAAAAACAAACTTTGTTTAAATTGCCTTCGTCCGGGTCACGAAAGTTCTCAATGCACATCAAAATTCTCTTGTAAAAAGTGTGCAAAGCGTCACCACACCATGATTCACTTCCCCAACAAAGACGGATCTTCCATCAATAACCAATGTTCACTAAAGTTGCAAACGAGTAAGTCAATATTGTTATCCACCGCTGTCTGTATGACAACTAATCAGGCCGGTAGAAAATTCCCCGTTAGAATTTTATTGGATTCCGGCTCGCAGGCAAATTTCTGCACAATGGATTTCGCCCGCAGAATGGGCCTCAAGTTGGTTAAATCGCAATTGCCCAAACGGGTATAAACAACTCACTGTCCCAGGCTGATTTCAGTACAAAGGTAAGGCTACATTCTCGCTATAAACCTTTTAAGTTTAACGTGCATTGTGCCGTACTTCCCAGTATAACTAATGATTTACCGGCGGAATCGTTCGATCTCGCCTCTTTGAATTTACCGAAGCACGTATTCTTAGCTGATCCACACCTACACTGCTCGTCGCAAGTCGATGTTCTACTCGGCGCTCAATATTGTCTCCAATTAATCGAACCTATTAAATTTATGCGCGGCCCGCACTTTCCTATAATTCAGGAGACTAAGTTAGGATTTATTCTAGCCGGTAACTTACCCTTCAATGTCGACATAACTAAAACGGTTTCATCCTTTATGGTCTGTAAGGATGATAGTCAGATTTCCTAGCAACTAAAGGAATTCTGGAAGTTGGAGGAGGTCTCTAGTCGTGAACCCTACTCTGAGGACTCGGCGTGTGAAAAGCAATTTGTGACAAATACTGTCCGCAACCACGAAGGGAGATTCGTGGTATCCCTGCCTCGCAGGTCAGACAAATCTCATTTGGGAGATTCTCTCCGCGGAGCTATCCGCAGGTTCCAATCGCTAGAGTTTAAGTTCAAGCAGAACCCTGCTCTTTACAAGGGCTATAGAGAGTTCATGCGTGAATACTTGAAGCTTGGTCATATGTCTCCACTTAATGATTACGATTTGTCGCTTGACAAATCAGACATTTTTTATTTGCCTCATCACTCAGTCTTTAAGGGCTCCAGCCTAACCACTAAGTTACGTGTGGTCTTTGACGGCTCCGCTAAAACGACAAATAATCTGTCCCTCAACGATACTCTAATGGTCGGTCCCACGATCCAGCAGGATCTGTTCTCGATCATGGTTCGTTTCCGTACCCACCGATACGTACTTATTGCAGACATAGAAAAGATGTATCGTCAAATTATGGTTAACCCGAAGGATTCCAATTTGCAGCGCATCGTTTGGCGTGACGCTCCGCATAAGGAACTACAACATTACGCATTAAGGACGGTTACGTATGGGACTGCTAGTGCCTCTTTCCTTGCAACTAGATGTCTGGCGCAGATAGCCTACGAAAATAAATCCGACTACCCTATGGCTTGCATAGCCATAGCCAATGATTTTTATGTAGACGATCTTATAACGGGATCGGACGATCCGAACGTGTTAGCTAAAATGAAATTCGACATCGTGGATTTGCTAAACAGATATGGTTTTACGTTACATAAGTGGTTTTCTAACCACTATAAGACTATGGCCTCTCGCGCCCACGTCTCCCATGACTTCAGCAAAGGTCAAAACGTGCGTACATTGAGAATCCAATGGAAAGTTGACAAAGACAGTTTTTTGTATACCGTTCGGGGTGACGACAATTCGACCGTGTTCAACAAAAGAAGCGTGTTGTCGGTCATTGCAGGGATTTACGACCCGCTGGGTCTTATTGGTCCCATTACGTTTTGGTGCAAACATTTTGTACAACAGTTGTGGTTGGCGGGCACAAGTTGGGACGAACCCTTATCTCGGTCATTATCCAATCAATGGTTGGAACTCTACTCTCAATTAGTTTCCGACACTCATTTTAAAATTGCGAGGTCGGTTAAGAGTCTGAACAATTGTCAAATCAGTTCATTACAGCTTCACGGATTCGCCGACGCCTCGGTTAAAGGTTACGCGTGTTGTATTTATGTGCGGGCGGTCTATTCGAACGGCGCCATATCGTCAAACCTGTTGTGTGCTAAATCTAGGGTCGCTCCGCTAAAACAGATAACGCTACCCCGGCTTGAACTTTGTGCTTGTTTATTGCTAGCGCAGTTAACTTCTAAGGTTTTAGACGCCGTCAACTACAATTTTGACGGACTATACCTCTATTCGGACTCGATGATAGCGTTGCATTGGATACATCAACAATCTTCCCACTGAAAGGTATTTGTGGCCAACTGTGTCGCGGAAATACAGCGTCTTATTGGCCGGGGAACTTGGCATCATGTATTATCACCTGACAACCCTGCCGACATTTTATCACGCGGTTGCCTCCCTCGTAGTTTGCACAGCCATCCTCAATGATGGCATGGTCCGTCCTGGATAGCCCATGAGTCATCATCATGGCCCATTAGCGCCCTCGACATTCATGCGCCCTGTACTTACCCCGACCTTGAGCAGGAACGTCATAAGCAGGTCCAAACCTCACTAATTGTCGCCTCTTCCACCCATAGCTATGTTGAAAATTATTCATCCCTTACAAGACTCATTCGCGTCTTCGCATATTGCCGCAGATTTTAGCAACTCTAGGCTCCCAGTTGTTGACAGGGTCACGTCCTTTTTGTCTGCTCAAAAGTTGCATGACACACTTTTGTTTTTTGTTCGCCAATCTCAGCATTTGCACTTCGGCATAGAAGTTAAGGAGCTCGAGGCACATCGCTGCATTCCTCGCAGCAGTAAAATGCTTGCACTCAACCCCTTCTTGGATGCACAGGTATTTTAAGAGTGGGTGGACGCCTATAACTCTCCCCACTTAACTACGCGAGTAAACATCAAATAATTTTGCACCCGCACTCTCATCTCACTAAATTAATAATTGAGTATGAACATATCCGTTTGTTGCACTCTGGGGTGCAATCAACCCAATCCTCTCTCAGACAGAAATATTGGATTATTCACGACAAATCTTATATCCGCTCAGTAATACATAAGTATATTATTTGTTTCCGTTACCGTGCTAGAGGCGCGAATCAACTATTAGGTCAGTTACCCCCTTCCAGGGTCACGCCTGCTAAGCCATTTACCCAGTCGGCCGTGGACTACGCCGGTCCTGTACTTTTACGCCATGGCGGGCAGCGCTCAAAGTCCACGTCAAAGGCATACATCGCGTTATTTATATACATGTGCACAAAGGCCATCCATTTAGAACTGGTGTCAGATCTCACCTCCAACGCCTTTATAGCGGCTTTAAAAAGGTTCATCGCGCGCAGAGGTATTCCCGCGCAGATATTTTCGGATAATGGTATGAATTTTCGTCGTGCCAACCGCACCTTACACGAATTGTACAAATTTTTAAATTCAAAGGGAGTTGAGCAATCTTCTCAGGAGTTTTGCGGTCTCCGTGGTATCAAGTGGTCCTTTATCCCTCCCTCAGCCCCTCATTTCGGTGGTTTGTGGGAAAGTGGTGTGAAAAGTGTTAAATATCATTTTCGTCGCGTAATCGGCGGTACTATCTTGAATTTTGAGGAGTATTCTACTCTTCTCTCTCAAATAGAGGCTTGCCTTAATTCACGCCCTTTATATGCTGTGTCCGACAATGCTAGAGACCCTGAACCCTTAACTCCCGCTCATTTCTTGGTCGGTGCTCCACTGACTGCACTTCCGGAACCCGACTATACCCAAAGCAATACTAGTCGTTTGGGCAGATGGCAGCTGCTCCAAAAATTTACGCAATCCATCTGGAAACGATGGTCCAGGGATTATCTGCACCAGCTGCAGCAGCGCAACAAATGGCGCACGACGTTAAGGAATTTGAATGTCGGACAGCTTGTCCTCATTTTGGACGACAATTCCCCCCCCACTTCAGTGGAAGCGAGGTGTAATTACTAATGTTTTTGCGGGTCAAGATTCCATAGTGCACGTCGCGGAAGTTCGCACCGCGCTAGGTATCTTACGCCGGCCCATCCACAAATTATGCCCCCTTCCGGCGGCAACAGACTAGTCGTATGTGTGCCATACGAGACGTACTAGGAATGTGAACTTGTCACAGTGCCTGGAATACGCCCGGGGCTCCCGGGGCGATCATACAATTCAATCGTATCATTAGCGTCGTAATTATTATTACTACGTTCTGATAGCTATTATTGCAATAGTTACTGCGTTTTCATTGTATTATCAATTATTTATATATGTTATTGGATTGTTATATGATTATATATTCAACATTTGAGAATTATTATTGTACCAATTATTGTATGTATGTATTGCATTTTCCAATGTCATGTATTATTGAATTTTGTGATCTTTATTATACTATTATGTACCTTTAATTATTATGTCAGTCCTTATGTATTATGTATACTCGTACACTCATGTTATGTATTTTTACATTGGATATGTCTACCATATCTCCATGTACCATTGAACTTTGATATCATTATGCTAATGCTATACATATACATTGTTATGTCTTTATTATTTGTATTACTATATATGAAGCAGTGTTCAAGATGGTTTCTCTTATATAAATTAAGCTTTGTCACTTACGTTTTGTTAAAGTTCAAACATATGTATTTCATGTCCATATGTTCATGCTTCAAGAGAGATCATGGTTAGTTATACAAAGACTCGTTTTTATCATGATTTTTTTTTATTTTGTACCTTTTATAGCACAGAAATTGTTTTGTTTTGCCTTTGAGCTTTTCTGATAGCTTAATGAATTTTGTTATTTACAGATTTTATGTTAGAAGTGATTTACTTTAATCCAAGGGTCAATTTAATGTATAAGCCTTTTAAGTATATTATGTATTGTTTATATATAACATTGATAATAATTTGTAATATACTGTTCCCAATTAATTTAAATTGCAAAATCGTCCCGATTTTGAGCGGGCAGTATGTTCGAACTTTGTACTGTATCTCTTATCTGTGTGTTGTAACCACCGCATTGCGGCACGCGCGGATGACCTCACTTTGCTTATCAAGCGCCGCCGGCAGTCAGCTGGGCTGACGGTGGTCAAGTTTAGTTCAGTTACTCAAGAGACTCCGAGCTGTACTCTCGTTAAAATTAATCTTCCAGCCGCAGCTTCTGGATCATTATTCAATTATTTTCATGTGCAGCTTGCACTAAATTATTCAGACGACCTTCGTCTATCCACCATGGGTTTTGACCTTTATCAAAACTAAATTAACGGGCGTTTTGGCTATAAAACATCCGCACGTGTCGGCAATAGCATCTACAACTAAATATTTTCAATAAATGTACATTATACAACATCAATACAGTCCACTTCATTATATTTCAAAACCAGCCCTTTCCACTTAGCGTCTTTGGAACAACTCTAGAACTTCAAGAGCTTCCAGTACGCAACAGGCCTTAAGCATCAGATCTTTATTTTTTGCCTTTAAAAAAGTACTAAATTAAAATCTGTTTCATACAGTTATTATTTTAAATTATTTTTATAGCGAAATTTTTTTTTGGAACTACGCCTCTGCTCACTGCAGACGGCTTGGACAAAATTCATTGGCGGGTTTTTATACAGAGATGGACAACCACACTCCCCTCCATAGTACATAGTGTTAACCGAAAGTTGACTAGTTGACTATCTCTGTATCTAGAATTTTACCAACAAAGATGGTCAACATGGCAACATCCGACTGTTGTCCATCACTGCATTAAGAACTAAGGATCTATAAATGAGAGTATTCGCACCCGCCATCTTTGTTCCGAGACTGACATAATATTATGGTGACGTTTGTGTCAGTGGCGTATGCTGAGTTCGAGACCTGGGCTAGCTCACCTTAGAATTGAAGAAAATGCAGTTGAGGGGGTCCCCCTCGTTCATATTTCAAGCTTTTTGAAGTGATGTGTTGTTGTGACACCATGCCAATGCATTCTAACTTATATAATAATGACTGATACTTCAACAATAATTATGAAATGGCATCATTAGAAAGACAAAAGCAAGCAAAGAACTTCAGTACTTCATTTATTTATTTATAGCATACATTTGTTCCGCAGAAGCCACTAGGGCCGGACGGCGGTAGTGAAACAAATAAAAGATTACAAAAAGCAAGAACTATATCATTACATCATGAGGAAATAATATATAATTATACTGAAGAAAGTTTGACTTACTTCGACGACGGCTCTGTGTAGACTTATTTGAACAAGAACTCCATTCTTCTCTCCTTTTGTGTGAATTTCAGGATTACACTTTCATAAAATGTTTCTTCTGACCACTTTTTCATATTAAGAAGAATGTTTTTCTCAATAGATATAACAGCCAAGTTGCTTAACCGGACTTGTCCTTGTGTGGCTCTGAGGTAAGTCTTAATCCTCTTTAGAGCGGAGAAACTTCTTTCAACAGTTGCAGTTGTAGATGGAAATGTCAATGTTAATTCTGCTAGTTTGTACACGTCACTAAACACTATGTCCAAATTATTGAGTTTCATATAAATAGTAATCTCATTCACTGATTTTTTCTTATACTCATCTAGAGTATAAAGCACATTTAGTTCATTTTTGAGGCGAACAATGTCAAAGTATGAACTATATGGTTCTTTAAGTTCTGTCATCAGATTTTGTGGGAAACTTTTACAAAATGTATCAAAATTGTTTGAATCCAATAAAGACACGAATTTAAGATCCTTTTGGGACTCAAACCTGAATTTTATCTGGGACATCACTGTGTCCAGAATTTCGTTAAAAATACGCTGCCATTTGGAACGGTCATCATTTCTCTGTCTTTTGTGTCTTGGTTCATATTCTTTATCTTCATTATCTTCATATTCAGAATTACTTGTAGCTTCTGTCCATACAAGATCAAAATCCTCATCTCTAATTTTCTGCAGAGTATCATAGAATTCATTGACTTTGTTCATGCAGTAAGAAATGTCCAAACATTTTTTTTTGCATTATGTCAAAAAGAACATCAGAAATTGCAAATATTTTGCTGAAACTAAGAAGAAGAAATCTAGTGTCGAATTTATGTAAAAAACAAACAAAGCCTGAAGCAGTATTCACTTCTTCACCTGTCCAGTCACCGGGTTCATCTTCTATTGATGAAAAGAACATGATAAGAGGCCTTCTATATTCTTTGACAGTATTTACAAGCCTTGATGAGAAATTCCACCTTGTTGGTGCCACTCTCGGTAGTTTCTTCTCCATAAAGTTTTTTAGAGCAGTTGTGCGGACTGTAGAATGTGAAAAAAAGCTAGGTATTCCTGATAAAGTGATGAAAAACCGTTTACATTCTGCTACAAAATTTGTAGACTTTGACAAAACCAAATTCAGCCTGTGACTACAGCAATGAATAAAAGTTGCTGATGGGTACTTATTTTTCACCAAGGTTTGAAGTCCAGACACATGGCCGGCCATAACAGCTGCTCCATCGAAAGTTTGGGCTATAAGTTTTTTTGAACATTCTAAATCATCCACAACCTTGGTGACATGTTGGAACAATCCTTGTGCAGTTCGGTCTAAACTGACATCAGTGAAGTGCAAAAATCGTTCCTGACAGTTTCCTTCATTATCGACAAATCGTAAAACTGTTGATAATTGACTTTTATTGGTTACGTCAGTTGTCTCGTCAAGTAATATTGCAACGAATGTTGCATTAGATATTTCTGATTTGATTTTGTCTGTAATTACGCTACCTACTGCGTCAATTAAATCATTTTGTATTACCGGTGACGTTCCTCTAAAAATTGTTGCGGTTTTTAAATGGTTCGCTATTGTTTGCTCATACGTTGATAAAAATTCCAAAAGTTCTATGTACATGCCTTTATTTGTTGAATCGCTAGACTCATTGTGGCCCCTAAATGGACATTCTTGCTTCCCTAGGAATATTACTGCGTCAATCAGTCTTCTTAAAATAATTCTATTTTCCTTTACTTTTTCATTATGTAGACTGTCAGCAATCTTTTTCTGTAAATTAAGGGAATGATCGATTCTTTGAAAACCGATGTCTGTAACGTATTGAATGCTCGTATATGAGTAAGTGATTTTTGATGTTTATCACAAGCCGTTACCAAATAATTTAAATTACTAAATCCTCTCTTATTCCAAGGACTTGTATCGGTGCAAAAAAGCAAACACGCCCAGCAGTACAATTTATTAGTTGTACTCGATCCAGTTAACCAAGGGTATTTTTTGTAGTTGGCCTCACTAAAACATCTAGTATACACTCTGTTCTTTTCTTTATGTTCACTTTTAAGTTCTAGAAGGGATGGCTGAGGCCTACCTATCTTTACAATTTGAAGCTTATCCTCATACGGAAGCTGAGCAAATTGTGTCTTTGTCAATAGTTTATTAACTATATCACTCATCTTAATTTATTATTCAAACCGCACAGCACAAAATATCATTCACAAAATTATAACTAATTTTAAAATGAATCACTGCTTTGCGTGCCACACGGCCTACTGTCTCACACTGTTGGCTAGCTCTTCAAGGAGCGAAGCCTAGCCTACGATAAACGTCACTGCCCCCACCAAGTCCCTCACCGTTGTCATAGCAACGCCATTGAATCGTGACGAGGAAAGGCTTCGCAAGTTACTTGCGAAGCCTGAGTAAAACAAGTTGCAGCGATTCAGGCGCCGTTATATGCGAAGTTGTATTGTCTATAATTAGTAATTACGCTACTACGAAACAGAAGTAAACACGTGAGGGAAACACGTCTGACTTCGATAAAATGAACAATTTTATGCAAATTCCTAATAGATTTTTTTGTGCTTTAATCTTTGGGCTTCGCAGCTAGCCTAGCTAGCCTAGAATATACGCCCCTGGTTTGTGTATACATGGGATGCAGTATAAGTTTGTTTTCGATATTACATAAACTATTATAGTTTTTCGTGCCAAAAATATAATTTCAAAGTGTGAAATTATCAGTGAAGCATATTAATTTTAATTATATATGCACAAAAAGATATAGACGCTGGTGGCTGCACTTTACAAGTTAGTGCGCGAGGTTATCTCTGGGATTGTATACATACGGTAATTGTTTTATTAATTTCTGACGAAAAATGAATAATTCGTGTAAAATGCAGGTTGTAATATTACGAACATTATTCTTTACAGTATATTGTGAAAGCAACAATGTCTGGAGAATTCAAAAATAATTCATTGAGTGGAGAAAAAAAAGAGGTTAGTATTCTTGTAATCAAATCAAATGGCACGATATTTTCAAATTTTTCAGTTTCATCCCTGACGTTGCTGATTATTTGGAGAAAAACAATATTGATTGAGAATTCCAGAATTATAAATGGTCTGAATGACAGTTTTTACATCACATTTTAAATAACATTAATTGCAACAATTCGCAAAAATGCATATTTATTTATTAAAATATACATGTAATTAATTTATAAATTATGTGCTACAATGCTAAACATTTTGCTTTTTTAATAAATTCGGTCTTGGGCAAATTATCGTTGGAAAGAAACTCTAAGCATTCAGAACATGCATGCTTTTTTACGACTCGAGTGGTAGGCTACTTCCCGCAATGTAAAATGTCGCGTTAGCATTGTACACATTTGCATGTTCGAATATACCACACAGATTATCAAATGATAACGTTTGTATACTGGATTCAGGTTGGGACAAAACAGTTGCATCTGACGAAACTGACATATTACTCTCAACGTGAGAGACTGATTGTAACCTTGTTTTCACTGACAAGATGAGATGATTATTATACATATTCATGTGTAATACATAAATCAAATTAGTACACTAAGGTTATAACCCTGATATGTAAAAATATTAATATTTACATACATAATTTACATTAAATAATGCAACGCACAGCGTGCTTACATTGCTGCAGCCATATTACATTTAAAAGTCTCGGAGCAAAGATGGCGGGTGCGGATACCTATTCCTATGGAGCTCTTAACCTAGTACGCACTGGGACTCTTTGAATCGTCTCATGTCGCGATTCAGAATCCGCGCTGTGTAGATTCATTGTTCGGACTCAGCCCAGACGCTGCTCCGCGACAAAAAACCGTGTCCACACCAAGATTCATGTTGCGATTCAGTCCTTTACGAAAAATGACGGAGGAAATTGCTCTCTCGGGAATTTCCCTAGCTCTATTTTGTATAATTAATAATAGAAACAAGCGCAATAAAAAACAACAAAAAAGATGGTGGGTTCGCAAATTATTTCATAGCGGGAATCAGTGCGGGAATAATCTTTTGGACACTTTAAAAATGGAAGATGGCATGGGGTTTAGAAATGTTTTGAGAATGTCCCCAACCGATTTTGAAACCATTTTAACCAATGTTGGTAATAAAATTTGTAAGAAAAGTACCAACTTTAGGGAATCTATCTCCCCGGCCAACAGATTAGCTGTCACTCTTAGATTCCTAGCTAGTGGAGACTCATATACAAGCCTCATGTACACCTTCAAGATTTACTGGTGAGGTTCCACTTTTCATATTTTTCATCTTTTTGTGTTCGCGCCGAAATTGTCCTTTCAATGTATGCAATTTTTTTTCAATTTCCGCCACGGATACACTGTATTTACCAGCCAAAGCCGTCAATGTTTTGCTTTCTAATTCACGATTTCTATAGTCTGTGAAGGACACATCCCACAAACGACGATGGGAATGCATCTCCTCTATAAACTGTAACGTTAAATCAGTACTCCACAACATAATTGCAAAAATAAAATAAAAAACCATCACCGAAACGAATCGAAAAACGAGTGCGTAGCGGCGCGAGTCGCTAGCCTGTTCGGATTCACGTCTACATTGGCCAATGTTGCGCAACAATGAGTCAGTGAATCCCATATCGGACGGGATTCAAACGACGCAGAAAATACTAACCAGCAACACACCAGATTCACCGCGACAATGAGTCGGGGCAGCCCGGACGCAGGCGAGTCGCACGCGGGATTCACCCCAGACGCAAAGAGTCGATTCAAAGAGTCCCAGTGCGTACTAGGCGGGTCTTTTGCGTTATACGACCACAAAGCATTGGCATTGGCATTGGCATAAAATGATATTCTCTCATTTACAGACTGTCGTACACTATACAAGAATAATTATAAGTTATCTTATCGCTCCACCGTCTGTAGTCGTAGGTCATTCCTGTCTCGTCGGTTCGTTCAGCAACATGTCTTTATTTCATTTAGTGCGGGAAATAAGTAGTAATGAGAAGGGAGTGCAGTTTTTGAAGGACAAAGGTGTTTTACACAAAAGACGATACTGTGCGAATGGTCATGAAATGACTCTTCAGCTGTCTGAAAAAATTTGGAACTCATAGGGAAATGTTAGACTCTTATAGGAAAAGGTGGTAATATGGGCCCCCACTTTTCTTTTCTGCTATAACCTTCATAAATCAACAGTTTTTAGTCTGAATTTTACAGAAAACATACTTCATTTTGTTTTCCATTGTTTTGTTGTACAATAGGCCGAATTTATTTGCGTTTTGTGAAGTAAAAAATAAAAAAGCTATAACATTACACTTTTTGAAAAAAATGTTTTGTGCTGGTAATATGAGCCCCATGATAAAAACCATTATTACAGTATAAAATTTACAATTTTATTGATACAATCTGTACAGGTATAAGTAAAAAAATATTACAGTCAAATAGATTATGTAAAAAAGGAATTAAACAATTTTTTTTAATTATAAAAAGTCAAATTTTACCAAGTTTGCTATGTTTATTTGCAAAAGTCACATACATAATAGTCTTTTTCACATCCGGCACACTCATTATGAGCCCACATTTCACAAAACATACATTGGACCCATAGTTCTCCCTTGCTGTCATTCGAAAATAGACTCTCACAAAAAGGCAAGCTGCGTCGTCTTGGTTAGGTTTTGTAACGCCAAAAGGAGTATCAAGAACAGATTCACCAGAGTCAATGTCTGAATATGTTGATTCTTTTTCCGACCCTTCTGTACTTAGGACCAACTTTCTTTTGCACGATTTCATAGACGGTTTATTTTTAATTCCTTTTGTTTTGATTGCAGTTGTCAAATTTTTTACCTGTTTAAAATCTTTTTTCTCCTTTCCTACATTAGAACACTTGCCTCCTGCTTCTAAAAGAGCAATTCTGTATGGTGAGGACGTAATCAATGCTGCTTTGGCAGGTTTAGGACCCTTATTAGTTATCTTTCTTTTTGGCTTGGGGATAGGCCAAATATCTTTTCGAGAAACAACGTTCCCTGTTGATTTGTTTTTATTGGTGAAACTACAAACGCTCGAAGGGCCCGCTTCTTCCAAATCTCTAACACAAGGCTGGTGTAGGATGGAATGTGGATTTGTAACACATCTGGTGGGTGTTTCCAAAGATGAACTACGTGGTTCACGATTCAGTAATACAGAATTGGTTGAAGTTAAAGTGGAGGTCTGGTTGCTGCCAACGTAACTGGAGCAAATACCTGCATCGTGAAAATTGAGTACCATATCTGTGGAAGATTTAACATTTATCATTTTACTCCGACCTTTGCTTGTTTGCAGAACCGCTGTATTTCCTGCTTCAGTGGTGTCAGTTGCAAATTCTACTTCACTAAATATCTTTCGATTGCAGGGAAAAATTCCCGTAACCCCAAATCCATTCACAGCAATTGCCCCAGACTGGCATGTCAAGTAGGCCTTCCCAAACAGTTCGGCGATATCATATGGACCAACAGGTCTGTTGTTGTGACGCATCCACAGACGTATATTTTCTCTGTAATGGTGCTTTAACGGTCCCATAACTGACTTGTCCAGTGGCTGGAGTTTATGCGTTGTGTGAGGGGGAAGACTGACGATTGATACATGATTCTCTCGGGCAAGATCCACGACATCAATATTTTTTGTATGAGTGTTGTGTCCGTCAAGGATGAGAAGTATGGGGTCATTTTCTGTAGGTTTGGTCTTTTGTATAAAATGTTTGAACCAATCGGTGAATAAATTGGCCTGAATCCATCCAGAGGGATGACACTTTCCAATGGACCCTGGAGGGGAACCTTTCATCAGAGTCTCGGTCATATTCTTTCTTGGGAAAATCAGTAAAGGGGGCACAAAGGTCCCCCCTGCACTCATGGAACACACCACTGTCACTAAAGATCCCCTCTCCGCAGAACTCAACGCTCCAATTTGTCGTTTGCCTTTCAACCCAACAACTCGTGGGATCTTGCTTTGAAGTACAGATATTCCCGTCTCGTCCACATTGAAGACTCTGGTGGATAGGTATGTTTCTCATATTCAGTTTCCAAGATGTCAAAAAAATGGTTGACGGCGTCTTTATTGAAGCCATTTGCCCGTGAAAATGAAGTTGCAGCTGGTTTCAGAACAGATAAAACATTTTTATGACGATTCATAAAATGATCAAACCAAGCTCTACCAGCAAGCCCACCAGAGAATGGATGTTTTAGCCCATTCCTTTCACATAATTGATATGCTAATCGTCGTACATCTTGTCTTGTTAA
The DNA here is from genome assembly GCA_034769895.1 of Magicicada septendecula. NCBI lineage: Eukaryota > Metazoa > Arthropoda > Insecta > Hemiptera > Cicadidae > Magicicada > Magicicada septendecula. The sequence continues at coordinate 282,847,386 of CM068372.1, read as the reverse complement.
TCCATAGAACTTACGTTCCATGATCAATAAATACTGGACTAATTCTTCTTCAAGGGCTTCAGGAATAATTGGCTTTCGTCCCAATTTTGTGCATGCAGCCTCTTCAGGGAGTTTCTTGAGACGCGATAGTCTCTGAAGTGTAGCTCTTGGGACACAAAATATTTTGGAAGCTTTTTTCAAACCAATTACATTATCTTGTACAGCCTTTATAGCTTTGGCCATGTCTTCTTTATTCCAGAGTTTTCTATGTGCTTTTTTCTGTGGGTCTAGTACTTTTCGAGGCATCTGCAACAACAATATGCTCTATAGTGGTTGTAATATGGGCCCCTTACAAATGGGGCTCATATAACCAGCACGTTTGGGGGCTCATTTTACCACCTTCGCCATGTTGAAAAACAACGATAATAACCTCGACAACTTATGCCTAATCTTAAGCCGTTGTTACAGCTACGTAACCTTTGAAACTCGATCAATCGAAATTAATAATCACCCCACGTAAATACCTTCGAATATGTAGTGTAATATAGTTGAAATGTCTTACCTTGCAAAGTTTTCTTCAGAGGAAAAAACAAAAACACTTTTCTACGCACGTGGTTTTAACAGCAACTGGCGCGAGCGCATCTAGCGGCGAAGCTATGAACTTCTACTAATAATTCCTGCTGCTGCCACAAGAATACAGTCGTTGATTTATCGGATACTATGGGGGCTCATATTACATGCAGGGGCCCATAATACCACCTTTGCCTCTACCTGTGTGAGTTTATGTGGCGGAAGCGACATGCAGGCACTAACTTATTTGAACAAATTATACAGGACATCAAGGCCTTTTGGCCTCCTGAATTATAAACAATAACTTTCTAGTTCGTGAAATTAGGTTAGGTTAGGTTAAGTGTTTTTGGTGTATAAAATTTGTGTTTTTGATGAATAAAATATAAAACTACTTCAAAGTCTACATCATTGCAGATCTACATCATTATTTTGGTAAGTTTTCACTATTATGATATTGTTACAAAACAGAAAAGACCCGCTGACTGCTTTTACCATTACTCGCTTTTGTTTCTATAATCAACTCGTATAAATCACACGCGCGCGCGCGCGCACGCGCACAGAGGCGAGACTGGGCGCAGCTTTTAACTAATCAGTAAACAGAGATAGCAAATTCTGAGAACTATACTCAGTTTAATGAAAGATGAACAAAATGCCAATGCCAATGCTTTGTGGTCGTATAACGCAAAAGACCCTACTAGGCTTAAGAACGATTCGAACATATCTCACCCCCACACACACAGCATCGATCTTTCGAAATTCGATTCTGTCGCCCACAACAGGACGGACAGCGCTACCAGCGGCAGCCTCTGAAGAAGCCTTTTAAAGGCGAAAACCGGTTCAGGCTGTAAGGTAAAACTTTATGTTTTTACTTATAAAAAAACTTTGTGTTTCGAGTCGTTAATATAATAGTGGTATTTAGTTAAGTAACGGACACGTCATGGACAACGAAATCCAAGAAGTTAGTTTCGTATTATGTGATTTGTATGGCACTGAATTTGAATAATGTGTTAACAGGGGGGGCCATTCCGGCTTCCCGCGCTAACCTAGCGATCAGCTGTTTTTGCCGCATGACGTCGACTGGTGGAAGAAATACGCGCGAGTCTTGATTTACCATGCAATCTCACCTGAGACAATGTCCTACTTAGCATCTCTCTGCTGTTTACACGAAATATTAACAATAATTGTAATGAGCTATTCATATAGAAAAAGGATTAAACAACAAGATTAAATGGTTTGCGGCAAAAAATAATGGTAAAATTTATTTCTACATTTAGTAGAAAAGTAAGCAAGTCTGTCCACATATAACATTGACAAAATGGCACAAGATGTAAAATTAAGTCGGAAAGGAGGCGATATTATATATATATTATAACGGAACCAAATATTAACTATTTGGGGTTATATGTTTACCGCATGCTGAAACCATATTTAAATAAAAATTAACAGTTAAAACTCCATTTGAATGTAGAGCATTGAAAATAATGCTGTGTAAAGCAACGCACACGTGGTCGTTATGTAAGCAGTTCGCTGTACAAGGAAGCGACCACACCCAAACTGTTAATTATTAATATCTCGAAAACTAATAAATAAAGGCGAAATCCAACATAGCCAAAATGTTTGCCGAGATATTAATAATGACGTGTGCAAATTTGATGCAATATAATTAACAAATGCAGGAGTTAATTAAAATAATTAAATAACTTCTGTTAAAATAGAGTTACAGTAAAGAGATTTTAGTATATTGTAAAGATAATAATTTGTGACAGATTGTATATTTTAGATTTCACACAACTTGATTTGCAACCAAGTTATTGCAAAATTAAATAAGTACAGGATATCCTTAGCGACAAACTGGTTCCGCCGGATAATTAATTATTAGATAATAATTCTATTCTCCGTCTGTGGGAACCAGACTTCATTCTCACGGACTAAGGGAATTCTAAATTTTATGTGGTAGGGAGAGTGTTTCGACCAATGAAATCATTTCATGCAGCCCCGGCCAGTGCGATGTTTTCTGGTGGAAAAATTCACTCTTCTGTCAGTACTCACGAAGTTAAGACGTAGTCCTTCGATCGTCTAGTAGCCAAAGCGGTGAAGATCAACAAGAAGACTCTACGTGGTCAACACACACGCAATTACGAACACACTAACTACAGATCATCTGTATAGCTCGTAATTGCTACGTAAAGGCGAGATACTCTTCAAGACATCAACCAAGCTTATTGTGTACTACCAGATAGTCATAAGCACGCAAGAGATCCACCCGACTTCAAGACCAGACTTCAAGAATACAGCAGAGAGGCCGTCTAAATTATTGGTCAACAGCTGACGAACCGAGCGACTGCCCGAACGAAGCACACACACACTCACACTGACGTGCAACGTGCAAATCGACGGAGAACAGGAAGCAGTTCCAGCAGACAACAGCAGACGTTAAAATATTCACAAACAGCAGGGAAGCAGAGTGTTGCCGAATTTTGAACTCCACGACCGAATCCAGCAGTTCTAAGCAGATTACTTTCTCTAACCAAGGACTCGAATCGACGAGGGACAAATCGGAACGACATCCTCTTCAGTAACAGGAAAGCAAAATCTATTTATTTATTTTTCAGATCAAATTTTCTATTTTTCAATTAAAACATTGTAATTCAAATAATTCAGGTGCCAAACAAAAAGCAAAGACTCTAGTAATTAAAAAGTAAATTCGTTGTGATAACCTGTATAGCAGTTTAAGGTTTTAGTAAGTTATAGTTAAGAAATAGAAGTAGTATAAAAAGCGCTATACCAATCTTAACTGACAATCTAATCTTAGATCATACTGCAGTAGATCAGAAGTAGAATCACTAGAAATGAAATAACGTGAACTAGACTGTCACGTCTAATTTATTTTAACTAATTATTCAAATTAATTTTAGAGTTTTATAGGTTGTTTCATGAACACTTAGATTCAAATTAATTAAATAAATTTAATTAAATTCAAATCAATTAATAAAGTCAAATTTAAATTGCAATTAACTCGCAAAGAACGAGTTCAGTTTCTTTCAACTATTAGACAATCGAAAAACATCGATTCATTGTATAGACTATAAGAAAATTCATAACATTATAACCATTCTATTCTTGTGTGTTGTTGGTGTAATAAACAACGTTTTATTACCCCATATAACAGTGTTTTATTGTTGTACGATAAAGCCTACCAGTCTCACAAAACTCTCCCCCTTTAAAGTAACCCATTATGTGTGTTGTTGTAATAATTTGAGATTACTAGCTTGCGAACTTCAAATCCAAAATCCACACGCCCTAGTCGGAAGAATCTGCAAGATCAGACAGCAGGTGGGTACTCACACACAACATTACATTACAATAACGCATAGTAGTAGTGTAGTTATAAATGTCGGCCAACGTGGGGCCCGACAAACGTACATCAAATTGAATTCACGTTCCGAACAAGAGTTATAAATGGCTTGCCCGGAACGTGGGGCGCGATCAAATTAAATTAAATTAATTAAATAATTTAATTAATTAAATTAATTAAATTCAATTTAAATTTAATTTTCACGTGTTAAACAAACTTTGCTGTTTTAACTCGTAAAACAGCTGGCGTCCAACTAAACAATCCCCAAAGAGTTTTGTGACTGGTGTTTGTACAACAGTAAAGTTATTGTGTGTATTTGAAACTGTTCTGTGTATTTTAAATTGTGTATATTTGACATTGTTGTCTATTTAAAATGGATATGGATAAAATACTTAAACAAATACAGCAAATGAACGCGGAAATGAAACAAGCTAACGCGGATTTGACCGCTAAAATAGACGCGAAATTTGAACAAATAACAGCCAATGCTGACATAAATATCGCGGAATTAAAATCTAATATCGAAACACAAAGAGTTAGTCTAACCGAAGCATTAGAACGCAGTAACGCTGACATAAACGCCGAGATTAAGCAAAGTAATAAAGAAAGTAGTAAAGAATTAACTGCGAAAATAGACGAAAGCGTAAATGAGTTAACCGCTAAAGTCGTTGAAATCGGTGAGAGTAATAAAGAGCTAACTGTGAAAGTCGCAGAGATCGGCGAAAGAGTAAATACGGTCGATACTAAAATCAATGAACGGTTTAAGGTTTTTGAGACCACAATGCAAAAATCGTTTATTGAACAAGTAACACGTATGGAGGGCCGGTTCAAAGACCACATAACCCGCTGTGAGAAACAGACACTAGAGGTTTCCAGGAAGGTGGAATCCCTAGAGGTAGAAATTCACGCGGACGTGACCGAAACACAACGACGAGTAGATAAATTAGACGCTTCAATTGTAGAGACGCGATCCAACATTGACTCTAATAAAGAGAGTGTTTTACAAACGTTAAGCGACGAGATTTTGAAAGTACGACAGGAGGTACGAAGGAGGTCTGCTCCAAATATTTTGGTACAAGGCCCTGTCGACGAGAAAAATCGTGTGTATTTTACGGGGGAAAATAACGAAAACCCCATTGAATTTTTATTAGCATGTGAGAGTGAAATGGCTAGAGTAGGTTCCCGACTAGAAGATCAAGACAAAATACAGTGGGTGGTTAACGCGATGCGTGATTCGGCGCGTAAGTGGTATAACATTGTACGCGATAGTGTCCACATACGCGGAGTTCAAACAAAAATTTGAAAGCCGATACTGGAACTCGCATACCCAACGACTTCTGCGCAATGAACTGGAATATGGCCGTTTTGACAAGAAAATGAATATTACCGCCGAAAATTATATAATCCAGCAGGTCGAGCGCGCGAAGCATTTAACCCCAGCATTTGCGGAGATTGACATAGTCACCAAGCTTGCCTACCATTTTAATCATAACATTAGAGTAGCTGTATTTACCCAGGGTATTCGCACGGTAGACGAACTCCTCATTCTAGTGTCCCAAAGTGAGACGGTTTTTGATTTTGGTGGGTGGCGTTATAATCCCGATTTTCGCCAAAATAATGAAGGGCAGAATACGCGACTACAGTACCATCAGCAAACGGATCAAAAACCGAGTACCAGTTCTACTCCACCCCAAACACCGTCAAAACAGCCAAATAAAACCTTTGAGTACAAGGGAAAACAAAATTTTGGTAGACCAAAGGGGCAGGGTAAGGGTAACGATGGAGCACAAATTAGAGCGATTCAAACGGTCGAATTAGCCAAAGCTGATACAACTGAAAAAGACAGCGACTCCCACGGCAATAAAAATTCGAACAATAAATCGAAAAGTTACCAAGCTACAAAAAACGTGCCAAAATGCGCATCCAGCAAGGACGCGCTATAAATTCGGCAAAATTGTGTAAATATAAGCATGTTAATTATAAGGATTATATATTGTGTGAAATGTGTACTTTTAATTATGTAACTTGTGTGCCCGTTAATAATGTGTTCCCACCGGATGTCAGGGATCCGTTGCTAGAACCCGGTCCCACGCGACAAAGGCCCGTGAGCGCGGCGTGTCCGGTGTTACACGCCTTTGTCAATAGCGTTCCCACGAGAATTCTGCTGGATACCGGTAGTGTTGTATCCGGCGTCAGTGAAAGGTTCCTGCGTACCAATAAAAAATATTTTCGTACGGCCCCATCACTCCCAATCAATCAATTTTATATACGAACCGCTACTGATACAAAAGAAAAAATTGACACTCAATACTATCTAACTATCATGCTAGACGAAGTGCAATTTGAAGTGTGTGTAGTGGCTATAAACAATTTAATATGTGATATGTTATTGGGGGTAGATGTATTGGAACAAATACGTGCGGAAATTAACACCAGTGAACACTTATTAAAATGTACCATAGACAATGTTAGTTACACTTTTAAATTGAACACACATACACACACACAAAACCATGGTGACCCAATTAAAATCACACGGCCACCAAAACAAGTAATTCACTATAAAGAATGTGAAGAGGGGGAGACCACCTTAGATTCCCGAACTGAACGGAGATTGTCGTCGCTGCAAGAAGAATTCAGCGATATCTTCAGTGAAGAACATTCAATCTCGTCAGTGTATGAACACAGAATCCACCTCTCAGAGCCGGAGAAGTTCATAAGGAGAATCTACCAGGTCCCTATAAAATACCAGGCCGAGGTCCAGCAGGAGATACAGCGGATGTTGGAAGAAGATATTATTGAAAGATCTAATAGCAGCTTCCTCAACCCACTGCTGGTCGTCCGCAAGAAGACTGGAGAAATCCGACTCTGCCTGGATATGAGGAACTTAAACAGTCTCGTAGAGAAAGAGTTTGACTGCGCACCGACAGCGGAGGACCTCTTCATTAAATGTGAAGGAGCCAGGTACCTCACGAAGCTAGATCTAACAGCAAGCTTCTGGCAGGTCCCGCTGTGTGAGCAAGATCGTAAGTATACAGCATTTATATTTAATAACAAATGCTATCAACACAAGGTGGTACCTTTTGGCCTTAGCACGAGTCTCGCTGCGATTGTAAGATGCCTTGAGAGAGCTCTAGGACCTGAGGTAGACCCTTACACGGTAATATTCGTGGATGACATCCTCGTGATATCCCGCACATTGGAGGAACACTTCGAGCATCTGCGGAGCGTCTTCCAGAAGCTGAGGTTAGCAAACATCAAGCTCAAACTACACAAGTGCGAGTTTGTAAAGTCCCAAATGAAGTTCCTGGGACATATAATCTCAGCTACAGGTATCAGTACGGACCCAGAGAAGCTCAGGAGTATTATGGAATTCCCGGTGCCCAAGAACCTCAAAGCACTGCGAGCATTCCTTGGACTCACGGGATATTACAGGAAATTTACCAGCAAATACGCAGAATATACAGTCCCGTTGCTACAGCTGGTACGCAAAAATATAAAGTGGAAATGGGGTTCTGAACAGAACGATGCGTTTGAGAGGGTTAAAGGCCTGTTCCAATCTAATTTACAATTGTTCCATCCACAGCAGGGTAGGAAGTACGTAATGTACACTGACGCTAGCGAGTACGCTATCGGCGCCGTGTTGCACCAAGAAGACGAACAAGGTAGTCTTCATGTTGTAGCATACGCCAATAGGACGCTCAAAGGCGCTGAGTTGCACTATTGTACTTCCGAGAAAGAAATACTCGCCATAATAAACGCACTCAGAAAATTCAGACACTACCTATACGGTACCCATTTCGAGATCCACACTGATAATCAGGCGTTATCGTTTATATTAAAATGTCGATTAGCAAATTCCCGACTAACACGATGGGTGTTAGCTATTCAGGAGTACTCATTCACGATTAAATATTGCAAAGGATCAGAGAATACCACCGCAGACACTCTAAGTAGATATCCGCCCGTAGAAAAGGAGGAAGTATATGAAGCAGCTGCCGACGAGTTGAGAGTGTTAAACATGCAATACACTGTCGCGCCTGAAGCTACTAATATGCTACAGAACTTAGGACGCGAGCAGGACGATAACCTCGCACTCCTTGCTAAAAAGCTAATGTTAGCAGCTCACCCAAATCCTCACTATCTTATACAAGACAATATATTGTATAAATTGTTACAGGGCGAATGGAAAGTGGTATTGTCTCCAGCGATGCTTGCGTGTATAACACAATCTTTACATATAAAAATGGCGCACGCATCTCCTGTAAAATGTGTCAAAATATTGCAGGAGGATTTTACAATTACCAACATGTACCGTAGGGTAAAGAAATTGCTAAAAACATGTTATCCATGCCAGAGAGCGAAAGTACCAAACGTACACACGTACGTGCCCATGGCCAATGTGATAACGGAAGGTAAGGGACAGATGATCGCCATCGACTTTCTGGGACCATTACCCAAGGCTACCAGAAATCTAAAACACATGGTAGTTTGCGTCGATGTGTTTACCAAAAAAGTTAGCCTTTATGCGATCCCTAGGCCCACCACAAAGTCCGTTTTAAATATTATACTTAATAAGTATATCCCACAACATGGACCAATAAGGAACGTACTTAGTGACCAGGGAAAGCAGTTCCAAAACAAACACTGGGCAGCCACCCTGGAACGTAACGGTATCAAAGCAGTCCTAACCTCGATACGACGACCACAGGGAAACCTTGCCGAAAGGGTGAATCGGGAAATCGGTAAAATGTTCCGTATCTATTGCTATAAGGAACAAAGTAAATGGCCCGAGTTCTTACCGTTCTTCGAAAAGGCAATAAATGAGAGTTATCATGATACCACGGAATACACACCAGCAGAATTAGACTCTGGAACCACGCCAGAGAGGTTTTGGGATAATTATTTAAGTAAGCCAAAGACTTATAATCTACCTCTGCCGGTGCAATGTAAAAATCAACTTGTGAGGGAAAGAATAGTTGAAAAAGGGCGAAAAGGGCAGACAAATTTAATACGACGCATAAACTAACGAACTTTATAGTAGGTGAAAAAGTACTGCTCAAGGCGAATCCTGTAGGCCGACGAGACATAAATGTGGCTGCAAAGTTCTTTCGTTTATATAATGGACCCTATCTGTTGGCTCAACAACTCGCACCTCACACGTTCATCGTTACGACTCTGGACCGAACGAAAACGATTGGTAAATTCCATGCGAGCTCTTTGAGAAAATACTTTGAGTAGCATGGCGTTCCAAAGCGCGTCGCGACGAAATAAAAAGACTTTAAAAAGATAAATAGTATATAGAGTTAATAATAATTGTATTATAATAATTAAAATTAAAATAAGTAATTTGTGTTTTATAATATTATTAATAATAATTATAGATAACTTGTGTACTAATAATAATGTTTTCCTAGCGCGATAAATAATAAGCGTATAGAGTGAGCGAGAACAGCGGCAGGAAACAGTTACGTCACGCGATAACGACTACCTGACCCACATATGAAACTAGGTCAAGCAATTAGCCGCGCGCCCGGCGATAACGTTTTAAATACTGTCAGCAAAATTCTTTGTACGCGTGGCATTGTATACAAATAAAGGCTACTACTCGTTTGAAAAACATTATACGCAATAAGTTGCAAATATAACATTTTAATACATGTATTTAGAGTTAAATTGTATATAATGCAATAACATTAACACTTGTGTACGTGTCTTCAGAATAAGTAATACAATGTATAGCTAGTAAGAATAATGATTACAGAATATGTGTGTAATGATTAAGAAAAAAAAAATAACTGTAATTATTACATTCATTATTTTTTTAAAGCGGGTGTGGGAATATATAACGGAACCAAATATTAACTATTTGGGGTTATATGTTTACCGCATGCTGAAACCATATTTAAATAAAAATTAACAGTTAAAACTCCATTTGAATGTAGAGCATTGAAAATAATGCTGTGTAAAGCAACGCACACGTGGTCGTTATGTAAGCAGTTCGCTGTACAAGGAAGCGACCACACCCAAACTGTTAATTATTAATATCTCGAAAACTAATAAATAAAGGCGAAATCCAACATAGCCAAAATGTTTGCCGAGATATTAATAATGACGTGTGCAAATTTGATGCAATATAATTAACAAATGCAGGAGTTAATTAAAATAATTAAATAACTTCTGTTAAAATAGAGTTACAGTAAAGAGATTTTAGTATATTGTAAAGATAATAATTTGTGACAGATTGTATATTTTAGATTTCACACAACTTGATTTGCAACCAAGTTATTGCAAAATTAAATAAGTACAGGATATCCTTAGCGACAAACTGGTTCCGCCGGATAATTAATTATTAGATAATAATTCTATTCTCCGTCTGTGGGAACCAGACTTCATTCTCACGGACTAAGGGAATTCTAAATTTTATGTGGTAGGGAGAGTGTTTCGACCAATGAAATCATTTCATGCAGCCCCGGCCAGTGCGATGTTTTCTGGTGGAAAAATTCACTCTTCTGTCAGTACTCACGAAGTTAAGACGTAGTCCTTCGATCGTCTAGTAGCCAAAGCGGTGAAGATCAACAAGAAGACTCTACGTGGTCAACACACACGCAATTACGAACACACTAACTACAGATCATCTGTATAGCTCGTAATTGCTACGTAAAGGCGAGATACTCTTCAAGACATCAACCAAGCTTATTGTGTACTACCAGATAGTCATAAGCACGCAAGAGATCCACCCGACTTCAAGACCAGACTTCAAGAATACAGCAGAGAGGCCGTCTAAATTATTGGTCAACAGCTGACGAACCGAGCGACTGCCCGAACGAAGCACACACACACTCACACTGACGTGCAACGTGCAAATCGACGGAGAACAGGAAGCAGCTCCAGCAGACAACAGCAGACGTTAAAATATTCACAAACAGCAGGGAAGCAGAGTGTTGCCGAATTTTGAACTCCACGACCGAATCCAGCAGTTCTAAGCAGATTACTTTCTCTAACCAAGGACTCGAATCGACGAGGGACAAATCGGAACGACATCCTCTTCAGTAACAGGAAAGCAAAATCTATTTATTTATTTTTCAGATCAAATTTTCTATTTTTCAATTAAAACATTGTAATTCAAATAATTCAGGTGCCAAACAAAAAGCAAAGACTCTAGTAATTAAAAAGTAAATTCGTTGTGATAACCTGTATAGCAGTTTAAGGTTTTAGTAAGTTATAGTTAAGAAATAGAAGTAGTATAAAAAGCGCTATACCAATCTTAACTGACAATCTAATCTTAGATCATACTGCAGTAGATCAGAAGTAGAATCACTAGAAATGAAATAACGTGAACTAGACTGTCACGTCTAATTTATTTTAACTAATTATTCAAATTAATTTTAGAGTTTTATAGGTTGTTTCATGAACACTTAGATTCAAATTAATTAAATAAATTTAATTAAATTCAAATCAATTAATAAAGTCAAATTTAAATTGCAATTAACTCGCAAAGAACGAGTTCAGTTTCTTTCAACTATTAGACAATCGAAAAACATCGATTCATTGTATAGACTATAAGAAAATTCATAACATTATAACCATTCTATTCTTGTGTGTTGTTGGTGTAATAAACAACGTTTTATTACCCCATATAACAGTGTTTTATTGTTGTACGATAAAGCCTACCAGTCTCACAAAACTCTCCCCCTTTAAAGTAACCCATTATGTGTGTTGTTGTAATAATTTGAGATTACTAGCTTGCGAACTTCAAATCCAAAATCCACACGCCCTAGTCGGAAGAATCTGCAAGATCAGACAGCAGGTGGGTACTCACACACAACATTACATTACAATAACGCATAGTAGTAGTGTAGTTATAATATATATATATATGTATATATCATTTTTTATTATTCGTTAATTTTATATTAATAGAATTATTTCGATTGTTATTAATTTACTTAGAAACCTCTGATGATACTGATATTTTTCAGTGAAACGTGCGTCAGGTGTTAAAAAGAATATACGAAATTATACTACTTGCAGAAGAAACAAATTGAAAACATCACAAATTTTATATATATATATATATATATATATATATATATTTCATCACTTTCTGCTACAGTCCGTTTCTTGATGTATATAATATTATAATACTTATAACTATTTTACCTCAAAATGTATTTTTTCCTTTAGGGACATGTTTCGGGAGATCCTGTTCTCCCATTTTCAACCTTCGCCATCTTGCTTCTGGTGCAGTATTTGTGTGTTGGTTTATTATGGTGGTTTGTTGGTCTTTGGTCCTTCAATGTTGCATTATTGTGTGTGGTTGTGGTATCTGTTTTTGTATTTTGTGTATTTTCGATGTTGAGTGCTTTGAATATTGTGTCATGTTTTGTATTGGTTTGTATTTGTTCTGGTATTAATTTGTTTTGTGTTTTATGTTTGTAAATCTGTAAATTTTCCCAAATGTTCATTATGGTGCCTTTGTGTGGTATATGTTTTATTAGTGTTACATTGGTTATGTCTGGGAATTCATGTCCTGTGTTTATTGCATGTGTGGCTAAATTGGATTTATATATGTTTGGTTTTTTGTATGCATTTAGGTGTTCAAAATAACGTTTTTTCAGCTGTTTTTTTGTTTGTCCTATATACTTTGTATTGTTTGTATTGTTTGTATATACTTTGTCCAACACACAAATACTGCACCAGAAGCAAGATGGCGAAGGTTGAAAATGGGAGAACAGGATCTCCCGAAACATGTCCCTAAAGGAAAAAATACATCTTGAGGTAAAATAGTTATAAGTATTATAATAATATATATATATATATAATATGCCTGCGTGGGTGGGTGCGCGTACGTGCACACGCGTGCGCGCATGAGTGCGTGTATAAACATTTCTATGTAGTATAATATATTTGAAACAAGCTTCCAATTATTATAATTATAATCAATATCATAATCATTTTCTTTATCTACATTTTCATTGTTATTTCATTGTTACTAGTTTCAGTTAAAAACTGAAGCTAGTACGTTTAGTTGTAAACATAAATACTTTTATCAACGAAATGAAAATGGTTATTTAGTTGATACATACCTTCATAGGTGACTTAAATTTTTGAAGACGAAGCTACCCAGAGCCGACTCTTTGTTGCTGCATACTTTTCAAGTGACTTGAGTTTGAGCTGTTTGTTCAGATGGCGGATTCTGATGAATGTTCTTGTCCTGACGTACAGACAAATGACTTTCTCGTCCACCTCTGGAAATTTAGATTTGAGTAAGGTGGCCAAATAAGAGATAACTTTCACTTGTTTTGATACTGTACGTCCTTGGAAAGAAGTAAAAACTATCTCAAACTGAATCAGTTTTTGTAACCACTCGTCTGACGGATGGGTAAGCCCCCCCCTTTTATATAATCGATATCCAGTCATGACTATGTTCCCCGGAAAGACACAATGTTTCGCCTCTCACACCTAGACTTTCATCAATGAAGCGGCACTTGAATGCGATGTACCCGGCCAGATATTTTAAGGCATCTTGATATATAATATCGCCTCCTTTCCGACTTAATTTTACATCTTGTGCCATTTTGTCAATGTTATATGTGGACAGACTTGCTTACTTTTCTATTAAATGTAGAAATAAATTGTACCATTATTTTTTGCCGCAAACCATTTAATCTTGTTGTTTAATCCTTTTTCTATATGAATAGCTCATTACAATTATTGTTAATATTTCGTGTAAACAGCAGAGAGATGCTAAGTAGGACATTGTCTCAGGTAAGATTGCATGATAAATCAAGACTCGCGCGTATTTCTTCCACCAGTGACGTCACAGCGAATCAACCAATGGGAGCGTAATTGGCCGGAGTGGCCTACCTTATATTCTAGTTACATTGATGCGTTAATATGGTGAATAGCATAGTTCGTATTTACAGTATATTCATCAATTAATTATTGTTACCGTGCTTTCGAAAAGTTTATTACCTGCAGCGGTGTATTGAATAGTTTATGTTAGTGAAACTAAATTATAGCAGCCGTAGTATACTTACGAAGGTCTAAGGTAATTTACTTATTTAAAGACAAATGGACGTTAGGTTAAGGTGGAAACAGCGAGTAGAAGAGACATAGAAGACTCTCTTCTATTCGCTATGGTGGAAGTAACGATAATAGTCAGATACCAATAGTCATTGATGGGTATGAAGTATAATTACGGATAATTTCATTTGTAATACAATGCCAGACAAGTTCTTCTATGTTATATAAACACGCGAAAAATAATTTTAAATGGCGGTCGAAGCTATTTACTAACTAAAAAAATAAAATAAATACGCCCATAAGGGCGCATGGAAAGCGAATGAGCGCCATATTAACTGAGTAGTTAGTGGGGGTCACCGCAGTCAGGCGACGGCGCACTAATGCACAGCGAATGACGAGTATGACGTCATGCGCGGATTACCTATAACTGCAGTTCAATTTGGATGTGGTTCTTCGTTGTGTTGATGACATTATCCACAAGCTAAAAGAATTACTTGATTGTACATTAAAATATCTTCCGTTACAGTAAAAGGTTACCAAGGTTTCCTGTTTATTTCCGTTTTAATGTCTGAATTAATAATTCCAACTTTCACATCAGCATATATAAATGTAAGACTTCATTCAGGCCTGCAAATGCTGTAAACACAACATAATGTCTAGACTAAGCTTATAGGTTGGTAGCTCTAAAGGTGCCACTAATTTAATGTATGTGGATTTAACCAGTATAAGAGTGCGTTATAAATGTACTGAAAGTAATGGCATAGTCAAATATTGTTATACAACATACAGGACAAGTTCAAGACTAAATGTAATGTTATTATAGCTTGCATAACCCACACCTGGGCAAACATAATCTCACCTTGCCTGCATAACTGACTGCTACCATAAGGTGACTAATAACTATAAATTATGAAATAATGAAACATGCAGATATTCAACAGAATACGGAAAATTGCTGTTAGGCCTAGTGGCATTTATGGAAAGTATCAGTAGATGAATACCTATATTTTTAGGCATGTGAATATTAGTAAATGTGTTGTGATAATGTTTTCACAACGATTCAATTAACATTAAAAAATGAATTGTAGTTACTCAGGTTAACGACAATTTGAAATGACGAATGTATTACAGTTCTTACAAATGCAAACAAGAAAATTATGATGCTCACTATATTATTATTGAAACGATTTATTATATAGTTTGTATTGAACTGAACTAAAGCAAATAAAACTTTTTGTAGACTTCCAAACAAAATAAAACTTTCAGATTCTGAACACTTTTTGTTTAGACATTATTGTCAGTATATGTTTTATGTATGTAATAAATACCCATTTTTACTTAAGTTTACTGTAAAGGCAGTGCAGTTCAGCTTGAACAGTAACAGTAACGGAGCCATGTTATGTTGTGCATGAAATAGCTTTGTGGTGGAGGCGGCATAAAGTAGTTTTATAGTTTCTTGTAAGAAATTTATTTTCAAAACGGATTGTATATAATATTTCTGGTTTGGTCAGTACTGTATTGTATTAAGCCAATACATGACATTAGATATTATTAAAATACACAAAGTAAACTAAAAATCTATTACATAAATGTGTATGTTAACCAACTACTGAATATTATTATTTGGCCATGCACAGCCATTTATTATAAACAAACAGTTCAACATAAACATAATATGATTACAAAGTGGATATCCCTATTTTCACTATGTTAAATTCAGAAAATTGAGATGCATTTTCAAAGAAATAACAAATTATAAAATATAATTTTGTTTTTAGTCCTACAATATCTTTCATATAACATCAGTATTGACACTTGGGAATGCACAAGAAATTCAGATTTGGTGCTCTTTCACTTTGCCATTCATAGCTGATGTTAAGATGTCCTTCCCATACCAACAAATAAATGTTGCCAATTCTTATCAGGTTACACAAATGTCTCTTTTCAGTGATATAACACATCACGTTTTGGATCTGTTAGCTGTTTTTGTATGTGGTTTGTTTTAGTAATGTGTTATTAGGCTGTCAGAAATTATATCAGTGACATGAATATCATTAGTGTTACCCTTCATGTTACTGGAAAACTCTTCAAAGTGGTCTCAGCAGATCATGAATTTAATTAGTCCCAGTTTTCCGTTTTATATGCAGTTTACAAACTATGAAATATTGTTCCATTGTCCATTATGGTATTTCAAGTCATTAAAAATTATAATTTCTACACGATTTCTGATATTATTTGTCATAGATTTTCTGTTTAAGACAAGATTAAATTTACTGCACCCTTAAAGCTATAAACGCGTCTTCAGACTAGATAAAGCAGAACAAAAATATTTCAACTCTTTAAATCTGTCAAACGCTTCAAACTTCCATTGTAAACAACAGTTTGCTAGTAGTATTGCAGTGTATTCCCACAGCTGTCAATTTGGAAGTTATGTGAAACAGTATACTGTATAACTTCTGCAAACATTTTAACTCTTGAGGTTTCATAAAAATGTTAGCATTCAATTGATAACCAGTTGTTGTTTCCATCTCAAAATAATTCTAAAATTATGTCTGGTAAATAGGAATTTAAAAACAAAGTCTGTGTCAAAATAAGTAACACGGTATGACGAACTGATAAAAAAAATTGTGGACACATGTTTGTATGGCTTCAAAGAAAAGTGTACCTTTATGGGGAAAACATTTTCCAGGAATCATCAGTATAGTTGGCACTGTAGGTTGAATGCTCTTCTGTACGTTAGCTCATTCCAGTTACATGTGCAGAAGTAATGTGACTTTTCCTCTACATAAATGGTCTCGGTATCTCCTTTCAGCCAAGAGCACTTTATTGTATTAAATGAAGTACCTTGCCCACACTAAGATAAGGCATCTTCATTGGTTAAACTGAGGTCTGACAATGGAAGACATTATGTATTAATAAAGACATGTGCATTTAATCTAAAAGTGTCCTTAATCAGATGTTATTCTTGTGGTAATTTGTGGGTGATGTAGATTTAGTCTTCATTGACTGCCAACTTGTTTTCATTTGTTTCAGGTGTTAACAAGATCAATTTATCCATCATCTGAGAAATGGAAGAGATCAAATTTGAGGACAAGGTATAAAGTTTAAAAATAAAAATATATTTTTTGCTGTTTAATGTATGTATTAAATTGATACACGTGTTATATACACGTATCTTATACTCACATTCATTTCTTATATTAATAATAGTTTATTTATCATCATATTGATTTATAATTAATTACTGTACAGAATATGATTTATACATGTATTCTTTTGTGTAGGGTTTGCATTGACAATATGCATTTTCCATAACCTCCTAACTTTCAAGCAGTTCTCTTCCTCCCTCGTCCAATTTAGACTTGTAGTCTGTTTGTTAGTTGCAAAGTAGATTTAAAACTTTTTTTTTTGATCTGCCATCCGCTGTCTTTGTGTTGACCAATTATGTCAACATACTCATACTATTCTATCATCAATCATTCTCTTGTGTTGTCCACTCTGGTAGTCCTGTCCTCTGCAAGTCTTCCTGATATTCTCCTGAACTCCATACTTGTGACATCTCATTTCGCTGTTTTGACTTGCATTGTCTCACTCCCAGTTTCTGCAGAATACATCAGTATTAGATGTATTATATGTCTTATGTTATACCTTGTATGTATTATTAGTATTATATGTCTAAAAGTCAATATTAGACATGTAATTGATGTACATATTCAGACCTTTGTGTTTTGTCTCAAATGTTTGTTAGCGAGATAGTAAGAGCCAGGCACACAACTGACTATTCTATGAGTGATCATGACTTGCATTTGAATTTTTTATCTGACCACCCGCTCCTGTGCCAAGTGGGGGGAGTCCAAAATTCACCATTTATTGCCCACTTTTAATGTTGTAACCGTTAGCTATACAATTGCTTCCTTCAGATTTTATGTACACGACCTACCTGTTCGTGGAGAGTGAGGTTAATCCTTCTTACTAAGTCACTGCTCTCAAGATTAGTTATAAACAAGTCAGTCAAGGACACGGTAGGCATTGCTTTTAACTGTATAATTAACAAACTATTAATGTAGAAAGTGTGTTAATAAGTTTACACTACAGTAGACAGTAGATAATTAATTATATTTGACTTAATTAAATTGTTATCTTACTTTAACATCATTAAAATTCATTATTATCTCATCATAACTAATAATCTTTAATGCAACAATATATGATGGAAATCCGTTTGAAACATGGCTTTTTGTAGATAAGATCATTTATCCTTTCATATACCTTACAGGTATATACTAGGCAATTTGAAAAGCTCGTGGCCTAATAATAAAAGACTTACCAGTATTTTTTTCATTTTGGAATCACTTTTCATATTTCAGCATAGTCTCCATGTAGTTGAACACATTTGGTTTAGTGATGCTCCAGTGCTTTTATCCCATTCAGACGTTTGATTGTTCTATATCCTCTGATAACCGTTTACTGCCGCTTTCAGTCATCTCCAGAAAAATCACTCCCTCCCCAGGGAACTTCTGAGTTTTGGGAATAATTAAAATTAAAAAGAGCTAAATCAGGCGAGTGAGTGCGATGTTGCAACAGATTGTATTTCAGCTCAGCGATTATTTGCCTTAAAAACAATGCTTGTCAGGTCTTCCATTATCCTACTACAAAATTATCTGTTTATATACTAAACCTTTTTTATAAGTACTTTCATTTATTTGGTCTAAAAATATCACTCTTCATTTTTAGGCACATCCATGATAGTCTCTTAACAATATTCTCTTAGCCACTCAGAAAAGCAAGTCATACCTTTCCAACAGACAAAATTGACTTTCCTTTTTTTTTGTTTACATAACTGTAATTAACAATACTGCAGACCAACTGTTGCTTTACAGCTGTTCATGAGGAAAATGTGGTGTCACCTGATGTGTCTGACATGTTTCTCAGGCTCTTCGTATCTTCTTCTTCTTTGACTCTTCCTGAACCACCTTCTTTATCTGTGAGAGCTTACAGCGTCCCACAACTGAACAGTCAACCTGGGTACTCTAACCTGCCTTCCTCTGCAGTACTTCCCACTCACAGGGCACCCATCAGCAAAGTCATTACTGGGTCTCAACCCACCACACTGTCTCATCTTCACAAACCTCTCCATTCACCCATTGTTTCCAGAACCTGTTCATTTTTGTTTTCTAATTACTTTGCCCATCCAGTATATTTTTAATATTCTCCTACAGCAGCAGTTTTCAGATGCAGTGGTTGTGTCTTTCACTAGTCCCTATTGGGTAAATCCATATGAAATTAACCAATAAAAAAATAATTTGTTGCTGACATATTTTATTTTATTTTTGATAGTACATTTTCTGTTTATATACAGGGTGATTCACGAAGAAACGGAAATACTTCGGGAGATGAATCTACATCGAAAAATAAGAAAAAAAGTTCATATAAACATAGGTCCGGAAATGCTTCGTTAGCGAGTTACAGCTAGCGAAAGATTTCGCCCGGGTTTCGGTCCCCCGGGTAAATGAAGACTTTCTGAAATTCTGGGAAGGGGCGAATTCTGCTGTTTCTTATGGTTTTTGACCTGAAAAATCGAATAAAACAGGTCACAGAACTGTATCTTCCATAAGTTTCATGATATCCGACGTAAAACAGTAAAATCTTTGCCTAAAAACAAATTTTGGAAAATTGGAAACAATTGGAATTTTTTGTTGATTTTTATTGACTTTATTTACACCATTTTTCTTAGAATTAAATTCTTTACAAGTTTTGTTTTTAACTTTTATGCATTTATTAGTCATTTAACAAAGTTATTGTACTTCGAACCTAAGGTATTTTTTTTAATTAAAGAAAAAAACAAAAATACACAGTATGACGCACATTGACGCAGAATATTTTGTTACAGGCTGAGCACTTCAAACAAGTCAGGGCACGAAAGGAACAAGTCTCTGCAGGCTTGTACTACAATGTAGTGCACAGCTCATTTGTTCAGTAGCTGTGCTTAAAAGAGGTTGTGAAGTTAGTGTTTTGTCATATAAAGTGTTGAAGTGAAGTTCTGTGTTTGAAATTGTGTGTGTGTGTGTGTATTTTCTTTTATTATTATGTTAAAAACTTGTCAAGTACAATGGAGTGTTCTGTTGGTTTGTTTGTAAAAGAAGATTGGCATAAAACATATTATCATCCATTTTCTAAAGAGATTTTTCATGCCTTAAGTAGTAAAGAAGAAAAAGTCAAAATAATTAGTTTGCTACCTGAGTCTTGGTCAAAGAAAAAAATTTGTGATGAGTTTAAAGTAACTGATTATTTGGTACGACTTACAAGGGAAATGGTGAAATCTCAAGGAATTCTTCCTGATTTAACTAAAAAAGCAGGAAACCCTTTGAGCGAGGAGGTTGTTAATGCTGTGATTGAGTTCTATCAAGAAGATGAAAACAGCAGGATCTGTCCAGGGAAAAAAGATTGTGTTTCTGTTGGCAAAAAGTGTACAAACAAAAGAGGCTGATTCTATTAACACTAAACGAATTATTTGTACAATTCAAACAGCGATATCCTCAATACATTATAGGGCGTTCTGCATTTTGTGCTTTAAGGCCTAAATGGTGTGTGTTGCCAGGATTTGCAGGTACGCACAATGTATGTGTGTGTAAATATCATCAGAATGTGAAACTCGTGACAGAAGCCTTGAAAATCAATGTAGATTATAAAGAGTTGCTTGATTTTATGGTCTGTAGTACTGATAAAGAAGCTTGCATGTTTGATGAGTGCACTTCATCTCCAGGACCTGATTTACTGAAGGAAATACTGCAAAACGAACTAGACGATCTTCCTGACGAAGTAGCATTTAAACAATGGGTCAGCACGGATAGAGCTAACTTGATCAATGAATTATTACCTGTGGATGAATTCGTTGAAGCTCTTATAGAGAAGCTAATAACTTTAAATAAACACCACTTTATCTGCAAAGTTCAATCAAAGTATTTAAAAGAACTGAAAGATACAATAACCGAGGAAGTCTGCATCACTCTGGGCGACTTTGCTGAAAATTTCACCTTTGTCGTTCAAGATGAAATCCAGAGCTACCATTGGAGTAATCCTCAAGTTACCTTGCACCCTTTTGTATATTATTACCTAAATGATGGTGAAATGTGCCACAGAAGCCTTTGTGTTATAAGTGACTGTTTGGACCATAGTACCGCGGCTGTGCACTGCTTTCAAAAACATTTGACTGAAGATATAAAAAAAAATGCTACTTTAGTAAAAAAAATTGTTTATTTTAGTGATGGAGCTGGCAGCCAGTATAAAAACAAAAAAAGCTTTTTGAACATTTCCAACCACTCTAAAGACTTTGGTCTTGAAGTAGAGTGTCATTTTTTTGCCATTTCCCACGGGAAGAATGCCTGTGATGGTATTGGAGGGACCACAAAAAGGGCTGTCTCTAGGTGTAGTTTGCAAAGACCTTATTCAGACAAGATAACTTCAGCTGAAGAAATGTTTAAGCTTTGTTCTGAAGAAATAACAGGGATTTCCTACATTTTAGTACCTTTAGAAGAAGTTGAAACAAATAAAGCAAAGCTGAGCCAAAGATTTAAAACTTGTAAAAAGGTACCAGAAACAAGAACATATCACAAGTTTGTACCACAAAATCTCAGTGTGATCCAGTGTTATGTTCACTCAAAAAGTGAAACTTACAGTGAACATAATGTTTCTGTTCTACCATATTTTGAAACTGGGTCTTTCAAAATAAATGACATTTTGGTATGTGTTTATGATCAGAACTGGTGGATTGGTGAAGTTACAAATGTGAGTATGGAAAACGGTGACTTGATGATTCATTTTTATCATCCACATGGGCCTCAAACATCATTTAAGATTTCAAACACTGACAGAGTGTGGGTACCAGTGACAAATGTTTTGAGGAAACTATCACCATTGGAGTTTAGAACCATGACGGGCCGGGGCTACAACATAACTGAAAAATTATGTCAAGAAATTTCTCAACTGCTCAATACAGTGATGACCTTTGGACAACTAGAGTAAAGTAAATAAAATGACTTGATCATGCCCAAAGACAAGTATAGTTTATCAATTAGAAGAGTTTAAAAATTGCAGTATTTTTTTAAGGTTTCAATGCACAAAAAGGATTGAATATACCGTAAAGTGTAAGTAGGCATATGTTTTGTTTTTCAGTTATTTTAATGTATTTTTTAATATTTTATATATATATATATATATATATATATATATATATATATGTATTATTATTTAAACATATTCATGGGTACTCTTCATTTACAGTTTACACATTTTGTACATATAGGCCTAGAATAGGTTATTTTATTAGGTGTGTTTTTTAAAGTGTTTTAACACTTTACGAGTCTGCGTCAATGTGCGTCGTACTGTGTATTTTTGCTTTTTTCTTTAATTAAAAAAAAAATACTTCTGATTAAAACCCAATGATAAAATTTTATGTGTTTATTACCAGGTACTAGAAGGGTATTTTGTGAAAATTTCAGATTTTTTGATTCAGTCTTTTTTGAGATATGCCTGTTTGAAAATCGGCAATTTTTGATAAATTGCGATATTTGAAGGCCTGTAAAACCTAAAGGTGGCATTTAAAAGGTATCAAATTGTTTTGAAGTCTTGTCCTCTATTATATTTTTAAGGGGAAAAAACATTAAAGTTGTGTTTTAATCCCTTCTTTGAAAAAAATTCCCTAAATTCTTCATTTTATTCTAATCGAAACACATTTTTCTAGTTAAGCTTTAGGTTATTTCCTTACAACTTAACACATTTTTGGTCATAACATGATTTATAGATGGTTTCATTTAGAATAAGATGGTTTTTAATTTAAGTTGATATCGTAATAAACAAAAAAGTTATTTTAACTTATCGCTAACCTCTGAAAACGCCAAAAACGGCCGACCCTCATAAACAAAATGGCCACTAAAAGCCAAAGTAGTAATAATAAAATTGTAAAAAAAATCGTTTTGTACTCCCAGATGTATATATAAACAGAAAATGTACTATCAAAAATAAAATAAAATATGTCAGCAACACCCATTGGTTGATTTCATATGGATTGACCCTATTGTCTAGGTTTCACATGCAGCTTCTATAATAGCATACTGCAAACATATAATTTGAGGAATTTCTTCTTAATTTAGAATCCAGTATTTGACAGTAGCAATTTGTTTCTCCATTTGGCCTGTGCTCTGACACAGTTTTAATATTTTCCTATTTTTGTTCCTGATTCTCCTCTTCCCCCTAATAATTTTTTATAATATTCAATAGTATTCTCAATTTACCTTGTTTTCTGTGAGTAGAAACCATACCATCAGTAACTCTTAACTCTTATACTCTTCATGAAATGTTATTACGGTCTTGAACGTCTTTATAGTTTCCTTTACAGCCTCTTGTAAAGCATTCTTGTATAATGGTAATGAATTTGTATAAAAGTAAAATTTAATTCCTTGTTATTTGTAGGATGTTTTAACAGTCAGTGTAAAGAAAGAAGCAGATCCAGAAGAGGCTGAGACTGAACAGGTAATGTGCATAACCATTATTTAGCCCATAGCTAATGTGTTAGGTTGTTCCGTGTCATGTACTACTAGAGATTTGGATCACATTCGTTTGTAGATATGTCATTAAAAGTCAACAGAATACACAAACTGTATCAGTGTTGTATACATATAAAATACATGAGATTAAGTAAGTAAAATCGCTCACTCATGTGAGCGCGTGCGCTCACACACACCATGTAGGTACAAAGTATGGATATTTATTGCAAAAATTGATAGGTGATTCTATATATTTCATATTTAGTTCTGATCACGTCTTTATATAGTACTCTATAAATCACTGAGAAGACAAAGTAAATTTTATAATTGTTCAATTTGCAGGATGTATTCCCAGTTATAAATTCTGTCGTAAAAGGAGAACTGCATGTAAAAGAAGAAATCATCAAAGAAGAGAATGAACAGTTTGTTGATCAGGTATTATAAATAGTTATAAATTTGTTTATGGTAACAAGCATTTATTGATATAATGAACGACATTGTTGTATCATGGGACATCCATGATAATTTCTTAACAACATTCTCTTAGCCAC
The DNA here is from genome assembly GCA_034769895.1 of Magicicada septendecula. Taxonomy (NCBI): domain Eukaryota; kingdom Metazoa; phylum Arthropoda; class Insecta; order Hemiptera; family Cicadidae; genus Magicicada; species Magicicada septendecula. The sequence goes on along the minus strand of CM068372.1, from coordinate 282,823,360 downwards.
TCAGAAAATCAAGTTATATCTTTCCAACAGACAAAATTGACTTTCCTTTTTTTTGTTTACATGACTGCAATTAATTAACAATACTGCAGACCAAAATGTTGCTTTACAGCTGTTCATGAGGCAAATGTGGTGTCACCTGATGTGTCTGACATGTTTCTCAGACTCTTCGTATCTTCTTCTTCTTTCACTTTTGTAACACCAAAACGTGAAAAAAAGGAGAAGAAGCAGGTGGCAGCTGTTAAATTGACATTGATATATGAAGGGAAATTACGAGAGGAAGTTAACACAAAGGAGTGTGAAATCCTTTTACGACGACAGGCATGTTTATGGACATATCATAAATTCAACAGAGCAGCTGGTCACTTGAAGAAATTAGGGTTTGTTCTAGTGAACGCATAGAAAAACGCCAGAAGAAGAATCCCGAGTGTAATACTGAGCAAGATACAGTAAGGGTGGCTGAACGAGATACCAAGAATGCAACAGCAAAGTTGAATAAACTCATCAACGATGCAGCTGGAAGTGTTCTTACTGAAAGGAATGGAGAACTACCAGATATAAGTATGAAAGGGGACATACCCATAAATATACGACGAAGGTGATTGAACCAATTAACAAGACAGATGGAAGCTTAGCGAACTAAGGGTTGTTATGGCAGAGGTGTAGAAAAACAACAGTAAGGGGTGACTGAATGAAGTACCGAGAAAACACAGCAAAGGTTAATAAACTGTACAGCTGGACACTAAGACACAATTAAGGAATATTTCTCGCTAAAGGGGTATAGAAAAGTCAACGGAAGGGTTACCAGTAAATACTGAGAAAACTAAAGGAAAGTTGAGTGAACTAATTAACCAATGCAGGTGTGTGTTAGGAAGGCAGTGAAGGGTGATTCTGTCTAAGTGGGACATAGAAAAATGACAGGAAGATTTACAAGTGTGAAATCAGACTTAACGAAGCAGGAGGAGTTGAACCAGAAGCCAAAAATTAGAGTAGGGTAAGAAGATGACCTATCAGAAATCAGCTTTCAACATAGGCGGGTTTCCAGGAGTGAAGTTCTTAGAAGACAGGAACGTAAAACCAATGGAAATGTAGCAGGGTAACATGTAATAGAACTAGGAGGGAAGTTTCGTAGAAGAAACAGAGAAGAATCAATGGAAACCCAGCAGTGGGATGAAAAGAGACTTAGTGGGGAATCCTGTGTATTGACTATATAAAATAAGCTGAAAGCACGATCAAGGAGGTGTATTACTAAATTTTCGGAGAGTCGGTAGTAACGTATCGATGGAGTCCGTTATAATTTTCATGAAGTCTTGACTTGAACATTTAAGAGTCTTTACATAAATTCGGAAGTAGTCTGTGGTGAAAGTTCAGCGAGCTGACTTAAGACTTACGTAGGGTTAACATGTGTAAATAGTTGTGAAGATTTATAAACTTATGCTATATTTTCGTAGAATCAAAATTAACAAACAATGTATGTAATACAGTTAATATTGAAAGAGTGAGAACTAAGGTTTTATTAATTTATAACTTGTAAAAACAGTTAGGATCGGAGCATGTGTTCGGAATCAGTCGTGTGCAAACTATAACTCACGTAACGAGAATAAACGCTATAAACTAGTGAACGGTACTTGTACAAATGTAATGTCAGAAAATGCCGAATAGTATTAATTAAAGTAGAGTGATAAAAAAATGTCAAGCCATTATTCACTACGAGAGTAAACCACGATATGATTCAGTAAGGTGAGAATTCATGCAAAGGAGTGAGAAGCGGATCATCATGTACAACGCAGATCTAAGGAGCAGTAGATGAGATCATCGCAGATCCATGCGCCGTAGATTGGAATAATCGTACCAACAGTAACTTTTATGTATTAGTTAATATTTTGCTAAAACACCTGTCTGTCGTACTAAAAGAACCTACAAATAAAACATGTACTACTAAAGAAATTACGCATGAAGTAACATTAAAACGGGAAGTAGTATGATTACATCATTTAAATTAAGAATAAATTCATATTTTAAACATGAATCCATTTAGAAATAAAATATGTGTTAACATGATAATTAACTAGAGATAAGTGTTATTCATGCTTAGATAAATTAAATTAAACCTTGAGATATAGAGATCTTAGAATAAATGTCTAGTGAGTGAAATCATATTTAAAAAAATGAATGATCATAATTTAAAAGTCAAGATAATTGATATTAATGACAAGTAACGTAAATCTAATAAATGCATTAATTAGACTGATAAATGTGTATGTTTCATTATTTAAATAACAACGTGAGGGATGATACAACAATATTACTTAATTCGTTTTCTTGAACACGAAAATATAATTTGTTCACATTACTCCTATGTAAACTTTATACCATTACAATTAACGTCAATAGACATCTTTGTAACTTTAATTACCGTTGCAAATGACACCCAAGAGTGTAGGCTAGATTGAAGAGAACATAATCTTTTAATTAACACAATATAATTAAATTGTTAATGGAATAACTCCGCTTATAGTCCAAGCCACGTATTTTATAATCAACTAAACGCTATGTAACTCACCGTCTGTGGCTTAAGTAAATGTCTTTGTACAATTGACATGTTTCGGGACACTTGTCCCATCCTCAGAATATTTAAAAAAGTCTCTTCATACCATCATACGATGGCACAGTCGTCAATATATTAAAAATATTAAAATCCACATAACACAAAACACAATTACACTACACAAAGTACGCACACAACAATTTTCGGTGTACACCGCATGGTAACCGACAGCGCACTGGTTCATATTTGACTCGTGTCGCGACAATATCGCAACGCAGTATCATACAGGACATTAGATTTAAAGTTCAGCTGATCATTTAAAACATGTGGCCTGGTAACAGGATTATAAAGGCACACAGACAAATAGATAGGCTACACACATATTTAAACAGTATTAATAACAATATACAGTTTACACTGGAGCACGAGGACAGTGGAAAATTAAATTTTCTTGATTTGACGGTCACCAGAAACATTAATAAATTGGAGTTTAATATTTATAGGAAACCCACTACAACTGACACTGTAATACACGCCACATCTTATCATCCGGTATTGCAGAAAATGGCTGCTTTCCACAGCATGGTTAACAGCCTCTTATCATTGCCCCTCAGCGACAAGGGTTATCAAGACGAACTAAATACAATTAAACACATTGCGGTCACCAATGGCTACAAAAAAACAGTAGTAAATAATATCCTTAAAAAACATATGAGACGAAAAAACGCAAACACGCTAAGGGCACCTGGGGACAGTGTGTATAAATACATTTCTATACCATACATGAGCTTTCTACCTAGAATTCTGTCTTCTGTTTTAAACAAGTCAAACGTTGTTGTCACATATAAGACTACAAATAACATTTTAAATAGCCTTTGTACTCGGGAACCAACCGTCCTTGAAAAGAAAACAGGGATCTATAAATTAATATGTAATAGTTGTGATGCTTTTTACGTGGGCCAAACGGGCCGTGGTTTTCTCAAGAGGTTTGTTGAACATAAGCCACCCACTTATTTTCATAACACAGAAAATGTAAAATCTAAATTCGCTAAACATCTTATTGATGAAAATCACAACTATACTAATTTTCATACCAACTTGATACCCCTTCACTTTTGTAATAAAGGATGTTACATGAACGCCCTTGAAGACTTTGAAATATATAGAGCATATAATAATCCTGTTACCAGGTCACATGTTTTAAATGATCAGCTGAACTTTAAATCTAATGTCCTGTATGATACTGCGTTGCGATATTGTCGCGACACGAGTCAAATATGAACCAGTGCGCTGTCGGTTACCGTGCGGTGTACACTGAAAATTGTTGTGTACGTACTTTGTGTAGTGTAATTGTGTTTTGTGTTATGTGGATTTTAATATTTTTAATATATTGACGACTGTGCCATCGTATGATGGTATGAAGAGACATTTTTAAATATTCTGAGGATGGGACAAGTGTCCCGAAACATGTCAATTGTATAAAGACATTTACTTAAGCCACAGACGGTGAGTTACATAGCGTTTAGTTGATTATATAATTAAAGGTAACGAGTAATTAACGTTATACTCTTCCTGAGCCACCTTCTTTATCTGTGAGAGCTTACAGCGTCCCACAACCGAACAGTCAACCTGGGTACTCTAACGTGGCTTCCTCTGCAGTACTTCCCACTCACAGGGCACCCATCAGCAAAGTCATTACTGGGTCTCAACCCACCACACTGTCTCATCTTCACAAACCTCTCCATTCACTCATTGTTTCCAGGACCTGTTCATTTTTGTTTTCTAATTACTTTGCCCATCCAGTATATTTTTAATATTCTCCTACAGCAGCAGTTTTCAGATGCACTGGTTGTGTCTTTCACTAGTCCCTATTGTCTAGGTTTCACGTGCAGCTTCTATAATAGCATACTGCACCCATATAATTTGAGGAATTTCTTCTTAATTTAGAATCCAGTATTTCACAGTAGCAATTTGTTTCTCCATTCGGCCTGTGCTCTGACACAGTTTTAATATTTTCCTATTTTTGTTCCTGATTCTCCTCTTCCCCCTAATAATTTTTTATAATATTCAATAGTGTTCTCAATTTAGCTTGTTTTCTGTGAGTAGAAACCATACCATCAGTAACTCTTAACTCTTATACTCTCGATGAAATGTTATTACGGTCTTGAACATCTTTATGGTTTCCTTTACAGCCTCTTGTAAAGCATTCTTGTATAATGGTAATGAATTTGTATAATAGTAAAATTTAATTCCTTGTTATTTGTAGGATGTTTTAACAGTCAGTGTAAAGAAAGAAGCAGATCCAGAAGAGGCTGAGACTGAACAGGTAATGTGCATAACCATTATTTAGCCCATAGCTAATGTGTTAGGTTGTTCCGTGTCATGTACCACTAGAGATTTGGATCACATTCGTTTGTAGATATGTCATTAAAAATCAACAGAATACACAAACTGTATCATAGTATTGTATACATATAAAATACATGAGATTAAGTAAGTAAAATTGCACACTTGTGCGAGCGCGTGCGCTCACACACACCATGTAGGTACAAAGTATGGATATTTATTACAAAAATTGATAGGTGATTCTATATATTTCATATTTAGTTCTGATCACGTCTTTATATAGTACTCTATAAATCACTGAGAAGACAAAGTAAATTTTATAATTGTTCAATTTGCAGGATGTATTCCCAGTTATAAATTCTGTCGTAAAAGGAGAACTGCATGTAAAAGAAGAAATCATCAAAGAAGAGAATGAACAGTTTGTTGATCAGGTATTATAAATAGTTATAAATTTGTTTATGGTTACAAGCATTTATTGTTATAATGAATGACATTGTTGTATCATGGGACATCCATGATAATCTCTTAACAACATTCTCTTAGCCACTCAGAAAATCAAGTCATACCTTTCCAACAGACAAAATTGACTTTCCTTTTTTTTGTTTACATGACTGTAATTAATTAACAATACTGCAGACCAACATGTTGCTTTACAGCTGTTCATGAGGCAAATGTGGTGTCACCTGATGTGTCTGACATGTTTCTCAGACTATTCGTATCTTCTTCTTCTTTGACTCTTCCTGAACCACCTTCTTTATCTGTGAGAGCTTACAGCATCCCACAACCAAACAGTCAACCTGGGTACTCTAGTCTCTGCCTTCCTCTGCAGTCCTTCCCACTCACTGGGTGCCCATCAGCAAAGTCATTACTGGGTCTCAACCCACCATACTGTCTCATCTTCACAAACCTCTCCATTCACCCATTGTTTCCAGAACCTGTTCATTTTTGTTTTCTAATTACTTTGCCCATCCAGTATATTTTTAATATTCTCCTACAGCAGCAGTTTTCAAATGCTTTGGTTGTGTCTTACACTAGTCCCTATTGTCTAGGTTTCACATGCAGCTTCTATAATAGCATGCTGCAAAGATATAATTTGAGGAATTTCTTCTTAATTTAGAATCCAGTATTTGACAGTAGCAAATTTGTTTCTCCATTTGGCCTGTGCTCTGACACTGATTCCTCTCAGTTATCTTTACCAGTTTTAATATTTATTTATTTTTGTTCCTGATTCTCCTCTTCCCCCTAATAATTTTTTATAATGTTCAATAGTGTTCTCAATTTACCTTGTTTTCTGTGAGTAGAAACCATACCGTCAGTAACTCTTAACTCTTATACTCTCCATGAAATGTTATTATGGTCTTGAACATCTTTATGGTTTCCTTTACAGCCTCTTATAAAGCATTCTTGTATAATGGTAATGAATTTGTATAAAAGTAAAATTTAATTCCTTGTTATTTGTAGGATGTTTTAATGGTCAGTGTAAAGAAAGAAGCAGATCCAGAAGAGGCTGAGACTGAACAGGTTATGTGCATAACCATTATTTAGCCCATAGCTAATGTGTTAGGTTGTTCCGTGTCATGTACCACTAGAGATTTGGATCACATTCGTTTGTAGAAATGTAATTAAAAATCAACATAATACACAAACTGTATCATAGTGTTGTATACATATAAACTACATGAGATTAAGTAAGTAAAATCGCACACTTGTGCGAGCGCATGCGCGCATACACACCATGTAGGTACAGAGTATGGATATTTATTGCAAAAGTTGATAGGTGATTCACTCATTCTCTTGTGTTGTCCACTCTGGTAGTCCTGTCCTCTGCAAGTCTTCCTGTTATTCTCCTGAACTCCATACTTGTGACATCTCATTTCGCTGTTTTGACTTGCATTGTCTCACTCCCAGTTTCTGCAGAATATTTCATATTCTATTTCATATGTCAAATATGTTTCATATTTAGTTCTGATCACCTCTTTGTATAGTACAGTAAACCCTTGATTTAATGGACTAACTGGGGCTAAGGGGTGTCCGTAAAATCGAAAGTCCGTTAAATCGCAAATTTTGTTTTTTGAGGATATATTTAAATCAAATAGGCCTATAACACTCGAAATTTTAATACTATTAATGTCATGCAATTACCGTATTGTTCCGAATACAAGCCGCACTTTTTCTCCTAAAAACATGGTCGCTAATTTGGCCTGCAGCTTGCATTCATGCGCTATTGAAATTCTAAGTTATACCGGACTTCTGGCGGGACGAACGCTTTTGGTATCTATGAGTTGTTTACTGCCTAAGCAACAGCAGTTTGCCTGGCTGTAGTTAACTCTGGTGTTATGATTTATGGCTACAACTGAATGTGTTTACAGCAAACTGAAGAAAGAATAGGAAGATAAAGTGTAAGTGCGAGCTCACCCTTCTGTAGGCAGCATGACAAAGGACGAGTAGAGGGGGTGTGAGTAACATGTTTCTAAATAATGGGTAAACTGCCAGTGAGGTTTTCTATTATAACAGCGACAACATAGCTTATCTGTACTTTGTTTTCATTCAGCGTTTTTGTAGTGCGTTTGCGGTATGAGTGATATTGTGGAGACTAAAGGCACGCAGTCAAATCAAATTAAATGTAACCCGTACGATGCGAATTATAAATTAATTGTGATACAAACATGTAGAAAAAATTGTAGAAAAAACATGCAATTGCGAAGCCGCAAGGAAATTCGATATTGATGAATCCTGTGTTCGACGATGGAGAAAAGAGAAGGAACAACTTTTAAATGCAAATACTGCTTGACGAGCATTCGCAGGACCTCAAGTTGAGCGTTTTGTAGCAGTAGAGTCCAGCATCTGTGAATACGTACGGCTTTTAAGAAAGCAAGGACTCCCTGTCACTAGACATGTTTTAAAATTAAAAGCTTTAGAAATTGCAGAAGAATTAAAAGTCTCCGGTTCCAAAGCCAGCTTCGTGTGTATAAGACGAATGATGCAGCGAAATGGATTTGCGCTTAAATGATATAAATCACTCGCGCTAAAACTACTGAGTGACTACGAAGAAAAACTCCTACAGTATCAGCGGTTTGTCATTCATTTATGCAAGAAGCATAATTATTCACTTGAACAGATGGGAAATGCTGATGAAACACCCGTATTTTTTATTTACGGTGGACCAAAAGGGAACCAAATCTGTAACAGTAAAGATTACGGGAAATGAAAAATGATGTGCCACTGTAATGCTTGCTGTATTAGCCGATGGACGAATATTTCACAGTGAAATAAGATGCATATCAGTGTATATTGTTCAGTGTTAGTCGTCGTGATGTTTTCCACTGAACGTGTGCATTGCCTGTGTAAATGACAACGCAATGACAGGGATCATGAAGAATTAAATGAATTCTTGATGAATTCTCCGTTCTCATCAAATAAAATTGAAGATGAGAAATTTGCATGTTTCAAAACAAGAAACAAGAAGAAAAGAAACGAAAGAATGCTGCGATAGCCAAGCAATATCGCCAGAACAGGAGAGTCTGCAGTTTATGCACATTATACGTTTAAAAGCCTAAAAACGTTATCATTTTTTTTTTGGTCAAATTCTGTGTCCGTTAAATCGAGGGTTTACTGTACTCTATAAATCACTGAGAAGACAAAGTAAATTTTTAATTGTTCAATTTGCAGGATGTATTCCCAGTTATAAATTCTGTTGTAAAAGGAGAACTGCATGTAAAAGAAGAAATCATCAAAGAAGAGAATGAACAGTTTGTTGATCAGGTATTATAAATAGTTATAAATTTGTTTATAATAACAAGCATTTATTGTTATAATGAACAGCATTGTTGTTATTTGTTAACTTATCGGTTAAAACTGTTGGAGACCGTTTGGTGTCCCATGGGAGTCATTTTAAGTGCACTTTCAGTCCATACGATTTAGCCATAACATGTACCAGTACCACATGGCAGGAAATTTGAATTTTATGACGTCAGGGGTGTGAGTACGACGTGACCATGGTGGGGGTAGAACGTGACTGAAGTAGGGATATCACGTGGCCATGGTGGGAGTACCATGTGACAGGCAACATGCGGGGGTACCACAGTACTGGTGCGAAGTGTAGTGATTGGTCGGCCATGTTTAATATATGTCATGTCATCATATAGCAGAATCAATTGTGATTGGTGTGTATGAATGGCAGTAGTCGGTGTGGCCAACATGTAATAAGGGAGAAGAAAATTCACTCTAGAAGGGAAATAGGTTAAAGGAGGATGTGTGAGGAAAAATTTAACATTGCCACTATCACCAGTGTGTCTACGTCATGGTGGGAACGGATTTATGTTCCCTTAACAAGTGTATCCAGTGTGTCCATGTCCATCTTGTCCTCTGCTTGTCTTGATTTAATAGGGTGATGTCATGTGAGGCATAAAATTGTGTAACTTAATGTATACGTGTGTATGAAAGAAAATAAAGTGGCCAGTTCCTGGTTTCTTCTTCTTCCTTGTTTTTTCTATGTTCATAAATAAGGTTAACGTTCATGCACATTTTGTGTGTGTGTGTTAAGTAAAACACTGTGTCTTGACTGCTCTTCTTGTCTTTGTTGTCGCAGGTTTTTTTCAGTGTTCAAAAGTAAGGTTAACCTTCACACAAATGATTAATGAGTGTTGAGGAAAACGAAATGTGTATATGGGCGTGTTGTCTGTCTGTGTAGAGATAAAATGTGTGTGGGTCGGGTAGCCTTTGCGTAAAAGCACCTTGATGTATATGTGTGCACATAGATTTGTGTATTGTTGTAACCCAATGAAAACATTCTCCTCGCTCATAGTGCGAAACAGTATGTGTGAAATAAAACATTTCATCAATCGTGTGTAAGTATAATTACACCATCAAAAATTGTACAATAAATATACACAGTTATGCATTACATAATACAATAAAACACACACACACACACACACACACACACACACACACACACACACACACACACGCACGCACGCACGCACGCACGCACGCACGCACGCACGCACGCACGCACGCACGCACGCACGCACGCACGCACGCACGCACGCACGCACGCACGCACACACACACACACACACACACACATGCATAAAGTACCTATAGAATTTTCAGATCGTTTTAACATCAGCAGTGAATCTATAACAGACGTCAATGTACGGAATTAGAGTTACAAATGAAACCCCTGCAGAATGAATAAATAGAAAATCACTAGGTCTTACCTTATAGAAAAAACAAATGTAAAACTTCATGTTCACACAATATTGAATGATGTAGTAAGTGTGCAATAGAGCTACGAAATACTGTCCACACTGCTCCATTTCTCGAATACAAATGATCATATGGCAGGTCACTTCCTCCTCCACTGCACTGTAACAAGTGCGCAACAAGTTAGGTAAGTTCCAAATGATGTGTGGAACAATCAACCGTATTTTTAGAAACAAGGTAGATCGAGATGCAGAATTAAATGTGTGTATGAGTGAGTGAAATTATGTAAATTAAGAAGGCTGGTTTGTGTGTCTAAAAATTATTTCTACTTAATATCTTGGTTTTTTTTTGGTAATTAAAAAATTTATACTATGTTTCAATTTTATTTTATGTGAGTTTTAGAATGAGAATTGTATAATAGATGAGGGAGGTAAAGAGGTAGTTTGTCAACGATCTTTTAAAGTTAAATGATGAGAACATCTAATTGTTAATAAAACTTAATTATGGGAAACAATATAAAGTTTTCTTTATTTTGAACAACCAATTCTGATCTCCTGTTCGCCGAAAAGAACCCCAAAATGATAGGTAAAATTTTGTGTGTGTTCTGTTTCTTGTAAATAATAAATACAAGATGGCGCCCAAAAACATTCTAGACAGTAAACAGTAACCTTAAAATCATTTAAAGTAAATTATCAATAGAATGATATATTACAATTATGACACATAAACAAAAGCCCTACATGAAACAAATCCGACCATCAGCACCTACACTCCAAGCGCTTCCCAAAATCCATAAAGAAGACATTCAGATCTGCCCCATTATCAACTACTGTAATGCCCCTGCACACAAACTGGCAAAATATCTAGACAAAATTATTAGACAACACACGCAAATAGACAACAACATTACAGTAAAAAACAACACTGACCTAGTAACAAAAATAAAATACATACACATCCCCCATAATGCCACATTAGCCTCCTTTGACATTAAAAACCTGTACACAAACATCCCCATCTCTGAAACAATCACCATCCTACAAAACAAACTCAAACAGAACAACACACCAGACGAACTTATCAATGAAATAACAGAAACTCTGAACATTATCACAAAACAAAACTACTTTACTTATACCAATAAATACTACACACAGAACGATGGCCTACCCATGGGCTCCCCCATATCCAGCATTCTAGCAGAAGTCTTCCTCCAACACTTAGAAAAAACAAAAATACTCACAAACAATGACAGACACTCACATAAAATACTATATTGGCACAGACACGTTGATGACATTCTAATACTATACAGGGGAAACAAAAGACAATGTGAACAGTTACTAACACACATAAACAAAATACATAAAAACATAACCTTCACTGCCGAATATGAACACAACAATACCATAAACTTCTTAGACCTCTCCATCACAAAACTAGAACACAGGCACAAATTCAGTATATACAGAAAACCAACTACAACTGACACACTAATACACAACACCTCCAATCACCCAATACAACACAAACTAGCTGCTTTTAGAACCATGATACATAGACTTAACAACATCCCCTTAGATGAAATAGACTACAAAGACGAACTAAACACGATAAAATATGTAGCAGAATCTAATGGTTATGACAGAACAATAGTCAGTAAACTCCTACACAAAACACAAAACAAACAACAGACAAAGACAGAAAACAACAAATTCATAACACTAACATACATCAACAAACAAACAGAAAAAATTGCCCACAAATTCAAAAAAGCAGGATACAGAATCGCTTACAAAACTACTAACAAAACAGAACACACACTATCAAAACGCATGCCCAAAGCACAAAACAAATTCGATCTACCCGGTGTATACAAGCTAAATTGTTCAAATTGCAATAAATTCTACATAGGCCAGACAGGACGTAGCTTCAAACAGAGATATATTGAACACACAAAAGCACTCCACACCACTACAGAATCTACCTTTGCAAACCACCTCATTGAAGCAAACCACACATATAAAAACATCGACAATAACATGAACATTCTACACATACACACAAAAGGCCGAAAACTAGACACTCTAGAACAATTAGAAATATACAAACACACAAAAACAAATAAAAACGACATCCTAAACGAACAGACACAATTCAAATCGCACGCATTATTCGAACACATCTCACCACACACACACAGCTTCGATCTTTTGAAAAACTATCCCGTCGCCAACAACAAGACGAACAGCGCTACCTATGACAGCCTCTGATGAAGCCTTCTATAGGTGAAAGCCGGTTTAGGCTGTAAGGTAAAACTTTACGTTTTTACTTATAAAAAAATTAAGTGTTCCGAGTCGTCAATACTATAGTGATATTTAGTTAAGTAACGGACACGTCATGGACAACGAAATCCACGATATAACAGTTGGAAGATTTAATTGAAGAGATTAAAATTAAAGTTGGAATGTTTGTAATTTTTATTCAGATTCAAGTGGGAAAGATTTATGTTAATCTAATAATGGTAACGTTCATGTTGAGTGTTTATTATGTTGTATTATGTTATTATGTGAAGCATAAACTGTCTAGTTGAGTAGTATATAATTGCGTGGATATAAAACATGTATTGTATGTTTTAAAAAGTGATTTCCCACTTTCGGGCGGTCCCGGCATCACCAGCCCAGACCGTGGTTTTGGATGACAACCAGTTGTGGTCAGACTTATTGTACACTGACCATGGTTGGTTGCCTTTGAAATTGGTGTAATTTAGAAATTAACCGGGGGGGGGGGGGGTGAATCAGGGGAATCAACATAACTTTGGAACAGCAGCTATCATCAAATGGGATGTTAGACCGTATTAAGAGCATATGAATCATTTTAGTAGGTTACTGGTATCCTCGGATACCAGTAATGCCGAATTTTATTTAACGCGGAAACAAGAACAGTGTAAGCAGCGTTTACACGCTAATAAACTTCAGTTCTTGTGAAAGCAAATGGGCACTACAGTCCACCATCACAAAGCAATAGTGTGTGGAAAGGAGCTAGCCGTTACAAGCCAGGGACATAAATATAGTATTTATGTAAAGAGGTAAATACCAAAACCGGTGTACCCGTGAGCTTATTTACCCAATTGTAACTGGGTTGGGGGGGATATTATAGAATGATGTGAGAAGGAGAAAGTTGATGATTATTATGTTGATAATGTAGAATATGTACTTGATCTTATGTTGTAATTAAATGGTTTTTGTGTTGTTTTGAAGAATATTATGGAGATAATTAGCAAAGTTTGAGAAAAGACATAAGTAGATAATTTGTGACGATGTAATCGATTTAAATGTGCTTAAGAGGAATTTTAGTAATGAAGTTAAATATTTTGAGATGTGAATTGGGTAATGCAAGATATTTGTAATGGTGTAATGGGAAGTGGTTATTTAAATTCTGATTGGAATCAGGGAAATATTTTGAATTTCGGAAAAGAATTAACGAGGGAGGGGCATACACAATGTTGATAGTAAAATATAAAATATATCATGTCATATTAAGTATATATATTGCGACAATACAAAGATATGCTGTAATGTGCATTTATTAAATAAAATAAATATTTAGATTAATTTTAGTACTATGTAATAGGCAAGCAGGTGTGAAATTGAAAGCTGAATTAGACGCAGGAATCAACATGCACGATCACGCAATTATTGCTGAGGAGTGTACAGTAGTAAATAGTGTGTGTGCATGAAGCCTGTTCAAGCCTGAAAGTTTGCAATCTCACCCCAAATAGATACTAAATTATAGTTTTATTTAATTATAAGCGAACCGTAAATGTTAGAAAGATTGCAAAGACTTCTAAATATGCATAAAAATCATACACATGTGCAGTGCGAAAACGATGTGATTATGATGTTCAGTGCGAATTCTGTGCGATTTTAAGAGCATAGTATTTACACTAATTATGTGATCACTATGGTAATTACACATAATATGTGTAATTAAATCAGACAATGTTAGATCACCTTGAAATCCGCATTAGACATTGCAATTGGCAGAAATGTGCGAATATATGAAATTGGACGATAGTGGGGGAACTGACGCCACGGACAGTTTCTGACATGCAGAATTCTGAGCCGACAGGTGTGGTTTTTCTGTTGAATGAAATACGGACCCAGGAGAGCCAATTTTACTCTTCAATCAGTCTTCAGTCGCGGCGGTAAGCTCTGTCCGTCAGCGACGCGAATTTTTAATACTCTCAATCAGTCTTCAGAAGCTGCGGGACGCTATGTTCAGAATCGACGCAATTTTTTTAAAAATAAACTGTAAAGTCGGATGGGCAATATGTTCATCCAAGTATCAAACAGTAACTCTTAGTTTGATTATTTTTAAATACAATTATCAAACATACACCACCAATCTACAACCACAAACGTTCAGCACTCTAGACAACTGGCGAGGTCACACCAAGCAGAGGAACGATATGCAGAGCAATAGAGGCGGTTATTAGGACTACAGCAGCTGATGCAGAGCAACATATCACTCCATACTACAGCCATCAGATGGGACCATGAGGGACGAGTAACTGGAGGACGACAAGTGGAACCGGAGAACGTGCAAGGAACTCCATTAGAAGAGGACCTACAGATCACCGGAGGACATGGGTACGATCTACAGAATCGAGGTGACAAATAACCAATTTATAATTTGTAAATGAAAGAATAAAGACATTGAAAAGACATTTTAAAATTTCCAAATAAAGAAACTTTATGTCAAATGTAGATAGAGATAAGAGAATATAATTTAAATTTAGTAAGAATTTTCTTTGATGATGAACAATTAATTTAAAGTTAATTTAAATCATTGCTTGGATGATTAACAATTAATTTAATAAATTTAAATTTTCATTTAAAGCGTGTAAAGTAATCAGTGAGTAATATTACACACAATGTATAAAGTAACGTAGTTGGAAGTATAGAACAAGACTAACAATTCTATTAGTCAATTTAAAATTTTATAAAGCATTAAGATGTATGCAATGCATAGAGTAATATAATAAAGAAAAAATATATAAAGCAAAAAAAACAAGCTGCAAATAAAGCACACAGTTAGACTGAGCGGTCGAGAATTTTTAGAGTAACAAAGAAATGTTTAACATAGATTTTTGCTAATATAGGATATAAGATTTATTTGATAATGAATGTACTACAACAAAGAAATGTTGAAACAAATAATAATGAATATTTTGTGGCAAAGTAAATGCTATTTTAAAACACACTTGTGATTTCTTTTGAATAAATTAACAAAAACATGTTAAAAATTAAAAAAGACTACTCTTATTATGATTACACCCAAACTCCAATTATAAATACACGTTATCAGTAATGATGTATGAATGTTAGCACAGCACAAATTAATTTACACTTCTTTTGAAAGTTGTCGTGTTACACATTTTGTCGCCCATTAACGTGTGGCTCGACACGCCTACATTTAATGAATAAATGTATGTTCTATTGTTAAATGTATTGCTCTATTTGATGTGCATAGGATGTTATGTATAATAATTGATGTTTATGTATGAATATTTTTGTATGTTGTTTATTTTGTTGTGTGTAATGACACAACTGGCGCCCACCAATACATTGATTTTCTATGATAACAGGTGTAATTGTAACAAGAGTATAATAATAGCCACTAATAAAAATAAACAGATAAATCAATAAAAAGTAGTGAACGGTTGTATAATAATAATTTAAAAAAAAATAAATTTGAGTACATCGTATTCAACATGAAAGAACCAGGAAGTTTGAATCAAGAGGATACAGAATCAACAGTAGACACGACCTGGATAGATGAAATATTTAATAGTAAACCAAAGACTGTAAAAATTACAGAAAATTTAAATGAAGTAAACAAATAGAAGAGTTAAAAATCGATAATCTACCATTGAAACAAGACAATGTAGAATTGAAGCAAAATAGCGTAGACACTACACAATTAGTGAAACACTTAAAATACCACATTTATAGCAAGAAAACGCACGGTAAGTACCGAACGAGTGATAATTATATTAACGATAATTATAACTATAATTATAAAACGTAGAAAGATTATTATAGGTGACGCATGAGACCAGAACACACGAAATAATAAGCAGTGCATTCGACAAGAGGAGCAAAGCGGAGAGAACGAGAGAAAGAGGGGAGATTCCATTTGGCAGAAAGGCAGAATGAAATTTTTACCCTATAAACAGGTGAGTTATGCAATCATATCAGGTGAGCTCACCGTCGCAACGATACAATGGAATGTTGACACGAGGGTAAGAACAATACTAAATGCGACGGCGACTATGGTCAAAGGAACAATGAATTTCCTGTCGACAGACACAATGTTATTGTTAACTAAGGAGGGTGAAAATCAAATGACACACTGCACTCAATGCTCTATTGTAAATAAATTATTTTTAAACGAAAAATATTACTGTTAATTATTAATAAGAAAAGGAGTTAAATAATAAGGAATAATAATATGTTTAAAAAGGTTAGAAGTTATATTTAAGGAAATGTAATGATACAAAAAAAAGTTAAGGAATTAAATAAAAAGGAATGTTATGCTAAATACATTAAAGAAATAAAAGGAATGTTAGTATTTATTTAAAGAAATGTAAGGAAGGTAAAGAATGTTGTTAATAATATGAAGAAAGGGTTAGAAATGAGAAAGAAATCTTATAATTGTCAGACGGCTGATTAAGCGAAAACTTCATACCTTAGTGGAAATGCAAGGACACAGAAGAAAGCGAAAGTGGAAGTCGAAGGGCAGAGACTACTTAGGACTCAAATACTATGAGTAAAATATCGAGTGAGTTAAGCACATAATAGTCTGGATATAGACGTGTTTCTAAGGCAGTCATCTGTAGCCGATCATGCGACCCACAACAAAGCTACAAAAATATTCTGTTACGGAAGTGTATTTCAGCACATGGTAAGAATGAAGAAAAATATGAGCGATCAGAAAGATAATGTTAGAGAAATGTAAGAAAAGAGTAAAGAATGGTAGGAATGTATGATTAAGGTAATGTAAAATTCCAGCGGCAGGATGGTAAAAAAATGTTAAGATGCAAAATATGTACCATTGTTCGAGAAAGCAACTCATGTAGGAAGTTCTACACATAAAATAAATAGGTTAGTGGAACTAGTTGTAAAGGAGAACAACTGAAAGCGGAGCTACGCTTACACGTGGTCAGCAACACCTGTGTGGGGAGAGGGAACATTACTTGCTCTACCCTCCATTTAAGGGGAATTGAACAATTAATATTCATTATTATTGGTTGTATTGTACGAATAAAAATAAAAATAAATAATATGAAATATAAAAATATGTCTAATAAAAGAAAAAAAAATTTTAATAAATAAATTTATTAAAAAATTTTTTTTACCAAGCAGAGGAATAATGCGACAATACAAGCATATGCTGTAATGTGCATTTATTAAATAAAATAAATATTTAGATTAATTTTAGTACTATGTAATAGGCAAGCAGGTGTGAAATTGAAAGCTGAATTAGACGCAGGAATCAACATGCACGATCACGTGATTATTGTTGAGGAGTGTACAGTAGTAAATAGTGTGTGTGCATGAAGCCTGTTCAAGCCTGAAAGTTTGCAATCTGACCCCAAATAGATACTAAATTATAGTTTTATTTAATTATAAGCAAACCGTAAATGTTAGAAAGACTGCAAAGACTTCTAAATATGCATAAAAATCATACACATGTGCAGTGTGAAAACGATGTGAATATGATGTTCAGTGCAAATTCTGTGCGATTTTAAGAGCATAGTATTTACACTAATTATGCGATCACTGTGGTAATTACACATAATATGTGTAATTAAATCAGACAATATTAGATCACCTTGAAATCCGCATTAGACATTGCAATTGGCAGAAATGTGCGAATATGTGAAATTGGACAATAGTGGGGGAACTGACGCCACGGACAGTTTCTGACATGCAGAATTCTGAGCCGACAGGTGTGGTTTTTCTGTTGAATGAAATACGGACCCAGGAGAGCCAATTTTACTCTTCAATCAGTCTTCAGTCGCGGCGGTAAGCTCTGTCCGTCAGCGACGCGAATTTTTAATACTCTCATTCAGTCTTCAGAAGCTGCGGGACGCTATGTTCAGAATCGACGCAATTATTTTTTAAATAAACTGTAAAGTCGGGTGGACAATATGTTCATCCAAGTATCAAACAGTAACTCTTAGTTTGATTATTTTTAAATACAATTATCAAACATACACCACTAATCTACAACCACAAACGTTCAGCACTCTAGACAACTGGCGAGGTCACATCAAGCAGAGGAACGATATGCAGAGCAATAGAGGCGGTTATTAGGACAACAGCAGCTGACGCAGAGCAACATATCACTCCATACTACAGCCATCAGGTGGGACCATGAGGAACGAGTAACTGGAGGACGACAAGTGGAACCGGAGAACGTGCAAGGAACTCCATTAGAAGAGAACCTACAGATCACCGGAGGACAAGGGTACGATCTACAGAATCGAGGTGACAAATAACCAATTTATAATTTGTAACTAAAAGAATAAAGGCATTGAAGACATTTTAAAATTTAAAATAAAAGAAAATTTATGTTAAATGTAGATAGAGATAAGAGAATATAATTTAAATTTAGTAAGAATTTTCTTTGATGATGAACAATTAATTTAAAGTTAATTTAAATCATTGCTTGGATGATTAACAATTAATTTAATAAATTTAAATTTTCATTTAAAGCGTGTAAAGTAATCAGTGAGTAATATTACACACAATGTATAAAGTAACGTAGTTGGAAGTATAGAACAAGACTAACAATTCTATTAGTCAATTTAAAATTTTATAAAGCATTAAGATGTATGCAATGCATAGAGTAATATAATAAAGAAAAAATATATAAAGCAAAGAAAACAAGACTGCAAATAGAACACAGTCAGACTGAGCGGTCGAGAATTTTTAGAGTAACGAAGAAATGTTTAACATAGATTTTTGCTAATATAGGATATAAGGTTTATTTGATGATGAATGTACTGCAACAAAGATACGTTGAAACAAATAATAATGAATATTTTATGGCAAAGTAAATGCTATTTTAAAACACACTTGTGATTTCTTTTGAATACAATAACGAAAACATGTTACAATTTAAAAATGACTACTCTTATTATGATTACACCCAAACTCCAATTATAAATACACGTTATCAGCAATAATTGTATGAGTAGTACAATCCACAAATGAGATTACATTAAATTGGTAGCTTGTTTTGTTGCAATATATCAATGTATGTTAGAAGTTAAGAAAAACCAGTGCTTCTTAACGTAAAGCAGCACAGCTAAGGGGGACCAGATCAGTTGGGGATATGCTATTATACAAGGCCAGTATTTGATATTTTTGGTTTAATATTCTAGTGTCTGGTGATGCTGTGGCGGCAGTCCTGTGCTGGCCTGCGCGTCAGAGCAGGGGCGTCAAGGTGCAGCCACAGTCACCGGATCAGGAGGGTAAGTTACCCATATTTTAGTAAAATGTACAGGGGGTTATGGCGCCATATCTGGGCTGATCCTTTTAGGAAGAATGTGAGTGTCAATGGGTTTTTATGCTTCGGCATAAAACCTCTCATTGAGGGGGTATTGTAACGGTTCAGGTAAGACCCTCCTGATCAATTAATAAAATAGAAAGTATTATTTGTAAATGTATTGGGATGATAGACAATATACACAATGTGAACTCAAGGTCAGCGGTTTAACAGCGAGAAAGGCATTATTTTTAGACGACCGACCTCTGAACTTTGTATGTTGAACAAAGCAACATAATACATCAGGAGCCAAACCCAACAGACTGTACCTCTATTTATTATATTTATAATAATTTATAATTTAAACTTTCACCTACCTTTAATTCTTTTGTATTGGCCATTATATGTGATCTCTAGTGTTGGACTAACCCCGCTCGTACGACAAACTGATCAGTGCAGCAAATGAAATGAGATATTTGAAATGATTATTTACACATTTATCAAATAAAATAAGGTAATGGATTTATTATTTTATATTGTGACATTCTTTGTTCTCCCTTCTTTGTAATCAGATACAATCATTACTTCTCGCTCATAACTCCAACATTTAAATTAAACGGTATTCAATATTGAGATGAAGCCCCATTTTACCAGCAACAATTTTAACATATTTTATTCCTTATATCTATATTACATTATTAACTACTTAATTAAAGATGACCCAGCTTGCCATACACTCATTCATTCATACAGTTTAAATTGTTCCCTTAATTTAGAGCGCTCTTTTACATTTAGGATAATTATAATAAAAATGGGTCGTCGCCTACTTAACTTTCTGCTTCCTACTTCACCTCGTGTCGCACTGTGTACATGTCCGAATGTTTTGCCTGTTCACCACTTTTCACTTCTTTTCCTTCACTCCACTATATTTTTCCTATATCTTCTCTATCAATTTCAGATTTACCTTTATCCATGTTTACTCTTGATAGGACTTCTGCAACAGTATTTTGTCTTCCTGGCACGTACTCCTACGTTATGTTGTATTCTTACAAGGCCAGAATCCACCTAGTTAATCTTCCATGGCTTAATTTGCATTTCTGTAGGAATGATATTGCCTTTGTGGTCTGATCTCACTGTTAATGGGTAACCTAAGATATACGTCTGGAACTTGTTACAGGCGAACACCACACTTAATAATTCTTTTTCTGTGACATTATAATTTCATTCACTGCTGTTTAGTACACGACTAGCAAAACTAATTAATAAATGATTCCCTTCATCGTCTTCTTGGTAGAGTTCTGCTCCAAGCCTCACGTTACTTGCATCATAATTTATATAGAATCTTTTGCAAAGTCTGAATTATGAAGAATAATGCTGTCAAGGAATTTATTTTTAATTAAGTTAAACGTTTGGTCATCATCTTCGGCCCATTTCCATTTACATTTTGAAGACAATAGGTGTTTAAATCTTTCCGTTAATTTTGAATAATCCTTCGGAAACTTCCTGTAATAGTTACACACTCCAAGGAATGATTGAAGTTGTTGAATATTTTTGGGTTTGGGGAAATTTTGTATGACTTCCACTTTCTCTGGAGGTGTAGTGATTCCTGTCTCCGATAAAATAAATTCTAGGAATTGCAGTCTATTAGTTATTAGCTTAGATTTATCTTATTTGAGTGTTATATTATTTTCAGCTAACCTTCTTAACACCATCTCTTTATGCTGGCAGTGCTCCTCCCATGTTGTAGAAGTTATTAGAAGGTCATCTATGTAGACTGTTGTGAATTCTAACACTTCTCTTCCCAGAATTTCATCCATACACTTCACAAAAATGGCGATGGAGTTTACAAGTACAAAAGGAAGTCATTGAACTGGTAATTCCTACCTTCAAAAAGGTATGAATGCTACATATTTTCTACTATTGGGGTGCAGTTCTACTTGCCAATAGTCACACACAGCATCCCATATGCTCATGAATTTACATCCCTTAAATTTCTTCATGATTTCTTCGATTTCTCCGGGTGAAGTTCTATCGTTAATAATGTTTTTATTTATTTCCCGGGCATCGAGACATAAACGTACTGCTCCATCTTTCTTCTGTATTGCAACGATTGGACTGGTGTAGGAATATGAACTGTATTCAATAATTTCTGGATCCATGATGCGTTGAATTTCTCTCTTTACTGCTTGTTTTAGCGATTGTGCTATTGAGTATGTTTTTTTATTAAAATTAACAGGGCTATTAAATGATAATTGACAAACGAAGTTCTTTGCCTTACCTGCCAATCGGAAAACACGCTCCTATACCTATTGTAGATACTGATTAGCTGCCTTTTCTGTTCATGGGTTATTTCGCTATTACTGTTGGCCTGGAATGACTGAATTTCTCCAGCTTTTGGTTCCATATGTCGTATTCGGTGTAGGCTGATTCTTCATCTGGTGTCATTAATTCCTCCCTATAATTCCGTAGTAAGGTAAATGAATGTCAATAGTGAGGGGCACACTTGTGGCCTATTATCTCACTTGACCATTCACCCTGTTCATTGTACAGTGTTATTTTGCCACTGCACATATTAATGACTGCTGAGTGTCGCCGTAGCATATCAAACCCAATCATAACTTTAAATGGTAGACCCTGAGCTACCAAGAACACCATTGGAATCGCATTGCCCTGACTGGATACCTCTAACATAGCTTGCTGTCGGATTGTCTTATTTGGCCTACCAGTAGTTCCCACTATGACCATATTACTCACTGGCAGTGTTGGTATATCTTCGTTACACAAATCTTTTATTCTATTAAATTCTCCTTTGTCTATTAAGGATATATTCGCACCTGTATCTATCATTATCTCAGCTGATACCCCTTGCAGTAAAGCAGTTGTGAAAATGAGTTCACTATTTTGATTGCACTCTGCTGTTGATTCTTCTTCAATGAGTTTGTTACGTATATTTTTATGATAATTGTTTTCGATTATGTTGGTATCTTCCTGATGATCAACATCGTTGTTAGTTATCTGCCCATCCAATTCCTGCAGTGATGGGCTGCTTGGTATTCTCACTGCCGATACTCGTTTCCCACTCTCTCCTGTTGCAGTGCAGGTTGTGTGGTTCCTTCTTGAGTTCGGTTATCTGGTCTAAACTCTCTCCTCTCTTCCTGTTTTCTTGGTGTACTATCTTCATTGGTTCAGCTTCTGGGTGGACTTCTGCTCTCTTCATTAACTCTATTGTGATTTCTGAAATCTCTTGCATTATCAAAGCTGCGTCTTTGGGATCTAAATCTATTATTATTATTATTATGAGTATTATTATTATTATTATTAGCGCGAACATGATGTACTCTCTGTCACTGATTTCTGTTTTGGTCTTCTCTATTGGCATTCAGTCTCTCGTACTGTCTTCTGTATCTCCGGTAATAGTCCTGCTCATAGCTTTCTAGCAGTGCCTCCATGGCTCCTATGGTTTTGACTTGTCCACAGATTCTGGCTTGGACGATTCTGTCCTCAAAGTGATATGACAGCTTGGTTACCAAACATTCCTCTGGTATATGTGGTTCTAAATTTCTAGCCAGGCATACCTTTCCGAGGAAATACTGTAACTTTCTTCAATGTTTATAAACTCTTTACCTTATTTGTTTACATCCGCATTCCGGACGCCATCTTGCAATACTGCCAACTTCAAAATTTACTTACTCGGTCCAAAGTTCGTTTGAGCGTGTCTTGTGAGAGCAGAATTAGGCCATTTAAAGAAAACAAATTTGCATACATATCTTATTCTCTTTTATTCATTATTTCAGTTTAAATCCATTTTAAATAAAACAAAAAATACTTAAAATCGTTTCATTCCTGTCTTCCTGTCATGAACAAAATATCCCTTCTCCCTCTCATATTTCTGATACTATTTTTTAATGATAAAGAATACAGTGATTAGCTGGTTACTTACATTGATAGTATATTAGTCAAAATAGAAATAGTTAAAACATAGAATTAACTTCATTTTACGCAAACCAGCGCTTCTTACTTTTTATTATATAATTATGATACACGCACACACACACTCTCTCACATGGTACATATTTCATATTTCCCGTTGAGCTCATTTAGTGATAAGAATAAAAATTGAGGTTAAACATTTAGTGTGCCTTCATCAAAATTTTGTTCTCCCCTCCCATTTGTTACTTAGCTGAAATTTGAGTCCAGAAGAATTCATAGTACTCCTCACGCACTACATCGGCTATCCAGTAATTTTCACTGATTTTACACCGAGACTGTTACTTGACTCTAATTTAGGTTTATACTTTGCTGATTCACATTTTTTACACTTTCTTATTTAAATAAAATTGTTATTTAGATATAATCACATTTTATTTGTTTCGGACACCTGTAAAATTTGTTCCGGAACTCTTGTGACTGATCGGCACAAAGTTGTAATTTCGACTGGGTTTATATGAAACGGGCGAGCACACGGCCCGCATCCGCCGTCACTGGATGTTGGATGACTGATGTTATACGCCAAGGGTTGACGGACAGCTGGCGCCGATCGGGTGAGTTGACGAACACTCCCTGCATTCCTAGCGATGTCTTGTAATGGGACAAAATGGGGTATTTTATTTTATTTTATTTATTTCATTTCAATTGTAATCCCACGCAGAAAACGGTTTGTCAGACAAAGAACAAAGTTGTAATTTTGCAAGCGGGCGTAGCAAGACGCATTACCATTCCAGGAATTCCAGTGGTGTGTTACGCACTCAAGCGCGCAACTCGAGCACGTGCGCGGGCAGGACGCTAAGCAGACTCAACCGATGCTAACAAAAATATTGAAACTGTAAAGTTTCTATCAGCATGTGCTAGGTTGCGGGCGGAAATACAGGTAAAACCCCGCCTATCTGGGTGACGTGACGAGTGGCATTGCAATATCATCAACGCATTGTGAACCTTAACAACCCATGTTCCCTGTACAGTGACGAACATTTTAACACCAAAAGGGATTGGTTTTCCTGTCCGGCAACCGACATGGTGGGAGATTTGTTGGTAATGCTTGGCGAGTCGACCTACCACCGCGGCGTCGGCTAGACGCACGCTAAGACTCAGTGGCCCCAAATAAACTGTTTCAAATGTAAAAGTTTAAACCTTCATAAAATATAGTGAAACAATATCTCAGAGTGACGTAAGTGGAGTGAAGGAAAAGAAGTGAAAAGTGGTGAACAGGCAAAACATTCGGACATGTACACAGTGCGACACGAGGTGAAGTAGGAAGCAGAAAGTTAAGTAGGCGACGTCCCATTTTTATTATAATTATCCTAAATGTAAAAGAGCGCTCTAAATTAAGGGAACAATTTAAACTGTATGAATGAATGAGTGTATGGCAAGCTGGGTCATCTTTAATTAAGTAGTTAATAATGTAATATAGATATAAGGAATAAAATATGTTAAAATTGTTGCTGGTAAAATGGGGCTTCATCTCAATATTGAATACCGTTTAATTTAAATGTTGGAGTTATGAGCGAGAAGTAATGATTGTATCTGATTACAAAGAAGGGAGAACAAAGAATGTCACAATATAAAATAATAAATCCATTACCTTATTTTATTTGATAAATGTGTAAATAATCATTTCAAATATCTCATTTCATTTGCTGCACTGATCAGTTTGTCGTACGAGCGGGGTTAGTCCAACACTAGAGATCACATATAATGGCCAATACAAAAGAATTAAAGGTAGGTGAAAGTTTAAATTATAAATTATTATAAATATAATAAATAGAGGTACAGTCTGTTGGGTTTGGCTCCTGATGTATTATGTTGCTTTGTTCAACATACAAAGTTCAGAGGTCGGTCGTCTAAAAATAATGCCTTTCTCGCTGTTAAACCGCTGACCTTGAGTTCACATTGTGTATATTGTCTATCATCCCAATACATTTACAAATAATACTTTCTATTTTATTAATTGATCAGGAGGGTCTTACCTGAACCGTTACAATACCGCCTCAATGAGAGGTTTTATGCCGAAGCATAAAAACCCATTGACACTCACATTCTTCCTAAAAGGATCAGCCCAGATATGGCGCCATAACCCCCTGTACATTTTACTAAAATATGGGTAACTTACCCTCCTGATCCGGTGACTGTGGCTGCACCTTGACGCCCCTGCTCTGACGCGCAGGCCAGCACAGGACTGCCGCCACAGCATCACCAGACACTAGAATATTAAACCAAAAATATCAAATACTGGCCTTGTATAATAGCATATCCCCAACTGATCTGGTCCCCCTTAGCTGTGCTGCTTTACGTTAAGAAGCACTGGTTTTTCTTAACTTCTAACATACATTGATATATTGCAACAAAACAAGCTACCAATTTAATGTAATCTCATTTGTGGATTGTACTACTCATACAATTATTGCTGATAACGTGTATTTATAATTGGAGTTTGGGTGTAATCATAATAAGAGTAGTCATTTTTAAATTGTAACATGTTTTCGTTATTGTATTCAAAAGAAATCACAAGTGTGTTTTAAAATAGCATTTACTTTGCCATAAAATATTCATTATTATTTGTTTCAACGTATCTTTGTTGCAGTACATTCATCATCAAATAAACCTTATATCCTATATTAGCAAAAATCTATGTTAAACATTTCTTCGTTACTCTAAAAATTCTCGACCGCTCAGTCTGACTGTGTTCTATTTGCAGTCTTGTTTTCTTTGCTTTATATATTTTTTCTTTATTATATTACTCTATGCATTGCATACATCTTAATGCTTTATAAAATTTTAAATTGACTAATAGAATTGTTAGTCTTGTTCTATACTTCCAACTACGTTACTTTATACATTGTGTGTAATATTACTCACTGATTACTTTACACGCTTTAAATGAAAATTTAAATTTATCAAATTAATTGTTAATCATCCAAGCAATGATTTAAATTAACTTTAAATTAATTGTTCATCATCAAAGAAAATTCTTACTAAATTTAAATTATATTCTCTTATCTCTATCTACATTTAACATAAATTTTCTTTTATTTTAAATTTTAAAATGTCTTCAATGTCTTTATTCTTTTAGTTACAAATTATAAATTGGTTATTTGTCACCTCGATTCTGTAGATCGTACCCTTGTCCTCCGGTGATCTGTAGGTTCTCTTCTAATGGAGTTCCTTGCACGTTCTCCGGTTCCACTTGTCGTCCTCCAGTTACTCGTTCCTCATGGTCCCACCTGATGGCTGTAGTATGGAGTGATATGTTGCTCTGCGTCAGCTGCTGTTGTCCTAATAACCGCCTCTATTGCTCTGCATATCGTTCCTCTGCTTGATGTGACCTCGCCAGTTGTCTAGAGTGCTGAACGTTTGTGGTTGTAGATTAGTGGTGTATGTTTGATAATTGTATTTAAAAATAATGAAACTAAGAGTTACTGTTTGATACTTGGATGAACATATTGTCCACCCG
Organism: Magicicada septendecula; assembly: GCA_034769895.1. Taxonomy (NCBI): domain Eukaryota; kingdom Metazoa; phylum Arthropoda; class Insecta; order Hemiptera; family Cicadidae; genus Magicicada; species Magicicada septendecula. The sequence continues at coordinate 282,796,253 of CM068372.1, read as the reverse complement.
ACTTTACAGTTTATTTAAAAAATAATTGCGTCGATTCTGAACATAGCGTCCCGCAGCTTCTGAAGACTGAATGAGAGTATTAAAAATTCGCGTCGCTGACGGACAGAGCTTACCGCCGCGACTGAAGACTGATTGAAGAGTAAAATTGGCTCTCCTGGGTCCGTATTTCATTCAACAGAAAAACCACACCTGTCGGCTCAGAATTCTGCATGTCAGAAACTGTCCGTGGCGTCAGTTCCCCCACTATTGTCCAATTTCACATATTCGCACATTTCTGCCAATTGCAATGTCTAATGCGGATTTCAAGGTGATCTAATATTGTCTGATTTAATTACACATATTATGTGTAATTACCACAGTGATCGCATAATTAGTGTAAATACTATGCTCTTAAAATCGCACAGAATTTGCACTGAACATCATATTCACATCGTTTTCACACTGCACATATGTATGATTTTTATGCATATTTAGAAGTCTTTGCAGTCTTTCTAACATTTACGGTTTGCTTATAATTAAATAAAACTATAATTTAGTATCTATTTGGGGTCAGATTGCAAACTTTCAGGCTTGAACAGGCTTCATGCACACACACTATTTACTACTGTACACTCCTCAGCAATATTCGCGTGATCGTGCATGTTGATTCCTGCGTCTAATTCAGCTTTCAATTTCACACCTGCTTGCCTATTACATAGTACTAAAATTAATCTAAATATTTATTTTATTTAATAAATGCACATTACAGCATATGCTTGTATTGTCGCATTATTCCTCTGCTTGGTAAAAAAAATTTTTTAATAAATTTATTTATTAAAATTTTTTTTTCTTTTATTAGACATATTTTTATATTTCATATTATTTATTTTTATTTTTATTCGTACAATACAACCAATAATAATGAATATTAATTGTTCAATTCCCCTTAAATGGAGGGTAGAGCAAGTAATGTTCCCTCTCCCCACACAGGTGTTGCTGACCACGTGTAAGCGTAGCTCCGCTTTCAGTTGTTCTCCTTTACAACTAGTTCCACTAACCTATTTATTTTATGTGTAGAACTTCCTACATGAGTTGCTTTCTCGAACAATGGTACATATTTTGCATCTTAACATTTTTTTACCATCCTGCCGCTGGAATTTTACATTACCTTAATCATACATTCCTACCATTCTTTACTCTTTTCTTACATTTCTCTAACATTATCTTTCTGATCGCTCATATTTTTCTTCATTCTTACCATGTGCTGAAATACACTTCCGTAACAGAATATTTTTGTAGCTTTGTTGTGGGTCGCATGATCGGCTACAGATGACTGCCTTAGAAACACGTCTATATCCAGACTATTATGTGCTTAACTCACTCGATATTTTACTCATAGTATTTGAGTCCTAAGTAGTCTCTACCCTTCGACTTCCACTTTCGCTTTCTTCTGTGTCCTTGCATTTCCACTAAGGTATGAAGTTTTTGCTTAATCAGCCGTCTGACAATTATAAGATTTCTTTCTCATTTCTAACCCTTTCTTCATATTATTAACAACATTCTTTACCTTCCTTACATTTCTTTAAATAAATACTAACATTCCTTTTATTTCTTTAATGTATTTAGCATAACATTCCTTTTTATTTAATTCCTTAACTTTTTTTTGTATCATTACATTTCCTTAAATATAACTTCTAACCTTTTTAAACATATTATTATTCCTTATTATTTAACTCCTTTTCTTATTAATAATTAACAGTAATATTTTTCGTTTAAAAATAATTTATTTACAATAGAGCATTGAGTGCAGTGTGTCATTTGATTTTCACCCTCCTTAGTTAACAATAACATTGTGTCTGTCGACAGGAAATTCATTGTTCCTTTGACCATAGTCGCCGTCGCATTTAGTATTGTTCTTACCCTCGTGTCAACATTCCATTGTATCGTTGCGACGGTGAGCTCACCTGATATGATTGCATAACTCACCTGTTTATAGGGTAAAAATTTCATTCTGCCTTTCTGCCAAATGGAATCTCCCCTCTTTCTCTCGTTCTCTCCGCTTTGCTCCTCTTGTCGAATGCACTGCTTATTATTTCGTGTGTTCTGGTCTCATGCGTCACCTATAATAATCTTTCTACGTTTTATAATTATAGTTATAATTATCGTTAATATAATTATCACTCGTTCGGTACTTACCGTGCGTTTTCTTGCTATAAATGTGGTATTTTAAGTGTTTCACTAATTGTGTAGTGTCTACGCTATTTTGCTTCAATTCTACATTGTCTTGTTTCAACGGTAGATTATCGATTTTTAACTCTTCTATTTGTTTACTTCATTTAAATTTTCTGTAATTTTTACAGTCTTTGGTTTACTATTAAATATTTCATCTATCCAGGTCGTGTCTACTGTTGATTCTGTATCCTCTTGATTCAAACTTCCTGGTTCTTTCATGTTGAATACGATGTACTCAAATTTATTTTTTTTAAAATTATTATTATACAACCGTTCACTAATTTTTATTGATTTATCTGTTTATTTTTATTAGTGGCTATTATTATACTCTTGTTACAATTACACCTGTTATCATAGAAAATCAATGTATTGGTGGGCGCCAGTTGGGTCAGTACACACAACAAAATAAACAACATACAAAAATATTCATACATAAACATCAATTATTATACATAACATCCTATGCACATCAAATAGAGCAATACATTTAACAATAGAACATACATTTATTCATTAAATGTAGGCGTGTCGAGCCACACGTTAACGGGCGACAAAATGTGTAACACGACAACTTTCAAAAGAAGTGTAAATTAATTTGTGCTGTGCTAACATTCATACAGCATTACTGATAACGTGTATTTATAATTGGAGTTTGGGTGTAATCATAGTAAGAGTAGTCCTTCTTAATTTTTAACATGTTTTTGTTAATTTATTCAAAAGAAATCACAAGTGTGTTTTAAAATAGCATTTACTTTGCCACAAAATATTCATTATTATTTGTTTCAACATTTCTTTGTTGTAGTACATTCATCATCAAAAAAAATCTTATATCCTATATTAGCAACAATCTATGTTAAACATTTCTTTGTTACTCTAAAAATTCTCGACCGCTCAGTCTAACTGTGTGCTTTATTTGCAGCTTGTTTTTTTTGCTTTATATATTTTTTCTTTATTATATTACTCTATGCATTGCATACATCTTAATGCTTTATAAAATTTTAAATTGACTAATAGAATTGTTAGTCTTGTTCTATACTTCCAACTACGTTACTTTATACATTGTGTGTAATATTACTCTATGATTACTTTACACGCTTTAAATGAAAATTTAAATTTATTAAATTAATTGTTAATCATCCAAGCAATGATTTAAATTAACTTTAAATTAATTGTTCATCATCAAAGAAAATTCTTACTAAATTTAAATTATATTCTCTTATCTCTATCTACATTTGACATAAAGTTTCTTTATTTGGAAATTTTAAAATGTCTTTTCAATGTCTTTATTCTTTCATTTACAAATTATAAATTGGTTATTTGTCACCTCGATTCTGTAGATCGTACCCATGTCCTCCGGTGATCTGTAGGTCCTCTTCTAATGGAGTTCCTTGCACGTTCTCCGGTTCCACTTGTCGTCCTCCAGTTACTCGTCCCTCATGGTCCCATCTGATGGCTGTAGTATGGAGTGATATGTTGCTCTGCATCAGCTGCTGTTGTCCTAATAACCGCCTCTATTGCTCTGCATATCGTTCCTCTGCTTGGTGTGACCTCGCCAGTTGTCTAGAGTGCTGAACGTTTGTGGTTGTAGATTGGTGGTGTATGTTTGATAATTGTATTTAAAAATAATCAAACTAAGAGTTACTGTTTGATACTTGGATGAACATATTGCCCATCCGACTTTACAGTTTATTTAAAAAAAAAATAGTGTCGATTCTGAACATAGCGTCCCGCAGCTTCTGAAGACTGATTGAGAGTATTAAAAATTCGCGTCGCTGACGGACAGAGCTTACCGCCGCGACTGAAGACTGATTGAAGAGTAAAATTGGCTCTCCTGGGTCCGTATTTCATTCAACAGAAAAACCACACCTGTCGGCTCAGAATTCTGCATGTCAGAAACTGTCCGTGGCGTCAGTTCCCCCACTATCGTCCAATTTCATGTATTCGCACATTTCTGCCAATTGCAATGTCTAATGCGGATTTCAAGGTGATCTAACATTGTCTGATTTAATTACACATATTATGTGTAATTACCATAGTGATCACATAATTAGTGTAAATACTATGCTCTTAAAATCGCACAGAATTCGCACTGAACATCATAATCACATCGTTTTCGCACTGCACATGTGTATGATTTTTATGCATATTTAGAAGTCTTTGCAATCTTTCTAACATTTACGGTTTGCTTATAATTAAATAAAACTATAATTTAGTATCTATTTGGGGTGAGATTGCAAACTTTCAGGCTTGAACAGGCTTCATGCACACACACTATTTACTACTGTACACTCCTCAACAATAATCACGTGATCATGCATGTTGATTCCTGCGTCTAATTCAGCTTTCAATTTCACACCTGCTTGCCTATTACATAGTACTAAAACTAATCTAAATATTTATTTTATTTAATAAATGCACATTACAGCATATCTTTGTATTGTCGCAATATATTGAAACCCCCCTTTTATTTTTTCTAAGTTTTGTAATTTTTTTTTTGAATTTTATTTTATTTTATTTTTATTAAGTTTTTTTTTGTAAAAGGGGAGAGACATCATATTTAGAACTAGGTAAAAAACCTAGAGGAAGCAAAAGTGTGCAAGGCCCAAATACAATTACAGACATGTCCCCCCAGGTGAATGACAGGACTTGCAAATGAAAAACTCTGTTAACCAACAAGCGTGTGCTTTATTCAACCTGCAAGATTTTACATACATGACAAGTTCGTGATTGTGTGAGCACACCATTAAAGGCAGAATTATATATATATATGTATATATATATGTATATCCATTAATTCGTAATGTCACAAAGTAGTGAGTTGATATTAAACTAATTGCAAAAATTTCTGCCTGATTATGTATGAGTCAAAGTTAGTAATAATCTCATTCATAAAGCAATACTAATCCATCAGTGTTGTATAATATCAAATAGGCTAGCCTGTTGTCTCAGTAAGCACATTTATGGTTATTCTCTTTTTTAAATCCGTTACATATTCCCCCAAAAAATATATATATAGTAAAATTACACACACAAACACATATACGACATGAATAACAAAACATCCCTCATTTCAACACTAACCTCCTCATAAACCCATTCCAACTACAGTAAATGAAGGAACCCTAATATGTATAGATAGGTGCAAATATAAATGACAACGTAAATGGAATATCTCAGCTCCTAAGCATAGATTTGCCAGCAAATTCACAAGCATAGTTCACACCAGAGAATGTAAGTGACCGCCCCGAAACTCAACCAGCCAAACGACCCCTTACCTTAATCATTAAGCGTTAAGTATGTGTGTGAAAGAAAATCGTTTCTCATCTACAGCATCAGACAACCCCCGCTACGTTATTAAAACTCAGCCATGACCAGATGACATGATAGCACGAGATAATTAACTCCCTAATGGTCTTAATTAGATGAAAGTTAGATCTTACAGCAAACTGCGGATGTGTGTGTATGTGTGTAACTTACACATTATACAGTTATAAGATACTTCATTAGGTGTACTGTGGTAATGTTCACACATGCAATGACATAATTGAACACGAGAGTTTGTGCTAGAGTATAATGTTCAGAACTTCACGAGTGAGCTTCTGCCGGCTTCTGTGCATTCACATGTTGTAGAGAGAGAGAGAAATAGATAATCAGAATTTTCCCACCTGGATTGTCCGGTGTACTTAGTTCGTATAGGCGCGGATCAGTGATGTCACAGTCGTGTCACAAGTCCCTGGTGCAGCTTAGCATTGGAAAAGTCCTCGACTGACGGCATTGTGGCTATAAGATCGTCTCTGCCATTAGGGTGGACAGATGTTCGTCCACCCCTGACACCCATCTCGCCCTTGGTCGAGCACCTGGAACAACACTTTATCTAGCCTATCATAGTGATAGGTTCGGAAGTCCTGGATAGAAGTTTGCCGCCAGCCGAGACCAGATGAACAGGTTGGAGGATCAAGCAGAAATGAGGCCGATACAACGTTTCGGTCCAGCCAAGTAACCTCCGAATGCAGGAATGTACAGACACAGCTGGCTGGTAGCGCCAGCTGTATTGCATAGCTGCACAACCGTTTGTGTGTATAACCGACCGGCAACAAACTATCGTAACAGTGTGGCAGTGCGTGACGTCAGCGGCGCTCGTTTTTAAAATACTAATAATACGTTGCCGAAGCCAGTTCGGCACAATATATACTTAACATGACATGATATATTTTATATTTTACTAGCAACATTGTGTATGCCCCTCCCTCGTTAATTCTTTTCCGAAATTCAAAATATTTCCCTGATTCCAATCAGAATTTAAATAACCACTTCCCATTACACCATTACAAATATCTTGCATTACCCAATTCACATCTCAAAATATTTAACTTCATTACTAAAATTCCTCTTAAGCACATTTAAATCGATTACATCGTCACAAATTATCTACTTATGTCTTTTCTCAAACTTTGCTAATTATCTCCATAATATTCTTCAAAACAACACAAAAACCATTTAATTACAACATAAGATCAAGTACATATTCTACATTATCAACATAATAATCATCAACTTTCTCCTTCTCACATCATTCTATAATATCCCCACCAACCCAGTTACAATTGGGTAAATAAGCTCACGGGTACACCGGTTTTGGTATTTACCTCTTTACATAAATACTATATTTATGTCCCTGGCTTGTAACGGCTAGCTCCTTTCCACACACTATTGCTTTGTGATGGTGGACTGTAGCGCCCATTTGCTTTCACAAGAACTGAAGTTTATTAGCGTGTAAACGCTGCTTACACTGTTCTTGTTTCCGCGTTAAATAAAATTCGGCATTACTGGTATCCGAGGATACCAGTAACCTACTAAAATGATTCATATGCTCTTAATACGGTCTAACATCCCATTTGATGATAGCTGCTGTTCCAAAGTTATGTTGATTCCCCTGATTCACCCCCCCCCCCCCCCGGTTAATTTCTAAATTACACCAATTTCAAAGGCAACCAACCATGGTCAGTGTACAATAAGTCTGACCACAACTGGTTGTCATCCAAAACCACGGTCTGGGCTGGTGATGCCGGGACCGCCCGAAAGTGGGAAATCACTTTTTAAAACATACAATACATGTTTTATATCCACGCAATTATATACTACTCAACTAGACAGTTTATGCTTCACATAATAACATAATACAACATAATAAACACTCAACATGAACGTTACCATTATTAGATTAACATAAATCTTTCCCACTTGAATCTGAATAAAAATTACAAACATTCCAACTTTAATTTTAATCTCTTCAATTAAATCTTCCAACTGTTATATCGTGGATTTCGTTGTCCATGACGTGTCCGTTACTTAACTAAATATCACTATAGTATTGACGACTCGGAACACTTAAGTTTTTTATAAGTAAAAACGTAAAGTTTTACCTTACAGCCTAAACCGGCTTTCACCTATAGAAGGCTTCATCAGAGGCTGTCATAGGTAGCGCTGTTCGTCTTGTTGTTGGCGACGGGATAGTTTTTCGAAAGATCGAAGCTGTGTGTGTGTGGTGAGATGTGTTCGAATAATGCGTGCGATTTGAATTGTGTCTGTTCGTTTAGGATGTCGTTTTTATTTGTTTTTGTGTGTTTGTATATTTCTAATTGTTCTAGAGTGTCTAGTTTTCGGCCTTTTGTGTGTATGTGTAGAATGTTCATGTTATTGTCGATGTTTTTATATGTGTGGTTTGCTTCAATGAGGTGGTTTGCAAAGGTAGATTCTGTAGTGGTGTGGAGTGCTTTTGTGTGTTCAATATATCTCTGTTTGAAGCTACGTCCTGTCTGGCCTATGTAGAATTTATTGCAATTTGAACAATTTAGCTTGTATACACCGGGTAGATCGAATTTGTTTTGTGCTTTGGGCATGCGTTTTGATAGTGTGTGTTCTGTTTTGTTAGTAGTTTTGTAAGCGATTCTGTATCCTGCTTTTTTGAATTTGTGGGCAATTTTTTCTGTTTGTTTGTTGATGTATGTTAGTGTTATGAATTTGTTGTTTTCTGTCTTTGTCTGTTGTTTGTTTTGTGTTTTGTGTAGGAGTTTACTGACTATTGTTCTGTCATAACCATTAGATTCTGCTACATATTTTATCGTGTTCAGTTCGTCTTTGTAGTCTATTTCATCTAAGGGGATGTTGTTAAGTCTATGTGTCATGGTTCTAAAAGCAGCTAGTTTGTGTTGTATTGGGTGATTGGAGGTGTTGTGTATTAGTGTGTCAGTTGTAGTTGGTTTTCTGTATATACTGAATTTGTGCCTGTGTTCTAGTTTTGTGATGGAGAGGTCTAAGAAGTTTATGGTATTGTTGTGTTCATATTCGGCAGTGAAGGTTATGTTTTTATGTATTTTGTTTATGTGCGTTAGTAACTGTTCACATTGTCTTTTGTTTCCCCTGTATAGTATTAGAATGTCATCAACGTGTCTGTGCCAATATAGTATTTTATGTGAGTGTCTGTCATTGTTTGTGAGTATTTTTGTTTTTTCTAAGTGTTGGAGGAAGACTTCTGCTAGAATGCTGGATATGGGGGAGCCCATGGGTAGGCCATCGTTCTGTGTGTAGTATTTATTGGTATAAGTAAAGTAGTTTTGTTTTGTGATAATGTTCAGAGTTTCTGTTATTTCATTGATAAGTTCGTCTGGTGTGTTGTTCTGTTTGAGTTTGTTTTGTAGGATGGTGATTGTTTCAGAGATGGGGATGTTTGTGTACAGGTTTTTAATGTCAAAGGAGGCTAATGTGGCATTATGGGGGATGTGTATGTATTTTATTTTTGTTACTAGGTCAGTGTTGTTTTTTACTGTAATGTTGTTGTCTATTTGCGTGTGTTGTCTAATAATTTTGTCTAGATATTTTGCCAGTTTGTGTGCAGGGGCATTACAGTAGTTGATAATGGGGCAGATCTGAATGTCTTCTTTATGGATTTTGGGAAGCGCTTGGAGTGTAGGTGCTGATGGTCGGATTTGTTTCATGTAGGGCTTTTGTTTATGTGTCATAATTGTAATATATCATTCTATTGATAATTTACTTTAAATGATTTTAAGGTTACTGTTTACTGTCTAGAATGTTTTCGGGCGCCATCTTGTATTTATTATTTACAAGAAACAGAACACAAAAAATTTTACCTATCATTTTGGGGTTCTTTTCGGCGAACAGGAGATCAGAATTGGTTGTTCAAAATAAAGAAAACTTTATATTGTTTCCCATAATTAAGTTTTATTAACAATTAGATGTTCTCATCATTTAACTTTAAAAGATCGTTGACAAACTACCTCTTTACCTCCCTCATCTATTATACAATTCTCATTCTAAAACTCACATAAATTAAAATTGAAACATAGTATAAATTTTTTAATTACCAAAAAAAAACCAAGATATTAAGTAGAAATAATTTTTAGACACACAAACCAGCCTTCTTAATTTACATAATTTCACTCACTCATACACACATAGTTACTTTATAACCTGAGAGATCTCATTTTGTATTTTATTAAAAGTTTATTTCATCATTATTCCAGTAATTTTGAATAACCCTTGTTAAAATTTTATGGATACATTGCTACTTAGCTGTTCAATTGAGTCTTGAAGGCGTCACACTTTTACGCGCACATTGTTACGTTTTAATGGGTAATTTCCGAAAAAGAAAACTGTTCTTGTAATGAAAAGAAAAAAACTGTTAGTTATTTATACATTTCTAATTTTTACTTCACATTTTATATGTTGCGGGCGCGAAAATCACGCACAGCCGGTGGACACACACAGTGCTCGTGTCCGGTGTGTTGAGATGTTATTGTCCGACTGGCTTTGTTCTCTGAGTGTGACAAAACTGCTGGCGCTGACACACCCTGCATAGCAGTGTGACGCATGCACTGACGTAATATGGTCTGATGTTCCGTTACATAACTTGTTTATGCTGTTTTGTGTGTCATTGGTTGACCTTGGCACAATTCCAGCTTGTTAATTCTGTCTCTTCCGAAATCCACATACAATATTTTCAATCAGTCATACCACCTTGCTACCACTGTCGCTAACAATAAATTTACCTTTGTTTACGTTTGTCCCTATTATCAAAAAAAAATGTTATTTGTTTTATAAAAAAAAATACAAACTGCCCCAAAATTAGGCCCAAAAAATGCCCCGTTACAATACCCCCTCAATGAGATATTTTATGCCGAAGCATAAAAAATCTCATTGACACATTCATACTTGCTAAAGGGATCAGCCAGGATATGTCGCCACAACCCCCTGTATGGTTTACCAAAAATATAATCAACTCACCCTTGGTCCGGTGACTGTGACCGCACCTGAATGACAATACTGGACTTCTCTCTCGAGATCCCAACACCGTAGAGTCAGACAGATACTTAACGCCCCTGCTCTGACGCGCTGGCCAGCTCAGGTCCGCCGCCACAGCATCACCAAACACTGAAACAACAAATCAAATATCAAATAGTGGCCTTTCACAACATCATATCCCCAACTGATCTGTTTCCCCCTAGCGGTCCTGGTTTGTGCTAAGAAGCACTGGTTTTGTTTTTTCACTTATTTCTAACATATATCAGAATACCTAATAACATAAGAAAACATAGTACATTCATAATTCACATGGTTATTATTATCAATTTTATCTTAAAAATTTACACACTTTACATCATTAAATTTGCATATAAAATCATAAAAATTGCATTTTAATCTCAATTTAACTTTTATTAATTCTCTTTCAAACAAAAATTTATTATATATATATATTTTTTTTCTACCTTCGTTTTACCTAACCTTTCATTTATTATTCCCTTTCATTAATTTGGGTGATTCTACGTTATTCATTATAATTCACTTTATCAACTTGGCATTTACTCATAATCTTACCCCTTTTATTACTCTAATGCTCCCTTACAAAATCTTTAACTAGTATGACACCCCTCTCTATCAAAAAATCTACTAACCCTTCTCTACCTCTAACTACTTTCTACTTTAACTCAATTCGCCACCTTCTCTCAATATATATAAAAAAAATACTCTCTAACCCTTTGTACATAGGATACGTGTTCCCCCCCCAAAAGTTCATTTCCCTTATCTGGTTCCTGGATTCTACCTAAGGCAACCCCTTCCCCACTAAAATCGATCCCTATCCCGTCCCAACTTATCATTATGTTGCGGACTCCCACATTACACTACCCCCTACTACAAAATTGCCATCCCCAAAATCTCAATCTCATTACCTTACTATAACTGCAACAAAATAACATCATCAATTATAAACAACAATATTTCACTCAACACTCTACAATTATTCTCCCTTACTACTGTGTCAACATCAATATTTCTCAAAATTCTATAACATACATTAACTCAAAACAACATTACATTATTTTCATCTCTACTCTTTCTTTAACTTCAACTTCAACTTGGACAGATCTATGTGTCCCACAAAATATTTATCACCCAAAACTACTATCTTTTGCAACCCATTGAAAATTTTACCTGTCACCACTTTATTTCATTTTATTTTAAAATCTATAAACAAATTGAAAACATATCATTATATTTTTATAATCCTTATTCCTAACATACTACATGCAATTAACCCAATAAGACATAATAAACACAATATAGGAAGTATCTAGTGCATCTATTTTTCAAATCAAAACAAAATTATTTAGTAGCGAGTCATCATTATTAAAATACAACAATTTTCTAATTCGTTACCCCCCTGGATAACCTCCCTGCCACACACACTATGACCCCCCCTGGACTGTGGCATCCAGTTGCGTCCACAAGGACTGAAGTTTTGGAGGAAATTGACATCTCCGTGTCCTTGCTTCTGCGTTACATTTTAAAGGTTTAGATATCAACATATCTTTGTCTATAGTTATGCGCCCTTAATGCGGGTCTACCACCTGGCTTTGCTGTTCCTCCTCGAACAGAGTGGCAGCCGCTGTTCTATAGTGCCGGGATTTCCCCTAGTTTCACCCCCCATTAATTTCTAATATAGACCAATTTCAAGCCAGCTATGGTCAAGGGACTTGATATGGCCATAGCTGACCGCTAGCCAAAACCACGATTAGTGCTGGTAAGGCAGTAATCGCCCAAAAAGTCCTGGAAATCATCTCTTCCTTCAGGCATGTACTCGTCATCATTTATTTGCACGGCACGGCAATTTATCAAGTTACAATATAAAATTGTACAAAAGGGTGTACCGTGCATTTTCGCCATGTTGGCCTCCGATGGAGGTAACACTCCCTGCTACCCCCAACCCATTTCGCTATCTACGGGAGCACAGGCCACCCCCGCAATAGCAACTTAATAACTATAATTACAACCTAATAAAATTTTTATATACATTAAAATAAATATAATATTTTCATCAAGAATCATTTAACTCATTCATAACTCTATACCATTGGACTTTCTTAAAATTTTCCAAAATTTATTATTAATAATTAGTATGTATCATCTTTTCAGTTATTATTAAAATTTTTTAATTATCATTTTTATTGAACACAATTATTTCAAATAATCTCACTATTAAATTAAAATCTTAGTTACACTTGTAAACATTTTTGTTATACATGATTCATATTGTAAAAGTTCTATACTTACAATCCATTTAACATGATATATACAAAACATAATCCCCATACCACAATACTTTCACCTCACCTCTGAAACATTTAACACAAAAATTAGTTTACCTCAAACAATTTATCCTTTAATCACCAAATTTCCATCTCGTAAAATAAATTAAATTCATTAAAAAAATTTAATTAATTAACATTTAAATAATCAATCAAAATATTTAACGTGTATTAAATTGTTTTAATTAAATTAATTATTAACAACACAAATTGCATTACCATCATAACAACTATTATTAGTCAATTACTGTTTTTCAAAATTAATTCTGATATTTCTTTAAATTGCAAATATTATTATTTTTATTACCACAGTTACACACACTTGTTTACTTAACATTCCACCATGTACCCAAATAAATTTACTACATTATTATTTACAAACTTTAGTTAATAACTGTTCCGTTTTTCCCCACTTCATTGTCCAAATCTGCTATGTCAAAACCCATAAAACATAATGTTTATCACTGTCTTTTATTGTTTTACAGTTTAACCTCCATCGTCCCAAATAAGTCTTGGTTCTATACAATACTGTTGATTTTTACTGACAAACAAATGGTTACTTTGTGTGTCATAACCAGAACAACCAAATTCACTCATTTTACCAGAATACTCATTCAACCAGTCTACGCTAGGCATTTTTGTTACATCTCCATCGGTAAATTCACTCATTATCGGGTTAAATACTTTTGTCAACTCATTATAGTCATCATTACTCAAATATACTTTTAAACTTTCATTCCATTCTTCATACTTTCTATTCAAAAAATACAATTCTGTTACTTTCTCCACATACAATTCTCTGTTTAATTCTCTCTCTTCATAACACCACACCCCACTCTCACAATTATTCCGGACAGAGGGTACACCATTATATAACATCAATAAACAACTCAACTCTTCTACTAATACGGGTCTCTTGCCCTTCAAAAATGACATCTGTGAACACTCTGGTTCAGAAAAAATAAAGGGAAAATTTACCCTCTGCCCTACACATTCATCTACTCTTTCTTTCCATTCTTTTTCTAACTCATTAACACACATTAACATCTCATAATCACATTCCACAAACTCCTCAGTACTCTCAGATATTAGATTTTCAATTACATTATTGTTCTCATTATTTTCAACAACATCGTTTTTATTTATTAATTCTTTAACTGGTATCGTATTTTTACATTTGTCACTGCAATTTTCATTTGTTTTATTTTTCTCTGTACTCATCACATGTACTCCCATTCGCTCAACACTCTGTTCTAACTTATTCAAGCTGGTTCTTATTGTTTCATTAGTACTTTCTAAGCATTTATTTAATTCTTGACTCTCATTTTTTAACTCGTTAATATCCCTACTTTGTCTATCAAATTTGTCATTCAATTCTCTAAAATTACTATCTTGTTTTTCTAAACTATTGTGCATCATATTATACAATCTTGTTAACATATTATCATCATCAGATTTCTTATTTTGATTTCCTAAAATAGGTGTTGAATGAATTCCTTCATCCATAATTCTCGATTCTGTTTCACTTAAATTGCTATTTATTTGACTTTCAGTTTGACTATCAGTGAAACTGCCTTCATTGTTAATATTTTCATTAGTATTCATCATTTTTATTTAATTCTTACTTATTTATAATACACATCTATCAATCATATTATAACCTTACTACTTATGTTTACACATTTTTTTAGTTACCTTAAACAACCATTCTGCTCTCCCAAGTAGGCCTATATTTATATAAAAAAATATGTTTTATATAAATGTCCCTAAGTTCGGAAGCCAAATGTAATATATCTTTCTATTGATAATTTACTTTAAATGATTTTAAGGTTACTGTTTACTGTCTAGAATGTTTTCGGGCGCCATCTTGTATTTATTATTTACAAGAAACAGAACACAAAAAAAATTGTACCTATCATTTTGGGGTTCTTTTCGGCGAACAGGAGATCAGAATTGGTTGTTCAAAATAAAGAAAACTTTATATTGTTTCCCATAATTAAGTTTTATTAACAATTAGATGTTCTCATCATTTAACTTTAAAAGTTCGTTGACAAACTACCTCTTTACCTCCCTCATCTATTATACAATTCTCATTCTAAAACTCACATAAAATAAAATTGAAACATAGTATAAATTTTTTAATTACCAAAAAAAAACCAAGATATTAAGCAGAAATAATTTTTAGACACACAAATCAGCATTCTTAATTTACATAATTTCACTCACTCATACACACATAGTTACTTTATAACCTGAGAGATCTCATTTTATATTTTATTAAAAGTTTATTTCATCATTATTCCAGTAATTTTGAATAACCCTTGTTAAAATTTTATGGATACATTGCTACTTAGCTGTTCAATTGAGTCTTGAAGGCGTCACACTTTTACGCGCACATTGTTACGTTTTAATGGGTAATTTCCGAAAAAGAAAACTGTTCTTGTAATGAAAAGAAAAAAACTGTTAGTTATTTATACATTTCTAATTTTTACTTCACATTTTATATGTTGCGGGCGCGAAAATCACGCACAGCCGGTGGACACACACAGTGCTCGTGTCCGGTGTGTTGAGATGTTATTGTCCGACTGGCTTTGTTCTCTGAGTGTGACAAAACTGCTGGCGCTGACACACCCTGCATAGCAGTGTGACGCATGCACTGACGTAATATGGTCTGATGTTCCGTTACATAACTTGTTTATGCTGTTTTGTGTGTCATTGGTTGACCTTGGCACAATTCCAGCTTGTTAATTCTGTCTCTTCCGAAATCCACATACAATATTTTCAATCAGTCGTACCACCTTGCTACCACTGTCGCTAACAATAAATTTACCTTTGTTTACGTTTGTCCCTATTATCAAAAAAAAATGTTATTTGTTTTATAAAAAAAAATACAAACTGCCCCAAAATTAGGCCCAAAAAATGCCCCGTTACAATACCCCCTCAATGAGATATTTTATGCCGAAGCATAAAAAATCTCATTGACACATTCATACTTGCTAAAGGGATCAGCCAGGATATGTCGCCACAACCCCCTGTATGGTTTACCAAAAATATAATCAACTCACCCTTGGTCCGGTGACTGTGACCGCACCTGAATGACAATACTGGACTTCTCTCTCGAGATCCCAACACCGTAGAGTCAGACAGATACTTAACGCCCCTGCTCTGACGCGCTGGCCAGCTCAGGTCCGCCGCCACAGCATCACCAAACACTGAAACAACAAATCAAATATCAAATAGTGGCCTTTCACAACATCATATCCCCAACTGATCTGTTTCCCCCTAGCGGTCCTGGTTTGTGCTAAGAAGCACTGGTTTTGTTTTTTCACTTATTTCTAACATATATCAGAATACCTAATAACATAAGAAAACATAGTACATTCATAATTCACATGGTTATTATTATCAATTTTATCTTAAAAATTTACACACTTTACATCATTAAATTTGCATATAAAATCATAAAAATTGCATTTTAATCTCAATTTAACTTTTATTAATTCTCTTTCAAACAAAAATTTATTATATATATATATTTTTTTTCTACCTTCGTTTTACCTAACCTTTCATTTATTATTCCCTTTCATTAATTTGGGTGATTCTACGTTATTCATTATAATTCACTTTATCAACTTGGCATTTACTCATAATCTTACCCCTTTTATTACTCTAATGCTCCCTTACAAAATCTTTAACTAGTATGACACCCCTCTCTATCAAAAAATCTACTAACCCTTCTCTACCTCTAACTACTTTCTACTTTAACTCAATTCGCCACCTTCTCTCAATATATATAAAAAAAATACTCTCTAACCCTTTGTACATAGAATACGTGTTCCCCCCCCCAAAAGTTCATTTCCCTTATCTGGTTCCTGGATTCTACCTAAGGCAACCCCTTCCCCACTAAAATCGATCCCTATCCCGTCCCAACTTATCATTATGTTGCGGACTCCCACATTACACTACCCCCTACTACAAAATTGCCATCCCCAAAATCTCAATCTCATTACCTTACTATAACTGCAACAAAATAACATCATCAATTATAAACAACAATATTTCACTCAACACTCTACAATTATTCTCCCTTACTACTGTGTCAACATCAATATTTCTCAAAATTCTATAACATACATTAACTCAAAACAACATTACATTATTTTCATCTCTACTCTTTCTTTAACTTCAACTTCAACTTGGACAGATCTATGTGTCCCACAAAATATTTATCACCCAAAACTACTATCTTTTGCAACCCATTGAAAATTTTACCTGTCACCACTTTATTTCATTTTATTTTAAAATCTATAAACAAATTGAAAACATATCATTATATTTTTATAATCCTTATTCCTAACATACTACATGCAATTAACCCAATAAGACATAATAAACACAATATAGGAAGTATCTAGTGCATCTATTTTTCAAATCAAAACAAAATTATTTAGTAGCGAGTCATCATTATTAAAATACAACAATTTTCTAATTCGTTACCCCCCTGGATAACCTCCCTGCCACACACACTATGACCCCCCCTGGACTGTGGCATCCAGTTGCGTCCACAAGGACTGAAGTTTTGGAGGAAATTGACATCTCCGTGTCCTTGCTTCTGCGTTACATTTTAAAGGTTTAGATATCAACATATCTTTGTCTATAGTTATGCGCCCTTAATGCGGGTCTACCACCTGGCTTTGCTGTTCCTCCTCGAACAGAGTGGCAGCCGCTGTTCTATAGTGCCGGGATTTCCCCTAGTTTCACCCCCCATTAATTTCTAATATAGACCAATTTCAAGCCAGCTATGGTCAAGGGACTTGATATGGCCATAGCTGACCGCTAGCCAAAACCACGATTAGTGCTGGTAAGGCAGTAATCGCCCAAAAAGTCCTGGAAATCATCTCTTCCTTCAGGCATGTACTCGTCATCATTTATTTGCACGGCACGGCAATTTATCAAGTTACAATATAAAATTGTACAAAAGGGTGTACCGTGCATTTTCGCCATGTTGGCCTCCGATGGAGGTAACACTCCCTGCTACCCCCAACCCATTTCGCTATCTACGGGAGCACAGGCCACCCCCGCAATAGCAACTTAATAACTATAATTACAACCTAATAAAATTTTTATATACATTAAAATAAATATAATATTTTCATCAAGAATCATTTAACTCATTCATAACTCTATACCATTGGACTTTCTTAAAATTTTCCAAAATTTATTATTAATAATTAGTATGTATCATCTTTTCAGTTATTATTAAAATTTTTTAATTATCATTTTTATTGAACACAATTATTTCAAATAATCTCACTATTAAATTAAAATCTTAGTTACACTTGTAAACATTTTTGTTATACATGATTCATATTGTAAAAGTTCTATACTTACAATCCATTTAACATGATATATACAAAACATAATCCCCATACCACAATACTTTCACCTCACCTCTGAAACATTTAACACAAAAATTAGTTTACCTCAAACAATTTATCCTTTAATCACCAAATTTCCATCTCGTAAAATAAATTAAATTCATTAAAAAAATTTAATTAATTAACATTTAAATAATCAATCAAAATATTTAACGTGTATTAAATTGTTTTAATTAAATTAATTATTAACAACACAAATTGCATTACCATCATAACAACTATTATTAGTCAATTACTGTTTTTCAAAATTAATTCTGATATTTCTTTAAATTGCAAATATTATTATTTTTATTACCACAGTTACACACACTTGTTTACTTAACATTCCACCATGTACCCAAATAAATTTACTACATTATTATTTACAAACTTTAGTTAATAACTGTTCCGTTTTTCCCCACTTCATTGTCCAAATCTGCTATGTCAAAACCCATAAAACATAATGTTTATCACTGTCTTTTATTGTTTTACAGTTTAACCTCCATCGTCCCAAATAAGTCTTGGTTCTATACA
This sequence comes from Magicicada septendecula, assembly GCA_034769895.1. Classification (NCBI taxonomy): domain Eukaryota; kingdom Metazoa; phylum Arthropoda; class Insecta; order Hemiptera; family Cicadidae; genus Magicicada; species Magicicada septendecula. The sequence continues at coordinate 282,777,430 of CM068372.1, read as the reverse complement.
ATACTGTTGATTTTTACTGACAAACAAATGGTTACTTTGTGTGTCATAACCAGAACAACCAAATTCACTCATTTTACCAGAATACTCATTCAACCAGTCTACGCTAGGCATTTTTGTTACATCTCCATCGGTAAATTCACTCATTATCGGGTTAAATACTTTTGTCAACTCATTATAGTCATCATTACTCAAATATACTTTTAAACTTTCATTCCATTCTTCATACTTTCTATTCAAAAAATACAATTCTGTTACTTTCTCCACATACAATTCTCTGTTTAATTCTCTCTCTTCATAACACCACACCCCACTCTCACAATTATTCCGGACAGAGGGTACACCATTATATAACATCAATAAACAACTCAACTCTTCTACTAATACGGGTCTCTTGCCCTTCAAAAATGACATCTGTGAACACTCTGGTTCAGAAAAAATAAAGGGAAAATTTACCCTCTGCCCTACACATTCATCTACTCTTTCTTTCCATTCTTTTTCTAACTCATTAACACACATTAACATCTCATAATCACATTCCACAAACTCCTCAGTACTCTCAGATATTAGATTTTCAATTACATTATTGTTCTCATTATTTTCAACAACATCGTTTTTATTTATTAATTCTTTAACTGGTATCGTATTTTTACATTTGTCACTGCAATTTTCATTTGTTTTATTTTTCTCTGTACTCATCACATGTACTCCCATTCGCTCAACACTCTGTTCTAACTTATTCAAGCTGGTTCTTATTGTTTCATTAGTACTTTCTAAGCATTTATTTAATTCTTGACTCTCATTTTTTAACTCGTTAATATCCCTACTTTGTCTATCAAATTTGTCATTCAATTCTCTAAAATTACTATCTTGTTTTTCTAAACTATTGTGCATCATATTATACAATCTTGTTAACATATTATCATCATCAGATTTCTTATTTTGATTTCCTAAAATAGGTGTTGAATGAATTCCTTCATCCATAATTCTCGATTCTGTTTCACTTAAATTGCTATTTATTTGACTTTCAGTTTGACTATCAGTGAAACTGCCTTCATTGTTAATATTTTCATTAGTATTCATCATTTTTATTTAATTCTTACTTATTTATAATACACATCTATCAATCATATTATAACCTTACTACTTATGTTTACACATTTTTTTAGTTACCTTAAACAACCATTCTGCTCTCCCAAGTAGGCCTATATTTATATAAAAAAATATGTTTTATATAAATGTCCCTAAGTTCGGAAGCCAAATGTAATATATCTTTCTATTGATAATTTACTTTAAATGATTTTAAGGTTACTGTTTACTGTCTAGAATGTTTTCGGGCGCCATCTTGTATTTATTATTTACAAGAAACAGAACACACAAAAAATTGTACCTATCATTTTGGGGTTCTTTTCGGCGAACAGGAGATCAGAATTGGTTGTTCAAAATAAAGAAAACTTTATATTGTTTCCCATAATTAAGTTTTATTAACAATTAGATGTTCTCATCATTTAACTTTAAAAGTTCGTTGACAAACTACCTCTTTACCTCCCTCATCTATTATACAATTCTCATTCTAAAACTCACATAAAATAAAATTGAAACATAGTATAAATTTTTTAATTACCAAAAAAAAACCAAGATATTAAGCAGAAATAATTTTTAGACACACAAATCAGCATTCTTAATTTACATAATTTCACTCACTCATACACACATAGTTACTTTATAACCTGAGAGATCTCATTTTATATTTTATTAAAAGTTTATTTCATCATTATTCCAGTAATTTTGAATAACCCTTGTTAAAATTTTATGGATACATTGCTACTTAGCTGTTCAATTGAGTCTTGAAGGCGTCACACTTTTACGCGCACATTGTTACGTTTTAATGGGTAATTTCCGAAAAAGAAAACTGTTCTTGTAATGAAAAGAAAAAAACTGTTAGTTATTTATACATTTCTAATTTTTACTTCACATTTTATATGTTGCGGGCGCGAAAATCACGCACAGCCGGCGGACACACACAGTGCTCGTGTCCGGTGTGTTGAGATGTTATTGTCCGACTGGCTTTGTTCTCTGAGTGTGACAAAACTGCTGGCGCTGACACACCCTGCATAGCAGCGTGACTTATGCACTGACGTAATATGGTCTGATGTTCCGTTACATAACTTGTTTATGCTGTTTTGTGTGTCATTGGTTGACCTTGGCACAATTCCAGCTTGTTAATTCTGTCTCTTCCGAAATCCACATACAATATTTTCAATCAGTCGTACCACCTTGCTACCACTGTCGCTAACAATAAATTTACCTTTGTTTACGTTTGTCCCTATTATCAAAAAAAATGTTATTTGTTTTATAAAAAAAATACAAACTGCCCCAAAATTAGGCCCAAAAAATGGCCCGTTACATAATGTGTTTGGCTTTGTTGACTATTTGTTTTACTGAGTTTTGGTATCTGTCGGTGGGGTCGTGTTTTAGTTCTGTGATGTTGTTCTGTTCCATGAAGTTTTGTACTTTTTTGTGTAGGTTGTCTGTGGGGATAATTACAGTCATGTTGCCTTTGTCAGCTTTTACAAATGTGATGTTGTGTTTGTGTGCCTTTTCCCTCAGTTTGATGGCTGTGTGTATTTCTGAGTTGTGGTTGTTGTCTGGTGTCTTATGTACTCCTATTGTGTTGTTTATATTATGTCTTATAAAACAGAACATCTGTATAATACAGATGTATTTTACATCAACAAACAAACAGAAAAAATTGCCCACAAATTCAAAAAAGCGGGATACAGAATCGCTTACAAAACTACTAAAAAACAGAACACACACTATCAAAACGCATGCCCAAAGCACAAAACAAATTCGATCTACCCGGTGTATACAAGCTAAATTGTTCAAATTGCAATAAATTCTACATAGGCCAGACAGGACGAAGCTTCAAACAGAGATATATTGAACACACAAAAGCACTCCACACCACTACAGAATCTACCTTTACAAACCACCTCATTGAAGCAAACCACACATATAAAAACATCGACAATAACATGAACATTCTACACAACACACAAAAGGCCGAAAACTAGACACTCTAGAACAATTAGAAATATACAAACACACAAAAACAAATAAAAACGACATCCTAAACGAACAGACACAATTCAAATCGCACGCATTATTCGAACACATCTCACCACACACACACAGCTTCGATCTTTCAAAAAACTATCCTGTCGCCAACAACAAGATGAACAGCGCTACCTATGACAGCCTCTGATGAAGCCTTCTATAGGTGAAAGCCGGTTTAGGCTGTAAGGTAAAACTTTAAGTTTTTACTTATAAAAAACTTCGTGTTCCGAGTCGTCAATACTATAGTGATATTTTGTTATATCGTTATTTCATTATCTTATTCAAAATCATTTGAATTCATTTTACTCCATTAAAACTGAATCGATCGTACAAAATACAATGTACTTACTAACAACATAACACAATACATTTAACATCAGTACAAATTTATTAGTGATAAACCGAACTTTCAATTGCGAACACTTAACGTTTCTTAATGTTCTCATATGTTTCAGTGTGGTATTCACCTTCTTCAGCGAGGTTTAAATACAGAATGTCTTGAAACAGTTAAACCTCATTTAAACGTCGCAGAAGAAGGTGAATACCACACTGAAACGTATCGAGAACATTAAGAAACGTAAGTGTTCACAATTGAAAGTTCAGTTTATCACTAAAATTAAGTGTGTGAATGAAGAGGATGAACCAACAAAACAAATTTATCTATAATTTTTGTCATATCATTTTATTGTTTACCACACCTCATTACATAAGTTAGCCAAGTAATTACCATAAACTAAAATAATTAAATGTTCATTCACTATATATCTAACCACCATCGTCGAACAATAATCTTGTCTTACATATACACAATTCATTTTTAATTAAGTACATTATATTATCACTATTAATATAACAACCCTTCCATTTCTCAAATTGTTCCACTACACCAGAATAGTAACCCCTCGGATTAATCCATATTATTCTATCATAAAACGTGTCTACATCAGTATTTTTGGTTGTCTCCTTTGTTATTTTTTGACACAATCAAATAGGTAATCAATTCATCATGACTCTCACCTGCCGTTGCAACTCTTTCATTGCCAGGTAAGTGCTTATTACCTTCGATATCAAATTCGTTTACTACTGCTGTACTCATTTCTACACAAGGTAAGTTTTTCATGTAATCTACTCCTTCAAATCTTAACCTCTTAACTAACCCTTCATAACTTCTCCTCAACTTGAACAACTCTATCTCTCTCACTCCCGCAAAATCGCTTACACAACCCCATCTTACTTTCTCTCTCTCATTCCATGCAGAGGGCACTACATCATAAAAACACCTCCTGGCTCTTCCAGGAACACCACGAACATTCAAGGGACAATTATTTGTAGATCTTTCATCTACCAATTACACTCGTGAAGGCTTTTCTTCACCCCCAACAACACCACGGGAAAATTTACTCCCTGCAACCCCTCTACCTGTAAACTGTTATTTCCACCAACACTAATTACTACTCCGTTACTAACCCCAAATAACTTTCTCCTTTCATCATCACTATTTTTATTCACAACTTTACTCTAACACCACATTTTTAATTATATCATCATTATTATTCGTAATTATCTCCCCATCATAATTACCACTTGTTTTAAAATCATCACTTACCTTATTATCTGTACCATTTTCTACCCCCACTACGCTCTCATCATTATAATTACCACCTACCTGTTTTAATTCACCTTCTGTATTCTCCTTTCTCTTTCTACTTTCATTTTCTTCATCTTGTATTGGTTTTACAAGATATAGAATAGTATTTTATAGTATTAAAATGTTCATCAACTTCTTTTAAACGTTTATTAATATTAACATTTTGTTGTTTTATTTCATCTCTAATCTCATTAAAATTGCTTTCACATCTAACATTTATGGCATTGATATCAATCTTGAGTTCGTCAAATTTACTGTTTTGTTCATTAAAATTAGCTTTCATAAAATGAAACAGGTCGTCTATTGATACCTTTTCTACTCTACTGACTGTAGGTGTCGATTCAGCACTTGCTTTGCTCATAATAATCGATTCTGTCAGACTATTTTCATTATTGATATTTGTATCAGATTTATTCTCTGCATTGATTTCAGTTCCATCAGTTATGTTGACTTCATCGTTAATATTCTCACTTGTACTTATTTTTATTATTTAATTCTTACTTATTTATAATATACATATACCAATCAGATTATAACAAAACCTTATCTGACACTCTTGTCATCTACGTCTATTTATACATTGTAACAAAATAAAAATTTTGTTTATTTTAAAATTATTTTTATTTTTTAATTTATTTCGAATTAATTTGAATTAATTATAATTAATTTTGATGTATTTATTTATTTTTTAATTCTTTTAATTATTAAGTTAATTACTTGAACAGCTTAGAATAACCAGCATTGGTTTTCCGCGTTAAATAGATTATCTCCTGTAATAATCGATTAGCGGTCCTTCGTTATTCTAAGTGTGTACTCCTTCAACGTTGTTAATTTTTGGTTTTCTTGTAGTCCAGGTATCAAATATTATTTAATATTCTTCTATTTATATAATTACAAATAAATAGAAGCCACAATTATAAAATTCAATGATTTTATTAACATAATAGAAAATGATCGATTTTGAATCGATTAGTTAATCGACAAATTACAGACTAGTATCTCAGGGCGAGTGATTGCAGTATATAAATTATTAATATTAAGTCACAGGTTCTTTTAGCTGTTATTTTATAATAGTCAGAGAAAGGGCAAATCTGAAAAGTATAACACTTACAATAAAATGCTTAATTATCTAAAAATACAAAATATTATTTAATATATATAGGTTAGTAATTTAAATTTTTGCGAACCAAACTCATGACGAAGTTTTGCCGTCGCCGCTAAGGATTCTGGGAATTCCAAAATAGTTGCCTTCGTGCTGCATATGTAGACGGCTCCTGCGCAACGGAATCTCTTCAAATAAATGTTTCTTCTCTAAGTTTTCCTCGTCCAGGCAGTAGTGATTAATTCCTCTTGTGATAGTGTAGTTATCCTGGATCAGTGGTCAGTTATTCGTCTCGATAATCCGTGTTCAATAGTGTTCTTGTTTCACTTTAGTCCATAAGGTTGATAATGGCAGATTTCGTCTCGATAAATTCGGAATTAGCGTTTATATGTTTTAATATAGGTATTGCACTTTTCAGTGTTCATTAATTGTTTTCATAAATAGTTTAAGCTGGTTTATTCCACTGAATTTAGTGTTGACTCATGTTTTTTAAATTTCTCGAGTTTAGTTTTGCTAGGTTTAGTTCATGTCCACCATTTTTCTTCTCTCTTTATATGAATTAATTGCGAGAGCTCGTTCTGAAGTGGACCTCTCAACGTATAACAATCAACTAACTGACTTTCTTCATTATACAAAAGGTCCTGGCCAATTTAATATTAAAATGACATTGTTTTAAATCTGGCATTTCCGCTTACATAATTGACTTTTACATTATATGACTGAATACATTTTTACTATTATTTAATTTTATTAAATACTAAATACATAATCTCTTTCCTTAGTTAATTCTGTGTTATTTAATACCAAATATGATATTTTTATAATGTTTTCTATCTCAAAATGCCATATTTACAGTATATTTGAATGTAGGCCTTAAATTTTACTTCCTGTCACATTAAATGGTTTACAACTTTTATTATGTTGTAATTATTATTGGACAAGGTCCCTGATTGAAATAAAATGTCTATTTTTCCTAATTCCTTGTAATTTTATGATGTGGTTAACTAATTTAAATATTATCTTTAATTTAAATCTTTCCCCTTAGATTCCAGTGTTAGTACACTTGTATTTTTTCTAATAATCTTTCATACATTTCTTCAATATCTTTATAAAGCATTGTTACAGTTATAATAAATACACTGTGATTGATTTACATTATATAAATTTAATCAATTTAATTAAATTACTTAACTTATTTATCAATTATAAGGTTGTTGAGATTTACCATTTGGCCTAGATTTTACCTGTGTTCACATACAATGTTTATTAATATTACAGCTTGTTAATACCCCTTCTGACATTTTATTCTTATACAATCTTAATTAAAATTCCCTTACTTAACTACATTAACATTTAGTATTGATTAATACCATTAACATATAACAAATATTTTATAACAAAAGAATTGTACTCAATTTCAGACATTCCAGCCTTGAGTTCAATGAACTATTAATATAAACAAAACACATACGTTTTTTCATTACTTAATTTATTCCTTAAAATTAAGTTTCATGCAGTCCTTGCTGTTTTTGTTTTATTTTAGGGATGTACCCTTGATCACTGCACTACTTATTGTATTATCTCATCACATTTATAGTCATATTACCTAATATTGTGAGATAAAAATAGCACTCATTTGGGATCAATTTTTAGTATATTTTCATAATAAAATTACTTGCACTGGTCCACTGTTATTCTTTGATCTTATCTCTATTTGTTTTTTTTTAATTATTCTTATAAGATCAAGAATCTCAGTTACAGGGGATCATTAAGATTTGTTTTTATTTATTTTTTCATTACAAAAATAACTTGCACTGGTACACTTTCACTTGTACCTTTAGACACTTTACTTATACATACTTTACATGATTCTTTTTTTATAGTGTTATACTTTTTTAGGGACATTTAATCTCTTATGGGGTTTTATATTTTTATTACTTGGTTTCTTCCAAAAGCAGTCCTTTTATTATGGATGTTGGTTTGTTCTGGGTATTTCCCTACTTACTCCTATCCTACCTGGGTATTTCCTTACCTTATCTTGGCTTTTTGTTTTATTTTTATAACTTATCATATATTGCATAGTTGGTTTTAATTTGTTTTTATTTCTTCAAACTATGATTGCAGTTTACTGTGGTCCTTAATTAATTTTATATTAGTTTTCTTTGATTTCATTTTATTTTTACTTTATTTATGATCATGTTTTCATTCAGAACAATGTGAATAATCTGTCATGCTACAGATTGCTCTCCTCCAGAAGTGATTAGTTCAGACCATACCTTGAGTATGTATGAAATAATTGCTTATGATATTTTTTAGTTATTATATTCTTTGTCTTCCTCCCCATTTCTATATCTGCTTCTTCATACTTGAGCTTAGTTTTTTTTCTTAAATTGATTCTTCCTTGATAGTTATTGTTATCTGAGGTTTATTATTATTATTATATTTATTTTTTCCTTAACTTAGTGCTTTATCCTTGGGATATTCATTCCCTTACATTCCCTAACACGTGAGCTGGGGCAGTCCAGAGAGGCACTTGTGGCTACATATACTCTGCTGGCCATACTACACTTGTATTTGAGATCAGAGGAACTTCATCTCTGCTCAAAACATAATACTGCTGGAATTATCTACAGACAGTCATTAAATAAAAATTATATAAGAATAGTCTATTTTGCGACTAATAAAAAACATCCTTGGATACCTCACTTCGTAGTTTCTCAGATTTGCTAATAATATTTTCTATCTCAGTTATTCTTCTTTTTAGTTATTCTTCTTATTAGGTATTCTTTTTATTTTTTAGCTCTGCTGATATACTTATTCTTATCATGGTTGGAAGCTCTGTTAATATATTTATTTTTCTCATGGTTGGAAGTTCTGTTGATATAATTATCACTAGTTATTGGGTGTAAATTTTTTCATCTGAATTCTCTTTAGTTCTTCTATTGTTTGCACAATCTTCTTCTGGTTATCAATATTAATAGCATATACAGTAGAACCCAGTTAGTCCGAACCCCGCTAGTCCAAAATTCCGGATAATCCGAACCACCTCCAGGAACCAAATAGCCAAGGAAAGCTATAAAAACAACTGCAGATTTCATGAAGTGACAAATGATTCCATTACATTTCTAATAAAATGGTTACATTTTGCAAAATCAGTAGAAAATAATACTAACCACTGTAATACGTATTGCTATGACAGCACAGAACAATCTACGCGTTTATTGAATGTGCAAGAAGGATCTCGATGTAAGCGTGTGGTGTACGTGCTACTAGAAGCATTTTGCGAGAATCTTCTCGACTGTGCCGGGCTTCGCTCGGGCGTTCGGGCTGTGTCAAGGCCGTAGTAATTACGTAGTTCACAAGAGATAAGACGTAGTTTGGAAGCTTCTGGTGTGTGAGCGTGACTATAAATACATCAGGTAGTGGCCTTAGTTTTCAGTTCCATGCGAGATATTGGATAGTGCGGTTCGACAGTATTAGTGCAATATGTTTACAGAGCGGTTCGAGTTATTACTGTGTACGTTCAAGTAGTTAGTAGTGAAGTGTTGCGTTTTATATTCGGACGGTATAATTGTAATAGAATTGAGTTTTAATATTAGTAGACATTTTATTGCGTGTGAACAATTTTCATTTGATTTGCTGTAGAGACTGTGTTGTTAATTACGAACTGTTTTACTGTAACAATTAAAGGTGTGATTAGTGACTTGATTGTTGTCTTGTACTTATTTTGTTTTCACTGTACCTACGACAATCGAGTAGACCATCGTAACAGTATTAATCAGTAGGCCTACAATTAGTGGAGTAATTTTGCGATGAAACTATGTCTGCGAATTCAGCGATGTACTCTTGTACAACCTGGTGATTCGCTGATAGAGATTCACCGGTAATGGATAACTGTCGTATTCCGTGTCTTTTTTTCCACCGGTCCAGCCAGCCGTTACTCGCAATGAATTTAGGATCACCATTCATCAGCTTATTGAGGTGAACTGCTTTTTCTTGGATTAGGGGACCACTCAGTGGAGTACCTCTCTGCCTTTCTTGTGAAAACCATATGAAAAGGGCTTCATCAATTTTGTCAAATTGTGACACTTTTGATGTATGACGCTCCTCGAGAGTCTTCTCGGATGTTGTCGCACAAAACTGTTCAATCTTGGACTGGTTTTTCTTCCAGTCACTTATTGTTGCTTTACCCACACCAAATTCGACTGCTAATTTCATTCCACTTTCACCCTTGTCCAAACGTTTCAACACTTCAAGTTTATCTTTTAGTGCACATGAACTGTTTCCGCTTACCAACCATTTTTATACAATACGCACTTAAAAAACAACACTGAAAACGTATGTAAGTTGGAATGCACACACAATGTCTTAGACTGACAGGTGTCTCACTACTGAAAGCAAGGCCATGAGAAGAAACAAACAAGAGTGGGGGAAGTGGGATTACTAAGAAACTGGCATTAGTCATTGACGCCCTGGCACGCCTGTGATAGTAAACAACAATACCGCACTCGAAAGCCACCGAACGTCATTGTCAATACTGTTCACCTTATCTGTACTGTATTACAGTACTGTACTACATAATATTTTATGAAATATTCAACTCTTATAAACTGTAAAATGCATTCGTTGAATAAAAAACGGGCATATATGAGTTACATATAAGTTAAAGACCATATTTAAATCAAATAAATAATTATTATTCGGATAATCCGAATTTTTGCCAATCCGAACCGGCCCCGGTCCCAATTAGTTCGGACTATCGGGGTTCAACTGCATATATATATATTTTTTTTCTTAGTTTTTATTAATTGTTCTACTGGTTTAATGTTATTACAGTTATTCTTCCAATTGTTTTCATTTTAATTGAAATTCAAGTTGTGATCATAATCATAATATATATCTTTTTTTCAAAAATTATTATTCCGCTCTTGTTTTCATCCAAATTAATTCATTAACATTATATTATTCATGTGGTCCTTATTTCTCTTTGCATTTCGTAAATGTTTTATTATTTTCTTTCCAAAACTAGTTTATTCATATTATTGGTATATAAGTTGTCCTTATAGTTTTTTAGAACTTAGTTATATAATAATCATTTTTCTTTACACTTCGTTTCCATAATCGTTTATTCAAATAATTCTTGTAAGTTGTACTTAGTTTTTTCAGAATTTAGTAATAATCATTTTTCCTTACAATTCGTTCCATAATCGTTTATTCAAATAATTCTTGTAAGTTGTCCTTATAGTTTTTTAGAATTTAGTAATATAATAATCATTCAAAATTAAATGCTGTAAATAATTGTTGTAAGTTGATCTTACGTTCTTTTTGAATTTGTTTTATTTAAATTCAAATTCAAATTCTAATCTTCTTAATTCCAAATTAGTTCCTGCAAATCATTTATGTAAGTTGATCTCACGTTCTTTTTGAATTTAGTTATCCTAAATCCAATCCTCGTAATATTTTTTTATGGAGGCCTGGTTATACACTCCTTTGATTTTTCCTGAGACAATCTCCTTTAGTTCATAGGTGTTATTGTTATTTGTTTTGGTGACTATATATGGTCCAGTATATAGTAGTAATAACTTCTTACTTATCCCTTCGAGGGTGCTTGGTAGTTCGCGGTTTTTCAGCAGTAGCTTTTCTCCTATTTTATATGTTATTATTCTTCCAATTGCTTTCTGATACTTGGTTTGCCGCTTGTCCTGGTCTTCGGCCACCTTATAAAATTTTACTTTGTCAAATTTATATCCATCCTTCATAGGGAACGCTATGATTTCCTAGATCTATTGTGGGGGTGGTTTCTCGTACATGGCGGAGTATGGGGTAATTCCTATAGCTGGATGATGAGCTAAATTGAGGAATTCCTCCGTGGCTGCTAGATATTCTTGCCATTTTTTCTGTTGGTGGTGACAGTACGTCCTCAGTATTCTTCCCACTTCTCTTAACACCCTCACTGCCGGATTACTACTTGGGTGGTAAACTGATGTTTTGTACGTTTTAACCCAAGTGATAATAAGATATCCCGCCATCTTCTCCCCTTAAATTGTGTACCATGATCAGTTATGATTGATGAGGGTTTTCCTATTTCTGGAATATATAGTTCAGTTATCACTCCCAGAATTTTCAGAGTAGTTGCACGATTAACAGGGTATAGCTTTATAAACTTTGTGAAATGGTCCATTATTATTATTAGGTATTTATATCGGTGTCGACCGCCACTACGGGGAAATGGTCCACAGATGTCTAAGAACACCTTTTCTAACTTCGCTTTTTATGTTATTGATATCATAATGCCTTCCTTCTTCTCGTTATTAGTCTTCACCAGTTGGCAAATATGACAGGATTTGATGTAATTTCTCACCTTCCGATTTATGTTTTTTATGTAACAGCTCTCTTCTAGTGCCTTTATCACTTTCAAGGCTCCCATATGGCCATACCTTATATGGTAATCTATTATTATGTCCTTTTCAATATTGGTTGCAATAATCACCTTCCAGGTTTCCTGATTTAGAGAAGTTTTAATAAATAATATTCCTTTATTAATATGGTAAAATTTGGATACAGTGTCATCTTGTTCTTCTAATCGATTCTTGATATTTCTCAACTTCGGGTCAGATTGTATGTGGATGCTGATGTTCATCAATAATGCTTCTAAATCTGATCTGGTTCTAATGATGTTGTAGATCTTGAGTATGCTCTCCTTCTCTCCCTCAAAAGTTTGATCTTCCATATTAATCCATGATAACACGTCCGCTACAACATTCCTTTTTCCTGAGATTTACTCCCATCGTAGATCGTACTCTTGCAGGGCAAGTATCCACCTGGTCAGTCTGCCATGACTCAATTTACATCTCCTTAAAAACGATATAGATTTATGGTCCGTCCGGACGGTTACTGGATAACCCAAAATATAGGTACGGAATTTACTACAAGCAAATACTACACTGAGTAATTCTTTTTCGGTTACATTGTAGTTCCTTTCGCATTGCTTTAATGTCCGACTAGTGAAGCTAATCACTAGATGGTGACAATTTTCATCTTCTTGATACAGTGTTGTTCCTAGACTGATGTTGCTGGCATCGCAGTTTAAGAAGAAAGGTTGTTCAAAATGTGGATGGTGAAGTATTACGATTTTTAAAAACTTGTCCTTAATGATTTGAAAGGTAATGTCTTGCTCTTGACCCCAGATCCATTTGTTTTTGGAGGATAATTGATGTTGAAATTTGGCTGTTAGCTCTGAATATTGATTTTGGAATGTTCTATAATAATTACAGAGTCCTAGAAATGACTGTAATTGTTTTCTATTCTTGGGTTTAGGGAACTTCTGTATTGCTTCCACCTTTTCTAATGATGGTGAGATTCCTTGGTCATTCAAATTAAATCCCAAGAACTGGAATTCTCTACTGATGAACTTGGATTTTTCTAATTTAAGGGTTATATTGTTAATGGCTAATTTCTCGAGTACGTGTTCCACTCTGTAGCAGTGTTCCTCCCAGGTTTCCGAGGCAATAAGTAGATTGTCTACGTACACAGTGGTAAATTGGAGTGCTTCTTGGCCAAGTATCCTGGTCCATACATGCCACAATGATGGCTACTGAATTCACAAGTCCGAAGGGCAATCTCTTGAATTGGTAATTGCGCCCTTCGAATATGAACGCCATATACTGACGGCTCTGTGGGTGCAACTCCACTTGCCAGTATCCGCACACCGTGTCCCAAGTACTAATGAACTTGGTACCGTGGAACCTCTTTAAAATTTCTTCTATCTCACCGGGCGACGTTCTGTCATTTATAATCATCTTTTTTATCTCGCGCGCATCCAAACAAAGCCTGACTTGGCCGTTTTTCTTTGGAATAGCCACGATTGGACTGGTGAATGGGGATTGACTACTCTCTATAATGTCACTGCTGATCATTTTATTAATTTCTGCTCGTACTGCCTCCTTCAGTGAATGCGCTATAGGATATGACTTTCGGTTAAACTCCACTGTTTCCCTGAATTGAAGTTTGCATTGGTAGTTTTTTATCTTACCGGGTTCATCTGAAAATACTGATCGATACTTCTCTTATATTTTTATTAAATTGTTTGCTTGGTGTATGGGTATTTCTTCCCTTGTATTTCCGCATCGGAAGTTCCTTATTTCCTGTATTTTCTGTTCCCATAAATCATCTTCTGCGTTATTGTATACTATTTGGTTACATAGGGACTTGTTTTCTATATGGTTGATTTCCCGAAGTTGTTGGCGGATATTACTGGGAAGTATTGTCTCGCTACCTACTAAACCCGCCGTCCACGTTATCCCTTCTGAAAACAGTGATACCTTTTCCTTGCTCAAATCAATAATAGCTGAGTTCCTCCTTAGTATATCGCACCCTGCCAATATATTAAATGGCAATCCTGTTGCAATTAAAAACACCATATTTATAGCTATACCCTTGCTAATAACATTTACGGACACTTGTTTTCTTATAGTTTTGTTTTGGCGATCAGTGGCCCTTATTAATATATTAATTACTGGTAATATCGGCAATGTTCGACCACATTCCTTTTGGATTCTTTCTAATTCAGTGCTATTAATTATAGATACATTTGCACCCGTATCAGTCATTATTTGGGCGAAAATCCCTTCAACTTCTGTGTTTATGTATATGATTTCATTATTTTGACTATTGAGGCTTGTGTTGTTCTCTTCCAATAGTTCGTTTCTTATATTTTTCAAATAGTTACTACTAATGATGGTAATATTCTTAGAGTTTTAACGGTCCAAAAATATGGGTATTTTTATTTGATTTCATTTCGGGGGTTTATAAAAAATATTGTGTAAGTTTTATTTCATTGTGACAGACCACGTGTATAGAACAGTGTTGTAACGAGGCAGCAACGCAATATTATGTTGTGAAATCAGTCAAAGAATTCGCACCACCCTAGATTTTCGAGAACTTTGTTTAAGTGTGACCATGCGCCTGTACGCATTACTCAACAATACACGCGGGTGATGCTACCGTCCAAAAAACCAAGATGTCAGGAAACCAATTTTATGCAGTTTCATTTACCATGAGGCCGGATATGAACACTTAAGATCCACCCATCTCGTGACGTTAGCCAGTGCCTCACTGAGATCGTATACTATCGTCACCCCAACAACTACATGAATTGCATGGGACGAAACTCCTGCGACGAAACCCAAGGCAGTGATTTCCACCAAAAGTATGAGATCACGTTAGCTTCACCTGCTACGTTTTCCCTCCCAGTTTGTTAACTGATCGTTCCGGCGCCGGACCGAGCCAAGTCAGCTCTCTATAAAATTTAATATGGTACCAGAAAAAAGTGAAATAAGAGTGAAGAATCAAGTGACCGCAGTCGATTAAAAAGTGGGGAATAGATTTATATAACGTTCGGACACCAAAAATAAATCTAAAAAAGTAATAACGAGTGCGCGCGAAAACCACGTTGCTGGCGGTGAAGGTTACGACAAATTTTTAAAAAGTTATGGGATATTAAAAATGATTTGGGGTTTTTTAAAATAAATTTCATGTATGTGTGAGTGTGAAAAATTGCAGGCTGGGCTCTGTCTGTATTTATAATGAAGTGTGATCAGTAAGGTAAGATTTTAGAATAAGTTAACCTGTAACAGATGACCGAGTGAAGAAATAGAAAAAAATGTAAATTAATCTGCATAAACATGCATAACAGTTTTGGATGAAATTTTCAATGATTTAAACAAATTAAAATATAATTTCTCTTCATAAAAAATGTATTGTGTAAATCATTCACACAACCTTAAAAATTACGCTTGTATCCTAACGTTCGTATGACGCAACCCTGGACCCGAGAACACCGATTGACGGTAAGTGGAAGTTTAATCAATTTTGTTTTGTATTTTATTGTGTGGTTAATAAATAATATCACAATGGCGCCTCGAACTGGAACGAATTTAATAAATTAATGAAATTCCATACCTACAAATAAGATACAAGCGTAATTTAGAGGTTAAGTGAAAATACGTAATGTAAAAGATAGTCAAAGAGTTAAGACATGAGATTTGGTTCAGATAATAAATATGTATATAACAACAAATAATAAAGTTATAAAAAAGGGATAAAGTAAAATTACAAAAATGGAAAATACAGAGAATGAAGTCGGTTTGTCCGACTTAACTATTATAAGCGAAATAACTGAATTTGATGAATCAGCTGTTATGAGCAGTCTTGAAGTACATTCAACACCGAATGTAGATCAAGACGACAAAACTATAAATATAAGCAACACAAGTGAATCAAATAGTACAGATGATTCGGGGATCCAAACGACCCCAAAATCGAATAGAGAAAGTAAAAATAATAACGGTGAAGTCAGCTTCACTGACAATAAAACAGAAAGTCAGTCGACACCAGTACCGATTAAAAAAATCTGAAGATCAAGATATAATGAAAATGATCCAATTTCTTTGTACCAGTTTCAATAAATTTGATGTAAAGTTAGATGAACAAATTAAATTGAGCAATGACTTTGACACCAAATTAGAAGTACAAAATAATAAAATTGACGAGTTAAAAAATCAGAATAATGAGTTAAAAAAGGAGATCCAAGAAATGCATAAATGTTTTGAAAATAATAATGAAACAATAAAAACTAGTCTGAGTAAATTGGAGCAGAGTAGTGAGCGAATGGGAGTAGTTGTAATGAATCCAAATAAAAATAGAACAAATGAAAATGATAATGACATGTGTCAAAATGTGATACTAAACAAAGAGTCAAAAAATGATAATGATAATGTCGAAAATAATGAATGTAATACTGAGAATAGTAGTGTATTTGGAGAGTTAGTATCAGAAAGTGATACGGTGAAAATAAATAATGAGAGTACTGATGAAATTGCAGAATGTAGTGATAATGAAATGTTAATGTATGCTTATGAGTTAGAGAGAGAGAGAAAAGATAGTATAGTGGTAGAATGGGGGCAGAGGGTAAATTTTCCCCTTAGTTGTTCTGAACCAGAGTGTTCACCGGTGTTGTTTTTGAAGGGCAAGAGTCCCGTGTTGGTAGAAGATTTGAAGTGTTTATTTTTGTTGTATAATTTTGTACCCTCTGTCTGGAGTAATATTGAGAGTGTAATATGGTATTATGATGAGAGAGATTTAAATAGAGAATTGTATGTCGAGAGAGAAACAGAATTGTATGAATTGAATGGAGAGTATGATGAGTGGAAAGTAAGGTTAGAAGTGTGTCTAAGTAATAATGAGTTAATTGATAATACAAAAATAACTAACCCGATAATGAATATATTTACTGATGGCGATTTAACAAAAACACTTAACGTAGACTTGATGCAGGATTATTTTGATAAAATAGATAAATTGAAATTGTTTGGCTATGACACACAAAGTAACCATTTGCTTGTCAATAAAACTGAAAAGTGTGATATAAAACAAAGATTAATCTATGACGATGGAGGGTAGGCCATAAAACAATAAAGGACAGTTATAAATATTTTGTTTTATGGTTTTGACCTGGCAGACTTGGACATGTAACAGTTAATGACAGAAGTTTGTAAATAAGTGGTTAATAAATTTATTTGTGTGTATTGTAAAATGTTAAGTAAACAGTAGGTATGTAGGTAATTATTATAATAATAATATTAATATTCGCAATTTAAATAAATAACCGAATAAATTTTGAAAACAGTAATTGCTTAATTGTAAATATTTTGATAGTAATGGAATTTGTATTTTAGTAATGAATTTAATTAAAATAATTGGAGATGCTTTAAATATTCTGATTGATTTAAATGTTGTATAATTAACTTTGCTAAGGAATTTAAATTATTTTTACGAGATTTGTAAATTTGGTAATTAAATGATAAATTAATTGTTAACTAACATGCTTGTTAAATGTTTCAGAGGTTACGTGTATGGTGTATATATTTTGTGTATGTCATTTTAAATGGACTGTAAGTATAGAAATTTTATAGTACGAATCATGTATAATGAAAATGTTTACAGGTGTAACTCAGATGAAAGGATTTTGACTAAATAATGAGATGATTTGAAATAATTGTGTTAAATAAAAATGATAATCCAAAAAATTTAATAATAACTGAAAGATGATATATAATAATTATTAATAAAAAAATTTGAAAATTTAAGGTGATGAATGAGTTAAATGATTAATGATTGGTGAAAATGTTATGTTAGAATGTATATAAAATTTTTTAATTATTTAGTTATTAAGGTGCTATTGCTGGGGTGGCCTGTGCCCGAGTAGATAGTGTAATGGGTTGGGGGTAACAGAGAGTGTTACCTCCATCGGAGGCCAACATGGCGACTATGTGCGGCACTTTTTTTTGGTACAAATTCAATTTGTACCCTGATAGATGCTCGTGTCACACATATTAATGACGATGTAGAACAGGTATTGAAATAAAAATTAGATTTCCCGACTTTTCGGGCGATTACTGCCTTACCAGCACTAATCGTGGCTTTGGCTAGCGGCCAGCTATGGTCATACCAAGTCCCTTGACCATAGCTGACTTGAAATTGGTTTATAATAGAAATTAAATGGGGGGTGAAATTAGGGGAAATCCAGGAACTATGGAACAGCGGCTGCCACTCTGTCCGCGTGGGGACAGCATAGCCAGGTGGTAGACCCGTTTTAAGGGCGTTTAAATATTTACCAAGGGTATGTTGATATCCAAAACGTTAAAATGTAACTGCCGAAGCAAAGACACGGAGATGTCAAATTCCTCCAAATATGCAGTCTTTGCGGAAGCGAAAAGGCGCTACAGTCTTACATAAATTGCAATAGCGTGTGTGGATGGGAGGTGGCTCAGATGAGCCACGAATTTAAATGTATAACATAAAAATTGCTAACTCTAATTTTGATCTAATAAAAGTGCTTGTGTTCCGTTTAAATAACTAGATGCTCATACATTCACTATAAGGTGTTCATTCTATATTTTTTAAATGTAGTATTTTATTGTAGTAGGTTAGATATAAGAATTGATAACAAATATGTGTTTATATAATTTGTGTATTTTTGAAACTAAGTAGATAACTAAACCGACTGGCAGGCGGTTAACGTAATATTATCAGAATCAGAGAAAGGGGAAACATTGATGGTAGATGTAAGTATTAATAAGCATATATATTTAATGTAATCTGCACAATTTTTTGAAAGGTGTCTTCACTTTATTAAGAATATCAGCTGATCGGTAGTAAAGGGTCACTGTAAAATTGTTTATAGGTGTTCAAGATAATTAATGTCATATGTAATGTTTTAATGTGTTAAAGATATAGTTTTAAATAATGAGAAAAGTAAGTTAATAAAGTTGAGATGTTAAAATGAATTGTGAAAGCTAATAAAAGATAGTTTTTGGGTGATGAATATTTTATGGGACATATAGATCAGTCCAAGTCAAAGTTAAAAGGATAGTAGAGAGAAAAATATTGTTTTAAGTTAATGTAATGTTGTTGTGAGTTAATGTAACAGATATGGAGAAGTATTGATGTTGACACAGTAGATATGGAGAATATATGTAGAGTTTTGAGTGATATATTGATATTATTAAATGATGATGTTATTTTGTTGTAGTTGAAGTGAGGTAATAAGATTGAGATTTTGGGGATGGTAATTTTGTAATGGGGGTAGTGTAATGTAGGAGTCCGCAACACAAGGGTTGGGACGGGATGGGACCAATTTAGGGGGAAGGGGTCGCCTTAGGTAGAATCCAGGGACCAGATTAAGGAAATGAGTTTTTGGGGGGGGAAACACGTACCCTAGGTACAAAGGGTTAGAGAGTATTTTTTATATATATATTGAGAGAAGGTGGCGATTTGAGTTTAATGATAAGTTGGGTTTAGAGATTGTTGGATAGATGTTTTGATAGAGATGGGTGTCAGGTGAGATAAGTTGTGAGTCTTAGAGTCAGAGGGGTAGAGATTATAAATGTAGGCCTACCAAGGGGTAAATTAAATTGTTATAAGTATTTAAATCACCCACAGTAATGGAGAATGAGATTGTTGAGTGAAGAAAGTTATAACAAGAATATAAAATTGTTAAGTAAAACCAGTGACCAATTTGTGATAGAATTTGGAAATGTAAAGTTATAAAGTGTTTATTTGAATAATCTAAATGTCAATTTAATTATTTTTTATAATAATATTTTGTTATTTTAAAGGTTTTATTTTATTATGTTTTCATGTTTTAAGAGAGAATTTTACAGATGTTAAGTATATTTTCAGATAGGACTTGTATATAACGTATGTAGGTCAAGGTTGTGGACTTGACATAGTTTTGATCAGCTGATAGTGACGTCATATACTAGGCATGTTTAGCAAGGAAGTTAATCCAACTTTTGTTTTTAACTGATTTAAATAATTTCAATATAAAAAGAAAAATATTTTAAGAAAGTTAAATTTTTTGGAATTTAAGATTTTTTTGGAAATTCTGAATTTAAAATTTTCTTTGGAAAAAAAAATTCTTGATTTTGCCCCTGCCAGATAATGGATATTTTTAAACTTTGATTATTTTATTGGTTGTGTACTAACCATGTTTATTATTATTGAATTATTTTATTGAATTGTATTGTTAGACTCTAGGTAATCACATGTTAGGCTAAGGATGTTCTTTTATTTTTAAGAAGTGTTCAATTGATATAATTTTCTGATAACAAAAAACAAAAACCAATGAAGAGAATAATTCAAAATAGATACAAAATTTGTGATTTGATTTTAAATGAAAACAACCAGTGAGTGGTAATTTAAGTAAATTTTCAAAGAATTTTTCAATTTTCAGTATGTAATGTAAGTGTGTGTGTGAGCCCAGTATCTGCTTAAGGCAGCCCAGCTTGCATATAAGGGGAAACATATCGGTGGAGGATCTGGCATGATCTGAGCCAGGGATTGAGGATTTTGGGGTAGCATGATAGAAGGCGAGGTGCGCTGTGGTGCGTGTCTGTTCGATTTTTTGGTGTTGGGATCTCGCACAGGGAAGTCCAGTGTGTAACGTGGCATTTTGGCCTACCTGGGATAATATAAATAAATTTGTAATTAACATAAAGTAAATAACTTTTTTTTTCGATAATTGGGAAATACCGTAAACAAAAGGTATATTTATTGTTAGCGACAGTGGTAGCGAAGGCGGTACGACTGATTGAAAATACTGTATGTGAATTTCTATAACGAGAAAATCAACAACCGCAGAATTGTGCCAAGGTCAACCAATGACACACAAAACGGTAAACACATTATGTAACTGAACATCAGGCGATATTACATCAGCGCCTTATATGATGCTGGAATGTGGGTATAGTAGCACCACTAGTTTTCATCACACCCACAGAACAAAGAGCAGTCAGAAAACAACATCTACAAGTGACGGACGCAAGCTTTTTTGTGCGTCCGCCGACTGGCCGGCTGTGCGAAGTTTTAGTCGCCCGCATAACACCTAAAATGTGAATAACATATCTCAAATTTAAAAACGATACGTATAAAGTTTTAAAGAATGTGAGTTAAATAACGTCATTTGGATAAAAACCTAAATTCAGTGAAAACAACAATCTATCTAGTGCACGAACAATGCGGCGTATTCGAAACTCAACAGCAGTTACAATGGGGTAAAGTAGAACCTATAAAAATGGGTTAAACTAAAAATATAATGGTACCAATTTCTTTAAAATTGTTTAACAAGAATAAAAATGAGATCTCGTAAAGGTATGGGGATAGATATGTGTGTGTGTGTGTGTGTGAAAGCGCTGGTTTCCGTTACATTATAAGTAGTCGTAAGTTTATATACATGTATTTAAATTAGTAAATCTTGAGAGTATGGCTAGGTGGATAAAGTATTGTTAGGAATGTTATTTTGGCATATTTTAGTAAATTTAAACCGAAAGGTAAACAAAAAATTGTCATGGTACAAAAAATAAAGTACCATTTATTTGTGCTTGCAAAATAGGTGTTTGTCATTACACTGCCTGTCGTTTTCTCTGCCTAAGTACATCAGACGACACCCTGGTAAGTAAGTACATTTATTCAGTAAAGGTAAGTGACAGAATTCAGTATTCAATAACTTAATAAAACTCGTAATGTTTTAATGGCGCCCGAACAGGGACTTTGTAAATTTAAGTTAACAAAAATTTTCAAACTGATCGAAAATGGCAGAGAAAAGCGAGAGTGTAAATTTATATGAAGATATTGTGGAGGGGTCATTTTAAATATTACGCAAGATCATATGGTAACAACCAATGATTTTGTTGATGAAAGTGTTGAAACAAATGTAGACGAAACTGTAGTAGCGGGGGGTAGTAAAGACAAGGGGGTAAATATATTTAACCAATTAGCATTGATGATGGAGATGATGTCAGGAATGAAAACTGAGATCAAATCAGAAATAAATATCGTAAATATGAGTTTAAATGAAATGAAAACAGAAAATAATAATATAAACACATGTTTAAGTGAATTTAAAAATGAGATGAAATCTGAAAACGAGCTTGAATGAATTTAAGATTGAAATAAAATCAGAAATAAATGCTAGGAACATAGAGCTGAAAACAGAAATAAACAAACAAGACCAAAAATTAAGAGAAATAGACAATAAGTTAGAAGAACAGAATAAGACTATGTTACAAACTGAGATGAAAAATGATATAAAAATAATTAACGAAAAACAAAAAGAGAAAATGTTAGAAACATATAAAAAATTTGACACATTGACAAGTAAATTTTATGATAAATTTAAAAAGCAAAATGACAAAATGGACTGTAATGTTCAATGTATAATTAATGAGTGTGAACAAATCAAACGAGCAAGTGAAATACAAGAAAATATAAATGATGAATTCAGAAGTAACTTTGAACAAGTTGATGCAATTATAATTCATGTAACTAGTTTAACAAATAAACAAGCAGAACATGAGCATGAAATAGTTAAAGTCAGAGAAGACTTAAATGTAACCATTAATCAGATATTAACTAATGTGAGTGAGAAAGATTTATATAGAGAGTTGTGTGCAGATCGAGAAATAGAATTATATAAGTTAAAGAGAAATTATAATGAGTTGAGAGAAAGATTAGAAGGGGTGAATATAAACAATATAAAATACTTACCTGTTGAAAGAGAGATAGATGAATATTTTACTAATATCCTTGTAAACGATAATAACTTACATGATGTAATAGTAGAGGAATATAAAAATGATAAAATAGCTTACCTGACGTTAACCAATAATACTGATGGAGACTGGACAATAATAACTTATGTTGACAAGATTTATGAAATATTAATGGGGAATAACCCTATAAATTATAATGGCATAAAGAATGAAATAAAGTTAATGGATTATTCTAATAATGATGATGATAACAAATTGTATGTGGATAACCATGATGTATGTTATAAATATGTTCGTTATATATTTGATGATGGAGGTTGAAATTAAAATGAGTATATGGACATTGTTAAATTTTGTAAATTTTGGTAATGACCTTGCAGATTTGGACATATGAAGTGTGAAACAATTGAACAGTTATTGACGAATAATTTGTAAATAAGGTAGTGAATTTAATTGTGTGTATTATGAAATGTTAGGTGTATATGTAGTAGAAAATGTTGTGATAATAATAGTAATATTATTAATAGTTTGCAGTCTAAATAAATAATAAAATAATTATGAAGACAATAATTGATGATTTGTAAAAGTTTGATAATAATTGAAATATGTTGTGTTTTAAGAATCAATTGAAGTAAATAATTTGAGATGTTTAAATATTGTGATTGAATGTTATATGGTTGAATTTTTATAATTAATTCAAATTATTTTAGGAGATTTCAATTAAATAACAATTAAGAAATTCTTCCTATTGTATGATGGTCCATATGAGGTTAGCCAAGTGAAAATGGAGAATGCTTATGTTTTAGTAGATTTGCAAACTCGAGAAATAAAAGGAACTTATAATGTGACCCAATTAAAAAAGTATTATCTAGCTGAGTGATGATGGATGTATTTGTAGATATTAAAATTTTCATACATAAACAGACATTTTTATATTCTATTATTATAAATTATTATTATTGTTTATACACATGTTATGTATTTTATGTAAATGAGGATCAAGTTAAGAAAGAAATGTATGAGGTTAAAACACCACCAAGACTAGAAATGTCATGTAATATAAATTGTTAATTAAAAAAAAAAAAAAAAAAAAAAAAATAAATAAATAAATAAATAAAAAAAAAATAAATAAATTTGTGATAGTTAAAATTTTCAATGAGTTGTAAGGGATAGAAGTTGGGTGATAGTAATTGTTTGAGTAAAACATTTGAGTCAGTCCAAGTTGAATATATTGGGGTGTCATATTAGATAAAGAGATTTTGTAAGTGAGTATTAGAGTCGTAAAAGGGGAAGATTATGAGTAAATGCCAAGTTGATAAGGTAAATTAAAATGAATAACTGAGAATTACCTAAGTAAAAAAAAAAAAAAAATTGGAAAGAGAATTAATAAAAGTCAATTGAGATTAAAAGGTAATTTTATGATTTTATATGCAAATTTAATGATGTAAAGTGTGTAAATTTTTAAATACAAATTGTCTATTTTAGGATAATAATAACAATGTGAATTATGAATGTACTATGTTTTCTCATGTTATATTGTGTTTGTTAGTGTAAGACAATTTTATGAATTTAAATATTTTAAATGCAAATTGGGGATGACAGAGATGTATAATATGGTAATGGGAAATGTTTATTTAAATTCTGATGGGAATCAGGGCAATAATTTTGAATTTTGGGATTTTAAAGTTAATAAGAGAAAGTAGACGGAATGAGATTATGGAATTTTAAAATGGGTATCATGTTGTGTTGTTAGGTCTTCATATATATGTTAGAGGTTAAGAGGAAAAACCAGTGCTTCTTAGCGCAAACCAGCACCGCTAGGGGGAAACAGATCAGTTGGGGATATGGTGTAGTATAAGGCCACGATTTGATATTTGATTTGTTGTGTTTCAGTGTTTGGTAATGCTGTGGCGGCGGACCTGAGCTGGCCAGCGCGTCAGAGCAGGGGCGTTACGTATCTGTCTGACTCTACGGTGTTGGGATCTCGATAGAGAAGTCCAGTATTGTCATTCAGGTGCGGTCACAGTCACCGGACCAAGGGTGAGTTAATTATATATATTTTTTTTGGTAAACCATCAAGGGGGTTGTGGCGACATATCCTGGCTGATCCCTTTAGCAAGTATGAATGTGTCAATGAGATTTTTTATGCTTCGGCATAAAATATCTCATTGAGGGGGGTATTGTAACGTGGCATTTTGGCCTACCTGGGATAATATAAATAAATTTGTAATTAACATAAAGTAAATAACATTTTTTTTTGATAATTGGGAAATACCGTAAACAAAAGGTATATTTATTGTTAGCGACAGTGGTAGTGAAGGCGGTACGACTGATTGAAAATACTGTATGTGAATTTCTATAACGAGAAAATCAACAACCGCAGAACTGTGCCAAGGTCAACCAATGACACACAAAACGGTAAACACATTATGTAACTGAACATCAGGCGATATTACATCAGCGCCTTATGTAATGCTGGAATGTGGGTATAGTAGCGCCACTAGTTTTCGTCACACCCACAGAACAAAGAGCAGTCGGAAAACAACATCTACAAGTGACGGACGCGAGCTTTTTTGTGCGTCCACCAACTGGCCGGCTGTGCGAAGTTTTAGTCGCCCGCATAACACCTAAAATGTGAATAACATATCTCAAATTTAAAAACGATACTTATAAAGTTTTAAAGAATGTGAGTTAAATAACGTCATTTGGATAAAAACCTAAATTCAGTGAAAACAACAATCTATCTAGTGCACGAACAATGCGGTGTATTCGAAACTCAGCAGCAGTTACAATGGGGTAAAGTAGAACCTATAAAAACGGGTTAAACTAAAAATATAATGGTACCAATTTCTTTAAAATTGTTTAACAAGAATAAAAATGAGATCTCGTAAAGGTATGGGGATAGATATGTGTGTGTGTGTGAAAGCGCTGGTTTCCATTACATTATAAGTAGTCGTAAGTTTATATACATGTATTTAAATTAGTAAATCTTGAGAGTATGGCTAGGTGGATAAAATATTGTTAGGAATGTTATTTTGGCATATTTTAGTAAATTTAAACCGAAAGGTAAACAAAAAATTGTCATGCTACAAAAAATAAAGTACCATTTATTTGTGCTTGC
Organism: Magicicada septendecula; assembly: GCA_034769895.1. Classification (NCBI taxonomy): domain Eukaryota; kingdom Metazoa; phylum Arthropoda; class Insecta; order Hemiptera; family Cicadidae; genus Magicicada; species Magicicada septendecula. The sequence goes on along the minus strand of CM068372.1, from coordinate 282,751,331 downwards.
AAAATAGGTGTTTGTCATTACACTGCCTGTCGTTTTCTCTGCCTAAGTACATCAGACGACACCTTGGTAAATAAGTACATTTATTCAGTAAAGGTAAGTGACAGAATTCAGTATTCAATAACTTAATAAAACTCGTAATATTTTAAGTGATCTCGTTCAGATGCGTCCATGGTCGCCGAGCCAGGGGGGGTCGCTTACACATGCAGAGTAAGAACAGAAGGGGGTTGTTGGCACCAGTTCCTCACCGGTCCTCTTAGGGGTTTTATCAATGAGATTTCTTCTGTTTTGGACAGAAGACTTCTCATTGAGGGGGTATTGTAACGGTCCAAATATATGGGTAATTTTATTTGATTTCATTTCGGGGGTTTATAAAAAATATTGTGTAAGTTTTATTCCATTGTGGCAGACCACGTGTATAGAACAGTGTTGTAACGAGGCAGCAACGCAATATTACGTTGTGAAATCAGTCAAAGAATTCGCACCACCCTAGATTTCCGAGAACTTTGTTTAAGTGTGACCATGCGCCTGTACGCATTACTCAACAGTACGCGCGGGTGACGCTACCGTGCAAAAAACCAAGATGTCAGGAAACCAATTTTATGCAGTTTCACTTACCATGAGGCCGGATATGAACACTTAAGATCCACCCATCTCGTGACGTTAGCCAGTGCCTCACTGAGATCGTATACTGTCGTCACCCCAACAACTACATGAATTGCATGGGACGAAACTCCTGCGACGAAACCCAAGGCAGTGATTTCCACCAAAAGTATGAGATCACGTTAGCTTCACCTGCTATGTTTTCCCTCCCAGTTTGTTAACTGATCGTTCCGGCGCCGGACCGAGCCAAGTCAGCTCTCTATAAAATTTAATATGGTACCAGAAAAAAGTGAAATAAGAGTGAAGAATCAAGTGACCGCAGTCGATTAAAAAGTGGGGAATAGATTTATATAACATTCGGACACCAAAAATAAATCTAAAAAAGTAATAACGAGTGCGCGCGAAAACCACGTTGCTGGCGGTGAAGGTTACGACAAATTTTTAAAAAGTTATGGGATATTAAAAATGATTTGGGGTTTTTTAAAATAAATTTCATGTATGTGTGAGTGTGAAAAATTGCAGGCTGGGCTCTGTCTGTATTTATAATGAAGTGTGATCAGTAAGGTAAGATTTTAGAATAAGTTAACCTGTAACAGATGACCGAGTGAAGAAATAGAAAAAAATGTAAATTAATCTGCATAAACATGCATAACAGTTTTGGATGAAATTTTCAATGATTTAAACAAATTAAAATATAATTTCTCTTCATAAAAAATGTATTGTGTAAATCATTCACACAACCTTAAAAATTACGCTTGTATCCTAACGTTCGTATGACGCAACCCTGGACCCGAGAACACCGATTGACGGTAAGTGGAAGTTTAATCAATTTTGTTTTGTATTTTATTGTGTGGTTAATAAATAATATCACAATGGCGCCTCGAACTGGAACGAATTTAATAAATTAATGAAATTCCATACCTACAAATAAGATACAAGCGTAATTTAGAGGTTAAGTGAAAATACGTAATGTAAAAGATAGTCAAAGAGTTAAGACATGAGATTTGGTTCAGATAATAAATATGTATATAACAACAAATAATAAAGTTATAAAAAAGGGATAAAGTAAAATTACAAAAATGGAAAATACAGAGAATGAAGTCGGTTTGTCCGACTTAACTATTATAAGCGAAATAACTGAATTTGATGAATCAGCTGTTATGAGCAGTCTTGAAGTACATTCAACACCGAATGTAGATCAAGACGACAAAACTATAAATATAAGCAACACAAGTGAATCAAATAGTACAGATGATTCGGGGATCCAAACGACCCCAAAATCGAATAGAGAAAGTAAAAATAATAACGGTGAAGTCAGCTTCACTGACAATAAAACAGAAAGTCAGTCGACACCAGTACCAATTAAAAAATCTGAAGATCAAGATCCTCAGTATTCTTCCCACTTCTCTTAACACCCTCACTGCCGGATTGCTACTTGGGTGGTAAACCGATGTTTTCTACGTTTTAACCCCAAGTGATAATAAGGTATCCCGCCATATTCTCCCCTTAAATTGTGTACCATGATCAGTTATGATTGATGAGGGTTTTCCTATTTCTGGAATATATAGTTCGGTTATTACTCCCAGAATTTTCAGAGTAGTTGCACGATTAACAGGGTATAGCTTTATAAACTTTGTGAAATGGTCCATTATTATTATTAGGTATTTATATCTATGTCGACCGCCACTACGGGGAAATGGTCCACAGATGTCTAAGAACACCTTTTCTAATTTCGCTTTTGATGTTATTGGTATCATAATGCCTTCCTTCTTCTCGTTATTAGTCTTCACCAGTTGGCAAATATGACAGGATTTGATGTAATTTCTCACCTTCCGATTTATGTTTTTTATGTAACAGCTCTCTTCTAGTGCCTTTATCACTTTCAAGGCTCCCATATGGCCATACCTTATATGGTAATCTATTATTATGTCCTTTTCGTTATGTTGGAATAATCACCTTCCAGGTTTCCTGATTTAGAGAAGTTTTAATAAATAATATTCCTTTATTAATATGGTAAAATTTGGATACAGTGTCATCTTGTTCTTCTAATCGATTCTTGATATTTCTCAACTTCAGGTCAGATTGCTGGTGGATGCTGATGTTCATCAATAATGCTTCTAAATCTGATCTGGTTCTAATGATGTTGTAGATCTTGAGTATGCTCTCCTTCTCTCCCTCAGAAGTTTGATCTTCCAAATTAATCCATGATAACACGTCCGCTACAACATTCCTTTTTCCTGGGATGTACTCCCATCGTAGATCGTACTCTTGCAGGGCAAGTATCCACCTGGTCAGTCTGCCGTGACTCAATTTACATCTCCTTAAAAACGATATAGATTTATGGTCCGTCCGGACGGTTACTGGATAACCCAAAATATAGGTACGGAATTTACTACAAGCAAATACTACACTGAGTAATTCTTTTTCGGTTACATTGTAGTTCCTTTCGCATTGCTTTAATGTCCGACTAGCGAAGCTAATCACTAGATGGTGACCATTTTCATCTTCTTGATACAGTGTCGTTCCTAGACTGATGTTGCTGGCATCGCAGTTTAAGAAGAAAGGTTGTTTAAAATGTGGATGGTGAAGTATTACGATTTTTAAAAACTTGTCCTTAATGATTTGAAAAGTAACGTATTGCTCTTGACCCCAGATCCATTTGTTTTTGGAGGATAATTGATGTTGAAATTTGGCTGTTAGCTCTGAATATTGATTTTTGAATTTTCTATAATAATTACAGAGTCCTAGAAATGACTGTAATTGTTTTCTATTCTTGGGTTTAGGGAACTTCTGTATTGCTTCCACCTTTTCTAATGACGGTGAGATTCCTTCTTCATTCAAATTAAATCCCAAGAACTGGACTTCTCTAGCGATGAACTTGGATTTTTCTAATTTAAGGGTTATATTGTTAATGGCTAATTTCTCGAGTACGTGTTCCACTCTGTAGCAGTGTTCCTCTCAGGTTTCCGAGGCAATAAGTAGATCGTCTACGTACACAGTGGTAAATTGGAGTGCTTCTTGGCCAAGTATCCTGGTCCATACATGCCACAAAGATGGCTACTGAATTCACGAGTCCGAAGGGCAATCTCTTGAATTGGTAATTGCGCCCTTCGAATATGAACGCCATATACTGACGGCTCTGTGGGTGCAACTCCACTTGCCAGTATCCGCACACCGTGTCCCAAGTACTAATGAACTTGGTACCGTGGAACCTCTTTAAAATTTCTTCTATCTCACTGGGCGACGTTCTGTCATTTATAATCATCTTTTTTATCTCGCGCGCATCCAAACAAAGCCGGACTTGGCCGTTTTTCTTTGGAATAGCTACGATTGGACTGGTGAATGGGGATTGACTACTCTCTATAATGTCACTGCTGATCATTTTATTAATTTCTGCTCGTACTGCCTCCGTCAGTGAATGCGCTATAGGATATGACTTTCGGTTAAACTCCACTGTTTCCCTGAATTGAAGTTTGCATTGGTAGTTTTTTATCTTACCGGGTTCATCTGAAAATACTGATCGATACTTCTCTTATATTTTTATTAAATTGTTTGCTTGGTGTATGGGTATTTCTTCCCTTGTATTTCCGCATCAGAAGTTCCTTATTTCCTGTATTTTCTGTTCCCATAAATCATCTTCTGCATTATTGTATACTATTTGGTTACATAGGGACTTGTTTTCTATATAGTTGATTTCCCGAAGTTGTTGGTGGATATTACTGGGAAGTATTGTCTCGCTACCTACTAAACCCGCCGTCCACGTTATCCCTTCTGAAAACAGTGATACCTTTTCCTTGCTCAAATCAATAATAGCTGAGTTCCTCCTTAGTATATCACAGCCTACCAATATATTAAATGGCAATCCTGTTGCAATTAAAAACACCATATTTATAGCTATACCCTTGCTAATAACATTTACGGACACTTGTTTTCTTATAGTTTTGTTTTGGCGACCAGTGGCCCCTATTAATATAATATTAATTACTGGTAATATCGGCAATGTTCGACCACATTCCTTTTGGATTCTTTCTAATTCAGTGCTATTAATTATAGATACATTTGCACCCGTATCAGTCATTATTTGGGTGAAAATCCCTTCAACATCTGCGTTTATGTATATGATTTCATTATTTTGACTATTGAGGCTTGTGTTGTTCTCTTCCAATAGTTCGTTTCTTATATTTTTCAAATAGTTACTACTAATGATGGTAATATTCTTAGAGTCAGTTGCACCTTGCAACTCTTGTTCATACCCAGGAGATAGCTCCTGTGAAGGGTCGTGATAATTTATCACTGCCTCCTCCCGTTTAAATTATCATGGTCGTTGTTATTATTAGGGCCGATCGAGGTGTCGGTCTGGAAACGTTGAGTCGGTTCCTGCCGCTCAGTACGATGGTCAAATGGTGGTTCGTGGTATGGTTGTCTGTCGGGATCATCTAAACTGGTACTTCATCTGGGTTGATTGTATCTCGGACCATCACATTCTCCATTTCTCTGCCGATTATCATAATCGTGGAAACTGTTCCGTCGCTGATGTGTGTATCTTCTCTGACCATTATCTTCTGCCCTTATAAAATTCACTCTTGGTCTAGAAACCCTATTGTTATTATTGTTGTTATTTGATTGGTAATTTCTGTTATTATTATAATAATGTTCGGTATTACCTTGGTTGGGGTTTCTCTGACTATTATAATTATTATTGTTCTGATAATAATTATTTCTATTATTTGGGTAGCTGTTGTTATTCCTGTTAGGATTCTGGTTATTATGGAAGTTATTATTATTAGTATGATTATTATTACTGTAATAATTCGAATTGTTGCGGTTCCCGGGATAGTTATTACTATTATGGTTATTATTGTTATTGGGGTACTGATTATTTCTCCTGCCAGGCCTATCATTCCTCCTTCTACTTTGACGATAGTAGTCTTCGTTTTCATAATTTTTTAATAGTTCTGTCATAGCTTGCACCGTCTTTATTAGGCTACCCCTCCTTGCTCTTATGATGTCTTCATCGTAGTGGTACGACAATTTGTTTACTAGGCATTCCTCTGGTATGGTCGGTTCCAAATGTTTTGCAAGACACTTTTCGTAGGAAATAGGCAGTCATTGTATTACCTACTTGGGCATTGTATCTTCCATGACAAATGTTATCACGTATCAAGTTCTGTGTTGTCTCCGACCAATGCTTTGCCTTGAACAGGGTCTTAAATTGTTGGTAGTCCATGATTTCACTCTTATTCGCCATCCACCAATTATCTGTCATCTCTCTGAAGGATTCATCTAACAGTTACCGGTTGATACTCCATGTATTTCCCCGATGTTTGGCAAAATATTCTTCAGTCCTGGCCAAGAACTCCATGGGTTTCCTTATATATTGGCGAAAATTCAGCCACTCTCGATTTTCATTAGTAGGAATACGAGTAATGTTAGTGGGTCTATTTCGAATTACTTCCATCTCTTCTTGGCTCTGTCATACTTGACCGGTTATATTTGTCATAGCAACTTCCATACTGTCACATCTTTCTGTGACTTGGTTCCGTACCTTCCCTAATTCTTCCTGTGTTTCTCTTCGGTTTTCTTCCAATTTGTTTCTATTGTTTGTTTCGATATTAGTTATTTTGGTGGTTACTTCTTCCTTAAAACCTTCCTTAAAAACTTCTCGCTCAGTGTGGCTACATCTTTCGTCAACTTCCACAATTTGTTGTTTTATTCCTATTGTTTCTTCTAATTTCTTGGTTGTGGATTCATTATTATCGTTGATTTCCTTGCTCAACTCTTCTTTTAACAACTCTATCCTCTCATCTAACTTGTCCATATTTTCCTAGTTAACCTCCCTTAATTCTTCTCTTAAGAGTTGGTTATCCTCTTTCAATGCTTCCAACTTCTCCCCCATCTTTTCTTCCATCTTCTTATTGTTTTCCTCCATCTTCTTACTATTCTCCGTTAACTCTTCCTTCAACTGTTGGTTGTCACTTTCCATCTTCTTACTAGTTTCATCAATTTTCTTATTGGTATTTTCAATTTTATTACCCAATTCTTCCTTGGTTGTTTTGAATTCTTCCTTTGTTGATTTGAATTCTTCTTTTAAAGACTGGTTGTCCTCTTTCAATTCCTTGGTGGTTTCCTCTATTTTCTTATTGGTATTTTCGGTTTTTTGACTCAATTCTCCCAATTCTTCCTTTGTGGATTAGTTGTTTTCATCCATTTTCTTACTCATTTGTAGGAACATTTCCATTATCTTATCTAACTTCGTTTCTTCTGTGGTTTTTGAATTTCTCGGACTCCTTCTACTGTACATTGATTTCCCCTGCTTGCGTAGGTTTCTCGGGTTGTTCCTCTGGTTGTGCGGGTTGATTCGGTTCCGCAGGAGGTAATCTTCCTTCTATATCTTCGACCGGAGTTGCCTCTTTGTCGTCCATATCGATCTCTTCGATTTCCTTTTCAGCTTCTGCCGCCCTTTTCTCCGATATTGCTCGTTTCGGCATTTTCGTTACTTTTTCTGACTTTATAACAGCTGCCGGCTAAAATTAGGAATTGGGCAAATTATTCTTATCTTTTATGGCCTATCAATCACTAATTAAAGCCCCACGTTGGGCGCCAATTTTGTAACAAAATAAAGATGTTTATTTTAAAATTATTTTTATTTTTAATTTATTTCGAATTAATTTGAATTAATTATTTTAATTAATTAATTTTGATGTATTTATTTATTTTTTAATTCTTTTAATTATTAAGTTAATTACTTGAACAGCTTAGAATAACCAGCATTGGTTTTCCGCATTAAATAGATTATCTCCTGTAATAATCGATTAGCGGTCCTTCGTTATTCTAAGTGTGTACTCCTTCAACGTTGTTAATTTTTGTTTTTCTTGTAGTCCAGGTATCAAATATTTTTTAATATTCTTCTATTTATATAATTACAAATAAATAGAAGCCACAATTATAAAATTCAATGATTTTATTAACATAATAGAAAATGATCGATTTTGAATCGATTAGTTAATCGACAAATTACAGACTAGTATCTCAGGGCGAGTGATTGCAGTATATAAATTATTAATATTAAGTCACAGGTTCTTTTAGCTGTTATTTTATAATAGTCAGAGAAAGGGCAAATCTGAAAAGTATAACACTTACAATAAAATGCTTAATTCTCTAAAAATACAAAATATTATTTAATATATAAAGGTTAATAATTTAAATTTTTGCGAACCAAACTCATGACAAAGTTTTGCCGTCACCGCTAAGGATTCTGGGAATTCCAAAGTGGTTGCCTTCGTGCTGCATATGTAGACGGCTCCTGCACAACGGAATCTCTTCAAATAAATGTTTCTTCTCTAAGTTTTCCTCGTCCAAGCAGTAGTGATTAATTCCTCTTGTGATAGTGTAGTTATCCTGGATCAGTGGTCAGTTATTCGTCTCGATAATCCGTGTTCAGTAGTGTTCTTGTTTCACTTTAGTCCATAAGGTTGATAATGGCAGATTTCGTCTCGATAAATTCGGAATTAGCGTTTATATGTTTTAATATACGTATTGCACTTTTCAATGTTCATTAATTGTTTTCATAAATAGTTAAGCTGGTTTATTCCACTGAATTTAGTGTTGACTCATGTTTTTTAAATTTCTCGAGTTTAGTTTTGCTAGGTTTAGTTCATGTCCACCATTTTTCTTCTCTCTTTATATGAATTAATTGCGAGAGCTCGTTCTGAAGTGTACCTCTCAACATATAACAATCAACTAACTAACTTTCTTCATTACACAAAAGGTCCTGGCCAATTTAATATTAAAATGACATTATTTAAATCTGGCATTTCCGCTTACATAATTGACTTTTACATTATATGACTGAATACATTTTTACTATTATTTAATTTTAATAAATACTAAATACATAATCTCTTTCCTTAGTTAATTCTGCGTTATTTAATACCAAATATGATATTTTTATAATGTTTTCTATCTCAAAATGCCATATTTACAGTATATTTAAATGTAGGCCTTAAATTTTACTTCCTGTCACATTAAATGGTTTACAACTTTTATTATGTTGTAATTATTATTGAACAAGATCCCTGATTGAAATAAAATGTCTATTTTTCCTAATTCCTTGTAATTTTATGATGTGGTTAACTAATTTAAATATTATCTTTAATTTAAATCTTTCCTCTTAGATTCCATTGTTAGTACACTTGCATTTTTTCTAATAATCTTTCATACATTTCTTCAATATCTTTATAAAGCATTGTTACAGTTATAATACACTGTGATTGATTTACATTATATAAATTTCATCAATTTAATTAAATTACTTAACTTATTTATCAATTATAAGGTTGTTGAGATTTACCATTTGGCCTAGATTTTACCTGTGTTCACATACAATGTTTATTAATATTACAGCTTGTTAATACCCCTTCTGACATTTTATTCTTATACAATCTTAATTACAATTCCCTTACTTAACTACATTAACATTTAGTATTGATTAATACCAAACACATAACAAATATTTTATAACAAAAGAATTGTACTCAATTTCAGATATTCCAGCCTTGAGTTCAATGAACTATTAATATAAACAAAACACATATGTTTTTTCATTACTTAAATTATTCCTTAAAATTAAGTTTCATGCAGTCCTTGCTGTTTTTGTTTTATTTTAGGGATGTACCCTTGATCACTGCACTACTTATTGTATTATCTCATCACATTTATAGTCATGTTACCTAATATTGTGAGATAAAAATAGCACTCATTTGGGATCAATTTTTAGTATATTTTCATAATAAAATTACTTGCACTGGTCCACTGTTATTCTTTGATCTTATCTCTATTTGTTTTTTTTAAATTATTCTTATAAGATCAAGAATCTCAGTTACAGGGGATCATTAAGATTTGTTTTTATTTTTTTTTTCATTACAAAAATAACTTGCACTGGTACACTTTCACTTGTACCTTTAGACACTTTACTTATACATACTTTACATGATTCTTTTTTTATAGTGTTATACTTTTTTAGGGACATTTAACCTCTTATGGGGTTTTATATTTTTATTACTTGGTTTCTTCCAAAAGCAGTCCTTTTATTATGGATGTCGGTTTGTTCTGGGTATTTCCCTACTTACGCGTATCCCACCTGGGTATTTCCTTACCTTATCATGGCTTTTTGTTTTATTTTTTATATCTTATCATATATTGCATAGTTGGTTTTAATTTGTTTTATTTCTTCAAACTATGATTGCACTTTACTGTGGTCATTAATTAATTTTTATATTAGTTTTCTTTGATTTCATTTTATTTTTACTTTATTTATGATCATGTTTTCATTCAGAACAATGTGAATAATCTGTCATGCTACAGATTGCTCTCCTCCAGAAGTGATTAGTTCAGACCATACCTTTAGTATGTATGAAATAATTGCTTATGATATTTTTTTAGTTATTATATTCTTTGTCTTCCTCCCCATTTCTATATCTGCTTCTTCATACTTGAGCTTAGTTTTTTTTTTTCTTAAATTGATTCTTCCTTGATAGTTATTGTTATCTGAGGTTTATTATTATTATTATATTTATTTTTTCCTTAACTTAGTGCTTTATCCTTGGGATACTCATTCCCTTACATTCCCTAACACGTGAGCTGGGGCAGTCCAGAGAGGCACCTGTAGCTGCATATACTCTGCTGGCCATACTACACTTCTATTTGATATCAGAGGAACTTCATCTATGCTCAAAACATAATACTGCTGGAATTATCTATTGACAGGCATTAAATAAAAATTATATAAGAATAGTCTATTTTTCGACTAATAAAAACATCCTTGGATACCTCACTTCGTAGTTTCTCAGATTTGCTAATAATATTTTCTATCTCAGTTATTCTTCTTTTTAGTTATTCTTCTTATTAGTTATTCTTTTTATTATTTAGCTCTGCTGATATATTTATTCTTATCATGGTTGGAAGCTCTGTTAATATATTTATTTTTCTCATGGTTGGAAGTTCTGTTGATATAATTATCACTAGTTATTGGGTGTAAATTTTTTCATCTGAATTCTCTTTTAGTTCTTCTATTGTTTGCACAATCTTCTTCTGGTTATCAATATTAATAGCATATATATATATATATTGCGACAACACAAATTACTAAACAATTGGCGCATAGGATATGGTAGTATGTGTATCTTAAAGCAAAAGTCTATATTGGAGGGTTGAAGATTATTTATTGCACAAGACATATGTAATTGTTTATATGGTATATTTGATAAGTATAATAATGGTAGTGTTTGATATATAGTCTTTTAAAGTGTTAATCACGGTTCATACACATGATGTGATACATTACATAAGTGATGATTCCCAAGACGATGTTGCTGCAAAGGAAAGGGGGGGGCTTAGCTGTGTCGTTGAGTTGTCCGGCGTGGCTTATTGATGACAGACGGTTCACTCTGGAAACGCTTTCAGCTGGGCTGGTGTCCTGTAGTTCCCACGATGACACTGACGCTTCGCACACCACAACGGTTCTATGGATATTATTGGTTAAATTTCATATAGAGTTTATAACTTACAAGTATCTCAGGTAACAGTGAGTTTTATATAACAACGGTATATTAAACTTATACAACTCCGGACTCTTCAAGTATTCACGCGTACCACTGGGTCTACCGCGATCAGCAGACCTCCATATGCGGAAATCTTCCACTGACGCGGAAACTTCTTAATAAAATTTACTATTACGTAATTATTAAATTTTACTGGCACTGCAGAAAATCTCACACAGTGACACAGTTCAAGCTCACTTATTACACACGTAATACTTTAGTAATAATGCCGTGTGTAAAGAGGTAATATTCAACTGTTCTGATTCTTCGCACGCGTTACTACCCCCGAATAGTCTTTACAAATTCTTGCAAGTGGAAAAATCTTGAACAAGAATTGCACGTCCCGATCGCGATAGCTGGCTGAGAAGAACTGACGTAATTAAGCACGCTATGTTTTAATAATAATACTGTGTGTAGATGTAATACATGAATAGTTCTGAGTCTTCACACGCGTTACTACCGCCGAATAGTCTTTACAGATTCTTGCAAGCGGAAAATCTTGAACAAGAATTGCACGTCCCGATCGCGATAGCTGGCTGAGAAGAACTGGCTGTGTAACAACAGGCTTAAGAAAATTTCCGACTACCTTCCAGCATTTAATTGGTGGAAGCAAGTCACATGGTTACATACAACATGACATGCAACTTTTCATGCTGTAAAGTGCATCAACTTTGTAAGAGCATGCATAGCTGGTAATCACAGAATACCCTTATCTCATGCATAACTGCATACTTTAATAAAATCATATTTGAACGACAACTAATAGACAGGAATATACAGGGACTGTAGCGAATACATTAGTCTATGTTCAGTTCAGTGTCATAACACAACGATAATTTATTCACGCACAGCCGGGGAAACGTTTATCACTCGCGCACTCGCGCACATTTCCACAGTCATAGTACATGAATAAACCACAAATAAATAATACACAGTTTTACTAAACTTAACTCCTTATCCTTACTAAAATACAACTGATATCACAACCAAATCGAACAAACTACCAATTTAAACATGAATGTTCATAGTCTGTGTATTATACAAGCTTGCCCTGCTTATCAGGATCCTGTGTTTCATTGCAAGGTTAACCCCTTCCCGCATAAAAAAAATTTTTTTTTTTTTTAGTTGTCTAACAAAAAATAAATTTTTTTTTTCTTGATATACCAAAACAATTTCCTAATCCTAAGAATAATAATACTAATACCCTCAAACACAAAATCAAATAAACATCCTCATAGCAATACTAACATTTCAAAACTGTCACCCTGACAGAAACAACAAACCAAAGACACGTGGTAACCTTTAAACCAAAACAAATACACATGTTCTTGACAAGCAGATAGCAAATTACGCATGGTCACAAGGTACAATAGACTGCATTCCTTATCTTTACTAGATTATCGCTCATTCACAGTATTATCCTACATATAACATTTATACCTGAACTGACATATTTTAAATAGCTACACATTCTTACACCCTATATCCTGACATGTATTTATGAGTTTTTTGTATACATTTCTCATTTTTGAAACGCACACATTTACTTGGAAATATAGATTTGACTTTATCTAATATACGCCGTATTTGCTTTATCTCACAACCAGTTAACTGAACCTTGGGGGTCAGTGAGTTAGTCGTTATCTTATCTTTCGAGCGTCCCAGTCTGATAATGTGCGGTCCACTATCAACTTTACCTTGCAATGTTTCGTTCGGAAATTCAATTGTAGTGTGCAGTGTATTCAACTTGTCGACTTCCAAAATAATATCATGTCCGAGTTTTCTAACTACAAGTACAGTCACCTCTATTTCCGTTCCCTGTACATATCTTGGTATAAGTGCCTGTTTTTCAACTATCGGCGACTCACTTGCCGCTGATTTTATAATTGTGTGACTTACCAGCAGAATCGGAGTTTGTATAAAGTGGTTTTTATGCCTCTTTAGTAACCGCTCGTCCATCAGCGATATTTCTGCGCCGCTGTCGAACAATACCTCATCAATATAACTGCTGATTTTCGCATCGACAATAAGGTCGGTGCCATTTTCAATACTAATATTTTCCTCACATTCATTACTATTATCATTACTACACATTAAACTATCCCTAATTTCTGCAGGATATAGGCCAGACACAACAATTTTATTCTTACAACTAACATTACTCACATTCTATCGATTGAACTGCTTTTTAACTGAATCACTTTCAGTAACTGTTGCTAATAAGTTGGTATTAAATTGCTGAGTTGTATTTTTATGTTGTTGTGATTGTGGCTGATTTTGTGGTGGTTGAACTTGAAACTGATTACGCGGTGGTTCATTTATATTTACCATAACTGTCTCCACCTTATTGTCCTCAGTACCATTCACCTCCCTGTCCTTCGTAACTACCTTAGTCTCTGATTTAGATTCATCTAGTACCTCACCATTACGACATGTGTCATAAATACCTGCACCGTTAGTATCTATACTAGTTCCAGGCTCTACTACTGGTTCGGGATTTTTATGTGTTATGCATACACTGTCCGAATCCATAATAGCTTCAGATTCTACCATTCGTTCATGGTTCTCGCATGCTATATCTGTCACATTATAAACTATCACCTCGTCACAGCAATTACCTGAAGTATGTTCTGGACTAATAGTGTTGTTACCTCTAACTTCACTTTCGTTATCTTCACTACCATTTGATGCAGCATCTAGATACTTGACTTCACCAAGAGATGAGTTACTAGGCCCTAATTGGGTTGTTTCTGTATAATCACTTTCAATCTCATCTACTACGCTACTGTTCTCCGTTAATCCTTCAGATATAACATCTTGGTTAACTTCCATATTACTTTCGTTGAGAGTATGTTCCACAAGAACATTCGGTACTCCAAACTTAACACAATGTACAATATTTTCAACAGCTAATTCTACTTCAGTAGCAGCTGAAATTTTCTGTAGATTCGCTATCATCTCCTCTCTATCGGCTTCCATTACTTCCCGCATTTCCTGTATACCCATTGCCATCTCTTCCTAAATATTTCTGCATACTGGCGTCAAGTTCTTCCAAATTTCTCTGCATATTCGCTTCCATGGTTTTCATACTAGCTAATAAGTCAGCTAAAGCATTCCTTATTTCTGCTAAATCCGCCTTAGTGATCAAAATTTAATTTAAGATTTTATTAAAATTTAAATCTACTGATTTATACGCTACAAAAATTATTATTACTACAAGATTGTTAACGTAGTGTAATCAGTTTATACGCACACAGTAAGCAGTTCAATATATCAAAATGTAAACAAACCTTATCTAATACACAAAACAACTAATAATCTACCTCCAATATACTGATAAAATTGTTCATATATGACACCCAAGAGAATATGCACAATTGATAAATTATATCCTCAGATTTTCATATGAACCATACACATACAAATATTACATTAATTATAATTATACGTCTGATGTTACCAACAAATTTTATACTCTAAGACATATATAGACTAGCGTAAAATTACCGCTATTTTATGTGCCCTACGTTGCTAAGCGCCAAATATCACTATGCGACAACACAAATTACTAAACTATTGGCGCATAGGATATGGTAGTATGTGTATCTTAAAGCAAAAGTCTATATTGGAGGGTTTAAGATTATTTATTGCACAAGACATATGTAATTGTTTATATGGTATATTTGATAAGTATAATAATGGTAGTGTTTGATATATAGTCTTTTAAAGTGTTAATCACGGTTCATACACATGATGTGATACATTACATAAGTGATGATTCCCATGACGATGTTGCTGCAAAGGAAAGGGGGGGCTTTGCTGTGTCGTTGAGTTGTCCGGCGTGGCTTATTGATGACAGATGGTTCACTCTGGAAACGCTTTCAGCTGGGCTGGTGTCCTGTAGTTCCCACGATGACACTGACGCTTCGCACACCACAACGGTTCTATGGATATTATTGGTTAAATTTCATATAGAGTTTATAACTTACAAGTATCTCAGGTAACAGTGAGTTTTATATAACAATGGTATATTAAACTTATACCACTCCGGACTCTTCAAGTGTTCACGCGTACCACTGGGTCTACCGCGATCAGCAGACCTCCATATGCGGAAATCTTCCACTAACGCGGAAACTTCTTGATAAAATTTACTATTACATAATTATTAAATTTTACTGGCACTGCAGAAAATCTCACACAGTGACATAAATTCAAGCTCACTTATTACACACATAATATTTTAGTAATAATGCCGTGTGTAAAGAGGTAATATTCAACTGTTCTGATTCTTCGCACGCGTTACTACCCCCGAATAGTCTTTACAAATTCTTGCAAGCGGAAAAATCTTGAACAAGAATTGCACGTCCCGATCGCGATAGCTGGCTGAGAAGAACTGACGTAATTAAGCACGCTATGTTTTAATAATAATACTGTGTGTAGATGTAATACATGAATAGTTCTGAGTCTTCACACGCGTTACTACCGCCGAATAGTCTTTACAGATTCTTGCAAGCGGAAAATCTTGAACAAGAATTGCACGCCCCGATCGCGATAGCTGGCTGAGAAGAACTGGCTGTGTAACAACAGGCTTAAGAAAATTTCCGACTACCTTCCAGCATTTAATTGGTGGAAGCAAGTCACATGGTTACATACAACATGACATGCAACTTTTCATGCCGTAAAGTGCATCAACTTTGTAAGAGCATGCATAGCTGGTAATCACAGAATACCCTTATCTCATGCATAACTGCATACTTTAATAAAATCATATTTGAACGACAACTAATAGACAGAAATATACAGGGACTGTAGCGACTACATTAGTCTGTGTTCAGTTCAGTGTCATAACACAACGATTATTTATTCATACACAGCCGGGGAAACGTTTATCACTCGCGCACTCGCGCACATTTCCACAGACATAGTACATGAATAAACCACAAATAAATAATACACAGTTTTACTAAACTTAACTCCTTATCCTTACTAAAATACAACTGATATCACAACCAAATCGAACAAACTACCAATTTAAACATGAATGTTCATAGTCTGTGTATTATACAAGCTTGCCCTGCTTATCAGGATCCTGTGTTTCATTGCAATATATATATATTTTTTTTTTCTTAGTTCTTATTAATTGTTCTACTGGTTTCATGTTATTACAGTTATTCTTCCAATTGTTTTCATTTTAATTGAAATTCAAGTTGTGATCATAATCATATTATATATTTTTTTTTCAAAAAATATTATTCCGCTCTTGTTTTCATCCAAATTAATTCATTAACATTATATTATTCATGTTGTCCTTATTTCTCTTTGCATTTCGTAAATGTTTTATTATTTTCTTTCCAAAACTAGTTTATTCATATTATTGGTATAAGTTGTCCTTATAGTTTTTTAGAACTTAGTTATATAATAATCATTTTTCTTTACACTTCGTTTCCATAATCGTTTATTCAGATAATTCTTGTAAGTTGTCCTTATAGTTTTTTAGAATTTAGTAATGTAATAATCATTCAAAATTAAATGATGCTGTAAATAATTGTTCGAGGGTGTTTGGTAGTTCGCGGGTTTTCAGCAGTACCTTTTCTCCTATTTTGTATGTTATTATTCTTCCAATTGCTTTCTGATACTTGGTTTGCCACTTGTCCTGGTCTTCGGCCACCTTATTATAAAATTTTACTTTGTCAAATTTATATCCATCCTTCATAGGGAACGCTATGATTTCCTAGATCTCTTGTGGGGGTGGTTTCTCATACATGGCGGAGTATGGGGTAATTCCTATAGCTGGATGATGAGCTAAATTGAGGAATTCCTCCGTGGCTGCTAGATATTCTTGCCATTTTTTCTGTTGGTGGTGACAGTACGTCCTCAGTATTCTTCCCACTTCTCTTAACACCCTCTCTGCCGGATTACTACTTGGGTGGTAAACCGATGTTTTGTACGTTTTAACCTCAAGTGATAATAAGGTATCCCGCCATCTTCTCCCCTTAAATTGTGTACCATGATCAGTTATGATTGATGAGGGTTTTCCTATTTCTGGAATATATAGTTCGGTTATCACTCCCAGAATTTTCAGAGTAGTTACACGATTAACAGGGTATAGCTTTATAAACTTTGTGAAATGGTCCATTATTATTATTAGGTATTTATATCGGTGTTGACCACCACTACGGGGAAATGGTCCACAGATGTCTAAGAACACCTTTTCTAACTTCGCTTTTGATGTTATTGGTATCATAATGCCTTCCTTCTTCTCGTTATTAGTCTTCACCAGTTGGCAAATATGACAGGATTTGATGTAATTTCTCACCTTCCGATTTATGTTTTTTATGTAACAGCTCTCTTCTAGTGCCTTTATCACTTTCAAGGCTCCCATATGGCCATACCTTATATGGTAATCTATTATTATGTCCTTTTCAATATTGGTTGGAATAATCACCTTCCAGGTTTCCTGATTTAGAGAAGTTTTAATAAATAATATTCCTTTATTAATATGGTAAAATTTGGATACAGTGTCATCTTGTTCTTCTAATCGATTCTTGATATTTCTCAACTTCGGGTCAGATTGCTGGTGGATGCTGATGTTCATCAATAATGCTTCTAAATCTGATCTGGTTCTAATGATGTTGTAGATCTTGAGTATGCTCTCCTTCTCTCCCTCAGAAGTTTGATCTTCCAAATTAATCCATGATAACACGTCCGCTACAACATTCCTTTTTCCTGGGATGTACTCCCATCGTAGATCGTACTCTTGCAGGGCAAGTATCCACCTGGTCAGTCTGCCGTGACTCAATTTACATCTCCTTAAAAACGATATAGATTTATGGTCCGTCCGGATGGTTACTGGTTAACCCAAAATATAGGTACGGAATTTACTACAAGCAAATACTACACTGAGTAATTCTTTTTTGGTTACATTGTAGTTCCTTTCGCATTGCTTTAATGTCCGACTAGCGAAGCTAATCACTAGATGGTGACCATTTTCATCTTCTTGATACAGTGTCGTTACTAGACTGATGTTGCTGGCATCGCAGTTTAAGAAGAAAGGTTGTTTAAAATGTGGATGGTGAAGTATTACGATTTTTAAAAACTTGTCCTTAATGATTTGAAAAGTAACATATTGCTCTTGACCCCAGATCCATTTGTTTTTGGAGGATAATTGATGTTGAAATTTGGCTGTTAGCTCTGAATATTGATTTTTGAATTTTCTGTAATAATTACAGAGTCCTAGAAATGACTGTAATTGTTTTCTATTCTTGGGTTTAGGGAACTTCTATATTGCTTCCACCTTTTCTAATGACGGTGAGATTCCTTGGTCATTCAAATTAAATCCCAAGAACTGACTTCTCTAGCAATGAACTTGGGTTTTTCTAATTTAAGGGTTATATTGTTAATGGCTAATTTCTCGAGTACGTGTTCCACTCTGTAGCAGTGTTCCTCTCAGGTTTCCGAGGCAATAAGTAGATCGTCTACGTACACAGTGGTAAATTGGAGTGCTTCTTGGCCAAGTATCCTGGTCCATACATGCCACAAAGATGGCTACTGAATTCACGAGTCCGAAGGGCAATCTCTTGAATTGGTAATTGCGCCCTTCGAATATGAACGCCATATACTGACGGCTCTGTGGGTGCAACTCCACTTGCCAGTAACCGCACACCATGTCCCAAGTACTAATGAACTTGGTACCGTGGAACCTCTTTAAAATTTCTTCTGTCTCACCGGGCGACGTTCTGTCATTTATAATCATCTTTTTTATCTAGCGCGCATCCAAACAAAGCTGGACTTGGCCATTTTTCTTTGGAATAGCCACGATTGGACTGGTGAATGGGGATTGACTACTCTCTATAATGTCACTGCTGATCATTTTATTAATTTCTGCTTGTACTGCCTCCTTCAGTGAATGCGCTATAGGATATGACTTTCGGTTAAACTCCACTGTTTCCCTGAATTGAAGTTTGCATTGGTAGTTTTTTATCTTACCGGGTTCATCTGAAAATACTGATCGATACTTCTCTTATATTTGTATTAAATTGTTGCTTGGTGTATGGGTATTTTTCTTCCCTTGTATTTCCGCATCGGAAGTTCCTTATTTCCTGTATTTTCTGTTCCCATAAATCATCTTCTGCATTATTGTATACTATTTGGTTACATAGGGACTTGTTTTCTATATAGTTGATTTCCCGAAGTTGTTGGTGAATATTACTGGGAAGTATTGTCTCGCTACCTGCTAAACCCGCCGTCCACGTTATCCCTTCTGAAAACAGTGGTACCTTTTCCTTGCTCAAATCAATAATAGCTGAGTTCCTCCTTGTTTTCTTATAGTTTTGTTTTGGCAACCAGTGGCCCCTATTAATATAATGTTATTTACTGGTAATATCGGCAATGTTCGACCACATTCCTTTTGGATTCTTTCTAATTCAGTGCTATTAATTATAGATACATTTGCACCCGTATCAGTCATTATTTGGGGGAAAATCCCTTCAACTTCTGCGTTTATGTATATGATTTCATTATTTTGACTATTGAGGCTTGTGTTGTTCTCTTCCAATAGTTCGTTTCTTATATTTTTCAAATAGTTACTACTAATGATGGTAATATTCTTAGAGTCAGTTGCACCTTGCAACTCTTGTTCATACCCAGGAGATAGCTCTTGTAAAGGGTCGTGATAATTTATCACTGCCTCCTCCCGTTTAAATTATCATGGTCGTTGTTATTATTAGGGCCGATCGAGGTGTCAGTCTGGAAACTTTGAGTCGGTTCCTGCCGCTCAGTATGATGGTCAAATGGTGATTCGTGGTTTGGTTGTCTGTCGGGATCATCTAAACTGGTATTTCGTCTGGGTTGATTGTATCTCGGACCACCATGTTCTCCATTTCTCCGCCAATTATCATAATCGTGGAAACTGTTCCATCGCTGATGTGTGTATCTTCTCTGACCATTATCTTCTGCCCTTATAAAATTCACTCTTGGTCTAGAAACCCTATTGTTATTATTGTTGTTATTTGATTGGTAATTTCTGGTATTATTATAATAATGTTCGGTATTACCTTGGTTGGGGTTTCTCTGACTATTATAATTATTATTGTTCTGATAATAATTATTTCTATTATTTGGGTAGCTGTTGTTATTCCTGTTAGGATTCTGGTTATTATGGAAGTTATTATTATTATTATTAGTATGATTATTTTTACTATAATAATTCGAATTGTTGCGGTTCCCAGGGTAGTTATTACTATTATGGTTATTATTGTTATTGGGGTACTGATTATTTCTCCTGTCAGGCCTATCATTCCTCCTTCTACTTTGACGATAGTAGTCTTCGTTTTCATAATTTTCTAATAATTCTGTCATAGCTAGCACTGTCTTTATTAGGCTACCCCTCCTTGCTCTTATGATGTCTTCATCGTAGTGGTACGACAATTTGTTTACTAGGCATTCCTCTGGTATGGTCGGTTCCAAATGTTTTGCAAGACACTTTTCGTAGGAAATAGGCAGTCATTGTATTACCTACTTGGGCATTGTATCTTCCATGACAAATGTAATCACGTATCAAGTTCTGTGTTGTCTCCGACCAATACTTTGCCTTGAACAGGGTCTTAAATTGTTGGTAGTCCGTGATTTCACTCCTATTCGCCATCCACCAATTATCTGTCACCTCTCTGAAGGATTCATTTAACAGTTACCGGTTGATACTCCATGTATTTCCCCGATGTTTGGCAAAATATTCTTCAATCCTGGCCAAGAACTCCATGGGTTTCCTTATGTATTGGCGAAAATTCAGCCACTCTCGATTTTCATTAGTAGGAATACGAGTAATGTTAGTGGGTCTATTTTGAATTACTTCCATCTCTTCTTGGCTCTGCCGTACTTGACCGGTTATATTTGTCATAGCAACTTCCATACTGTCACACATTTCCATGACTTTGTTCCGTACCTTCCCTAATTCTTCCTGTGTTTCTCTTCGGTTTTCTTCCAATTTGTTTCTATTGTTTGTTTCGATATTAGTTATTTTGGTGGTTACTTCTTCCTTAAAACCTTCCTTAAAAACTTCTCGCTCAGTGTGGCTACATCTTTCGTCAACTTCCACAATTTGTTGTTTTATTCCTATTGTTTCTTCTAATTTCTTGGTTGTGGATTCATTATTATCGTTGATTTCCTTGCTCAACTCTTCTTTTAACAACTCTATCCTCTCATCTAACTTGTCCATATTTTCCTAGTTAACCTCCCTTAATTCTTCTCTTAAGAGTTGGTTATCCTCTTTCAATGCTTCCAACTTCTCCCCCATCTTTTCTTCCATCTTCTTATTGTTTTCCTCCATCTTCTTACTATTCTCCGTTAACTCTTCCTTCAACTGTTGGTTGTCACTTTCCATCTTCTTACTAGTTTCATCAATTTTCTTATTGGTATTTTCAATTTTATTACCCAATTCTTCCTTGGTTGTTTTGAATTCTTCCTTTGTTGATTTGAATTCTTCTTTTAAAGACTGGTTGTCCTCTTTCAATTCCTTGGTGGTTTCCTCTATTTTCTTATTGGTATTTTCGGTTTTTTGACTCAATTCTCCCAATTCTTCCTTTGTGGATTGGTTGTTTTCATCCATTTTCTTACTCAATTCTTCCTTTGTGGATTGGTTGTTTTCATCCATTTTCTTACTCATTTGTAGGAACATTTCCATTATCTTATCTAACTTCGTTTCTTCTGTGGTTTTGGTTTTCTCGGACTCCTTCTCCTGTACATTGATTTCCCCTGCTTGCGTAGGTTTCTCGGGTTGTTCTTCTGGTTGTGCGGGTTGATTCGGTTCCGCAGGAGGTAATCTTCCTTCTATATCTTCGACCGGAGTTGCCTCTTTGTCGTCCATATCGATCTCTTCGATTTCCTTTTCAGCTTCTGCCGCCCTTTTCTTTGATATTGCTCGTTTCGGCATTTTCGTTACTTTTTCTGACTTTATAACAGCTGCTGGCTAAAATTAGGAATTGGGCAAATTATTCTTATCTTTTATGGCCTATCAATCACTAATTAAAGCCCCACGTTGGGCGCCAATTTTGTAACAAAATAAAGATGTTGTTTATTTTAAAATTATTTTTATTTTTTAATTTATTTCGAATTAATTTTAATTAATTAATTTTGATGTATTTATTTATTTTTTAATTCTTTTAATTATTAAGTTAATTACTTGAACAGCTTAGAATAACCAGCATTGGTTTTCCGCATTAAATAGATTATCTCCTGTAATAATCGATTAGCGGTCCTTCGTTATTCTAAGTGTGTACTCCTTCAATGTTGTTAATTTTTAGTTTTCTTGTAGTCCAGGTATCAAATATTATTTAATATTCTTCTATTTATATAATTACAAATAAATAGAAGCCACAATTATAAAATTCAATGATTTTATTAACATAATAGAAAATGATCGATTTTGAATCGATTAGTTAATCGACAAATTACAGACTAGTATCTCAGGGCGAGTGATTGCAGTATATAAATTATTAATATTAAGTCACAGGTTCTTTTAGCTGTTATTTTATAATAGTCAGAGAAAGGGCAAATCTGAAAAGTATAACACTTACAATAAAATGCTTAATTCTCTAAAAATACAAAATATTATTTAATATATAAAGGTCAATAATTTAAATTTTTGTGAACCAAACTCATGACGAAGTTTTGCCGTCGCCACTAAGGATTCTGGGAATTCCAAAGTGGTTGCCTTCGTGCTGCATATGTAGACGGCTCCTGCACAACGGAATCTCTTCAAATAAATGTTTCTTCTCTAAGTTTTCCTCGTCCAAGCAGTAGTGATTAATTCCTCTTGTGATAGTGTAGTTATCCTGGATCAGTGGTCAGTTATTCGTCTCGATAATCCGTGTTCAGTAGTGTTCTTGTTTCACTTTAGTCCATAAGGTTGATAATGGCAGATTTCGTCTCGATAAATTCGGAATTAGCGTTTATATGTTTTAATATAGGTATTGCACTTTTCAATGTTCATTAATTGTTTTCATAAATAGTTTAAGCTGGTTTATTCCACTGAGTTTAGTGTTGACTCATGTTTTTTAAATTTCTCGAGTTTAGTTTTGCTAGGTTTAGTTCATGTCCACCATTTTTCTTCTCTCTTTATATGAATCAATTGCGAGAGCTCGTTCTGAAGTGTACCTCTCAACGTATAACAATCAACTAACTAACTTTCTTCATTATACAAAAGGTCCTGGCCAATTTAATATTAAAATGACATTGTTTTAAATCTGGCATTTCCGCTTACATAATTGACTTTTACATTATATGACAGAATACATTTTTACTATTATTTAATTTTACTAAATACTAAATACATAATCTCTTTCCTTAGTTAATTCTGCGTTATTTAATACCAAATATGATATTTTTATAATGTTTTCTATCTCAAAATGCCATATTTACAGTATATTTGAATGTAGGCCTTAAATTTTACTTCCTGTCACATTAAATGGTTTACAACTTTTATTATGTTGTAATTATTATTGAACAAGATCCCTGATTGAAATAAAATGTCTATTTTTCCTAATTCCTTGTAATTTTATGATGTGGTTAACTAATTTAAATATTATCTTTAATTTAAATCTTTCCCCTTAGATTCCAGTGTTAGTACACTTGCATTTTTTCTAATAATCTTTCATACATTTCTTCAATATCTTTATAAAGCATTGTTACAGTTATAATACACTGTGATTGATTTACATTATATAAATTTCATCAATTTAATTAAATTACTTAACTTATTTATCAATTATAAGGTTGTTGAGATTTACCATTTGGCCTAGATTTTACCTGTGTTCACATACAATGTTTATTAATATTACAGCTTGTTAATACCCCTTCTGACGTTTTATTCTTATACAATCTTAATTAAAATTCCCTTATTTAACTACATTAACATTTAGTATTGATTAATACCAAACACATAACAAATATTTTATAACAAAAGAATTGTACTCAATTTCAGACTTTCCAGCATTGAGTTCAATGAACTATTAATATAAACAAAACACATATGTTTTTTCATTACTTAAATTATTCCTTAAAATTAAGTTTCATGCAGTCCTTGCTGTTTTTGTTTTATTTTAGGGATGTACCCTTGATCACTGCACTACTTATTGTATTATTTCATCACATTTATAGTCATATTACCTAATATTGTGAGATAAAAATAGCACTCATTTGGGATCAATTTTTAGTATATTTTCATAATAAAATTACTTGCACTGGTCCACTGTTATTCTTTGATCTTATCTCTATTTGTTTTTTTTTTAATTATTCTTATAAGATCAAGAATCTCAGTTACAGGGGATCATTAAGATTTGTTTTTATTTATTTTTTCATTACAAAAATAACTTGCACTGGTACACTTTCACTTGTACCTTTAGACACTTTACTTATACATACTTTACATGATTCTTTTTTTATAGTGTTATACTTTTTTAGGGACATTTAATCTCTTATGGGGTTTTATATTTTTATTACTTGGTTTCTTCCAAAAGCAGTCCTTTTATTATGGATGTCGGTTTGTTCTGGGTATTTCCCTACTTACTCCTATCCCACCTGGGTATTTCCTTACCTTATCTTGGCTTTTTGTTTTATTTTTTATAACTTATCATATATTGCATAGTTGGTTTTAATTTGTTTTATTTCTTCAAACTATGATTGCACTTTACTGTGGTCCTTAATTAACTTTTATATTAGTTTTCTTTGATTTCATTTTATTTTTACTTTATTTATGATCATGTTTTCATTCAGAAAATGTGAATAATCTGTCATGCTACAACGTACATACAATTTTTTCTTTATTTACCTTAACTCTTTGAAGGGCAGGCAATACACAGTGTGACCACCTGTATGTTGGGCGTAACGGGGCAGTGGTTACACAGTGAAACCACTTGCATTTCTCTAAATAGTCCTTTCCAGGGCAGCATCTACACAGTGAAACCACCATAGAAGTTCATTTCTCTGCCATATGGAGTGCTGGCAGTTGCATGAGCTGTTAGGAGTCAGCTGTTGTTGTAGTAAGCAACATTTGTTTACACGTGCAGTACGTTGGTTATGTGTCATAGTTCACTTTCCTTGCATCTTTTACAGTTTTCGTTTATTTTTGTTTTTTCAAGTGAATTAGTTATATTTAATATATTTTCTCAGTATTGAACAAAAGCATAAAGATAAAGTTATACATATTTGTGAACAGTAAAGTGGTTTTTGGTGGTTACACTGTGTAACCACTGCCCTTGAGGTGCTTGTGGAAGGTAACTTACAAAAATGTCTAGAAATTATCTGAGTGAAGAAGAAATCTTAAGATACGTATGCGATGATGGAATACCTTCGGACTGTGAAAGTATTGCTAGTGACTTAGATTCTGAATCTGACGTTCACCAAAATTAACTAGAAAATACGGAATTTTTTTCAGCTGACTTGAACATTCCTATTACTTTAGATGATGTTAGTAGTTATAGTGAAGAATCTGGTGATACAAAAAGTGATAAAATCATTTGGAATACTACAAACACTGTCAAATGTGTTCCACAGTTCTGTGAATATAGTGGTGTTACTGAACATGTTAAAAAAATAGATAATCCAGATCCTTATAAATTATTTACCCTTTTTGTAAATGATACAGTGATTTCTCATATTGTTTTTCATACAAACTTGTATGCAACACAAAAGTGTAAGCGATTTAAACCTTCAACTGATGAAGACATATGATGTTTTTTAGGTATAAATTTGTACATGTCCATTAATAAGAAAAGCAGCTATCGCGATTATTGGTCACAAGACGAAGACTTACATGATTCTTATATTTCAAAGCTAATGCCAGTGAAACGTTTTAGCTTCTTGTTGAGTCATTTACATTTAAATGATAACTCATTGATGCCTTTGCCAAATGACCCAAATTTTGATAAATTGTACAAATTGCGACCTTTCATTGATTTTTTATCTCAATCATTTATTGACTGCTACAAGCCACACCGTAACGTTGCTGTGGATGAGAGTATGGTTAAATTTAAGGGACGATCCTGTATGAAACAAATTATGAGGGATAAGCCAATTAAAAGTGGTTACAAAATTTGGATGTTATGTGATGAATCTGCTTACAACTTGAAATTTCAAATTTATGTTGGAAAAGGTAAAAGTAAAGTTGAATGTGCGTTAGGTGAAAGATGCATGCAGTACAGTGAATCCTAAAAGGAAAGGTTTATCCCCTCTTGAAAATGAGAACAATATGGAGAGGGGAGAATTCTCATTCAGTGTAAGCAACACTGGAACTGATGTTTACAGGTGGAAAGACAGCAAAGGTGTCAATGTATTAAGCACTGCTCATGACCCTTCAGAAATTTCTATGGTAAAAAGAAAACAAAAAGATGGAACAAGAAAAACATTCACATGCCCACTTGCTATTCAGGAGTACAACTGCCACATGAATTTTGTAGACAAATTTGACAGGTTAAAAAATGACTACAAAATTGATAGAAAGAGCAAAAAATGGTGGATGCGATTATTCTTCCATTTTATTGATTGTTGTGTCACCAATGCTTTCATCATGCACAAAGAGATGGACATGCAGCAGTACAACAACAAAGATTTTAAGCGCGCAATCTACAGGGCAATTTTCGCTCCAAAAATTGTTACAACAAAGAAGGCAGCAGTAAACTTAGAAGACAGACCAGCAAATGTCACAAACAAAAAAGCTCGTGTAGATGTTAATGTTAGGGTGGTATCTAGCAGTCATCAACCAACACATATGGCTTCACCACGAAGATGTGCGCTCTGTAGTTCTAAGAAAAACACAGTACGATCAAGATGGAAATGTGATGTGTGTGATGTAGCTTTGCGTTTGAGATCAGGAAAGACATGTTTAATGATTTTCATTCTCTTAAACAGTTGTAAAGAAAGTTTTAAATTATATAAAATTTGTGAATTTTCTGCCTTTGTTATTAGTTAAAAGTTGCTCAAGTGGGGCAGTGGTTACACAGTGTAACCACCTTTCTTTAGTAAATAAATTATATATTTTTTAAAATTATTGTGTTTAAATAATTTTTAACATTCATTTCTATGCCTAAATAGATAAAATTGGCGAAAATTACAAAAAAAAAGTAAAAAAAAATTTCCTGCCCCACATAGGGTTTTTTGTGTGCTTGATGCCTGCCCTTCAAAGAGTTAAACAACCCTTCTACTCTCTAAAACAGGTCCACATTTGCATAAATAACTTATGCAAACGTCCCTGTTCGGAAGCGCCATTGTAACTTTCTTCAATGTTTATAATCTATTTACCTTATATGTTTACATCCGCATTCCGGACGCTATCTTGCAATACTGCCAACTTCAAAAGTTTACTTACTCGGTCGGAAGTTCGTTTGAGCGTATCTGGTGAGAGCAGAATTAGGCCATTTAAAGAAAACAAATTTGCTTACATATCTTATTCTCTTTTATTCATTATTTTAGTTTAAATCCATTTTAAATAAAACAAAAAATACTTAAAATCGTTTCAATCCTGCCATGAACAAAATATCGCTTCTCCCTCTCGTATTTCTGATACTATTTTTTAATGATACAGTGATTAACTGGTTACCTACATTGATAGTATATTAGTCAAAATAGAATTAGTTAAAACATAGAATTAACTTCATTTTACGCAAACCAGCGCTTCTTACTTTTTATTATATAATTATGACACATGCACACACTCTCTCACACGGTACGTATTTCATATTTCCCTTTGAGCTCATTTAGTGATAAGAATAAAAATTGAGGTTGAAAATTTAGTGTGCCTTCATCAAAATTTTGTTCTCCCCTCCCATTTGTTACTTAGCTGAAATTTGAGTCCAGAAGAATTCATAGTACTCCTCACGCACTACATCGGTTATCCTGTAATTTTCACTGATTTTAAACCGAGACTGTTACTTCACTCTCATTTAGGTTTATACTTTGCTGATTCACATTTTTTACCCTTTCTTATTTTAACAAAACTGTTATTTTGATATAATCACATTTTATTTGTTTTGGGCGCCTGTAAAATTTGTTCCGGAACTCTTGTGACCGATCGGCACAAAGTTGTAATTTTGACTGGGTTTATATGAAACGGGCGAGCACACAGCCCGCGTCCGCCATCGCTAGATGTTGGATGACGACTGATGTTATACGCCAAGTGTTGACAGACAGCTGGCGCCGATCGGGTGAGTTGACGAACACTCCCCGCATTCCTGACGTCTGTTGGGTTTGGCTCCTGACGTATTATGTAGCTTTGTTCAGCATACAATGTTCAGAGGTCGTTCGTCTGAAAATAACTGCCTTTCTCGCTGTTAAACCGCTGACCTTGAGTTCACATTGTGTACATTGTCTATCATCCCAATACATTTACAAATAATACTTTCCATTTTATTTATTGATCGGGAGGGTCTTACATGTACCGTTACAATACGCCATCTGTGATTGACCTCTGATTGCATCAAATTTCCCATTGCATAAATTGTCTGATTATATTTTGGATTGATTCGGACCAGTATTTTGTCCTAAACATTTGTTTAAACTCCTCATGGCTGTTGGTCTCATTTCGGATGGCTGTCCACCATCAGTGATACTTTTGAAACAGTCATCTAGTATATTTTTTATGATGCTCCACCTATTCTCTTTTGTTTGGTTAAGCCATTCATTGACTCTTTCTAGGAATTCGATAGGGTTTCTTTTATAGTCCCCAAAGTTTATTATGTCCGTACTATCGGGTATTGTATTTTGGTTGTAACAAATTGATCGGTTGCGCATGATTTCTAGCTTGTCTCTTATATTTAATTAACTCTCTATGCTGTATATGGTCGATTCTCTCATTGTTATGGTTTACGTGGCTCCTTACTTGACCTATATTATTATCAAGATGCTCCATCTGTTCGGATATGCTTTCTTGTAGTTTGTCCAGCTTTTCTTGAGTTTCTTGCTGCACAACTTCTATTCTGATTCTATTATTGTCTTCGACGTTGTTGATATGAGTAATGATGTCTTCTGTAAATTGTAGAAGCGCTTTGTTGGTTCGGTCTAGACGTTCATTGGTCTCTGCAGTTTGCTGCTTCACAGCTTCATTGAGGCTATCAACTTTCCGGCTAATTGTTTCATTGGAGTGTTCTATTTTCCCATTTATACTTTCGATTTTCTTTTCAATTTTTTCATGTTTGTCTTAAATTTTTTATTAGTATTTTTTATTTTTTTCATTTATTGTTCGGCTTAATTTTTAATTTTGTTTCCTTAAATTTTTATTAGTATTTTCTATTTTTTCATTTATACTTTCGATTTTATTTTCAATTTTTTTGTTAATTTGTCTTAACATCTGTCTATTTTGCTCGGCCATGAATTCCATTATGTGCTGTAAATTCATACCTCCTCTTGCTTCGTCGTTGTCACCAACCTGTTGTTCCATGTTGTTATCATTGACAGGTTCTATCTCGTGTTTGTGCATATCACCTTCTGTCCTTTTCTGCGATGTTGCTCCTCGTGACATTTCGAATAACTTATAACAGTCGCCGCTAAAGTTAGGTTAATTATAGTATTATTTATTACAATCGGGTTATTAATTTTTTGTAACTTCAGCCTCACTGGTTGGACGCCAATTTTATAACGCTGTATTTTATTTTGTTTATATTATTTCTTTAATATTCGAGTGAAGTTAGGTTATTTTAACTTGTATTTATTATTTATTAACATGGATTACTGTTTGTTTGGGGACGGATGTTGGGTTTTGTTTTGAGTTGTCAAGATTGTGGTTACGAGACTCATTTACCGTAGGTTATTATGCTTGACGGAATTACTTACGTCATCGTGGTCAGGTTCTATCTTATTATTCTGCAATAGAATTCTTTATTTCTATTTTATTTTTAAATAAAAGGCAACTCGCATCAATTAGGGAAAAATATCATTATTTATTTTCAGACGTTACTGCCTTCATTGTTCTAATGTTTATTTGGTACAATTCACAAGTCAATTCTTAATCTCAGTTTGATTCTGAGTTACACTTTTGATAGTTATATAAACTCCTTGATTCTTTTGACTGTTATTAAAAAATACGAAATGCAACTAAGAAGTACAATATATTACAATTAAAATAATTCTTACTTACTAATAACAATAAAATTAAAATCAAGAAAATACAATGAAATAGTTGTTTGGTCTGATATGGGAGCACAATAGTTAGTGTCGACGCAGTCTTGATTTCGGTTGGGAGTGCCAAGATGGCGGACTGATGCTAAGTGGCTACAGAGTTAATTTACCTTCCGACTATTTAAAACAAGTTTTTAAAATAAAATAAGTCAATAAATTGTTCACTGGTGTTGAATTGGTCTTTTCACTTTGGATTTGATGAATAAGTGTTAATGTGATTTAGTTCTGGTGTTGTATAATTATTACTAGTGTTAGTATATAATGTTTGGTCTCACCACTTTTGGTAGATCAATTTTATTTGTTTTTTTAGAGATATTATTTTCGTCTTTCTTCTTGTTTTATTATTATATTATTATTATTATTATTTATTGGTTCTAGTTTGACACTGTTAATTATTTTACTGTCACTCTTCTTCTGACTTGGACTTGACTCTATCATATACTTTTTACACAGAGCAGCATAGATTAGTACTTTATAATTTCGAGTCTAACAATCAAGTGAAGAAATTTCCTTATACCTTCAATGGGTTTGACCAAAATTTCAAAATTTTACATCTTTTAGCTACAATTACACCCTGTATGTTACATAATAAATTCCAAATTAGTTTACAGTACAATATTCCTTATAACAAGACAAAAATTTAGACACCTCACATGGCATAGGTGTGTGTCCTAATAATTAATTTAACATTTTATAAAATTTCATCTCATAAGCCATTCCATGTAGCGTTTGACATTCAGATCACATTAACATCACATTAATTAATTAAAATGTTGCTTCTGACACTTAAATAAAGCATATATTAGTATTTATACCATCTTTTACTATTTATTACAGTGCTGTGATGGTTTAATAGTTGGATTTACAATAATTTCTATTTTGATATTGGCCAATTAATTGGTATTTCTCTATAGCACAATGTTTCAATTTGAAATTACTGTATGACCTTGTGGCTTGATACATAATTATTGTTACATGCATTGAATTATCCATTATGTTATTATTATCCATTGAATTGATTCTGATAAAGTGAAGAACAAGATTGACATAAAACAAACATATTACCATAATGTTAGGCCATTATGGTCAAACTCAAACCAACTTTAAACAATAAAACTTTCTTTTAATAACTTCTTAATATCTAATGGTATAGTTGGTCAATTTATTATGACCTATTTTTAAGTATTATTGACACCTGGTCAATTTAAACAATCTAACTCTTATTATCCTAAATTAAGATGTAACACTTTAATTTAAACAACACAAATGATTGTATTATTCCCTTTAGTTAACGTTAAAAATAAAATAGGGAACTATTTTATACAATCAAGGTTATTCAGTTAACATTAAAATAAATTAAATTAACAACCTAAATCGCCTTTTGGTCCTTTATAGGTTGAAGTCTTATGGCAAATTGGTAATACACAGGTATATTGAATATCAGATATTTCACACATTAAATATAAATATGATCACACATTGTCTTTAGTTGTGATTATAAATTTCATTCACAGTAAGTTATCGCTATTATTAACAGTCCTGTCTGTATAGTTAGGAAACAATATCTTACATTTACATTTTACACTCAGTCACTTATTGTTCTTGTTGTGATTACATTTTCTTTTTACAATTAGCTATTATTGCTATGAACTGACACTTTTAATGGTTTAGAGTATATATTTGTTCTACATTAGCTTAGATTGTACTTCTTGTTGCTTATTTCGGGTTTTAACCTTTCTCATTGGTTTAGGAAGGTTATGTATATTGTTTAGTTTATGTCATATTATATGGGGGTGTATACACTTATTGGATTATGCTCATTGTGTCCCATTACAATATATAAAAAACATGTTAATTTAAATAATTTTTGTGATATGTAAATTTTTTAGATGGGGCATATCAGAATGTTCTAAATAAACAGATTCGACCTAATTAATGACGGTAATTATTTTAAAAATTAGTAACTAAATGTATGTTTTTTAAGTAAAAAGGGTTTATGGCCATAAATTCGATTGTAAAAATATTCAGGTTTTTTGAACAAGAATTGTTCTGTTCAGAAGCGTCCTTCGACAAGAACTTTTATTATCTGTAGAAAATCATGAGTAGGGGTTACCTAAGAACCAATCTGATTATGCGAATTCAGTTGAAAATTATTTTTAACTGATTGATCAGTCTCTCTTTGGAATCGATAACATGTAATTGCCACTTGGTACATGATTATTGACCTCCCAATCACCACACACACAAGTTAGAAAATTACTACAGTTGCTGCGAGAAATATAGTAGTGCTATTCTGTGAAGGTGCAAGATATCCGATTAGGTATATAGATGCTTTAAGCTGACTGGGAAAAGGGTGTTAGCATAACACACCATGTTAGTAATCAGTATTAGTTTGCCGTGAAAGTATGTAACCATGCCCATGAGAAATAACTACACGCCTGAAAGTGACCCTGCAGCTGGACAGAGTATGTCAATCCACAATCTGGATCATCCAGGAACAACCCATCATCTGAAGCATCTGAAGTCTACATAAAAGGGAAGCAGACATATTATTTATGCACAATTAAAAAAATAATAATTTAAAAGAATGATTATCACATCAGTAAAGACTTTATGGTAAATAAGACAAAAGAATGTTAAATATTACTTTACTTCATTGTATATAAAGGGAATCTTTGTTTAGTATTACAAAGGTCAACACAGAGATATTTATTTATTTTTTATAAACTGTATTAAAATCTCAGGAGATTGTAAAAAATAATAGCATCATTATTAATAGCATCCACTTCAAACATAGGCCTATCTCGGACTAGTTATTCTATGTGACACCTGTCCATCACAATACATATTGTAACGTAACAGAATTGAGGTCCCCAACGTTACATAAAAAAATGAATTAACTATGGTCAAGGACCATAGCCCGATATTAAGGTTACTCAGTAATTAGTACATCTGAGATGTACCTCAAGTTAAGAGATGTAATAAATAACGTTGAGTATGAAATACTATACCCATTAATGGTTAATTAATAAATTGTACTTGTTTTTATACTGTAGCATGGTAGTGTTCACAGAATATTTATTTTATGTTTTGAGTATAGTAAGAGTGAACTGTTGTTTTATAGGAATACTTAATCAGTGCTAATCTTTTTATTTATGTTAAAATTGTCTTTAGACAATTGAGTATAATTACCTGTGTTAGGCATTATATTATGTTATATGTATTGATTAAAATGGAATAATGAAGTTGTTTTGAATTAATGTTTGTAAACTTGGCCAGGGTGGCAATAAGTGTTTAAAGGTTGACAAGTAGTTTTGATAATTATGTTGTAAAATAATGAAGGGTTCCAGGACGAATTAATTAATGTAATAAAGTAAAACCAGGAAATTAAAATTAATGTAAATAACCATGAACCAGTAACTAAATGTACAGTAGGTCAGGTAAAGAAAATTAAGTTAAAAACCAAACAATATTATAACAGTTGTAAGAAAACCTATAGGCTTAAATTTAATATTTGTAAAAGGAAATTAATACCTTTTTAATAAGTCCAGTCCAATGAAACTGTAGTAAATTATATACGGTATAATAAGGTAGGTTGGGTGAGAATTTTAGGTAATTCGGTATAATTCCAAGTATGGAGTATTTTATTAAAAAAGAGTAGTAATATTTTATAATTCTGGCTCTAGGATATCAAATTTCATCCAATGACAGAAAATAATGGTTGTTAGGGCAACTAAAATGTAAAAAGGTTGTTGATTTTCAATCATTCGTTTCGATTGTTATATACTATTGAGTTCAGATGAGGAGACACATTTAAAAAAAAAAATGATAAAATTTGAAAAAAGATGAATCTAAATTAATAAATCCAAATTGAAACCTAATTCTATAACACCACTGATGAATAATAAAACCAATTAGACTTCCAAATATAAACAAATACCTCTAAAAGAGTCGAGAATTCCTTACTTCATTCACCAGGATAATTCCGCTGGATTCGGTATTAAACCGATTTCCCATGTAATCAGAAGACTAATTGAGGGAAGCAAAGGCCGAAACTAACGGAATTATAGAGAAGATATACGAAGACTTTGTTTCTGCAGAATTAACCTTCACCTTCAAGAAGAAGCTATAATACGATTTCCATTCCACTGGGACTGACAACCACCAGTATCGTAAAAGAAGAACGGCAGTCAGAAGAATTCCTGGGGCTTTCCTGTACATCACACCGTCAATTTTATTAAGGATCAGAACAATCTTTCCTGGATGAATGTAATCTAAGCAGACCATCTTCAACTGTTTACAGACGTCCAATGCCATTTTGAGATTCGCCAATCCGGTAAAACCAACTTATTTTTAATTTCAATATATTTAGAGTTAATAACATTCTGTAATACTTGAGTAACCTTAATTTTGCATTACCTGGCCTTACTAATGGTTAAAAGAATCTTACGAACCCTGGGATAAGAAATATTTATTATTATATTTAATTTGTATAAGTCAAAAGGAACTTGGTCAATTGACGATCGATCTACTATTGTATAATCGATTTAATGATATTATTATCTTGAAGAGAACTGTTAGTGTGAAATAAAGTACTAAATTAATAAAGAACCTTTCTTGTATAAGATAATGTTGTATAAGATAATGTTTTATGTTATTGCAGAATAGGTATTATATGTTGTGGGTGGAGTAAGTTACAGGAAGAAGGGTGAATAAAATCCGATGAACGGTTAACCTAGACGCAAGCCTATTACAAATAAAAGGGCTAATTGTCAACAGCTGGTGGAACGGGAGATTGCTGAACTAGCGTGTTTTCTGTACCAAATTTGAATTGAATTGTCTAATACAGAGGGACTAGTGTTGGCAAGAATTCTTAATACATTCAGTCAATACATGACGTATATCGTTAATATTGCGTAACTATTGAATAATTTGTTAAACCTGTATTATAGTACAATTAAAAGTTAAAATAACATAATACAAATATATTTGCCTATTAAATTTGAATTACAGGAGGTCACCTATAAGACTACATAATTAATAACAAATAATATTTATAAATAACAGATTGATTAAAACCCAGTAACAACATCTTGTTTGTTACAAATTGGCGAACCCAACAGTGGGGCTTTCAAACATCCTCGAATATAACTAAAGAACACCAAGTGATTTGTTTGTTACAAATTGGCGCATATCAACGTGGAGCTTAATTAAACCCTGTAAGAACATAATATAAGACTACACAATTTAAAAGTAAAGAAAGAGTTGTTTGTTACAAATTGGTGCTCAACGAGTGGGCTTTAGTTAAGTAAAAAATCGTCTTAATTATTACTTAACTTGAGCAGGCAACCATTAGAGGCACAGGAATGCATACGAGAGGTGTTACTAAAAGGATGGAGAAGGAGCAAGAAACAGAAGAAGATAGACGGGAAGAAGAAACAGAGGTAGTTACAGACACCGAAATGGAACAACAGGAGAGCAATAAAGAGGATGCCCAAGGGGACCAACCAGATAAAACGGTAGCCAGAGAAGAACCAAATTGGCAAGATATGATGAAATTTATGGCCAAACAATTTAGGAAACAGGAGGAAAACTCAAAGCAAACCAAGGAGGAAACTAATGAGAGTTTAAGACAAATCAAAGAAGATAATAAACAAAGTAATGAAAATTTTAGGAAACAAAATGAGGACACTAATGACAGTTTAAGACAAACTAATGAAAAAATAGACAGTATCAACGAAAACTCAAAGAAACAAAACGAAATTTTGAGCGAGAATTTAATCAAACTAATGAATGAGAAGTTTGACAAAAATAAAGAGGAAAATGATGAGAATAACCGGCTGATAAATGAACGCTTAAACCAACTTAATGAAAGGTTTGACAGGAATGATGAGAGCTTAAAGCAGATTCTGGAAAATACCAAACAAATAGATGAGAAAATTGAAAACCGTAATAAGGAGTTGTGGTAGATCATCAATGAACAAGACCTAGCGTTGAGGGAAGTCATCAATGGAAGTATTATAATTGTCAATGAAACACTGAGCAAAGGAGTTGATAACTATGAAGTGGAAGTAAGACAGCAAATAACGGAAATTAAGGTGGGTCTGAAAAAGACAGATGAAACCATCATACAACTCAGAGTGGAAGTAGAGACCAAAATTACTCAAATAGGAAACCATAACGATATTAGAATAACGGAGATACAAGCGAAGGCCCAAGAAAAATCTGACGAGATACCAATTAATATAACCGGAAGAATAGAACGGGTTCATAATGGAATAAAGATAATGAAAATAAGACAAACGCGTAAAAGGAAATTAATAAATACACGGGAAGGATTGGAGTGATTAAAAGGGGATTGGTTCAGCTACATAATATACCAATTACGGAACCAGGAGAAGTAAGGCAAGGTAGAAATTTTAAACGAACCACACTTGAATTCCCAGATAGGTTAGAAGGACCGAAAAGGCCAAAACTAACCGAGGAGCATGGAGGACTTCTGGAGATTATGTATGAACCATTTGGACAATTAAGAAACGGTGTGGAAGAATCAGCTCGTAAAACGATGGTAGACTTCAGCATGAATGAAAGTTTTATAACAACAAAATGGCGGAACTACCTGATAGTGAGATGTCACAAGGACAGAAATAACTCTATACACTAGAGAGATCCGAACGAACAGTATAGAGGAAATAATGGACCATGGTTAACCTAAATAATAACAAACCAGAAAAAAGGGGTCTGAATTTTTGAAAACCGACCATGCAACCCATTGTAAATAAAACCCCAAAATTCTAAACAACTGTAAGACTACTTACTAAATATTTATTTCAAAACAATATAATTTAAAATAAAAAGACAAACCACCAAGATAATGTAAGGGCAAATGATTAAATAATATTTATAAAAGAACTGATTAAAATGGAATGATAGAAAAATATATAAATAAAAACAATTGATGGTAATGTGCTCAAATAAGAAGAATAACGAATAATTTAAGGACTAAATGAAGCTGAAGGAGGATGATAATTAATACAACAATAATTTAGAATCTCTCGGAATTGAAGATTATATAAGAAGAAATGATACAGAGAAAAATGTCACAAGAAGGAAAGTTAAAAGGATTTTAAAATAATGCCTATCAATAATGTTATGTGCTATTAGTTAATGGAAAAAAAGAAGGAATCAAGAAGAAGAAGAAATATATAAATAAATGTAAACAGCAACTGTATGAAGAATCCCAAAAGTGTTTAGTATTAGTCG
Source organism: Magicicada septendecula (assembly GCA_034769895.1). NCBI lineage: Eukaryota > Metazoa > Arthropoda > Insecta > Hemiptera > Cicadidae > Magicicada > Magicicada septendecula. The sequence continues at coordinate 282,713,709 of CM068372.1, read as the reverse complement.
CTAATTGACTACTTATAATTTTTTATTTTTAATGTATTGACCGTAGAAATGTTCCGGCAATAATTTTTATGAGCAGGGATGATGTTCCCCTGGTCTCAGAAGGTGTAAGGATGGACAGCGGAGTAATGGACCCAAGAGTGGCCACCCGACTGGTACCACTGCACAGGATAGGGAAAAATGTTAGGGAAATTGAGTATTTTAGGGATAATGATGAAATAGCTGTATAGACTGATATTAGATTCCAGAAGTATAGATGAAGAAAATAGAAGGAAGATAGCAGACAGAAGCTTAATTGAGAAAGCTAATTTATAGAAGTAAATAAGAAAATAAGTGTTAAAACAAGTTTTTATGATTAGTGTGACCAGTCCTTATCAAGTAAAATGTGGAAGTATCACTACCCAGAGAATATAAATAATTGATGAATTTACCTCCAAGAGAGAGAGAGAGTTGAAAAGGAAACCAGCAATTACCATTAACTGAATAACAGGTATAAGACCAAACGAATAAAAAAGTATTACGAGTAAGAGGACAAACTGGTCAGGTACGAGTTATGAGTTTATTTTTTACTAAAATTCATTGAGGCAAAATAAACTTCTTTCGAAGGGGGGGGGTGTTATGTAACGTAACAGAATTGAGGTCCCCAACGTTACATAAAAAAATGAATTAACTATGGTCAAGGACCATAGCCCGATATTAAGGTTACTCAGTAATTAGTACATCTGAGATGTACCTCAAGTTAAGAGATGTAATAAATAACGTTGAGTATGAAATACTATACCCATTAATGGTTAATTAATAAATTGTACTTGTTTTTATACTGTAGCATGGTAGTGTTCACAGAATATTTATTTTATGTTTTGAGTATAGTAAGAGTGAACTGTTGTTTTATAGGAATACTTAATCAGTGGTAATCTTTTTATTTATGTTAAAATTGTCTTTAGACAATTGAGTATAATTACCTGTGTTAGGCATTATATTATGTTATATGTATTGATTAAAATGGAATAATGAAGTTGTTTTGAATTAATGTTTGTAAACTTGGCCAGGGTGGCAATAAATGTTTAAAGGTTGACAAGTAGTTTTGATAATTATGTTGTAAAATAATGAAGGGTTCCAGGACGAATTAATTAATGTAATAAAGTAAAACCAGGAAATTAAAATTAATGTAAATAACCATGAACCAGTAACTAAATGTACAGTAGGTCAGGTAAAGAAAATTAAGTTAAAAACCAAACAATATTATAACAGTTGTAAGAAAACCTATAGGCCTAAATTTAATATTTGTAAAAGGAAATTAATACCTTTTTAATAAGTCCAGTCCAATGAAACTGTAGTAAATTATATACGGTATAATAAGGTAGGTTGGGTGAGAATTTTAGGTAATTCGGTATAATTCCAAGTATGGAGTATTTTATTAAAAAAGAGTAGTAATATTTTATAATTCTGGCTCTAGGATATCAAATTTCATCCAATGACAGAAAATAATGGTTGTTAGGGCAACTAAAATGTAAAAAGGTTGTTGATTTTCAATCATTCGTTTCGATTGTTATATGCTATTGAGTTCAGATGAGGAGACACATTTAAAAAAAAAGAATCATAAAATTTGAAAAAAGATGAATCTAAATTAATAAATCCAAATTGAAACCTAATTCTATAACACCACTGATGAATAATAAAACCAATTAGACTTCCAAATTATAAACAAATACCTCTAAAAGAGTCGAGAATTCCTTACTTCATTCACCAGGATAATTCCGCTGGATTCGGTATTAAACCGATTTCCCATGTAATCAGAAGACTAATTGAGGGAAGCAAAGGCCGAAACTAACGGAATTATAGAGAAGATATACGAAGACCTTGTTTCTGCAGAATTAACCTTCACCTTCAAGAAGAAGCTATAATACGATTTCCATTCCACCGGGACTGACAACCACCAGTATCGTAAAAGAAGAACGGCAGTCAGAAGAATTCCTGGGGCTTTCCTGTACATCACACCGTCAATTTTATTAAGGATCAGAACAATCTTTCCTGGATGAATGTAATCTAAGCAGACCATCTTCAACTGTTTACAGACGTCCAATGCCATTTTGAGATTCGCCAATCCGGTAAAACCAACTTATTTTTAATTTCAATATATTTAGAGTTAATAACATTCTGTAATACTTGAGTAACCTTAATTTTGCATTACCTGGCCTTACTAATGGTTAAAAGAATCTTACGAACCCTGGGATAAGAAATATTTATTATTATATTTAATTTGTATAAGTCAAAAGGAACTTGGTCAATTGACGATCGATCTACTATTGTATAATCGATTTAATGATATTATTATCTTGAAGAGAACTGTTAGTGTGAAATAAAGTACTAAATTAATAAAGAACCTTTCTTGTATAAGATAATGTTTTATGTTATTGCAGAATAGGTATTATATGTTGTGGGTGGAGTAAGTTACAGGAAGAAGGGTGAATAAAATCCGATGAACGGTTAACCTAGATGCAAGCCTATTACAAATAAAAGGGCTAATTGTCAACAGCTGGTGGAACGGGAGATTGCCGAACTAGCGTGTTTTCTGTACCAAATTTGAATTGAATTGTCTAATACAGAGGGACTAGTGTTGGCAAGAATTCTTAATACATTCAGTCAATACATGACGTATATCGTTAATATTGCATAACTATTGAATAATTAGTTAAACCTGTATTATAGTACAATTAAAAGTTAAAATAACATAATACAAATATATTTGCCTATTAAATTTGAATTACAGGAGGTCACCTATAAGACTACATAATTAATAACAAATAATATTTATAAATAACAGATTGATTAAAACCCAGTAACAACATCTTGTTTGTTACAAATTGGCGAACCCAACAGTGGGGCTTTCAAACATCCTCGAATATAACTAAAGAACACCAAGTGATTTGTTTGTTACAAATTGGCGCATATCAACGTGGAGCTTAATTAAACCCTGTAAGAACATAATATAAGACTACACAATTTAAAAGTAAAGAAAGAGTTGTTTGTTACAAATTGGCGCTCAACGAGTGGGCTTTAGTTAAGTAAAAAATCGTCTTAATTATTACTTAACTTGAGCAGGCAACCATTAGAGGCACAGGAATGCATACGAGAGGTGTTACTAAAAGGATGGAGAAGGAGCAAGAAACAGAAGAAGATAGACGGGAAGAAGAAACAGAGGTAGTTACAGACACCGAAATGGAACAACAGGAGAGCAATAAAGAGGATGCCCAAGGGGACCAACCAGATAAAACGGTAGCCAGAGAAGAACCAAATTGGCAAGATATGATGAAATTTATGGCCGAACAATTTAGGAAACAGGAGGAAAACTCAAAGCAAACCAAGGAGGAAACTAATGAGAGTTTAAGACAAATCAAAGAAGATAATAAACAAAGTAATGAAAATTTTAGGAAACAAAATGAGGACACTAATGACAGTTTAAGACAAACTAATGAAAAAATAGACAGTATCAACGAAAACTCAAAGAAACAAAACGAAATTTTGAGCGAGAATTTAATCAAACTAATGAATGAGAAGTTTGACAAAAATAAAGAGGAAAATGATGAGAATAACCGGCTGATAAATGACCGCTTAAACCAACTTAATGAAAGGTTTGACAGGAATGATGAGAGCTTAAAGCAGATTCTGGAAAATACCAAACAAATAGATGAGAAAATTGAAAACCGTAATAAGGAGTTGTGGCAGATCATCAATGAACAAGACCTAGCGTTGAGGGAAGTCATCAATGGAAGTATTATAATTGTCAATGAAACACTGAGCAAAGGAGTTGATAACTATGAAGTGGAAGTAAGACAGCAAATAACGGAAATTAAGGTGGGTCTGAAAAAGACAGATGAAACCATCATACAACTCAGAGTGGAAGTAGAGACCAAAATTACTCAAATAGGAAACCATAACGATATTAGAATAACGGAGATACAAGCGAAGGCCCAAGAAAAATCTGACGAGATACCAATTAATATAACCGGAAGAATAGAACGGGTTCATAATGGAATAAAGATAATGAAAATAAGACAAACGCGTAAAAGGAAATTAATAAATACACGGGAAGGATTGGAGTGATTAAAAGGGGATTGGTTCAGCTACATAATATACCAATTACGGAACCAGGAGAAGTAAGGCAAGGTAGAAATTTTAAACGAACCACACTTGAATTCCCAGATAGGTTAGAAGGACCGAAAAGGCCAAAACTAACCGAGGAGCATGGAGGACTTCTGGAGATTATGTATGAACCATTTGGACAATTAAGAAACGGTGCGGAAGAATCAGCTCGTAAAACGATGGTAGACTTCAGCATGAATGAAAGTTTTATAACAACAAAATGGCGGAACTACCTGATAGTGAGATGTCACAAGGACAGAAATAACTCTATACACTAGAGAGATCCGAACGAACAGTATAGAGGAAATAATGGACCATGGTTAACCTAAATAATAACAAACCAGAAAAAAGGGGACTGAATTTTTGAAAACCGACCATGCAACCCATTGTAAATAAAACCCCAAAATTCTAAACAACTGTAAGACTACTTACTAAATATTTATTTCAAAACAATATAATTTAAAATAAAAAGACAAACCACCAAGATAATGTAAGGACAAATGATTAAATAATATTTATAAAAGAACTGATTAAAATGGAATGATAGAAAAATATATAAATAAAAACAATTGATGGTAATGTGCTCAAATAAGAAGAATAACGAATAATTTAAGGACTAAATGAAGCTGAAGGAGGATGATAATTAATACAACAATAATTTAGAATCTCTCGGAATTGAAGATTATATAAGAAGAAATGATACAGAGAAAAATGTCACAAGAAGGAAAGTTAAAAGGATTTTAAAATAATGCCTATCAATAATGTTACGTGCTATTAGTTAATGGAAAAAAAGAAGGAATCAAGAAGAAGAAGAAATATATAAATAAATGTAAACAGCAACTGTATGAAGAATCCCAAAAGTGTTTAGTATTAGTCGCTAATTGACTACTTATAATTTTTTATTTTTAATGTATTGACCATAGAAATGTTCCGGCAATAATTTTTATGAGCAGGGATGATGTTCCCCTGGTCTCAGAAGGTGTAAGGATGGACAGCGGAGTAATGGACCCAAGAGTGGCCACCCGACTGGTACCACTGCACAGGATAGGGAAAAATGTTAGGGAAATTGAGTATTTTAGGGATAATGATGAAATAGCTGTATAGACTGATATTAGATTCCAGAAGTATAGATGAAGAAAATAGAAGGAAGATAGCAGACAGAAGCTTAATTGAGAAAGCTAATTTATAGAAGTAAATAAGAAAATAAGTGTTAAAACAAGTTTTTATGATTAGTGTGACCAGTCCTTATCAAGTAAAATGTGGAAGTATCACTACCCAGAGAATATAAATAATTGATGAATTTACCTCCAAGAGAGAGAGAGAGTTGAAAAGGAAACCAGCAATTACCATTAACTGAATAACAGGTATAAGACCAAACGAATAAAAAAGTATTACGAGTAAGAGGACAAACTGGTCAGGTACGAGTTATGAGTTTATTTTTTACTAAAATTCATTGAGGCAAAATAAACTTCTTTCGAAGGGGGGGGGTGTTATGTAACGTAACAGAATTGAGGTCCCCAACGTTACATAAAAAAATGAATTAACTATGGTCAAGGACCATAGCCCGATATTAAGGTTACTCAGTAATTAGTACATCTGAGATGTACCTCAAGTTAAGAGATGTAATAAATAACGTTGAGTATGAAATACTATACCCATTAATGGTTAATTAATAAATTGTACTTGTTTTTATACTGTAGCATGGTAGTGTTCACAGAATATTTATTTTATGTTTTGAGTATAGTAAGAGTGAACTGTTGTTTTATAGGAATACTTAATCAGTGGTAATCTTTTTATTTATGTTAAAATTGTCTTTAGACAATTGAGTATAATTACCTGTGTTAGGCATTATATTATGTTATATGTATTGATTAAAATGGAATAATGAAGTTGTTTTGAATTAATGTTTGTAAACTTGGCCAGGGTGGCAATAAATGTTTAAAGGTTGACAAGTAGTTTTGATAATTATGTTGTAAAATAATGAAGGGTTCCAGGACGAATTAATTAATGTAATAAAGTAAAACCAGGAAATTAAAATTAATGTAAATAACCATGAACCAGTAACTAAATGTACAGTAGGTCAGGTAAAGAAAATTAAGTTAAAAACCAAACAATATTATAACAGTTGTAAGAAAACCTATAGGCCTAAATTTAATATTTGTAAAAGGAAATTAATACCTTTTTAATAAGTCCAGTCCAATGAAACTGTAGTAAATTATATACGGTATAATAAGGTAGGTTGGGTGAGAATTTTAGGTAATTCGGTATAATTCCAAGTATGGAGTATTTTATTAAAAAAGAGTAGTAATATTTTATAATTCTGGCTCTAGGATATCAAATTTCATCCAATGACAGAAAATAATGGTTGTTAGGGCAACTAAAATGTAAAAAGGTTGTTGATTTTCAATCATTCGTTTCGATTGTTATATGCTATTGAGTTCAGATGAGGAGACACATTTAAAAAAAAAGAATCATAACATTTGAAAAAAGATGAATCTAAATTAATAAATCCAAATTGAAACCTAATTCTATAACACCACTGATGAATAATAAAACCAATTAGACTTCCAAATTATAAACAAATACCTCTAAAAGAGTCGAGAATTCCTTACTTCATTCACCAGGATAATTCCGCTGGATTCGGTATTAAACCGATTTCCCATGTAATCAGAAGACTAATTGAGGGAAGCAAAGGCCGAAACTAACGGAATTATAGAGAAGATATACGAAGACCTTGTTTCTGCAGAATTAACCTTCACCTTCAAGAAGAAGCTATAATACGATTTCCATTCCACCGGGACTGACAACCACCAGTATCGTAAAAGAAGAACGGCAGTCAGAAGAATTCCTGGGGCTTTCCTGTACATCACACCGTCAATTTTATTAAGGATCAGAACAATCTTTCCTGGATGAATGTAATCTAAGCAGACCATCTTCAACTGTTTACAGACGTCCAATGCCATTTTGAGATTCGCCAATCCGGTAAAACCAACTTATTTTTAATTTCAATATATTTAGAGTTAATAACATTCTGTAATACTTGAGTAACCATAATTTTGCATTACCTGGCCTTACTAATGGTTAAAAGAATCTTACGAACCCTGGGATAAGAAATATTTATTATTATATTTAATTTGTATAAGTCAAAAGGAACTTGGTCAATTGACGATCGATCTACTATTGTATAATCGATTTAATGATATTATTATCTTGAAGAGAACTGTTAGTGTGAAATAAAGTACTAAATTAATAAAGAACCTTTCTTGTATAAGATAATGTTTTATGTTATTGCAGAATAGGTATTATATGTTGTGGGTGGAGTAAGTTACAGGAAGAAGGGTGAATAAAATCCGATGAACGGTTAACCTAGACGCAAGCCTATTACAAATAAAAGGGCTAATTGTCAACAGCTGGTGGAACGGGAGATTGCCGAACTAGCGTGTTTTCTGTACCAAATTTGAATTGAATTGTCTAATACAGAGGGACTAGTGTTGGCAAGAATTCTTAATACATTCAGTCAATACATGACGTATATCGTTAATATTGCATAACTATTGAATAATTAGTTAAACCTGTATTATAGTACAATTAAAAGTTAAAATAACATAATACAAATATATTTGCCTATTAAATTTGAATTACAGGAGGTCACCTATAAGACTACATAATTAATAACAAATAATATTTATAAATAACAGATTGATTAAAACCCAGTAACAACATCTTGTTTGTTACAAATTGGCGAACCCAACAGTGGGGCTTTCAAACATCCTCGAATATAACTAAAGAACACCAAGTGATTTGTTTGTTACAAATTGGCGCATATCAACGTGGAGCTTAATTAAACCCTGTAAGAACATAATATAAGACTACACAATTTAAAAGTAAAGAAAGAGTTGTTTGTTACAAATTGGCGCTCAACGAGTGGGCTTTAGTTAAGTAAAAAATCGTCTTAATTATTACTTAACTTGAGCAGGCAACCATTAGAGGCACAGGAATGCATACGAGAGGTGTTACTAAAAGGATGGAGAAGGAGCAAGAAACAGAAGAAGATAGACGGGAAGAAGAAACAGAGGTAGTTACAGACACCGAAATGGAACAACAGGAGAGCAATAAAGAGGATGCCCAAGGGGACCAACCAGATAAAACGGTAGCCAGAGAAGAACCAAATTGGCAAGATATGATGAAATTTATGGCCGAACAATTTAGGAAACAGGAGGAAAACTCAAAGCAAACCAAGGAGGAAACTAATGAGAGTTTAAGACAAATCAAAGAAGATAATAAACAAACTAATGAAAATTTTAGGAAACAAAATGAGGACACTAATGACAGTTTAAGACAAACTAATGAAAAAATAGACAGTATCAACGAAAACTCAAAGAAACAAAACGAAATTTTGAGCGAGAATTTAATCAAACTAATGAATGAGAAGTTTGACAAAAATAAAGAGGAAAATGATGAGAATAACCGGCTGATAAATGACCGCTTAAACCAACTTAATGAAAGGTTTGACAGGAATGATGAGAGCTTAAAGCAGATTCTGGAAAATACCAAACAAATAGATGAGAAAATTGAAAACCGTAATAAGGAGTTGTGGCAGATCATCAATGAACAAGACCTAGCGTTGAGGGAAGTCATCAATGGAAGTATTATAATTGTCAATGAAACACTGAGCAAAGGAGTTGATAACTATGAAGTGGAAGTAAGACAGCAAATAACGGAAATTAAGGTGGGTCTGAAAAAGACAGATGAAACCATCATACAACTCAGAGTGGAAGTAGAGACCAAAATTACTCAAATAGGAAACCATAACGATATTAGAATAACGGAGATACAAGCGAAGGCCCAAGAAAAATCTGACGAGATACCAATTAATATAACCGGAAGAATAGAACGGGTTCATAATGGAATAAAGATAATGAAAATAAGACAAACGCGTAAAAGGAAATTAATAAATACACGGGAAGGATTGGAGTGATTAAAAGGGGATTGGTTCAGCTACATAATATACCAATTACGGAACCAGGAGAAGTAAGGCAAGGTAGAAATTTTAAACGAACCACACTTGAATTCCCAGATAGGTTAGAAGGACCGAAAAGGCCAAAACTAACCGAGGAGCATGGAGGACTTCTGGAGATTATGTATGAACCATTTGGACAATTAAGAAACGGTGCGGAAGAATCAGCTCGTAAAACGATGGTAGACTTCAGCATGAATGAAAGTTTTATAACAACAAAATGGCGGAACTACCTGATAGTGAGATGTCACAAGGACAGAAATAACTCTATACACTAGAGAGATCCGAACGAACAGTATAGAGGAAATAATGGACCATGGTTAACCTAAATAATAACAAACCAGAAAAAAGGGGACTGAATTTTTGAAAACCGACCATGCAACCCATTGTAAATAAAACCCCAAAATTCTAAACAACTGTAAGACTACTTACTAAATATTTATTTCAAAACAATATAATTTAAAATAAAAAGACAAACCACCAAGATAATGTAAGGACAAATGATTAAATAATATTTATAAAAGAACTGATTAAAATGGAATGATAGAAAAATATATAAATAAAAACAATTGATGGTAATGTGCTCAAATAAGAAGAATAACGAATAATTTAAGGACTAAATGAAGCTGAAGGAGGATGATAATTAATACAACAATAATTTAGAATCTCTCGGAATTGAAGATTATATAAGAAGAAATGATACAGAGAAAAATGTCACAAGAAGGAAAGTTAAAAGGATTTTAAAATAATGCCTATCAATAATGTTACGTGCTATTAGTTAATGGAAAAAAAGAAGGAATCAAGAAGAAGAAGAAATATATAAATAAATGTAAACAGCAACTGTATGAAGAATCCCAAAAGTGTTTAGTATTAGTCGCTAATTGACTACTTATAATTTTTTATTTTTAATGTATTGACCATAGAAATGTTCCGGCAATAATTTTTATGAGCAGGGATGATGTTCCCCTGGTCTCAGAAGGTGTAAGGATGGACAGCGGAGTAATGTACCCAAGAGTGGCCACCCGACTGGTACCACTGCACAGGATAGGGAAAAATGTTAGGGAAATTGAGTATTTTAGGGATAATGATGAAATAGCTGTATAGACTGATATTAGATTCCAGAAGTATAGATGAAGAAAATAGAAGGAAGATAGCAGACAGAAGCTTAATTGAGAAAGCTAATTTATAGAAGTAAATAAGAAAATAAGTGTTAAAACAAGTTTTTATGATTAGTGTGACCAGTCCTTATCAAGTAAAATGTGGAAGTATCACTACCCAGAGAATATAAATAATTGATGAATTTACCTCCAAGAGAGAGAGAGAGTTGAAAAGGAAACCAGCAATTACCATTAACTGAATAACAGGTATAAGACCAAACGAATAAAAAAGTATTACGAGTAAGAGGACAAACTGGTCAGGTACGAGTTATGAGTTTATTTTTTACTAAAATTCATTGAGGCAAAATAAACTTCTTTCGAAGGGGGGGGGGTGTTATGTAACGTAACAGAATTGAGGTCCCCAACGTTACATAAAAAAATGAATTAACTATGGTCAAGGACCATAGCCCGATATTAAGGTTACTCAGTAATTAGTACATCTGAGATGTACCTCAAGTTAAGAGATGTAATAAATAACGTTGAGTATGAAATACTATACCCATTAATGGTTAATTAATAAATTGTACTTGTTTTTATACTGTAGCATGGTAGTGTTCACAGAATATTTATTTTATGTTTTGAGTATAGTAAGAGTGAACTGTTGTTTTATAGGAATACTTAATCAGTGGTAATCTTTTTATTTATGTTAAAATTGTCTTTAGACAATTGAGTATAATTACCTGTGTTAGGCATTATATTATGTTATATGTATTGATTAAAATGGAATAATGAAGTTGTTTTGAATTAATGTTTGTAAACTTGGCCAGGGTGGCAATAAATGTTTAAAGGTTGACAAGTAGTTTTGATAATTATGTTGTAAAATAATGAAGGGTTCCAGGACGAATTAATTAATGTAATAAAGTAAAACCAGGAAATTAAAATTAATGTAAATAACCATGAACCAGTAACTAAATGTACAGTAGGTCAGGTAAAGAAAATTAAGTTAAAAACCAAACAATATTATAACAGTTGTAAGAAAACCTATAGGCCTAAATTTAATATTTGTAAAAGGAAATTAATACCTTTTTAATAAGTCCAGTCCAATGAAACTGTAGTAAATTATATACGGTATAATAAGGTAGGTTGGGTGAGAATTTTAGGTAATTCGGTATAATTCCAAGTATGGAGTATTTTATTAAAAAAGAGTAGTAATATTTTATAATTCTGGCTCTAGGATATCAAATTTCATCCAATGACAGAAAATAATGGTTGTTAGGGCAACTAAAATGTAAAAAGGTTGTTGATTTTCAATCATTCGTTTCGATTGTTATATGCTATTGAGTTCAGATGAGGAGACACATTTAAAAAAAAAGAATCATAAAATTTGAAAAAAGATGAATCTAAATTAATAAATCCAAATTGAAACCTAATTCTATAACACCACTGATGAATAATAAAACCAATTAGACTTCCAAATTATAAACAAATACCTCTAAAAGAGTCGAGAATTCCTTACTTCATTCACCAGGATAATTCCGCTGGATTCGGTATTAAACCGATTTCCCATGTAATCAGAAGACTAATTGAGGGAAGCAAAGGCCGAAACTAACGGAATTATAGAGAAGATATACGAAGACCTTGTTTCTGCAGAATTAACCTTCACCTTCAAGAAGAAGCTATAATACGATTTCCATTCCACCGGGACTGACAACCACCAGTATCGTAAAAGAAGAACGGCAGTCAGAAGAATTCCTGGGGCTTTCCTGTACATCACACCGTCAATTTTATTAAGGATCAGAACAATCTTTCCTGGATGAATGTAATCTAAGCAGACCATCTTCAACTGTTTACAGACGTCCAATGCCATTTTGAGATTCGCCAATCCGGTAAAACCAACTTATTTTTAATTTCAATATATTTAGAGTTAATAACATTCTGTAATACTTGAGTAACCTTAATTTTGCATTACCTGGCCTTACTAATGGTTAAAAGAATCTTACGAACCCTGGGATAAGAAATATTTATTATTATATTTAATTTGTATAAGTCAAAAGGAACTTGGTCAATTGACGATCGATCTACTATTGTATAATCGATTTAATGATATTATTATCTTGAAGAGAACTGTTAGTGTGAAATAAAGTACTAAATTAATAAAGAACCTTTCTTGTATAAGATAATGTTTTATGTTATTGCAGAATAGGTATTATATGTTGTGGGTGGAGTAAGTTACAGGAAGAAGGGTGAATAAAATCCGATGAACGGTTAACCTAGACGCAAGCCTATTACAAATAAAAGGGCTAATTGTCAACAGCTGGTGGAACGGGAGATTGCCGAACTAGCGTGTTTTCTGTACCAAATTTGAATTGAATTGTCTAATACAGAGGGACTAGTGTTGGCAAGAATTCTTAATACATTCAGTCAATACATGACGTATATCGTTAATATTGCATAACTATTGAATAATTAGTTAAACCTGTATTATAGTACAATTAAAAGTTAAAATAACATAATACAAATATATTTGCCTATTAAATTTGAATTACAGGAGGTCACCTATAAGACTACATAATTAATAACAAATAATATTTATAAATAACAGATTGATTAAAACCCAGTAACAACATCTTGTTTGTTACAAATTGGCGAACCCAACAGTGGGGCTTTCAAACATCCTCGAATATAACTAAAGAACACCAAGTGATTTGTTTGTTACAAATTGGCGCATATCAACGTGGAGCTTAATTAAACCCTGTAAGAACATAATATAAGACTACACAATTTAAAAGTAAAGAAAGAGTTGTTTGTTACAAATTGGCGCTCAACGAGTGGGCTTTAGTTAAGTAAAAAATCGTCTTAATTATTACTTAACTTGAGCAGGCAACCATTAGAGGCACAGGAATGCATACGAGAGGTGTTACTAAAAGGATGGAGAAGGAGCAAGAAACAGAAGAAGATAGACGGGAAGAAGAAACAGAGGTAGTTACAGACACCGAAATGGAACAACAGGAGAGCAATAAAGAGGATGCCCAAGGGGACCAACCAGATAAAACGGTAGCCAGAGAAGAACCAAATTGGCAAGATATGATGAAATTTATGGCCGAACAATTTAGGAAACAGGAGGAAAACTCAAAGCAAACCAAGGAGGAAACTAATGAGAGTTTAAGACAAATCAAAGAAGATAATAAACAAAGTAATGAAAATTTTAGGAAACAAAATGAGGACACTAATGACAGTTTAAGACAAACTAATGAAAAAATAGACAGTATCAACGAAAACTCAAAGAAACAAAACGAAATTTTGAGCGAGAATTTAATCAAACTAATGAATGAGAAGTTTGACAAAAATAAAGAGGAAAATGATGAGAATAACCGGCTGATAAATGACCGCTTAAACCAACTTAATGAAAGGTTTGACAGGAATGATGAGAGCTTAAAGCAGATTCTGGAAAATACCAAACAAATAGATGAGAAAATTGAAAACCGTAATAAGGAGTTGTGGCAGATCATCAATGAACAAGACCTAGCGTTGAGGGAAGTCATCAATGGAAGTATTATAATTGTCAATGAAACACTGAGCAAAGGAGTTGATAACTATGAAGTGGAAGTAAGACAGCAAATAACGGAAATTAAGGTGGGTCTGAAAAAGACAGATGAAACCATCATACAACTCAGAGTGGAAGTAGAGACCAAAATTACTCAAATAGGAAACCATAACGATATTAGAATAACGGAGATACAAGCGAAGGCCCAAGAAAAATCTGACGAGATACCAATTAATATAACCGGAAGAATAGAACGGGTTCATAATGGAATAAAGATAATGAAAATAAGACAAACGCGTAAAAGGAAATTAATAAATACACGGGAAGGATTGGAGTGATTAAAAGGGGATTGGTTCAGCTACATAATATACCAATTACGGAACCAGGAGAAGTAAGGCAAGGTAGAAATTTTAAACGAACCACACTTGAATTCCCAGATAGGTTAGAAGGACCGAAAAGGCCAAAACTAACCGAGGAGCATGGAGGACTTCTGGAGATTATGTATGAACCATTTGGACAATTAAGAAACGGTGCGGAAGAATCAGCTCGTAAAACGATGGTAGACTTCAGCATGAATGAAAGTTTTATAACAACAAAATGGCGGAACTACCTGATAGTGAGATGTCACAAGGACAGAAATAACTCTATACACTAGAGAGATCCGAACGAACAGTATAGAGGAAATAATGGACCATGGTTAACCTAAATAATAACAAACCAGAAAAAAGGGGACTGAATTTTTGAAAACCGACCATGCAACCCATTGTAAATAAAACCCCAAAATTCTAAACAACTGTAAGACTACTTACTAAATATTTATTTCAAAACAATATAATTTAAAATAAAAAGACAAACCACCAAGATAATGTAAGGACAAATGATTAAATAATATTTATAAAAGAACTGATTAAAATGGAATGATAGAAAAATATATAAATAAAAACAATTGATGGTAATGTGCTCAAATAAGAAGAATAACGAATAATTTAAGGACTAAATGAAGCTGAAGGAGGATGATAATTAATACAACAATAATTTAGAATCTCTCGGAATTGAAGATTATATAAGAAGAAATGATACAGAGAAAAATGTCACAAGAAGGAAAGTTAAAAGGATTTTAAAATAATGCCTATCAATAATGTTACGTGCTATTAGTTAATGGAAAAAAAGAAGGAATCAAGAAGAAGAAGAAATATATAAATAAATGTAAACAGCAACTGTATGAAGAATCCCAAAAGTGTTTAGTATTAGTCGCTAATTGACTACTTATAATTTTTTATTTTTAATGTATTGACCATAGAAATGTTCCGGCAATAATTTTTATGAGCAGGGATGATGTTCCCCTGGTCTCAGAAGGTGTAAGGATGGACAGCGGAGTAATGGACCCAAGAGTGGCCACCCGACTGGTACCACTGCACAGGATAGGGAAAAATGTTAGGGAAATTGAGTATTTTAGGGATAATGATGAAATAGCTGTATAGACTGATATTAGATTCCAGAAGTATAGATGAAGAAAATAGAAGGAAGATAGCAGACAGAAGCTTAATTGAGAAAGCTAATTTATAGAAGTAAATAAGAAAATAAGTGTTAAAACAAGTTTTTATGATTAGTGTGACCAGTCCTTATCAAGTAAAATGTGGAAGTATCACTACCCAGAGAATATAAATAATTGATGAATTTACCTCCAAGAGAGAGAGAGAGTTGAAAAGGAAACCAGCAATTACCATTAACCGAATAACAGGTATAAGACCAAACGAATAAAAAAGTATTACGAGTAAGAGGACAAACTGGTCAAGTACGAGTTATGAGTTTATTTTTTACTAAAATTCATTGAGACAAAATAAACTTCTTTCGAAGGGGGGGGGGTGTTATGTAACGTAACAGAATTGAGGTCCCCAACGTTACATAAAAAAATGAATTAACTATGGTCAAGGACCATAGCCCGATATTAAGGTTACTCATTAATTAGTACATCTGAGATGTACCTCAAGTTAAGAGATGTAATAAATAACGTTGAGTATGAAATACTATACCCATTAATGGTTAATTAATAAATTGTACTTGTTTTTATACTGTAGCATGGTAGTGTTCACAGAATATTTATTTTATGTTTTGAGTATAGTAAGAGTGAACTGTTGTTTTATAGGAATACTTAATCAGTGGTAATCTTTTTATTTATGTTAAAATTGTCTTTAGACAATTGAGTATAATTACCTGTGTTAGGCATTATATTATGTTATATGTATTGATTAAAATGGAATAATGAAGTTGTTTTGAATTAATGTTTGTAAACTTGGCCAGGGTGGCAATAAGTGTTTAAAGGTTGACAAGTAGTTTTGATAATTATGTTGTAAAATAATGAAGGGTTCCAGGACGAATTAATTAATGTAATAAAGTAAAACCAGGAAATTAAAATTAATGTAAATAACCATGAACCAGTAACTAAATGTACAGTAGGTCAGGTAAAGAAAATTAAGTTAAAAACCAAACAATATTATAACAGTTGTAAGAAAACCTATAGGCCTAAATTTAATATTTGTAAAAGGAAATTAATACCTTTTTAATAAGTCCAGTCCAATGAAACTGTAGTAAATTATATACGGTATAATAAGGTAGGTTGGGTGAGAATTTTAGGTAATTCGGTATAATTCCAAGTATGGAGTATTTTATTAAAAAAGAGTAGTAATATTTTATAATTCTGGCTCTAGGATATCAAATTTCATCCAATGACAGAAAATAATGGTTGTTAGGGCAACTAAAATGTAAAAAGGTTGTTGATTTTCAATCATTCGTTTCGATTGTTATATGCTATTGAGTTCAGATGAGGAGACACATTTAAAAAAAAAGAATGATAAAATTTGAAAAAAGATGAATCTAAATTAATAAATCCAAATTGAAACCTAATTCTATAACACCACTGATGAATAATATAACCAATTAGACTTCCAAATTATAAACAAATACCTCTAAAAGAGTCGAGAATTCCTTACTTCATTCACCAGGATAATTCCGCTGGATTCGGTATTAAACCGATTTCCCATGTAATCAGAAGACTAATTGAGGGAAGCAAAGGCCGAAACTAACGGAATTATAGAGAAGATATACGAAGACCTTGTTTCTGCAGAATTAACCTTCACCTTCAAGAAGAAGCTATAATACGATTTCCATTCCACCGGGACTGACAACCACCAGTATCGTAAAAGAAGAACGGCAGTCAGAAGAATTCCTGGGGCTTTCCTGTACATCACACCGTCAATTTTATTAAGGATCAGAACAATCTTTCCTGGATGAATGTAATCTAAGCAGACCATCTTCAACTGTTTACAGACGTCCAATGCCATTTTGAGATTCGCCAATCCGGTAAAACCAACTTATTTTTAATTTCAATATATTTAGAGTTAATAACATTCTGTAATACTTGAGTAACCTTAATTTTGCATTACCTGGCCTTACTAATGGTTAAAAGAATCTTACGAACCCTGGGATAAGAAATATTTATTATTATATTTAATTTGTATAAGTCAAAAGGAACTTGGTCAATTGACGATCGATCTACTATTGTATAATCGATTTAATGATATTATTATCTTGAAGAGAACTGTTAGTGTGAAATAAAGTACTAAATTAATAAAGAACCTTTCTTGTATAAGATAATGTTTTATGTTATTGCAGAATAGGTATTATATGTTGTGGGTGGAGTAAGTTACAGGAAGAAGGGTGAATAAAATCCGATGAACGGTTAACCTAGACGCAAGCCTATTACAAATAACAGGGCTAATTGTCAACAGCTGGTGGAACGGGAGATTGCTGAACTAGCGTGTTTTCTGTACCAAATTTGAATTGAATTGTCTAATACAGAGGGACTAGTGTTGGCAAGAATTCTTAATACATTCAGTCAATACATGACGTATATCGTTAATATTGCGTAACTATTGAATAATTTGTTAAACCTGTATTATAGTACAATTAAAAGTTAAAATAACATAATACAAATATATTTGCCTATTAAATTTGAATTACAGGAGGTCACCTATAAGACTACATAATTAATAACAAATAATATTTATAAATAACAGATTGATTAAAACCCAGTAACAACATCTTGTTTGTTACAAATTGGCGAACCCAACAGTGGGGCTTTCAAACATCCTCGAATATAACTAAAGAACACCAAGTGATTTGTTTGTTACAAATTGGCGCATACCAACGTGGAGCTTAATTAAACCCTGTAAGAACATAATATAAGACTACACAATTTAAAAGTAAAGAAAGAGTTGTTTGTTACAAATTGGCGCTCAACGAGTGGGCTTTAGTTAAGTAAAAAATCGTCTTAATTATTACTTAACTTGAGCAGGCAACCATTAGAGGCACAGGAATGCATACGAGAGGTGTTACTAAAAGGATGGAGAAGGAGCAAGAAACAGAAGAAGATAGACGGGAAGAAGAAACAGAGGTAGTTACAGACACCGAAATGGAACAACAGGAGAGCAATAAAGAGGATGCCCAAGGGGACCAACCAGATAAAACGGTAGCCAGAGAAGAACCAAATTGGCAAGATATGATGAAATTTATGGCCGAACAATTTAGGAAACAGGAGGAAAACTCAAAGCAAACCAAGGAGGAAACTAATGAGAGTTTAAGACAAATCAAAGAAGATAATAAACAAAGTAATGAAAATTTTAGGAAACAAAATGAGGACACTAATGACAGTTTAAGACAAACTAATGAAAAAATAGACAGTATCAACGAAAACTCAAAGAAACAAAACGAAATTTTGAGCAAGAATTTAATCAAACTAATGAATGAGAAGTTTGACAAAAATAAAGAGGAAAATGATGAGAATAACCGGCTGATAAATGAACGCTTAAACCAACTTAATGAAAGGTTTGACAGGAATGATGAGAGCTTAAAGCAGATTCTGGAAAATACCAAACAAATAGATGAGAAAATTGAAAACCGTAATAAGGAGTTGTGGCAGATCATCAATGAACAAGACCTAGCGTTGAGGGAAGTCATCAATGGAAGTATTATAATTGTCAATGAAACACTGAGCAAAGGAGTTGATAACTATGAAGTGGAAGTAAGACAGCAAATAACGGAAATTAAGGTGGGTCTGAAAAAGACAGATGAAACCATCATACAACTCAGAGTGGAAGTAGAGACCAAAATTACTCAAATAGGAAACCATAACGATATTAGAATAACGGAGATACAAGCGAAGGCCCAAGAAAAATCTGACGAGATACCAATTAATATAACCGGAAGAATAGAACGGGTTCATAATGGAATAAAGATAATGAAAATAAGACAAACGCGTAAAAGGAAATTAATAAATACACGGGAAGGATTGGAGTGATTAAAAGGGGATTGGTTCAGCTACATAATATACCAATTACGGAACCAGGAGAAGTAAGGCAAGGTAGAAATTTTAAACGAACCACACTTGAATTCCCAGATAGGTTAGAAGGACCGAAAAGGCCAAAACTAACCGAGGAGCATGGAGGACTTCTGGAGATTATGTATGAACCATTTGGACAATTAAGAAACGGTGCGGAAGAATCAGCTCGTAAAACGATGGTAGACTTCAGCATGAATGAAAGTTTTATAACAACAAAATGGCGGAACTACCTGATAGTGAGATGTCACAAGGACAGAAATAACTCTATACACTAGAGAGATCCGAACGAACAGTATAGAGGAAATAATGGACCATGGTTAACCTAAATAATAACAAACCAGAAAAAAGGGGACTGAATTTTTGAAAACCGACCATGCAACCCATTGTAAATAAAACCCCAAAATTCTAAACAACTGTAAGACTACTTACTAAATATTTATTTCAAAACAATATAATTTAAAATAAAAAGACAAACCACCAAGATAATGTAAGGACAAATGATTAAATAATATTTATAAAAGAACTGATTAAAATGGAATGATAGAAAAATATATAAATAAAAACAATTTATGGTAATGTGCTCAAATAAGAAGAATAACGAATAATTTAAGGACTAAATGAAGCTGAAGGAGGATGATAATTAATACAACAATAATTTAGAATCTCTCGGAATTGAAGATTATATAAGAAGAAATGATACAGAGAAAAATGTCACAAGAAGGAAAGTTAAAAGGATTTTAAAATAATGCCTATCAATAATGTTATGTGCTATTAGTTAATGGAAAAAAGAAGGAATCAAGAAGAAGAAGAAATATATAAATAAATGTAAACAGCAACTGTATGAAGAATCCCAAAAGTGTTTAGTATTAGTCGCTAATTGACTACTTATAATTTTTTATTTTTAATGTATTGACCGTAGAAATGTTCCGGCAATAATTTTTATGAGCAGGGATGATGTTCCCCTGGTCTCAGAAGGTGTAAGGATGGACAGCGGAGTAATGGACCCAAGAGTGGCCACCCGACTGGTACCACTGCACAGGATAGGGAAAAATGTTAGGGAAATTGAGTATTTTAGGGATAATGATGAAATAGCTGTATAGACTGATATTAGATTCCAGAAGTATAGATGAAGAAAATAGAAGGAAGATAGCAGACAGAAGCTTAATTGAGAAAGCTAATTTATAGAAGTAAATAAGAAAATAAGTGTTAAAACAAGTTTTTATGATTAGTGTGACCAGTCCTTATCAAGTAAAATGTGGAAGTATCACTACCCAGAGAATATAAATAATTGATGAATTTACCTCCAAGAGAGAGAGAGAGTTGAAAAGGAAACCAGCAATTACCATTAACCGAATAACAGGTATAAGACCAAACGAATAAAAAAGTATTACGAGTAAGAGGACAAACTGGTCAGGTACGAGTTATGAGTTTATTTTTTACTAAAATTCATTGAGACAAAATAAACTTCTTTCGAAGGGGGGGGGGTGTTATGTAACGTAACAGAATTGAGGTCCCCAACGTTACATAAAAAAATGAATTAACTATGGTCAAGGACCATAGCCCGATATTAAGGTTACTCAGTAATTAGTACATCTGAGATGTACCTCAAGTTAAGAGATGTAATAAATAACGTTGAGTATGAAATACTATACCCATTAATGGTTAATTAATAAATTGTACTTGTTTTTATACTGTAGCATGGTAGTGTTCACAGAATATTTATTTTATGTTTTGAGTATAGTAAGAGTGAACTGTTGTTTTATACTTAATCAGTGGTAATCTTTTTATTTATGTTAAAATTGTCTTTAGACAATTGAGTATAATTACCTGTGTTAGGCATTATATTATGTTATATGTATTGATTAAAATGGAATAATGAAGTTGTTTTGAATTAATGTTTGTAAACTTGGCCAGGGTGGCAATAAGTGTTTAAAGGTTGACAAGTAGTTTTGATAATTATGTTGTAAAATAATGAAGGGTTCCAGGACGAATTAATTAATGTAATAAAGTAAAACCAGGAAATTAAAATTAATGTAAATAACCATGAACCAGTAACTAAATGTACAGTAGGTCAGGTAAAGAAAATTAAGTTAAAAACCAAACAATATTATAACAGTTGTAAGAAAACCTATAGGCCTAAATTTAATATTTGTAAAAGGAAATTAATACCTTTTTAATAAGTCCAGTCCAATGAAACTGTAGTAAATTATATACGGTATAATAAGGTAGGTTGGGTGAGAATTTTAGGTAATTCGGTATAATTCCAAGTATGGAGTATTTTATTAAAAAAGAGTAGTAATATTTTATAATTCTGGCTCTAGGATATCAAATTTCATCCAATGACAGAAAATAATGGTTGTTAGGGCAACTAAAATGTAAAAAGGTTGTTGATTTTCAATCATTCGTTTCGATTGTTATATGCTATTGAGTTCAGATGAGGAGACACATTTAAAAAAAAAGAATGATAAAATTTGAAAAAAGATGAATCTAAATTAATAAATCCAAATTGAAACCTAATTCTATAACACCACTGATGAATAATAAAACCAATTAGACTTCCAAATTATAAACAAATACCTCTAAAAGAGTCGAGAATTCCTTACTTCATTCACCAGGATAATTCCGCTGGATTCGGTATTAAACCGATTTCCCATGTAATCAGAAGACTAATTGAGGGAAGCAAAGGCCGAAACTAACGGAATTATAGAGAAGATATACGAAGACCTTGATTCTGCAGAATTAACCTTCACCTTCAAGAAGAAGCTATAATACGATTTCCATTCCACCGGGACTGACAACCACCAGTATCATAAAAGAAGAACGGCAGTCAGAAGAATTCCTGGGGCTTTCCTGTACATCACACCGTCAATTTTATTAAGGATCAGAACAATCTTTCCTGGATGAATGTAATCTAAGCAGACCATCTTCAACTGTTTACAGACGTCCAATGCCATTTTGAGATTCGCCAATCCGGTAAAACCAACTTATTTTTAATTTCAATATATTTAGAGTTAATAACATTCTGTAATACTTGAGTAACCTTAATTTTGCATTACCTGGCCTTACTAATGGTTAAAAGAATCTTACGAACCCTGGGATAAGAAATATTTATTATTATATTTAATTTGTATAAGTCAAAAGGAACTTGGTCAATTGACGATCGATCTACTATTGTATAATCGATTTAATGATATTATTATCTTGAAGAGAACTGTTAGTGTGAAATAAAGTACTAAATTAATAAAGAACCTTTCTTGTATAAGATAATGTTTTATGTTATTGCAGAATAGGTATTATATGTTGTGGGTGGAGTAAGTTACAGGAAGAAGGGTGAATAAAATCCGATGAACGGTTAACCTAGACGCAAGCCTATTACAAATAACAGGGCTAATTGTCAACAGCTGGTGGAACGGGAGATTGCTGAACTAGCGTGTTTTCTGTACCAAATTTGAATTGAATTGTCTAATACAGAGGGACTAGTGTTGGCAAGAATTCTTAATACATTCAGTCAATACATGACGTATATCGTTAATATTGCGTAACTATTGAATAATTTGTTAAACCTGTATTATAGTACAATTAAAAGTTAAAATAACATAATACAAATATATTTGCCTATTAAATTTGAATTACAGGAGGTCACCTATAAGACTACATAATTAATAACAAATAATATTTATAAATAACAGATTGATTAAAACCCAGTAACAACATCTTGTTTGTTACAAATTGGCGAACCCAACAGTGGGGCTTTCAAACATCCTCGAATATAACTAAAGAACACCAAGTGATTTGTTTGTTACAAATTGGCGTATACCAACGTGGAGCTTAATTAAACCCTGTAAGAACATAATATAAGACTACACAATTTAAAAGTAAAGAAAGAGTTGTTTGTTACAAATTGGCGCTCAACGAGTGGGCTTTAGTTAAGTAAAAAATCGTCTTAATTATTACTTAACTTGAGCAGGCAACCATTAGAGGCACAGGAATGCATACGAGAGGTGTTACTAAAAGGATGGAGAAGGAGCAAGAAACAGAAGAAGATAGACGGGAAGAAGAAACAGAGGTAGTTACAGACACCGAAATGGAACAACAGGAGAGCAATAAAGAGGATGCCCAAGGGGACCAACCAGATAAAACGGTAGCCAGAGAAGAACCAAATTGGCAAGATATGATGAAATTTATGGCCGAACAATTTAGGAAACAGGAGGAAAACTCAAAGCAAACCAAGGAGGAAACTAATGAGAGTTTAAGACAAATCAAAGAAGATAATAAACAAAGTAATGAAAATTTTAGGAAACAAAATGAGGACACTAATGACAGTTTAAGACAAACTAATGAAAAAATAGACAGTATCAACGAAAACTCAAAGAAACAAAACGAAATTTTGAGCGAGAATTTAATCAAACTAATGAATGAGAAGTTTGACAAAAATAAAGAGGAAAATGATGAGAATAACCGGCTGATAAATGAACGCTTAAACCAACTTAATGAAAGGTTTGACAGGAATGATGAGAGCTTAAAGCAGATTCTGGAAAATACCAAACAAATAGATGAGAAAATTGAAAACCGTAATAAGGAGTTGTGGCAGATCATCAATGAACAAGACCTAGCGTTGAGGGAAGTCATCAATGGAAGTATTATAATTGTCAATGAAACACTGAGCAAAGGAGTTGATAACTATGAAGTGGAAGTAAGACAGCAAATAACGGAAATTAAGGTGGGTCTGAAAAAGACAGATGAAACCATCATACAACTCAGAGTGGAAGTAGAGACCAAAATTACTCAAATAGGAAACCATAACGATATTAGAATAACGGAGATACAAGCGAAGGCCCAAGAAAAATCTGACGAGATACCAATTAATATAACCGGAAGAATAGAACGGGTTCATAATGGAATAAAGATAATGAAAATAAGACAAACGCGTAAAAGGAAATTAATAAATACACGGGAAGGATTGGAGTGATTAAAAGGGGATTGGTTCAGCTACATAATATACCAATTACGGAACCAGGAGAAGTAAGGCAAGGTAGAAATTTTAAACGAACCACACTTGAATTCCCAGATAGGTTAGAAGGACCGAAAAGGCCAAAACTAACCGAGGAGCATGGAGGACTTCTGGAGATTATGTATGAACCATTTGGACAATTAAGAAACGGTGCGGAAGAATCAGCTCGTAAAACGATGGTAGACTTCAGCATGAATGAAAGTTTTATAACAACAAAATGGCGGAACTACCTGATAGTGAGATGTCACAAGGACAGAAATAACTCTATACACTAGAGAGATCCGAACGAACAGTATAGAGGAAATAATGGACCATGGTTAACCTAAATAATAACAAACCAGAAAAAAGGGGACTGAATTTTTGAAAACCGACCATGCAACCCATTGTAAATAAAACCCCAAAATTCTAAACAACTGTAAGACTACTTACTAAATATTTATTTCAAAACAATATAATTTAAAATAAAAAGACAAACCACCAAGATAATGTAAGGACAAATGATTAAATAATATTTATAAAAGAACTGATTAAAATGGAATGATAGAAAAATATATAAATAAAAACAATTGATGGTAATGTGCTCAAATAAGAAGAATAACGAATAATTTAAGGACTAAATGAAGCTGAAGGAGGATGATAATTAATACAACAATAATTTAGAATCTCTCGGAATTGAAGATTATATAAGAAGAAATGATACAGAGAAAAATGTCACAAGAAGGAAAGTTAAAAGGATTTTAAAATAATGCCTATCAATAATGTTATGTGCTATTAGTTAATGGAAAAAAAGAAGGAATCAAGAAGAAGAAGAAATATATAAATAAATGTAAACAGCAACTGTATGAAGAATCCCAAAAGTGTTTAGTATTAGTCGCTAATTGACTACTTATAATTTTTTATTTTTAATGTATTGACCGTAGAAATGTTCCGGCAATAATTTTTATGAGCAGGGATGATGTTCCCCTGGTCTCAGAAGGTGTAAGGATGGACAGCGGAGTAATGGACCCAAGAGTGGCCACCCGACTGGTACCACTGCACAGGATAGGGAAAAATGTTAGGGAAATTGAGTATTTTAGGGATAATGATGAAATAGCTGTATAGACTGATATTAGATTCCAGAAGTATAGATGAAAAAAATAGAAGGAAGATAGCAGACAGAAGCTTAATTGAGAAAGCTAATTTATAGAAGTAAATAAGAAAATAAGTGTTAAAACAAGTTTTTATGATTAGTGTGACCAGTCCTTATCAAGTAAAATGTGGAAGTATCACTACCCAGAGAATATAAATAATTGATGAATTTACCTCCAAGAGAGAGAGAGAGTTGAAAAGGAAACCAGCAATTACCATTAACCGAATAACAGGTATAAGACCAAACGAATAAAAAAGTATTACGAGTAAGAGGACAAACTGGTCAGGTACGAGTTATGAGTTTATTTTTTACTAAAATTCATTGAGACAAAATAAACTTCTTTCGAAGGGGGGGGGGTGTTATGTAACGTAACAGAATTGAGGTCCCCAACGTTACATAAAAAAATGAATTAACTATGGTCAAGGACCATAGCCCGATATTAAGGTTACTCAGTAATTAGTACATCTGAGATGTACCTCAAGTTAAGAGATGTAATAAATAACGTTGAGTATGAAATACTATACCCATTAATGGTTAATTAATAAATTGTACTTGTTTTTATACTGTAGCATGGTAGTGTTCACAGAATATTTATTTTATGTTTTGAGTATAGTAAGAGTGAACTGTTGTTTTATAGGAATACTTAATCAGTGGTAATCTTTTTATTTATGTTAAAATTGTCTTTAGACAATTGAGTATAATTACCTGTGTTAGGCATTATATTATGTTATATGTATTGATTAAAATGGAATAATGAAGTTGTTTTGAATTAATGTTTGTAAACTTGGCCAGGGTGGCAATAAGTGTTTAAAGGTTGACAAGTAGTTTTGATAATTATGTTGTAAAATAATGAAGGGTTCCAGGACGAATTAATTAATGTAATAAAGTAAAACCAGGAAATTAAAATTAATGTAAATAACCATGAACCAGTAACTAAATGTACAGTAGGTCAGGTAAAGAAAATTAAGTTAAAAACCAAACAATATTATAACAGTTGTAAGAAAACCTATAGGCCTAAATTTAATATTTGTAAAAGGAAATTAATACCTTTTTAATAAGTCCAGTCCAATGAAACTGTAGTAAATTATATACGGTATAATAAGGTAGGTTGGGTGAGAATTTTAGGTAATTCGGTATAATTCCAAGTACGGAGTATTTTATTAAAAAAGAGTAGTAATATTTTATAATTCTGGCTCTAGGATATCAAATTTCATCCAATGACAGAAAATAATGGTTGTTAGGGCAACTAAAATGTAAAAAGGTTGTTGATTTTCAATCATTCGTTTCGATTGTTATATGCTATTGAGTTCAGATGAGGAGACACATTTAAAAAAAAAGAATGATAAAATTTGAAAAAAGATGAATCTAAATTAATAAATCCAAATTGAAACCTAATTCTATAACACCACTGATGAATAATAAAACCAATTAGACTTCCAAATTATAAACAAATACCTCTAAAAGAGTCGAGAATTCCTTACTTCATTCACCAGGATAATTCCGCTGGATTCGGTATTAAACCGATTTCCCATGTAATCAGAAGACTAATTGAGGGAAGCAAAGGCCGAAACTAACGGAATTATAGAGAAGATATACGAAGACCTTGATTCTGCAGAATTAACCTTCACCTTCAAGAAGAAGCTATAATACGATTTCCATTCCACCGGGACTGACAACCACCAGTATCATAAAAGAAGAACGGCAGTCAGAAGAATTCCTGGGGCTTTCCTGTACATCACACCGTCAATTTTATTAAGGATCAGAACAATCTTTCCTGGATGAATGTAATCTAAGCAGACCATCTTCAACTGTTTACAGACGTCCAATGCCATTTTGAGATTCGCCAATCCGGTAAAACCAACTTATTTTTAATTTCAATATATTTAGAGTTAATAACATTCTGTAATACTTGAGTAACCTTAATTTTGCATTACCTGGCCTTACTAATGGTTAAAAGAATCTTACGAACCCTGGGATAAGAAATATTTATTATTATATTTAATTTGTATAAGTCAAAAGGAACTTGGTCAATTGACGATCGATCTACTATTGTATAATCGATTTAATGATATTATTATCTTGAAGAGAACTGTTAGTGTGAAATAAAGTACTAAATTAATAAAGAACCTTTCTTGTATAAGATAATGTTTTATGTTATTGCAGAATAGGTATTATATGTTGTGGGTGGAGTAAGTTACAGGAAGAAGGGTGAATAAAATCCGATGAACGGTTAACCTAGACGCAAGCCTATTACAAATAACAGGGCTAATTGTCAACAGCTGGTGGAACGGGAGATTGCTGAACTAGCGTGTTTTCTGTACCAAATTTGAATTGAATTGTCTAATACAGAGGGACTAGTGTTGGCAAGAATTCTTAATACATTCAGTCAATACATGACGTATATCGTTAATATTGCGTAACTATTGAATAATTTGTTAAACCTGTATTATAGTACAATTAAAAGTTAAAATAACATAATACAAATATATTTGCCTATTAAATTTGAATTACAGGAGGTCACCTATAAGACTACATAATTAATAACAAATAATATTTATAAATAACAGATTGATTAAAACCCAGTAACAACATCTTGTTTGTTACAAATTGGCGAACCCAACAGTGGGGCTTTCAAACATCCTCGAATATAACTAAAGAACACCAAGTGATTTGTTTGTTACAAATTGGCGCATACCAACGTGGAGCTTAATTAAACCCTGTAAGAACATAATATAAGACTACACAATTTAAAAGTAAAGAAAGAGTTGTTTGTTACAAATTGGCGCTCAACGAGTGGGCTTTAGTTAAGTAAAAAATCGTCTTAATTATTACTTAACTTGAGCAGGCAACCATTAGAGGCACAGGAATGCATACGAGAGGTGTTACTAAAAGGATGGAGAAGGAGCAAGAAACAGAAGAAGATAGACGGGAAGAAGAAACAGAGGTAGTTACAGACACCGAAATGGAACAACAGGAGAGCAATAAAGAGGATGCCCAAGGGGACCAACCAGATAAAACGGTAGCCAGAGAAGAACCAAATTGGCAAGATATGATGAAATTTATGGCCGAACAATTTAGGAAACAGGAGGAAAACTCAAAGCAAACCAAGGAGGAAACTAATGAGAGTTTAAGACAAATCAAAGAAGATAATAAACAAAGTAATGAAAATTTTAGGAAACAAAATGAGGACACTAATGACAGTTTAAGACAAACTAATGAAAAAATAGACAGTATCAACGAAAACTCAAAGAAACAAAACGAAATTTTGAGCGAGAATTTAATCAAACTAATGAATGAGAAGTTTGACAAAAATAAAGAGGAAAATGATGAGAATAACCGGCTGATAAATGAACGCTTAAACCAACTTAATGAAAGGTTTGACAGGAATGATGAGAGCTTAAAGCAGATTCTGGAAAATACCAAACAAATAGATGAGAAAATTGAAAACCGTAATAAGGAGTTGTGGCAGATCATCAATGAACAAGACCTAGCGTTGAGGGAAGTCATCAATGGAAGTATTATAATTGTCAATGAAACACTGAGCAAAGGAGTTGATAACTATGAAGTGGAAGTAAGACAGCAAATAACGGAAATTAAGGTGGGTCTGAAAAAGACAGATGAAACCATCATACAACTCAGAGTGGAAGTAGAGACCAAAATTACTCAAATAGGAAACCATAACGATATTAGAATAACGGAGATACAAGCGAAGGCCCAAGAAAAATCTGACGAGATACCAATTAATATAACCGGAAGAATAGAACGGGTTCATAATGGAATAAAGATAATGAAAATAAGACAAACGCGTAAAAGGAAATTAATAAATACACGGGAAGGATTGGAGTGATTAAAAGGGGATTGGTTCAGCTACATAATATACCAATTACGGAACCAGGAGAAGTAAGGCAAGGTAGAAATTTTAAACGAACCACACTTGAATTCCCAGATAGGTTAGAAGGACCGAAAAGGCCAAAACTAACCGAGGAGCATGGAGGACTTCTGGAGATTATGTATGAACCATTTGGACAATTAAGAAACGGTGCGGAAGAATCAGCTCGTAAAACGATGGTAGACTTCAGCATGAATGAAAGTTTTATAACAACAAAATGGCGGAACTACCTGATAGTGAGATGTCACAAGGACAGAAATAACTCTATACACTAGAGAGATCCGAACGAACAGTATAGAGGAAATAATGGACCATGGTTAACCTAAATAATAACAAACCAGAAAAAAGGGGACTGAATTTTTGAAAACCGACCATGCAACCCATTGTAAATAAAACCCCAAAATTCTAAACAACTGTAAGACTACTTACTAAATATTTATTTCAAAACAATATAATTTAAAATAAAAAGACAAACCACCAAGATAATGTAAGGGCAAATGATTAAATAATATTTATAAAAGAACTGATTAAAATGGAATGATAGAAAAATATATAAATAAAAACAATTGATGGTAATGTGCTCAAATAAGAAGAATAACGAATAATTTAAGGACTAAATGAAGCTGAAGGAGGATGATAATTAATACAACAATAATTTAGAATCTCTCGGAATTGAAGATTATATAAGAAGAAATGATACAGAGAAAAATGTCACAAGAAGGAAAGTTAAAAGGATTTTAAAATAATGCCTATCAATAATGTTATGTGCTATTAGTTAATGGAAAAAAAGAAGGAATCAAGAAGAAGAAGAAATATATAAATAAATGTAAACAGCAACTGTATGAAGAATCCCAAAAGTGTTTAGTATTAGTCGCTAATTGACTACTTATAATTTTTTATTTTTAATGTATTGACCGTAGAAATGTTCCGGCAATAATTTTTATGAGCAGGGATGATGTTCCCCTGGTCTCAGAAGGTGTAAGGATGGACAGCGGAGTAATGGACCCAAGAGTGGCCACCCGACTGGTACCACTGCACAGGATAGGGAAAAATGTTAGGGAAATTGAGTATTTTAGGGATAATGATGAAATAGCTGAATAGACTGATATTAGATTCCAGAAGTATAGATGAAGAAAATAGAAGGAAGATAGCAGACAGAAGCTTAATTGAGAAAGCTAATTTATAGAAGTAAATAAGAAAATAAGTGTTAAAACAAGTTTTTATGATTAGTGTGACCAGTCCTTATCAAGTAAAATGTGGAAGTATCACTACCCAGAGAATATAAATAATTGATGAATTTACCTCCAAGAGAGAGAGAGAGTTGAAAAGGAAACCAGCAATTACCATTAACCGAATAACAGGTATAAGACCAAACGAATAAAAAAGTATTACGAGTAAGAGGACAAACTGGTCAGGTACGAGTTATGAGTTTATTTTTTACTAAAATTCATTGAGACAAAATAAACTTCTTTCGAAGGGGGGGGGGTGTTATGTAACGTAACAGAATTGAGGTCCCCAACGTTACATAAAAAAATGAATTAACTATGGTCAAGGACCATAGCCCGATATTAAGTTTACTCAGTAATTAGTACATCTGAGATGTACCTCAAGTTAAGAGATGTAATAAATAACGTTGAGTATGAAATACTATACCCATTAATGGTTAATTAATAAATTGTACTTGTTTTTATACTGTAGCATGGTAGTGTTCACAGAATATTTATTTTATGTTTTGAGTATAGTAAGAGTGAACTGTTGTTTTATAGGAATACTTAATCAGTGGTAATCTTTTTATTTATGTTAAAATTGTCTTTAGACAATTGAGTATAATTACCTGTGTTAGGCATTATATTATGTTATATGTATTGATTAAAATGGAATAATGAAGTTGTTTTGAATTAATGTTTGTAAACTTGGCCAGGGTGGCAATAAGTGTTTAAAGGTTGACAAGTAGTTTTGATAATTATGTTGTAAAATAATGAAGGGTTCCAGGACGAATTAATTAATGTAATAAAGTAAAACCAGGAAATTAAAATTAATGTAAATAACCATGAACCAGTAACTAAATGTACAGTAGGTCAGGTAAAGAAAATTAAGTTAAAAACCAAACAATATTATAACAGTTGTAAGAAAACCTATAGGCCTAAATTTAATATTTGTAAAAGGAAATTAATACCTTTTTAATAAGTCCAGTCCAATGAAACTGTAGTAAATTATATACGGTATAATAAGGTAGGTTGGGTGAGAATTTTAGGTAATTCGGTATAATTCCAAGTATGGAGTATTTTATTAAAAAAGAGTAGTAATATTTTATAATTCTGGCTCTAGGATATCAAATTTCATCCAATGACAGAAAATAATGGTTGTTAGGGCAACTAAAATGTAAAAAGGTTGTTGATTTTCAATCATTCGTTTCGATTGTTATATGCTATTGAGTTCAGATGAGGAGACACATTTAAAAAAAAAGAATGATAAAATTTGAAAAAAGATGAATCTAAATTAATAAATCCAAATTGAAACCTAATTCTATAACACCACTGATGAATAATAAAACCAATTAGACTTCCAAATTATAAACAAATACCTCTAAAAGAGTCGAGAATTCCTTACTTCATTCACCAGGATAATTCCGCTGGATTCGGTATTAAACCGATTTCCCATGTAATCAGAAGACTAATTGAGGGAAGCAAAGGCCGAAACTAACGGAATTATAGAGAAGATATACGAAGACCTTGTTTCTGCAGAATTAACCTTCACCTTCAAGAAGAAGCTATAATACGATTTCCATTCCACCGGGACTGACAACCACCAGTATCGTAAAAGAAGAATGGCAGTCAGAAGAATTCCTGGGGCTTTCCTGTACATCACACCGTCAATTTTATTAAGGATCAGAACAATCTTTCCTGGATGAATGTAATCTAAGCAGACCATCTTCAACTGTTTACAGACGTCCAATGCCATTTTGAGATTCGCCAATCCGGTAAAACCAACTTATTTTTAATTTCAATATATTTAGAGTTAATAACATTCTGTAATACTTGAGTAACCTTAATTTTGCATTACCTGGCCTTACTAATGGTTAAAAGAATCTTACGAACCCTGGGATAAGAAATATTTATTATTATATTTAATTTGTATAAGTCAAAAGGAACTTGGTCAATTGACGATCGATCTAGTATTGTATAATCGATTTAATGATATTATTATCTTGAAGAGAACTGTTAGTGTGAAATAAAGTACTAAATTAATAAAGAACCTTTCTTGTATAAGATAATGTTTTATGTTATTGCAGAATAGGTATTATATGTTGTGGGTGGAGTAAGTTACAGGAAGAAGGGTGAATAATATCCGATGAACGGTTAACCTAGACGCAAGCCTATTACAAATAACAGGGCTAATTGTCAACAGCTGGTGGAACGGGAGATTGCTGAACTAGCGTGTTTTCTGTACCAAATTTGAATTGAATTGTCTAATACAGAGGGACTAGTGTTGGCAAGAATTCTTAATACATTCAGTCAATACATGACGTATATCGTTAATATTGCGTAACTATTGAATAATTTGTTAAACCTGTATTATAGTACAATTAAAAGTTAAAATAACATAATACAAATATATTTGCCTATTAAATTTGAATTACAGGAGGTCACCTATAAGACTACATAATTAATAACAAATAATATTTATAAATAACAGATTGATTAAAACCCAGTAACAACATCTTGTTTGTTACAAATTGGCGAACCCAACAGTGGGGCTTTCAAACATCCTCGAATATAACTAAAGAACACCAAGTGATTTGTTTGTTACAAATTGGCGCATACCAACGTGGAGCTTAATTAAACCCTGTAAGAACATAATATAAGACTACACAATTTAAAAGTAAAGAAAGAGTTGTTTGTTACAAATTGGCGCTCAACGAGTGGGCTTAAGTTAAGTAAGAAATCGTCGTAATTATTACTTAACTTGAGCAGGCAACCATTAGAGGCACAGGAATGCATACGAGAGGTGTTTCTAAAAGGATGGAGAAGGAGCAAGGAACAGAAGAAGATAGACGGGAAGAAGAAACAGAGGTAGTTACAGACACCGAAATGGAACAACAGGAGAGCAATAAAGAGGATGCCCAAGGGGACCAACCAGATAAAACGGTAGCCAGAGAAGAACCAAATTGGCAAGATATGATGAAATTTATGGCCGAACAATTTAGGAAACAGGAGGAAAACTCAAAGCAAACCAAGGAGGAAACTAATGAGAGTTTAAGACAAATCAAAGAAGATAATAAACAAAGTAATGAAAATTTTAGGAAACAAAATGAGGACACTAATGACAGTTTAAGACAAACTAATGAAAAAATAGACAGTATCAACGAAAACTCAAAGAAACAAAACGAAATTTTGAGCGAGAATTTAATCAAACTAATGAATGAGAAGTTTGACAAAAATAAAGAGGAAAATGATGAGAATAACCGGCTGATAAATGAACGCTTAAACCAACTTAATGAAAGGTTTGACAGGAATGATGAGAGCTTAAAGCAGATTCTGGAAAATACCAAACAAATAGATGAGAAAATTGAAAACCGTAATAAGGAGTTGTGGCAGATCATCAATGAACAAGACCTAGCGTTGAGGGAAGTCATCAATGGAAGTATTATAATTGTCAATGAAACACTGAGCAAAGGAGTTGATAACTATGAAGTGGAAGTAAGACAGCAAATAACGGAAATTAAGGTGGGTCTGAAAAAGACAGATGAAACCATCATACAACTCAGAGTGGAAGTAGAGACCAAAATTACTCAAATAGGAAACCATAACGATATTAGAATAACGGAGATACAAGCGAAGGCCCAAGAAAAATCTGACGAGATACCAATTAATATAACCGGAAGAATAGAACGGGTTCATAATGGAATAAAGATAATGAAAATAAGACAAACGCGTAAAAGGAAATTAATAAATACACGGGAAGGATTGGAGTGATTAAAAGGGGATTGGTTCAGCTACATAATATACCAATTACGGAACCAGGAGAAGTAAGGCAAGGTAGAAATTTTAAACGAACCACACTTGAATTCCCAGATAGGTTAGAAGGACCGAAAAGGCCAAAACTAACCGAGGAGCATGGAGGACTTCTGGAGATTATGTATGAACCATTTGGACAATTAAGAAACGGTGCAGAAGAATCAGCTCATAAAACGATGGTAGACTTCAGCATGAATGAAAGTTTTATAACAACAAAATGGCGGAACTACCTGATAGTGAGATGTCACAAGGACAGAAATAACTCTATACACTAGAGAGATCCGAACGAACAGTATAGAGGAAATAATGGACCATGGTTAACCTAAATAATAACAAACCAGAAAAAAGGGGACTGAATTTTTGAAAACCGACCATGCAACCCATTGTAAATAAAACCCCAAAATTCTAAACAACTGTAAGACTACTTACTAAATATTTATTTCAAAACAATATAATTTAAAATAAAAAGACAAACCACCAAGATAATGTAAGGGCAAATGATTAAATAATATTTATAAAAGTACTGATTAAAATGGAATGATAGAAAAATATATAAATAAAAACAATTGATGGTAATGTGCTCAAATAAGAAGAATAACGAATAATTTAAGGACTAAATGAAGCTGAAGGAGGATGATAATTAATACAACAATAATTTAGAATCTCTCGGAATTGAAGATTATATAAGAAGAAATGATACAGAGAAAAATGTCACAAGAAGGAAAGTTAAAAGGATTTTAAAATAATGCCTATCAATAATGTTATGTGCTATTAGTTAATGGAAAAAAAGAAGGAATCAAGAAGAAGAAGAAATATATAAATAAATGTAAACAGCAACTGTATGAAGAATCCCAAAAGTGTTTAGTATTAGTCGCTAATTGACTACTTATAATTTTTTATTTTTAATGTATTGACCGTAGAAATGTTCCGGCAATAATTTTTATGAGCAGGGATGATGTTCCCCTGGTCTCAGAAGGTGTAAGGATGGACAGCGGAGTAATGGACCCAAGAGTGGCCACCCGACTGGTGCCACTGCACAGGATAGGGAAAAATGTTAGGGAAATTGAGTATTTTAGGGATAATGATGAAATAGCTGTATAGACTGATATTAGATTCCAGAAGTATAGATGAAGAAAATAGAAGGAAGATAGCAGACAGAAGCTTAATTGAGAAAGCTAATTTATAGAAGTAAATAAGAAAATAAGTGTTAAAACAAGTTTTTATGATTAGTGTGACCAGTCCTTATCAAGTAAAATGTGGAAGTATCACTACCCAGAGAATATAAATAATTGATGAATTTACCTCCAAGAGAGAGAGAGAGTTGAAAAGGAAACCAGCAATTACCATTAACCGAATAACAGGTATAAGACCAAACGAATAAAAAAGTATTACGAGTAAGAGGACAAACTGGTCAGGTACGAGTTATGAGTTTATTTTTTACTAAAATTCATTGAGACAAAATAAACTTCTTTCGAAGGGGGGGGGGTGTTATGTAACGTAACAGAATTGAGGTCCCCAACGTTACATAAAAAAATGAATTAACTATGGTCAAGGACCATAGCCCGATATTAAGGTTACTCAGTAATTAGTACATCTGAGATGTACCTCAAGTTAAGAGATGTAATAAATAACGTTGAGTATGAAATACTATACCCATTAATGGTTAATTAATAAATTGTACTTGTTTTTATACTGTAGCATGGTAGTGTTCACAGAATATTTATTTTATGTTTTGAGTATAGTAAGAGTGAACTGTTGTTTTATACTTAATCAGTGGTAATCTTTTTATTTATGTTAAAATTGTCTTTAGACAATTGAGTATAATTACCTGTGTTAGGCATTATATTATGTTATATGTATTGATTAAAATGGAATAATGAAGTTGTTTTGAATTAATGTTTGTAAACTTGGCCAGGGTGGCAATAAGTGTTTAAAGGTTGACAAGTAGTTTTGATAATTATGTTGTAAAATAATGAAGGGTTCCAGGACGAATTAATTAATGTAATAAAGTAAAACCAGGAAATTAAAATTAATGTAAATAACCATGAACCAGTAACTAAATGTACAGTAGGTCAGGTAAAGAAAATTAAGTTAAAAACCAAACAATATTATAACAGTTGTAAGAAAACCTATAGGCCTAAATTTAATATTTGTAAAAGGAAATTAATACCTTTTTAATAAGTCCAGTCCAATGAAACTGTAGTAAATTATATACGGTATAATAAGGTAGGTTGGGTGAGAATTTTAGGTAATTCGGTATAATTCCAAGTATGGAGTATTTTATTAAAAAAGAGTAGTAATATTTTATAATTCTGGCTCTAGGATATCAAATTTCATCCAATGACAGAAAATAATGGTTGTTAGGGCAACTAAAATGTAAAAAGGTTGTTGATTTTCAATCATTCGTTTCGATTGTTATATGCTATTGAGTTCAGATGAGGAGACACATTTAAAAAAAAAGAATGATAAAATTTGAAAAAAGATGAATCTAAATTAATAAATCCAAATTGAAACCTAATTCTATAACACCACTGATGAATAATAAAACCAATTAGACTTCCAAATTATAAACAAATACCTCTAAAAGAGTCGAGAATTCCTTACTTCATTCACCAGGATAATTCCGCTGGATTCGGTATTAAACCGATTTCCCATGTAATCAGAAGACTAATTGAGGGAAGCAAAGGCCGAAACTAACGGAATTATAGAGAAGATATACGAAGACCTTGTTTCTGCAGAATTAACCTTCACCTTCAAGAAGAAGCTATAATACGATTTCCATTCCACCGGGACTGACAACCACCAGTATCGTAAAAGAAGAATGGCAGTCAGAAGAATTCCTGGGGCTTTCCTGTACATCACACCGTCAATTTTATTAAGGATCAGAACAATCTTTCCTGGATGAATGTAATCTAAGCAGACCATCTTCAACTGTTTACAGACGTCCAATGCCATTTTGAGATTCGCCAATCCGGTAAAACCAACTTATTTTTAATTTCAATATATTTAGAGTTAATAACATTCTGTAATACTTGAGTAACCTTAATTTTGCATTACCTGGCCTTACTAATGGTTAAAAGAATCTTACGAACCCTGGGATAAGAAATATTTATTATTATATTTAATTTGTATAAGTCAAAAGGAACTTGGTCAATTGACGATCGATCTAGTATTGTATAATCGATTTAATGATATTATTATCTTGAAGAGAACTGTTAGTGTGAAATAAAGTACTAAATTAATAAAGAACCTTTCTTGTATAAGATAATGTTTTATGTTATTGCAGAATAGGTATTATATGTTGTGGGTGGAGTAAGTTACAGGAAGAAGGGTGAATAATATCCGATGAACGGTTAACCTAGACGCAAGCCTATTACAAATAACAGGGCTAATTGTCAACAGCTGGTGGAACGGGAGATTGCTGAACTAGCGTGTTTTCTGTACCAAATTTGAATTGAATTGTCTAATACAGAGGGACTAGTGTTGGCAAGAATTCTTAATACATTCAGTCAATACATGACGTATATCGTTAATATTGCGTAACTATTGAATAATTTGTTAAACCTGTATTATAGTACAATTAAAAGTTAAAATAACATAATACAAATATATTTGCCTATTAAATTTGAATTACAGGAGGTCACCTATAAGACTACATAATTAATAACAAATAATATTTATAAATAACAGATTGATTAAAACCCAGTAACAACATCTTGTTTGTTACAAATTGGCGAACCCAACAGTGGGGCTTTCAAACATCCTCGAATATAACTAAAGAACACCAAGTGATTTGTTTGTTACAAATTGGCGCATACCAACGTGGAGCTTAATTAAACCCTGTAAGAACATAATATAAGACTACACAATTTAAAAGTAAAGAAAGAGTTGTTTGTTACAAATTGGCGCTCAACGAGTGGGCTTTAGTTAAGTAAAAAATCGTCTTAATTATTACTTAACTTGAGCAGGCAACCATTAGAGGCACAGGAATGCATACGAGAGGTGTTACTAAAAGGATGGAGAAGGAGCAAGAAACAGAAGAAGATAGACGGGAAGAAGAAACAGAGGTAGTTACAGACACCGAAATGGAACAACAGGAGAGCAATAAAGAGGATGCCCAAGGGGACCAACCAGATAAAACGGTAGCCAGAGAAGAACCAAATTGGCAAGATATGATGAAATTTATGGCCGAACAATTTAGGAAACAGGAGGAAAACTCAAAGCAAACCAAGGAGGAAACTAATGAGAGTTTAAGACAAATCAAAGAAGATA
Organism: Magicicada septendecula; assembly: GCA_034769895.1. Taxonomy (NCBI): domain Eukaryota; kingdom Metazoa; phylum Arthropoda; class Insecta; order Hemiptera; family Cicadidae; genus Magicicada; species Magicicada septendecula. Next base: position 282,675,194 of record CM068372.1, on the reverse strand, counting down.
ATAAACAAAGTAATGAAAATTTTAGGAAACAAAATGAGGACACTAATGACAGTTTAAGACAAACTAATGAAAAAATAGACAGTATCAACGAAAACTCAAAGAAACAAAACGAAATTTTGAGCGAGAATTTAATCAAACTAATGAATGAGAAGTTTGACAAAAATAAAGAGGAAAATGATGAGAATAACCGGCTGATAAATGAACGCTTAAACCAACTTAATGAAAGGTTTGACAGGAATGATGAGAGCTTAAAGCAGATTCTGGAAAATACCAAACAAATAGATGAGAAAATTGAAAACCGTAATAAGGAGTTGTGGCAGATCATCAATGAACAAGACCTAGCGTTGAGGGAAGTCATCAATGGAAGTATTATAATTGTCAATGAAACACTGAGCAAAGGAGTTGATAACTATGAAGTGGAAGTAAGACAGCAAATAACGGAAATTAAGGTGGGTCTGAAAAAGACAGATGAAACCATCATACAACTCAGAGTGGAAGTAGAGACCAAAATTACTCAAATAGGAAACCATAACGATATTAGAATAACGGAGATACAAGCGAAGGCCCAAGAAAAATCTGACGAGATACCAATTAATATAACCGGAAGAATAGAACGGGTTCATAATGGAATAAAGATAATGAAAATAAGACAAACGCGTAAAAGGAAATTAATAAATACACGGGAAGGATTGGAGTGATTAAAAGGGGATTGGTTCAGCTACATAATATACCAATTACGGAACCAGGAGAAGTAAGGCAAGGTAGAAATTTTAAACGAACCACACTTGAATTCCCAGATAGGTTAGAAGGACCGAAAAGGCCAAAACTAACCGAGGAGCATGGAGGACTTCTGGAGATTATGTATGAACCATTTGGACAATTAAGAAACGGTGCGGAAGAATCAGCTCGTAAAACGATGGTAGACTTCAGCATGAATGAAAGTTTTATAACAACAAAATGGCGGAACTACCTGATAGTGAGATGTCACAAGGACAGAAATAACTCTATACACTAGAGAGATCCGAACGAACAGTATAGAGGAAATAATGGACCATGGTTAACCTAAATAATAACAAACCAGAAAAAAGGGGACTGAATTTTTGAAAACCGACCATGCAACCCATTGTAAATAAAACCCCAAAATTCTAAACAACTGTAAGACTACTTACTAAATATTTATTTCAAAACAATATAATTTAAAATAAAAAGACAAACCACCAAGATAATGTAAGGACAAATGATTAAATAATATTTATAAAAGAACTGATTAAAATGGAATGATAGAAAAATATATAAATAAAAACAATTTATGGTAATGTGCTCAAATAAGAAGAATAACGAATAATTTAAGGACTAAATGAAGCTGAAGGAGGATGATAATTAATACAACAATAATTTAGAATCTCTCGGAATTGAAGATTATATAAGAAGAAATGATACAGAGAAAAATGTCACAAGAAGGAAAGTTAAAAGGATTTTAAAATAATGCCTATCAATAATGTTATGTGCTATTAGTTAATGGAAAAAAAGAAGGAATCAAGAAGAAGAAGAAATATATAAATAAATGTAAACAGCAACTGTATGAAGAATCCCAAAAGTGTTTAGTATTAGTCGCTAATTGACTACTTATAATTTTTTATTTTTAATGTATTGACCGTAGAAATGTTCCGGCAATAATTTTTATGAGCAGGGATGATGTTCCCCTGGTCTCAGAAGGTGTAAGGATGGACAGCGGAGTAATGGACCCAAGAGTGGCCACCCGACTGGTGCCACTGCACAGGATAGGGAAAAATGTTAGGGAAATTGAGTATTTTAGGGATAATGATGAAATAGCTGTATAGACTGATATTAGATTCCAGAAGTATAGATGAAGAAAATAGAAGGAAGATAGCAGACAGAAGCTTAATTGAGAAAGCTAATTTATAGAAGTAAATAAGAAAATAAGTGTTAAAACAAGTTTTTATGATTAGTGTGACCAGTCCTTATCAAGTAAAATGTGGAAGTATCACTACCCAGAGAATATAAATAATTGATGAATTTACCTCCAAGAGAGAGAGAGAGTTGAAAAGGAAACCAGCAATTACCATTAACCGAATAACAGGTATAAGACCAAACGAATAAAAAAGTATTACGAGTAAGAGGACAAACTGGTCAGGTACGAGTTATGAGTTTATTTTTTACTAAAATTCATTGAGACAAAATAAACTTCTTTCGAAGGGGGGGGGTGTTATGTAACGTAACAGAATTGAGGTCCCCAACGTTACATAAAAAAATGAATTAACTATGGTCAAGGACCATAGCCCGATATTAAGGTTACTCAGTAATTAGTACATCTGAGATGTACCTCAAGTTAAGAGATGTAATAAATAACGTTGAGTATGAAATACTATACCCATTAATGGTTAATTAATAAATTGTACTTGTTTTTATACTGTAGCATGGTAGTGTTCACAGAATATTTATTTTATGTTTTGAGTATAGTAAGAGTGAACTGTTGTTTTATAGGAATACTTAATCAGTGGTAATCTTTTTATTTATGTTAAAATTGTCTTTAGACAATTGAGTATAATTACCTGTGTTAGGCATTATATTATGTTATATGTATTGATTAAAATGGAATAATGAAGTTGTTTTGAATTAATGTTTGTAAACTTGGCCAGGGTGGCAATAAGTGTTTAAAGGTTGACAAGTAGTTTTGATAATTATGTTGTAAAATAATGAAGGGTTCCAGGACGAATTAATTAATGTAATAAAGTAAAACCAGGAAATTAAAATTAATGTAAATAACCATGAACCAGTAACTAAATGTACAGTAGGTCAGGTAAAGAAAATTAAGTTAAAAACCAAACAATATTATAACAGTTGTAAGAAAACCTATAGGCCTAAATTTAATATTTGTAAAAGGAAATTAATACCTTTTTAATAAGTCCAGTCCAATGAAACTGTAGTAAATTATATACGGTATAATAAGGTAGGTTGGGTGAGAATTTTAGGTAATTCGGTATAATTCCAAGTATGGAGTATTTTATTAAAAAAGAGTAGTAATATTTTATAATTCTGGCTCTAGGATATCAAATTTCATCCAATGACAGAAAATAATGGTTGTTAGGGCAACTAAAATGTAAAAAGGTTGTTGATTTTCAATCATTCGTTTCGATTGTTATATGCTATTGAGTTCAGATGAGGAGAAACATTTAAAAAAAAAGAATGATAAAATTTGAAAAAAGATGAATCTAAATTAATAAATCCAAATTGAAACCTAATTCTATAACACCACTGATGAATAATAAAACCAATTAGACTTCCAAATTATAAACAAATACCTCTAAAAGAGTCGAGAATTCCTTACTTCATTCACCAGGATAATTCCGCTGGATTCGGTATTAAACCGATTTCCCATGTAATCAGAAGACTAATTGAGGGAAGCAAAGGCCGAAACTAACGGAATTATAGAGAAGATATACGAAGACCTTGTTTCTGCAGAAATAACCTTCACCTTCAAGAAGAAGCTATAATACGATTTCCATTCCACCGGGACTGACAACCACCCTATCGTAAAAGAAGAACGGCAGTCAGAAGAATTCCTGGGGCTTTCCTGTACATCACACCGTCAATTTTATTAAGGATCAGAACAATCTTTCCTGGATGAATGTAATCTAAGCAGACCATCTTCAACTGTTTACAGACGTCCAATGCCATTTTGAGATTCGCCAATCCGGTAAAACCAACTTATTTTTAATTTCAATATATTTAGAGTTAATAACATTCTGTAATACTTGAGTAACCTTAATTTTGCATTACCTGGCCTTACTAATGGTTAAAAGAATCTTACGAACCCTGGGATAAGAAATATTTATTATTATATTTAATTTGTATAAGTCAAAAGGAACTTGGTCAATTGACGATCGATCTACTATTGTATAATCGATTTAATGATATTATTATCTTGAAGAGAACTGTTAGTGTGAAATAAAGTACTAAATTAATAAAGAACCTTTCTTGTATAAGATAATGTTTTATGTTATTGCAGAATAGGTATTATATGTTGTGGGTGGAGTAAGTTACAGGAAGAAGGGTGAATAATATCCGATGAACGGTTAACCTAGACGCAAGCCTATTACAAATAACAGGGCTAATTGTCAACAGCTGGTGGAACGGGAGATTGCCGAACTAGCGTGTTTTCTGTACCAAATTTGAATTGAATTGTCTAATACAGAGGGACTAGTGTTGGCAAGAATTCTTAATACATTCAGTCAATACATGACGTATATCGTTAATATTGCGTAACTATTGAATAATTAGTTAAACCTGTATTATAGTACAGTTAAAAGTTAAAATAACATAATACAAATATATTTGCCTATTAAATTTGAATTACAGGAGGTAACCTATAAGACTAAATAATTAATAACAAATAATATTTATAAATAACAGATTGATTAAAACCCAGTAACAACATCTTGTTTGTTACAAATTGGCGAACCCAACAGTGGGGCTTTCAAACATCCTCGAATATAACTAAAGAACACCAAGTGATTTGTTTGTTACAAATTGGCGCATACCAACGTGGAGCTTAATTAAACCCTGTAAGAACATAATATAAGACTACACAATTTAAAAGTAAAGAAAGAGTTGTTTGTTACAAATTGGCGCTCAACGAGTGGGCTTTAGTTAAGTAAAAAATCATCTTAATTATTACTTAACTTGAGCAGGCAACCATTAGAGGCACAGGAATGCATACGAGAGGTGTTACTAAAAGGATGGAGAAGGAGCAAGAAACAGAAGAAGATAGACGGGAAGAAGAAACAGAGGTAGTTACAGACACCGAAATGGAACAACAGGAGAGCAATAAAGAGGATGCCCAAGGGGACCAACCAGATAAAACGGTAGCCAGAGAAGAACCAAATTGGCAAGATATGATGAAATTTATGGCCGAACAATTTAGGAAACAGGAGGAAAACTCAAAGCAAACCAAGGAGGAAACTAATGAGAGTTTAAGACAAATCAAAGAAGATAATAAACAAACTAATGAAAATTTTAGGAAACAAAATGAGGACACTAATGACAGTTTAAGACAAACTAATGAAAAAATAGACAGTATCAACGAAAACTCAAAGAAACAAAACGAAATTTTGAGCGAGAATTTAATCAAACTAATGAATGAGAAGTTTGACAAAAATAAAGAGGAAAATGATGAGAATAACCGGCTGATAAATGAACGCTTAAACCAACTTAATGAAAGGTTTGACAGGAATGATGAGAGCTTAAAGCAGATTCTGGAAAATACCAAACAAATAGATGAGAAAATTGAAAACCGTAATAAGGAGTTGTGGCAGATCATCAATGAACAAGACCTAGCATTGAGGGAAGTCATCAATGGAAGTATTATAATTGTCAATGAAACACTGAGCAAAGGAGTTGATAACTATGAAGTGGAAGTAAGACAGCAAATAACGGAAATTAAGGTGGGTCTGAAAAAGACAGATGAAACCATCATACAACTCAGAGTGGAAGTAGAGACCAAAATTACTCAAATAGGAAACCATAACGATATTAGAATAACGGAGATACAAGCGAAGGCCCAAGAAAAATCTGACGAGATACCAATTAATATAACCGGAAGAATAGAACGGGTTCATAATGGAATAAAGATAATGAAAATAAGACAAACGCGTAAAAGGAAATTAATAAATACACGGGAAGGATTGGAGTGATTAAAAGGGGATTGGTTCAGCTACATAATATACCAATTACGGAACCAGGAGAAGTAAGGCAAGGTAGAAATTTTAAACGAACCACACTTGAATTCCCAGATAGGTTAGAAGGACCAAAAAGGCCAAAACTAACCGAGGAGCATGGAGGACTTCTGGAGATTATGTATGAACCATTTGGACAATTAAGAAACGGTGCGGAAGAATCAGCTCGTAAAACGATGGTAGACTTCAGCATGAATGAAAGTTTTATAACAACAAAATGGCGGAACTACCTGATAGTGAGATGTCACAAGGACAGAAATAACTCTATACACTAGAGAGATCCGAACGAACAGTATAGAGGAAATAATGGACCATGGTTAACCTAAATAATAACAAACCAGAAAAAAGGGGACTGAATTTTTGAAAACCGACCATGCAACCCATTGTAAATAAAACCCCAAAATTCTAAACAACTGTAAGACTACTTACTAAATATTTATTTCAAAACAATATAATTTAAAATAAAAAGACAAACCACCAAGATAATGTAAGGACAAATGATTAAATAATATTTATAAAAGAACTGATTAAAATGGAATGATAGAAAAATATATAAATAAAAACAATTGATGGTAATGTGCTCAAATAAGAAGAATAACGAATAATTTAAGGACTAAATGAAGCTGAAGGAGGATGATAATTAATACAACAATAATTTAGAATCTCTCGGAATTGAAGATTATATAAGAAGAAATGATACAGAGAAAAATGTCACAAGAAGGAAAGTTAAAAGGATTTTAAAATAATGCCTATCAATAATGTTATGTGCTATTAGTTAATGGAAAAAAAGAAGGAATCAAGAAGAAGAAGAAATATATAAATAAATGTAAACAGCAACTGTATGAAGAATCCCAAACGTGTTTAGTATTAGTCGCTAATTGACTACTTATAATTTTTTATTTTTAATGTATTGACCATAGAAATGTTCCGGCAATAATTTTTATGAGCAGGGATGATGTTCCCCTGGTCTCAGAAGGTGTAAGGATGGACAGCGGAGTAATGGACCCAAGAGTGGCCACCCGACTGGTACCACTGCACAGGATAGGGAAAAATGTTAGGGAAATTGAGTATTTTAGGGATAATGATGAAATAGCTGTATAGACTGATATTAGATTCCAGAAGTATAGATGAAGAAAATAGAAGGAAGATAGCAGACAGAAGCTTAATTGAGAAAGCTAATTTATAGAAGTAAATAAGAAAATAAGTGTTAAAACAAGTTTTTATGATTAGTGTGACCAGTCCTTATCAAGTAAAATGTGGAAGTATCACTACCCAGAGAATATAAATAATTGATGAATTTACCTCCAAGAGAGAGAGAGAGTTGAAAAGGGAACCAGCAATTACCATTAACCGAATAACAGGTATAAGACCAAACAAATAAAAAAGTATTACGAGTAAGAGGACAAACTGGTCAGGTACGAGTTATGAGTTTATTTTTTACTAAAATTCATTGAGACAAAATAAACTTCTTTCGAAGGGGGGGTGTTATGTAACGTAACAGAATTGAGGTCCCCAACGTTACATAAAAAAATGAATTAACTATGGTCAAGGACCATAGCCCGATATTAAGGTTACTCAGTAATTAGTACATCTGAGATGTACCTCAAGTTAAGAGATGTAATAAATAACGTTGAGTATGAAATACTATACCCATTAATGGTTAATTAATAAATTGTACTTGTTTTTATACTGTAGCATGGTAGTGTTCACAGAATATTTATTTTATGTTTTGAGTATAGTAAGAGTGAACTGTTGTTTTATAGGAATACTTAATCAGTGGTAATCTTTTTATTTATGTTAAAATTGTCTTTAGACAATTGAGTATAATTACCTGTGTTAGGCATTATATTATGTTATATGTATTGATTAAAATGGAATAATGAAGTTGTTTTGAATTAATGTTTGTAAACTTGGCCAGGGTGGCAATAAGTGTTTAAAGGTTGACAAGTAGTTTTGATAATTATGTTGTAAAATAATGAAGGGTTCCAGGACGAATTAATTAATGTAATAAAGTAAAACCAGGAAATTAAAATTAATGTAAATAACCATGAACCAGTAACTAAATGTACAGTAGGTCAGGTAAAGAAAATTAAGTTAAAAACCAAACAATATTATAACAGTTGTAAGAAAACCTATAGGCCTAAATTTAATATTTGTAAAAGGAAATTAATACCTTTTTAATAAGTCCAGTCCAATGAAACTGTAGTAAATTATATACGGTATAATAAGGTAGGTTGGGTGAGAATTTTAGGTAATTCGGTATAATTCCAAGTATGGAGTATTTTATTAAAAAAGAGTAGTAATATTTTATAATTCTGGCTCTAGGATATCAAATTTCATCCAATGACAGAAAATAATGGTTGTTAGGGCAACTAAAATGTAAAAAGGTTGTTGATTTTCAATCATTCGTTTCGATTGTTATATGCTATTGAGTTCAGATGAGGAGACACATTTAAAAAAAAAGAATGATAAAATTTGAAAAAAGATGAATCTAAATTAATAAATCCAAATTGAAACCTAATTCTATAACACCACTGATGAATAATATAACCAATTAGACTTCCAAATTATAAACAAATACCTCTAAAAGAGTCGAGAATTCCTTACTTCATTCACCAGGATAATTCCGCTGGATTCGGTATTAAACCGATTTCCCATGTAATCAGAAGACTAATTGAGGGAAGCAAAGGCCGAAACTAACGGAATTATAGAGAAGATATACGAAGACCTTGTTTCTGCAGAATTAACCTTCACCTTCAAGAAGAAGCTATAATACGATTTCCATTCCACCGGGACTGACAACCACCAGTATCGTAAAAGAAGAACGGCAGTCAGAAGAATTCCTGGGGCTTTCCTGTACATCACACCGTCAATTTTATTAAAGATCAGAACAATCTTTCCTGGATGAATGTAATCTAAGCAGACCATCTTCAACTGTTTACAGACGTCCAATGCCATTTTGAGATTCGCCAATCCGGTAAAACCAACTTATTTTTAATTTCAATATATTTAGAGTTAATAACATTCTGTAATACTTGAGTAACCTTAATTTTGCATTACCTGGCCTTCTCTCTCTCCTATGGTGCTACAGCCCAAGTCGGGCCCTGGCCTCCACCAATCTCCGCCTCCAATCCACTCTATCCACTGCAACCCTCCTCCAGTTTCTTATCCCCATGTCTCTCGCGTCCTCTGCAACGCCATCTTCCCACCTCTTCCTCGGTCTACCTCTAGGTCTCGTTCCCTCCCATGTACCCAGCAAAGCCCTCTTAGGGTTCCTGCTACCCTCCATTCTCATAACATGTCCCGCCCAACGCAATCTTTGAATTCTTATAAATTTTGAGACTGGTATCTCTTTATATATTTGATACAATTTTATTGTTGTATCTCAGTCTCCATGAGCCATTTTCTTGTATTGGGCCTATAATGCATCTGAGGATTTTCCTTTCAAAGGTGTCTACTATGTCGACTGTTTTCTGTGTGATTGCCCATGCCTCACACCCGTAGCATAGCACCGGTCTGATGACAGTCCTATATATTTTAATTTTTGTTTCCCTGTGCACATCCCCAGACCTAAATGATGGCAGCAATGCGAAGTACGCCTTGTTAGCCATGGTGGTCCGTCTTTGGATCTCCGGCTCCTCTGATCCAGTCTTTGCTAGATTCACTCCGAGATACGTGAAATTGTCCACCACCTCAATTGTGTCCTCCTCTATCTCGATGTTGTTATGAACCTGGTCCCTTCTTGTTTGGATAAGCATTTTTGTTTTATCCATATTTATGGCTAGCCCAACTTCCTTGGCTTTGTTTTTAAGCTCTATAAATATTTCTTTAGCTGCCGTGATCCGTCTTGACATGATGTTAATGTCATCTGCATATGCGGCTATCTGTACAGTTTTATTTGTTAACAGATTGGAGCTATTTATTGATAAGCCTCTAATTACATATTCCAATGCAATATTAAATAGTGTTGGGGCCAACCCATCTCCCTGCTTTAGTCCCCGTGTAATATTTATGGGTTCAGTTAGTTGGCTATCCACCTTTACTTGGGCTTCAGTCTGCTGCATAGTAACTTGGGTTAATCTTACCAGCTTGCCTGGTATTCCAAATTCATGCATTATGGTGTAGAGTTTGTCTCTATTAATAGAGTCATACGCTTGCCTGAACTCCACAAAGATCTGGTACACATCAATATCACGTTCCCATCCGCATCTTAGTATCTGTTTTACCGAGAAGAGTTGGTCGATTGTAGACCTTACAGGGTACATACCTTCCTCGATTGTACACCAATTAGACTTCCAAATTATAAACAAATACCTCTAAAAGAGTCGAGAATTCCTTACTTCATTCACCAGGATAATTCCGCTGGATTCGGTATTAAACCGATTTCCCATGTAATCAGAAGACTAATTGAGGGAAGCAAAGGCCGAAACTAACGGAATTATAGAGAAGATATACGAAGACCTTGTTTCTGCAGAATTAAACTTCACCTTCAAGAAGAAGCTATAATACGATTTCCATTCCACCGGGACTGACAACCACCAGTATCGTAAAAGAAGAACGGCAGTCAGAAGAATTCCTGGGGCTTTCCTGTACATCACACCGTCAATTTTATTAAGGATCAGAACAATCTTTCCTGGATGAATGTAATCTAAGCAGACCATCTTCAACTGTTTACAGACGTCCAATGCCATTTTGAGATTCGCCAATCCGGTAAAACCAACTTATTTTTAATTTCAATATATTTAGAGTTAATAACATTCTGTAATACTTGAGTACCCTTAATTTTGCATTACCTGGCCTTACTAATGGTTAAAAGAATCTTACGAACCCTGGGATAAGAAATATTTATTATTATATTTAATTTGTATAAGTCAAAAGGAACTTGGTCAATTGACGATCGATCTACTATTGTATAATCGATTTAATGATATTATTATCTTGAAGAGAACTGTTAGTGTGAAATAAAGTACTAAATTAATAAAGAACCTTTCTTGTATAAGATAATGTTTTATGTTATTGCAGAATAGGTATTATATGTTGTGGGTGGAGTAAGTTACAGGAAGAAGGGTGAATAAAATCCGATGAACGGTTAACCTAGACGCAAGCCTATTACAAATAACAGCACTAATTGTTAACAGCTGGTGGAACGGGAGATTGCCGAACTAGCGTGTTTTCTGTACCAAATTTGAATTGAATTATCTAATACAGAGGGACTAGGGTTGGCAAGAATTCTTAATACATTCAGTCAATACATGACGTATATCGTTAATATTGCGTAACTATTGAATAATTAGTTAAACCTGTATTATAGTACAATTAAAAGTTAAAATAACATAATAGAAATATATTTGCCTATTAAATTTGAATTACAGGAGGTCACCTATAAGACTACATAATTAATAACAAATAATATTTATAAATAACAGATTGATTAAAACCCAGTAACAACATCTTGTTTGTTACAAATTGGCGAACCCAACAGTGGGGCTTTCAAACATCCTCGAATATAACTAAAGAACACCAAGTGATTTGTTTGTTACAAATTGGCGCATACCAACGTGGAGCTTAATTAAACCCTGTAAGAACATAATATAAGACTACACAATTTAAAAGTAAAGAAAGAGTTGTTTGTTACAATATACATATATACGTTGTTTGATAAGTTCAGCCATTTTTGTTTTAGTGTAAATAAATTTAAATTCGTGGATTTATGTGTACTGATTCTTGGTGAACCTTGACTCCATTTGTTCTTTATTTAATATTATCTACTTAACTGTTTTTGTTATTATAATTATCTCATGATAATAATTTTTCTCTTTAAATTTTGGAGAGTGCCAGTTATGAAATACACAACAATAATAAAATTATAATACTCTCTTTGAATACTATAAAATTTAAAATACTAATAATAATAGAACAATATACTAATTCTTGTGTCACAGATTGGCAGCACTAATATTTATTATGCAGTGTTAAAAATAATATTAATGAATACAATTCTGTGTTTATACCTAACCTAACTGTGTTGTGTAAATCACAAGCTGAGTCATATGAATTTGCTTGTTCATTGTGTTAAGTATAATTGTTGCACAGTAAATTTTTTAATAGAGGAGTGATACAATGATGGCATAAAATAACTAATTACAATACTGAAAAATAATAAATCATCCATTTATTAAAAACATATTGGAAAAATTAAATATCAAAAATTTGAAATGTGAATTCAGAATATTCCCTTTCTAAGAAGATACACTGACATACTATTATGCCTCTTATATGTAAAACAACAATAATAATCTATAACATCAAAACAAAAGACATTAAAAAACAATTGTAAAATTCTTGTAAATTTCTCGGGTGTCTGACAGGAATATAAACTTTGAATCATTAATAAAATTTTAAATCTTAGCAAATAATCTGCAAAAATAGTATTATATTTTTTGTTAAATCAAGTTGTAACTTTGTTAATATTTTAATAAAATAATATTCACTTTAAGTAAACATAATTATTGTTTACAAGACAGCACCCATTCTAAATTGATGGAAAAATTATTTTTAATAAAACTTAAAATTCCATATTACTTATTTTACTTCAACTATTTACATTTTCGTATTGATTTTACTTCACTAACTCATACTTCAGTTCTTTGTGAGTTGTTTCTTTGTTTTGAACAAAATAATTGTTATTTTTTTACTTCTGTGTGTGTGTGTGTGTGCAGCTTCTGGATTTATGAGACAATGACAACAATGATGATGTTGTGGATGCCGATTTCCTGTCGCTAATAAAACCCCAAGAGTGGCCCCATGAGTAAGTCATTTGCGTCTTCTGGTGGCAGTGGAAAGAAAATACATTTCTTCTTATGGCATTGTCTGAATTGCAAAATGTGTTTTGTAGACTTCAAATTTGATTAAATAACCATGTTTAATTATTGTCATTAATTCATTTATGTTCGGACAGGAGTTCTCTAACCAAGCAAAATACATGCGTACACAGAGATCGTCTCCATTTGGAGCACAGTACCTGTATCTGCTGGTAGACCACACACACACACACACACACACACACACACACACTACATGAAATCGACAGGTGATCATGTTTGACAGGCTAGAGCCTGTAATCTTTGCCTGTACATACACTACTTAAAATTATTTCTAACAACTTCTCACTGTGAATTATTTACAACAATATTGCCGTTGTTAATATGCAAATATTTAAGGTGGTATTGGATTTGAATGGTACTCATATTTCATATTTTATTTACATCTTCTCATACGTAAATTATTCACATAACAATACGTTTTAAAATGGCTTCTTATAAAAAAAGATTTAATCGAACATAGTAAACACTGCCATGGAAGGATAAAAAATTCTGCCATCTTTCTTTGGACTTATTGTTCTCCGTTGACGATATCTTGTGTCACATTTACGTGCTTTGTAGGAAGAGGCTATATAATGTAATGGCCACTTAGGCCGTTACACAAAATTTAAAAACTATGCTACTTAACCTAGAGGAAGCGAAAAGTGTGCTGGAGCCCAACCAGTGTGACAGAATTTGCAATCAACACTCTTGTAACCAGTAACAATTTTTATTAGTGCTAACATGTGACACGTTATGATCATGAACCATTTTCTTTAATTTATTGTTTGAATTGGAGTGTTAGTGGTCTTAAATATTTCTACTAGTAATTTTGTACAAACCACTATGTTGTCTTTGATATTGACGAGCGCTTTCGGCAGTCAAGCCATCTCAGGGCATTTACCAACGATGGGTAAACTGCCAAAAGCGCTCCTCAGTACCTTAATACATTAAGGTTTGTACAAAATTACTAGTAGAAAGATTTTCTTTAAGAACATTAATTTGAGTTATTACAAAATATTCAGTTACAAGTTTTTTAAACACCTGGAGTTCTTGATCTAAGTTATTATGAGTTCTCAACAAGAAGTATAATGTGAACACCAGGGGGGCCAGTCTATTGAGTAGATGTTGACTGAAGGGTACTAATTAGAATGCACCCACCTTTACTTTTGTTGAAGAACTCAACCATGCTGATCAGTGTGCCATGAGTACTGCAGACTGTCCTTAGAGTGTGTTGAATCTTCAGCGAGTCTCATTCCAGGCAGATGTGGGTCCTTCGATGTTCTGCTGGATGAGTAGTCCTGGGCCTGACGGTTTCGGGGAGCATCCTGGTGCACTGCTCTGTGGATAGTGACAGGTGTTGATGTTACTACCTCTGCTTCCCATTTTTCCCGGCTGGTGCGGGGACCCTATAACATTTTTATTTGGAGATTAGCCATCAGTCAATACACCCACCCATACACTCTCTCGCCTCGGAACACGGACACCACACTCACTGTCACAATTTTTATCAACATTTTATTTGCTTATTTTATCCAGTTATAGTCATTACTTTAAATCTTTTACTTTTAACTTTATAAAAATACAATTAAATACTATGTCACCACGTGTTTCGAGACACGTGGTGTTTTACGTGTTACAATGAAATAGACTTTACAGATGTCGAGGCCACACATACACAAACAACACATAATCCATCAATAAATAACATAGAATAATATAATCGAGACTAACTTGAGAGCCCTTTACTGGATTACGAACTCGTGCGGAAAGATTTACTTAACCCTGAGCCGTCAGACCGTTGAAACACTGCCTGAAGGTTGGCAAGGAATGAGAATAAGACCTGAATTAGTCAGTCCCACTATCCGGCATAAAAGTGACCTGTTCCGATTTGCTGATCATAACTTTTGGTAACCTGCTTACTACAGCGTACAGCGAGCAGCTGAAAGCTGATACGTTTGACTAGGCCTGCTAGATTGCGTCGCCGAAGCGCAGACACGGCCTTGGCGCTCACATGTTAATGATCAAGTTAGCTGTGGCGAGCACAGCCGCCAAGCGCTTGGAAAATTCAAACCCTGGCACAATAACAATGATTTTTATATCTTTCTTTTCATGGTGCTATTTCTACCTGTTTCTCTAATAACGTTGCTGTTTATTCTGAGATTCGTACTGTGTTCACCCTTGGTCTCTCTCTCTCTCTCTCTCTCTCTCTCTCTCTCTCTCGTGGGAAATAATTTCTCTTTGTCTTCTCTCACTTCGTTGTTCATATCGTTTTGCTCTTCTCCAACCTTGCTTGCTTTTCGCTCTTCATAGCAATTTATTCTCTTTCTGCCCAAAGTTTTCTCTTACAGTCTCCTCTCTTCTTCCTTGCAGTTCCTTTTGGTTGCCATCACATATCACCTCTAGAGAATTGCTTTTATTTTTGTAATCTGTGTGAGCAAATTTAGTAATTCTTCAATGGTTTTAATTCCTTTTATGTACGTATAATTACGTATATATTCCTAATCTTATATTTCAGTTCTTGTGGTATGCTAATTTTAACACTAACTTGTGTTCAGTGAATTTTGATTTGTTTACTCCTTTCAACTGGCTGAGTGATGTTCTCTTCAAGGGTAAGTTTTCCATGTGTTTAATATCTACCACAATTGGTATCTTACCTGTCTTTGTGTATCAATATTCCAAAAGCAGCAGTATTCAAACAAGTCTTATGTTGTTCACAAATAGTTTACTTGCTCAAACAATCATGTGGCAGCAGAATCTTGAAAATGTTTATTTAATAAGCAAGCTTCTCTGTCCATTATATTATTACCTATCAATTCCATTTCTCGTTCACTATTCAGATGGAATTCAGTTTGATTGTTCTTCAATCCTTGAATATTAAATTAGTCCTTTCTTCTGTACGTGTAGGATACACAATCATCTGAACCAGTTTTCTCTTTATTCACATTCTAAGATTTTCTACTTCAACATGTAAATCATTGTGGAACATGTTTATTTGACTTGGATAGTCCTTTGTTGTTTTGGTAGATGATGGCAGTTTCCAATGAGTAGTTCAGACTTCTAACACTTGTGTCTTCCTTATGTTTTCAAATACCCTTTTACTGACTTAAAATCACACACACACAGAGCTTAAAATCAACATGTGTTCACTTTGACAAACTACAGCTTGTAAGCTTTCCCTGCATATACACTACTTAAACTATTTTTAACAACTACTCTATATTAATTATTTAAAAAATTCTAGTGTGGTTAAATATGCAAATGTGTTTGAGAGTGTGTGTGTTTGAGAGTGTGTGTGTGTGTGTGTGTGTGCGCGCGTGCCATTCACCATTCAATTATGTGCACATTTGCTTATAAAAATCTATTCTTCCTATGAAGAGTAATGCAATACTGTAATCAGACATAGGGTAAGGTTAATTTTTGCAAGCCGAAAGCAACCTCACAGATAGAACATGATTTTTAACACTATTTTCTACTGCTTCAGTGTTCCAATTATGAATTATTACAGATATGTATTCATTTGTTCCAGTGTTACTTATTTATACCCATGAATAATATCTGTGAAGAAGAGGATTCTACTCTGGATTGTGAACTATATAGGGGAAAGTCAATTCAAAATACTCTGGGAGACTATCTGTCACCACACAAGTTAATACATTGTGGCAGTAAGAAGTACCACTGTGATGTTTGTTCAAAATCATTTACTCATTCAAGCAACTTCTCACAACACAAGTTAATACATACTGACATTAAGAAGTACCAGTGCGATGTTTGTTCAAAATCATTTACTCGGTCAAGCCATTTGTCACAACACAAGTTAATACATACTGGCATTAAGTACCAGTGCGATGTTTGTTCAAAATCATTTACGACGTTATACTATTTGTCACTACACAAGTTAATACATTCTGGCAATAAGAAGTACCAGTGTGATGTTTGTTCAAAATCATTTATTCAGTCAGGAAATTTGAGAAAACACAAGTTAATACATACTGGCATTAAGTACCAGTGCGAGGTTTGTTCAAAATCATTTACGACGTTATACTATTTGTCACTACACAAGTTAATACATTCTGGGAATAAGAAATACCAGTGTGATGTTTGTTTAAAATCATTTACTCAGTCATGTAATTTGTCACTACACAAGTTAATACATTCTGGCATTAAGTACCAGTGCGATGTTTGTTCAAAATCATTTACGACGTTATACTATTTGTCAAAACACAAGTTAATACACACTGGCATTAAGTACCAGTGCGATGTTTGTTCAAAATCATTTACGACGTTATACTATTTGTCACTACACAAGTTAATACATTCTGGCACTAAGAAATACCAGTGTGATGTTTGTTTAAAATCATTTACTCAGTCAGGCAATTTAACAAAACACAAGTTAATACATTCTGGCATTAAGAAGTACTAGTGTGATGTTTGTTCAGAATCGTTGACTACATCAGACAGTTTGTAAAAACACAAGTTAATACATTCTGACATTAAGAAGTACCAGTGAGTTCTTTCTACAAAAATATTTAATTTGGCATAGCCTTTTGTGTTATAAATAACATGCTGGCTTAAAAGTAAGTGATGTTTTTAACAAATTTTTCTTTTTGCATATTTTGAGTGTAAATTGATCCATTATACTATTATGAACCATTACTGTGTGGTATGTGAGAATAGTTTCTATTGTCCAAGAAGTTTTAGCAATGTAATAAAACTTATCAATATGTTTTTAAACAGAAACCCTTTAAACAAGGATTATTATACAAATAAATTAATATATGCTGTAATATTGCTACTGCAAATATATAATGTCTATAATATTTGGCACTACAAAACAGTACTGAAATTTGTAACCAAATTTTACCTTACATATTATATGTTTTACACTTATTATAATTTTACACTGCTATATGTATGTTTATTTGAAATAATTTGAAAGTCTTTGTTTCTGGCCATACATGGATTATACTTCTCACACAAGATTTTTGTCTGGCTGCTGCAACCTTCATGATGACAGAGTCCTGGGGTCTTAACACATCTGCGTTAGTGCTTGGCAAAATGATTCGCATGGTTATGTCCCCTAAGTTAATGTAGCTTGGCATTTCACAACTTGTAAGTTGTATTTAAAGCTCATAGGTTATTTCATCTAGGATATTTTTGATTGCTGCATGCATACTGTTTCTGTACAATTCAACATTAGTTCAGCGCATTACTGACAGATGGCATTGTATCTCAAAATTGCTAATTTCCGATGCTTTACATGTCAATGTTTGTAACGGTTCCTTGTTGTGAACTACACATTTGGTATAGTGTTGGCATGTGGAGTGTTTAAATTTTTGAGTGATTTTTTGTTGTTGTAATTTTATATTACAAAGTAACTGATAACTTCTTGACTGAAGATAAAATATTATGGTAATTTAATTTCAAATATGAATCTGAATTGAATAATGTAGAAAGTGAAGAGATGTTTTAATCTGACAATACAGGTAAGACTACATCATTTGAGGTTACTTCATCTCACTGTTTACTGCCAGTGTCCAAGACAACAAACTATATCAAGTGTTACGAGTGGCAAGACACCAGAATAGTGGGGACGCCCTGGTACATGCTTTGCATTTTGAGGCCGCCAAATCAGCATCTGGGTGGACAAGTCATAAAGTGCATTAAAAGATTGCAATGGCACAGACGAGGAAGAAGAACTAGGAACAGGGACTCGACGGTCTTCTCCGCAGAATAAAATAAGAAAGCACGGAAGACCAAAGTGTTGTAGATGTGAGAAAATTGGACATATACAATGAGATTGTTGAGTTAGAACTCAGCAGCAGGGAAACAAGCAGTAGTCAGTACAACGAGACATGTGCTGACTAACTGGAGGAAAGAAGCCCCTAGACAATACACAATTTCTACACTTCAGGAAAACAGCAGGAGCTTGGTGGTTACTGGACTTGTTCAAGAAAGGCCAACCTCGATTACAGTTGACACAGGCGCAACAGTTTCCATTGTGGGGCCCAACATGGTGAAAGATCTCAAGCCAATCTGGTGCTCTTGCAGCTTGCGAGCAGTTACTAGACGCCCTGTAAAAGTGTTTGAAAAAGTGGAGATACACCTATGCCTTGGTCGACTTGAGTTTAATCACCAAGTACTTGTTGCAGACATTGTGGATGAAGCAATTCTTTGTGTTGACATTATGAACGCATATGGATTTATAGTTTAAAACAATGTCTTGAGAATCGGAGGATAAGAGGTAATGCTCTCCATAATGACTACATCAGAAAAATCGATGGACATGATAAACCAAGTGGCCGTAACTGTTCCGCTAAACTCCGAAAAGATCATTTTTAGAACTGAGGTAGATACAGTAAAATTAAAAGTTAAGGGCATATGCACAGAAACCAATTTATGGATGGACGAGTCCACTTTGAATGTGAATGGCGGGAGGGTAAGAGAGAGTCAGCTGGTATGCAAGTGAAGGTGTTGCCAACTTTGTGGGTGATGTTTTAGTTACCCATACATTGTTAGTTACTGTATGGCGTACTATCTCAGTCTTGCATTTGTTATTACTAATTCAATTTATTATTAATTATGTAGTTGTTTTAGTCACTCATTTTTATTAATTATGTAATTTTTTAGTTAATTTCTATTGGTAGTTTTTATTCTATAATTACGTATTATCGTAATTATTTGTGTTATCATACAGTAACGAGATTTGATAAAATGGATACTTCTCCTTCAACTAGCAAAGACAGGAAAGTTATTTATAGTAAAGCACGGGAAGTAATAATACACAGTTTTTTGTTGTCAAGGATTAAAAAGATTCTTGCAATTAAATTAATACAAAGAACGTGTTCCTTTATGTAATTATAGACTGTAGAGATAGTCAAGTGTAATTAAGGAGTAGAAGTGTACAGTTTGCAAATTCCATTGCGATAAGAATGTTCAGAAAGGCTGTAGTTTTTTATGTCTCAGCAGTACACAATGACAGAATCAAACAACACTCAATATGTTTATAAAACATTCTGATATGTAACAGCAACAAATTTCGATACATGTGAACAGTACATATCATTTGCTTGATTTGTATAGTAATACAATTACAATATTATTATTATTATTTTTATTATTATTTGATTTACATCAGAACAGTAAACGTATAATTCTTTTTTTAAGCCAGCTGTGTGGCTAGGCACACACATACTCACAGATAGATGTTCGTTGTGACACATTTACAAACGAACCTTAACAGTTGCGAGTTTTTGTTACTATTAGAAATGATATTGATAGGTTGGCAACAGCGTCGCTGATAACAACATTCTCTTCTCACATCTCACAGTGACTCTCTCCACATCGCCTTTTCCTTCTGACTGTAAGTGTTTCATGCATTTCCATGCCCTTAACTTTCAATTTTGCTATACTAGGGGCAACCAGTGCCCTATATTAAAACCTGACGTAGTCAGCTCACCGGGCATACTAATTGCCAGAAGTTTAGTAAAACCTGATGAAACTGGAAATGTACCTATTAGAGTGGCGAATATTTTGGTTCAAGCTGTCACTTTACTACGCAATATGCTCCATTGACTCCTGTGGTCTGGGTAGCCGGAATTACACAACAAAGATCCAGTGCTTCGGATACTTCCAAATTACCAGAGGGACTGCAGGAATTATTGAACAGATCTAACAACCTCTCAAGTGGTGAGGTAAAAGAACTCAGATGGTTTTTACATGAATTCAAAGATTCCTTTGCAGTTCGGGAATCAGTTTTGTCATTGGGAAGAACCTCTCTTGTACAAAATCGCATCAATACCTGGGACACAACACTGATATGCCAACTTCCTCGAAGGCCTCCATTAGATAAGCAAGAGGAAATATCTTGGTTAGTACAGGACATGCTGACAGAGGGAGTAATCGAGCCTTCGTCAAGTGCTTGGTCTTCTCCAGTAGAGTTGGTAGTGAAGAAGGATGGTGGATTGCGTTTCTGTGTAGACTACCGGAGGCTGAATGATAATACAAAGAAAGACTGCTACCCATTACCTCACATTGACGATACACTCGACATGTTGTCCGGAGCACAGTGGTTTTCCACATTGAACCTAAAGAGTGGATATTGGCAAGTGGGTCTTTAGCAAGAAGACAAATAAAAGACCGCTTTCTCAACCAAAGTGGCTTATTCCAATTTAACGTCATGCCATTTGGAATCTGTAATGCACTGGCAACATTCGAAAGATTGATGGACCTGGTACTCTGAGCACTGACATGGAAAACTTGCCTTGTTTATTTAGACGATGTCATAGTAATCGGGAAAACTTTCAAAGACCATTTGGAAAACCTTAAGGTTCTGACTATAATTCATGATGCCCAACTAAACCTGAGCCCAAAGAAGTGTTCTCTATTCCAGAAGGAACTACAGTATCTGGGCTATCTGGTTTTGGCAGCGGGTGTTAGCATGGATCCTAATAAAGTAGACACCGTAATAGACTGGCCAGTGCCAAAGAGTAAACATGAAGTTCAGAGTTTCCTGGGGTTATGCTCATATTACAGACGTTTTGTGAAAGGCTTTGCAACTATTGCTAAACCACTACATGAGCTAACGGAAAATAAACGAAACTTCCAGTGATCAAGAGAGTCTGATCAAGCATTAAGAACTTTGAAAATTGTATTATGTTCACAGCCAATTCTTGCTTTCCCCATTTCCGAAGGGAAGAACATCATAGACACAGACACAAGCAGTACTGGTCTAGGAGCAGTTTTGTCTCAAGTGCAAAATGCTGAAGAACGAGTAATGCCATATTACAGCAAACACTTTCTAAACCAGAGAGAAATTATTGCGTTACAAGGAGAGAGTTGCTGGCAATCGTTCGAGCTTTAGAGCGCTTCCATAAATACTTCTATGGAAGGGAGTTTTCACTACACACCGACCGTGTCGTACTTGCATGGCTCTTGAGATTTAAAAATCCGGAAGGCCATTTGGCAAGGTGGCTTGAACATCTGCAAGCGTACAACTTCAAGGTATAACATCTGCAGGGGCGCCTGCATAGTAATGCGGGCGGCTTATCACGAAGACCGTCCCCGGAAGACTGCCGACATTGCCACAGAAAGGAAGCACAAAATGCCAGCGAACATGTTCAAGCCATTACTGTAGATTTCCTGGCAGACGGCTAGACGACACAAGATTGTCGACAAGAACAGATGACTGATGAAGACATTGGACCGATCTTGACAGCAAAAGAGGAAGTCACCAACCGGATTGGCAAGTTATCTATCATGGTTCCGATGTGCTGAAGGGCTACTGGGCACAATGGGAATCCCGTACCTTAGAGAACAGATTGCTGAAAAGGCTTGGAAAAACTGCAGATGGACGAGACGTGGTCATGCAGTTAATAGTTGCCCAAAGTAGAGTGCAGCCTGTTTTGAAGAAGATGCATGATGGAATATCTGGGGGCTATCTTGGCATTAACAAAACTCTTGACAAAATACAGAAGCGATTCTATTGGTTTCATCTTCGCCACGACATAGAGGAATGGGTTCGGACATGTGAAATATGTGCTACAAGCAAGGGCCCACAAATTAGAAGGAGGGGAAAATGAGACAGTATAACGTTGGTCTGCCTTTCAAGAGAATTGCCATAGACATTGCTGGACCATTCCCAGTTACTGACGATGGAAACCAGTATATCATGGTTGTAGGTGACTACTTTACTAAGTGGGTGGAAGTCTATGCAATTCCAAATCAGGAGGTTACCACTGTGGCAAAGGAGGTAGTTCACAACTTCTGTTGCCGTTATGGACCCCCTATGGAAATCCATACAGATCAAGGGAGAAATTTTGACTCTGGATTTTTTAAAGAATTATGGCATCTACTTGGAATTCAAAAGACCATGACAACGCCTCTGCATCCTCAGTCGAACGGAATGGTTGAGATATTCAATTGGACACTTGAACAGCATCTTTCGAAGGTTGTTGATGAGAACCAAACAGACTGGGACCAACGTATACCACAGTTCCTCACGGCGTATATAGGTCATCAATACATGACACAACCGGCATGACCCCCAGCAAAATTGGTGTTTGTGCGCGAGGAGATTCATCTTCCTGGGGACTTGATGTTCGGATCACCTGAGACTCAGTCCCAAGAGCCACAGAACTCCTCGTTATTTAGAAAACCAACTGCGAGAAATGAATCGCTTGATAAGAGGACGGCTAAAGATTGCCAGTGATAAAATGGAAACTCGGTACGACATTCACAGCAATAGTGTGGCTTTCCAAGAAGGAGATCAGGTCTGGTTGTTCAACACAAAGCGTCATCATGGTCGCTCACCTAAGCTTCAGACTAACTGGGAAGCACCCTACACTGAAAAAAAGAATCAACGATGTTGCGTATAGGATTCAACAGGAAGGGCAGCGAAAGTTCAAAGGCATCCACCTGGATCGCCTGGCCAAGTATTACTTCATAGATGGTTTGCCAGTTCGGGATGAACAGGCTTAAGGAGGAGGCAGTGTTATGACATTACAGAACAGTCTACGTGTTTTTTGAATGTTTCAGAATAATCTCGCTGTAATCTGTGTGGTGTACATGAATCTCGACGCATTAGCTAGACTTTGCCAGAAACTGTGCGAACTGTGTCAAGGCCGCAATGAATTACGCTCTAATGTTTTCCTTTATTGTTAATGCACAGTATGGAATATTCTAGTATTCCAGCAGGATATAAATACAAGTACTCAACGACGATCAGTTTCAGTTTGAGTTGCGATATATCTCAGTGTGGTTCGGGTATTGTGGCAAAGTGTTACGTTTTATGTGTTGTGCAGGACGATTGTAGACGACAATTGTGTTTTATATTAGTTGACATTTTTATGCGTGTGAACAATTTTTATTTGATTTGTTGTAAGAGACTGTCTTGTTAATCACAAACTGGTTAATTGGGATAATTAAAGCTGGTGATTAGTGACGTAATTGGAGTCTTGTATTTTGTTTTCCAATGTACCATACGATGATCAGTAGACCGTCGTAACAATATGTTTCTTGAAATGATCCCCTCCAGAATGTAGCTCTAGCACACCATTGTGTGTGTCGCCTGCATTGATAGAACACCCCCCCTACCAGTGTGTTGGTCACATGTTATTATTATTCAGCAGACAAAACTTCACCTTTTAGTTCTTATTTGATGGAGTGAGTTATTTAGTCAGCCAATCAAAGAATTGTCTTTTCATATGGACAGGTGTATATATGTATAAGTGTGTGTGTGTGTGTGTGTGTGTGTGTGTGTGTGTGTGTGTGTGTGTGCGACCTCAAATAATCTGTACAATGTACAATAACCTGTCAGCAATAGAACGAGATATTAAAAAAAAAACTTGTTTGTGTTCGGCAAACACAAGGGTGCCGTTGATTAAGAAATACAAAGTATACATTTTTATATACTTGTATTGTTTTGTTTTTAAATTACAAAGAGTATAAAGAAAAGATCTGTGAATTGTTTCGCTGGTGGGGCAAAGGACACTTGAAAAAAACAAGTTCTGAATGGGGATAAAACTTTATAAATACTGAATTAATCCTCTTTTCACTATTTACTAGACAGTGTAAAGAAAGCATTGCAAATATAATTCAAATGGAGATTTCACTGATGTTACCCTGACTGAAAGTGTTGTTGGCTCAAATTTGTAGTTACTGTGTTGGAAAATAAGAATATTATGTACAAAAAATTAAACAATGTAAACTTATGAATACAATGGATAGTTATTTTACCTAAGTCAGACACTGTTCTTATGTGAAATGAAATAGGGACATCAAATATGACTTCAAAAAGTGATTAGTGAGGAACTTTTTCAATTTTTGTCAGTAACTTTTAATCAGTAAGAAAGTTGTACCCAATAATTTTAAATTCGTTATGAACTGTACAAGTTATCTATACAATCTGTGGTCAGCCCATTTCATAGTAAGGGATTCTGAAAATCTATTTCCAAACCTTAAAAAATTTGTGACTGGAAAGCGTTTTTCATTAAATGAAGAGATAATGGCAGCCGTAGAGGGGTATTTTACGGATCTTTCAGAATATTACTTCAAGACGGATCGAATTATTAGAGAAGCGTTGGACCAAGTGTATTGAAGTTGGGGGAGATTATATAGAAGAATAAAGTCATTTTTGTAACAATTAACTTGTTTTTTCATTTCCATTCTGCGAACTTTTCAACTATCTTTTGTAAGTAACTACACATAACAAAAAATATTCAACCTCTGATGTTTTTCAATTACTGTCCCAAGTCTACGTTGGACAAAAAGAACAGATTTCTATGCGTGTGTAACAGTTCCTGCTAATTGAACACATCAGAGACATTAAAACATTACCCAAATTCTAGTTTTATCACACACACATACACATGGTAAGATGGAAGTCATTAGAACCTATGAACGCATGTGTACTGTATTGACATATAGATAGAACTGTACTCACAGCCCTATTAGACTTTGTTAATCTGATTGTATTTAAGAACAAGCATCTCATTCAAAATAGTGAGCAAGTTCTGCAGCTTGGGGAGCTCACTAGTAGATATAACTTTTACCTTCATGTGTAGGTCTGTAAAAATAATTTCTGTAGCTACAGTTACCGTGAACACACACAGGTGATAAGCAAATGTAGTTTCCTAAATTTAAAGACACTAAATATTGAAGAATCATGCTGGGTAAGTGTTTGACAGAAGGTGCTTAGAGTCTGGTGGAGAACAGCAGCAGAGGATCATCCAAAATGGTAAAGATTTCTTCAGGAGGTCAGGTTCATTGATTGGTTGTATCTCTGTTGGATGATGATGCCAACATCTTACACTATAGACTTTCACCATTGTTAAACACTAATTACAGACACAATGCTTCAGCCACTCAGAATCAGTGCATATGTACAGTGACACCACAAAAACTGATCTATAATTTAAAAAAATTATAATTACACAATAAATGAAGTACAATAAAAAAATGACACGCATGAATAAAACTTATGAATAATGCCCACAGACTGTAAGAGTTTCTACCCATTTCCACAACTATTCCAGGTGTGAGAGTTCCTGTCTGTGGAAGGTATAATGACTAAAAACCTACAGACTCATGGCCTTATTAGCAAGTTGTGTGTATGGAATTAAATTTTTTTTTTTTTACAAGATATTTTGTTAAAATTTTCTGGTACTTCAAAAGGCAACCACTGATTATGAACAGTTAAAATGTTGTGTTAGTATGTAAATTAACATTTTATGATAATTTGAGTCCAGAATACTTTTGTATTGCAGTGCTAGCAACAGCACAAAAAAGAAACCACTTATTTATTTTAAACTAGAATGTTAAGATTTGTAAAAAAAAAAATTTGTACTTGTGCAGTTATATAACCAACCACCAATATCAGTACAGTTTTTATCACTATTGATATGTTTCATTTTGTCATCAAAATAAGGAAAACAGACAGGGTGTTCATGCGGTGTAGATGGGATGGTATAAAACTAAAATAAAATATACAATTTAGACCAAGAAACAAGTACATCCAATAGCAATTAGACGTGATAAAATGTGTTTTATGGTTTAATGTATTTAAACAGAAGGTTATGAAAGTGGTTTCAGTTCAATTCGTCTGTACCTATGTGCCAAAATCCTGTGCCTGTGTACAAGTTGTAGGCTGTGTTGACATAGGTCAGTGGGCTTAGGTAAGTAGGTATTGGTTTTATTTGTTTATTACTTTTCTTGAGGTGAAAGTTTTTCAACTAAAGCAAAAACGCCTTTCCTGACCTTATTCTTGAATATTTGAAGTGGTTTGCTCCCATTTGTCTGAATTCAGTGTATGTAATATATGTTAACATGTGCTGGTGTTTTTATGTGTGAAGGTTATGTATACCTACAGGTTGTGGTTTTATTTATTACTTTTATGAGTGGCAGTGTTTTAATACACCAAAAACCAATTTTCCTAAGCTTTTAGGAATTAGTCTGGCAAATCAGCATCTAGATGGAATGTACCAATTGTTAAGGGGGGGGGGATAATGCACAAGTACACAGAATTAAAGTTTAATTTAAATTTTTCATGTTTCCAGTAAAATTTGATACCTGAATCAAAATTTACTTAGAATATTTTAACAAAACTATTGTTGGAACCATAGACCAGACCCCAACCAATGAAAAGATTAGTTACTAATGTGGGGTGTCAAGCTCACATCACTGTCATTAAAGTGTTTGCATTGATTTCAGTAACAAGTAACAGACTATACAGTGGCCACACTTTTTCCTGTGGCTCTTGATTTGAGTTCAGAATTTTGTTTGGGAATAACTACAGGAAAGGACTTTCTCACTAAATGTGACTTCTGTTAAAGTTAAGAAACTTCAATCTCATGTATAATATTATTTAGATCAAAATAGGGTTTGGCAAATACATGTATACCTGACTTATTAGTCTTCAACCTGTCTGCAAGAGCTTCATTAATTTTATCAATTACTCGACAATCCTAGTCAGTCTGCGACTGTCTATTACGCATAATGGTATATTAAACATGATTTATTTGTTAATTATTATTTTGTAAAGTTAGTTTTATGAATATTTAAATACAGATTTTAACAAACTCGCAGACATAAAAGACAAGTAAGTAACTATAATTAGTCTATCTAAAATGGAAGAAAAATAAAAACATAAATAGTTTGATTTTCTTGTGGTCATTACAGATCTGTGTATTATTAGTCTACTTCTGTCAGAGGCATAGCTAGTGGGGGTGGCAAGGGGGCAGCCGCCCCGGACAGCATAGCCAGGAGGGCAGTAAAGTGAGCATAGACTTATAAAACTACAAACAACTTGTTTCTTTCATGTGACTATTCCTTTCATAAAAGAAGCGTAACCAGCCAGCTTGTCTGTTGTCATAAACATTGCGTGATAAACAGTTTTAGTCTATTTATTTTTGAGCATCGTAATTACGGTTCATTATGATATGAAATTACGGTGTAATAATAATAATTACTCTAAAAAGACATTGTGATACCAGGTGGAGTTCAAAAGCAGATGTGGTTAAAGCAATATCCACTCAGCTGGATGAAGTGATCACTGCACCGGAGAAACTGAGGGATACACCATCTGGAACAATTGATACGAGGGAAGATGCAGCATTTATAATTAATGCACTAGAAAACTTTAATTTTGTAACCATACTCTTTTTTCTGGACAGATATTCTTTCTTCTATGAACAAAATCTTAAAAATCTTGCAGACCAAAGGAATAAACTTTATTCAAGCATTGACACTTCTGGAGATGCTATCGGACAAATTAAAAGTTTGCAGGAAAGAGCTGTGTGAATGTCATTACTAAGGCAGAGCAGGTGTGTAATAAACGGGGTGTCAGTATCACAAAAAGGATAAGAAGGAAGCGCACAATGCTAGGGGGTATGCAGATGTTTCTACATTAACTGTTCAGCAAGAATTGCGATGTTCTCTAATAGCAAGTTTGGACAAACTGTCAGTTAAAATTTCAAGCCATTTCTCTAACATCAAAGTGTTAGGAAAACGTAATGTAAATTTGAGGTGTAGGTAAATGATGGGGATATACATTTTATGGAACAGCTTTCCCAAATCAAGTGTAGAGTAGAGTACTTCCAAAACTGTATCCATATGACCTAAACAGTAAAGAATTGGTCAATGACTTGAAAGACGTTGTACTTTTATTAAAAAGGGCAAAAGTTAACGAAGAACAAATGGACTTTACACCTCAAGGACTGCTACAATACATTTCTTCAATGGGATTAGAAGCCTACAAAATACTAGCAACAGGACTGCTACAATACATTTCTTTAATGGGACTAGAAGCCTACAAAACACTAGCAACAGCTTTAAAAATGTTTTCTTACTTTACAAGTATCTGTGTCTTCTTGTGAAAGATCGTTTAGTAAACGTAAAAGTGATTAAATCTTACCTACGATCAACAATATCTCAAGACAGGGTATCAAATTTAGGGATACTTTCAACCGAAAATGACGCTGCTTCGTCTTTAGATTATAGTGATTTAATAACCGACTTTGCAGTAATTAAGACCAGGAAATTTACATTTTAAAATGACTCATTTTAAATATTTATTAAATATTATAAATAAATATTGTGTTTATTAATAGAAGATGAAACCATTAACCTGTAATGGTAAGTCATTTATTTTATTACTTTTAATGTAGTTCTTTGTTTAACTTTATGTTGCTTTAGGATATTGTTTTGACCATGTGCTTTAGACCTACAAGAAATTTGCATTGTTATTATAACATTTTTATGTTATAAATTTTTTATATTACTACTGTTTTATAGTCTACATTTGAATTGTTCCGCCCAACAACGTTGCAAGTGCCAAAAGTACGATTTTTCAAAAAATGGTAAAAACTGTTTTTCATGTGTTGTATATACCTTTTGCCTAGTTTTTTAGCCGTAATGTATTGTAACAATTTCGAAAAGAGTGTTTTATAGTCCCACACGATTGTGGTTCACTTATTTTAAGAAATATACAAAAAACTAACCTCCTTATAGAGCAACAACGTTGTAGGCGCCTGTTGGTTACAACGTTGTTGCACATTGTACCTATTGATTATATTATTTGAAACTAGGGATAAAATGAATACAATTTTCTTAAGTACATATTTTTTGAATGAAACACAAAATGTCAAAAGAATAATTTTTTGATAAAATGAGTATACACATTTTAACTTGGTCATTACAAATAAAAACTTTCAAAATAGCTATTAAGACATTAAAGTATGAAAATAAGTAAGTCCAAAACAATGTTTATTCACCTCGAAGGTTGTTAAAAAAGTCAACAAATTCCTCACGAATATATCGGCACATACAGTATCTTCCAGTCAGTTTTCTTGGCCTGTTTGATTGGAAGGCACTTGCCTTATTGCAAAATCGCGCTACTTTAACTGGTGGAAGGTTTCTCCTGCCCCTTCCCTGAGTTTTCTTAGCAATGCTATGTGTTTCCCACGGCTGAAGCGCATTGTGTGAAGTTCTGCCGCGTAATGTTGTAGGGTCATCAGAAGCTATTTGATTCAGTAATCAAATTCAGTAGGGTCATCAGACCTGTTCAGTAAGCTTATATACTAAAATCTTTGAAGTCGTCTGTTCCCATAACACACACTTCAAACTTGCTGGGACTGGCATTGGCAATTACCTCTACCCAGTGCATAGGGATCCAGACTTTGGTCCCTTTTTTGCTCTCTCGATGACAGCGAAATTGCGGTCACATAGGAGGAAGCTATGACCAGTAGTCATAAACTTTTGTTCTACTGATGAAAAGTACTGTCCCACCACTAGATAGGGCAATCATCCACCAGTTATTATTCTGACCAATACATCGATTAGACCAGAAAATCAAAACACGTGCCTCACCTGACTTCAGTGGTGTGAAGTGTATTTCTATGTATTTGATGCTAAAGTATTGATACCCATAAAAACTTTTTGCTAATAGATACATGGATGGCTATGCCCAAATTTTTACTACTTTATATTAGCTTCAACATAAAAAAAATATCAACTTCATTTTATATTCATACATATACAGCTAGTATTCAAATCCCTAAAGAAACACAGGTATTCTACACGGAAAAAAGTTTTGTCAGCTAAAATCAGTTCCTTAAGAAATTAAGAAAGCAGTGAAACGGCAATCTCTTTTAGCGACTGTGGAACACGTATACGTGAGTGCGCATTCGCAAATATCGCTTGCGACAACCGCTTTCGCATAGCACGAGCTCTCGTGTACACACCATCCTACACATGCAAACTCGCTTCTCGGAATAGCCGCTCAAAAATGTGAGTGTGGAGCAACCGCAAGCGGACAGAACTTTTTTCCGTGTATCAGCTAGTGCATTGAAACAGGCGGCGGTTACAACGTTCTTGAGCTTACGTTAGTTGGGGGCAATTTTCCTGGTACTGGCTTCTTCTGTGATGATATGTACGGATTTCCAGAGTCCTTGAAACTTTTCTAATCGTATTCTTCCACAAAGACACGCAAATCTTCCTTTTTCTTCCACTGTTTAAAACGTTTTCATCGGCAAGTGACAGCTTGACATCTGACTGGGAATGCATGTTAGGCGCTTACAACGTTGTTGCTGCCACGGAACTAAACACGCGGGAGATTGTAGGCTTATTTCAGGGCACCCAACGTAAACTTTCTCAAACAAAAAAATACCCCACACTATTCAGATTGTTTCAACAAAACCTGCATTTTGGAAATGTTGGCGTTTGCAACGTTGTTGGGCGGAGCAATTCATTTGTTACTAATAGATGTTTACAAACTGAATACCCTACAAACTGTAGTTTCTTAATTTTGACTTAACAAATATTCTTAAAACATTTGCTGGACATGCTTCCATACAAAAATTATGCATTTGCATTTATTAAGTACTTTGTTCGCTGGATGGGCCTTCATTTTTGCATTTGTGTCCCCTTTTAATTGTGAAGCCGAGGCGGCTGATGATCTCCTTGCCCTGTACACCAAAAAGCCTAGCTATGTCAATGACTTCTATCACTTGTTTTTATAGGAATGGATCTGTCTAGCAAATGAACAAGGCAGTGTATGCATTTTAAATTGTAATGGAAATATGGTAGACATAAGCAGACATACCCTGAGTTGTAGAAAAGTCTTGACACCACAGTTTAACAAACATCTTATTACATTGGACAAACCTGATGATGAAAAAACGAACAAAAAATATGACTGATACAAAGAAGATGAAAAACAGCTTTAAAGAGTTTGCATCCTATTAAGATTAAACCAAGCAATATCCAAGAGAATTACAAGTCTTAAATAAAAGATCACATTGGAGGTGATAGCTGTTTATGGATCACAAGTGTGGAATGTATATAAAAGAAATAGGGAAAGGTTAAGTTCGGTTAAAATTGGATGCTGGAGGAGAAATAGTAAATCGACAAGTGGCTAGCCATGGTTGGAAATGATGAAATAAATAAGAAGGTGAACTGGAATGGATATAAATATTATAGGAACAGTCGAAGTAAAGAAATAAAATTTTATTGCCACCTACATGAAGTGCCTGAAATAAGGAGTTCTAAGCAACTGTTGATTAAACACAACAAGAAGTAATGGTAGACCATAAATTTCCTGGTTCAATGGCATATAAACTGTTAAGAACAGAGGGGAAACTGCACATGTGTGCGTGTGTATGTGTGTTTATAAACTGTCCAGTTGGAAAGGTCAGTTTAATAGTACAAGAGAAATTAAAATTTGATTTGGAACATAAATCTGTAGTGATAAAAAAAACTGAATGCTAAAGAGCAACAGAAATTATATGGAGGGAGTTTGACAAACATGGTAGGAAGTGCCATTTCGTATGTTTTATATATTATGTTAAGCAGATAATATATCAGTAGTCTGGAGTAAACATTTGAATTTAATGGTAGTAAATATACAAGATGTGAATAGAAAATAAATCAAAAGTGTCATTTTTCTCAAGTTACATTTAAGGTCGATTCCCATTTTTAATAACAATTGATGGTAGTGATTTAATTGAGTACTGCATTTCGTGACCAGCAAGATACGGAAGATTTGGACCTCAAAACATTTGACAACCATACATAGTGCAAATGCAAGTTGAACTGTGGACTCTTTTTAAAAATAAAGTGATAAAGACTGACATCCTTTTATTGCAGTAAGCAAAACCACATTTTCATACCACAATGTAACATATGAACAGAGTTTCAGGTCTACTGACTGTCAGTGTAAGCTTATCACCAAGTTGTATGACCCAAAGTTTAGCAGTCCTAGGACTAAATCTGAGGCCATAGCAGTTAATGTTCTTCCTCCTAAATTTATGTTGATGTCAGATCTGTACTCAACAAAGCGAATTTTGAAACTGTCACAAATGATTTCTCTACCTGTAACAAGATCAAGTTGGTGCCAGGTATGTGTAGAATTTTCATTATGACATTAACTGTTAAAGTAAGAATTTTACAGTTTGACAAAGTGAGTAGAGAAACTGCAGAAATTCTGTTAGATTATACGTCAAAAGTGTTGAAGAAGTATTGCTTACAAGATGAATAACTTTGTTACTGTTCAGAAACACAAATGCATACTTTGAAGGGGAACAAACAAAAGGGAAAACGAATGTTCATACAAAACCTGAACTGATGTTTGGGAAGAGAATATCAGACAGGATGTGCACCATATACGGTGCATAATTGTGTTCAGCAAGCAGGATGTTGAAATTACTGTCATTAACTGATCAAATGACATGACTGATTATTTCATATTTATTCTGTGTGGGTTACAAACTATAAAATGTCTGTGATTTTTTTGGGATGGAATAGAACAACAAAAATTTTCCATTTTTCAGTCAACTTTCAACAGAATACTTCTAAATTTTGATGAGTAAATCATAGGAATCATTAAGACCAAAATATTTCTTTTAAAATCCTGTGAACGAGGTGTGGCTATGTTTTCTGCATGGTACCCAGAAATGTTCAGCACCACCATCCCTGCGATTTAGCAAAATAATGTTTCAGCAACTGACATGGCAATAAAGTACTATGAACTCTAGGAAAACCTGACTTTGAGGAAGGAAAATATATTTACTCCTCACATACTAAGAAGTGCTTAGCTTGTATTGCCGATGGAGATGTTACGCAGGAAAGTTTTCAAAACATGCTGTCTGTTTCTACAAGAATGCATTTTTTATTGAGGGGGTTTTAAGGGAATGGAGAAGTTTTCCGGATTCCTGTTGAATTTGGAAGAAAGGTGAGTACTCTTCTGTAGAAAGTAAAGCCAAGTTTATAAGATTAGTAATTCCCAATGCCAGCAAGAAGTAATAAAGATTAACTATTTGATTAGGTTGCTTTAGTACTTTTTGATGAGGCGGAAATATGCTCAGGAGGAACAAAAGGAGAAAGGAAATGAGGAAGATATTGAAGAAAACTGAAGGGAGACAAACTTTAGTTGAAAATATTTCACTTGTTTCATACCAACCACAACACCTGCAAGAACTAAAAGAAGACCTCATTTTCTGCCTTCCAGGTATATCTGCTACATTTGAAATAGTTTTGACATGGAATCCATAGGTATGTAATGTCTTACTCGCACGTTTCGCGAAAATCGACCGTTATGTTTCAAATGTACATTCGGCATACCACTATCTCACGAACCGCTCAACCAATCCCAGCAAACCAGGTGTCAGGTGATCGAGTCACTCGGCCCCCTTCCACCAATAGTACTGAGAATTTTGACAACTGACTTCAGTCGTCTCTAGGCTTTGTCTGCGTGAGGCTGTTTTTGGGCCGAAAATTTCTAAATTGCTCCACTAAAACTTAAATATCTCGGGAACTACAAGTCCGATCGCAAAAATACAAAGTGCGTTGTGATCCTCAGAACTAAATCTCTCCAATAACACCAATTCCGAGTACCAGAAGCACTCACAGAAAATAATAAAATTTGAACTCAAAAATTTGAAATGCCTCGACATAAAAATCGCGATAAAACTCGAACCAAAAATTTCAAACCGAAAACCGGCAAATCCTATGCAGAGCGTCAACAGGCCTATCGTTTGAGACTAAAATCAAAGAAATCGGCCGAGAATTTAGAAAATGGCAACCATTTGAAGATTGACGAAACCCCGTCAGCGCCCAAGCGGCCCGCATCTCCGATACCTGGGTCATCCGGCGTGCCCCCAAAGCGACTCAGATCGAGCGTACGGCTAGCTAGCAAGAAAATAGACGATGAGAACATTAAGACGATGAGAGCTGTTTATTTAACCAACCCTTCATTCCTTCCCAAAGCACAAGTCTGCCCATGATTCCATGTCTACCGGTAGTCCCACGACTACCAGGTTTAATTTTTTTCTGTACTGAAACATGTGGGACTCTGTGAAAGTACAGGTGAGAGTAGACTAGTTGCAAGCTTAATTGTTTTTTAAAATTAATTCCGAACTTGAATGAAGTGACTTATATAAAAAAAATAAAGGAAGATAAAACTCTTCTGATGAAAGTACATTCTTCAGAAAAGTATGAATGGTTCAATAAAAGTACTGAAGTTGACTGTGATGTAAACTTCTTTGAATTTAAAATAGGTCTCTATAAAACTTTTGGTTATTTGTCTTTCTTACAGTGAAACAGTATAATAAACTGTTTTACCATAATGATTTATATTAGTAATACTATTACAATAAGAGTAATAAAAACAATAATACATTTTTACACTATAGAGTTTGTAATTTTAAATATATAACGATAATTTTTCTGCAAAAAACGTCACTCCCCTGCTATAAATCTAACCCCCGGTATGCTAGTGTCTATACTTCTCAGACATGTGGCCAGCCTAGTAAAATTGTTATTAACCATTTTACAGGTACATGATTCTAAATTCACAACGGGTGTTTTTATATTTAGGCAACCACAAAACAAGATGTAATAACCTCTTGCACAAAGCTAACATGGTAGAAGCTGCCCACACACACACACACACACACACACACACACACACACACATATATTGCAACAGAACACAGGATGATAAGATATGCTGTGTATATCAGAGTACATGAATGACGAGCATTTTCTTGTTTAAATTTGTTTTCTGTAATATTTTGTCTTTTAGTTATATGTTTTGTATTTAAAAATTGATAAGCATATAGGTTACAACAAACTATTCATAAAAAGATATACTATATTGTCATGTATTTTTGGTATGATTTGGTGCGCGTGTGCGGGTGTGATAATCTGCTATCGCTATTGCGGCAGTGGTAGTTAACCGATTTACATGTGTGTTAATATATGTGCTGTTCTATGTTATCAGGAAGTATAGATAAAAGTTTGAATACTCTCTCTTATCAGATATTTGAACAACAGTAGTAAATTGTCTATGTGGAGATTGAATTATTATTGGTATTTATGTTTTATTAAGCTTGTTTACATTTGATTGAGAGACTGGACTATAATAATAAATAACATAAACGGATGTTATTAGTAATAATACGTATAAAAAAAGTATTGACGATACTATAAATAAAAACTATAATATTTTATAAATTTGAAAATAAATAAATGAATATGGCCGAATCACAAGAATTACAGAATACATTAGCGGCAATCCTAGCTAATATACAAAAGCTCTCAGAAGAAAATAAGGTGGGTAGAGACGAAGCGGTGAAGCAAAATTAATCGCTACAATCACTTCATGATGAGAATAAAAAAATTTATACAGACGTTCATGACCAGGCTAAACAAAGTAAACAACTTTTAGAGTCAACCGAAAAACGTATAGCTGATAAATTAGAATTAATTTGTAGTAGTAGTGAGACCGCCTTAGAAAGGAATAAGTCTCACAGCAGGGAATGTGAAGCCAAAAGTAAGTTGAATTATTCTCTTAGGCAGGAAAGTGAATGTGACAATGTGGTTGACCGATGTAGTCCCGTCGACATACAGAAACCAGCTGATAATCGCATAGATAAAATAGCGGGTAACGGTGGAGCGCCCGATAAGGAGATAACAGCTGATCAACGAAAACAATCAAATAATATTTTAAATAAATATGAAAAGAGAAATAGGGAAAACCTTATCAAAGTGTTGGTTCACATCTATCCAGATTGGTATGATCAAAGGGTAAACGGTGGAGTATTTAAAAACAATAAATGTTATTTGCTGTACCGTGTCTGTAAGATGCAGATCCATTCTGGTAATGTTTTATCAGTCAGTAATGAAATGTATAAACACGTGAGAAGTCCATACAGATGTAAAAATGAATATTCAAATAAGGTATCTGATGAATACTTGGGTAAACAAAGTAATTTTGTTCCTGAAGCTGGTGCATTTGAGGAAAAGCACACAGGTAAGGTTAATTCTGACAGAAGATCAGGACTGTCTGAGTATTTTCAACCACATATGAAATGTAAAGCAGGTGTTATTTATACAGTCAGAGATTCACTGTACAACATGTGGACGGTAGCGCGATGATTTTATTTTTCTAGGTTGGATAATCTGATTTATATATCGCATCAACGTTCGCGTGATTGTACCTTGCCCAGTGCACATTCAGCTTTCTCGGCGTTCGGTTCGCCGAACTTTCTCTGTCAAGTTAGTGTCGACATTAAATGTAGGCTTTAGGCCCTTACATTCTCGCTTATGGCCAACTAGCGCCATAATTAACTTGTGTTCTCGGTTATGGCCGACTAGCGCCATAACTTCATTCTAATATAAATTCGTATTAATCTGCAACATGCAGCATTAGCCAGCCTACTTCAATTTTTACAGCTGTAATGTAATCAGTCAATATTAAAACTATTCGTATACAGTCCACTTCTTTTTATTTCTTAATGTAATTTTTAATTCATTCTACACATCATCTTCAATCACCATGGAAGACCAGCTAACAGAATATAATTCAAGAAACATAATTTTCGCCCACTTGGGCCCAACTAATTAATTCTTCCTGTCCACACTTGTGGAACATTACTTTTATTCATCAGTTTCGGTCCACTCGGACCGGGACCATCCATTTTTTGGTCACTCCGGACCTGGATTTCCATTTAACATCTTTTACATCTTTTTCTGGCCATCACGGGCGGATTAGCACGTCAGCTAATGTGACCGTGGCGTGATTTGCGTCGCCATTTCGCTCGTCATATTCGGGCAACGTAATAGCAAGTTCCTGCCGGCTGCAGTGCCTCAAAGTGGTCATCTTTGCCAGCTGTTCACCATCATCACCAAGGAGCCGACGCTGCGGGAAGTCGCCAACCAGGTACCACCAGCAACAGTAAAAAGGTGCGTAAAAAAATGTCTGAAGAAGGCCTCAAGGTGCTGACCAGAAAGAGAGGCGGATTAAAGTCCGCGATAGTGCGGATACAATCCGCGGTAAATTCTTTTGATATTAATTTAACTACAAAACATTTTCTGACTGTAAGATTAGAAAGTCTTAAGAGCTTAGCCTCGAAGTACGACGAAGTACAGTCTGAGATAGAGCTTATCAGTAAAGACGCGAGCACTGCTCAGGCAGACCGAGTCGAGGTTGAGGAAACGATATACTCAACTGAGGCAAACATTTTACAACTCCTTGACACTTTTAATACTCAGACTGTGCCTCCTGTACTATCGACGCCTGTGCATTTAAAGCCGATAAGTTTGCCCTGCTTCTCAGGCAACATACTTGAGTGGCAATATTTCTATTCAATTTTCAATGATCTAGTGCATTCAAGATCAGATTTAACGCCAGTACAGAAACTGCATTACTTGCATTCATCGGTGAAGTGTGAACCATTAGACTTAATTAAATCATTACCAATTTGTCAAGAAAATTATGTAATAGCGTTGAACTTGCTGTCCGAGAGGTACAATAATCCATTTATATTAGCCAAATATTATGTACAGAACCTACTTCAGGTTAAGTCCACAATAAAGGACTCAGTTCAAAGCTTGGCGGAGTTTACGAATACTATAACGTCTTCCGTTAATTCACTGGCGGCAATGAAGCTGTCCGCAAACCTATTTGAGTTTATTACCATACAGTTGCTCTCCACCAAACTTGACCCTATTACTTTAAAACGTTGGAAGGAGTCCATAGACCCTGACAACTTGCCCAGTTTTCAAGACTTTACGCATTTTTTGAATTTGCGCCGACAACTTTTAGAAAATACAATGCCAATTGAATCCGGACAGCAATTCAACAAACCTAGTGTAAAACAAAACAATAAATTTGAGAAATGTAGCTTAAGAAATACTGCTGGCAGCAGTACCTTTAAGAGTTATCACGCGGCGGCAAGGCATTATTCATGTGTGTGCTGTAAATCTGACCAGCCGCTTTACATGTGTAATAATTTTCGCATATTAAGTGCCGCTGAGCGGGGGCAATTGGTTGCAAATCATAAATGTTGTATTAACTGCCTTAGAGCAGGTCATTTGATAACAAATTGTAAAAGTAAACAGGTTTGTAAAATTTGTTCAAAGGGTCACCACACCTTGCTGCACGCTAATTACGTGCCGAAATCAGCAGCTGCCAGCAGTAACTATTGCTCATTCAAATTACAGTGTAAAAACAATGTACTTTTATCCACTGCGGTTGTATATGTCATTGATCAGGCTGGCAATAGGCATAAGGCTCGGGCACTTCTTGACGCCGGGTCCCAGATCAATTTTTGTACGAAATCATTTGCGAAAAGGTTGCACCTTAAACTAACCCGATCTAATATTCCAATTACAGGAATAAGCAACACAGCGTGTTGCGCTACTGACATTGTTTCTGTGCGTATTATGTCTCGCTATCAGAGACATAGTTTCGAGGCTAAATGTGCCGTCCTATCTAACTTAACTCATAATCTGCCTTCAATCTCGTTTGACATCAACCGGTTCCACATTAATAATAAAATTTTTCTCGCCGACCCAGATTTTAATATATCTTCACAGATCGACATACTATTGGGGGCACAATTTTATCTGGATTTAATATTAGCTAATAAGTACACACGCGGACCCAACTTCCCTATCATTCAGGAGACAAAACTGGGTTACATTTTGGCCGGCAATCTGCCCAAACACTGTCACACCCAGGGTCCTGCTGTTTCGTTCTTGGCAAGGAACAATGACAGCCAAATCCTGCAATCTCTCGAGAGATTTTGGGAGGCAGAAACGATCCCCGGCGATACCCCTAATAGCGAGTCAGCTTGCGAAGAGCATTTTGTGCGCTCAACTCAGCGCAACCCCGAGGGTAGATTTATAGTGTCGCTCCCATTCAAATCTGATAAGCCCCACTTGGGGGAATCTTACACAAGTGCCGAATCAAGATTTTTAAGCTTGGAGCGTCGATTCAGGCGCGATCCCAAGCTCGCTCGCGACTACGCGGACCTTACCAAAGAATGTAAGGATCTTGGGCACATGACACTCATCGATCATGGCGCTATCAATTTAGTAGCGTCAAACACTTACTACATACACTTATGTGCATACTTATGCATCCTCATATACTTACTCTGTCTTTGTAAGCTTGGTTGGGATGAACCGATTTCCGGTCAGTCAATTTCGGATTGGCATTCTTTGTGTAACAAATTAAGTCTGATTGGTAAAATAGTGGTCCCGCGATCTATTCGTTGCAACCGTGAGGCGGTTACAGTTCAGTTGCATGGTTTTTCGGATGCGTCCGAGAGAGGGTTCGGCTGTTGTGTGTATATTCGAGTCATTTATCAAGATGCTACTGCTTCCTGTCGTCTCTTGTGTTCAAAATCTCGCGTGGCTCCCCTACGCCAAGTGTCATTACCTCGCATCGAGCTCTGCGCTTGTTTGTTATTGTCGCGACTCGTATCTAAAATTATTCCTGCTCTTCATTCGTTTATTGATGATGTACATTTGTATTCCGATTCTATGGTGGCTCTTTACTGGATTCATGCGCAGTCTACGCGTTGGAAAACATACGTCGCTAATCGGGTTGCTGAAATTCAGCGTCGCACGCAAACTTATATCTGGCATCACATTGATTCGCGACGCAATCCTGCTGATATTATATCTAGGGGGTGTTTCCCGGACGTTTTGCGCGATTGCTCGCTTTGGTGGCACGGTCCTGGCTGTCTGTCTCAATCGTCAGAGTCTAATCCTTTCCCATCTTTCGTACCGGCCACTCCATCATCTTCGGAAGTCACCGCGGAAGAGAAAACTACACATAACCGTTCGCTAATGTCTACCCTGGCTGTTGACTTATCGTTGGACTTTTCCTCGTTACACCGGCTGACACGTGTATACGCTTACTGTTTTCGTTTCATCAGAAATGTTAGACACTCATCTGCGGACAAACTTTCGGGCGATCTGACCCCTGCAGAAATTCATCAGTCTCTCAATTTCTTCATAAAACAATCTCAATCGGTCCACTTCCCAGGCGAAATTAGTTGTCTTCGGAACGGATCTTCTGTTTTCATCAGAAGCAAGTTGGCTTCTCTCGACCCGTTTCTTGACGACTCTGGAGTGATACGCGTGGGCGGACGATTGCAGCATTCCCAGTTACCTTACGATTCGAAACATCCTATCGTACTACCCCCTTCGGCGCATGTCACACGCCTTATCATCGAACGCGAACACATTCGCTTACTTCATGCTGGTGCTCAGCTCGTGCATCATTCTCTGCGTCAGCGTTGGTGGATTGTTAATGCCCGGCTAGTCATCCGTTCCATTATTCGTAAGTGTCTCAAGTGTATCCGGTTCAGCGCCACACAGCAGGTCCAGAGGCTTGGCATTTTGCCATCCCCTAGAGTCACTCCTTCAAGGCCGTTTCTATTTTGCGCGGTTGATTATGGTGGTCCCTTCATGATTCGTCATGGCGGGCAGAAGTCTAGAACTCTTACTAAGGCGTACGTGTCTCTGTTTGTTTGCTTGGCAACTAGGGCCATTCACCTGGAATTGGTGTCCGACCTTACTGCCAGCGCATTTATAGCTGCTTTACGTCGTTTTATGGCACGTCGGGGTATACCCAGTCAGCTGTACTCCGACAACGGCACGAACTTCAGGAAGGCCCGCACCATCTTACATGACATTTACAACTTTTGGCACAATAAGGATGCCATCACCTCGATTAAGTCATTCACATCCTCTCAGGGGATATCATGGTCATTTATTCCGCCCTCCTCACCTCATTTCGGTGGCCTTTGGGAGAGCGGCATCAAGAGTTTGAAATTTCATCTGCGGCGCGTGGTAGGCAAATCTATATTAAACTTCGAAGAGTTCACAACCGTTTTATCTCAGATAGAGGCATGTCTGAACTCTCGACCTTTATTTGCTATTTCCTCGGATGTTAACGACCCGGTGCCACTTACACCTGGCCATTTTTTGATTTGCGCGCCCCTAACTGCGATTCCTGACCCAGACCTTTCTCACGTTCCTGTTTCTCGTCTTGGTCGTTGGCAGCTGATTCAGAGGTTTGTCCGGGACATTTGGAAGGCGTGGTCTCGTGATTATTTGCACCAGCTGCAACAGCGTCACAAGTGGAGGTTTGCCAAAGATAATGTTTCCATTGGTGACTTAGCCTTGATCATTGAGGATAACTTGCCTCCATTAGCCTGGAAATTTGGCGTGATCATCGCCACATTTCCCGGCCCAGATAACTTGGTTCGCGTCGTGGACATTCGCACGCCTACGGGTGTTTTGCGGAGACCAATACATAAATTATGTCTATTGCCAGCGCGAGACGAGATTTGACATTATGGTTATAGCGCAATGCGGCTTTATTCCGCCATTGGCTTATTATTTATTACGACCATTTGGTCAACATAATTGTGATAGATTGTCACAATATTTTTTTTGTCAACTTTGCGTCATGGCACGCTTCTGATTATTACAGTTCTGGTGATATCTTAATATTTGTATTGTATGTTAATTTTTGTGGCATACTATGTCACACATTTTCATTGATGTTATGGGGCGTATTGCATGTCTTTGGGTGGTCTTATTTGTGAAATGTCATTGCATAATATTCGCATGTTTTGCTGTTAAGTAACCATGCATTAATTTCTTTATATGGTTTCTGATAAATATGTACTATTTTGGGAATGTCTTAAATTGTTAAATTGTTTCTGTAATTTCGGTATTCTATTGTTGTTTGACATTACAATTATTTATCTTGTAATTATTCAAGTTATTGTTGTTGTATTCACATAAATTGTGTCGATGTAAAAACTATTGTAAGCGCCTGCCGTCTGTAACTGTCTCGTCTAATTTATTCACATTGTACTTCATATTTTATTCATTTTTGTAGGTAAGCATGCACAATTCTTTATTCAAAATTATGACATACATGTCATATCTGGGCTACATTCAGCATCTAGCTTGCCCACACATTGTTACATATTGTAAATTCCTGAAACTTCAGGAATATCATGTCTAGGTCGATACATGTCGCCCTCCTGAATATACAATAAAACATGCAACTGCAACATGTTCAACAACAATTTTGTTCATGTAATGAACTCTCTGTACAGGTCTACGGACCTTAGCTAGCATTAAGGTAACTCTATGACTTGCATATTATGTATTTTCCTTGCATGTTTTATAATGTTACATACTGCGCACACTTGTGTCAGTAATAGTGGTTAACCAGACTTATTGGTACATGAAACAGCTGTTTGCCAAACCTTGGCCTACAGTCGCTTATCTGCATGCTTATCTCTAAACTAGCGGCCGATTGCCGTTATCTAATCTCAACTCAAGGTTCAACTTAGCCTTGAAGCTGATTCTCGTTACTAAGAACTGCACTATTTTGAATTAAATTGTAAATGTATTCTAATTTATTAAAAATGTATTAAAAAAACCTTTTTGATTTTTGACGGGCAGTTTATGGACGGTAGCGCGATGATTTTATTTTTCTAGGTTGGCTAATCTGATTTATATATCGCATCAACGTTCGCGTGATTGTACCTTGCCCAGTGCACATTCAGCTTTCTCGGCGTTCGGTTCGCCGAACTTTCTCTGTCAAGTTAGTGTCGACATTAAATGTAGGCTTTAGGCCCTTACATTCTCGCTTATGGCCAACTAGCGCCATAATTAACATGTGTTCTCGGTTATGGCCGACTAGCGCCATAACTTCATTCTAATATAAATTCGTATTAATCTGCAACATGCAGCATTAGCCAGCCTACTTCAATTTTTACAGCTGTAATGTAATCAGTCAATATTAAAACTATTCGTATACAGTCCACTTCTTTTTATTTCTTAATGTAATTTTTAATTCATTCTACACATCATCTTCAATCACCATGGAAGACCAGCTAACAGAATATAATTCAAGAAACATAATTTTCGCCCACTTGGGCCCAACTAATTAATTCTTCCTGTCCACACTTGTGGAAAATTACTTTTATTCATCAGTTTCGGTCCACTCGGACCGGGACCATCCAGTATGTGTTCGTCTTTTATGAATGCGTATGCAGACAAATCCGAGACATTAAAAAAATTTAAAGTGC
Organism: Magicicada septendecula; assembly: GCA_034769895.1. Classification (NCBI taxonomy): domain Eukaryota; kingdom Metazoa; phylum Arthropoda; class Insecta; order Hemiptera; family Cicadidae; genus Magicicada; species Magicicada septendecula. The sequence continues at coordinate 282,631,673 of CM068372.1, read as the reverse complement.
ACTTAGATACTGATCCTTGTGAAAACTGGATGAAAATAATGTTTGAGATGATACCAGAGAAATTTCAATCAAACAATGAGTTCATATTGTACAAAGGAGATTATATTATGTGTAGCCTGAGTAATACAACTGGCATTACATATAAACCTTTAAAAAGTAAATCAAAGCAATGTATCGGCAATTACCGAAACAATATGCAAGCGAAGAACAATCAAAAAACGAGAAAGGTTGCGCGGCACGAGTCTGTGCAATAAATTAAAAATTAAAATAAGGATGATACAAATAATTAAACTAGAATGCCAGGATATAAGTGGAATGACTGGTAGGAAATTGTATAAAATTATGTGTAAAATAAGAATAATTGTAATCATGTTAAAAAAATTTATGGTTGAACTGTAGATATAGCCGAATGACGTCAGACATGGACATCCTTATCAGTGTTCAGGAATGTTTGGTGATATCCAGCCATGTGCGGTTGTTTGTTTATAATTAGTGCTGTCAAAGTGACAGTTCGGGAAATGTTGTTTGATAGAAGCTACTCAGTTATTTTGATTTTTGAAGTTATTATGTTATTATTTAGATGATTATGATTATTGGGAAGAAGTTATGTCAATTTACGTTTAAAAAAAAAATTATTATATTCCATATAAAAAAATTTTTTTACACGTGGAGGGTTTAATCCTGCAACAGAACACAGGATGATGAGATATGCTGTGTATATCAGAGTACATGAATAACGAGCATTTTCTTGTTTAAATTTGTTTTGTGTAATATTTTGTCTTTTAGTTATAAGTTTTGCATTTAAAAATTGATAAGCATACAGGTTACACCAAACTATTCATAAAACGATGTACTATATTGTCATGTATTTTTTGTATGAATTGGTGCGCGTGTGAGGGTGTGATAATCTGCGATCGCTATTGCGGCAGTGGTAGTTAACCGATTTACATGAAAATTTGACAAGGAATTATTTAAGTAAATAGCTTCGATTTGTGTATACTCTGAGGTTTGTAACTATTTTAGAAATACGGTTTTTTAAGTAAAGCAAAACTCAAGTATAACTCTTATCAATGATAGGGTAATAAAATTTGTAGATAATTTCCATGCAGGACTAAGCAAAATTATACAAAGTTTTTCATGAAATTTGTGTATCTGGTCGTTCCATCAATCATGTGACTTGGGCTTGGCCTATCAAAATACACCAAATTCAGAGAGATTCATACGTTGCAGAGCTAGGATGGACACAGTCGGTCTGTCGACGTTGCTAGGGGAATTTGTGCCCGGTGAAGAGAGTTGTTCTTATAAACGTAGAAATATCTTATATAAAATAAACTATAAACGTTGAAATCCTTAACGAAGTTTTGCGATAAGAACCGAGAGGGTAAAAAATTAGATAAAATTTAAAATATAATACAGTGCTGTTTCGTGTAAGTTAAGATATCCGCTTAGGGAACTTAAAGACACAACAAGATATCGTGGAAGCAGTCAAACATAACTACGAGACTCTGTGAAATATCGCCGCTGGAGCCGCTTGCTGTAGAAGAGGACGACGAGACGAAGAGGACGCAAGGACGAAGAGGACACCAGGAAGGAATGAAGCTGTAGAAGAGGACGACGAGACGAAGAGGACGCCAGGACGAAGAGGACATCAGGAAGGAGGGACAGGAAGAAGAGGACGCCAAGACGGGACCGACGAGACGAGAGGAGGACGTTGCAGCAAACAAGTAAAATCGATTTATATTATCGAACAATACAAACAATTAAATTTATTATCAATACATGAAAATTTAAAATACATTATACATCTTTATAAACAATATTTGTATATAATAAATAATTTTTCTTCTCCTCCATAATAGACTTGTATCGATTTTTACACACTTACAATATCCTTATTAGAATAATAAAGTTTGGTCTGTTGCATAAGGATATTTGGCGCTTGCCAACTTTGGGCTCGATTTTTGAATTTATTTTAAAAAAGAAATATTTATTTGAGTGTGTAGAGACTAAATTCATTGAACTAATTATATGTGCTGTTCTATGTTACCAGGAAGTGTAGATAAAAGTTTGAATACTCTCTCTTATCAGATATTTCAACAATAGTAGTAAATTGTCTATGTGGAGATTGAATTATTATTGGTATTTATGTTAGATTAAGCTTGTTTACATTTTATTGAGAGACTGGACTATAATAATAAATAACATAAACGGATGTTATTAGTAATAATACGTATAAAAAAAGTATTGACGATACTATAAATAAAAACTATAATATTTTATAAATTTAAAAATAAATAAATGAATATAGCCGAATCACAAGAATTACAGAATACATTAGCGGCAATCCTAGCTAATATACAAAAGCTCTCAGAAGAAAATAAGGTGGGTAGAGACGAAGCAGTGAAGCAAAATTAATCGCTTCAATCACTTCATGATGAGAATAAAAAAATTTATACAGACGTTCATGACCAGGCTAAACAAAGTAAACAACTTTTAGAGTCAACCGAAAAACGTATAGCTGATAAATTAGAATTAATTTGTAGTAGTAGTGAGACCGCCTTAGAAAGGAATAAGTCTCACAGCAGGGAATGTGAAGCCAAAAGTAAGTTGAATTATTCTCTTAGGCAGGAAAGTGAATGTGACAATGTGGTTGTCCGATGTAGTCCCGTCGACATACAGAAACCAGCTGATAATCGCATAGATAAAATAGCGGGTAACGGTGGAGCGCCCGATAAGGAGATAACAGCTGATCAACGAAAACAATCAAATAATATTTTAAGTAAATATGAAAAGAGAAATAGGGAAAACCTTATCAAAGTGTTGGTTCACATCTATCCAGATTGGTATGATCAAAGGGTAAACGTTGGAGTATTTAAAAACAGTAAATGTTATTTGCTGTACCGTGTCTGTAAGATGCAGATCCATTCTGGTAATGTTTTATCAATCAGTAATGAAATGTATAAACACGTGAGAAGTCCATACAGATGTAAAAATGAATATTTAAATAAGGTATCTGATGAATACTTGGGTAAACAAAGTAATTTTGTTCCTGAAGCTGGTGCATTTGAGGAAAAGCACACAGGTAAGGTTAATTCTGACAGAAGATCAGGACTGTCTGAGTATTTTCAACCACATATGAAATGTAAAGCAGGTGTTATTTATACAGTCAGAGATTCACTGTACAACAGTATGTGTTCGTCTTTTATGAATGCGTATGCAGACAAATCCGAGACATTAAAAAAATTTAAAGTGCACTTAGATACTGATCCTTGTGAAAACTGGATGAAAATAATGTTTGAGATGATACCAGAGAAATTTCAATCAAACAAATAGTTCATATTGTACAAAGGAGATTATATTATGTGTAGCCTGGGTAATACAACTGGCATTACATATAAACCTTTAAAAAGTAAATCAAAGCAACGTATCGGCAATTACCGAAACAATACGCAAGCGAAGAACAATCAAAAAACGAGAAAGGTTGCGCGGCACGAGTCTGTGCGATAAATTAAAAATTAAAATAAGGATGATACAAATAATTAAACTAGAATGCCAGGATATAAGTGGAATGACTGGTAGGAAATTGTATAAAATTATGTGTAAAATAATAATAATTGTAATCATGTTAAAAAAATTTATGGTTGAACTGTAGATATAGCCGAATGACGTCAGACATGGACATCCTTATCAGTGTTCAGGAATGTTTGGTGATATCCAGCCATGTGCGGTTGTTTGTTTATAATTAGTGCTGTCAAAGTGACAGTTCGGGAAATGTTGTTTGATAGAAGCTACTCAGTTATTTTGATTTTTGAAGTTATTATGTTATTATTTAGATGATTATGATTATTGGGAAGAAGTTATGTCAATTTACGTTTAAAAAAAAAAATTATTGTATTCCATATAAAAAAATTTTTTTTACACCTGGAGGGTTTAATCCTGCAACAGAACACAGGATGATGAGATATGCTGTGTATATCAGAGTACATGAATGACGAGCATTTTCTTGTTTAAATTTGTTTTGTGTTATATTTTGTCTTTTAGTTATAAGTTTTGTATTTAAAAATTGATAAGCATACAGGTTACACCAAACTATTCATAAAAAGATGTACTATATTGTCATGTATTTTTTGTATGAATTGGTGCGCGTGTGCGGGTGTGATAATCTGCGATCGCTATTGCGGCAGTGGTAGTTAACCGATTTACATTAAAATTTGACAAGGAAATATTTAAGTAAATAGCTTCGATTTGTGTATACTCTGAGGTTTGTAACTATTCTAGAAATATGGTTTTTTAAGTAAAGCAAAACTCAAGTGTAACTCTTATCAATGATAGGGTAATAAAATTTGTAGATAATTTCCATTCAGGACTAAGCAAAATTATACAAAGTTTTTCATGAAATTTGTGTATCTGGTCGTTCCATCAATCATGTGACTTGGGCTTGGCCTATCAAAATACACCAAATTCAGTGAGATTCATACGTTGCAGAGCTAGGATGGCCACAGTCGGTCTGTCGACGTTGCTAGGGGAATTTGTGCCCGGTGAAGAGAGTTGTTCTTATAAACGTAGAAATATCTTATATAAAATAAACTATAAACGTTGAAATCCTTAACAAAGTTTTGCGATAAGAACCGAGAGGGTAAATAATTAGATAAAATTTAAAATATAATACAGTGCTGTTTCGTGTAAGTTAAGATATCCGCTTAGGGAACTTAAAGACACAACAAGATATCGTGGAAGCAGTCAAACATAACTACGAGACTCTGTGAATTATCGCCGCTGGAGCCGCTTGCTGTAGAAGAGGACGACGAGACGAAGAGGACGCCAGGACGAAGAGGACACCAGGAAGGAGTGAAGCTGTAGAAGAGGACGCCGAGTCGAAGATGACGCCAGGACGAAGAGGACACCGGGAAGGAGTGAAGCTGTAGAAGAGGACGACGAGACGAAGAGCACGCCAGGACGAAGAGGACACCAGGAAGGAATGAAGCTGTAGAAGAGGACGACGAGACGAACAGGACGCCAGGACGAAGAGGACATCAGGAAGGAGGGACAGGAAGAAGAGGACGCCAAGACGGGACCGACGAGACGAGAGGAGGACGTTGCAGCTAACAAGTTAAATAGACTTATATTATCGAACAATACAAACAATTAAATATATTATCAATACATGACAATTTAAAATACATTATACATCTTTATAAACAATATTTGTATATAATAAATAATTTTTCTTCTCCTCCATAATAGACTTGTATCGATTTTTACACACTTACAATATCCTTATTAGAATAATAAAGTTTGGTCTGTTGCATAAGGATATTTGGCGCTTGCCAACGTTGAGCTCGATTTTTGAATTAATTTTAAAAAAGAAATATTTATTTGAGTGTGTAGAGACTAAATTCATTGAACTAATTATATGTGCTGTTCTATGTTATCAGGAAGTGTAGATAAAAGTTTGAATACTCTCTCTTATCAGGTATTTCAACAATAGTAGTAAATTGTCTATGTGGAGATTGAATTATTATTGGTATTTATGTTAGATTAAGCTTGTTTACATTTGATTGAGAGACTGGACTATAATAATAAATAACATAAACGGATGTTATTAGTAATAATACGTATAAAAAAATATTGAAGATACTATAAATAAAAACTATAACATTTTACAAATTTAAAAATAAATAAATGAATGTGGCAGAATCACAAGAATTACAGAATACATTAGCGGCAAACCTAGCTAATATACAAAAGCTCTCAGAAGAAAATAAGTTGGGTAGAGACGAAGCGGTGAAGCAAAATAAGTCGCTACAATCACTTCATGATGAGAATAAAAAAATGTATACAGCCGTTCATGACCAGGCTAAACAAAGTAAACAACTTTTAGAGTCAATCGAAAAACGTATAGCTGATAAATTAGAATTAATTTGTAGTAGGTGTGAGACCGCCTTAGAAAGGAATAATTCTCACAGCAGGGAATGTGAAGCCAAAATTAAGTTGAATTATTCTCTTAGGCAGGAAAGTGAATGTGACAATGCGGTTGACCGATGTAGTCCCGTCGACATACAGAAACCAGCTGATAATCGCATAGATAAAATATAGCGGGTAACGGTGGAGCGCCCGATAAGGAGATAACAGCTGATCAACGAAAACAAGCAAATAATATTTTAAATAAATATGAAAAGAGAAATAGGGAAAACCTTATCAAAGTGTTGGTTCACATCTATCCAGATTGGTATGATCAAAGGGTAAACGCTGGAGTATTTGAAAACAATAAATGTTATTTGCTGTACCGTGTCTGTAAGATGCAGATGCATTCTGGTAATGTTTTATCAGTCAGTAATGAAATGTATAAACACGTGAGAAGTCCATACAGATGTAAAAATGAATATTTAAATAGGGTTTCTGATGAATACTTGGGTAAACAACGTAGTTTTGTTCCTGAAGCTGGTGCATTTGAGGAAAAGCACACAGGTAAGGTTAATTCTGACAGAAGATCAGGACTGTCTGAGTATTTTCAACCACATATGAAATGTAATGCAGGTGTTATTTATACAGTCAGAGATTCACTGTACAGCAGTATGTGTTTGTCTTTTACGAATGCGTATGCAGACAAATCCGAGACATTAAAAAAATTTAAAGTGCAATTAGATACTGATCCCTGTGAAAACTGGATGAAAATAGTGTTTGAGATGATACCAGAGAAATTTCAATCAAACAAATAGTTCATATTGTACAAAGGAGATTATATTATGTTTAGCCTGGGTAATACAACTGGCATTACATATAAACGTTTAAAAAGTAATTCAAAGCAATGTATTGGCAATTACCGAAACAAATGCAAGCGAAGAGCAATCAAAAAACGAGAAAGGTTGCGCGGCACGAGTCTGTGAGATAAATTAAAAATTAAAATAAGGATGATACAAATAATTAAACAAGAATGCCAGGATATAATTGGAATGACTGGTAGGAAATTGTATAAAATTATGTGTAAAATAAGAATAATTGTAATCATGTTAAAAAAATGTATGGTTGAACTGTAGATATAGCCGAATGACGTCAGATATGGACATCCTTATCAGTGTTCAGGAATGTTTGGTGATATCCAGCCATGTGCGGTTGTTTGTTTATAATTAGTGCTGTCAAAGTGATAGTTGGAGAAATGTTGTTTGATAGAAGCTACTCAGTTATTTTGATTTTTGAAGTTATTATGTTATTATTTAGATGATTATGATTATTGGGAAGAAGTTATGTCAATTTAGGTTTAAACAACAAAAAAATGTTGTATTCGATATAAAAAATTTTTTTTACACGAGGAGGGGTTAATCCTGCAACTGAACACAGGATGATAAGATATGCTGTGTATATCAGAGTACATGAATGACGAGCATTTTCTTGTTTCAATTTGTTTTGTGTAATATTTTGTCTTTTAGTTATAAGTTTGGTATTTAAAAATTGATAAGCATATAGGTTACACCAAACTATTCATAAAAAGATGTACTATATTGTCATGTATGTTTTGTATGAATTGGTGTGCGTGTGAGGGTGTGATAATCTGCGATCGCTATTGCGGCCGTGGTAGTTAACCAATTTGCATGAAAATTTGACAAGGAATTATTTAAGTAAATAGCTTCGATTTGTGTATACTCTGAGGTTTGTAACTATTTTAGAAATATGGTTTTTTAAGTAAAGCAAAACTCAAGTGTAACTCTTATCAATGATAGGGTAATAATATTTGTAGATAATTTCCATGCAGGACTAAGCAAAATTATACAAAGTTTTTCATGAAATTTGTGTATCTGGTCGTTCCATCAATCATGTGACTTGGGCTTGACCTATCAAAATACACCAAATTCAGTGAGATTCATACGTTGCAGAGCTAGGATGAACACAGTCGGTCTGTCGACGTTGCTAGGGGAAGTTGTGCCCGGTGAAGAGAGTTGCCCTCTTATAAACGTAGAAATAACTTATATAAAATAAACTATAAACGTTGAAATCCTTAACGAAGTTTTGCGATAAGAACCGAGAGGGTAAATAATTAGATAAAATGTAAAATAAAATACAGTGCTGTTTCGTGTAAGTTAAGATATCCGCTGAGGGAAGTTAAAGACACTTTAAGATATCGTGGAAGCAGCCAAACATAACTACGAGACTCTGTGAAATATCGCCGCTGGAGCCGCTTGCTGTAGAAGAGGACGACGAGACGAAGAGGACGCCAGGACGAAGAGGACACCAGGAAGGAGTGAAGCTGTAGAAGAGGACGCCGAGTCGAAGATGACGCCAGGACGAAGAGGACACCAGGAAGGAGTGAAGCTGTAGAAGAGGACGACGAGACGAAGAGGACGCCAGGACGAAGAGGACACCAGGAAGGAATGAAGCTGTAGAAGAGGACGACGAGACGAACATGACGCCAGGACGAAGAGGACATCAGGAAGGAGGGACAGGAAGAAGAGGACGCCAAGACGGGACCGACGAGACGAGAGGAGGACGTTGCAGCTAACAAGTTAAATAGATTTATATTATCGAACAATACAAACAATTAAATATATTATCAATACATGACAATTTAAAATACATTATACACCTTTATAAACAATATTTGTATATAATAAATAATTTTTCTTCTCCTCCATAATAGACTTGTATCGATTTTTACACACTCACAATATCCTTATTAGTATAATAAAGTTTGGTCTGTTGCATAAGGATATTTGGCGCTTGCCAACGTTGAGCTCGATTTTTGAATTAATTTTAAAAAAGAAATATTTATTTGAGTGTGTAGAGACTAAATTCATTGAACTAATTATATGTGCTGTTCTATGTTATCAGGAAGTGTAGATAAAAGTTTGAATACTCTCTCTTATCATGTATTTCAACAATAGTAGTAAATTGTCTATGTGGAGATTGAATTATTATTGGTATTTATGTTAGATTAAGCTTGTTTACATTTGATTGAGAGACTGGACTATAATAATAAATAACATAAACGGATGTTATTAGTAATAATACGTATAAAAAAATATTGAAGATACTATAAATAAAAACTATAATATTTTACAAATTTAAAAATAAATAATTGAATATGGCCGAATCACAAGAATTACAGAATACATTAGCGGCAATCCTAGCTAATATACAAAAGCTCTCAGAAGAAAATAAGTTGGGTAGAGACGAAGCGGTGAAGCAAAATAAGTCGCTACAATCATTTCATGATGAGAATAAAAAAATGTATACAGCCGTTCATGACCAGGCTAAACAAAGTAAACAACTTTTAGAGTCAATCGAAAAACGTATAGCTGATAAATTAGAATTAATTTGTAGTAGGTGTGAGACCGCCTTAGAAAGGAATAAGTCTCACAGCAGGGAATGTGAAGCCAAAATTAAGTTGAATTACTCTCTTAGGCAGGAAAGTGAATGTGACAATGCGGTTGACCGATGTAGTCCCGTCGACATACAGAAACCAGCTGATAATCGCATAGATAAAATATAGCGGGTAACGGTGGAGCGCCCGATAAGGAGATAACAGCTGATCAACGAAAACAATCAAATAATATTTTAAATAAATATGAAAAGAGAAATAGGGAAAACCTTATCAAAGTGTTGGTTCACATCTATCCAGATTGGTATGATCAAAGGGTAAACGGTGGAGTATTTGAAAACAATAAATGTTATTTGCTGTACCGTGTCTGTAAGGTGCAGATCCATTCTGGTAATGTTTTATCAGTCAGTAATGAAATGTATAAACACGTGAGAAGTCCATACAAATGTAAAAATGAATATTTAAATAAGTTATCTGATGAATACTTGGGTAAACAAAGTAGTTTTGTTCCCGAAGCTGGTGAATTTGAGGAAAAGCACACAGGTAAGGTTAATTCTGACAGAAGATCAGGACTGTCTGAGTATTTTCAACCACATATGAAAAATAATGCAGGTGTTATTTATACAGTCAGAGATTCACTGTACAGCAGTATGTGTTCGTCTTTTATGAATGCGTATGCAGACAAATCCGAGACATTAAAAAAATTTAAAGTGCAATTAGGTACTGATCCCTGTGAAAACTGGATGAAAATAATGTTTGAGATGATACCAGAGAAATTTCAATCAAACAATGAGTTCATATTGTACAAAGGAGATTATATTATGTGTGGCCTGGGTAGTACAACTGGCATTACATATAAACGTTTAAAAAGTAATTCAAAGCAATGTATCGGCAATTACCGAAACAAATGCAAGCGAAGAGCAATCAAAAAACGAGAAAGGTTGCGCGGCACGTTTCTGTGCGATAAATTAAAAATTAGAATAAGGATGATACAAATAATTAAACAAGAATGCCAGGATATAAGTGGAATGACTGGTAGGAAATTGTATAAAATTATGTGTAAAATAAGAATAATTGTAATCATGTTAAAAAAATGTATGGTTGAACTGTAGATATAGCCGAATGACGTCAGATATGGACAACCTTATCAGTGTTCAGGAATGTTTGGTGATATCCAGCCATGTGCGGTTGTTTGTTTATAATTAGTGCTGTCAAAGTGACAGTTGGGGAAATGTTGTTTGATAGTAGCTACTCAGTTATTTTGATTTTTGAAGTTATTATGTTATTATTTAGATGATTATGATTATGGGGAAGAAGTTATGTCAATTTAGGTTTAAACAAAAAAAAAATGTTGTATTCCATGTAAAAAAATTTTTTTTACACGTGGAGGGGTTAATCCTGCAACTGAACACAGGATGATAAGATATGCTGTGTATATCAGAGTACATGAATGACGAGCATTTCCTTGTTTAAATTTGTTTTGTGTAATATTTTGTCTTTTAGTTATAAGTTTTGTATTTAAAAATTGATAAGCATATAGGTTACACCAAACTATTCATAAAAAGATGTACTATATTGTCATGTATTTTTTGTATGAATTGGTGCGCGTGTGCGGGTGTGATAACCTGCGATCGCTATTGCGGCAGTGGTAGTTAACCGATTTACATGAAAATTTGACAAGGAATTATTTAAGTAAATAGCTTCGATTTGTGTATACTCTAAGGTTTGTAACTATTTTAGAAATATGGTTTTTTAAGTAAAGCAAAACTCAAGTGTAACTCTTATCAATGATAGGGTAATAAAATTTGTAGATAATTTCCATTGAGGACTAAGCAAAATTATACAAAGTTTTTCATGAAATTTGTGTATCTGGTCGTTCCATCAATCATGTGACTTGGGCTTGACCTATCAAAATACACCAAATTCAGTGAGATTCATACGTTGCAGAGCTAGGATGAACACAGTCGGTCTGTCGACGTTGCTAGGGGAAGTTGTGCCCGGTGAAGAGAGTTGCCCTCTTATAAACGTAGAAATAACTTATATAAAATAAACTATAAACGTTGAAATCCTTAACGAAGTTTTGCGATAAGAACCGAGAGGGTAAATAATTAGATAAAATGTAAAATAAAATACAGTGCTGTTTCGTGTAAGTTAAGATATCCGCTGAGGGAAGTTAAAGACACTTTAAGATATCGTGGAAGCAGCCAAACATAACTACGAGACTCTGTGAAATATCGCCGCTGGAGCCGCTTGCTGTAGAAGAGGACGACGAGACGAAGAGGACGCCAGGACGAAGAGGACACCAGGAAGGAGTGAAGCTGTAGAAGAGGACGCCGAGTCGAAGATGACGCCAGGACGAAGAGGACACCAGGAAGGAGTGAAGCTGTAGAAGAGGACGACGAGACGAAGAGGACGCCAGGACGAAGAGGACACCAGGAAGGAATGAAGCTGTAGAAGAGGACGACGAGACGAACATGACGCCAGGACGAAGAGGACATCAGGAAGGAGGGACAGGAAGAAGAGGACGCCAAGACGGGACCGACGAGACGAGAGGAGGACGTTGCAGCTAACAAGTTAAATAGATTTATATTATCGAACAATACAAACAATTAAATATATTATCAATACATGACAATTTAAAATACATTATACACCTTTATAAACAATATTTGTATATAATAAATAATTTTTCTTCTCCTCCATAATAGACTTGTATCGATTTTTACACACTCACAATATCCTTATTAGTATAATAAAGTTTGGTCTGTTGCATAAGGATATTTGGCGCTTGCCAACGTTGAGCTCGATTTTTGAATTAATTTTAAAAAAGAAATATTTATTTGAGTGTGTAGAGACTAAATTCATTGAACTAATTATATGTGCTGTTCTATGTTATCAGGAAGTGTAGATAAAAGTTTGAATACTCTCTCTTATCATGTATTTCAACAATAGTAGTAAATTGTCTATGTGGAGATTGAATTATTATTGGTATTTATGTTAGATTAAGCTTGTTTACATTTGATTGAGAGACTGGACTATAATAATAAATAACATAAACGGATGTTATTAGTAATAATACGTATAAAAAAATATTGAAGATACTATAAATAAAAACTATAATATTTTACAAATTTAAAAATAAATAATTGAATATGGCCGAATCACAAGAATTACAGAATACATTAGCGGCAATCCTAGCTAATATACAAAAGCTCTCAGAAGAAAATAAGTTGGGTAGAGACGAAGCGGTGAAGCAAAATAAGTCGCTACAATCATTTCATGATGAGAATAAAAAAATGTATACAGCCGTTCATGACCAGGCTAAACAAAGTAAACAACTTTTAGAGTCAATCGAAAAACGTATAGCTGATAAATTAGAATTAATTTGTAGTAGGTGTGAGACCGCCTTAGAAAGGAATAAGTCTCACAGCAGGGAATGTGAAGCCAAAATTAAGTTGAATTACTCTCTTAGGCAGGAAAGTGAATGTGACAATGCGGTTGACCGATGTAGTCCCGTCGACATACAGAAACCAGCTGATAATCGCATAGATAAAATATAGCGGGTAACGGTGGAGCGCCCGATAAGGAGATAACAGCTGATCAACGAAAACAATCAAATAATATTTTAAATAAATATGAAAAGAGAAATAGGGAAAACCTTATCAAAGTGTTGGTTCACATCTATCCAGATTGGTATGATCAAAGGGTAAACGGTGGAGTATTTGAAAACAATAAATGTTATTTGCTGTACCGTGTCTGTAAGGTGCAGATCCATTCTGGTAATGTTTTATCAGTCAGTAATGAAATGTATAAACACGTGAGAAGTCCATACAAATGTAAAAATGAATATTTAAATAAGTTATCTGATGAATACTTGGGTAAACAAAGTAGTTTTGTTCCCGAAGCTGGTGAATTTGAGGAAAAGCACACAGGTAAGGTTAATTCTGACAGAAGATCAGGACTGTCTGAGTATTTTCAACCACATATGAAAAATAATGCAGGTGTTATTTATACAGTCAGAGATTCACTGTACAGCAGTATGTGTTCGTCTTTTATGAATGCGTATGCAGACAAATCCGAGACATTAAAAAAATTTAAAGTGCAATTAGGTACTGATCCCTGTGAAAACTGGATGAAAATAATGTTTGAGATGATACCAGAGAAATTTCAATCAAACAATGAGTTCATATTGTACAAAGGAGATTATATTATGTGTGGCCTGGGTAGTACAACTGGCATTACATATAAACGTTTAAAAAGTAATTCAAAGCAATGTATCGGCAATTACCGAAACAAATGCAAGCGAAGAGCAATCAAAAAACGAGAAAGGTTGCGCGGCACGTTTCTGTGCGATAAATTAAAAATTAGAATAAGGATGATACAAATAATTAAACAAGAATGCCAGGATATAAGTGGAATGACTGGTAGGAAATTGTATAAAATTATGTGTAAAATAAGAATAATTGTAATCATGTTAAAAAAATGTATGGTTGAACTGTAGATATAGCCGAATGACGTCAGATATGGACAACCTTATCAGTGTTCAGGAATGTTTGGTGATATCCAGCCATGTGCGGTTGTTTGTTTATAATTAGTGCTGTCAAAGTGACAGTTGGGGAAATGTTGTTTGATAGTAGCTACTCAGTTATTTTGATTTTTGAAGTTATTATGTTATTATTTAGATGATTATGATTATGGGGAAGAAGTTATGTCAATTTAGGTTTAAACAAAAAAAAAATGTTGTATTCCATGTAAAAAAATTTTTTTTACACGTGGAGGGGTTAATCCTGCAACTGAACACAGGATGATAAGATATGCTGTGTATATCAGAGTACATGAATGACGAGCATTTCCTTGTTTAAATTTGTTTTGTGTAATATTTTGTCTTTTAGTTATAAGTTTTGTATTTAAAAATTGATAAGCATATAGGTTACACCAAACTATTCATAAAAAGATGTACTATATTGTCATGTATTTTTTGTATGAATTGGTGCGCGTGTGCGGGTGTGATAACCTGCGATCGCTATTGCGGCAGTGGTAGTTAACCGATTTACATGAAAATTTGACAAGGAATTATTTAAGTAAATAGCTTCGATTTGTGTATACTCTAAGGTTTGTAACTATTTTAGAAATATGGTTTTTTAAGTAAAGCAAAACTCAAGTGTAACTCTTATCAATGATAGGGTAATAAAATTTGTAGATAATTTCCATTGAGGACTAAGCAAAATTATACAAAGTTTTTCATGAAATTTGTGTATCTGGTCGTTCCATCAATCATGTGACTTGGGCTTGGCCTATCAAAATACACCAAATTCAGTGAGATTCATACGTTGCAGAGCTTGGATGGACACAGTCGGTCTGTCGACGTTGCTAGGGGAAGTTGTGCCCGGTGAAGAGAGTTGTTCTCTTATAAACGTAGAAATACCTTATATATAAAATAAACTATAAACGTTGAAATCCTTAACGAAGTTTTGCGATAAGAACCGAGAGGGTAAATAATTAGATAAAATTTGAAGTATAGTACAGTGCTGTTTCGTGAAAGTTAAGATATCCGCTTAGGGAACTTAAAGACACTACAAGATATCGTGGAAGCAGTCAGACATAACTACGAGACTCTGTGAAATATCGCCGCTGGAGCCGCTTGCTGTAGAAGAGGACGACGAGACGAGGAGGACGCCAGGACGAAGAGGACACCAGGAAGGAGTGAAGCTGTAGAAGAGAATGACGAGACGAAGAGGACGCCAGGACGAAGAGGACACCAGGGAGGAATGAAGCTGTAGAAGAGGACGACGAGACGAAGAGGACGCCAGGACCAAGAGGACATCAGGAAGGAGGGACAGGAAGAAGAGGACGCCAAGACGGGACCGACGAGATGAAAATGAGACGTTGCAGCAAACAAGTAAAATCGATTTATATTATCAAACAATACAAACAATTAAATATATTATCAATACATGACAATGTAAAATACATTATACATCTTTATAAACAATATTTATATATAATAAATAATTTTTCATCTCCTCCATTATAGACTTGTATCGATTTTTACACACTCACAATATCCTTATTAGTATAATAAAGTGTGATCTGTTGCATAAGGATATTTGGCGCTTGCCAACGTTGAGCTCGATTTTTGAATTAATTTTAAAAAAGAAATATTTATTTGTGTGTGTAGAGACTAAATTCATTGAACTAATTATATGTGCTGTTCTATGTTATCAGGAAGTGTAGATAAAAGTTTGAATACTCTCTCTTATCAGGTATTTCAACAATAGTAGTAAATTGTCTATGTGGAGATTGAATTATTATTGGTATTTATGTTAGATTAAGCTTGTTTACATTTGATTGAGAGACTGGACTATAATAATAAATAACATAAACTGATGTTATTAGTAATAATACGTATAAAAAAATATTGAAGGTGCTATAAATAAAAACTATAATATTTTAGAAATTTAAAAATAAATAAATGTATATGGCCGAATCACAAGAATTGCAGAATACATTAGCGGCAATCCTAGCTAATATACAAAAGCTCTCATAAGAAAATAAGGTGGGTAGAGACGAAGGGGTGAAGCAAAATTAATCGCTACAATCACTTCATGATGAGATTAAAAAAATTTATACAGTCGTTCATGACCAGGCTAAACAAAGTAAACAACTTTTAGAGTCAACCGAAAAACGTATAGCTGATAAATTAGAATTAATTTGTAGTAGGTGTGAGACCGCCTTAGAAAGGAATAAATCTCACAGCAGGGAATGTGAAGCCAAAATTAAGTTGAATTATTCTGTTAGGCAGGAAAGTGAATGTGACAATGCGGTTGACCGATGTAGTCCCGTCGACACACAGAAACCAGCTGATAATCGCATAGATAAGATAGCGGGTAACGGTGGAGCGCCCGATAAGCAGATAACAGCTGAACAACGAAAACAATCAAACAATATTTTAAATAAATATTAAAAGAGAAATAGGGAAAACCTTATCAAAGTGTTGGTTCACATGTATCCAGATTGGTATGATCAAAGGGTAAACGGTGGAGTATTTAAAAACAATAAATGTTATTTGCTGTACCGTGTCTGTAAGATGCAGATCCATTCTGCTAATTTTTTATCAGTCAGTAATGAAATGTATAAACACGTGAAAAGTCCATACAGATGTAAAAATGAATATATAAATAAGGTATCTGATGCATACTTGGGTAAACAAAGTAGTTTTGTTCCTGAAGCTGGTGCATTTGAGGAAAAGCACACAGGTAAGGTTAATTCTGACAGAAGATCAGGACTGTCTGAGTATTTTCAACCACATATGAAAAATAATGCAGGTGTTATTTATACAGTCAGAGATTCACTGTACAGCAGTATGTGTTCGTCTTTTATGAATGCGTATGCAGACAAATCCGAGACATTAACAAAATTTAAAGTGCACTTAGATACTGATCCATGTGAAAACTGGATGAAAATAATGTTTGAGATGATACCAGAGAAATTTCAATCAAACAAAGAGTTCATATTGTACAAAGGAGATTATACTATGTGTAGCCTGTGTAATACAACTGGCATTACATATAAACATTTAAAAAGTAAATCAAAGCAATGTATCGGCAATTACCGAAACAAATGCAAGCGAAGAGCAATCAAAAAACGAGAAAGGTTGCGCGGCACGTTTCTGTGCGATAAATTAAAAATTAAAATAAGGATAAGGATAATACAAATAATTAAACTAGAATGGCAGGATATAAGTGGAATGACTGCAAGGAAATTGTATAAAATTATGTTTAAAATAAGAATAATTGTAATCATGTTAAGAAATGTATGGTTGAACTGTAGATATACCCGAATGACGTCAGAAATGGACATCCTTATCAGTGTTCAGGAATGTTTGGTGATATCCAACCATTTGCGGTTTTTGTTTATAATTAGTGCTGTCAAAGTGACAGTTCGGGAAATGTTGTTTGATAGAAGCTACTCAGTTATTTTGATTTTTGAAGTTATTATGTTATTATTTAGATGATTATGATTATTGGGAAGGAGTTATGTCAATTTACGTTTAAAAAAAAAAATTATTGTATTCCATATAAAAAAATTTTTTTTACACCTGGAGGGTTTAATCCTGCAACAGAACACAGGATGATGAGATATGCTGTGTATATCAGAGTACATGAATGACGAGCATTTTTCTTGTTTAAATTTTTTTTGTGTAATATTTGGTCTTTTAGTTATAAGTTTTGTATTTAAAAATTGATAAGCATATAGGTTTCACCAAATTATTCATAAAAAGATGTACTATATTGTCATGTATTTTTTGTATGAATTGGTGCGCGTGTGCGGGTGTGATAATCTGCGATCGCTATTGCGGCAGTGGTAGTTAACCGGTTTACATGAAAATTTGACAAGGAATTATTTAAGTAAATAGCTTCGATTTGTGTATACTCTGAGGTTTGTAACTATTTTAGAAATATGGTTTTTTAAGTAAAGCAAAACTCAAGTGTAACTCTTATCAATGATAGGGTAATAAAATTTGTAGATAATTTCCATGCAGGACTATGCAAAATTATACAAAGTTTTTCATGAAATTTGTGTATCTGGTCGTTCCATCAATCATGTGACTTGTGCTTGGCCTATCAAAATACACCAAATTCAGTGAGATTCATACGTTGCAGAGCTAGGATGGACACAGTCGGTCTGTCGACGTTGCTAGGGGAAGTTGTGCCCGGTAAAGCGAGTTGTTCTCTTATAAACGTAGAAGTATCTTATATAAAATAAACTATAAACGTTGAAATTTTTAACGAAGTTTTGCGATAAGAACCGAGAGGGTAAATAATTAGATAAAATTTAAAATATAATACAGTGCTGTTTCATGTAAGTTAAGATATCCTCTTAGGGAAATTAAAGACACTACAAGATATCGTGGAAGCAGTCAAATATAACTACGAGACTTTGTGAAATATCGCCGCTGGAGCCGCTTGCTGTAGAAGAGGACGAAGAGACGAAGAGGACGCCAGGACGAAGAGGACACCAGGAAGGAGTGAAGCTGTAGAAGAGGACGACGAGACGAAGAGCACGCCAGGACGAAGAGGAAACCGGGAAGGAATGAAGCTGTAGAAGAGGACGACGAGACGAACAGGACGCCAGGACGAAGAGGACATCATGAAGGAGGGCAGGAAGAAGAGGACGCCAAGACGGGACCGACGAGACGAGAGGAGGACGTTGCATCTAACAAGTAAACTCGATTTATATTATGGAACAATACAAACAATTAAATATATTATCAATACATGACAATTTAAAATACATTATACATATTTATAAACAATATTTGTATATAATAAATAATTTTTCATCTCCTACATAATAGACTTGTATCGATTTTTACACACTCACAATATCCTTATTAGAATAATAAAGTGTGATCTGTTGCATAAGGATATTTGGCGCTTGCCAACGTTGGGCTCGATTTTTGAATTAATTTTAAAAAAGAAATATTTATTTGGGTGTGTAGAGACTAAATTCATTGAACTAATTATATGTGCTGTTCTATGTTATCAGGGAGTGTAGATAAAATTTTGAATACTCTCTCTTATCAGATATTTCAACAATAGTAGTAAATTGTCTATGTGGAGATTGAATTATTATTGGTATTTATGTTAGATTAAGCTTGTTTACATTTGATTGAGAGACTGGACTATAATAATAAATAATATAAACGGATGTTATTAGTAATAATACGTATAAAAAAAATTGAAGATACTATAAATAAAAACTATAACACTTAATAAATTTAAAAATAAATAAATGAATATGGCCGAATCACAAGAATTACAGAATACATTAGCGGAAATCCTAGCTAATATACATAAGCTCTCAGAAGAAAATAAGGTGGGTAGAGACGAAACGGTGAAGCAAAATAAGTCGCTACAATCACTTCATGATGAGAATAAAAAAATTTATACAGCCGTTCATGACCAGGCTAAACAAAGTAAACAACTTTTAGAGTCAACCGAAAGACGTATAGCTGATAAATTAGAATGAATTTGTAGTAGTAGTGAGACCGCCTTAGAAAGGAATAAGTCTCACAGCAGGGAATGTGAAGCCAAAATTAAGTTGAATTATTCTCTTAGGCAGGAAAGTGAATGTGACAATGCGGTTGACCGATGTAGTCCCGTCGACATACGGAAACCAGCAGATAATCGCATAGATAAAATAGCGTGTAACGGTGGAGCGCCCGATAAGGAGATAACAGCTGATCAACGAAAACAATCAAACAATATTTTAAATAAATATGAAAAGAGAAATAGGGAAAACCTTATCAAAGTGTTGGTTCACATCTATCCAGATTGGTATGATCAAAGGGTAAACGGTGGAGTATTTAAAAACAATAAATGTTATTTGCTGTACCGTGTCTGTAAGATGCAGATCCATTCTGCTAATTTTTTATCAGTCAGTAATGAAATGTATAAACACGTGAAAAGTCCATACAGATGTAAAAATGAATATATAAATAAGGTATCTGATGCATACTTGGGTAAACAAAGTAGTTTTGTTCCTGAAGCTGGTGCATTTGAGGAAAAGCACACAGGTAAGGTTAATTCTGACAGAAGATCAGGACTGTCTGAGTATTTTCAACCACATATGAAAAATAATGCAGGTGTTATTTATACAGTCAGAGATTCACTGTACAGCAGTATGTGTTCGTCTTTTATGAATGCGTATGCAGACAAATCCGAGACATTAAAAAAATTTAAAGTGCACTTAGATACTGATCCCTGTGAAAACTGGATGAAAATAATGTTTGAGATGATACCAGAGAAATTTCAATCAAACAAAGAGTTCATATTGTACAAAGGAGGTTATACTATGTGTAGCCTGTGTAATACAACTGGCATTACATATAAACATTTAAAAAGTAAATCAAAGCAATGTATCGGCAATTACCGAAACAAATGCAAGCGAAGAGCAATCAAAAAACGAGAAAGGTTGCGCGGCACGTTTCTGTGCGATAAATTAAAAATTAAAATAAGGATAATACAAATAATTAAACTAGAATGGCAGGATATAAGTGGAATGACTGCAAGGAAATTGTATAAAATTATGTTTAAAATAAGAATAATTGTAATCATGTTAAGAAATGTATGGTTGAACTGTAGATATACCCGAATGACGTCAGAAATGGACATCCTTATCAGTGTTCAGGAATGTTTGGTGATATCCAACCATGTGCGGTTTTTGTTTATAATTAGTGCTGTCAAAGTGACAGTTGGGGAAATGTTGTTTGATAGTAGCTACTCAGTTATTTTGATTTTTGAAGTTATTATGTTATTATATAGATTATTATGATTATTGGGGAGAAGTTATGTCAATTTAGGTTTTAAAACAAAACAAAAAAATTTGTTTTGGATATAAAAATTTTTTTTTACACGTGGAGGGGTTAATCCTGCAACAGAACACAGGATGATGAGATATGCTGTGTATGTCAGAGTACATGAATGACGAGCATTTTTCTTGTTTAAATTTTGTTTTGTGTAATATTTGGTCTTTTAGTTATAAGTTTTGTATTTAAAAATTGATAAGCATATAGGTTTCACCAAATTATTCATAAAAAGATGTACTATATTGTCATGTATTTTTTGTATGAATTGGTGCGCGTGTGCGGGTGTGATAATCTGCGATCGCTATTGCGGCAGTGGTAGTTAACCGGTTTACATGAAAATTTGACAAGGAATTATTTAAGTAAATAGCTTCGATTTGTGTATACTCTGAGGTTTGTAACTATTTTAGAAATATGGTTTTTTAAGTAAAGCAAAACTCAAGTGTAACTCTTATCAATGATAGGGTAATAAAATTTGTAGATAATTTCCATGCAGGACTATGCAAAATTATACAAAGTTTTTCATGAAATTTGTGTATCTGGTCGTTCCATCAATCATGTGACTTGTGCTTGGCCTATCAAAATACACCAAATTCAGTGAGATTCATACGTTGCAGAGCTAGGATGGACACAGTCGGTCTGTCGACGTTGCTAGGGGAAGTTGTGCCCGGTAAAGCGAGTTGTTCTCTTATAAACGTAGAAGTATCTTATATAAAATAAACTATAAACGTTGAAATTCTTAACGAAGTTTTGCGATAAGAACCGAGAGGGTAAATAATTAGATAAAATTTAAAATATAATACAGTGCTGTTTCATGTAAGTTAAGATATCCGCTTAGGGAAATTAAAGACACTACAAGATATCGTGGAAGCAGTCAAATATAACTACGAGACTCTGTGAAATATCGCCGCTGGAGCCGCTTGCTGTAGAAGAGGACGAAGAGACGAAGAGGACGCCAGGACGAAGAGGACACCAGGAAGGAGTGAAGCTGGAGAAGAGGACGACGAGACGAAGAGCACGCCAGGACGAAGAGGAAACCAGGAAGGAATGAAGCTGTAGAAGAGGACGACGAGACGAACAGGACGCCAGGACGAAGAGGACATCATGAAGGAGGGCAGGAAGAAGAGGACGCCAAGACGGGACCGACGAGACGAGAGGAGGACGTTGCATCTAACAAGTAAAATCGATTTATATTATGGAACAATACAAACAATTAAATATATTATCAATACATGACAATTTAAAATACATTATACATATTTATAAACAATATTTGTATATAATAAATAATTTTTCATCTCCTACATAATAGACTTGTATCGATTTTTACACACTCACAATATCCTTATTAGAATAATAAAGTGTGATCTGTTGCATAAGGATATTTGGCGCTTGCCAACGTTGGGCTCGATTTTTGAATTAATTTTAAAAAAGAAATATTTATTTGGGTGTGTAGAGACTAAATTCATTGAACTAATTATATGTGCTGTTCTATGTTATCAGGGAGTGTAGATAAAATTTTGAATACTCTCTCTTATCAGATATTTCAACAATAGTAGTAAATTGTCTATGTGGAGATTGAATTATTATTGGTATTTATGTTAGATTAAGCTTGTTTACATTTGATTGAGAGACTGGACTATAATAATAAATAATATAAACGGATGTTATTAGTAATAATACGTATAAAAAAAATTGAAGATACTATAAATAAAAACTATAACACTTAATAAATTTAAAAATAAATAAATGAATATGGCCGAATCACAAGAATTACAGAATACATTAGCGGAAATCCTAGCTAATATACAAAAGCTCTCAGAAGAAAATAAGGTGGGTAGAGACGAAACGGTGAAGCAAAATAAGTCGCTACAATCACATCATGATGAGAATAAAAAAAATTTATACAGCCTTTCATGACCAGGCTAAACAAAGTAAACACATTTTAGAGTAAACCGAATAACGTATAGCTGATAAATTAGAATGAATTTGTAGTAGTAGGGAGACCGCCTTAGAAAGGAATAAGTCTCACAGCAGGGAATGTGAAGCCAAAATTAAGTTGAATTATTCTCTTAGGCAGGAAAGTGAATGTGACAATGCGGTTGACCGATGTAGTCCCGTCGACATACGGAAACCAGCAGATAATCGCATAGATAAAATAGCGGGTAACGGTGGAGCGCCCGATAAGGAGATAACAGCTGATCAACGAAAACAATCAAACAATATTTTAAATAAATATGAAAAGAGAAATAGGGAAAACCTTATCAAAGTGTTGGTTCACATCTATCCAGATTGGTATGATGAAAGGGTAAACGGTGGAGTATTTAAAAACAATAAATGTTATTTGCTGTACCGTGTCTGTAAGATGCAGATCCATTCTGGTAATGTTTTATCAATCAGTCAGCAATGACATGTATAAACACGTGAGAAGTCCATACATATGTAAAAATGAATATTTAAATAAGGTATCTGATGAATACTTGGGTAAACAAAGTAGTTTTGTTCCTGAAGCTGGTGCATTTGAGGAAAAACACACAAGTAAGGTTAATTCTGACAGAAGATCAAGACTGTCTGAGTATTTTCAACCACATATAAAATGTAATGCAGGTGTTATTTATACAGTCAGAGATTCACTGTACAGCACTATGTGTTCGTCTTTTATGAATGCGTATGCAGACAAATCCGAGACATTAAAAAAATTTAAAGTGCACTTAGATACTGATCCCTGTGAAAACTGGATGAAAATAATATTTGAGATGATCCCAGAGAAATTTCAATCAAACAATGAGTTCATATTGTACAAAGGAGATTATATTATGTGTAGCCTGGGTAGTACAACTGGCATTACATATAAGCCTTTAAAAAGTAAATCAAAGCAATATATCGGCAATTACCGAAACAAATGCAAGCGAAGAGCAATCAAAAAACGAGAAAGGTTGCGCGGCACGAGTCTGTGAGATAAATTAAAAATTAAAATATGGATAATACAAATAATTAAACTAGAATGGCGGGATATAAGTGGAATGACTGCAAGGAAATTGTATAAAATTATGTTTAAAATAAGAATAATTTTAATCATGTTAAAAAATGTATAGTTGAACTGTAGATACAGCCGAATGACGTCAGAAATGGACATCCTTATCAGTGTTCAGGAATGTTTGGTGGTATCCAACCATGTGCGGTTTTTGTTTATAATTAGTGCTGTCAAAGTGACAGTTGGGGAAATGTTGTTAGATAGTAGCTACTCAGTTATTTTGATTTTTGAAGTTATTATGTTATTATGGTGATATCCAACCACGTGCGGTTTTTGTTTATAATTAGTGCTGTCAAAGTGACAGTTGGGGAAATGTTGTTTGATAGTAGCTACTCAGTTATTTTGATTTTTGAAGTTATTATGTTATTATTTAGATGATTATGATTTATGGGAAGAAGTTATGTCAATTTAGGTTTTAAAACAAAACAAAAAAATTTGTTTCCCATATAAAAATTTTTTTTTACACGTGGAGGGGTTAATCCTGCAACAGAACACAGGATGATAAGATATGCTGTGTATGTCAGAGTACATGAATGACGAGCATTTTTCTTGTTTAAATTTTGTTTTGTGTAATATTTTGTCTTTTAGTTATAAGTTTTGTATTTAAAAATTGATAAGCATATAGGTTACACCAAATTATTCATAAAAAGATGTACTATATTGTCATGTATTTTTTGTATGAATTGGTACGCGTGTGCGGGTGTGATAATCTGTGATCGCTATTGCGGCAGTGGTAGTTATCCGATTTACATGAAAATTTGACAAGGAATTATTTAAGTAAATAGCTTCGATTTGTGTATACTCTGAGGTTTGTAACTATTTTAGAAATATGGTTTTTTAAGTAAAGCAAAACTCAAGTGTAACTCTTATCAATGATAGGGTAATAAAATTTGTAGATAATTTCCATGCAGGACTATGCAAAATTATACAAAGTTTTTCATGAAATTTGTGTATCTGGTCGTTCCATCAATCATGTGACTTGGGCTTGGCCTATCAAAATACACCAAATTCAGTGAGATTCATACGCTGCAGAGCTAGGATGGACACAGTCGGTCTGTCGACGTTGCTAGGGGAAGTTGTGCCCGGTAAAGCGAGTTGTTCTCTTATAAACGTAGAAATATCTTATATAAAATAAACTATAAACGTTGAATTTCTTAACGAAGTTTTGCGATAAGAACCGAGAGGGTAAATAATTAGATAAAATTTAAAATATAATACAGTGCTGTTTCATGTAAGTTAAGATATCCGCTTAGGGAAATTAAAGACACTACAAGATATCGTGGAAGCAGTCAAATATAACTACGAGACTCTGTGAAATATCGCCGCTGGAGCCGCTTGCTGTAGAAGAGGACGAAGAGACGAAGAGGACGCCAGGACGAAGAGGACACCAGGAAGGAGTGAAGCTGGAGAAGAGGACGACGAGACGAAGAGCACGCCAGGACGAAGAGGAAACCAGGAAGGAATGAAGCTGTAGAAGAGGACGACGAGACGAACAGGACGCCAGGACGAAGAGGACATCATGAAGGAGGGCAGGAAGAAGAGGACGCCAAGACGGGACCGACGAGACGAGAGGAGGACGTTGCATCTAACAAGTAAAATCGATTTATATTATGGAACAATACAAACAATTAAATATATTATCAATACATGACAATTTAAAATACATTATACATATTTATAAACAATATTTGTATATAATAAATAATTTTTCATCTCCTACATAATAGACTTGTATCGATTTTTACACACTCACAATATCCTTATTAGAATAATAAAGTGTGATCTGTTGCATAAGGATATTTGGCGCTTGCCAACGTTGGGCTCGATTTTTGAATTAATTTTAAAAAAGAAATATTTATTTGAGTGTGTAGAGACTAAATTCATTGAACTTATTATATGTGCTGTTCTATGTTATCAGGGAGTGTAGATAAAATTTTGAATACTCTCTCTTATCAGATATTTCAACAATAGTAGTAAATTGTCTATGTGGAGATTGAATTATTATTGGTATTTATGTTAGATTAAGTTTGTTTACATTTGATTGAGAGACTGGACTATAATAATAAATAACATAAACCGATGTTATTAGTAATAATACGTATAAAAAAATTGAAGATACTATAAATAAAAACTATAACACTTAATAAATTTAAAAATAAATAAATGAATATGGCCGAATCACAAGAATTACAGAATACATTAGCAAAAATCCTAGCTAATATACATAAGCTCTCAGAAGAAAATAAGGTGGGTAGAGACGAAACGGTGAAGCAAAATAAGTCGCTACAATCACTT
Source organism: Magicicada septendecula (assembly GCA_034769895.1). Taxonomy (NCBI): domain Eukaryota; kingdom Metazoa; phylum Arthropoda; class Insecta; order Hemiptera; family Cicadidae; genus Magicicada; species Magicicada septendecula. The sequence continues at coordinate 282,605,663 of CM068372.1, read as the reverse complement.
CATGATGAGAATAAAAAAATTTATACAGCCGTTCATGACCAGGCTAAACAAAGTAAACAACTTTTAGAGTCAACCGAAAGACGTATAGCTGATAAATTAGAATGAATTTGTAGTAGTAGTGAGACCGCCTTAGAAAGGAATAAGTCTCACAGCAGGGAATGTGAAGCCAAAATTAAGTTGAATTATTCTCTTAGGCAGGAAAGTGAATGTGACAATGCGGTTGACCGATGTAGTCCCGTCGACATACGGAAACCAGCAGATAATCGCATTGATAAAATAGCGTGTAACGGTGGAGCGCCCGATAAGGAGATAACAGCTGATCAACGAAAACAATCAAACAATATTTTAAATAAATATGAAAAGAGAAATAGGGAAAACCTTATCAAAGTGTTGGTTCACATCTATCCAGATTGGTATGATGAAAGGGTAAACGGTGGAGTATTTAAAAACAATAAATGTTATTTGCTGTACCGTGTCTGTAAGATGCAGATCCATTCTGCTAATTTTTTATCAGTCAGTAATGAAATGTATAAACACGTGAAAAGTCCATACAGATGTAAAAATGAATATATAAATAAGGTATCTGATGCATACTTGGGTAAACAAAGTAGTTTTGTTCCTGAAGCTGGTGCATTTGAGGAAAAGCACACAGGTAAGGTTAATTCTGACAGAAGATCAGGACTGTCTGAGTATTTTCAACCACATATGAAAAATAATGCAGGTGTTATTTATACAGTCAGACATTCACTGTACAGCAGTATGTGTTCGTCTTTTATGAATGCGTATGCAGACAAATCCGAGACATTAAAAAAATTTAAAGTGCACTTAGATACTGATCCCTGTGAAAACTGGATGAAAATAATGTTTGAGATGATACCAGAGAAATTTCAATCAAACAAAGAGTTCATATTGTACAAAGGAGATTATACTATGTGTAGCCTGTGTAATACAACTGGCATTACATATAAACATTTAAAAAGTAAATCAAAGCAATGTATCGGCAATTACCGAAACAAATGCAAGCGAAGAGCAATCAAAAAACGAGAAAGGTTGCGCGGCACGTTTCTGTGCGATAAATTAAAAATTAAAATAAGGATAATACAAATAATTAAACTAGAATGGCAGGATATAAGTGGAATGACTGCAAGGAAATTGTATAAAATTATGTTTAAAATAAGAATAATTGTAATCATGTTAAGAAATGTATGGTTGAACTGTAGATATACCCGAATGACGTCAGAAATGGACATCCTTATCAGTGTTCAGGAATGTTTGGTGATATCCAACCATGTGCGGTTTTTGTTTATAATTAGTGCTGTCAAAGTGACAGTTGGGGAAATGTTGTTTGATAGTAGCTACTCAGTTATTTTGATTTTTGAAGTTATTATGTTATTATTTAGATGATTATGATTTATGGGAAGAAGTTATGTCAATTTAGGTTTAAACAAAAAAATGTTGTATTCGATATAAAAAATTTTTTTACACGAGGAGGGGTTAATCCTGCAACTGAACACAGGATGATAAGATATGCTGTGTATATCAGAGTACATGAATGACGAGCATTTTCTTGTTTAAATTTGTTTTGTGTAATATTTTGTCTTTTAGTTATAAGTTTGGTATTTAAAAATTGATAAGCATATAGGTTACACCAAACTATTCATAAAAAGATGTACTATATTGTCATGTATGTTTTGTATGAATTGGTGTGCGTGTGAGGGTGTGATAATCTGCGATCGCTATTGCGGCCGTGGTAGTTAACCAATTTGCATGAAAATTTGACAAGGAATTATTTAAGTAAATAGCTTCGATTTGTGTATACTCTGAGGTTTGTAACTATTTTAGAAATATGGTTTTTTAAGTAAAGCAAAACTCAAGTGTAACTCTTATCAATGATAGGGTAATAATATTTGTAGATAATTTCCATGCAGGACTAAGCAAAATTATACAAAGTTTTTCATGAAATTTGTGTATCTGGTCGTTCCATCAATCATGTGACTTGGGCTTGACCTATCAAAATACACCAAATTCAGTGAGATTCATACGTTGCAGAGCTAGGATGGACACAGTCGGTCTGTCGACGTTGCTAGGGGAAGTTGTGCCCGGTGAAGAGAGTTGCCCTCTTATAAACGTAGAAATAACTTATATAAAATAAACTATAAACGTTGAAATCCTTAACGAAGTTTTGCGATAAGAACCGAGAGGGTAAATAATTAGATAAAATGTAAAATAAAATACAGTGCTGTTTCGTGTAAGTTAAGATATCCGCTGAGGGAACTTAAAGACACTTTAAGATATCGTGGAAGCAGCCAAACATAACTACGAGACTCTGTGAAATATCGCCGCTGGAGCCGCTTGCTGTAGAAGAGGACGACGAGACGAAGAGGACGCCAGGACGAAGAGGACACCAGGAAGGAGTGAAGCTGTAGAAGAGGACGCCGAGTCGAAGATGACGCCAGGACGAAGAGGACACCAGGAAGGAGTGAAGCTGTAGAAGAGGACGACGAGACGAAGAGGACGCCAGGACGAAGAGGACACCAGGAAGGAATGAAGCTGTAGAAGAGGACGACGAGACGAACATGACGCCAGGACGAAGAGGACATCAGGAAGGAGGGACAGGAAGAAGAGGACGCCAAGACGGGACCGACGAGACGAGAGGAGGACGTTGCAGCTAACAAGTTAAATAGATTTATATTATCGAACAATACAAACAATTAAATATATTATCAATACATGACAATTTAAAATACATTATACACCTTTATAAACAATATTTGTATATAATAAATAATTTTTCTTCTCCTCCATAATAGACTTGTATCGATTTTTACACACTCACAATATCCTTATTAGAATAATAAAGTTTGGTCTGTTGCATAAGGATATTTGGCGCTTGCCAACGTTGAGCTCGATTTTTGAATTAATTTTAAAAAAGAAATATTTATTTGAGTGTGTAGAGACTAAATTCATTGAACTAATTATATGTGCTGTTCTATGTTATCAGGAAGTGTAGATAAAAGTTTGAATACTCTCTCTTATCAGGTATTTCAACAATAGTAGTAAATTGTCTATGTGGAGATTGAATTATTATTGGTATTTATGTTAGATTAAGCTTGTTTACATTTGATTGAGAGACTGGACTATAATAATAAATAACATAAACGGATGTTATTAGTAATAATACGTATAAAAAAATATTGAAGATACTATAAATAAAAACTATAATATTTTACAAATTTAAAAATAAATAATTGAATATGGCCGAATCACAAGAATTACAGAATACATTAGCGGCAATCCTAGCTAATATACAAAAGCTCTCAGAAGAAAATAAGTTGGGTAGAGACGAAGCGGTGAAGCAAAATAAGTCGCTACAATCACTTCATGATGAGAATAAAAAAATGTATACAGCCGTTCATGACCAGGCTAAACAAAGTAAACAACTTTTAGAGTCAATCGAAAAACGTATAGCTGATAAATTAGAATTAATTTGTAGTAGGTGTGAGACCGCCTTAGAAAGGAATAAGTCTCACAGCAGGGAATGTGAAGCCAAAATTAAGTTGAATTATTCTCTTAGGCAGGAAAGTGAATGTGACAATGCGGTTGACCGATGTAGTCCCGTCGACATACAGAAACCAGCTGATAATCGCATAGATAAAATATAGCGCGTAACGGTGGAGCGCCCGATAAGGAGATAACAGCTGATCAACGAAAACAATCAAATAATATTTTAAATAAATATGAAAAGAGAAATAGGGAAAACCTTATCAAAGTGTTGGTTCACATCTATCCAGATTGGTATGATCAAAGGGTAAACGGTGGAGTATTTGAAAAAATTAATGTTATTTGCTGTACCGTGTCTGTAAGATGCAGATCCATTCTGGTAATGTTTTATCAGTCAGTAATGAAATGTATAAACACGTGAGAAGTCCATACAAATGTAAAAATGAATATTTAAATAAGTTATCTGATGAATACTTGGGTAAACAAAGTAGTTTTGTTCCCGAAGCTGGTGAATTTGAGGAAAAGCACACAGGTAAGGTTAATTCTGACAGAAGATCAGGACTGTCTGAGTATTTTCAACCACATATGAAAAATAATGCAGGTGTTATTTATACAGTCAGAGATTCACTGTACAGCAGTATGTGTTCGTCTTTTATGAATGCGAATGCAGACAAATCCGAGACATTAAAAAAATTTAAAGTGCAATTAGGTACTGATCCCTGTGAAAACTGGATGAAAATAATGTTTGAGATGATACCAGAGAAATTTCAATCAAACAATGAGTTCATATTGTACAAAGGAGATTATATTATGTGTGGCCTGGGTAGTACAACTGGCATTACATATAAACGTTTAAAAAGTAATTCAAAGCAATGTATCGGCAATTACCGAAACAAATGCAAGCGAAGAGCAATCAAAAAACGAGAAAGGTTGCGCGGCACGTTTCTGTGCGATAAATTAAAAATTAGAATAAGGATGATACAAATAATTAAACAAGAATGCCAGGATATAAGTGGAATGACTGGTAGGAAATTGTATAAAATTATGTGTAAAATAAGAATAATTGTAATCATGTTAAAAAAATGTATGGTTGAACTGTAGATATAGCCGAATGACGTCAGATATGGACAACCTTATCAGTGTTCAGGAATGTTTGGTGATATCCAGCCATGTGCGGTTGTTTGTTTATAATTAGTGCTGTCAAAGTGACAGTTGGGGAAATGTTGTTTGATAGTAGCTACTCAGTTATTTTGATTTTTGCAGTTATTATGTTATTATTTAGATGATTATGATTATGGGGAAGAAGTTATGTCAATTTAGGTTTAAACAAAAAAAAAATGTTGTATTCCATGTAAAAAATTTTTTTTACACGTGGAGGGGTTAATCCTGCAACTGAACACAGGATGATAAGATATGCTGTGTATATCAGAGTACATGAATGACGAGCATTTCCTTGTTTAAATTTGTTTTGTGTAATATTTTGTCTTTTAGTTATAAGTTTTGTATTTAAAAATTGATAAGCATATAGGTTACACCAAACTATTCATAAAAAGATGTACTATATTGTCATGTATTTTTTGTATGAATTGGTGCGCGTGTGCGGGTGTGATAACCTGCGATCGCTATTGCGGCAGTGGTAGTTAACCGATTTACATGAAAATTTGACAAGGAATTATTTAAGTAAATAGCTTCGATTTGTGTATACTCTAAGGTTTGTAACTATTTTAGAAATATGGTTTTTTAAGTAAAGCAAAACTCAAGTGTAACTCTTATCAATGATAGGGTAATAAAATTTGTAGATAATTTCCATTCAGGACTAAGCAAAATTATACAAAGTTTTTCATGAAATTTGTGTATCTGGTCGTTCCATCAATCATGTGACTTGGGCTTGGCCTATCAAAATACACCAAATTCAGTGAGATTCATACGTTGCAGAGCTTGGATGGACACAGTCGGTCTGTCGACGTTGCTAGGGGAAGTTGTGCCCGGTGAAGAGAGTTGTTCTCTTATAAACGTAGAAATACCTTATATATAAAATAAACTATAAACGTTGAAATCCTTAACGAAGTTTTGCGATAAGAACCGAGAGGGTAAATAATTAGATAAAATTTGAAGTATAGTACAGTGCTGTTTCGTGAAAGTTAAGATATCCGCTTAGGGAACTTAAAGACACTACAAGATATCGTGGAAGCAGTCAAACATAACTACGAGACTCTGTGAAATATCGCCGCTGGAGCCGCTTGCTGTAGAAGAGGACGACGAGACGAGGAGGACGCCAGGACGAAGAGGACACCAGGAAGGAGTGAAGCTGTAGAAGAGGATGACGAGACGAAGAGGACGCCAGGACGAAGAGGACACCAGGGAGGAATGAAGCTGTAGAAGAGGACGACGAGACGAAGAGGACGCCAGGACCAAGAGGACATCAGGAAGGAGGGACAGGAAGAAGAGGACGCCAAGACGGGACCGACGAGATGAAAATGAGACGTTGCAGCAAACAAGTAAAATCGATTTATATTATCAAACAATACAAACAATTAAATATATTATCAATACATGACAATGTAAAATACATTATACATCTTTATAAACAATATTTATATATAATAAATAATTTTTCATCTCCTCCATTATAGACTTGTATCGATTTTTACACACTCACAATATCCTTATTAGTATAATAAAGTGTGATCTGTTGCATAAGGATATTTGGCGCTTGCCAACGTTGAGCTCGATTTTTGAATTAATTTTAAAAAAGAAATATTTATTTGAGTGTGTAGAGACTAAATTCATTGAACTAATTATATGTGCTGTTCTATGTTATCAGGAAGTGTAGATAAAAGTTTGAATACTCTCTCTTATCAGGTATTTCAACAATAGTAGTAAATTGTCTATGTGGAGATTGAATTATTATTGGTATTTATGTTAGATTAAGCTTGTTTACATTTGATTGAGAGACTGGACTATAATAATAAATAACATAAACTGATGTTATTAGTAATAATACGTATAAAAAAATATTGAAGGTGCTATAAATAAAAACTATAATATTTTATAAATTTAAAAATAAATAAATGTATATGGCCGAATCACAAGAATTGCAGAATACATTAGCGGCAATCCTAGCTAATATACAAAAGCTCTCATAAGAAAATAAGGTGGGTAGTGACGAAGGGGTGAAGCAAAATTAATCGCTACAATCACTTCATGATGAGATTAAAAAAATTTATACAGTCGTTCATGACCAGGCTAAACAAAGTAAACAACTTTTAGAGTCAACAGAAAAACGTATAGCTGATAAATTAGAATTAATTTGTAGTAGGTGTGAGACCGCCTTAGAAAGGAATAAATCTCACAGCAGGGAATGTGAAGCCAAAATTAAGTTGAATTATTCTGTTAGGCAGGAAAGTGAATGTGACAATGCGGTTGACCGATGTAGTCCCGTCGACACACAGAAACCAGCTGATAATCGCATAGATAAGATAGCGGGTAACGGTGGAGCGCCCGATAAGCAGATAACAGCTGAACAACGAAAACAATCAAACAATATTATAAATAAATATTAAAAGAGAAATAGGGAAAACCTTATCAAAGTGTTGGTTCACATGTATCCAGATTGGTATGATCAAAGGGTAAACGGTGGAGTATTTAAAAACAATAAATGTTATTTGCTGTACCGTGTCTGTAAGATGCAGATCCATTCTGCTAATTTTTTATCAGTCAGTAATGAAATGTATAAACACGTGAAAAGTCCATACAGATGTAAAAATGAATATATAAATAAGGTATCTGATGCATACTTGGGTAAACAAAGTAGTTTTGTTCCTGAAGCTGGTGCATTTGAGGAAAAGCACACAGGTAAGGTTAATTCTGACAGAAGATCAGGACTGTCTGAGTATTTTCAACCACATATGAAAAATAATGCAGGTGTTATTTATACAGTCAGAGATTCACTGTACAGCAGTATGTGTTCGTCTTTTATGAATGCGTATGCAGACAAATCCGAGACATTAACAAAATTTAAAGTGCACTTAGATACTGATCCCTGTGAAAACTGGATGAAAATAATGTTTGAGATGATACCAGAGAAATTTCAATCAAACAAAGAGTTCATATTGTACAAAGGAGATTATACTATGTGTAGCCTGTGTAATACAACTGGCATTACATATAAACATTTAAAAAGTAAATCAAAGCAATGTATCGGCAATTACCGAAACAAATGCAAGCGAAGAGCAATCGAAAAACGAGAAAGGTTGCGCGGCACGTTTCTGTGCGATAAATTAAAAATTAAAATAAGGATAATACAAATAATTAAACTAGAATGGCAGGATATAAGTGGAATGACTGCAAGGAAATTGTATAAAATTATGTTTAAAATAAGAATAATTGTAATCATGTTAAGAAATGTATGGTTGAACTGTAGATATACCCGAATGACGTCAGAAATGGACATCCTTATCAGTGTTCAGGAATGTTTGGTGATATCCAACCATGTGCGGTTTTTGTTTATAATTAGTGCTGTCAAAGTGACAGTTCGGGAAATGTTGTTTGATAGAAGCTACTCAGTTATTTTGATTTTTGAAGTTATTATGTTATTATTTAGATGATTATGATTATTGGGAAGGAGTTATGTCAATTTACGTTAAAAAAAAAAATTATTGTATTCCATATAAAAAAATTTTTTTTACACCTGGAGGGTTTAATCCTGCAACAGAACACAGGATGATGAGATATGCTGTGTATATCAGAGTACATGAATCACGAGCATTTTTCTTGTTTAAATTTTGTTTTGTGTAATATTTGGTCTTTTAGTTATAAGTTTTGTATTTAAAAATTGATAAGCATATAGGTTTCACCAAATTATTCATAAAAAGATGTACTATATTGTCATGTATTTTTTGTATGAATTGGTGCGCGTGTGCGGGTGTGATAATCTGCGATCGCTATTGCGGCAGTGGTAGTTAACCGGTTTACATGAAAATTTGACAAGGAATTATTTAAGTAAATAGCTTCGATTTGTGTATACTCTGAGGTTTGTAACTATTTTAGAAATATGGTTTTTTAAGTAAAGCAAAACTCAAGTGTAACTCTTATCAATGATAGGGTAATAAAATTTGTAGATAATTTCCATGCAGGACTATGCAAAATTATACAAAGTTTTTCATGAAATTTGTGTATCTGGTCGTTCCATCAATCATGTGACTTGTGCTTGGCCTATCAAAATACACCAAATTCAGTGAGATTCATACGTTGCAGAGCTAGGATGGACACAGTCGGTCTGTCGACGTTGCTAGGGGAAGTTGTGCCCGGTAAAGCGAGTTGTTCTCTTATAAACGTAGAAGTATCTTATATAAAATAAACTATAAACGTTGAAATTCTTAACGAAGTTTTGCGATAAGAACCGAGAGGGTAAATAATTAGATAAAATTTAAAATATAATACAGTGCTGTTTCATGTAAGTTAAGATATCCTCTTAGGGAAATTAAAGACACTACAAGATATCGTGGAAGCAGTCAAATATAACTACGAGACTCTGTGAAATATCGCCGCTGGAGCCGCTTGCTGTAGAAGAGGACGAAGAGACGAAGAGGACGCCAGGACGAAGAGGACACCAGGAAGGAGTGAAGCTGTAGAAGAGGACGACGAGACGAAGAGCACGCCAGGACGAAGAGGAAACCAGGAAGGAATGAAGCTGTAGAAGAGGACGACGAGACGAACAGGACGCCAGGACGAAGAGGACATCATGAAGGAGGGCAGGAAGAAGAGGACGCCAAGACGGGACCGACGAGACGAGAGGAGGACGTTGCATCTAACAAGTAAACTCGATTTATATTATGGAACAATACAAACAATTAAATATATTATCAATACATGACAATTTAAAATACATTATACATATTTATAAACAATATTTGTATATAATAAATAATTTTTCATCTCCTACATAATAGACTTGTATCGATTTTTACACACTCACAATATCCTTATTAGAATAATAAAGTGTGATCTGTTGCATAAGGATATTTGGCGCTTGCCAACGTTGGGCTCGATTTTTGAATTAATTTTAAAAAAGAAATATTTATTTGGGTGTGTAGAGACTAAATTCATTGAACTAATTATATGTGCTGTTCTATGTTATCAGGGAGTGTAGATAAAATTTTGAATACTCTCTCTTATCAGATATTTCAACAATAGTAGTAAATTGTCTATGTGGAGATTGAATTATTATTGGTATTTATGTTAGATTAAGCTTGTTTACATTTGATTGAGAGACTGGACTATAATAATAAATAATATAAACGGATGTTATTAGTAATAATACGTATAAAAAAAATTGAAGATACTATAAATAAAAACTATAACACTTAATAAATTTAAAAATAAATAAATGAATATGGCCGAATCACAAGAATTACAGAATACATTAGCGGAAATCCTAGCTAATGTACATAAGCTCTCAGAAGAAAATAAGGTGGGTAGAGACGAAACGGTGAAGCAAAATAAGTCGCTACAATCACTTCATGATGAGAATAAAAAAATTTATACAGCCGTTCATGACCAGGCTAAACAAAGTAAACAACTTTTAGAGTCAACCGAAAGACGTATAGCTGATAAATTAGAATGAATTTGTAGTAGTAGTGAGACCGCCTTAGAAAGGAATAAGTCTCACAGCAGGGAATGTGAAGCCAAAATTAAGTTGAATTATTCTCTTAGGCAGGAAAGTGAATGTGACAATGCGGTTGACCGATGTAGTCCCGTCGACATACGGAAACCAGCAGATAATCGCATAGATAAAATAGCGTGTAACGGTGGAGCGCCCGATAAGGAGATAACAGCTGATCAACGAAAACAATCAAACAATATTATAAATAAATATGAAAAGAGAAATAGGGAAAACCTTATCAAAGTGTTGGTTCACATCTATCCAGATTGGTATGATCAAAGGGTAAACGGTGGAGTATTTAAAAACAACAAATGTTATTTGCTGTACCGTGTCTGTAAGATGCAGATCCATTCTGCTAATTTTTTATCAGTCAGTAATGAAATGTATAAACACGTGAAAAGTCCATACAGATGTAAAAATGAATATATAAATAAGGTATCTGATGCATACTTGGGTAAACAAAGTAGTTTTGTTCCTGAAGCTGGTGCATTTGAGGAAAAGCACACAGGTAAGGTTAATTCTGACAGAAGATCAGGACTGTCTGAGTATTTTCAACCACATATGAAAAATAATGCAGGTGTTATTTATACAGTCAGAGATTCACTGTACAGCAGTATGTGTTCGTCTTTTATGAATGCGTATGCAGACAAATCCGAGACATTAACAAAATTTAAAGTGCACTTAGATACTGATCCCTGTGAAAACTGGATGAAAATAATGTTTGAGATGATACCAGAGAAATTTCAATCAAACAAAGAGTTCATATTGTACAAAGGAGATTATACTATGTGTAGCCTGTGTAATACAACTGGCATTACATATAAACATTTAAAAAGTAAATCAAAGCAATGTATCGGCAATTACCGAAACAAATGCAAGCGAAGAGCAATCAAAAAACGAGAAAGGTTGCGCGGCACGTTTCTGTGCTATAAATTAAAAATTAAAATAAGGATAATACAAATAATTAAACTAGAATGGCAGGATATAAGTGGAATGACTGCAAGGAAATTGTATAAAATTATGTTTAAAATAAGAATAATTGTAATCATGTTAAGAAATGTATGGTTGAACTGTAGATATACCCGAATGACGTCAGAAATGGACATCCTTATCAGTGTTCAGGAATGTTTGGTGATATCCAACCATGTGCGGTTTTTGTTTATAATTAGTGCTGTCAAAGTGACAGTTGGGGAAATGTTGTTTGATAGTAGCTACTCAGTTATTTTGATTTTTGAAGTTATTATGTTATTATATAGATTATTATGATTATTGGGGAGAAGTTATGTCAATTTAGGTTTTAAAACAAAACAAAAAAATTTGTTTTGCATATAAAAATTTTTTTTTACACGTGGAGGGGTTAATCCTGCAACAGAACACAGGATGATGAGATATGCTGTGTATGTCAGAGTACATGAATGACGAGCATTTTTCTTGTTTAAATTTTGTTTTGTGTAATATTTGGTCTTTTAGTTATAAGTTTTGTATTTAAAAATTGATATGCATATAGGTTTCACCAAATTATTCATAAAAAGATGTACTATATTGTCATGTATTTTTTGTATGAATTGGTGCGCGTGTGCGGGTGTGATAATCTGTGATCGCTATTGCGGCAGTGGTAGTTAACCGGTTTACATGAAAATTTGACAAGGAATTATTTAAGTAAATAGCTTCGATTTGTGTATACTCTGAGGTTTGTAACTATTTTAGAAATATGGTTTCTTAAGTAAAGCAAAACTCAAGTGTAACTCTTATCAATGATAGGGTAATAAAATTTGTAGATAATTTCCATGCAGGACTATGCAAAATTATACAAAGTTTTTCATGAAATTTGTGTATCTGGTCGTTCCATCAATCATGTGACTTGTGCTTGGCCTATCAAAATACACCAAATTCAGTGAGATTCATACGTTGCAGAGCTAGGATGGACACAGTCGGTCTGTCGACGTTGCTAGGGGAAGTTGTGCCCGGTAAAGCGAGTTGTTCTCTTATAAACGTAGAAGTATCTTATATAAAATAAACTATAAACGTTGAAATTCTTAACGAAGTTTTGCGATAAGAACCGAGAGGGTAAATAATTAGATAAAATTTAAAATATAATACAGTGCTGTTTCATGTAAGTTAAGATATCCGCTTAGGGAAATTAAAGACACTACAAGATATCGTGGAAGCAGTCAAATATAACTACGAGACTCTGTGAAATATCGCCGCTGGAGCCGCTTGCTGTAGAAGAGGACGAAGAGACGAAGAGGACGCCAGGACGAAGAGGACACCAGGAAGGAGTGAAGCTGTAGAAGAGGACGACGAGACGAAGAGCACGCCAGGACGAAGAGGAAACCAGGAAGGAATGAAGCTGTAGAAGAGGACGACGAGACGAACAGGACGCCAGGACGAAGAGGACATCATGAAGGAGGGCAGGAAGAAGAGGACGCCAAGACGGGACCGACGAGACGAGAGGAGGACGTTGCATCTAACAAGTAAACTCGATTTATATTATGGAACAATACAAACAATTAAATATATTATCAATACATGACAATTTAAAATACATTATACATATTTATAAACAATATTTGTATATAATATATAATTTTTCATCCCCTACATAATAGACTTGTATCGATTTTTACACACTCACAATATCCTTATTAGAATAATAAAGTGTGATCTGTTGCATAAGGATATTTGGCGCTTGCCAACGTTGGGCTCGATTTTTGAATTAATTTTAAAAAAGAAATATTTATTTGGGTGTGTAGAGACTAAATTCATTGAACTAATTATATGTGCTGTTCTATGTTATCAGGGAGTGTAGATAAAATTTTGAATACTCTCTCTTATCAGATATTTCAACAATAGTAGTAAATTGTCTATGTGGAGATTGAATTATTATTGGTATTTATGTTAGATTAAGCTTGTTTAAATTTGATTGAGAGACTGGACTATAATAATAAATAATATAAACGGATGTTATTAGTAATAATACGTATAAAAAAAATTGAAGATACTATAAATAAAAACTATAACACTTAATAAATTTAAAAATAAATAAATGAATATGGCCGAATCACAAGAATTACAGAATACATTAGCGGAAATCCTAGCTAATATACAAAAGCTCTCAGAAGAAAATAAGGTGGGTAGAGACGAAACGGTGAAGCAAAATAAGTCGCTACAATCACATCATGATGAGAATAAAAAAAATTTATACAGCCTTTCATGACCAGGCTAAACAAAGTAAACACATTTTAGAGTAAACCGAATAACGTATAGCTGATAAATTAGAATGAATTTGTAGTAGTAGTGAGACCGCCTTAGAAAGGAATAAGTCTCACAGCAGGGAATGTGAAGCCAAAATTAAGTTGAATTATTCTCTTAGGCAGGAAAGTGAATGTGACAATGCGGTTGACCGATGTAGTCCCGTCGACATACGGAAACCAGCAGATAATCGCATAGATAAAATAGCGGGTAACGGTGGAGCGCCCGATAAGGAGATAACAGCTGATCAACGAAAACAATCAAACAATATTTTAAATAAATATGAAAAGAGAAATAGGGAAAACCTTATCAAAGTGTTGGTTCACATCTATCCAGATTGGTATGATGAAAGGGTAAACGGTGGAGTATTTAAAAACAATAAATGTTATTTGCTGTACCGTGTCTGTAAGATGCAGATCCATTCTGGTAATGTTTTATCAATCAGTCAGCAATGACATGTATAAACACGTGAGAAGTCCATACATATGTAAAAATGAATATTTAAATAAGGTATCTGATGAATACTTGGGTAAACAAAGTAGTTTTGTTCCTGAAGCTGGTGCATTTGAGGAAAAACACACAAGTAAGGTTAATTCTGACAGAAGATCAAGACTGTCTGAGTATTTTCAACCACATATAAAATGTAATGCAGGTGTTATTTATACAGTCAGAGATTCACTGTACAGCACTATGTGTTCGTCTTTTATGAATGCGTATGCAGACAAATCCGAGACATTAAAAAAATTTAAAGTGCACTTAGATACTGATCCCTGTGAAAACTGGATGAAAATAATATTTGAGATGATCCCAGAGAAATTTCAATCAAACAATGAGTTCATATTGTACAAAGGAGATTATATTATGTGTAGCCTGGGTAGTACAACTGGCATTACATATAAGCCTTTAAAAAGTAAATCAAAGCAATATATCGGCAATTACCGAAACAAATGCAAGCGAAGAGCAATCAAAAAACGAGAAAGGTTGCGCGGCACGAATCTGTGAGATAAATTAAAAATTAAAATAAGGATAATACAAATAATTAAACTAGAATGGCGGGATATAAGTGGAATGACTGCAAGGAAATTGTATAAAATTATGTTTAAAATAAGAATAATTTTAATCATGTTAAAAAATGTATGGTTGAACTGTAGATACAGCCGAATGACGTCAGACATGGACATCCTTATCAGTGTTCAGGAATGTTTGGTGATATCCAACCACGTGCGGTTTTTGTTTATAATTAGTGCTGTCAAAGTGACAGTTGGGGAAATGTTGTTTGATAGTAGCTACTCAGTTATTTTGATTTTTGAAGTTATTATGTTATTATTTAGATGATTATGATTTATGGGAAGAAGTTATGTCAATTTAGGTTTTAAAACAAAACAAAAAAATTTGTTTCCCATATAAAATTTTTTTTTTACACGTGGAGGGGTTAATCCTGCAACAGAACACAGGATGATAAGATATGCTGTGTATGTCAGAGTACATGAATGACGAGCATTTTTCTTGTTTAAATTTTGTTTTGTGTAATATTTTGTCTTTTAGTTATAAGTTTTGTATTTAAAAATTGATAAGCATATAGGTTACACCAAATTATTCATAAAAAGATGTACTATATTGTCATGTATTTTTTGTATGAATTGGTACGCGTGTGCGGGTGTGATAATCTGTGATCGCTATTGCGGCAGTGGTAGTTATCCGATTTACATGAAAATTTGACAAGGAATTATTTAAGTAAATAGCTTCGATTTGTGTATACTCTGAGGTTTGTAACTATTTTAGAAATATGGTTTTTTAAGTAAAGCAAAACTCAAGTGTAACTCTTATCAATGATAGGGTAATAAAATTTGTAGATAATTTCCATGCAGGACTATGCAAAATTATACAAAGTTTTTCATGAAATTTGTGTATCTGGTCGTTCCATCAATCATGTGACTTGGGCTTGGCCTATCAAAATACACCAAATTCAGTGAGATTCATACGTTGCAGAGCTAGGATGGACACAGTCGGTCTGTCGACGTTGCTAGGGGAAGTTGTGCCCGGTAAAGCGAGTTGTTCTCTTATAAACGTAGAAATATCTTATATAAAATAAACTATAAACGTTGAATTTCTTAACGAAGTTTTGCGATAAGAACCGAGAGGGTAAATAATTAGATAAAATTTAAAATATAATACAGTGCTGTTTCATGTAAGTTAAGATATCCGCTTAGGGAAATTAAAGACACTACAAGATATCGTGGAAGCAGTCAAATATAACTACGAGACTCTGTGAAATATCGCCGCTGGAGCCGCTTGCTGTAGAAGAGAACGAAGAGACGAAGAGGACGCCAGGACGAAGAGGACACCAGGAAGGAGTGAAGCTGGAGAAGAGGACGACGAGACGAAGAGCACGCCAGGACGAAGAGGAAACCAGGAAGGAATGAAGCTGTAGAAGAGGACGACGAGACGAACAGGACGCCAGGACGAAGAGGACATCATGAAGGAGGGCAGGAAGAAGAGGACGCCAAGACGGGACCGACGAGACGAGAGGAGGACGTTGCATCTAACAAGTAAAATCGATTTATATTATGGAACAATACAAACAATTAAATATATTATCAATACATGACAATTTAAAATACATTATACATATTTATAAACAATATTTGTATATAATAAATAATTTTTCATCTCCTACATAATAGACTTGTATCGATTTTTACACACTCACAATATCCTTATTAGAATAATAAAGTGTGATCTGTTGCATAAGGATATTTGGCGCTTGCCAACGTTGGGCTCGATTTTTGAATTAATTTTAAAAAAGAAATATTTATTTGAATGTGTAGAGACTAAATTCATTGAACTAATTATATGTGCTGTTCTATGTTATCAGGGAGTGTAGATAAAATTTTGAATACTCTCTCTTATCAGATATTTCAACAATAGTAGTAAATTGTCTATGTGGAGATTGAATTATTATTGGTATTTATGTTAGATTAAGTTTGTTTACATTTGATTGAGAGACTGGACTATAATAATAAATAACATAAACCGATGTTATTAGTAATAATACGTCTAAAAAAAAAAAGATACTATAAATAAAAACTATAACACTTTATAAATTTAAAAATAAATAAATGAATATGGCCGAATCACAAGAATTACAGAATACATTAGCGGCAATCCTAGCTAATATACATAAGCTCTCAGAAGAAAATAATTTGGGTAGAGACGAAGCGGTGAAGCAAAATAAGTCGCTACAATCACTTCATGATGAGAATAAAAAAATTTATACAGCCGTTCATGACCAGGCTAAACAAAGTAAACAACTTTTAGAGTCAACAGAAAAACGTATAGCTGATAAATTAGAATTAATTTGTAGTAGTTGTGAGACCGCCTTAGAAAGGAATAATTCTCACAGCAGGGAATGTGAAGCCAAAATTAAGTTGAATGTTACTTCTTAGGCAGGAAAGTGAATGTGACAATGCGGTTGACCGATGTAGTCCCGTCGACATACGGAAACCAGCTGATAATCGCATAGATAAGATAGCGGGTAACGGTGGAGCGCACGATAAGGAGATAACAGCTGATCAACGAAAACAATCAAACAATATTTTAAATAAATATGAAAAGAGAAATAGGGAAAACCTTATCAAAGTGTTGGTTCACATCTATCCAGATTGGTATGATGAAAGGGTAAACGGTGGAGTATTTAAAAACAATAAATGTTATTTGCTGTACCGTGTCTGTAAGATGCAGATCCATTCTGGAAATGTTTTATCAATCAGTCAGCAATGACATGTATAAACACGTGAGAAGTCCATACATATGTAAAAATGAATATTTAAATAAGGTATCTGATGAATACTTGGGTAAACAAAGTAGTTTTGTTCCTGAAGCTGGTGCATTTGAGGAAAAACACACAAGTAAGGTTAATTCTGACAGAAGATCAAGACTGTCTGAGTATTTTCAACAACATATAAAATGTAATGCAGGTGTTATTTATACAGTCAGAGATTCACTGTACAGCACTATGTGTTCGTCTTTTATGAATGCGTATGCAGACAAATCCGAGACATTAAAAAAATTTAAAGTGCACTTAGATACTAACCCCTGTGAAAACTGGATGAAAATAATGTTTGAGATGATACCAGAGAAATTCCAATCAAACAATGTGTTCATATTGTACAAAGGAGATTATATTATGTGTAGCCTGGGTAGTACAACTGGCATTACATATAAGCCTTTAAAAAGTAAATCAAAGCAATATATCAGCAATTACCGAAACAAATGCAAGAGAAGAGCAATCAAAAAACGAGAAAGGTTGCGCGGCACGAGTCTGTGAGATAAATTAAAAATTAAAATAAGGATAATACAAATAATTAAACTAGAATGGCGGGATATAAGTGGAATGACTGCAAGGAAATTGTATAAAATTATGTTTAAAACAAGAATAATTTTAATCATGTTAAAAAATGTATGGTTGAACTGTAGATACAGCCGAATGACGTCAGACATGGACGTCCTTATCAGTGTTCAGGAATGTTTGGTGATATCCAACCATGTGCGGTTTTTGTTTATAATTAGTGCTGTCAAAGTGACAGTTGGGGAAATGTTGTTTGATAGTAGCTACTCAGTTATTTTGATTTTTGAAGTTATTATGTTATTATGGTGATATCCAACCACGTGCGGTTTTTGTTTATAATTAGTGCTGTCAAAGTGACAGTTGGGGATATGTTGTTTGATAGTAGCTACTCAGTTATTTTGATTTTTGAAGTTATTATGTTATTATTTAGATGATTATGATTATTGGGAAGAAGTTACGTCAATTTAGGTTTAAAACAAAACAAAAAAATTTGTTTTCCATATACAAATTTTTTTTTACACGTGGAAAGGTTAATCCTGCAACAGAACACAGGATGATAAGATATGCTGTGTATATCAGAGTACATGAATGACGAGCATTTTCTTGTTTACATTTGTTTTGTGTAATATTTTGTCTTTTAGTTATAAGTTTTGTATTTAAAAATTGATAAGCATATAGGTTACACCAAACTATTCATAAAAAGATGTACTATATTGTCATGTATTTTTTGTATGAATTGGTGCGCGTGTGCGGGTGTGATAACCTGCGATCGCTATTGCGGCAGTGGTAGATTTACATGAAAATTTGACAAGGAATTATTTAAGTAAATAGCTTCGATTTGTGTATACTCTGAGGTTTGTAACTATTTTAGAAACATGGTTTTTTAAGTAAAGCAAAACTCAAGTGTAACTCGTGTTAATGATAGGGTAATAAAATTTGTAGATAATTTCCATGCAGAACTATGCAAAATTATACAAAGTTTTTCATGAAATTTGTGTATCTGGTCGTTCCATCAATCATGTGACTTGGGCTTGGCCTACCAAAATACACCAAATTCAGTGAGATTCATACGGTGCAGAGCTAGGATGGACACAGTCGGTCTGTCGACGTTGCTAGGGGAAGTTGTGCCCGGTGAAGAGAGTTGTTCTCTTATAAACGTAGAAATATCTTATATAAAAGAAACTATAAACGTTAAAATTCTTAACGAAGTTTTGCGATAAGAACCGAGAGGGTAAAAAATTAGATAAATTTAAAAATATAATACACTGCTGTTTCGTGTAAGTTAAGATATCCGCTTAGGGAACTTAAAGACACTACAAGATATCGTGGAAGCAGCCAACATAACTACGAGACTCTGTGAAATATCGCCGCTGGAGCCGCTTGCTGTAGAAGAGGACGACGAGACGAAGAGGACGCCAGGACGAAAAGGATACCAGGAAGGAATGAAGCTGTAGAAGAGGACGAAGAGACGAACAGGACGCCAGGACGAAGAGGACATCATGAAGGAGGGCAGGAAGAAGAGGACGCCAAGACGGGACCGACGAGACGAGAGGAGGACGTTGCATCTAACAAGTAAAATCGATTTATATTATCGAACAATACAAACAATTAAATATATTATCAATACATGACAATTTAAAATACATTATACATCTTTATAAACAACATTTGTATGTAATAAATAATTTTTCATCTCCTCCATAATAGACTTGTATCGATTTTTACACACTCACAATATCCTTATTAGAATAATAAAGTTTGATCGGTTGCATAAGGATATATGGCGCTTGTCAACGTTGCGTCCGATTTTTGAATTAATTTTAAAAAAGAAATTTTTATTTGAGTGTGTGTGTAGAGACTAAATTCATTGAACTAATTATATGTGCTGTTCTATGTTATCAGGGAGTGTAGATAAAAGTTTGAATACTCTCTCTTATCAGATATTTCAACAATAGTAGTAAATTGTCTATGTGGAGATTGAATTATTATTGGTATTTATGTTAGATTAAGCTTGTTTACATTTTATTGAGAGACTGGACTATAATAATAAATAACATAAACGGATGTTATTTGTAATAATACGTATAAAAAAATATTGAAGGTACTATAAATAAAAACTAAAATATTTTATAAATTTAAAAATAAATAAATGAATATGACCGAATCACAAGAATTACAGAATACATTAGCGGCAATCCCAGCTAATATACAAAAGCTCTCAGAAGAAAATAAGGTGGGTAGAGGCGAAGCGGTGAAGCAAAATATGTCGCTACAATCACTTCATGATGAGAATAAAAAAATGTATACAGCCGTTCATGACCAGGCTAAACAAAGTAAACAACTTTTAGAGTCAACAGAAAAACGTATAGCTGATAAATTAGAATTAATTTGTAGTAGTTGTGAGACCGCCTTAGAAAGGAATAATTCTCACAGCAGGGAATGTGAAGCCAAAATTATGTTGAATTATTCTCTTAGGCAGGAAAGTGAATGTGAGAATGCGGTTGACCGATGTATTCCCGTCGACATACAGAAACCAGCTGATAATCGCATAGATAAGATAGCGGGTAACGGTGGAGCGCCCGATAAGGAAATAACAGCTGATCAACGAAAACAATCAAATAATCTTCTAAATAAATATGAAAAGAGAAATAGGGAAAACCTTATCAAAGTGTTGGTTCACATCTATCCAGATTGGTATGATCAAAGGGTAAACGGTGGAGTATTTAAAAACAATAAATGTTATTTGCTGTACCGTGTCTGTAAGATGCAGATGCATTCTGGTAATGTTTTATCAGCCAGTAATGAAATGTATAAACACGTGAGAAGTCCATACAGATGTAAAAATGAATATTTAAATAAGGTATCTGATGAATACTTGGTTAAACAAAGTAGTTTTGTTCCTGAAGCTGGTGCATTTGAGGAAAAGCACACAGGTAAGGTTAATTCTGACAGAAGATCAGGGCTGTCTGAGTATTTTCAACCACATATGAAAAATAATGCAGTGAAAAATAATGCAGGTGTTATTTATACAGTCAGAGATTCACTGTACAGCAGTCTGTGTTCGTCTTTTATGAATGCGTATGCAGACAAATCCGAGACATTAAAAAAATTTAAAGTGCACTTAGATACTGATCCCTGTGAAAACTGGATGAAAATAATGTTTGAGATGATACCAGAGAAATTTCAATCAAACAATGAGTTCATATTGTACAAAGGAGATTATAATATGTTTAGCCTGTGTAATACAACTGGCATTACATATAAACCTTTAAAAAGTAAATCAAAGCAATGTATCGGCAATTACCGAAAAAAATGCAAGAGAAGAGCAATCAAAAAACGAGAAAGGTTGCGCGGCACGAGTCTGTGCGCTAAATTAAAAATTAAAATAAGGATAATACAAGTAATTAAACTAGACTGCCAGGATATAAGTGGAATGACTGCAAGGAATTGTATAAAATTATGTTTAAAATAAGAATAATTGTAATCATGTTAAAAAATGTATGGTTGAACTGTAGATATAGCCGAATGACGTCAGACATGGACATCCTTATCAGTGTTCAGGAATGTTTGGTGATATCCAACCATGTGCGGTTTTTGTTTATAATTAGTGCTGTCAAAGTGACAGTTGGGGAAATGTTGTTTGATAGTAGCTACTCAGTTATTTTGATTTTTGAAGTTATTATGTTATTATTTAGATGATTATGATTATTGGGAAGAAGTTATGTCAATTTATGGTTAAAAAAAAATTTGTTTTCCATATAAAAATTTTTTTTTACACGTGGAAAGGTTAATCCTGCAACAGAACACAGGATGATAAGATATGCTGTGTATATCAGAGTACATGAATGACGAGCATTTTCTTGTTTACATTTGTTTTGTGTAATATTTTGTCTTTTAGTTATAAGTTTTGTATTTAAAAATTGATAAGCATATAGGTTACACCAAACTATTCATAAAAAGATGTACTATATTGTCATGTATTTTTTGTATGAATTGGTGCGCGTGTGCGGGTGTGATAATCTGCGATCGCTATTGCGGCAGTGGTAGTTAACCGATTTACATGAAAATTTGACAAGGAATTATTTAAGTAAATAGCTTCGATTTGTGTATACTCTGAGGTTTGTAACTATTTTAGAAACATGTTTTTTTAAGTAAAGCAAAACTCAAGTGTAACTCGTATTAATGATAGGGTAATAAAATTTTATAGATAATTTCCATGCAGAACTATGCAAAATTATACAAAGTTTTTCATGAAATTTGTGTATCTGGTCGTTCCATCAATCATGTGACTTGGGCTTGGCCTACCAAAATACACCAAATTCAGTGAGATTCATACGGTGCAGAGCTAGGATGGACACAGTCGGTCTGTCGACGTTGCTAGGGGAAGTTGTGCCCGGTGAAGAGAGTTGTTCTCTTATAAACGTAGAAATATCTTATATAAAAGACACTATAAACGTTAAAATTCTTAACGAAGTTTTGCGATAAGAACCGAGAGGGTAAAAAATTAGATAAAATTTAAAATATAATACACTGCTGTTTCGTGTAAGTTAAGATATCCGCTTAGGGAACTTAAAGACACTACAAGATATCGTGGAAGCAGTCAAACATAACTACGAGACTCTGTGAAATATCGCCGCTGGAGCCGCTTGCTGTAGAAGAGCACGACGAGACGAAGAGGACGCCTGGACGAAGAGGATACCAGGAAGGAATGAAGCTGTAGAAGAGTACGACGAGACGAAGAGGACGACAGGACCAAGAGGACATCAGGAAGGAGGGACAGGAAGAAGAGGACGCCAAGACGAGACCGACGAGACGAGAGGAGGACGTTTCAGCAAACAAGTAAAATCGAATTATATTATCGAACAATACAAACAATTAAATATATTATCAATACATGACAATTTAAAATACATTATACATCTTTATAAACAATATTTGTATATAATATATAATTTTTCATCTCCTCCATAATAGACTTGTATCGATTTTTACACACTCACAATATCCTTATTAGAATAATAAAGTTTGACCGGTTGCATAAGGATATATGGCGCTTGTCAACGTTGCGTCCGATTTTTGAATTAATTTTAAAAAAGAAATATTTATTTGAGTGTGTGTGTAGAGACTAAATTCATTGAACTAATTATATGTGCTGTTCTATGTTATCAGGGAGTGTAGATAAAAGTTTGAATACTCCCTCTTATCAGATATTTCAACAATAGTAGTAAATTATCTATGTGGAGATTGAATTATTATTGGTATTTATGTTAGATTAAGCTTGTTTACATTTGATTGAGAGACTGGACTATAATAATAAATAACATAAACCGATGTTATTTGTAATAATACGTATAAAAAAATATTGAAGGTACTATAAAAAAAAACTAAAATATTTTATAAATTTAAAAATAAATAAATGAATATGACCGAATCACAAGAATTACAGAATACATTAGCGGCAATCCAAGCTAATATACAAAAGCTCTCAGAAGAAAATAAGGTGGGTAGAGACGAAGCGGTGAAGCAAAATAAGTCGCTACAATCACTTCATGATGAGAATAAAAAAATGTATACAGCCGTTCATGACCAGGCTAAATAAAGTAAACAACTTTTAGAGTCAACAGAAAAACGTATAGCTGATAAATTAGAATTAATTTGTAGTAGTTGTGAGACCGCCTTAGAAAGGAATAATTCTCACAGCAGGGAATGTGAAGCCAAAATTACGTTGAATTATTCTCTTAGGCAGGAAAGTGAATGTGACAATGCGGTTGACCGATGTAGTCCCGTCGACATACAGAAACCAGCTGATAATCGCATAGATAAGATAGCGGGTAACGGTGGAGCGCCCGATAAGGAAATAACAGCTGATCAACGAAAACAATCAAATAATATTCTAAATAAATATGAAAAGAGAAATAGGGAAAACCTTATCAAAGTGTTGGTTCACATCTATCCAGATTGGTATGATCAAAGGGTAAACGGTGGAGTATTTAAAAACAATAAATGTTATTTGCTGTACCGTGTCTGTAAGATGCAGATGCATTCTGGTAATGTTTTATCAGCCAGTAATGAAATGTATAAACACGTGAGAAGTCCATACAGATGTAAAAATGAATATTTAAATAAGGTATCTGATGAATACTTGGTTAAACAGAATAGTTTTGTTCCTGAAGCTGGTGCATTTGAGGAAAAGCACACAGGTAAGGTTAATTCTGACAGAAGATCAGGGCTGTCTGAGTATTTTCAACCACATATAAAAAATAATGCAGTGAAAAATAATGCAGGTGTTATTTATACAGTCAGAGATTCACTGTACAGCACTATGTGTTCGTCTTTTATGAATGCGTATGCAGACAAATCCGAGACATTAAAAAAATTTGAAGTGCACTTAGATACTGATCCCTGTGAAAACTGGATGAAAATAATGTTTGAGATGATACCAGAGAAATTTCAATCAAACAATGAGTTCATATTGTACAAAGGAGATTATACTATGTGTAGCCTGTGTAATACAACTGGCATTACATATAAACCTTTAAAAAGTAAATAAAAGCAATGTATCGGCAATTACCGAAACAAATGCAAGCGAAGAGCAATCAAAAAACGAGAAAGGTTGCGCGGCACGAGTCTGTGCGATAAATTAAAAATTAAAATAAGGATAATACAAGTAATTAAACTAGACTGCCAGGATATAAGTGGAATGACTGCAAGGAATTGTATAAAATTATGTTTAAAATAAGAATAATTGTAATCATGTTAAAAAATGTATGGTTGAACTGTAGATATAGCCGAATGACGTCAGACATGGACATCCTTATCAGTGTTCAGGAATGTTTGGTGATATCCAACCATGTGCGGTTTTTGTTTATAATTAGTGCTGTCAAAGTGACAGTTGGGGATATGTTGTTTGATAGTAGCTACTCAGGTATTTTGATTTTTGAAGTTATTATGTTATTATTTAGATGATTATGATTATTGGGAAGAAGTTATGTCAATTTAGGGTTAAAACAAAAAAATTTGTTTTCCATATAAAAATTTTTTTTTTACACGTGGAAAGGTTAATCCTGCAATAGAACACAGGATGATAAGATATGCTGTGTATATCAGAGTATGACGAGCATTTTCTTGTTTAAATTTGTTTTGTGTAATATTTTGTCTTTTAGTTATAAGTTTTGTATTTAAAAATTGATAAGCATATAGGTTACACCAAACTATTCATAAAAAGATGTACTATATTGTCATGTATTTTTTGTATGAATTGGTACGCGTGTGCGGGTGTGATAATTTGCGAAAGCTATTGCGGCAGTGGTAGTTAACCGATTTACATGAAAATTGGCGAGGAATTATTTAAGTAAATAGTTCGATTTGTGTATACTCCGAGGTTTGTAACTATTTAAGAAATATGGTTTTTTAAGTAAAGCAAAACTCAAGTGTAACTCTTATCAATGGTAGGGTAATAAAATTTGTAGATAATTTCCATGCAGGACTATGCAAAATTATACAAAGTTTTTCATGAAATTTGTGTATCTGGTCGTTCCATCAATCATGTGACTTGGGCTTGGCCTATCAAAATACACCAAATTCAGTGAGATTCATACGTTGCACAGCTAGGATGGACACAGTCGGTCTGTCGACGTTGCTAGGGGAAGTTGTGCCCGGTGAAGAGAGTTGTTCTCTTATAAACGTAGAAATATCTTATATAAAATAAACTATAAACGTTAAAATTCTAAACGAAGTTTTGCGATAAGAACCGAGAGGGTAAAACATTAGATAAAATTAAAAATATAATACACTGCTGTTTCGTGTAAGTTAAGATATCCGCTTAGGGAACTTAAAGACACTACAAGATATCGTGGAAGCAGTCAAACATAACTACGAGACTCTTTGAAATATCGCCGCTGGAGCCGCTTGCTGTAGAAGAGGACGACGAGACGAAGAGGACGCGAGGACGAAGAGGATACCAGGAAGGAATGAAGCTGTAGAAGAGGACGACGAGACGAAGAGGACGCCAGGACCAAGAGGACATCAGGAAGGAGGGACAGGAAGAGGAGGATGCCAAGACGAGAGGAGGACGTTTCAGCAAACAAGTAAAATCGAATTATATTATCGAACAATACAAACAATTAAATATATTATCAATACATGACAATTTAAAATACATTATACATCTTTATAAACAATATTTGTATGTAATAAATAATTTTTCATCTCCTCCATAATAGACTTGTATCGATTTTTACACACTCACAATATCCTTATTAGAATAATAAAGTTTGACCGGTTGCATAAGGATATATGGCGCTTGTCAACGTTGCGTCCGATTTTTGAATTAATTTTAAAAAAGAAATATTTATTTGAGTGTGTGTGTAGAGACTAAATTCATTGAACTAATTATATGTGCTGTTCTATGTTATCAGGGAGTGTAGATAAAAGTTTGAATACTCCCTCTTATCAGATATTTCAACAATAGTAGTAAATTATCTATGTGGAGATTGAATTATTATTGGTATTTATGTTAGATTAAGCTTGTTTACATTTGATTGAGAGACTGGACTATAATAATAAATAACATAAACCGATGTTATTTGTAATAATACGTATAAAAAAATATTGAAGGTACTATAAATAAAAACTAAAATATTTTATAAATTTAAAAATAAATAAATGAATATGACCGAATCACAAGAATTACAGAATACATTAGCGGCAATCCCAGCTAATATACAAAAGCTCTCAGAAGAAAATAAGGTGGGTAGAGACGAAGCGGTGAAGCAAAATAAGTCGCTACAATCACTTCATGATGAGAATAAAAAAATGTATACAGCCGTTCATGACCAGGCTAAACAAAGTAAACAACTTTTAGAGTCAACCGAAAAACGTATAGCTGATAAATTAGAATTAATTTGTAGTAGTTGTGAGACTGCCTTAGAAAGGAATAATTCTCACAGCAGGGAATGTGAAGCCAAAGTTATGTTGAATTATTCTCTTAGGCAGGAAAGTGAATGTGACAATGCGGTTGACCGATGTAGTCCCGTCGACATACAGAAACCAGCTGATAATCGCATAGATAAGATAGCGGGTAACGGTGGAGCGCCCGATAAGGAAATAACAGCTGATCAACGAAAACAATCAAATAATATTTTAAATAAATATGAAAAGAGAAATAGGGAAACCCTTAGCAAAGTGTTGGTTCACATCTATCCAGATTGGTATGATCAAAGGGTAAACGGTGGAGTATTTAAAAACAATATATATTATTTGCTGTACCGTGTCTGTAAGATGCAGATCCATTCTGGTAATGTTTTATCAATCAGTCAGTAATGAAATGTATAAACACGTGAGAAGTCCATACAGATGTAAAAATGAATATTTAAATAAGGTATCTGATGCATACTTGGGTAAACAAAGTAGTTTTGTTCCTGAAGCTGGGGCATTTGGGGAAAAGCACACAGGTATGGTTAATTCTGACAGAAGATCAGGACTGTCTGAGTATTTTCAACCACATATGAAATGTAATGCAGGTGTTATTTATACAGTCAAAGATTCACTGTACAGCACTATGTGTTCGTATTTTATGAATGCGTATGCAGACAAATCCGAGACATTAAAAAAATTTAAAGTGCACTTAGATACTGATCCCTGTGAAAACTGGATGAAAATAATGTTTGAGATGATACCAGAGAAATTTCAATCAAACAATGAGTTCATATTGTACAAAGGAGTTTATACTATGTGTAGCCTGTGTAATACAACTGGCATTACATATAAACCTTTAAAAAGTAAATCTAAGCAATGTATCGGCAATTACCGAAACAAATGCAAGCGAAGAGCAATCAAAAAACGAGGAAGGTTGCGTGGCACGAGTCTGTGCGATAAATTAAAAATTAAAATAAGAATAATACAAATAGTTAAACTAGAATGCCAGGATATAAACGGAATAACTGCAAGGAAATTGTATAAAATTATGTTTAAAATAAGAATAATTGTAATCATGTTAAAAAATGTATGGTTGAACTGTAGATATAGCCGAATGACGTCAGACTTGGACATCCTTTTATCAGTGTTCAGGAATGTTTGGTGATATCCAACCATGTGCGGTTTTTGTTTATAATTAGTGCTGTCAAAGTGACAGTTGGGGAAATGTTGTTTGATAGTAGCTACTCAGGTATTTTGATTTTTGAAGTTATTATGTTATTATTTAGATGATTATGATTATTGGGAAGAAGTTATGTCA
Organism: Magicicada septendecula; assembly: GCA_034769895.1. Taxonomy (NCBI): domain Eukaryota; kingdom Metazoa; phylum Arthropoda; class Insecta; order Hemiptera; family Cicadidae; genus Magicicada; species Magicicada septendecula. The sequence goes on along the minus strand of CM068372.1, from coordinate 282,577,664 downwards.
ATTTAGGGTTAAAACAAAAAAATTTGTTTTCCATATAAAAATTTTTTTTTTACACGTGGAAAGGTTAATCCTGCAATAGAACACAGGATGATAAGATATGCTGTGTATATCAGAGTATGACGAGCATTTTCTTGTTTAAATTTGTTTTGTGTAATATTTTGTCTTTTAGTTATAAGTTTTGTATTTAAAAATTGATAAGCATATAGGTTACACCAAACTATTCATAAAAAGATGTACTATATTGTCATGTATTTTTTGTATGAATTGGTACGCGTGTGCGGGTGTGATAATTTGCGAAAGCTATTGCGGCAGTGGTAGTTAACCGATTTACATGAAAATTGGCGAGGAATTATTTAAGTAAATAGCTTCGATTTGTGTATACTCCGAGGTTTGTAACTATTTAAGAAATATGGTTTTTTAAGTAAAGCAAAACTCAAGTGTAACTCTTATCAATGGTAGGGTAATAAAATTTGTAGATAATTTCCATGCAGGACTATGCAAAATTATACAAAGTTTTTCATGAAATTTGTGTATCTGGTCGTTCCATCAATCATGTGACTTGGGCTTGGCCTATCAAAATACACCAAATTCAGTGAGATTCATACGTTGCACAGCTAGGATGGACACAGTCGGTCTGTCGACGTTGCTAGGGGAAGTTGTGCCCGGTGAAGAGAGTTGTTCTCTTATAAACGTAGAAATATCTTATATAAAATAAACTATAAACGTTAAAATTCTTAACGAAGTTTTGCGATAAGAACCGAGAGGGTAAAACATTAGATAAAATTAAAAATATAATACACTGCTGTTTCGTGTAAGTTAAGATATCCGCTTAGGGAACTTAAAGACACTACAAGATATCGTGGAAGCAGTCAAACATAACTACGAGACTCTTTGAAATATCGCCGCTGGAGCCGCTTGCTGTAGAAGAGGACGACGAGACGAAGAGGACGCGAGGACGAAGAGGATACCAGGAAGGAATGAAGCTGTAGAAGAGGACGACGAGACGAAGAGGACGCCAGGACCAAGAGGACATCAGGAAGGAGGGACAGGAAGAGGAGGATGCCAAGACGAGAGGAGGACGTTTCAGCAAACAAGTAAAATCGAATTATATTATCGAACAATACAAACAATTAAATATATTATCAATACATGACAATTTAAAATACATTATACATCTTTATAAACAATATTTGTATGTAATAAATAATTTTTCATCTCCTCCATAATAGACTTGTATCGATTTTTACACACTCACAATATCCTTATTAGATTAATAAAGTTTGATCGGTTGCATAAGGATATATATGGCGCTTGCCAACGTTGCGTCCGATTTTTGAATTAATTTTAAAAAAGAAATATTTATTTGAGTGTGTGTGTAGAGACTAAATACATTGAACTAATTATATGTGCTGTTCTATGTTATCAGGGAGTGTAGATAAAAGTTTGAATACTCTCTTTTATCAGATATTTGAACAATAGTAGTAAATTGTCTATGTGGAGATTGAATTATTATTGGTATTTATGTTAGATTAAGCTTGTTTACATTTGATTGAGAGACTGGACTATAATAATAAATAACATAAACGGATGTTATTTGTAATAATACGTATAAAAAAATATTGAAGGTACTATAAATAAAAACTAAAATATTTTATAAATTTAAAAATAAATAAATGAATATGACCGAATCACAAGAATTACAGAATACATTAGCGGCAATCCTAGCTAATACAGAAAAGCTCTCAAACGAAAATAAGGTGGGTAGAGACGAAGCGGTGAAACAAAATATGTCGCTACAATCACTTCATGATGAGAATAAAAAAATGTATACAGCCGTTCATGACCAGGCTAAACAAAGTAAACAACTTTTAGAGTCAACCGAAAAACGTATAGCTGATAAATTAGAATTAATTTGTAGTAGTTGTGAGACTGCCTTAGAAAGGAATAATTCTCACAGCAGGGAATGTGAAGCCAAAGTTATGTTGAATTATTCTCTTAGGCAGGAAAGTGAATGTGACAATGCGGTTGACCGATGTAGTCCCGTCGACATACAGAAACCAGCTGATAATCGCATAGATAAGATAGCGGGTAACGGTGGAGCGCCCGATAAGGAAATAACAGCTGATCAACGAAAACAATCAAATAATATTTTAAATAAATATGAAAAGAGAAATAGGGAAACCCTTAGCAAAGTGTTGGTTCACATCTATCCAGATTGGTATGATCAAAGGGTAAACGGTGGAGTATTTAAAAACAATAAATATTATTTGCTGTACCGTGTCTGTAAGATGCAGATCCATTCTGGTAATGTTTTATCAATCAGTCAGTAATGAAATGTATAAACACGTGAGAAGTCCATACAGATGTAAAAATGAATATTTAAATAAGGTATCTGATGCATACTTGGGTAAACAAAGTAGTTTTGTTCCTGAAGCTGGGGCATTTGGGGAAAAGCACACAGGTATGGTTAATTCTGACAGAAGATCAGGACTGTCTGAGTATTTTCAACCACATATGAAATGTAATGCAGGTGTTATTTATACAGTCAAAGATTCACTGTACAGCACTATGTGTTCGTATTTTATGAATGCGTATGCAGACAAATCCGAGACATTAAAAAAATTTAAAGTGCACTTAGATACTGATCCCTGTGAAAACTGGATGAAAATAATGTTTGAGATGATACCAGAGAAATTTCAATCAAACAATGAGTTCATATTGTACAAAGGAGTTTATACTATGTGTAGCCTGTGTAATACAACTGGCATTACATATAAACCTTTAAAAAGTAAATCTAAGCAATGTATCGGCAATTACCGAAACAAATGCAAGCGAAGAGCAATCAAAAAACGAGGAAGGTTGCGTGGCACGAGTCTGTGCGATAAATTAAAAATTAAAATAAGAATAATACAAATAGTTAAACTAGAATGCCAGGATATAAACGGAATAACTGCAAGGAAATTGTATAAAATTATGTTTAAAATAAGAATAATTGTAATCATGTTAAAAAATGTATGGTTGAACTGTAGATATAGCCGAATGACGTCAGACTTGGACATCCTTTTATCAGTGTTCAGGAATGTTTGGTGATATCCAACCATGTGCGGTTTTTGTTTATAATTAGTGCTGTCAAAGTGACAGTTGGGGAAATGTTGTTTGATAGTAGCTACTCAGGTATTTTGATTTTTGAAGTTATTATGTTATTATTTAGATGATTATGATTATTGGGAAGAAGTTATGTCAATTTAGGGTTAAAACAAAAAAATTTGTTTTCCATATAAAAATTTTTTTTTTACACGTGGAAAGGTTAATCCTGCAATAGAACACAGGATGATAAGATATGCTGTGTATATCAGAGTATGACGAGCATTTTCTTGTTTAAATTTGTTTTGTGTAATATTTTGTCTTTTAGTTATAAGTTTTGTATTTAAAAATTGATAAGCATATAGGTTACACCAAACTATTCATAAAAAGATGTACTATATTGTCATGTATTTTTTGTATGAATTGGTACGCGTGTGCGGGTGTGATAATTTGCGAAAGCTATTGCGGCAGTGGTAGTTAACCGATTTACATGAAAATTGGCGAGGAATTATTTAAGTAAATAGCTTCGATTTGTGTATACTCCGAGGTTTGTAACTATTTAAGAAATATGGTTTTTTAAGTAAAGCAAAACTCAAGTGTAACTCTTATCAATGGTAGGGTAATAAAATTTGTAGATAATTTCCATGCAGGACTATGCAAAATTATACAAAGTTTTTCATGAAATTTGTGTATCTGGTCGTTCCATCAATCATGTGACTTGGGCTTGGCCTATCAAAATACACCAAATTCAGTGAGATTCATACGTTGCACAGCTAGGATGGACACAGTCGGTCTGTCGACGTTGCTAGGGGAAGTTGTGCCCGGTGAAGAGAGTTGTTCTCTTATAAACGTAGAAATATCTTATATAAAATAAACTATAAACGTTAAAATTCTTAACGAAGTTTTGCGATAAGAACCGAGAGGGTAAAACATTAGATAAAATTAAAAATATAATACACTGCTGTTTCGTGTAAGTTAAGATATCCGCTTAGGGAACTTAAAGACACTACAAGATATCGTGGAAGCAGTCAAACATAACTACGAGACTCTTTGAAATATCGCCGCTGGAGCCGCTTGCTGTAGAAGAGGACGACGAGACGAAGAGGACGCGAGGACGAAGAGGATACCAGGAAGGAATGAAGCTGTAGAAGAGGACGACGAGACGAAGAGGACGCCAGGACCAAGAGGACATCAGGAAGGAGGGACAGGAAGAGGAGGATGCCAAGACGAGAGGAGGACGTTTCAGCAAACAAGTAAAATCGAATTATATTATCGAACAATACAAACAATTAAATATATTATCAATACATGACAATTTAAAATACATTATACATCTTTATAAACAATATTTGTATGTAATAAATAATTTTTCATCTCCTCCATAATAGACTTGTATCGATTTTTACACACTCACAATATCCTTATTAGATTAATAAAGTTTGATCGGTTGCATAAGGATATATATGGCGCTTGCCAACGTTGCGTCCGATTTTTGAATTAATTTTAAAAAAGAAATATTTATTTGAGTGTGTGTGTAGAGACTAAATACATTGAACTAATTATATGTGCTGTTCTATGTTATCAGGGAGTGTAGATAAAAGTTTGAATACTCTCTTTTATCAGATATTTGAACAATAGTAGTAAATTGTCTATGTGGAGATTGAATTATTATTGGTATTTATGTTAGATTAAGCTTGTTTACATTTGATTGAGAGACTGGACTATAATAATAAATAACATAAACGGATGTTATTTGTAATAATACGTATAAAAAAATATTGAAGGTACTATAAATAAAAACTAAAATATTTTATAAATTTAAAAATAAATAAATGAATATGACCGAATCACAAGAATTACAGAATACATTAGCGGCAATCCTAGCTAATACAGAAAAGCTCTCAAACGAAAATAAGGTGGGTAGAGACGAAGCGGTGAAACAAAATATGTCGCTACAATCACTTCATGATGAGAATAAAAAAATGTATACAGCCGTTCATGACCAGGCTAAACAAAGTAAACAACTTTTAGAGTCAACCGAAAAACGTATAGCTGATAAATTAGAATTAATTTGTAGTAGTTGTGAGACTGCCTTAGAAAGGAATAATTCTCACAGCAGGGAATGTGAAGCCAAAGTTATGTTGAATTATTCTCTTAGGCAGGAAAGTGAATGTGACAATGCGGTTGACCGATGTAGTCCCGTCGACATACAGAAACCAGCTGATAATCGCATAGATAAGATAGCGGGTAACGGTGGAGCGCCCGATAAGGAAATAACAGCTGATCAACGAAAACAATCAAATAATATTTTAAATAAATATGAAAAGAGAAATAGGGAAACCCTTAGCAAAGTGTTGGTTCACATCTATCCAGATTGGTATGATCAAAGGGTAAACGGTGGAGTATTTAAAAACAATAAATATTATTTGCTGTACCGTGTCTGTAAGATGCAGATCCATTCTGGTAATGTTTTATCAATCAGTCAGTAATGAAATGTATAAACACGTGAGAAGTCCATACAGATGTAAAAATGAATATTTAAATAAGGTATCTGATGCATACTTGGGTAAACAAAGTAGTTTTGTTCCTGAAGCTGGGGCATTTGGGGAAAAGCACACAGGTATGGTTAATTCTGACAGAAGATCAGGACTGTCTGAGTATTTTCAACCACATATGAAATGTAATGCAGGTGTTATTTATACAGTCAAAGATTCACTGTACAGCACTATGTGTTCGTATTTTATGAATGCGTATGCAGACAAATCCGAGACATTAAAAAAATTTAAAGTGCACTTAGATACTGATCCCTGTGAAAACTGGATGAAAATAATGTTTGAGATGATACCAGAGAAATTTCAATCAAACAATGAGTTCATATTGTACAAAGGAGTTTATACTATGTGTAGCCTGTGTAATACAACTGGCATTACATATAAACCTTTAAAAAGTAAATCTAAGCAATGTATCGGCAATTACCGAAACAAATGCAAGCGAAGAGCAATCAAAAAACGAGGAAGGTTGCGTGGCACGAGTCTGTGCGATAAATTAAAAATTAAAATAAGAATAATACAAATAGTTAAACTAGAATGCCAGGATATAAACGGAATAACTGCAAGGAAATTGTATAAAATTATGTTTAAAATAAGAATAATTGTAATCATGTTAAAAAATGTATGGTTGAACTGTAGATATAGCCGAATGACGTCAGACTTGGACATCCTTTTATCAGTGTTCAGGAATGTTTGGTGATATCCAACCATGTGCGGTTTTTGTTTATAATTAGTGCTGTCAAAGTGACAGTTGGGGAAATGTTGTTTGATAGTAGCTACTCAGGTATTTTGATTTTTGAAGTTATTATGTTATTATTTAGATGATTATGATTATTGGGAAGAAGTTATGTCAATTTAGGGTTAAAACAAAAAAATTTGTTTTCCATATAAAAATTTTTTTTTTACACGTGGAAAGGTTAATCCTGCAATAGAACACAGGATGATAAGATATGCTGTGTATATCAGAGTATGACGAGCATTTTCTTGTTTAAATTTGTTTTGTGTAATATTTTGTCTTTTAGTTATAAGTTTTGTATTTAAAAATTGATAAGCATATAGGTTACACCAAACTATTCATAAAAAGATGTACTATATTGTCATGTATTTTTTGTATGAATTGGTACGCGTGTGCGGGTGTGATAATTTGCGAAAGCTATTGCGGCAGTGGTAGTTAACCGATTTACATGAAAATTGGCGAGGAATTATTTAAGTAAATAGCTTCGATTTGTGTATACTCCGAGGTTTGTAACTATTTAAGAAATATGGTTTTTTAAGTAAAGCAAAACTCAAGTGTAACTCTTATCAATGGTAGGGTAATAAAATTTGTAGATAATTTCCATGCAGGACTATGCAAAATTATACAAAGTTTTTCATGAAATTTGTGTATCTGGTCGTTCCATCAATCATGTGACTTGGGCTTGGCCTATCAAAATACACCAAATTCAGTGAGATTCATACGTTGCACAGCTAGGATGGACACAGTCGGTCTGTCGACGTTGCTAGGGGAAGTTGTGCCCGGTGAAGAGAGTTGTTCTCTTATAAACGTAGAAATATCTTATATAAAATAAACTATAAACGTTAAAATTCTTAACGAAGTTTTGCGATAAGAACCGAGAGGGTAAAACATTAGATAAAATTAAAAATATAATACACTGCTGTTTCGTGTAAGTTAAGATATCCGCTTAGGGAACTTAAAGACACTACAAGATATCGTGGAAGCAGTCAAACATAACTACGAGACTCTTTGAAATATCGCCGCTGGAGCCGCTTGCTGTAGAAGAGGACGACGAGACGAAGAGGACGCGAGGACGAAGAGGATACCAGGAAGGAATGAAGCTGTAGAAGAGGACGACGAGACGAAGAGGACGCCAGGACCAAGAGGACATCAGGAAGGAGGGACAGGAAGAGGAGGATGCCAAGACGAGAGGAGGACGTTTCAGCAAACAAGTAAAATCGAATTATATTATCGAACAATACAAACAATTAAATATATTATCAATACATGACAATTTAAAATACATTATACATCTTTATAAACAATATTTGTATGTAATAAATAATTTTTCATCTCCTCCATAATAGACTTGTATCGATTTTTACACACTCACAATATCCTTATTAGATTAATAAAGTTTGATCGGTTGCATAAGGATATATATGGCGCTTGCCAACGTTGCGTCCGATTTTTGAATTAATTTTAAAAAAGAAATATTTATTTGAGTGTGTGTGTAGAGACTAAATACATTGAACTAATTATATGTGCTGTTCTATGTTATCAGGGAGTGTAGATAAAAGTTTGAATACTCTCTTTTATCAGATATTTGAACAATAGTAGTAAATTGTCTATGTGGAGATTGAATTATTATTGGTATTTATGTTAGATTAAGCTTGTTTACATTTGATTGAGAGACTGGACTATAATAATAAATAACATAAACGGATGTTATTTGTAATAATACGTATAAAAAAATATTGAAGGTACTATAAATAAAAACTAAAATATTTTATAAATTTAAAAATAAATAAATGAATATGACCGAATCACAAGAATTACAGAATACATTAGCGGCAATCCTAGCTAATACAGAAAAGCTCTCAAACGAAAATAAGGTGGGTAGAGACGAAGCGGTGAAACAAAATATGTCGCTACAATCACTTCATGATGAGAATAAAAAAATGTATACAGCCGTTCATGACCAGGCTAAACAAAGTAAACAACTTTTAGAGTCAACCGAAAAACGTATAGCTGATAAATTAGAATTAATTTGTAGTAGTTGTGAGACTGCCTTAGAAAGGAATAATTCTCACAGCAGGGAATGTGAAGCCAAAGTTATGTTGAATTATTCTCTTAGGCAGGAAAGTGAATGTGACAATGCGGTTGACCGATGTAGTCCCGTCGACATACAGAAACCAGCTGATAATCGCATAGATAAGATAGCGGGTAACGGTGGAGCGCCCGATAAGGAAATAACAGCTGATCAACGAAAACAATCAAATAATATTTTAAATAAATATGAAAAGAGAAATAGGGAAACCCTTAGCAAAGTGTTGGTTCACATCTATCCAGATTGGTATGATCAAAGGGTAAACGGTGGAGTATTTAAAAACAATAAATATTATTTGCTGTACCGTGTCTGTAAGATGCAGATCCATTCTGGTAATGTTTTATCAATCAGTCAGTAATGAAATGTATAAACACGTGAGAAGTCCATACAGATGTAAAAATGAATATTTAAATAAGGTATCTGATGCATACTTGGGTAAACAAAGTAGTTTTGTTCCTGAAGCTGGGGCATTTGGGGAAAAGCACACAGGTATGGTTAATTCTGACAGAAGATCAGGACTGTCTGAGTATTTTCAACCACATATGAAATGTAATGCAGGTGTTATTTATACAGTCAAAGATTCACTGTACAGCACTATGTGTTCGTATTTTATGAATGCGTATGCAGACAAATCCGAGACATTAAAAAAATTTAAAGTGCACTTAGATACTGATCCCTGTGAAAACTGGATGAAAATAATGTTTGAGATGATACCAGAGAAATTTCAATCAAACAATGAGTTCATATTGTACAAAGGAGTTTATACTATGTGTAGCCTGTGTAATACAACTGGCATTACATATAAACCTTTAAAAAGTAAATCTAAGCAATGTATCGGCAATTACCGAAACAAATGCAAGCGAAGAGCAATCAAAAAACGAGGAAGGTTGCGTGGCACGAGTCTGTGCGATAAATTAAAAATTAAAATAAGAATAATACAAATAGTTAAACTAGAATGCCAGGATATAAACGGAATGACTGCAAGGAAATTGTATAAAATTATGTTTAAAATAAGAATAATTGTAATCATGTTAAAAAATGTATGGTTGAACTGTAGATATAGCCGAATGACGTCAGACATGGACATCCTTTTATCAGTGTTCAGGAATGTTTGGTGATATCCAACCATGTGCGGTTTTTGTTTATAATTAGTGCTGTCAAAGTGGCAGTTGGGGAAATGTTGTTTGATAGTAGCTACTCAGTTATTTTGGATTTTGAATTTATTATGTTATTATTTAGATGATTATGATTATTGGGAAGAAGTTATGTCAATTTAGGTTTAAAAAAAAAATATTTTTTATATTCCATATAAAAAAATTTTTTTTTACACGTGGAGGGGTTAATCCTGCAACAGAACACAGGATGATAAGATATGCTGTGTCTATCAGAGTACAAAAATGACGATCATTTTCTTGTTTAAATTTGTTTTGTGTAATATTTTGTCATTTAGTTATAAGTTTTGTATTTAAAAATTGATAAGCATATAGGTTACACCAAACTATTCATAAAAAGATGTACTATATTGTCATGTATTTTTTGTATGAATTGGTGCGCGTGAGCGGGTGTGATAATCTGCTATCGCTATTGCGGCAGTGGTAGTTAACCGATTTACATGAAAATTTGACAAGGAATTATTTAAGTAAATAGCTTCGATTTGTGTATACTCTGAGGTTTGTAACTATTTTAGAAATATGGTTTTTTAAGTAAAGCAAAACTCAAGTGTAACTCTTATCAATGATAGGGTAATAAAATTTGTAGATAATTTCCATGCAGGACTATGCAAAATTATACAAAGTTTTTCATGAAATTTGTGTATCTGGTCGTTCCATCAATCATGTGACTTGGGCTTGGCCTATCAAAATACACCAAATTCAGTGAGATTCATACGTTGCACAGCTAGGATGGACACAGTCGGTCTGTCGACGTTGCTAGGGGAAGTTGTGCCCGGCGAAGAGAGTTGTTCTCTTATAAACGTAGAAAAATCTTATATAAAATAAACTATAAACCTTGAAATTCTTAACGAAGTTTTGCGATAAGAACCGAGAGGGTAAATAATTAGATAAAATTTAAAATATAATACAGTGCTGTTTCCTGTAAGATAAGATATCGAGCACATTTACGGATATCCTGCACAAAATCCCCCAACGCCTCTCCGTTGGCCTGTGCACGATAGAACCGGCTAAGTTCCAAACGCCAACGTCGCCGACGGGGTATGAAAGAGTCCAACACCTCCCCATGGAGAGAGTCGATACTGCCACCACGACGCAGAGTGCGGGTGACCAGCTCAGCCAATAAACCCCGGCAGTACGGATATATAACGGACAAGAGGACCTCATCGGACAGCCCCGGAAAATCCGCCAACTCCAGGACGATGTCCAGAAAAACCAACAATTTGCCCTCATCTTCTCCATCCACTACCGGAAGTCTCTGGAGGATGCCGGAAATAGGATTGGGTAGTCCTTGATACCCTACCCCCGCGAGAATCACACAATACACTGAACACAAAACATAACCCACAAAAGCATATTTACAAGAAACGGAAAAACTCAAGTACTCTCCTTCCTTTGAGTAGACCCCCGGGTTCTCTAGCGCTGCGGAAACCTGGCCTATTCGGAACCATGCACTCCACGACGGAAGGAGACAAGAGACAACAACAATACTAGACACATATAACAGCAAACAGCAACTCGACACACACGTCGTGCCTACACATAATTCACAACAAGCAACTAACCCTTAACTACAAGTCCTAATTCAGAAATGCAGAATCATTCGACATCAACCGGACACAACTCGGTTCCGGTACCGATTTCCAATCGGGCCATACCGCATCCCATCCATATAACACGCGAAACTCCAGTTAAACTCCCCCATCAACTCTCCATCATCCCTGGCTACACTTGAGACTCCCCGGCCATACAAGCTATCAAAAAATCTTTTTTTTTTTCAACATAATTAACCGCCTCAGTGGTGCGACCCGACTCACAATTTAAACAACCTACAATTAGCCTACACTGGCATATATCAACTATGTTACAACAATCATTAATTTACAACTGCATTAATATTTCCGAGTCTGCAAGCCCCGTCACACACCAGGACCCAAGGGTTCAGGCCTAGAATGAACCACGCTCTGCTACCATTTGTAACCTCTCTCTATGCTTTTGGTATTTAAAGAGAGGTTACAAGTTATCTAGAACTAGGCAGGAGCCTAGAGAAGCAAAAATTATGCTGGGTCCAGCATGACGGGACTTGCAATGAACTCAGCCATAATATAACAATAACAGATTTATTATATCTCTGGAATTCATACGTGTGTACAAGATAAATATATGTATCTATATAAAAAACGACCAAAAGGTACATCATGGCAAGCATGTATAAATTAAGTGTACATCAGCATAACTGTGCATAAGGGTGCACGAAGTAAATGTATATACATATATATAATATAAAAATGTTACATCACAACAAGCATACATAAATCCAGTGTGCATCAGAACAAGTGTATATAATTGCATATAAGGTAATGTAGATACATATATAAAATATGAAATGCACAACGTAAATGTAAAATTTTCTCCATCGTGTGGCTAGCTAGACACATAACAACACACACAGAACACAAGGTACACAGACTCACAATCATTTATTTTCAACACGCATGCCCCCTTGTAATGCACCCACCCACCGGGTAAAGCAACTATCATCTTATGCCCCGGCAGTGATAAAATATACGCCCGTCGGCAACCCGTTCAGTAGGATAACATAAACGCCAACCCCTTTAAAGACGAATAATTCATGAAGCATAAATGAAACCGGACCACCCACTTGTCTAGCATTCCGTTTATCAATGACCCCGTGATGAGTGTGTGAACCTTAGTTCCGTTCGCAGCAGTAAGTAATATTAACAAAACTCATCACCTACTTTCAGACAGTGTTCATAAAATTCTAGACAGTAGTGACTTCACAAAATTCCAAAAGGAATTAAATCCTTATGTACCTTAATAGACAGAAATTAATTGCTTGAGGCTTTACAATTTCAGAAGATTTTGACAATATATATATATATATTTAATTTACCCAAAAAAGGAAAATGATGAAAACCAGTGTTATATTCAAAATTAAACAGCAAATTCTATACGTGGGAAGTCAACCAATATGTGTATGCCAGTTAAGAAAACAATCAGTTTAGCCCTTGTGCAAGGGGCAAATCAGCTAAAATAATTCAATAACATTAGTAAATGGTTTCTATTAGCCTCAGATAACTGTAGAAAATAATTAAAAAAGAATACAATAAGGTGGTTGAGCTCTGGCATCTGTGGGAGCGCGCCCACATGTAGTTGACAGAACTTGACAGGACATCAGCCTGTCTGATAATGCCCCAGCGCGTGTCCAAGAAACTAAGTGCCCTTTTGTAAACCCTTAAAACGTCCCAAAAAAACTTCAGGAAAGCCCCCAACCCTTAAATGTGAAACCACAGTCAATATAATTTTTTTTATACACCACTGTTCCAGCCGGAACAGGGCTACAGGGCCGTAACCTAAATTTGTGTAATGAGTAAAAGCGAAAAGAGATACAACTGTAAAATGGTACAAGAGTGAAATGGCTGGCGCGCTCCCGCAGTGCAGCACGCACTTACAGTCATAGCATTTAGTGTTATAGAAAAGGGTTATAAAAAGTTCAGTAATTTTTTATCGAGAGTGTTCAGAGTCATGATCACAGTTCACTTCCCAATAGACAGTCTGGACACGTGGTCCCCTGGCTTCTAAGTTATTCACATAAAACAGGCACACTGCCGGTTCGGCCCCCAAAAAGAAAAAGCATAAATGTCACCTCATAAGTGCTGGCGAGTGCAACATAGTGATTCCGTCTCCATCTCCCTCTTCGTAGGCGGTCTTGACATGGTTCACAGCTTGGGCAGATGTTCAGCCCACAGCAGACCAGGAAACCGGCTTAGTGCGAGAACCCGGGAGCCAATTTACGCTTAGCAAAGCATAAGAAGAAGTTACTGCGTAGAACGATACGAAGAGAGGAGATGGGGGACAATTCTTCTAGCAGAGGCAAGCGTTGACTGCCGGACACCGGCACACAATCGTAACTGCACATAGTGGAGTTGCGCGCGCAACGGCACACAATGCCGCTCCCCCTCACACCGCCGAACAAAGGTCGCGAGTGCTTCACGTTATGTTACAATAAAATGAAACTGTTCTAAAATATTTTGTAACGGCCGGCTCCGCGCCGGCACACCCCCACCCCGAAAGGGCAACCCGGTTGCTCCACAAAACTCGGGAAAGTACCCTGCAGTGTACTCCCAACTGAAAAATCAGGTGGACATCGTGGGTAAGGTGGCCCGATGGCACTTGCTCGCAGGAGAACAGAGGCTCAGAAGGGAAAACGAAAGAGACGAAAGAAGACGTGTATAGTGTAAGTGTGCGGTTGCTGCACACTGACCTGGTCAGGGCCAGCCCACAGCAAAGAGGGACAGAGAAGAAAGACAAAAGAAAAGTTCGGGAGCTCCCTGAGTTCCGACCTCCTGAGGCTCGTCCACCCAAGCCAGAACACGATAGCCACCTAAACAGGGCCATCTGCCCCATATAATTACGGGATGATTCCCTAATACTATTCCCCATTTTACACACTACCATACAACACGGGCCAAGGGGAAAGGGGGGGGCGATGACAGTCTCCCTAATGCGGTGGTCCCACTGGGACCTTGCGGAAAACCATGTCAACTGTGGCTATGGCACCTTTCCAATATATATATATTGTGTTTTACAAGTGTGCTCCAAGGGCATGCCCAAAACTTACCGTGTAGATGAAGTGCACGTCCGACCTCATCGACGCGACAAGTTTCGCTCCTCTCTCTAACTCCTTTTTTTTTTTTTTTTTTTTTTTTTTCTGGGTAAGGTTAGGGAAATAGGAGGGTGGATGGTCAAGGATGATTATGGTCATGGGCTAGGACCAATGTAAGGACATGGCTCCCTCCGGACATAAGGACAATTGGAGAAAACCAAGGCTCGCGCAGGCAGGGGCGCATCCCTGAAGTAGACGAACCCCACTGGGACTGTGGGAAACATCTACCCGCTACCCTATCATTCTCAGTACCGCCCCCCCGGAGCACACCCTCTTACAATAGACAACGTCCTCACCCACACAGAGACCGCCACCGTTCCCCCCCCCTCCCAGCCCGTTTACCCTTTTCTACACAATTTCAATTTGGAGATATGTGTAGTAATCTCTTTAGCATCACCACCTGGCTCCTCCAACCGCGCCGTCACCGGTGACGTAAACCGGAGGATACGGTACGGCCCCGACCAACGATAGCATAATTTGGCGGCTCTTTTATCGGCAGCCGAGCTGATCGGGTGGCTCTGGCAGTAGACCAAATCTCCTACCTTAAAGGGATTTAGAATACGCCCCTGATTATACCGAGCACGGACGCGCTCGTGCGCACGGAGCAAATTCTTCCGGGCCTCTTTCCACCTATCTGCCGTCCTTATGTCTGGGTTACTCGGCAGAAGATCGTCTATATTCCATAAGTTGGCCAAGGGAAGCGTAGGCGAGAAACCAAACATAACTTTAAAAAGAACGGCCTTATGACTGTCATGCAGGGCCGTATTGAAAGCTAGTTGTAACCACTTTAAGTTCTGGTCCCAGGTAGTCTGTTGCTCAGCGTGATAGGCAATAAGTGCGGGCCGTAGATTCCTATTGAACCTCTCCGCATGGGACGGCTGCGGGTAATACGGGGAAGTGGTTACATGCTTGATGCCATTGGCGAAGCACATTCGCCGAAAGTCGCCAGAAATAAATTGTGGACCATTGTCCGAGACAATGATGGCCGGAAGACCGAAGTGCTGAAATACATGACTCTGGAGCGCGTTTATGGTCAATCGAGCAGTTGCCTGCCGTAAGGGCAGTAGCCAGGCAAACTTCGAAAAAGCATCCACACAGACAAGTAGGTAAGCATTACCTGACTTGCTACGCGGGAAGGGTCCCACGTAGTCGATGAATAGCTTCTCCATCGGTCTGCTCGCCACATCAGATGACAACAGCCCCAACTTTGTGTTTTGGGCAGGCTTGCTTAAGCCACAGAGATGAAATGCCTTCACCCGAGTTGCTATGTCCCTATCCATGCCCTTCCAGATGAAGTTTTTCCTAATACTGGAAATGGTCTTCGAAATTCCCTTATGTCCACCTACCGGGGAATTGTGATAGTAGCTGAAGACCATGGGCACAAGTTTGCTAGGCAGCACTATCTTCGGGGCCCGTCCTTTCTTCTCTCTGCAACATAGGACGCCCCTGGACAAGAAGTAGGGGACCTGCACGTTACCCTCTTTTAGATTTTGGATGATCGGACCCAACTCTTCATCATTTAACTGATGGGGCAACACATCAGTAAAAGCTAACGGAAAGTCTAGTAGAACAGAACAGGGTTGCTCCGGCTGGGCTTCGCTGGGCTGGAAGAACATACGGGAAAAAGCATCTGCAACCACATTTTGAGTTCCCCGAATGTGTTGCACCTTAAATTTAAAGGATGAGATTTTAACCACCCATCGTCCAATCTTACCCAGCTGCCGGGGATGAGCGAGAAGCCAAGAGAGAGCCTGGTTGTCGGTCTCGAGCAGGAACTCAGCGTGTTCCAGAAAACGCCTGAACTTATCTAGAGCGTATACCACAGCCAAACACTCTAGCTCATACACTGAAGACTTCCGTTCTTGTTGGGTCAAAGTTCTATAAATGAAGGCCACGGGCTGCCTAGCACCATCAACCACTTGAGACAGAACCGCCCCGAGCGCCACCGAACTCGCGTCCGTCTGTAAGATAAACTGTCTCGAGAAGTCTGGCATTCTCAGTACTGGGGGGGGGGGAATAATGGTTTCCTTCAGAGTCTCGAAAGCCTTCTGTTGCTTTTCCCCCCATACAAATTTGGCGCCCTTCTTCCGGAGTTCATTCAGAGGTGCCGCAATCTCCGCCGCGTTTGGGATGAAACGCCGATAGAAATTGACCATCACCACAAATCTCGCGATGCCTTTGGCATCCTTTGGTGGGGGAAAGTCCCTGATCCCCTGTGTTCGCTCAGGATCCACAGTGACACCTCTATGGGAAATCAGGTGGCCCAGAAAAGAAATTTGTGTCTGGGCAAACTTCACCTTTTCAGGATTGACAGTGAGGCCGGCACCCCTCAACCTGCACATCACCTCCTCAAGATGACTCAAATGTTCCTCATACCCCTTGCTGTACACCAGCAAGTCATCAAGATAATTAAAAACGTACTTGAACTTGACATCGTGAAAAACGGTGTCAAGCAAACGGGTGAGTGTTTGGGCCCCTACCGCTATACCCATAGGAACCCTAGTATACTGATAGAGGTTCCACGGAACACAGAATGCCGTGTAGGGCCTACTTTCTTTCGTCAAGGGAATCTGGTGATATGCAGAGTTGAGGTCAATGATGGTAAAATACCTCGCCTCACTGAACCAATCGAACGCGGAATGAAGGTCAGGAAGTGGGACCGAATCTACCTCGATGTTAGCGTTCAGCCTGCGGTAGTCGATGACCATCCTGTGCTTACCTCCAGGCTTGGGCACTAGGAACGCTGGACTGGCATAACTGGATTGAGACGGTTCAATCACCCCTTGATCTAATAATTCTTGAACCTTCTCCCTCAAGATGTTCATCTTCGGAGGGGCAAACTTATAAGGGTGGGAGCGCACCACCTTGGAGTCCGTTAGGCGGATCTTATACTCCAAGAGATGTGTGAGCCCAAGGGCCGGAGTTAATACAGTGGGGAAACGCTCACACAACTGATCTAAAGCGGACCGCTGGGACTGGGAGAGGTGGTCTCTAGATGTGTCGGGGCACTTAACCTCTTGGATATCTTGCCTGGTCCCCTGATATCCAAGGAACGGGATTACAACTCCCCGATTGAATTTAAAATAACATTGGTGCTCTTGGATGTCAATAACGAGACCACTTTTGCAGATGAAATCGGCACCAATAATGCATTCAACTCCCAGAGCAGGAGAAACCAGAAAGCTCCACGCCCAAGAAAATCCCTCGATTTTAAACTTGAATGAAACTACCCGGGAAATGGGCAGAATTTCCTGGGATGCCGTCCAGCACACTACGGAAGACTTTTCTGACCGTTTAATTAAACCCTGTCGCTCAAGGTCCTCGCACACTTTAGATGAAATGATGGATCTTGCTGATCCGGAGTCAACTAATGCTCTGAGTTGACTCTTTTTCAACTCCAACAGCAAGAAGGGGCATACGGAAGTGGGTCTAGAGATGGTTTGGAGGACCTTGCTACCCAAAGACTTGGGACCTACAACTGGCCTGGAGGCGCGTACCTTAGAAGACCCGCGACAGGTAGGGGAAGACCTCCGACATATCTTCCCCTCATTGAGCCTTTTCTGAATGACCTTGGGCGCCCTGGGGAGGGACGTTGGACTCGACCCAACCCCGGTACAAAATCGTCTGACGTGGCCCAACCTACCACACTTAAAACAAGTCACTTTAGGCGAACGACGGCGCCTCTCGCTACAAGAGTTTGTAATACTATTTTCATTACCGCATGAGGATGGAACAATTCGCCCCCCATGCCTCTCGTGTCTGAACTTATCAGGGGTCACGTGCTCACGGGACTCGTCAATCACCTGGACCGTTTTAGAAAACACACATAGCCGTTCGAGGTCTGCAAAACAACGTGGACGGTCCGCGAACACCAAACGGGATCTCTCTTGGGGCGTCACCCCTTCTAAAATTCTTCCAACGACATCCTTCTCGGGCAACCCTAACCTCAAAACCCGAGCACATTTACGGATATCCTGCACAAAATCCCCCAACGCCTCTCCGTTGGCCTGTGCACGATAGAACCGGCTACGTTCCAAACGCCAACGTCGCCGACGGGGTATGAAAGAGTCCAACACCTCCCCATGGAGAGAGTCGATACTGCCACCACGACGCAGAGTGCGGGTGACCAGCTCAGCCAATAAACCCCGGCAGTACGGATATATAACGGACAAAAGGACCTCATCGGACAGCCCCGGAAAATCCGCCAACTCCAGGACGATGTCCAGAAAAACCAACAATTTGCCCTCATCTTCTCCATCCACTACCGGAAGTCTCTGGAGGATGCCGGAAATATGATTGGGTAGTCCTTGATACCCCACCCCCGGCAGAATCACACAATACACTGAACACAAAACATAACCCACAAAAGCATATTTACAAGAAACGGAAAAACTCAAGTACTGTCCTTCCTTTGAGTAGACCCCCGGGTTCTCTAGCGCTGCGGAAACCTGGCCTATTCGGAACCATGCACTCCACGACGGAAGGAGACAAGAGACAACAACAATACTAGACACATATAACAGCAAACAGCAACTCGACACACACGTCGTGCCTACACATAATTCACAACAAGCAACTAACCCTCAACTACAAGTCCTAATTCAGAAATGCAGAATCATTCGACATCAACCGGACACAACTCGGTTCCGGTACCGATTTCCAATCGGGCCATACCGCATCCCATCCATATAACACGCGAAACTCCAGTTAAACTCCCCCATCAACTCTCCATCATCCTTGGCTACACTTGAGACTCCCCGGCCATACAAGCTATCAAAAAATCTTTTTTTTTTTTTCAACATAATTAACCGCCTCAGTGGTGCGACCCGACTCACAATTTAAACAACCTACAATTAGCCTACACTGGCATATATCAACTATGTTACAACAATCATTAATTTACAACTGCATTAATATTTCCGAGTCTGCAAGCCCCGTCACACACCAGGACCCAAGGGTTCAGGCCTAGAATGAACCACGCTCTGCTACCATTTGTAACCTCTCTCTATGCTTTTGGTATTTAAAGAGAGGTTACAAGTTATCTAGAACTAGGCAGGAGCCTAAAGAAGCAAAAATTATGCTGGGTCCAGCATGATGGGACTTGCAATGAACTCAGCCATAATATAACAATAACAGATTTATTATATCTCTGGAATTCATACGTGTGTACAAGATAAATATATGTATCTATATAAAAAACGACCAAAAGGTACATCATGGCAAGCATGTATAAATTAAGTGTACATCAGCATAACTGTGCATAAGGGTGCACGAAGTAAATGTATATACATATATATAATATAAAAATGTTACATCACAACAAGCATACATAAATCCAGTGTGCATCAGAACAAGTGTATATAATTGCATATAAGGTAATGTAGATACATATATAAAATATGACATGCACAACGTAAATGTAAAATTTTCTCCATCGTGTGGCTAGCTAGACACATAACAACACACACAGAACACAAGGTACACAGACTCACAATCATTTATTTTCAACACGCATGCCCCCTTGTAATGCACCCACCCACCGGGTAAAGCAACTATCATCTTATGCCCCGGCAGTGATAAAATATACGCCCGTCGGCAACCCGTTCAGTAGGATAACATAAACGCCAGCCCCTTTAAAGACGAATAATTCATGAAGCATAAATGAAACCGGACCACCCACTTGTCTAGCATTCCGTTTATCAATGACCCCGTGATGAGTGTGTGAACCTTAGTTCCGTTCGCAGCATTAAGTAATATTAACAAAACTCATCACCTACTTTCAGACAGTGTTCATAAAATTCTAGACAGTAGTGACTTCACAAAATTCCAAAAGGAATTAAATCCTTATGTACCTTAATAGACAGAAATTAATTGCTTGAGGCTTTACAATTTCAGAAGATTTTGACAATATATATATATTTAATTTACCCAAAAAAGGAAAATGATGAAAACCAGTGTTATATTCAAAATTAAACAGCAAATTCTATACGTGGGAAGTCAACCTATATGTGTATGCCAGTTAAGAAAACAATCAGTTTAGCCCTTGTGCAAGGGGCAAATCAGCTAAAATAATTCAATAACATTAGTAAATGGTTTCTATTAGCCTCAGATAACTGTAGAAAATAGTTAAAAAAGAATACAATAAGGTGGTTGAGCTCTGGCATCTGTGGGAGCGCGCCCACATGTAGTTGACAGAACTTGACAGGACATCAGCCTGTCTGATAATGCCCCAGCGCGTGTCCAAGAAACTAAGTGCCCTTTTGTAAACCCTTAAAACGTCCCAAAAAAACTTCAGGAAAGCCCCCAACCCTTAAATGTGAAACCACAGTCAATATAATTTTTTTTTTATACACCACTGTTCCAGCCGGAACAGGGCTACAGGGCCGTAACCTAAATTTGTGTAATGAGTAAAAGCGAAAAGAGATACAACTGTAAAATGGTACAAGAGTGAAATGGCTGGCGCGCTCCCGCAGTGCAGCACGCACTTACAGTCATAGCATTTAGTGTTATAGAAAAGGGTTATAAAAAGTTCAGTAATTTTTTATCGAGAGTGTTCAGAGTCATGATCACAGTTCACTTCCCAATAGACAGTCTGGACACGTGGTCCCCTGGCTTCTAAGTTATTCACATAAAACAGGCACACTGCCGGTTCGGCCCCCAAAAAGAAAAAGCATAAATGTCACCTCATAAGTGCTGGCGAGTGCAACATAGTGATTCCGTCTCCATCTCCCTCTTCGTAGGCGGTCTTGACATGGTTCACAGCTTGGGCAGATGTTCAGCCCACAGCAGACCAGGAAACCGGCTTAGTGCGAGAACCCGGGAGCCAATTTACGCTTAGCAAAGCATAAGAAGAAGTTACTGCGTAGAACGATACGAAGAGAGGAGATGGGGGACAATTCTTCTAGCAGAGGCAAGCGTTGACTGCCGGACACCGGCACACAATCGTAACTGCACATAGTGGAGTTGCGCGCGCAACGGCACACAATGCCGCTCCCCCTCACACCGCCGAACAAAGGTCGCGAGTGCTTCACGTTATGTTACAATAAAATGAAACTGTTCTAAAATATTTTGTAACGGCCGGCTCCGCGCCGGCACACCCCCACCCCGAAAGGGCAACCCGGTTGCTCCACAAAACTCGGGAAAGTACCCTGCAGTGTACTCCCAACTGAAAAGTCAGGTGGACATCGTGGGTAAGGTGGCCCGATGGCACTTGCTCGCAGGAGAACAGAGGCTCAGAAGGGAAAACGAAAGAGACGAAAGAAGACGTGTATAGTGTAAGTGTGCGGTTGCTGCACACTGACCTGGTCAGGGCCAGCCCACAGCAAAGAGGGACAGAGAAGAAAGACAAAAGAAAAGTTCGGGAGCTCCCTGAGTTCCGACCTCCTGAGGCTCGTCCACCCAAGCCAGAACACGATAGCCACCTAAACAGGGCCATCTGCCCCATATAATTACGGGATGATTCCCTAATACTATTCCCCATTTTACACACTACCATACAACACGGGCCAAGGGGAAAGGGGGGGGCGATGACAGTCCCCCTAATGCGGTGGTCCCACTGGGACCTTGCGGAAAACCATGTCAACTGTGGCTATGGCACCTTTCCAATATATATATATTGTGTTTTACAAGTGTGCTCCAAGGGCATGCCCAAAACTTACCGTGTAGATGAAGTGCACGTCCGACCTCATCGACGCGACAAGTTTCGCTCCTCTCTCTAACTCCTTTTTTTTTTTTTTTTTTTTTTTTTCTGGGTAAGGTTAGGGAAATAGGAGGGTGGATGGTCAAGGATGATTATGGTCATGGGCTAGGACCAAGGTAAGGACATGGCTCCCTCCGGACATAAGGACAATTGGAGAAAACCAAGGCTCGCGCAGGCAGGGGCGCATCCCTGAAGTAGACGAACCCCACTGGGACTGTGGGAAACATCTACCCGCTACCCTATCATTCTCAGTACCGCCCCCCCGGAGCACACCCTCTTACAATAGACAACGTCCTCACCCACACAGAGACCGCCACCGTTCCCCCCCCTCTCCCAGCCCGTTTACCCTTTTCTACACAATTTCAATTTGGAGATATGTGTAGTAATCTCTTTAGCATCACCACCTGGCTCCTCCAACCGCGCCGTCACCGGTGACGTAAACCGGAGGATACGGTACGGCCCCGACCAACGATAGCATAATTTGGCGGCTCTTTTATCGGCAGCCGAGCTGATCGGGTGGCTCTGGCAGTAGACCAAATCTCCTACCTTAAAGGGATTTAGAATACGCCCCTGATTATACCGAGCACGGACGCGCTCGTGCGCACGGAGCAAATTCTTCCGGGCCTCTTTCCACCTATCTGCCGTCCTTATGTCTGGGTTACTCGGCAGAAGATCGTCTATATTCCATAAGTTGGCCAAGGGAAGCGTAGGCGAGAAACCAAACATAACTTTAAAAAGAACGGCCTTATGACTGTCATGCAGGGCCGTATTGAAAGCTAGTTGTAACCACTTTAAGTTCTGGTCCCAGGTAGTCTGTTGCTCAGCGTGATAGGCAATAAGTGCGGGCCGTAGATTCCTATTGAACCTCTCCGCATGGGACGGCTGCGGGTAATACGGGGAAGTGGTTACATGCTTGATGCCATTGGCGAAGCACATTCGCCGAAAGTCGCCAGAAATAAATTGTGGACCATTGTCCGAGACAATGATGGCCGGAAGACCGAAGTGCTGAAATACATGACTCTGGAGCGCGTTTATGGTCAATCGAGCAGTTGCCTGCCGTAAGGGCAGTAGCCAGGCAAACTTCGAAAAAGCATCCACACAGACAAGTAGGTAAGCATTACCTGACTTGCTACGCGGGAAGGGTCCCACGTAGTCGATGAATAGCTTCTCCATCGGTCTGCTCGCCACATCAGATGACAACAGCCCCAACTTTGTGTTTTGGGCAGGCTTGCTTAAGCCACAGAGATGAAATGCCTTCACCCGAGTTGCTATGTCCCTATCCATGCCCTTCCAGATGAAGTTTTTCCTAATACTGGAAATGGTCTTCGAAATTCCCTTATGTCCACCTACCGGGGAATTGTGATAGTAGCTGAAGACCAAGGGCACAAGTTTGCTAGGCAGCACTATCTTCGGGGCCCGTCCTTTCTTCTCTCTGCAACATAGGACGCCCCTGGACAAGAAGTAGGGGACCTGCACGTTACCCTCTTTTAGATTTTGGATGATCGGACCCAACTCTTCATCATTTAACTGATGGGGCAACACATCAGTAAAAGCTAACGGAAAGTCTAGTAGAACAGAACAGGGTTGCTCCGGCTGGGCTTCGCTGGGCTGGAAGAACATACGGGAAAAAGCATCTGCAACCACATTTTGAGTTCCCCGAATGTGTTGCACCTTAAATTTAAAGGATGAGATTTTAACCACCCATCGTCCAATCTTACCCAGCTGCCGGGGATGAGCGAGAAGCCAAGAGAGAGCCTGGTTGTCGGTCTCGAGCAGGAACTCAGCGTGTTCCAGAAAACGCCTGAACTTATCTAGAGCGTATACCACAGCCAAACACTCTAGCTCATACACTGAAGACTTCCGTTCTTGTTGGGTCAAAGTTCTATAAATGAAGGCCACGGGCTGCCTAGCACCATCAACCACTTGAGACAGAACCGCCCCGAGCGCCACCGAACTCGCGTCCGTCTGTAAGATAAACTGTCTCGAGAAGTCTGGCATTCTCAGTACTGGGGGGGGGGGAATAATGGTTTCCTTCAGAGTCTCGAAAGCCTTCTGTTGCTTTTCCCCCCATACAAATTTGGCGCCCTTCTTCCGGAGTTCATTCAGAGGTGCCGCAATCTCCGCCGCGTTTGGGATGAAACGCCGATAGAAATTGACCATCACCACAAATCTCGCGATGCCTTTGGCATCCTTTGGTGGGGGAAAGTCCCTGATCCCCTGTGTTCGCTCAGGATCCACAGTGACACCTCTATGGGAAATCAGGTGGCCCAGAAAAGAAATTTGTGTCTGGGCAAACTTCACCTTTTCAGGATTGACAGTGAGGCCGGCACCCCTCAACCTGCACATCACCTCCTCAAGATGACTCAAATGTTCCTCATACCCCTTGCTGTACACCAGCAAGTCATCAAGATAATTAAAAACGTACTTGAACTTGACATCGTGAAAAACGGTGTCAAGCAAACGGGTGAGTGTTTGGGCCCCTACCGCTATACCCATAGGAACCCTAGTATACTGATAGAGGTTCCACGGAACACAGAATGCCGTGTAGGGCCTACTTTCTTTCGTCAAGGGAATCTGGTGATATGCAGAGTTGAGGTCAATGATGGTAAAATACCTCGCCTCACTGAACCAATCGAACGCGGAATGAAGGTCAGGAAGTGGGACCGAATCTACCTCGATGTTAGCGTTCAGCCTGCGGTAGTCGATGACCATCCTGTGCTTACCTCCAGGCTTGGGCACTAGGAACGCTGGACTGGCATAACTGGATTGAGACGGTTCAATCACCCCTTGATCTAATAATTCTTGAACCTTCTCCCTCAAGATGTTCATCTTCGGAGGGGCAAACTTATAAGGGTGGGAGCGCACCACCTTGGAGTCCGTTAGGCGGATCTTATACTCCAAGAGATGTGTGAGCCCAAGGGCCGGAGTTAATACAGTGGGGAAACGCTCACACAACTGATCTAAAGCGGACCGCTGGGACTGGGAGAGGTGGTCTCTAGATGTGTCGGGGCACTTAACCTCTTGGATATCTTGCCTGGTCCCCTGATATCCAAGGAACGGGATTACAACTCCCCGATTGAATTTAAAATAACATTGGTGCTCTTGGATGTCAATAACGAGACCACTTTTGCAGATGAAATCGGCACCAATAATGCATTCAACTCCCAGAGCAGGAGAAACCAGAAAGCTCCACGCCCAAGAAAATCCCTCGATTTTAAACTTGAATGAAACTACCCGGGAAATGGGCAGAATTTCCTGGGATGCCGTCCAGCACACTACGGAAGACTTTTCTGACCGTTTAATTAAACCCTGTCGCTCAAGGTCCTCGCACACTTTAGATGAAATGATGGATCTTGCTGATCCGGAGTCAACTAATGCTCTGAGTTGACTCTTTTTCAACTCCAACAGCAAGAAGGGGCATACGGAAGTGGGTCTAGAGATGGTTTGGAGGACCTTGCTACCCAAAGACTTGGGACCTACAACTGGCCTGGAGGCGCGTACCTTAGAAGACCCGCGACAGGTAGGGGAAGACCTCCGACATATCTTCCCCTCATTGAGCCTTTTCTGAATGACCTTGGGCGCCCTGGGGAGGGACGTTGGACTCGACCCAACCCCGGTACAAAATCGTCTGACGTGGCCCAACCTACCACACTTAAAACAAGTCACTTTAGGCGAACGACGGCGCCTCTCGCTACAAGAGTTTGTAATACTATTTTCATTACCGCATGAGGATGGAACAATTCGCCCCCCATGCCTCTCGTGTCTGAACTTATCAGGGGTCACGTGCTCACGGGACTCGTCAATCACCTGGACCGTTTTAGAAAACACACATAGCCGTTCGAGGTCTGCAAAACAACGTGGACGGTCCGCGAACACCAAACGGGATCTCTCTTGGGGCGTCACCCCTTCTAAAATTCTTCCAACGACATCCTTCTCGGGCAACCCTAACCTCAAAACCCGAGCACATTTACGGATATCCTGCACAAAATCCCCCAACGCCTCTCCGTTGGCCTGTGCACGATAGAACCGGCTACGTTCCAAACGCCAACGTCGCCGACGGGGTATGAAAGAGTCCAACACCTCCCCATGGAGAGAGTCGATACTGCCACCACGACGCAGAGTGCGGGTGACCAGCTCAGCCAATAAACCCCGGCAGTACGGATATATAACGGACAAAAGGACCTCATCGGACAGCCCCGGAAAATCCGCCAACTCCAGGACGATGTCCAGAAAAACCAACAATTTGCCCTCATCTTCTCCATCCACTACCGGAAGTCTCTGGAGGATGCCGGAAATATGATTGGGTAGTCCTTGATACCCCACCCCCGGCAGAATCACACAATACACTGAACACAAAACATAACCCACAAAAGCATATTTACAAGAAACGGAAAAACTCAAGTACTGTCCTTCCTTTGAGTAGACCCCCGGGTTCTCTAGCGCTGCGGAAACCTGGCCTATTCGGAACCATGCACTCCACGACGGAAGGAGACAAGAGACAACAACAATACTAGACACATATAACAGCAAACAGCAACTCGACACACACGTCGTGCCTACACATAATTCACAACAAGCAACTAACCCTCAACTACAAGTCCTAATTCAGAAATGCAGAATCATTCGACATCAACCGGACACAACTCGGTTCCGGTACCGATTTCCAATCGGGCCATACCGCATCCCATCCATATAACACGCGAAACTCCAGTTAAACTCCCCCATCAACTCTCCATCATCCTTGGCTACACTTGAGACTCCCCGGCCATACAAGCTATCAAAAAATCTTTTTTTTTTTTTTCAACATAATTAACCGCCTCAGTGGTGCGACCCGACTCACAATTTAAACAACCTACAATTAGCCTACACTGGCATATATCAACTATGTTACAACAATCATTAATTTACAACTGCATTAATATTTCCGAGTCTGCAAGCCCCGTCACACACCAGGACCCAAGGGTTCAGGCCTAGAATGAACCACGCTCTGCTACCATTTGTAACCTCTCTCTATGCTTTTGGTATTTAAAGAGAGGTTACAAGTTATCTAGAACTAGGCAGGAGCCTAAAGAAGCAAAAATTATGCTGGGTCCAGCATGATGGGACTTGCAATGAACTCAGCCATAATATAACAATAACAGATTTATTATATCTCTGGAATTCATACGTGTGTACAAGATAAATATATGTATCTATATAAAAAACGACCAAAAGGTACATCATGGCAAGCATGTATAAATTAAGTGTACATCAGCATAACTGTGCATAAGGGTGCACGAAGTAAATGTATATACATATATATAATATAAAAATGTTACATCACAACAAGCATACATAAATCCAGTGTGCATCAGAACAAGTGTATATAATTGCATATAAGGTAATGTAGATACATATATAAAATATGACATGCACAACGTAAATGTAAAATTTTCTCCATCGTGTGGCTAGCTAGACACATAACAACACACACAGAACACAAGGTACACAGACTCACAATCATTTATTTTCAACACGCATGCCCCCTTGTAATGCACCCACCCACCGGGTAAAGCAACTATCATCTTATGCCCCGGCAGTGATAAAATATACGCCCGTCGGCAACCCGTTCAGTAGGATAACATAAACGCCAGCCCCTTTAAAGACGAATAATTCATGAAGCATAAATGAAACCGGACCACCCACTTGTCTAGCATTCCGTTTATCAATGACCCCGTGATGAGTGTGTGAACCTTAGTTCCGTTCGCAGCATTAAGTAATATTAACAAAACTCATCACCTACTTTCAGACAGTGTTCATAAAATTCTAGACAGTAGTGACTTCACAAAATTCCAAAAGGAATTAAATCCTTATGTACCTTAATAGACAGAAATTAATTGCTTGAGGCTTTACAATTTCAGAAGATTTTGACAATATATATATATTTAATTTACCCAAAAAAGGAAAATGATGAAAACCAGTGTTATATTCAAAATTAAACAGCAAATTCTATACGTGGGAAGTCAACCTATATGTGTATGCCAGTTAAGAAAACAATCAGTTTAGCCCTTGTGCAAGGGGCAAATCAGCTAAAATAATTCAATAACATTAGTAAATGGTTTCTATTAGCCTCAGATAACTGTAGAAAATAATTAAAAAAGAATACAATAAGGTGGTTGAGCTCTGGCATCTGTGGGAGCGCGCCCACATGTAGTTGACAGAACTTGACAGGACATCAGCCTGTCTGATAATGCCCCAGCGCGTGTCCAAGAAACTAAGTGCCCTTTTGTAAACCCTTAAAACGTCCCAAAAAAACTTCAGGAAAGCCCCCAACCCTTAAATGTGAAACCACAGTCAATATAATTTTTTTTTTATACACCACTGTTCCAGCCGGAACAGGGCTACAGGGCCGTAACCTAAATTTGTGTAATGAGTAAAAGCGAAAAGAGATACAACTGTAAAATGGTACAACAGTGAAATGGCTGGCGCGCTCCCGCAGTGCAGCACGCACTTACAGTCATAGCATTTAGTGTTATAGAAAAGGGTTATAAAAAGTTCAGTAATTTTTTATCGAGAGTGTTCAGAGTCATGATCACAGTTCACTTCCCAATAGACAGTCTGGACACGTGGTCCCCTGGCTTCTAAGTTATTCACATAAAACAGGCACACTGCCGGTTCGGCCCCCAAAAAGAAAAAGCATAAATGTCACCTCATAAGTGCTGGCGAGTGCAACATAGTGATTCCGTCTCCATCTCCCTCTTCGTAGGCGGTCTTGACATGGTTCACAGCTTGGGCAGATGTTCAGCCCACAGCAGACCAGGAAACCGGCTTAGTGCGAGAACCCGGGAGCCAATTTACGCTTAGCAAAGCATAAGAAGAAGTTACTGCGTAGAACGATACGAAGAGAGGAGATGGGGGACAATTCTTCTAGCAGAGGCAAGCGTTGACTGCCGGACACCGGCACACAACCGTAACTGCACATAGTGGAGCTGCGCGCGCAACGGCACACAATGCCGCTTCCCCTCACACCGCCGAACAAAGGTCGCGAGTGCTTCACGTTATGTTACAATAAAATGAAACTGTTCTAAAATATTTTGTAACGGCCGACTCCGCGCCGGCACACCCCCACCCCGAAAGGGCAACCCGGTTGCTCCACAAAACTCGGGAAAGTACCCTGCAGTGTACTCCCAACTGAAAAATCAGGTGGACATCATGGGTAAGGTGGCCCGATGGCACTTGCTCGCAGGAGAACAGAGGCTCAGAAGGGAAAACGAAAGAGACGAAAGAAGACGTGTATAGTGTAAGTGTGCGGTTGCTGCACACTGACCTGATCAGGGCCAGCCCACAGCAAAGAGGGACAGAGAAGAAAGACAAAAGAAAAGTTCGGGAGCTCCCTGAGTTCCGACCTCCTGAGGCTCGTCCACCCAAGCCAGAACACGATAGCCACCTAAACAGGGCCATCTGCCCCATATAATTACGGGATGATTCCCTAATACTATTCCCCATTTTACACACTACCATACAACACGGGCCAAGGGGAAAGGGGGGGGCGATGACAGTCCCCCTAATGCGGTGGTCCCACTGGGACCTTGCGGAAAACCATGTCAACTGTGGCTATGGCACCTTTCCAATATATATATATTGTGTTTTACAAGTGTGCTCCAAGGGCATGCCCAAAACTTACCGTGTAGATGAAGTGCACGTCCGACCTCATCGACGCGACAAGTTTCGCTCCTCTCTCTAACTCCTTTTTTTTTTTTTTTTTTTTTTTTTTTTTTTCTGGGTAAGGTTAGGGAAATACGAGGGTGGATGGTCAAGGATGATTATGGTCATGGGCTAGGACCAAGGTAAGGACATGGCTCCCTCCGGACATAAGGACAATTGGAGAAAACCAAGGCTCGCGCAGGCAGGGGCGCATCCCTGAAGTAGACGAACCCCACTGGGACTGTGGGAAACATCTACCCGCTACCCTATCATTCTCAGTACCGCCCCCCCGGAGCACACCCTCTTACAATAGACAACGTCCTCACCCACACAGAGACCGCCACCGTCCCCCCCTCTCTCAGCCCGTTTACCCTTTTCTACACAATTTCAATTTGGAGATATGTGTAGTAATCTCTTTAGCATCACCACCTGGCTCCTCCAACCGCGCCGTCACCGGTGACGTAAACCGGAGGATACGGTACGGCCCCGACCAACGATAGCATAATTTGGCGGCTCTTTTATCGGCAGCCGAGCTGATCGGGTGGCTCTGGCAGTAGACCAAATCTCCTACCTTAAAGGGATTTGGAATACGCCCCTGATTATACCGAGCACGGACGCGCTCGTGCGCACGGAGCAAATTCTTCCGGGCCTCTTTCCACCTATCTGCCGTCCTTATGTCTGGGTTACTCGGCAGAAGATCGTCTATATTCCATAAGTTGGCCAAGGGAAGCGTAGGCGAGAAACCAAACATAACTTCAAAAGGAACGGCCTTATGACTGTCATGCAGGGCCGTATTGAAAGCTAGTTGTAACCACTTTAAGTTCTGGTCCCAGGTAGTCTGTTGCTCAGCGTGATAGGCAATAAGTGCGGACCGTAGATTCCTATTGAACCTCTCCGCATGGGACGGCTGCGGGTAATACGGGGAAGTGGTTACATGCTTGATGCCATTGGCGAAGCACATTCGCCGAAAGTCGCCAGAAATAAATTGTGGATCATTGTCCGAGACAATGATGGCCGGAAGACCGAAGTGCTGAAATACATGACTCTGGAGCGCGTTTATGGTCAATCGAGCAGTTGCCTGCCGTAAGGGCAGTAGCCAGGCAAACTTCGAAAAAGCATCCACACAGACAAGTAGGTAAGCATTACCTGACTTGCTACGCGGGAAGGGTCCCACGTAGTCGATGAATAGCTTCTCCATCGGTCTGCTCGCCACATCAGATGACAACAGCCCCAACTTTGTGTTTTGGGCAGGCTTGCTTAAGCCACAGAGATGAAATGCCTTCACCCGAGTTGCTATGTCCCTATCCATGCCCTTCCAGATGAAGTTTTTCCTAATACTGGAAATGGTCTTCGAAATTCCCTTATGTCCACCTACCGAGGAATTGTGATAGTAGCTGAAGACCATGGGCACAAGTTTGCTAGGCAGCACTATCTTCGGGGCCCGTCCTTTCTTCTCTCTGCAACATAGGACGCCCCTGGACAAGAAGTAGGGGACCTGCACGTTACCCTCTTTTAGATTTTGGATGATCGGACCCAACTCTTCATCATTTAACTGATGGGGCAACACATCAGTAAAAGCTAACGGAAAGTCTAGTAGAACAGAACAGGGTTGCTCCGGCTGGGCTTCGCTGGGCTGGGAGAACATACGGGACAAAGCATCTGCAACCACATTTTGAGTTCCCCGAATGTGTTGCACCTTAAATTTAAAGGATGAGATTTTAACCACCCATCGTCCAATCTTACCCAGCTGCCGGGGATGAGCGAGAAGCCAAGAGAGAGCCTGGTTGTCGGTCTCGAGCAGGAACTCAGCGTGTTCCAGAAAACGCCTGAACTTATCTAGAGCGTATACCACAGACAAACACTCTAGCTCATACACTGTAGACTTCCGTTCTTGTTGGGTCAAAGTTCTATAAATGAAGGCCACGGGCTGCCTAGCACCATCAACTACTTGGGACAGAACCGCCCCGAGCGCCACCGAACTCGCGTCCGTCTGTAAGATAAACTGTCTCGAGAAGTCTGGCATTCTCAGTACTGGGGGGGGGGGGGAATAATGGCTTCCTTCAGAGTCTCGAAAGCCTTCTGTTGCTTTTCCCCCCATACAAATTTGGCGCCCTTCTTCCGGAGTTCATTCAGAGGTGCCGCAATCTCCGCCGCGTTTGGGATGAAACGCCGATAGAAATTGACCATCCCCACAAATCTCGCGATGCCTTTGGCATCCTTTGGTGGGGGAAAGTCCCTGATCCCCTGTGTTCGCTCAGGATCCACAGTGACACCTCTATGGGAAATCAGGTGGCCCAGAAAAGAAATTTGTGTCTGGGCAAACTTCACCTTTTCAGGATTGACAGTGAGGCCGGCACCCCTCAACCTGCACATCACCTCCTCAAGATGACTCAAATGTTCCTCATACCCCTTGCTGTACACCAGCAAGTCATCAAGATAATTAAAAACGTACTTGAACTTGACATCGTGAAAAACGGTGTCAAGCAAACGGGTGAGTATTTGGGCCCCTACCGCTATACCCATAGGAACCCTAGTATACTGATAGAGGTTCCACGGAACACAGAATGCCGTGTAGGGCCTACTTTCTTTCGTCAAGGGAATCTGGTGATATGCAGAGTTGAGGTCAATGATGGTAAAATACCTCGCCTCACTGAACCAATCGAACGCGGAATGAAGGTCAGGAAGTGGGACCGAATCTACCTCGATGTTAGCGTTCAGCCTGCGGTAGTCGATGACCATCCTGTGCTTACCTCCAGGCTTGGGCACTAGGAACGCTGGACTGGCATAACTGGATTGAGACGGTTCAATCACCCCTTGATCTAATAATTCTTGAACCTTCTCCCTCAAGATGTTCATCTTCGGAGGGGCAAACTTATAAGGGTGGGAGCGCACCACCTTGGAGTCCGTTAGGCGGATCTTATACTCCAAGAGATGTGTGAGCCCAAGGGCCGGAGTTAATACAGTGGGGAAACGCTCACACAACTGATCTAAAGCGGACCGCTGGGACTGGGAGAGGTGGTCTCTAGATGTGTCGGGGCACTTAACCTCTTGGATATCTTGCCTGGTCCCCTGATATCCAAGGAACGGGATTACAACTCCCCGATTGAATTTAAAATAACATTGGTGCTCTTGGATGTCAATAACGAGACCACTTTTGCAGATGAAATCGGCACCAATAATGCATTCAACTCCCAGAGCAGGAGAAACCAGAAAGCTCCACACCCAAGAAAATCCCTCGATTTTAAACTTGAATGAAACTACCCGGGAAATGGGCAGAATTTCCTGGGATGCCGTCCAGCACACTACGGAAGACTTTTCTGACCGTTTAATTAAACCCTGTCGCTCAAGGTCCTCGCACACTTTAGATGAAATGATGGATCTTGCTGATCCGGAGTCAACTAATGCTCTGAGTTGACTCTTTTTCAACTCCAACAGCAAGAAGGGGCATACGGAAGTGGGTCTAGAGATGGTTTGGAGGACCTTGCTACCCAAAGACTTGGGACCTACAACTGGCCTGGAGGCGCGTACCTTAGAAGACCCGCGACAGGTAGGGGAAGACCTCCGACATATCTTCCCCTCATTGAGCTTTTTCTGAATGACCTTGGGCGCCCTTGGGAGGGACGTTGGACTCGACCCAACCCCGGTACAAAATCGTCTGACGTGGCCCAACCTACCACACTTAAAACAAGTCACCTTAGGCGAACGACGGCGCCTCTCGCTACAAGAGTTTGTAATACTATTTTCATTACCGCATGAGGATGGAACAATTCGCCCCCCATGCCTCTCGTGTCTGAACTTATCAGAGGTCACGTGCTCACGGGACTCGTCAATCACCTGGACCGTTTTAGAAAACACACATAGCCGTTCGAGGTCCGCAAAACAACGTGGACGGTCCGCGAACACCAAACGGAATCTCTCTTGGGGCGTCACCCCTTCTAAAATTCTTCCAACGACATCCTTCTCGGGCAACCCTAACCTCAAAACCCGAGCACATTTACGGATATCCTGCACAAAATCCCCCAACGCCTCTCCGTTGGCCTGTGCACGATAGAACCGGCTAAGTTCCAAACGCCAACGTCGCCGACGGGGTATGAAAGAGTCCAACACCTCCCCATGGAGAGAGTCGATACTGCCACCACGACGCAGAGTGCGGGTGACCAGCTCAGCCAATAAACCCCGGCAGTACGGATATATAACGGACAAGAGGACCTCATCGGACAGCCCCGGAAAATCCGCCAACTCCAGGACGATGTCCAGAAAAACCAACAATTTGCCCTCATCTTCTCCATCCACTACCGGAAGTCTCTGGAGGATGCCGGAAATAGGATTGGGTAGTCCTTGATACCCAACCCCCGCCAGAATCACACAATACACTGAACACAAAACATAACCCACAAAAGCATATTTACAAGAAACGGAAAAACTCAAGTACTGTCCTTCCTTTGAGTAGACCCCCGGGTTCTCTAGCGCTGCGGAAACCTGGCCTATTCGGAACCATGCACTCCACGACGGAAGGAGACAAGAGACAACAAAAATACTAGACACATATAACAGCAAACAGCAACTCGACACACACGTCGTGCCTGCACATAATTCACAACAAGCAACTAACCCTCAACTACAAGTCCTAATTCAGAAATGCAGAATCATTCGACATCAACCGGACACAACTCGGTTCCGGTACCGATTTCCAATCGGGCCATACCGCATCCCATCCATATAACACGCGAAACTCCAGTTAAACTCCCCCATCAACTCTCCATCATCCCTGGCTACACTTGAGACTCCCCGGCCATACAAGCTATCAAAAAATCTTTTTTTTTTTTTTTCAACATAATTAACCGCCTCAGTGGTGCGACCCGACTCACAATTTAAACAACCTACAATTAGCCTACACTGGCATATATCAACTATGTTACAACAATCATTAATTTACAACTGCATTAATATTTCCGAGTCTGCAAGCCCCGTCACACACCAGGACCCAAGGGTTCAGGCCTAGAATGAACCACGCTCTGCTACCATTTGTAACCTCTCTCTATGCTTTTGGTATTTAAAGAGAAGTTACAAGTTATCTAGAACTAGGCAGGAGCCTAGAGAAGCAAAAATTATGCTGGGTCCAGCATGACGGGACTTGCAATGAACTCAGCCATAATATAACAATAACAGATTTATTATATCTCTGGAATTCATACGTGTGTACAAGATAAATATATGTATCTATATAAAAAACGACCAAAAGGTACATCATGGCAAGCATGTATAAATTAAGTGTACATCAGCATAACTGTGCATAAGGGTGCACGAAGTAAATGTATATACATATATATAATATAAAAATGTTACATCACAACAAGCATACATAAATCCAGTGTGCATCAGAACAAGTGTATATAATTGCATATAAGGTAATGTAGATACATATATAAAATATGAAATGCACAACGTAAATGTAAAATTTTCTCCATCGTGTGGCTAGCTAGACACATAACAACACACACAGAACACAAGGTACACAGACTCACAATCATTTATTTTCAACACGCATGCCCCCTTGTAATGCACCCACCCACCGGGTAAAGCAACTATCATCTTATGCCCCGGCAGTGATAAAATATACGCCCGTCGGCAACCCGTTCAGTAGGATAACATAAACGCCAACCCCTTTAAAGACGAATAATTCATGAAGCATAAATGAAACCGGATCACCCACTTGTCTAGCATTCCGTTTATCAATGACCCCGTGATGAGTGTGTGAACCTTAGTTCCGTTCGCAGCATTAAGTAATATTAACAAAACTCATCACCTACTTTCAGACAGTGTTCATAAAATTCTAGACAGTAGTGACTTCACAAAAGTCCAAAAGGAATTAAATCCTTATGTACCTTAATAGACAGAAATTAATTGCTTGAGGCTTTACAATTTCAGAAGATTTTGACAATATATATATATATTTAATTTACCCAAAAAAGGAAAATGATGAAAACCAGTGTTATATTCAAAAATAACAGCAAATTCTATACATGGGAAGTCAACCCATATGTGTATGCCAGTTAAGAAAACAATCAGTTTAGCCCTTGTGCAAGGGGCAAATCAGCTAAAATAATTCAATAACATTAGTAAATGGTTTCTATTAGCCTCAGATAACTGTAGAAAATAATTAAAAAAGCATACAATAAGGTGGTTGAGCTCTGGCATCTGTGGGAGCGCGCCCACATGTAGTTGACAGAACTTGACAGGACATCAGCCTGTCTGATAATGCCCCAGCGCGTGTCCAAGAAACTAAGTGCCCTTTTGTAAACCCTTAAAACGTCCCAAAAAAACTTCAGGAAAGCCCCCAACCCTTAAATGTGAAACCACAGTCAATATAATTTTTTTTTATACGCCACTGTTCCAGCCGGAACAGGGCTACAGGGCCGTAACCTAAATTTGTGTAATGAGTAAAAGCGAAAAGAGATACAACTGTAAAATGGTACAAGAGTGAAATGGCTGGCGCGCTCCCGCAGTGCAGCACGCACTTACAGTCATAGCATTTAGTGTTATAGAAAAGGGTTATAAAAAGTTAAGTAATTTCTTATCGAGAGTGTTCAGAGTCATGATCACAGTTCACTTCCCAATAGACAGTCTGGACACGTGGTCCCCTGGCTTCTAAGTTATTCACATAAAACAGGCATACTGCCGGTTCGGCCCCCAAAAAGAAAAAGCATAAATGTCACCTCATAAGTGCTGGCGAGTGCAACATAGTGATTCCGTCTCCATCTCCCTCTTCGTAGGCTGTCTTGACATGGTTCACAGCTTGGGCAGATGTTCAGCCCACAGCAGACAAGGAAACCGGCTTAGTGCGAGAACCCGGGAGCCAATTTACGCTTAGCAAAGCATAAGAAGAAGTTACTGCGTAGAACGATACGAAGAGAGGAGATGGGGGACAATTCTTCTAGCAGAGGCAAGCGTTGACTGCCGGACACCGGCACACAATTGTAACTGCACATAGTGGAGCTGCGCGCGCAACGGCACACAATCCGCTCCCCCTCACACCGCCGAACAAAGGTCGCGAGTGCTTCACG
This sequence comes from Magicicada septendecula, assembly GCA_034769895.1. Lineage (NCBI taxonomy): Eukaryota > Metazoa > Arthropoda > Insecta > Hemiptera > Cicadidae > Magicicada > Magicicada septendecula. The sequence goes on along the minus strand of CM068372.1, from coordinate 282,540,904 downwards.
TTATGTTACAATAAAATGAAACTTTTCTAAAATATTTTGTAACGGCCGGCTCCGCGCCGGCACAATATAAAATGTAATGCAGGTGTTATTTATACAGTCAGAGATTCACTGTACAGCACTATGTGTTCGTATTTTATGAATGCGTATGCAGACAAATCCGAGACATTAAAAAAATTTAAAGAGCACTTAGATACTGATCCCTGTAAAAGTGGATGAAAATAATGTTGGAGATGATACCAGAGAAATTTCAATCAAACAATGAGTTCATATTGTACAAAGGAGATTATATTATGTTTATCCTGGGTAATACAACTGGCATTACATATAAACCTTTAAGAAGTTAATCAAAGCAATGTATCGGCAATTACCGAAACAAATGCAAGCGAAGAACAATCAAAAAACGAGAAAGCTTGCGCGGCACGAGTCTGTGAGATAAACTAAATATTAAAATAAGGATATACAAATAATTAAAATAGAATGCCAGGATATAAGTGGAATGACTGGTAGAAAATTGTATAAAATTATGTGTAAAATAAGAATAATTGTAATCATGTTAAAAATGTATGGTTGAACTGTATATATAGCCGAATGACGTCAGACATGGACATCCTTATCAGTGTTCAGGAATGTTTGGTGATATCCAGCCATGTGCGGTTGTTTGTTTATAATTGGTGCTGTCAAAGTGACAGTTGGAGAAATGTTGTTTGATAGAAGCTACTCAGTTATTTTGATTTTTGAAGTTATTATGTTATTATTTAGATGGTTATGATTATTCGGATGAAGTTATGTCAATTTAGGTTTAAAAAAAAAATTTGTATTCCATATAAAAAAAATTTTTTTTACACGTGGAGGGGTTAATCCTGCAACAGAACACAGGATGATAAGATATGCTGTGTATATCAGAGTACATGAATGACGAGCATTTTCTTGTTTAAATATGTTTTGTGTAATATTTTGTCTTTTAGTTATAAGATTTGTATTTAAAAATTGATAAGCATATAGGTTACACCAAACTATTCATAAAAAGATGTACTATATTGTCATGTATTTTTTGTATGAATAGGTGCGCGTGTGCGGGTGTGATAATCTGCGATCGCTATTGCGGCAGTGGTAGTTAACCGATTTACATGAAAATTTGACTAGGAATTATTTAAGTAAATAGCTTCGATTTGTGTATACTCTGAGGTTTGTAACTATTTTAGAAATATGGTTTTTTAAGTAAAGCAAAACTCAAGTGTAACTCTTATCAATGATAGGGTAATAAAATTTGTAGATGATTTCCATGCAGGACTATGCAAAATTATACAAAGTTTTTCATGAAATTTGTGTATCTGGTCGTTCAATCAATCATGTGACTTAAGCTTGGCCTATCAAAATACACCAAATTCAGTGAGATTCATACGTTGCTGAGCTAGGATGGACACAGTCGGTATGTCGACGTTGCTAGGGGAAGTTGTGCCCGGTGAAGAGAGTTGTTCTCTTATAAACGTAGAAATATCTTATATAAAATAAACTATAAACCTTGAAATCCTGAACGAAGTTTTGCGATAAGATCCGAGAAGGTAAATAATTAGATAAAATTTAAAATATAATACAGTGCTGTTTCGTGTAAGTTAAGATATCCGCTTAGGGAACTTAAAGACACTACAAGATGTCGTGAAAGCAGTCAAACATAACTACGAGACTCTGTGAAATATCGCCGCTGGAGCCACTTGCTGTAGAAGAGGACGACGAGACGAAGAGGACGCCAGGACGAATAGGACACCAGGAAGGAATGAAGCTGTAGAAGATGACGACGAAACGAAGAGGACGCCAGGACGAAGCGGACATCAGGAAGGAGGGGCATGAAGAAGAGAACGCTAAGACGGGACCGACAGACGAGAGGAGGACTTTGCAGCTAACAAGTAAAATCGATTTATATTATCGAACGATACAAACAATTAAATATATTATCAATACATGATAATTTAAAATACATTATACCTCTTTATAAACAATATTTGTATATAAAAACTAATTTTTCATCTCCTCCATAATAGACTTCTATCGATTTTTACACACTCACAATATCATTATTAGAATAATACAGTTTGATCTGTTGCATAAGGATATTTGGCGCTTGCCAACGTTGGGCTCGATTTTTGAATTCATTTTAAAAAAGAAATATTTATTTGAGTGTGTAGAGACTACATTCATTGAACCAATTATATGTGCTGTTCTATGTTATCAGGGAGTGTAGATAAATTTTGAATACTCTCTCTTATCAGATATTTGAACAATAGTAGTAAATTGTCTATGTGGAGATTAAATTATTATTGGTATTTATGTTAGATTAAGACTTTTACATTTGATTGAGAGACTGGACTATAATAATAAATAGCATAAACTGATGTTATTAGTAATAATACGTTTAAAAAAAATTATTGACGATACTATAAATAAAAACTATAATATTTTATAAATTTATAAATAAATAAATGAATATGGCCGAATCACAAGAATTACAGAATACATTAGCGGCAATCCTAGCTAATATACAAAAGCTCTTTGAAGAAAATAAGGTGGGTAGAGACGAACCGGTGAAGCAAAATAAGTCGCTACAATCACTTCATGATGAGAATAAAAAAATGTACACAGCCGTTCATGACCAGGCTAAACAAAGTAAAAACTTATAGAGTCAACCGAAAAACGTATAGCTGATAAATTAGAATTAATTTGTAGTAGTAGTGAGACCGCCATAGAAAGGAATAAATCTCACAGCAGGGAATGTGAAGACAAAATTATGTTGAATTATTCTCTTAGGCAGGAAAGTGAATGTGACAATGCGGTTGACCGATGTAGTCCCGTCGACGACATACAGAAACCAGCTGATAATCGCATAGATAAGATAGCGGGAAACGGTGGAGACCCCGATAAAGTGATAACAGCTGATCAACGAAAACAATCAAATAATATTTTTAATAAATATGAAAAGAGAAATAGGGAAAACCTTATCAAAGTGTTGGTTCACATCTATCCAGATTGGTATGTTCAAAGGGTAAACGGTGGAGTATTTGAAAACAATAAATGTTATTTGCTGTACCGTGTCTGTAAGATGCAGATCCATTCTGGTAATGTTTTATCAGTCAGTAATGAAATGTATAAACACGTGAGAAGTCCATACAGATGTAAAAATGAATATTTAAATAAGGTATCTGATGAATACTTGGGTAAACAAAGTAGTTTTGTTCCTGAAGCTGGTGCATTTGGGGAAAAGCACACAGGTAAGGTTAATTCTGACAGAAGATCAGGACTGTCTGAGTATTTTCAACCACATATGAAATGTAATGCAGGTGTTATTTATACAGTCAGAGATTCACAGTACAGCACTATGTGTTCGTATTTTATGAATGCGTATGCAGACAAATCCGAGACATTAAAAAAATTTAAAGTGCACTTAGATACTGATCCCTGTAAAAGTGGATGAAAATAATGTTTGAGATGATACCAGAGAAATTTCAATCAAACAATGAGTTCATATTGTACAAAGGAGATTATCTTATGTATGGCCTCGGTAACACAACTGGCATTACATATAAACCTTTAAAAAGTAAATCAAAGCAATGTATCGGCAATTGCCGAAACAAATGCAAGCGAAGAGCAATCAAAAAACGAGAAAGGTTGCGCGGCACGAGTCTGTGAGATAAACTAAAAATTAAAATAAGGATAATACAAATAATTAAACTAGAATGCCAGGATATAAGTGGTTTGACTTTTAGAAAATTGTATAAAATTATGTGTAAAATAAGAATAATTGTAATCATGTTAAAAATGTATGGTTGAACTGTAGATATAGCCGAATGACGTCAGACATGGACATCCTCATCAGTGTTCAGGAATGTTTGGTGATATCCAGCCATGTGCTGTTGTTTGTTTATAATTGGTGTTGTCAAAGTGACAGTTGGGGAAATGTTGTTTGATAGAAGCTACTCAGTTATTTTCATTTTTGAAGTTATTATGTTATTATTAAATGGTTATGATTATTGGGAAGAAGTTATGTCAATTTAGGTTTAAAAAAAAAATTTGTATTCCTTAAAAAAAAAATTTTTTTTTACACGTGGAGGGGTTAATCCTGCAACAGAACACAGGATGATAAGATATGCTGTGTATATCAGAGTACATGAATGACGAGCATTTTCTTGTTTAAATTTGTTTTGTGTAATATTTTGTCTTTTAGTTATAAGATTTGTATTTAAAAATTGATAAACATATAGGTTACACCAAACTATTCATAAAAAGATGTACTATATTGTCATGTATTTTTTTATGAATTGGTGCGCGTGTGCGGGTGTGATAATCTGCGATCGCTATTGCGGCAGCGGTAGTTAACCGATTTACATGAAAATTTGACAAGGAATTATATAAGTAAATAGCTTCGATTTGTGTATACTCTGAGGTTTGTAACTATTTTAGAAATATGGTTTTTTAAGTAAAGCAAAACTCAAGTGTAACTATTATCATTGATAGGGTAATAAAATTTGTAGATGATTTCCATGCAGGACTATGCAAAATTATACAAAGTTTTTCATGAAATTTGTGTATCTGGTCGTTCCATCAATCATGTGACTTGGGCTTGGCCTATCAAAATACACCAAATTCAGTGAGATTCATACGTTGCAGAGCTAGGATGGACACAGTCGGTATGGCGACGTTGCTAGGGGAAGTTGTGCCCGGTGAAGAGAGTTGTTCTCTTATAAACGTAGAAATAGATTATATAAAATAAACTATAAACCTTGAAATCCTGAACGAAGTTTTGCGATAAGATCCGAGAAGGTAAATAATTAGATAAAATTTAAAATATAATACAGTGCTGTTTCGCGTAAGTTAAGATATCCGTTTAGGGAACTTAAAGACACTACAAGATATCGAGAAAGCAGTCAAACATAACTACGAGACTCTGTGAAATATCGCCGCTGGAGCCACTTGCTGTAGAAGAGGACGACGAGACGAAGAGGACGCCAGGACGAATAGGACACCAGGAAGGAATGAAGCTGTAGAAGATGACGACGAGACGAAGAGGACGCCAGGACGAAGCGGACATCAGGAAGGAGGGGCATGAAGAAGAGAACGCTAAGACGGGTCCGACGAGACGAGAGGAGGACGTTGCAGCTAACAAGTAAAATCGATTTATATTATCGAACGATACAAACAATTATATATATTATCAATACATGATAATTTAAAATACATTATACCACTTTATAAACAATATTTGTATGTAAAAACTAATTTTTCATCTCCTCCATAATAGACTTCTATCGATTTTTACACACTCACAATATCATTATTAGAATAATACAGTTTGATCTGTTGCATAAGGATATTTGGCGCTTGCCAACGTTGGGCTCGATTTTTGAATTCATTTTAAAAAAGAAATATTTATTTGAGTGTGTAGAGACTACATTCATTGAACTAATTATATGTGCTGTTCTATGTTATCAGGGAGTGCAGATAAATTTTGAATACTCTCTCTTATCAGATATTTGAACAATAGTAGTAAATTGTCTATGTGGAGATTAAATTATTATTGGTATTTATGTTAGATTAAGACTTTTACATTTGATTGAGGGACTGGACTATAATAATAAATAGCATAAACTGATGTTATTAGTAATAATACGTTTAAAAAAAATTATTGACGATACTATAAATAAAAACTATAATATTTTATAAATTTAGAAATAAATAAATGAATATGGCCGAATCACAAGAATTACAGAATACATTAGCGGCAATCCTAGCTAATATACAAAAGCTCTCAGAAGAAAATAAGGAGGGTAGAGACGAAGCGGTGATGCAAAATAAGTCGCTACAATCACTTCATGATGAGAATAAAAAAATTTATACAGCCGTTCATGACCAGGCTAAACAAAGTAAACACATTTTAGAGTAAACCGAAAAACGTATAGCTGATAAATAAGAATTAATTTGTAGTAGTAGTGAGACCGCCTTAGAAAGGAATAAATCTCACAGGAGGGAATGTGAAGCCAAAATTATGTTGAATTATTCTCTTAGGCAGGAAAGTGAATGTGACAATGCGGTTGACCGATGTAGTCCCGTCGACATACAGAAACCAGCTGATAATCGCATAGATAAGATAGCGGGTAACGGTGGAGCGCCCGATAAGGAGATAACAGCTGATCAAAGAAAACAATCAAATAATATTTTAAATGAAAATGAAAAGAGAAATAGGGAAAACCTTATCAAAGTGTTGGTTCACATCTATCCAGATTGGTATGATCAAAGGGTAAACGGTGGAGTATTTAAAAACAATAAATGTTATTTGCTGTACCGTGTCTGTAAGATGCAGATCCGTTCTGGTAATGTTTTATCAGTCAGTAATGAAATGTATAAACACGTCAGAAGTCCATACAGATGTAAAAATGAATATTTAAATAAGGTATCTGATGAATACTTGGGTAAACAAAGTAGTTTTGTTCCTGAAGCTGGGGCATTTGGGGAAAAGCACACAGGTAAGGTTAATTCTGACAGAAGATCAGGACTGTCTGAGTATTTTCAACCACATATGAAATGTAATGCAGGTGTTATTTATACAGTCAGAGATTCACTGTACAGCACTATGTGTTCGTCTTTTATGAATGCGTATGAAGACAAATCCAGGACATTAAAAAAATTTAAAGTGCACTTAGATACTGATCCCTGTAAAACTGGATGAAAATAATGTTTGAGATGATACCAGAGAAATTTCAATCAAACAATGAGTTCATATTGTACAAAGGAGATTATCTTATGTATGGCCTCGGTAACACAACTGGCATTACATATAAACCTTTAAAAAGTAAATCAAATCAATGTATCGGCAATTACCGAAACAAATGCAAGCGAAGACCAATCAAATACGAGAAAGGTTGCGCGGCACGAGTCTGTGCGATAAATTAAAAATGAAAATAAGGATAATACAAATAATTAAACTAGAATGCCAGGATATAAGTGGAATGACTGGTAGGAAATTGTATAAAATTATGTGTAAAATAAGAATAATTGTAATCATGTTAAAAAAATGTATGGTTGAACTGTAGATATAGCCGAATGACGTCAGACATGGACATCCTTATCAGTGTTCAGGAATGTTTGGTGATATCCAGCCATGTGCGGTTGTTTGTTTATAATTAGTGCTGTCAAAGTGACAGTTCGGGAAATGTTGTTTGATAGAAGCTACTCAGTTATTTTGATTTTTGAAGTTATTATGTTATTATTTAGATGATTATGATTATTGGGAAGAAGTTATGTCAATTTACGTTTAAAAAAAAAATTATTGTATTCCATATAAAAAAATTTTTTTTTACACGTGGAGGGGTTAATCCTGCAACAGAACACAGGATGATAAGATATGCTGTGTATATCAGAGTACATGAAAGACGAGCATTTTCTTGTTTAAATTTGTTTTGTGTAATATTTGGTCTTTTAGTTATAAGATTTGTATTTAAAAATTGATAAGCATATAGGTTACACCAAACTATTCATAAAAAGATGTACTATATTGTCATGTATTTTTTGTATGAATTGGTGCGCGTGTGCGGGTGTGATAATCTGCGATCGCTATTGCGGCAGTGGTAGTTAACCGATTTACATGAAAATTTGACAAGGAATTATATAAGTAAATAGCTTCGATTTGTGTATACTCTGAGGTTTGTAACTATTTTAGAAATATGGTTTTTTAAGTAAAGCAAAACTCAAGTGTAACTCTTATCAATGATAGGGTAATAAAATTTGTAGATGATTTCCATGCAGGACTATGCAAAATTATACAAAGTTTTTCATGAAATTTGTGTATCTGGTCGTTCCATCAATCATGTGACTTGGGCTTGGCCTATCAAAATACACCAAGTTCAGTGAGATTCATACGTTGCAGAGCTAGGATGGACACAGTCGGTATGGCGACGTTGCTAGGGGAAGTTGTGCCCGGTGAAGAGAGTTGTTCTCTTATAAACGTAGAAATATCTTATATAAAATAAACTATAAACCTACAATTCAGAACGAAGTTTTGCGATAAGATACGAGAAGGTAAATTGTTAGATAAAATTTAAAATATAATACAGTGCTGTTTCGCGTAAGTTAAGATATCCGCTTAGGGAACTTAAAGACACTACAAGATATCGTGGAAGCAGTCAAACATAACTACGAGACTCTGTGAAATATCGCCGCTGGAGCCGCTTGCTGTAGAAGAGGACGATGAGATGAAGAGGACGCCAGGACGAAGAGGACGACGAGACGAAGAGGACACCAGGACGAAGAGGACATCAGGAAGGAGGGGCATGAAGAAGAGAACGCTAAGACGGGACCGACGAGACGAGAGGAGGACGTTGCAGCTAACAAATAAAATCGATATATATTATCGAACAATACAAACAATTAAATATATTATCAATACATGACAATTTAAAATACATTATACATCTTTATAAACAATATTTGTATATAAAACTAATTTTTCATCTCCTCCATAATAGACTTGTATCGATTTTTACACACTCACAATATCCTTATTAGAATAATAAAGTTTGATCTGTTGCATAAGGATATTTGGCGCTTGCCAACGTTGGGCTCGATTTTTGAATTAATTTTAAAAAAGAAATATTTATTTGAGTGTGTAGAGACTAAATTCATTGAACTAATTATATGTGCTGTTGTATGTTATCAGGGAGTGTAGATAAATTTTGAATACTCTATCTTAACAGATATTTGAACAATAGTAGTAAATTATCTATGTAAAGATTGAATTATTATTGGTATTTATGTTAGATTAGGATTGTTTACAATTGATTGAGAGACTGGACTATAATATTAAATAGCATAAACGGATGTTATTAGTAATAATACGTGTAAAAATAATATTGACGATACTACAAATAAAAACTATAATATTTTATAAATTTAGAAATAAATAAATGAATATGGCCGAATCACAAGAATTACAGAATACATTAGCGGCAATCCTAGCTAATATACAAAAGGTCTCAGAAGAAAATAAAGTGTGTAGAGACGAAGCGGTGAAGCAAAATAAGTCGCTACAATCACTTCATGATGAAAATAAAAAAATTTATACAGCCGTTCATGACCAGGCTAAACAAAGTAGAAACTTATAGAGTCAAACGAAAAACGTAAAGCTGATAAATTAGAATTAATTTGTAGTAGTAGTGAGACCGCCTTAGAAAGGAATAAATCTCACAGCAGGGAATGTGAAGCCAAAATTATGTTGAATTATTCTCTTAGGCAGGAAAGTGAATGTGACAATGAGGTTGACCGATGTAGTCCCGTCGACATACAGAAACCAGCTGATAATCGCATAGATAAGATAGCGGGAAACGGTGGAGCCCCCGATAAAGAGATAACAGCTGATCAACGAAAACAATCAAATAATATTTTAAATAAATATGAAAAGAGAAATAGGGAAAACCTTATCAAAGTGTTAGTTCACATCTATCCAGATTGGTATGTTCAAAGGGTAAACGGTGGAGTATTTAAAAACAATAAATGTTATTTGCTGTACCGTGTCTGTAAGATGCAGATCCATTCTGGTAATGTTTTATCAGTCAGTAATGAAATGTATAAACACGTGAGAAGTCCATACAGATGTAAAAATGAATATTTGAATAAGGTATCTGATGAATACTTGGGTAAACAAAGTAGTTTTGTTCCTGAAGATGGTGCATTTGGGGAAAAGCACACAGGTAAGGTTAATTCTGACAGAAGATCAGAACTGTCTGAGTATTTTCAACCACATATGAAATGTAATGCATGTGTTATTTATACAGTCAGAGATTCACAGTACAGCACTATGTGTTCATCTTTTATGAATGCGTATGCAGACAAATCCGAGACATTAAAAAAATTTAAAGTGCACTTAGATACTGATCCCTGTAAAAGTGGATGAAAATAATGTTTGAGATGATACCAGAGAAATTTCATTCAAACAATGAGTTCATATTGTACAAAGGAGATGATATTATGTGTATCCTGGGTAATACAACTGGCGTTACATATAAACCTTTAAGAAGTTAATCAAAGCAATGTATCGGCAATTACCGAAAAAAAAACAAGAGAAGAGCAATCAAAAAACGAGAAATGTTGCCCGGCACGAGTCTGTGCGATAAATTAAAAATTAAAATAAGAATGATACAAATAATTAAACTAGAATGCCAGGATATAAGTGGAATGACTGGTAGGAAATTGTATAAAATTATGTGTAAAATAAGAATAATTGTAATCATGTTAAAAAAATGTATGGTTGAACTGTAGATATAGCCGAATGACGTCAGACATGGACATCCTTATCAGTGTTCAGGAATGTTTGGTGATATCCAGCCATGTGCGGTTGTTTGTTTATAATTAGTGCTGTCAAAGTGACAGTTCGGGAAATGTTGTTTGATAGAAGCTACTCAGTTATTTTGATTTTTGAAGTTATTATGTTATTATTTAGATGATTATGATTATTGGGAAGAAGTTATGTCAATTTACGTTTAAAAAAAAAATTATTGTATTCCATATAAAAAAATTTTTTTTACACGTGGAGGGTTTAATCCTGCAACAGAACACAGGATGATGAGATATGCTGTGTATATCAGAGTACATGAATGACGAGCATTTTCTTGTCTAAATTTGTTTTGTGTAATATTTTGTCTTTTAGTTATAAGTTTTGTATTTAAAAATTGATAAGCATACAGGTTACACCAAACTATTCATAAAAAGATGTACTATATTGTCATGTATTTTTTGTATGAATTGGTGCGCGTGTTCGGGTGTGATAATCTGCGATCGCTATTGCGGCAGTGGTAGTTAACCGATTTACATGAAAATTTGACAAGGAATTATTTAAGTAAATAGCTTCGATTTGTGTATACTCTGAGGTTTGTAACTATTTTAGAAATATGGTTTTTTAAGTAAAGCAAAACTAAAGTGTAACTCTTATCAATGATAAGGTAATAAAATTTGTAGATAATTTCCATGCAGGACTATGCAAAATTATACAAAGTGTTGCATGAAATTTGTGTATCTGGTCGTTCCATCAATCATGTGACTTGGGCTTGGCCTATCAAAATACACCAAATTCAGTGAGATTCATACGTTTCAGAGCTAGGATGGACACAGTCGGTATGTCGATAAAATTAAAAATATAATACAGTGCTGTTTCGCGTAAGTTAAGATATCCGTTTAGGGAACTTAAAGACACTACAAGATATCGAGAAAGCAGTCAAACATAACTACGAGACTCTGTGAAATATCGCCGCTGGTGCCGCTTTCTGTAGAAGAGGACGGCGAGACGAAGAGGACGCCAGGCCGAAGAGGACACCAGGAAGGAGTGAAGCTGTAGAAGGGTAAGGCGAGACGAAGAGGACGCCAGGGCGAAGAGGACATCAGGAAGGAGGGACAGGAAGAAGAGAACGCTAAGACGGGACCGACGAGACGAGAGGAGGACGTTGCAGCTAACAAGTAAAATCGATTTATATTATCGAACGATACAAACAATTAAATATATTATCAATACATGACAATTTAAAATACATTATACATCTTTATAAACAATATTTGTATATAAAAACTAATTTTTCATTTCCTCCATAATAGACTTCTATCGATTTTTACACACTCACAATATCATTATTAGAATAATACAGTTTGATCTGTTGCATAAGGATATTTGGCGCTTGCCAACGTTGGGCTCGATTTTTGAATTAATTTTAAAAAAGAAATATTTATTTGAGTGTGTAGAGACTAAATTCATTGAACTAATTATATGTGCAGTTCTATGTTATCAGGGGGTGCAGATAAATGTTTGTATACTCTCTCTTATCAGATATTTGAACAATAGTAGTAATTTATCTATGTGGAGATTGAATTATTATTGGTATATATGTTAGATTAAGCTTGTTTACATTTGATTGAGAGACTGGACTATAATAATAAATAACATAAACGGATGTTATAGTTAATAATACGTATAAAAAAATATTCACGATAACATAAATAAAAACTATAATATTTTATAAATTTAGAAATAAATAAATGAATATGGCCGAATCACAAGAATTACAGAATACATTAGCGGCAATCCTAGCTAATATACAAAAGCTCTCAGAAGAAAATAAGGAGGGTAGAGGCGAAGCGGTGATGCAAAATAAGTCGCTACAATCACTTCATGATGAGAATAAAAAAATTTATACAGCCGTTCATGACCAGGCTAAACAAAGTAAACACATTTTAGATTAAACCGAAAAACGTATAGCTGATAAATAAGAATTAATTTGTAGTAGTAGTGAGACCGCCTTAGAAAGGAATAAATCTCACAGCAGGGAATGTGAAGCCAAAATTATGTTGAATTATTCTCTTAGGCAGGAAAGTGAATGTGACAATGCGGTTGACCGATGTAGTCCCGTCGACATTGTAACGAAACAAATGTTACAAAAGAATAGTAAATAATAGTGGAATCCGATCCAGAGAAGAAACAAGAAATAATAATTGAAAGCAAATTAAAGGAAAACTATTTGGTTTGACTTATATAATATTATCCAGAAACCCAGAAATAACCCAGTAGAATAGGGCAGTAAACAGAAAAAAGTGAAATAAATAAACCTAGTAGGCCTAATCAACTTACCCTGAATAATAATCCAAACCCAATAAAGAGTACCTAATCCATATAATAAAATTGTATTAATTATAATCATATAGGCCTATAATCAAGGAAAGGAAAAGGGACACAAACCTTTAAAGTAATGAGTGTGATCATAAGAAATAGCGACACAGACTACCGTTAAACAGTGTAATTATTTTTGATGGAAGTGTTTTGATATTATTAGACAGAATTTTAGTTTATCATACAGACAATAGTTTAGCAGTATAAATAAACTAAAACTGTCAAAAACAATTATTATTATTAAAAGTTTTGTTATATGTTATAAGATTTTATGTCACCAGTTAATTTATGTAAATATATTTATCTCAGGTAGTCAAAGTAGAAATTACAATCATTCATAACAAATTGTTCCACCACATATCATAGAAATTCAAATTAATAAGGTTTTACAGTTATAAACTGAGGCATGTTTAGTATCAAATTGTTTATAATTATCTAATTAATAATTGTATAAACATTGCATATATAATTAGAGTATAATAATAAAATTATCTATTAAAGGTAATTTATAAAATATAATGTAGGTAATGGGTGTTGATCCTATAACATTTAAACTGTACATAAATGACCAATCAAAATTTAAGAAATTTGTATGAGTAGGTAACTAAAAGAAAGAAGAAATAACACTTAATTGTTAATTGTGATGGAAAGCAGTTGTATAGTGCGTGTCTAGAGGTAATTAAAAGTATATAAAAATAGATAACCCGTTTGTGGAAGAAGATCTGAAGGACCATCATCGAAGATAATAATACTTCCACTACAATTTTTATGAACAAATAATACACACAACCAAGAAAAATATTCAGAATAGACCAGGAACCCTTCAGCAATATCGTCTAGATGTGTAAAGTATAATTTGACAATATTTTTTTTTCAACAAGGAACAACCACTAGACAATATAACAATTTACACTAACACTAATCACTAGGCAACATTTTAAAGTGCAACCAAATTCAATATATAAACTAACAGTGATTAGAAGGAAAACATTTGTTGTACACATTAATAAACTACATTATTTTCTGAGACGGACAAATTGAATATCGTCAAAACGTGTATGTAACTTAATATATAATTTGTGTAAAATTTTTGATTATAAGTAATATATTGTTGTAAAGGTACTCTCTATTATTAATCAACATGCAAAGGAACTTTTCGTAGCAGCCACAAGAATTCCCACGAAATATATTAAAATTATTTAATATATAAATCCTGAGATAAATATCGACCCTGTGACAACCTTATGTATCGAATGGAATTTTCCAATAATTTGAATTTATGTTACACAGATTAAATCATTATGTTATTAAATCATATCCATGAGTTATTATTCCATTAAGGTAGTATTATAAATTGGCGCACCAACTAGTGAGGCTGAAATTAGGGAATATTAAGTGAAGAAATTGAATTAAGCAAATTAATTTCCTAATTTTTAGCTGGCGACTGCTATAAGTTCCAAGAAATAATAAAGATGCATAAGAGGGCTACATCATTGAAACGGACGAAGGAGGCAGAGAAAGAAGTCAGGATGGAAGAGAAAGAAGTAACATCGGTGGAGGATGTGGAGACGGTAGCAAGAAAGGAAGATAGGGGAGACCCGAATCTTATAAAATTAATGGAGTTAATGAATAGTATGAGTGAAAAAATGAACAGAAATAAGGAAGAAACGAATGACAATTTTAAGAAGCAGAAGGAAGAAATGAACGAAAAATTTGATAGCATCAAGGAAGAATTCAGTGAAAACTCAAAGAAACAAAATGAAATTTTGAGTCAAAACTTATTAAAACAAATGGAGGAACAAAACAAGCAAACAAATGAAAAAATTGATAGTATCAAGGAAGATCACAGACAAACAAATGAAAACATTGATAGTATCAAGGAAGATAACAGACAAACAAATGAGAAAATGAGTGAAAATTTAATAAAACAGATGGAGGAGAGATTTGACCAAAACAGAGAAGAAACTAATGAAAATTTTAGGAAACAAAACGAGAATAATCATGAGAATTTAAGACAAATCCGGGAGGAGAATAAACGGATAAATGAGAAAATCGACAGTATTAAAGAAAGTACTAATGAAACTTTAAAACAAACTATAAGTGAAAATAATAACCAAATGAAGGAAGAGTTCAGACAAATCAATGAAGAGAATTTAAGAAGAATTAATGGTAGAATTGAACAAGTCAATGATACAATTAACCAGAAGATGGACAAAATCGATGAGGAAAGGAAGCAAGAAATAGCTGACACTAATGAGAGATTGAGAAAAGCTAACGAAACCATTACACAAAATGAAGCAGTGATAAATACCAGAATAGACCAAGTCCAAGAAAATAGTCGTATTCAAATAGAAGGAATACAAAAGGAACAAGAAAATTTAGTTAATTTACAGAAACAAACCGGAGAAAGGTGTGACAATATTAACACTACGATGAACAATTTAACTGGTCAAGTACGCCAAAATCAAGAAGAAATTGAGTTATTTAGAACCAGACCAAATAATATTACTCATGTTTCCACAAATGAAACCAAAGAAGGAATTAATTTCAAAAATTATCGCAGAAACCCCATGGAATTCCTGGCCAGAATCGAGGAACATTTTAATAAACATCGAATAACTATCTGGAGCTCGATTAGAGAGATGTTGGATGAGCATTTTAGGGAGATTACGGACAACTGGTGGACAGCAACCAGGAATGAGATAGTGGACTACGCTCAATTTAAAAAACTGTTTAAAGAAAAATACTGGTCCGAAGCGATACAAAATATTATAAGGGACAACATTTGTCAGGGAAGATATGATGGAAATAGAGGTACATCTCCAACTACTTACTTCTGGGGAAAGGTGTGTTTGGCGAGACACCTAGAGCCAAGAATACCAGAAGAATCCTTAGTAACTAAAATGGCATACCATTATGACACAGGAATTGCCATAGCACGCCTGGGAAGCCAGATTAAAACGGTCCACGCAATGGCTGACTTATTAGAAAATTATGAACACGAGGGCTACTACAAAAGAAGCAGACAACGAACTGATCAGTGCAGTTCAAAAAATAATAACCATGGTATGAATCATAATCAATATAATAACATGAATAACCGGAATAGTTATGTCAACGATCGTAATCACAACCAAAATTATACCCCAAATAATAACCAACCAGCAAATTTCAATCGAAACCCAATTAACAATAATGATAACAACAGGCCCAATCAAAATTACCATCCGGGTAATAGAAATAATAATAATTATAATAACTACCGAACAAACCAAAATTATAATAATTTTAGGAGTAACTCAGGAGTTAATAACAATAATAATCAGGGTAATTATAATAATAATCGTTCGTACCGACCCCGAATAAATTACATCAGTGCCGAAGAAGGGGATTACTGGAGATACCATCAACCTCGGAGGAACAGTTTTAATAACAGTTATGATCAAAGAGGAAATCCCAGAGGGATGAGTCACCATTATAACCGAGTCAGAAGTAGAAGCCAGGAGGACTTCCGAGAATCAAGGGGAAGTGAACAATTAGACAACCGAGAGGTTGAACAACCAGGAACCAGCACACCAGTCCAGGCAAATCAACAGTCATGCCCGGAAAATAATCATGATAGCCTTAATTTAAACGGAGTGAGGCAGTAATAAACCCTCGCGACCCCTTACTGCTACTAACTACTGGGTACAAAAACCACCAAATTCAAAAATATAGTAATAACAAATTACTACCAACTAATTATGAAAAACTAATTATGGAAAAGAAAAAGAATTTTAAGGTACAAAAACCACCAAATTCAAAAACATAGTAATAACAATTTACTACCCACTAATTATGAAAAACTAATTATGGAAAATAAAAGAATTTTGAAGTATAACAACAACCAAAGTTTAAGGACGGACAGTCAAAATCTTACTATTATTTACAATTATTATTTGAAAAATCTTCGAGAAGAACTGTTGGAGGAAACGGTGACAAGTAGAATCAACCAGCATAATGAAATTTTATACATAACCGCTCAAATTGAAGGAATTCCTACACGAATAATGATAGATACTGGTGCAAATGTATCACTTATTAACGACGCTGAACTGGAGAGAATACAGAAACAAAGTAAAAATATAATACCTACCTTACCTGTCAATAATGTTATTTTAATAGGTGCCACTGGGCGTCAAAATAAAACAGTAAGAAAACAAGTGTCATTGGAAATAGAAAACAAAGGTGTTACAATTAATATTATATGTTTGGTCGCAATCGGCCTACCATTCGAATTATTAATCGGATGCGATATGCTGAGGAAATACTCAGCCATTATTGATTTGAGCAAGGAGAAGGTGTCCTTGAACTCAGAAGGTGTTATGTGGACGGCAGAGTTAATAGGAAGCGATGGTGCCCCTCTGAACCGTACCCATCACCAAGTTAGGGAATTAAATTTTTTAAATAATGACACCCAATGCAGAAAAATAATCTATAATATGACAAATGAAGACCTGTGGAACAGTAAATTACAGGAGATAAGAGAGTTTAGACACCAAGGCACAAATAATTTGACAGAAAAAAAAGTAGAAGATCTCATTATAATATATAAGAAGTATAAACATGTATTTTCAGAAAACCCAGGAAAAGTAAAAAACTATCAGTGTAGAATACAATTTAAAGAACCAGCAGAATGTCACAAATGAAACATAAGTAATTATGTCCTCACACCTAATGAAGTGTTCAGAAATAATTACTTCTGAAGGGAGGCAATTTGTAACGAAACAAATGTTACAAAAGAATAGTAAATAATAGTGGAATCCGATCCAGAGAAGAAACAAGAAATAATAATTGAAAGCAAATTAAAGGAAAACTATTTGGTTTGACTTATATAATATTATCCAGAAACCCAGAAATAACCCAGTAGAATAGGGCAGTAAACAGAAAAAAGTGAAATAAATAAACCTAGTAGGCCTAATCAACTTACCCTGAATAATAATCCAAACCCAATAAAGAGTACCTAATCCATATAATAAAATTGTATTAATTATAATCATATAGGCCTATAATCAAGGAAAGGAAAAGGGACACAAACCTTTAAAGTAATGAGTGTGATCATAAGAAATAGCGACACAGACTACCGTTAAACAGTGTAATTATTTTTGATGGAAGTGTTTTGATATTATTAGACAGAATTTTAGTTTATCATACAGACAATAGTTTAGCAGTATAAATAAACTAAAACTGTCAAAAACAATTATTATTATTAAAAGTTTTGTTATATGTTATAAGATTTTATGTCACCAGTTAATTTATGTAAATATATTTATCTCAGGTAGTCAAAGTAGAAATTACAATCATTCATAACAAATTGTTCCACCACATATCATAGAAATTCAAATTAATAAGGTTTTACAGTTATAAACTGAGGCATGTTTAGTATCAAATTGTTTATAATTATCTAATTAATAATTGTATAAACATTGCATATATAATTAGAGTATAATAATAAAATTATCTATTAAAGGTAATTTATAAAATATAATGTAGGTAATGGGTGTTGATCCTATAACATTTAAACTGTACATAAATGACCAATCAAAATTTAAGAAATTTGTATGAGTAGGTAACTAAAAGAAAGAAGAAATAACACTTAATTGTTAATTGTGATGGAAAGCAGTTGTATAGTGCGTGTCTAGAGGTAATTAAAAGTATATAAAAATAGATAACCCGTTTGTGGAAGAAGATCTGAAGGACCATCATCGAAGATAATAATACTTCCACTACAATTTTTATGAACAAATAATACACACAATCAAGAAAAATATTCAGAATAGACCAGGAACCCTTCAGCAATATCGTCTAGATGTGTAAAGTATAATTTGACAATATTTTTTTTTTCAACAAGGAACAACCACTAGACAATATAACAATTTACACTAACACTAATCACTAGGCAACATTTTAAAGTGCAACCAAATTCAATATATAAGCTAACAGTGATTACAAGGAAAACATTTGTTGTACACATTAATAAACTACATTATTTTCTGAGACGGACAAATTGAATATCGTCAAAACTTGTATGTAACTTAATATATAATTTGTGTAAATTTTTAGATTATAAGTAATATATTGTTTGTAAAGGTACTCTCTATTATTAATCAACATGCAAAGGAACTTTTCGTAGCAGCCACAAGAATTCCCACGAAATATATTAAAATTATTTAATGTATAAATCCTGAGATAAATATCGACCCTGTGACAACCTTATGTATCGAATGGAATTTTCCAATAATTTGAATTTATGTTACACAGATTAAATCATTATGTTATTAAATCATATCCATGAGTTATTATTCCATTAAGGTAGTATTATAACATACAGAAACCAGCTGATAATCGCATAGATAAGATAGCGGGTAACGGTGGAGCGCCCGATAAGGAGATAACAGCTGATCAACGAAAACAATCAAATAATATTTTAAATAAAAATGAAAAGAGAAATAGGGAAAACCTTATCAAAGTGTTGGTTCACATCTATCCAGATTGGTATGATCAAAGGGTAAACGGTGGAGTATTTAAAAAGAATAAATGTTATTTGCTGTACCGTGTCTGTAAGATGCAGATCCATTCTGGTAATGTTTTATCAGTCAGTAATGAAATGTATAAACACGTCAGAAGTCCATACAGATGTAAAAATGAATATTTAAATAAGGTATGTGATGAATACTTGGGTAAACAAAGTAGTTTTGTTCCTGAAGCTGGGGCATTTGGGGAAAAGCACACAGGTAAGGTTAATTCTGACAGAAGATCAGGACTGTCTGAGTATTTTCAACCACATATGAAATGTAATGCAGGTGTTATTTATACAGTCAGAGATTCACAGTACAGCACTATGTGTTCGTCTTTTATGAATGCGTATGCAGACAAATCTGAGACATTAAAAAAATTTAAAGTGCACTTAGATACTGATCCCTGTAAAAGTGGATGAAAATAATGTTTGAGATGATACCAGAGAAATTTCAATCAAACAATGAGTTCATATTGTACAAAGGAGATTATATTATGTGTATCCTGGGTAATACAACTGGCATTACATATAAACCTTTAAGAAGTTAATCAAAGCAATGTATCGGCAATTACCGAAAAAAAAAACAAGAGAAGAGCAATCAAAAAGCGAGAAATGTTGCCCGGCACGAGTCTGTGCGATAAATTAAAAATTAAAATAAGAATGATACAAATAATTAAACTAGAATTCCAGGATATAAGTGGAATGACTGGTAGGAAATTGTATAAAATTATGTGTAAAATAAGAATAATTGTAATCATGTTAAAAAAATGTATGGTTGAACTGTAGATATAGCCGAATGACGTCAGACATGGACATCCTTATCAGTGATCAGGAATGTTTGGTGATATCCAGCCATGTGCGGTTGTTTGTTTATAATTAGTGCTGTCAAAGTGACAGTTCGGGAAATGTTGTTTGATAGAAGCTACTCAGTTATTTTGATTTTTGAAGTTATTATGTTATTATTTAGATGGTTATGATTATTCGGATGAAGTTATGTCAATTTAGGTTTAAAAAAATTATTGTATTCCATATAAAAAAATTTTTTTTACACGTGGAGGGTTTAATCCTGCAACAGAACACAGGATGATGAGATATGCTGTGTATATCAGAGTACATGAATGACGAGCATTTTCTTGTTTAAATTTGTTTTGTGTAATATTTTGTCTTTTAGTTATAAGTTTTGTATTTAACAATTGATAAGCATACAGGTTACACCAAACTATTCATAAAAAGATGTACTATATTGACATGTATTTTTTGTATGAATTGGTGCGCGTGTGCGGGTGTGATAAACTGCGATCGCTATTGCGGCAGTGGTAGTTAACCGATTTACATGAAAATTTGACAAGGAATTATTTAAGTAAATAGCTTCGATTTGTGTATACTCTGAGGTTTGTAACTATTTTAGAAATTTGGTTTTTTAAGTAAAGCAAAACTAAAGTGTAACTCTTATCAATGATAAGGTAATAAAATTTGTAGATAATTTCCATGGAGGACTATGCAAAATTATACAAAGTGTTGCATGAAATTTGTGTATCTGGTCGTTCCATCAATCATGTGACTTGGGCTTGGCCTATCAAAATACACCAAATTCAGTGAGATTCATACGTTTCAGAGCTAGGATGGACACAGTCGGTATGTCGACGTTGCTAGGGGAAGTTGTGCCCGGTGTAGAGAGTTCTTCTCTTATAAACGTAGAAATAGATTATATAAAATAAACTATAAACCTTGAAATCCTGAACGAAGATTTGCGATAAGATCCGAGAAGGTAAATAATTAGATAAAATTTAAAATATAATACAGTGCTGTTTCGCGTAAGTTAAGATATCCGTTTAGGGAACTTAAAGACACTACAAGATATCGAGAAAGCAGTCAAACATAACTACGAGACTCTGTGAAATATCGCCGCTGGAGCCGCTTTCTGTAGAAGAGGACGACGAGACGAAGAGGACGCCAGGCCGAAGAGGACACCAGGAAGGAGTGAAGCTGTAGAAGAGTAAGACGAGACGAAGAGGACGCCAGGGCGAAGAGGACATCAGGAAGGAGGAACAGGAAGAAGAGAACGCTAAGACGGGACCGACGAGACGAGAGGAGGACGTTGCAGCTAACAAGTAAAATCGATTTATTTTATCGAACGATACAAACAATTAAATATATTATCACTACATGACAATTTAAAATATATTATACATCTTTATAAACAATATTTGTATATAAAAACTAATTTTTCATTTCCTCCATAATAGACTTCCATCGATTTTTACACACTCACAATATCATTATTAGAATAATACAGTTTGATCTGTTGCATAAGGATATTTGGCGCTTGCCAACGTTGGGCTCGATTTTTGAATTAATTTTAAAAAGAAATATTTATTTGAGTGTGTAGAGACTAAATTCATTGAACTAATTGTATGTGCTGTTCTATGTTATCAGGGGGTGCAGATAAATGTTTGTATACTCTCTCTTATCAGATATTTGAACAATAGTAGTAAATTATCTATGTGGAGATTCAATTATTATTGGTATATATGTTAGATTAAGCTTGTTTACATTTGATTGAGAGACTGGACTATAATAATAAATAACATAAACGGATGTTATAGTTAATAATACGTATTAAAAAATATTCACGATAATATAAATAAAAACTATAATATTTTATAAATTTAGAAATAAATAAATGAATATGGCCGAATCACAAGAATTACAGAATACATTAGCGGCAATCCTAGCTAATATACAAAAGGTCTCAGAAGAAAATAAAGTGGGTAGAGACGAAGCGGTGAGGCAAAATAAGTCGCTACAATCACTTCATGATGAAAATAAAAAAATTTATACAGCCGTTCATGACCAGGCTAAACAAAGTAAAAACTTATAGAGTCAACCGAAAAACGTAAAGCTGATAAATTAGAATTAATTTGTTGTAGTAGTGAGACCGCCTTAGAAAGGAATAAATCTCACAGCAGGGAATGTGAAGCCAAAATTAAGTTGAATTATTCTCTTAGGCAGGAATGTGAATGTGACAATGGGGTTGACCGATGTAGTCCCGTCGACATACAGAAACCAGCTGATAATCGCATAGATAAGATAGCGGGAAACGGTGGAGCCCCCGATAAAGAGATAACAGCTGATCAACGAAAACAATCAAATAATATTTTAAATAAATATGAAAAGAGAAATAGGGAAAACCTTATCAAAGTGTTGGTTCACATCTATCCAGATTGGTATGTTCAAAGGGTAAACGGTGGAGTATTTAAAAACAATAAATGTAATTTGCTGTACCGTGTCTGTAAGATGCAGATCCATTCTGGTAATGTTTTATCAGTCAGTAATGAAATGTATAAACACGTGAGAAGTCCATACAGATGTAAAAATGAATATTTAAATAAGGTATCTGATGAATACTTGGGTAAACAAAGTAGTTTTGTTCCTGAAGCGGGGGCATTTGGGGAAAAGCACACAGGTAAGGTTAATTCTGACAGAAGATCAGGACTGTCTGAGTATTTTCAACCACATATGAAATGTAATGCAGGTGTGATTTATACAGTCAGAGATTCACTGTACAGCACTATGTGTTCGTATTTTATGAATGCGTATGCAGACAAATCCGAGACATTAAAAAAATTTAAAGAGCACTTAGATACTGATCCCTGTAAAAGTGGATGAAAATAATGTTGGAGATGATACCAGAGAAATTTCAATCAAACAATGAGTTCATATTGTACAAAGGAGATTATATTATGTTTATCCTGGGTAATACAACTGGCATTACATATAAACCTTTAAAAAGTAAATCAAAGCAATGTATCGGCAATTACCGAAACAAATGCAAGCGAAGAGCAATCAAAAAACGAGAAAGGTTGCGCGGCACGAGTCTGTGAGATAAACTAAATATTAAAATAAGGATAATACAAATAATTAAACTAGGATGCCAGGATATAAGTGGAATGACTGGTAGAAAATTGTATAAAATTATGTGTAAAATAAGAATAATTGTAATCATGTTAAAAATGGATGGTTGAACTGTAGATATAGCCGAATGACGTCAGACATGGACATCCTTATCAGTGATCAGGAATGTTTGGTGATATCCAGCCATGTGCGGTTGTTTGTTTATAATTAGTGCTGTCAAAGTGACAGTTCGGGAAATGTTGTTTGATACAAGCTACTCAGTTATTTTGATTTTTGAAGTTATTATGTTATTATTTAGATGGTTATGATTATTCGGATGAAGTTATGTCAATTTAGGTTTAAAAAAATTATTGTATTCCATATAAAAAAATTTTTTTTACACGTGGAGGGTTTAATCCTGCAACAGAACACAGGATGATGAGATATGCTGTGTATATCAGAGTACATGAATGACGAGCATTTTCTTGTTTAAATTTGTTTTGTGTAATATTTTGTCTTTTAGTTATAAGTTTTGTATTTAAAAATTGATAAGCATACAGGTTACACCAAACTATTCATAAAAAGATGTACTATATTGTCATGTATTTTTTGTATGAATTGGTGCGCGTGTGCGGGTGTGATAATCTGCGATCGCTATTGCGGCAGTGGTAGTTAACCGAATTACATGAAAATTTGACAAGGAATTATTTAAGTAAATAGCTTCGATTTGTGTATACTCTGAGGTTTGTAACTATTTTAGAAATATGGTTTTTTAAGTAAAGCAAAACTCAAGTGTAACTCTTATCATTGATAGGGTAATAAAATTTGTAGATAATTTCCATGCAGGACTATGCAAAATTATACAAAGTTTTTCATGAAATTTGTGTATCTGGTCGTTCAATCAATCACGTGACTTGGGCTTGGCCTATCAAAATGCACCAAATTCAGTGAGATTCATACGTTGCAGAGCTAGGATGGACACAGTCGGTATGTCGACGTTGCTAGGGGAAGTTGTGCCCGGTGAAGAGAGTTGTTCTCTTATAAACGTAGAAATATCTTATATAAAATAAATTATAAACCTAGAATTCTGAACGAAGTTTTGCGATAAGAGACGAGAAGGTAAATAATTAGATAAAATTTAAAATATAATACAGTGCTGTTTCGCGTAAGTTAAGATATCCGCTTAGGGAACTTAAAGACACTACAAGATATCGTGAAAGCAGTCAAACATAACTACGAGACACTGTGAAATATCGCCGCTGGAGCCGCTTGCTGTAGAAGAGGACGACGAGACGAAGAGGACGCCAGGACGAATAGGACACCAGGAAGGAATGAAGCTGTAGAAGAGGACGACGAGACGAAGAGGACGCCAGGAGGAAGAGGACATCAGGATGGAGGGACATGAAGAAGAGAACGCTAAGGCGGGACCGACGAGACGAGAGGAGGACGTTGCAGCTAACAAGTAAAATCGATTTATATTATCGAACGATACAAACAATTAAATATATTATCAATACATGATAATTTAAAATACATTATACCTCTTTATAAACAATATTTGTATATAAAAACTAATTTTCCATATCCTCCATAATAGACTTCTATCGATTTTTACACACTCACAATATCATTATTAGTATAATACAGTTTGATCTGTTGCATAAGGATATTTGGTGCTTGCCAAACTTGGGCTCGATTTTTGAATTCATTTTAAAAAAGAAATATTTATTTGAGTGTGTAGAGACTACATTCATTGAACTAATTATATGTGCTGTTCTATGTTATCAGGGAGTGTAGATAAATTTTGAATACCCTCTCTAATCAGATATTTGAACAATAGTAGTAAATTGTCTATGGGGAGATTGAATTATTATTGGTATTTATGTTAGATTAAGCTTGTTTACATTTGATTGAGAGACTGGACTATAATAATAAATAACATAAACGGATGTTATTAGTAATAATACGTATAAAAAATATTGACGATACTATAAATAAACACTATAATATTTTATAAATTTAGAAATAAATAAATGAATATGGCCGAATCACAAGAATTACAGAATACATTAGCGGCAATCGTAGCTAATATACAAAAGTTCTCAGAAGAAAATAAGATGGGTAGAGACGAAACGGTGAAGCAAAATAAGTCGCTACAATCATTTCATGATGAGAATAAAAAAAATTTATACAGCCGTTCATGACCAGGCTAAACAAAGTAAACACATTTTAGAGTAAACCGAAAAACGTATAGCTGATAAATTAGAATTAATTTGTAGTAGTAGTGAGACCGCCTTAGAAAGGAATAAATCTCACAGCAGGGAATGTGAAGCCAAAATTAAGTTGAATTATTCACTTAGGCTGGAAAGTGAATGTGACAATGCGGTTGACCTATGTAATCCCGTCGACATACAGTAAACAGCTGGTAATCGCATAGATAAGATAGCGTGTAACGGTCGAGCGCCCGATAAGGAGATAACAGCTGATCAACGAAAACAATCAAATAATGTTTTAAATAAATATGAAAAGAGAAATAGGGAAACACTTATCAAAATGTTGGTTCACATCTATCCAGATTGGTATGATCAAAGGGTAAACGGTGGGGTATTTAAAAACAATAAATGTTATTTGCTGTACCGTGTCTGTAAGATGCAGATCCATTCTGGTAATGATTTATCAGTCAGTAATGAAATGTATAAACACGTGAGAAGTCCATACAGATGTAAAAATGAATATTTAAATCAGGTATCTGATGAATACTTGGGTAAACAAAGTAGTTTTGTTTCTGAAGCTGGTGCATTTGAGGGAAAGCACACAGGTAAGGTTAATTCTGACAGAAGATCAGGACTGTCTGAGTATTTTCAACCACATATGAAATGTAATGCAGGTGTTATTTATACAGTCAGAGATTCACTGTACAGCACTATGTGTTCGTCTTTTATGAATGCGTATGAAGACAAATCCAGGACATTAAAAAAATTTAAAGTGCACTTAGATACTGATCCCTGTAAAACTGGATGAAAATAATGTTTGAGATGATACCAGAGAAATTTCAATCAAACAATGAGTTCATATTGTACAAAGGAGATTATCTTATGTATGGCCTGGGTAACACAACTGGCATTACATATAAACCTTTAAAAAGTAAATCAAAGCAATGTATCGGCAATTACCGAAACAAATGCAAGCTAAGACCAATCAAATACGAGAAAGGTTGCGCGGCACGAGTCTGTGCGATAAATTAAAAATGAAAATAAGGATAATACAAATAATTAAACTAGAATGCCAGGATATAAGTGGAATGACTGGTAGGAAATTGTGTAAAATTATGTGTAAAATAAGAATAATTGTAATCATGTTAAAAATGTATTGTTGAACTGTAGATATAGCCGAATGACGTCAGACATGGACATCCTTATCAGTGTTGAGGAATGTTTGGTGATATACAGCCATGTGCGGTTGTTTGTTTATAATTGTTGCTGTCAAAATGACAGTTGGGGAAATGTTGTTTGATAGAAGCTACTCAGTTATTTTGATTTTTAAAGTTATTAAGTTATTATTTAGATGATTATGATTATTGGGAAGAACTTATGTCAATTTAGGTTTAAAAAAAAATTGTATTCTATATAAAAAATTTTTTTTATTACACGTGCAGGGGTTAATCCTGCAACAGAACACAGGATGATAAGATATGCTGTGTATATCAGAGTACATGAATGACGAGCATTTTCTTGTTTAAATTTGTTTTGTGTAATATTTTGTCTTTTAGTTATAAGTTTTGTATTTAAAAATTGATAAGCGTATAGGTTACACCAAACTATACATAAAAAGATGTACTATATAGTCATGTATTTTTTGTATGAATTGGTGCGCGTGTGCGGGTGAGATAATCTGCGATCGCTATTGCGGCAGTGGTAGTTAACCGATTTACATGAAAATTTGACAAGGAATTATTTAAGTAAATAGCTTCGATTTGTGTATACTCTGAGGTTTGTAACTATTTTAGAAATTTGGTTTTTTAAGTAAAGCAAAACTCAAATGTAACTCTTATCAATGATAGGGTAATACAATTTGTAGATAATTTCCATGCAGGACTATGCAAAATTATACAAAGTGTTGCATGAAATTTGTGTATCTGGTCGTTCCATCAATCATGTGACTTGGGCTTCGCCTATCAAAATACACCAAATTCAGTGAGATTCATACGTTGCAGAGCTAGGATGGACACAGTCATTATGTCGACGTTGCTAGGGGAAGTTGTGCCCGGTGTAGAGAGTTGTTCTCTTATAAACGTAGAAATAGATTATATAAAATAAACTGTAAACCTTGAAATTCTTAACGAAGTTTTGCGATAAGAACCGAGAGGGTAAATAATTAGATAAAATTTAAAATATAATAGAGTGCTGTTTCGCGCCAGTTAAGATATCCGCTTAGGGAACTTAAAGACACTACAAGATATCGTGAAAGCAGTGAAACATAACTACGAGACACTGTGGAATATCGCCCCTGGAGCCGCTTGCTGTAGAAGAGGACGACGAGACGAAGAGGACGCCAGGACGAATAGGACACCAGGAAGGAATGAAGCTGTAAAAGAGGACGACGAGACGAAGAGGACGCCAGGTCGAAGAGGACGTCAGGGAGGAGGGACAGGAAGAAGAGGACGCTAAGACGGGACCGACGAGACGAGAGGAGGACGTTGCAGTTAACAAGTAAAATCGATATATATTATCGAACAATACAAACAATTAAATATATTATCAATACATGACAATTTAAAATACATTATACACCTTTATAAACAATATTTGTATATAATAAATCATTTTTCATCTCCTCCATAATAGACTTGTATCGATTTCTACACACTCACATTATCCTTATTAGAATAATAAAGTTCGATCGGTTGCATAAGGATATTTGGCACTGGCCAACGTTGGGCTTGATTTTTGAATTAATTTTAAAAAATAAATATTTATTTGAGTGTGTAGAGACTAAATTCATTGAACTAATTATATGTGCTTTTCTATGTTATCAGGGAGTGTAGATAAAAGTTTGAATACTCTCTCTAATCAGATATTTGAACAATAGTAGTAAATTGTCTATGGGGAGATTGAATTATTAGTGGTATTTATGTTAGATTAAGCTTGTTTACATTTGATTGAGAGACTGGACTATAATAATAAATAACATAAACGGATGTTATTAGTAATAATACGTATAAAAAATATTGACGATACTATAAATAAACACTATAATATTTTATAAATTTAGAAATAAATAAATGAATATGGCCGAATCACAAGAATTACAGAATACATTAGCAGCAATCGTAGCTAATATACAAAAGTTCTCAGAAGAAAATAAGATGGGTAGAGACGAAACGGTGAAGCAAAATAAGTCGCTACAATCATTTCATGATGAGAATAAAAAAATTTATACAGCCGTTCATGACCAGGCAAAACAAAGTAAACACATTTTAGAGTAAACCGAAAAACGTATAGCTGATAAATTAGAATTAATTTGTAGTAGTAGTGAGACCGCCTTAGAAAGGAATAAATCTCACAGCAGGGAATGTGAAGCCAAAATTAAGTTGAATTATTCACTTAGGCTGGAAAGTGAATGTGACAATGCGGTTGACCGATGTAATCCCGTCGACATACAGTAACCAGCTGGTAATCGCATAGATAAGATAGCGTGTAACGGTCGAGCGCCCGATAAGGAGATAACAGCTGATCAACGAAAACAATCAAATAATATTTTAAATAAATATGAAAAGAGAAATAGGGAAAACCTTATCAAAGTGTTGGTTCACATCTATCCAGATTGGTATGATCAAAGGGTAAACAGTGGAGTATTTAAAAACAATAAATGTTATTTGCTGTACCGTGTCTGTAAGATGCAGATCCATTCTGGTAATGTTTTATCAGTCAGTAATGAAATGTATAAACACGTGAGAAGTCCATACAGATGTAAAAATGAATATTTAAATCAGGTATCTGATGAATACTTGGGTAAACAAAGTAGTTTTGTTTCTGAAGCTGGTGCATTTGAGGAAAAGCACACAGGTAAGTTTAATTCTGACAGAAGATCAGGACTGTCTGAGTATTTTCAACCACATATGAAATGTAATGCAGGTGTTATTTATACAGTCAGAGATTCACTGTACAGCACTATGTGTTCGTCTTTTATGAATGCGTATGCAGACAAATCCAATATGTTAAAAAAATTTAAAGTGCACTTAGATACTGATCCCTGTAAAATTGGATGAAAATAATGTTTGAGATGATACCAGAGAAATTTCAATCAAACAATGAGTTCATATGGTACAAAGGAGATTATCTTATGTATGGCCTGGGTAACACAACTGGCATTACATATAAACCTTTAAAAAGTAAATCAAAGCAATGTATCGGTAATTACCGAAACAAATGCAAGCGAAGACCAATCAAATACGAGGAAGGTTGCGCGGCACGAGTCTGTGCGATAAATTAAAAATGAAGTAGGATAATACAAATAATTAAACTAGAATGCCAGGATATAAGTGGAATGACTGGTAGGAAATTGTGTAAAATTATGTGTAAAATAAGAATAATTGTAATCATGTTAAAAATGTATTGTTGAACTGTAGATATAGCCGAATGACGTCAGACATGGACATCCTTATCAGTGTTGAGGAATGTTTGGTGATATCCAGCCATGAGCGGTTGTTTGTTTATAATTGTTGCTGTCAAAATGACAGTTGGGAAAATGTTGTTTGATAGAAGCTACTCAGTTATTTTGATTTTTGAAGTTATTATGTTATTATTTAGATGATTATGATTATTGGGAAGAAGTTATGTCAATTTAGGTTTAAAAAAAAAATTGTATTCCATATAAAAAATTTTTTTTATTACACGTGCAGGGGTTAATCCTGCAACAGAACACAGGATGATAAGATATGCTGTGTATATCAGAGTACATGAATGACGAGCATTTTTCTTGTTTAAATTTGTTTTGTGTAATATTTTTTTTGTCTTTTAGTTATAAGTTTTGTATTTAAAAATTGATAAGCATATAGGTTACACCAAACTATACATAAAAAGATCTACTATATAGTCACGAATTTTCTGTATGAATTGGTGCGCGTGTGCGGGTGTGATAATCTGCGATCGCTATTGCGGCAGTGGTAGTTAACCGATTTATATGAAAATTTGACAAGGAATTATTTAAGTAAATAGCTTCGATTTGTGTATACTCTGAGGTTTGTAACAATTTTAGAAATTTGGTTTTTTAAGTTAAGCAAAACTCAAATGTAACTCTTATCAATGATAGGGTAATAAAATTTGTAGATAATTTCCATGCAGGACTATGCAAAATTATACAAAGTTTTTCATGAAATTTGTGTATCTGGTCGTTCAATCAATCATGTGACTTGGGCTTGGCCTATCAAAATACACCAAATTCAGTGAGATCCATACGTTGCAGAGCTAGGATGGACACAGTCGGTATGTCGACGTTGCTAGGGGAAGTTGTGCCCGGTGTAGAGAGTTGTTCTCTTATAAACGTAGAAATATCTTATATAAAATAAACTATAAACCTTGAAATTCTTAACGAAGTTTTGCGATAAGAACCGAGAGGGTAAATAATTAGATAAAATTTAAAATATAATACAGTGCTGTTTCGCGTAAGTAAAGATATCCGCTTAGGGAACTTAAAGGCACTACAAGATATCGTGAAAGCAGTGAAACATAACTACGAGACTCTGTGAAATATCGCCGCTGGAGCCGCTTGCTGTAGAAGAGGACGACGAGACGAAGAGGACGCCAGGACGAATAGGACACCAGGAAGGAATGAAGCTGTAGAAGAGGACGACGAGACGAAGAGGACGCCAGGACGAAGAGGACATCAGGAAGGAGGGACTGGAAGAAGAGGACGCTAAGACGGGACCGACAGACGAGAGGAGGACGTTGCAGTTAACAAGTAAAATCGATATATATTATCGAACAATACAAACAATTAAATATATTATCAATACATGACAATTTAAAATACATTATACATCTTTATAAACAATATTTGTATATAATAAATAATTTTTCATCTCCTCCATAATAGACTTGTATCGATTTTTACTCACTCACAATATCCTTATTAGAATAATACAGTTTGATCTGTTGCATAGGGATATTTGGTGCTTGCCAACGTTGGGCTCGATTTTTGAATTCATTTTAAAAAAGAAATATTTATTTGAGTGTGTAGAGACTAAATTCATTGAACTAATTATATGTTATGTTCTATGTTATCAGGGAGTGTAGGTAAATTTTGAATACTCTCTCTTATCAGATATTTGAACAATAGTAGTAAATTGTCTATGTGGAGATTGAATTATTATTGGTATTTATGTTAGATTAAAACTGTTTACATTTGATTGAGAGACTGGAATATAATAATAAATAGCATAAACTGATGTTATTAGTAATAATACGTATAAAAAAAATATTGACGATACTATAAATAAAAACTATAATATTTTATAAATTTAGAAATAAATAAATGAATATGGCCGAATCACAAGAATTACAGAATACATTAGCGGCAATCCTAGTTAATATACAAAAGCTCTCAGAAGAAAATAAGGTGGGTAGAGACGAAGCGGTGAAGCAAAATAAGTCGCTACAATCACTTCATGATGAGAATAAAAAAATTTATACAGCCGTTCATGACCGGGCTAAACAAAGTAAAAACTTATAGAGTCAACCGAAAAACGTATAGCTGATAAATTAGAATTAATTTGTAGTAGTAGTGAGACCGCCTTAGAAAGGAATAAATCGCACAGCAGGGAATGTGAAGCCAAAATTAAGTTGAATTATTCACTTAGGCAGGAAAGTGAATGTGACAATGCGGTTGACCGATGTAGTCCCGTCGATATACAGAAACCAGCTGATAATCGCATAGATAAGATAGCGGGTAACGGTGGAGCGCCCGATGAGGGGATAACAGCTGATCAAAGAAAACAATCAAATAATATTTTAAATAAATATGAAAAGAGAAATAGGGAAAACCTTATCAAAGTGTTGGTTCACATCTATCCAGATTGGTATGATCAAAGGGTAAACAGTGGAGTATTTAAAAACAATAAATGTTATTTGCTGTACCGTGTCTGTAAGATGCAGATCCATTCTGGTAATGTTTTATCAGTCAGTAATGAAATGTATAAACACGTGAGAAGTCCATACAGATGTAAAAATGAATATTTAAATCAGGTATCTGATGAATACTTGGGTAAACAAAGTAGTTTTGTTTCTGAAGCTGGTGCATTTGAGGAAAAGCACACAGGTAAGTTTAATTCTGACAGAAGATCAGGACTGTCTGAGTATTTTCAACCACATATGAAATGTAATGCAGGTGTTATTTATACAGTCAGAGATTCACTGTACAGCACTATGTGTTCGTCTTTTATGAATGCGTATGCAGACAAATCCAATATGTTAAAAAAATTTAAAGTGCACTTAGATACTGATCCCTGTAAAATTGGATGAAAATAATGTTTGAGATGATACCAGAGAAATTTCAATCAAACAATGAGTTCATATGGTACAAAGGAGATTATCTTATGTATGGCCTGGGTAACACAACTGGCATTACATATAAACCTTTAAAAAGTAAATCAAAGCAATGTATCGGTAATTACCGAAACAAATGCAAGCGAAGACCAATCAAATACGAGGAAGGTTGCGCGGCACGAGTCTGTGCGATAAATTAAAAATGAAGTAGGATAATACAAATAATTAAACTAGAATGCCAGGATATAAGTGGAATGACTGGTAGGAAATTGTGTAAAATTATGTGTAAAATAAGAATAATTGTAATCATGTTAAAAATGTATTGTTGAACTGTAGATATAGCCGAATGACGTCAGACATGGACATCCTTATCAGTGTTGAGGAATGTTTGGTGATATCCAGCCATGAGCGGTTGTTTGTTTATAATTGTTGCTGTCAAAATGACAGTTGGGAAAATGTTGTTTGATAGAAGCTACTCAGTTATTTTGATTTTTGAAGTTATTATGTTATTATTTAGATGATTATGATTATTGGGAAGAAGTTATGTCAATTTAGGTTTAAAAAAAAAATTGTATTCCATATAAAAAATTTTTTTTATTACACGTGCAGGGGTTAATCCTGCAACAGAACACAGGATGATAAGATATGCTGTGTATATCAGAGTACATGAATGACGAGCATTTTTCTTGTTTAAATTTGTTTTGTGTAATATTTTTTTTGTCTTTTAGTTATAGGTTTTGTATTTAAAAATTGATAAGCATATAGGTTACACCAAACTATACATAAAAAGATCTACTATATAGTCACGAATTTTTTGTATGAATTGGTGCGCGTGTGCGGGTGTGATAATCTGCGATCGCTATTGCGGCAGTGGTAGTTAACCGATTTATATGAAAATTTGACAAGGAATTATTTAAGTAAATAGCTTCGATTTGTGTATACTCTGAGGTTTGTAACAATTTTAGAAATTTGGTTTTTTAAGTTAAGCAAAACTCAAATGTAACTCTTATCAATGATAGGGTAATAAAATTTGTAGATAATTTCCATGCAGGACTATGCAAAATTATACAAAGTTTTTCATGAAATTTGTGTATCTGGTCGTTCAATCAATCATGTGACTTGGGCTTGGCCTATCAAAATACACCAAATTCAGTGAGATCCATACGTTGCAGAGCTAGGATGGACACAGTCGGTATGTCGACGTTGCTAGGGGAAGTTGTGCCCGGTGTAGAGAGTTGTTCTCTTATAAACGTAGAAATATCTTATATAAAATAAACTATAAACCTTGAAATTCTTAACGAAGTTTTGCGATAAGAACCGAGAGGGTAAATAATTAGATAAAAT
Source organism: Magicicada septendecula (assembly GCA_034769895.1). Taxonomy (NCBI): domain Eukaryota; kingdom Metazoa; phylum Arthropoda; class Insecta; order Hemiptera; family Cicadidae; genus Magicicada; species Magicicada septendecula. Next base: position 282,506,877 of record CM068372.1, on the reverse strand, counting down.
TTAAAATATAATACAGTGCTGTTTCGCGTAAGTAAAGATATCCGCTTAGGGAACTTAAAGGCACTACAAGATATCGTGAAAGCAGTGAAACATAACTACGAGACTCTGTGAAATATCGCCGCTGGAGCCGCTTGCTGTAGAAGAGGACGACGAGACGAAGAGGACGCCAGGACGAATAGGACACCAGGAAGGAATGAAGCTGTAGAAGAGGACGACGAGACGAAGAGGACGCCAGGACGAAGAGGACATCAGGAAGGAGGGACTGGAAGAAGAGGACGCTAAGACGGGACCGACAGACGAGAGGAGGACGTTGCAGTTAACAAGTAAAATCGATATATATTATCGAACAATACAAACAATTAAATATATTATCAATACATGACAATTTAAAATACATTATACATCTTTATAAACAATATTTGTATATAATAAATAATTTTTCATCTCCTCCATAATAGACTTGTATCGATTTTTACTCACTCACAATATCCTTATTAGAATAATACAGTTTGATCTGTTGCATAGGGATATTTGGTGCTTGCCAACGTTGGGCTCGATTTTTGAATTCATTTTAAAAAAGAAATATTTATTTGAGTGTGTAGAGACTAAATTCATTGAACTAATTATATGTTATGTTCTATGTTATCAGGGAGTGTAGGTAAATTTTGAATACTCTCTCTTATCAGATATTTGAACAATAGTAGTAAATTGTCTATGTGGAGATTGAATTATTATTGGTATTTATGTTAGATTAAAACTGTTTACATTTGATTGAGAGACTGGAATATAATAATAAATAGCATAAACTGATGTTATTAGTAATAATACGTATAAAAAAAATATTGACGATACTATAAATAAAAACTATAATATTTTATAAATTTAGAAATAAATAAATGAATATGGCCGAATCACAAGAATTACAGAATACATTAGCGGCAATCCTAGTTAATATACAAAAGCTCTCAGAAGAAAATAAGGTGGGTAGAGACGAAGCGGTGAAGCAAAATAAGTCGCTACAATCACTTCATGATGAGAATAAAAAAATTTATACAGCCGTTCATGACCGGGCTAAACAAAGTAAAAACTTATAGAGTCAACCGAAAAACGTATAGCTGATAAATTAGAATTAATTTGTAGTAGTAGTGAGACCGCCTTAGAAAGGAATAAATCGCACAGCAGGGAATGTGAAGCCAAAATTAAGTTGAATTATTCACTTAGGCAGGAAAGTGAATGTGACAATGCGGTTGACCGATGTAGTCCCGTCGATATACAGAAACCAGCTGATAATCGCATAGATAAGATAGCGGGTAACGGTGGAGCGCCCGATGAGGGGATAACAGCTGATCAAAGAAAACAATCAAATAATATTTTAAATAAATATGAAAAGAGAAATAGGGAAAACCTTATCAAAGTGTTGGTTCACATCTATCCAGATTGGTATGATGAAAGGGTAAACGGTGGAGTATTTAAAAACAATAAATATTATTTGCTGTACCGTGTCTGTAAGATGCAGATCCATTCTGGTAATGTTTTATCAGTCAGTAATGAAATGTATAAACACGTGAGAAGTCCATACAGATGTAAAAATGAATATTTAAATAAGGTATCTGATGAATACTTGGGTAAACAAAGTAGTTTTGTTCCTGAAGCTGGGGCATTTGGGGAAAAGCACACAGGTATGGTTAATTCTGACAGAAGATCAGGACTGTCTGAGTATTTTCAACCACATATGAAATGTAATGCAGGTGTTATTTATACAGTCAGAGATTCACTGTACAGCACTATGTGTTCGTCTTTTATGAATGCGTATGAAGACAAATCCAGGACATTAAAAAAATTTAAAGTGCACTTAGATACTGATCCCTGTAAAACTGGATGAAAATAATGTTTGAGATGATACCAGAGAAATTTCAATCAAACAATGAGTTCATATTGTACAAAGGAGATTATCTTATGTATGGCCTCGGTAACACAACTGGCATTACATATAAACCTTTAAAAAGTAAATCAAATCAATGTATCGGCAATTACCGAAACAAATGCAAGCGAAGACCAATCAAATACGAGAAAGGTTGCGCGGCACGAGTCTGTGCGATAAATTAAAAATGAAAATAAGGATAATACAAATAATGAAACTAGAATGCCAGGATATAAGTGGAATGACTGGTAGGAAATTGTGTAAAATTATGTGTAAAATAAGAATAATTTTAATCATGTTAAAAATGTATTGTTGAACTGTAGATATAGCCGAATGACGTCAGGCATTGACATCCTTATCAGTGTTGAGGAATGTTTGGTGATATCCAGCCATGTGCGGTTGTTTGTTTATAATTGTTGCTGTCAAAATGACAGTTGGGGGAATGTTGTTTGATAGAAGCTACTCAGTTATCTTGATTTTTGAAGTTATTATGTTATTATTTAGATGATTATGATTATTGGGAAGAAGTTATGTCAATTTAGGTTTAAAAAAAAATTGTATTCCATATAAAAAATTTGTTTTATTACACGTGCAGGGGTAAATCCTGCAACAGAACACAGGATGATAAGATATGCTGTGTATATCAGAGTACATGAATGACGAGCATTTTCTTGTTTAAATTTGTTTTGTGTAATATTTTGTCTTTTAGTTATAAGTTTTGTATTTAAAAATTGATAAGCATATAGGTTACACCAAACTATACATAAAAAGATGTACTATATAGTCATGTATTTTTTGTATGAATTGGTGCGCGTGTGCGGGTGTGATAATCTGCGATCGCTATTGCGGCAGTGGTAGTTAACCGATTTACATGAAAATTTGACAAGGAATTATTTAAGTAAATAGCTTCGATTTGTGTATACTCTGAGTTTTGTACCTATTTTAGAAATTTGGTTTTTTAAGTTAAGCAAAACTCAAATGTAACTCTTATCAATGATAGGGTAATAAAATTTGTAGATAATTTCCATGCAGGACTATGCAAAATTATACAAAGTTTTTCATGAAATTTGTGTATCTGGTCGTTCAATCAATCATGTGACTTGGGCTTGACCTATCAAAATACACCAAATTCAGTGAGATCCATACGTTGCAGAGCTAGGATGGACACAGTCGGTATGTCGACGTTGCTAGGGGAAGTTGTGCCCGGTGTAGAGAGTTGTTCTCTTATAAACGTAGAAATATCTTATATAAAATAAACTATAAACCTTGAAATTCTTAACGAAGTTTTGCGATAAGAACCGAGAGGGTAAATAATTAGATAAAATTTAAAATATAATACAGTGCTGTTTCGCGTAAGTAAAGATATCCGCTTAGGGAACTTAAAGGCACTACAAGATATCGTGAAAGCAGTAAAACATAACTACGAGGCTCTGTGAAATATCGCCGCTGGAGCCGCTTGCTGTAGAAGAGGACGACGAGACAAAGAGGACGCCAGGACGAGTAGGACACCAGGAAGGAATGAAGCTGTAGAAGAGGACGACGAGACGAAGAGGACGCCAGGATGAAGAGGACGTCAGGAAGGAGGGACAGGAAGAAGAGGACGCTAAGACGGGACCGACGAGACGAGAGGAGGACGTTGCAGTTAACAAGTAAAATCGATATATATTATTGAACAATACAAACAATTAAATATATTATCAATACATGACAATTTAAAATATATTATTCATCTTTATAAACAATATTAGTATATAATAAATAATTTTTCATCTCCTCCATAATAGACTTGTATCGATTTTTACACACTCACAATATCCTTATTAGAATAATAAAGTTTGATCTGTTGCATAAGGATATATGGCGCTTGCCAACGTTGCGTCCGATTTTTGAATTAATTTTAAAAAGAAATATTTATTTGACTGTGTGTGTAGAGACTAAATTCATTGAACTAATTATGTGTGCTGTTCTATGTTGTCAGGGCGTGTAGATAAAAGTTTGAATACTCTCTCTAATCAGATATTTGAACAATAGTAGTAAATTGTCTATGTGGAGATTGAATTATTATTGTTATTTATGTTAGATTAAGCTTGTTTACATTTGATTGAGAGACTGGACTATAATAATAAATAACATAAACGGATGTTATTAGTAATAATACGTATAAAAAAATATTGACGATACTATAAATAAAAACTATAATTTTTTACAAATTTAGAAATAAATAAATGAATATGGCCGAATCACAAGAATTACAGAATACATTAGCGGCAATCGTAGCTAATATACAAAAGCTCTCAGAAGAAAATAAGGTGGGTAGAGACGAAACGGTGAAGCAAAATAAGTCGCTACAATCACATCATGATGAGAATAAAAAAAATTTATACAGCCTTTCATGACCAGGCTAAACAAAGTAAACACATTTTAGAGTAAACCGAATAACGTATAGCTGATAAATTAGTATTAATTTGTAGTAGTAGTGAGACCACCTTAGAAAAGAATAAATCTCACAGCAGGGAATGTGAAGCCAAAATTAAGTTGAATTATTCACTTAGGCAGGAAAGTGAATGTGACAATGCGGTTGACCGCTGTAGTCCCGTCGATATACAGAAACCAGCTGATAATCGCATAGATAAGATAGCGGGTAACGGTGGAGCGCCGATAAGGAGATAACAGCTGATCAAAGAAAACAATCAAATAATATTTTAAATAAATATGAAAAGAGAAATGGGGAAAACCTTATCAAAGTGTTGGTTCACATCTATCCAGATTGGTATGATCAAAGGGTAAACGGTGGAGTATTTAAAAACAATAAATGTTATTTGCTGTACCGTGTCTGTAAGATGCAGATCCATTCTGGTAATGTTTTATCAGTCAGTAATGAAATGTATAAACACGTGAGAAGTCCATACAGATGTAAAAATGAATATTTAAATAAGGTATCTGATGAATACTTGGGTAAACAAAGTAGTTTTGTTCTTGAAGCTGGTGCATTTGAGGAAAAGCACACAGGTAAGGTTAATTCTGACAGAAGATCAGGACTGTCTGAGTATTTTCAACCACATATGAAATATAATGCAGGTGTTATTTATACAGTCAGAGATTCACTGTACAGCACTATGTGTTCGTCTTTTATGAATGCGTATGAAGACAAATCCAGGACATTAAAAAAATTTAAAGTGCACTTAGATACTGATCCCTGTAAAACTGGATGAAAATATTGTTTGAGATGATACCAGAGAAATTTCAATCAAACAATGAGTTCATATTGTACAAAGGAGATTATCTTATGTATGGCCTGGGTAGCACAACTGGCATTACATATAAACCTTTAAAAGGTAAATCAAAGCAATGTATCGGCAATTACCGAAACAAATGCAAGCGAAGACCAATCAAATACGAGAAAGGTTGCGCGGCACGAGTCTGTGCGATAAATTAAAAATTAAAATAAGTATAATACAAATAATTAAACTAGAATGCCAGGATATAAGTGGAATGACTGGTAGGAAATTGTGTAAAATTATGTGTAAAATAAGAATAATTGTAATCATGTTAAAAATGTATTGTTGAACTGTAGATATAGCCGAATGACGTCAGACATGGACATCCTTATCAGTGTTGAGGAATGTTTGGTGATATCCAGCCATGAGCGGTTGTTTGTTTATAATTGTTGCTGTCAAAATGACAGTTGGGAAAATGTTGTTTGATAGAAGCTACTCAGTTATTTTGATTTTTGAAGTTATTATGTTATTATTTAGATGATTATGATTATTGGGAAGAAGTTATGTCAATTTAGGTTTAAAAAAAAAATTGTATTCCATATAAAAAATTTTTTTTATTACACGTGCAGGGGTTAATCCTGCAACAGAACACAGGATGATAAGATATGCTGTGTATATCAGAGTACATGAATGACGAGCATTTTTCTTGTTTAAATTTGTTTTGTGTAATATTTTTTTTGTCTTTTAGTTATAAGTTTTGTATTTAAAAATTGATAAGCATATAGGTTACACCAAACTATACATAAAAAGATCTACTATATAGTCACGAATTTTCTGTATGAATTGGTGCGCGTGTGCGGGTGTGATAATCTGCGATCGCTATTGCGGCAGTGGTAGTTAACCGATTTATATGAAAATTTGACAAGGAATTATTTAAGTAAATAGCTTCGATTTGTGTATACTCTGAGGTTTGTAACAATTTTAGAAATTTGGTTTTTTAAGTTAAGCAAAACTCAAATGTAACTCTTATCAATGATAGGGTAATAAAATTTGTAGATAATTTCCATGCAGGACTATGCAAAATTATACAAAGTTTTTCATGAAATTTGTGTATCTGGTCGTTCAATCAATCATGTGACTTGGGCTTGGCCTATCAAAATACACCAAATTCAGTGAGATCCATACGTTGCAGAGCTAGGATGGACACAGTCGGTATGTCGACGTTGCTAGGGGAAGTTGTGCCCGGTGTAGAGAGTTGTTCTCTTATAAACGTAGAAATATCTTATATAAAATAAACTATAAACCTTGAAATTCTTAACGAAGTTTTGCGATAAGAACCGAGAGGGTAAATAATTAGATAAAATTTAAAATATAATACAGTGCTGTTTCGCGTAAGTAAAGATATCCGCTTAGGGAACTTAAAGGCACTACAAGATATCGTGAAAGCAGTGAAACATAACTACGAGACTCTGTGAAATATCGCCGCTGGAGCCGCTTGCTGTAGAAGAGGACGACGAGACGAAGAGGACGCCAGGACGAATAGGACACCAGGAAGGAATGAAGCTGTAGAAGAGGACGACGAGACGAAGAGGACGCCAGGACGAAGAGGACATCAGGAAGGAGGGACTGGAAGAAGAGGACGCTAAGACGGGACCGACAGACGAGAGGAGGACGTTGCAGTTAACAAGTAAAATCGATATATATTATCGAACAATACAAACAATTAAATATATTATCAATACATGACAATTTAAAATACATTATACATCTTTATAAACAATATTTGTATATAATAAATAATTTTTCATCTCCTCCATAATAGACTTGTATCGATTTTTACTCACTCACAATATCCTTATTAGAATAATACAGTTTGATCTGTTGCATAGGGATATTTGGTGCTTGCCAACGTTGGGCTCGATTTTTGAATTCATTTTAAAAAAGAAATATTTATTTGAGTGTGTAGAGACTAAATTCATTGAACTAATTATATGTTATGTTCTATGTTATCAGGGAGTGTAGGTAAATTTTGAATACTCTCTCTTATCAGATATTTGAACAATAGTAGTAAATTGTCTATGTGGAGATTGAATTATTATTGGTATTTATGTTAGATTAAAACTGTTTACATTTGATTGAGAGACTGGAATATAATAATAAATAGCATAAACTGATGTTATTAGTAATAATACGTATAAAAAAAATATTGACGATACTATAAATAAAAACTATAATATTTTATAAATTTAGAAATAAATAAATGAATATGGCCGAATCACAAGAATTACAGAATACATTAGCGGCAATCCTAGTTAATATACAAAAGCTCTCAGAAGAAAATAAGGTGGGTAGAGACGAAGCGGTGAAGCAAAATAAGTCGCTACAATCACTTCATGATGAGAATAAAAAAATTTATACAGCCGTTCATGACCGGGCTAAACAAAGTAAAAACTTATAGAGTCAACCGAAAAACGTATAGCTGATAAATTAGAATTAATTTGTAGTAGTAGTGAGACCGCCTTAGAAAGGAATAAATCGCACAGCAGGGAATGTGAAGCCAAAATTAAGTTGAATTATTCACTTAGGCAGGAAAGTGAATGTGACAATGCGGTTGACCGATGTAGTCCCGTCGATATACAGAAACCAGCTGATAATCGCATAGATAAGATAGCGGGTAACGGTGGAGCGCCCGATGAGGGGATAACAGCTGATCAAAGAAAACAATCAAATAATATTTTAAATAAATATGAAAAGAGAAATAGGGAAAACCTTATCAAAGTGTTGGTTCACATCTATCCAGATTGGTATGATCAAAGGGTAAACAGTGGAGTATTTAAAAACAATAAATGTTATTTGCTGTACCGTGTCTGTAAGATGCAGATCCATTCTGGTAATGTTTTATCAGTCAGTAATGAAATGTATAAACACGTGAGAAGTCCATACAGATGTAAAAATGAATATTTAAATCAGGTATCTGATGAATACTTGGGTAAACAAAGTAGTTTTGTTTCTGAAGCTGGTGCATTTGAGGAAAAGCACACAGGTAAGTTTAATTCTGACAGAAGATCAGGACTGTCTGAGTATTTTCAACCACATATGAAATGTAATGCAGGTGTTATTTATACAGTCAGAGATTCACTGTACAGCACTATGTGTTCGTCTTTTATGAATGCGTATGCAGACAAATCCAATATGTTAAAAAAATTTAAAGTGCACTTAGATACTGATCCCTGTAAAATTGGATGAAAATAATGTTTGAGATGATACCAGAGAAATTTCAATCAAACAATGAGTTCATATGGTACAAAGGAGATTATCTTATGTATGGCCTGGGTAACACAACTGGCATTACATATAAACCTTTAAAAAGTAAATCAAAGCAATGTATCGGTAATTACCGAAACAAATGCAAGCGAAGACCAATCAAATACGAGGAAGGTTGCGCGGCACGAGTCTGTGCGATAAATTAAAAATGAAGTAGGATAATACAAATAATTAAACTAGAATGCCAGGATATAAGTGGAATGACTGGTAGGAAATTGTGTAAAATTATGTGTAAAATAAGAATAATTGTAATCATGTTAAAAATGTATTGTTGAACTGTAGATATAGCCGAATGACGTCAGACATGGACATCCTTATCAGTGTTGAGGAATGTTTGGTGATATCCAGCCATGAGCGGTTGTTTGTTTATAATTGTTGCTGTCAAAATGACAGTTGGGAAAATGTTGTTTGATAGAAGCTACTCAGTTATTTTGATTTTTGAAGTTATTATGTTATTATTTAGATGATTATGATTATTGGGAAGAAGTTATGTCAATTTAGGTTTAAAAAAAAAATTGTATTCCATATAAAAAATTTTTTTTATTACACGTGCAGGGGTTAATCCTGCAACAGAACACAGGATGATAAGATATGCTGTGTATATCAGAGTACATGAATGACGAGCATTTTTCTTGTTTAAATTTGTTTTGTGTAATATTTTTTTTGTCTTTTAGTTATAAGTTTTGTATTTAAAAATTGATAAGCATATAGGTTACACCAAACTATACATAAAAAGATCTACTATATAGTCACGAATTTTTTGTATGAATTGGTGCGCGTGTGCGGGTGTGATAATCTGCGATCGCTATTGCGGCAGTGGTAGTTAACCGATTTATATGAAAATTTGACAAGGAATTATTTAAGTAAATAGCTTCGATTTGTGTATACTCTGAGGTTTGTAACAATTTTAGAAATTTGGTTTTTTAAGTTAAGCAAAACTCAAATGTAACTCTTATCAATGATAGGGTAATAAAATTTGTAGATAATTTCCATGCAGGACTATGCAAAATTATACAAAGTTTTTCATGAAATTTGTGTATCTGGTCGTTCAATCAATCATGTGACTTGGGCTTGGCCTATCAAAATACACCAAATTCAGTGAGATCCATACGTTGCAGAGCTAGGATGGACACAGTCGGTATGTCGACGTTGCTAGGGGAAGTTGTGCCCGGTGTAGAGAGTTGTTCTCTTATAAACGTAGAAATATCTTATATAAAATAAACTATAAACCTTGAAATTCTTAACGAAGTTTTGCGATAAGAACCGAGAGGGTAAATAATTAGATAAAATTTAAAATATAATACAGTGCTGTTTCGCGTAAGTAAAGATATCCGCTTAGGGAACTTAAAGGCACTACAAGATATCGTGAAAGCAGTGAAACATAACTACGAGACTCTGTGAAATATCGCCGCTGGAGCCGCTTGCTGTAGAAGAGGACGACGAGACGAAGAGGACGCCAGGACGAATAGGACACCAGGAAGGAATGAAGCTGTAGAAGAGGACGACGAGACGAAGAGGACGCCAGGACGAAGAGGACATCAGGAAGGAGGGACTGGAAGAAGAGGACGCTAAGACGGGACCGACAGACGAGAGGAGGACGTTGCAGTTAACAAGTAAAATCGATATATATTATCGAACAATACAAACAATTAAATATATTATCAATACATGACAATTTAAAATACATTATACATCTTTATAAACAATATTTGTATATAATAAATAATTTTTCATCTCCTCCATAATAGACTTGTATCGATTTTTACTCACTCACAATATCCTTATTAGAATAATACAGTTTGATCTGTTGCATAGGGATATTTGGTGCTTGCCAACGTTGGGCTCGATTTTTGAATTCATTTTAAAAAAGAAATATTTATTTGAGTGTGTAGAGACTAAATTCATTGAACTAATTATATGTTATGTTCTATGTTATCAGGGAGTGTAGGTAAATTTTGAATACTCTCTCTTATCAGATATTTGAACAATAGTAGTAAATTGTCTATGTGGAGATTGAATTATTATTGGTATTTATGTTAGATTAAAACTGTTTACATTTGATTGAGAGACTGGAATATAATAATAAATAGCATAAACTGATGTTATTAGTAATAATACGTATAAAAAAAATATTGACGATACTATAAATAAAAACTATAATATTTTATAAATTTAGAAATAAATAAATGAATATGGCCGAATCACAAGAATTACAGAATACATTAGCGGCAATCCTAGTTAATATACAAAAGCTCTCAGAAGAAAATAAGGTGGGTAGAGACGAAGCGGTGAAGCAAAATAAGTCGCTACAATCACTTCATGATGAGAATAAAAAAATTTATACAGCCGTTCATGACCGGGCTAAACAAAGTAAAAACTTATAGAGTCAACCGAAAAACGTATAGCTGATAAATTAGAATTAATTTGTAGTAGTAGTGAGACCGCCTTAGAAAGGAATAAATCGCACAGCAGGGAATGTGAAGCCAAAATTAAGTTGAATTATTCACTTAGGCAGGAAAGTGAATGTGACAATGCGGTTGACCGATGTAGTCCCGTCGATATACAGAAACCAGCTGATAATCGCATAGATAAGATAGCGGGTAACGGTGGAGCGCCCGATGAGGGGATAACAGCTGATCAAAGAAAACAATCAAATAATATTTTAAATAAATATGAAAAGAGAAATAGGGAAAACCTTATCAAAGTGTTGGTTCACATCTATCCAGATTGGTATGATGAAAGGGTAAACGGTGGAGTATTTAAAAACAATAAATATTATTTGCTGTACCGTGTCTGTAAGATGCAGATCCATTCTGGTAATGTTTTATCAGTCAGTAATGAAATGTATAAACACGTGAGAAGTCCATACAGATGTAAAAATGAATATTTAAATAAGGTATCTGATGAATACTTGGGTAAACAAAGTAGTTTTGTTCCTGAAGCTGGGGCATTTGGGGAAAAGCACACAGGTATGGTTAATTCTGACAGAAGATCAGGACTGTCTGAGTATTTTCAACCACATATGAAATGTAATGCAGGTGTTATTTATACAGTCAGAGATTCACTGTACAGCACTATGTGTTCGTCTTTTATGAATGCGTATGAAGACAAATCCAGGACATTAAAAAAATTTAAAGTGCACTTAGATACTGATCCCTGTAAAACTGGATGAAAATAATGTTTGAGATGATACCAGAGAAATTTCAATCAAACAATGAGTTCATATTGTACAAAGGAGATTATCTTATGTATGGCCTCGGTAACACAACTGGCATTACATATAAACCTTTAAAAAGTAAATCAAATCAATGTATCGGCAATTACCGAAACAAATGCAAGCGAAGACCAATCAAATACGAGAAAGGTTGCGCGGCACGAGTCTGTGCGATAAATTAAAAATGAAAATAAGGATAATACAAATAATGAAACTAGAATGCCAGGATATAAGTGGAATGACTGGTAGGAAATTGTGTAAAATTATGTGTAAAATAAGAATAATTTTAATCATGTTAAAAATGTATTGTTGAACTGTAGATATAGCCGAATGACGTCAGGCATTGACATCCTTATCAGTGTTGAGGAATGTTTGGTGATATCCAGCCATGTGCGGTTGTTTGTTTATAATTGTTGCTGTCAAAATGACAGTTGGGGGAATGTTGTTTGATAGAAGCTACTCAGTTATCTTGATTTTTGAAGTTATTATGTTATTATTTAGATGATTATGATTATTGGGAAGAAGTTATGTCAATTTAGGTTTAAAAAAAAATTGTATTCCATATAAAAAATTTGTTTTATTACACGTGCAGGGGTAAATCCTGCAACAGAACACAGGATGATAAGATATGCTGTGTATATCAGAGTACATGAATGACGAGCATTTTCTTGTTTAAATTTGTTTTGTGTAATATTTTGTCTTTTAGTTATAAGTTTTGTATTTAAAAATTGATAAGCATATAGGTTACACCAAACTATACATAAAAAGATGTACTATATAGTCATGTATTTTTTGTATGAATTGGTGCGCGTGTGCGGGTGTGATAATCTGCGATCGCTATTGCGGCAGTGGTAGTTAACCGATTTACATGAAAATTTGACAAGGAATTATTTAAGTAAATAGCTTCGATTTGTGTATACTCTGAGTTTTGTACCTATTTTAGAAATTTGGTTTTTTAAGTTAAGCAAAACTCAAATGTAACTCTTATCAATGATAGGGTAATAAAATTTGTAGATAATTTCCATGCAGGACTATGCAAAATTATACAAAGTTTTTCATGAAATTTGTGTATCTGGTCGTTCAATCAATCATGTGACTTGGGCTTGACCTATCAAAATACACCAAATTCAGTGAGATCCATACGTTGCAGAGCTAGGATGGACACAGTCGGTATGTCGACGTTGCTAGGGGAAGTTGTGCCCGGTGTAGAGAGTTGTTCTCTTATAAACGTAGAAATATCTTATATAAAATAAACTATAAACCTTGAAATTCTTAACGAAGTTTTGCGATAAGAACCGAGAGGGTAAATAATTAGATAAAATTTAAAATATAATACAGTGCTGTTTCGCGTAAGTAAAGATATCCGCTTAGGGAACTTAAAGGCACTACAAGATATCGTGAAAGCAGTAAAACATAACTACGAGGCTCTGTGAAATATCGCCGCTGGAGCCGCTTGCTGTAGAAGAGGACGACGAGACAAAGAGGACGCCAGGACGAGTAGGACACCAGGAAGGAATGAAGCTGTAGAAGAGGACGACGAGACGAAGAGGACGCCAGGATGAAGAGGACGTCAGGAAGGAGGGACAGGAAGAAGAGGACGCTAAGACGGGACCGACGAGACGAGAGGAGGACGTTGCAGTTAACAAGTAAAATCGATATATATTATTGAACAATACAAACAATTAAATATATTATCAATACATGACAATTTAAAATATATTATTCATCTTTATAAACAATATTAGTATATAATAAATAATTTTTCATCTCCTCCATAATAGACTTGTATCGATTTTTACACACTCACAATATCCTTATTAGAATAATAAAGTTTGATCTGTTGCATAAGGATATATGGCGCTTGCCAACGTTGCGTCCGATTTTTGAATTAATTTTAAAAAGAAATATTTATTTGACTGTGTGTGTAGAGACTAAATTCATTGAACTAATTATGTGTGCTGTTCTATGTTGTCAGGGCGTGTAGATAAAAGTTTGAATACTCTCTCTAATCAGATATTTGAACAATAGTAGTAAATTGTCTATGTGGAGATTGAATTATTATTGTTATTTATGTTAGATTAAGCTTGTTTACATTTGATTGAGAGACTGGACTATAATAATAAATAACATAAACGGATGTTATTAGTAATAATACGTATAAAAAAATATTGACGATACTATAAATAAAAACTATAATTTTTTACAAATTTAGAAATAAATAAATGAATATGGCCGAATCACAAGAATTACAGAATACATTAGCGGCAATCGTAGCTAATATACAAAAGCTCTCAGAAGAAAATAAGGTGGGTAGAGACGAAACGGTGAAGCAAAATAAGTCGCTACAATCACATCATGATGAGAATAAAAAAAATTTATACAGCCTTTCATGACCAGGCTAAACAAAGTAAACACATTTTAGAGTAAACCGAATAACGTATAGCTGATAAATTAGTATTAATTTGTAGTAGTAGTGAGACCACCTTAGAAAAGAATAAATCTCACAGCAGGGAATGTGAAGCCAAAATTAAGTTGAATTATTCACTTAGGCAGGAAAGTGAATGTGACAATGCGGTTGACCGCTGTAGTCCCGTCGATATACAGAAACCAGCTGATAATCGCATAGATAAGATAGCGGGTAACGGTGGAGCGCCGATAAGGAGATAACAGCTGATCAAAGAAAACAATCAAATAATATTTTAAATAAATATGAAAAGAGAAATGGGGAAAACCTTATCAAAGTGTTGGTTCACATCTATCCAGATTGGTATGATCAAAGGGTAAACGGTGGAGTATTTAAAAACAATAAATGTTATTTGCTGTACCGTGTCTGTAAGATGCAGATCCATTCTGGTAATGTTTTATCAGTCAGTAATGAAATGTATAAACACGTGAGAAGTCCATACAGATGTAAAAATGAATATTTAAATAAGGTATCTGATGAATACTTGGGTAAACAAAGTAGTTTTGTTCTTGAAGCTGGTGCATTTGAGGAAAAGCACACAGGTAAGGTTAATTCTGACAGAAGATCAGGACTGTCTGAGTATTTTCAACCACATATGAAATATAATGCAGGTGTTATTTATACAGTCAGAGATTCACTGTACAGCACTATGTGTTCGTCTTTTATGAATGCGTATGAAGACAAATCCAGGACATTAAAAAAATTTAAAGTGCACTTAGATACTGATCCCTGTAAAACTGGATGAAAATATTGTTTGAGATGATACCAGAGAAATTTCAATCAAACAATGAGTTCATATTGTACAAAGGAGATTATCTTATGTATGGCCTGGGTAGCACAACTGGCATTACATATAAACCTTTAAAAGGTAAATCAAAGCAATGTATCGGCAATTACCGAAACAAATGCAAGCGAAGACCAATCAAATACGAGAAAGGTTGCGCGGCACGAGTCTGTGCGATAAATTAAAAATTAAAATAAGTATAATACAAATAATTAAACTAGAATGCCAGGATATAAGTGGAATGACTGGTAGGAAATTGTGTAAAATTATGTGTAAAATAAGAATAATTGTAATCATGTTAAAAATGTATTGTTGAACTGTAGATATAGCCGAATGACGTCAGACATGGACATCCTTATCAGTGTTGAGGAATGTTTGGTGATATCCAGCCATGAGCGGTTGTTTGTTTATAATTGTTGCTGTCAAAATGACAGTTGGGAAAATGTTGTTTGATAGAAGCTACTCAGTTATTTTGATTTTTGAAGTTATTATGTTATTATTTAGATGATTATGATTATTGGGAAGAAGTTATGTCAATTTAGGTTTAAAAAAAAAATTGTATTCCATATAAAAAATTTTTTTTATTACACGTGCAGGGGTTAATCCTGCAACAGAACACAGGATGATAAGATATGCTGTGTATATCAGAGTACATGAATGACGAGCATTTTTCTTGTTTAAATTTGTTTTGTGTAATATTTTTTTTGTCTTTTAGTTATAAGTTTTGTATTTAAAAATTGATAAGCATATAGGTTACACCAAACTATACATAAAAAGATCTACTATATAGTCACGAATTTTCTGTATGAATTGGTGCGCGTGTGCGGGTGTGATAATCTGCGATCGCTATTGCGGCAGTGGTAGTTAACCGATTTATATGAAAATTTGACAAGGAATTATTTAAGTAAATAGCTTCGATTTGTGTATACTCTGAGGTTTGTAACAATTTTAGAAATTTGGTTTTTTAAGTTAAGCAAAACTCAAATGTAACTCTTATCAATGATAGGGTAATAAAATTTGTAGATAATTTCCATGCAGGACTATGCAAAATTATACAAAGTTTTTCATGAAATTTGTGTATCTGGTCGTTCAATCAATCATGTGACTTGGGCTTGGCCTATCAAAATACACCAAATTCAGTGAGATCCATACGTTGCAGAGCTAGGATGGACACAGTCGGTATGTCGACGTTGCTAGGGGAAGTTGTGCCCGGTGTAGAGAGTTGTTCTCTTATAAACGTAGAAATATCTTATATAAAATAAACTATAAACCTTGAAATTCTTAACGAAGTTTTGCGATAAGAACCGAGAGGGTAAATAATTAGATAAAATTTAAAATATAATACAGTGCTGTTTCGCGTAAGTAAAGATATCCGCTTAGGGAACTTAAAGGCACTACAAGATATCGTGAAAGCAGTGAAACATAACTACGAGACTCTGTGAAATATCGCCGCTGGAGCCGCTTGCTGTAGAAGAGGACGACGAGACGAAGAGGACGCCAGGACGAATAGGACACCAGGAAGGAATGAAGCTGTAGAAGAGGACGACGAGACGAAGAGGACGCCAGGACGAAGAGGACATCAGGAAGGAGGGACTGGAAGAAGAGGACGCTAAGACGGGACCGACAGACGAGAGGAGGACGTTGCAGTTAACAAGTAAAATCGATATATATTATCGAACAATACAAACAATTAAATATATTATCAATACATGACAATTTAAAATACATTATACATCTTTATAAACAATATTTGTATATAATAAATAATTTTTCATCTCCTCCATAATAGACTTGTATCGATTTTTACTCACTCACAATATCCTTATTAGAATAATACAGTTTGATCTGTTGCATAGGGATATTTGGTGCTTGCCAACGTTGGGCTCGATTTTTGAATTCATTTTAAAAAAGAAATATTTATTTGAGTGTGTAGAGACTAAATTCATTGAACTAATTATATGTTATGTTCTATGTTATCAGGGAGTGTAGGTAAATTTTGAATACTCTCTCTTATCAGATATTTGAACAATAGTAGTAAATTGTCTATGTGGAGATTGAATTATTATTGGTATTTATGTTAGATTAAAACTGTTTACATTTGATTGAGAGACTGGAATATAATAATAAATAGCATAAACTGATGTTATTAGTAATAATACGTATAAAAAAAATATTGACGATACTATAAATAAAAACTATAATATTTTATAAATTTAGAAATAAATAAATGAATATGGCCGAATCACAAGAATTACAGAATACATTAGCGGCAATCCTAGTTAATATACAAAAGCTCTCAGAAGAAAATAAGGTGGGTAGAGACGAAGCGGTGAAGCAAAATAAGTCGCTACAATCACTTCATGATGAGAATAAAAAAATTTATACAGCCGTTCATGACCGGGCTAAACAAAGTAAAAACTTATAGAGTCAACCGAAAAACGTATAGCTGATAAATTAGAATTAATTTGTAGTAGTAGTGAGACCGCCTTAGAAAGGAATAAATCGCACAGCAGGGAATGTGAAGCCAAAATTAAGTTGAATTATTCACTTAGGCAGGAAAGTGAATGTGACAATGCGGTTGACCGATGTAGTCCCGTCGATATACAGAAACCAGCTGATAATCGCATAGATAAGATAGCGGGTAACGGTGGAGCGCCCGATGAGGGGATAACAGCTGATCAAAGAAAACAATCAAATAATATTTTAAATAAATATGAAAAGAGAAATAGGGAAAACCTTATCAAAGTGTTGGTTCACATCTATCCAGATTGGTATGATCAAAGGGTAAACAGTGGAGTATTTAAAAACAATATGTGTTTTTTGCTGTACCGTGTCTGTAAGATGCAGATCCATTCTGGTAATTTTTTATCAGTCAGTAATGAAATGTATAAACAGGTGAGAAGTCCATACAGATGTAAAAATGAATATTTAAATAAGGTATCTGATGAATACTTGGGTAAACAAAGTAGTTTTGTTCCTGAAGCTGGTGCATTTGAGGAAAAGCACACAGGTAAGGTTAATTCTGTCAGAAGATCAGGACTTTCTGAGTATTTTCAACCACATATGAAATGTAATGCAGGTGTTATTTATACAGTCAGAGATTCACTGTACAGCACTATGTGTTCGTCTTTTATGAATGCGTATGAAGACAAATCCAGGACATTAAAAAAATTTAAAGTGCACTTAGATACTGATCCCTGTAAAACTGGATGAAAATAATGTTTGAGATGATACCAGAGAAATTTCAATCAAACAATGAGTTCATATTGTACAAAGGAGATTATCTTATGTATGGCCTGGGTAACACAACTGGCATTATATATAAACCTTTAAAAAGTAAATCAAAGCAATGTATCGGCAATTACCGAAACAAATGCAAGCGAAGACCAATCAAATACGAGAAAGGTTGCGCGGCACGAGTCTGTGCGATAAATTAAAAATGAAAATAAGGATAATACAAATAATTAAACTAGAATGCCAGGATATAAGTGGAATGACTGGTAGGAAATTGTGTAAAATTATGTGTAAAATAAGGATAATTGTAATCATGTTAAAAATGTATTGTTGAACTGTAGATATAGCCGAATGACGTCAGGCATGGACATCCTTATCAGTGTTGAGGAATGTTTGGTGATATCCAGCCATGTGCGGTTGTTTGTTTATAATTGTTGCTGTCAAAATGACAGTTGGGGAAATGTTGTTTGATAGAAGCTACTCAGTTATTTCGATTTTTGAAGTTATTATGTTATTATTTAGATGATTATGATTATTGGGAAGAAGTTATGTCAATTTAGGTTTAAAAAAAAATTGTATTCCATATAAAAAATTTTTTTTATTACACGTGCAGGGGTTAATCCTGCAACAGAACACAGGATGATAAGATATGCTGTGTATATCAGAGTACATGAATGACGAGCATTTTCTTGTTTAAATTTGTTTTGTGTAATATTTTGTCTTTTAGTTATAAGTTTTGTATTTAAAAATTGATAAGCATATAGGTTACACCAAACTATACATAAAAAGATGTACTATATAGTCATGTATTTTTTGTATGAATTGGTGCGCGTGTGCGGGTGTGATAATCTGCGATCGCTATTGCGGCAGTGGTAGTTAACCGATTTACATGAAAATTTGACAAGGAATTATTTAAGTAAATAGCTTCGATTTGTGTATACTCTGAGGTTTGTAACTATTTTAGAAATTTGGTTTTTTAAGTAAAGCAAAACTCAAATGTAACTCTTATCAATGATAGGGTAATAAAATTTGTAGATAATTTCCATGCAGGACTATGCAAAATTATACAAAGTGTTGCATGAAATTTGTGTATCTGGTCGTTCCATCAATCATGTGACTTGGGCTTGACCTATCAAAATACACCAAATTCAGTGAGATCCATACGTTGCAGAGCTAGGATGGACACAGTCGGAATGTCGACGTTGCTAGGGGAAGTTGTGCCCGGTGTAGAGAGTTGTTCTCTTATAAACGTAGAAATATCTTATATAAAAGAAACAATAAACCTTGAAATTCTTAACGAAGTTTCGCGATAAGAATCGAGAGGGTAAATAATTAGATAAAATTTAAAATATAATACAGTGCTGTTTCGCGTAAGTAAAGATATCCGCTTAGGGAACTTAAAGGCACTACAAGATATCGTGAAAGCAGTGAAACATAACTACGAGACTCTGTGAAATATCGCCGCTGGAGCCGCTTGCTGTAGAAGAGGACGACGAGACGAAGAGGACGCCAGGACGAATAGGACACCAGGAAGGAATGAAGCTGTAGAAGAGGACGACGAGACGAAGAGGACGCCAGGACGAAGAGGACGTCAGGAAGGAGGGACAGGAAGAAGAGGACGCTAAGGCGGGACCGACGAGACGAGAGGAGGACGTTGCAGTTAACAAGTAAAATCGATATATATTATCGAACAATACAAACAATTAAATATATTATCAATACATGACAATTTAAAATACATTATAAATCTTTATAAACAATATTTGTATATAATAAATAATTTTTCATCTCCTCCATAATAGACTTGTATCGATTTTTACACACTCACAATATCCTTATTAGAATAATAAAGTTTGATCTGTTGCATAAGGATATATGGCGCTTGCCAACGTTGCGTCCGATTTTTGAATTAATTTTAAAAAGAAATATTTATTTGACTGTGTGTGTAGAGACTAAATTCATTGAACTAATTATGTGTGCTGTTCTATGTTGTCAGGGAGTGAAAAAATAAAGTTTGAATACTCTCTCTAATCAGATATTTGAACAATAGTAGTAAATTGTCTATGTGGAGATTGAATTATTATTGGTATTTATGTTAGATTAAGCTTGTTTACATTTGATTGAGAGACTGGACTATAATAATAAATAACATAAACGGATGTTAGTAGTAATAATACGTATAAAAGAATATTGACGATACTATAAATAAAAACTATAATTTTTTACAAATTTAGAAATAAATAAATGAATATGGCCGAATCACAAGAATTACAGAATACATTAGCGGCAATCGTAGCTAATATACAAAAGCTCTCAGAAGAAAATAAGGTGGGTAGAGACGAAACGGTGAAGCAAAATAAGTCGCTACAATCACTTCATGATGAGAATAAAAAAAATTTAAACAGCCTTTCATGACCAGGCTAAACAAAGTAAACACATTTTAGAGTAAACCGAATAACGTATAGCTGATAAATTAGAATTAATTTGTAGTAGTAGTGAGACCGCCTTAGAAAGGAATAAATCTCACAGCAGGGAATGTGAAGCCAAAATTAAGTTGAATTATTCACTAAGGCAGGAAAGTGAATGTGACAATGCGGTTGACCGCTGTAGTCCCGTCGATATACAGAAACCTGATAATCGCATAGATAAGATAGCGGGTAACGGTGGAGCGCCGATAAGGAGATAACAGCTGATCAAAGAAAACAATCAAATAATATTTTAAATAAATATGAAAAGAGAAATAGGGAAAACCTTATCAAAGTGTTGGTTCACATCTATCCAGATTGGTATGATGAAAGTGTAAACGGTGGAGTATTTAAAAACAATAAATATTATTTGCTGTACCGTGTCTGTAAGATGCAGATCCATTCTGGTAATGTTTTATCAGTCAGTAATGAAATGTATAAACACGTGAGAAGTCCATACAGATGTAAAAATGAATATTTAAATAAGGTATCTGATGAATACTTGGGTAAACAAAGTAGTTTTGTTCCTGAAGCTGGTGCATTTGAGGAAAAGCACACAGGTAAGTTTAATTCTGACAGAAGATCAGGACTGTCTGAGTATTTTCAACCACATATGAAATGTAATGCAGGTGTTATTTATACAGTCAGAGATTCACTGTACAGCACTATGTGTTCGTCTTTTATGAATGCGTATGAAGACAAATCCAGGACATTAAAAAAATTTAAAGTGCACTTAGATACTGATCCCTGTAAAACTGGATGAAAATAATGTTTGAGATGATACCAGAGAAATTTCAATCAAACAATGAGTTCATATTGTACAAAGGAGATTATCTTATGTATCGGCAACTGGCATTACATATAAACCTTTAAAAAGTAAATCAAAGCAATGTATCGGCAATTACCGAAACAAATGCAAGCGAAGACCAATCAAATACGAGAAAGGTTGCGCGGCACGAGTCTGTGCGATAAATTAAAAATGAAAATAAGGATAATACAAATAATTAAACTAGAATGCCAGGATATAAGTGGAATGACTGGTACGAAATTGTGTAAAATTATGTGTAAAATAAGAATAATTGTAATCATGTTAAAAATGTATTGTTGAACTGTAGATATAGCCGAATGACGTCAGACATGGACATCCTTATCAGTGTTGAGGAATGTTTCGTGATATCCAGCCATGTGCGGTTGTTTGTTTATAATTGTTGCTGTCAAAATGACAGTTGGGAAAATGTTGTTTGATAGAAGCTACTCAGTTATTTTGATTTTTGAAGTTATTATGTTATTATTTAGATGATTATGATTATTGGGAAGAAGTTATGTCAATTTAGGTTTAAAAAAAAAAATTGTATTCCATATAAAAAATTTGTTTTATTACACGTGCAGGGGTAAATCCTGCAACAGAACACAGGATGATAAGATATGCTGTGTATATCAGAGTACATGAATGACGAGCATTTTCTTGTTTAAATTTGTTTTGTGTAATATTTTTTTTGTGTTTTAGTTATAAGTTTTGTATTTAAAAATTAATAAGCATATAGGTTACACCAAACTATACATAAAAAGATGTACTATATAGTCACGAATTTTTTGTATGAATTGGTGCGCGTGTGCGGGTGTGATAATCTGCGATCGCTATTGCGGCAGTGGTAGTTAACCGATTTATATGAAAATTTGACAAGGAATTATTTAAGTAAATAGCTTCGATTTGTGTATACTCTGAGGTTTGTAACAATTTTAGAAATTTGGTTTTTTAAGTTAAGCAAAACTCAAATGTAACTCTTATCAATGATAGAGTAATAAAATTTGTAGATAATTTCCATGCAGGACTATGCAAAATTATACAAAGTTTTCCATGAAATTTGTGTATCTGGTCGTTCAATCAATCATGTGGCTTGGGCTTGGCCTATCAAAATACACCAAATTCAGTGAGATCCATACGTTGCAGAGCTAGGATGGACACAGTCGGTATGTCGACGTTGCTAGGGGAAGTTGTGCCCGGTGTAGAGAGTTGTTCTCTTATAAACGTAGAAATATCTTATATAAAATAAATTATAAACCTTGAAATTCTTAAAAAGTTTTGCGATAAGAACCGAGAGGGTAAATAATTAGATAAAATTTAAAATATAATACAGTGCTGTTTCGCGTAAGTAAAGATATCCGCTTAGGGAACTTAAAGGCATTACAAGATATCGTGAAAGCAGTGAAACATAACTACGAGACTCTGTGAAATATCGCCGCTGGAGCCGCTTGCTGTAGAAGAGGACGACGAGTCGAAGAGGACGCCAGGACGAATTGGACACCAGGAAGGAATGAAGCTGTAGAAAAGGACGACGAGACGAAGAGGACGCCAGGACGAAGAGGACATCAGGAAGGAGGGACTGGAAGAAGAGGACGCTAAGACGGGACCGACAGACGAGAGGAGGACGTTGCAGTTAACAAGTAAAATCGATATATATTATCGAACAATACAAACAATTAAATATATTATCAATACATGACAATTTAAAATACATTATACATCTTTATAAACAATATTTGTATATAATAAATAATTTTTCATCTCCTCCATAATAGACTTGTATCGATTTTTACTCACTCACAATATCCTTATTAGAATAATACAGTTTGATCTGTTGCATAGGGATATTTGGTGCTTGCCAACGTTGGGCTCGATTTTTGAATTCATTTTAAAAAAGAAATATTTATTTGAGTGTGTAGAGACTAAATTCATTGAACTAATTATATGTGCTGTTCTATGTTATCAGGGAGTGTAGGTAAATTTTGAATACTCTCTCTTATCAGGTATTTGAACAATAGTAGTAAATTATCTATGTGGAGATTGAATTATTATTGGTATTTATGTTAGATTAAAACTGTTTACATTTGATTGAGAGACTGGAATATAATAATAAATAGCATAAACGGATGTTATTAGTAATAATACGTATAAAAAAAGTATTGACGATACTATAAATAAAAACTATAATTTTATATAAATTTAGAAATAAATAAATGAATATGGCCGAATCACAAGAATTACAGAATACATTAGCGGCAATCCTAGCTAATATACAAAAGCTCTCAGAAGAAAATAAGGTGGGTAGAGACGAAGCGGTGAAGCAAAATAAGTCGCTACAATCACTTCATGATGAGAATAAAAAAATTTATACAGCCGTTCATGACCGGGCTAAAGAAAGTAAAAACTTATAGAGTCAACCGAAAAACGTATAGCTGATAAATTAGAATTAATTTGTAGTAGTAGTGAGACCGCCTTAGAAAGGAATAAATCGCACAGCAGGGAATGTGAAGCCAAAATTAAGTTGAATTATTCACTTAGGCAGGAAAGTGAATGTGACAATGCGGTTGACCGATGTAGTCCCGTCGATATACAGAAACCAGCTGATAATCGCATAGATAAGATAGCGGGTAACGGTGGAGCGCCCGATAAGGAGATAACAGCTGATCAAAGAAAACAATCAAATAATATTTTAAATAAATATGAAAAGAGAAATAGGGAAAACCTTATCAAAGTGTTGGTTCACATCTATCCAGATTGGTATGATCAAAGGGTAAACAGTGGAGTATTTAAAAACAATATGTGTTTTTTGCTGTACCGTGTCTGTAAGATGCAGATCCATTCTGGTAATTTTTTATCAGTCAGTAATGAAATGTATAAACAGGTGAGAAGTCCATACAGATGTAAAAATGAATATTTAAATAAGGTATCTGATGAATACTTGGGTAAACAAAGTAGTTTTGTTCCTGAAGCTGGTGCATTTGAGGAAAAGCACACAGGTAAGGTTAATTCTGTCAGAAGATCAGGACTTTCTGAGTATTTTCAACCACATATGAAATGTAATGCAGGTGTTATTTATACAGTCAGAGACTCACTGTACAGCACTATGTGTTCGTCTTTTATGAATGCGTATGAAGACAAATCCAGGACATTAAAAAAATTTAAAGTGCACTTAGATACTGATCCCTGTAAAACTGGATGAAAATAATGTTTGAGATGATACCAGAGAAATTTCAATCAAACAATGAGTTCATATTGTACAAAGGAGATTATCTTATGTATGGCCTGGGTAACACAACTGGCATTATATATAAACCTTTAAAAAGTAAATCAAAGCAATGTATCGGCAATTACCGAAACAAATGCAAGCGAAGACCAATCAAATACGAGAAAGGTTGCGCGGCACGAGTCTGTGCGATAAATTAAAAATGAAAATAAGGATAATACAAATAATTAAACTAGAATGCCAGGATATAAGTGGAATGACTGGTAGGAAATTGTGTAAAATTATGTGTAAAATAAGAATAATTGTAATCATGTTAAAAATGTATTGTTGAACTGTAGATATAGCCGAATGACGTCAGGCATGGACATCCTTATCAGTGTTGAGGAATGTTTGGTGATATCCAGCCATGTGCGGTTGTTTGTTTATAATTGTTGCTGTCAAAATGACAGTTGGGGAAATGTTGTTTGATAGAAGCTACTCAGTTATTTTGATTTTTGAAGTTATTATGTTATTATTTAGATGATTATGATTATTGGGAAGAAGTTATGTCAATTTAGGTTTAAAAAAAAATTGTATTCCATATAAAAAATTTTTTTTATTACACGTGCAGGGGTTAATCCTGCAACAGAACACAGGATGATAAGATATGCTGTGTATATCAGAGTACATGAATGACGAGCATTTTCTTGTTTAAATTTGTTTTGTGTAATATTTTGTCTTTTAGTTATAAGTTCTGTATTTAAAAATTGATAAGCATATAGGTTACACCAAACTATACATAAAAAGATGTACTATATAGTCATGTATTTTTTGTATGAATTGGTGCGCGTGTGCGGGTGTGATAATCTGCGATCGCTATTGCGGCAGTGGTAGTTAACCGATTTACATGAAAATTTGACAAGGAATTATTTAAGTAAATAGCTTCGATTTGTGTATACTCTGAGGTTTGTAACTATTTTAGAAATTTGGTTTTTTAAGTAAAGCAAAACTCAAATGTAACTCTTATCAATGATAGGGTAATAAAATTTGTAGATAATTTCCATGCAGGACTATGCAAAATTATACAAAGTGTTGCATGAAATTTGTGTATCTGGTCGTTCCATCAATCATGTGACTTGGGCTTGACCTATCAAAATACACCAAATTCAGTGAGATCCATACGTTGCAGAGCTAGGATGGACACAGTCGGTATGTCGACGTTGCTAGGGGAAGTTGTGCCCGGTGTAGAAAGTTGTTCTCTTATAAACGTAGAAATATCTTATATAAAAGAAACTATAAACCTTGAAATTCTTAACGAAGTTTTGCGATAAGAATCGAGAGGGTAAATAATTAGATAAAATTTAAAATATAATACAGTGCTGTTTCGCGTAAGTAAAGATATCCGCTTAGGGAACTTAAAGGCACTACAAGATATCGTGAAAGCAGTGAAACATAACTACGAGACTCTGTGAAATATCGCCGCTGGAGCCGCTTGCTGTAGAAGAGGACGACGAGACGAAGAGGACGCCAGGACGAATAGGACACCAGGAAGGAATGAAGCTGTAGAAGAGGACGACGAGACGAAGAGGACGCCAGGACGAAGAGGACGTCAGGAAGGAGGGACAGGAAGAAGAGGACGCTAAGGCGGGACCGACGAGACGAGAGGAGGACGTTGCAGTTAACAAGTAAAATCGATATATATTATCGAACAATACAAACAATTAAATATATTATCAATACATGACAATTAAAAATACATTATACATCTTTATAAACAATATTTGTATATAATAAATAATTTTTCATCTCCTCCATAATAGACTTGTATCGATTTTTACACACTCACAATATCCTTATTAGAATAATAAAGTTTGATCTGTTGCATAAGGATATATGGCGCTTGCCTACGTTGCGTCCGATTTTTGAATTAATTATAAAAAGAAATATTTATTTGACTGTGTGTGTAGAGACTAAATTCATTGAACTAATTATGTGTGCTGTTCTATGTTGTCAGGGAGTGTAGATAAAAGTTTGAATACTCTCTCTAATCAGATATTTGGACAATAGTAGTAAATTGTCTATGTGGAGATTGAATTATTATTGGTATTTATGTTAGATTAAGCTTGTTTACATTTGATTGAGAGACTGGACTATAATAATAAATAACATAAACGGATGTTAGTAGTAATAATACGTATAAAAAAATATTGACGATACTATAAATAAAAACTATAATTTTTTATAAATTTAGAAATAAATAAATGAATATGGCCGAATCACAAGAATTACAGAATACATTAGCGGCAATCGTAGCTAATATACAAAAGCTCTCAGAAGAAAATAAGGTGGGTAGAGACGAAACGGTGAAGCAAAATAAGTCGCTACAATCACTTCATGATGAGAATAAAAAAAATTTATACAGCCTTTCATGACCAGGCTAAACAAAGTAAACACATTTTAGAGTAAACCGAATAACGTATAGCTGATAAATTAGAATTAATTTGTAGTAGTAGTGAGACCGCCTTAGAAAGGAATAAATCTCACAGCAGGGAATGTGAAGCCAAAATTAAGTTGAATTATTCATTAAGGCAGGAAAGTGAATGTGACAATGCGGTTGACCGCTGTAGTCCCGTCGATATACAGAAACCTGATAATCGCATAGATAAGATAGCGGGTAACGGTGGAGCGCCGATAAGGAGATAACAGCTGATCAAAGAAAACAATCAAATAATATTTTAAATAAATATGAAAAGAGAAATAGGGAAAACCTTATCAAAGTGTTGGTTCACATCTATCCAGATTGGTATGATGAAAGGGTAAACGGTGGAGTATTTAAAAACAATAAATATTATTTGCTGTACCGTGTCTGTAAGATGCAGATCCATTCTGGTAATGTTTTATCAGTCAGTAATGAAATGTATAAACACGTGAGAAGTCCATACAGATGTAAAAATGAATATTTAAATAAGGTATCTGATGAATACTTGGGTAAACAAAGTAGTTTTGTTCCTGAAGCTGGGGCATTTGGGGAAAAGCACACAGGTATGGTTAATTCTGACAGAAGATCAGGACTGTCTGAGTATTTTCAACCACATATGAAATGTAATGCAGGTGTTATTTATACAGTCAGAGATTCACTGTACAGCACTATGTGTTCGTCTTTTATGAATGCGTATGAAGACAAATCCAGGACATTAAAAAAATTTAAAGTGCACTTAGATACTGATCCCTGTAAAACTGGATGAAAATAATGTTTGAGATGATACCAGAGAAATTTCAATCAAACAATGAGTTCATATTGTACAAAGGAGATTATCTTATGTATGGCCTATGTAACACAACTGGCATTACATATAAACCTTTAAAAAGTAAATCAAATCAATGTATCGGCAATTACCGAAACAAATGCAAGCGAAGACCAATCAAATACGAGAAAGGTTGCGCGGCACGAGTCTGTGGGATAAATTAAAAATGAAAATAAGGATAATACAAATAATTAAACTAGAATGCCAGGATATAAGTGGAATGACTGGTAGGAAATTGTGTAAAATTATGTGTAAAATAAGAATAATTGTAATCATGTTAAAAATGTATTGTTGAACTGTAGATATAGCCGAATGACGTCAGGCATTGACATCCTTATCAGTGTTGAGGAATGTTTGGTGATATCCAGCCATGTGCGGTTGTTTGTTTATAATTGTTGCTGTCAAAATGACAGTTGGGGAAATGTTGTTTGATAGAAGCTACTCA
Source organism: Magicicada septendecula (assembly GCA_034769895.1). NCBI lineage: Eukaryota > Metazoa > Arthropoda > Insecta > Hemiptera > Cicadidae > Magicicada > Magicicada septendecula. The sequence continues at coordinate 282,478,496 of CM068372.1, read as the reverse complement.
GTTATCTTGATTTTTGAAGTTATTATGTTATTATTTAGATGATTATGATTATTGGGAAGAAGTTATGTCAATTTAGGTTTAAAAAAAAATTGTATTCCATATAAAAAATTTGTTTTATTACACGTGCAGGGGTAAATCCTGCAACAGAACACAGGATGATAAGATATGCTGTGTATATCAGAGTACATGAATGACGAGCATTTTCTTGTTTAAATTTGTTTTGTGTAATATTTTGTGTTTTAGTTATAAGTTTTGTATTTAAAAATTGATAAGCATATAGGTTACACCAAACTATACATAAAAAGATGTACTATATAGTCATGTATTTTTTGTATGAATTGGTGCGCGTGTGCGGGTGTGATAATCTGCGATCGCTATTGCGGCAGTGGTAGTTAACCGATTTACATGAAAATTTGACAAGGAATTATTTAAGTAAATAGCTTCGATTTGTGTATACTCTGAGGTTTGTACCTATTTTAGAAATTTGGTTTTTTAAGTTAAGCAAAACTCAAATGTAACTCTTATCAATGATAGGGTAATAAAATTTGTAGATAATTTCCATGCAGGACTATGCAAAATTATACAAAGTTTTTCATGAAATTTGTGTATCTGGTCGTTCAATCAATCATGTGACTTGGGCTTGACCTATCAAAATACACCAAATTCAGTGAGATCCATACGTTGCAGAGCTAGGATGGACACAGTCGGTATGTCGACGTTGCTAGGGGAAGTTGTGCCCGGTGTAGAGAGTTGTTCTCTTATAAACGTAGAAATATCTTATATAAAATAAACTATAAACCTTGAAATTCTTAACGAAGTTTTGCGATAAGAACCGAGAGGGTAAATAATTAGAAAAAATTTAAAATATAATACAGTGCTGTTTCGCGTAAGTAAAGATATCCGCTTAGGGAACTTAAAGGCACTACAAGATATCGTGAAAGCAGTGAAACATAACTACGAGGCTCTGTGAAATATCGCCGCTGGAGCCGCTTGCTGTAGAAGAGGACGACGAGACGAAGAGGACGCCAGGACGAGTAGGACACCAGGAAGGAATGAAGCTGTAGAAGAGGACGACGAGACGAAGAGGACGCCAGGACGAAGAGGACGTCAGGAAGGAGGGACAGGAAGAAAAGGACGCTAAGACGGGACCGACGAGACGAGAGGAGGACGTTGCAGTTAACAAGTAAAATCGATATATATTATCGAACAATACAAACAATTAAATATATTATCAATACATGACAATTTAAAATATATTATTCATCTTTATAAACAATATTAGTATATAATAAATAATTTTTCATCTCCTCCATAATATACTTGTATCGATTTTTACACACTCACAATATCCTTATTAGAATAATAAAGTTTGATCTGTTGCATAAGGATATATGGCGCTTGCCAACGTTGCGTCCGATTTTTGAATTAATTTTAAAAAGAAATATTTATTTGACTGTGTGTGTAGAGACTAAATTCATTGAACTAATTATGTGTGCTGTTCTATGTTGTCAGGGCGTGTAGATAAAAGTTTGAATACTCTCTCTAATCAGATATTTGAACAATAGTAGTAAATTGTCTATGTGGAGATTGAATTATTATTGTTATTTATGTTAGATTAAGCTTGTTTACATTTGATTGAGAGACTGGACTATAATAATAAATAACATAAACGGATGTTATTAGTAATAATACGTATAAAAAAATATTGACGATACTATAAATAAAAACTATAATTTTTTACAAATTTAGAAATAAATAAATGAATATGGCCGAATCACAAGAATTACAGAATACATTAGCGGCAATCGTAGCTAATATACAAAAGCTCTCAGAAGAAAATAAGGTGGGTAGAGACGAAACGGTGAAGCAAAATAAGTCGCTACAATCACATCATGATGAGAATAAAAAAAATTTATACAGCCTTTCATGACCAGGCTAAACAAAGTAAACACATTTTAGAGTAAACCGAATAACGTATAGCTGATAAATTAGAATTAATTTGTAGTAGTAGTGAGACCACCTTAGAAAAGAATAAATCTCACAGCAGGGAATGTGAAGCCAAAATTAAGTTGAATTATTCATTAAGGCAGGAAAGTGAATGTGACAATGCGGTTGACCGCTGTAGTCCCGTCGATATACAGAAACCTGATAATCGCATAGATAAGATAGCGGGTAACGGTGGAGCGCCGATAAGGAGATAACAGCTGATCAAAGAAAACAATCAAATAATATTTTAAATAAATATGAAAAGAGAAATAGGGAAAACCTTATCAAAGTGTTGGTTCACATCTATCCAGATTGGTATGATGAAAGGGTAAACGGTGGAGTATTTAAAAACAATAAATATTATTTGCTGTACCGTGTCTGTAAGATGCAGATCCATTCTGGTAATGTTTTATCAGTCAGTAATGAAATGTATAAACACGTGAGAAGTCCATACAGATGTAAAAATGAATATTTAAATAAGGTATCTGATGAATACTTGGGTAAACAAAGTAGTTTTGTTCCTGAAGCTGGGGCATTTGGGGAAAAGCACACAGGTATGGTTAATTCTGACAGAAGATCAGGACTGTCTGAGTATTTTCAACCACATATGAAATGTAATGCAGGTGTTATTTATACAGTCAGAGATTCACTGTACAGCACTATGTGTTCGTCTTTTATGAATGCGTATGAAGACAAATCCAGGACATTAAAAAAATTTAAAGTGCACTTAGATACTGATCCCTGTAAAACTGGATGAAAATAATGTTTGAGATGATACCAGAGAAATTTCAATCAAACAATGAGTTCATATTGTACAAAGGAGATTATCTTATGTATGGCCTATGTAACACAACTGGCATTACATATAAACCTTTAAAAAGTAAATCAAATCAATGTATCGGCAATTACCGAAACAAATGCAAGCGAAGACCAATCAAATACGAGAAAGGTTGCGCGGCACGAGTCTGTGGGATAAATTAAAAATGAAAATAAGGATAATACAAATAATTAAACTAGAATGCCAGGATATAAGTGGAATGACTGGTAGGAAATTGTGTAAAATTATGTGTAAAATAAGAATAATTGTAATCATGTTAAAAATGTATTGTTGAACTGTAGATATAGCCGAATGACGTCAGGCATTGACATCCTTATCAGTGTTGAGGAATGTTTGGTGATATCCAGCCATGTGCGGTTGTTTGTTTATAATTGTTGCTGTCAAAATGACAGTTGGGGAAATGTTGTTTGATAGAAGCTACTCAGTTATCTTGATTTTTGAAGTTATTATGTTATTATTTAGATGATTATGATTATTGGGAAGAAGTTATGTCAATTTAGGTTTAAAAAAAAATTGTATTCCATATAAAAAATTTGTTTTATTACACGTGCAGGGGTAAATCCTGCAACAGAACACAGGATGATAAGATATGCTGTGTATATCAGAGTACATGAATGACGAGCATTTTCTTGTTTAAATTTGTTTTGTGTAATATTTTGTGTTTTAGTTATAAGTTTTGTATTTAAAAATTGATAAGCATATAGGTTACACCAAACTATACATAAAAAGATGTACTATATAGTCATGTATTTTTTGTATGAATTGGTGCGCGTGTGCGGGTGTGATAATCTGCGATCGCTATTGCGGCAGTGGTAGTTAACCGATTTACATGAAAATTTGACAAGGAATTATTTAAGTAAATAGCTTCGATTTGTGTATACTCTGAGGTTTGTACCTATTTTAGAAATTTGGTTTTTTAAGTTAAGCAAAACTCAAATGTAACTCTTATCAATGATAGGGTAATAAAATTTGTAGATAATTTCCATGCAGGACTATGCAAAATTATACAAAGTTTTTCATGAAATTTGTGTATCTGGTCGTTCAATCAATCATGTGACTTGGGCTTGACCTATCAAAATACACCAAATTCAGTGAGATCCATACGTTGCAGAGCTAGGATGGACACAGTCGGTATGTCGACGTTGCTAGGGGAAGTTGTGCCCGGTGTAGAGAGTTGTTCTCTTATAAACGTAGAAATATCTTATATAAAATAAACTATAAACCTTGAAATTCTTAACGAAGTTTTGCGATAAGAACCGAGAGGGTAAATAATTAGAAAAAATTTAAAATATAATACAGTGCTGTTTCGCGTAAGTAAAGATATCCGCTTAGGGAACTTAAAGGCACTACAAGATATCGTGAAAGCAGTGAAACATAACTACGAGGCTCTGTGAAATATCGCCGCTGGAGCCGCTTGCTGTAGAAGAGGACGACGAGACGAAGAGGACGCCAGGACGAGTAGGACACCAGGAAGGAATGAAGCTGTAGAAGAGGACGACGAGACGAAGAGGACGCCAGGACGAAGAGGACGTCAGGAAGGAGGGACAGGAAGAAAAGGACGCTAAGACGGGACCGACGAGACGAGAGGAGGACGTTGCAGTTAACAAGTAAAATCGATATATATTATCGAACAATACAAACAATTAAATATATTATCAATACATGACAATTTAAAATATATTATTCATCTTTATAAACAATATTAGTATATAATAAATAATTTTTCATCTCCTCCATAATATACTTGTATCGATTTTTACACACTCACAATATCCTTATTAGAATAATAAAGTTTGATCTGTTGCATAAGGATATATGGCGCTTGCCAACGTTGCGTCCGATTTTTGAATTAATTTTAAAAAGAAATATTTATTTGACTGTGTGTGTAGAGACTAAATTCATTGAACTAATTATGTGTGCTGTTCTATGTTGTCAGGGCGTGTAGATAAAAGTTTGAATACTCTCTCTAATCAGATATTTGAACAATAGTAGTAAATTGTCTATGTGGAGATTGAATTATTATTGTTATTTATGTTAGATTAAGCTTGTTTACATTTGATTGAGAGACTGGACTATAATAATAAATAACATAAACGGATGTTATTAGTAATAATACGTATAAAAAAATATTGACGATACTATAAATAAAAACTATAATTTTTTACAAATTTAGAAATAAATAAATGAATATGGCCGAATCACAAGAATTACAGAATACATTAGCGGCAATCGTAGCTAATATACAAAAGCTCTCAGAAGAAAATAAGGTGGGTAGAGACGAAACGGTGAAGCAAAATAAGTCGCTACAATCACATCATGATGAGAATAAAAAAAATTTATACAGCCTTTCATGACCAGGCTAAACAAAGTAAACACATTTTAGAGTAAACCGAATAACGTATAGCTGATAAATTAGAATTAATTTGTAGTAGTAGTGAGACCACCTTAGAAAAGAATAAATCTCACAGCAGGGAATGTGAAGCCAAAATTAAGTTGAATTATTCACTTAGGCAGGAAAGTGAATGTGACAATGCGGTTGACCGCTGTAGTCCCGTCGATATACAGAAACCTGATAATCGCATAGATAAGATAGCGGGTAACGGTGGAGCGCCGATAAGGAGATAACAGCTGATCAAAGAAAACAATCAAATAATATTTTAAATAAATATGAAAAGAGAAATAGGGAAAACCTTATCAAAGTGTTGGTTCACATCTATCCAGATTGGTATGATGAAAGGGTAAACGGTGGAGTATTTAAAAACAATAAATATTATTTGCTGTACCGTGTCTGTAAGATGCAGATCCATTCTGGTAATGTTTTATCAGTCAGTAATGAAATGTATAAACACGTGAGAAGTCCATACAGATGTAAAAATGAATATTTAAATAAGGTATCTGATGAATACTTGGGTAAACAAAGTAGTTTTGTTCCTGAAGCTGGGGCATTTGGGGAAAAGCACACAGGTATGGTTAATTCTGACAGAAGATCAGGACTGTCTGAGTATTTTCAACCACATATGAAATGTAATGCAGGTGTTATTTATACAGTCAGAGATTCACTGTACAGCACTATGTGTTCGTCTTTTATGAATGCGTATGAAGACAAATCCAGGACATTAAAAAAATTTAAAGTGCACTTAGATACTGATCCCTGTAAAACTGGATGAAAATAATGTTTGAGATGATACCAGAGAAATTTCAATCAAACAATGAGTTCATATTGTACAAAGGAGATTATCTTATGTATGGCCTCGGTAACACAACTGGCATTACATATAAACCTTTAAAAAGTAAATCAAATCAATGTATCGGCAATTACCGAAACAAATGCAAGCGAAGACCAATCAAATACGAGAAAGGTTGCGCGGCACGAGTCTGTGCGATAAATTAAAAATGAAAATAAGGATAATACAAATAATGAAACTAGAATGCCAGGATATAAGTGGAATGACTGGTAGGAAATTGTGTAAAATTATGTGTAAAATAAGAATAATTGTAATCATGTTAAAAATGTATTGTTGAACTGTAGATATAGCCGAATGACGTCAGGCATTGACATCCTTATCAGTGTTGAGGAATGTTTGGTGATATCCAGCCATGTGCGGTTGTTTGTTTATAATTGTTGCTGTCAAAATGACAGTTGGGGAAATGTTGTTTGATAGAAGCTACTCAGTTATCTTGATTTTTGAGTTATTATGTTATTATTTAGATGATTATGATTATTGGGAAGAAGTTATGTCAATTTAGGTTTAAAAAAAAATTGTATTCCATATAAAAAATTTGTTTTATTACACGTGCAGGGGTAAATCCTGCAACAGAACACAGGATGATAAGATATGCTGTGTATATCAGAGTACATGAATGACGAGCATTTTCTTGTTTAAATTTGTTTTGTGTAATATTTTTTTTGTCTTTTAGTTATAAGTTTTGTATTTAAAAATTGATAAGCATATAGGTTACACCAAACTATACATAAAAAGATGTACTATATAGTCATGTATTTTTTGTATGAATTGGTGCGCGTGTGCGGGTGTGATAATCTGCGATCGCTATTGCGGCAGTGGTAGTTAACCGATTTACATGAAAATTTGACAAGGAATTATTTAAGTAAATAGCTTCGATTTGTGTATACTCTGAGGTTTGTAACTATTTTAGAAATTTGGTTTTTTAAGTAAAGCAAAACTCAAATGTAACTCTTATCAATGATAGGGTAATAAAATTTGTAGATAATTTCCATGCAGGACTATGCAAAATTATACAAAGTGTTGCATGAAATTTGTGTATCTGGTCGTTCCATCAATCATGTGACTTGGGCTTGACCTATCAAAATACACCTAATTCAGTGAGCTCCATACGTTGCAGAGCTAGGATGGACACAGTCGGTATGTCGACGTTGCTAGGGGAAGTTGTGCCCGGTGTAGAAAGTTGTTCTCTTATAAACGTAGAAATATCTTATATAAAAGAAACTACAAACCTTGAAATTCTTAACGAAGTTTTGCGATAAGAATCGAGAGGGTAAATAATTAGATAAAATTTAAAATATAATACAGTGCTGTTTCGCGTAAGTAAAGATATCCGCTTAGGGAACTTAAAGGCACTACAAGATATCGTGAAAGCAGTGAAACATAACTACGAGACTCTGTGAAATATCGCCGCTGGAGCCGCTTGCTGTAGAAGAGGACGACGAGACGAAGAGGACGCCAGGACGAATAGGACACCAGGAAGGAATGAAGCTGTAGAAGAGGACGACGAGACGAAGAGGACGCCAGGACGAAGAGGACGTCAGGAAGGAGGGACAGGAAGAAGAGGACGCTAAGGCGGGACCGACGAGACGAGAGGAGGACGTTGCAGTTAACAAGTAAAATCGATATATATTATCGAACAATACAAACAATTAAATATATTATCAATACATGACAATTTAAAATACATTATACATCTTTATAAACAATATTTGTATATAATAAATAATTTTTCATCTCCTCCATAATAGACTTGTATCGATTTTTACACACTCACAATATCCTTATTAGAATAATAAAGTTTGATCTGTTGCATAAGGATATATGGCGCTTGCCAACGTTGCGTCCGATTTTTGAATTAATTTTAAAAAGAAATATTTATTTGACTGTGTGTGTAGAGACTAAATTCATTGAACTAATTATGTGTGCTGTTCTATGTTGTCAGGGAGTGAAAAAATAAAGTTTGAATACTCTCTCTAATCAGATATTTGAACAATAGTAGTAAATTGTCTATGTGGAGATTGAATTATTATTGGTATTTATGTTAGATTAAGCTTGTTTACATTTGATTGAGAGACTGGACTATAATAATAAATAACATAAACGGATGTTAGTAGTAATAATACGTATAAAAAAATATTGACGATACTATAAATAAAAACTATAATTTTTTATAAATTTAGAAATAAATAAATGAATATGGCCGAATCACAAGAATTACAGAATACATTAGCGGCAATCGTAGCTAATATACAAAAGCTCTCAGAAGAAAATAAGGTGGGTAGAGACGAAACGGTGAAGCAAAATAAGTCGCTACAATCACTTCATGATGAGAATAAAAAAAATTTATACAGCCTTTCATGACCAGGCTAAACAAAGTAAACACATTTTAGAGTAAACCGAATAACGTATAGCTGATAAATTAGAATTAATTTGTAGTAGTAGTGAGACCGCCTTAGAAAGGAATAAATCTCACAGCAGGGAATGTGAAGCCAAAATTAAGTTGAATTATTCATTAAGGCAGGAAAGTGAATGTGACAATGCGGTTGACCGCTGTAGTCCCGTCGATATACAGAAACCTGATAATCGCATAGATAAGATAGCGGGTAACGGTGGAGCGCCGATAAGGAGATAACAGCTGATCAAAGAAAACAATCAAATAATATTTTAAATAAATATGAAAAGAGAAATAGGGAAAACCTTATCAAAGTGTTGGTTCACATCTATCCAGATTGGTATGATGAAAGGGTAAACGGTGGAGTATTTAAAAACAATAAATATTATTTGCTGTACCGTGTCTGTAAGATGCAGATCCATTCTGGTAATGTTTTATCAGTCAGTAATGAAATGTATAAACACGTGAGAAGTCCATACAGATGTAAAAATGAATATTTAAATAAGGTATCTGATGAATACTTGGGTAAACAAAGTAGTTTTGTTCCTGAAGCTGGGGCATTTGGGGAAAAGCACACAGGTATGGTTAATTCTGACAGAAGATCAGGACTGTCTGAGTATTTTCAACCACATATGAAATGTAATGCAGGTGTTATTTATACAGTCAGAGATTCACTGTACAGCACTATGTGTTCGTCTTTTATGAATGCGTATGAAGACAAATCCAGGACATTAAAAAAATTTAAAGTGCACTTAGATACTGATCCCTGTAAAACTGGATGAAAATAATGTTTGAGATGATACCAGAGAAATTTCAATCAAACAATGAGTTCATATTGTACAAAGGAGATTATCTTATGTATGGCCTATGTAACACAACTGGCATTACATATAAACCTTTAAAAAGTAAATCAAATCAATGTATCGGCAATTACCGAAACAAATGCAAGCGAAGACCAATCAAATACGAGAAAGGTTGCGCGGCACGAGTCTGTGGGATAAATTAAAAATGAAAATAAGGATAATACAAATAATTAAACTAGAATGCCAGGATATAAGTGGAATGACTGGTAGGAAATTGTGTAAAATTATGTGTAAAATAAGAATAATTGTAATCATGTTAAAAATGTATTGTTGAACTGTAGATATAGCCGAATGACGTCAGGCATTGACATCCTTATCAGTGTTGAGGAATGTTTGGTGATATCCAGCCATGTGCGGTTGTTTGTTTATAATTGTTGCTGTCAAAATGACAGTTGGGGAAATGTTGTTTGATAGAAGCTACTCAGTTATCTTGATTTTTGAAGTTATTATGTTATTATTTAGATGATTATGATTATTGGGAAGAAGTTATGTCAATTTAGGTTTAAAAAAAAATTGTATTCCATATAAAAAATTTGTTTTATTACACGTGCAGGGGTAAATCCTGCAACAGAACACAGGATGATAAGATATGCTGTGTATATCAGAGTACATGAATGACGAGCATTTTCTTGTTTAAATTTGTTTTGTGTAATATTTTGTGTTTTAGTTATAAGTTTTGTATTTAAAAATTGATAAGCATATAGGTTACACCAAACTATACATAAAAAGATGTACTATATAGTCATGTATTTTTTGTATGAATTGGTGCGCGTGTGCGGGTGTGATAATCTGCGATCGCTATTGCGGCAGTGGTAGTTAACCGATTTACATGAAAATTTGACAAGGAATTATTTAAGTAAATAGCTTCGATTTGTGTATACTCTGAGGTTTGTACCTATTTTAGAAATTTGGTTTTTTAAGTTAAGCAAAACTCAAATGTAACTCTTATCAATGATAGGGTAATAAAATTTGTAGATAATTTCCATGCAGGACTATGCAAAATTATACAAAGTTTTTCATGAAATTTGTGTATCTGGTCGTTCCATCAATCATGTGACTTGGGCTTGACCTATCAAAATACACCAAATTCAGTGAGATCCATACGTTGCAGAGCTAGGATGGACACAGTCGGTATGTCGACGTTGCTAGGGGAAGTTGTGCCCGGTGTAGAGAGTTGTTCTCTTATAAACGTAGAAATATCTTATATAAAATAAACTATAAACCTTGAAATTCTTAACGAAGTTTTGCGATAAGAACCGAGAGGGTAAATAATTAGATAAAATTTAAAATATAATACAGTGCTGTTTCGCGTAAGTAAAGATATCCGCTTAGGGAACTTAAAGGCACTACAAGATATCGTGAAAGCAGTGAAACATAACTACGAGGCTCTGTGAAATATCGCCGCTGGAGCCGCTTGCTGTAGAAGAGGACGACGAGACGAAGAGGACGCCAGGACGAGTAGGACACCAGGAAGGAATGAAGCTGTAGAAGAGGACGACGAGACGAAGAGGACGCCAGGACGAAGAGGACGTCAGGAAGGAGGGACAGGAAGAAAAGGACGCTAAGACGGGACCGACGAGACGAGAGGAGGACGTTGCAGTTAACAAGTAAAATCGATATATATTATCGAACAATACAAACAATTAAATATATTATCAATACATGACAATTTAAAATATATTATTCATCTTTATAAACAATATTAGTATATAATAAATAATTTTTCATCTCCTCCATAATATACTTGTATCGATTTTTACACACTCACAATATCCTTATTAGAATAATAAAGTTTGATCTGTTGCATAAGGATATATGGCGCTTGCCAACGTTGCGTCCGATTTTTGAATTAATTTTAAAAAGAAATATTTATTTGACTGTGTGTGTAGAGACTAAATTCATTGAACTAATTATGTGTGCTGTTCTATGTTGTCAGGGCGTGTAGATAAAAGTTTGAATACTCTCTCTAATCAGATATTTGAACAATAGTAGTAAATTGTCTATGTGGAGATTGAATTATTATTGTTATTTATGTTAGATTAAGCTTGTTTACATTTGATTGAGAGACTGGACTATAATAATAAATAACATAAACGGATGTTATTAGTAATAATACGTATAAAAAAATATTGACGATACTATAAATAAAAACTATAATTTTTTACAAATTTAGAAATAAATAAATGAATATGGCCGAATCACAAGAATTACAGAATACATTAGCGGCAATCGTAGCTAATATACAAAAGCTCTCAGAAGAAAATAAGGTGGGTAGAGACGAAACGGTGAAGCAAAATAAGTCGCTACAATCACATCATGATGAGAATAAAAAAAATTTATACAGCCTTTCATGACCAGGCTAAACAAAGTAAACACATTTTAGAGTAAACCGAATAACGTATAGCTGATAAATTAGAATTAATTTGTAGTAGTAGTGAGACCACCTTAGAAAAGAATAAATCTCACAGCAGGGAATGTGAAGCCAAAATTAAGTTGAATTATTCACTTAGGCAGGAAAGTGAATGTGACAATGCGGTTGACCGCTGTAGTCCCGTCGATATACAGAAACCTGATAATCGCATAGATAAGATAGCGGGTAACGGTGGAGCGCCGATAAGGAGATAACAGCTGATCAAAGAAAACATCAAATAATATTTTAAATAAATATGAAAAGAGAAATAGGGAAAACCTTATCAAAGTGTTGGTTCACATCTATCCAGATTGGTATGATGAAAGGGTAAACGGTGGAGTATTTAAAAACAATAAATATTATTTGCTGTACCGTGTCTGTAAGATGCAGATCCATTCTGGTAATGTTTTATCAGTCAGTAATGAAATGTATAAACACGTGAGAAGTCCATACAGATGTAAAAATGAATATTCAAATAAGGTATCTGATGAATACTTGGGTAAACAAAGTAGTTTTGTTCCTGAAGCTGGGGCATTTGGGGAAAAGCACACAGGTATGGTTAATTCTGACAGAAGATCAGGACTGTCTGAGTATTTTCAACCACATATGAAATGTAATGCAGGTGTTATTTATACAGTCAGAGATTCACTGTACAGCACTATGTGTTCGTCTTTTATGAATGCGTATGAAGACAAATCCAGGACATTAAAAAAATTTAAAGTGCACTTAGATACTGATCCCTGTAAAACTGGATGAAAATAATGTTTGAGATGATACCAGAGAAATTTCAATCAAACAATGAGTTCATATTGTACAAAGGAGATTATCTTATGTATGGCCTCGGTAACACAACTGGCATTACATATAAACCTTTAAAAAGTAAATCAAATCAATGTATCGGCAATTACCGAAACAAATGCAAGCGAAGACCAATCAAATACGAGAAAGGTTGCGCGGCACGAGTCTGTGCGATAAATTAAAAATGAAAATAAGGATAATACAAATAATGAAACTAGAATGCCAGGATATAAGTGGAATGACTGGTAGGAAATTGTGTAAAATTATGTGTAAAATAAGAATAATTGTAATCATGTTAAAAATGTATTGTTGAACTGTAGATATAGCCGAATGACGTCAGGCATTGACATCCTTATCAGTGTTGAGGAATGTTTGGTGATATCCAGCCATGTGCGGTTGTTTGTTTATAATTGTTGCTGTCAAAATGACAGTTGGGGAAATGTTGTTTGATAGAAGCTACTCAGTTATCTTGATTTTTGAGTTATTATGTTATTATTTAGATGATTATGATTATTGGGAAGAAGTTATGTCAATTTAGGTTTAAAAAAAAATTGTATTCCATATAAAAAATTTGTTTTATTACACGTGCAGGGGTAAATCCTGCAACAGAACACAGGATGATAAGATATGCTGTGTATATCAGAGTACATGAATGACGAGCATTTTCTTGTTTAAATTTGTTTTGTGTAATATTTTTTTTGTCTTTTAGTTATAAGTTTTGTATTTAAAAATTGATAAGCATATAGGTTACACCAAACTATACATAAAAAGATGTACTATACAGTCATGTATTTTTTGTATGAATTGGTGCGCGTGTGCGGGTGTGATAATCTGCGATCGCTATTGCGGCAGTGGTAGTTAACCGATTTACATGAAAATTTGACAAGGAATTATTTAAGTAAATAGCTTCGATTTGTGTATACTCTGAGGTTTGTAACTATTTTAGAAATTTGGTTTTTTAAGTAAAGCAAAACTCAAATGTAACTCTTATCAATGATAGGGTAATAAAATTTGTAGATAATTTCCATGCAGGACTATGCAAAATTATACAAAGTGTTGCATGAAATTTGTGTATCTGGTCGTTCCATCAATCATGTGACTTGGGCTTGACCTATCAAAATACACCTAATTCAGTGAGCTCCATACGTTGCAGAGCTAGGATGGACACAGTCGGTATGTCGACGTTGCTAGGGGAAGTTGTGCCCGGTGTAGAAAGTTGTTCTCTTATAAACGTAGAAATATCTTATATAAAAGAAACTATAAACCTTGAAATTCTTAACGAAGTTTTGCGATAAGAATCGAGAGGGTAAATAATTAGATAAAATTTAAAATATAATACAGTGCTGTTTCGCGTAAGTAAAGATATCCGCTTAGGGAACTTAAAGGCACTACAAGATATCGTGAAAGCAGTGAAACATAACTACGAGACTCTGTGAAATATCGCCGCTGGAGCCGCTTGCTGTAGAAGAGGACGACGAGACGAAGAGGACGCCAGGACGAATAGGACACCAGGAAGGAATGAAGCTGTAGAAGAGGACGACGAGACGAAGAGGACGCCAGGACGAAGAGGACGTCAGGAAGGAGGGACAGGAAGAAGAGGACGCTAAGGCGGGACCGACGAGACGAGAGGAGGACGTTGCAGTTAACAAGTAAAATCGATATATATTATCGAACAATACAAACAATTAAATATATTATCAATACATGACAATTTAAAATACATTATACATCTTTATAAACAATATTTGTATATAATAAATAATTTTTCATCTCCTCCATAATAGACTTGTATCGATTTTTACACACTCACAATATCCTTATTAGAATAATAAAGTTTGATCTGTTGCATAAGGATATATGGCGCTTGCCAACGTTGCGTCCGATTTTTGAATTAATTTTAAAAAGAAATATTTATTTGACTGTGTGTGTAGAGACTAAATTCATTGAACTAATTATGTGTGCTGTTCTATGTTGTCAGGGAGTGAAAAAATAAAGTTTGAATACTCTCTCTAATCAGATATTTGAACAATAGTAGTAAATTGTCTATGTGGAGATTGAATTATTATTGTTATTTATGTTAGATTAAGCTTGTTTACATTTGATTGAGAGACTGGACTATAATAATAAATAACATAAACGGATGTTATTAGTAATAATACGTATAAAAAAATATTGACGATACTATAAATAAAAACTATAATTTTTTACAAATTTAGAAATAAATAAATGAATATGGCCGAATCACAAGAATTACAGAATACATTAGCGGCAATCGTAGCTAATATACAAAAGCTCTCAGAAGAAAATAAGGTGGGTAGAGACGAAACGGTGAAGCAAAATAAGTCGCTACAATCACATCATGATGAGAATAAAAAAAATTTATACAGCCTTTCATGACCAGGCTAAACAAAGTAAACACATTTTAGAGTAAACCGAATAACGTATAGCTGATAAATTAGAATTAATTTGTAGTAGTAGTGAGACCACCTTAGAAAAGAATAAATCTCACAGCAGGGAATGTGAAGCCAAAATTAAGTTGAATTATTCACTTAGGCAGGAAAGTGAATGTGACAATGCGGTTGACCGCTGTAGTCCCGTCGATATACAGAAACCTGATAATCGCATAGATAAGATAGCGGGTAACGGTGGAGCGCCGATAAGGAGATAACAGCTGATCAAAGAAAACAATCAAATAATATTTTAAATAAATATGAAAAGAGAAATAGGGAAAACCTTATCAAAGTGTTGGTTCACATCTATCCAGATTGGTATGATGAAAGGGTAAACGGTGGAGTATTTAAAAACAATAATATTATTTGCTGTACCGTGTCTGTAAGATGCAGATCCATTCTGGTAATGTTTTATCAGTCAGTAATGAAATGTATAAACACGTGAGAAGTCCATACAGATGTAAAAATGAATATTTAAATAAGGTATCTGATGAATACTTGGGTAAACAAAGTAGTTTTGTTCCTGAAGCTGGGGCATTTGGGGAAAAGCACACAGGTATGGTTAATTCTGACAGAAGATCAGGACTGTCTGAGTATTTTCAACCACATATGAAATGTAATGCAGGTGTTATTTATACAGTCAGAGATTCACTGTACAGCACTATGTGTTCGTCTTTTATGAATGCGTATGAAGACAAATCCAGGACATTAAAAAAATTTAAAGTGCACTTAGATACTGATCCCTGTAAAACTGGATGAAAATAATGTTTGAGATGATACCAGAGAAATTTCAATCAAACAATGAGTTCATATTGTACAAAGGAGATTATCTTATGTATGGCCTCGGTAACACAACTGGCATTACATATAAACCTTTAAAAAGTAAATCAAATCAATGTATCGGCAATTACCGAAACAAATGCAAGCGAAGACCAATCAAATACGAGAAAGGTTGCGCGGCACGAGTCTGTGCGATAAATTAAAAATGAAAATAAGGATAATACAAATAATGAAACTAGAATGCCAGGATATAAGTGGAATGACTGGTAGGAAATTGTGTAAAATTATGTGTAAAATAAGAATAATTGTAATCATGTTAAAAATGTATTGTTGAACTGTAGATATAGCCGAATGACGTCAGGCATTGACATCCTTATCAGTGTTGAGGAATGTTTGGTGATATCCAGCCATGTGCGGTTGTTTGTTTATAATTGTTGCTGTCAAAATGACAGTTGGGGAAATGTTGTTTGATAGAAGCTACTCAGTTATCTTGATTTTTGAAGTTATTATGTTATTATTTAGATGATTATGATTATTGGGAAGAAGTTATGTCAATTTAGGTTTAAAAAAAAATTGTATTCCATATAAAAAATTTGTTTTATTACACGTGCAGGGGTAAACCCTGCAACAGAACACAGGATGATAAGATATGCTGTGTATATCAGAGTACATGAATGACGAGCATTTTCTTGTTTAAATTTGTTTTGTGTAATATTTTGTGTTTTAGTTATAAGTTTTGTATTTAAAAATTGATAAGCATATAGGTTACACCAAACTATACATAAAAAGATGTACTATATAGTCATGTATTTTTTGTATGAATTGGTGCGCGTGTGCGGGTGTGATAATCTGCGATCGCTATTGCGGCAGTGGTAGTTAACCGATTTACATGAAAATTTGACAAGGAATTATTTAAGTAAATAGCTTCGATTTGTGTATACTCTGAGGTTTGTACCTATTTTAGAAATTTGGTTTTTTAAGTTAAGCAAAACTCAAATGTAACTCTTATCAATGATAGGGTAATAAAATTTGTAGATAATTTCCATGCAGGACTATGCAAAATTATACAAAGTTTTTCATGAAATTTGTGTATCTGGTCGTTCAATCAATCATGTGACTTGGGCTTGACCTATCAAAATACACCAAATTCAGTGAGATCCACACGTTGCAGAGCTAGGATGGACACAGTCTGTATGTCGACGTTGCTAGGGGAAGTTGTGCCCGGTGTAGAGAGTTGTTCTCTTATAAACGTAGAAATATCTTATATAAAATAAACTATAAACCTTGAAATTTTTAACGAAGTTTTGCGATAAGAACCGAGAGGGTAAATAATTAGATAAAATTTAAAATATAATACAGTGCTGTTTCGCGTAAGTAAAGATATCCGCTTAGGGAACTTAAAGGCACTACAAGATATCGTGAAAGCAGTGAAACATAACTACGAGGCTCTGTGAAATATCGCCGCTGGAGCCGCTTGCTGTAGAAGAGGACGACGAGACGAAGAGGACGCCAGGACGAGTAGGACACCAGGAAGGAATGAAGCTGTAGAAGAGGACGACGAGACGAAGAGGACGCCAGGACGAAGAGGACGTCAGGAAGGAGGGACAGGAAGAAAAGGACGCTAAGACGGGACCGACGAGACGAGAGGAGGACGTTGCAGTTAACAAGTAAAATCGATATATATTATCGAACAATACAAACAATTAAATATATTATCAATACATGACAATTTAAAATATATTATTCATCTTTATAAACAATATTAGTATATAATAAATAATTTTTCATCTGCTCCATAATAGACTTGTATCGATTTTTACACACTCACAATATCCTTATTAGAATAATAAAGTTTGATCTGTTGCATAAGGATATATGGCGCTTGCCAACGTTGCGTCCGATTTTTGAATTAATTTTAAAAAGAAATATTTATTTGACTGTGTGTGTAGAGACTAACTTCATTGAACTAATTATGTGTGCTCTTCTATGTTGTCAGGGCGTGTAGATAAAAGTTTGAATACTCTCTCTAATCAGATATTTGAACAATAGTAGTAAATTGTCTATGTGGAGATTGAATTATTATTGTTATTTATGTTAGATTAAGCTTGTTTACATTTGATTGAGAGACTGGACTATAATAATAAATAACATAAACGGATGTTATTAGTAATAATACGTATAAAAAAATATTGACGATACTATAAATAAAAACTATAATTTTTTACAAATTTAGAAATAAATAAATGAATATGGCCGAATCACAAGAATTACAGAATACATTAGCGGCAATCGTAGCTAATATACAAAAGCTCTCAGAAGAAAATAAGGTGGGTAGAGACGAAACGGTGAAGCAAAATAAGTCGCTACAATCACATCATGATGAGAATAAAAAAAATTTATACAGCCTTTCATGACCAGGCTAAACAAAGTAAACACATTTTAGAGTAAACCGAATAACGTATAGCTGATAAATTAGAATTAATTTGTAGTAGTAGTGAGACCACCTTAGAAAAGAATAAATCTCACAGCAGGGAATGTGAAGCCAAAATTAAGTTGAATTATTCACTTAGGCAGGAAAGTGAATGTGACAATGCGGTTGACCGCTGTAGTCCCGTCGATATACAGAAACCTGATAATCGCATAGATAAGATAGCGGGTAACGGTGGAGCGCCGATAAGGAGATAACAGCTGATCAAAGAAAACAATCAAATAATATTTTAAATAAATATGAAAAGAGAAATAGGGAAAACCTTATCAAAGTGTTGGTTCACATCTATCCAGATTGGTATGATGAAAGGGTAAACGGTGGAGTATTTAAAAACAATAAATATT
Organism: Magicicada septendecula; assembly: GCA_034769895.1. Classification (NCBI taxonomy): domain Eukaryota; kingdom Metazoa; phylum Arthropoda; class Insecta; order Hemiptera; family Cicadidae; genus Magicicada; species Magicicada septendecula. The sequence goes on along the minus strand of CM068372.1, from coordinate 282,459,902 downwards.
ATTTGCTGTACCGTGTCTGTAAGATGCAGATCCATTCTGGTAATGTTTTATCAGTCAGTAATGAAATGTATAAACACGTGAGAAGTCCATACAGATGTAAAAATGAATATTTAAATAAGGTATCTGATGAATACTTGGGTAAACAAAGTAGTTTTGTTCCTGAAGCTGGGGCATTTGGGGAAAAGCACACAGGTATGGTTAATTCTGACAGAAGATCAGGACTGTCTGAGTATTTTCAACCACATATGAAATGTAATGCAGGTGTTATTTATACAGTCAGAGATTCACTGTACAGCACTATGTGTTCGTCTTTTATGAATGCGTATGAAGACAAATCCAGGACATTAAAAAAATTTAAAGTGCACTTAGATACTGATCCCTGTAAAACTGGATGAAAATAATGTTTGAGATGATACCAGAGAAATTTCAATCAAACAATGAGTTCATATTGTACAAAGGAGATTATCTTATGTATGGCCTCGGTAACACAACTGGCATTACATATAAACCTTTAAAAAGTAAATCAAATCAATGTATCGGCAATTACCGAAACAAATGCAAGCGAAGACCAATCAAATACGAGAAAGGTTGCGCGGCACGAGTCTGTGCGATAAATTAAAAATGAAAATAAGGATAATACAAATAATGAAACTAGAATGCCAGGATATAAGTGGAATGACTGGTAGGAAATTGTGTAAAATTATGTGTAAAATAAGAATAATTGTAATCATGTTAAAAATGTATTGTTGAACTGTAGATATAGCCGAATGACGTCAGGCATTGACATCCTTATCAGTGTTGAGGAATGTTTGGTGATATCCAGCCATGTGCGGTTGTTTGTTTATAATTGTTGCTGTCAAAATGACAGTTGGGGAAATGTTGTTTGATAGAAGCTACTCAGTTATCTTGATTTTTGAAGTTATTATGTTATTATTTAGATGATTATGATTATTGGGAAGAAGTTATGTCAATTTAGGTTTAAAAAAAAATTGTATTCCATATAAAAAATTTTTTTTATTACACGTGCAGGGGTTAATCCTGCAACAGATGACAGGATGATAAGATATGCTGTGTATATCAGAGTACACGAATGACGAGCATTTTCTTGTTTAAATTTGTTTTGTGTAATATTTTGTCTTTTAGTTATAAGTTTTGTATTTAAAAATTGATAAGCATATAGGTTACATCAAACTATACATAAAAAGATGTACTATATAGTCGTGTATTTTTTGTATGAATTGGTGCGCGTGTGCGGGTGTGATAATCTGCGATCGCTATTGCGGCAGTGGTAGTTAACCGATTTACATGAAAATTTGACAAGGAATTATTTAAGTAAATAGCTTCGATTTGTGTATACTCTGAGGTTTGTAAGTATTTTAGAAATTTGGTTTTTTAAGTAAAGCAAAACTCAAATGTAACTCTTATCAATGATAGGGTAATAAAATTTGTAGATAATTTCCATGCAGGACTATGCAAAATTATACAAAGTGTTGCATGAAATTTGTGTATCTGGTCGTTCCATCAATCATGTGACTTGGGCTTGACCTATCAAAATACACCAAATTCAGTGAGCTCCATACGTTGCAGAGCTAGGATGGACACAGTCGGTATGTCGACGTTGCTAGGGGAAGTTGTGCCCGGTGTAGAAAGTTGTTCTCTTATAAACGTAGAAATATCTTATATAAAAGAAACTATAAACCTTGAAATTCTTAACGAAGTTTTGCGATAAGAATCGAGAGGGTAAATAATTAGATAAAATTTAAAATATAATACAGTGCTGTTTCGCGTAAGTAAAGATATCCGCTTAGGGAACTTAAAGGCACTACAAGATATCGTGAAAGCAGTGAAACATAACTACGAGACTCTGTGAAATATCGCCGCTGGAGCCGCTTGCTGTAGAAGAGGACGACGAGACGAAGAGGACGCCAGGACGAATAGGACACCAGGAAGGAATGAAGCTGTAGAAGAGGACGACGAGACGAAGAGGACGCCAGGACGAAGAGGACGTCAGGAAGGAGGGACAGGAAGAAGAGGACGCTAAGGCGGGACCGACGAGACGAGAGGAGGACGTTGCAGTTAACAAGTAAAATCGATATATATTATCGAACAATACAAACAATTAAATATATTATCAATACATGACAATTTAAAATACATTATAAATCTTTATAAACAATATTTGTATATAATAAATAATTTTTCATCTCCAACATAATAGACTTGTATCGATTTTTACACACTCACAATATCCTTATTAGAATAATAAAGTTTGATCTGTTGCATAAGGATATATGGCGCTTGCCAACGTTGCGTCCGATTTTTGAATTAATTTTAAAAAGAAATATTTATTTGACTGTGTGTGTAGAGACTAAATTCATTGAACTAATTATGTGTGCTGTTCTATGTTGTCAGGGAGTGTAGATAAAAGTTTGAATACTCTCTCTAATCAGATATTTGAACAATAGTAGTAAATTGTCTATGTGGAGATTGAATTATTATTGGTATTTATGTTAGATTAAGCTTGTTTACATTTGATTGAGAGACTGGACTATAATAATAAATAACATAAACGGATGTTATTAGTAATAATACGTATAAAAAAATATTGACGATACTATAAATAAAAACTATAATTTTTTACAAATTTAGAAATAAATAAATGAATATGGCCGAATCACAAGAATTACAGAATACATTAGCGGCAATCGTAGCTAATATACAAAAGCTCTCAGAAGAAAATAAGGTGGGTAGAGACGAAACGGTGAAGCAAAATAAGTCGCTACAATCACATCATGATGAGAATAAAAAAAATTTATACAGCCTTTCATGACCAGGCTAAACAAAGTAAACACATTTTAGAGTAAACCGAATAACGTATAGCTGATAAATTAGAATTAATTTGTAGTAGTAGTGAGACCACCTTAGAAAAGAATAAATCTCACAGCAGGGAATGTGAAGCCAAAATTAAGTTGAATTATTCACTTAGGCAGGAAAGTGAATGTGACAATGCGGTTGACCGCTGTAGTCCCGTCGATATACAGAAACCTGATAATCGCATAGATAAGATAGCGGGTAACGGTGGAGCGCCGATAAGGAGATAACAGCTGATCAAAGAAAACAATCAAATAATATTTTAAATAAATATGAAAAGAGAAATAGGGAAAACCTTATCAAAGTGTTGGTTCACATCTATCCAGATTGGTATGATGAAAGGGTAAACGGTGGAGTATTTAAAAACAATAAATATTATTTGCTGTACCGTGTCTGTAAGATGCAGATCCATTCTGGTAATGTTTTATCAGTCAGTAATGAAATGTATAAACACGTGAGAAGTCCATACAGATGTAAAAATGAATATTTAAATAAGGTATCTGATGAATACTTGGGTAAACAAAGTAGTTTTGTTCCTGAAGCTGGGGCATTTGGGGAAAAGCACACAGGTATGGTTAATTCTGACAGAAGATCAGGACTGTCTGAGTATTTTCAACCACATATGAAATGTAATGCAGGTGTTATTTATACAGTCAGAGATTCACTGTACAGCACTATGTGTTCGTCTTTTATGAATGCGTATGAAGACAAATCCAGGACATTAAAAAAATTTAAAGTGCACTTAGATACTGATCCCTGTAAAACTGGATGAAAATAATGTTTGAGATGATACCAGAGAAATTTCAATCAAACAATGAGTTCATATTGTACAAAGGAGATTATCTTATGTATGGCCTCGGTAACACAACTGGCATTACATATAAACCTTTAAAAAGTAAATCAAATCAATGTATCGGCAATTACCGAAACAAATGCAAGCGAAGACCAATCAAATACGAGAAAGGTTGCGCGGCACGAGTCTGTGCGATAAATTAAAAATGAAAATAAGGATAATACAAATAATGAAACTAGAATGCCAGGATATAAGTGGAATGACTGGTAGGAAATTGTGTAAAATTATGTGTAAAATAAGAATAATTGTAATCATGTTAAAAATGTATTGTTGAACTGTAGATATAGCCGAATGACGTCAGGCATTGACATCCTTATCAGTGTTGAGGAATGTTTGGTGATATCCAGCCATGTGCGGTTGTTTGTTTATAATTGTTGCTGTCAAAATGACAGTTGGGGAAATGTTGTTTGATAGAAGCTACTCAGTTATCTTGATTTTTGAAGTTATTATGTTATTATTTAGATGATTATGATTATTGGAAAGAAGTTATGTCAATTTAGGTTTAAAAAAAAATTGTATTCCATATAAAAAATTTTTTTTATTACACGTGCAGAGGTTAATCCTGCAACAGAACACAGGATGATAAGATATGCTGTGTATATCAGAGTACACGAATGACGAGCATTTTCTTGTTTAAATTTGTTTTGTGTAATATTTTGTCTTTTAGTTATAAGTTTTGTATTTAAAAATTGATAAGCATATAGGTTACATCAAACTATACATAAAAAGATGTACTATATAGTCGTGTATTTTTTGTATGAATTGGTGCGCGTGTGCGGGTGTGATAATCTGCGATCGCTATTGCGGCAGTGGTAGTTAACCGATTTACATGAAAATTTGACAAGGAATTATTTAAGTAAATAGCTTCGATTTGTGTATACTCTGAGGTTTGTAAGTATTTTAGAAATTTGGTTTTTTAAGTAAAGCAAAACTCAAATGTAACTCTTATCAATGATAGGGTAATAAAATTTGTAGATAATTTCCATGCAGGACTATGCAAAATTATACAAAGTGTTGCATGAAATTTGTGTATCTGGTCGTTCCATCAATCATGTGACTTGGGCTTGACCTATCGAAATACACCAAATTCAGTGAGCTCCATACGTTGCAGAGCTAGGATGGACACAGTCGGTATGTCGACGTTGCTAGGGGAAGTTGTGCCCGGTGTAGAAAGTTGTTCTCTTATAAACGTAGAAATATCTTATATAAAAGAAACTATAAACCTTGAAATTCTTAACGAAGTTTTGCGATAAGAATCGAGAGGGTAAATAATTAGATAAAATTTAAAATATAATACAGTGCTGTTTCGCGTAAGTAAAGATATCCGCTTAGGGAACTTAAAGGCACTACAAGATATCGTGAAAGCAGTGAAACATAACTACGAGACTCTGTGAAATATCGCCGCTGGAGCCGCTTGCTGTAGAAGAGGACGACGAGACGAAGAGGACGCCAGGACGAATAGGACACCAGGAAGGAATGAAGCTGTAGAAGAGGACGACGAGACGAAGAGGACGCCAGGACGAAGAGGACGTCAGGAAGGAGGGACAGGAAGAAGAGGACGCTAAGGCGGGACCGACGAGACGAGAGGAGGACGTTGCAGTTAACAAGTAAAATCGATATATATTATCGAACAATACAAACAATTAAATATATTATCAATACATGACAATTTAAAATACATTATAAATCTTTATAAACAATATTTGTATATAATAAATAATTTTTCATCTCCTCCATAATAGACTTGTATCGATTTTTACACACTCACAATATCCTTATTAGAATAATAAAGTTTGATCTGTTGCATAAGGATATATGGCGCTTGCCAACGTTGCGTCCGATTTTTGAATTAATTTGAAAAAGAAATATTTATTTGACTGTGTGTGTAGAGACTAAATTCATTGAACTAATTATGTGTGCTGTTCTATGTTGTCAGGGAGTGTAGATAAAAGTTTGAATACTCTCTCTAATCAGATATTTGAACAATAGTAATAAATTGTCTATGTGGAGATTGAATTATTATTGGTATTTATGTTAGATTAAGCTTGTTTACATTTGATTGAGAGACTGGACTATAATAATAAATAACATAAACGGATGTTATTAGTAATAATACGTATAAAAAAATATTGACGATACTATAAATAAAAACTATAATTTTTTACAAATTTAGAAATAAATAAATGAATATGGCCGAATCACAAGAATTACAGAATACATTAGCGGCAATCGTAGCTAATATACAAAAGCTCTCAGAAGAAAATAAGGTGGGTAGAGACGAAACGGTGAAGCAAAATAAGTCGCTACAATCACATCATGATGAGAATAAAAAAAATTTATACAGCCTTTCATGACCAGGCTAAACAAAGTAAACACATTTTAGAGTAAACCGAATAACGTATAGCTGATAAATTAGAATTAATTTGTAGTAGTAGTGAGACCACCTTAGAAAAGAATAAATCTCACAGCAGGGAATGTGAAGCCAAAATTAAGTTGAATTATTCACTTAGGCAGGAAAGTGAATGTGACAATGCGGTTGACCGCTGTAGTCCCGTCGATATACAGAAACCAGCTGATAATCGCATAGATAAGATAGCGGGTAACGGTGGAGCGCCCGATAAGGAGATAACAGCTGATCAAAGAAAACAATCAAATAATATTTTAAATAAATATGAAAAGAGAAATAGGGAAAACCTTATCAAAGTGTTGGTTCACATCTATCCAGATTGGTATGATCAAAGGGTAAACGGTGGAGTATTTAAAAACAATAAATGTTATTTGCTGTACCGTGTCTGTAAGATGCAGATCCATTCTGGTAATGTTTTATCAGTCAGTAATGAAATGTATAAACACGTGAGAAGTCCATACAGATGTAAAAATGAATATTTAAATAAGGTATCTGATGAATACTTGGGTAAACAAAGTAGTTTTGTTCTTGAAGCTGGTGCATTTGAGGAAAAGCACACAGGTAAGGTTAATTCTGACAGAAGATCAGGACTGTCTGAGTATTTTCAACCACATATGAAATATAATGCAGGTGTTATTTATACAGTCAGAGATTCACTGTACAGCACTATGTGTTCGTCTTTTATGAATGCGTATGAAGACAAATGCAGGACATTAAAAAAATTTAAAGTGCACTTAGATACTGATCCCTGTAAAACTGGATGAAAATATTGTTTGAGATGATACCAGAGAAATTTCAATCAAACAATGAGTTCATATTGTACAAAGGAGATTATCTTATGTATGGCCTGGGTAGCACAACTGGCATTACATATAAACCTTTAAAAGGTAAATCAAAGCAATGTATCGGCAATTACCGAAACAAATGCAAGCGAAGACCAATCAAATACGAGAAAGGTGCGATAAATTAAAAATTAAAATAAGTATAATACAAATAATTAAACTAGAATGCCAGGATATAAGTGGAATGACTGGTAGGAAATTGTGTAAAATTATGTGTAAAATAAGAATAATTGTAATCATGTTAAAAATGTATTGTTGAACTGTAGATATAGCCGAATTACGTCAGGCATGGACATCCTTATCAGTGTTGAGGAATGTTTGGTGATTTCCAGCCATGTGCGGTTGTTTGTTTATAATTGTTGCTGTCAAAATGACAGTTGGGGAAATGTTGTTTGATAGAAGCTAGAAGCTACTCAGTTATTTTGATTTTTGAAGTTATTATGTTATTATTTAGATGATTATGATTATTGGGAAGAAGTTATGTCAATTTAGGTTTAAAAAAAAATTGTATTCCATATAAAAAATTTTTTTTATTACACGTGCAGGGGTTAATCCTGCAACAGATCACAGGATGATAAGATATGCTGTGTATATCAGAGTACACGAATGACGAGCATTTTCTTGTTTAAATTTGTTTTGTGTAATATTTTGTCTTTTAGTTATAAGTTTTGTATTTAAAAATTGATAAGCATATAGGTTACATCAAACTATACATAAAAAGATGTACTATATAGTCATGTATTTTTTGTATGAATTGGTGCGCGTGTGCGGGTGTGATAATCTGCGATCGCTATTGCGGCAGTGGTAGTTAACCGATTTACATGAAAATTTGACAAGGAATTATTTAAGTAAATAGCTTCGATTTGTGTATACTCTGAGGTTTGTAACTATTTTAGAAATTTGGTTGTTTATGTTAAGCAAAACTCAAATGTAACTCTTATCAATGATAGGGTAATAAAATTTGTAGATAATTTCCATGCAGGACTATGCAAAATTATACAAAGTTTTTCATGAAATTTGTGTATCTGGTCGTTCAATCAATCATGTGACTTGGGCTTGACCTATCAAAATACACCAAATTCAGTGAGATCCATACGTTGCAGAGCTAGGATGGACACAGTCGGTATGTCGACGTTGCTAGGGGAAGTTGTGCCCGGTGTAGAGAGTTGTTCTCTTATAAACGTAGAAATATCTTATATAAAATAAACTATAAACCTTGAAATTCTTAACGAAGTTTTGCGATAAGAACCGAGAGGGTAAATAATTAGATAAAATTAAAAATATAATACAGTGCTGTTTCGCGTAAGTAAAGATATCCGCTTAGGGAACTTAAAGGCACTACAAGATATCGTGAAAGCAGTGAAACATAACTACGAGACTCTGTGAAATATCGCCGCTGGAGCCGCTTCCTGTAGAAGAGGACGAAGAGACGAAGAGGACGCCAGGACGAATAGGACACCAGGAAGGAATGAAGCTGTAGAAGAGGACGACGAGACGAAGAGGACGCCAGGACGAAGAGGACGTCAGGAAGGAGGGACAGGAAGAAGAGGACGCTAAGGCGGGACCGACGAGACGAGAGGAGGACGTTGCAGTTAACAAGTAAAATCGATATATATTATCGAACAATACAAACAATTAAATATATTATCAATACATGACAATTTAAAATATATTATTCATCTTTATAAACAATATTTGTATATAATAAATAATTTTTCATCTCCTCCATAATAGACTTGTATCGATTTTTACACACTCACAATATCCTTATTAGAATAATAAAGTTTGATCTGTTGCATAAGGATATATTGCGCTTGCCAACGTTGCGTCCGATTTTTGAATTAATTTTAAAAAGAAATATTTATTTGACTGTGTGTGTAGAGACTAAATTCATTGAACTAATTATGTGTGCTGTTCTATGTTGTCAGGGCGTGTAGATAAAAGTTTGAATACTCTCTCTAATCAGATATTTGAACAATAGTAGTAAATTGTCTATGTGGAGATTGAATTATTATTGTTATTTCTGTTAGACTAAGCTTGTTTACATTTGATTGAGAGACTGGACTATAATAATAAATAACATAAACGGATGTTATTAGTAATAATACGTATAAAAAAATATTGACGATACTATAAATAAAAACTATAATTTTTTATAAATTTAGAAATAAATAAATGAATATGGCCGAATCACAAGAATTACAGAATACATTAGCGGCAATCGTAGCTAATATACAAAAGCTCTCAGAAGAAAATAAGGTGGGTAGAGACGAAACGGTGAAGCAAAATAAGTCGCTACAATCACATCATGATGAGAATAAAAAAAATTTATACAGCCTTTCATGACCAGGCTAAACAAAGTAAACACATTTTAGAGTAAACCGAATAACGTATAGCTGATAAATTAGAATTAATTTGTAGTAGTAGTGAGACCGCCTTAGAAAGGAATAAATCTCACAGCAGGGAATGTGAAGCCAAAATTAAGTTGAATTATTCACTTAGGCAGGAAAGTGAATGTGACAATGCGGTTGACCGCTGTAGTCCCGTCGATATACAGAAACCAGCTGATAATCGCATAGATAAGATAGCGGGTAACGGTGGAGCGCCCGATAAGGAGATAACAGCTGATCAAAGAAAACAATCAAATAATATTTTAAATAAATATGAAAAGAGAAATAGGGAAAACCTTATCAAAGTGTTGGTTCACATCTATCCAGATTGGTATGATCAAAGGGTAAACGGTGGAGTATTTAAAAACAATAAATGTTATTTGCTGTACCGTGTCTGTAAGATGCAGATCCATTCTGGTAATGTTTTATCAGTCAGTAATGAAATGTATAAACACGTGAGAAGTCCATACAGATGTAAAAATGAATATTTAAATAAGGAATCTGATGAATACTTGGGTAAACAAAGTAGTTTTGTTCTTGAAGCTGGTGCATTTGAGGAAAAGCACACAGGTAAGGTTAATTCTGACAGAAGATCAGGACTGTCTGAGTATTTTCAACCACATATGAAATATAATGCAGGTGTTATTTATACAGTCAGAGATTCACTGTACAGCACTATGTGTTCGTCTTTTATGAATGCGTATGAAGACAAATCCAGGACATTAAAAAAATGTAAAGTGCACTTAGATACTGATCCCTGTAAAACTGGATGAAAATATTGTTTGAGATGATACCAGAGAAATTTCAATCAAACAATGAGTTCATATTGTACAAAGGAGATTATCTTATGTATCGGCAACTGGCATTACATATAAACCTTTAAAAAGTAAATCAAAGCAATGTATCGGCAATTACCGAAACAAATGCAAGCGAAGACCAATCAAATACGAGAAAGGTTGCGCGGCACGAGTCTGTGCGATAAATTAAAAATTAAAATAAGTATAATACAAATAATTAAACTAGAATGCCAGGATATAAGTGGAATGACTGGTAGGAAATTGTGTAAAATTATGTGTAAAATAAGAATAATTGTAATCATGTTAAAAATGTATTGTTGAACTGTAGATATAGCCGAATTACGTCAGGCATGGACATCCTTATCAGTGTTGAGGAATGTTTGGTGATTTCCAGCCATGTGCGGTTGTTTGTTTATAATTGTTGCTGTCAAAATGACAGTTGGGGAAATGTTGTTTGATAGAAGCTAGAAGCTACTCAGTTATTTTGATTTTTGAAGTTATTATGTTATTATTTAGATGATTATGATTATTGGGAAGAAGTTATGTCAATTTAGGTTTAAAAAAAAATTGTATTCCATATAAAAAATTTTTTTTATTACACGTGCAGGGGTTAATCCTGCAACAGATGACAGGATGATAAGATATGCTGTGTATATCAGAGTACACGAATGACGAGCATTTTCTTGTTTAAATTTGTTTTGTGTAATATTTTGTCTTTTAGTTATAAGTTTTGTATTTAAAAATTGATAAGCATATAGGTTACATCAAACTATACATAAAAAGATGTACTATATAGTCATGTATTTTTTGTATGAATTGGTGCGCGTGTGCGGGTGTGATAATCTGCGATCGCTATTGCGGCAGTGGTAGTTAACCGATTTACATGAAAATTTGACAAGGAATTATTTAAGTAAATAGCTTCGATTTGTGTATACTCTGAGGTTTGTAACTATTTTAGAAATTTGGTTGTTTAAGTTAAGCAAAACTCAAATGTAACTCTTATCAATGATAGGGTAATAAAATTTGTAGATAATTTCCATGCAGGACTATGCAAAATTATACAAAGTTTTTCATGAAATTTGTGTATCTGGTCGTTCAATCAATCATGTGACTTGGGCTTGACCTATCAAAATACACCAAATTCAGTGAGATCCATACGTTGCAGAGCTAGGATGGACACAGTCGGTATGTCGACGTTGCTAGGGGAAGTTGTGCCCGGTGTAGAGAGTTGTTCTCTTATAAACGTAGAAATATCTTATATAAAATAAACTATAAACCTTGAAATTCTTAACGAAGTTTTGCGATAAGAACCGAGAGGGTAAATAATTAGATAAAATTTAAAATATAATACAGTGCTGTTTCGCGTAAGTAAAGATATCCGCTTAGGGAACTTAAAGGCACTACAAGATATCGTGAAAGCAGTGAAACATAACTACGAGACTCTGTGAAATATCGCCGCTGGAGCCGCTTGCTGTAGAAGAGGACGACGAGACGAAGAGGACGCCAGGACGAATAGGACACCAGGAAGGAATGAAGCTGTAGAAGAGGACGACGAGACGAAGAGGACGCCAGGACGAAGAGGACGTCAGGAAGGAGGGACAGGAAGAAGAGGACGCTAAGGCGGGACCGACGAGACGAGAGGAGGACGTTGCAGTTAACAAGTAAAATCGATATATATTATCGAACAATACAAACAATTAAATATATTATCAATACATGACAATTTAAAATATATTATTCATCTTTATAAACAATATTTGTATATAATAAATAATTTTTCATCTCCTCCATAATAGACTTGTATCGATTTTTACACACTCACAATATCCTTATTAGAATAATAAAGTTTGATCTGTTGCATAAGGATATATTGCGCTTGCCAACGTTGCGTCCGATTTTTGAATTAATTTTAAAAAGAAATATTTATTTGACTGTGTGTGTAGAGACTAAATTCATTGAACTAATTATGTGTGCTGTTCTATGTTGTCAGGGCGTGTAGATAAAAGTTTGAATACTCTCTCTAATCAGATATTTGAACAATAGTAGTAAATTGTCTATGTGGAGATTGAATTATTATTGTTATTTCTGTTAGACTAAGCTTGTTTACATTTGATTGAGAGACTGGACTATAATAATAAATAACATAAACGGATGTTATTAGTAATAATACGTATAAAAAAATATTGACGATACTATAAATAAAAACTATAATTTTTTATAAATTTAGAAATAAATAAATGAATATGGCCGAATCACAAGAATTACAGAATACATTAGCGGCAATCGTAGCTAATATACAAAAGCTCTCAGAAGAAAATAAGGTGGGTAGAGACGAAACGGTGAAGCAAAATAAGTCGCTACAATCACATCATGATGAGAATAAAAAAAATTTATACAGCCTTTCATGACCAGGCTAAGCAAAGTAAACACATTTTAGAGTAAACCGAATAACGTATAGCTGATAAATTAGAATTAATTTGTAGTAGTAGTGAGACCGCCTTAGAAAGGAATAAATCTCACAGCAGGGAATGTGAAGCCAAAATTAAGTTGAATTATTCACTTAGGCAGGAAAGTGAATGTGACAATGCGGTTGACCGCTGTAGTCCCGTCGATATACAGAAACCAGCTGATAATCGCATAGATAAGATAGCGGGTAACGGTGGAGCGCCCGATAAGGAGATAACAGCTGATCAAAGAAAACAATCAAATAATATTTTAAATAAATATGAAAAGAGAAATAGGGAAAACCTTATCAAAGTGTTGGTTCACATCTATCCAGATTGGTATGATCAAAGGGTAAACGGTGGAGTATTTAAAAACAATAAATGTTATTTGCTGTACCGTGTCTGTAAGATGCAGATCCATTCTGGTAATGTTTTATCAGTCAGTAATGAAATGTATAAACACGTGAGAAGTCCATACAGATGTAAAAATGAATATTTAAATAAGGTATCTGATGAATACTTGGGTAAACAAAGTAGTTTTGTTCTTGAAGCTGGTGCATTTGAGGAAAAGCACACAGGTAAGGTTAATTCTGACAGAAGATCAGGACTGTCTGAGTATTTTCAACCACATATGAAATATAATGCAGGTGTTATTTATACAGTCAGAGATTCACTGTACAGCACTATGTGTTCGTCTTTTATGAATGCGTATGAAGACAAATCCAGGACATTAAAAAAATTTAAAGTGCACTTAGATACTGATCCCTGTAAAACTGGATGAAAATATTGTTTGAGATGATACCAGAGAAATTTCAATCAAACAATGAGTTCATATTGTACAAAGGAGATTATCTTATGTATCGGCAACTGGCATTACATATAAACCTTTAAAAAGTAAATCAAAGCAATGTATCGGCAATTACTGAAACAAATGCAAGCGAAGACCAATCAAATACGAGAAAGGTTGCGCGGCACGAGTCTGTGCGATAAATTAAAAATTAAAATAAGTATAATACAAATAATTAAACTAGAATGCCAGGATATAAGTGGAATGACTGGTAGGAAATTGTGTAAAATTATGTGTAAAATAAGAATAATTGTAATCATGTTAAAAATGTATTGTTGAACTGTAGATATAGCCGAATTACGTCAGGCATGGACATCCTTATCAGTGTTGAGGAATGTTTGGTGATTTCCAGCCATGTGCGGTTGTTTGTTTATAATTGTTGCTGTCAAAATGACAGTTGGGGAAATGTTGTTTGATAGAAGCTAGAAGCTACTCAGTTATTTTGATTTTTGAAGTTATTATGTTATTATTTAGATGATTATGATTATTGGGAAGAAGTTATGTCAATTTAGGTTTAAAAAAAAATTGTATTCCATATAAAAAATTTTTTTTATTACACGTGCAGGGGTTAATCCTGCAACAGATGACAGGATGATAAGATATGCTGTGTATATCAGAGTACACGAATGACGAGCATTTTCTTGTTTAAATTTGTTTTGTGTAATATTTTGTCTTTTAGTTATAAGTTTTGTATTTAAAAATTGATAAGCATATAGGTTACATCAAACTATACATAAAAAGATGTACTATATAGTCATGTATTTTTTGTATGAATTGGTGCGCGTGTGCGGGTGTGATAATCTGCGATCGCTATTGCGGCAGTGGTAGTTAACCGATTTACATGAAAATTTGACAAGGAATTATTTAAGTAAATAGCTTCGATTTGTGTATACTCTGAGGTTTGTAACTATTTTAGAAATTTGGTTGTTTAAGTTAAGCAAAACTCAAATGTAACTCTTATCAATGATAGGGTAATAAAATTTGTAGATAATTTCCATGCAGGACTATGCAAAATTATACAAAGTTTTTCATGAAATTTGTGTATCTGGTCGTTCAATCAATCATGTGACTTGGGCTTGACCTATCAAAATACACCAAATTCAGTGAGATCCATACGTTGCAGAGCTAGGATGGACACAGTCGGTATGTCGACGTTGCTAGGGGAAGTTGTGCCCGGTGTAGAGAGTTGTTCTCTTATAAACGTAGAAATATCTTATATAAAATAAACTATAAACCTTGAAATTCTTAACGAAGTTTTGCGATAAGAACCGAGAGGGTAAATAATTAGATAAAATTAAAAATATAATACAGTGCTGTTTCGCGTAAGTAAAGATATCCGCTTAGGGAACTTAAAGGCACTACAAGATATCGTGAAAGCAGTGAAACATAACTACGAGACTCTGTGAAAAATCGCCGCTGGAGCCGCTTGCTGTAGAAGAGGACGACGAGACGAAGAGGACGCCAGGACGAATAGGACACCAGGAAGGAATGAAGCTGTAGAAGAGGACGACGAGACGAAGAGGACGCCAGGACGAAGAGGACGTCAGGAAGGAGGGACAGGAAGAAGAGGACGCTAAGGCGGGACCGACGAGACGAGAGGAGGACGTTGCAGTTAACAAGTAAAATCGATATATATTATCGAACAATACAAACAATTAAATATATTATCAATACATGACAATTTAAAATATATTATTCATCTTTATAAACAATATTTGTATATAATAAATAATTTTTCATCTCCTCCATAATAGACTTGTATCGATTTTTACACACTCACAATATCCTTATTAGAATAATAAAGTTTGATCTGTTGCATAAGGATATATTGCGCTTGCCAACGTTGCGTCCGATTTTTGAATTAATTTTAAAAAGAAATATTTATTTGACTGTGTGTGTAGAGACTAAATTCATTGAACTAATTATGTGTGCTGTTCTATGTTGTCAGGGCGTGTAGATAAAAGTTTGAATACTCTCTCTAATCAGATATTTGAACAATAGTAGTAAATTGTCTATGTGGAGATTGAATTATTATTGTTATTTCTGTTAGACTAAGCTTGTTTACATTTGATTGAGAGACTGGACTATAATAATAAATAACATAAACGGATTTTATTAGTAATAATACGTATAAAAAAATATTGACGATACTATAAATAAAAACTATAATTTTTTATAAATTTAGAAATAAATAAATGAATATGGCCGAATCACAAGAATTACAGAATACATTAGCGGCAATCGTAGCTAATATACAAAAGCTCTCAGAAGAAAATAAGGTGGGTAGAGACGAAACGGTGAAGCAAAATAAGTCGCTACAATCACATCATGATGAGAATAAAAAAAATTTATACAGCCTTTCATGACCAGGCTAAACAAAGTAAACACATTTTAGAGTAAACCGAATAACGTATAGCTGATAAATTAGAATTAATTTGTAGTAGTAGTGAGACCGCCTTAGAAAGGAATAAATCTCACAGCAGGGAATGTGAAGCCAAAATTAAGTTGAATTATTCACTTAGGCAGGAAAGTGAATGTGACAATGCGGTTGACCGCTGTAGTCCCGTCGATATACAGAAACCAGCTGATAATCGCATAGATAAGATAGCGGGTAACGGTGGAGCGCCCGATAAGGAGATAACAGCTGATCAAAGAAAACAATCAAATAATATTTTAAATAAATATGAAAAGAGAAATAGGGAAAACCTTATCAAAGTGTTGGTTCACATCTATCCAGATTGGTATGATCAAAGGGTAAACGGTGGAGTATTTAAAAACAATAAATGTTATTTGCTGTACCGTGTCTGTAAGATGCAGATCCATTCTGGTAATGTTTTATCAGTCAGTAATGAAATGTATAAACACGTGAGAAGTCCATACAGATGTAAAAATGAATATTTAAATAAGGTATCTGATGAATACTTGGGTAAACAAAGTAGTTTTGTTCTTGAAGCTGGTGCATTTGAGGAAAAGCACACAGGTAAGGTTAATTCTGACAGAAGATCAGGACTGTCTGAGTATTTTCAACCACATATGAAATATAATGCAGGTGTTATTTATACAGTCAGAGATTCACTGTACAGCACTATGTGTTCGTCTTTTATGAATGCGTATGAAGACAAATCCAGGACATTAAAAAAATTTAAAGTGCACTTAGATACTGATCCCTGTAAAACTGGATGAAAATATTGTTTGAGATGATACCAGAGAAATTTCAATCAAACAATGAGTTCATATTGTACAAAGGAGATTATCTTATGTATCGGCAACTGGCATTACATATAAACCTTTAAAAAGTAAATCAAATCAATGTATCGGCAATTACCGAAACAAATGCAAGCGAAGACCAATCAAATACGAGAAAGGTTGCGCGGCACGAGTCTGTGCGATAAATTAAAAATTAAAATAAGTATAATACAAATAATTAAACTAGAATGCCAGGATATAAGTGGAATGACTGGTAGGAAATTGTGTAAAATTATGTGTAAAATAAGAATAATTGTAATCATGTTAAAAATGTATTGTTGAACTGTAGATATAGCCGAATTACGTCAGGCATGGACATCCTTATCAGTGTTGAGGAATGTTTGGTGATTTCCAGCCATGTGCGGTTGTTTGTTTATAATTGTTGCTGTCAAAATGACAGTTGGGGAAATGTTGTTTGATAGAAGCTAGAAGCTACTCAGTTATTTTGATTTTTGAAGTTATTATGTTATTATTTAGATGATTATGATTATTGGGAAGAAGTTATGTCAATTTAGGTTTAAAAAAAAATTGTATTCCATATAAAAAAATTTTTTTATTACACGTGCAGGGGTTAATCCTGCAACAGATCACAGGATGATAAGATATGCTGTGTATATCAGAGTACACGAATGACGAGCATTTTCTTGTTTAAATTTGTTTTGTGTAATATTTTGTCTTTTAGTTATAAGTTTTGTATTTAAAAATTGATAAGCATATAGGTTACACCAAACTATACATAAAAAGATGTACTATATAGTCATGTATTTTTTGTATGAATTGGTGCGCGTGTGCGGGTGTGATAATCTGCGATCGCTATTGCGGCAGTGGTAGTTAACCGATTTACATGAAAATTTGACAAGGAATTATTTAAGTAAATAGCTTCGATTTGTGTATACTCTGAGATTTGTAACTATTTTAGAAATTTGGTATTTTCAGTTAAGCAAAACTCAAATGTAACTCTTATCAATGATAGGGTAATAAAATTTGTAGATAATTTCCATGCAGGACTATGCAAAATTATACAAAGTTTTTCATGAAATTTGTGTATCTGGTCGTTCAATCAATCATGTGACTTGGGCTTGACCTATCAAAATACACCAAATTCAGTGAGATCCATACGTTGCAGAGCTAGGATGGACACAGTCGGTATGTCGACGTTGCTAGGGGAAGTTGTGCCCGGTGTAGAGAGTTGTTCTCTTATAAACGTAGAAATATCTTATATAAAATAAACTATAAACCTTGAAATTCTTAACGAAGTTTTGCGATAAGAACCGAGAGGGTAAATAATTAGATAAAATTTAAAATATAATACAGTGCTGTTTCGCGTAAGTAAAGATATCCGCTTAGGGAACTTAAAGGCACTACAAGATATCGTGAAAGCAGTGAAACATAACTACGAGACTCTGTGAAATATCGCCGCTGGAGCCGCTTGCTGTAGAAGAGGACGACGAGACGAAGAGGACGCCAGGACGAATAGGACACCAGGAAGGAATGAAGCTGTAGAAGAGGACGACGAGACGAAGAGGACGCCAGGACGAAGAGGACGTCAGGAAGGAGGGACAGGAAGAAGAGGACGCTAAGGCGGGACCGACGAGACGAGAGGAGGACGTTGCAGTTAACAAGTAAAATCGATATATATTATCGAACAATACAAACAATTAAATATATTATCAATACATGACAATTTAAAATATATTATTCATCTTTATAAACAATATTTGTATATAATAAATAATTTTTCATCTCCTCCATAATAGACTTGTATCGATTTTTACACACTCACAATATCCTTATTAGAATAATAAAGTTTGATCTGTTGCATAAGGATATATTGCGCTTGCCAACGTTGCGTCCGATTTTTGAATTAATTTTAAAAAGAAATATTTATTTGACTGTGTGTGTAGAGACTAAATTCATTGAACTAATTATGTGTGCTGTTCTATGTTGTCAGGGCGTGTAGATAAAAGTTTGAATACTCTCTCTAATCAGATATTTGAACAATAGTAGTAAATTGTCTATGTGGAGATTGAATTATTATTGTTATTTCTGTTAGACTAAACTTGTTTACATTTGATTGAGAGACTGGACTATAATAATAAATAACATAAACGGATGTTATTAGTAATAATACGTATAAAAAAATATTGACGATACTATAAATAAAAACTATAATTTTTTATAAATTTAGAAATAAATAAATGAATATGGCCGAATCACAAGAATTACAGAATACATTAGCGGCAATCGTAGCTAATATACAAAAGCTCTCAGAAGAAAATAAGGTGGGTAGAGACGAAACGGTGAAGCAAAATAAGTCGCTACAATCACATCATGATGAGAATAAAAAAAATTTATACAGCCTTTCATGACCAGGCTAAACAAAGTAAACACATTTTAGAGTAAACCGAATAACGTATAGCTGATAAATTAGAATTAATTTGTAGTAGTAGTGAGACCGCCTTAGAAAGGAATAAATCTCACAGCAGGGAATGTGAAGCCAAAATTAAGTTGAATTATTCACTTAGGCAGGAAAGTGAATGTGACAATGCGGTTGACCGCTGTAGTCCCGTCGATATACAGAAACCAGCTGATAATCGCATAGATAAGATAGCGGGTAACGGTGGAGCGCCCGATAAGGAGATAACAGCTGATCAAAGAAAACAATCAAATAATATTTTAAATAAATATGAAAAGAGAAATAGGGAAAACCTTATCAAAGTGTTGGTTCACATCTATCCAGATTGGTATGATCAAAGGGTAAACGGTGGAGTATTTAAAAACAATAAATGTTATTTGCTGTACCGTGTCTGTAAGATGCAGATCCATTCTGGTAATGTTTTATCAGTCAGTAATGAAATGTATAAACACGTGAGAAGTCCATACAGATGTAAAAATGGAAATTTAAATAAGGTATCTGATGAATACTTGGGTAAACAAAGTAGTTTTGTTCTTGAAGCTGGTGCATTTGAGGAAAAGCACACAGGTAAGGTTAATTCTGACAGAAGATCAGGACTGTCTGAGTATTTTCAACCACATATGAAATATAATGCAGGTGTTATTTATACAGTCAGAGATTCACTGTACAGCACTATGTGTTCGTCTTTTATGAATGCGTATGAAGACAAATCCAGGACATTAAAAAAATTTAAAGTGCACTTAGATACTGATCCCTGTAAAACTGGATGAAAATATTGTTTGAGATGATACCAGAGAAATTTCAATCAAACAATGAGTTCATATTGTACAAAGGAGATTATCTTATGTATCGGCAACTGGCATTACATATAAACCTTTAAAAAGTAAATCAAAGCAATGTATCGGCAATTACCGAAACAAATGCAAGCGAAGACCAATCAAATACGAGAAAGGTTGCGCGGCACGAGTCTGTGCGATAAATTAAAAATTAAAATAAGTATAATACAAATAATTAAACTAGAATGCCAGGATATAAGTGGAATGACTGGTAGGAAATTGTGTAAAATTATGTGTAAAATAAGAATAATTGTAATCATGTTAAAAATGTATTGTTGAACTGTAGATATAGCCGAATTACGTCAGGCATGGACATCTTTATCAGTGTTGAGGAATGTTTGGTGATTTCCAGCCATGTGCGGTTGTTTGTTTATAATTGTTGCTGTCAAAATGACAGTTGGGGAAATGTTGTTTGATAGAAGCTAGAAGCTACTCAGTTATTTTGATTTTTGAAGTTATTATGTTATTATTTAGATGATTATGATTATTGGGAAGAAGTTATGTCAATTTAGGTTTAAAAAAAATTGTATTCCATTTAAAAATTTTTTTTATTACACGTGCAGGGGTTAATCCTGCAACAGATCACAGGATGATAAGATATGCTGTGTATATCAGAGTACACGAATGACGAGCATTTTCTTGTTTAAATTTGTTTTGTGTAATATTTTGTCTTTTAGTTATAAGTTTTGTATTTAAAAATTGATAAGCATATAGGTTACACCAAACTATACATAAAAAGATGTACTATATAGTCATGTATTTTTTGTATGAATTGGTGCGCGTGTGCGGGTGTGATAATCTGCGATCGCTATTGCGGCAGTGGTAGTTAACCGATTTACATGAAAATTTGACAAGGAATTATTTAAGTAAATAGCTTCGATTTGTGTATACTCTGAGATTTGTAACTATTTTAGAAATTTGGTATTTTAAGTTAAGCAAAACTCAAATGTAACTCTTATCAATGATAGGGTAATAAAATTTGTAGATAATTTCCATGCAGGACTATGCAAAATTATACAAAGTTTTTCATGAAATTTGTGTATCTGGTCGTTCAATC
This sequence comes from Magicicada septendecula, assembly GCA_034769895.1. Classification (NCBI taxonomy): domain Eukaryota; kingdom Metazoa; phylum Arthropoda; class Insecta; order Hemiptera; family Cicadidae; genus Magicicada; species Magicicada septendecula. Next base: position 282,438,896 of record CM068372.1, on the reverse strand, counting down.
AATCATGTGACTTGGGCTTGACCTATCAAAATACACCAAATTCAGTGAGATCCATACGTTGCAGAGCTAGGATGGACACAGTCGGTATGTTTAGGGGAAGTTGTGCCCGGTGTAGAGAGTTGTTCTCTTATAAACGTAGAAATATCTTATATAAAATAAACTATAAACCTTGAAATTCTTAACGAAGTTTTGCGATAAGAACCGAGAGGGTAAATAATTAGATAAAATTTAAAATATAATACAGTGCTGTTTCGCGTAAGTAAAGATATCCGCTTAGGGAACTTAAAGGCACTACAAGATATCGTGAAAGCAGTGAAACATAACTACGAGACTCTGTGAAATATCGCCGCTGGAGCCGCTTGCTGTAGAAGAGGACGACGAGACGAAGAGGACGCCAGGACGAATAGGACACCAGGAAGGAATGAAGCTGTAGAAGAGGACGACGAGACGAAGAGGACGCCAGGACGAAGAGGACGTCAGGAAGGAGGGACAGGAAGAAGAGGACGCTAAGGCGGGACCGACGAGACGAGAGGAGGACGTTGCAGTTAACAAGTAAAATCGATATATATTATCGAACAATACAAACAATTAAATATATTATCAATACATGACAATTTAAAATATATTATTCATCTTTATAAACAATATTTGTATATAATAAATAATTTTTCATCTCCTCCATAATAGACTTGTATCGATTTTTACACACTCACAATATCCTTATTAGAATAATAAAGTTTGATCTGTTGCATAAGGATATATTGCGCTTGCCAACGTTGCGTCCGATTTTTGAATTAATTTTAAAAAGAAATATTTATTTGACTGTGTGTGTAGAGACTAAATTCATTGAACTAATTATGTGTGCTGTTCTATGTTGTCAGGGCGTGTAGATAAAAGTTTGAATACTCTCTCTAATCAGATATTTGAACAATAGTAGTAAATTGTCTATGTGGAGATTGAATTATTATTGTTATTTCTGTTAGACTAAGCTTGTTTACATTTGATTGAGAGACTGGACTATAATAATAAATAACATAAACGGATGTTATTAGTAATAATACGTATAAAAAAATATTGACGATACTATAAATAAAAACTATAATTTTTTATAAATTTAGAAATAAATAAATGAATATGGCCGAATCACAAGAATTACAGAATACATTAGCGGCAATCGTAGCTAATATACAAAAGCTCTCAGAAGAAAATAAGGTGGGTAGAGACGAAACGGTGAAGCAAAATAAGTCGCTACAATCACATCATGATGAGAATAAAAAAAATTTATACAGCCTTTCATGACCAGGCTAAACAAAGTAAACACATTTTAGAGTAAACCGAATAACGTATAGCTGATAAATTAGAATTAATTTGTAGTAGTAGTGAGACCGCCTTAGAAAGGAATAAATCTCACAGCAGGGAATGTGAAGCCAAAATTAAGTTGAATTATTCACTTAGGCAGGAAAGTGAATGTGACAATGCAGTTGACCGCTGTAGTCCCGTCGATATACAGAAACCAGCTGATAATCGCATAGATAAGATAGCGGGTAACGGTGGAGCGCCCGATAAGGAGATAACAGCTGATCAAAGAAAACAATCAAATAATATTTTAAATAAATATGAAAAGAGAAATAGGGAAAACCTTATCAAAGTGTTGGTTCACATCTATCCAGATTGGTATGATCAAAGGGTAAGCGGTGGAGTATTTAAAAACAATAAATGTCATTTGCTGTACCGTGTCTGTAAGATGCAGATCCATTCTGGTAATGTTTTATCAGTCAGTAATGAAATGTATAAACACGTGAGAAGTCCATACAGATGTAAAAATGAATATTTAAATAAGGTATCTGATGAATACTTGGGTAAACAAAGTAGTTTTGTTCTTGAAGCTGGTGCATTTGAGGAAAAGCACACAGGTAAGGTTAATTCTGACAGAAGATCAGGACTGTCTGAGTATTTTCAACCACATATGAAATATAATGCAGGTGTTATTTATACAGTCAGAGATTCACTGTACAGCACTATGTGTTCGTCTTTTATGAATGCGTATGAAGACAAATCCAGGACATAAAAAAATTTTAAAGTGCACTTAGATACTGATCCCTGTAAAACTGGATGAAAATATTGTTTGAGATGATACCAGAGAAATTTCAATCAAACAATGAGTTCATATTGTAGAAAGGAGATTATCTTATGTATGGCCTGGGTAGCACAACTGGCATTACATATAAACCTTTAAAAAGTAAATCAAAGCAATGTATCGGCAATTACCGAAACAAATGCAAGCGAAGACCAATCAAATACGAGAAAGGTTGCGCGGCACGAGTCTGTGCGATAAATTAAAAATTAAAATAAGTATAATACAAATAATTAAACTAGAATGCCAGGATATAAGTGGAATGACTGGTAGGAAATTGTGTAAAATTATGTGTAAAATAAGAATAATTGTAATCATGTTAAAAATGTATTGTTGAACTGTAGATATAGCCGAATTACGTCAGGCATGGACATCCTTATCAGTGTTGAGGAATGTTTGGTGATTTCCAGCCATGTGCGGTTGTTTGTTTATAATTGTTGCTGTCAAAATGACAGTTGGGGAAATGTTGTTTGATAGAAGCTAGAAGCTACTCAGTTATTTTGATTTTTGAAGTTATTATGTTATTATTTAGATGATTATGATTATTGGGAAGAAGTTATGTCAATTTAGGTTTAAAAAAAAATGTATTCCATATAAAAAAATTTTTTTATTACACGTGCAGGGGTAAATCCCGCAACAGAACACAGGATGATAAGATATGCTGTGTATATCAGAGTACATGAATGACGAGCATTTTCTTATTTAAATTTGTTTTGTGTAATATTTTGTCTTTTAGTTATAAGTTTTGTATTTAAAAATTGATAAGCATATAGGTTACACCAAACTATACATAAAAAGATGTACTATATAGTCATGTATTTTTTGTATGAATTGGTGCGCGTGTGCGGGTGTGATAATCTGCGATCGCTATTGCGGCAGTGGTAGTTAACCGATTTACATGAAAATTTGACAAGGAATTATTTAAGTAAATAGCTTCGATTTGTGTATACTCTGAGGTTTGTACCTATTTTAGAAATTTGGTTTTTTAAGTTAAGCAAAACTCAAATGTAACTCTTATCAATGATAGGGTAATAAAATTTGTAGATAATTTCCATGGAGGACTATGCAAAATTATACAAAGTTTTTCATGAAATTTGTGTATCTGGTCGTTCAATCAATCATGTGACTTGGGCTTGACCTATCAAAATACACCAAATTCAGTGAGATCCATACGTTGCAGAGCTAGGATGGACACAGTCGGTATGTCGACGTTGCTAGGGGAAGTTGTGCCCGGTGTAGAGAGTTGTTCTCTTATAAACGTAGAAATATCTTATATGAAATAAACTATAAACCTTGAAATTCTTAACGAAGTTTTGCGATAAGAACCGAGAGGGTAAATAATTAGATAAAATTTAAAATATAATACAGTGCTGTTTCGCGTAAGTAAAGATATCCGCTTAGGGAACTTAAAGGCACTACAAGATATCGTGAAAGCAGTGAAACATAACTACGAGGCTCTGTGAAATATCGCCGCTGGAGCCGCTTGCTGTAGAAGAGGACGACGAGACGAAGAGGACGCCAGGACGAATAGGACACCAGGAAGGAATAAAGCTGTAGAAGAGGACGACGAGACGAAGAGGACGCCAGGACGAAGAGGACGTCAGAAAGGAGGGACAGGAAGAAGAGGACGCTAAGACGGGACCGACGAGACGAGAGGAGGACGTTGCAGTTAACAAGTAAAATCGATATATATTATCGAACAATACAAACAATTAAATATATTATCAATACATGACAATTTAAAATATATTATTCATCTTTATAAACAATATTTGTATATAATAAATAATTTTTCATCTCCTCCATAATAGACTTGTATCGATTTTTACACACTCACAATATCCTTATTAGAATAATAAAGTTTGATCTGTTGCATAAGGATATATGGCGCTTGCCAACGTTGCGTCCGATTTTTGAATTAATTTTAAAAATAAATATTTATTTGACTGTGTGTGTAGAGACTAAATTCATTGAACTAATTATGTGTGCTGTTCTATGTTGTCAGGGCGTGTAGATAAAAGTTTGAATACTCTCTCTAATCAGATATTTGAACAATAGTAGTAAATTGTCTATGTGGAGATTGAATTATTATTGTTATTTATGTTAGATTAAGCTTGTTTACATTTGATTGAGAAACTGGACTATAATAATAAATAACATAAACGGATGTTATTAGTAATAATACGTATAAAAAAATATTGACGATACTATAAATAAAAACTATAATTTTTTACAAATTTAGAAATAAATAAATGAATATGGCCGAATCACAAGAATTACAGAATACATTAGCGGCAATCGTAGCTAATATACAAAAGCTCTCAGAAGAAAATAAGGTGGGTAGAGACGAAACGGTGAAGCAAAATAAGTCGCTACAATCACATCATGATGAGAATAAAAAAATTTATACAGCCTTTCATGACCAGGCTAAACAAAGTAAACACATTTTAGAGTAAACCGAATAACGTATAGCTGATAAATTAGAATTAATTTGTAGTAGTAGTGAGACCGCCTTAGAAAGGAATAAATCTCACAGCAGGGAATGTGAAGCCAAAATTAAGTTGAATTATTCACTTAGGCAGGAAAGTGAATGTGACAATGCGGTTGACCGCTGTAGTCCCGTCGATATACAGAAACCAGCTGATAATCGCATAGATAAGATAGCGGGTAACGGTGGAGCGCCCGATAAGGAGATAAACAGCTGATCAATGAAAACAATCAAATAATATTTTAAATAAATATGAAAAGAGAAATAGGGAAAACCTTATCAAAGTGTTGGTTCACATCTATCCAGATTGGTATGATGAAAGGGTAAACGGTGGAGTATTTAAAAACAATAAATGTTATTTGCTGTACCGTGTCTGTAAGATGCAGATCCATTCTGGTAATGTTTTATCAGTCAGTAATGAAATGTATAAACACGTGAGAAGTCCATACAGATGTAAAAATGAATATTTAAATAAGGAATCTGATGAATACTTGGGTAAACAAAGTAGTTTTGTTCTTGAAGCTGGTGCATTTGAGGAAAAGCACACAGGTAAGGTTAATTCTGACAGAAGATCAGGACTGTCTGAGTATTTTCAACCACATATGAAATATAATGCAGGTGTTATTTATACAGTCAGAGATTCACTGTACAGCACTATGTGTTCGTCTTTTATGAATGCGTATGAAGACAAATCCAGGACATTAAAAAAATTTAAAGTGCACTTAGATACTGATCCCTGTAAAACTGAATGAAAATATTGTTTGAGATGATACCAGAGAAATTTCAATCAAACAATGAGTTCATATTGTACAAAGGAGATTATCTTATGTACCGGCAACTGGCATTACATATAAACCTTTAAAAAGTAAATCAAAGCAATGTATCGGCAATTACCGAAACAAATGCAAGCGAAGACCAATCAAATACGAGAAAGGTTGCGCGGCACGAGTCTGTGCGATAAATTAAAAATTAAAATAAGTATAATACAAATAATTAAACTAGAATGCCAGGATATAAGTGGAATGACTGGTAGGAAATTGTGTAAAATTATGTGTAAAATAAGAATAATTGTAATCATGTTAAAAATGTATTGTTGAACTGTAGATATAGCCGAATTACGTCAGGCATGGACATCCTTATCAGTGTTGAGGAATGTTTGGTGATTTCCAGCCATGTGCGGTTGTTTGTTTATAATTGTTGCTGTCAAAATGACAGTTGGGGAAATGTTGTTTGATAGAAGCTAGAAGCTACTCAGTTATTTTGATTTTTGAAGTTATTATGTTATTATTTAGATGATTATGATTATTGGGAAGAAGTTATGTCAATTTAGGTTTAAAAAAAAATGTATTCCATATAAAAAAAATTTTTTATTACACGTGCAGGGGTAAATCCCGCAACAGAACACAGGATGATAAGATATGCTGTGTATATCAGAGTACATGAATGACGAGCATTTTCTTGTTTAAATTTGTTTTGTGTAATATTTTGTCTTTTAGTTATAAGTTTTGTATTTAAAAATTGATAAGCATATAGGTTACACCAAACTATACATAAAAAGATGTACTATATAGTCATGTATTTTTTGTATGAATTGGTGCGCGTGTGCGGGTGTGATAATCTGCGATCGCTATTGCGGCAGTGGTAGTTAACCGATTTACATGAAAATTTGACAAGGAATTATTTAAGTAAATAGCTTCGATTTGTGTATACTCTGAGGTTTGTACCTATTTTAGAAATTTGGTTTTTTAAGTTAAGCAAAACTCAAATGTAACTCTTATCAATGATAGGGTAATAAAATTTGTAGATAATTTCCATGGAGGACTATGCAAAATTATACAAAGTTTTTCATGAAATTTGTTTATCTGGTCGTTCAATCAATCATGTGACTTGGGCTTGACCTATCAAAATACACCAAATTCAGTGAGATCCATACGTTGCAGAGCTAGGATGGACACAGTCGGTATGTCGACGTTGCTAGGGGAAGTTGTGCCCGGTGTAGAGAGTTGTTCTCTTATAAACGTAGAAATATCTTATATAAAATAAACTATAAACCTTGAAATTCTTAACGAAGTTTTGCGATAAGAACCGAGAGGGTAAATAATTAGATAAAATTTAAAATATAATACAGTGCTGTTTCGCGTAAGTAAAGATATCCGCTTAGGGAACTTAAAGGCACTACAAGATATCGTGAAAGCAGTGAAACATAACTACGAGGCTCTGTGAAATATCGCCGCTGGAGCCGCTTGCTGTAGAAGAGGACGACGAGACGAAGAGGACGCCAGGACGAATAGGACACCAGGAAGGAACGAAGCTGTAGAAGAGGACGACGAGACGAAGAGGACGCCAGGACGAAGAGGACGTCAGGAAGGAGGGACAGGAAGAAGAGGACGCTAAGACGGGACCGACGAGACGAGAGGAGGACGTTGCAGTTAACAAGTAAAATCGATATATATTATCGAACAATACAAACAATTAAATATATTATCAATACATGACAATTTAAAATATATTATTCATCTTTATAAACAATATTTGTATATAATAAATAATTTTTCATCTCCTCCATAATAGACTTGTATCGATTTTTACACACTCACAATATCCTTATTAGAATAATAAAGTTTGATCTGTTGCATAAGGATATATGGCGCTTGCCAACGTTGCGTCCGATTTTTGAATTAATTTTAAAAATAAATATTTATTTGACTGTGTGTGTAGAGACTAAATTCATTGAACTAATTATGTGTGCTGTTCTATGTTGTCAGGGCGTGTAGATAAAAGTTTGAATACTCTCTCTAATCAGATATTTGAACAATAGTAGTAAATTGTCTATGTGGAGATTGAATTATTATTGTTATTTATGTTAGATTAAGCTTGTTTACATTTGATTGAGAGACTGGACTATAATAATAAATAACATAAACGGATGTTATTAGTAATAATACGTATAAAAAAATATTGACGATACTATAAATAAAAACTATAATTTTTTACAAATTTAGAAATAAATAAATGAATATGGCCGAATCACAAGAATTACAGAATACATTAGCGGCAATCGTAGCTAATATACAAAAGCTCTCAGAAGAAAATAAGGTGGGTAGAGACGAAACGGTGAAGCAAAATAAGTCGCTACAATCACATCATGATGAGAATAAAAAAAATTTATACAGCCTTTCATGACCAGGCTAAACAAAGTAAACACATTTTAGAGTAAACTGAATAACGTATAGCTGATAAATTAGAATTAATTTGTAGTAGTAGTGAGACTGCCTTAGAAAGGAATAAATCTCACAGCAGGGAATGTGAAGCCAAAATTAAGTTGAATTATTCACTTAGGCAGGAAAGTGAATGTGACAATGCGGTTGACCGCTGTAGTCCCGTCGATATACAGAAACCAGCTGATAATCGCATAGATAAGATAGCGGGTAACGGTGGAGCGCCCGATAAGGAGATAAACAGCTGATCAAAGAAAACAATCAAATAATATTTTAAATAAATATGAAAAGAGAAATAGGGAAAACCTTATCAAAGTGTTGGTTCACATCTATCCAGATTGGTATGATCAAAGGGTAAACGGTGGAGTATTTAAAAACAATAAATGTTATTTGCTGTACCGTGTCTGTAAGATGCAGATCCATTCTGGTAATGTTTTATCAGTCAGTAATGAAATGTATAAACACGTGAGAAGTCCATACAGATGTAAAAATGAATATTTAAATAAGGTATCTGATGAATACTTGGGTAAACAAAGTAGTTTTGTTCTTGAAGCTGGTGCATTTGAGGAAAAGCACACAGGTAAGGTTAATTCTGACAGAAGATCAGGACTGTCTGAGTATTTTCAACCACATATGAAATATAATGCAGGTGTTATTTATACAGTCAGAGATTCACTGTACAGCACTATGTGTTCGTCTTTTATGAATGCGTATGAAGACAAATCCAGGACATAAAAAAATTTTAAAGTGCACTTAGATACTGATCCCTGTAAAACTGGATGAAAATATTGTTTGAGATGATACCAGAGAAATTTCAATCAAACAATGAGTTCATATTGTAGAAAGGAGATTATCTTATGTATGGCCTGGGTAGCACAACTGGCATTACATATAAACCTTTAAAAAGTAAATCAAAGCAATGTATCGGCAATTACCGAAACAAATGCAAGCGAAGACCAATCAAATACGAGAAAGTTTGCGCGGCACGAGTCTGTGCGATAAATTAAAAATTAAAATTAGTATAATACAAATAATTAAACTAGAATGCCAGGATATAAGTGGAATGACTGGTAGGAAATTGTGTAAAATTATGTGTAAAATAAGAATAATTGTAATCATGTTAAAAATGTATTGTTGAACTGTAGATATAGCCGAATTACGTCAGGCATGGACATCCTTATCAGTGTTGAGGAATGTTTGGTGATTTCCAGCCATGTGCGGTTGTTTGTTTATAATTGTTGCTGTCAAAATGACAGTTGGGGAAATGTTGTTTGATAGAAGCTAGAAGCTACTCAGTTATTTTGATTTTTGAAGTTATTATGTTATTATTTAGATGATTATGATTATTGGGAAGAAGTTATGTCAATTTAGGTTTAAAAAAAATTGTATTCCATATAAAAAATTTTTTTTATTACACGTGCAGGGGTTAATCCTGCAACAGATCACAGGATGATAAGATATGCTGTGTATATTAGAGTACACGAATGACGAGCATTTTCTTGTTTAAATTTGTTTTGTGTAATATTTTGTCTTTTAGTTATAAGTTTTGTATTTAAAAATTGATAAGCATATAGGTTACACCAAACTATACATAAAAAGATGTACTATATAGTCATGTATTTGTTGTATGTATTGGTGCGCGTGTGCGGGTGTGATAATCTGCGATCGCTATTGCGGCAGTGGTAGTTAACCGATTTACATGAAAATTTGACAAGGAATTATTTAAGTAAATAGCTTCGATTTGTGTATACTCTGAGGTTTGTAACTATTTTAGAAATTTGGTTTTTTAAGTTAAGCAAAACTCAAATGTAACTCTTATCAATGATAGGGTAATAAAATTTGTAGATAATTTCCATGCAGGACTATGCAAAATTATACAAAGTTTTTCATGAAATTTGTGTATCTGGTCGTTCAATCAATCATGTGACTTGGGCTTGACCTATCAAAATACACCAAATTCAGTGAGATCCATACGTTGCAGAGCTAGGATGGACACAGTCGGTATGTCGACGTTGCTAGGGGAAGTTGTGCCCGGTGTAGAGAGTTGTTCTCTTATAAACGTAGAAATATCTTATATAAAATAAACTATAAACCTTGAAATTCTTAACGAAGTTTTGCGATAAGAACCGAGAGGGTAAATAATTAGATAAAATTTAAAATATAATACAGTGCTGTTTCGCGTAAGTAAAGATATCCGCTTAGGGAACTTAAAGGCACTACAAGATATCGTGAAAGCAGTGAAACATATCTACGAGACTCTGTGAAATATCGCCGCTGGAGCCGCTTGCTGTAGAAGAGGACGACGAGACGAAGAGGACGCCAGGACGAATAGGACACCAGGAAGGAATGATGCTGTAGAAGAGGACGACGAGACGAAGAGGACGCCAGGACGAAGAGGACGTCAGGAAGGAGGGACAGGAAGAAGAGGACGCTAAGGCGGGACCGACGAGACGAGAGGAGGACGTTGCAGTTAACAAGTAAAATCGATATATATTATCGAACAAAACAAACAATTAAATATATTATCAATACATGACAATTTAAAATATATTATTCATCTTTATAAACAATAATTGTATATAATAAATAATTTTTCATCTCCTCCATAATAGACTTGTATCGATTTTTACACACTCACAATATCCTTATTAGAATAATAAAGTTTGATCTGTTGCATAAGGATATATTGCGCTTGCCAACGTTGCGTCCGATTTTTGAATTAATTTTAAAAAGAAATATTTATTTGACTGTGTGTGTAGAGACTAAATTCATTGAACTAATTATGTGTGCTGTTCTATGTTGTCAGGGCGTGTAGATAAAAGTTTGAATACTCTCTCTAATCAGATATTTGAACAATAGTAGTAAATTGTCTATGTGGAGATTGAATTATTATTGTTATTTCTGTTAGACTAAGCTTGTTTACATTTGATTGAGAGACTGGACTATAATAATAAATAACATAAACGGATGTTATTAGTAATAATACGTATAAAAAAATATTGACGATACTATAAATAAAAACTATAATTTTTTATAAATTTAGAAATAAATAAATGAATATGGCCGAATCACAAGAATTACAGAATACATTAGCGGCAATCGTAGCTAATATACAAAAGCTCTCAGAAGAAAATAAGGTGGGTAGAGACGAAACGGTGAAGCAAAATAAGTCGCTACAATCACATCATGATGAGAATAAAAAAAATTTATACAGCCTTTCATGACCAGGCTAAACAAAGTAAACACATTTTAGAGTAAACCGAATAACGTATAGCTGATAAATTAGAATTAATTTGTAGTAGTAGTGAGACCGCCTTAGAAAGGAATAAATCTCACAGCAGGGAATGTGAAGCCAAAATTAAGTTGAATTATTCACTTAGGCAGGAAAGTGAATGTGACAATGCGGTTGACCGCTGTAGTCCCGTCGATATACAGAAACCAGCTGATAATCGCATAGATAAGATAGCGGGTAACGGTGGAGCGCCCGATAAGGAGATAACAGCTGATCAAAGAAAACAATCAAATAATATTTTAAATAAATATGAAAAGAGAAATAGGGAAAACCTTATCAAAGTGTTGGTTCACATCTATCCAGATTGGTATGATCAAAGGGTAAACGGTGGAGTATTTAAAAACAATAAATGTTATTTGCTGTACCGTGTCTGTAAGATGCAGATCCATTCTGGTAATGTTTTATCAGTCAGTAATGAAATGTATAAACACGTGAGAAGTCCATACAGATGTAAAAATGAATATTTAAATAAGGAATCTGATGAATACTTGGGTAAACAAAGTAGTTTTGTTCTTGAAGCTGGTGCATTTGAGGAAAAGCACACAGGTAAGGTTAATTCTGACAGAAGATCAGGACTGTCTGAGTATTTTCAACCACATATGAAATATAATGCAGGTGTTATTTATACAGTCAGAGATTCACTGTACAGCACTATGTGTTCGTCTTTTATGAATGCGTATGAAGACAAATCCAGGACATTAAAAAAATTTAAAGTGCACTTAGATACTGATCCCTGTAAAACTGAATGAAAATATTGTTTGAGATGATACCAGAGAAATTTCAATCAAACAATGAGTTCATATTGTACAAAGGAGATTATCTTATGTACCGGCAACTGGCATTACATATAAACCTTTAAAAAGTAAATCAAAGCAATGTATCGGCAATTACCGAAACAAATGCAAGCGAAGACCAATCAAATACGAGAAAGGTTGCGCGGCACGAGTCTGTGCGATAAATTAAAAATTAAAATAAGTATAATACAAATAATTAAACTAGAATGCCAGGATATAAGTGGAATGACTGGTAGGAAATTGTGTAAAATTATGTGTAAAATAAGAATAATTGTAATCATGTTAAAAATGTATTGTTGAACTGTAGATATAGCCGAATTACGTCAGGCATGGACATCCTTATCAGTGTTGAGGAATGTTTGGTGATTTCCAGCCATGTGCGGTTGTTTGTTTATAATTGTTGCTGTCAAAATGACAGTTGGGGAAATGTTGTTTGATAGAAGCTAGAAGCTACTCAGTTATTTTGATTTTTGAAGTTATTATGTTATTATTTAGATGATTATGATTATTGGGAAGAAGTTATGTCAATTTAGGTTTAAAAAAAAATGTATTCCATATAAAAAAATTTTTTTATTACACGTGCAGGGGTAAATCCCGCAACAGAACACAGGATGATAAGATATGCTGTGTATATCAGAGTACATGAATGACGAGCATTTTCTTGTTTAAATTTGTTTTGTGTAATATTTTGTCTTTTAGTTATAAGTTTTGTATTTAAAAATTGATAAGCATATAGGTTACACCAAACTATACATAAAAAGATGTACTATATAGTCATGTATTTTTTGTATGAATTGGTGCGCGTGTGCGGGTGTGATAATCTGCGATCGCTATTGCGGCAGTGGTAGTTAACCGATTTACATGAAAATTTGACAAGGAATTATTTAAGTAAATAGCTTCGATTTGTGTATACTCTGAGGTTTGTACCTATTTTAGAAATTTGGTTTTTTAAGTTAAGCAAAACTCAAATGTAACTCTTATCAATGATAGGGTAATAAAATTTGTAGATAATTTCCATGGAGGACTATGCAAAATTATACAAAGTTTTTCATGAAATTTGTGTATCTGGTCGTTCAATCAATCATGTGACTTGGGCTTGACCTATCAAAATACACCAAATTCAGTGAGATCCATACGTTGCAGAGCTAGGATGGACACAGTCGGTATGTCGACGTTGCTAGGGGAAGTTGTGCCCGGTGTAGAGAGTTGTTCTCTTATAAACGTAGAAATATCTTATATAAAATAAACTATAAACCTTGAAATTCTTAACGAAGTTTTGCGATAAGAACCGAGAGGGTAAATAATTAGATAAAATTTAAAATATAATACAGTGCTGTTTCGCGTAAGTAAAGATATCCGCTTAGGGAACTTAAAGGCACTACAAGATATCGTGAAAGCAGTGAAACATAACTACGAGGCTCTGTGAAATATCGCCGCTGGAGCCGCTTGCTGTAGAAGAGGACGACGAGACGAAGAGGACGCCAGGACGAATAGGACACCAGGAAGGAATGAAGCTGTAGAAGAGGACGACGAGACGAAGAGGACGCCAGGACGAAGAGGACGTCAGGAAGGAGGGACAGGAAGAAGAGGACGCTAAGGCGGGACCGACGAGACGAGAGGAGGACGTTGCAGTTAACAAGTAAAATCGATATATATTATCGAACAAAACAAACAATTAAATATATTATCAATACATGACAATTTAAAATATATTATTCATCTTTATAAACAATATTTGTATATAATAAATAATTTTTCATCTCCTCCATAATAGACTTGTATCGATTTTTACACACTCACAATATCCTTATTAGAATAATAAAGTTTGATCTGTTGCATAAGGATATATTGCGCTTGCCAACGTTGCGTCCGATTTTTGAATTAATTTTAAAAAGAAATATTTATTTGACTGTGTGTGTAGAGACTAAATTCATTGAACTAATTATGTGTGCTGTTCTATGTTGTCAGGGCGTGTAGATAAAAGTTTGAATACTCTCTCTAATCAGATATTTGAACAATAGTAGTAAATTGTCTATGTGGAGATTGAATTATTATTGTTATTTCTGTTAGACTAAGCTTGTTTACATTTGATTGAGAGACTGGACTATAATAATAAATAACATAAACGGATGTTATTAGTAATAATACGTATAAAAAAATATTGACGATACTATAAATAAAAACTATAATTTTTTATAAATTTAGAAATAAATAAATGAATATGGCCGAATCACAAGAATTACAGAATACATTAGCGGCAATCGTAGCTAATATACAAAAGCTCTCAGAAGAAAATAAGGTGGGTAGAGACGAAACGGTGAAGCAAAATAAGTCGCTACAATCACATCATGATGAGAATAAAAAAAATTTATACAGCCTTTCATGACCAGGCTAAACAAAGTAAACACATTTTAGAGTAAACCGAATAACGTATAGCTGATAAATTAGAATTAATTTGTAGTAGTAGTGAGACCGCCTTAGAAAGGAATAAATCTCACAGCAGGGAATGTGAAGCCAAAATTAAGTTGAATTATTCACTTAGGCAGGAAAGTGAATGTGACAATGCGGTTGACCGCTGTAGTCCCGTCGATATACAGAAACCAGCTGATAATCGCATAGATAAGATAGCGGGTAACGGTGGAGCGCCCGATAAGGAGATAACAGCTGATCAAAGAAAACAATCAAATAATATTTTAAATAAATATGAAAAGAGAAATAGGGAAAACCTTATCAAAGTGTTGGTTCACATCTATCCAGATTGGTATGATCAAAGGGTAAACGGTGGAGTATTTAAAAACAATAAATGTTATTTGCTGTACCGTGTCTGTAAGATGCAGATCCATTCTGGTAATGTTTTATCAGTCAGTAATGAAATGTATAAACACGTGAGAAGTCCATACAGATGTAAAAATGAATATTTAAATAAGGTATCTGATGAATACTTGGGTAAACAAAGTAGTTTTGTTCTTGAAGCTGGTGCATTTGAGGAAAAGCACACAGGTAAGGTTAATTCTGACAGAAGATCAGGACTGTCTGAGTATTTTCAACCACATATGAAATATAATGCAGGTGTTATTTATACAGTCAGAGATTCACTGTACAGCACTATGTGTTCGTCTTTTATGAATGCGTATGAAGACAAATCCAGGACATTAAAAAAATTTAAAGTGCACTTAGATACTGATCCCTGTAAAACTGGATGAAAATATTGTTTGAGATGATACCAGAGAAATTTCAATCAAACAATGAGTTCATATTGTACAAAGGAGATTATCTTATGTATGGCCTGGGTAGCACAACTGGCATTACATATAAACCTTTAAAAAGTAAATCAAAGCAATGTATCGGCAATTACCGAAACAAATGCAAGCGAAGACCAATCAAATACGAGAAAGGTTGCGCGGCACGAGTCTGTGCGATAAATTAAAAATTAAAATAAGTATAATACAAATAATTAAACTAGAATGCCAGGATATAAGTGGAATGACTGGTAGGAAATTGTGTAAAATTATGTGTAAAATAAGAATAATTGTAATCATGTTAAAAATGTATTGTTGAACTGTAGATATAGCCGAATTACGTCAGGCATGGACATCCTTATCAGTGTTGAGGAATGTTTGGTGATTTCCAGCCATGTGCGGTTGTTTGTTTATAATTGTTGCTGTCAAAATGACAGTTGGGGAAATGTTGTTTGATAGAAGCTAGAAGCTACTCAGTTATTTTGATTTTTGAAGTTATTATGTTATTATTTAGATGATTATGATTATTGGGAAGAAGTTATGTCAATTTAGGTTTAAAAAAAAATTGTATTCCATATAAAAAATTTTTTTTATTACACGTGCAGGGGTTAATCCTGCAACAGATCACAGGATGATAAGATATGCTGTGTATATCAGAGTACACGAATGACGAGCATTTTCTTGTTTTAATTTGTTTTGTGTAATATTTTGTCTTTTAGTTATAAGTTTTGTATTTAAAAATTGATAAGCATATAGGTTACACCAAACTATACATAAAAAGATGTACTATATAGTCATGTATTTTTTGTATGAATTGGTGCGCGTGTGCGGGTGTTATAATCTGCGATCGCTATTGCGGCAGTGGTAGTTAACCGATTTACATGAAAATTTGACAAGGAATTATTTAAGTAAATAGCTTCGATTTGTGTATACTCTGAGGTTTGTACCTATTTTAGAAATTTGGTTTTTTAAGTTAAGCAAAACTCAAATGTAACTCTTATCAATGATAGGGTAATAAAATTTGTAGATAATTTCCATGGAGGACTATGCAAAATTATACAAAGTTTTTCATGAAATTTGTGTATCTGGTCGTTCAATCAATCATGTGACTTGGGCTTGACCTATCAAAATACACCAAATTCAGTGAGATCCATACGTTGCAGAGCTAGGACGGACACAGTCGGTATGTCGACGTTGCTAGGGGAAGTTGTGCCCGGTGTAGAGAGTTGTTCTCTTATAAACGTAGAAATATCTTATATAAAATAAACTATAAACCTTGAAATTCTTAACGAAGTTTTGCGATAAGAACCGAGAGGGTAAATAATTAGATAAAATTTAAAATATAATACAGTGCTGTTTCGCGTAAGTAAAGATATCCGCTTAGGGAACTTAAAGGCACTACAAGATATCGTGAAAGCAGTGAAACATAACTACGAGGCTCTGTGAAATATCGCCGCTGGAGCCGCTTGCTGTAGAAGAGGACGACGAGACGAAGAGGACGCCAGGACGAATAGGACACCAGGAAGGAATGAAGCTGTAGAAGAGGACGACGAGACGAAGAGGACGCCAGGACGAAGAGGACGTCAGGAAGGAGGGACAGGAAGAAGAGGACGCTAAGGCGGGACCGACGAGACGAGAGGAGGACGTTGCAGTTAACAAGTAAAATCGATATATATTATCGAACAATACAAACAATTAAATATATTATCAATACATGACAATTTAAAATATATTATTCATCTTTATAAACAATATTTGTATATAATAAATAATTTTTCATCTCCTCCATAATAGACTTGTATCGATTTTTACACACTCACAATATCCTTATTAGAATAATAAAGTTTGATCTGTTGCATAAGGATATATTGCGCTTGCCAACGTTGCGTCCGATTTTTGAATTAATTTTAAAAAGAAATATTTATTTGACTGTGTGTGTAGAGACTAAATTCATTGAACTAATTATGTGTGCTGTTCTATGTTGTCAGGGCGTGTAGATAAAAGTTTGAATACTCTCTCTAATCAGATATTTGAACAATAGTAGTAAATTGTCTATGTGGAGATTGAATTATTATTGTTATTTCTGTTAGACTAAGCTTGTTTACATTTGATTGAGAGACTGGACTATAATAATAAATAACATAAACGGATGTTATTAGTAATAATACGTATAAAAAAATATTGACGATACTATAAATAAAAACTATAATTTTTTATAAATTTAGAAATAAATAAATGAATATGGCCGAATCACAAGAATTACAGAATACATTAGCGGCAATCGTAGCTAATATACAAAAGCTCTCAGAAGAAAATAAGGTGGGTAGAGACGAAACGGTGAAGCAAAATAAGTCGCTACAATCACATCATGATGAGAATAAAAAAAATTTATACAGCCTTTCATGACCAGGCTAAACAAAGTAAACACATTTTAGAGTAAACCGAATAACGTATAGCTGATAAATTAGAATTAATTTGTAGTAGTAGTGAGACCGCCTTAGAAAGGAATAAATCTCACAGCAGGGAATGTGAAGCCAAAATTAAGTTGAATTATTCACTTAGGCAGGAAAGTGAATGTGACAATGCGGTTGACCGCTGTAGTCCCGTCGATATACAGAAACCAGCTGATAATCGCATAGATAAGATAGCGGGTAACGGTGGAGCGCCCGATAAGGAGATAACAGCTGATCAAAGAAAACAATCAAATAATATTTTAAATAAATATGAAAAGAGAAATAGGGAAAACCTTATCAAAGTGTTGGTTCACATCTATCCAGATTGGTATGATCAAAGGGTAAACGGTGGAGTATTTAAAAACAATAAATGTTATTTGCTGTACCGTGTCTGTAAGATGCAGATCCATTCTGGTAATGTTTTATCAGTCAGTAATGAAATGTATAAACACGTGAGAAGTCCATACAGATGTAAAAATGAATATTTAAATAAGGTATCTGATGAATACTTGGGTAAACAAAGTAGTTTTGTTCTTGAAGCTGGTGCATTTGAGGAAAAGCACACAGGTAAGGTTAATTCTGACAGAAGATCAGGACTGTCTGAGTATTTTCAACCACATATGAAATATAATGCAGGTGTTATTTATACAGTCAGAGATTCACTGTACAGCACTATGTGTTCGTCTTTTATGAATGCGTATGAAGACAAATCCAGGACATTAAAAAAATTTAAAGTGCACTTAGATACTGATCCCTGTAAAACTGGATGAAAATATTGTTTGAGATGATACCAGAGAAATTTCAATCAAACAATGAGTTCATATTGTACAAAGGAGATTATCTTATGTATGGCCTGGGTAGCACAACTGGCATTACATATAAACCTTTAAAAAGTAAATCAAAGCAATGTATCGGCAATTACCGAAACAAATGCAAGCGAAGACCAATCAAATACGAGAAAGGTTGCGCGGCACGAGTCTGTGCGATAAATTAAAAATTAAAATAAGTATAATACAAATAATTAAACTAGAATGCCAGGATATAAGTGGAATGACTGGTAGGAAATTGTGTAAAATTATGTGTAAAATAAGAATAATTGTAATCATGTTAAAAATGTATTGTTGAACTGTAGATATAGCCGAATTACGTCAGGCATGGACATCCTTATCAGTGTTGAGGAATGTTTGGTGATTTCCAGCCATGTGCGGTTGTTTGTTTATAATTGTTGCTGTCAAAATGACAGTTGGGGAAATGTTGTTTGATAGAAGCTAGAAGCTACTCAGTTATTTTGATTTTTGAAGTTATTATGTTATTATTTAGATGATTATGATTATTGGGAAGAAGTTATGTCAATTTAGGTTTAAAAAAAAATTGTATTCCATATAAAAAATTTTTTTTATTACACGTGCAGGGGTTAATCCTGCAACAGATCACAGGATGATAAGATATGCTGTGTATATCAGAGTACACGAATGACGAGCATTTTCTTGTTTTAATTTGTTTTGTGTAATATTTTGTCTTTTAGTTATAAGTTTTGTATTTAAAAATTGATAAGCATATAGGTTACACCAAACTATACATAAAAAGATGTACTATATAGTCATGTATTTTTTGTATGAATTGGTGCGCGTGTGCGGGTGTTATAATCTGCGATCGCTATTGCGGCAGTGGTAGTTAACCGATTTACATGAAAATTTGACAAGGAATTATTTAAGTAAATAGCTTCGATTTGTGTATACTCTGAGGTTTGTAACTATTTTAGAAATTTGGTTTTTTAAGTTAAGCAAAACTCAAATGTAACTCTTATCAATGATAGGGTAATAAAATTTGTAGATAATTTCCATGCAGGACTATGCAAAATTATACAAAGTTTTTCATGAAATTTGTGTATCTGGTCGTTCAATCAATCATGTGACTTGGGCTTGACCTATCAAAATACACCAAATTCAGTGAGATCCATACGTTGCAGAGCTAGGATGGACACAGTCGGTATGTCGACGTTGCTAGGGGAAGTTGTGCCCGGTGTAGAGAGTTGTTCTCTTATAAACGTAGAAATATCTTATATCAAATAAACTATAAACCTTGAAATTCTTAACGAAGTTTTGCGATAAGAACCGAGAGGGTAAATAATTTGATAAAATTTAAAATATAATACAGTGCTGTTTCGCGTAAGTAAAGATATCCGCTTAGGGAACTTAAAGGCACTACAAGATATCGTGAAAGCAGTGAAACATAACTACGAGACTCTGTGAAATATCGCCGCTGGAGCCGCTTGCTGTAGAAGAGGACGACGAGACGAAGAGGACGCCAGGACGAATAGGACACCAGGAAGGAATGAAGCTGTAGAAGAGGACGACGAGACGAAGAGGACGCCAGGACGAAGAGGACGTCAGGAAGGAGGGACAGGAAGAAGAGGACGCTAAGGCGGGACCGACGAGACGAGAGGAGGACGTTGCAGTTAACAAGTAAAATCGATATATATTATCGAACAATACAAACAATTAAATATATTATCAATACATGACAATTTAAAATATATTATTCATCTTTATAAACAATATTTGTATATAATAAATAATTTTCCATCTCCTCCATAATAGACTTGTATCGATTTTTACACACTCACAATATCCTTATTAGAATAATAAAGTTTGATCTGTTGCATAAGGATATATAGCGCTTGCCAACGTTGCGTCCGATTTTTGAATTAATTTTAAAAAGAAATATTTATTTGACTGTGTGTGTAGAGACTAAATTCATTGAACTAATTATGTGTGCTGTTCTATGTTGTCAGGGCGTGTAGATAAAAGTTTGAATACTCTCTCTAATCAGATATTTGAACAATAGTAGTAAATTGTCTATGTGGAGATTGAATTATTATTGTTATTTCTGTTAGACTAAGCTTGTTTACATTTGATTGAGAGACTGGACTATAATAATAAATAACATAAACGGATGTTATTAGTAATAATACGTATAAAAAAATATTGACGATACTATAAATAAAAACTATAATTTTTTATAAATTTAGAAATAAATAAATGAATATGGCCGAATCACAAGAATTACAGAATACATTAGCGGCAATCGTAGCTAATATACAAAAGCTCTCAGAAGAAAATAAGGTGGGTAGAGACGAAACGGTGAAGCAAAATAAGTCGCTACAATCACATCATGATGAGAATAAAAAAAATTTATACAGCCTTTCATGACCAGGCTAAACAAAGTAAACACATTTTAGAGTAAACCGAATAACGTATAGCTGATAAATTAGAATTAATTTGTAGTAGTAGTGAGACCGCCTTAGAAAGGAATAAATCTCACAGCAGGGAATGTGAAGCCAAAATTAAGTTGAATTATTCACTTAGGCAGGAAAGTGAATGTGACAATGCAGTTGACCGCTGTAGTCCCGTCGATATACAGAAACCAGCTGATAATCGCATAGATAAGATAGCGGGTAACGGTGGAGCGCCCGATAAGGAGATAACAGCTGATCAAAGAAAACAATCAAATAATATTTTAAATAAATATGAAAAGAGAAATAGGGAAAACCTTATCAAAGTGTTGGTTCACATCTATCCAGATTGGTATGATCAAAGGGTAAACGGTGGAGTATTTAAAAACAATAAATGTTATTTGCTGTACCGTGTCTGTAAGATGCAGATCCATTCTGGTAATGTTTTATCAGTCAGTAATGAAATGTATAAACACGTGAGAAGTCCATACAGATGTAAAAATGAATATTTAAATAAGGTATCTGATGAATACTTGGGTAAACAAAGTAGTTTTGTTCTTGAAGCTGGTGCATTTGAGGAAAAGCACACAGGTAAGGTTAATTCTGACAGAAGATCAGGACTGTCTGAGTATTTTCAACCACATATGAAATATAATGCAGGTGTTATTTATACAGTCAGAGATTCACTGTACAGCACTATGTGTTCGTCTTTTATGAATGCGTATGAAGACAAATCCAGGACATTAAAAAAATTTAAAGTGCACTTAGATACTGATCCCTGTAAAACTGGATGAAAATATTGTT
The DNA here is from genome assembly GCA_034769895.1 of Magicicada septendecula. Lineage (NCBI taxonomy): Eukaryota > Metazoa > Arthropoda > Insecta > Hemiptera > Cicadidae > Magicicada > Magicicada septendecula. The sequence goes on along the minus strand of CM068372.1, from coordinate 282,417,239 downwards.
TGAGATGATACCAGAGAAATTTCAATCAAACAATGAGTTCATATTGTACAAAGGAGATTATCTTATGTATGGCCTGGGTAGCACAACTGGCATTACATATAAACCTTTAAAAAGTAAATCAAAGCAATGTATCGGCAATTACCGAAACAAATGCAAGCGAAGACCAATCAAATACGAGAAAGGTTGCGCGGCACGAGTCTGTGCGATAAATTAAAAATTAAAATAAGTATAATACAAATAATTAAACTAGAATGCCAGGATATAAGTGGAATGACTGGTAGGAAATTGTGTAAAATTATGTGTAAAATAAGAATAATTGTAATCATGTTAAAAATGTATTGTTGAACTGTAGATATAGCCGAATTACGTCAGGCATGGACATCCTTATCAGTGTTGAGGAATGTTTGGTGATTTCCAGCCATGTGCGGTTGTTTGTTTATAATTGTTGCTGTCAAAATGACAGTTGGGGAAATGTTGTTTGATAGAAGCTAGAAGCTACTCAGTTATTTTGATTTTTGAAGTTATTATGTTATTATTTAGATGATTATGATTATTGGGAAGAAGTTATGTCAATTTAGGTTTAAAAAAAAATTGTATTCCATATAAAAAATTTTTTTTATTACACGTGCAGGGGTTAATCCTGCAACAGATCACAGGATGATAAGATATGCTGTGTATATCAGAGTACACGAATGACGATCATTTTCTTGTTTAAATTTGTTTTGTGTAATATTTTGTCTTTTAGTTATAAGTTTTGTATTTAAAAATTGATAAGCATATAGGTTACACCAAACTATACATAAAAAGATGTACTATATAGTCATGTATTTTTTGTATGAATTGGTGCGCGTGTGCGGGTGTGATAATCTGCGATCGCTATTGCGGCAGTGGTAGTTAACCGATTTACATGAAAATTTGACAAGGAATTATTTAAGTAAATAGCTTCGATTTGTGTATACTCTGAGGTTTGTAACTATTTTAGAAATTTGGTTTTTTAAGTTAAGCAAAACTCAAATGTAACTCTTATCAATGATAGGGTAATAAAATTTGTAGATAATTTCCATGCAGGATTATGCAAAATTATACAAAGTTTTTCATGAAATTTGTGTATCTGGTCGTTCAATCAATCATGTGACTTGGGCTTGACCTATCAAAATACACCAAATTCAGTGAGATCCATACGTTGCAGAGCTAGGATGGACACAGTCGGTATGTCGACGTTGCTAGGGGAAGTTGTGCCCGGTGTAGAGAGTTGTTCTCTTATAAACGTAGAAATATCTTATATCAAATAAACTATAAACCTTGAAATTCTTAACGAAGTTTTGCGATAAGAACCGAGAGGGTAAATAATTTGATAAAATTTAAAATATAATACAGTGCTGTTTCGCGTAAGTAAAGATATCCGCTTAGGGAACTTAAAGGCACTACAAGATATCGTGAAAGCAGTGAAACATAACTACGAGACTCTGTGAAATATCGCCGCTGGAGCCGCTTGCTGTAGAAGAGGACGACGAGACGAAGAGGACGCCAGGACGAATAGGACATCAGGAAGGAATGAAGCTGTAGAAGAGGACGACGAGACGAAGAGGACGCCAGGACGAAGAGGACGTCAGGAAGGAGGGACAGGAAGAAGAGGACGCTAAGGTGGGACCGACGAGACGAGAGGAGGACGTTGCAGTTAACAAGTAAAATCGATATATATTATCGAACAATACAAACAATTAAATATATTATCAATACATGACAATTTAAAATATATTATTCATCTTTATAAACAATATTTGTATATAATAAATAATTTTTCATCTCCTCCATAATAGACTTGTATCGATTTTTACACACTCACAATATCCTTATTAGAATAATAAAGTTTGATCTGTTGCATAAGGATATATTGCGCTTGCCACCGTTGCGTCCGATTTTTGAATTAATTTTAAAAAGAAATATTTATTTGACTGTGTGTGTAGAGACTAAATTCATTGAACTAATTATGTGTGCTGTTCTATGTTGTCAGGGCGTGTAGATAAAAGTTTGAATACTCTCTCTAATCAGATATTTGAACAATAGTAGTAAATTGTCTATGTGGAGATTGAATTATTATTGTTATTTCTGTTAGACTAAGCTTGTTTACATTTGATTGAGAGACTGGACTATAATAATAAATAACATAAACGGATGTTATTAGTAATAATACGTATAAAAAAATATTGACGATACTATAAATAAAAACTATAATTTTTTATAAATTTAGAAATAAATAAATGAATATGGCCGAATCACAAGAATTACAGAATACATTAGCGGCAATCGTAGCTAATATACAAAAGCTCTCAGAAGAAAATAAGGTGGGTAGAGACGAAACGGTGAAGCAAAATAAGTCGCTACAATCACATCATGATGAGAATAAAAAAAATTTATACAGCCTTTCATGACCAGGCTAAACAAAGTAAACACATTTTAGAGTAAACCGAATAACGTATAGCTGATAAATTAGAATTAATTTGTAGTAGTAGTGAGACCGCCTTAGAAAGGAATAAATCTCACAGCAGGGAATGTGAAGCCAAAATTAAGTTGAATTATTCACTTAGGCAGGAAAGTGAATGTGACAATGCGGTTGACCGCTGTAGTCCCGTCGATATACAGAAACCAGCTGATAATCGCATAGATAAGATAGCGGGTAACGGTGGAGCGCCCGATAAGGAGATAACAGCTGATCAAAGAAAACAATCAAATAATATTTTAAATAAATATGAAAAGAGAAATAGGGAAAACCTTATCAAAGTGTTGGTTCACATCTATCCAGATTGGTATGATCAAAGGGTAAACGGTGGAGTATTTAAAAACAATAAATGTTATTTGCTGTACCGTGTCTGTAAGATGCAGATCCATTCTGGTAATGTTTTATCAGTCAGTAATGAAATGTATAAACACGTGAGAAGTCCATACAGATGTAAAAATGAATATTTAAATAAGGTATCTGATGAATACTTGGGTAAACAAAGTAGTTTTGTTCTTGAAGCTGGTGCATTTGAGGAAAAGCACACAGGTAAGGTTAATTCTGACAGAAGGTCAGGACTGTCTGAGTATTTTCAACCACATATGAAATATAATGCAGGTGTTATTTATACAGTCAGAGATTCACTGTACAGCACTATGTGTTCGTCTTTTATGAATGCGTATGAAGAAAAAATCCAGGACATTAAAAAAATTTAAAGTGCACTTAGATACTGATCCCTGTAAAACTGGATGAAAATATTGTTTGAGATGATACCAGAGAAATTTCAATCAAACAATGAGTTCATATTGTACAAAGGAGATTATCTTATGTATGGCCTGGGTAGCACAACTGGCATTACATATAAACCTTTAAAAAGTAAATCAAAGCAATGTATCGGCAATTACCGAAACAAATGCAAGCGAAGACCAATCAAATACGAGAAAGGTTGCGCGGCACGAGTCTGTGCGATAAATTAAAAATTAAAATAAGTATAATACAAATAATTAAACTAGAATGCCAGGATATAAGTGGAATGACTGGTAGGAAATTGTGTAAAATTATGTGTAAAATAAGAATAATTGTAATCATGTTAAAAATGTATTGTTGAACTGTAGATATAGCCGAATTACGTCAGGCATGGACATCCTTATCAGTGTTGAGGAATGTTTGGTGATTTCCAGCCATGTGCGGTTGTTTGTTTATAATTGTTGCTGTCAAAATGACAGTTGGGGAAATGTTGTTTGATAGAAGCTAGAAGCTACTCAGTTATTTTGATTTTTGAAGTTATTATGTTATTATTTAGATGATTATGATTATTGGGAAGAAGTTATGTCAATTTAGGTTTAAAAAAAAATTGTATTCCATATAAAAAATTTTTTTTATTACACGTGCAGGGGTTAATCCTGCAACAGATCACAGGATGATAAGATATGCTGTGTATATCAGAGTACACGAATGACGAGCATTTTCTTGTTTAAATTTGTTTTGTGTAATATTTTGTCTTTTAGTTATAAGTTTTGTATTTAAAAATTGATAAGCATATAGGTTACACCAAACTATACATAAAAAGATGTACTATATAGTCATGTATTTTTTGTATGAATTGGTGCGCGTGTGCGGGTGTGATAATCTGCGATCGCTATTGCGGCAGTGGTAGTTAACCGATTTACATGAAAATTTGACAAGGAATTATTTAAGTAAATAGCTTCGATTTGTGTATACTCTGAGGTTTGTAACTATTTTAGAAATTTGGTTTTTTAAGTTAAGCAAAACTCAAATGTAACTCTTATCAATGATAGGGTAATAAAATTTGTAGATAATTTCCATGCAGGACTATGCAAAATTATACAAAATTTTTCATGAAATTTGTGTATCTGGTCGTTCAATCAATCATGTGACTTGGGCTTGACCTATCAAAATACACCAAATTCAGTGAGATCCATACGTTGCAGAGCTAGGATGGACACAGTCGGTATGTCAACGTTGCTAGGGGAAGTTGTGCCCGGTGTAGAGAGTTGTTCTCTTATAAACGTAGAAATATCTTATATAAAATAAACTATAAACCTTGAAATTCTTAACGAAGTTTTGCGATAAGAACCGAGAGGGTAAATAATTAGATAAAATTTAAAATATAATACAGTGCTGTTTCGCGTAAGTAAAGATATCCGCTTAGGGAACTTAAAGGCACTACAAGATATCGTGAAAGCAGTGAAACATAACTACGAGACTCTGTGAAATATCGCCGCTGGAGCCGCTTGCTGTAGAAGAGGACGACGAGACGAAGAGGACGCCAGGACGAATAGGACATCAGGAAGGAATGAAGCTGTAGAAGAGGACGACGAGACGAAGAGGACGCCAGGACGAAGAGGACGTCAGGAAGGAGGGACAGGAAGAAGAGGACGCTAAGGCGGGACCGACGAGACGAGAGGAGGACGTTGCAGTTAACAAGTAAAATCGATATATATTATCGAACAATACAAACAATTAAATATATTATCAATACATGACAATTTAAAATATATTATTCATCTTTATAAACAATATTTGTATATAATAAATAATTTTTCATCTCCTCCATAATAGACTTGTATCGATTTTTACACACTCACAATATCCTTATTAGAATAATAAAGTTTGATCTGTTGCATAAGGATATATTGCGCTTGCCAACGTTGCGTCCGATTTTTGAATTAATTTTAAAAAGAAATATTTATTTGACTGTGTGTGTAGAGACTAAATTCATTGAACTAATTATGTGTGCTGTTCTATGTTGTCAGGGCGTGTAGATAAAAGTTTGAATACTCTCTCTAATCAGATATTTGAACAATAGTAGTAAATTGTCTATGTGGAGATTGAATTATTATTGTTATTTCTGTTAGATTAAGCTTGTTTACATTTGATTGAGAGACTGGACTATAATAATAAATAACATAAACGGATGTTATTAGTAATAATACGTATAAAAAAATATTGACGATACTATAAATAAAAACTATAATTTTTTATAAATTTAGAAATAAATAAATGAATATGGCCGAATCACAAGAATTACAGAATACATTAGCGGCAATCGTAGCTAATATACAAAAGCTCTCAGAAGAAAATAAGGTGGGTAGAGACGAAACGGTGAAGCAAAATAAGTCGCTACAATCACATCATGATGAGAATAAAAAAAATTTATACAGCCTTTCATGACCAGGCTAAACAAAGTAAACACATTTTAGAGTAAACCGAATAACGTATAGCTGATAAATTAGAATTAATTTGTAGTAGTAGTGAGACCGCCTTAGAAAGGAATAAATCTCACAGCAGGGAATGTGAAGCCAAAATTAAGTTGAATTATTCACTTAGGCAGGAAAGTGAATGTGACAATGCGGTTGACCGCTGTAGTCCCGTCGATATACAGAAACCAGCTGATAATCGCATAGATAAGATAGCGGGTAACGGTGGAGCGCCCGATAAGGAGATAACAGCTGATCAAAGAAAACAATCAAATAATATTTTAAATAAATATGAAAAGAGAAATAGGGAAAACCTTATCAAAGTGTTGGTTCACATCTATCCAGATTGGTATGATCAAAGGGTAAACGGTGGAGTATTTAAAAACAATAAATGTTATTTGCTGTACCGTGTCTGTAAGATGCAGATCCATTCTGGTAATGTTTTATCAGTCAGTAATGAAATGTATAAACACGTGAGAAGTCCATACAGATGTAAAAATGAATATTTAAATAAGGTATCTGATGAATACTTGGGTAAACAAAGTAGTTTTGTTCTTGAAGCTGGTGCATTTGAGGAAAAGCACACAGGTAAGGTTAATTCTGACAGAAGGTCAGGACTGTCTGAGTATTTTCAACCACATATGAAATATAATGCAGGTGTTATTTATACAGTCAGAGATTCACTGTACAGCACTATGTGTTCGTCTTTTATGAATGCGTATGAAGAAAAAATCCAGGACATTAAAAAAATTTAAAGTGCACTTAGATACTGATCCCTGTAAAACTGGATGAAAATATTGTTTGAGATGATACCAGAGAAATTTCAATCAAACAATGAGTTCATATTGTACAAAGGAGATTATCTTATGTATGGCCTGGGTAGCACAACTGGCATTACATATAAACCTTTAAAAAGTAAATCAAAGCAATGTATCGGCAATTACCGAAACAAATGCAAGCGAAGACCAATCAAATACGAGAAAGGTTGCGCGGCACGAGTCTGTGCGATAAATTAAAAATTAAAATAAGTATAATACAAATAATTAAACTAGAATGCCAGGATATAAGTGGAATGACTGGTAGGAAATTGTGTAAAATTATGTGTAAAATAAGAATAATTGTAATCATGTTAAAAATGTATTGTTGAACTGTAGATATAGCCGAATTACGTCAGGCATGGACATCCTTATCAGTGTTGAGGAATGTTTGGTGATTTCCAGCCATGTGCGGTTGTTTGTTTATAATTGTTGCTGTCAAAATGACAGTTGGGGAAATGTTGTTTGATAGAAGCTAGAAGCTACTCAGTTATTTTGATTTTTGAAGTTATTATGTTATTATTTAGATGATTATGATTATTGGGAAGAAGTTATGTCAATTTAGGTTTAAAAAAAAATTGTATTCCATATAAAAAATTTTTTTTATTACACGTGCAGGGGTTAATCCTGCAACAGATCACAGGATGATAAGATATGCTGTGTATATCAGAGTACACGAATGACGATCATTTTCTTGTTTAAATTTGTTTTGTGTAATATTTTGTCTTTTAGTTATAAGTTTTGTATTTAAAAATTGATAAGCATATAGGTTACACCAAACTATACATAAAAAGATGTACTATATAGTCATGTATTTTTTGTATGAATTGGTGCGCGTGTGCGGGTGTGATAATCTGCGATCGCTATTGCGGCAGTGGTAGTTAACCGATTTACATGAAAATTTGACAAGGAATTATTTAAGTAAATAGCTTCGATTTGTGTATACTCTGAGGTTTGTAACTATTTTAGAAATTTGGTTTTTTAAGTTAAGCAAAACTCAAATGTAACTCTTATCAATGATAGGGTAATAAAATTTGTAGATAATTTCCATGCAGGACTATGCAAAATTATACAAAGTTTTTCATGAAATTTGTGTATCTGGTCGTTCAATCAATCATGTGACTTGGGCTTGACCTATCAAAATACACCAAATTCAGTGAGATCCATACGTTGCAGAGCTAGGATGGACACAGTCGGTATGTCAACGTTGCTAGGGGAAGTTGTGCCCGGTGTAGAGAGTTGTTCTCTTATAAACGTAGAAATATCTTATATAAAATAAACTATAAACCTTGAAATTCTTAACGAAGTTTTGCGATAAGAACCGAGAGGGTAAATAATTAGATAAAATTTAAAATATAATACAGTGCTGTTTCGCGTAAGTAAAGATATCCGCTTAGGGAACTTAAAGGCACTACAAGATATCGTGAAAGCAGTGAAACATAACTACGAGACTCTGTGAAATATCGCCGCTGGAGCCGCTTGCTGTAGAAGAGGACGACGAGACGAAGAGGACGCCAGGACGAATAGGACATCAGGAAGGAATGAAGCTGTAGAAGAGGACGACGAGACGAAGAGGACGCCAGGACGAAGAGGACGTCAGGAAGGAGGGACAGGAAGAAGAGGACGCTAAGGCGGGACCGACGAGACGAGAGGAGGACGTTGCAGTTAACAAGTAAAATCGATATATATTATCGAACAATACAAACAATTAAATATATTATCAATACATGACAATTTAAAATATATTATTCATCTTTATAAACAATATTTGTATATAATAAATAATTTTTCATCTCCTCCATAATAGACTTGTATCGATTTTTACACACTCACAATATCCTTATTAGAATAATAAAGTTTGATCTGTTGCATAAGGATATATTGCGCTTGCCAACGTTGCGTCCGATTTTTGAATTAATTTTAAAAAGAAATATTTATTTGACTGTGTGTGTAGAGACTAAATTCATTGAACTAATTATGTGTGCTGTTCTATGTTGTCAGGGCGTGTAGATAAAAGTTTGAATACTCTCTCTAATCAGATATTTGAACAATAGTAGTAAATTGTCTATGTGGAGATTGAATTATTATTGTTATTTCTGTTAGATTAAGCTTGTTTACATTTGATTGAGAGACTGGACTATAATAATAAATAACATAAACGGATGTTATTAGTAATAATACGTATAAAAAAATATTGACGATACTATAAATAAAAACTATAATTTTTTATAAATTTAGAAATAAATAAATGAATATGGCCGAATCACAAGAATTACAGAATACATTAGCGGCAATCGTAGCTAATATACAAAAGCTCTCAGAAGAAAATAAGGTGGGTAGAGACGAAACGGTGAAGCAAAATAAGTCGCTACAATCACATCATGATGAGAATAAAAAAAATTTATACAGCCTTTCATGACCAGGCTAAACAAAGTAAACACATTTTAGAGTAAACCGAATAACGTATAGCTGATAAATTAGAATTAATTTGTAGTAGTAGTGAGACCGCCTTAGAAAGGAATAAATCTCACAGCAGGGAATGTGAAGCCAAAATTAAGTTGAATTATTCACTTAGGCAGGAAAGTGAATGTGACAATGCGGTTGACCGCTGTAGTCCCGTCGATATACAGAAACCAGCTGATAATCGCATAGATAAGATAGCGGGTAACGGTGGAGCGCCCGATAAGGAGATAACAGCTGATCAAAGAAAACAATCAAATAATATTTTAAATAAATATGAAAAGAGAAATAGGGAAAACCTTATCAAAGTGTTGGTTCACATCTATCCAGATTGGTATGATCAAAGGGTAAACGGTGGAGTATTTAAAAACAATAAATGTTATTTGCTGTACCGTGTCTGTAAGATGCAGATCCATTCTGGTAATGTTTTATCAGTCAGTAATGAAATGTATAAACACGTGAGAAGTCCATACAGATGTAAAAATGATTATTTAAATAAGGTATCTGATGAATACTTGGGTAAACAAAGTAGTTTTGTTCTTAAAGCTGGTGCATTTGAGGAAAAGCACACAGGTAAGTTTAATTCTGACAGAAGATCAGGACTGTCTGAGTATTTTCAACCACATATGAAATATAATGCAGGTGTTATTTATACAGTCAGAGATTCACTGTACAGCACTATGTGTTCGTCTTTTATGAATGCGTATGAAGAAAAAATCCAGGACATTAAAAAAATTTAAAGTGCACTTAGATACTGATCCCTGTAAAACTGGATGAAAATATTGTTTGAGATGATACCAGAGAAATTTCAATCAAACAATGAGTTCATATTGTACAAAGGAGATTATCTTATGTATGGCCTGGGTAGCACAACTGGCATTACATATAAACCTTTAAAAAGTAAATCAAAGCAATGTATCGGCAATTACCGAAACAAATGCAAGCGAAGACCAATCAAATACGAGAAAGGTTGCGCGGCACGAGTCTGTGCGATAAATTAAAAATTAAAATAAGTATAATACAAATAATTAAACTAGAATGCCAGGATATAAGTGGAATGACTGGTAGGAAATTGTGTAAAATTATGTGTAAAATAAGAATAATTGTAATCATGTTAAAAATGTATTGTTGAACTGTAGATATAGCCGAATTACGTCAGGCATGGACATCCTTATCAGTGTTGAGGAATGTTTGGTGATTTCCAGCCATGTGCGGTTGTTTGTTTATAATTTTTGCTGTCAAAATGACAGTTGGGGAAATGTTGTTTGATAGAAGCTAGAAGCTACTCAGTTATTTTGATTTTTGAAGTTATTATGTTATTATTTAGATGATTATGATTATTGGGAAGAAGTTATGTCAATTTAGGTTTAAAAAAAAATTGTATTCCATATAAAAAATTTTTTTTATTACACGTGCAGGGGTTAATCCTGCAACAGATCACAGGATGATAAGATATGCTGTGTATATCAGAGTACACGAATGACGAGCATTTTCTTGTTTAAATTTGTTTTGTGTAATATTTTGTCTTTTAGTTATAAGTTTTGTATTTAAAAATTGATAAGCATATAGGTTACACCAAACTATACATAAAAAGATGTACTATATAGTCATGTATTTTTTGTATGAATTGGTGCGCGTGTGCGGGTGTGATAATCTGCGATCGCTATTGCGGCAGTGGTAGTTAACCGATTTACATGAAAATTTGACAAGGAATTATTTAAGTAAATAGCTTCGATTTGTGTATACTCTGAGGTTTGTAACTATTTTAGAAATTTGGTTTTTTAAGTTAAGCAAAACTCAAATGTAACTCTTATCAATGATAGGGTAATAAAATTTGTAGATAATTTCCATGCAGGACTATGCAAAATTATACAAAGTTTTTCATGAAATTTGTGTACCTGGTCGTTCAATCAATCATGTGACTTGGGCTTGACCTATCAAAATACACCAAATTCAGTGAGATCCATACGTTGCAGAGCTAGGATGGACACAGTCGGTATGTCAACGTTGCTAGGGGAAGTTGTGCCCGGTGTAGAGAGTTGTTCTCTTATAAACGTAGAAATATCTTATATAAAATAAACTATAAACCTTGAAATTCTTAACGAAGTTTTGCGATAAGAACCGAGAGGGTAAATAATTAGATAAAATTTAAAATATAATACAGTGCTGTTTCGCGTAAGTAAAGATATCCGCTTAGGGAACTTAAAGGCACTACAAGATATCGTGAAAGCAGTGAAACATAACTACGAGACTCTGTGAAATATCGCCGCTGGAGCCGCTTGCTGTAGAAGAGGACGACGAGACGAAGAGGACGCCAGGACGAATAGGACACCAGGAAGGAATGAAGCTGTAGAAGAGGACGACGAGACGAAGAGGACGCCAGGACGAAGAGGACGTCAGGAAGGAGGGACAGGAAGAAGAGGACGCTAAGGCGGGACCGACGAGACGAGAGGAGGACGTTGCAGTTAACAAGTAAAATCGATATATATTATCGAACAATACAAACAATTAAATATATTATCAATACATGACAATTTAAAATATATTATTCATCTTTGTAAACAATATTTGTATATAATAAATAATTTTTCATCTCCTCCATAATAGACTTGTATCGATTTTTACACACTCACAATATCCTTATTAGAATAATAAAGTTTGATCTGTTGCATAAGGATATATGGCGCTTGCCAACGTTGCGTCCGATTTTTGAATTAATTTTAAAAAGAAATATTTATTTGACTGTGTGTGTAGAGACTAAATTCATTGAACTAATTATGTGTGCTGTTCTATGTTGTCAGGGCGTGTAGATAAAAGTTTGAATACTCTCTCTAATCAGATATTTGAACAATAGTAGTAAATTGTCTATGTGGAGATTGAATTATTATTGTTATTTCTGTTAGACTAAGCTTGTTTACATTTGATTGAGAGACTGGACTATAATAATAAATAACATAAACGGATGTTATTAGTAATAATACGTATAAAAAAATATTGACGATACTATAAATAAAAACTATAATTTTTTATAAATTTAGAAATAAATAAATGAATATGGCCGAATCACAAGAATTACAGAATACATTAGCGGCAATCGTAGCTAATATACAAAAGCTCTCAGAAGAAAATAAGGTGGGTAGAGACGAAACGGTGAAGCAAAATAAGTCGCTACAATCACATCATGATGAGAATAAAAAAAATTTATACAGCCTTTCATGACCAGGCTAAACAAAGTAAACACATTTTAGAGTAAACCGAATAACGTATAGCTGATAAATTAGAATTAATTTGTAGTAGTAGTGAGACCGCCTTAGAAAGGAATAAATCTCACAGCAGGGAATGTGAAGCCAAAATTAAGTTGAATTATTCACTTAGGCAGGAAAGTGAATGTGACAATGCGGTTGACCGCTGTAGTCCCGTCGATATACAGAAACCAGCTGATAATCGCATAGATAAGATAGCGGGTAACGGTGGAGCGCCCGATAAGGAGATAACAGCTGATCAAAGAAAACAATCAAATAATATTTTAAATAAATATGAAAAGAGAAATAGGGAAAACCTTATCAAAGTGTTGGTTCACATCTATCCAGATTGGTATGATCAAAGGGTAAACGGTGGAGTATTTAAAAACAATAAATGTTATTTGCTGTACCGTGTCTGTAAGTTGCAGATCCATTCTGGTAATGTTTTATCAGTCAGTAATGAAATGTATAAACACGTGAGAAGTCCATACAGATGTAAAAATGAATATTTAAATAAGGTATCTGATGAATACTTGGGTAAACAAAGTAGTTTTGTTCTTGAAGCTGGTGCATTTGAGGAAAAGCACACAGGTAAGGTTAATTCTGACAGAAGATCAGGACTGTCTGAGTATTTTCAACCACATATGAAATATAATGCAGGGTTATTTATACAGTCAGAGATTCACTGTACAGCACTATGTGTTCGTCTTTTATGAATGCGTATGAAGAAAAAATCCAGGACATTAAAAAAATTTAAAGTGCACTTAGATACTGATCCCTGTAAAACTGGATGAAAATATTGTTTGAGATGATACCAGAGAAATTTCAATCAAACAATGAGTTCATATTGTACAAAGGAGATTAACTTATGTATGGCCTGGGTAGCACAACTGGCATTACATATAAACCTTTAAAAAGTAAATCAAAGCAATGTATCGGCAATTACCGAAACAAATGCAAGCGAAGACCAATCAAATACGAGAAAGGTTGCGCGGCACGAGTCTGTGCGATAAATTAAAAATTAAAATAAGTATAATACAAATAATTAAACTAGAATGCCAGGATATAAGTGGAATGACTGGTAGGAAATTGTGTAAAATTATGTGTAAAATAAGAATAATTGTAATCATGTTAAAAATGTATTGTTGAACTGTAGATATAGCCGAATTACGTCAGGCATGGACATCCTTATCAGTGTTGAGGAATGTTTGGTGATTTCCAGCCATGTGCGGTTGTTTGTTTATAATTGTTGCTGTCAAAATGACAGTTGGGGAAATGTTGTTTGATAGAAGCTAGAAGCTACTCAGTTATTTTGATTTTTGAAGTTATTATGTTATTATTTAGATGATTATGATTATTGGGAAGAAGTTATGTCAATTAAGGTTTAAAAAAAAATTGTATTCCATATAAAAAATTTTTTTTATTACACGTGCAGGGGTTAATCCTGCAACAGATCACAGGATGATAAGATATGCTGTGTATATCAGAGTACACGAATGACGAGCATTTTCTTGTTTAAATTTGTTTTGTGTAATATTTTGTCTTTTAGTTATAAGTTTTGTATTTAAAAATTGATAAGCATATAGGTTACACCAAACTATACATAAAAAGATGTACTATATAGTCATGTATTTTTTGTATGAATTGGTGCGCGTGTGCGGGTGTGATAATCTGCGATCGCTATTGCGGCAGTGGTAGTTAACCGATTTACATGAAAATTTGACAAGGAATTATTTAAGTAAATAGCTTCGATTTGTGTATACTCTGAGGTTTGTAACTATTTTAGAAATTTGGTTTTTTAAGTTAAGCAAAACTCAAATGTAACTCTTATCAATGATAGGGTAATAAAATTTGTAGATAATTTCCATGCAGGACTATGCAAAATTATACAAAGTTATTCATGAAATTTGTGTATCTGGTCGTTCAATCAATCATGTGACTTGGCTTGACCTATCAAAATACACCAAATTCAGTGAGATCCATACGTTGCAGAGCTAGGATGGACACAGTCGGTATGTCGACGTTGCTAGGGGAAGTTGTGCCCGGTGTAGAGAGTTGTTCTCTTATAAACGTAGAAATATCTTATATAAAATTAACTATAAACCTTGAAATTCTTAACGAAGTTTTGCGATAAGAACCGAGAGGGTAAATAATTAGATAAAATTTAAAATATAATACAGTGCTGTTTCGCGTAAGTAAAGATATCCGCTTAGGGAACTTAAAGGCACTACAAGATATCGTGAAAGCAGTGAAACATAACTACGAGACTCTGTGAAATATCGCCGCTGGAGCCGCTTGCTGTAGAAGAGGACGACGAGACGAAGAGGACGCCAGGACGAAGAGGACGTCAGGAAGGAGGGACAGGAAGAAGAGGACGCTAAGGCGGGACCGACGAGACGAGAGGAGGACGTTGCAGTTAACAAGTAAAATCGATATATATTATCGAACAATACAAACAATTAAATATATTACCAATACATGACAATTTAAAATATATTATTCATCTTTATAAACAATATTTGTATATAATAAATAATTTTTCATCTCCTCCATAATAGACTTGTATCGATTTTTACACACTCACAATATCCTTATTAGAATAATAAAGTTTGATCTGTTGCATAAGGATATATTGCGCTTGCCAACGTTGCGTCCGATTTTTGAATTAATTTTAAAAAGAAATATTTATTTGACTGTGTGTGTAGAGACTAAATTCATTGAACTAATTATGTGTGCTGTTCTATGTTGTCAGGGCGTGAAGATAAAAGTTTGAATACTCTCTCTAATCAGATATTTGAACAATAGTAGTAAATTGTCTATGTGGAGATTGAATTATTATTGTTATTTCTGTTAGACTAAGCTTGTTTACATTTGATTGAGAGACTGGACTATAATAATAAATAACATAAACGGATGTTATTAGTAATAATACGTATAAAAAAATATTGACGATACTGTAAATAAAAACTATAATTTTTTATAAATTTAGAAATAAATAAATGAATATGGCCGAATCACAAGAATTACAGAATACATTAGCGGCAATCGTAGCTAATATACAAAAGCTCTCAGAAGAAAATAAGGTGGGTAGAGACGAAACGGTGAAGCAAAATAAGTCGCTACAATCACATCATGATGAGAATAAAAAAAATTTATACAGCCTTTCATGACCAGGCTAAACAAAGTAAACACATTTTAGAGTAAACCGAATAACGTATAGCTGATAAATTAGAATTAATTTGTAGTAGTAGTGAGACCGCCTTAGAAAGGAATAAATCTCACAGCAGGGAATGTGAAGCCAAAATTAAGTTGAATTATTCACTTAGGCAGGAAAGTGAATGTGACAATGCGGTTGACCGCTGTAGTCCCGTCGATATACAGAAACCAGCTGATAATCGCATAGATAAGATAGCGGGTAACGGTGGAGCGCCCAATAAGGAGATAACAGCTGATCAAAGAAAACAATCAAATAATATTTTAAATAAATATGAAAAGAGAAATAGGGAAAACCTTATCAAAGTGTTGGTTCACATCTATCCAGATTAGTATGATCAAAGGGTAAACGGTGGAGTATTTAAAAACAATAAATGTTATTTGCTGTACCGTGTCTGTAAGATGCAGATCCATTCTGGTAATGTTTTATCAGTCAGTAATGAAATGTATAAACACGTGAGAAGTCCATACAGATGTAAAAATGAATATTTAAATAAGGTATCTGATGAATACTTGGGTAAACAAAGTAGTTTTGTTCTTGAAGCTGGTGCATTTGAGGAAAAGCACACAGGTATGGTTAATTCTGACAGAAGATCAGGACTGTCTGAGTATTTTCAACCACATATGAAATATAATGCAGGTGTTATTTATACAGTCAGAGATTCACTGTACAGCACTATGTGTTCGTCTTTTATGAATGCGTATGAAGACAAATCCAGAACATTAAAAAAATTTAAAGTGCACTTAGATACTGATCCCTGTAAAACTGGATGAAAATATTGTTTGAGATGATACCAGAGAAATTTCAATCAAACAATGAGTTCATATTGTACAAAGGAGATTATCTTATGTATGGCCTGGGTAGCACAACTGGCATTACATATAAATCTTTAAAAAGTAAATCAAAGCAATGTATCGGCAATTACCGAAATAAATGCAAGCGAAGACCAATCAAATACGAGAAAGGTTGCGCGGCACGAGTCTGTGCGATAAATTAAAAATTAAAATAAGTATAATACAAATAATTAAACTAGAATGCCAGGATATAAGTGGAATGACTGGTAGGAAATTGTGTAAAATTATGTGTAAAATAAGAATAATTGTAATCATGTTAAAAATGTATTGTTGAACTGTAGATATAGCCGAATTACGTCAGGCATGGACATCCTTATCAGTGTTGAGGAATGTTTGGTGATTTCCAGCCATGTGCGGTTGTTTGTTTATAATTGTTGCTGTCAAAATGACAGTTGGGGAAATGTTGTTTGATAGAAGCTAGAAGCTACTCAGTTATTTTGATTTTTGAAGTTATTATGTTATTAATTAGATGATTATGATTATTGGGAAGAAGTTATGTCAATTTAGGTTTAAAAAAAAATTGTATTCCATATAAAAAATTTTTTTTATTACACGTGCAGGGGTTAATCCTGCAACAGATCACAGGATGATAAGATATGCTGTGTATATCAGAGTACACGAATGACGAGCATTTTCTTATTTAAATTTGTTTTGTGTAATATTTTGTCTTTTAGTTATAAGTTTTGTATTTAATAATTGATAAGCATATAGGTTACACCAAACTATACATAAAAAGATGTACTATATAGTCATGTATTTTTTGTATGAATTGGTGCGCGTGTGCGGGTGTGATAATCTGCGATCGCTATTGCGGCAGTGGTAGTTAACCGATTTACATGAAAATTTGACAAGAAATTATTTAAGTAAATAGCTTCGATTTGTGTATACTCTGAGGTTTGTAACTATTTTAGAAATTTGGTTTTTTGAGTTAAGCAAAACTCAAATGTAACTCTTATCAATGATAGGGTAATAAAATTTGTAGATAATTTCCATGCAGGACTATGCAAAATTATACAAAGTTTTTCATGAAATTTGTGTATCTGGTCGTTCAATCAATCATGTGACTTGGGCTTGACCTATCAAAATACACCAAATTCAGTGAGATCCATACGTTGCAGAGCTAGGATGGACACAGTCGGTATGTCGACGTTGCTAGGGGAAGTTGTGCCCGGTGTAGAAAGTTGTTCTCTTATAAACGTAGAAATATCTTATATAAAATAAACTATAAACCTTGATATTCTTAACGAAGTTTTGCGATAAGAACCGAGAGGGTAAATAATTAGATAAAATTTAAAATATAATACAGTGCTGTTTCGCGTAAGTAAAGATATCCGCTTAGGGAACTTAAAGGCACTACAAGATATCGTGAAAGCAGTGAAACATAACTACGAGACTCTGTGAAATATCGCCGCTGGAGCCGCTTGCTGTAGAAGAGGATGACGAGACGAAGAGGACGCCAGGACGAATAGGACACCAGGAAGGAATGAAGCTGTAGAAGAGGACGACGAGACGAAGAGGACGCCAGGACGAAGAGGACGTCAGGAAGGAGGGACAGGAAGAAGAGGACGCTAAGGCGGGACCGACGAGACGAGAGGAGGACGTTGCAGTTAACAAGTAAAATCGATATATATTATCGAACAATACAAACAATTAAATATATTATCAATACATGACAATTTAAAATATATTATTCATCTTTATAAACAATATTTGTATATAATAAATAATTTTTCATCTCCTCCATAATAGACTTGTATCGATTTTTACACACTCACAATATCCTTATTAGAATAATAAAGTTTGATCTGTTTCATAAGGATATATTGCGCTTGCCAACGTTGCGTCCGATTTTTGAATTAATTTTAAAAAGAAATATTTATTTGACTGTGTGTGTAGAGACTAAATTCATTGAACTAATTATGTGTGCTGTTCTATGTTGTCAGGGCGTGTAGATAAAAGTTTGAATACTCTCTCTAATCAGATATTTGAACAATAGTAGTAAATTGTCTATGTGGAGATTGAATTATTATTGTTATTTCTGTTAGACTAAGCTTGTTTACATTTGATTGAGAGACTGGACTATAATAATAAATAACATAAACGGATGTTATTAGTAATAATACGTATAAAAAAATATTGACGATACTATAAATAAAAACTATAATTTTTTATAAATTTAGAAATAAATAAATGAATATGGCCGAATCACAAGAATTACAGAATACATTAGCGGCAATCGTAGCTAATATACAAAAGCTCTCAGAAGAAAATAAGGTGGGTAGAGACGAAACGGTGAAGCAAAATAAGTCGCTACAATCACATCATGATGAGAATAAAAAAAATTTATACAGCCTTTCATGACCAGGCTAAACAAAGTAAACACATTTTAGAGTAAACCGAATAACGTATAGCTGATAAATTAGAATTAATTTGTAGTAGTAGTGAGACCGCCTTAGAAAGGAATAAATCTCACAGCAGGGAATGTGAAGCCAAAATTAAGTTGAATTATTCACTTAGGCAGGAAAGTGAATGTGACAATGCGGTTGACCGCTGTAGTCCCGTCGATATACAGAAACCAGCTGATAATCGCATAGATAAGATAGCGGGTAACGGTGGAGCGCCCGATAAGGAGATAACAGCTGATCAAAGAAAACAATCAAATAATATTTTAAATAAATATGAAAAGAGAAATAGGGAAAACCTTATCAAAGTGTTGGTTCACATCTATCCAGATTGGTATGATCAAAGGGTAAACGGTGGAGTATTTAAAAACAATAAATGTTATTTGCTGTACCGTGTCTGTAAGATGCAGATCCATTCTGGTAATGTTTTATCAGTCAGTAATGAAATGTATAAACACGTGAGAAGTCCATACAGATGTAAAAATGATTATTTAAATAAGGTATCTGATGAATACTTGGGTAAACAAAGTAGTTTTGTTCTTGAAGCTGGTGCATTTGAGGAAAAGCACACAGGTAAGTTTAATTCTGACAGAAGATCAGGACTGTCTGAGTATTTTCAACCACATATGAAATATAATGCAGGTGTTATTTATACAGTCAGAGATTCACTGTACAGCACTATGTGTTCGTCTTTTATGAATGCGTATGAAGAAAAAATCCAGGACATTAAAAAAATTTAAAGTGCACTTAGATACTGATCCCTGTAAAACTGGATGAAAATATTGTTTGAGATGATACCAGAGAAATTTCAATCAAACAATGAGTTCATATTGTACAAAGGAGATTATCTTATGTATGGCCTGGGTAGCACAACTGGCATTACATATAAACCTTTAAAAAGTAAATCAAAGCAATGTATCGGCAATTACCGAAACAAATGCAAGCGAAGACCAATCAAATACGAGAAAGGTTGCGCGGCACGAGTCTGTGCGATAAATTAAAAATTAAAATAAGTATAATACAAATAATTAAACTAGAATGCCACGATATAAGTGGAATGACTGGTAGGAAATTGTGTAAAATTATGTGTAAAATAAGAATAATTGTAATCATGTTAAAAATGTATTGTTGAACTGTAGATATAGCCGAATTACGTCAGGCATGGACATCCTTATCAGTGTTGAGGAATGTTTGGTGATTTCCAGCCATGTGCGGTTGTTTGTTTATAATTGTTGCTGTCAAAATGACAGTTGGGGAAATGTTGTTTGATAGAAGCTAGAAGCTACTCAGTTATTTTGATTTTTGAAGTTATTATGTTATTATTTAGATGATTATGATTATTGGGAAGAAGTTATGTCAATTTAGGTTTTAAAAAAAATTGTATTCCATATAAAAAATTTTTTTTATTACACGTGCAGGGGTTAATCCTGCAACAGATCACAGGATGATAAGATATGCTGTGTATATCAGAGTACACGAATGACGAGCATTTTCTTGTTTAAATTTGTTTTGTGTAATATTTTGTCTTTTAGTTATAAGTTTTGTATTTAAAAATTGATAAGCATATAGGTTACACCAAACTATACATAAAAAGATGTACTATATAGTCATGTATTTTTTGTATGAATTGGTGCGCGTGTGCGGGTGTGATAATCTGCGATCGCTATTGCGGCAGTGGTAGTTAACCGATTTACATGAAAATTTGACAAGGAATTATTTAAGTAAATATCTTCGATTTGTGTATACTCTGAGGTTTGTAACTATTTTAGAAATTTGGTTTTTTGAGTTAAGCAAAACTCAAATGTAACTCTTATCAATGATAGGGTAATAAAATTTGTAGATAATTTCCATGCAGGACTATGCAAAATTATACAAAGTTTTTCATGAAATTTGTGTATCTGGTCGTTCAATCAATCATGTGACTTGGGCTTGACCTATCAAAATACACCAAATTCAGTGAGATCCATACGTTGCAGAGCTAGGATGGACACAGTCGGTATGTCGACGTTGCTAGGGGAAGTTGTGCCCGGTGTAGAAAGTTGTTCTCTTATAAACGTAGAAATATCTTATATAAAATAAACTATAAACCTTGAAATTCTTAACGAAGTTTTGCGATAAGAACCGAGAGGGTAAATAATTAGATAAAATTAAAAATATAATACAGTGCTGTTTCGCGTAAGTAAAGATATCCGCTTAGGGAACTTAAAGGCACTACAAGATATCGTGAAAGCAGTGAAACATAACTACGAGACTCTGTGAAATATCGCCGCTGGAGCCGCTTGCTGTAGAAGAGGATGACGAGACGAAGAGGACGCCAGGACGAATAGGACACCAGGAAGGAATGAAGCTGTAGAAGAGGACGACGAGACGAAGAGGACGCCAGGACGAAGAGGACGTCAGGAAGGAGGGACAGGAAGAAGAGGACGCTAAGGCGGGACCGACGAGACGAGAGGAGGACGTTGCAGTTAACAAGTAAAATCGATATATATTATCGAACAATACAAACAATTAAATATATTATCAATACATGACAATTTAAAATATATTATTCATCTTTATAAACAATATTTGTATATAATAAGTAATTTTTCATCTCCTCCATAATAGACTTGTATCGATTTTTACACACTCACAATATCCTTATTAGAATAATAAAGTTTGATCTGTTTCATAAGGATATATTGCGCTTGCCAACGTTGCGTCCGATTTTTGAATTAATTTTAAAAAGAAATATTTATTTGACTGTGTGTGTAGAGACTAAATTCATTGAACTAATTATGTGTGCTGTTCTATGTTGTCAGGGCGTGTAGATAAAAGTTTGAATACTCTCTCTAATCAGATATTTGAACAATAGTAGTAAATTGTCTATGTGGAGATTGAATTATTATTGTTATTTATGTTAGATTAAGCTTGTTTACATTTGATTGAGAGACTGGACTATAATAATAAATAACATAAACGGATGTTATTAGTAATAATACGTATAAAAAAATATTGACGATACTATAAATAAAAACTATAATGTTTTACAAATTTAGAAATAAATAAATGAATATGGCCGAATCACAAGAATTACAGAATACATTAGCGGCAATCGTAGCTAATATACAAAAGCTCTCAGAAGAAAATAAGGTGGGTAGAGACGAAACGGTGAAGCAAAATAAGTCGCTACAATCACATCATGATGAGAATAAAAAAAATTTATACAGCCTTTCATGACCAGGCTAAACAAAGTAAACACATTTTAGAGTAAACCGAATAACGTATAGCTGATAAATTAGAATTAATTTGTAGTAGTAGTGAGACCGCCTTAGAAAGGAATAAATCTCACAGCAGGGAATGTGAAGCCAAAATTAAGTTGAATTATTCACTTAGGCAGGAAAGTGAATGTGACAATGCGGTTGACCGCTGTAGTCCCGTCGATATACAGAAACCAGCTGATAATCGCATAGATAAGATAGCGGGTAACGGTGGAGCGCCCGATAAGGAGATAACAGCTGATCAAAGAAAACAATCAAATAATATTTTAAATAAATATGAAAAGAGAAATAGGGAAAACCTTATCAAAGTGTTGGTTCACATCTATCCAGATTGGTATGATCAAAGGGTAAACGGTGGAGTATTTAAAAAGAATAAATGTTATTTGCTGTACCGTGTCTGTAAGATGCAGATCCATTCTGGTAATGTTTTATCAGTCAGTAATGAAATGTATAAACACGTGAGAAGTCCATACAGATGTAAAAATGAATATTTAAATAAGGTATCTGATGAATACTTGGGTAAACAAAGTAGTTTTGTTCTTGAAGCTGGTGCATTTGAGGAAAAGCACACAGGTAAGGTTAATTCTGACAGAAGATCAGGACTGTCTGAGTATTTTCAACCACATATGAAATATAATGCAGGTGTTATTTATACAGTCAGAGATTCACTGTACAGCACTATGTGTTCGTCTTTTATGAATGCGTATGAAGACAAATCCAGGACATTAAAAAAATTTAAAGTGCACTTAGATACTGATCCCTGTAAAACTGGATGAAAATATTGTTTGAGATGATACCAGAGAAATTTCAATCAAACAATGAGTTCATATTGTACAAAGGAGATTATCTTATGTATGGCCTGGGTAGCACAACTGGCATTACATATAAACCTTTAAAAAGTAAATCAAAGCAATGTATCGGCAATTACCGAAACAAATGCAAGCGAAGACCAATCAAATACGAGAAAGGTTGCGCGGCACGAGTCTGTGCGATAAATTAAAAATTAAAATAAGTATAATACAAATAATTAAACTAGAATGCCAGGATATAAGTGGAATGACTGGTAGGAAATTGTGTAAAATTATGTGTAAAATAAGAATAATTGTAATCATGTTAAAAATGTATTGTTGAACTGTAGATATAGCCGAATTACGTCAGGCATGGACATCCTTATCAGTGTTGAGGAATGTTTGGTGATTTCCAGCCATGTGCGGTTGTTTGTTTATAATTGTTGCTGTCAAAATGACAGTTGGGGAAATGTTGTTTGATAGAAGCTAGAAGCTACTCAGTTATTTTGATTTTTGAAGTTATTATGTTATTATTTAGATGATTATGATTATTGGGAAGAAGTTATGTCAATTTAGGTTTAAAAAAAAATTGTATTCCATATAAAAAATTTTTTTTATTACACGTGCAGGGGTTAATCCTGCAACAGATCACAGGATGATAAGATATGCTGTGTATATCAGAGTACACGAATGACGAGCATTTTCTTGTTTAAATTTGTTTTGTGTAATATTTTGTCTTTTAGTTATAAGTTTTGTATTTAAAAATTGATAAGCATATAGGTTACACCAAACTATACATAAAAAGATGTACTATATAGTCATGTATTTTTTGTATGAATTGGTGCGCGTGTGCGGGTGTGATAATCTGCGATCGCTATTGCGGCAGTGGTAGTTAACCGATTTACATGAAAATTTGACAAGGAATTATTTAAGTAAATATCTTCGATTTGTGTATACTCTGAGGTTTGTAACTATTTTAGAAATTTGGTTTTTTGAGTTAAGCAAAACTCAAATGTAACTCTTATCAATGATAGGGTAATAAAATTTGTAGATAATTTCCATGCAGGACTATGCAAAATTATACAAAGTTTTTCATGAAATTTGTGTATCTGGTCGTTCAATCAATCATGTGACTTGGGCTTGACCTATCAAAATACACCAAATTCAGTGAGATCCATACGTTGCAGAGCTAGGATGGACACAGTCGGTATGTCGACGTTGCTAGGGGAAGTTGTGCCCGGTGTAGAAAGTTGTTCTCTTATAAACGTAGAAATATCTTATATAAAATAAACTATAAACCTTGAAATTCTTAACGAAGTTTTGCGATAAGAACCGAGAGGGTAAATAATTAGATAAAATTAAAAATATAATACAGTGCTGTTTCGCGTAAGTAAAGATATCCGCTTAGGGAACTTAAAGGCACTACAAGATATCGTGAAAGCAGTGAAATATAACTACGAGACTCTGTGAAATATCGCCGCTGGAGCCGCTTTCTGTAGAAGAGGACGACGAGACGAAGAGGACGCCAGGACGAATAGGACACCAGGAAGGAATGAAGCTGTAGAAGAGGACGACGAGACGAAGAGGACGCCAGGACGAAGAGGACGTCAGGAAGGAGGGACAGGAAGAAGAGGACGCTAAGGCGGGACCGACGAGACGAGAGGAGGACGTTGCAGTTAACAAGTAAAATCGATATATATTATCGAACAATACAAACAATTAAATATATTATCAATACATGACAATTTAAAATATATTATTCATCTTTGTAAACAATATTTGTATATAATAAATAATTTTTCATCTCCTCCATAATAGACTTGTATCGATTTTTACACACTCACAATATCCTTATTAGAACAATAAAGTTTGATCTGTTGCATAAGGATATATTGCGCTTGCCAACGTTGCGTCCGATTTTTGAATTAATTTTAAAAAGAAATATTTATTTGACTGTGTGTGTAGAGACTAAATTCATTGAACTAATTATGTGTGCTGTTCTATGTTGTCAGGGCGTGTAGATAAAAGTTTGAATACTCTCTCTAATCAGATATTTGAACAATAGTAGTAAATTGTCTATGTGGAGATTGAATTATTATTGTTATTTATGTTAGATTACGCTTGTTTACATTTGATTGAGAGACTGGACTATAATAATAAATAACATAAATGGATGTTATTAGTAATAATACGTATAAAAAAATATTGACGATACTATAAATAAAAACTATAATTTTTTATAAATTTAGAAATAAATAAATGAATATGGCCGAATCACAAGAATTACAGAATACATTAGCGGCAATCGTAGCTAATATACAAAAGCTCTCAGAAGAAAATAAGGTGGGTAGAGACGAAACGGTGAAGCAAAATAAGTCGCTACAATCACATCATGATGAGAATAAAAAAAATTTATACAGCCTTTCATGACCAGGCTAAACAAAGTAAACACATTTTAGAGTAAACCGAATAACGTATAGCTGATAAATTAGAATTAATTTGTAGTAGTAGTGAGACCGCCTTAGAAAGGAATAAATCTCACAGCAGGGAATGTGAAGCCAAAATTAAGTTGAATTATTCACTTAGGCAGGAAAGTGAATGTGACAATTCGGTTGACCGCTGTAGTCCCGTCGATTTACAGAAACCAGCTGATAATCGCATAGATAAGATAGCGGGTAACGGTGGAGCGCCCGATAAGGAGATAACAGCTGATCAAAGAAAACAATCAAATAATATTTTAAATAAATATGAAAAGAGAAATAGGGAAAACCTTATCAAAGTGTTGGTTCACATCTATCCAGATTGGTATGATCAAAGGGTAAACGGTGGAGTATTTAAAAACAATAAATGTTATTTGCTGTACCGTGTCTGTAAGATGCAGATCCATTCTGGTAATGTTTTATCAGTCAGTAATGAAATGTATAAACACGTGAGAAGTCCATACAGATGTAAAAATGAATATTTAAATAAGGTATCTGATGAATACTTGGGTAAACAAAGTAGTTTTGTTCTTGAAGCTGGTGCATTTGAGGAAAAGCACACAGGTAAGGTTAATTCTGACAGAAGATCAGGACTGTCTGAGTATTTTCAACCACATATGAAATATAATGCAGGTGTTATTTATACAGTCAGAGATTCACTGTACAGCACTATGTGTTCGTCTTTTATGAATGCGTATGAAGACAAATCCAGGACATTAAAAAAATTTAAAGTGCACTTAGATACTGATCCCTGTAAAACTGGATGAAAATATTGTTTGAGATGATACCAGAGAAATTTCAATCAAACAATGAGTTCATATTGTACAAAGGAGATTATCTTATGTATGGCCTGGGTAGCACAACTGGCATTACATATAAACCTTTAAAAAGTAAATCAAAGCAATGTATCGGCAATTACCGAAACAAATGCAAGCGAAGACCAATCAAATACGAGAAAGGTTGCGCGGCACGAGTCTGTGCGATAAATTAAAAATTAAAATAAGTATAATACAAATAATTAAACTAGAATGCCACGATATAAGTGGAATGACTGGTAGGAAATTGTGTAAAATTATGTGTAAAATAAGAATAATTGTAATCATGTTAAAAATGTATTGTTGAACTGTAGATATAGCCGAATTACGTCAGGCATGGACATCCTTATCAGTGTTGAGGAATGTTTGGTGATTTCCAGCCATGTGCGGTTGTTTGTTTATAATTGTTGCTGTCAAAATGACAGTTGGGGAAATGTTGTTTGATAGAAGCTAGAAGCTACTCAGTTATTTTGATTTTTGAAGTTATTATGTTATTATTTAGATGATTATGATTATTGGGAAGAAGTTATGTCAATTTAGGTTTAAAAAAAAAATTATATTCCATATAAAAAATTTTTTTTATTACACGTGCAGGGGTTAATCCTGCAACAGAACACAGGATGATAAGATATGCTGTGTATATCAGAGTACATGAATGACGAGCATTTTCTTTTTAAATTTGTTTTGTGTAATATTTTGTCTTTTAGTTATAAGTTTTGTATTTAAAAATTGATAAGCATATAGGTTACACCAAACTATACATAAAAAGATGTACTATATAGTCATGTATTTTTTGTATGAATTGGTGCGCGTGTGCGGGTGTGATAATCTGCGATCGCTATTGCGGCAGTGGTAGTTAACCGATTTACATGAAAATTTGACAAGGAATTATTTAAGTAAATAGCTTCGATTTGTGTATACTCTGAGGTTTGTAACTATTTTAGAAATTTGGTTTTTTAAGTAAAGCAAAACTCAAATGTAACTCTTATCAATGATAGGGTAATAAAATTTGTAGATAATTTCCATGCAGGACTATGCAAAATTATACAAAGTTTTCATGAAATTTGTGTATCTGATCGTTCAATCAATCATGTGACTTGGGCTTGGCCTATCAAAATACACCAAATTCAGTGAGATCCATACGTTGCAGAGCTAGGATGGACACAGTCGGTATGTCGACGTTGCTAGGGGAAGTTGTGCCCGGTGTAGAGAGTTGTTCTCTTATAAACGTAGAAATATCTTATATAAAATAAACTGTAAGCCTTGAAATTCTTAACGAAGTTTTGCGATAAGAACCGAGAGGGTAAATAATTAGATAAAATTTAAAATATAATACAGTGCTGTTTCGCGTAAGTTAAGATATCCGCTTAGGGAACTTAAAGACACTACAAGATATCGTGAAAGCAGTGAAACATACCTACGAGACTCTGTGAAATATCGCCGCTGGAGCCGCTTGCTGTAGAAGAGGACGACGAGACGAAGAGGACGCCAGGACGAAGAGGACATCAGGAAGGAGGGACAGGAAGAAGAGGACGCTAAGACGGGACCGACGAGACGAGAGGAGGACGTTGCAGTTAACAAGTCAAATCGATATATATTATCGAACAATACAAACAATTAAATATATTATCAATACATGACAATTTAAACTACATTATACATCTTTATAAACAATATTTGCATATAATAAATAATTTTTCATCTCCTCCATAATAGACTTGTATCGATTTTTACACACTCACAATATCCTTATTAGAATAATAAAGTTCGATCTGTTGCATAAGGATATATGGCGCTTGCCAACGTTGCGTCCGATTTTTGAATTATTTTTAAAAAGAAATATTTATTTGACTGTGTGTGTAGAGACTAAATTCATTGAACTAATTACATGTGCTGTTCTATGTTATCAGGGAGTGTAGATAAAAGTTTGAATACTCTCTCTAATCAGATATTTGAACAACAGTAGTAAATTGTCTATGTGGAGATTGAATTATTATTGGTATTTATGTTAGATTAAGCTTGTTTACATTTGATTGAGAGACTGGACTATAATAATAAATAACATAAACGGATGTTATTAGTAATAATACGTATAAAAAAATATTGACGATACTATAAATAAAAACTATAATTTTTT
Source organism: Magicicada septendecula (assembly GCA_034769895.1). Lineage (NCBI taxonomy): Eukaryota > Metazoa > Arthropoda > Insecta > Hemiptera > Cicadidae > Magicicada > Magicicada septendecula. The sequence continues at coordinate 282,389,054 of CM068372.1, read as the reverse complement.
ATAAATTTAGAAATAAATAAATGAATATGGCCGAAACACAAGAATTACAGAATACATTAGCGGCAATCGTAGCTAATATACAAAAGCTCTCAGAAGAAAATAAGGTGGGTAGAGACGAAACGGTGAAGCAAAATAAGTCGCTACAATCACTTCATGATGAGAATAAAAAAAATTTATACAGCCTTTCATGACCAGGCTAAACAAAGTAAACACATTTTAGAGTAAACCGAATAACGTATAGCTGATAAATTAGAATTAATTTGTAGTAGTAGTGAGACCGCCTTAGAAAGGAATAAAACTCACAGCAGGGAATGTGAAGCCAAAATTAAATTGAAATATTCACTTAGGCAGGAAAGTGAATGTGACATTGCGGTTGACCGCTGTAGTCCCGTCGATATACAGAAACCAGCTGATAATCGCATAGATAAGATAGCGGGTAACGGTGGAGCGCCCGATAAGGAGATAACAGCTGATCAAAGAAAACAATCAAATAATATTTTAAATAAATATGAAAAGAGAAATAGGGAAAACCTGATCAAAGTGTTGGTTCACATCTATCCAGATTGGTATGATCAAAGGGTAAACGGTGGAGTATTTAAAAAGAATAAATGTTATTTGCTGTACCGTGTCTGTAAGATGCAGATCCATTCTGGTAATGTTTTATCAGTCAGTAATGAAATGTATAAACACGTGAGAAGTCCATACAGATGTAAAAATGAATATTTAAATAAGGTATCTGATGAATACTTGGGTAAACAAAGTAGTTTTGTTCCTGAAGCTGGTGCATTTGAGGAAAAGCACACAGGTAAGGTTAATTCTGACAGAAGATCAGGACTGTCTGAGTATTTTCAACCACATATGAAATGTAATGCAGGTGTTATTTATACAGTCAGAGATTCACTGTACAGCACTATGTGTTCGTCTTTTATGAATGCGTATGAAGACAAATCCAAGACATTAAAAAAATTTTAAGTGCACTTAGATACTGATCCCTGTAAAACTGGATGAAAATAATATTTGAGATGATACCAGAGAAATTTCAATGAAACAATGAGTTCATATTGTACAACGGAGATTATCTTATGTGTAGCCTGGGTAACACAACTGGCATTACATATAAACCTTTAAAAAGTAAATCAAAGCAATGTATCGGCAATTACCGAAACAAATGCAAGCGAAGACCTATCAAATACGAGAAAGGTTGCGCGGCACGAGTCTGTGCGATAAATTAAAAATTAAAATAAGGATAATACAAATAATTAAACTAGAATGCCAGGATATAAGTGGAATGACTGGTAGGAAATTGTGTAAAATTATGTGTAAAATAAGAATAATTGTAATCATGTTAAAAATGTATTGTTGAACTGTAGATATAGCCGAATGACGTCAGACATGGACATCCTTATCAGTGTTGAGGAATGTTTGGTGATATCCAGCCATGTGCGGTTGTTTGTTTATAATACTTGCTGTCAAAATGACAGTTGGGGAAATGTTGTTTGATAGAAGCTACTCAGTTATTTTGATTTTTGAAGTTATTATGTTATTATTTAGATGATTATGATTATTGGGAAGAAGTTATGTCAATTTAGGTTTAAAAAAAAAATTGTATTCCATAAAAAAAATTTTTTTTTACACGTGCAGGGTTTAATCCTGCAACAGAACACAGGATGATTAGATATGCTGTGTATATCAGAGTACATGAATGACGAGCATTTTCTTGTTTAAATTTGTTTTGTGTAATATTTTGTCTTTTAGTTATAAGTTTTGTATTTAAAAATTGATAAGCATATAGGTTACACCAAACTATACATAAAAAGATGTACTATATAGTCATGTATTTTTTGTATGAATTGGTGCGCGTGTGCGGGTGTGATAATCTGCGATCGCTATTGCGGCAGTGGTAGTTAACCGATTTACATGAAAATTTGACAAGGAATTATTTAAGTAAATAGCTTCGATTTGTGTATACTCTGAGGTTTGTAACTATTTTAGAAATTTGGTTTTTTAAGTAAAGCAAAACTCAAATGTAACTCTTATCAATGATAGGGTAATAAAATTTGTAGATAATTTCCATGCAGGACTATGCAAAATTATACAAAGTTTCTCATAAAATTTGTGTATCTGGTCGTTCAATCAATCATGTGACTTGGGCTTGGCCTATCAAAATACACCAAATTCAGTGAGATTCATACGTTGCAGAGCTAGGATGGACAAGGTCGGTATGTCGACGTTGCTAGGGGAAGTTGTGCCCGGTGTAGAGAGTTGTTCTCTTATAAACGTAGAAATATCTTATATAAAATAAACTGTAAACCTTGAAATTCTTAACGAAGTTTTGCGATAAGAACCGAGAGGTTAAATAATTAGATGAAATTTAAAATATAATACAGTGCTGTTTCGCGTAAGTTAAGATATCCGCTTAGGGAACTTAAAGACACTACAAGATATCGTGAAAGCAGTGAAACATAACTACAAGACTCTGTGAAATATCGCCGCTGTAGCCGCTTGCTGTAGAAGAGGACGACGAGACGAAGAGGACGCCAGGACGAATAGGACACCAGGAAGGAATGAAGCTGTAGAAGAGGACGCCAGGACGAAGAGGACATCAGGAAGGAGGGACAGGAAGAAGAGGGCGCTAAGACGGGACCGACGAGACGAGAGGAGGACGTTGCAGTTAACAAGTAAAATCGATATATATTATCGAACAATACAAACAATTAAATATATTATCAATACATGACAATTTAAAATACATTATACATCTTTATAAACATTATTTGTATTTAATAAATAATTTTTCATCTCCTCCATAATAGACTTGTATCGATTTTTACACACTCACAATATCCTTATTAGAATAATAAAGTTTGATCGGTTGCATAAGGATATTATGCGCTTGCCAACGTTGGGCTCGATTTTTGAATTAATTTAAAAAAATAAATATTTATTTGAGTGTGTAGAGACTAAATTCATTGAACTAATGATATGTGCTGTTCTATGTTATCAGGGAGTGTAGATAAAAGTTTGAATACTCTCTCTAATCAGATATTTGAACAATAGTAGTAAATTGTCTATGTGGAGATTGAATTATTATTGTTATTTATGTTAGATTAAGCTTGTTTACATTTGATTGAGAGACTGGACTATAATAATAAATAACATAAACGGATGTTATTAGTAATAATACGTATAAAAAATATTGATGATACTATAAACAAACACTATAATATTTTATAAATTTAGAAATAAATAAATGAATATGGCCGAATCACAAGATTTACAGAATACATTAGCGGCAATCGTAGCTAATATACAAAAGCTCTCAGAAGAAAATAAGGTGGGTAGAGTCGAAACGGTGAAGCAAAATAAGTCGCTACAATCACTTCATGATGAGAATAAGAAAAATTTATACAGCCGTTCATGACCAGGCTAAACAAAGTAAACACATTTTAGAGTAAACCGAAAAACGTATAGCTGATAAATTAGAATTAATTTGTAGTAGTAGTGAGACCGCCTTAGAAAGGAATAAATCTCACAGCAGGGAATGTGAAGCCAAAATTAAGTTGAATTATTCACTTAGGCAGGAAAGTGAATGTGACAATGCGGTTGATCGATGTAGTCCCGTCGACATACAGAAACCAGCTGATAATCGCATAGATAAGATAGCGGGTAACGGTGGAGCGCCCGATAAGGAGATAACAGCTGATCAACGAAAACAATCAAATAATATTTTAAATAAATATGAAAAGAGAAATAGGGAAACCCTTATCAAAGTGTTGGTTCACATCTATCCAGATTGGTATGATCAAAGGTTAAACGGTGGAGTATTTAAAAACAATAAATGTTATTTGCTGTACCGTGTCTGTAAGATGCAGATCCATTCTGGTAATGTTTTATCAGTCAGTAATGAAATGTATAAACACGTGAGAAGTCCATACAGATGTAAAAATGAATATTTAAATAAGGTATCTGATGAATACTTGGGTAAACAAAGTAGTTTTGTTCCTGAAGCTGGTGCATTTGAGGAAAAGAACACAGGTAAGGTTAATTCTGACAGAAGTTCAGGACTGTCTGAGTATTTTCAACCACACATGAAATTTAATGCATGTGTTATTTATACAGTCAGAGATTCACTGTACAGCAGTATGTGTTCGTCTTTTATGAATGCGTATGAAGACAAATCCAAGACATTAAAAAAATTTAAAGTGCACTTAGATACTGATCCCTGTAAAACTGGATGAAAATAATGTTTGAGATGATACCAGAGAAATTTCAATGAAACAATCAGTTCATATTGTACAAAGGAGATTATCTTATGTGTAGCCTGGGTAACACAACTGGCATTACATATAAACCTTTAAAAAGTAAATCAAAGCAATGTATCGGCAATTACCGAAACAAATGCAAGCGAAGACCAATCAAATACGAGAAAGGTTGCGCGGCACGAGTCTGTGCGATAAATAAAAAATTAAAATAAGGATAATACAAATAATTAAACTAGAATGCCAGGATATAAGTGGAATGACTGGTAGGAAATTGTATAAAATTATGTGTAAAATAAGAATAATTGTAATCATGTTAAAAATGTATGATTGAACTGTAGATATAGCCGAATGACGTCGGACATGGACATCCTTATCAGTGTTCAGGAATGTTTGGTGATATCCAGCAATGTGCGGTTGTTTGTTTATAATTGTTGCTGTCAAAATGACAGTTGGGGAAATGTTGTTTGATAGAAGCTAGAAGCTACTCAGTTATTTTGATTTTTGAAGTTATTATGTTATTATTTAGATGATTATGATTATTGGGAAGAAGTTATGTCAATTTAGGTTTAAACAAAAAATTTTTGTATTCCATATAAAAATTTTTTTTTACACGTGCAGCGGTTAATCCTGCAACAGAACACAGGATGATAAGATACGCTGTGTATATCAGAGTACATGAATGACGAGCATTTTCTTGTTTAAATTTGTTTTGTGTAATATTTTGTCTTTTAGTTATAAGTTTTGTATTTAAAAATTGATAAGGGGAAGATCAGTTTAGGTAATGGGGTAGTTTACCTGCAACGTTTTATTTTTTAACAAGGCTAATTTCTATGGCAAACGATAACAGCCGCAAATTGAAACAGAAACAAATAATTTTTTTTCATACAACCCTAAATTGTAGAGTTCTCAAGACCGATTGTTATTTTTGAAGTTCGATTTACGGAAAGGGGTATTTTACTGGCAACGTTTTATGTTTTAACATGTGTAATTTTTTCTATGACGAATGATAACTGCCGTAAATTCAATCAGAATCAAATATTGTTTTGCTTACCTTCCTGAGCTGTAGCGATCTCAATGACCATTAATTTTGGTGAAGATCGGTTAAGGAAAAGTGGTTGTTTACCAGCAACATTTTATGTTTTAACAACGGTAATTTTTTTTTTTGACGAACGGTAACTGCCGCATATTCAAACAAAATAAAATATGGTTTTGCAAACGTTCATCAATTATAAGAGACTGAAGGCCTGTAGATTTCGGTGAAGATCGCTTAAGGGAAAGGAATAGTTTACCAGCAAAATTTTACGTTGTAACATGAGAAAGTTTTTCATCACGAACGATAACTGGCGTAAATTCAACCTTCGGCAACCTTTTATGTTTTAACAAGGGTAATTTTTTTCTATGGCAAACTATAACATTCAAAGAAATTCAAATATTGTTTTGCGTACGTTCCTGAGCTATAGATATGAAGGTATGCAAAACAGTTTTTGAGTCTGATTGAATTTACGGCAGTTATCATTCGACATAGAAAGGAGTTCTCTATAGCTCAAGAACGTACGCAAAACGCATCTTGAATGGCAAACGATAACAGCCGCAAATTCAAACAGAATCAAATAATTTTTTGCATAGAGCCCTGAACTGTAGAGTTCGCAAGACCTGTAGTTTTTGGTGAAGATCGGTTAAGGGAAAGGGGTAGTTTACCAGCAACGTTTTATGTTTTAACAAGGGTATATTATATGGCAAACGATAACAGCTGAAAATTCAAACATAATCAAATAATTTTCTGCATGCAACTCTGAATAGTAGAGTACTCAAGACCGATTGTTTTTGTTGAAGATTGGTTTAGGAAAAGGGGTAGTTTACCTGCAACATTTTATGTTTTAACAACGGTAATTTTTTCTATGCCGAACGATAACTGTCGCACATTCAAACAAAATCGTATATTGTTTTGCATACGTTCATCAATTATAAAGGACTGAAGGCCTGTTGACTTTAACGAAGATCGGTTAAGGGAAAGGGGTAGTTTACCTGCTACGTTTTTACTTCTATGTCCCTTAAAGAAAAGGAAGAATGGTGATGGCAAAAAAATCGTGTTCGAGATTATTGCAGATTCCGATTGTATTACACTCAAAACTAGAAAAAAATTCATTTTTCGAAAAGTGTCTGCGTGTGTGTCTGTAGATTTTTTTTGCTATGTCAAGCGATAACAGCCGCAAATTCAAACAGAATCAAATAATGTTTTCCATACAGCCCGTATTTGGAGGGTACTCAAGACCTTTTGTTTTTGGTGAAATTCGGTTAAGGGATAGGGGTAGTTTACCTGCAACGTTTTATGTTTTAAGAAGGGTATTTTCTGTGGCAAACGATAACAGCCGCAAATTCAAACATAATCAAATAATTTTCTGCATGCAACTCTGAATAGTAGAGTACTCAAGACCGATTGTTTTTGTTGAAGATTAGTTTAGGAACAGGGGTAGTTTACCTGCAACATTTTATGTTTTAACATGGGTAATTTTTTCAACGACGAATGATAACTGCAGTAAATTCAATCAGAATCAAATAATGTTTTGCAATCCTTCCTGAGCTATTGAGAACTCAATGTCTGTTGATTTTGGTGAAGCTCGGTTTAGGGAAAGGGGTAGTTTACCTGCAATGTTTTATGTTTTAATATGGGTAAATTTTTCTAAAACGAATGATAACTGCCGTAAATTCAATCGGAATCAAATAATATTTTGCATACCGTCCTGAGCTGTCGATCAAAAAGGGATAATATTTACAAAATCTAGCCAAATATTCGGCTATGCGGATGATATTGCAATTTTTGCAAGAAATGCAAACAAGGTTAAGGAGGTATACGAAGTGATGGAAGTAGAAGCAACAAAAATTGGGCTAAATGTGAATGAGAGCAAGACAAAGTATATGATAATGTCGAAGTCTGTGGATAGAAGAAAACCTCGTGACCTGGAAATAAATGGGAAGCGCTTTGGAGGCGTGTCAGGCTTTGAATATTTGGGCACTACAATATCGAATGATAATGACATAAAAAAATGCATTAAAGAGAGGATAAGGTATGCAAATAGAGCGTATTTTGCAAATATAAATATCTTTAGAAATAAAAATATAAGGAGAGAAACCAAGCTAAAAATATATCATTCACTCATAAGACCTATTGTTGCCTATGGCTCAGAGGTGTGGACGATGACAGTGGAGCACGAAAAAATTTAAGAATTTTTGAACGCAATATCCTACGAAAAATATATGGCCCAGTGAGGGAAGGTGAGAATTGGAGAATACGAAGTAATGCAGAATTGCAACAACTGATACATGAGAGGGACCTTGTAAAATTTATCAATTCACAGAGGATAAGATGGTTGGGGCATGTGGAGAGAATGGAAAAGGATAGAATGAATAAGAGAATGATGCAGGGAAGACTCTATTGCGGAAGACGAAGGGGACGGCAAAGGATGAGATGGTTGGATGAGTTGTGAACGATCTGATGAAGTTGGGAGTTCGATGATGGAGAGAGAGAGTGGCGGATAGAGATGACTGGAGGCGGATTGTTGAGAAGGCCAAGGCACACCAAGGGCTGTAGAGCCGGATAAGAAGAAGAAGAAGAAGAAGAAGAAGAAGAAGAAGAAGAAGAAGAAGAAGAAGATACCGTCCTGAGCTATAGAGGACTCAATGCCTGGTGATTTTGGTGAAGATCGGTTTAGGGAAAGAGTAGTTTACCGGCAACATTTTATGTTATAACAACGGTAATTTTTTCTATGACGAACGATAACTGTCGCACATTCAAACAAAATCAAATATTGTTCTGCACGCGTTCATCAATTATAAAAGACTCAAGGCCTATTGATTTTGGTGAAGATCGGTTAAGGGAAAGGGGTAGTTTACCTGCAACGTTTTATGTTTTAACAAGTGTATATTATATGGCAAACGATAACAGCCGCAAATTCAAACATAATCAAAAAATTTTTTGCATGCAACTCTGAACAGTAGAGTACTCAAGACCGATTGGTTTTGTTGAAGATTGGTTTAGGGAAAGGGGTCGTTTACCAGCAAGTTTTTTTTAATCAAGGGTAATTTTTTTCTATGGCAAACGGTAACACCCGCAAATTCAAACAGAATCAAATAATTTTTTGCATACAACACTGAATTCTGGAGTTCTAAAGACCTATTGTTTTTGGTGAAGATCGGTTAACGGAAAGAGGTAGTTTAACAGCAACGTTTTATGTTTTAAGATGGGTATATTATATGGCAAACGATAACAGCTGAAAATTCAAATGTAATCAAATAATTTTTTGCATGCAACTCTGAATTGTAGAGGTCTCAAGATCTCTTGTTTTTGGTGAAGATCGGTTTAGGGAATAGGGTAGTTTACCAGCAACGTTTTATGTTTTAACATGGGTAATTTTTTGAACGACGAATGATAACTGCCGTAAATTCAATCAGAATCAAATAATGTTTTGCAATCCTTCCTTAGCTATTGAGAACTCAATGTCTGTTGATTTTGGTGAAGCTCGGTTTAGGGAAAGGGGTAGTTTACCTGCAACGTTTTATGTTTTAACAACGGTAATTTTTTCTATGACGAACGATAACTGCCGCACATTCAAACGGAATCAAATATTTTTTTACATACGTTCCTTAGTTGTAGAGAACTCAAGGCTTGTTGATTTTGGTGAAGATCGGTTAAGGGAAAGGGTAGTTTACCGGCAACATTTTATGTTGTAACAAGAGAATTTTTTCTTGGGGAACATTTTTTTCTACAAATGAAAATTATAGTTGAAGGGGGAGGGGATAATTTTTACATGTGTACTACGTTATCGGCAACAAAGTAGCAGTTTGTTGTTAAAATTCCTTCCCGGGCTGTTTGGCCGTAGTCCAATATTTTCTGCAAAACCAGACGTTTCGGCAGTGCTGTCGACTGCCATCATCAGTGAAAATCGAGTTCGATAACGTGTGGTGGTATACGTTAGTGACCACAGTACTGTGGTTAAGGCTGAAGCAATAAGTGGAAAGAAGTAGTTTCTATGGAAACATTTCATTTAGTAAATGATTTTAAATATAAATCTTAGAACATGGAAGTCATGTATGGTTCTCCATACCGATATTTTTAACATCGAGGTACTTTTCACGATGTTAACATCGATGTTAAAAATTGATGGTTTTCTGGCGATGCTCATCCCTACTCTGATTTCATGCGTTTGCTAAACATTTTGCGTCTGGGAGAAATGGGACTATACCTTCTGTTTGTGTACACCTTGTAGAAGTGGGCTAAACTGTTAATTTAAAATAATAGGTATGAAAATATCGTTCCAAAAAATAACAGGTACAAATACCTGTTATTATATACTATATATACATAACCTATATTATCCTTTGTAAGTAACTCGTTTTGAGTTTCCTGCAGGTCTCCTATGTAATATCTTCAAATAAATACACTGCAAGTAGGTTTATTTTCACCTAGATAAACCTATTAATATATTAATAAACCTACTTTACATACTGTAAAGATATTATACTTTACACTGTGACTTTATTAAACTATTACTGTTTAAAAGAAAATAAGAAAAAAGAGAATTTATAGGCCTATCTCCCTTTGGGAATACCAATTTAAGTTTTCACTAGGAGTAAAACTAACATTGGTTAGACTTTAGACAAATCAGTTGCGAAACTCGGGGCAATGAAATAATTTAGAGTACACGTAATACCACAACAAATAATGTGATAAAAACATCAGAAACATATAACAAAAACATAACAGTTAGCCACAAGTGTGAATGAGAATAAACAAAATTTTACAAATAAAAATAATAAAATCAACTGTAATAAAATAAATATAAATAAATAAATAATAAGCAACAACAAAAGTAAATTAAATGCAATACATACCTGGATAATCTTCAGATTCATTCACTAATGTACACAGAATATACAAGTTATGAAATGTCACACGTATTTACATTACTATCCGCTTCGCTTAACACATTATAAATAAAATTAAACAATTGAATTATTTTTAAAATACTGGGATTTCAGTTATTCAAACACTATTTTAAATTCGCATTCAAAAATATCAGCTGTTGCACATTCCTTGATAATAATCGTGTTCGTGTTCTTCGTTCAGATATTTAAGGAACGAAATCCCATTAAGATAAAATCCCGTAAAGTTAAATCCCATTAATAAAAAGTATAATATAGCCTTTCAACATCAACCACTCTATAGGTTATAACACAATATAATTAAATACAACTATTTCACAAACGACTCCGAACACAAAGTTTTTTATGAGTAAAAACATAGTTTTACCTTACAACCTGAACCGGCTTTAGTTATAAGTTGGTGACTAGTATAATATATAATTTATTAGCATGTAAACTGTATTATATATCTGCATATCACACGAGAATAAATGTAACATCAGGATGAATTTTTTCCTTTATTAAAAACAGCTTCGTCTCTTTGCGCAGAATGAAGTATTTAGGACGAAAAAGTGGTTGCGTAGGCTACTAGTTCTCGAAATACGCGTGATACTACCTGTTCCTAAAATACTACTGTTCCTCTGATACGCTTAGTATTTTGTGTATCTGTGATACCCCTAGTATTTGAAATACTCTTGTACTGGTTGTTCCTTGTGTACCAGCGATATTTTTGTACGCCTAGTATTTGTCCTTGGCGTATTCGTTTACTTGTTACTTGCGTACTTTTTGTTTGTGTGTGTCTGTATAGTAGCGTAGGGGGCGTGCCTCGACTCGGAACAGCGAGGGGTGTGTGTCTCTACTCGGAACAGCGTCGCTGCGAATAACAGGTATTTCAACTTTTCAGTCACTGTTACATCCGTTCCACAAAAATATCGTTCCAAAATACCTGTTACACGTATATCGGCCCACCTCTGTTGTTATATGCAGTGAGACGTAATAATTTTATACTGTAACGCAGAAGCAATTAGACGACTGTTTAGCTAGATCTGACTGTAGATATCTTTCGGTTATTTATTCATATAATTACGTGTCAGATTATGCTGAAACACTTTTAGTTTCTATGTTGGAAGATTTGTTGTTTTTATATGTTAGTTTCGTATTATGTGATTTGTATGGCACTGAATTTGAATAATGTGTTTTAATATGGTGAATAGCGTAGTTTGTATTTACAGTATAGTATATTCATCAATTAATTATTGTTACCGTGCTTTCGAAAAGTTTATTACCTGCAGCGGTGTATTGAATAGTTTATGTTAGTGAAACTAAATTATAGCAGCCGTAGTATACTTACGAAGGTCTAAGGTAATTTACTTATTTAAAGACAACTGTACGTTAGGTTAAGGTGGAAACATAGCGTGTAGAAGAGACATAGAAGAATCTCTTCTATTCGCTATGGTGGAAGTAACGATAATAGTCATTGATGGGTATGAAGTATAATTACGGATAATTTCATTTGTAATATAATGTAGACATCAAAAATTCATTAAGGTAATTATCGGCTTTCTATCCTTTGCTGGTATTGAAGTGAAATATTTTTTTTCTATTCTTCTGTGTTATATAAACACGCGAAAAATAATTTTAAAAGGCGGTCGAAGCTGTTTACGAAGTAAAAAAATAAAATAAATACTCCCATAAGCGCGCATGGAAAGTGAATGAGCTGAGTAGTTAGTGGGATCACCGCAGTCTGGCGACGGCGCACTAATGCACAGCGAATGGCGAGTTATGACGTCATGCGCGGATTATCTATCACATCACTGCAGTTCAATTTGGATGTGGTTCTTCGTTGTGTTGATGACATTATCCACAAGCTAGAAGAATTACTCGATTGTACGTTAAAATATCTTCCGTTACAGTAAAAAGTTACCAAGGTTTCCTGTTTACTTTTTATTTCCGTTTTAATGTCTGAATTAATAATTCCAACTTTCACATCAGCCAATGTAAGACTTCATTCAGGCCTGCAAATGCTGTAAACACAACATAATGTCTAGACTAAGCTTGGAGGTTGGTAGCTCTAAAGGTGCCACTAATTTAATGTATGTGGATTTAACCAGTATACGAGTGCGTTATAAATGTACTGAAAGTAATGGCATAGTCAAATATTGTTATACAACGTACAGGACACGTTCAAGACTAAATGTAATGTTATTATAGCTTGCATAACCCACATCTGGGCAAACATAATCTCACCTTGCCTGCATAACTGACTACTACCATAAGGTGACTAATAACTATAAATATGAAATAATGAAACATACAGATATTCAACAGAATATGGAAAATTGCTGTTAGTGGCATTTATGGAAAGTATCAGTAGATGAATACCTATATTTTTAGGCATGTGAATATAAGTAAATATGTTGTGATAATGTTTTCACAACGATTCATTTAACATTAAAAAATGAATTGTAGTTACTCAGGTTAACGACAATTTGAAATGACAAATGAATTTATTACAGTTCTTACAAATGCAAACAAGAAAATTATGATGCTCACTATATTATTATTGAAACGATTTATTATATAATTTGTATTGAACTGAACTGAAGCAAATAAAACTTTTTGTAGACTTCCAAACAAAATAAAACTTTCAGATTCTGAACACTTTTTGTTTAGACATTATTGTCAGTATATGTTTTATGTATGTAATAAATACCGGTACCCATTTTTACGTAAGTCAATGTGTTTACTGTAAAGGCAGTGCAGTTCAGCTTGAACAGTAACAGTAATGGAGCCTTGTTATGTTGTGCATGAAATAGCTTTGTGGCAGAGGCAGCATAAAGTAGTTTTGTAGTTTCTTGTAAGAAAATTATTTTAAAAACGGATTGTATATAATATTTCTGGTTTGGTCAGTACTGTATTGTATTAAGCCAATACATGACATTAGATATTATTAAAATACACAAAGTAAACTAAAAATCTATTACATAAATGTGTATGTTAACCAACTACTGAATATTATTATTTGGTCATGCACAGCCATTTATTATAAACAAACAGTTCAACATAAACATAATATGATTTACAAAGTGGATATCCCTATTTTCACTATGTTAAATTCAGAAAATTGAGATGCATTTTCAAAGAAATAAATTATAAAATATAATTTTGTTTTTAATCCTACAATATTGTGACGATTTAATTGATAATAAAATCTTTAATAAATAAAAAATTAATTTACTAGCAATTAAGTATTTTTAAATCGCACTATTAAACCTAAAGCCCCTGTACTAACTCAGAATAAGTATGAGATGTAAATGGAAAATCTAACTAAACAATTAAAAAAAAAATCGAATTGTAAAAAGCTATTAATATCACAGTTAACCCTTTTGCTAGTCATCATGCGTTGACCTGTTTAATTCCGGACTCAACGTGTTTAGCGAGTCGTCTGTAACTTAGGAAAATATAAAAATCATAATGTTTGTAATTAGTAATTTGAAGGCACGAGTAGTAGTTAAAATAATTCACTTAAATTATATATGTACAATTAATGTATTGTTTCTTGTAATAATAATGTCACTTTAAATAAAAATAGGATCTATATTATCGCGGAGTACTTGCCCCGCTCCGTTGTAATGTGCCAGTCGAATCGAGAAAAGAGTGACAATGCAGCCGTCAGACCACACCTACGAGCGAGAGCTCTTCAAAAATTCATTGGTTAATTTTAAGCTTAACTGTTAGCTACCACTACTGAATGTGGCGAGCAAGTTTAATATGTAAAATGTAGAAAGTAGTGTTAAGAAATGTAATAAGTTAAACAAAAAAAAAAAACTAACAAGTAGTAAGCAAGATGACGTCTCCCCTCAAGAGGTAAATTCCAGTACAACTTTACATATGAAGATGTGACCTGCATAAACTTCACATGTGGACGTATACGAGCCATACGACGCTGACTAGGACCTATGTGGATCTACACCAACTTTAACCAGAAGAACTTCAATCTCCTCAGTGAACCAGCTATCTAGTACTCGCCGAAGACACGACTCAGATGACGACGCCGACTTCCAGAATTCCTAAGAGTGACACCCCAGGACGAGGTCACCACGACTTATTGTAAAGGTGACTCGATAGCTTGCCTATCGAGAGTTAATTATATTTGAGACATAACTTACAGATGAAAGAGACTTTTCAAAGACTATAATTTTCTTTAAACTATAAATGAGACCAACTAAGAGTATACTGTAAAATTGAATATCATACGTTGTAACGTTAATATGTAAATGTAAATTATAATCTCTTTAGTAAATAATACCATTCTTCAAATGGTAAAAGAAGTCTTGCAAGCACCTTGATGCACATAGTAATACTCAGACGTCTTTGCTATATATATTTAAAGTAAACTCGGATCCGAGGTAAAAAGTACATGATCATTATGATCCCTAGTTTTTCAGAAAACCCTTTGAATATTTTAATCTAATTAATTATGTTATGGGATCTTTTTATATCATTTGTTAATAAAGAGAAGTCATCTTATTACACATGAAAATGAGTGCATATATCAGTGAAATACCTTCCCTTGTTTCCTAATAATTAGCTTAATTAATTTTGTTAATTGTGTTGAGTTTAATAACAGTTCGTTACAACGTAGGCAGCCCATATAATTGGCTGGTGTCAATTAGGATGGGTTCCCTGGATTTGTAACGTGGCAAAAACGTTACAATATCTTTCATATAACATCAGTATTGACACTCGGGAATGCACAAGAAATTCAGATTTGGTGCACTTTCACTTTGCCATTCATAGCTGATGTTAAGATGTCTTTCCCATACCAACAAATAAATGTCGCCAATTCTTATCAGTTTGCACAAATGTCTCTTTTCAGTGATATAACACATCACGTTTTGGATCTGTTAGCTGTTTTTGTATGTGGTTTGTTATAGTAATGTGTTATTAGGCTGTCAGAAATTATATCAGTGACATGAATATCATTAATGTTACCCTTCATGTTACTGGAAAACTCTTCAAAGTGGTCTCAGCGGATTATGAATTTAATCAGTCCCAGTTTTCCGTTTTATATGCAGTTTACAAACTATGAAATATTGTTCCATTGTCCATTATGGTATTTCAAGTCATTAAAAATTATAATTTCTACACGATTTCTAATATTATTTGTCAAAGATTTTCTGTTTAAGACAAGATTAAATTTACTGCACCCTTAAAGCTATAAACGCGTCTTCAGACTAGATAAAGCAGAACAAATATTTCAACTCTTTAAATCTGTCAAACGCTTCAAACTTCCATTGTAAACAACAGTTTGCTAGTAGTATTGCAGTGTATTCCCACAGCTGTCAATTTGGAAGTTATGTGTGAACAGAATATACTGTATAACTTCTGCAAACATTTTGACTCTGAGGTTTCATAAAAATGTTAGCATTCAATTGATAACCAGTTGTTGTTTCCTTCCCAAAATAATTCTAAAATTATGTCTGGTAAATAGGAATTTAAAAACAAAGTCTGTGTCAAAATAAGTAACATGGTATGACGAACTGATAAAAAAAATTTTGGACACATGTTTATATGGCTTCAAAGAAAAGTGTACCTTTATGGGGAAAACATTTTCCAGGAATCATCAGTATAGTTAGCACTGTAGGTTGAATGCTCTTCTGTACGTTAGCTCATTCCAATTACATGTGCAGAAGTAATGTGACTTTTCCTCTACATAAATGGTCTCTGTATCTCCTTTCAGCCAAGAGCACTTTATTGATTAAATGAAGTACCTTACCCACACTAAGATAAGGCACCCTCATTGGTTAAACTGAGGTCTAACAATGGAAGACATTATTTATTAATAAAGACATGTGGATTTAATCTAAAAGTGTCCTTAATCAGATGTTATTCTTGTGATAATTTGTGGGTGATGTAGATTTAGACTTCATTGACTGCCAACTTGTTTTCAGGTGTTAACAAGATCAATTTATCCATCATCTGAGAAATGGAAGAGATCAAATTTGAGGACAAGGTATAAAGTTTAAAAATAAAAATATTTTTTTTGCTGTTTAATGTATGTATTAAATTGATACACGTGTTACATACACGTATCTTATACTCACATTCATTTCTTATATTAATAATAGTTTATTTATCATCATATTGATTTATAATTAATTACTGTACAGAATATGATTTATACATGTATTCTTTTGTGTAGGGTTCCCATTGACAATATGCATTTTCCATAACCTCCTAACTTTCAAGTAATTATCTTCCTCCCTCTTCCAATTTAGACTTGTAGTCTGTTTGTTAGTTGCAAAATAGATTTAAAACTTTTTTTTTTTTGATCAGCCATCCGCTGTCTTTGTGTTGACCAATTATGTCAACATACTCATACTATTCTATCATCACTCATTCTCTTGTGTTGTCCACTCTGGTAGTCCTGTCCTCTGCAAGTCTTCCTGATATTCTCCTGAACTCCATACTTGTGACATCTCATTTTGCTGTTTTGACTTGCATTGTCTCACTCCCAGTTTCTGCAGAATACATCAGTATTAGATGTAGTATATGTCTTATGTTATACCTTGTATGTATTATTAGTAGGCCTATTATATGTCTAAAAGTCAATATCAGACATGTAATTGATGTACATATTCAGCCCTTTGTGTTTTGTCTCAAATGTTTGTTAGCCAGATAGTAAGAGCCAGGCACACAGCTGACTATTCTATGAGTGATCATGACTTGCATTTGAATTTTTTATCTGACCACCCGCTCCTGTGCCAAGTGGGGGGAGTCCAAAATTCACCATTTATTGCCCACTTTTAATATTGTAACCGTTAGCTATACAATTGCTTCCTTCAGATTTTATGTACACGACCTACCTGTTCGTGGAGAGTGAGGTTAACCCTTCTTACTAAGTCACTGCTCTCAAGATTAGTTATAAACAAGTCAGTCAAGGACACGGTAGGCATTGCTTTTAACTGTATAATTAACAAACTATTAATGTAGAAAGTGTGTTAATAAGTTTACACTACAGTAGACAGTAGATAATTAATTACATTTGACTTAATTAAATTGTTATCTTACTTTAACATCATTAAAATTCATTATCACCTCATCATAACTAATAATCTTTAATGCAACAATATATGATGGAAATCCGTTTGAAACATGGCTTTTTATAGATAAGATCATTTATCCTTTCATATACCTTACAGGTATATACTAAGGCAATTTGAAAAGTTCATGGCCTAATAATAAAAGACTTACCAGTATTTTTTCATTTTGGAATCACTTTTCATATTTCAGCATAGTCTCCATGTATTTGAACACATTTGGTTTAGTGATGCTCCAGTGCTTTTATCCCATTCAGATGTTTGATTGTTCTATATCCTCTGATAACCGTTTACTGCCGCTTTCAGTCATCTCCAGAAAAATCACTCCCTCCCCAGGGAACTTCTGAGTTTTGGGAATAATTAAAATTAAATAGAGCTAAATCAGGCGAGTGAGTGTGATGTTGCAACAGATTGTATTTCAGCTCAGCGATTATTTGCCTTAAAAACAATGCTTGTCTGAGGTCTTCCATTATCCTACTACAAAATTATCTGTTTATATACTAAACCTGGCCCTTTTTTATAAGTATTTTCATTTATTTGGTCTAAAAATATCACTCTTCATTTTTTGGCACATCCATGATAGTCTCTTAACAATATTCTCTTAGCCACTCAGAAAATCAAGTCATACCTTTCCAACAGACAAAATTGACTTTCCTTTTTTTTGTTTACATGACTGTAATTAACAATACTGCAGACCAACTGTTGCTTTACAGCTGTTCATGAGGAAAGTGTGGTGTCACCTGATGTGTCTGACATATTTCTCAGACTCTTCGTATCTTCTTCTTCTTTGACTCTTCCTGAACCATCTTCTTTATCTGTGAGAGCTTACAGCGTCCCACAACCGAACAGTCAACCTGGGTACTCTAGTCTCTGCCTTCCTCTGCAGTACTTCCCACTCACTGGGCGCCCATCAGCAAAGTCATTACTGGGTCTCAACCAATAGTGACCCACCACACTGTCTCATCTTCACAAACCTCTCCATTCACCCATTGTTTCTAGAACCTGTTCATTTTTGTTTTCTAATTACTCTGTCCATCCAGTATATCTTTAATATTCTCCTACAGCAGAAGTTTTCAGATGCATTGGTTGTGTCTTTCACTAGTCCCTATTGTCTAGGTTTCACATGCAGCTTCTATAATAGCATACTGCAAACATATAATTTGAGGAATTTCTTCTTAATTTAGAATCCAGTATTTGACAGTAGCAATTTGTTTCTCCATTTGGCCTGTGCTCTGACACTGATTCCTCTCAGTTATCTTTACCAGTTTTAATATTTTCCTATTTTTGTTCCTGCTTCTCCTATTCACCCTAATAATTTTTTATAATATTCAATAGTGTTCTCAATTTACCTTGTTTTCTGTGAGTAGAAACCGTACCATCAGTAACTCTTAACTCTTAACATCTTTAACTCTTATACTTTCCATGAAATGTTATTACGGTTTTGAACATCTTTATGGTTTCCTTTACAGCCTCTTGTAAAGCATTCTTGTATAATGGTAATGAATTTGTATAAAAGTAAAATTTAATTCCTTGTTATTTGTAGGATGTTTTAACAGTCAGTGTAAAGAAAGAAGCAGATCCAGAAGAGGCTGAGACTGAACAGGTAATGTGCATAACCATATTTAGCCCATAGCTAATGTGTTAGGTTGTTCCGTGTCATGTACCACTAGAGATTTCGATCATATTCGTTTGTAGATATGTCATTAAAAATCAACAGAATACACAAACTGATCATAGTGTTGTATACATATAAACTACATGAGATTAAGTAAGTAAAATTGCACACTCGTGCGAGCGCGTGTGCTCACACACACCATGTAGGTACAGAGTATGGATATTTATTGCAAAAATTGATAGGTGATTCTATATATTTCATATTTAGTACTGATCACCTCTTTATATAGTACTCTATAAATCACTGAGAAGACAAAGTAAATTTTATAATTGTTCAATTTGCAGGATGTATTCCCAGTTATAAATTCTGTCATAAAAGGAGAACTGGATGTAAAAGAAGAAATCGTCAAAGAAGAGAATGAACAGTTTGTTGATCAGGTATTGTGCATAGTTATAAATTTGTTTATAGTAACAACATTTATTGTTATAATGAACAGCATTGTTGTATCATGGCACATCCATGATAATCTCTTAACAACATTCTCTTAGCCACTCAGAAAATCAAGTCATACCTTTCCAACAGGCAAAACTGACTTTCCTTTTTTTTGTTTACATGACTGTAATTAATTAACAATACTGCAGACCAACATGTTGCTTTACAGCTGTTCATGAGGCAAATGTGGTGTCACCTGATGTGTCTGACATGTTTCTCAGACTCTTCGTATCTTCTTCTTCTTTCACTTTTGTAACACCAAAACGTAAAAAAAAAGGAGAAGAAGCAGGTGGCAGCTGTTAAATTGACATTGATATATGAAGGGAAATTACGAGAGGAAGTTAACACAAAGAAGTGTGAAATCCTTTTACAACGACAGGCATGTTTATGGACATATCATAAATTCAACAGAGCAGCTGGTCAGTTGAAGAAATTAGGGTTTGTTCTACCGAACGCATAGAAAAACGCCAGAAGAAGAATCACGAGTGTAATACTGAGAAAGATACAGTAAGGGTGGCTGAACGAGATACCAAGAATGCAACAGCAAAGTTGAATAAACTCATCAACGATGCAGCTGGAAGTGTTCTTACTGAAGGGAATGGAAAACTACCAGATATAAGTATGGAAGGGGACATACCCAGAAGTATACGACGAAGGTGATTGAACCAATTAACAAGACAGATGCAAGCTTAGCGAACTAAGGGTTGTTCTGGCAGAGGTGTAGAAAAACAACAGTAAGGGGTGACTGATTGAAGTACCGAGAAAACACAGCAAAGGTTAATCAACTGGACACTAAGACACAATTAAGGAATATTTCTCGCTAAAGGGGTATAGAAAAAGTCAATGGAAGGGTTACCAGTAAGTACTGAGAAAACTAAAGTAAAGTTGAGTGAACTAATTAACCAATGCAGGTGTGTGTTAGGAAGGCAGTTAAGTGTGATTCTGTCTAAATGGGACATAGAAAAATGACAGGAAGATTTACAAGTGTGAAATCAGACTTAACGTAGCAGGAGGAGTTGAACACAAACTGTGTAGGAGCCTATAAGGAATTAAAGGAACTTTTCAACAGCAGTAAATTTCAAGCAGAAATAGTGGATACGTTGGCAACTGAAGGTATCGAGTGGCACTTTCAACCACCAAATTGCACCTCACTTTGGAGGACTATGGTAGTCCTCGGTGAAACTAGTGAAAAATCATTTAAAGAGAGTCATCGGATCAGCATGTTTAACAATAACTCAGTTTTCAACACTACTAACTGAAATCGAATCATGTGTAAATTCCCGCCCCCTCACACCTTTATCCGAAGAGCCTTCAGATTTTAGCCCACTCACTCCTGCACACTTCCTAATTGGAGATGTCCTATTAAATATTCCAGAACCAAATCTTATTAACATACCAACCGACCGACTAAACCAGTGGCAGCATATGCAACAAATGGTGCAACACTTCTGGGCAAGGTGGTCTACAGAATACCTTAGCAGTCTTCAACAGATATCTAAGTGGAGAAAATCCACTTCCAACCTTCAACTAAACGACTTGGTCATCATAAAGAAGGACAACCTTCCACCATTACAATGGCATCTGGCTCGGGTCCTCCATCTTCATCTTGGCTCAGACGGCTTAGTCAGAGTGGCCTCTCTACAAACATCCAATGGACTCATCAAGCGGCCAATCACAAAATTGTGCCCTCTTCCATCCTCAGATGATGATGATTAATTAGTGTTTAGTGGTGTGTGTTTTGGAAGGTGGGTGGATCGCCCTTCCAACATGTTAGTTTTGTATTTGTTTGTTTTTTCTTTTTCATGAGTTGAATTTTGTGTGTGTGTCATTTGTCATTTCATTTTTGTATGTGATGAAGGAAATCCTTCATGGCAGGGGGCATGGATGAATTTGTGTGTGGGAGAGAGAAAGAGAGAGTGAGAGAGACAGATAGTGGTGGACTGTTAGTCTTCCTGTTTGCACCAGCCAGTCAGTCAGTTGTGTGTCGTTATTCTGATATGTGCATGTGGTACATAGGTTAGACTGATTCATAATTTCAAGTGTAAATTTTTCATGTGCTTATACAACAAATGTATTAATCTCAAGTGTCAATTTCATGTGCGTTTTTTTGTTGTTTATACAATAAATCTATTAATTGCAAGTAGCAATTCTTCATGTGTGCTTTTTTCTTATGTACAATAAACTTGTGATACAGTCCACTTGCGTGTTAATTAATCAAACAGACCAGTATTTATATTTATTTTGTTACAGCATTTGGAAGACATCACTACAATAATAAAGGATGAAATTCTTTTAGAAGAAGTGGAACAAGAAACGAATACACAAGAGGTAAATTTTTTTTAAAATATACACTCAGTCTTCCATCTACAAGTAGGTGAGACAAGTGAGATTCATGGTAGATCAGTCTTCCATTGAAGGCGGTCACTTTATTAACAAAATATTTTTGAAGTTGAACATTTATAGTTGAAAATTAGATTGAGTCTTAGCCTTTCCGGTGCTCTGGGCGTGTATACACACGAAATTTTTATGTCAATATGATGCTCCAGAAGTAAGTCGCACATCATTTTAAATTGGTGAAGTGCTCAGAACGGTTTAGTACGCCTATGGCTGTGACACACGGAACAAGCATTGTGCGTACAAGGTCAACGAATTGTCTTTAGTTATGAGTCAGCTGTTGAAACAAAGACAGTTCATTCAGTGTGTCTGGTGTCATGTAGAAACTGAGATAAAGTTGAGATAATTCGCAGATAGTTTTTGTAAACGCTGCCATTAAGTGATATGTATATTTATTGTTGTGGCGTGTTTATTTTAGTTACGTCTGCAGTTGGCAGTTGAGTGTTGCTCAGGTTGTGTAATCTTTGCCGTTAGCGATAAATGTAATTGCTGTTGTGGCGAGTTTATTTTTTATCTACATTTGCTAATTGACAGTTGAGTGTTTTGAGGCTGTGTAATCTTTGCAGTAAATGACATGTATAATTGTTATTGCGGTCCATTTTGTAAATAGTAGAGTGCTGCACGCATATATACACACACTGCTGATGACAATATGGCACACGGGCAAAGCATAGTCGCTCACACATGTTGGCAGCGTTAAGGTTAAAACATGGAGACACCTGAGATGTCTTGCATTGGTGCTGTCACCCAACAAGTTGAGTGCTAGTTGATTGGGGTTGGTGATTCAATTTCAGTTGTTAGTTTATATAGTAACATTGAATTCCTATACCAGTGAAACACTTGAATGTTGCCTTCTACACTTTTGTTCCTTGTGAGCAATGGGTAGGTTGATGATTGTTATCAACATGTAATATGAATATATTGTAAGTACATCAATAATTGAATGAACGAATTGAGTTTTGTTTATACTCTACCTTTTTTTGGCATTTGTCTTTCTGTCACATCAAATGATTTTTGTAAACCTTGGCCTGTGTGTCTGTAACTCTACCCTACAGAACCCTATTGTTTTTGACACTGATCCCGCAAAATGTAGGTGGGAGAGTGGTAAAAATGTATGACCGCGAAAATTTGGAAAAAATCAGAAAAGTGTGTGGAATATCGAATTAAAGAGAACTTTCACCATTATGAATTTAGCTTAGCTTCATTTTTAAAAATCTCAAAATTTTTGGATGCCAGGGGCCAAAAAGTGAGGAAACATTCTGATAAAATAGCAAAAATTCAAAGGGATTATTGGGCATATGGCATGTGGGATATCAAAGAGAATATTAACTAAAATCTGAATGTAGTGGTGAGCTTTAGAAATTTCAATATTTTGGAATGCAAATTTTTAACACCAGCCTAGAATGGAATCAAAAATTATTGAAATCCGGCCGTGGTCAGACTAAAGAATATTTTAACACAAATTAGATGTTTAAAATTTTTAGCCTGTATTGTGTGCTTACTATAGAGTTGTTACATTTCTGAACAAAAAATTGGGTATTTTTAATTAAGAAAGTTGTGTTAGTGGTTATAATTACTATTGTCAGTCCATTGTTAAGCACCAGGGAAATGGGCAGTAGTCGGTACAGCTAATTGGAGGAATGAAGCACCTAGACAATACACAAGTTATACACCTCACAAAAATAGTGGGAGCTTAATATATGATCTGAAATGAAGACAGATAAACCTGTTTGAAATGATATGCTGTCAAATCCTTATATATAGTGGCATTTCTCCTGTGTGTATAGTTTGGTACAATCAACAAAATGAGCTATCACATGACTAAAAACCATAATGGCTGCCACAAAGTCAACTCTATGTGGGCCACTCTTTATATACAAAACAATCATAAAACCTGTTTAGACATGTGAGAGACAACAATGGGACATGCAATAACACTAATATGCTTACTGAGCTCCAGAACTTGCTCACTACTTTGAACAAAGTACATTTATTACTGAATGAACTTTTATATTACATCATTTTTGATTAGCAGAAAATCCTGATTACCATATTTTTTTGAACAGAATTAACACTGTTGCACACCACTATAGAAAATTATTCCGATTAGAGCTTTCAAGCTTCACAGCTCATCGTCAGATCAGAAATAACAATAATAGGACTAGACAACTTCTTTATACCCACTTGCCCTACCACTAGCATACACATTTTCATAAACAAGCTATAAGTTAAATGTCACTTCTGGCTGTTAGATGTTATTTCCATTCCTCGGTGTGGAACTGTTCGTAAGGTGATCGCACTCAAAATGTTAAGTATAATGGAATAGTATGTAAACTAGCGAGTTCAGTCAGGCATGTTGGTACTTTTACATTTCTTTCTAGTACATTCTGTGTGTTGCGTGTGTGTGTGTGCATGTGCGTTTGTGTACATTCTTTTTAATACCTAACGTTTTAAATCCTTTCTCATTTAGTTTTAGTGTTCATTAAAATTTTTAACCCTTTCTCTCTTTCTTTCAATATTTCTAACTCCTCTCTAAGCCTTCTTTTAACTGTGTTACTCACTACTTTCAAAATTTCATAGTCTTCTAAAGGATTAACAAACTTATGGTTCTCTTCTATGAAATGTCTTGCATATAACGAATTTGTTGTTCTGTTACCTTCTGCATGTTTGTGGTTAGATAACCTGCATTCGAATTTCCATCCTGTCTCACCTAGGTACACTTTGTTGCATTATTTACATTTTAATTTATAAACTCCGCTTCTCTGTAAGATTGTGATTTTTTCTATGTTTATTTCTTATCTTATCAAATACTGTTTCACATTTTTTAATTGCTATATCTACTCGTATTTTTTAAAACATTGTATAATTTTTCTGGTATGTGATCCTACATATGTCAGTGATCATGCATAATTCTTTTGTTTTGGTTCATGTTTAGCTTTTTGCATGTTAATACTTTCCATAACTTTATCCACTATATTGGTGTTATAGTTATTGTTCTTTACAATTCCCTTTATCTTTTTTATCTCCCTACCTTTTGTTTCTGTCTCTTTTAAGAACGTGTAAGCTCTATAACAAAATGAATTGATTGCCGCCATTTTATTTGTCGTACTTCATTTCAGATAATATACTGAGTTTCTACTGTTTTTGTGAAGTGTATAACTTGTCTAGGTGCTTCAATCCTCCAATTAGTTGTAATGACTACTGCCCATTTCTCTACTGCTTAACAATGGACCGACAATCTCTTTGTAGATGCCGAGGTTCCCCATATCTAAAAAGCTTTCTACTTTCATACTGTGGTGCCGAACTTTTAAGACTCTGTCTCTTATTCTTCCTCTTAATCATTTGTGTCGTCACAATCTGTTAGTGTGCGCACTTTATGATTCGCCCAACCAGACACTGACTTGGCGGCCTCAAATTCTACAGCATAGACAAGCGCATCCACTCTATTCTGGTGTATTGCCATTATAACAGTTGTTGTAGTTCACTATCTCTGACACCATCAGTAAATATCTGTTATCACCAATTGTAACAGTACATCTTGACCCCATACCACAATTATGGGTTATAAGGGTGATTTTCAATGTTTTATTGTGTAATTATGAACATACAGAATGGTTAGGTCCATTGTCCCAATATAAAGAGAGAACCAAGCAGAATCAGTCAGTGCATCATACCAAGGTCACAGTTGGAACGTGCAGGAGTCGGGAAAAGCCATGGCAGTGTTGGTGACGGAGGTTTTTACATATACATTGTGATTGGACAATAACGCTATTCCGTCATAGTAAAAAACAATGACGCACTGAATACAATGCATACGACTAGGCGTTGTTCTGCATGACAGAGCTTAATGACGTCAAACTCATGCACACAAGCATAAAATTGTACATTAATCGGTCTCAGTTCAGCACAGTACACCGGAGAGGCCACAGCGATGTATCGCTGTTGGCAGTAATATTCATCAAAAAGTTGTAAAACCAATCAGAATCTTATAAAATGTGATCTAAAACTAGAGAACAGTAAAACAAAAGTAGATAGCATAAAAACATTTAATGTAGAGTCAGTGCAGAAAATCCAAAACTAGAAATGAGGCCAACACCGATCATACTTCTGGGATACATCTGAGGCCAGCGAGGGAGCGACGATCCACTTCCCACAGAGAAGTCACAATATATCTCTCTTATTATTTTATTCATGAGCTCAGTAAACGAATTATCAAATTGTATAAAATGTAACTACAGTAACGTGTGAGTGAGAGTGCGATTGAACTAGGGCGTGGCCATGCCTATATACTTATAGGGCATCGGTTTGTGTTTTTATATAGTAAGTCAACTGCAGTATAGAAACAAAAGAATAGAATTAATATTAATGATGAGATTTCCCAGTATTTACTTAATTAAATTAATGAAAGAAAGGAGGAAGAAAGATAGCCACCATTTTGTTTTATAATAATACTTGACGCCATTTTGAGGTAGCCATTGATGTATGTTTTACATCTGTATGTTTTGTTATGTGTGAAATTAAAACTGGTATTCAAAGTCTCTAAAGAACCTGTGTTTTCATTGTGTCACTTTTTCTGTTTACACAAATCTCGCTGTAATGAATCCTGGCACCCCTTAGGTAAAAAAGTGTTAAAAACGGAGAAGCACGTGTTCACTGGAAATAACCATGGTAAGTACACCTGTGTACCATGTTTTGATAATTACCATGCAGATATAAATACCATAATTTATGTATATAAAAAGGTATAGAATAGGATATTTAACAGATGCCACCCTCACTGGGACATAATTATATGATATTTAACAGATGGCGCCCTTAGTCATAAGCAGCTAAATTATGGCAGAACACAATAATAGTATGTTATGTGTAAATGACACAGACACAGAGTCTGTTTTATTAGACAGAATAAGCGCGAATTCTATGCCTAAGGCAGTCGAAAATAAAATATCATTAGAAGACCTGTTCGCATTAATTAAAACACAAAATAGTGTGTTAAAAGAAATTGACGAGGAGTTTGATAGCCTCGAAAATGAATTAAAGAATCAAAATAATGTACGAGATGTAAAATTGAACCAATTAGACAAGAAACTTAAAAATGTTGAAAACGAAATACATAAACAAAATTCCAATGTTAATGAGAAAATTAATATAATAGAAACACAATGTAATGATATTAATTACGAGAGTAAAATGGGGGTAGAGAATAACAGAGAATCAAATAAATTGAATGAAAATAAAGACAAGGTAAGTAGTAGTGAGAATTATGATAATAGAATTAAAAATATGGTGTTAGAAAATAATTGTGTGAGTATTGAGAGTAGTGATAAAAGTATAATGGGAGTAGAATTTGATAATGAAGTGATAAAAAGTGTTGATGAATTAGAGAGAAAGTATAGAGAAAATTTACAGAGAAAGGGGTTGCAGGGGGTAAATTTTTCCCGTAATGTTGTAGTGGGGGGTGAAGAAATGGCTTCACGTGAGTATGTGAAAGACGATAGGTCTACAGATAAATTTCCCTTGGTTTTTTGTGCACTTCATAGGCGGTGCTGTAATGATAAGTTAGTATCCCCTGAATGTTTTGAGAGAGAGTGTATAGCTTGGTATGATGGTGAGAAAGGTTTTGAGAGAGAGAGAGAAAGAGAGAAATTGAGATATTTAAAGTAAAGAAAAATTATGAAGAATTCATAGAAAGGCTAGGCATAGAGAGAAATAATAATGATAATGAGTACTTACCTTACAATGACATTGAGATAGCAGTAGATGAGGTTAACAATGATGATATAACTTACCTAATGTTAACAGATAATACCAACGGAGACTGGACAAAATTGACCAATATTGAACAGGTATATGAACCAACCGAAGTGATAATGAATGACATAGAAATAAGAGATTATTATAATAATAATAATAAATTTGATATAAATAAGAATGATCTATGTTACAAATATGTTAGACTATTGTTCGACGATATGGGGTAATTGTTTATTGTGTTATGAACATTTAATTGTGTGGACAGTGTTTTTAAAAATGGACTGATTAGGACTGATTATGGTAAATGGTTTCATGATTATGTGAATTGTATATTTTGTGTATTGATGTCTATGTATTTGTGTATTTTTGCTGTTGTGTATTTTATGTATTTTTTAGGTAAGCATGTATTGTACGATTTTAAATAACTGAAGAAAGTTTAAATGATATTATGAGATTTAGATTCTAAAGGGTTAGTAAATGATTAAGCAGGTAATAGATTTGGATCTTGAGAGGTATTGTTGTTAGTTGGTAAGCGATGAATTTTGTAATGGTGTATTAAGTTGAAATGTTGTAAAGAGTTTGGGGTAATAGTGATAAATAAGGGCATTGGAGTTAGTTAAATAGAGTTATTGGGAGTTAGGAAAATAAAGTGTTGAGATGCTGATAATATATAAAGAGGTGTTAGATATTTTAGGGACACAGTGGTTAGTAATTATATGTAGAGTTGAGTGATGTGAGTGGTAATTATATTTGTTGTTGATGGTGATATTTTGTAATAAGGGTATTGGTGTAGGAGTCCAACGAGAGATGTTGAGACAGGAGGGATCATTGTGTGCCGGAAAGGGTTATCTGAAAGGGTCAGGAACCGATAAGGGAATGAGTTGGTTAGAGGGAATACACACATACTAGTACAAAAAATGCGCGGTGCCAGAGGTTTTAAATGGGATATGTGAAGGGGGTTATTATAGAGATATTGGTGTCAAAATATATTAATGGTTAGAAGCAGCTAGTGTAAAAAAGGGGTAGTAAGGTTAGGTTGACAGATGCCAAAATAAGACAGAGAAAATAATGAATAATAGAGAGTCACCCAAACGAGTAAGGATAGAAGGGTTAGAAAAGGAGAATTCATGGTAGGAAGGTGAGGTAACAAAGGAAGGTAAATGTAACAGAAAGGTAAGGATAAAAGTGGAAATTGTTGTATAGAATATGATGAATGTCAAATAATTAAAAGTTAATTGAGAACTGATGTTATAAAGTTTTGGTACAAGTCATGTAAATGTAAATTGTTTAATGTAAGGTAAATGTAACAATGTTAATATGTAATGTACAATGTTTTATGATGTTTTATTATGTTGATAGCAATAGAGTGTGTGGTTAGGAGGTCGTTACAGGGGTAATGACGATAACAAGTGTTAAGAGATAGTATATTTTAAAGTTGAAAATCTAAAGTTACAAATGAAGTTGATAAGAATATTATAGTAAGCTGCCATTTACAAAATAGAAGAAGTGAATCTAAGTTGAGTAACAAAATTTAAATAATGAAAGTGTCTGCCATGATAGTTGTAAGCTGAATTTGTAGAAATAATTAGGTGAAGGTATTTTGGGGGTATATTAAAGAATTGTTGATATATTGTGTTATGTGTAGTCATATATATATATATGTTGTTTATTTTCTTACAAGTAAGAAATTGAGTTAGGTGGTGGTAAAAAATCAATGATTTTAAGTCTTGTAGTTATGAGATTGAACCTGTTGAATTAAAAAACCAAACCAATGCCCCAAAACCACAAACCAATGCGTCTAAAAGGGAACATATCAGTTGTAGATATGTAAGTGTATTAGACCACTATTTTGAATTTTGTATTGGATGTTTCAGAGTTTTGTGGTGTTGTGACCGCAGTCCTGGGCTGGCTGGAGCGTCAGAACAGGAGTGTAGAGTGCCTCATGGCCTTATGGTGTAGGGATCTCTCAGGAGAAGTCCAGTAAGGTCAGAGGGTGCGACCAACATCATGGGACCAAGGGTAAGTAATGATAAAAATTTTTTTGTAACGTTACAGGGGGTTGTGGTAACATATCTAGACTGATCCTTTTAGGAAAGTGTGAATGAGTCAAGGAAATTTTTTGTGTTCCGACACAAAAATTTTCCTTGAGGGGGTTTGTAACAGTACATCTTGACCCCATACCACAATTATGGGTTATAAGGGTGATTTTCAATGTTTTATTGTGTAATTATGAACATACAGAATGGTTAGGTCCATTGTCCCAATATAAAGAGAGAACCAAGCAGAATCAGTCAGTGTATCATACCAAGGTCACAGTTGGAACGTGCAGGAGTCGGGAAAAGCCATGGCGGTGTTGGTGACGGAGGTTTTTACATATACATTGTGATTGGACAATAACGCTATTCCGTCATAGTAAAAAACAATGACGCACTGAATACAATGCATACGACTAGGCGTTGTTCTGCATGACAGAGCTTAATGACATCAAACTCATGCACACAAGCATAAAATTGTACATTAATCGGTCTCAGTTCAGCACAGTACACCAGAGAGGCCACAGCGATGTATCGCTGTTGGCAGTAATATTCATCAAAAAGTTGTAAAACCAATCAGAATCTTATAAAATGTGATCTAAAACTAGAGAACAGTAAAACAAAAGTAGATAGCATAAAAACATTTAATGTAGAGTCAGTGCAGAAAATCCAAAACTAGAAATGAGGCCAACACCGATCATACTTCTGGGATACATCTGAGGCCAGCGAGGGAGCGACGATCCACTTCCCACAGAGAAGTCACAATATATCTCTCTTATTATTTTATTCATGAGCTCAGTAAACGAATTATCAAATTGTATAAAATGTAACTACAGTAACGTGTGAGTGAGAGTGCGATTGAACTAGGGCGTGGCCATGCCTATATACTTATAGGGCATCGGTTTGTGTTTTTATATAGTAAGTCAACTGCAGTATAGAAACAAAAGAATAGAATTAATATTAATGATGAGATTTCCCAGTATTTACTTAATTAAATTAATGAAAGAAAGGAGGAAGAAAGATAGCCACCATTTTGTTTTATAATAATACTTGACGCCATTTTGAGGTAGCCGTTGATGTATGTTTTACATCTGTATGTTTTGTTATGTGTGAAATTAAAACTGGTATTCAAAGTCTCTAAAGAACCTGTGTTTTCATTGTGTCACTTTTTCTGTTTACACAAATCTCGCTGTAATGAATCCTGGCACCCCTTAGGTAAAAAAGTGTTAAAAACGGAGAAGCACGTGTTCACTGGAAATAACCATGGTAAGTACACCTGTGTACCATGTTTTGATAATTATCATGCAGATATAAATACCATAATTTATGTATATAAAAAGGTATAGAATAGGATATTTAACACAATGTCATTCAGAAATTCTCTGGTGCTCTATGATAGGCCAGTCTAACTAGCAAGTCAATACTTGCTTCAAACTGTTGTGCATAAGAGTTCTGGCTGTAAGGTGACACTTTCTGTAGTAGGTCTAAGGCAGATACTTGAAAGCAAGAATAAGTGAAAAATATATTAATATGTGCTTGCGACTTCAAATTGCTGAAGATATGTTGTCCAGTAGTGCTTCCATCAAATGTTGGGCCCATGATATGAATAGGCATGACTGCAGTCAAAGTAACTCTCTCTGTTACCTTATTTTCTGTATTAGAAAAATACATAGTAAAATTTACATAGTAGAACCCAAATCTGCAGCAATATGCTCTTGCAAATGTCTTTGTTTCTATATCAGTGCTTTTATGTGTTCTGTTTCTTGCTGATGTTCTTCTTTTTGTCATTATATCTAAGCAGGGATGCTTTTAATGACTAAATGAATAAGTATTACCTTCTTAGTCCATCATGTGGCTTCCTTATATAAATTTTAAAGATGTAAAAACAATGTGTTTCAGAACTTGTGTTCCATCATCAGGTGAATTTCACTCGTTGGAGGTCGTCAACACATTAAGACACAACACATATTTAAACACAAAAACTAACTAACAATAGCGTGTGAAGTCACGGTGCGCACCGTACGGTGTAATATCCAAACTGCCATCTGTTGTCATTGTTGTCTGTGCGCTATCTGTGATGCGGGCTTCAGGTGTTCAGAGAATTGCAATGCTGTATCATACAATGTGTTGGAATGAAAATTCAGCTGGTCGTTTAACAAATGCTTGGAATAAAATTTATACACCTTATACACTTCAAACTCTTCGGCAGCACTCATGTACCGGCCTTACTTGCAAACATGTATGGGTATAAGATTTGTAGCAACATCTGTGTAATTGTGGTTACTATTACATTCAAACTGCCGCATTGAATGTAACAATGTGCGGCAGTTACATTAAAATTAAAGTTATTATACATTTCAAAAAACAAGCAGTTTTACAAAAAAAGTAGTCCGTTCCTCGGTATGGAACTGTTTGTAAATGATCGCACTCAAAATGTTAAGTATAATGGAGTGGTATGTAAGGATGTGTACCCATGTTTGTAGTATGCATGTGTGAGGGTACAAAATTATTTTATTAGATATATATTATAACGCTATATTTTATTTTGTTTATATTATTTCTTTAACATGTGAGTGAAGTTGAGTTATTTTAACTTTTATTTATTATTTATTAATGTGGATTACTGTTTGTTTGGGGATGGATGTTGGGTTTCGTTTTGAGTTGTCAAGATTGAGGTTACCAGACTCACTTACCGTTATTACGCTCAGCGGAATTACTTACGTCATCATGGTCGGGTTCTATCTTCTTATTCTGAAATAAAATTCTTTATTTCTATTTTATTTTTTAATAAAAGACAACTCACATCAATTAGCGAAAAATACCATTATTTATTTTCATAAGTTATTGCCTTCGTTGTTCTAATGTTTATTTGGTACAATTCACAAGTCAATTCTTAATCTCAGATTCAGAGTTACACTTTTGATAGTTATATAAACTCCTGGATTCTTTTGACTGTTATTAAAAAGTACAAAATGAAACTAAGAAGTACAACATATTTCAATTAAAATAATTCTTACTTACTAATAACAATAAAATTAAAATCAAGAAAATTCAATGAAATAGTTGTTTGGTCTGATGTGCGAGGACAATAGTTAGTGTCAACGCAGTGTTGATTTCGGTTGGCAGTGCCAAGATGGCGGATTGACGCTAAGCGACTACACAGATAATTTACCTCCCGACTATTTAAAACAAGTTTTTAAAATAAAATAAGTCAATAAATTGTTCAGTGGTGTTGAATTGGTCTTTTCACTTTGGTTCTGATGAATAAGTGTTATGTGATTTAGTTCTGGTGTTGTATAATTGTTACTAGTGTTAGTATATGATGTTCGGTCTCACCGCTTTTGGTTAATCAATTTTATTTTTTTTTTTTTAGAGATATTATTTTCTTCTTGTTTTATTATTATATTATTATTATTTCTTGATTCTAGATTGACACTGTTAATTATTTTACTTTCACTCTTCTTCTGACTTGGACTTGACTCTATCATATAATTTTTACATAGAGCAGCATAGATTAGTTCTTTATACTTTCAAGTCTAATAATCAAGTGAAGAAATTTCCTTATACCTTCAATGGGCTTTACCAAAATTTCTCATTGGTCAAAACTGTAGGGTTAGGAGGTCACATGACCTTAATTATTTAAGATACAAAATTGTACATCTTTTAGCTACAATTACTCCCTGTCTATTACATAATAAATCTCAAATTAGTTTACAGTACAAAATTCCTTATAACAAGGCAAAAATTTAGACACCTCACATGGCATAGGTGTGTCCTAAAAATTAATTTAACATTTTATAAAATTTCATCTCATAGCAATTCCATGTAGCTTTTGACATTTCAAATCACATTAAGATTACATTAATTAATTAAAATGTTGCTTCCGACACTTAAATAAAGCATATATTGGTATTTATGCCATTTTTTACTATTTATTACAGTGCTGTGATGGTTTAATAGTTGGATTTACAATAATTTCTATTTTGATATTGGCCAATTAATTGGTATTTCTCTATAGCACAAAGTTTCAATTTAAAATTACTGTATGACCTTGTGGCTTGATACAGTATTATTATTATTATGTGCATTGAATTATCCATTATATTATTATTATCCATTGAATTGATTCTGATAAAGTGAAGAACAAGATTGACATCAAACAAACATATTACCACAATGTTTGGCCATTATGGTCAAACTCAAAACAACTTTAAACAATAAAACTTTCTTTTAATAACTTCTTAATATCTAATGGTATAGGTGGTCAATTTATTATGACCTATTATTAAGTATTATTGACACCTGGTCAATTTAAACAATGTAACTCTTATTACCCTAAATTAAGGTTTAACACTTTAATTTAAACAACACAAATGATTGTATTATTCCCATCAGTTAACATTAAAATAAATTAAATTAACAACCTAAATCGCCTTTTGGTCCTTTATAGGTTGAAGTCTTATGGCAAATTGGTAATACAGAGGTATAGTGAATATCAGATATTTCACACATTAAATATTATTATATGATCACACATTGTCTTTAGTTGTGATTATAAATTTCACTCACAATAAGTTACCACTATTATTAACAGTCCTGTCTGTGTAGTTAGTAACCAATATCTTACATTTACATTTTACACTCAATCACTTATTGTTCTTGTTGTGATTACATTTTCTTTTTACAATTAGCTATTATTGCTATGAACAGTCACTTTTAATGGGTTAGAGTTGTAACAGAATATAAATTACTCGCTACTTTCCTTATGTTCTTTTCTTTTAAGAATTATTTATATTCCTTTTAAGCCCCACGTCTGTGTGCCATTATGTAACAGAATCATTAAGTATTAGAATAGAGTTGTATGTCTTTTTTTTTTAAATCGGTACTATGTAATAGAACCGTAGTATCCACCTTTTAAAAGCGGTATTTGTTTATTATGGTTTATTATTAAAATGATTTATGAGATTTGTTATTATTGTTGGTTTATTTAACTTGCGTTTGGGTTCACTACGTTGAAGTTTTAATTGTTTGTTTATCACTAGTTTGCTTGTTGGTATCTGTCACGAAAACTCGGGTTGTCGACTCCTCACTGAAAGTAAAATGTCATGTCACAGTTGTACTTACTTTCCTTGAAGTTCAGTGTGTGTGAGAGATTGGTTTGATATACAATTTGTATATAACACAATTCAAATTGCCTCCTTTGCTGCCCACAGTACTGCACACTGTGGTGAAGTTGTCGACCTGACCTGAAATCGTCTTAATCTAGTAAAAACAAATGTAGTCAACTTCTTTTTATGTTAATAGTATTATTTATTCACCAATAATGGTTTGTGAATGTCAATTTAAATAATTATTACGTGTTAATAATTCATTTTACAAATACTGAATAAATTACAAGACTTTCTCTTATTCCCAGGGTTGCTAATCTGATTTCTTTGATTCACCATCCAACAGAGGTTTTTATTATTTAAATTCATTTAACATTTGTAGGTTCTTTGAGTCTACAAGAAACAAACGAGAAGATGTATTGTACTACTGTACTTAAGTAGCAGGAGAGTGCTCACATAATAATATTAAATCTTATTTGCTAATAGAAACTTCGTCAACTGACGTTAATGCCCAGATTATAGGTTATGTCTGGTGATTGTAAACAATGAACATTATTAATTTAAACTGCTAATAAAACGTTAGCATCATTGCAATAATTCATAAAATATGGTTAGGAGTTCATTTGTTATCTAAACACAATGCTCCATCTTTTTAAAACTGGATTACATAAACAAGGTAAATCGTTATTTTTTTCAATTAACATAACTATAAGAATAACACTGGTTTTAGTCAAAATAGAACCATAAAATAAAACATATTAATCATATTATTAATGTTCAACATTCTTTAAAAGTTCACTAGACATTGATTGATATTCTGGTTATGTTAATGTTTATTAAATCAATCCAGGAGTTATTAAAATACTGGCAATTCCTTTCATCTAAAATGGGTTAATAACCATTAAATTATTTAAATGTTTTTCATTGTCCATACAACAATGTTTGTTCAACAACAAAAAATAAAATTACTGTTGTGAATGTAAACAGTTAATTTTATTCTGAATAATGGTAAAGTCATTTATCTTTTGTAACAAACTTCTTAATTCTAATTATGAATGTTATTCATTCTATAGAAAGTCATGAGCTTTTTGGTGTTTCATTTACATTATTAATTATCATGATTGATAAGAATTGGTTCTTTAGGAAAAAGGTCGCTATCAGCCTAAATAAAATACTATGTCACTGATACTTGCGTTCTTTACTTATTTCCTTTAATTGCACTTAATAACTGTTTAATTATGATGCACTGCACATATGCGCATAAACTCCGAAATAGTTCACTTTAAACAGGTTTACTCGACTTTCGTTCTGAACTGGATTAACCCGTACTCTCGGTTGTAGGTTAAAGTTAACAGCTGTTCCAATTTACACCTCTTCAGCTCGCGAAACTGGTGTGGCTTCTCCGTTGATAGGTAAAAAATGAATGCCTTCACTCCGGGTTCCGAACTGACGATTAAAATGTAATTATCACCTGTGATTGGCTAATTTTTTATAATTCGTTACCTTTCGGAATGCCTTGGCAAAATTGCAGGCCTTCGGCTCGTCACTTTTCAATTGTTTAGTTCCACTCCAGTGGTTAACAAATGTAAGCCCAAGGGCTGTAAAGACAAAATGCTTATAATTAATATAACTTTCTTAATCTTATTTTAATTCACCATTCATTATGCTCATCGTCCATGGCTTCCTGTGACGCATAATTTGAGTCCTTACATGATATGTTTTGCTTAAGTATTAACCGGATTCGGTTTCTTGAACTTATGTCTAAACAATTTTTCACTTACGAATTAAATTTTATAAATCATTTTCCTTAAAACAAATAAATGGCTCTTGCATTTCATACAGATAATGCTTCCCTAGTTCTGTTTATTTCTTCTACCCACTGTCTGTTCACATAATTACTTGATAAATACATAATTTAGGCTTAGGCATTGCTAGGCCTATAACACTTTTAATTATCTCCTCCTTTTACAATTTTATGTCTACTTTCTACAATTGTTACTATAGTGTAATTGCTATAACTGAATTCCTTTAACTAGTGTTTGCCATAGTTATACTTGGTACACATCTTTAGGTTTGTTTTCGCTGTTTTACAATGAATCATATTCCTTCACTAATGGTTGTAGCATGAACCATTGTTCTATAATTTACATATTTGTTTTTTGAGTCTTTATCTCTTTACAGTTATGCTTATCATTGTCTGTTATTAATTGTTACATTTCTAGTGTGCATTGGGATATTCCCTTTTCCTGTCAATTTCAGAATATCTCTTACATCTGGTGTCACATGACAGATGTATTTAATTATTATAATCATGACTTAAATTAGTGATAATAATTATCATAAAACATAATGTTGGTAATGTTCCATCTTTCTTGCTATACAGATATCACCCTTTTTGTTTCTGATTAACTTTACAACATGTTTTAGCTAACAGTTACATGGTAAATCCCATTTTGTCTGTTTTTGGTCAATTTGTTTACATCAATTACAATATAAATACTACTCTAGTTAGTTCATCTTGGTATTGATATAACCCTTATAATATCTATTTGAGATTTAGTCGAATAGATTTCAGTTTAACAATGTTTTAGTTGTTAACTCTTATTAATCTAAGTGGAAAGTACATGTAGTTAGGTTATGTGTCTCCCCACTCTTATGTAGCAATGGGTTGACCTTGAGTTAATGTTCCTTTACAATTTTTATTTTATTTTTAACTGTATTGGTGTTATTAATTATCAGCTATAATTTGTCATTTGGTTTTTTTTTTCTTTTTACTCTACTATCATTTTTCATAATTTTCTTGGTAATTACTATTGTTATCTGATAATCTTGGTTCTCTATTAACTTAACATTAATACTAGACATAATATATCATAATAACAGTACTGTTGTTTACAGTTTCTTATTATACTAACATACTCATTATTCTCACTCTCCTGACTTATTAATGGATGCCCTACACGTTTACTAGATTAGTGGTCATTTTCAGGTCATCTAATGTATTCAGTTAGTGTTTTGGCTATCTGTCATTGTCTCTCACTCGTACTTCACTTGTCGTTGGTAATTTATTTCACAGTTGAACTTCTTATGTGATAGATAGTGTAAGTTATCTTGTTTCTTCTTGTTGCACTATATTTATCGACATTATTATTATTATTTCATCTTCTTCTTTATAGTAGGTGATCATCAATGTTTCTTGGTTTCTCACTGACCGAATCTATTGGGTTATTGGGTAAATCACTATTTAATACTGTACAGTAGCGCGTTAATTTTACTTTATAGGTTGGCTAATCTGCGCTTTAATTTTTACGGTAATCTGATCATTCATGTCGGTGCTCTACACAGTACGTCTCAGACGCTCGTCAGCAGCGTTCGGCTCGCTCGCAGCCTTACTGTCATTTAAAATACTTGAACTGAAGTATTCTAGTGCCGCGTATTCGCGCATATCGTATTCTTTACGACTTTTAATGTAGGCCCTAGGCCACACTTCATATGGCCCATTAGGCCCTTTTATCAGAACAATTTGATACAAATTGTATCCACATTATGCTTATTAGCCAATGTATCATTCAAAACAACTTCTAACTGCTTAACAATTTCTAATGTACTTGTGAACATTAAAGAAATGAATTAACTACAGTCCACTCGCTTCATCATTTCTGTATCCTGGCGAATCTACTATAATTAGAAAATTTCACACTCTACATTCTTCAACAAAACATTTTTAGGTCCACTCGGACCGGACACTTAACATTTTTTGGTCCTCATGGTACACTTCGGGGAAAAGTCCACAAATATCAAGGAACATTATCTCTCATCTTCTACTGGATGTTATGGTTATAATTGCTCCTTCTCTCTTCTCATTGTTTACTTTCACCATTTGGTATATACTACACTTCTTCACTGTTTGTCTCACTTTCTTATTTATACCTTTTATGTACACATGTTCTTCTAACGCTTTTATAACTTTCTCAGGTCTCACGTGTCCGTAGAGCTGATGATAGATAATCGTCTCCATCGATTTGGGGATGTATAGTTTCCATTTGTTTTCTTTAATGGTTGGTTTTGTGAAGATCAAATTATTATGGATGTGGTGGAATGGCAATATCTTCAAATCATTGTTATTGATTCATGTGGTAATGTTAGCAAGTTTTTCATCACTTCTTTGTTCTGCTTGGATTTGATTTAGTAGGTCTGCTAGTCCTTCCATTCTCAACAATACGTTGTATATTTTTCCTATATCTTCTCTGTCAATTTCAAATGTAACTTTATCCATGTTTACTCTTGATAGGACATCTGCAACAGTATTTTGTCTTCCTGGCACGTACCCCTACGTTATGTTGTATTCTTGCAAGGCCAGAATCCACCTAGTTAATCTTCCATGGCTTAATTTGCATTTCTGTAGGAATGATATTGCCTTGTGGTCTGATCTCACTGTTAATGGGTAACCTAAGATATACGTCCGGAACTTGTTACAGGCGAACACCACACTTAATAGTTTTTTTTCTGTGACGTTATAATTTCGTTCACTGCTGTTTAGTACACGACTAGCAAAACTAATTAATAAATGATTCCCTTCATCGTCTTCTTGGTAGAGTTCTGCTCCAAGCCTTACGTTACTTGCATCACAATTTATATAGAATCTTTTGCCAAAGTCTGAATTATGAAGAATAATGCTGTCAAGGAATTTATTTTTAATTAAGTTAAACGTTTGTTCATCATCTTTGCCCCATTTCCATTTACATTTTGAAGACAATAGGTGTTTAAATCTTGCCGTTAATTTCGAATAATCCTTCGGAAACTTCCTGTAATAGTTACACACTCCAAGGAACGATTGAAGTTGTCGAATATTTTTGGGTTTGGGGTAATTTTGTATGACTTCCACTTTCTCTGGAGATGTAGTGATTCCTGTCTCCGATAATATATATCCTAGGAATTGCAGTCTATTAGTTATTAGCTTAGATTTATCTAATTTGAGTTTTATATTATTTTCAACTAACCTTCTTAACACCATCTCTATACGCTGGCAGTGCTCCTCCCATGTTGTAGAAGTTATTAGAAGGTCATCTATGTAGACTGTTGTGAATTCTAACACTTCTCTTCCCAGAATTTGGTCCATACACTTCACAAAAATGGCGATGTAGTTTACAAGTACAAAAGGAAGTCATTTGAACTGGTAATTCCTACCTTCAAAAATGAATGCTACATATTTTCTACTATTGGGGTGCAGTTCTACTTGCCAATAGCCCACACACAGCATCCCATATGCTCATGAATTTACATCCCTTAAATTTCTTCATGATTTCTTCGATTTCTCCGGGTGAAGTTCTATCGTTAATAATGTTTTTATTTCCCGGGCATTGAGACATAAACGTACTGCTCCATCTTCTGTATTGCAACGATTGGACTGGTGTAGGAATATGAACTATATTCAATAATATCTTGATCCATGATGCATTGAATTTCTCTCTTTACTGCTTGTTTTAGCAATTGTGCTATTGAGTATGTTTTTTTATTAAAATTAACAGGGCTATTAAATGATAATTGACAAACGAAGGTCTTTGCCTTACCTGGCAAATCGAAAAACACTCTCCTATACCTATTGTAGATACTGATTAGCTGCCTGTTCTGTTCATGGGTTATTTCGCTATTACTGTTGGCCTGGAATGACTGAATTTCCTCCAGCTTTTGGTTCCATATGTCGTATTCGGTGTAGGCTGATTCTTCATCTGGTGTCATTAATTCCTCCCTATAATTCCGTAGTAAGGTAAATGAATATCGATAGTGAGGGGTACACTTGCGGCCTATTATCTCACTTGACCATTCACCCTGTTCATTGTACAGTGTTATTTTACCCCTGCACATATTAATGACTGCTGAGTGTCACCGTAGCATATCACACCCAATCATAACTTTAAATGGTAGACCCTGAGCTACCAAGAACACCATTGGAATCGTATTGCCCTGACTGGATACCTCTAACATAGCTTGCTGTCGGATTGTCTTATTTGGCCTACCAGTAGTTCCCACTATGACCATATTACTCACTGGCAGTGTTGGTATTTCTTCGTTACACAGATCTTTTATTCTATTAA
Source organism: Magicicada septendecula (assembly GCA_034769895.1). Classification (NCBI taxonomy): domain Eukaryota; kingdom Metazoa; phylum Arthropoda; class Insecta; order Hemiptera; family Cicadidae; genus Magicicada; species Magicicada septendecula. Next base: position 282,348,279 of record CM068372.1, on the reverse strand, counting down.
ATTCTCCTTTGTCTATTAAGGATACATTCGCACCTGTATCTATCATTATCTCAGCTGATACCCCTTGCAGTAAAACAGTTGTGAAAATGAGTTCACTATTTTGATTGCACTCTGGTGTTGAGTCTTCTTCCGAGTTCGTTACATATATTTTTAAGATAATTGTTTTCGATTATGTTGGTATCTCCCTGATGATCAACATCGTTGTTAGTTATCTGTCCATCCAATTCCTGCAGTGATGGGCTGCTTGGTATTCTCACTGCCGACACTCGTTTCCCACTCTCTCCTGTTGCAGTGCAGGTTGTGCGGTTACTTCTTGAGTTCGGTTATCTGGTCTAAACTCTCTCCTCTCTTCCTGTTTTCTTGGTGTACTATCTTCATTGCTTCGGCTTCTGGGTGGACTTCTGCTCTCTTCATTAACTCTATTGTGATTTCTGAAGTCTCTTCCATTATCAAAGCAGCGTCTTTGGGATCTAAATCTATTATTATTATTATTATTATTAGCGCGAACATGATTTACTCTGTCACTGATTTCTGTTTTGGTCTTCTCTATTGGCATTCAGTCTCTCGTACTGTCTTCTGTATCTCGGGTAATAGTCCTCCTGCTCATAGCTTTCTAGCAGTTCCTCCATGGCTCCTGTGGTTTTGACTTGTCCACAGATTCTGGCTTGGACTATTCCGTCCTCAAAGTGATAAGACAGCTTGGTTACCAAACATTCGTCTGGTATATGTGGTTCTAAATTTCTAGCCAGGCATACCTTTCCGAGGAAATACTGTAACTTTCTTCAATGTTTATAAACTCTTTACCTTATTTGTTTACATCCGCATTCCGGACGCCATCTTGCAATACTGCCAACTTCAAAATTTACTTACTCGGTCCAAAGTTCGTTTCAGCGTGTCTTGTGAGAGCAGAATTAGGCCATTTAAAGAAAACAAATTTGCATACATATCTTATTCTCTTTTATTCATTATTTCAGTTTAAATCCATTTTAAATAAAACAAAAAATACTTAAAATAGTTTCATTCCTGTCATGAACAAAATATCCCTTCTCCCTCTCGTATTTCTGATACTATTTTTTAATGGTCAAGAATACAGTGATTAACTGGTTACGTACATTGATAGTATATTAGTCAAAATAGAAATAGTTAAAACATAGAATTAACTTCATTTTACGCAAACCAGCGCTTCTTACTTTTTATTATATAATTATGACACACGCACACACACTCTCTCACATGGTACATATTTCATATTTCCCTTTGAGCTCATTTAGTGATAAGAATAAAAATTGAGGTTAAACATTTAGTGTGCCTTCATCAAAATTTTGTTCTCCCCTCCCATTTGTTACTTAGCTGAAATTTGAGTCCAGAAGAATTCATAGTACTCCTCATGCACTACATCGGCTATCCCGTAATTTTCACTGATTTTACACCGAGACTGTTACTTCACTCTAATTTAGGTTTATACTTTGCTGATTCACATTTTTTACACTTTCTTATTTAAACAAAACTGTTATTTTGATATAATCACATTTTATTTGTTTCGGGCACCCGTAAAATTTGTTCCGGAACTCTTGTGATTGATCGGCACAAAGTTGTAATTTCAACTGGGTTTATATGAAACGGGCGAGCACACGGCCCGCGTCCGCCATCGCTGGATGTTGGATGATGACTGATGTTATACGCCAAGCGTTGACAGACAGCTGGCGCCGATCGGGTGAGTTGACGAACACTCCCTCCATTCCTAGTAACATCTGTTGGGTTTGGCTCCTGACGTATTATGTTGCTTTGTTCAACATACAAAGTTCAGAGGTTGGTCGTTTAAAAATAACTGCCTTTCTCGCTGTTAAACCGCTGACCTTGAGTTCACATTGTGTATATTGTCTATCATCCCAATACATTTACAAATAATACTTTCCATTTTATTTATTGATCGGGAGGGTCTTACCTGTACCGTTACATTACCCCCTCAATGAGAGGTTTTATGCCGAAGGATAAAAACTCTCATTGACACTCACATTCTTCCTAAAAGGATCAACCCAGATATGGCGCCATAACCCCCTGTACATTTTACTAAAATATGGGTAACTTACCCCCCTGATCCGGTGACTGTTGCTGCACCTGAATGACCTTACTGTACTTCCCTCTCGAGATCCCAACACCGCAAGGCCAGACAGGAACTTGACGCCCCTGCTCTGACACGCAGACCAGCACAGGACTGCCGCCACAGCATCACCAGACACTAGAACATTAAACCAAAAACATCAAATACTGGCCTTGTATAATACCATATCCCCAACTGATCTGGTCCCCCTTAGCTGTGCTGGTTTGGGTTAAGAAGCACTGGTTTTTTCTTAACTTCTAACGTACATTGATATATTACAACAATACAAGCTACCAATTTAATGTAATCTCATTTGCGGATTGTACAACTCATACAATTATTACTGATAATGTGTATTTATAATTGGAGTTTGGGTGTAATGATAATAAGAGTAGTCATTTTTAAATTAAACATGTTTTCGTTAATGTATTCAAAAGAAATCACAAGTGTGTTTTAAAATAGCATTTACTTTGCTATAAAATATTCATTATTATTTGTTTCAACGTTTCTTTGTTGCAGTACATTCATCATCAAATAAATCTTATATCCTATATTAGCAAAAATCTATGTTAAACATTTCTTTGTTACTCTAAAAATTCTCGACTGCTCAGTCTGACTGTGTGTTTTATTTGCAGTCTTGTTTTCTTTGCTTTATATATTTTTTCTTTATTACATTACTCTATGCATTGCATACATTTTAATGCTTTATAAAATTTTAAATTGACTAATAGAATTGTTAGTCTTCTTCTATACTTCCAACTACGTTAGTTTATACATTGTGTGTAATATGACTCACTGATTACTTTACACGCTTTAAATGAAAATTTAAATTTATTAAATTAATTGTTAATCATCCAAGCAGTGATTTAAATTAACTTTAAATTAATTGTTCATCATCAAAGAAAATTCTTACTAAATTTAAATTATATTCTCTTATCTCTATCTACATTTGACATAAATTTTCCTTTATTTAAATTTTAAAATGTCTTTTCAGTGTCTTTATTCTTTTATTTACAAATTATAAATTGGTTATTTGTCACCTCGATTCTGTAGATCATACCCTTGTCCTCCGGTGATCTGTAGGTCCTCTTCTAATGGAGTTCCTTGCACGTTCTCCGGTTCCACTTGTCGTCCTCCAGTTACTCGTCCCTCGTGGTCCCATCTGATGGCTGTAGTATGGAGTGATATGTTGCTCTGCATCAGCTGCTGTTGTCCTAATAACCACCTCTGTTGCTCTGCATATCGTTCCTCTGCTTGATGTGGCCTCACCAGTTGTCTAGAGTGCTGAACGTTTGTGGTTGTAGACTGGTGGTGTATGTTCGATAATTGTATTTAAAAATAATCAAACTAAGAGTTACTGTTTGATACTTGGATGAACGTATTGTCCATCCGACTTTACAGTTTATTTAAAAAAAAAAATGGCGTCAATACTGAACATAGCGTGTCCCACTGCTTCTGAAGACTGATTGAGAGTATTAAAAATTCGTGTTGCTGACAGACAGAGCTTACCACCGTGACTGAAGACTGATTGAAGAGTAAAATTAGCTCTCCTAGGTCCGTATTTATATTCAACAGAAAAACCACACCTGTCAGCTCAGAATTCTGCATGTCAGAAACTGTCCGTGGCGTCAGTTCCCCCTCTATCGTCCAATTTCACGTATTCACACATTTCTGCCAATTGCAATGTCTAATGCGGATTTCAAGGTGATCTAACATTGTCTGATTTAATTACACATATTATATGTAATTACCATAGTGATGACATAATTGGTGTAATTACTATGCTCTTAAAATCGCACAGTATTCGCACTGAACGTCATAATCACATCGTTTTCGCACTGCCCGTGTGTATGATTTTTATGCATATTTAGAAGTCTTTGCAATCATTCTAACATATACGGTTTGCTTATAATTAAATAAAACTATAATTTAGTATCTATTTGGGGTGAGATTGCAAACTTTCAGGCTTGAACAGGCTTCACGCACACACACTATTTACTACTGTACACTCTCTTAGCAATAATCGCGTGATCATGCATTTTGATTCCTGTGTCTAATTCAGCTTTCAGTTTCACACCTGCTCGCCTATTACATATTGCTAAAATTAATCTAAATATTTATTTTATTTAATAAATGCACATTACAGCATATCCTTGTATTGTCGCAATATATATACCTAACATGACATGATATATTTTATATTTTACTATCAACATTCTGTATGCCCCTCTCTTGTTAATTCTTATCCGAAATTCAAAATATTTCCCTGGTTCCAATCAGAATTTAAATAATCACTTCCCATTACACCATTACAAATAGCTTGCATTACCCAATTCACATCTCAAAATATTTAACTTCATTACTAAAATTCCTCTTAAGCACATTTAAATCTATTACGTCATCACAAATTATCTACTTATGTCTTTTCTCAAACTGCTAATTATTTCCATAATATTCTTCAAAACAACACAAAAATCATTTAATTACAACATAAGATCAAGTACATATTCTACATTATCAACATAATACAACTTTCTCCTTCTCACATCATTCTATAATATCCCCCCCAACCCAGTTACTATTGGGTAAATAAGCTCACGGGTACACCGGTTTTGGTATTTACCTCTTTACATAAATACTATATTTATGTCCCTGGCTTGTAACGGCTAGCTGCTTTCCACACACTCTATTGCTTTGTGATGGTGGACTGTAGTACCTACTTGCTTTCACAATAACTGAAGTTTATTAGGGTGTAAACGCTGCTTACACCGTTCTTGTTTCCGCGTTAAATAAAATTCGGCATTACTGGTATCCGAGGATACCAGTAATCCTACTAAAATGATTCATATGCCCTTAATACGGTCTAACATCCCATTTGATGATAGCCGCTGTTCCAAAGTTATGTTGATTCCCCTGATTCACCCCCCCCCCCCCCCGGTTAATTTCTAAATTACACCAATTTCAAAGGCAACCAACCATGGTCAGTGTACAATAAGTCTGACCACAACTGGTTGTCATCCAAAACCATGGTCTGGGCTGGTGATGCCGGGACCGACCAAAAGTGGGAAATCACTTTTTAAAACATACAATACATGTTTTATATCCACGCAATTATATACTACTCAACTAGACAGTTTATGCTTCACATAATCAACATAATAAACACTCAACATGAACATTACCATTATTAGATTAACATAAATCTTTCCCACTTGAATCTGAATAAAAATTACAAACATCCAACTTTAATTTCAGTCTCTTCAATTAAATCTTCCAACTGTTATATCGTTATTTCATTATCTTATTCAAAATCATTTGAATTCATTTAACTCCATTAAAACTGAATCAATCACACAAAATACAATGTACTTACTAACAACATAACACAATACATTTAACATCAATACAAATTTATCTATTAGTGATAAACTGAACTTTCAATTGTGAACACTTACGTTTCTTAATGTTCTTGTACGTTTCAGTATGGTATTCACCTTCTTCAGCGAGGTTTAAATATAGAATGTCTTGAAACAGTTAAACCTCATTTAAACCTTGCTGAAGAAGGTGAATACCACACTGAAACGTACGAGAACATTAAGAAACGTAAGTGTTCACAATTGAAAATTCAGTTTATCACTAATATTAAGTGCGTGAATGAAGAGGATGAACCAACAAAACAAATTTATCTATAATTTTTGTCATATCATTTTATTGTTTACCACACCTCATTACATAAGTTAGCCAAGTAATTACCATAAACTAAAATAATTAAATGTTCATTCACTATATATCTAACCACCATCGTCGAACAATAATCTTGTCTTACATATACACAATTCATTTTTAATTAAGTACATTATATTATCAATATTAATATATCAACCCTTCCATTTCTCAAATTGTTCCACTACACCAGAATAATAACCCCTCGAATTACTCCATATTATTCTATCATAAAACCTGTCTACATCAGTATTTTTGGTTAAGCTCCTTTGTTATTTTTTGACACAATCAAATAGGTAATCAATTCATCATGACTCTCACCTGCTGTTGCAACTGTTTCATCGCCAGGTAAGTGCTTATTACATTCGATATCAAATTCATCTACTACTGCGGTACTCGTTTCTACACAAGGTAAGTTTTTCATATAATCTACTCCTTCAAATCTTAACCTCTTAACTAATCCTTCATAACTTCTCCTCAACTTGAACAACTCTATCTCTCTCACTCTCTCAAAATCGCTTACACAACCCCATCTTACTTTCTCTCTCTCATTCCACGCAGAGGGCACTACATCATAAAAACACCTCCTGGCTCTTCCAGGAACACCACAAAAATTCAAAGGACAATTATTTGTAGATCTTTCATCTACCAATTACACTCGTGAAGCCTTTTCTTCACCCCCAACAACACCACAGGAAAAATTTACCCCCTGCAACCCCTCTACCTGTAAACTCTTATTTCCACTCTTCATCTAATTCACCAACACTAATTACTACTCCGTTACTAACCCCAAATAACTTTCTCCTTTCATCATCACTATTTTTATTAACAACTTTACTCTAACACACATTTTTAATTATATCATCATTATTATTCGTAACTATCTCCCTATCATAATTACCACTTGTTTTAAAATCATCACTTACCTTATTATCTGTACCATTTTCTACCCCCATTACGCTCTCATCATTATAATTAACACCATTATAACCACCTACCTGTTTTAATTCACCTTCTGTATTCTCCTTTCTCTTTCTACTTTCATTTTCTTCATCTTGTATTGGTTTTACAAGATATATTATAGTATTTTATAGTATTAAAATGTTCATCAACTTCTTTTAAACGTTTATTAACATTAACATTTTGTTGTTTTATTTCGTCTCTAATCTCATTAAAATTGCTTTCATATCTAACATTTACGGCATTGATATCAATCTTGAGTTCGTCAAATTTACTGTTTTGTTCATTAAAATTAGCTTTCATAAAATGAAACAGGTCGTCTATTGATACCTTTCCTACTCTACTGACTGTAGGTGTCGATACAGCACTTGCTTTGCTCATAATAATTGATTCTGTCAAACTATTTTCATTATTGATATTTGTATCAGATTTATTCTCTGCATTGATTTCAGTTCCGTCAGTTATGCTGACTTCATCGTTAATATTCTCTCTTGTACTCATTTTTATTATTTAATTCTTACTTATTTATAATATAACATAACCTTATCTCACACTCTTGTCATCTACGTCTATTTATACGTACATACAATTTTTTCTTTATTTACCTTAAACAACCCTTCTACTCTCTAAAACATAAATAACTTTTATGCCATCTTGCAATACTGCCAACTTCAAAAGTTTACTTACTCGGTCCAAAGTTTGTTTGAGCGTGTCTTGTGAGAGCAGAATTAGGCCATTTAAAGAAAACAAATTTGCATACATATCACATTCTCTTTTATTCATTATTTCAGTTTAAATCCATTTTAAATAAAACAAAAAATACTTAAAATCGTTTCATTCCTGTCATGAACAAAATATCCCTTTTCCCTCTCGTATTTCTGATACTATTTTTTAATGATCAAGAATACAGTGATTAACTGGTTACCTACATTGATAGTATATTAGTCAAAATAGAAATAGTTAAAACATAGAATTAACTTCATTTTACGCAAACCAGCGCTTCTTACTTTTTATTATATAATTATGGCACACGCACACACTTTCTCACACGGTACGTATTTCATATTTCCCTTTGACCTCATTTAGTGATAAGAATAAAAATTGAGGTTGAAAATGTAGTGTGCCCTCATCAAAATTTTGTTCTCCCCTCCCATTTGTTACTTAGCTGAAATTTGAGTCCAGAAGAATTCATAGTAGTCCTCACGCACTACATCGGTTATCCTGTAATTTTCACTGATTTTAAACCGAGACTGTTACTTCACTCTCATTTAGGTTTATACTTTGCTGATTCACATTTTTTACCCTTTCTTATTTTAACAAAACTGTTATTTTGATATAATCACATTTTATTTGCTTTGGGCGCCCGTAAAATTTGTTCCGGAACTCTTGTGACCGATCGGCACAAAGTTGTAATTTCGACTGGGTTTATATGAAACGGGCGAGCACACGGCCCGCGTCTGCTGTTGCTAGATGTTGGATGACAACTGATGTTATACGCCAAGTGTTGACAGACAGCTGGCGCCGATCGGGTGAGTTGACGAACACTCCCCGCATTCCTACGTGACGTCTGTTGGGTTTGGCTCCTGACGTATTATGTAGCTTTGTTCAACATACAATGTTCAGAGGTCGGTCATCTGAAAATAACTGCCTTTCTCGCTGTTAAACCACTGACCTTGAGTTCACATTGTGTACATTGTCTATCATCCCAATACATTTACAAATAATACTTTCATTTTATTTATTGATCGGGAGGGTCTTACCTGTACCATTACAATACACCGTCGGTGATTGACCTCTGGTTGCATCAAATTTGCATAAATTGTCTCTGATTATATTTTGGATTGATTCGGACCAGTATTTTGTCCTAAACATTTGTTTAAACTCCTCATAGCTGTAGGTCTCGTTTCGGATGGCTGTCCACCAATTATCAGTGATACTTTTGAAACAGTCATCTAGTATAAATACTTAAAACTTCCGGGCTGAAATGCCGTGGTCGAATGCTTGATGTTATGCAGCTAGACGTTTCGGCCACACCACCGGTGGCCATCTTCAGTAGCAAAATGTTCGAAATAGGTGGTATGCCGATCAAGTCGCCCAGTGAACTGGGAACAAGCAACAGTGAGAGAAGGTTACGCTGTTTCTATTTATAACTTTTTGCCGCTTAAGGTGTATAACGCGAACCAATGAGAAGCCAGTTCATCATTCTCCACTCTGATTGGACGTGGAAAATAAACCATGCCAGACACTATTTAAGGAGATGCTTTCACCTCGACGGTTCATAGCAACGGACGCATTCTTATGAATATGGATGGACTCCAGATGCAGGCGAGTGAAGTAACCCCGGACAGAAGACAACACCCGGGCTTCATCAAACTTTACCTGGTGATCGTCGTGGGAAAGAGCATGTTCAGCGACTGCGGACTTCTCCGGCTGGCCCAGGCGGCAGTATCTCCGATGTTCAGAGAGGCGCGTCCGGACAGTACACTTCGTGGTGCCTATGTATAGCTGGCCACACGTACAAGGAATACTGTACACCCCGCATGACAAGAGTGGATCCCTGGCATCTTTTACCGATTGCAGGAACTGTTGGATCTTTTTGGTTGGCTTAAAGATCGTCCTGACGCCCCGTTTACTCAGCAACTTGCCGATGTGGTCAGTCATGCCACGGATGTAGGGCAAGACAGCGGAGCCAACAACCTCGGGCAACACCGACTCGTACGGCCTACCAGATCTTCTCGGCCGGGCAGCTCTCCTTACCTCCGCAGCAGAGTAGCCGTTGGACTGCAGTGCTTCCTCGAGATGCCGAAACTCATCTTTGAGATACCGGGGCTCACAGATCCTCTTTGCCCGGTCAACCAGAGTCTTCAGCACCGCCCTCTTCTGCCTAGGATGATGATTGGAGGACTTATGCAGATATCTGTCAGTGTGTGTTGACTTCCTATAAACTTTATGCCCTAATCGGCCATCGGCCCTTTTCAGGACCAGCACATCCAAAAATGCCAATTGATCACCGCTCTCGCGCTCCATCGTAAACTGTATGCGCGGGTGTACAGCGTTCAGATGTCCAAGAAAACGTCCCAACTCTTCATCCCCATGGCTCCAGACCACGAAAGTGTCGTCAACGTAACACAGCCAACACTTCAGCTTCAGTGGCGTAGATGAAATTGCCAACTCTTCAAATTTTTCCATGTAGAAGTTTGCAACCACAGGGCTGAGAGGACTTCCCATCGTGACGCCATCCAACTGTTCATAAAAGCCGTCGTTCCACTGGAAGTAGGTCGTTGTTAGGACCTGCCGGAACAAAGCAGTGATGTCCGCCATGAACAGTTCACCTATGTACCCCAAGACCTCCTGTACAGGGACCATCATGAAAAGAGAGACCACATCAAAACTCACTAACACGTCGCCAGGCTCCAGCACCAACTCCCGGATCCTCCGGAGGAAATGAGAAGAATCCTGGACAAAAGAATCCGTGTGCCCGATGTGCGGCTTGAGCAATTCAGTGAGGTGCTTAGCCAAGTTGTACGTCGGCGAGCCAATAGCACTAACGATGGGCCTCAGCGGAACGTTCTCCTTATGGATCTTTGGTAATCCATAGAGACGAGGGGGAAAGGGCCTCCGAACACTGGACGGCCGTCTTCACATCAGACGCTAGAGAAGATTGCTTCAATAAAGAATCCGTTTTTCTTAAAACCGTAGAAGTCGGATCTTTGTTCAGCCTCCGATAAGTGGCCGGATCTAACAAACCCTCAATCTTCCGCTGGTTGTCTTTGGTGTTCAAGTGTCTGGCATGGTTTATTTTCCACGTCTAATCAGAGTGGAGAATGATGAACTGGCTTCTCATTGGTTCGCATTATACACCTTAAGCGGCCAAAAAGTTATAAATAGAAACAGCGTAGCCTTCTCTCACTGTTGCTTGTTCCCAGTTCACTGGGTGACTCGATCGGCATACCACCTATTTCGAACATTTTGCTACTGAAGATGGCCACCGGTGGTGTGGCCGAAACGTCTAGCTGCACAACATCAAGCATTCGACCATGGCCTTTCAATTTCTTTTATGAATTTGCTAACTGCTATAATTTTTTATTGTTCGACTAAGCTTTTCGTCATTACTGACATCTTCAGGTCTTAAACAACCTAGGCCTTGTAATGACGAAAAGCTTAGTTGAACAATAAAAAATTATAGCAGTTAGCAAATTCATAAAAGAAATTGTAAGGATGGCTGCTAATTTAAACAATACGAAGAATAAAACATGGCCTTTCAGCCCGGAAGTTTTAAGTATTTATAGTGACACTGGCCGTGAAAGCCTACATACTAAAGTCATCTAGTATATTTTTTATGATGCTCCACCTATTCTCTTTTGTTTGGTTAAGCCATTCATTGACACTTTCTAGGAATTCGATAGGGTTTCTTTTATAGTCCCCAAAGTTTATTATGTCCGTACTATCTGGTATTGTATTTTGGGTGTAACACATTGATCGGTTGCGCAGGATTTCTAGCTTGTCTCTTATATTTAATTAACTCGCTATGCTGTATATGGTCGATTCTCTCATTGTTATGGTTTACTTGGCTCCTTACTTGACCTATATTATTATCAAGATGCTCCATCTGTTCGGATATACTTTCTTGTAGTGTGTCCAGCTTTTCTTGAGTTTCTTGCTGCACAACTTCTATTCTGATTCTATTATTGTCTTCTACGTTGTTGATCTGAGTAGGTAATGATGACTTCTCTAAATTGTAGAAGCGCTTCGTTGGTTCGGTCTAGACGTTCATTGGTCTCTGCAGTTTGCAGCTTCACAGCTTCGTTGAGCCTATCAACTTTTGGCTAATTGTTTCATTGGAGTGTTCTATTTTCCCATTTATACTTTTGATTTTCTTTTCAATTTTTTCATGTTTGTCTTAAATTTTTTATTAGTATTTTCTATTTTTACATTAATTGTTTGGCTTAAATTGTAATTTTGTTTCCTTAAATTTTTATTAGTATTTTCTATTTTTTCATTTATACTTTCGATTTTATTTTCAATTTTTTTTGTTAATTTGTCTTAACATCTGTCTATTTTGCTCGGCCATGAATTCCATTACGTGCTGTAAATTCATACCTCCTCTTGCTTCATCGTTGTCACCAACCTGTTGTTTCATGTTGTTATCATTGACAGGTTCTATCTCGTGTTCGTGCATATCACCTTCTGTCCTTTTCTGCGATGTTGCTCGTCGTGGCATTTCGAATAACTTATAACAGTTGCCGCTAAAGTTAGGTTGATTATAGTATTATTTATTACAATCGGGTTATTAATTTTTTGTAACTTCAGCCTCACTGGTTGGACGCCAATTTTATAATGCTATATTTTATTTTGTTTATATTATTTCTTTAATATGCGAGTGATGTTAGGTTATTTTAACTTTTATTTATTATTTATAAACGTGAATTACTGTTTGTTTGGGGACGGATGTTGGGTTTCGTTTTGAGTTGTCAAGATTGTGGTTACCAGACTCACTTACCGTAGGTTATTACGCTTGACGGAATTACTTACGTCGTCGTGGTCAGGTTCTATCTTCTTATTCTGCAATAGAATTCTTTATTTCTATTTTATTTTTAAATAAAAGGCAACTTGCATCAATTAGGAAAAAATATCATTATGTATTTTCATAAGTTACTGCCTTTGTTGTTCTAATGTTTATTTGGTACAATTCACAAGTCGATTCTTAATCTCAATTTGATTCTGAGTTACACTTTCGATAGTTATATAAACTCCTTGATTCTTTTGACTGTTATTAAAAAGTACGAAATGAAACTAAGAAGTACAATATATTACAATTAAAATAATTCTTACTTACTAATAATAAAATTAAAATCAAGAAAATACAATGAAATAGTTGTTTGGTCTGATGTGGGAGCACAATAGTTAGTGTCGACGCAGTGTTGACTTCGGTTGGCAGTGCCAAGATGGTGGACTGACGCTAAGTGACTACAGAGTTAATTAACCTCTCAACTATGTAAAACAAGTTTTTAAAATAAATAAATTAGTTAATAAATTGTTCAGTGGTGTTGAATTGGTCTTTTCACTTTGGATTTGATGAATAAGTGTTATGTGATTTAGGTCTGGTGTTGTATAATTATTACTAGTGTTAGTATATAATGTTTGGTCTCACCACTTTTGGTAGATCAATTTTATTTGTTTTTTAGAGATATTATTTTATTCTTTCTTCTTGTTTTATTATTATATTATTATTATTATTATTATTATTATTATTTATTGGTTCTAGTTTGACACAGTTAATTATTTTACTTTCACTCTTCTTATGACTTGGACTTGACTCTATCATATACTTTTTACACAGAGCAGCATAGATTAGTTCTTTATAATTTCGAGTCTAACAATCAAGTGAAGAAATTTACTTATACCTTCAACGGGCTTAACCAAAATTTCAAAAAAAATTTTACATCTTTTAGCTACAATTACACCCTGTATGTTACATAATAAATGCCAAATTAGTTTACAGTACAATATTCCTTATAACAAGACAAAAATTTAGACACCTCACATGGCATAGGTGTGTGTCCTAATAATTAATTTAACATTTTATAAAATTTCATCTCATAAGCCATTCCATGTAGCTTTTGAGATTTCAGATCACATTAACATTACATTAATTAATTAAAATGTTGCTTCTGACACTTAAATAAAGCATATATTAGTATTTATACCATCTTTTACTATTTATTACAGTGCTGTGATAATAGTTGGATTTACAATAATTTCTATTTTGATATTGGCCAATTAATTGGTATTTCTCTATAGCACAAAGTTTCAATTTAAAATTACTGTATGACCTTGTGGCTTGATACCTAATTATTATTACATGCATTGAATTATCCATTATGTTATTATTATCCATTGAATTGATTCTGATAAAGTGAAGAACAAGATTGGCATAACAAACATATTACCGTAAATTAGGCCATTATGGTCAAACTCAAACCAGCTTTAAACAATAAAACTTTCTTTTAATAACTTCTTAATATCTAATGGTATGGTGGGTCAATTTATTATGACCTATTATTAAGTATTATTGACACCTGGTCAATTTAAACAATCTAACTCTTATTATCCTAAATTAAGATTTAACACTTTAAACAACACAAATGATTGTATTATTCCCTTTAGTTAATGTTAAAAATAAAATAGGGAACTATTTTATACAATCAGGGTTATTCAGTTAACATTAAAATAAATTAAATTAACAACCTAAATCGCCTTTTGGTCCTTTATAGGTTGAAGTCTTATGGCAAATTGGTAATACACAGGTATATTGAATATAAGATATTTCACACATTAAATATTATTATATGATCACACATTGTCTTTAGTTGTGATTATAAATTTCATTCACAGTAAGTTACCACTATTATTAACAGTCCTGTCTGTATAGTTAGTAACCAATATCTTACATTTACATTTTACACTCAGTCACTTATTTTTCTTGTTGTGATTACATTATCTTTTTACAATTAGCTATTATTGCTATGAACAGTCACTTTTAATGGTTTAGAGTACATATTTGTTCTACATTAGCTTAGATTGTACTTCTTTTTGCTTATTTCGGGTTTTAACCTTTCTCATTGGTTTAGCAAGGTTAGGTATATTGTTATTTTATGTCATATTATATGGGGGTTTATACACTTATTCGATTATGCTCATTGTGTCCCATTACAATATATAAAAAGCATGTTAATTTAAATAATTTTTGTGATATGTAAATTTTTGAGATGGGACATATCAGAATGTTCTAAATAAACAGATTTGATCTAATTAATGACGGTAATTATTTTAAAAATTAGTAACTAAATGTATGTTTTTTAAGTAAAAAGGGTTTATGGCCATAAATTTTATTGTAAAAATATTCAGGTTTTTTGAACAAGAATTGTTCTGTTCAGAAGCATCCTTCGACAAGAACTTTTATTATACTATCTGTAGAAAATCTTGAGTAGGGGTTACCTAAGAACCAATCTGGTTATGCAAATTCAGTTGAAAATTATTTTTAACTGATTGATCAGTCTCCCTTTGGAATCGATAACATGTAATTGCCACTTGGTACATGACATTGACCTCCCAAATCACCACACACACCAAGTTAGAAAATTACTACAGTTGCTGCGAGAAATATAGTAGTGCTATTCTGTGAAAGTGCAAGATAGCCGATTAGGTATATAGATGCTTTAAGCTGACTGGGATAAGGGTGTTAGCATAACACACCATGTTAGTAATCAGTATTAGTTTGCCGTGAAAGTATGTAACCATGCCCATGAGAAATAACTACATGCCTGAAAGCGACCCTGCGGCTGGACAGAGTATATCAATCCACAATCTGGATCATCCAGGAACAACCCATCATCTGAAGCATCTGAAGTCTACATAAAAGGGAAGCAAACATATTATTTATGCACAATTAAAAAAATAATTTAAAAGAATGATTATCACATCAGTAAAGACTTTATGGTAAATAAGACAAAAGAATGTTAAATATTACTTTACTTCATTGTATGTAAAGGGAATCTTTATTTTGTATTACAAAGGTCAACACAGAGATATTTATTTATTTTTTATAATCTGTATTAAAATCTCAGGAGATTGTCAAAAATAATAGCATCATTATTAATAGCATCCACTTCAAACATAGGCCTATCTCGGACTAGTTATTCTATTTGACACCTGTACATCAAATACATATACATATATACGTTGTTTGATAAGTTCAGCCATTTTCGTTTTAGTGTAAATAAATTTAAATTCGTTTATGTGTACTGATTCTTGGTAAACCTTGACTCCATTTGTTCTTCATTTAATATTATCTACTTAACTGTTTTTGTTATTATAATTATCTCATGATAATAATTTTTCTCTTTAAATTTTGCACAGCACCAGTTATGAAATACACAGCAATAATAAAATTATAATACTATCTTTGAATACTATAAAATATAAAATACTAATAATAAGTGAACAATGTACTAATTCTTGTGTCACAGAATGGCAGCACTAATATTTATTATGCAGTGTTAAAAATAATATTAATGAATACAATTCTGTGTTTATACCCAACCTAACTGTATTGTGTAAATCACAAGCTGAGTCATATGAATTTGCTTGTTCATTGTGTTAAGTATAATTGTTGCACAGTAAATTTTTTAATAGAGGAGTGAGACAATGATGGCATAAAATAACTAATTACAATATTGAAAAATAACATCATCCATTTATTAACTATCATATTAGAAAAATTAAATATCAAAAATTTGAAATGTGAATTCAGAATATTCCCTTTTTAAGAAGATACACTGACATACTATTATACCTCTTATATGTAAAACAACAATAATAATCTATAACATCAAAACAAAAGACATTAAAAAACAATTGTAAAGTTCTTGTAAATTTCTCGGGTGTCTGACAGGAATATAAACTTTGAATCATTAATAAAATTTTAAATCTTAGCAAATAATCTGCAAAAATAGTATTATATTTTTTGATAAATCAAGTTGTAACTTTATTAATATTTTAATAAAATAATATTCACTTTATATAAACATAATTATTGTTTACAAGACAGCACCTATTCTAAATTGGAAAAATTATTTTTAATAAAACTTAAAATTCCATATTACTTATTTTACTTCAACTGTTTACATTTTCGTATTGATTTTACTTCACTAACTCATACTTCAGTTCTTTGTGAGTTGTTTCTTTGTTTTGAACAAAATAATTGTTAATTTTTACTTCTGCATGTGTGTGATGATGTTGTCGATCCCGATTTCCTGTCGCTAATAAAACCCCAAGAGTGGCCCCATGAGTAAGTCATTTGCGTCTTCCGATGGCAGTGGAAACAAAGTACATTTCTTCTTATGGCATTGTCTGAATTGCAAAATGTGTTTTGTAGACTTCAAATTTCATTAAATAACCATGTTTAATTATTGTCATTAATTCTTTTATGTCTGGACAGGAGTTCTCTACCCAAGCAAAATAAATGCGTACACAGAGATCGTCCCCATTTGGAGCACAATACCTGTATCTGCTGGTAGACCACACACACACACACACACACACACACACTGCATGAAATCGACAGGTGATCATGTTTGACAGGCTAGAGCCTGTAATCTTTGCCTGTACATACACTACTTAAAATTATTTCTAACAACTTCTCACTGTGAATTATTTATAACAATATTGCCATTGTTAAATATGCAAATATTTAAGGTGGTATTGAATTTGAATGGTATTCATATTTTATTTGCATCTTCACATACGTAAATTATTCACATAATAATAAGTTTTAAAAGGCTTCTTATAAAAAAAGATTTAGTCGAACATAGTAAACACTCCCATGGAGGGAAACAAAATTCAGCCACCTTTCTTTGGACGTATCGTTCTCCGTTGACGATATCCTGTGTCACATTTACGTGGTTTGTAGGAAGAGGCTATATAATGGCCACTTAGGCCGTTACACAAAATTTAAAAACTATGCTACTTAACCTAGAGGAAGCGAAAAGTGTGCTGGAGCCCAACCAGTGTGACAGGATTTGCAATCAACACTCTTGTAACCAGTAACAATTTTTATTAGTGCTAACATGTGACACGTTATGATCATGAACCATTTTCTTTAATTTATTGTTGTATTGGAGTGTTAGTGGTCTTAAATATTTCTACTAGTAATTTTGTACAAACCACTATGTTGTCTTTGATATTGACGAGCGCTTTCGGCAGTCAAGCCATCTCAGGGCATTTACCAACGATCGGTAAATGACCTGAGATGGCTTGACTGCCAAAAGCGCTCCTCAGTACCTTAATACATTAAGGTTTGTACAAAATTACTAGTAGAAAGATTTTCTTTAAGAACATTAATTTGAGTTATTACAAAATATTCAGTTACAAGTTTTTTAAACACCTGGAGTTCTTGATCTAAGTTATTATGAGTTCTCAACAAGAAGTATAACGTGAACACCAGTCTATTGAGTAGATGTTGACTGAAGGGTACTAGGGTACTAATTAGAACGCTCCCACCTGTACTTATGTTGAAGAACACAACCGGTACCATGCTAGCAGTGTGCCATGAATACTGCAGACTGTCCTTAGAGTGTGTTGAATCTTCAGCGAGTCTCATTCCAGGCAGATGCGAGTCCTTCGGTGTTCTGCTGGATGAATATTCCTGGGCCTGACAGTTTCGGGGAGCATCCTGGTGCACTGCTCTGCGGATAGTGACAGGTGTTGATGTTACTACCTCTGCTTCCCATTTCTCCCGGCTGGTGCGGGGACCCTATAACATTTTTATTTGGAGATTAGCTGTCAGTCACTACACCCACCCATACATTCTTTCGTCTTGGAACACAGACACCACACTCACTGTCACAATTTTTATCAACATTTTATTTGCTTATTTTATCCAGTTATAGTCATTACTTTTAATCTTTTACTTTTAACTTTATAAAAAGACAATTAAATACTATGTCACCACGTGTTTCGAGACACGTGGTGTTTCACGTGTTACAATGAAATAGACTTTACAGATGTCGAGGCCACACATACACAAACAACACATAATCCATCATTAAATAACATAGAATAATATAATCGAGTCTAACTTGAGAGCCCTTTACTGGATTATGAACTCTTGAGGAAAGATTTACTTAACCCTGAGCCATCAGACTGTTGAAACACTGCCTGAAGGTTGGCAAGGAGTGAGAATAAGACCTGAATTAGTCGGTCCCACTATCCGGCATAAAAGCGACCTGTTCCGATTTGCTGATCATAACTTTTGGTAACCTGCTTACTACAGCATACAGCGAGCAGCTGATATGTTTGACTAGGCCTGCTAGATTGCGTCGCCGAAGTGTAGACACGGCCTTGGCGATCACATGTTAATGATCAAGTTAGCTGTGGCGAGCACAGCCGCCAAGCGCTTGGAAAATTCAAACCCTGGCACAATAACAATGATTTTTATACCTTTCTTTTCATGGTGCTATTTCTACCCGTTTCTCTAATAACGTGCTGTTTATTCTGAGACTCGTACTGTGTTTACCCTTGGTTTCTCCCCCTCTCTCTCTCTCTCTCTCTCTCTCTCTCCCTCTCTCTCTCTCTCTCTCTCTCTCTCTCTCTCTCTCTCTCTCTCATGGGAAATAATTTCTCTTTGTCTTCTCTCACTTCGTTGTTCATATCGTTTTGCTCTTCTCCAACCTTGCTTGCTTTTCTCTCTTCATAGCGATTTATTGTCTTTCTGCCCAAAGTTTTCTCTTACACTCTCCTCTCTTCTTCCTTGCAGTTCCTTTTGGTTGCCATCACATATCACCTCTAGAGAATTGCTTTTATTTTTTGTAATCTGTGTGAGCAAATTTAGTAATTCTTCAATGGTTTCAATTCCTTGTATGTACATATATATTCCTAATCTTATATTTCAGTTCTTGTGGTATGCTAGTTTTAACACTAACTTGTGTCCAGTGAATATTGATTTGTTTACTCCTTTCAACTGGCTGAGTGATGTTCTCTTCAAGGGTAAGTTTTCCATGTGTTTAATATCTACCACAATAAAAATTGGTACCTTACCTGTCTTTGTGTGTCAATATTCCAAAAGCAGCAGTATTCAAACAAGTCTTATGTTGTTCACAAATAGTTTACTTGCTCAAACAATCATGTGACAGCAGAATCTTGAAAATGTTTATTTAATAAGCAAGCTTCTCTGTCAATTATATTATTACCTATAAATTCCATTTCTCGTTCACTATTCAGATGGAATTCAGTTTGATTGTTCTTCAATCCTTGAATATTAAATTAGTCCTCTCTTCTGTACGTGTAGGATACGCAATCATCTGAACCAGTCTTCTCTTTATTCACATTCTAAGATTTTTTACTTCAATGTGTAAACCATTGTGGAACATATTTATTTGACTTGGATAGTCCTTTGTTGTTTTGGTAGATGATGGCAGTTTCCAATGAGTAGTTCAGACTTCTAACACTTGTTTCTTCCTTATGTTTTCAAATACCCTTTTACTGACTTAAAATCACTCACACAGAGCTTAAAATCAACATGTGTTCACTTTGACAAACTACAGCTTGTAAGCTTTCCCTGCATATACACATAGCACTACTTAAACTATTTTTAACAACTACTCTATATTAATTATTTACAAAAATTCTAGTGTGGTTAAATATGCAAATGTGTGTGTGTGTGTGTGTGTGTGTGTGTGTGTGTGTGTGTGTGTGTGTGTGTGTGTGTGTGTGTGTGTGTGTGTGTGTGTCATTCACTATTCAATTATATACACATTTGCTTATAAAAATCTATTCTTCCTATGAAGAGTAATGCAATACTGTAATCAGACATAGGGAGTAGCCTAGTTTCAAAACCAGCCACATCCGAAAATTTTCGATTTTGATTTTTTAGTGTATTTGACAAGTTATTTACTCAATACATGCAGTAAAACAAGATTTGTGCTTCAAATCTAGCTACATCACAAGAAAACTGATTGAGAATATCTTGATGTGTTTCAAAATCAGCCACATCCAGTTAGTTGCAGCAGTGTCCACTAGGAGCTCTGCTTAAGGCATTTATTAAACAGTTGTTGATTTGCTTTGGAGGTTATGAGGTATTGAATTATTTCTGTATTTATTCGTTTGAATATTGTTTATTATTATTATTGTTGATTGTCTAATTTATAATTAAGTGTTAATTCGAAAAATGGAAAAGTTTCCTGAAGTGGAAGATAATTATACTAGGAAACGTAAAGTGAACAAACAAAACTGGGAAACTGAAAAACAAAAGCGAACAAGGTAAATTCTGTTATTTGTTACTTTCAAGTACCATTTAGCTGAACCATACAACCATTTATATTTTGTCTAATTTCACAATACAGTATTATGTAATGTTTTTGTTAGCCTGTTTGGTTTAATTTCCTGATTTAGTTGTTAGTTGTCTGAAATTATTGTTGGGTTAAACATAATATTACTATTATCAGTCAATAGGTTATAATAAAAATAAATTTGTATAATTTCTAATGAAGCAGTTAACACTAAAGTATTCCCTATTCTGTTTACTTTCAGGTATTCTGCACCTGTTTGCCAAACAAAATAAATTGTAACCATAACAAAAAAGGGAATACTTACAAATGTGTTGATGTATCACATGCAGATCAAGTTAATTTTCATCAGGCATTTTATTCTGAACCTAATAAACAATTGCAGGATAGTCTTATTCTAAAATACACTGATACAGTAAAACCGTCTCATAATAGATCTACGAATGAAAAACGAGGAGACAAAAGTAAGACAATAAGATATTATATTCCAAAAAAGGACTCAAAAGACAGATTACAAGTTTGTAGACAAACATTTTTATCTACTCTTTTATTATCTAAAACAGAGTGCAGGGTGTTGTCAATAGACATTGTGTTACTGGTAATGCTCCAAAGGAATCAAGAGAAGGAGATAGGAAGCAGCAAATGTATGCAAGTAGAAAAAGCTGTAATTGAATTTATAAAAAAACCTCGTGTCATAGACAGTCATTATTGTAGGGACAAAGTGACAAGCAGAGTATATTTAAGTAGTGACCTTAACATTCACAAGATGTGGAAGATGTACAATGAAGAAAACAATAATTTACCAGTAAAAGAATGGTATTTTAGAAACATTTTTTGTACAAAATTTAATATAGGTTTTGGGACACCTGCTACCGATGAATGTTCTACCTGTCTATCACTAACAGAAAGAATCAAACATTCAGATAATACATAGTTACCGTTGGTCTCCAGATCACTGTATATGATTAAATAAATAATTACCTTATTTTATCCACTAAGTGATCTTCTTTTTCTTTTTAATTACTACATGTTTCAGGGCTTATATCCCCATCTTCAGGTAAAAGCAAATCTACCCTATTATTAGGGTTTCGTTAAAAATTCACAACGACACAAACACATAACACACTTAAATAAATTAACATTGAACATTAAATCTGTATCGGAACACGCTACAAACGAACCAGTGCACTGGCCGAAGTCCGACTTTCAACTGATCCGTACACGCTATTCACGGTTTGTTTTCAAACCGGTTAGTTTCAAATAAACTATATGACACAGCTATGAAAACAAACCGTGAATAGCGTGTACGGATCAGTTGAAAGTCGGACTTCGGCCAGTGCACTGGTTCGTTTGTAGCGTGTTCCGATACAGATTTAATGTTCAATGTTAATTTATTTAAGTGTGTTATGTGTTTGTGTTGTTGTGAATTTTTAACGAAACCCTAATAATAGGGTAGATTTGCTTTTACCTGAAGATGGGGATATAAGCCCTGAAACATGTAGTAATTAAAAAGAAAAAGAAGATCACTTAGTGGATAAAATAAGGTAATTATTTATTTAATTCAGATAATGATTTACGTAAACAGGAATTAAATACAAAAAAAGAAGTACATTTAATGAAAGCCAAACAGTTTTATAAAAAACTTCAGGATAAACGAAATGAAGTACTAGTTATATCACTAGACTGTCAGAAATACCAAGTGTTACCTCGTGTTAGCGATCAGCATGCTTATTACTCACGACAGATCTATTTGTATAATTTGACTATAGTAATTGGACATTCTAAGAGTCCGCAAAACAAAGAAAATGTTTTTAATTATTACTGGTGTGTAACTGAACATTCGAGAGGTTCTAATGAAGTTGCTTCGGCTCTTCATAATCTCCTATGTACAAAATTAAATATTCCTCCAACTGTGGAAATTTTGAGAATTGCATCCGACGGGTGCGGTGCTCAAAATAAAAACACAATTATGATGGGTATGCTGGCAGTATGGTTTCTTAGAAATGCACCAAATACCATCAAATTAATTGAGTTTATGTTTCCCATTATCGGCCACTCGTTTCTACCTTCTGATAGGGTTTTTGCCCGTATTGAAAAGGTTATCAAAAAGAAAACAGTCATAACAGACCCTAAAGAATATGCAGATATTTTTTCCGAGTTTGGCACGACTATACATTTAGCAGATGTTTATGACTGGAAGAGTGTCGTGCAAGAGGTATTTAAGACACCTGGCCTGTGGCATTTTCACTTCAATAAGTGCAAAAGAATTTTATTTCGAAAGTGTAAAAAACAAAATGTGCTGATCAAAGGAGAGGTAAACTATAAATCAGACTTTTGTAATTACAAAAGTGTTTGTAAGAAAAGCAAGACTGTTTTTCACATTAATTGTCCTGAATTGATACCAGTACATTCAAATTTATCAGCAGTAAAACTTAACGACGTTAACAACTTATTAAAGAAACATTTTGGTGACCAGTGGGTGGAATTAGATTCTTTAATATTTTATAAAAATGCACTTCTTATGGGCACAGATAGTACTGATAACAATGAACAAGAACACTGCATTGAAAATAATAAATAGAACAGCTGATGATTAATTTTAGTTCAAGAAGAAATTTTTTATAACAATATAAAATTAAGTTTATGTAATGACTTTTTTGTCAATACAAATATTTGAAAGAATAATTATTATTACTTTTTTAATGTATTGCAAAATGTTTATGTTTATTTATATTAAAATATTTTAACATTACAATGAAAATTACCCAATGATGTTTATGTATTTTAGTGAAGACTATCTTTATCATTATAAGATTAATTTTATTTCAATTTTTTTCTTATTGGATTTCACTACTAAATATTTCAAAGATTAATTATTTTCACTTTTTGGTTCAATTTATTGTAAAGTATGTACTTTTTTTAATAAATGTAATATTATTTTGTGGTCAGAAGTAAACTTTTTGTTTCAAAACCAGCCAAGTCCCAAATTCTGTTTCAAAATCAGCCACATCCAAACAAAAAATTGGGTTTTCTGCTAAACGTAAATAGTTATCAAAATAAAATTTTTACTATTTGATTAGAAGTGACTTAACTAATATATAATGAAAAAACCAACATTTTAGCTGTGAAAGTGTTACTGCTACCAGTTTTTTTGCTTTCCTGAAAAATTTAATGAAATGGATGTGGCTGGTTTTAAAACTAGGCTACTCGGGTAAGGTTAATTTTTGCAAGCCGAAAGCTACCTCACAGATAGAACATGATTTTTAACACTATTTTCTACTACTTCAGTGTTCCAATTATGAATTATTACAGTTATGTATTCATTTGTTCCAGTGTTACTTATTTATACCCATGAATAATATCTGTGAAGAAGAGGATTCTACTCTGGATTGTGAACTATATAGGGGAAAGTCAATTCAAAATACTCTGGGAGACCATCTGTCACCACACAAGTTAATACATTCTGGCAGTAAGAAGTACCACCATGATGTTTGTTCAAAATCATTTACTCATTCAAGCACCTTCTCACAACACAAGTTAATACATACTGGCATTAAGAAGTACCAGTGCGATGTTTGTTCAAAATCATTTACTCGGCCAAGCCATTTGTCAAGACACAAGTTAATACATTCTGGCATTAAGAAGTACCAGTGCGATGTTTGTTCAAAATCATTTACTCAGTTAAACACCTTGTCACAACACAAGTTAATACATTCTGGTATTAAGAAGTACCAGTGTGATGTTTGTTTAAAATCATTTACTCAGTCAAGCGTCTTGTCAAAACACAAGTTAATACATTCTGGCGTTAAAAAGTACCAGTGCGATTTTTGTTCAAAATCATTTACTGAGTCAGGTAGTTTGTCAAAACACAAGTTAATACATTCTGGCATTAAGAAGTACCAGTGCGATGTTTGCTCAAAATCATTTACTGAGTCAGGTAGTTTGTCAAAACACAAGTTTATACATTCTGTCATTAAGAATACCAGTGTGATGTTTGTTCAAAATCATTTACTTGGTCAAGCCAGTTGTCAGTACACAAGTTAATAATACATACTGGCATTTAGAAGTACCAGTGCGATGTTTGTTCTAAATCATTTAATCCTCAGTGGTCACAACACAAGTTAATACATTCTGGCATTAAGTACCAGTGCGATGTTTGTTCAAAATCATTTACTACATTATACTATTTGTCACTACACAAGTTCATACATTCTGGCAATAAGAAGTACCAGTGTGATGTTTGTTCAAAATCATTTACTCAGTCAGGAAATTTGACAAAACAAAATAATACATTCTGGCGTTAAGTACCAGTTTGATGTTTGTTAAAAATCATTTAGTCGGTCAGACAGTTTGTCACAAGTTAATACATTACTGGCACCAAGAATACCAGTGTGATGTTTGTTCAAAATCATTTACTCATTCAGGCACTTTGTTAAAACACAAGTTAATACATTCTGGCATTAAGAAGTACCAGTGTGATGTTTGTTCAAAATCATTTACTGAGTCTGGTAGTTTGTCAAAACACAAGTTAATACATTCTGGCATTAAGAAATTCCAGTGCGATGTTTGTTCAAAATCATTTACTCAGTCTCACCATTTGTCGTACACAAGTTAATACATTCTGGCATTAAGAAGTACCAGTGCGATGTTTGTTCAAAATCATTTACTCAGGAAATTTGACAAAACAAGTAAATACATTCTGGCATTAAGAAGTACTAGTGTGATGTTTGTTCAGAATCGTTGACTACATCAGACAGTTTGTAAAAACACAAGTTAATACATTCTGACATTAAGAAGTACAAGTGAGTTCCTTCTACAAAAATATTTAATTTGACATAGCCTGTTGTGTTATAAATAACATGCTGGCATAAAATAATAACAGTGATGTTTGTAATAAAATTTTCTGTTTGCACATTTTGAGTGTAAATTAATCCATTATACTATTACGAACCATTACTGTGTGGTATGTAAGAATAGTTTCTATTGTCCAAGAAGTTTTAGCAATGTAATAAAACTTATCAATATGTTTTTAAACAGAAACCCTTTAAACAAGCATTATTATACAAATAAATTAATATATGCTGTATTATTGCTACTGCAAATATGTATTATGTCTATAATATTTGGCACTACAAAACAGTACTGAAATTTGTAACAACATTTTACCTTACAAATTAAAATCATGAAATTATCCATTGTAATGTAGTGTGATATTATTGATACATGTTTATCCTCTAATTAAATTTATCACTGGAGGAGTGACACTGATATATGTATGTTTATTTTAACAAATTTGAAAGTCTTTGTTTCTGGCCATACATAGATTATACTTCTCACACAAGATTTTTGTCTGGCTGCTACAACCTTCACGATGACAGAGTCCTGGGGTCGTAACACGTCTGCGTTAGTGCGTGCCAAATGATTCGCATGGTTATGTCCCCTAAGTTAATGTAGCTTGGCATTTCACAA
Source organism: Magicicada septendecula (assembly GCA_034769895.1). NCBI lineage: Eukaryota > Metazoa > Arthropoda > Insecta > Hemiptera > Cicadidae > Magicicada > Magicicada septendecula. Next base: position 282,322,182 of record CM068372.1, on the reverse strand, counting down.
CTTGTAAGTTGTATTTAAAGCTCATAGGTTATTTCATCTAGGATATTTTTGATTGCTGCATGCATACTGTTTCTTTACAATTCAACATGAGTTCAGTGCATTACTGACAGATAGCATTGTATCTCTAAACTGCTAATTTCCGATGCTTTACATGTCAATGTTTGTAATGGTTCCTTGTTGTGAACTACACATTTGGTATAGTGTTGGCATGTGAAGTGTTTAAATTTTTGAGTGATTTTTTTGTTGTAATTTTATATTACAAAGTAACTGATAGCTTCTTGACTGAAGATAAAATATTATGGTAATTTAATTTCAAATATGGAACTGAATTGAATAATGTAGAAAATGAATAGAGGTTTTGATCTGACAATACAGGTAAGACTGCATAATTTGAGGTTACTTCATCTCACTGTTTACTGCCGGTGTCCAAACTAATGAACTATAGCAAGTGTCACGAATGGCAAGACACCAGAATAGTGCGGACGCCCTGGTACATGCTTTGAATTTTGAGGCCGCCAAATCAGCATCTGGGTGGACAAGTCATAAAGTGCATTAAAAGATCGCAATGGCACAGACGAGGAAGAAGAACTAGGATCAGGGACTTGACGATCTGCTCTGCAGAATAAAATAAGAAAGCACAGAAGACCAAAGTGTTGTAGATGTGGGAAACTTGGACATCTACAATGAGATTGTTGGGTTAGAATTCAGCAGCAAGGAAACAAGCAGTAGTCAGTACGAGGCATGTGCTGACTAACTGGAGGAAAGAAGCCCCTAGGCAATACGCAATTTCTACACTTCAGAAAAACAGCAGGAGCTTGGTGGTTACCGGACTTGTTCAAGAAAGGCCAACCTCGATTACAGTTGACACAGGCACAACAGTTTCCATTGTGTGGCCCAACATGGTGAAAGATCTCAAGCCAATCTGGCACACTTGCAGCTTGCGAACAGCTACTAGACGGCCTGTAAAAGTGTTTGAAAAAGTGGAGATACACGTATGCCTTGGTCGACTTGAGTTTAATCACCAAGTACTTGTTGCAGACATTGTGGATGAAGCAATTCTTTGTGTGGACATTACGAACGCATATGGATTTATAGTTTAAAACAATGTCTTGAGAATCGGAGGATAAGAGGTAATGGTCTCCACAATGACTACATCAGAAAAATCGATGGACATGATAAACCAAGTGGCTGTAACTGTTCCGCTAAACTCTGAAAAGATCATCATTTTTAGAACTTAGGTAGATACAGTAAAATTAAAAGTTAAGGGCATATGCGCAGAAACCAATTTATGGATGGACGAGTCCACTTTGAATGTGAATGGCGGGAGGGTAAGAGAGAATCAGCTGGTATGCAAGTGAAGGTGTTGCCAACTTTGTGGGTGATGTTTTAGTTACCCATACATTGTTAGTTACTTTATGACGTACTATCTCAGTCTTGCATTTGTTATTACTAATTCAATTTATTATTAATTATGTAGTTGTTTTACAGTCACTCATTTTTATTAATTATGTAATTTTTTTAGTTAATTTCTATTGGTAGTTTTTATTCTATAATTACGTATTATTGTAGTTATTTGTGTTATCATACAAGTAACGAGATTTGATAAAATGGATACTTCTCCTTCAACTAGCAAAGACAGGAAAGTTATTCATAGTAAAGCATGGGAAGTAATAATACACAGTTTTTTGTTGTCCAGGATTAAAAAGATTCTTGCAATTAAATTAATACAAAGAACGTGTTCCTTTATGTAATTATAGACTGTAGAGATAGCCGAGTGTAATTAAGGAGTAGAAGTGTACAGTTTGCAAATTCCATTGCGATAAGAATAGTCAGAAAGGCTGTAGTTTTTTACATCTCAGCAGTACACAATGACAGAATCAAACAACACTCAATATGTTTATAAAACATTCTGATATGTAACCAACAAATTTCAATACATGTGAACAGTACAATATCATTTGCTTGATTTGTATAGTAATACAATTACAATATTATTATTATTATTTGATTTACATCAGAACAGTAAACGTATAATTCTTTTTTTAAGCTAGCTGTGTGACTAGGCACACACACTCACACTCACAGATAGATGTTCGTGGTGACACATTTACAAACAAACCTTAACAGTTGCAAGTTTTTGTTACTATTAGAAACAATATTCATAGGTTGGCAACAGCGTCGCTGATAACATTCTCTTCTCACATCTCACAGTGACTCTCTCCACATCGCCTTTCCCCTCTGACTGTAAGTGTTTCATGCATTTCCATGCCCTTAACTTTCAATTTTGCTGTAATAGGGGCAACCAGTGCTCTATATTTAAACCCGATATAGTCAGCTCACTGGGCATACTAATTACCAGAAGTTTATTAAAACCTGATAAAACTGGAAATGTACCTATTAGAGTGGCGTATATTTTGGTTCAAGCTGTCACTTTACAACGCAATATGCTCCAAGACAAATTGACTCCAGTGGTTTGGGTAGCCGGAATGACACAACAAAGATCCAGTGCTTCGGATACTTCCAAATTACCAGAGGGACTGCAGGAATTATTGAACGGATCTTCTTACAACCTCTCAAGTGGTGAGGTAAAAGAACTCAGCTGGTTTTTACATGAATTCAAAGATTCCTTTGCAGTTCGGGAATCAGTTTTGTCATTGGGAAGAACCTCTCTTGTACAAAATCGTGTCAATACCTGGGACACAGCACTGATACGCCAACCTCCTTGAAGGCCTCCATTAGATAAGCAAGAGGAAATATCTTGGTTAGTACAGGACATGCTGACAGAGGGAGTAATCGAGCCTTCGTCAAGTGCTTGGTCTTCTCCGGTAGAGTTGGTAGTGAAGAAGGATGGTGGATTGCGTTTCTGTGTAGACTACCAGAGGCTGAATGATAATACAAAGAAAGACTGCTACCCGTTACCTCGCATTGATGATATACTCGACATGCTGTCCGGAGCACAGTGGTTTTCCACATTGGACCTAAAGAGTGGATATTGGCAAGTGGGTCTTCAGCAAGAAGACAAAGAAAAGACCACTTTCTCAATCCAAGTGGCTTATTCCAATTTAATGTCATGCCATTTGGAATCTGTAATGCACTGGCAACATTCGAAAGATTGATGGACCTGGTATTCTGAGGACTGACATGGAAAACGCTTTGTTTATTTAGACGATGTCATAGTCATCGGGAAAACTTTCAAAGGCCATTTGGAAAACCTTAAGCTTCTGACTATAATTATGATGCCCAACTAAAGCTGAGCCCAAAGAAGTGTTCTCTATTCCAGAAGGAACTACAGTATCTGGTTTTGGCAGCGGGTGTTAGCATGGATCCTAATAAAGTAGACACCGTAATAGTCTGGCCAGTGGCAAAGAGTAAACACGAAGTTCAGAGTTTCCTGGGGTTATGCTCATATTACAGACTTTTGAAAAAGGCTTTGCAACGATTGCTAAACCACTACATGAGCTAACGAAAAATAAACGAAACTTCCAGTGATCGAGAGAGTCTGATCAAGCATCAAGAACTTTGAAAATTGTATTATGTTCACAGCCAATTCTCGCTTTCCCCATTTCCGAAGGGAAGAACATCATAGACACAGACACAAGCAGTACTGGTCTAGGAGGCAGTTTTGTCTCAAGTGCAAAATGCTGAAGAACGAGTAATGCCATATTACAGCAAACACTTTCTAAACCAGAGAGAAATTATTGCGTTACAAGGAGAGAGTTGCTGGCAATCGTCCGAGCTTTGGAGCACTTCCATAAATACTTCTATGGAAGGGAGTTTTCACTACACACCGACCATGCCGTACTTGCATGGCTCTTGAGATTTAAAAACCCGGAAGGCCATTTGGCAAGGTGGCTTGAACATCTGCAAGCGTACAACTTCAAGGTATAACATCTGCAGGGGCGCCTGCATAGTAATGCGGGCAGCTTATCACGAAGACCGTCCCCGGAAGACTGCCGACATTGGCACAGAAAGGAAGCACAAAATGCCAGCGAACATGTTCAAGCCATTACTGTAGATTTCCTGGCAGCTGGATAGATGGCACAAGATTGTCGACAAGAACAGATGACTGATGAAGACATTGGACCGATCTTGACAGCAAAATAAGAAGGTCGTCACCCGGATTCGCAAGTTATCTACCATGGTTCCAAAGTGCTGAAGGGCTACTGGGCACAATGGGAATCCCTTACCTTAGAGAACAGATTGCTGAAAAGGGCTTGGAAAAACTGCAGATGGACGAGACGTGGTCATGCAGTTAATAGTTGCCCGAAGTAGAGTGCAGTCTGTTTTGAAGGAGATGCATGATGGAATATCTGGGGGCTATCTTGGCATTAACAAAACCCTTGACAAAATACCGAAGCGATTCTATTGGCTTCATCTTCACCACGACATAGAGGAATGGTTCGGACATGTGAAATATGTGCTACAAGCAAGGGCCCACAAACTAGAAGGAGGGGAAAAATGAGACAGTATAACGTTGGTCTGCCTTTCAAGAGAATTGCCATAGACATTGCTGGACCATTCCCAGTTACTGACAGTGGAAACCAGTACATCATGGTTGTAGGTGACTACTTTACTAAGTGGGTGGAAGTCTATGCAATTCCAAATCAGGAGGTTACCACTGTGGCAAAGAAGTTAGTTCACAACTTCTGTTGCCGTTATGGACCCCCTATGGAAATCCATACAGGAAATTTCGAATCAGGAGTTTTTAAAGAATTATGGCATCTACTTGGAATTCGAAAGACCATGACAACGCCTCTGCATCCTCAGTCGAACAGAATGGTTGAGAGATTCAATAGGACACTTGAACAGCATCTTTCGAAGGTTGTTGACGAGAACCAAGCAGACTAGGACCAACGTATACCACAGTTCCTCACGGCATATATAGGTCATCAATACATGACACAACCGGCATGACCCCCAGCAAAATTGGTGTTTGTACGGGAGGAGATTCATCTTCCTGGGGACTTGATGTTCGGATCACCTGGGACTCAGTCCCAAGACTCACAGAACTATTCCTCGCTATTTAGAAAACCAACTGCGAGAAATAAATCGCTTGATAAGAGGACGGCTAAAGGTTGCCAGTGCTAAAATGAAAACTCGGTACGACATTCACAGCAATAGTGTGCATTTCCAAGAAGGAGATCAGGTCTGGTTGTTCAACCCAAAGCGCCATCATGGTCACTCACCTAAGCTTCAGACTAACTGGGAAGCACCCTACACTGTGAAAAAAAGAATCAACAATGTTGCGTATAGGATTCAACAGGAAGGACAGCTAAAGTTCAAAGGCATCCACCTGGTCGCCTGGCCAAGTATTACTTCATAGATGGTTTGCCAGTTCGGGACGAACAGGCTTAAGGTGGAGGCAGTGTTATGACATTACAGAACAGTCTACGTGTTTTTTGAATGATTCAGAATAATCTGTGTGGTGTACATGAATCTCGATGCATTAGCTAGACTTTGCCAGAAACCGCGTGAACTGTGCCAAGGCCGCAATGAATTATGCTCTAATATTTTCCTTTATTGTTAATGCACAGTATGGAATATTCTAGTATTCCGGCAGGGTATAAATACAAGTACTAAACGACGATCAGTTTCAGTTTGAGTTGCGATATATCTCAGTGTGGTTCGGGTATTGTGGCAAAGTGTTACGTGTTTTATGTGTTGTGCACGACGATTGTTGACGACAATTGTGTTTTATGTTAGTTGACATTTTTATTGCGCGTGAACAATTTTTATTTGATTTGTTGTAAGAGACTGTCTTGTTAATCACAAACTGGTTAATTAGGATAATTAAAGCTGGTGATTTGTGACGTAATTGGAGTCTTGTATTTTGTTTTCCAATGTACCATACGATGATCAGTAGACCGTCGTAACAATATGTTTCTTGAAATGATCCCCTCCAGAATGTAGCTCTAGCACACCATTGTGTGTCGCCTGCATTGATAGAACATCCCCCCCCCTACCAGTGTGTTGGTCACATGTTATTATTATTCAGCAGACAAAACTTCACCTTTTAGTTCTTATTTGATAGAGTGAGTTATTTAGTCAGCTAATTAAAGAATTGTCTTTTCATATGGACAGATGTATCTATGTATAAGTGTGTGCGTGTGCATGTGTATGTATGTGCGTGTGTGTGTGCAACCTGAAATAACCTGTACAATGTACAATAGCCTGTCAGCAATAGAACGAGATATAAAAAAAACTTGTTTGTGTTCGGCAAACACAAGGGTGACGTTGATTAAGAAATACAAAGTATACATTTTTATATAATTGTATTGTTTTGTTTTTAAATTACAAAGAGTATAAAGAAAAGATCTGTGAATTGTTTCCCTGGTGGGGCAAAGGACACTTGAAAAAACAAGTTCTGAAGGGGGATCAAAGTTTTATAAATACTGAATTAATCCTCTTTTCACTATTTACTAGACAGTGTAAAGAAAGCATTGCAAATATAATTCAAATGGAGATTTCACTGATGTTACCCTGACTGAAAGTGTTGTGGGCTCAAATTTGTAGTTACTGTGTTGGAAAATAAGAATATTATGTACAAAAAATTAAACAATGTAAACTTATGCATACAATGGATAGTTATTTTACCTAAGTCAGACACTGTTCTTATGTGAAATGAAATAGGGACATAAAATATGACTTCAAAAAGTGATTAGTGAGGAACTTTTTCAATTTTTGTCAGTAACTTTAAATCAGTAAGAAAGTTGTACCCAATAATTTGAAATTAGTTATGAACTGTACAAGTTATCTATACAATCTGTGGTTGGCCCATTTCATAGTAAGGGATTCTGAAAATCTATTTCCAAACCTTAAAAAATTTGTGACGAAAGCGTTTTTCATTAAATGAAGAGATAATGGCAGCTGTAGAGGGGTATTTTATGGATCTTTCAGAATATTACTTCAAGACAGGGATCGAATTATTAGAGAAGCGTTGGACCAAGTGTATTGAAGTTGGGGGAGATTATATAGAAAAATAAAGTCATTTTTGTAACAACTTGTTTTTTCATTTCCATTCTGCAAACTTTTCAACTATCTTTTGTAAGTAACTACACATAACAAAAAATATTCAACCTCTGATGTTTTTCAATTACTGTCCCAAGTCTACGTTAGACAAAAAGAACAGATTTCCATGCGTGTGTAACAGTTCCTGCTAATTGAACACATCAGAGACATTAAAACATTACCCAAATTCTAGTTTTATCATACACACATATACATGGTAAGATGAAAGTCATTAGAACCTATGAACGCATGTGTACTGTATTGACATATAGATAGAACTGTACTCACAGCCCTATTAGACTTTGTTAATCTGATTGTATTTAAGAACAAGCATCTCATTCAAAATAGTGAGCAAGTTCTGCAGCTTGGGGAGCTCACTAGTAGATATAACTTTTACCTTCATGTGTAGGTCTGTAAAAATAATTTCTGTAGCTACAGTTACCGTGAACACACACAGGTGATAAGCAAATGTAGTTTCCTAAATTTAAAGACACTAAATATTGAAGAATCATGCTGGGTAAGTGTTTGACAGAAGGTGCTTAGAGTCTGGTGGAGAACAGCAGCAGAGGATCATCCAAAATGGTAAAGATTTCTTCAGGAGGTCAGGCTCATTGATTGGTTGTATCTCTGTTGGATGATGATGCTAACATCTTACACTATAGACTTTCACCATTGTTAAACATTAATTACAGACACAATGCTTCAGCCACTCAGAATCAGTGCATATGTACAGTGACACCACAAAAACTGATCTATAATTTAAAAAAATTATAATTACATAATAAATGAAGTAAAATAAGAAAATGACATGCATGAATAAAACTTATGAATACTGCCCACAGACTGTAAGAGTTTCTACCCATTTCCACAACGATTCCAGGTGTGAGAGTTCCTGTCTTTGGAAGGTATAATGACTAAAAACCTACAGACTCATGGCCTTATTAGCAAGTTGTGTGTATGCAATTAAATTTCTTTTTTTTTTTTATTTTTACAAGACATTTTGTTAAAATGTTCTGGTACTTCAAAAGGCAACCACTGATTATGAACAGTCAAAATGTTGTGTTAGTATGTAAATTAACATTTTATGATAATTTGAGTCCAGAATAGTTTTGTATTGCAGTGCTAGCAACAGCACAAAAAAGAAACCACTTATTTATTTTAAACTAGAATGTTAAGATTTGTAAAAAAAAAAATTGGTACTTGTGCAGTTATATAACCAACCACCAATGTCAGTACAGTTTTTATCACTATTGATATGTTTCATTTTGTCATCAAAATAAGGAAAACAGACAGGGTGTTCATGCGGTGTAGATGGGATGATATAAAACCAAAATAAAATATACAATTTAGACCAAGAAACAAGTACATCCAATAGCAATTAGACGTGATAAAATGTGTTGTATGGTTTAATGTATTTAAGCAGAAGGTTTCAGTTCAATTCGTCTGTACCTATGTGCCAAAATCCTGTGCCTATTGTACACGTTGTAGGCTGTGTTGACATAGGTCAGCGGGCTTAGGTAAGTAGATATTGGTTTTATTTGTTTATTTCTTTTCTTGAGGTGAAAGTTTTTCAACTAAAGCAAAAACGCCATTCCTGACCTTATTCTTGAATATTTGAAGTGGTTTGCTCCCATTTGTCTGAATTCAGTGTATGTAATATATGTTAACATGTGCTGGTGTTTTTATGTGTGAAGGTTATGTATACCCACTGGTTGTGGTTTTATTTATTACTTTTATGAGTGGCAGTGTTTTAATACACCAAAAACCAATTTTCCTTAGCTTTTAGGAATTAGTCTGGTAAATCAGCATCTAGATGGAATGTACCAATTGTTAAGGGGGGGGATAATGCACAAGTACACAAAATTAAAGTTTAATTTAAATTTATCATGTTTCCAGTAAAATTTGATACCTGAATCAAAATTTACTTAGAATATTTTAACAAAACTGTTGTTGGAACCATAGACCAGACCCCAACCAATGAAAAGATAGTCACTAATGTGGGGTGTCAAGCTCACATCACTGTCATTAAAGTGTTTGCATTGATTTCAGTAACAAGTAACAGACTATACAGTGGCCACACTTTTTCCTGTGGCTCTTGATTTGAGTTCAGAATTTTGTTTGTAATAACTACAGAAAAGGACTTTCTCACTAAATGTAACACTTCTGTTAAAGTTAAGAAACTTCTCTTTTATCTCATGTATAATATTATTTAGTTCAAACTAGGGTTTGGCAAATACATGTATACCTGACTTATTAGTCTTCAACCTGTCTGCAAGAGCTTCATTAATTTTATCAATTACTCGACAATCCTAGTCAGTCTGCGACTGTCTATTACGCATAATGGTATATTAAACATGATTTATTTGTTAATTATTATTTTGTAAAGTTAGTTTTATGAATATTTAAATACAGATTTTAACAAACTCACAGACATAAAAGACAAGTAAGTAACTATAATTAGTCTATCTAAAATGGAAGAAAAATAAAAACAAATAGTTTGATTTCCTTGTGGTCATTACAGATTTGTGTATTATTAGTCTACTTCTATCAGAGGCATAGCTAGTGGGGGGTGGCAAGGGGGCAGCCGCCCCGGACAGCATAGCCAGGAGGGCAGCAAAGTGAGCATAGACTTATAAAACTACAAACAACTTGTTTCTTTCATGTGACTATTCCTTTCATAAAAGAAGCGTAACCAGCCAGCTTGTCTGTTGTCATAAACATTGCGTGATAAACAGTTTTAGTCTATTTATTTTTGAGCATCATAATTACGGTTCATTATGATACGAAATTACGGTGTAATAAATTTTACTCTAAAAAGACATTGTGATACCAGGTGGAGTTCAAAAGCAGATGTGGTTAAAGCAATATCCACTCAGCTGGATGAAGTGATCACTGCACTGGAGAAACTGAGGGATACACCAACTTGAACAATTGATACGAGGGAAGATGCAGCATTTATAATTAATGTAATAGAAAACTTTAATTTTGTAACCTTACTCTTTTTTCTGGACAGATATTCTTTCTTCTATGAACAAAATCTTAAAAATCTTGCAGACCAAAGGAATAAACTTTATTCAAGCATTGACACTTCTGGAGACGCTATCGGACAAATTAAAAGTTTGCAGGAAAGAGCTGTGTGACAATGTCATTACTAAGGCAGAGCAGGTGTGTAATAAATGGGGTGTCAGTATCACAAAAAGGATAAGAAGGAAGCGCACAATGCTAGGGGGTATGCAGATGTTACTACATTAACTGTTCAGCAAGAATTGTGATGTTCTCTAATAGCAATTTTGGACAAACTGTCAGTTAAAATTTCAAGCCATTTCTCTAACATCAAAGTGTTAGGAAAACGTAATGTAAATTTGAGGTGTAGGTAAATGATGGGGATATACATTTTATGGAACAGCTTTCCCAAATCAAGTGTAGAGTACTTCCAAAACTGTATCCATATGACCTAAACAGTAAAGAATTGGTCAATGACTTGAAAGACATTGTACTTTTATTAAAAAGGGCAAAAGTTAACGAAGAACAAATGGACTTTACACCTCAAGGACTGCTACAATACATTTCTTCAATGGGATTAGAAGCCTACAAAATACTAGCAACAGGACTGCTACAATACATTTCTTCAATGGGACTAGAAGCCTACAAAACACTAGCAACAGCTTTAAAAATGTTTTATTACTTTACAAGTATCTGTGTCTTCTTGTGAAAGATCGTTTAGTAAACTTAAAAGTGATTAAATCTTACCTACGATCAACAATATCTCAAGACGGTATCAAATTTAGGGATGCTTTCAACCGAAAATGACGCTGCTTCGTCTTTAGATTATAGTGATTTAATAACCGACTTTGCAGTAATTAAGACCAGGAAATTTACATTTTAAAATGACTCATTTTAAATATTTATTAAATATTATAAATAAATATTAAGTGTTTATTAATAGAAGATGAAACCATTAACCTGTAATGGTAAGTCATTTATTTTATTACTTTTAATGTAATTCTTTGTTTAACTTTATGTTGCTTTAGGATATTGTTTTGACGATGTGCTTTAGACCTACAAGAAATTTGCATGTTTATTATAACATTTTTATGTTATAAATTTTTTATATTACTACTATTTTATAGTCTACATTTGAATTGTTCCGCCCAACAACGTTGCAAGTGCCAAAAGTACGATTTTCACAAAACGGTAAAAACTGTTTTTCATGTGATGTATATACCTTTTGCCTAGTTTTTTAGCCCTAATATATTGTAACAATTTCGAAAAGAGTATTTTATAGTCCCACACGATTGTGGTTCACTTATTTTAAGAAATATACAAAAAACTAACCTTATAGAGCAACAACGTTGTAGACGCCTGTTGGTTACAACGTTGTTGCACATTGTAACTATTGATTACAGTGGAACTTGGTTATTACGGCCTCGGCTGTTACATCAACTCGGGTGTAGCGTTATTTTGTCATAAGTCCGGTCAAACTGATATCTTTAACATTATAAAAATTCCCGGTTTTAACGTCACTAAATATTGTACTACTCTGTTATAGCGTCAAAAATTTCTCAGATATTTTACTCTAAATTTCATATAAACGTATATATGTGCGCGCGCGCGCTAGCCCATGGCTACAGACATACATTGTATGCAAGCGATAAGCACTGTAACAGGACCGCCGGCACCAGCTATTTTACGTGCTCCAACGGATGGCTAGCTCGATTTAAGGCCCGACACTCGATTTCCTTTGCAAAAATTTGTGGTGAGGCAAAGTGTGTAGATCTGAACGTTACAGGCGATTGGGTGCGTAACACTTGGCCAGAAATGAGACGATCATATAAAGATGAAGACATCTTTAATGGAGATGAAGCCGGAATTTTTTATAAATTAACTCCATAAGACTTTCAAATTTAAAAATGAAAAGTGCGTTGGTGGGAAGCTCTCTAAACAAAGAGTTACAGTTTTTGTTTGTGCGAACATGATGGGAACCGAAAAAAGGAAACTTTTAGTTATCGGGAAAAGTTTGCATCCTAGATGTTTTAAAAACATCAAAAAACTTCCTGTAAGTTAGACTGCCAACAAAAAAGCGTGGATGACTTCTAGTATTTTTGAAGATGAACTAAGAAAGTGGGATAAAGAACTGTCATCGAAAAACAGAAAAATTCTACTTCTAGTTGACAACTGTGCAGCCCATCCAAAGTTAAATTTGACAAACATTAATCTGGTCTTCTTACCGGCCAACTGTACGAGTGTCCTGCAACCTATGGACCAAGACGTCATTAGAAGCCTAAAGTGTCACTACCGCAAGCAACTTTTAAAAAAAATTATTTTCTGTATGAACACGGCGCAACCTGCCACAATTTCACTCTTAGATGCAATACAATTCCTAGACGACTCTTGGAAGAGTGTAACACAGAAGACGATAGCAAAATGCTTTAGTAAAGTACAACTCGTACATGAAAATTTACCCGATGATGACGAAGACGACGACTTGCCGCTCTCGGAGTGGATTAAGAAATTCGACGTAAATGAATTTGGAAATGAACTTGATTCCTATGTATCAGTGGATGACCAAGTAGAAACATTCCAGTGTTGAGTGACGCAGAAATTATCGCGGAAGTAAAAAACATAGAAGCAGAAGATAGTGTTGAAGAAGATGCTGAGCAAGAGGAGGATGCCGACATCGTTTGTCCGACAGTACAGGAAGCAATGAGAGCCGCCGAAACTCTTTCACGATTTTACTGCTTTAGAGAGACGTCTGACGACACGTTCAATGCAGCGCAGCATCTCCACAGCACAACAGAAAGAATTTATTTTTCAGAAAGGAGCGTTCAAAAGAAAATTACGGATTACTTTCGACAGTAAGCCTAAATGTAAGTTACATGTACTTTCTTTTTGATCTTTTAAAATATTCTTCATGCTGTTTGTATAAATGAAATGCAGTTTGTAAACTTTAGAATAAATATCACGAATAATGTTAATAATGTAAAGATCTTTTTTTTATTTCTCCTTCCTTACTAGTGATTAAAAAGGGTCTTTTATAACGTCACTCGGACATAACGTCATTATTTTTTTGGTCCCTTCAATGACGTTATAACCAAGTTCCACTGTAGGCCTATATTATTTGAAACTAGGGATAAAATGAATACAATTTTCTTAAGTACATATTTTTTGAATGAAACACAAAATGTCAACAGAATAATTTTTTGTTAAAATGAGTATAAACATTTTAACATGGTCATTACAAATAAAAACTTTCAAAATAGCTATTAAGACATTAAAGTATGTAAATAAGTAAGTCCAAAACAATGTTTATTCACCTCGAAGGTTGTTATAAAAGTCAACAAATTTCTCACGAATATATCGGCACATATCTTCCAAGTCAGTTTTCTTGGCCTGTTTGATTGGAAGGCACTCGCCTTACAAGTTGCAAAATCGCGCTACTTTAACTGGTGGAAGGTTTCTCCTGCCCCTTCTCTGAGTTTTCTTAGCAATGCTATGTGTTTCCCACGGCTGGAGCGCATTGTGTGAAGTTCTGCCGCGTAATGTTGTAGGGTCATCAGAAGCTATTTTGATACCAGAACTGTTCAGTAATCTTATATACTAAAATCTTTGAAGTCGTCTGTTCCCATAACACACACTTCAAACCTGCTGGGACTGGCATTGGCAATTACCTCTACCCAGTGCATAGGGATCCAGACTTTGGTCCCTTTTTTGCTCTCTCGATGACAGCGAAATTGCGGTCACATAGGAGGAAGCTATGACCAGTAGTCATAAACTTTTGTTCTACTGATGAAAAGTACTGTCCCACCACTAGATGCTGCATTAGGGCAATCATCCACCAGTTATTATGCTGACCAATACATCGATCAGACCAGAAAATCAAAACACGTGCCTCACCTGGCTTCAGTGGTGTGAAGTGTATTTCTACGTACTTGAGGATGCTAAAGTATTGATACCCATAAAAACTTGTTCCTAATAGATACATGGTTGGCTATGCCCAAATTTTTACTACTTTATATTAGCTTCAACGTAAAAAAAATATCAACTTCATTTTATATTCATATATATACAGCTAGTATTCAGATCCCTAAAGAAACACAGGTATTCTACACGGAAAAAAGTTTTGTCAGCTAAAATCAGTTCCTTAAGAAATGAAGAAAGCAGTGAATCGGCAATCTCTTTTAGCGACTGTGGAACACGTATACGTGAGTGCGCATTCGCAAATATTCGGCAACCGCTTTCGCATAGCACGAGCTCTTGTATATACACCATCCTACACACGCAAACTCGCTTCTCGGAGTAGCCGCTCAAAAATGTGAGTGTGGAGCAACCGCAAGCGGACAAAAATTTTTTCCGTGTATCAGCTAGTGCATTGAAACAGGCGGCGGTTACAACGTTCTTGAGCTTACGTTAGTTGGGGGCAATTTTCCTGGTACTGGCTTCTTCCGTGATGATATGTATGGATTTCCAGAGTCCTTGAAACTTTTCTAATCGTATTCTTCCACAAAGGCACTCAAATCTTCCTTTTTCTTCCACTGTTTAAAACGTTTTTCGTCGCCAAGTGACAGCTTGACACCTGACTGGGAAGGCATGTTAGGCGCTTACAACGTTGTTGCTGCCACGGAACTAAACACGCGGGAGATTGTAGGCTTATTTCAGGGCACCCAACGTAAACTTTCTCAAACAAAAAATACCCCACACTATTCAGAATGTTTCAACAAAACCTGCATTTTGGAAATGTTGGCTTTTGCAACGTTGTTGGGGGGAGCAATTCATTTGTTACTAATAGATGTTTACAAACTGAATACCCTACAAACTGTAGTTTCTTAACTTTGACTTAACAAATATTCTTAAAACATTTGCTGGACATGCTTCCATACAAAAATCTACGCATTTGCATTTATTAAGTACTTTGTTCGCTGGATGGCCCTTCATTTTTGCTATTGTGTCCCCTTTTGATTGTGAAGGCGAGGCGGCTGATGATCTCCTTGCCCTGTACACCAAAAAGCCTAGCTATGTCAATGACTTCTATCACTTGTTTTTATAGGAATGGATCTGTCTAACAAATGAACAAGGCAGTGTATGCATTTTAAATTGTAATGGAAATATGGTTGTAACGGTACAGAATTGGGTGTTAAAGATAATAATTTAAATTAGTCTTAATCAAAGTAGTTAGTGTTCACCTTTGTGGAACCTCGATTTAATGAACCACGCATGCAGTGTTATTACAAAACAACACGTCTGTGTTTTGTCTCTGGACTCAGACAGGCCGGACATATTACGTAACTACATACAGTTTGTGGCAGTCGTGAATCACGGAAAAAATGAAGCCAAGTCGTAGACTTCACCAGGCGGCAAAATGTTGCAAAACTCGCTGGCCAGATCATAGAACCTTTTAAAAGAACCAATTGTACCGCATACTGTCGATCACGTGACCAGACTCACCCTGGGGAATCATTGCCCTAACGCCAGCTTAAGAGTTAGTTCAACTTGTAACTCTGACCGCGCGGTCAACACATCAGTGCTCGCGAGCTAGTGAGGTCGGCTGGCCAAACGTAATAAAATAAAAAGTAATCAACAATAGCATAACAACTAACTACTGTTTGTTCCGCCACATAAGACGAAAGGGGAAGAACTTATTAACACGGAAGTGCGGAGTGCTCCGGGGAATGGATACTAAACTGCATAGCTGGTGAAGTCGAGTGGGACATCGCAGGAATGGTTAAGTACCCTTAACAAACTCTAAGAAATATTCGAATCCTCACAAATAAATAACTCCACTGTAAAAAATAAAGTTTAAAAGAGAGCTCTAAATGGGGTGACAAGTAGAATCATAAAAGTACTGGTCCATTAATTGTTTTGTTAAAGTGGAGTAAGATTTGTTTGTTGATTAGTTTTATGTTTTTTATAAGAATGTTCTAATTTACCAAAAAAGAAAAAATGGCTTAATAAATAAGAAGTAAGTTGTTTTAGACAGAATAATCTGTGTTAATTTGATTTCGCACAGAAACCCAAATAACCCCGCAGCAACTGATTTCGTCTATAGAATCCTGGAAGTTAACCCGAAGGTACGTAAAATTTTATAAACTTGATGTTATTATTAATTGTAATAAATCTGTATAATAACAATGGCGCCCAAAACAGTTGGACGATTTGTGTGATTTCTTTTAATCACACAGATTAGACCTAATACATAAGTGGGGGCGATGTTGTAAATGATTGTAGATGGTGATAAGAAAGGGGTAAAGCAAAATTAAGCTAAAGTGTGTACAACTGTATAAGTAAGTTGTAATCATATATAAAATGGAAAATACAGAGAATAAAATAAATACAGCTGACGTAACTGTTATGAACGAGTCGGAAAGTCAGTCAATGACTGAATCAGCAGTAATGGACGAGGTGAGAGTTCATTCAACTCCCGTCTCGACCAGGGACAGTGATAAAACTGATGACACGAGAAATTGGTTGCGTGAGATAATGGGGGAGATTAAACAAATGTCTAACGATAATAACAAAAAATTTGATGCACTAAGTAGCGACATCAATAAACGCTTTGATGCAAATGATCATAAATTCGATGCACAAAATATAAAATTTAATAAATTAAGCAGTGATGTAAATGCAAATTTGCATGAATTGAGTAGTAACATAAATGAACAGAAAATAAAATGTGAAAGTAGTTTTAACGAATTGAGTAAACGCTTTGATATAAATGAGATTAAACTAGAAAGTAAATTTAATGAACTGAATAGTGAAATTAATAATATGAAGTCACAGAACTTTAATCTTGACAAACGTATAAATGATATAGATGAACGATGTAGCGTTATTCAAGAACAAGTAGTAGAGTCAGTTAAAGAACAAATTAACGAATTTAAAGAAAGTGTAGAAATTAAACTAAGCAATGTAAATGCACAAGTAGTAGATAAGATAAAAGTACAAGTTAGGGAACGATGTAGTGAAATAGAAAGTAATTGTGAAAGTAAAATAAATGAATACAGTGCAGATATTGAGTACAAAATAAGTGAACGTAAATTTACTATTGCAAACAAAATTGTAGAAATTAATGAGAATATTGACAGTAAGATTAGGGAAACAGAAAGTAGCTATAAGTCAGAAATACAGCTATTAAAAGGTGCTGTAGAAATGGTAAATAATGCCAGTATTCAATCTGAACGTGTAACTAACAACAAGTTAAATTTAATTGAACAAAAACTAATCACTGTCAAAGATGATTTAAACACGGTAATAAGTAAAAAACTAGATAGTCTCAGCGAGCGAGTAGTAATCACCCACGACGCAGATAGCGAAATAGTTAGAGTCATTTAATGGGGATAGTAGGGGGTACACCCTATCCAGTTCCTAAACAGAGTAAGAGACTTTAATCGATTTTGTAATATTAATTGGGAGATGAAATTATTAAAAGTTATGAAATGCTTTAAGGGAAGCCCCGCGGTTTGGGCGGAAGTGCATAAGGGAGATTGGTTAAATTTCCAAAGTTTTGAAAGGGATTTTAGAAGTAAACACTGGTCTGAAGAGGACCAAGAAGTGCTTAGAAGTAAGATAATGGGATCGGGTAATTTCGGGACTCATGGTAACAATGTTACCATTTACGTGATGAAAATGTATTATGAAGCCAAATATCTCGAACCGCCATTACCGTTTAGATCATTTGTACGTCATATAAGCAAAAATTTACCAAAGGAGGTGCAAATTAACCTAATGACGCGGGAAGTGGAGGGCATAAACGACCTTGAACAAATATTAGATATTTTCCAGAATATCAGGGACCGGGAGATGGGTAGACGCTCAAACCCGTCAGTGTTGCACACCAATGACAATCATAATCGATCTGGTGGGACAACAACCACATACAGAGGGACAAGGGGAGGTTACAATAATAATAATAGACGCGATGACTGGCAGTGTGCCGAGTGCCATTGCGAAAATTACGCCAGCAGAACGACCTGTTATAGGTGCAATAAAGAGAGGAAGTGTCAACGAAATAACACTGAGCATAACCAAAACAATCAACAACAGCGAGGAGGTAGCAGTAACCGAGGAGCACCGGGAAGTAGCGGAATTGCTAACAGAGGTCGTGGTGGGTAGGCCTATACTCCAGGCCGTGCAACAACTCAAACAGAAAACTAGCAAGGACAGTGGGTGAAGGGACCCCACCATTGTCGAAAAAGGACTGCGGGGTCCAAGACAACGGCTATCTAAGTACAGTAGACTCCCTCTTAACTGGTCTCGGTTCAACCGGCCATCGGATTAACCGTCCACATTTTATGTGCCGAATAATTTTTTTCCCATTGTTTGTCATTTGTTTATTCGTGGGTAACATGTTATTGTTACCATCTCTCTCTTTTCTGATCGATTGCCAAGCGTTTTTCATTTGTTTTTGTATACCTTCCTAAATAATATACGCGTCAGTATGTATATTGAAAGGTGAGAAGCACTGTTATTTTGTTTTTAAACAAATAAACCTATTTTGAAACATCTGATGTGCTATATTTATTCGAAAAACGGTCGTTTAACATTCGTATAGAAAATTATACGACAAATTGCCGTATATATAACATATATAATGGAAAAATTTTCCATTTCTCAGACAACTTTCAACAGAATACTTCTAAATTTTGATGGGTTAAAATCATAGGAATCGTTAAGACCAAAATATTTCTTTTAAAATCCTGTGAACGAGGTGTGGCTATGTTTTCTGCATGGTACCCAGAAATGTTCAGCAGCAGCATCCCTGCGGGATTTAGCAAAATAATATTTCAGCAACTGACATGGCAATAAAGTACTATGAACTCAAGGAAAACCTGACTTTGAGGAAGGAAAATATATTTACTCCTCACATGCTAAACAGAAGCGCTTAGCTTGTATTGCCGATGGAGATGTTATGCAGGAAGGTTTTCAAAACATGCTGTCTGTTTCTACAAGAATGAATTTTTTATTGACGGGGTTTTAAGGGAATGGAGAAGTTTTCCGGATTCCTGTTGAATTTGGAAGAAAGGTGAGTACTCTTCTGTAGAAAGTAAAGCCAAGTTTATAAGATTAGTAATTCCCAATGCCAGCAAGAAGTAGTAATAAAGATTAACTATTTGATTAGGTGGCTTTAGTACTTTTTGATGAGGCGGAAATATACTCAGGAGGAACAAAAGGAAAAAGGAAATGAGGAAGATATTGAAGAAAACTGAAGGGAGACAAACTTTAGTTGAAAATATTTCACTTATTTCATACCAACCACAACACCTGCAAGAACTAAAGAAGACCTCATTTTCTGCCTTCCAGGTATATCTGCTACATTTGAAATAGTTTTTTCTGTACTGAAACATGTGGGACTCTGTGAAAGTACAGGTGAGAGTAGACTAGTTGCAAGCTTAATTGTTTCTTAAAATTAATTCCGAACTTGAATGAAGTGACTTATATAAAAAAATAAAGGAAGATAAAACTCTTCTGATGAAAGTGCATTCTTCAGAAAAGTATGAATGGTTCAATAAAAGTACTGAAGTTGACTGTGATGTAAAGTTTCTTTGAATTTAAAATAGGTCTCTATAAAACTTTTGGTTATTTGTTTTTCTTACAGTGAAACAGTATAATAAACTGTTTTACCATAATGATTTATATTAGTAATACTATTACAATAAGAGTAATAAAATCAATAATACATTTTTACACTATAGAGTTTGTAATTTTAAATATAAAACGATAATTTTTCTGCAAAAAATGTCACTCCCCTGCTATAAATCTAACCCAGTATGCTAGTGTCTGTACTTCTCAGAAATGTGGCCAGCCTAGTAAAATTGTTATTAACCATTTAACAGGTACTTGATTATAAATTCACAACTGGTGTTTATATTTCTAGGCAACTACTAAACAAGATGTAATAACCTCTTGCACAAAGCTAACATGGTAGAAGCTGCACATATATATATATATATATATATATATATATATATTGTAACGCAACAGAGGTGAGGTCCCCCAACGTTACATAAAAAATTGAATGAAACATGGTCAAGGACCATACCCTGAATTAAGGTTGCTCAGTAGTTAATGCATCTGAGAAGTACCTCAAGTCAAAAGAGGCAATAATTAATGTTAAATATAAAAAAAAACCACAACAATTAATAGTTAAATATAATAAATTATGCTTGTTTTATACTGTAACATGTTAATGTTTACAGAATATTTATGTTATGTTTTGAGTATGGTAAGAAAACTGATGTTGTTTAATAGATAAGGAATACTTCATCAATAATTATGTTTGTATTTATGTTAGATTTGTCTTTAGACAATCAAGTATAGTTACCTGTGTTAGGCATTATACTAAGTTTTAAGTATTGTCTAAATTTGAATAATGCTGTTGTTTTAATTAATGTTTGTAAATTTGACCAGGAGGGCAATCAGTGTTCAATGTTTGACAAGTAGTTCTAATAATTATATTATAAACTAAGGAAGGGTTCCATGACCAGTTAATTAGTGTAATAAAGTAAACACCAGGAAATTAAAATCAATGTAATTAACCATTAACCAATAATTAATTGTACAGTAGGTCAGGTAAAAGAAAATTAAGTTAAAAAACCAAATAATGTTATAACGGTTGTAAGAAAACCTATAGGCCTAAATTCCATATTTGTGAAAGGAAATTAATACCTTTTTAAGAAGTCCAGTCCAATGAAACTATGGTAAAACATTTACTGTTTAAGAAGGAAGGTTAGGCGAGAATTTTAGGTAATTTAATATTAATCCAAGCATGGAGTATTTTATTGAAAAAGAGTAGTAATATTCTATAATTCTGGCTCTAGGATATCTAGTTTCACCCAATGACAGGAAAAAATGGTTGTTAAGGCAACTGAAATGTACATGAGTTGTTGATATTGAATCATTCGTTCTGATTGTTACAAGCTATTAAGTTGAGATGGACAGATACATTTAAAAAAAATGAATGATAATTTCTGAAGGAAATATAAATCAAAATTAAAAAACCCTCATTGAAACCTATTTCTATCATAATACTGAGGAGTAATAAAACTAAATAGAATTCCAAATTATAATTGAATACATGTAAAAAGAGTTGAAAAACCCTCACCTCATTCACCAGGATAATTCCGCTGGATTCGTTATTAAAACGATTTCCACTATAACCAGAAGATCAGTTAAGAGAATTAGAGTACGAAACTAACGGAATTATTGAAAAGACATACGAGGATCTCGTCTTGCAGAGTTAACCTTCATAAGCAGAAGAAGTTTGGATACTAATTTCATTCCACCGGGACCGACAATTATCAAGATCATAGGAGAAGAATAGCAGCCAGAAGAATTCCTGAGAGCTTCCCAGTACACCCCACAATCAAGTTTATTAAAGGCCAGAACACTTTTACTGGATAAAGATGAGTTAAGCTGAGTCTTGTCAACTGTTTATAGACGTCCACGGCCAATCGGAGTTTTCATCGACTTGGTAAAAAACAACCTATTTTAAATTCAATATATATTTAGAGTTAATAATTTTGTTTTGTAATACTTGAGTAACCTTAATTATGCATTTTACCTGGCCTTACTAATGGTTCCAAGAACTTTACGAACCCTGGGATAAGAACTATTTATTATTATTTTTCATTTGTATAAGTCAATGGAATTTGACTAATTTACAATCGATATATTTTTTGTGTGATCGATTTGATTATATTATTATTTTTGGAGATGACGGGGACGGTGAATTAATAGATAAATTTAATAAAGGATCTTTGTTGTATGAGATAATGTGTGAAGTTATTGCAGAATAGATACTATATGTAGTGGGTGGAATAATTTACAATAAAAGGTTGATTCAAACCCGATGAACAACTAACCTATAAGTACGCTTATTACAAGTAACAGCGCTAAACGATCGCAGCTGGTGGAACGGGAGATTGCTGAACTAGCTTGTGTTTAGTACAAAATTTGGATAGAATTTTCTAACATCGAGTGACTAGGGTTGACAAAAATACCCATTACATTCAGTCAATACTCTATACATATCGCTAATATTACCCAACCACTGAAAACTAAGTTAAATCTATATTGTAGTATGGTTATAAATTAAAGGAACATAATTATAATTTTGTTTGCCTAATAATATATTTTCAGGAGGTTTCATCGGTCACAACCGAATAGATATATTTATTAATAACACATTAATTAAACCAGGTAACAACATTTTAATTGTTACGAATTGCCACCTGCAACGTATTATTTGACGTTTGATACACGGGAGTCTCACATAAGTAAATAAAACACCATAAACGTTTTATTACGAATTGACGACTCCAACGTGAGCTGAAATAAAAAGAACTCCCTATAAAAGTTTTATTTCAAATTGACGCTCAGAACGTGGGGCATCATCATCTCTATTAACACCGTCAAACACGTTTTATTTCTAATTGGCAAACCCAACAGTGGGGCTGAAGATTAATACCGAGAAAGAAAATTTTACATAAATAAACAAATAATTTACAGAGCTGTATAAGATATATTTGTAACACACCTATAACCGTTTTCTTTACAAATTGCCGCCTGCAAACGTGGGGCTTAACGTGGAAACACATAAGTGACAAACACAATTGTAACTGTTTCTTTACAAATTGGCGCTCAACGAGTGGGCTTTAGTTAAGAAAAAAAAAATCATATTAACTGTTACTTAACTTGAGCAGGCAACCATTAGAGGCACAGGAATGCACAATACCAGAGGCAGATCGAAGAAGAGGGCAGAAGAGAAGGAGAAGGAAGAAGGTGGACAGGAACGAGAGATAGAAACATTTACGGACAGTGAAATGGAACAAACAATGGGTGATAAAGAAGAAACTGAAGCAATTATCACAGAGAAGGAAATAGTGGAAGAGGATGCCCGAGGGGACCAACCAGATAAATCTGCCCGAAAGGAAGACATGAGTATGCAGGAGCTGTTGAGGATTATAATGGAAAGCAATAAACAAATAAATGAGGAAAATAAGGAGAATTTTAGACAAATCAAAGAAGATTCCAGGAAACAGGAGGAAACCTTAAAGCAAACTAAGGAGGAAACTAATGAGAGTTTGAGACAGATCAAAGAAGATAATAGACGAACTAATGAGAAATTAGACAGTATTAAGGAAAGTACTAGTGAACTTTTAAGGCAAACCATAAATGAAAATAATGAACAATTGAAGGCCGATTTTAGACAAATCAATGAGAAGCTGGAAAATAAAATAGACAGTATTAATGAAAACTCAAGAAAACAAAACGAAATTTTGAGCGAAAATTTAATCAAACAAATGAATGAAAAGTTTGACAGGAATGACGAGAGTTTGAGACAGATTCAGGACGATAACAAACTAATGAACGAAAAACTTGAGGAAAACAATAAACGAATGAAAGCAGATCTTGAGAAAATCAATGAGGATAATCTTATACGAATCGATGAGAGAATTGAGCATTCTAACAAGGAATTAAGGGAAAATGTTGATAAACAGAATGAAGTGTTAAGACAAGCTCTCAATAAGAAAATCGAGGACGCTAGTGAGGCAATCAGCCAGAAGGTAGGTAAGAACGACGGCGAAAGAAAACAGGAGATAACTGAAACAAATAGAAAACTGAGAGTGACCAATGAAGCTATTACACGAAATAGGGCTGAACTAGAGGTCAAGATAGGCCATATAGAAGAAGAAACCACGGCCGACAGGTGGAATGCATAAAAAATAAATACCCCAAAATTCAAAAAATGAAGTAAGTTCACCTTACAAACAAGTATTTAAGAAAACAGTTTATGAGATATATAAAAAAAAAAAAAGAATTTTGAAGATAACAACAAAATCAAAAAAAAAAAATTAGTAAGAACACCTTACTATATAATTTAGAAGAAATTACTTTAAACTAATATAAAAAGAAAAAAAATAACACTGATTCAACCTAATAAAAATCATCAAAACCAAAAGACAAAATGAGTTTATCTGATGTAATATAATAGTGAGAAATGTAATTTAGAATGTAAAAGGAATAATAATGATTGTGCCAGAAGAATATAATTACATGATGTGATGTATAATACTAACCAAAATCTCTTAACCAGCTGTATTGGTAATAAAGGAATATGAGCCAAGGAAGATAAGAGAATGAAGAAGCCAAAATGGAACCCTCAAAAGGATCACAAGAAAAGAAAAAACAAATATTTAAGAATTATCTGTAAGAAAGCCAATTAATAAATGTCAATAAAATAGCCAAGTATTGGAGGGGAGAAGTGTATAATAGAAGGAAGAATTAATATGAAGAAATAATATGATCTGAGTTAAAGTACAGTGAATAATCCCTAGAGTATTATTATTATTAATGATTTTATTGAAGGTCACATGATGACTACCTTACGAGGTTTATTAATAAAGATTGACTGTAGAATATTCCAGCAATCATTTAATTGGGCAGAGATGATATTCCTCTGATCCCAGAAAGTATGTAACGGACGACGGTAATTGGTTAGCCGATAGAGCACCACCGATTCGATTCCAGTTATAATGTTAGGGAGGCTTAGGAAAATTAAATATTAGAGGGAAAACACACAAATAGATATAGATTAATAAATAAAACCAGATCCAAAATGTATAATTAATAAAGAATGTCACAAGAATGATTACAGAAGTAAGGTTTAAACTTGGGAAATAATTGATTTTAAGAAGGAACAAAGAAATAAAGTAATACAATGGATAATTCTGAAATAAAAAAGGTATTATGAATAAGGGAACCAATTGGTCAGATACAAGTTGTGCGTTTATTTTTTAACTAAACGTTGTTAAAGCAAAATAAACTTCTTTCGAAGGGGGGGTGTTATGTAACGCAACAGAGTTGAGGTCCCCCAACGTTACATAAAAAATTGAATGAAACATGGTCAAGGACCATACCCTGAATTAAGGTTGCTCAGTAGTTAATGCATCTGAGAAGTACCTCAAGTCAAAAGAGGCAATAATTAATGTTAAATATAAAAAAAACCACAACAATTAATAGTTAAATATAATAAATTATGCTTGTTTTATACTGTAACATGTTAATGTTTACAGAATATTTATGTTATGTTTTGAGTATGATAAGAAAACTGATGTTGTTTAATAGATAAGGAATACTTCATCAATAATTATGTTTGTATTTATGTTAGATTTGTCTTTAGACAATCAAGTATAGTTACCTGTGTTAGGCATTATACTAAGTTTTAAGTATTGTCTAAATTT
The DNA here is from genome assembly GCA_034769895.1 of Magicicada septendecula. Lineage (NCBI taxonomy): Eukaryota > Metazoa > Arthropoda > Insecta > Hemiptera > Cicadidae > Magicicada > Magicicada septendecula. Next base: position 282,296,938 of record CM068372.1, on the reverse strand, counting down.
GAATAATGCTGTTGTTTTAATTAATGTTTGTAAATTTGACCAGGAGGGCAATCAGTGTTCAATGTTTGACAAGTAGTTCTAATAATTATATTATAAACTAAGGAAGGGTTCCATGACCAGTTAATTAGTGTAATAAAGTAAACACCAGGAAATTAAAATCAATGTAATTAACCATTAACCAATAATTAATTGTACAGTAGGTCAGGTAAAAGAAAATTAAGTTAAAAAACCAAATAATGTTATAACGGTTGTAAGAAAACCTATAGGCCTAAATTCCATATTTGTGAAAGGAAATTAATACCTTTTTAAGAAGTCCAGTCCAATGAAACTATGGTAAAACATTTACTGTTTAAGAAGGAAGGTTAGGCGAGAATTTTAGGTAATTTAATATTAATCCAAGCATGGAGTATTTTATTGAAAAAGAGTAGTAATATTCTATAATTCTGGCTCTAGGATATCTAGTTTCACCCAATGACAGGAAAAAATGGTTGTTAAGGCAACTGAAATGTACATGAGTTGTTGATATTGAATCATTCGTTCTGATTGTTACAAGCTATTAAGTTGAGATGGACAGATACATTTAAAAAAAATGAATGATAATTTCTGAAGGAAATATAAATCAAAATTTAAAAACCCTCATTGAAACCTATTTCTATCATAATACTGAGGAGTAATAAAACTAAATAGAATTCCAAATTATAATTGAATACATGTAAAAAGAGTTGAAAAACCCTCACCTCATTCACCAGGATAATTCCGCTGGATTCGTTATTAAAACGATTTCCACTATAACCAGAAGATCAGTTAAGAGAATTAGAGTACGAAACTAACGGAATTATTGAAAAGACATACGAGGATCTCGTCTTGCAGAGTTAACCTTCATAAGCAGAAGAAGTTTGGATACTAATTTCATTCCACCGGGACCGACAATTATCAAGATCATAGGAGAAGAATAGCAGCCAGAAGAATTCCTGAGAGCTTCCCAGTACACCCCACAATCAAGTTTATTAAAGGCCAGAACACTTTTACTGGATAAAGATGAGTTAAGCTGAGTCTTGTCAACTGTTTATAGACGTCCACGGCCAATCGGAGTTTTCATCGACTTGGTAAAAAACAACCTATTTTAAATTCAATATATATTTAGAGTTAATAATTTTGTTTTGTAATACTTGAGTAACCTTAATTATGCATTTTACCTGGCCTTACTAATGGTTCCAAGAACTTTACGAACCCTGGGATAAGAACTATTTATTATTATTTTTCATTTGTATAAGTCAATGGAATTTGACTAATTTACAATCGATATATTTTTTGTGTGATCGATTTGATTATATTATTATTTTTGGAGATGACGGGGACGGTGAATTAATAGATAAATTTAATAAAGGATCTTTGTTGTATGAGATAATGTGTGAAGTTATTGCAGAATAGATACTATATGTAGTGGGTGGAATAATTTACAATAAAAGGTTGATTCAAACCCGATGAACAACTAACCTATAAGTACGCTTATTACAAGTAACAGCGCTAAACGATCGCAGCTGGTGGAACGGGAGATTGCTGAACTAGCTTGTGTTTAGTACAAAATTTGGATAGAATTTTCTAACATCGAGTGACTAGGGTTGACAAAAATACCCATTACATTCAGTCAATACTCTATACATATCGCTAATATTACCCAACCACTGAAAACTAAGTTAAATCTATATTGTAGTATGGTTATAAATTAAAGGAACATAATTATAATTTTGTTTGCCTAATAATATATTTTCAGGAGGTTTCATCGGTCACAACCGAATAGATATATTTATTAATAACACATTAATTAAACCAGGTAACAACATTTTAATTGTTACGAATTGCCACCTGCAACGTATTATTTGACGTTTGATACACGGGAGTCTCACATAAGTAAATAAAACACCATAAACGTTTTATTACGAATTGACGACTCCAACGTGAGCTGAAATAAAAAGAACTCCCTATAAAAGTTTTATTTCAAATTGACGCTCAGAACGTGGGGCATCATCATCTCTATTAACACCGTCAAACACGTTTTATTTCTAATTGGCAAACCCAACAGTGGGGCTGAAGATTAATACCGAGAAAGAAAATTTTACATAAATAAACAAATAATTTACAGAACTGTATAAGATATATTTGTAACACACCTATAACCGTTTTCTTTACAAATTGCCGCCTGCAAACGTGGGGCTTAACGTGGAAACGCATAAGTGACAAACACAATTGTAACTGTTTCTTTACAATATATATATATTTGCAACGATACAGCCATACGCTGTATTAGGCATTAATTTAAATAAATATAAATTTTGTATAAGTTACGGGTAAATGGACAGGTCTGAGATTGCAAAAATATTTCATTGTTAGATTAGGGGAGAATTAACCTGTTTCGACAAGCAGTGAAAACCTGCTCAATTGTATGTGTGTTACACGTGTATCTTGTGTGTTAGTGATGCAGGCATAGACAGGAATCTCAGCAACCCGCCCCAAGTAATTAATAAATTAATTATTTTAATTCACTCTGCGAAAACTAATTAGTGTATGATAAAACATAAGGCACCAAAGTGTGTGTGAAATTTATAATTATCCTCAGTGAAAAGATGACGTTAATAGAACACGTTATGCGAAGACAGTGCAAAATAAACGTGACAAAAAATACGCAAATTATCCTAAGACGCTCAAATTAATATAGTGAGTGCTTAATCGAATTAACTATGATTTGTGCTATCTCGATTCCGTGCAAAACATTGCTATTTGCTAATAATTGCAAATAGATGAAAAGGTTCGGGAGTGGGGGCTGTCACGAGATATGCAGGTATCGATAGGACGATTTTGGAGCCGACTGGCGCGGAATCTCGAGAGGATATAAATTAAGGGTTCAACCAAAAACCCTTCTCTTCTTTTCAAGACACAGTTGCAGCCGGACATGCTGTCCGTCGGCAAAACAGTTTATTTTTAATCTATTACAAGTCGCAGTAAGAAACGAAATAACGTTCATTAAGTTCACGACAATATTACGGAAAAAGTAATTACCGCAATAGTAAGTCTACCAAGAGTAGATACGGGAAAGCTGCCGTAGAACGACGCTGGACTCTAGACGTATCCAGGAACATGCTGCCATAGAACGACGCTGGACTCTAGACGTATCCAGGAACATGCCGCTGTAAATCGACGCTGGACTCTAGACGTATCCAGGAACACACGCTGCTGTAGAACGACGCTGGACTCTAGACGTATCCAGGACCACGCCAGGACTAGAGGAATGGAAAACTAACTCTGGACAACGCTGGACCCCGGACAACAGTTGTAAGATCATCAGAAATCGAGGTGACATGCATAATGCATTTTAAATGATTTGTAAAAAAAACAGAGCTCATAAAGACGATTTCAAAAGACAGTAAATTAAAACAAAGAAAAGTTTATACTTAGTAATAATATGTTAAAATATAAATAAATGTTAGTCGTAAGAATGAGCGATCGCATATATATAAAAGCATTAATAAATGAAAGAGAATTTAAAGTAAAGGAAGTAGAGTTTATTATCAAAATAGATAGTAAAGTGATTAGATATTGGAAGTATAGAAAGATCAATTTAAAGTTGAATATTAAAACAAGGCCAGTCTACAAGAAATTAATATAAATTTAAATTGAATTTTAAACCTTGGTATAGACTGAGCGAGTAGAGGTCAGATCTGAGATAAGACAATTTATTTCAATATAAAAATATTTTAATTTTATAAATAATTAATAAACCAATTATTTAACATGTCTAGATATAAGATTATTAACATGTTTAGATATGAGAGATTTTTTAAATATGTGTAATGTTGCATATCATAAGATATAAACATTTAATGATGAGCAATATCGTGACCGACAATTAATAATGATGTTTATGAATATTTATAACAATGAATAAATAATAAATATGAGTTTTAAATACTGATAAATAAAAATACTCTTATTATAAATACACCTGGTATAATTATACGACCTGCATGAATTACTGTATATCGAATTTACATATAAATTCGTTGTACAAGTTTGTATCCCTTGAACGTGAGGCCTGACATGCCCACATGTACTCGTATATGTATGTATATGTAACGTTGTATAATTTTGGAGCTCCAAGATCGTGGGGCTCCACAAATTTAAATTATATTAAATTTGTTATAATTTTGGCGCACATGAACGTGTGGCCCGATCCCCACCATTTAACTATTAGAAATTTTATGTAGTTAAATGGGTGCTCTAAAAATAAAGGTGTGTTAAATGAAAAATATATTATATTTAATAATTATTCATATTAAACGTTAACTGTATGTTATGTTAATTGTTGTGTACTAAAACACAACTGGCACTCTACAAAATAAACAGGTGTAATTGTAACATGAGTAATTAAAAATAAATAAATAATAACAGTTCAACGATAAATAAATAAAAGCTTGCATACGGTTCACTAATAATAATAAATTATAAATAAATATTTAAATACAAAATAATTCAACATGACGACTCCAGGAAATTTAGATATGGAGGCCTTTCGAAAAATGATGTGGGCCATGATGGACGAAGTAGTTACAAAACAGACAGAAAATTTAAATGCTAAGCTTAAAGAACAAACAGAAAGTTTAGAAAATAAATTAGAACAACAGACTGAAAATTTTAATAATAAATTAGAACAACAGACTGAAAATTTTAAACGGGAACCATAAAAATCACGGAGAGTCTAAAAGAATTAACAGAAAAGGTTGGTGATACCAACTCACATATTGAGACTATCACAGAAAAAATACGTGAAAGAATTGTTAAGCAAACGGAACAAATATGTGAAATGATGGTTTCTGAACAAACAATTGTAATTGAAAGTAAGAGAGAACAGACTTGCGTAATTACTGATGATAATTGGAAATGTGACTAGGTTGGTGCTGTTGCTGTTGTTGTTTATTTTATAACTTAATGTCGTTTGTTTAGTGTCTATGTGCGAATTTTATTGAGACTTACCGGTGAAACTCTGTGGTATAGAAGATTAGGCGTACTATGCAGGATACCCGAGTTTCTAGTGCTTGGCAACTATGCTGCCCTTTTGGGGTGGGGGTGTGCCGCGATTTCTCAAGGAAATCGGGCGTATGTATAAAAAGTGAATTTATTAATATATTTGCGATTTATTCATTCAGCGTCGTTCTGTGTTTACCGTGTGTTACCGCGGAGTTGAGGCATGCCTGCGACATCTGTTGGCTAAATCGGGTAATAGGCTTCTCGGATCAGGCACGCGGACTGCAAGCTTGTTCAGTCGCCTGTTTTTCTTCTAAGCGATCAGCTGTTCTTCCGGCAGAGCTGAGTTTTCATTAAGTGTTGTATATTCTATTCTTCAAAACAACGTGGACGGTCTGCGAACACCAAACGGGATGTCTCTTGGGGAGTTACCCCTTTCAGGATTACTTGGATAATGTCCCCTTCGGGCAACCCCAACCTTAAAATCCGGGCAGCTTTCCGTATACTCTGCACAAAGTCCGCCAACGCCTCTTCGTTGGCCTGTACCCGATAGAATAGCTTAAATCGCAACTGGTCATGTCGTCGACGGGGTAGGAAGAAGTCCAACACCTCCCCATGGAAAGCGTCGATACTGCCGCCACGACGCAGAGTGTTGGTGACCAGCGCAGCCAATGAACCCCGTCAATACGGATATATAAGGGACAAGCGGTCCCCATCGGACAGCCCGGGAAATCCGCCAACTGCAGGACAAGGTCCAAGAAAACCAACAACTTGCCCTCATCTCCTCCATCCACCACCGGACGTTTCTGGAGAACGCCGGAAATAGGTTTGGGCAGTCTCTGATAACCCACCCCCGCCAGAATTACACAATCCACAACACGTAACAATGAAAAATAATCACAACAAACAGAAAAACTTGAGTACTACCCTTCCTTCAAATAGACCCCGGGCTCCCTAACGTTGCGAGGACCTCACCACTATCCTGAACTGGCTCTCGTCCACACCACACAAGAGGAAAACCAATTCTGACACTAACACAACACATACAATCAATAACACCGAACACCGATCACAACATCGCATCTAATTTCTAAGTCTCCGTCGACCTCAAATATGCCAACTACGCATGCATGCCTCAACATACCTCAACATAATACGAAAAACATTGAACATAACACAAACATAGGCATATATATCTCTCTTAATTTTTCTAAGTGATAATTTTTCCAGACTGTTTCCAAGTTTGCAAGCCCCGTCACACCAAAGGACCCAAAGGTTCAACCCTAGATAGAACCACGATCTGCTACCATTTGTAACGCATCCTTTATTATTTGTGTTTTATAATTTTTTTTTTTTTAAATTACTAGATATTTAGGACTAGCCAGAAGGCCTAGAAGAAGCATAAAGTGTACTGGGTCCAGTGAGACGGGACTTGCAATTAAAACTCTCTATTAACAAACAAATAACAACTTTTATTATTTCCTATGTTTTCATAATTCACATAATTTTATATTAATATTTCTTAAATATTTATCATGATTCCAAACTGGATCATCATTTCTTTCACAACATATTTATAATTTTTCGGAATATTCATATATCATAAATTCATTAATTTTTTATATATCACAACCCCAAATATTTCAATTATCATAACATGTAGATTATCATTCCTTCACATAACACTTAACACAAAGATAACATATAATTCACAAGGATAACAAATATAAATAACCAATACAACTATAAATTTAAGCCTCTTCGGGACCGCCTGTATATTTTGTAAAAGCACAATGTATAACTTTTAGATGCTTGCAAACCTCCTGGATAGATTCATAGCAGTGCGATTTGGGAATTTAAAATAATCTGGCTTGGCCATAATAACAAGAAGCTATAAATTACATTAAAGACTGCCAGTAAACAGCCGGTATGGTATTATGAAAAGCACATCTATAAGTTTCAAGAAATTAAACTGAATCGGCCAGCATAACCAGAAAATACAATTACAAAATTGTATTACAAAATTGTCTGTATAGTTTGTCAAATTACAATTTATAATTTTAAGAAAAATCTGGTTTGACTATAATAGCATGAAAATGTAATTTGACAAAACTATACAGGCTGTTAACGTGCACTTAAAATTTGTTACTGATGTTAAGATTTTCACTGATGATGGCACTGCCGAAACGTCTGGTTTTGCAGGAAACATTGGAGTACGGCCAAACAGCCCGGGAAGGAATTTTAACAACAAACTACTACTTTGTTGCCGATAACGTAGTACACATATAAAAATTATCCGCTCCCTTTTCAACTATAATTTTCATTTTTTGAAAATTACCCCCACCTCGTTCAACTAGCCTCTTCATTTATAGATATTTCATCTACGTTTCTACAGTGGATTATTAAGATCGTATCAGGATACTTTATTTATCAGAATTAAATACTTTACTCTTGTTACAACAAAAAATGTTTCCGCAAACTACCCTTTCCCCCTAACCGATGTTCACAAAAATCAACAGGCCTTGAGTTCTCTACAATTTAGGGATGTATGCAAAAAACTTATTTGATTCTGTTTGTATTTACGGCAGTTATCGTTTCTCATAAAAAAAATTAACCTTGTTATCACATAAAACGTTGCTGGTAAACTACCCCTTTCTATTAACTGATCTTCACTAAAATCTATAGGTCTTCAGTCCTCTACAATTCAGGCAGGCATGCAAAACATTATTTGATTCTGTTTGAATGTGCGGCAGTTATCGTTCGTCATAGAAACGAACGATATATAGAAACGTTTAAACATTAAATGTGGCAGGTAAACTACCCCTTTCCCTTAACCGATCTTCACCAAAATCAATAGGCCATGAGTCCTCTACAACTCACACACATATGTAAATGTCATTTGATTCTGTTTGAATTTACGGCAGTTATCGTTCTTCATGGAAAACGTTCTCTTGTTACAACATAAAATGTTTGAGGTAAACTATCACTTTCCCGAAACCGATCTTCAACAAAAACAATAGGTGTTGAGAACTCTACAATTCCGGGCAGTATGCAAAACATTATTTGATTCTGTTTGAATTTGCGGCTGTTATCGTTTGAAATAGAAAATACCCTTGTTAAACAAAAAACGTTGCAGGTAAACTACCCCTTTCCCTTAACCGATCTTTACCAAAAACAATAGGTCTTGAGAACTCTACTAATCACAGTTGCATGCAAAAATTTATTTGATTATGTTTGAATTTGCGACTGTTATCGTTTGCCAAAAAAAGCTTTACAAACACACACACAACACACAGAGACAATTTTCGAAAAATGACATTTTTTCATGTTTTCAGGGTAGTACAATCATAATCCGCAATAATCTCGAACACAATTTTTTATTGCCATCACCATACTTCCATTTCCTTAAGGAACATGGAAGTAAAAATGTTGCAGGTAAACTACCCCTTACCCTTAACCGATCTTCACCAAAAACAAAAGGTCTTGAGAACTCTACAATTCACAGCTGTATGCCAAAAATTATTTGATTCTGTTTGAATTTGCGGCTGTTATCGTTTGCCATAGGAAAAAATCTACAGACACACACTAAAACACGCAAAGAAAATTTTCGAAAAATGACATTTTTTCATGTTTTGAGGGTAGTACAATCAGAATCTGCAATAATCTCGAACACGATTTTTGTTGTCATCACCATACTTCCATTTCCTTAAGGAACATGGAAGTAAAAACGTTAATGGTAAACTTTCCCTTACCCTTAACCGATATTCACCACAATCAACAGGCCTTCAGTCTTTTATAATTGATGAACGTATGCAAAATAATATTTGATTTTGTTTGAATGTGCGACAGTTATCGTTCGTCATATAAAAAATTACCGTTGTTAAAGCATAAAATGTTCCTGGTAAACTACTGCTTTCCCTTAACAGATCTTCATCAAAATCAACAGACATTGAGTTCTCTATAGCTCAGGAACGTACGCAAAACAATATGTGATTTTGTTTGAATGTTATCGTTTGCCATAGAAAAAAATTACCCTTGTTAAAACATAAAAGGTTGCTGAAGGTTGAATTTATGCCAGTTATCGTTCGTCATGAAAAAATGTCTCATGTTACAACATAAAATGTTGCAGGTAAACTATTCCTTTCCCTTAACCGATCTTCACCAAACTCTACAGGCCTTCAGTCTTTTATAATTGATGAACGTATGCAAAACAATATTTTATTTTGTTTGAATGTGCGGCAGTTATCGTTCGTCAAAAAGAAAATTACCGTTGTTAAAACATAAAATGTTGCTGTTAAACGACCACTTTTCCTTAACCGATCTTCACCAAAATCAACAGACATTGAGATCGCTACAGCTCAGGAAGGTATACAAAACAATATTTGATTCTGATTGAATTTACGGCAGCTATCATTCGTCATAGAAAGGAGTTCTCTATAGCTCAGGAACGTACGCAAAACAATATTTGATTTTGTTTGAATATTATCGTTTGCCATAGAAAAAAATGACCCATGTTAAAACATAAAATGTTGCTGAAGGTTGAATTTACGCCAGTTATCGTTCGTCATGGAAAAAATTCTCACGTTACAACATAAAATGTTGCAGGTAATCAATTCCTTTCCCTTAACCGATCTTCAACAAAATCTACAGGTCTTCAGTCTTTTATAATTGATGAACGTATGCAAAACAATATTTTATTTTGTTTGAATGTGCGGCAGTTATCGTTCGTAAAAAAAAAAAAAATTACCGTTGTTAAAACATAAAATGTTGCTGGTAAACGACCACTTTTCCGTAACCGATCTTCACCAAAATCAACGGACATTGAGATCGCTACAGCTCAGGAAGGTAAGCAAAACAATATTTGATTCTGATTGAATTTACGGCAGTTATCATTCGTCATAGAAAAAATTACCCATGTTAAAACACAAAACGTTGCCGGTAAACTACCCTTTTCCGTAAATCGATCTTCAAAAATAACAATCGGTCTTGAGAACTCTACAATTTAGGGTTGTATGAAAAAAAATTATTTGATTCTGTTTCAATTTGTGGCTGTTATGGTTTGCCATAGAAATTACCCTTGTTAAAACATAAAACATTGCAGGTAAACTACCCCATTCCCTAAACTGATCATCACCAAAAACAATAGGTCTTGAGAAATCTCCAATTTAGGGTTGTATGGAAAACATAATTTGTTTCTGTTTCAATTTGCGGCTGTTATCGTTTGCCATAGAAAATACCCTAGTTAAAACAAAAAACGTTGAAGGTAAACTACCCCATTCCCTTAACCAATCTTCACCAAAAACAAGAGGTCTTGAGAACTCTACAATTCAATGCTGATGGAAAACTTTGTTTGATTCTGTTTGAATTTACGGCTATTATCGTTGCCATAGAAAAAAATTACCCTTAATTTAAAACAAAACCGTTGCCAGTAAACTACCCCTTTCCCTTAACCGATCTTCACCAAAAAAAATAGGTCCTGAGTACTTTACAATTAAGGGCTGTATGCAAAAAATTATTTGATTCTGTTTGATTTTGAGGCTATTATCGTTTCACATAGGAATAAATCTACAGACACACACGTACAGATAGACATACGCACACAGACAGACATACACAGTTTATATATGCCTATGTTTGTGTTATGTTCAGTGTTTTTCGTATTATATTGAGGTATGATTTGTCAGCCTGTTTTGAATTTGTAAATTGGGTGCCACCACGAGGCATGCATGCGTAGTTGGCATATTTTGAGGTCGACGGAGACTTTGAATTACCGGAGATATGGGGCGTTGTGATGGGAGTGGACTGTATCATTAGTTGATATTCAAATAAAGCGCGTTAGTTTGGCGGGATGCGGTATGGCCCGTTCGGAAGTGGGTATGGTAGGGCGTACCGACAGATAGTTCATTGTTTACCAGTTTGTTGGAATGGCAATGTTCGTCTTTAGTGGTTGTTGCATGTATTTGTGAGATGCGATGTTGTGATCGGTGTTCGGTGTTATTGATTTTATGTGTTGTGTTAGTGTCAGAATTGGTTTTCCTCTTGTGTGGTGTGGACGAGAGCCAGTTCAGGATAGTGGTGAGGTCCTCGCAACGTTAGGGAGCCCGGGGTCTATTTGAAGGAAGGGTAGTACTCAAGTTTTTCTGTTTGTTTTGATTATTTTTCATTGCTCCGTGTTGTGGATTGTGTAATTCTGGCGGGGGTGGGTTATCAGAGACTGCCGAACCCTATTTCCGGCGTTCTCCAGAAACGTCCGGTGGGGAATGGAGGAGATGAGGGCAAGTTGTTGGTTTTCTTGGACCTTGTCCTGCAGTTGGCGGATTTCCCGGGGCTGTCCGGTGGGGACCGCTTGTCCCTTATATATCCGTATTGCCGGGGTTCATTGGCTGCGCTGGTCACCAACACTCTGCGTCGTGGCGGCAGTATCGACGCTTTCCATGGGGAGGTGTTGGACTTCTTCCTACCCCGTCGACGACATGACCAGTTGCGATTTAAGCTATTCTATCGGGTACAGGCCAACGAAGAGTCGTTGGCGGACTTTGTGCAGCGTATACGGAAAGCTGCCCGGATTTTAAGGTTGGGGTTGCCCGAGGGGGACATTATCCAAGTAATCCTGAAAGAGGTGACTCCCCAAGAGAGATCCCGTTTGGTGTTCGCAGACCGTCCACGTTGATTTGCTGACCTGGACCGGTTGTGTGTGTTTGCCAGAGCGGTCCAGGCGAAGTATGAGTCCCGGGAAAGAGCTGCCAGAGGTAACCCATACTCAAGTGGTTCATTAGAAAGAGCAAGAAACGACAAACAGGGTGGTTGGTAGAAACGCAGGAAACTGTGAGAAAAACTGAATATTTTAGAAGTAATGGAAGCTACAAGGAGGTAGCAAGTGAAAAGACGGTATCAACAGTTACAGAAGAGAAAACAAATACATGTGAAATTATCAGTGGAAGGAGAAGTTATATTAGTGAACAACCATCGGCAAGTAGGGATCCTGTAGCAAACCTTTATGCATATTTGGAAAAACAGGAAATTTTAAAACATTCCAGATGAATTACCAGTGCCTAATAGAGTAGTGTATGAAGAAGGTGAAGGTGAATAGGAAGATGCAGAGAAGCGATCTGCAGATGATGCACTGGGAAGTATAGTTATAGGTGTTAGGGAGACTGAAGTTTCTGAGTTTGCGGATGGATACGGGATCGTCCATACTGCACGTGTGGTTGAAGGAGATGAGGTAGAAGTTGAGGATGAATTTGGTGGCAGCGTTTTGGAGTGTGCTTGTGAGAATGATGTAGTGTGTGCAGATATGCAACCAGCTTCTGTATGTAGTGCTGAAAATTCTGATGAACGGAAAGAAGTTTCGTGTGGACCAGATGAGCAACTAGAGGATGATGAAGATGTACAGTATTATGGTGGTGGTAGTGGACGTGATGACGATGATGAAGAAAATTTAAATTATGAAGATGAATGTGTTGAGGAAAAGGAGGATGAAAATGAGATGGGTGAAGAGGTCGGTGAAGAAGTTTGTGAAGGAGCTGGTGACGAGGGTGGTGAAGAAATTGGTGAGGAGCTAGGTGAAGAAGAAGTTGGTGAAGATGCTGGTGAAAATGGATCAGATCTTCCAGTTATTAGTCTTTCAAGTGGAAGGGAAATAGCTATGTTGGAAGAAAGAGAAGCAGGAGAGGGAGAAACAGAGGATTTAGATAATGAGGGTAATCAAAATCGGAGCGAGAGTAGTGATGTAATTCACCTGGATTCAGGTTCAGAAGAAACAAATCAGTACAGCTCAACACGAGATAATTTCTCAGTGAGTGATGTCCGGCAGGAACGAGTACATAAAGTCTGTCATGGAAAAGTAAGAAGAAGCGGGTAATGGGTAGCGGGAAGATGTTACCCACAGTCCCAGTGGTGTTCGTCTACTTCAGAGATGCGCCCCTGCCTGCGCGAGCATTGGTTTTCTCCAGTCATTCTCATTTTCGGAGGGAACCATGTCCTTAGCCTTAGTCCTCGCTCTTGAACTTCAATGATCCTTGCCCTTTTCATCTTCCCGATTTTTCTACCCCTCCCCATAGGAAAACATAAAATAAAATTAAAAAAAAATTAGTGAAAGGAAAAAGAAAAATCAAAAAAGGAGTTAGAAAAGAATTTACTTGGAAATGTTGTGACTAGGTTGGTGCTGTTGCTGTTGTTGTTTATTTTATAATATATTGTAGTTTGTTTAGGTCTAAGTGCGAATTTTATTGAGACTTACCGGTGAAACTCTGTGGTATAGAAGATTAGGGGTACTATGCAGGGTACCCGATTTTCTAGTGCTTGGCAACTATGTAGCCCCTTTTGGGGTGGGGGTGTGCCGCGATTTCTGAAGTAAATCGGGCGTATGTATAAAAAGTGAATTTATTAATATATTTGCGATTTATTCATTCAGCGTCGTTCTGTGTTTACCGTGTGTGTTACCGCGGATTTGAGGCATGCCTGCGACATCTGTTGACTAAATCGGGTAATAGGCTTCCCGGATCAGGCACGCGGACTGCTAGCTTGTTCAGTCGCCTGTTTTTCTTCTAAGCGATCAGCTGTTCTTCCGGCAGAGCTGAGTGTTTATAAGTGTTGTATATTCTACTCTTCATGGCTAGATAAACTCGCCATAGTCGAGGATTTGATCCAAGCATGGCAATTCCACCTTTCATCTGGTCCTGAACATACACACAAGCTCTCGTCCTCACCTGCCGGAAGGAGAAGCAAGATGAGCATGCCTGTGTAAACCCTCATCAGCTAGACGTCTGACTCACAGGGCACAGACCTCCTGGAAATCAGCTGGACTAAAATGAGGTGAAATTTAACCAATTTAACTTACACTTGGCCTCTACAGAAAACACCATGTTTTGTGCATTTAACAATCCGTAAAAAAAAGCTCAAGTTATACTTCCTTGTGACTCACTATGACTTTATACATCTTAATGCCGTTTTGATTGTGCTCCTGTCCAATGGGACATAATTTGTATGCAGATTTTCTGGAACCTTGTGTAGATAATGTACTTAGATTTGGGATTGATTGTACGCCCGGTTGCTAGCATGTGTACGGTGCTCATTAATTTTAGGCTCCACATTTTCTTACTTTTATACTGTATGGGGTTTGTAGATGTTTAGGGGGGGGACCGGTATTTTAGTTATGTAGGTGGGTGCAGTTTGTGACAGGATGAGCTGGACCGGCTGGCCTAGTTCAATTATAATCTCGGGTGTGGTATCTATTGTAATTACGGTTTTGCACCGAATCATTTTCTTATGTCATAGAAATGTTGGAAGTTTTTTTTTTAGTCTGCATTAGGCCGGTTCCCGCATTATAACTTAGGGTAGTCACCTTTTGGTGCGGATCTATGCAGGCTCCAGGACTTGTTACCTTATGTCGGGTCACGCTCTGGAACATGTCAGCGGCCTGGTCAAAGCAGATGTTTCTAAAAATTGTAAATTGTAATTTGACAAAACTATACAGGCTGTTAACCGGTACTTAAAATTTGTAACTTGCATTTTCTGGCTATTACAGTCAAACCAGTTTCTCTTAAAATTATAAATTGTAATTTGACAAACTATACAGACTGCTTATAGACAATTTAAATTTTGTAATTGTATTTTCTGGTTATGCTGGCCGATTCAGTTTAATTTCTTGAAATTTATAGATTTGCTTTTCATAAAACCATACCGGCTGTTTACTGGCGTCTTTAATGTTGTATTTTATAGCTTCTTGTTATTATGGCCAAGCCAGATTATTTAAAATTCACAAATCGCGCTGCTATGAAACTATCCAGGAGGTTTGCAAGCATCTAAAAGTTATACATTGTGCTTTTACAAAATATACAGGCGGTCCCGAAGAGGCTAAAAATTTATAGTTGTATTGGTAATTTATATTTGTTATCCTTGTGAATTATATGTTATCTTTGTGTTCAGTGTTATGTGAGGGAATGATAATCTACATGTTATGATAATTGAAATATTCGGGGTTATGATATATAAAAAAATTAATGAATTTATGACATATGGATATTCCAAAAAATTATAAATATGTTGTGAAAGAAATGATGATCCAGTTTGGTATCGTGATAATTATTTAAGAAATATTAATATAAAATTATGTGAATTATGAAAACATAGGAAATAATAAAAGTTGTTATTTGTTTGTTAATAGAGAGTTTTAATTGCAAGTCCCGTCTCACTGGACCCAGTACACTTTATGCTTCTTCTAGGCCTTCTGGCTAGTCCTAAATATCTAGTAATTTAAAAAAAAAAAAATTATAAAACACAAATAATAAAGGATGCGTTACAAATGGTAGCAGATCGTGGTTCTATCTAGGGTTGAACCTTTGGCTCGTTTGGTGTGACGGGGCTTGCAAACTTGGAAATAGTTTGGAAAAATTATCATTTAGAAAAATTAAGAGAGATATAATATATGCCTATGTTTGTGTTATGTTCAATGTTTTTCGTATTTTGTTGAGGTATGCTTTGTCAGCCTGTTTTGAATTTGTAAATTGGGAGCCGCCACGAGGCATGCATGCGTAGTTGGCATATTTTGAGGTCGACGGAGACTTTGAATTACCGGAGATATGGGGCGTTGTGATAGAAGTGGACTGTATCATTAGTTGATATTCGAATAAAGCGCGTTAGTTTGGCGGGATGCGGTATGGCCCGTTCGGAAGTGGGTATGGTAGGGCGTACCGACAGATAGTTCATTGTTTACCAGTTTGTTGGAATGGCAATGTTCGTCTTTAGTGGTTGTTGCATGTGTTTGTGAGATGCGATGTTGTGATCGGTGTTCGGTGTTATTAATTTTATGTGTTGTGTTACTGTCAGAATTGGTTTTCCTCTTGTGTGGTGTGGACGAGAGCCAGTTCAGGATAGTGGTGAGGTCCTCGCAACGTTAGGGAGCCCGGGGTCTATTTGAAGGAATGGTCGTACTCAAGTTTTTCTGTTTGTTGTAATTATTTTTCATTGCTACGTGTTGTGGATTGTGTAATTCTGGCGGGGGTGGGTTATCAGAGACTGCCGAACCCTATTTCCGGCGTTCTCCAGAAACGTCCGGTGGTGGATGGAGGAGATGAGGGCAAGTTGTTAGTTTTCTTGGACCTTGTCCTGCAGATGGCGGATTTCCCGGGGCGGTCCGATGGGGACCGCTTGTCCCTTATATATCCGTATTGCCGGGGTTCATTGGCTGCGCTGGTCACAACACTCTGCGTCGTGGCGGCAGTATCGACGCTTTCCATGGGGAGGTGTTGGACTTCTTCCTACCCCGTCGACGACATGACCAGTTGCGATTTAAGCTATTCTATCGGGTACAGACCAACGAAGAGTCGTTGGCGGACTTTGTGCAGTGTATACGGAAAGCTGCCCGGATTTTAAGGTTGGGGTTACCCGAGGGGGACATTATCCAAGTAATCCTGAAAGAGGTGACTCCCCAAGAGAGATCCCGTTTGGTGTTCGCAGACCGTCCACGTTGATTTGCTGACCTGGACCGGTTGTGTGTGTTTGCCAGAGCGGTCCAGGCGAAGTACGAGTCCCGGGAAAGAGCTGCCAGAGGTAACCCATATTCAAGTGGTTCATTAGAAAGAACTAAAAACGACAAACAGGGTGGTTGGTGGAGAACGCAGGAAACTGTGAGAAAAACTGAATATTTTAGAAGTAATGGAAGCTACAAGGAGGTAGCAAGTGAAAAGACGGTATCAACAGTTACAGAAGAGAAAAAAATACATGTGAAATTATCAGTGGAAGGAGAAGTTATATTAGTGAACAACCATCGGCAAGTAGGGATCCTGTAGCAAACCTTTATGCATATTTGGAAAAACAGGAAATTTTAAAACATTCCAGATGAATTACCAGTGCCTAATAGAGTAGTGTATGAAGAAGGTGAAGGTGAAGAGGAAGATGCAGAGAAGCGATCTGCAGATGATGCACTGGGAAGTATAGTTATAGGTGTTAGGGAGACTGAAGTTTCTGAGTTTGCGGATGGATACGGGATCGTCCATACTGCACGTGTGGTTGAAGGAGATGAGGTAGAAGTTGAGGATGAATTTGGTGGCAGCGTTTTGGAGTGTGCTTGTGAGAATGATGTAGTGTGTGCAGATATGCAACCAGCTTCTGTATGTAGTGCTGAAAATTCTGATGAACGGAAAGAAGTTTCGTGTGGACCAGATGAGCAACTAGAGGATGATGAAGATGTACAGTATTATGGTGGTGGTAGTGGACGTGATGACGATGATGAAGAAAATTTAAATTATGAAGATGAATGTGTTGAGGAAAAGGAGGATGAAAATGAGATGGGTGAAGAGGTCGGTGAAGAAGTTTGTGAAGGAGCTGGTGACGAGGGTGGTGAAGAAATTGGTGAGGAGCTAGGTGAAGAAGAAGTTGGTGAAGATGCTGGTGAAAATGGATCAGATCTTCCAGTTATTAGTCTTTCAAGTGGAAGGGAAATAGCTATGTTGGAAGAAAGAGAAGCAGGAGAGGGAGAAACAGAGGATTTAGATAATGAGGGTAATCAAAATCGGAGCGAGAGTAGTGATGTAATTCACCTGGATTCAGGTTCAGAAGAAACAAATCAGTACAGCTCAACACGAGATAATTTCTCAGTGAGTGATGTCCGGCAGGAACGAGTACATAAAGTCTGTCATGGAAAAGTAAGAAGAAGCGGGTAATGGGTAGCGGGAAGATGTTACCCACAGTCCCAGTGGTGTTCGTCTACTTCAGAGATGCGCCCCTGCCTGCGCGAGCATTGGTTTTCTCCAGTCATTCTCATTTTCGGAGGGAACCATGTCCTTAGCCTTAGTCCTCGCTCTTGAACTTCAATGATCCTTGCCCTTTTCATCTTCCCGATTTTTCTACCCCTCCCCATAGGAAAACATAAAATAAAATTAAAAAAAAATTAGTGAAAGGAAAAAGAAAAATCAAAAAAGGAGTTAGAAAAGAATTTACTTGGAAATGTTGTGACTAGGTTGGTGCTGTTGCTGTTGTTGTTTATTTTATAATATATTGTAGTTTGTTTAGGTCTAAGTGCGAATTTTATTGAGACTTACCGGTGAAACTCTGTGGTATAGAAGATTAGGGGTACTATGCAGGGTACCCGATTTTCTAGTGCTTGGCAACTATGTAGCCCCTTTTGGGGTGGGGGTGTGCCGCGATTTCTGAAGTAAATCGGGCGTATGTATAAAAAGTGAATTTATTAATATATTTGCGATTTATTCATTCAGCGTCGTTCTGTGTTTACCGTGTGTGTTACCGCGGATTTGAGGCATGCCTGCGACATCTGTTGACTAAATCGGGTAATAGGCTTCCCGGATCAGGCACGCGGACTGCTAGCTTGTTCAGTCGCCTGTTTTTCTTCTAAGCGATCAGCTGTTCTTCCGGCAGAGCTGAGTGTTTATAAGTGTTGTATATTCTACTCTTCATGGCTAGATAAACTCGCCATAGTCGAGGATTTGATCCAAGCATGGCAATTCCACCTTTCATCTGGTCCTGAACATACACACAAGCTCTCGTCCTCACCTGCCGGAAGGAGAAGCAAGATGAGCATGCCTGTGTAAACCCTCATCAGCTAGACGTCTGACTCACAGGGCACAGACCTCCTGGAAATCAGCTGGACTAAAATGAGGTGAAATTTAACCAATTTAACTTACACTTGGCCTCTACAGAAAACACCATGTTTTGTGCATTTAACAATCCGTAAAAAAAAGCTCAAGTTATACTTCCTTGTGACTCACTATGACTTTATACATCTTAATGCCGTTTTGATTGTGCTCCTGTCCAATGGGACATAATTTGTATGCAGATTTTCTGGAACCTTGTGTAGATAATGTACTTAGATTTGGGATTGATTGTACGCCCGGTTGCTAGCATGTGTACGGTGCTCATTAATTTTAGGCTCCACATTTTCTTACTTTTATACTGTATGGGGTTTGTAGATGTTTAGGGGGGGGACCGGTATTTTAGTTATGTAGGTGGGTGCAGTTTGTGACAGGATGAGCTGGACCGGCTGGCCTAGTTCAATTATAATCTCGGGTGTGGTATCTATTGTAATTACGGTTTTGCACCGAATCATTTTCTTATGTCATAGAAATGTTGGAAGTTTTTTTTTTAGTCTGCATTAGGCCGGTTCCCGCATTATAACTTAGGGTAGTCACCTTTTGGTGCGGATCTATGCAGGCTCCAGGACTTGTTACCTTATGTCGGGTCACGCTCTGGAACATGTCAGCGGCCGGGTCAAAGCAGATGTTTCTAAAAATTGTAAGTAGTAATTTGACAAAACTATACAGGCTGTTAACCGGTACTTAAAATTTGTAACTTGCATTTTCTGGCTATTACAGTCAAACCAGTTTCTCTTAAAATTATAAATTGTAATTTGACAAACTATACAGACTGCTTATAGACAATTTAAATTTTGTAATTGTATTTTCTGGTTATGCTGGCCGATTCAGTTTAATTTCTTGAAATTTATAGATTTGCTTTTCATAAAACCATACCGGCTGTTTACTGGCGTCTTTAATGTTGTATTTTATAGCTTCTTGTTATTATGGCCAAGCCAGATTATTTAAAATTCACAAATCGCGCTGCTATGAAACTATCCAGGAGGTTTGCAAGCATCTAAAAGTTATACATTGTGCTTTTACAAAATATACAGGCGGTCCCGAAGAGGCTAAAAATTTATAGTTGTATTGGTAATTTATATTTGTTATCCTTGTGAATTATATGTTATCTTTGTGTTCAGTGTTATGTGAGGGAATGATAATCTACATGTTATGATAATTGAAATATTCGGGGTTATGATATATAAAAAAATTAATGAATTTATGACATATGGATATTCCAAAAAATTATAAATATGTTGTGAAAGAAATGATGATCCAGTTTGGTATCGTGATAATTATTTAAGAAATATTAATATAAAATTATGTGAATTATGAAAACATAGGAAATAATAAAAGTTGTTATTTGTTTGTTAATAGAGAGTTTTAATTGCAAGTCCCGTCTCACTGGACCCAGTACACTTTATGCTTCTTCTAGGCCTTCTGGCTAGTCCTAAATATCTAGTAATTTAAAAAAAAAAAAATTATAAAACACAAATAATAAAGGATGCGTTACAAATGGTAGCAGATCGTGGTTCTATCTAGGGTTGAACCTTTGGCTCGTTTGGTGTGACGGGGCTTGCAAACTTGGAAATAGTTTGGAAAAATTATCATTTAGAAAAATTAAGAGAGATATAATATATGCCTATGTTTGTGTTATGTTCAATGTTTTTCGTATTTTGTTGAGGTATGCTTTGTCAGCCTGTTTTGAATTTGTAAATTGGGAGCCGCCACGAGGCATGCATGCGTAGTTGGCATATTTTGAGGTCGACGGAGACTTTGAATTACCGGAGATATGGGGCGTTGTGATAGAAGTGGACTGTATCATTAGTTGATATTCGAATAAAGCGCGTTAGTTTGGCGGGATGCGGTATGGCCCGTTCGGAAGTGGGTATGGTAGGGCGTACCGACAGATAGTTCATTGTTTACCAGTTTGTTGGAATGGCAATGTTCGTCTTTAGTGGTTGTTGCATGTGTTTGTGAGATGCGATGTTGTGATCGGTGTTCGGTGTTATTAATTTTATGTGTTGTGTTACTGTCAGAATTGGTTTTCCTCTTGTGTGGTGTGGACGAGAGCCAGTTCAGGATAGTGGTGAGGTCCTCGCAACGTTAGGGAGCCCGGGGTCTATTTGAAGGAATGGTCGTACTCAAGTTTTTCTGTTTGTTGTAATTATTTTTCATTGCTACGTGTTGTGGATTGTGTAATTCTGGCGGGGGTGGGTTATCAGAGACTGCCGAACCCTATTTCCGGCGTTCTCCAGAAACGTCCGGTGGTGGATGGAGGAGATGAGGGCAAGTTGTTAGTTTTCTTGGACCTTGTCCTGCAGATGGCGGATTTCCCGGGGCGGTCCGATGGGGACCGCTTGTCCCTTATATATCCGTATTGCCGGGGTTCATTGGCTGCGCTGGTCACAACACTCTGCGTCGTGGCGGCAGTATCGACGCTTTCCATGGGGAGGTGTTGGACTTCTTCCTACCCCGTCGACGACATGACCAGTTGCGATTTAAGCTATTCTATCGGGTACAGACCAACGAAGAGTCGTTGGCGGACTTTGTGCAGTGTATACGGAAAGCTGCCCGGATTTTAAGGTTGGGGTTACCCGAGGGGGACATTATCCAAGTAATCCTGAAAGAGGTGACTCCCCAAGAGAGATCCCGTTTGGTGTTCGCAGACCGTCCACGTTGATTTGCTGACCTGGACCGGTTGTGTGTGTTTGCCAGAGCGGTCCAGGCGAAGTACGAGTCCCGGGAAAGAGCTGCCAGAGGTAACCCATATTCAAGTGGTTCATTAGAAAGAACTAAAAACGACAAACAGGGTGGTTGGTGGAGAACGCAGGAAACTGTGAGAAAAACTGAATATTTTAGAAGTAATGGAAGCTACAAGGAGGTAGCAAGTGAAAAGACGGTATCAACAGTTACAGAAGAGAAAAAAATACATGTGAAATTATCAGTGGAAGGAGAAGTTATATTAGTGAACAACCATCGGCAAGTAGGGATCCTGTAGCAAACCTTTATGCATATTTGGAAAAACAGGAAATTTTAAAACATTCCAGATGAATTACCAGTGCCTAATAGAGTAGTGTATGAAGAAGGTGAAGGTGAATAGGAAGATGCAGAGAAGCGATCTGCAGATGATGCACTGGGAAGTATAGTTATAGGTGTTAGGGAGACTGAAGTTTCTGAGTTTGCGGATGGATACGGGATCGTCCATACTGCACGTGTGGTTGAAGGAGATGAGGTAGAAGTTGAGGATGAATTTGGTGGCAGCGTTTTGGAGTGTGCTTGTGAGAATGATGTAGTGTGTGCAGATATGCAACCAGCTTCTGTATGTAGTGCTGAAAATTCTGATGAACGGAAAGAAGTTTCGTGTGGACCAGATGAGCAACTAGAGGATGATGAAGATGTACAGTATTATGATGGTGGTAGTGGACGTGATGACGATGATGAAGAAAATTTAAATTATGAAGATGAATGTGTTGAGGAAAAGGAGGATGAAAATGAGATGGGTGAAGAGGTCGGTGAAGAAGTTTGTGAAGGAGCTGGTGACGAGGGTGGTGAAGAAATTGGTGAGGAGCTAGGTGAAGAAGAAGTTGCTGAAGATGCTGGTGAAAATGGATCAGATCTTCCAGTTATTAGTCTTACAAGTGGAAGGGAAAAAGCTATGTTGGAAGAAAGAGAACCAGGAGAGGGAGAAACAGAGGATTTAGATAATGAGGGTAATCAAAATCGGAGCGAGAGTAGTGATGTAATTCACCTGGATTCAGGTTCAGAAGAAACAAATCAGTACAGCTCAACACGAGATAATTTCTCAGTGAGTGATGTCCGGCAGGAACGAGTACATAAAGTCTGTCATGGAAAAGTAAGAAGAAGCGGGTAATGGGTAGCGGGAAGATGTTACCCACAGTCCCAGTGGTGTTCGTCTACTTCAGAGATGCGCCCCTGCCTGCGCGAGCATTGGTTTTCTCCAGTCATTCTCATTTTCGGAGGGAACCATGTCCTTAGCCTTAGTCCTCGCTCTTGAACTTCAATGATCCTTGCCCTTTTCATCTTCCCGATTTTTCTACCCCTCCCCTTAGGAAAACATAAAATAAAATTAAAAAAAAATTAGTGAAAGGAAAAAGAAAAATCAAAAAAGGAGTTAGAAAAGAATTTACTTGGAAATGTTGTGACTAGGTTGGTGCTGTTGCTGTTGTTGTTTATTTTATAATATATTGTAGTTTGTTTAGGTCTAAGTGCGAATTTTATTGAGACTTACCGGTGAAACTCTGTGGTATAGAAGATTAGGGGTACTATGCAGGGTACCCGATTTTCTAGTGCTTGGCAACTATGTAGCCCCTTTTGGGGTGGGGGTGTGCCGCGATTTCTGAAGTAAATCGGGCGTATGTATAAAAAGTGAATTTATTAATATATTTGCGATTTATTCATTCAGCGTCGTTCTGTGTTTACCGTGTGTGTTACCGCGGATTTGAGGCATGCCTGCGACATGTGTTGACTAAATCGGGTAATAGGCTTCTCGGATCAGGCACGCGGACTGCTAGCTTGTTCAGTCGCCTGTTTTTCTTCTAAGCGATCAGCTGTTCTTCCGGCAGAGCTGAGTGTTTATAAGTGTTGTATATTCTACTCTTCATGGCTAGATAAACTCGCCATAGTCGAGGATTTGATCCAAGCATGGCAATTCCACCTTTCATCTGGTCCTGAACATACACACAAGCTCTCGTCCTCACCTGCCGGAAGGAGAAGCAAAATGAGCATGCCTGTGTAAACCCTCATCAGCTAGACGTCTGACTCACAGGGCACAGACCTCCTGGAAATCAGCTGGACTAAAATGAGGTGAAATTTAACCAATTTAACTTACACTTGGCCTCTACAGAAAACACCATGTTTTGTGCATTTAACAATCCGTAAAAAAAAGCTCAAGTTATACTTCCTTGTGACTCACTATGACTTTATACATCTTAATGCCGTTTTGATTGTGCTCCTGTCCAATGGGACATAATTTGTATGCAGATTTTCTGGAACCTTGTGTAGATAATGTACTTAGATTTGGGATTGATTGTACGCCCGGTTGCTAGCATGTGACGGTGCTCATTAATTTTAGGCTCCACATTTTCTTACTTTGATACTGTATGGGGTTTGTAGATGTTTAGGGGGGGGACCGGTATTTTAGTTATGTAGGTGGGTGCAGTTTGTGACAGGATGAGCTGGACCGGCTGGCCTAGTTCAATTATAATCTCGGGTGTGATATCTATTGTAATTACGGTTTTGCACCGAATCATTTTCTTATGTCATAGAAATGTTGGAAGTTTTTTTTTTAGTCTGCATTAGGCCGGTTCCCGCATTATAACTTAGGGTAGTCACCTTTTGGTGCGGATCTATGCAGGCTCCAGGACTTGTTACCTTATGTCGGGTCACGCTCTGGAACAGGTCAGCGGCCTGGTCAAAGCAGATGTTTCTAAAAATTGTAAATTGTAATTTGACAAAACTATACAGGCTGTTAACCGGTACTTAAAATTTGTAACTTGCATTTTCTGGCTATTACAGTCAAACCAGTTTCTCTTAAAATTATAAATTGTAATTTGACAAACTATACAGACTGCTTATATACAATTTAAATTTTGTAATTGTATTTTCTGGTTATGCTGGCCGATTCAGTTTAATTTCTTGAAATTTATAGATTTGCTTTTCATAAAACCATACCGGCTGTTTACTGGCGTCTTTAATGTTGTAATTTATAGCTTCTTGTTATTATGGCCAAGCCAGATTATTTAAAATTCACAAATCGCGCTGCTATGAAACTATCCAGGAGGTTTGCAAGCATCTAAAAGTTATACATTGTGCTTTTACAAAATATACAGGCGGTCCCGAAGAGGCTAAAAATTTATAGTTGTATTGGTAATTTATATTTGTTATCCTTGTGAATTATATGTTATCTTTGTGTTCAGTGTTATGTGAGGGAATGATAATCTACATGTTATGATAATTGAAATATTCGGGGTTATGATATATAAAAAAATTAATGAATTTATGACATATGGATATTCCAAAAAATTATAAATATGTTGTGAAAGAAATGATGATCCAGTTTGGTATCGTGATAATTATTTAAGAAATATTAATATAAAATTATGTGAATTATGAAAACATAGGAAATAATAAAAGTTGTTATTTGTTTGTTAATAGAGAGTTTTAATTGCAAGTCCCGTCTCACTGGACCCAGTACACTTTATGCTTCTTCTAGGCCTTCTGGCTAGTCCTAAAAATCTAGTAATTTAAAAAAAAATAAAATTATAAAACACAAATAATAAAGGAGGGGTTACAAATGGTAGCAGATCGTGGTTCTATCTAGGGTTGAACCTTTGGGTCGTTTGGTGTGACGAGGCTTGCAAACTTGTAAATAGTCTGGAAAAATTATCACTTAGAAAAATTAAGAGAGATATATATGCCTATGTTTGTGTTATGTTCAATGTTTTTCGTATTATGTTGAGGTATGCTTTGTCAGCCTGTTTTGAATTTGTAAATTGGGAGCCGCCACGAGGCATGCATGCGTAGTTGGCATATTTTGAGGTCGACGGAGACTTTGAATTACCGGAGATATGGGGCGTTGTGATGGAAGTGGACTGTATCATTAGTTGATATTCGAATAAAGCGCGTTAGTTTGGCGGGATGCGGTATGGCCCGTTCGGAAGTGGGTATGGTAGGGCGTACCGACAGATAGTTCATTGTTTACCAGTTTGTTGGAATTGCAATGTTCGTCTTTAGTGGTTGTTGCATGTATTTGTGAGATGCGATGTTGTGATCGGTGTTCGGTGTTATTGATTTCATGTGTTGTGTTAGTGTCAGAATTGGTTTTCTTCTTGTGTGGTGTGGACGAGAGCCAATTCAGGATAGTGGTGAGGTCCTCGCAACGTTAGGGAGCCCGGGGTCTATTTGAAGGAATGGTCGTACTAAAGTTTTTCTGTTTGTTGTAATTATTTTTCATTGTTACGTGTTGTGGATTGTGTAATTCTGGCGGGGGTGGGTTATCAGAGACTGCCGAACCCTATTTCCGGCGTTCTCCAGAAACGTCCGGTGGTGGATTGAGGAGATGAGGGCAAGTTGTTAGTTTTCTTGGACCTTGTCCTGCAGTTGGCGGATTTCCCGGGGCTGTCCGATGGGGACCGCTTGTCCCTTATATATCCGTATTGCCGGGGTTCATTGGCTGCGCTGGTCACAACACTCTGCGTCGTGGCGGCAGTATCGACGCTTTCCATGGGGAGGTGTTGGACTTCTTCCTACCCCGTCGACGACATGACCAGTTGCGATTTAAGCTATTCTATCGGGTACAGGCCAACGAAGAGTCGTTGGCGGACTTTGTGCAGTGTATACGGAAAGCTGCCCGGATTTTAAGGTTGGGGTTGCCCGAGGGGGACATTATCCAAGTAATCCTGAAAGAGGTGACTCCCCAAGAGAGATCCCGTTTGGTGTTCGCAGACCGTCCACGTTGATTTGCTGACCTGGACCGGTTGTGTGTGTTTGCCAGAGCGGTCCAGGCGAAGTACGAGTCCCGGGAAAGAGCTGCCAGTGGTAACCCATATTCAAGTGGTTCATTAGAAAGAACTAAAAACGACAAACAGGGTGGTTGGTGGAGAACGCAGGAAACTGTGAGAAAAACTGAATATTTTAGAAGTAATGGAAGCTACAAGGAGGTAGCAAGTGAAAAGACGGTATCAACAGTTACAGAAGAGAAAACAAATACATGTGAAATTATCAGTGG
This sequence comes from Magicicada septendecula, assembly GCA_034769895.1. Classification (NCBI taxonomy): domain Eukaryota; kingdom Metazoa; phylum Arthropoda; class Insecta; order Hemiptera; family Cicadidae; genus Magicicada; species Magicicada septendecula. The sequence continues at coordinate 282,270,580 of CM068372.1, read as the reverse complement.
AAGGAGAAGTTATATTAGTGAACAACCATCTGCAAGTAGGGATCCTGTAGCAATCCTTTATGCATATTTGGAAAAACAGGAAATTTTAAAACATTCCAGATGAATTACCAGTGCCTAATATAGTAGTGTATGAAGAAGGTGAAGGTGAATAGGAAGATGCAGAGAAGCGATCTGCAGATGATGCACTGGGAAGTATAGTTATAGGTGTTAGGGAGACTGAAGTTTCTGAGTTTGCGGATGGATACGGGTTCGTCCGTACTGCACGTGTGGTTGAATGAGATGAGGTAGAAGTTGAGGATGAATTTGGTGGCAGCGTTTTGGAGTGTGCTTGTGAGAATGATGTAGTGTGTGCAGATTTGCAACCAGCTTCTGTATGTAGTGCTGAAAATTCTGATGAACGGAAAGAAGTTTCGTGTGGACCAGATGAGCAACTAGAGGATGATGAAGATGTACAGTATTATGATGGTGGTAGTGGACGTGATGACGATTATGAAGAAAATTTAAATTATGATGATGAATGTGTTGAGGAAAAGGAGGATGAAAATGAGATGGGTGAAGAGGTCGGTGAAGAAGTTTGTGAAACACTGGTGACGAGGGTGGTGAAGTAATTGGTGAGGAGCTAGGTGAAGAAGAAGTTGGTGAAGATGCTGGTGAAAATGGATCAGATCTTCCAGTTATTAGTCTTTCAAGTGGAAGGGAAAAAGCTATGTTGGAAGAAAGAGAAGCAGGAGAGGGAGAAACAGAGGATTTAGATAATGAGGGTAATCAAAATCGGAGCGAGAGTAGTGATGTAATTCACCTGGATTCTGGTTCAGAAGAAACAAATCAGTACAGCTCAACACGAGATAATTTCTCAGTGAGTGATGTCCGGCAGGAACGAGTACATAAAGTCTGTCATGGAAAAGTGAGAAGAAGCGGGTAATGGGTAGCGGGTAGATGTTACCCACAGTCCCAGTGGTGTTCGTCTACTTCAGAGATGCGCCCCTGCCTGCGCGAGCCTTGGTTTTCTCCAGTCATTCTCATTTTCGGAGGGAACCATGTCCTTAGCCTTAGTCCTCGCTCTTGACCTTCAATGATCCTTGCCCTTTTCATCTTCCCGATTTTCCTACCCCTCCCCTTAGGAAAACATAAAATAAAATTTAAAAAAAATTAGTGAAAGGAAAAAGAAAAATCAAAAAATGAGTTAGAAAAGAATTTGCTTGGAAATGTTGTGACTAGGTTGGTGCTGTTGCTGTTGTTGTTTATTTTATAATTTAATGTAGTTTGTTTAGGTCTAAGTGCGAATTTTATTGAGACTTACCGGTGAAACTCTGTGGTATAGAAGATTAGGGGTACTATGCAGGGTACCCGAGTTTCTAGTGCTTGGCAACTATGCTGCCCTTTTGGTGTGGGGGTGTGCCGCGATTTCTCAAGGAAATCGGGCGTATGTATAAAAAGTGAATTTATTAATATATTTGCGATTTATTCATTCAGCGTCGTTCTGTGTTTACCTTGTGTTACCGCGGATTTGAGGCATGCCTGCGACATCTGTTGACTAAATCGGGTAATAGGCTTCTCGGATCAGGCACGCGGACTGCAAGCTTGTTCAGTCGCCTGTTTTTCTTCTAAGCGATCAGCTGTTCTTCCGGCAGAGCTGAGTTTTCATTAAGTATTGTATATTCTATTCTTCATGGCTAGATAAACTCGCCATAGTCGAGGATTCGATCCAAGCATGGAAATTCCACCTTTCATCTGGTCCTGAACACACACACACAAGCTCTCGTCCTCACCTGCCGGAAGGAGAAGCAAGATGAGCATGCCTCTGTAAACCCTCATGAGCTAGACGTCTGACTCACAGGGCACAGACCTCCTGGAAATCAGCTGGACTAAAATGAGGTGAAATTTAACCAATTTAACTTACACTTGGCCTCTACAGAAAACACCAAGTTTTGTGCATTTAACAATCCGTAAAAAAAAGCTCAAGTTATACTTCCTTGTGACTCACTATGACTTTCTACATCTTAATGCCGTTTTGGTTGTGCTCCTGTCCAGTGGTGTAGTGCTAAAATTAGCTGTGCCGAAGCTCTTAGCAGCGGCGTATGCAGAAGATAATTCGCGTGGGAGGACTAATAGTACCGGGGGTATGGAATACCCTCCCTCAGGTTAAGCGGGGGGGACTCTCCCTTAGAATTTTTTGAAAATCAGGAACAAAATGGTGAATTTTGAGCCTCTCTGAGTACAGTTTTTACTGCTACATGTTAAAAGGTTTTCAATGCTATTTTGAGGAATTCACTACACATAGCAAAGCGAACGTGTGACTGAGTGTAGACGGCAGACGACAGCCGACTGGTGGGTGGAGGGAGCGGGACTGGAGGGGAAAGACAAAAACATAATAGTTCTCTGAGAACATCGTGTCCTATTGTATAAGTACCATTACCATTGAGTTTAACTCAAATCATTATGAATTAACAAAAAAATAATCAAGCGAAAACGCAATAAAAACAAAACGTAAGTAGTCACGTTCCATTATCTATAGGTTGAGCGCCGTTCCGCCTTCAAAAGCTGTGGCGGAAAGCCGCTCCGCCCCGCTTCGGCTCCACTACACCATTGCTCCTGTCCAATGGGACATAATTTGTATGCAGATTTTCTGGAACCTTGTGTAGGTAATGTACTTAGATTCGGGATTGATTGTACGCCCGGTTGCTAGCATGTGTCCGGTGCTCATTAATTTTAGGCTCCACATTTTCTTACCTTGATACTGTATGGGGTTTCTAGATGTTTAGTGGGGGAACCGGTATTTTAGTTATGTAGGTGGGTGCATTTTGTGACAGGATGAGCTGGACCGGCTGGCCTAGTTCAATTATAATCTCGGGTGTGGTATCTATTGTAATTACGGATTTGACACCGAATCATTTTCTTATGTCATAGAAAGGTTGGAAGTTTTTTTTTTAGTCTGCATTAGGCCGGTTCCCACATTATAACCTAGGGTAGTCACCTTTTGGTGCGGATCTATGCAGGCTCCAGGATATGTTACCTTATGTCGGGTCACGCTCTGGAACATGTCAGCGGCCGGGTCAAACAAAAGGTTTCTCAAAATTATAAATTTTTTAATTTGACAAAACTATACAGGCTGTTAACGTGCACTTAAAATTTGTTACTTGCATTTTCATGCTATTATAGTCAAACCAGATTTTTCTTAAAATTATAAATTGTAATTTGACAAACTATACAGACAATTTTGTAATTGTATTTTCTGGTTATGCTGGCCGATTCAGTTTAATTTCTTGAAACTTATAGATGTACTTTTCATAAAACCCGTCAGACGTGCTTTTCATGTGCCCTGTGAGTCAGACGTCTAGCTCATGAGGGTTTACAGAGGCATGCTCATCTTGCATCTCCTTCCGGCAGGTGAGGACGAGAGCTTGTGTGTGTGTGTTCAGGACCAGATGAAAGGTGGAATTTCCATGCTTGGATCGAATCCTCGACTATGGCGAGTTTATCTAGCCATGAAGAATAGAATATACAATACTTAATGAAAACTCAGCTCTGCCGGAAGAACAGCTGATCGCTTAGAAGAAAAACAGGCGACTGAACAAGCTTGCAGTCCGCGTGCCTGATCCGAGAAGCCTATTACCCGATTTAGTCAACAGATGTCGCAGGCATGCCTCAACTCCGCGGTAACAAACGGTAAACACAGAACGACGCTGAATGAATAAATCGCAAATATATTAATAAATTCACTTTTTATACATACGCCAGATTTCCTTGAGAAATCGCGGCACACCCCCACCCCAAAAGGGCAGCATAGTTGCCAAGCACTAGAAACTAGGGTACCCTGCATAGTACGCCTAATCTTCTATACCACAGAGTTTCACCGGTAAGTCTCAATAAAATTCGCACATAGAAACTAAACAAACGACATTAAATTATAAAATAAACAACAGCAACAGCACCAACCTAGTCACAACATTTCCAAACAAATTCTTTTTAACTCCTTTTTTGATTTTACTTTTTCCTTTCACTAATTTTTTTTTATTTTATTTTATGTTTTCCTAAGGGGAGGGGTAGGAAAATCGGGAAGATGAAAAGGGCAAGGATCATTGAAGGTCAAGAGCGAGGACTAAGGGTAAGGACATGGTTCCCTCCGAAAATGAGAATGACTGGAGAAAACCAAGGCTCGCGCAGGCAGGGGCGCATCTCTGAAGTAGACGAACACCACTGGGACTGTGGGGAACATCTACCCGCTATCCTTACCCGCTTCTTCTCACTTTTCCATAACAGACTTTATGTATTCGTTCCTGCCGGACATCACTCACTGAGAAATTATCTCGTGTTGAGCTGTACTGATTTGTTTCTTCTGAACCAGAATCCAGGTGAATTACATCACTACTCTCGCTCCGATTTTGATTATCCTCATCATCTAAATCCTCTGTTTCTGCCTCTCCTGCCTCTCTTTCTTCCAACATAGCTTTTTCCCTTCCACTAGAAAGACTAATGACTGGAAGATCTGATCCATCTTCACCAGCATTTTCACCAACTTCTTCTTCACCTAACTCCTCACCAATTTCTTCACCACCCTCGTCACCAGCTCCTTCACAAACTTCTTCACCGACCTCTTCTCCCATCTCATTTTCATCCTCCTTTTCCTCAACACATTCATCATCATAACTTAAATTTTCTTCATCATCGTCATCACGTCCACTACCACCATCATAATACTGTACATCTTCATCATCCTCTAGTTGCTCATCTGGTCCACACGAAACTTCTTTCCGTTCATCAGAATTTTCAGCACTACATACAGAAGCTGGTTGCAAATCTGCACACACTACATCATTCTCACAAGCACACTCCACAACGCTGCCACCAAATTCATCCTCAACTTCTACCTCATCTCCTTCAACCACACTTGCAGTATGGACAACCCCGTATCCATCCGCAAACTCAGAAACTTCAGTCTCCCTAACACATATTCACCTTCACCTTCTTCATACACTACACTATTAGGTACTGGTAATTCATCTGGAACGTTTAAAATTTCCTGTTTTTCCAAATATGCATAAAGGTTTGCTACAGGAGACCTACTTGCCGATGGTTGTTCACTAATATAACTTCTCCTTCCACTGATAATTTCACATGTATTTGTTTTCTCTTCTGTAACTGTTGTTACCGTCTTTTCACTTGCTACCTCCGTGTAGCTTCCATTACTTCTAAAATATTCAGTTTTTCTCACAGTTTCCTGCGTTCTCAACCAACCACCCTGTTTGTCGTTTTTAGCTCTTTCTAATGAACCACTTGAGTATGGGTTACCTCTGGCAGCTCTTTCCCGGGACTTGTCCTCCGCCTGGACCGCTCTGGCAAACACAAACAACCGGTCCAGGTCCGCAAAACAACGTGGACGGTCTGCGAACACCAAACGGGATGTCTCTTGGGGATTCACCCCTTCCAGGATTACTTGGATAATGTCCCCTTCGGGCAACCCCAACCTTAAAATCCGGGCAGCTTTCCGTATACTCTGCACAAAGTCCGCCAACGCCTCTTCGTTGGTCTGTACCCGATAGAATAGCTTCAATCGCAACTGGTCATGTCGTCGACGGGGTAGGAAGAAGTCCAACACCTCCCCATGGAAAGCGTCGATACTGCCGCCACGACGCAGAATGTTGGTGACCAGCGAAGCCAATGAACCCCGGCAATACGGATATATAAGGGACAAGCGGTCCCCATCGGACAGCCCCGGGAAATCCGCCAACTGCAGGACAAGGTCCAAGAAAACTAACAACTTGCCCTCATCTCCTCCATCCACCACCGGACGTTTCTGGAGAACGCCGGAAATAGGGTTGGGCAGTCTCTGATAACCCACCCACGCCAGAATTACACAATCCACAACACGTAACAATGAAAAATAATCACAACAAACAGAAAAACTTGAGTACTACCCTTCCTTCAAATAGACCCCGGGCTCCCTAACGTTGCGAGGACCTCACCACTATCCTGAACTAGCTCTCCTCCACACTACACAAGAGGAAAACCAATTCTGACACTAACACGACATATACAATCAATAACACCGAACACCGATCACAACATCGCATCTCACAAATGCATGCAACAACCACTAAAGACGAACATTGCCATTCCAACAAACTGGTAAACAATGAACTATCTGTCGGTACGCCCTACCATACCAACTTCCGAACGGGCCATGCCGCATTCCGCCAAACTAACACGCTATTATTCGAATATCAACTAATGATACAGTCCACTCCCATCACAACGCCCCATATCTCCGGTAATTCTAAGTCTCCGTCGACCTCAAATTTGCCAACTACGCATGCATGCCTCGTGGCGGCACCCAATTTACAAATTCCAAACAGGCTGACAAATCATACCTCAACATAATACGAAAAACATTGAACATAACACAAACATAGGCATATATATCTCTCTTAATTTGTCTAAGTGATAATTTTTCCAGACTATTTCCAAGTTTGCAAGCCCCGTCACACCAAAGGACCCAAAGGTTCAACCCTAGATAGAACCACGATCTGCTACCATTTGTAACCCCTCCTTTATTATTTGGGTGTTAAAATTTTTTTTTTTTTTTAAATTACTAGATATTTAGGACTAGCCAGAAGGCCTAGAAGAAGCATAAAGTGTACTGGGTCCAGTGACACGGGACTTGCAATTAAAACTCTCTATTAACAAACAAATAACAACTTTTATTATTTCCTATGTTTTCATAATTCACATAATTTTATATTAATATTTCTTAAATATTTATCATGATTCCAAACTGGATCATCATTTCTTTCACAACATATTTATAATTTTTCGGAATATTCATATATCATAAATTCATTAATTTTTTATATATCACAACCCCAAATATTTCAATTATCATAACATGTAGATTATCATTCCTTCACATAACACTTAACACAAAGATAACATATAATTCACAAGGATAACAAATATAAATAACCAATACAACTATAAATTTAAGCCTCTTCGGGACCGCCTGTATATTTTGTAAAAGCACAATGTATAACTTTTAGATGCTTGCAAACCTCCTGGATAGATTCATAGCAGTGCGATTTGGGAATTTAAAATAATCTGGCTTGGCCATAATAACAAGAAGCTATAAATTACAACATTAAAGACTGCCAGTAAACAGCCGGTATGGTTTTATGAAAAGCAAATCTATAAATTTTAAGAAATTAAACTGAATCGGCCAGCATAAACAGAAAATACAATTACAAAATTGTATTACAAAATTGTCTGTAAAGTTTGTCAAATTACAATTTATAATTTTAAGAAAATTCTGGTTTGACTATAATAGCATGAAAATGCAAGTAACAAATTTTAAGTGCACGTTAACAGCCTGTATAGTTTTGTCAAATTACAAATTTATAATTTTGAGAAACGTTTTGTTTGACCCGGCCGCTGACATGTTCCAGAGCGTGACCCGACATAAGGTAACATGTCCTGGAGCCTGCATAGATCCGCACCAAAAGGTGACTACACTAGGTTATAATGTGGGAACCGGCCTAATGCAGACTAAAAAAAAAAACTTCCAACCCTTCTATGACATAAGAAAATGATTCGGTGTCAAATCCGTAATTACAATAGATACCACTCCCGAGATTATAATTGAACTAGGCCAGCCGGTCCAGCTCATCCTGTCACAAACTGCACCCACCTACATAACTAAAATACCGGTTCCCCCCCTAAACATCTAGAAACCCCATACAGTATCAAGGTAAGAAAATGTGGAGCCTAAACTTAATGAGCACCGGACACATGCTAGCAACCGGGCGTACAATCAATCCCGAATCTAAGTACATTATCTACACAAGGTTCCAGAAAATCTGCATACAAATTATGTCCCATTGGACAGAAGCAATGGTGTAGCGGAGCCGGAGCGGGGCGGAGCGGCTCTCCGCCACAGCTTTTCAAGGCGGAACGGCGCTCAACCTATAGATAATGGAACATGACTACTTACGTTTTGTTTTTATTGTGTTTTCGCTTGATTATTTTTTTGTTAATTCATAATGATTTGAGTTAAACTCAATGGTAATGGTACTTATACAATAGGACACGATGTTCTCAGAGACCTATTATGTTTTTGTCTTTCCCCTCCAGTCGCGCTCCCTCCACCCGCCAGTCGGCTGTCGTCTGCCGTCTACACTCAGTCACACGTTCGCTTTGCTATGTGTAGTGAATTCCTCAAAATAGCATTGAAAGCCTTCTAACATGTAGCAGTAAAAACTGTACTCAGAGAGGATCAAAATTCACCATTATGTTCCTGATTTTCAAAAAATTCTAAGGGAGAGCCCCCCCCGCTTAACCTGCGGGAGGGTATTCCATACCCCCGGTACTATTAATCCTCCTACGCGAATTATCTTCTGCATACGCCGCTGCTAAGAGCTTCGGCACAGCTAATTTTAGCACTACACCATTGGACAGGAGCACAACCAAAACGGCATTAAGATGTATAAAGTCATAGTGAGTCACAAGGAAGTATAACTTGAGCTTTATTTTACGGATTGTTAAATGCACAAAACTTGGTGTTTTCTGTAGAGGCCAAGTGTAAGTTAAATTGGTTAAATTTCACCTCATTTTAGTCCAGCTGATTTCCAGGAGGTCTGTGCCCTGTGTGTCAGACGTCTAGCTGATGAGGGTTTACAGAGGCATGCTCATCTTGCTTCTCCTTCCGGCAGGTGAGGACGAGAGCTTGTGTGTGTGTGTTCAGGACCAGATGAAAGGTGGAATTTCCATGCTTGGATCAAATCCTCGACTATGGCGAGTTTATCTAGCCATGAAGAATAGAATATACAACACTTAATGAAAACTCAGCTCTGCCGGAAGAACAGCTGATCGCTTAGAAGAAAAACAGGCGACTGAACAAGCTAGCAGTCCGCGTGCCTGATCCGAGAAGCCTATTACCCGATTTAGCCAACAGATGTCGCAGGCATGCCTCAACTCCGCGGTAACACACGGTAAACACAGAACGACGCTGAATGAATAAATCGCAAATATATTAATAAATTCACTTTTTATACATACGCCCGATTTCCTTGAGAAAACGCGGCACACCCCCACCCCAAAAGGGGCTACATAGTTGCCAAGCACTAGAAACCCGGGTACCCTGCATAGTACCCCTAATCTTCTATACCACAGAGTTTCACCGGTAAGTCTCAATAAAATTCGCACTTAGACACTCAACAAAATACATTAAATATTAAATAAACAACAACAGCAACAGCACCAACCTAGTCACAACATTTCCAAACAAATTCTTTTCTAACTCATTTTTTGATTTTTCTTTTTCCTTTCACTAATTTTTTATTATTTTATTTTATGTTTTCCTAAGGGGAGGGGTAGGAAAATCGGGAAGATGCAAAGGGCAAGGAACATTGAAGGTCAAGAGCGAGGACTAAGGCTAAGGTCATGGTTCCCTCCGAAAATGAGAATGACTGGAGAAAACCAAGGCTCGCGCAGGCAGGGGCGCATCTCTGAAGTAGACGAACACCACTGGGACTGTGGGTAATATCTAACCGCTACCCATTACCCGCTTCTTCTCACTTTTCCATGACAGAATTTATGTACTCGTTCTTGCCGGACATCACTCACTGAGAAATTATCTCGTGTTGAGCTGTACTGATTTGTTTCTTCTGAACCTGAATCCAGGTGAATTACATCACTACTCTCGCTCCGATTTTGATTACCCTCATTATCTAAATCCTCTGTTTCTCCCTCTCCTGCTTCTCTTTCTTCCAACATAGCTATTTCCCTTCCACTTGAAAGACTAATAACTGGAAGATCTGATCCATTTTCACCAGCATCTTCACCAACTTCTTCTTCACCTAGCTCCTCACCAATTTCTTCACCACCCTCGTCACCAGCTCCTTCACAAACTTCTTCACCGACCTCTTCTCCCATCTCATTTTCATCCTCCTTTTCCTCAACACATTCATCATCATAATTTAAATTTTCTTCATCATCGTCATCACGTCCACTACCACCATCATAATACTGTATATCTTCATCATCCTCTAGTTGCTCATCTGGTCCACACGAAACTTCTTTCCGTTCATCAGAATTTTCAGCACTACATACAGAAGCTAGTTGCAAATCTGAACACACTACGTCATTCTCACAAGCACACTCCACAACGCTGCCACCAAATTCATCCTCAACTTCTACCTCATCTCCTTCAACCACACGTGCAGTATGGACAACCCGTATCCATCCGCAAACTCAGAAACGTCAGTCTCCCTAACACTTATTCACCTTAACCTTCTTCATACACTACTCTACTAGGCACTGGTAATTCATCTGCAACGTTTAAAATTTCCTGTTTTTCCAAATATGCATAAAGGTTTGCTACAGGATCCCTACTTGCCGATGGTTGTTCACTAATATAACTTCTCCTTCCACTGATAATTTCACATGTATTTGTTTTCTCTTCTGTAACTGTTGTTACCGTCTTTTCACTTGCTACCTCCTTGTAGCTTCCATTACTTCTAAAATATTCAGTTTTTTTCACAGTTTCCTGCGTTCTCCACCAACCACCCTGTTTGTCATTTTTAGCTCTTTCTAATGAATCACTTGAGTATGGGTTACCTCTGGCAGCTCTTTCCCGGGACTCGTCCTTCGCCTGGACCGCTCTGGCAAACACACACAACCGGTCCAGGTCCGCAAAACAACGTGGACGGTCTGCGAATACCAAACGGGATGTCTCTTGGGGAGTCACCCCTTCCAGGATTACTTGGATAATGTCCCCTTCGGGCCACCCCAACCTTAAAATCCGGGCAGCTTTCCGTATACTCTGCACAAAGTCCGCCAACGCCTCTTCGTTGGCCTGTACCCGATAGAATAGCTTAAATCGCAACTGGTCATGTCGTCGACGGGGTAGGAAGAAGTCCAACACCTCCCCATGGAAAGCGTCGATACTGCCGCCACGACGCAGAGTGTTGGTGACCAGCGCAGCCAATGAACCCCGGCGATACGGATATATAAGGGACAAGCGGTCCCCACCGGACAGCCCCGGGGAATCCGCCAACTGCAGGACAAGGTCCAAGAAAACCAACAACTTGCCCTCATCTTCCCATCCACCACCGGACGTTTCTGGAGAAAGCCGGAAATAGGGTTGGCAGTCTCTGATAACCCACCCCCGCCAGAATTACACAATCCACAACACGTAACAATGAAAAATAATCACAACAAACAGAAAAACGTGAGTACTACACTTCCTTCAAATAGACCCCGGGCTCCTTAACTTTGTGAGGACCTCACCACTATCCTGAACTAGCTCTCCTCCACACCACACAAGAGAAAAACCAATTCTGACACTAACACAACACATAAAATCAATAACACCGAACACCGATCACAACATCGCATTTCACAAATACATGCAACAACCACTAAAGACGAACATTGCCATTCCAACAAACTGGTAAACAATGAACTATCTGCCGGTACGCCCTACCATACCGACTTCCGAACGGGCCATACCGCATCCCGCCAAACTAACACGCTATTATTCGAATATCAACTAATGATACAGTCCACTCCCATCACAACGCCCCATATCTCCGGTAATTCAAAGTCTCCGTCGACCTCAAAATATGCCAACTACGCATGCAAGCCTCGTGGCGGCACCCAATTTATAAATTCAAAACAGGCTGACAAATCATACCTCAACATAATACGAAAAACATTGAACATAACACAAACATAGGCATATATATCTCTCTTAATTTTTCTAAGTGATAATTTTTCCAGACTATTTCCAAGTTTGCAAGCCCCGTCACACCAAAGGACCCAAAGGTTCAACCCTAGATAGAACCACGATCTGCTACCATTTGTAACCCCTCCTTTATTATTTGTGTTTTATAATTTTTTTTTTTTTTAATTACTAGATATTTAGGACTAGCCAGAAGGCCTAGAAGAAGCATAAAGTGTACTGGGTCCAGTGAGACGGGACTTGCAATTAAAACTCTCTATTAACAAACAAATAACAACTTTTATTATTTCCTATGTTTTCATAATTCACATAATTTTACATTAATATTTCTTAAATATTTATCATGATTCCAAACTGGATCATCATTTCTTTCACAACATATTTATAATTTTTCGGAATATTCATATATCATAAATTCATTAATTTTTTTATATATCACAACCCCAATTATTTCAATTATCATAACATGTAGATTATCATTCCTTCACATAACACTTAACGCTAAGATAACATATAATTCACAAGGATAACAAATATAAATTACCAATACAACTATAAATTTAAGCCTCTTGGGGACCGCCTGTATATTTTGTAAAAGCACAATGTATAACTTTTAGATGCTTGCAAACCTCCTGGATAGTTTCATAGCAGCGCGATTTGTGAATTTTAAATAATCTGGCTTGGCCATAATAACAAGAAGCTATAAATTACAACATTAAAGACTGCCAGTAAACAGCCGGTATGGTTTTATGAAAAGCAAATCTATAAATTTCAAGAAATTAAACTGAATCGGCCAGCATAACCAGAAAATACAATTACAAAATTTAAATTGCCTGTAAGCAGTCTGTATAGTTTGTCAAATTACAATTAATAATTTTAAGAAAAACTGGTTTGACTATAATAGCCAGAAAATGCAAGTTACAAATTTTAAGTGCCCGTTAACAGCCTGTATAGTTTTGTCAAATTACAATTTATAATTTTAAGAAACATCTGCTTTGACACGGCCGCTGACATGTTCCAGAGCGTGACCCGACATAAGGTAACATGTCCTGGAGCCTGCATAGATCCGCACCAAAAGTTGACTACCCTAGGTTATAATGTGGGAGCCGGCCTAATGCAGACTAAAAAAAAAACTTCCAACCTTTCTATGACATAAGAAAATGATTCGGTGTCAAAACCGTAATTACAATAGATACCACACCCGAGATTATAACTGAACTAGGCCAGCCGGTCCAGCTCATCCTGTCACAAACTGCACCCACCTACATAACTAAAATACCGGTTCCCCCCCCCTAAACATCTACAAACCCCATACAGTATCAAGGTAAGGAAATGTGGAGCCTAAAATTAATGAGCACCGTACACATGGTAGCAACCGGGCGTACAATTAATCCCGAATCTAAGTACATTATCTACACAAGGTTCCAGAAAATCTGCATACAAATTATGTCCCATTGGACAGGAGCACAATCAAAACGGTGTATAAAGTCATAGTGAGTCACAAGGAAGTATAACTTGAGCTTTTATTTACGGATTGTTAAATGCACAAAACTTGGTGTTTTCTGTAGAGGCCAAGTGTAAGAATTGGTTAAATTTCACCTCATTTTAGTCCAGCTGATTTCCAGGAGTTCTGTGCCCTGTGAGTCAGACGTCTAGCTGATGAGGGTTTACTGAGGCATGCTCATCTTGCTTCTCCTTCCGGCAGGTGAGGACGAGAGCTTGTGTGTGTGTTCAGGACAAAATGAAAGGTGGAATTTCCATGCTTGGATCAAATCCTCGACTTTGGCGAGTTTATCTAGCCATGAAGCATAGAATATACAACACTTATAAACACTCAGCTCTGCCGGAAGAACAGCTGATCGCTTAGAAGAAAAACAGGCGACTGAACAAGCTAGCAGTCCGCGTGCCTGATCCGAGAAGCCTATTACCCGATTTAGCCAACAGATGTCGCAGGCATGCCTCAAATCCGCGGTAACACACACGGTAAACACAGAACGACGCTGAATGAATAAATCGCAAATATATTAATAAATTCACTTTTTATACATACGCCCGATTTCCTTGAGAAATCGCGGCACACCCCCACCCCAAAAGGGGCAACATATTTGCCAAGCACTAGAAACCCGGGTACCCTGCATAGTACCCCTAATCTTCTATACCACAGAGTTTCACCGGTAAGTCTCAATAAAATTCGCACTTAGACACTCAACAAAATACATTAAATATTAAATAAACAACAACAGCAACAGCACCAACCTAGTCACAACATTTACAAACAAATTCTTTTCTAACTCATTTTTTGATTTTTCTTTTTCCTTTCACTAATTTTTTTTTATTTTATTTTATGTTTTCCTAAGGGGAGGGGTAGGAAAATCGGGAAGATGCAAAGGGCAAGGAACATTGAAGGTCAAGAGCGAGGACTAAGGCTAAGGTCATGGTTCCCTCCGAAAATGAGAATGACTGGAGAAAACCAAGGCTCGCGCAGGCAGGGGCGCATCTCTGAAGTAGACGAACACCACTGGGACTGTGGGTAATATCTAACCGCTACCCATTACCCGCTTCTTCTCACTTTTCCATGACAGACTTTATGTACTCGTTCTTGCCGGACATCACTCACTGAGAAATTATCTCGTGTTGAGCTGTACTGATTTGTTTCTTCTGAACCAGAATCCAGGTGAATTACATCACTACTCTCACTCCGATTTTGATTACCCTCATTATCTAAATCCTCTGTTTCTCCCTCTCCTGCTTCTCTTTCTTCCAACATAGCTTTTTCCCTTCCACTTGAAAGACTAATAACTGGAAGATCTGATCAGTCTTCACCAGCATCTTCACCAACTTCTTCTTCACCTAGCTCCTCACCAATTTCTTCACCGCCATCGGCACCAGCTCCTTCACAAACTTCTTCACCGACCTCTTCTCCCATCTCATTTTCATCCTCCTTTTCCTCAACACATTCATCATCATAATTTAAATTTTCTTCATCATCGTCATCACGTCCGCTACCACCATCATAATACTGTATATCTTCATCATCCTCTAGTTGCTCATCTGGTCCACACGAAACTTCTTTCCGTTCATCAGAATATTCAGCACTACATACAGAAGCTGGTTGCAAATCTGCACACACTACATCATTCTCACAAGCACACTCCACAACGCTGCCACCAAATTCATCCTCAACTTCTACCTCATCTCCTTCAACCACACTTGCAGTATGGACAACCCCGTATCCATCCGCAAACTCAGAAACTTCAGTCTCCCTAACACTTATTTACCTTCACCTTCTTCATACACTACTCTATTAGGCACTGGTAATTCATCTGGAACGTTTAAAATTTCCTGTTTTTCCAAATATGCATAAAGGTTTGCTACAGGATCCCTACTTGCCGATGGTTGTTCACTAATATAACTTCTCCTTCCACTGATAATTTCACATGTATTTGTTTTCTCTTCTGTAACTGTTGTTACCGTCTTTTCACTTGCTACCTCCTTGTAGCTTCCATTACTTCTAAAATATTCAGTTTTTCTCACAGTTTCCTGCGTTCTCCACCAACCACCCTGTTTGTCGTTTTTAGCTCTTTCTATTGAACCACTTGAGTATGGGTTACCTCTGGCAGCTCTTTCCCGGGACTCGTCCTTCGCCTGGACCGCTCTGGCAAACACACACAACCGGTCCAGGTCCGCAAAACAACGTGGACGGTCTGCGAATACCAAACGGGATGTCTCTTGGGGAGTAACCCCTTCCAGGATTACTTGGATAATGTCCCCTTCGGGCAACCCCAACCTTAAAATCCGGGCAGCTTTCCGTATACTCTGCACAAAGTCCGCCAACGCCTCTTCGTTGGCCTATACCCGATAGAATAGCTTAAATCGCAACTGGTCATGTCGTCGACGGGGTAGGAAGAAGTCCAACACCTCCCCATGGAAAGCGTCGATACTGCCGCCACGACGCAGAGTGTTGGTGACCAGCGCAGCCAATGAACCCCGGCAATACGGATATATAAGGGACAAGCGGTCCCCACCGGACAGCCCCGGGAAATCCGCCAACTGCAGGACAAGGTCCAAGAAAACCAACAACTTGCCCTCATCTTCTCCATCCACCACCGGACGTTTCTGGAGAAAGCCGGAAATAGGGTTGGCAGTCTCTGATAACCCACCCCCGCCAGAATTACACAATCCACAACACGTAACAATGAAAAATAATCACAACAAACAGAAAAACGTGAGTACTACACTTCCTTCAAATAGACCCCGGGCTCCTTAACTTTGTGAGGACCTCACCACTATCCTGAACTAGCTCTCGTCCACACCACACAAGAGAAAAACCAATTCTGTCACTAACACAACACATAAAATCAATAACACCGAACACCGATCACAACATCGCATTTCACAAATACATGCAACAACCACTAAAGACGAACATTGCCATTCCAACAAACTGGTAAACAATGAACTATCTGCCGGTACGCCCTACAATACCGACTTCCGAGCGGGCCATACCGCATCCCGCCAAACTAACACGCTATTATTCGAATATCAACTAATGATAAAGTCCACTCCCATCACAACGCCCCATATCTCCGGTAATTCAAAGTCTCCGTCGACCTCAAAATATGCCAACTACGCATGCAAGCCTCGTGGCGGCACCCAATTTACAAATTCAAAACAGGCTGACAAATCATACCTCAACATAATACGAAAAACATTGAACATAACACAAACATAGGCATATATATCTCTCTTAATTTTTCTAAGTGATAATTTTTCCAGACTATTTCCAAGTTTGCAAGCCCCGTCACACCAAAGGACCCAAAGGTTCAACCCTAGATAGAACCACGATCTGCTACCATTTGTAACCCCTCCTTTATTATTTGTGTTTTATAATTTTTTTTTTTTTAAATTACTAGATATTTAGGACTAGCCAGAAGGCCTAGAAGAAGCATAAAGTGTACTGGGTCCAGTGAGACGGGACTTGCAATTAAAACTCTCTATTAACAAACAAATAACAACTTTTATTATTTCCTATGTTTTCATAATTCACATAATTTTATATTAATATTTCTTAAATATTTATCATGATTCCAAACTGGATCATCATTTCTTTCACAACATATTTATAATTTTTCGGAATATTCATATATCATAAATTCATTAATTTTTTTATATATCACAACCAAAATTATTTCAATTATCATAACATGTAGATTATCATTCCTTCACATAACACTTAACGCTAAGATAACATATAATTCAAGATAACAAATATAAATTACCAATACAACTATAAATTTAAGCCTCTTGGGGACCGCCTGTATATTTTGTAAAAGCACAATGTATAACTTTTAGATGCTTGCAAACCTCCTGGATAGTTTCATAGCAGCGCGATTTGTGAATTTTAAATAATCTGGCTTGGCCATAATAACAAGAAGCTATAAATTACAACATTAAAGACTGCCAGTAAACAGCCGGTATGGTTTTATGAAAAGCAAATCTATAAATTTCAAGAAATTAAACTGAATCGGCCAGCATAACCAGAAAATACAATTACAAAATTTAAATTGCCTGTAAGCAGTCTGTACAGTTTGTCAAATTACAATTTATAATTTTAAGAAAAACTGGTTTGACTATAATAGCCAGAAAATGCAAGTTACAAATTTTAAGTGCCCGTGAACAGCCTGTATAGTTTTGTCAAATTACAATTTATAATTTTAAGAAACATCTGCTTTGACACGGCCGCTGACATGTTCCAGAGCGTGACCCGACATAAGGTAACATGTCCTGAAGCCTGCATAGATCCGCACCAAAAGGTGACTACCCTAGGTTATAATGTGGGAACCGGCCTAATGCAGACTAAAAAAAAAACTTCCAACCTTTCTATGACATAAGAAAATGATTCGGTGTCAAAAGCGTAATTACAATAGATACCACACCCGAGATTATAATTGAACTAGGCCAGCCGGTACAGCTCATCCTGTCACAAACTGCACCCACCTACATAACTGAAATACCGGTTCCCCCCCCTAAACATCTACAAACCCCATACAGTATCATGGTAAGGAAATGTGGAGCCTAAAATTAATGAGCACCGTACACATGGTAGCAACCGGGCGTACAATTAATCCCGAATCTAAGTACATTATCTACACAAGGTTCCAGAAAATCTGCATACAAATTATGTCCCATTGGACAGGAGCACAATCAAAACGGTGTATAAAGTCATAGTGAGTCACAAGGAAGTATAACTTGAGCTTTTTTTTACGGATTGTTAAATGCAAAAAACTTGGTGTTTTCCGTAGAGGCCAAGTGTAAGAATTGGTTAAAATTCACCTCATTTTAGTCCAGCTGATTTCCAGGAGTTCTGTGCCCTGTGAGTCAGACGTCTAGCTGATGAGGGTTTACAGAGGCATGCTCATCTTGCTTCTGCTTCCGGCAGGTGAGGACGAGAGCTTGTGTGTGTATTCAGGACAAAATGAAAGGTGGAATTTCCATGCTTGGATCAAATTCTCGACTATGGCGAGTTTATCTAGACATGAAGAATAGAATATACAACACTTATAAACACTCAGCTCTGCCGGAAGAACAGCTGATCGCTTAGAAGAAAAACAGGCGACTGAACAAGCTAGCTGTCCGCGTGCCTGATCCGAGAAGCCTATTACCCGATTTAGCCAACAGATGTCGCAGGCATGCCTCAACTCCGCGGTAACACACACGGTAAACACAGAACGACGCTGAATGAATAAATCGCAAATATATTAATAAATTCACTTTTTATACATACGCACGATTTCCTTGAGAAATCGCGGCACACCCCCACCCCAAAAGGGGCAACATAGTTGCCAAGCACTAGAAACTCGGGTACCCTGCATAGTACCCCTAATCTTCTATACCACAGAGTTTCACCGGTAAGTCTCAATAAAATTCGCACTTAGACGCTCAACAAAATACATTAAATATTAAATAAACAACAACAGCAACAGCACCAACCTAGTCACAACATTTACAAACAAATTGTTTTCTAACTCCTTTTTTGATTGTTCTTTTTCCTTTCACTAATTTTTTTTATTTTATTTTATGTTTTCGAACGGGCCATACCGCATCCCGCCAAACTAACGCGCTTTATTCGAATATCAACTAATGATACAGTCCACTTCCATCACAACGCCCCATATCTCCGGTAATTCAAAGTCTCCGTCGACTTCACAATATGCCAACTACGCATGCATGCCTCGTGGCGGCACCCAATTTACAAATTCAAAACAGGCTGAAAAATCATACCTCAACATAATACGAAAAACATTGAACATAACACAAACACA
The DNA here is from genome assembly GCA_034769895.1 of Magicicada septendecula. Lineage (NCBI taxonomy): Eukaryota > Metazoa > Arthropoda > Insecta > Hemiptera > Cicadidae > Magicicada > Magicicada septendecula. Next base: position 282,251,527 of record CM068372.1, on the reverse strand, counting down.
GGCATATATATATTTTTTTTTGTGTACACAATACACATGCCTTAATTTTTCTAAGTGATAATTTTTCCAGACTATTTCCAAGTTTGCAAGCCCCGTCACACCAAACGACCCAAAGGTTCAACCCTAGATAGAACCACGATCTGCTACCATTTGTAACCCCTCCTTTATTATTTGTTTTATAATTTTTTTTTTTTTTAAATTACTAGATATTTAGGACTAGCCAGAAGGCCTAGAAGAAGCATAAAGTGTACTGGGTCCAGTGAGACGGGACTTGCAATTAAAACTCTCTATTAACAAACAAATAACAACTTTTATTATTTCCTATGTTTTCATAATTCACATAATTTTATATTAATATTTCTTAAATATTTATCACGATACCAAACTGGATCATCATTTCTTTCACAACATATTTATAATTTTTCGGAATATCCATATGTCATAAATTCATTAATTTTTTTATATATCATAACCCCAAATATTTCAATTATCATAACATGTAGATTATCATTCCCTCACATAACACTGAACACAAAGATAACATATAATTCACAAGGATAACAAATATAAATTACCAATACAACTATAAATTTTTAGCCTCTTCGGGACCGCCTGTATATTTAGTAAAAGCACAATGTATAACTTTTAGATGCTTGCAAACCTCCTGGATAGTTTCATAGCAGCGCGATTTGTGAATTTTAAATAATCTGGCTTGGCCATAATAACAAGAAGCTATAAATTACAACATTAAAGACGCCAGTAAACAGCCGGTATGGTTTATGAAAAGCAAATCTATAAATTTCAAGAAATTAAACTGAATCGGCCAGCATAACCAGAAAATACAATTACAAAATTTAAATTGTCTATAAGCAGTCTGTATAGTTTGTCAAATTACAATTTATAATTTTAAGAGAAACTGGTTTGACTATAATAGCCAGAAAATGCAAGTTACAAATTTTAAGTACCGGTTAACAGCCTGTATAGTTTTGTCAAATTACAATTTACAATTTTTAGAAACATCTGCTTTGACCCGGCCGCTGACATGTTCCAGAGCGTGACCCGACATAAGGTAACAAGTCCTGGAGCCTGCATAGATCCGCACCAAAAGGTGACTACCCTAAGTTATAATGTGGGAACCGGCCTAATGCAGACTAAAAAAAAAACTTCCAACATTTCTATGACATAAGAAAATGATTCGGTGCAAAACCGTAATTACAATAGATACCACACCCGAGATTCTAATTGAACTAGGCCAGCCGGTCCAGCTCATCCTGTCACAAACTGCACCCACCTACATAACTAAAATACCGGTCCCCCCCCCCTAAACATCTACAAACCCCATACAGTATCAAAGTAAGAAAATGTGGAGCCTAAAATTAATGAGCACCGTACACATGCTAGCAACCGGGCGTACAATCAATCCCAAATCTAAGTACATTATCTACAAAAGGTTCCAGAAAATCTGGATACAAATTATGTCCCATTGGACAGGAGCACAATCAAAACGGCATTAAGATGTATAAAGTCATAGTGAGTCACAAGGAAGTATAACTTGAGCTTTTTTTTACGGATTGTTAAATGCACAAAACATGGTGTTTTCTGTAGAGGCCAAGTGTAAGTTAAATTGGTTAAATTTCACCTCATTTTAGTCCAGCTAATTTCCAGGAGGTCTGTGCCCTGTGAGTCAGACGTCTAGCTGATGAGGGTTTACAGAGGCATGCTCATCTTGCTTCTCCTTCCGGCAGGTGAGGACGAGAGCTTGTGTGTATGTTCAGGACCAGATGAAAGGTGGAATTTCCATGCTTGGATCAAATCCTCGACTATGGCGAGTTTATCTAGCCATGAAGAGTAGAATATACAACACTTATAAACACTCAGCTCTGCCGGAAGAACAGCTGATCGCTTAGAAGAAAAACAGGCGACTGAACGGGGGTGTGCCGCGATTTCTGAAGTAAATCGGGCCTATGTATAAAAAGTGAATTTATTAATATATTTGCGATTTATTCATTCAGCGTCGTTCTGTGTTTACCGTGTGTGTTACCGCGGATTTGAGGCATGCCTGCGACATCTGTTGACTAAATCGGGTAATAGGCTTCTCGGATCAGGCACGCGGACTGCTAGCTACCCCAAAAGGGGCTACATAGTTGCCAAGCACTAGAAAATCGGGTACCCTGCAAAGTACCCCTATTCTTCTATACCACAGAGTTTCACCGGTAAGTCTCAATAAAATTCGCACTTAGACCTAAACAAACTACATTAAATTATAAAATAAACAACAACAGCAACAGCACCAACCTAGTCACAACATTTCCAAGCAAATTCTTTTCCAACTCCTTTTTTGATTTTTCTTTTTCCTTTCACTAATTTTTTTTTTAATTTTATTTTATGTTTTCCTAAGGGGAGGGGTAGGAAAATCGGGAAGATGAAAAGGGCAAGGATCATTGAAGGTCAAGAGCGAGGACTAAGGCTAAAGGACATGGTTCCCTCCGAAAATGAGAATGACTGGAGAAAACCAAGGCTCTCGCAGGCAGGGGCGCATCTCTGAAGTAGACGAACACCACTGGGACTGTGGGTAACATCTACCCGCTACCCATTACCCGCTTCTTCTCACTTTTCCATGACAGACTTTATGTACTCGTTCCTGCCGGACATCACTCACTGAGAAATTATCTCGTGTTGAGCTGTACTGATTTGTTTCTTCTGAACCAGAATCCAGGTGAATTACATCACTACTCTCGCTCCGATTTTGATTACCCTCATTATCTAAATCCTCTGTTTCTCCCTCTCCTGCTTCTCTTTCTTCCAACATAGCTATTTCCCTTCCACTTGAAAGACTAATAACTGGAAGATCTGATCCATTTTCACCAGCATCTTCACCAACTTCTTCTTCACCTAGCTCCTCACCAATTTCTTCACCACCCTCGTCACCAGCTCCTTCACAAACGTCTTCACCGACCTCTTCACCCATCTCATTTTCATCCTCCTTTTCCTCAACACATTCATCATCATAATTTAAATTTTCTTCATCATCGTCATCACGTCCACTACCACCATCATAAAACTGTACATCTTCATCATCCTCTAGTTGCTCATCTGGTCCACACGAATCTTCTTTCCGTTCATCAGAATTTTCAGCACTACATACAGAAGCTGGTTGCAAATCTGCACACACTACATCATTCTCACAAGCACACTCCAAAACGCTGCCACCAAATTCATTCTCAACTTCTACCTCATCTCCTTCAACCACACGTGCAGTATGGACGAACCCGTATCCATCCGCAAACTCAGAAACTTCAGTCTCCCTAACACCTATAACTATACTTCCCAGTGCATCATCTGCAGATCGCTTCTCTGCATCTTCCTATTCACCTTCACCTTCTTCATACACTACTCTATTAGGCACTGGTAATTCATCTGGAATGTTTTAAAATTTGCTGTTTTTCCAAATATGCATAAAGGTTTGCTACAGGAGACCTACTTGCCGATGGTTGTTCACTAATATAACTTCTCCTTCCACTGATAATTTCACATGTATTTGTTTTCTCTTCTGTAACTGTTGATACCGTCTTTTCACTTGCTACCTCCTTGTAGCTTCCATTACTTCTAAAATATTCAGTTTTTCTCACAGTTTCCTGCGTTCTCCACCAACCACCCTGTTTGTCGTTTTTAGCTCTTTCTAATGAACCACTTGAATATGGGTTACCTCTGGCAGCTCTTTCCCGGGACTCGTACTTCGCCTGGACCGCTCTGGCAAACACACACAACCGGTCCAGGTCAGCAAATCAACGTGGACGGTCTGCGAACACCAAACGGGATCTCTCTTGGGGAGTCACCTCTTTCAGGATTACTTGGATAATGTCCCCCTCGGGCAACCCCAACCTTAAAATCCGGGCAGCTTTCCGTATACACTGCACAAATTCCGCCAACGACTCTTCGTTGGTCTGTACCCGATAGAATAACTTAAATCGCAACTGGTCATGTCGTCGACGGGGTAGGAAGAAGTCCAACACCTCCCCATGGAAAGCGTCGATACTGCCGCCACGACGCAGAGTGTTGGTGACCAGCGCAGCCAATGAACCCCGGCAATACGGATATATAAGGGACAAGCGGTCCCCATCGGACAGCCCCGGGAAATCCGCCAACTGCAGGACAAAGTCCAAGAAAACCAACAACTTGCCCTCATCTCCTCCATCCACCACCGGACGTTTCTGGAGAACGCCGGAAATAGGGTTCGGTAGTCTCTGATAACCCACCCCCGCCAGAATGACACAATCCACAACACGTAGCAATGAAAAATAATCAAAACAAACAGAAAAACTTGAGTACTACCCTTCCTTCAAATAGACCCCGGGCTCCCTAACGTTGCGAGGACCTCACCACTATCCTGAACTGGCTCTCGTCCACACCACACAAGAGGAAAACCAATTCTGACACTAACACAACACATAAAATCAATAACACCGAACACCGATCACAACATCGCATCTCACAAATACATGCAACAACCACTAACGACGAACATTGCCATTCCAACAAACATTTTTTCATCTGTCGGTACGCCCTACCATACCCACTTCCGAACGGGCCATACCGCATCCCGCCAAACTAACGCGCTTTATTCGAATATCAACTAATGATACAGTCCACTCCCATCACAACGCCCCATATCTCCGGTAATTCAAAGTCTCCGTCGACCTCAAAATATGCCAACTACGCATGCATGCCTCGTGGTGGCACCCAATTTACAAATTCAAAACAGGCTGACAAATCATACCTCAATATAATACGAAAAACACTGAACATAACACAAACATAGGCATATATAAACTGTGTATGTCTGTCTGTGTGCGTATGTCTGTCTGTATGTGTGTGTCTGTTGATTTATTCCTATGTGAAACGATAATAGCCTCAAAATCAAACAGAATCAAATAATTTTTTGCATACAGCCCTTAATTGTAAAGTACTCAGGACCTATTTTTTTTGGTGAAGATCGGTTAAGGGAAAGGGGTAGTTTACTGGCAACGGTTTTGTTTTAAATCAAGGGTAATTTTTTTCTATGGCAACGATAATAGCCGTAAATTCAAACAGAATCAAACAAAGTTTTCCATCAGCATTGAATTGTAGAGTTCTCAAGACCTCTTGTTTTTTGTGAAGATTGGTTAAGGGAATGGGGTAGTTTACCTGCAACGTTTTTTGTTTTAACAAGGGTATTTTCTATGGCAAACGATAACAGCCGCAAATTGAAACAGAAACAAATTATGTTTTCCATACAACCCTAAATTGGAGATTTCTCAAGACCTATTGTTTTTGGTGAAGATCAGTTTAGGGAATGGGGTAGTTTACCTGCAATGTTTTATGTTTTAACAAGGGTAATTTCTATGGCAAACCATAACAGCCACAAATTGAAACAGAATCAAATAATTTTTTTTCATACAACCCTAAATTGTAGAGTTCTCAAGACCGATTGTTATTTTTGAAGATCGATTTACGGAAAAGGGTAGTTTACCGGCAACGTTTTATGTTTTAACATGGGTAATTTTTTCTATGACGAATGATAACTGCCGTAAATTCAATCAGAATCAAATATTGTTTTGCTTACCTTCCTGAGCTGTAGCGATCTCAATGTCCGTTGATTTTGGTGAAGATCGGTTACGGAAAAGTGGTCGTTTACCAGCAACATTTTATGTTTTAACAACGGTAATTTTTTTTTTTTTTTACGAACGATAACTGCCGCACATTCAAACAAAATAAAATATTGTTTTGCATACGTTCATCAATTATAAAAGACTGAAGACCTGTAGATTTTGTTGAAGATCGGTTAAGGGAAAGGAATTGATTACCTGCAACATTTTATGTTGTAACGTGAGAATTTTTTCCATGACGAACGATAACTGGCGTAAATTCAACCTTCAGCAACCTTTTATGTTTTAACAAGGGTCATTTTTTTCTATGGCAAACGATAACATTCAAACAAAATCAAATATTGTTTTGCGTACGTTCCTGAGCTATAGAGAACTCCTTTCTATGACGAATGATAACTGCCGTAAATTCAATCAGAATCAAATATTGTTTTGTATACCTTCCTGAGCTGTAGCGATCTCAACGTCTGTTGATTTTGGTGAAGATCGGTTAAGGAAAAGTGGTCGTTTAACAGCAACATTTTATGTTTTAACAACGGTAATTTTCTTTTTGACGAACGATAACTGCCGCACATTCAAACAAAATAAAATATTGTTTTGCATACGTTCATCAATTATAAAAGACTGAAGGCCTGTAGAGTTTGGTGAAGATCGGTTAAGGGAAAGGAATAGTTTACCGGCAACATTTTATGTTGTAACATGAGACATTTTTTCATGACGAACGATAACTGGCATAAATTCAACCTTCAGCAACCTTTTATGTTTTAACAAGGGTAATTTTTTTCTATGGCAAACGATAACATTCAAACAAAATCACATATTGTTTTGCGTACGTTCCTGAGCTATAGAGAACTCAATGTCTGTTGATTTTGATGAAGATCTGTTAAGGGAAAGCAGTAGTTTACCAGGAACATTTTATGCTTTAACAACGGTAATTTTTTATATGACGAACGATAACTGTCGCACATTCAAACAAAATCAAATATTATTTTGCATACGTTCATCAATTATAAAAGACTGAAGGCCTGTTGATTGTGGTGAATATCGGTTAAGGGTAAGGGAAAGTTTACCATTAACGTTTTTACTTCCATGTTCCTTAAGGAAATGGAAGTATGGTGATGACAACAAAAATCGTGTTCGAGATTATTGCAGATTCTGATTGTACTGCCCTCAAAACATGAAAAAATGTCATTTTTCGAAAATTTTCTTTGTGTGTTTTAGTGTGTGTCTGTAGATTTTTTTCCTATGGCAAACGATAACAGCCGCAAATTCAAACAGAATCAAATAATTTTTGGCATACAGCTGTGAATTGTAGAGTTCTCAAGACCTTTTGTTTTTGGTGAAGATCGGTTAAGGGTAAGGGGTAGTTTACCTGCAACATTTTTACTTCCATGTTCCTTAAGGAAATGGAAGTATGGTGATGGCAATAAAAAATCGTGTTCGAGATTATTGCGGATTATGATTGTACTACCCTGAAAACATGAAAAATGTCATTTTTCGAAAATTGTCTGTGTGTGTTGTGTGTGTGTCTGTAAAGCTTTTTTTTGGCAAACGATAACAGTCGCAAATTCAAACATAATCAAATAATTTTTTGCATGCAACTGTGATTAGTAGAGTTCTCAAGACCTATTGTTTTTGGTGAAGATCGGTTAAGGGAAAGGGGTAGTTTACCTGCAACGTTTTTTGTTTAACAAGGGTATTTTCTATTTCAAACGATAACAGCCGCAAATTCAAACAGAATCAAATAATGTTTTGCATACTGCCCGGAATTGTAGAGTTCTCAACACCTATTGTTTTTGTTGAAGATCGGTTTCGGGAAAGTGATAGTTTACCTCAAACATTTTATGTTGTAACAAGAGAACGTTTTCCATGAAGAACGATAACTGCCGTAAATTCAAACAGAATCAAATGACATTTACATATGTGTGTGAGTTGTAGAGGACTCATGGCCTATTGATTTTGGTGAAGATCGGTTAAGGGAAAGGGGTAGTTTACCTGCCACATTTAATGTTTAAACGTTTCTATATATCGTTCGTTTCTATGACGAACGATAACTGCCGCACATTCAAACAGAATCAAATAATGTTTTGCATGCCTGCCTGAATTGTAGAGGACTGAAGACCTATAGATTTTAGTGAAGATCAGTTAATAGAAAGGGGTAGTTTACCAGCAACGTTTTATGTGATAACAAGGTTAATTTTTTTTATGAGAAACGATAACTGCCGTAAATACAAACAGAATCAAATAAGTTTTTGCATACATCCCTAAATTGTAGAGAACTCAAGGCCTGTTGATTTTTGTGAACATCGGTTAGGGGGAAAGGGTAGTTTGCGGAAACATTTTTTGTTGTAACAAGACTAAAGTATTTAATTCTGATAAATAAAGTATCCTGATACGATCTTAATAATCCACTGTAGAAACGTAGATGAAATATCTATAAATGAAGAGGCTAGTTGAACGAGGTGGGGGTAATTTTCAAAAAATGAAAATTATAGTTGAAAGGGAGCGGATAATTTTTATATGTGTACTACGTTATCGGCAACAAAGTAGTAGTTTGTTGTTAAAATTCCTTCCCGGGCTGTTTGGCCGTACTCCAATGTTTCCTGCAAAACCAGACGTTTCGGCAGTGCCATCATCAGTGAAAATCGAGTGCTATAACGTGTGGTGGTATCCGTTAGTGACCACAGTACTATGGTTAAGGCCGTATCAATAAGTGGAAAGATGTATTTTCTACGGAAACATTTCATTTCGTACATGATTTTAACTATAAATCTTAGAACATGGAAGTCATGTATGGTTCTCCATACCGATATTTTTCTATGGCAAACGATAACAGCCGCCAATTCAAACAGAATCAAATAATGTTTTGCATAAAGCCCTGAATTGTAGAGTCCTCAAGACCTATTGTTTTTGGTGAAGATCGGTTAAGGGAAAGGGGTAGTTTAGCCGCAACGTTTTATGTTTTAACAAGGGTATATTATATGGCAAACGATAACAGGCGCAAATTCAAACATAATTAAATAATTTTTTGCATGCTACTCTGAATTGTAGAGTTCTCAAGACTGATTGTTTTTGTTGAAGATCGGTTTAGGGAAAGGGATAGTTTACCTGCAACATTTTATGTTTTAACATGAGTAATTTTTTCTATGACGAATGATAGCTGCCGTAAATTCAATCTGAATAAAATAATGTTTTGCATACCTTCCTGAGCTATAGAGATCTCAATGTCTGTTGATTTTAGTGAAATCGGTTGTGGTAAAGGGGTAGTTTACCTGCAACATTTTATGTTTTAACAACGGTAATTTTTTTTATGACGAACGATAACTGTCGCACATTCAAACAAAATCAAATATTGTTTTGCACACATTCATCAATTATAAAAGACTGAAGGCCTGTTGATTTTGGTGAAGATCGGTTAAAGGAAAGGAGTAGTTTACACTCGAGTCTGCAGACTGACAGCGTGAAGCCACTCGGGCAACTTCGTTACTGTTCGTCCGCTGCTGTTGTCTACACTCTTGTCAACCCACACTCCACACTTAACGTGTATAATGGAATCCACAATTTTATCCAAATCGGGGTTTTCCTGTGTGCATAGCGGATGAATTGAATATTAAAATGAATATTAATTGTGGTCACAGTTAAATATCAAACATAATATAGAATTAATTTAACCATATCGTTGTACTCCATTTATTACCCTGAATTGTAGTTTTTGTATTAACCTTTGTTTCCTCCAGAAACAAACACAGTTTCACTGGCTCCCCAGATAAATATGAACCTTTTGACTACATCGTCGCATTAGTATATGAAATATACGTTTATTAAGAAAACTTATTTTATACTGTTTTGCCGGTTTTTAAAAGTTCAGTTTTTTGTACTGACAATGTTGGTTTTGATATATATTGCTGTAATCAGTTGCGGTAAAACTACTCTTTACTTTATACTTTATATAATATAGAAACTTACTCATTAATCAAAACAATTCCTCTTTATTTGTAGGCCTACACTAACTTCGCAGGTTGGTTTCCTATTTATCTGGAGTCAATTTAATCAATTATTTTTGTTTCTGGAGTGATAAACGCTGAAACAAAATATACAATTCAGGGTAATAATAGGTATGTAAGAAATGGTATGATATGAATTTATTCTCAATTGTGTTTATTATTTATCTTCGAGAATTATATAATTGCCTTTATAACATAGGAAGTTAAAATTTGTACAGTTATTCTACTAATAACATTTGTCTGCTAGAATTATAAAAATGTTTTAAAAACTGACCGAAATAAAAAAGGTTTTTATTTTAAAAATTTAGAAAATTATAAATTTTGTAAATTTATAAATTTATTATTCTAGTGCCATAACAATCTGAAAGTGTGATGATTAACCTGTACAAATTTCCTAACCTAAGGAAATTAGAAAATTAGCACAGTCTGTAGCACAAAATAGATGCTGAGAAAATGGCATTTTAACATATACGGTTCCCACCCCCCTTAAATTGACAAGACCTTTGAAATGTTACACGAACTTCACATCGAACACTTACAGCGCGTGTATCTAATAAAAACTGTTACACAAAAAATAAAATGACAAAACTTTAAAATGAAACATCGAAATGCTTACAGGACATGTAGGATCTATAGGTAGGTTAGACACGAAAAATTTACTCTTGAGTTTACGTATTTGAAGCCGTGAACTTAATAAATTTATTGTGCTAAAATAAATACACAAACTTTAACCAAACGTTTACCAAACTCACATCTAACAACAGAATATAGGCGGGCATAGATGAGAACGGAGGTAGCCGAAGATGCCCGAGTGGCTTCACGCTGTCAGTCTGCAGACTCAAGTGTAGTTTACCTGCAGCGTTTTCACTTCCATGTTCCTTAAGGAAATGGAAGTCTCCATGTTCCTTAAGGAAATGGAAGTCTGGTGATGGCAAAAAAAAATCGTGTTCGAGATTATTGCAGATTCTGATTGTACTACACTCAAAACATGAAAAAAGTCGTTTTTCGAAAAGTGTCTGTGTTAGAGGTGGGCTAAACGGTTATTATTAAATAATAGTTATGAAAATGCCGTTCCAAAAAAATAACAGGTACAAACACCTGTTATTACATACTAATTATACATAACCTATATTATCCTTTGTAAGTAAGTCGTCTTGAGTTTCCTGCAGGTCTCATATGTAATATCTTCAAATAAATATACTGCAGATAGGTTTATTTTCACCTAGATAAACCTATTAATATATTAATAAACCTACTTGCAGTGTATTTATTTGAAGATATTATATAACCTATACTATATACAGTAATTTGTTATAAGAAATAAATTGAAACTAAAAGTATTAACAGTGTTACTTTACACTGTGACTTTATTAAACTAATACTGTTTAAAATAAAATAAGAAACAAGAAAATTTATAGGTCTATCTCCCTTTGGGAATACCAATTTAAGTTTTTACTAGGAGTAAACAAACTTAACATTGGTTAGACAAATTAGTTGCAAAACTCGGGGCAATGAAATAATTTAGAGTATACGTAATACCATAACAAATAATGTGAAAAAACATCAGAAACATATAATAAAAACATAACAGTAAGCCACAAGAGTGAATAATCAAAATTTTACAAATAAAAATAATAAAACAACTGTAATAAAATAAATATAAATAAATAAATAAAAACTTATAAATAATAAGCAACAACAAAAGTAAATAAAATACATTACATACCTGGATAATCTTCATATCCATTCACCAGTGTACACAGAATATACAAGTCATGAACTAATCTTTGTCACACCTATACACATTACAATTTGCTTCACTCAAATAACACATTATAGGTAAAATTAAACTACTGAATGGTTTTTAAAATACTAGAATTTCAGTTCTCAGACACTATTTCAAATTTGTATTTAAAATATCAGCTGTTGCATTTTCCTCTATGTTAATCGTGTTCTTCGTTCAGATAAAATTATTCCCACCCTGGAAAATATCTTTTCACAGGGAACGGATGTTGCAACCATGTTACATCTAGTTCTGACCAAATGTGCAAGATTAGGGTATACACGTTGGTGATCTTTCCACCACAGTAAGGGATTTTCGCTTCTCTCTATTGGTGTGTCTTGAAGATATTTATCTACTTCTTGTATAGCCATTGATAAAGGTGTCCCTATTTGTTTAACTTTGCTTATCTGGTTTTTATAATGGTTCCAAATTGAAACTGTTTCCTACTCTGTTATGTTAGGTTGTAGATTTCCTTTGGTTTCAATGCTTGTATTGGTTCTTGAATTTGTTGTAATTTGTGAAGATACTAGTTCAGCTCCATATTTTTTGTATTTTATAGAGAAGTATTGTCTTCAAAAAAGTAGTGTTTGTACCTGGGGTCAAGCATCATGCAAAGTGAAATTGTTTTGCTTTTTTCCAAATTAGCAAACCTTACAGAAATTCCTTCTAGAAGTTTAAGTGCAATTTCTCTGACAAGTGGTTTAGTAAATTTCACACTTACCTGTTGTATTGATAATTTTAATCCTTGGGTTATAGGTATTATCTGGCTGGCAGTGATATATTTCTCTCCACTCATTTCTTTTGTTACCTCCTCACAAGGTTGCAGAATAGCACACAGTTCTTTACAAATTCCCCATTTTGCAGCTGTTAATGTTTCTATGTCTGTTGTTAGTAATGCCAGAGAGTGTTTTACAGCATCCTCCAGTTCAACAAATCGTTTAAGCATATAGTAAACAGAATTCCAGCATGTTACAACATCTTGCAGAAGTTTTTTAGGTTGCTGAACACCCTATCTGTTCTTGATATTTTGTGAGTTTTAAATATGCAATATTACTTCTCTTAAAAAATGTTACAATTGTTTTTACTTTTTTGGTTATGTCATTTACAATTAACAGGCTATCTTGAACAATTAAATTTAATGTGTGAGCATAACATCCAAAATGCTTCCACTTAAGTATGCTTTGTATAGCACTAGTAATATTTATGGCATTATCAGTAATAACAATTGAAATTTTTCTAGACAAGTCCCATTCATTTATAATAGGCTATGCAAAATTTCATCTGCTAAATTTTGAGATGTTTTATTTATTTTGATAACTGAACAGTCTAATAGTATATGTTTCATTTCAAAATCCTGATTAATGTAATGTGCAGTAATTGCATTAAAAGTTTCATTTGTTGAAGAAGACCATGTGTCAGTTGTTAAGCAATCACTTGGTGCATCTTTTTTAATAGATTCTTTCATTTCATTTACCTTTGTTTCATAATAAGCTGGTAACAGTGTGTTAGCAAAATACTTTCTAGAAGGAATTTGATAACTAGGGGCCCAAATATTCATCAGATTTCAGTTACCTGTCTTCAACAACTGTAAATGGTTGAAGATCCCAACTAAAAAGTTGTATTATGGCCTCATTAATTTTGTTTTTATCAGATACTGCTAATTTTTTGGGTATGTAGGTTGATATTGACATTTGTTTTTTACTTGTTGGAACAGGCAACTGAAATGAAGACGGTTGATTTTGGAAGGTGTCAGTAGCTCTTGAAGTGGTTGGTCTCCCGGGACTAAAAAAATGGGAGGAAGATTCAACTACTAAGTTTTCTTGCACATCTGGTCCTATTTGCAATATATCACCTGAAGAAGTTTCTGTTCTTGGCAAAGATTGCACAGCAGTTTGTGTGGGTATAGTAGGAAGAGCAACTGTTGGATGCTTTGTTTGTAAATGTTTTTTAAAATTACTAACTGAACTTTTATGCAATAGACTTGTTTTGCAAATCTTGCACAACGCAATATAGTTACTAACTGGTTCAAAAAAACTCCACACGTCACTCGTTTTTCTTCTTGGATCCATGTTACCAAAATTTTAAAAATAAAACGTATGCGAACCTAACCTAACACAACCCACAACTGTCACAGCAATACTTAAACAGGCTTCCCATAGTATGGGGAGGGGTTCCCGATCGGTGGTAGGCATACCACCAGTTGTAAGCAAGTTGTAAACAAATCAATAAAAAATATATAAAAAGTAAAAAAGGTATGGAAATATTTTCATGTTCGATTCTGCGCTTACATTGCAATGCAGAATAGTTAATTTTTTCGTGTAGGATATACGCTGTAGCTAACGAGACATTCGCGCCTTGAAATTTGAATTAAAAGGATAAGCTTCGACTGTCTGACCGCAAGGTGGCAGTCGTGGACGCTACTTTTTTTCTGTCCCACGTTTTTACCAAGCATTGCTGATCTCGTCGGTTCATCTCTGGTAATACCGATTTTTTGTAACACCGTTGTGAATACTCCCAGCATGACGTCATCCGCACGAGTGAGAGGTAACGATACCTGCGCACCGCCACACCATTATACTTGCATGCTTGCATCATGTTAGTCAACTCAGTTGATGTCCAGTTTTGTGAGTGCTAGTGCAGTGAGGTTATGTTTAGTTTGCGGATGTTATTATTTGAACTTATAAGGTATGACCCGTGTGTGGTGCTGTGAAGATTGTAGTATTATTATTATTGAATGCATTAAATTAAGGTAAGATTATATTTTGTTTCAACATGAATAAGAAACCTAGTGGAGCTGAAAACCGTAAACGGGCAGGTAAAAACCTACTTGAAGAAGAAACTGTTTTAAAGAAAGTACCGACTATTAAGAATTTTTTAAATATTGTACCTGAACCTGACTCGTTCATTTCTGTTAAATCTAGTACTGACAGTAATGAAAAGTCCTCTTATTCCGGAAGTGATGTGCCCTCTATTGTTGAACTTGAGCTAAGTAATGACATACGTTTTGGTCAAAATTTAAATGCCTCCTTAGCTAAAACCAATGAGTTTGTTAAGGGTCCTTTAAAGACTCAGGGTGAGCAATACTACAAAGATGAATGCATAATTTCTCAACCGTCAACGTCTAATAGTGTAGGCCCTGTTTTTCTTAACACAACTGATTGTTCTGCAAAATGTAATGACCCATTATTTTTAATTGAAGACCCTGCAACCTGGAATGTCAACGATGAGAGCGTAATACAAAAAGTAATTCAGTCTGATATTAAACAGAACTTACAAGCTGATTTTTCTATGTCTGAATGTCAATATAAAGATGCAAAACGTTCACTGTCAGTGAAATTGTTTTCCTGTACGTTACCTAATGGAGACACGTTTAAAAGAGACTGGCTTCGTTACTCAAGTTCCAAAGGATGTTTATTTTGTGTTCCATGTCTGGTATCCCAACCTGAATCAAAATATACCTCTTTCTCAAAAGGATTTAACGATTGGAAACACGCCTTTGAACTTATTAAACAGCATGAACAGTCTGCTGACCACAGAAAAAATGTTTTCACTGTTATTTCAAGAAAAAAGGATACAACAGTTGACTGTTTAGTTTTATCCCAACATGAACATGAAGTTAAGTATTGGAGGGACGTTTTAACAAGAGTTGTTACTGTGATAAGATTTTTAGCTGTTAGGGGTCTTCCTTTTAGGGGCAGTGACCAAAAATTAGGGTCATTATCAAATGGTCTACTTTTGGGCTGTCTTGAACTCATAAGCCAATTTGATCCGTTTATTGCCCAACACCTTTCCAAATATGGAAACCAGGGCAAAGGAAATACATCTTATATGTTTGCAGACATCTGCGACGAGTTCATCAAATCTATGGGTGGACTAGTGTTCAAACAAATCTTGAAAGAAGTAAGTGATGCAAGATATTTTTCAATAATCGTAGATTCCACTCCTGGCGTATCTAACATAGACCAACTGGCTTTCGTATTGAGGTACGTTTCGCTTTCGGATGCATGTCCCAAAGAGCGCCTTATTGCATTATTGCCAGCAGTTTCGCACAAGGCCGAGGATCTGGAAGAGACTGTTATGGACCTTTTAGAGGAACTGAAACTAAAAATTGAAAACTGCAGAGGACAAAGCTATGACAATGCTTCAAATATGTCGGGCAAGTATACTGGCCTTCAAAGCAGGATAAAGGCAAAAACCCACCTTGCAGACTATGTACCGTATTCGGCCCATTCACTAAATTTAATTGGCTGTTATGCAGCAGAAAAATCCTGCTCTGAGGTAACAGTTTTCTTTTCATTTGTTCAAAGAGTTTATACCTTCTTTTCAGTCTCTACTTACAGGTGGTGTCTTTTAAAAGATTCCATTAAGCAGGAAAGAGGTGAGACAAAAACCACCATGCTGAAATCATTAAGTGAGACAAGGTGGTCTGCGAGAGCTGATGCTCTTAGAAGTATAGTTTCAGGGTACAAGGAAATAGAAGGTGTTCTTGAAACTCTAATGCAAGACACTTCACGGACTCCTGAAACGCGATTAACAGCATAAGGGCTACACAAAAAGTTCGGGCAGTTGGAAACAGGTCTTCTCGCCTTGTTTTGGAATGACATCCTCCAGAGAATTGACAAAACTAGTAACAATCTTCAAAAAGAAGAACTGGACTTGCTCGATGCCACAAAAGAGCTGGAAACTTTAGAAAGGTTTTTGGAGAGTAAAAGAGATTCGTTTGACGAGTATGAAAAGAAGGCATTGACCCTTACTAGCTTGCAAGAGGCCAACTACCAATGGAATAGAAAACGGTCAGTGTTTGCAGATGAAAAAATGAGTATGCAAACAGAAGCAGATGCAGATCCTAGGAATAAATTCCGAACCAGTGTTTTTCTTAAAATTGTAGACAATCTTACCGTCCAACTAAACCAACGAAGAGAAAGCTACTCATCTCTTGGTACGAGGTTTGAAGTATTTCGAAATCTCCATGATAAAGAGCCCAGAAATATAACTGTTGAGGCCAAAAAACTAGCTCAATCATATAACCAAGATCTTGACCAAGATGCATTTGTGAATGAGTGCTTACGCTTCCAGGCATACATGAAATTAGAGAAAATTAAAGGGCTTAGAGAGTGCTATGTTTACATTAAAAGTAACGGATTGGAAAGCATATTTCCAAACTTAGAAATCTCTCTGCGAATTTATTTGACAATATCTGTCACAAGCTGCTCCGCAGAGAGGGTGTTTTCTGCTTTAAAGCGTATAAAAAACGAAAAAAGATCAACCTTGAGTGAGGAAAAGCTCAACAACCTAATGCTTTTGTGCACAGCAAGTGACATAACCTTGAAGATTGACTTCAACAATTTGATTGACAACTTTGCCCGATCCAAACAAAGAAAAAAGGCATTGCTTTAATTAACTCATGAAGAAAAAGGTTTGCTAACCTGAAGTGTTTTTTTCATTACTATGCTTCAATTTTTATTTATCTGTCTGTGTCATAACATTTTGAGAAGTAAGGAAGAAATTTAAAAAATTTTACATTAGTGTAAATATGTAAATATTTGTGAAAGTCATGAATTATAGGACTGTGGTGGGTGGGTGGTCCGTGATGCTGAAAAACACAATTCTAACATAAGTGAGCAATACTTAATTAGTACTAGCTCAACAGGTTTGAAATATTTTTGAAATGTGTTTTATCAGCTGCCGGTTTCCAGTCCGGGACACGGCGGGTCCATAGGTGGTGGATAATGGGACGGCTCTCCATTTGAGGGTTAAGGGAGATATCCCTCCCGAACCAAAACTGGAATTGGCACATTACCATTCATTAATGAGTGGGGTGGGGGGGCGCTATTTCAAAGTCTGCCCAGGGCGTCATAAACCTTAAAAGCGGCCCTGAGTGTAGGGGGCGTGCCACGACTCGGAACTGCTAGGGCGGCGTGTCTCAACTCGGATCAGCGTCGCCGCGAATAACAGGTATCTCAACTTTTCATTCACTGTTACATCCGTTCCACAAAAATATAGTTCCAAAATACCTATTACAGGTATATCGGCCCACCTCTAGTCTGTGTGTATATCTGTCTGTGTGTTCGTGTGTCTCTGTAGATTTTTTCTATGGCACACGATAACAGCCGCAAATTCAAGTAGATTCAAATAATGTTTTGCATACAGCCCTGAATTTTAGAGTTCTCAAGACCTATTGTTTTTGGTGAAGATCGGTTCAGGGAAAGGGTTAGTTTACCAGCAACGTTTTGTGTTTTAACAAGGGTATTTTCTAATGCAAACGATAACAGCCGCAAATTCAAACATAATCAAACAATTTTTTGCATGCAACTCTGAATAGTAGAGTTCTCAAGACCGAGTGTTTTTGTTGAAGATCGGTTTAGGGAATGGGTAGTTTACCAGCAACGTTTTATGTTTTAACATGGGTAATTTTTTCTATGACGAACGATAACTGCCGTAAATTCAAACAGAATCAAATCATTTTTTACATATGTGCCTGAGTTGTAGAGTTCTCAAGGCCTATTGATTTTGGTGAAGATCGGTTACGGGAAAAGGGCAGTTTACCGGAAACATTTTTTGTTGTGACAGGAGTAAAGTACTTAATTTTGATAAATAAAGTAACCTGATAAGATCTTAATAATCCACTGTAGAAACGTAGATGAAATATCTATAAATGAAGAGGCTAGTTGAACGCGTTGGGGATAATTGTCTATAAATGTAAATTATAATTGAAAGGGGAGGGGATAATTTGTATATGTATACTAAGTTATCGGCAACAAAGTAGTAGTTTGTTGTTAAAATTTCTTCCTGGGCTGTTTGACCTTACTTACTTACTTACTAGCCAACGCCCACCCTTGGCTGTTGGGCCATTAGGCGGCGCGCTGACCAGTAGAGACGTGAGAGCCTTGCCGTACCATCTTCGTCTTGGACTTCCGTGTCTGAGATCAAGGCTGGACATGCAATTAGGTGATCCGCATTCATGGAAGCGTATCCACAGAGAACACATTCAGGAGACGACAACACGCCAATGCGGTGCAGGTGGGAGGCCAGGTAGTCATGACCGGTTGTAGTTCTAAAAAGAGCAACACTAGTTGCTCGGGGTAGAGTTCTGTTGATGGGGCCGTCCGTAACCAATGTTGCCCATCTTTTTCCCACACAGGCTCTTAATTGTTTTTCTTTTAGCCATAGGCTTATTGAGGAATTTATTCGTGCTTTCGCAGATGCATATGAGCTGGGGGTCTCCGGCTGAGGTAGTGCTGCGCCCATTTTGGCGAGGATGTCGGCTTTTTCATTTCCCATGATGTTGACATGGCTGGGTACCCATTGCAGTTCAATCTGCCAGCCTAATTGTACAAGGTTCTGCAGTTCTCGCCTACACTCAATTGTCAGGGAGCAGTTTGTATCACCATTTGAGGTCACGTTTTGAATCGCTGCAGTCGAATCTATGAGGAAGACGGCTTTGTTAGGTGGTGAGATCTTGGCAAGCTCAATAGATGCTGCCTTTATGGCTGCTACCTCTCCGTCATAGTTGCTTAGCCGGCCTCCTACAGCGAGGTGGCCTTCAAATAGAGAGCTGTAGAACCCAGCCCCTGTTGCCCCTGTAGATGGTATAGAGGATCCGTCTGTGTAGATTCGTATCCACTGCTCAGCGGGAAAATGTTTTTGTACAGTGTGTAAGGCTGCTTGACGAAGCTCGGCTTCATTCGACTCAGTTTTGGTCTTATTATGGTCGAAGAGTTTCAAGTTAGCATTTGGGAGTTGGCTAAAGAATTCACGGTGATGTATAAATGGTGCTGCCTCATTTGGTTCTATGTCATATTTGCGTTGGAGTTCTTCATACATCGCAATCGGGCATTTCTGAGTTTTCAGCCTTTCTGTCGCTGTTTTATAGTTATTCCACCGTTGTTGGTAGGCTCTTTTACATCTCTCCCAGGATATGAGGCACAGCTTTTCCCGTCTTACTTGGATAGGTTCGACTTGCAGTTGTGACTCCATGGCAAGTATAGGAGTTGATTTTGGCGCACCAGTTATCGTTCTAAGGGCTGCATTTTGGACCAAGTGAAGTTTCTGGCATGCTGCATTGGAGGCAGTAATAGTTGCTTCTGCGCCATATTCCAATAGCGGCCGAATGTAGCTCTTATATGCAGTTGTCAGAACATCTTGATTTGCTCCCCATGTAGTCGCAGTGAGTCGTTTAAGTAGCCGGCAGCGCCTGGACGCACTGTTCGCGGACTGTTCTATATGGTGCTTCCACGTCATTCTGGTGTCTATATTAATACCCAGGTATTTAGACATGTTCACCTCTTCGAGTTCCGATCCACAATAGCGCAGATTGACCGTAGGCCGCCTTGTTGATAGAGAGAAAAGTTGGTATGTCGTCTTGGTGGTATTTACCGTCATGGCATTTAGTTTGGCCCACTCTTCTAGTTTAACAAGTGCACTATTAATAGTTGCTTCAAGACCCATGATATGGCTGCTAGTTGCCCAGATGATAAGGTCATCGGCATACAGGAGCGCTTGTACTCCCGGCACACACCGAACAGCCACCAGAATGTCATTGACCATAAGGTTAAATAGGCTGCAGCTGATAACGGCACCTTGGGGTAGCCCTTGGCGTTGAATTCGGTACTCTGAAAGGCAATCATTATAGCGGACACGAATTTGTCTTTGACTCAGGAAGGACGCTATCCAGTTAAAAAGGTTACCTGCGACGCCACTCAAAGCAAGTTTGTGAAGCAACATGGGTCTCCAGACTGTGTCGTACGCGTTTTTTAGGTCAACCATTAAGGCTGTTTGACCGTAGTCCAGTATTTTCTGCAAAACCAGACGTTTCGGCAGTGCCGTCGACTGCCAGCATCAGTGAAAATCGAGTGCTATAACGTGTGGTGGTATCCGTTAGTGACCACAGTACTGTGGTTAAGGCCGTAGCAGTAAGTGGAAAGAAGTATTTTCTATGGAAACATTTCATTTCGTAAATGATTTTAAATATAAATCTTAGAACATGAAAGTCATGTATGGTTCTCCATACCGATATTTTGTTTTATCAAGGGTAATTTTTGCTTCCATGTTCCTTAAGCAAATAGAAGTATGGTGATGGCAAAAAAATCGTTTTCGAGATTATTGCAGATTTTGATTGTACTACACTCAAAACATGAAAAAAAATCATTTTTCGAAAAAAGTGTGTGTGTGTGCGTGCGTGCGTGCGTGTGTGTGTGTGTGCGTGTGTGTGTGTGTGTGTGTGTGTGTGTGTGTGTGTGTGTGTGTGTGTGTGTGTGTGTGTGTGTGTGTGTGTGTGTGTGTGTGTGTGTGTGTGTGTGTGTGTGTGTGTGTGTGTGTGTGTGTGTGTGTGTGTGTGTGTGTGTGTGTGTGTGTGTGTGTGTGTGTGTGTGTGTGTGTGTGTGTGTGTGTGTGTGTGTGTGTGTGTGTGTGTGTGTGTGTGTGTGTGTGTGTGTGTGTGTGTGTGTGTGTGTGTGTGTGGATTTTCCTATGGCAAATGATAACAGCCGCAAATTCAAACAGAATTAAATAATTTTTAACATACAACCCTTATTTGTAGAGTACTCAAGAACTTTTGATTTAGGTGAAGTTCGGTTAAGGGAAAGGGGTAGTTTACGAGCAACATTTTTTTTTAATCAAGGGTAATTTGTTTTTTGGCAAACGATAACAGCCGCAAATTCAAACAGAATCAAATAATGTTTTGCATACAGCCCTGAATAGTAGAGTTCTCACGACCTATTGTTTTTGGTGAAGATCGCTTAAGGGAAAGGAGTAGTTTACCTGCAACATTTTTTGTTTTAACATGGGTATTTTATATGGCAAACGATAACAAAAGCAAATTCAAACAGAATCAAATAATGTTTTGCATACACCCCTGAATTGTAAGTACCCAAGACCTGTTGTTTTTGTTGAAGATCGGTTTACGGAAAGGGGTAGATTACCTGCAACATTTTATGTTTTAACAACGGTAATTTTTTCTATGATGAACGATAACTGTCGCACATTCAAACAAAATCAAATATTGTTTTGCATACAGCCCTGAATTGTAGAGTTCTCAATTCCTGTTGTTTTTGTTGAAGATCGGTTTACGGAAAGGGGTAGATTACCTGCAACATTTTATGTTTTAACAACGGTAATTTTTTATGACGAACGATAACTGTCGCACATCAAATATTGTTTTGCAAACGTTCATCAATTATAAAATACTGAAGGCCTGTTGATTTTAGTAAAGATCGGTTAAGGGAAAGGGGTAGTTTACCAGCAACATTTTACTTCCATGTTCCTTAAGGAAATGGAAGTATGGTGATGGCAAGAAAAATCATGTTCGAGATTATTGCAGATTCCAATTTTACTACACTCAAAACATGAAAAAAAGTCTTTTTTCGAAAAGTGTCCGTGTGTTTGTCTGTAGATTTTTTTTCTATGGCACACGATAACAGCCGCAAATTCAAACAGAATCAAATAATTTTTTGCCTACAGCCCATACTTGTAGAGTACTCAAGACATTTTGTTTTTGGTGAAGATCGGTTAAGGGAAAGGGGTAGTTTACCTGCAACGTTTTATTTTTAACAAGGGTATTTTTATGGCAAACGATAACAGCCGCAAATTCAAACAGAATCAAATAATTTTTTGCATACAGCCCTGAATTGTAGAGATCGCAAGACCTGTAGTTATTGGTGAAGATCGGTTAAGGAAAAGGGGTAGTTTACCAGCAACATTTTATGTTTTAACAAGGGTATATTATATGGCAAACGATAACAGCTGAAAATTCAAACATAATCAAATAATTTTCTGCATGCAACTCTGAATAGTAGAGTACAGAAGACCGATTGTTTTTGTTGAAGATTGGTTTAGGAAAAGGGGTAGTTTACCTGCAACATTATATGTTTTAACAAAGGTAATTTTTTCTATGATGAACGATAACTGTCGCACATTCAAACAAAATCAAATATTTGTTTTGCATACGTTCATCAATTATAAAAGACTGAAGGCCTGTTGACTTTAATGAAGATCGGTTAAGGGAAAGGGGTAAAAACCTGCTACATTTTTACTTCTATGTCCCTTAAGGAAAGGAAGAATGGTGATGGCAAAAAAAATCGTGTTCAAGATTATTGCAGATTCCGATTGTACTACACTCAAAACATGAAAAAAATTCATTTTTCGAAAAGTGTCTGTGTGTGTGTCTGTAGATTTTTTTGCTATGGCAAACGATAGCAGCTGCAAATTCAAACAATGTTTGAATTGCAATGTTTTATGTTTTAACATGGGTAATTTTTTCTAAGACGAATGATAACTGCCGTAAATTCAATCGGAATCAAATAATGTTTTACATACCGTCCTGAGCTGTCGATCAAAAAGGGATAATATTTACAAAATCTAGCCAAATATTCGGCTATGCGGATGATATTGCAATTTTTGCAAGAAATGCAAACAAGGTTAGGGAGGTATACGAAGTGATGGAAGTAGAAGCAACAAAAATTGGGCTAAATGTGAATGAGAGCAGGACAAAGTATATGATAATGTCGAAGTCTGCGGATAGAAGAAAACCTCGTGACCTGGAAATAAATGGGAAGCGCTTTGGAGGCGTGTCAGGCTTTGAATATTTGGGCACTACAATATTGAATGATAATGACATAAAAAAATGCATTAAAGAGAGGATAAGGTATGCGAATAGAGCGTATTTTGCAAATATAAATATCTTTAGAAATAAAAATATAAGGAGAGAAACCAAGCTAAAAATATATCATACACTCATAAGACCTGTTGTTGCCTATGGCTCAGAGGTGTGGACGATGACAGTGGAGGATGAAAAAAATTTAAGAATTTTTGAACGCAGTATCCTACGAAAAATATATGGCCCAGTGAGGGAAGGTGAGAATTGGAGAATACGAAGTAATGCAGAATTGCAACAACTGATACATGAGAGGGACCTTGTAAAATTTATCAATTCACAGAGGATAAGATGGTTGGGGCATGTGGAGAGAATGGAAGAGGATAGAATGAATAAGAGAATGATGCAGGGAAGACTCTATTGCGGAAGACGAAGGGGACGGCCAAGGATGAGATGGTTGGATGAGGTGTGAACGATCTGATGAAATTGGGAGTTCGAGAATGGAGAGAGAGAGTGGCGGATAGAGATGACTGGAGGCGGATTGTTGAGAAGGCCAAGTCACACCAAGGGCTGTAGAGCCGGATAAGAAGAAGAAGATACCGTCCTGAGCTATAGAGGACTCAATGTCTGTTGATTTTGGTGAAGATCGGTTTAGGGAAAGGGTAGTTTACCGGCAACATTTTATGTTTTAACAACGGTAATTTTTTTTATGACGAACGATAACTGTCGCACATTCAAACAAAATCAAATATTGTTTTGCATGCGTTCATCAAATATAAAAGACTGAAGGCCTGTTGATTTTAGTGAAGATCGGTTAAGGTAAAGGGGTATAGTTTACCTACAAGTTTTTTTTTAATCGAGGGTATTTTTTTCTATGGCAAACGATAATGCCGCAAATTCAAACAGAATCAAATAATTTTTTGCATACAGCACTGAATTCTAGAGTTCTAAAGACCTATTGTTTGTGGTGAAGATCAGTTAAGGGAAGGGGTAGTGTAACAGCAACGTTTTATGTTTGAACAAGGGTATTTTCTATGGTAAACGATAACAGCCGCAAATTCAAATATAATCAAATAATTTTTTGCATGCAACTCTGAATTGTAGAGGTCTCAAGATCTCTTGTTTTTGCTGAAGATCGGTTATGGGAAAGGGGTAGTTTACCTGTAACCTTTTTTGTTTTAACAAGGGAACTTTATATGGCAAACGATGACAGCCGCAAATTCAAACAGAATCAAATAATGTTTTGCATACAGCCCTGAATTGTAGAGTTCTCAAGACCTGTTGTTTTTTCTGAAGATCGGTTTAGGGAATGGGGTAGTTTACCAGCAACGTTTTATGTTTTAACATGGGTAATTTTTTGAACGACGAATGATAACTGCCGTAAATTCAATCAGAATCAAATTATGTTTTGCAATCCTTCCTGAGCTATTGAGAACTCAATGTCTGTTGATTTTGGTGAAGCTCGGTTTAGGGAAAGGGGTAGTTTACCTGCAACGTTTTATGTTTTAACAACGGTAATTTTTTCTATGATGAACGATAACTGCCACACATTCAAACAGAATCAAATATTTTTTTGCATACGTTCCTCAGTTGTAGAGAACTCAAGGCTTGTTGATTTTGGTGAAGATCGGTTAAGGGAAAGGGTAGTTTACCGGCAACATTTTATGTTGTAACAAGAGAATTTTTTTCTTGTCGAACATTTTTTTCTATAAATGCAAATTATAGTTGAAGGGGGAGGGGATAATTTTTATATGTGTACTACGTTATCGGCAACAAAGTAGCAGTTTGTTGTTAAAATTCCTCCCCGGGCTGTTTGGCCGTAGTCCAATATTTTCTGCAAAACTAGACGTTTCGGCAGTGCTGTCGACTGCCATCATCAGTGAAAATCGAGTTCGATAACGTGTGGTGGTATACGTTAGTGACCACAGTACTGTGGTTAAGGCTGAAGGAATAAGTGGAAAGAAGTAGTTTCTATGGAAACATTTCATTTAGTAAATGATTTTAAATATAAATCTTAGAACATGGAAGTCATGTATGGTTCTCCATATCGATATTTTTAACATCGATGTACTCTTCACGATGTTAACATCGATGTTAAAAATTGATGGTTTTCTGGCGATGCTCATCCCTACTCTGATTTCATGCGTTTGCTAAACATTTTGCGTCTGGGAGAAATGGGACTATACCTTCTGTTTGTGTACACCTTGTAGAGGTGGGCTAAACTGTTATTTTAAAATAATAGGTATGAAAATATTGTTCCAAGAAATAACAGGTACAAATACCTGTTATTATATACTATATATACATAACCTATATTATCCTTTGTAAGTAACTCGTGAGTTTCCTGCAGGTCTCCTATGTAATATCTTCAAATAAATACACTGCAAGTAGCTTTATTTTCGCCTAGATAAACCTATTAATATATTAATAAACCTACTTGCAGTGTATTTATTTGAAGATATTATATAACGTATACTATATAATTTGTTATAAGAAATAAATTGAAACTAAAAGTATTAACAGTGGTACTTTACACTGTGACTTTATTAAACTATTACTGTTTAAAAGAAAATAAGAAACAAGAGAATTTATAGGCCTATCTCCCTTTGGGAATACCAATTTAAGTTTTCACTAGGAGTAAAACTAACATTGGTTAGACTTTAGACAAATCAGTTGCGAAACTCGGGGCAATGAAATAATTTAGAGTACACGTAATACCACAACAAATAATATGATAAAAACATCAGAAACTTATAATAAAAACATAATAGTTAGCCACAAGTGTGAATGAGAATAAACAAAATTTTACAAATAAAAATAATAAAATCAACTGTAATAAAATAAATATAAATAAATAAATAATAAGCAACAACAAAAGTAAATTAAATGCAATACATACCTGGATAATCTTCAGATTCATTCACTAATGTACACAGAATATACAAGTTATGAAATGTCACACGTATTTACATTACAATCTGCTTCACTTAACACATTATAAATAAAATTAAACAATTGAATTGTTTTTAAAATACTGGGATTTCAGTTATTCAAACACTATTTTAAATTCGCATTCAAAAATATCAGCTGTTGCACATTCCTTGATAATAATCGTGTTCGTGTTCTTCGTTCAGATATTTAAGGAACGAAATCCCATTAAGTTAAAATCCCGTGAAGTTAAATCCCATTAATAAAAAGTATAATATAGCCTTTCAACATCAGCCACTCTAGTCTATAGGTTATAACCAGTGGCGAAGTTACATGGAGGCAATTGAAGCAATGCCTACCCTAAAAATTCTGTAGAATAAAACTTATAAATACGTATGAACTACGTAACGTAAAGATTATACATTGTTACTGTGACTGTCGAATTTATTCAGCCGAAATGTGCTTTACCGAGCGACCGCTAGATGGTGACAGGTGAGATTCGGCATAAAGCGAATGAGGCAACGTGAACTTGCCTCAGCGTTTTTTGTATACATCGTATGTAAGCAATGTTCGGACTTGATGGGAAGTGCAGGGGAGGGGGATTGTCCCGTGCTGTACACATAGAGCGTTGAGGCATGTCTCACTTCTATGGTGCAAACAGTTAAGTTAAAGCGCGCTGTGTTGTTTATAAGTGTGCTTATTTTATGCGGTTATTAAAAGTGTGCCGGTTATTCCGTTGAACTAACAGATGATCAATATTGTTTTTTGAATTGTTTGTAACATTAAACATATAATATATAGAAACTAATCCCATTTAAAAATTAGAAGTTCAATCAGATGTATTATTGTGTATGACTTATACAAGGATTGTTCAATAGAAACACGTTTAGAGCTGTAAAGCATTTTTTATTCAACGATTTTAAAAGAAGTCTCCATTAACATTAAGAAATGAGTCCCACTCTTGCACTAATCTGTAGATTCCCTGCTAGTAAAATTCTTTACGGCTGTTTGCGGAACCATTCGCTAACAGCAAACTCTACTTCAGCGTCCGATTTGAACCACCGTCCTTTTAGTGATTCCTTAAAAAAATTTAAGGTAAGATTTTGCCTACCCATTCATTAACTACTAGCTTCGCCACTGGTTATAACACAATATAATTAAATACAACTATTTCACAAACGACTCGGAACACAAAGTTTTTTATGAATAAAAACATAAAGTTTTACCTTACAACCTGAACCGGTTTTAGTTACAAGTTGGTGACTAGTATAATATATAATTTATTAGCTAAATATCACTATAATATTGACGACTCGGAACACAAAGTTTTTTATAAGTAAAAACGTAAAGTTTTACCTTACAGCCTAAACCGGCTTTCACCTATAAAAGGCTTCATCAGAGGCTGTCGTTAGTAGCACTGCTCGTCTTGTTGTTGGCGACGAGAAAGTGTTTCGAAAGATTGAAGCTGTGTGTGTGTGGTGAGATGTGTTCGAATAATGCGTGCGATTTGAATTGTGTCTGTTCGTTTAGGATGTCGTTTTTATTTGTTTTTGTGTGTTTGTATATTTCTAATTGTTCTAGAGTGTCTAGTTTTCGGCCTTTTGTGTGTACGTGTAGTATGTTCATGTTATTGTCGATGTTTTTATATGTGTGGTTTGCTTCAATGAGGTGGTTTGCGAAGGTAGATTCTGTAGTGGTGTGGAGTGCTTTTGTGTGTTCAATGTATCTCTGTTTGAAGCTACGTCCTGTCTAGCCTATGTAGAATTTACTGCAATTTGAACAATTTAGTTTATATACACCGGGTAGATCGAATTTGTTTTGTGCTTTGGGCATGCGTTTTGATAGTGTGTGTTCTGTTTTGTTAGTAGTTTTGTAAGCGATTCTGTATCCTGCTTTTTTGAATTTGTGGGCAATTTTTTCTGTTTGTTTGTTGATGTATGTTAGTGTTATGAATTTGTTGTTTTCTGTCTTTGTCTGTTGTTTGTTTTGTGTTTTGTGTAGGAGTTTACTGACTATTGTTTTGTCATAACCGTTAGATTCTGCTAGATATTTTATCGTGTTTAGTTCGTCTTTGTAGTCTATTTCATATAAGGGGATGTTGTTAAGTCTATGTATCATGGTTCTAAAAGCAGCTAGTTTGTGTTGTATTGGGTGATTGGAGGTGTTGTGTATTAGTGTGTCAGTTGTAGTTGGTTTTCTGTATATACTGAATTTGTGCCTGTGTTCTAGTTTTGTGATGGAGAGGTCTAAGAAGTTTATGGTATTGTTGTGTTCGTATTCGGCAGTGAAGGTTATGTTATGTTATATATGAAGGTTACCACCTCATTGAAGCAAACCACACATATAAAAACATCGACAATAACATGAACATACTACACGTACACACAAAAGGCCGAAAACTAGACACTCTAGAACAATTAGAAATATACAAACACACAAAAACAAATAAAAACGACATCCTAAACGAACAGACACAAATATCACTATAATATTGACGACTCGGAACACAAAGTTTTTATAAGTAAAAACGTAAAGTTTTACCTTACAGCCTAAACCGGCTTTCACCTATAGAAGGCTTCATCAGAGGCTGTCGTTAGTAGCGCTGCTCGTCTTGTTGTTGGCGACGAGAAAGTGTTTCGAAAGATTGAAGCTGTGTGTGTGTGGTGAGATGTGTTCGAATAATGCGTGCGATTTGAATTGTGTCTGTTCGTTTATTTAGTTAAGTAATATTTAGTTAAGTAACGGACACGTCATGGACAACTAAATCCAAGAACAGACACAATTCAAATCGCACGCATTATTCGAACACATCTCACCACACACACACACAGCTTCAATCTTTCGAAACACTTTCTCGTCGCCAACAACAAGACAAGCAGTGCTACTAACGACAGCCTCTGATGAAGCCGTCTATAGGTGAAAGCCGGTTTAGGCTGTAAGGTAAAACTTTACGTTTTTACTTATAAAAAACTTTGTGTTCCGAGTCGTCAATATTATAGTGATATTTAGTTAAGTAACGGACACGTCATGGACAACGAAATCCAAGAATTTATTAGCATATAAACTGTGGATTTCGTTGTCCATGACGTGTCCGTTACTCAACTAAATATCACTATTGTTTGACGACTCGGAACACTAAGTTTTTTGTAAGTAAAATCGTAAAGATTTATCTTACAGCCTAAACCGGCTTTCACCTTTAGAAGGCTTCATCAGAGGCTGCTGTAGGTAGCGCTATCCGTCTTGTTGTTGGCGACGGGGTAGTTTTTCAAACACATCTCACCACACACACACAGCATCGATCTTTCGAAAAACCATCCCGTCGCCAACAACAAGACGGACAGCGCTACCTACAGCAGCCTCTGATGAAGCCTTCTAAAGGTGAAAGCCGGTTTAGGCTGTAAGGTAAATCTTTACGATTTTACTTACAAAAAACTTAAGTGTTCCGAGTCGTCAAACAATAGTGATATTTATATAAACTGTATTATATATCTGCATATCACACGAGAATAAATGTAACATCAGGATGAATTTTTTCCTTTATTAAAAACAGCTTCGTCTCTTTGCGCAGAATGAAGTATTCAGGACGAAAAAGTGGCTGCGTACTAGTTCTCGAAATACGCATGATACTACCTGTTCCTAAAATACTACTTTTCCTCTGATACGCTTAGTATTTTGTGTATCTGTGATACCCCTAGTATTTGAAATACTCGTGTACTGGTTTTTCCTTGTGTACCAGCGATATTTTTGTACGCCTAGTATTTGTCCTTGGCGTATTCGTTTACTTGTTACTTGCGTACTTTTTGTTTGTGTGTGTATAGTAGCGTAGGGGGCGTACCTCGACTCGGAACAGCGTCGCTGCGAATAACAGGTATTTCAACTTTTCAGTCACTGTTACATCCGTTCCACAAAAATATCGTTCCAAAATACCTGTTACAGGTATATCGGCCCACCTCTAAACCTTGTTATATGCAGGTGAGTGAGATGTAATAATTTTATACTGTAACGCAGAAGCAATTAGACGACTGTTTAACTAGATCTGACTGTACATATTGTTCGGTTATTTATTCATATAATTACGTGTCAGATTATGGTGAAACACTTTTAGTTTCTATGTTGGAAGATATGTTGTTTTTATATTATGTTAGTTTCGTATTATGTGATTTTTATGGCACTGGATTTGAATAATGTGTTTTAATATGGTGAATAGCATAGTTTGTATTTACAGTATATTCATCAATTAATTATTGTTACCGTGCTTTCGAAAAGTTTATTACCTGCAGCGGTGTATTGAATAGTTTATGTTAGAGAAAACTAAATTATAGCAGCCGTAGTATACTTACGAAGGTCTAAGGTAATTTACTTATTTAAAGACAACTGGACGTTAGGTTAAGGTGGAAACATAGCGAGTAGAAGAGACAGAAGAATCTCTTCTATTCGCTATGGTGGAAGTAACGATAATAGTCATTGATGGGTATGAAGTATAATTACGGATAATTTCATTTGTAATATTATGCAGACGTTATCAAAATTCATTAAGGGGGTCTTTCACTATAGCCTGCGGCAAAAGTTACTTCCGTCTCCACGTTTGTACTTTTTTTCCGTGTTCGATGTGTACTAGAAATGTTTTTTCACAAGTAACTAATGCCAGGTTATGGAGGTTATGTACGACAATGTAACTTAAATAAAATTTACTTTGTTAGTGTACAATAAAAGGGTGTATTTACTGGAAGTACAGAAATTATTTTCCATTTATCGCACATAATTACGGTACACAGACGATTTTTGGAGGTTGTGTCTACGTTTAACAATGCAACTTAACCTTTTACATTTTTAAAATTAATTAGATTTAACAAAAATTTCCTTTGTTAGTGTACATTAAATTATTGTATGCATACAAGGCTGCTGTACATAACATTAAAGGCTGTATTTATTCGAAGTATCGGAATTAAAACCTAGTTCCAATTTAGAACGTAGACCTATAACCTATTTGAATATTTTATTGGGGTTTATTGGCACATATTTTATTAAAAGGGTGTATTTATTGGAAGTACAGAAATTAGTTTCCATTTATCGCACATAATTACGGTACACAGACGATTTTTGGAGGTTGTGTCTACGTTTAACAATGTAACTTAACCTTTTAGATTTTTAAAATTAATTAGATTTAACAAAAATTTCCTTTGTTAGTGTACATTCAAAGGCTGTATTTATTGTATGGATAAAAGGCTGTATATACATTAAAGGCTGTATGTATTCGAATTAAAACCTATCGGTACTTCCAATTTAGAACGTATAACCTAGTAGGCTACGTTATTCGTACATATTTTATTGGAGTTTATTGGTACATATTTTATTAAAAGGGTGTATTTATTGGAAGTACAGAAATTAGTTTCCATTTATCGCACATAATTACGGTACAGAGACGATTTTGGGAGGTTGTGTCTACGTTTAATTATCTAACTTAGATAGTAGGCTTCGTTATTGATGCATATTTTATTGGGGTTTATTGGCACATATTTTATTAAAAGGGTGTATTTATTGGAAGTACAGAAATTAGTTTCCATTTATCGCACATAATTACGGTACAGAGACGATTTTGGGAGGTTGTGTCTACGTTTAATTATCTAACTTAACCTTTTAGATTTTTAAAATTAATTAGACTTGTAGGGGTGTGCATGGCAGAACTACTTGTAGGGGTGTGCACCCACTTTATAATCATATTTTTGGTAACACTGAGAACTTTAAGCCTTCTTTTATGCTTAAACAAATTATATATACACTTAATTATAGAAAAGCAAAAAGCAAATATGTAATTCAAAAGACTAATTTGCTCTAATAAACACATGCTGAAGTTGAAAACAAAAGAGTTTTTACTTGCCTAACTAATCATTAGTTACTAATGTGTCAGTTGGGGCTGCTTTTTCAGCAAAAGCTGGGGTATGTTGGATTCAAGAGTGGTTAAATTAAGTCATAAATCTGAGTGTGCGTCAAGTCTATTTCTGTGCTTGCTTTTCACTTGAGATGAAAATCCCATTTCACTCAAGAATGAGGTGGGGAATGGGATGAGCAACTCCGAAAGTTCAGGATATTCATCTCTTAAAGATATCCAGAACTTTGTTAAGTCAGAATCTAAAAGTTTATGGATTTTGTTGTCCATGACATGTCTCATGTTATCAGTAACTATACAAAATAATTTACTAAAAATTTAGTTTTAATCCCAGCATCACAGATGATATCACACAATTGCTCATTTAGTTTTACTGACAACATGTTAGAACTTTCAAAATACAAGAATGGGTCTTGAATCTAATTGAATTCACTGTATCCCTCTGGGAAGCAACTTTCAATCTGGTTATAGAGAGTTAAACATCAGAGCTGGTAAAAAGCAATGGTAGAGCATGAATAACAAAAATGTACAGTTTAGACTATGTACAAAACAGGTTGAATTTAAATTGTTAAAATGATATATCTTAGTTATTTACATGTAGTAGCTTTTTAAGACACAGTAAATAAATTTCCGAACCTGACTTTGCAACCCTCCAAATGCCCTCTCGGGACCCAGCAGTGGCTCATGCCCAATAGGTTAAGAAATGCTGAACTAAAGGCATGTTTGTGGAGTGAAACATAAAAGATAACCCAGACTTCTAAAATGCTCTTGGTGAAATGGGATTTTCAGGAGTAACAACACACTATTTGGTTAACAAGCACATTTTACTAATATTGTAATACCAAGTCAATTAGATAGCTTATATGTGTAGTACTCTATGTGATGCTGATCACATACTGTTAATCAGCAGCACTGCAGAATATTCTAGAGCCACACTCTTGGCATTCATCTGGAACCAGCTGAGTTTTAGAAAGTTGGTGTAATAGGTTGTGCATTCATATAGGATGATATTAGACAGCAGTTTTTAATGAAAGTGACAAATGATCAATTGTTTATTTGTGTTGTAAACTATTGGGATTTTTTTATTACTGTTTGTAGGCTATACAATGTGTCCTGGATAATTATATAAAGAGAACTGTTGTAATATAAGTGTGTTTGTTTTAGCAATTGAGAGTATCTGGTATTCAATAATTCATTCCACTGTTTTAAGTTCATAATTCTTGTCACTGGTTGTAAGAATATTATTTTCATTAATTTTCCAATTCTATGAAGTCTTCAGTAGTTTTACCACGATGAGACTCAACTTTATCACTGAAGATGCCACATCACTGAATGAGCAAAACTTTTCATTAATAATCTCAACAAAGCATGGTTATCAGCTGAAACAAAGTTTTAGTATTAAAAGCTTTAATCACGCAAATCTATAAGGGATACTAAAAAGAAATAACATAATAATTGTATTGGACATAAAGTTATGTCCACAAAACAGATTTTGTTGGAAATAAATAAAACACAATTTGACACAAATATATTAATTTTATGAATACTTGTTTGGCACATATTACAGAAGGTTACACCATTAAATGAGTTTGCCTAAGTATAAAATTCTTGTCAGATGAAAAACGTGTACAGTCAGAATACTATTTGTTATGTACAATACAAATGATTCACTATGGGTAGCAGTGACACATAAACACTAGACATTGACACTGAATTGTACTTGTTTTGAATGATTCATTGTGTGCTACCTGACCAAGACATGTTTAGTATACTGCTGTGTAACTGCTACAATGATGAATTATAAGTAGTACTTTTTGTTTTGGTCATCAACCTTGAAAAGGATAATAGAAACTTTGTATACCATACTTCCAGCAGTTTTACATGATACATTCCTAGCACAAATAAGAAAAGTTTAAATCTGCTGATGATCTAAAGGAGTGATAGTTATTTGCAGACTGACAGGGTTATAAAATAATTCTGAAAGAATTGTTGCTTTTACAATACCATCCTTTATCACCCGACTACTCAAATCTGCCAGTTTTTCACAGAAACTGAAGTTTGATGATTTGATCCTCATGACCTAGTGATGCTCCAAACATTTCAAGGATTCCCCTAGCCTTAAAAAACTTGACTGGCCTCATTGATTGACATGATTAATGTTAAATTTACTTTGGGATACTTCCAAACATAATACAGTTTAAAATAAACAAAACAAAATTTTATTTCTAATTTTTCCAGAACTGTATACACATAATTTGATCTGGATAGAACGTGTATTAAACAATAATACTATTTGATGCAAATAATGAAAATATCCATGTGGAGAACTATACATGACTTCCATGTTTTAAGATTTATATTTAAAATCGTTTTAGAAATGAAATATTTCTACAGAAACTACTTCTATCTTCAGCCTCAACCACAGAAAACACACACACAATTCCTTTTTTCTTTATTTAATTTGAATTCAGAGTATTGGCACATATTTTATTAAAAGGGTGTATTTATTGGAAGTACAGAAATTAGTTTCCATTTATTGCACATAATTACGGTACACAGACGATTTTTGGAGGTTGTGTCTACGTTTAACAATGCAACTTAACCTTTTAGATTTTTAAAATTAATTAGATTTAACAAAAATTTCCTTTGTTAGTGTACATTAAATTATTGTATGCATACAAGGCTGCTGTACATAACATTAAAGGCTGTATTTATTCGAAGTATCGGAATTAAAACCTAGTTCCAATTTAGAACGTAGACCTATAACCTATTTGAATATTTTATTGGGGTTTATTGGCACATATTTTATTAAAAGGGTGTATTTATTGGAAGTACAGAAATTAGTTTCCATTTATCGCACATAATTACGGTACACAGACGATTTTTGGAGGTTGTGTCTACGTTTAACAATGTAACTTAACCTTTTAGATTTTTAAAATTAATTAGATTTAACAAAAATTTCCTTTGTTAGTGTACATTCAAAGGCTGTATTTATTGTATGGATAAAAGGCTGTATATACGTTAAAGGCTGTATGTATTCGAATTAAAACCTATCGGTACTTCCAATTTAGAACGTATAACCTAGTAGGCTACGTTATTCGTACATATTTTATTGTAGTTTATTGGTACATATTTTATTAAAAGGGTGTATTTATTGGAAGTACAGAAATTAGTTTCCATTTATCGCACATAATTACGGTACAGAGACGATTTTGGGAGGTTGTGTCTACGTTTAATTATCTAACTTAGATAGTAGGCTTCGTTATTGATGCATATTTTATTGGGGTTTATTGGCACATATTTTATTAAAAGGGTGTATTTATTGGAAGTACAGAAATTAGTTTCCATTTATCGCACATAATTACGGTGCAGAGACGATTTTGGGAGGTTGTGTCTACGTTTAATTATCTAACTTAACTTTTTAGATTTTTAAAATTAATTAGACTTGTAGGGGTGTGCATGGCAGAACTACTTGTAGGGGTGTGCACCCACTTTATAATCATATTTTTGGTAACACTGAGAACTTTAAGCGTTCTTTTATGCTTAAACAAATTATATATACACTTAATTATAGAAAAGCAAAAAGCAAATATGTAATTCAAAAGACTAATTTGCTCTAATAAACACATGCTGAAGTTGAAAACAAAAGAGTTTTTACTTGCCTAACTAATCATTAGTTACTAATGTGTCAGTTGGGGCTGCTTTTTCAGCAAAAGCTGGGGTATGTTGGATTCAAGAGTGGTTAAATTAAGTCATAAATCTGAGTGTGCGTCAAGTCTATTTCTGTGCTTGCTTTTCACTTGAGATGAAAATCCCATTTCACTCAAGAATGAGGTGGGGAATGGGATGAGCAACTCCGAAAGTTCAGGATATTCATCTCTTAAAGATATCCAGAACTTTGTTAAGTCAGAATCTAAAAGTTTATGGATTTTGTTGTCCATGACATGTCTCATGTTATCACTAACTATACAAAATAATTTACTAAAAATTTAGTTTTAATCCCAGCATCACAGATGATATCACACAATTGCTCATTTAGTTTTACTGACAACATGTTAGAACTTTCAAAATACAAGAATGGGTCTTGAATCTAATTGAATTCACTGTATCCCTCTGGGAAGCAACTTTCAATCTGGTTATAGAGAGTTAAACATCAGAGCTGGTAAAAAGCAATGGTAGAGCATGAATAACAAAAATGTACAGTTTAGACTATGTACAAAACAGGTTGAATTTAAATTGTTAAAATGATATATCTTAGTTATTTACATGTAGTAGCTTTTTAAGACACAGTAAATAAATTTCCGAACCTGACTTTGCAACCCTCCAAATGCCCTCTCGGGACCCAGCAGTGGCTCATGCCCAATAGGTTAAGAAATGCTGAACTAAAGGCATGTTTGTGGAGTGAAACATAAAAGATAACCCAGACTTCTAAAATGCTCTTGGTGAAATGGGATTTTCAGGAGTAACAACACACTATTTGGTTAACAAGCACATTTTACTAATATTGTAATACCAAGTCAATTAGATAGCTTATATGTGTAGTACTCTATGTGATGCTGATCACATACTGTTAATCAGCAGCACTGCAGAATATTCTAGAGCCACACTCTTGGCATTCATCTGGAACCAGCTGAGTTTTAGAAAGTTGGTGTAATAGGTTGTGCATTCATATAGGATGATATTAGACAGCAGTTTTTAATGAAAGTGACAAATGATCAATTGTTTATTTGTGTTGTAAACTATTGGGATTTTTTTATTACTGTTTGTAGGCTATACAATGTGTCCTGGATAATTATATAAAGAGAACTGTTGTAATATAAGTGTGTTTGTTTTAGCAATTGAGAGTATCTGGTATTCAATAATTCATTCCACTGTTTTAAGTTCATAATTCTTGTCACTGGTTGTAAGAATATTATTTTCATTAATTTTCCAATTCTATGAAGTCTTCAGTAGTTTTACCACGATGAGACTCAACTTTATCACTGAAGATGCCACATCACTGAATGAGCAAAACTTTTCATTAATAATCTCAACAAAGCATGGTTATCAGCTGAAACAAAGTTTTAGTATTAAAAGCTTTAATCACGCAAATCTATAAGGGATACTAAAAAGAAATAACATAATAATTGTATTGGACATAAAGTTATGTCCACAAAACAGATTTTGTTGGAAATAAATAAAACACAATTTGACACAAATATATTAATTTTATGAATACTTGTTTGGCACATATTACAGAAGGTTACACCATTAAATGAGTTTGCCTAAGTATAAAATTCTTGTCAGATGAAAAACGTGTACAGTCAGAATACTATTTGTTATGTACAATACAAATGATTCACTATGGGTAGCAGTGACACATAAACACTAGACATTGACACTGAATTGTACTTGTTTTGAATGATTCATTGTGTGCTACCTGACCAAGACATGTTTAGTATACTGCTGTGTAACTGCTACAATGATGAATTATAAGTAGTACTTTTTGTTTTGGTCATCAACCTTGAAAAGGATAATAGAAACTTTGTATACCATACTTCCAGCAGTTTTACATGATACATTCCTAGCACAAATAAGAAAAGTTTAAATCTGCTGATGATCTAAAGGAGTGATAGTTATTTGCAGACTGACAGGGTTATAAAATAATTCTGAAAGAATTGTTGCTTTTACAATACCATCCTTTATCACCCGACTACTCAAATCTGCCAGTTTTTCACAGAAACTGAAGTTTGATGATTTGATCCTCATGACCTAGTGATGCTCCAAACATTTCAAGGATTCCCCTAGCCTTAAAAAACTTGACTGGCCTCATTGATTGACATGATTAATGTTAAATTTACTTTGGGATACTTCCAAACATAATACAGTTTAAAATAAACAAAACAAAATTTTATTTCTAATTTTTCCAGAACTGTATACACATAATTTGATCTGGATAGAACGTGTATTAAACAATAATACTATTTGATGCAAATAATGAAAATATCCATGTGGAGAACTATACATGACTTCCATGTTTTAAGATTTATATTTAAAATCGTTTTAGAAATGAAATATTTCTACAGAAACTACTTCTATCTTCAGCCTCAACCACAGAAAACACACACACAATTCCTTTTTTCTTTATTTAATTTGAATTCAGAGTATTGGCACATATTTTATTAAAAGGGTGTATTTATTGGAAGTACAGAAATTAGTTTCCATTTATTGCACATAATTACGGTACACAGACGATTTTTGGAGGTTGTGTCTACGTTTAACAATGCAACTTAACCTTTTAGATTTTTAAAATTAATTAGATTTAACAAAAATTTCCTTTGTTAGTGTACATTAAATTATTGTATGCATACAAGGCTGCTGTACATAACATTAAAGGCTGTATTTATTCGAAGTATCGGAATTAAAACCTAGTTCCAATTTAGAACGTAGACCTATAACCTATTTGAATATTTTATTGGGGTTTATTGGCACATATTTTATTAAAAGGGTGTATTTATTGGAAGTACAGAAATTAGTTTCCATTTATCGCACATAATTACGGTACACAGACGATTTTTGGAGGTTGTGTCTACGTTTAACAATGTAACTTAACCTTTTAGATTTTTAAAATTAATTAGATTTAACAAAAATTTCCTTTGTTAGTGTACATTCAAAGGCTGTATTTATTGTATGGATAAAAGGCTGTATATACATTAAAGGCTGTATGTATTCGAATTAAAACCTATCGGTACTTCCAATTTAGAACGTATAACCTAGTAGGCTACGTTATTCGTACATATTTTATTGTAGTTTATTGGTACATATTTTATTAAAAGGGTGTATTTATTGGAAGTACAGAAATTAGTTTCCATTTATCGCACATAATTACGGTACAGAGACGATTTTGGGAGGTTGTGTCTACGTTTAATTATCTAACTTAGATAGTAGGCTTCGTTATTGATGCATATTTTATTGGGGTTTATTGGCACATATTTTATTAAAAGGGTGTATTTATTGGAAGTACAGAAATTAGTTTCCATTTATCGCACATAATTACGGTGCAGAGACGATTTTGGGAGGTTGTGTCTACGTTTAATTATCTAACTTAACTTTTTAGATTTTTAAAATTAATTAGACTTGTAGGGGTGTGCATGGCAGAACTACTTGTAGGGGTGTGCACCCACTTTATAATCATATTTTTGGTAACACTGAGAACTTTAAGCCTTCTTTTATGCTTAAACAAATTATATATACACTTAATTATAGAAAAGCAAAAAGCAAATATGTAATTCAAAAGACTAATTTGCTCTAATAAACACATGCTGAAGTTGAAAACAAAAGAGTTTTTACTTGCCTAACTAATCATTAGTTACTAATGTGTCAGTTGGGGCTGCTTTTTCAGCAAAAGCTGGGGTATGTTGGATTCAAGAGTGGTTAAATTAAGTCATAAATCTGAGTGTGCGTCAAGTCTATTTCTGTGCTTGCTTTTCACTTGAGATGAAAATCCCATTTCACTCAAGAATGAGGTGGGGAATGGGATGAGCAACTCCGAAAGTTCAGGATATTCATCTCTTAAAGATATCCAGAACTTTGTTAAGTCAGAATCTAAAAGTTTATGGATTTTGTTGTCCATGACATGTCTCATGTTATCAGTAACTATACAAAATAATTTACTAAAAATTTAGTTTTAATCCCAGCATCACAGATGATATCACACAATTGCTCATTTAGTTTTACTGACAACATGTTAGAACTTTCAAAATACAAGAATGGGTCTTGAATCCAATTGAATTCACTGTATCCCTCTGGGAAGCAACTTTCAATCTGGTTATAGAGAGTTAAACATCAGAGCTGGTAAAAAGCAATGGTAGAGCATGAATAACAAAAATGTACAGTTTAGACTATGTACAAAACAGGTTGAATTTAAATTGTTAAAATGATATATCTTAGTTATTTACATGTAGTAGCTTTTTAAGACACAGTAAATAAATTTCCGAACCTGACTTTGCAACCCTCCAAATGCCCTCTCGGGACCCAGCAGTGGCTCATGCCCAATAGGTTAAGAAATGCTGAACTAAAGGCATGTTTGTGGAGTGAAACATAAAAGATAACCCAGACTTCTAAAATGCTCTTAGTGAAATGGGATTTTCAGGAGTAACAACACACTATTTGGTTAACAAGCACATTTTACTAATATTGTAATACCAAGTCAATTAGATAGCTTATATGTGTAGTACTCTATGTGATGCTGATCACATACTGTTAATCAGCAGCACTGCAGAATATTCTAGAGCCACACTCTTGGCATTCATCTGGAACCAGCTGAGTTTTAGAAAGTTGGTGTAATAGGTTGTGCATTCATATAGGATGATATTAGACAGCAGTTTTTAATGAAAGTGACAAATGATCAATTGTTTATTTGTGTTGTAAACTATTGGGATTTTTTTATTACTGTTTGTAGGCTATACAATGTGTCCTGGATAATTATATAAAGAGAACTGTTGTAATATAAGTGTGTTTGTTTTAGCAATTGAGAGTATCTGGTATTCAATAATTCATTCCACTGTTTTAAGTTCATAATTCTTGTCACTGGTTGTAAGAATATTATTTTCATTAATTTTCCAATTCTATGAAGTCTTCAGTAGTTTTACCACGATGAGACTCAACTTTATCACTGAAGATGCCACATCACTGAATGAGCAAAACTTTTCATTAATAATCTCAACAAAGCATGGTTATCAGCTGAAACAAAGTTTTAGTATTAAAAGCTTTAATCACGCAAATCTATAAGGGATACTAAAAAGAAATAACATAATAATTGTATTGGACATAAAGTTATGTCCACAAAACAGATTTTGTTGGAAATAAATAAAACACAATTTGACACAAATATATTAATTTTATGAATACTTTTTTGGCACATATTACAGAAGGTTACACCATTAAATGAGTTTGCCTAAGTATAAAATTCTTGTCAGATGAAAAACGTGTACAGTCAGAATACTATTTGTTATGTACAATACAAATGATTCACTATGGGTAGCAGTGACACATAAACACTAGACATTGACACTGAATTGTACTTGTTTTGAATGATTCATTGTGTGCTACCTGACCAAGACATGTTTAGTATACTGCTGTGTAACTGCTACAATGATGAATTATAAGTAGTACTTTTTGTTTTGGTCATCAACCTTGAAAAGGATAATAGAAACTTTGTATACCATACTTCCAGCAGTTTTACATGATACATTCCTAGCACAAATAAGAAAAGTTTAAATCTGCTGATGATCTAAAGGAGTGATAGTTATTTGCAGACTGACAGGGTTATAAAATAATTCTGAAAGAATTGTTGCTTTTACAATACCATCCTTTATCACCCGACTACTCAAATCTGCCAGTTTTTCACAGAAACTGAAGTTTGATGATTTGATCCTCATGACCTAGTGATGCTCCAAACATTTCAAGGATTCCCCTAGCCTTAAAAAACTTGACTGGCCTCATTGATTGACATGATTAATGTTAAATTTACTTTGGGATACTTCCAAACATAATACAGTTTAAAATAAACAAAACAAAATTTTATTTCTAATTTTTCCAGAACTGTATACACATAATTTGATCTGGATAGAACGTGTATTAAACAATAATACTATTTGATGCAAATAATGAAAATATCCATGTGGAGAACTATACATGACTTCCATGTTTTAAGATTTATATTTAAAATCGTTTTAGAAATGAAATATTTCTACAGAAACTACTTCTATCTTCAGCCTCAACCACAGAAAACACACACACAATTCCTTTTTTCTTTATTTAATTTGAATTCAGAGTATTGGCACATATTTTATTAAAAGGGTGTATTTATTGGAAGTACAGAAATTAGTTTCCATTTATTGCACATAATTACGGTACACAGACGATTTTTGGAGGTTGTGTCTACGTTTAACAATGCAACTTAACCTTTTAGATTTTTAAAATTAATTAGATTTAACAAAAATTTCCTTTGTTAGTGTACATTAAATTATTGTATGCATACAAGGCTGCTGTACATAACATTAAAGGCTGTATTTATTCGAAGTATCGGAATTAAAACCTAGTTCCAATTTAGAACGTAGACCTATAACCTATTTGAATATTTTATTGGGGTTTATTGGCACATATTTTATTAAAAGGGTGTATTTATTGGAAGTACAGAAATTAGTTTCCATTTATCGCACATAATTACGGTACACAGACGATTTTTGGAGGTTGTGTCTACGTTTAACAATGTAACTTAACCTTTTAGATTTTTAAAATTAATTAGATTTAACAAAAATTTCCTTTGTTAGTGTACATTCAAAGGCTGTATTTATTGTATGGATAAAAGGCTGTATATACATTAAAGGCTGTATGTATTCGAATTAAAACCTATCGGTACTTCCAATTTAGAACGTATAACCTAGTAGGCTACGTTATTCGTACATATTTT
Source organism: Magicicada septendecula (assembly GCA_034769895.1). Lineage (NCBI taxonomy): Eukaryota > Metazoa > Arthropoda > Insecta > Hemiptera > Cicadidae > Magicicada > Magicicada septendecula. Next base: position 282,209,240 of record CM068372.1, on the reverse strand, counting down.
ATTGTAGTTTATTGGTACATATTTTATTAAAAGGGTGTATTTATTGGAAGTACAGAAATTAGTTTCCATTTATCGCACATAATTACGGTACAGAGACGATTTTGGGAGGTTGTGTCTACGTTTAATTATCTAACTTAGATAGTAGGCTTCGTTATTGATGCATATTTTATTGGGGTTTATTGGCACATATTTTATTAAAAGGGTGTATTTATTGGAAGTACAGAAATTAGTTTCCATTTTCGCACATAATTACGGTACAGAGACGATTTTGGGAGGTTGTGTCTACATTTAATTATCTAACTTAACCTTTTAGATTTTTAAAATTAATTAGACTTGTAGGGGTGTGCATGGCAGAACTACTTGTAGGGGTGTGCGCCCACTTTATAATCATATTTTTGGTAACACTGAGAACTTTAAGCCTTCTTTTATGCTTAAACAAATTATATATACACTTAATTATAGAAAAGCAAAAATGTAATTCAAAAGACTAATTTGCTCTAATAAACACATGCTGAAGTTGAAAACAAAAGAGTTTTTACTTGCCTAACTAATCATTAGTTACTAATGTGTCAGTTGGGGCTGCTTTTTCAGCAAAAGCTGGGGTATGTTGGATTCAAGAGTGGTTAAATTAAGTCATAAATCTGAGTGTGCGTCAAGTCTATTTCTGTGCTTGCTTTTCACTTGAGATGAAAATCCCATTTCACTCAAGAATGAGGTGGGGAATGGGATGAGCAACTCCGAAAGCTCAGGATATTCATCTCTTAAAGATATCCAGAACTTTGTTAAGTCAGAATCTAAAAGTTTATGGATTTTGTTGTCCATGACATGTCTCATGTTATCAGTAACTATACAAAATAATTTACTAAAAATTTAGTTTTAATCCCAGCATCACAGATGATATCACACAATTGCTCATTTAGTTTTACTGACAACATGTTAGAACTTTCAAAATACAAGAATGGGTCTTGAATCCAATTGAATTCACTGTATCCCTCTGGGAAGCAACTTTTAATCTGGTTATAGAGAGTTAAACATCAGAGCTGGTAAAAAGCAATGGTAGAGCATGAATAACAAAAATGTACAGTTTAGACTATGTACAAAACAGGTTGAATTTAAATTGTTAAAATGATATATCTTAGTTATTTACATGTAGTAGCTTTTTAAGACACAGTAAATAAATTTCCGAACCTGACTTTGCAACCCTCCAAATGCCCTCTCGGGACCCAGCAGTGGCTCATGCCCAATAGGTTAAGAAATGCTGAACTAAAGGCATGTTTGTGGAGTGAAACATAAAAGATAACCCAGACTTCTAAAATGCTCTTAGTGAAATGGGATTTTCAGGAGTAACAACACACTATTTGGTTAACAAGCACATTTTACTAATATTGTAATACCAAGTCAATTAGATAGCTTATATGTGTAGTACTCTATGTGATGCTGATCACATACTGTTAATCAGCAGCACTGCAGAATATTCTAGAGCCACACTCTTGGCATTCATCTGGAACCAGCTGAGTTTTAGAAAGTTGGTGTAATAGGTTGTGCATTCATATAGGATGATATTAGACAGCAGTTTTTAATGAAAGTGACAAATAATCAATTGTTTATTTGTGTTGTAAACTATTGGGATTTTTTTATTACTGTTTGTAGGCTATACAATGTGTCCTGGATAATTATATAAAGAGAACTGTTGTAATATAAGTGTGTTTGTTTTAGCAATTAAGAGTATCTGGTATTCAATAATTCATTCCACTGTTTTAAGTTCATAATTCTTGTCACTGGTTGTAAGAATATTATTTTCATTAATTTTCCAATTCTATGAAGTCTTCAGTAGTTTTACCACGATGAGACTCAACTTTATCACTGAAGATGCCACATCACTGAATGAGCAAAACTTTTCATTAATAATCTCAACAAAGCATGGTTATCAGCTGAAACAAAGTTTTAGTATTAAAAGCTTTAATCACGCAAATCTATAAGGGATACTAAAAAGAAATAACATAATAATTGTATTGGACATAAAGTTATGTCCACAAAACAGATTTTGTTGGAAATAAATAAAACACAATTTGACACAAATATATTAATTTTATGAATACTTGTTTGGCACATATTACAGAAGGTTACACCATTAAATGAGTTTGCCTAAGTATAAAATTCTTGTCAGATGAAAAACGTGTACAGTCAGAATACTATTTGTTATGTACAATACAAATGATTCACTATGGGTAGCAGTGACACATAAACACTAGACATTGACACTGAATTGTACTTGTTTTGAATGATTCATTGTGTGCTACCTGACCAAGACATGTTTAGTATACTGCTGTGTAACTGCTACAATGATGAATTATAAGTAGTACTTTTTGTTTTGGTCATCAACCTTGAAAAGGATAATAGAAACTTTGTATACCATGCTTCCAGCAGTTTTACATGATACATTCCTAGCACAAATAAGAAAAGTTTAAATCTGCTGATGAGCTAAAGGAGTGGTAGTTATTTGCAGACTGACAGGGTTATAAAATAATTCTGAAAGAATTGTTGCTTTTACAATACCATCCTTTATCAAGTGGCTACTCAAATCTTCCAGCTTTTCACAGAAACTGAAGTTTGATTATTAGATCCATCATGATGACCTACTGATGCTCCAAACATTTCAAGGTTTCTCCTAGCCTTAAAAAACTAGACTGGCCTCATTGATTGACATGATTAATGTTAAATTTACTTTGGGATACTTCCAAACATAATACAGTTTAAAATAAACAACAAAAATTGTATTTCTAATTTTTCCAGAACTGTATGCACATAATTTGATCTGGATAGAACGTGTATTAAACAATAATACTATTTGATGCAAATAATGAAAATATCCGTGTGGAGAACTATACATGACTTCCATGTTTTAAGATTTATATTTAAAATCGTTTTAGAAATGAAATATTTCTACAGAAACTACTTCTATCTTCAGCCTCAACCACAGAAAACACACACACAATTCCTTTTTTCTTTATTTAATTTGAATTCAGAGTATTGGCACATATTTTATTAAAAGGGTGTATTTATTGGAAGTACAGAAATTAGTTTCCATTTATTGCACATAATTACGGTACACAGACGATTTTTGGAGGTTGTGTCTACGTTTAATTATCTAACTTAACCTTTTAGATTTTTAAAATTAATTAGATTTAACAAAAATTTCCTTGTTAGTGTACATTCAAAGGCTGTATTTATTGTATGGATAAAAGGCTGTATATACATTAAAGGCTGTATTTATTCGAATTAAAACCTATCAGTACTTCCAATTTAGAACGTATAACCTAGTAGGCTACGTTATTCGTACATATTTTATTGGAGTTTATTGGTACATATTTTATTAAAAGGGTGTATTTATTGGAAGTACAGAAATTAGTTTCCATTTATCGCACATAATTACGGTACAGAGACGTTTTTGGGAGGCTGTGTCTACGTTTAATTATCTAACTTAGATAGTAGGCTTCGTTATTGGTGCATATTTTATTGGGGTTTACTGGCACATATTTTATTAAAAGGGTGTATTTATTGGAAGTACAGAAATTAGTTTCCATTTATCGCACATAATTACGGTACAGAGACGATTTTGGGAGGGTGTGTCAACGTTTAATTATCTAACTTAACCTTTTAGATTTTTAAAATTAATTAGACTTAACAAACATTTCCTTACTTAGTGTACATTCAAAGGCTGTATTTATTGTATGGATAAAAGGCTGTATTTATTCGAAGTACCGGAATTAAAACCTACTTCCAATTTAGAACACAGTACAATCTAACGTAGGCCTATAACCAAACAAGTACATTAAAATCCTTTTTTCAACATAATGCAATAAAAAGCAATGTGCAGTTTCTGTTAACACCCAAATGATTAAGTATTAATAATGGGTTAGAGTGGAATACTGTTAGCCAATTCATTTGTAATAGCTAAAATTGCCAAATTATTAAGCCTTTCTTGGTAGGTAGTGCTTCTCTGCCAAGTTTTCAGTGAATTCGCTATACTGCTCAAAGATTTTTCTGGAGACGAAACTGTAACTGGAATAGTACAGAAAAGCCTATAGGCAAGACAGAAGTTCACAAATACAGTTTGAAGGTTTTTGGAGTAGGCTTAGTGGATTCTTTTCTGATTCAAACTCTGTTTTATAAATGTTCTTCAAGTGTAATATTTCTTCAAATAGATCCATTGCCAATTCCTTTTTAAACTTGCTAATGAGAACTTTTACTTTCAATTCTAATTCATCATTTTCCATGTCCGTAAAGTTCAATACTGGTGGAAACAAGTCACGAATTGAACTAATTGCAGTGAATCGTGTTTTTATGTTGCCCATTACAAACTCTAATACTGGGTACATGACTGAGGTTTTAAATTTATTTTCTTGATCTTTGTTTACTGAAAAATCACTATTGGATTGATCTGTACTTTTTTTCCACCTTTTGGAAGATTCAGGAGGAACTTTTATTAGTTCTTTTGCAATTAAGTTTGGTTCTTCAATTATGCTGTCTGGGTTATCACGCAACAATTTCAATTCTGTCAGCAAATCTTCCACTAGAGTTATTTCAACGAGTGTGATTCCTTTGCTTTGAATAACAACATTTTTTTAGTCAATATATGAAAGCACTTTGAACCAAAATGATGCCAACATTAAGCTCTTTGTGGAATTGAAATATTTCTTAAACCCTAATATGATGTTGTAGGCAGAGGGAGTTAGACTAGAAGACATCTCTTCTAAAGTATATCCAACAATTTAAGTACTCCTGGGTAGTGCTTAACTATCGGTTTGACAGCTTGGATCCTCTCACTTCATCTTGTTTCAGGGAAGCTCTGCAGTGATAAAGGAATGTGCTTTTTCAAAACTTCCCAACATTTTTCTCTAGGGCTGCTAGAGAAAAATGAGTAAAGACTTGCAACATGCCCGAAAAATGTCATCACATCTGCATTGAGTTTTGCAGCATTAACACCCACATGTTTCAAGGAATGCGCCCCACATGGTAAAAATATTATGGATTTGTTCTTTTCAAGAATTCTACTTCCAATTTAGAACCCAGTACAATCTAATGTGTGGAGAACCATACATGACTTCCATGTTTTAAGATTTATATTTAAAATCGTTTTAGAAATGAAATATTTCTACAGAAACTACTTCTATCTTCAGCCTCAACCACAGAATTGTGGTCACTAACATCTACTACCTCACATTAGCGCACTTGATTTTCACTGATGATGGCAGTCGATGGCACTTCCGAAACGTCTGGTTTTGCAGAATACATTGGACCACGGCCAAACAGCCTGGAAAGGAATTTTATCAACAAACTACTTCATCGTTGCCGATAATGTAGTACACATATAAAAAATTATCCCCTCCCCTTCACCTATCATTTTAAATTATAGAAAATTATCCCCTCCCCCTTCAACTTCCCCCTACCCCTTTTCATTTATCGATGTTTCATCTACCTTTCTAGAGTGGATTATTATGACCTTTTCAGGATACTTTATTTATCAAAATCAAGTACTTTACTCTTGTTAAAACATAAAACGTTGAAGGTAAACTACCCCTTCTCCTTAACTGATCTTCACCAAAATCAACAGAACTTGAGTCCTCTACAATATGCAAAAAATTATCTGAATTTGCGGCAATTATCATTCGCCATAGACAAAATTCTATACACAGACATCTTTCAAAAAATTACTTCTTTATGTTTTGAGGGTAGTACAATCAGAATCAGCCCTTATCTCGAACACGATTTTTTTCGCCATCCATTTCCTTATGGAACATGGAAGTAAAAACAATATCCTTCTTTTTATAATATGTATTGCACATGTTTTCTAACACGGGACACTAATTATTAGATAAAATGTTTACCTTCATTTAAGCCAGCTTCCACTCACTGTGTACTTTCTCAGAGGCCATAACAAGTTCTTTTTAACGTTGCCGAACATAAATTGATGTTGAATTAAAAATAATGTAAAGGATTAGCACCTGAAGTTTGCAACGTGCAAGTTGAAGAATCTATTTAATTATTGCACTTAACTTGATATAAGTACTGATTACATTTCAGGATTATTATTTTCAGAAATAATGTATGTAAACCAGATTTCCCCATATAAAGTTAATTAAAATTCTTTAACGCATAGCATTCCAGGCCTTTATGGTAGTAGATTTGTATTACTAAATTTGAATTTACACAAATAATTCTCTTTGATTAACCAGAGTTACACACACAAACTAAATGCTGAGTGTCCTCCTAGTGTATAAATTCAGCTAAAACACTATTCCAAAAACTTACCTTGTTACTAGAATATATGACATGATGAACTTTTCATGTTAAATAGTTTAAATACTTTGTGTTGAGAGTTAAGCAATTTACCTAATTTTTATTTATGCAGGCGTATAGCAAAATCTGATCATCATGAAAAAGGAATAAGGCATTTTGTAATAGCAATTAACTGATTAGTTCCTGCTGTATTACTGACTCATATTACAAGACCAATTTTTGTTTAATTGAAGATATATTTTAACTGTTTCTTTTGGTGCAATCTGTAAATTCCATGACACACATCCATAAAGGTTTGAAAATATGCTTATTGCAGTTTGATAGGAATACATTCTCAAAAAACTAATACAAATTTGTTATGTCTGATCACACCAGCTATCCTTTCTATTTGAAATGAGCCTTTTATCCAGATTTATTATATAGTATTGTGCCAAGATATATCACTACATTTGTATACTGTAATACAGTAGTGGTAGAATATTATCATTCCACTAATATTACCCTAACATAATAAATGAAAATACATTATATACACATCTTTTGACATAATCATCCTTTCACTTATCACTTTTTGCCTATCAATTTATTTGATGAATATATATTTTACGATTTATGTAAAATACAACAGGTGTTTAACGGACACGTACTATGTGTAGACCTCTTATTTCCCTCCTCGGCAGGTTGAAGCTCAACTGGCACTAGAGTTGGGTATGAAATTATACTATGCTCATAGTCTGTCTGTTAGCAGCTAGTGGCATCTATTGACATGTCACTCATGTCAAATTACAGAGTCGGTAAAGAATGTTCGAAATTTGAATGTAAACAAATTAATAGTTAAATAATTAATATAATGGAAGTATCACATATATAATGTATGTAAATGTAATTGTGAAAAAACGATGTTCCTTGTAAATCGTGTTTTATGTTTGACAAATTGAAGGATGTTTTATGTATGATTTTCTTTTCAGGATACTTTATTTATCAGAATTAAGTACTTCACTCTTGTTAAAACGAAACCGTTGCAGGTAAACTACCCCTTTCCCTTAACCGATCTTCACCAAAAACAATAGGTCTTGAGATCTCTACAATTCAGGGCAGTATGCAAAACATTATTTGATTATGTTTGAATTTGCGGCTGTTGTCATTTGCCATAGTAAATACCCTTGTTAAAACATAAAATGTTGCAGGTAAACTACCCCTTTCCCTTAACCGATCTTTACCAAAATCAATAGGTCTTGAGAACTCTACAATTAAGGGCTGCATGCAAAATATTATTTGATTGTGTTTGAATTTGGAGCTGTCACTTTCATTAAAAACTGCTGTCTAATATCATCCTCTATGAATGCACAACCTATTACACCAACTTTCTAAAACTCAGCTGGTTCCAGATGAATGCCAAGAGTGTGGCTCTAGAATATTCTGCAGTGCTGCTGATTAACAGTATGTGATCAGCATCACATAGAGTACTACACATATAAGCTATCTAATTGACTTGGTATTACAATATTAGTAAAATGTGCTTGTTAACCAAATAGTGTGTTGTTACTCCTGAAAATCCCATTTCACTAAGAGCATTTTAGAAGTCTGGGTTATCTTTTATGTTTCACTCCACAAACATGCCTTTAGTTCAGCATTTCTTAACCTATTGGGCATGAGCCACTGCTGGGTCCCGAGAGGGCATTTGGAGGGTTGCAAAGTCAGGTTCGGAAATTTATTTACTGTGTCTTAAAAAGCTACTACATGTAAATAACTAAGATATATCATTTTAACAATTTAAATTCAACCTGTTTTGTACATAGTCTAAACTGTACATTTTTGTTATTCATGCTCTACCATTGCTTTTTACCAGCTCTGATGTTTAACTCTCTATAACCAGATTGAAAGTTGCTTCCCAGAGGGATACAGTGAATTCAATTGGATTCAAGACCCATTCTTGTATTTTGAAAGTTCTAACATGTTGTCAGTAAAACTAAATGAGCAATTGTGTGATATCATCTGTGATGCTGGGATTAAAACTAAATTTTTAGTAAATTATTTTGTATAGTTACTGATAACATGAGACATGTCATGGACAACAAAATCCATAAACTTTTAGATTCTGACTTAACAAAGTTCTGGATGTCTTTAAGAGATGAATATCCTGAACTTTCGGAGTTGCTCATCCCATTCCCCACCTCATTCTTGAGTGAAATGGGATTTTCATCTCAAGTGAAAAGCAAGCACAGAAATAGACTTGTCGCACACTCAGATTTATGACTTAATTTAACCACTCTTGAATCCAACATACCCCAGCTTTTGCAGAAAAAGCAGCCCCAACTGTCACATTAGTAACTAATGATTAGTTAGGCAAGTAAAAACTCTTTTGTTTTCAACTTCAGCATGTGTTTATTAGAGCAAATTAGTCTTTTGAATTACATTTTTGCTTTTCTATAATTAAGTGTATATATAATTTGTTTAAGCATAAAAGAAGGCTTAAAGTTCTCAGTGTTACCAAAAATATGATTATAAAGTGGGTGCACACCCCTACAAGTAGTTCTGCCATGCACACCCCTACAAGTCTAATTAATTTTAAAAATCTAAAAGGTTAAGTTAGATAATTAAACGTAGACACAACCTCCCAAAATCGTCTCTGTACCGTAATTATGTGCGATAAATAGAAACTAATTTCTGTACTTCCAATAAGTACACCCTTTTAATAAAATATTTGCCAATAAACCCCAATAAAATATGCACCAATAACGAAGCCTACTATCTAAGTTAGATAATTAAACGTTGACACAACCTCCCAAAATCGTCTCTGTACCGTAATTATGTGCGATACATGGAAACTAATTTCTGTACTTCCAATAAATACACCCTTTTAATAAAATATGTACCAATAAACTCCAATAAAATATGTACGAATAACGTAGCCTACTAGGTTATACGTTCTAAATTGGAAGTACCGATAGGTTTTAATTCGAATACATACAGCCTTTAATGTATATACAGCCTTTTATCCATACAATAAATATAGCCTTTGAATGTACACTAACAAAGGAAATTTTTGTTAAATCTAATTAATTTTAAAAATCTAAAAGGTTAAGTTACATTGTTAAACGTAGACACAACCTCCAAAAATCGTCGGTCTACCGTAATTATGTGCGATAAATGGAAACTAATTTCTGTACTTCCAATAAATACACCCTTTTAATAAAATATGTGCCAATAAACCCCAACAAAATATGCAAATATGTTATAGGTCTACGTTCTAAATTGGAACTAGGTTTTAATTCCGGTACTTCGAATAAATACAGCCTTTAATGTTATGTACAGCAGCCTTGTATCCGTACAATAATTTAATGTACACTAACAAAGGAAATTTTTGTTAAATCTAATTAATTGTAAAAATCTAAAAGGTTAAGTTGCATTGTTAAACGTAGACACAACCTCCAAAAATCGTCTGTGTACCGTAATTATGTGCCATAAATGGAAAATAATTTCTGTACTTCCAGTAAATACACCCTTTTATTGTACACTAACAACGTAAATTTTATTTAAGTTACATTGTCGTACAGAACCTCCATAACCTGGCATTAGTTACTTGTGAAAAAACAGTTCTAGTACACATCGAACACGGAAAAATAATACAAACGTGGAGACGGAAGTTGCCTTTTGCCGCAGGCTATAGTGAAAGACCCATAATTTTAAACGGCGGTCGAAGCTGTTTACGAAGTAAAAAAATAAAATAAATACTCCCATAAGCGCGCATCGAAAGCGAATGAGCTGAGTAGTTAGTGGGATCACCGCAGTCGGGCGACGGCCCACTAATGCACAGCGAATGACGAGTTCTGACGTCATGCGCGGATTACCTATCACTGCAGTTCAATTTGGATGTGGTTCTTCGTTGTCCGTTGTGTTGATGACATTATCCACAAGCTAGAAGAATTACTCGATTGTACGTTAAAATATCTTTCGTTACAGTAAAAAGTTACCAAGGTTTCCTGTTTACTTTTTATTTCCGTTTTAATGTCTGAATTAATAATTCCAACTTTCACATCAGCATATATAAATGTAAGACTTCATTCAGGCCAGCAAATGCTGTAAACACAACATTATGTCTAGACTAAGCTTGGAGGTTGGTAGCTTTAAAGGTGCCACTAATTTAATGTATGTGGATTTAACCAGTATACGAGTGCGTGCGTTATAAATGTACTGAAAGTACTGGCATAGTCAAATATTGTTATACAAGTACAGGACAAGTTCAAGACTAAATGTAATGTTATTATAGCTTGCATAACCCACACCTGGGCAAACATAATCTCACCTTGCCTGCATAACTGACTACTACCATAAGGTGACTAATAACTATAAATATGAAATAATGAAACATACAGATATTCAACAGAATACGGAAAATTGCTGTTAGTGGCATTTATAGAAAGTATTAGTAGATGAATACCTATATTTTTAGGCATGTGAATATAAGTAAATATGTTGTGATAATGTTTTCACAACGATTCATTTAACATTAAAAAATGAATTGTAGTTACTCAGGTTAACGACAATTTGAAATGACAAATGAATTTATTACAGTTCTTACAAATGCAAACAAGAAAATTATGATGCTCACTATATTATTATTGAAACGATTTATTATATAATTTGTATTGAACTGAACTAAAGCAAATAAAACTTTTTGTAGACTTCCAAACAAAATAAAACTATCAGATTCTGAACACTTTTTGTTTAGACATTATTGTCAGTATATGTTTTATGTATGTAATAAATACCCATTTTTACTTAAGTCAATGTGTTTACTGTAAAGGCAGTGCAGTTCAGCTTGAACAGTAACAGTAACGGAGCCATGTTATGTTGTGCATGAAATAGCTTTGTGGCAGAGGTGGCATAAAGTAGTGTTATAGTTTCTTGTAAGAAATTGATTTTCAAAACGGACTGTATATAATATTTCTCGTTTGGTCAGTACTGTATTGTATTAAGCCAATACATGACATTAGATGTTATTAAAATACACAAAGTAAACTAAAAATCTAGACATAAATGTGTATGTTAACCAACTACTGAATATTATTATTTGGCCATGCACAGCCATTTATTATAAACAAACAGTTCAACATAAACATAATACGATTACAAAGTGGATATCCCTATTTTCACTATGTTAAATTCTGAAAATTGAGATGCATTTTTCAAAGAAATAACAAAATATAAAATATAATTTTGTTTTTAATCCTACAATATCTTTCATATAACATCAGTATTGACACTGGGGAATGCGCAAGAAATTCAGATTTTGTACTCTATCACTTTGTCATTCATAGCTGATGTTAAGATGTCCTACCCATACCAACAAATAAATGTTGCCAATTCTTATCAGCTTACACAAATGTCTCTTTTCAGTGATATAACACATCACGTTTTGGCTCTGTTAGCTGTTTTTGTATGTGGTTTGTTTTAGTAATGTGTTATTAGGCTGTCAGAAATTATATCAGTGACGTGAATATCATTAATGTTACCCTTCATGTTACTGGAAAACTCTTCAAAGTGGTCTCAGTGGATCATGAATTTAATCAGTCCCAGTTTTCCGTTTTATATGCAGTTTACAAACTATGAAATATTGTTCCATTGTCCATTATGGTATTTCAAGTCATTAAAAATTATAATTTCTACACGATTTGTAATATTATTTGTCTTTAAGACAAGATTAAATTTACTGCACCCGTAAAGCTATAAACACGTCTTCAGACTAGATAAAGCAGAACAAATATTTCAACTCTTTAAATCTGTCAAACGCTTCAAACTTCCATTGTATACAACAGTTTGCTAGTAGTATTGCAGTGTATTCCCACAGCTGTCAATTTGGAAGTTATGTGAAACAGAGTATACTGTATAACTTCTGCAAACATTTTGACTCTGAGGTTTCATAAAAATGTTAGCATTCAATTGATAACCAGTTGTTGTTTCCTTCCCAAAATAATTCTAAAATTATGTCTGGTAAATAGGAATTTGAAAACAAAGTCTGAGTCAAAATAAGTAACATGTTATGACGAACTGATAAAAAAAATTGTGGACACATGTTTGTATGGCTTCAAAGAAAAGTGGACCTTTATGGGGAAAACATTTTCCAGGAATCATCAGTATAGTTAGCACTGTAGGTTGAATGCTCTTCTGTACGTTAGCTCATTCCAATTACATTGTGCAGAAGTAATGTGACTTTTCCTCTACATAAATGGTCTCGGTATCTCCTTTCAGCCAAGAGCACTTTATTGTATTAAATGAAGTACCTTGCCCACACTAAGATAAGGCATCCTCATTGGTTAAACTGAGGTCTGACAATGGAAGACATTATTTATTAATAAAGACATGTGCATTTAATCTAAAAGTGTCCTTAATCAGATGTTATTCTTGTGATAATTTGTGGGTGATGTAGATTTAGTCTTCATTGACTGCCAACTTGTTTTCATTTGTTTCAGGTGTTAACAAGATCAATTTATCCATCATCTGAGAAATGGAAGAGATCAAATTTGAGGACAAGGTATAAAGTTTAAAAATAAAAATATATTTTTTGCTGTTTAATATATGTATTAAATTGATACACATGTTATATACACGTATCTTATACTCACATTCATTTCTTATATTAATAATAGTTTATTTATCATCATATTGATTTATAATTAATTACTGTACAGAATATGATTTATACGTGTATTCTTTTGTGTAGGGTTCGCATTGACAATATGCATTTTCCATAACCTCCTAACTTTCAAGCAATTCTCTTCCTCCCTCATCCAATTTAGACTTGTAGTCTGTTTGTTAGTTGCAAAGTAAATTTAAAACTTTTTTTTTATCTGCCATCCGCTGTCTTTGTGTTGACCAATTATGTCAACATACTCATACTATTCTATCATCACTCATTCTCTTGTGTTGTCCACTCTGGTAGTCCTGTCCTCTGCAAGTCTTCCTGGTATTCTCCTGAACTCCATACTTGTGACATCTCATTTCGCTGTTTTGACTTGCATTGTCTCACTCCCAGTTTCTGCAGAATACATCAGTATTAGATGTATTATATGTCTAAAAGTCAATATTAGACATGTAATTGATGTACATATTCAGACCTTTGTGTTTTGTCTCAAATGTTTATTAGCCAGATAGTAAGAGCCAGGCACACAACTGACTATTCTATGAGTGATCATGACTTGCATTTGAATTTTTTATCTGACCACCCGCTCCTGTGCCAATTGGGGGGAGTCCAAAATTCACCATTTATTGCCCACTTTTAATGTTGTAACCATTAGCTATACAATTGCTTCCTTCAGATTTTATGTACACGACCTGCCTGTTCGTGGAGAGTGAGGTTAACCCTTCTTACTAAGTCACTGCTCTCAAGATTAGTTATAAACAAGTCAGTCAAGGACATGGTAGGCATTGCTTTTAACTGTATAATTAACAAACTATTAATGTAGAAAGTGCGTTAATAAGTTTACACTACAGTAGACAGTAGATAATTAATTACATTTTACTTAATTAAATTGTTATCTTACTTTAACATCATTAAAATTCATTATCACCTCATCATAACTAATAATCTTTAATGCAAAAATATATGATGGAAATCCGTTTGAAACATGGTTTTTTTGTAGATAAGATCATTTATCCTTTCATATACCTTACAGGTATATACTAGGGCAATTTGAAAAGTTCATGGCCTAATAATAAAAGACTTACCAGTATTTTTTCATTTTGGAATCACTTTTCATATTTCAGCATAGTCTCCATGTAGTTGAACACATTTGGTTTAGTGATGCTCCGGTGCTTTTATCCTATTCAGATGTTTGATTGTTCTATATCCTCTGATAACCGTTTACTGCCGCTTTCAGTCATCTCCAGAAAAATCACTCCCTCCCCAGGGAACTTCTGAGTTTTGGGAATAATTAAAATTAAATAGAGCTAAATCAGGCGAGTGAGTGTGATGTTGCAACAGATTTCAGCTCAGCGATTATTTGCCTTAAAAACAATGCTTGTCTGAGGTCTCCCATTATCCTACTACAAAATTATCTCTTTATATACTAAACCTGGCCCTTTTTTTATAAGTATTTTCATTTATTTGGTCTAAAAATATCACTCTTCATTTTTAGGCACATCCATGATAGTCTCTTAACAATATTCTCTTAGCCACTCAGAACATCAAGTCATACCTTTCCAACAGACAAAATTGACTTTCCTTTTTTTTTTACATGACTGTAATTAACAATACTGCAGACCAACTGTTGCTTTACAGGTGTTCATGAGGAAAATGTGGTGTCACCTGATGTGTCTGACATATTTCTCAGACTATTCGTATCTTCTTCTTCTTCTTTGACTCTTCCTGAACCATCTTCTTTATCTGTAACAGCTTACAGTGTCCCACAACCGAACAGTCACCTGGGTACTCTAATCTCTGCCTTCCTCTGCAGTACTTCCCAATCACTGGGCGCCCATCAGCAAAGTCATTACTGTGTCTCAACCAATAGTGACCCACGACACTGTCTCATCTTCACAAACCTCTCCATTCACCCATTGTTTCCAGAACCTGTTCATTTTTGTTTTCTAATTACTTTGTCCATCCAGTATATCTTTAATATTCTCCTACAGCAGCAGTTTTCAGATGCAGTGGTTGTGTCTTTCACTAGTCCCTATTGTCTAAGTTTCACATGCAGCTTCTATAATAGCATACTGCAAACATATAATTTGAGGAATTTCTTCTTAATTTAGAATCCAGTATTTGACAGTAGCAATTTGTTTCCCCATTTGCCCTGTGCTCTGACACTGATTCCTCTCAGTTATCTTTACCAGTTTTAATATTTTCCTATTTATGTTCCTGATTCTCCTCTTCACCCTAAAAATTTTTTGTAATATTCAATAGTGTTCTCAATTTACCTTGTTTTCTGTGAGTAGAAACCATACCATCAGTAACTCTTATGCTCTCCATGAAATGTTATTACGGTCTTGAACATATTTATGGTTTCCTTTACAGCCTCTTGTAAAGCACTCTTGTATAATGGTAATGATTTTGTATAAAAGTAAAATTTAATTCCTTGTTATTTGTAGGATGTTTTAAAAGTCAGTGTAAACAAAGAAGCAGATCCAGAAGAGGCTGAGACTGAACAGGTAATGTGCATAACCATTATTTAGCCCATAGCTAATGTGTTAGGTTGTTCCGTTTAATGTACCACTAGAGATTTGGATCACATTCGTTTGTAGATATGTAATTAAAAATTCAACATAATACACAAACTGTATCATAGTGTTGTATACATATAAACTACATGAGATTAAGTAACTAAAATCGCACACTCGTGCAAGCACGTGCGCTCACACACACCATGTAGGTACAGAGTATGGATATTTATTGCAAAAATTGATAGGTGATTCTATATATTTCATATTTAGTACTGATCACCTCTTTATATAGTACTCTATAAATCAGTGAGAAGACAAAGTAAATTTTATAGTTGTTCAATTTGCAGGATGTATTCCCAGTTATAAATTCTGTCGTAAAAGGAGAACTGCATGTAAAAGAAGAAATCATCAAAGAAGAGAATGAACAGTTTGTTGATCAGGTATTGTACATAGTTATAAATTTGTTTATAGTAACAAGTATTTATTGTTATAATTAACAGCATTGTTGTATCATGGCACATCCATGAGAATCTCTTAACAACATTCTCTTAGCCACTCAGAAAATCAAGTCATACCTTTCCAACAGACAAAATTGACTTTCCTTTTTTTTTGTTTACATGACTGTAATTAATTAACAATACTGCAGACCAACATGTTGCTTTACAGCTGTTCATGAGGCAAATGTGGTGTCACCTGATGTGTCTGACATGTTTCTCAGACTCTTCGTATCTTCTTCTTCTTTCACTTTTGTAACACCAATACGTGAAAAAAAAGGAGAAGAAGCAGGTGGCAGCTGTTAAATTGACATTGATATATGAAGGGAAATTACGAGAGGAAGTTAACAGAAAGAAGTGTGAAATCCTTTTACAACGACAGGCATGTTTATGGACATATCATAAATTCAACAGAGCAGCTGGTCACTTGAAGAAATTAGGGTTTGTTCTAGCGAACGCATAGAAAAACGCCAGAAGAAGAATCACGAGTGTAATACTGAGAAAGATACAGTAAGGGTGGCTGAACGAGATAACAAGAATGCAACAGCAAAGTTGAATAAACTCCTCAACGATGCAGCTGGAAGTGTTCTTACTGAAAGGAATGAAAAACTACCAGATATAAGTATGAAAGGGTACATACCCAGAAGTATACGACGAAGGTGATTGAACCAATTAACAAGACAGATGCAAGCTTAGCGAACTAAGGGTTGTTCTGGCAGAGGCGTAGAAAAACAACAGTAAGGGGTGACTGAATGAAGTACCGAGAAAACACAGCAAAGGTTAATAAACTGTACAGCTGGACACTAAGACACAATTAAGGAATATTTCTCACTAAAGGGGTATAGAAAAAGTCAACGGAAGGGTTACCAGTAAATACTGAGAAAACTAAAGTAAAGTTGAGTGAACTAATTAACCAGTGCAGGTGTGTGTTAGGAAGGCAGTTAAGGGTGATTCTGTCTAAATGGGACATAGAAAAATGACAGGAAGATTTACAAGTGTGAAATCAGACTTAACGTAGCAGGACGGGTTGAACCAGAAGCCAAAAAATAGAGTAGGGTAAGAAGATGACCTATCAGAAATCAGCTTTCAACATAGGTGGGTTTCCAGGAGTGAAGTTCTTAGAAGACAGGAACGTAAAACCAACGGAAACGTAGCAGGGTAACATGTAATAGAACTAGGAGGGAAGTTTCGTAGAAGAAACGGAGAAGAATCAATGGAAACGCAGCAGTGGGATGAAAAGAGACTTAGTGGAGAATCCTGTGTATTGACTATGTAAAATAAGCTGAAAGCACGATCAAGGAGGAGGTCTATTACTAAATTTTCAGAGATTCGGTAGTAACGTATCGATGGAGTCCGTTATAATTTTCATGAAGTCTTGACTTAAACATTTAAGAGTCTTTACATAAATTCGGAAGTAGTCTGTGGTGAAAGTTCAGCGTGCTGACTTAAGACTTACGTAGGGTTAACATGTGTAAATAGTTGTGAAGATTTATAAACTTATGCTATATTTTCGTAGAATCATAATTAACAAACAATGTATGTAATACAGTTAATATTGAAAGAGTGAGAACTAAGGTTTTATTAATTTATAACTTGTAAAAACAATTAGGATCGGAGCATGTGTTCGGAATCAGTCATGTGCAAACTAAAACTCACGTAACGAGAATAAACGCTATAAACTAGTGAACGGTACTTGTACAAATGTAATGTCAGAAAAAGCCGAATAGTATTAATTAAAGTGGAGTGATAAAAAAATGTCAAGCCATTATTCACTACGAGAGTAAACCACGATATGATTCAGCGAGGTGAGAATTCATGCAAAGGAGTGAGAAGCGGATCATCGTGTACAACGCAGATCTAAGGAGCAGTAGATGAGATCATCGCAGATCCACGCGCCATAGATTGGAATAATCGTACCAACAGTAACTTTTATGTATTAGTTAATATTTTGCTAAAACACCTGTCTGTTGTACTAAAAGAACCTACAAATAAAACATGTACTACTAAAGAAATTACGCATGAAGTAACATTAAAACGGGAAGTAGTATGATTACATCATTTCAATTAAGAATAAATTCATATCTAAAACATGAATCCATTTAGAAATAAAATATGTGTTAACATGATAATTAACTAGAGATAAGTATTATTCATGCTTAGATAAATTAAATTAAACCTTGAGATATAGAGATCTTAGAATAAATGTCTATTGAGTGAAATCATATTTAAGAAAATGAATGATCATAATATGTTAAAACTCAAGATAATTAATATTAATGACAAGTAACGTAAATCTAATAAATGCATTAATTAGACTGTTAAATGTGTATGTGTTTCATTATTTAAATAACAACGTGAGGGATGATACAACAATATTACTTAATTGGTTTTCTTGAACACGAAAATATAATTTGTACTCATTACTCCTATGTAAACTTTATACCATTACAATTAACATCAATAGACATCTTTGTAACTTTAATTACCGTTGCAAATGACACCCAAGAATGTAGGCTAGATTGAAGAGAACATAACCTTTTAATTAACACAATATAATTAAAGGTAACGAGTAATTAACGTTATACTCTTCCTGAACCACCTTCTTTATCTGTGAGAGCTTACAGCGTCCCACAACCGAACAGTCAACCTGGGTACTCTAACCTGCCTTCCTCTCCAGTACTTCCCACTCACAGGGCACCCATCAGCAAAGTCATTACTGGGTCTCAACCCACCATGCTGTCTCATCTTCACAAACCTCTCCATTCACCCATTGTTTCCAGAACCTGTTCATTTTTGTTTTCTAATTACTTTGTCCATCCAGTATATTTTTAATATTCTCCTACAGCAGCAGTTTTCAAATGCTGTGGTTGTGTCTTTCACTTTTCCCTATTGTCTAGGTTTCACATGCAGCTTCTATAATAGCATGCTGCAAACATATAATTTGAGGAATTTCTTTTTAATTTAGAATCCAGTATTTGACAGTAGCAAATTTGTTTCTCCATTTGGCCTGTGCTCTGACACTGATTCCTCTCAGTTATCTTTACCAGTTTTAATATTTACCTATTTTTGTTCCTGATTCTCCTCTTCACCCTAATAATTTTTTATAATATTCAATAGTGTTCTCAATTTACTTTGTTGTCTGTGAGTAGAAACCATACCATCAGTAACTCTTAACTCTTAACATCAGTAACTCTTAACTCTTGTACTCTCCATGAAATGTTATTATGGTCTTGAACATATTTATGGTTTCCTTTACAGCCTCTTATAAAGCATTCTCGTATAATGGTAATGAATTTGTATAAACGTAAATTTTAATTCCTTGTTATTTGTAGGATGTTTTAACGGTCAGTGTAAAGAAAGAAGCAGATCCAGAAGAGGCTGAGACTGAACAGGTTATGTGCATAACCATTATTTAGCCCATAGCTAATGCGTTAGGTTGTTCGTGTCATGTACCACTAGAGATTTGGATCACATTCGTTTGTAGATATGTAATTAAAAATCAACATAATACACAAACTGTATCATAGTGTTGTATACATATAAACTACATGAGATTAAGTAAGTAAAATCGCACACTTGTGTGAGCGCATGCGCGCGCACACACCATGTAGGTACAGAGTATGGATATTTATTGCAAAAATTGATAGGTGATTCTATATATTTCATATTTAGTTCTGATCACGTCTTTATATAGTACTCTATAAATCACTGAGAAGACAAAGTAAATTTTATAATTGTTCAATTTGCAGGATGTATTCCCAGTTATAAATTCTGTCGTAAAAGGAGAACTGCATGTAAAAGAAGAAATCATCAAAGAAGAGAATGAACAGTTTGTTGATCAGGTATTGTACATAGTTATAAATTTTTTTATAGTAACAAGTATTTATTGTTATAATTAACAGCATTGTTGTATCATGGCACATCCATGATAATCTCTTAACAACATTCTCTTAGCCACTCAGAAAATGAAGTTATACCTTTCCAACAGGCAAAATTGACTTTCCTTTTTATCTTTACATTATATAATCCGGCGTTCGAGGAAATGCAAATCTTAGTTTTCTTCTTGATTCGGATAAGTGTCTAGTTATTAGTTGGGGAGCGTGATATCGGTGGCACTGTTTCGGCCTTGAACGTGCTCTAGCAGGCCGAATTCAGGTCTCACTTGTGAGCACATGGCACAGTAAGTTCCGGTCTCGCTTCCACTGCATAAACTACTCCAGCCGCCTTCCTCGGTAGCAGTCCATTTGTTGTGTGTCGTCTTCCTCATCTTTACGGCAGGCTAATTGCTTAAGACCGGTAAGTGCATTATATACATATACATAATAATTTGGTTGTAAGAAATTTTAAATTCAAAACTTATTCAATCCAGAGGCAAACGTGTAGAATGCCCGTGGCGTTGATCAGATGTGTGTGAGTATTAGGAGATATTTAATTTATGTTATTTTATTTGAATACCGCCTGTAATTGTATTAACTATTGTTCATTCAGCCTGGTATAAAGACGTAACAGAATTGAGTAATTTAGTGAAAACTGTATCTTGTTAACTATGTATGAACGCACATGTGAAACCGGAAGTGTGAATATTCTTTAAGTAAATCATTTAATTGTAAACTTTAAGACCGCCCTAGACGAAGTACTGTGTAACTGTTGGTTGTCTGTAGCTGATGGGCCTTTAAAGTATTCGCTATTTTGCAAAATTGGTGATCGAATGTAACGCCACGTGGCCAGTGGCTGGGTGCATGTCAAGATATGTTGCGGCTGGTCAAAGCCGGTGTGCGTTCCTCATTATTGTGCCCGGTTATGAGTGAATGATGATCATTTATTAAAATATAAATGAAATACTAAATTTAAAAATTCTATGCATTATATTGAGTTGGTTGGGAGCGTCTAGTTCGGGTGTTTGGTATGCATATCATTCCGAATATTTAGGGTTCTCGCCTAGAATGGAGATCTGACCACAGCTTGGTGTGCTGCCACCTTCACCAGCTATGAACCACTGAAGCTTCATCTGTGACCAAGGAGGGAGGACCAGCTTCCCCCAACAATGATGGAACCGCCCGCTTCATATGAGGTGATATAAACCCTTTTTATTCTATCCTGGCCCGCGGAATATCCCATGGGAGGTGTTTGTGCTATAGCAGTTTAACTTTATTCAGCGACATGGTTAAATCGCGAGGGTGTGTCGGCAAGACAATTTTAATGTAAATTAAACTTGATAATACAGTTCAACAACTACAATTGTAAGCTGACCTGTGGGAGGGTACCAGAGCCGTTTTCGTTCCGTATTATGGGTGCAAAAGTTGTAGGGGAGATTTTTTAAATTAAGTATAGAGGTATGATTTTCGTGAATCCAAACCGGCTGGTTCGGATGTCATTCTTAGGTTATTACGGGGGTTTTACATTTTATTATTTTTCCTGTATGCAAGGGCTGGGGGTTTTTGTTTTTATTCTGTTTCCAGGTTGTCATTTTATAAATGGGTTTTCTATTCACAAGGTAGGCACCTGTTGGTGCCATTTCATGCAGGTTCTCTACGGGTCATTTTTTGTCAAGTCAGGCTTCCTCTTGTACACTCATGCAGCCGGACGAATACAGCATGTTTTTTTTTTTTTTTTTTGTATATGCACATATGGCTGAAATTAACATTTTCTCTTTCTTTAAGGTCTATTGTAACACCACAAAATGTTACATAACCTAGACACTCACCAGAAGGGTAATTAATTACACTAAAGTGATAAAAGTGAATCATTTATAATGAATGTAGCAAAGAAGAGAAGGACCAGCAAAGAAGAAAGAAGAGGACGGATCCCAAGAAGCAGTGATGAATACACTGCAAGACACTACAACAAACACAATGACTGACTTTAACTAATGGACATGCAAAGTTCACAATAAGCTGTCAAACGAGCCAGTTCATGACATTAATGTACAGAGTCATGTACAAGTAAAACTAACTAAATAATGACTGAAATAATGTAATAACAATAACAGCATTTTGGCTGAAAGTAAAAGAACCATGACAAATAAATAACAAAGCCTATGACTAGAATAGCTATGGCCACAATGTATATTAAAACTAGCTTTACAAGTCCAGATATAACAGTATTGGATAAAGATAGTTATGAAAGGAAGCCTTATATGTGTGAGCAACTTCCTTATTAGACAAAATGTAATTAGTAACAATTATTAAGGAATAAACATGGTGCTAAGAATGTGTCTAGCCCGTGCCTAAACAAATTTATTGTAACGTGTCAAAATTAGGTCATTTCATTTATTGCGGGTATGGGGCATTTGTATTTCATTTATTTCATTTTTGCGGGAGTTTATAAAAATATTGTGAAAGTTTTATTTTATGACAAACGCTCATTCCATTGTAGCAGAACACGTGGTAAGAAACAGTGTTGAAACAAAGCAGCAAGACGCAGTTTCTGTTGTGTAACCTAGCCAAGGAATTGTACCACCCTCGAATTCTCAGAACTCTGTATAAGTGTGACGATGCACGCACTCAAAGACTCAAGCATGTGCGCTGGTGGGACGCCGAGAGAAACCAACGGCGCTGTAAAAAATGGCGTATGAACGAACAGTCTGTGATATCAGCAAGCCGACTTACAGGAAACATAGTTAAGCCCCACCCACTACTAGTGACATCAGACTCGCAGTGTCTAGAGATCGTCGACACACTTGGCTGATATACCTAATATGTTTCATGCATAGAGCTGATAAGCCACAGCAATTCAGCTTAAACGACGACGAAATCAGGTGGCAGGGAACGGCAGCTTCCTCCCGCCTCAACACAGTCTACGTTAAGCAGAGACGCTAAGCGGTCAACAAGAAGCCGACTCCGTTAACAAACGTTTACAGTTTTGTCGGTGTCCCGGTCGGTGTAGTTTTATAAGATGTGAGTAAAACAACAATATCACTAATACCGACCGGGACTCGAGGAAGTTACGAAATACCGAGTATCATTTGTGCGGTGGCGTGGTGACTTACAATAATGAATAAGAAACATTTGGCTCGGGTGACCGGCACATGTTTTATTCGTCCTGAATAGTGACAGTGAAAAAACTAAATAAATAGATCTGTAAATTAATCAAACGAGGGGTAACGTATGAATTTGAATGAAAGAGAGAATGTGCAGAATGGGCTGTCTTAATAATGGTCATTAAAAATGGTACCAAAAAACAAAATTAGATTTAAAAAATTTTATCTTGTAGTGTTCTGGTAGTATCCATAAAACTTGTGTGAGAAATTAAGATCATTTAATTTACAATATAATCATATGTTAGACTAAGTTATTTCGCCATTACCACTTTCTCATTTCTGTGTTGCAAAATTCGTCTAAACGTTCCGGAATCTTTCTGAATTATTAATTGGGTGTGGTCAGATTGCAAAATTGTCCGTTTTATTTAAGGTGGAGTGTAAAGGTTTTTGATATTTTACCTATAAAAAAATAATCGTGGCGACCTTGGTCTTCTGAAGAAATTTTAATATGGTAAGTAGTTGCGACTGAGTACAGGTAAGTCCTGGTAGGGTATTTTATGTATTGAATATATTTCGGCCTCTATTTTTTATTGTTACAAATGGCTTTCGCCTGCCAGGATTTTCGTTTAATTTTATTTATACGAGATAGACCTATTTTAATGCACAGAAAATAGGATGTGGTAATGACGAATGTGTAAACAATATTTAGAATACGTATTTACGTGTGAGTAGGTTATGTTTGTGTGTTGATTCACAGTAGTATTAGGCGTTTGAGTATAGAAGAAAAATAGTGGTTTTATATATGTAAGTGTTGTATAAATAAACTTTAAACATGTCTCTAATACAAAGTAATGAAATGGGTTTTGCGTGGGATGAGTGGGAGAGTGAATTTCGAGGTGTTGTGGGTGAGATGACAGACGAGGAATGGGGTAATTTAGACGATAGGTTAACCCGAATGGAACAACAAGCAGAAGGAATATTTGCAGAAATCAATAAACATAGTGAGATGACCAATGTGAAAGGTAAGATAGATGAAGTAATAGTAGTAGAAAATAAGACCGTAAATAGGCCTAGTGATGATGACGACAGTGTGGGGGTAGTAAAAAAGGAGCGTTCATTGGAGGACGTGATGAATTTGTTGATAACAATGAATGAAATGATGAATAAACATTTTGATAATATTAATAAACGGTTTGACGAAAATAACAAAATGTTAGATGAATGGTCGCGGGAACTAAAGACAGACCGATATAAAGAGAGTACAGAAGTTGAATTAACACAGGTGAGTGATAACGATAAGGAATTAATAAATAACAGTGATAAAATAGTGGGAGAAGTAGGGTTAACTAGTGAAAATAATGAGGGTGATTACAATTCAGAGGTAAGTGGTGATGTTGATATAATTAATTCCAGTGATGTAATAGTGTTAAATAATAATAATGAAGTATTGGATAGCGGTGAGATAGAGATAGTGAGTGAGAGAGAGAAAGTAATAGATTGTAAAGGCGTAGTAATTAATGTTGATGAGTTAGATAATGAGTGGAAAGAGAGTTATATTGTGGGTATGAAACAGGGGGCAAATTTTTATGGGGTTAAATGTGAAGCAGAGAATTCACAAGTGTTGATGGAGGACAAGAGTTCCTCAATAGTTTTTGTAGAAGACGAGAGTTCTTCAGAAGGTCATATAAGTTTTTTGTGTTTATCTGGTAGGGCCAGATGGTGTTTAAATAATTTTATGGTATTGCCCTCTGCATGGAATGAGAGAGTTCAGTATGGTTATGAGAGGTGTTGTAATGAAAGAGAGAGAGAAATAAAAATTTTTGAGATCAATAGAGGGTATGAAATGTTGGTGCAGGTGTTGGATATGGAGAGAGATGATGAAAGAGAGAGAGAGGAATACTTGAACAACACTGTTGTAAATAATGATAAAATAATTGATTTGATGTTTAGAAAAATTACTGACGGAGACTGGACAAAATTAACTGATAGCGACCGGTTGTATGAAATAATAAATGGTATGATGATGAATTTAGAAATAATGGTTCATGAAGATAATAATAATAAATTCAAGATAAACAAAAATCATTTAGTCTATAAATATGTGAGATATCTTTTTGACGATGGAGGGTAAACCATAAAACAATAAAGGACAGTTAAATATTTTGTTTTATGGGTTTTAACTTAGCTGACTTGGACATTGAAATATGACAACTGAATAAATAATGAATCAGATTTGTAAATAAATATGTAGGAAAGCCAATTGTATGTGTTGTGGTTAAGTGAACAGTGTATGTAGGTAATTAATTGTTGTAATAATAATATTTTGCAATTTAAAGAAATAATAACATTAATTTTGGAAACAGTAATGGGCTAATTTGTATAACGGCAAACAATAATAATGGAATTTATATTTTAATAATGAATTTAATTAAAACAATTTGAAATGTTTAAAATATTTTGATTGATTTAAAAGTTATATAATTGAATTTTTTTTTTTTTTGAAGTCAAATGGTTTTACGAGATGAATTTTGTAATTAAATGATAAATTGTTTGATTTAAACTAATATTTGTGTTAAATGTTTCAGAGGTGAGGTGAAAGTAATGTGGTATAGTGAATATGTTTTGTGTATATCATGTTAAATGGATTGTAAGTATAGAACTTTTACAGTATGAATCATGTATAATAAAAATGTTTACAGGTGTAACTAAGATTTTAATTCAATAGTGAGACTATTTGAAATAATTGTGTTCAATAAAAATGATAATTAAAAAATTTAATAATAACTGAAAATGATATATACTAATTATTAATAATAAATTTTGAAAATTTTAAAAATTTTAAGAAAATCCAATGGTAGAAAGTTATGAATGAGTTAAATGATTATTGATGAAAATATTATATTAGAATGGATATAAAAAGTTAATTAGTTAGTTATTAAGCTGCTATTGCGGGGGTGGCCTGTGCTCTCGTAGATAGTGAAATGGGTTGGGGGTAACAGAGAGTGTTACCTCCATCGGAGGCCAAATGGCGAAAATGTGCGACACACCCTTTTCGTGTAAACTCAATTTACACACTGATAGACGATCGTGTCGCACATACTAATGATGAAGTAGAGCAGGCATTGAAATGCAAGTTAGATTTCCCCGACTTTTCGGGCGATTACTGCCTTACCAGCACTAATCGTGGATTTGGCTAGCGGTTAGCTATGGTCATACCAAGTCCCTTGACCATAGCTGACTTGAAATTGGTATATAGTAGAAATTAAATGGGGGTGAATTTTAGGGGAAATCCAGGCACTATGGAACAGCGGCTACCACTCTGTTCGCGTAGGAACAGCATAGCCAGGTGGTAGACCCGTTTAAGGGCGTTTAATTATAGCCAAGAATGTGTTGATATTCAGACGTTAAAATGTAACAGCCGAAGCAAAGACACGGAGAGGTCAAACTACTCCAAAATATGCCGTCTTTGTGAAAGCGAAAGGGCGCCACAGCCTTACATAATTTGCAATAGAGTGTGTGGATGGGAGGTGACTCCAGTGAGTCACGAATTTAAATTTTATAACAAAAAATTGCTAATTCAAATTTTGATCCAATAAAATGCTTGTGTTCTGTTTAAATGACTAGATGCTCATACATTCACTACAAGGTGTTCATTCCATAATTTTAAATGTATTATTTTATTGTTGTACGTTAGATGTAGGTATTGATAAAAATATGTGTTTTCATTATGTGTGTGTTTTTTAAACTAAGCAGATAATTAAACCGTCTGGCAGGCGGTTAACATGAATTATCAGAATCAGAGAGAGGGGAAACAAAGAGGTCAGAAGCGAATATTGATAAACATATATATTTCATGTAATGTGTTCAATTTTGAGATGTGTTTTCATTGTGTTAGGAGATCAGCTGATCAGCAATAAAATGTCACTGGTATAGTGGTTGTAAATGTTCCCAGTAATTAATGTTTAATGTAGTGTTTCAATGTATTACAGATGCTATTTTAAGTAATGAGAAAAGTAATTTGATAAAGTGGGAGAAATAAAGAATAAAAGATAGTTTTTGGGTGATGAATATTTTGTGGGACGTATAGATCTGTCCAAGTTGAAGTAGTAAAGATCAAAATATTGTTTTGAAGATAATGTAATGTTGTTTTGAAGTAATGTATATTATAGAGTTTTGAGAAGTAGTGATGTTGACACAGTAGTTATGTGGAGAATATATGTAGAGTTTTGAGCAATATATTGATGTTTATAATTGATGTTGTTATTTTGTTGTAATGAAGTAAGGTAATAAGATTGAGATTTTGGGGATGGCAATTTTGTAGTAAGGGGTAGTGTAATGTAGGAGTCCGCAACATAATGATAAGTTGGGACGGGATGGTACCGATTTAGGGGGAAGGGGTCGCCTTAGGTAGAATCCAGGGACCAGATAATGGGAAATGAGTTTTTTGGGGGGGGGAACACGTATCCTAAATACAAAGGGTTAGAGAGTATTTTTTTTATATATCGAGAGAAGGTGGCGAATTGAGTTTAAGGAAAAGTTGGGGTTAGAGATTGATTGGTAGAGATTTTGATAGAGATGGGTGTCATGTGAGTTACAGTTGTTAAAGGTTAGAGTCAGAGAGAGGTAAAGATTATATATGTATACAGAGCAGGTGGTAAATTAAATTGTTGTAAGTATTTAAATCACCTAAAGTAATGTAGGATGAGATTGTCAAATACAGAAAGAGATTTATAAGAATATAAAATTTTTATTTTGAAACCAGTGACAAAATTTTGATAGAATTTGAAAAGGTAAAGTTAGAGAATGTTTATTTTAAATAACTTAATGTCAAGTTGATTGTTATTTATAATAATATTTTGTTTATTTTAAATATTTTATTTTATTATATTTTGTGTGTCAAGTTAGGATGTTACAGATGTTAAATGTATTTTCAGATAAAACTTGTACATAACATGTAGTTCAAGGTTGTGGACTTGACCTAGTTTTGATCAGCTGATGGGGTCATAGAAACTAATAGTATGGAAGTCAATTCAACTTTTGTTTTTTGATCAATTTAAACAAATTTTAAACAATTTCTATATGTAAAGGAAACATTTTAATGAATTTAAATTTTTTTTTGAATTTTAAAATTTTTGGGAAAATAATTTTTTTGAAAAAAAAAAAAAAAAGATTTTTGCGCCTGCCAGCTAATGAATATTTTTAAGCTTTGATTATTTGATTGTTTGTGTATTAGCCATGTTTAATTCTATTGATTTATTGGATTGACTTGTATTGTTAGACTCTAAGTATTCACATGTTAGGTTAAGGATGTTCTTAATTATAAGAAATGTTTAAATCAACTTATTTTAAATAAAAACAGAAACCAATGAAGAGAATAATTTAAAATTTATACAAAATTTATGAATCGATTTTACCTGAAAACAACCAATGGGTTGTAATTTAAATAACTTTTGAGAAATTTTTCAATTCTATGATATGTAATGTCAGTAGGTAATGTGAGTGTGTGTGAGCCCAGTATCTGCTAAAGGCAGCCCAGCTTGCATACAAGGGGAAACATATCAGCCGAGGATCTGGAATAATCTAAGCCAGGGATTGAGGATTTTGGGGGGTAGCATGTTAGAAGGTGAGGTGTGCTGTGGTACGTGTCTGTTCGATTTTTCGGTGTTGGGGTCTCTTACGGAGAAGTCCAGTGATCTCGTTCAGATGCGTCCATAGACGCCAATCCGGGGGGTCGGGTACCCATGCAGATTAAGAACAAGGGGGTTGTTGGCACCAGTTCCTCACCGGTCCTCTTAGGGGTTTATCAATGAGATTTCTCCTGTTTTGGACAGAAGAATTCTCATTGAGGGGGTATTGTAATGTGTCAAAATTAGGTCATTTCATTTATTGCGGGTATGGGGCATTTGTATTTCATTTTTGCGGGATTTTATAAAAATATTGTGAAAGTTTTATTTTACGACAAACGCTCATTCCATTGTAGCAGAACACGTGGTAAGAAACAATGTTGAAACAAAGCAGCAAGACGCAGTTTCTGTTGTGTAACCTAGCCAAGGAATTGTACCACCCTCGAATTCTCAGAACTCTGTATAAGTGTGACGATGCACGCACTCAAAGACTCAAGCATGTGCGCTGGTGGGACGCCGAGAGAAACCAACGGCGCTGTAAAAAAATGGCGTATGAACGAACAGTCTGTGATATCAGCAAGCCGACTTACAGGAAACATAGTTAAGCCCCACCCACTACTAGTGACATCAGACTCGCAGTGTCTAGAGATCGTCGACACACTTGGCTGATATACCTAATATGTTTCATGCATAGAGCTGATAAGCCACAGCAATTCAGCTTAAACGACGACGAAATCAGGTGGCAGGGAACGGCAGCTTCCTCCCGCCTCAACACAGTCTACGTTAAGCAGAGACGCTAAGCGGTCAACAAGAAGCCGACTCCGTTAACAAACGTTTACAGTTTTGTCGGTGTCCCGGTCGGTGTAGTTTTATAAGATGTGAGTAAAACAACAATATCACTAATACCGACCGGGACTCGAGGAAGTTACGAAATACCGAGTATCATTTGTGCGGTGGCGTGGTGACTTACAATAATGAATAAGAAACATTTGGCTCGGGTGACCGACACGTGCTTTATTCGTCCTGAATAGTGACAGTGAAAAAACTAAATAAATAGATCTGTAAATTAACCAAACGAGGGGTAACGTATGAATTTGAATGAAAGAGAGAATGTGCAGAATGGGCTGTCTTAATAATGATCATTAAAAATGGTACCAAAAAACAAAATTAGATTTAAAAAATTTTATCTTGTAGTGTTCTGGTAGTATCCATAAAACTTGTGTGAGAAATTAAAATCATTTAATTTACAATATAATCATGTGTTAGACTAAGTTATTTCGCCATTACCACTTTCTCATTTCCGTGTTGCAAAATTCGTCTAAACGTTCCGGAATCTTTCTGAATTATTAATTGTGTGTGGTCAGATTGCAAAATTGTCCTTTTTATTTAAGGTGGAGTGTAAAGGTTTTCGATATTTTACCTATAAAAAAATAATCGTGGCGACCTTGGTCTTCTGAAGAAATTTTAATATGGTAAGTAGTTGCGACTGAGTACAGGTAAGTCCTGGTAGGGTATTTTATGTATTGAATATATTTCGGCCTCTATTTTTTATTGTTACATTATGTCAGTAAGTTAATAGGGAAACAGGACTCCTAGTGAACATTAAATTTACTGAACGATAAATATAATTAAACGAGATGTGACATAACACCACTCAATTATTAGTGTATAACTTTAAATTGAGTAGGCCAGACAATATGTATTTAGAGAATAAGGATTTTTATGACAACGTATTATGATAATTATGTTAAGAATTAATATTGTACAGATATAAATAGCTTTTAATTATAATCGTATATGTATTAGTGTTCAAACAATGACGTTCTAAAGAAAACACAGTGTGAATAACTAAATGTAAAAAGATAGGAAATGATCGCATTATGCATTGCTAGCAGACGACAGTGAGAAACCATGTTTCAAAACATTATTTGTAAGCATTGTCAGAGAAAGCGAGGTTAAAACCAGTGTTAAGCCATATCAAATTAAAGCGCAGAGACTAAACTTTAATTTGATGGTAATAACCTCGAGATTGGAAGTATAATAAGTGCATAATGAGTGTTAGCATCATTGTTTTATAGAAATTAAGAAATTGTCAAAGTAAGACGGACAACAACGACAGTTGAGTACAACGCTCGCTCCGGTGGCAGTTAGAAAAAACAATACGTCATTGTAACGGTTATCAGAGCCAATCAAAAAAGAGTTTACTAAACGACTTTTCTCTCTAAGCGCGATGATGCGAAGGGGTATATAACCAGCAACGCTGAGAAATTCGTTAGATTCGCTACCTCACCTCGAGCTATACAGTCGCCGCTCGCCAGCGTCATACATTTTTATGACTTAATACAGTTTAATAACAGTAAATATTTCAAAATTCTTCAAAACAGTCAACAGTACAGCGATTAACCACACGGAAAGTGCTTCGGCAGTAAAAAGTGAATATTTTTAATTAGTGCGTGTGTTCGGAACGAGCGAGAGTATTTTAACCAGTAAGTCAACTAGCCCAGTTTTATTAAGAAGAGGGCATATTCCTCATTCCAGGTGCGTATAAAGTGTAATTAACCAGTGATCATTATAATCCGATCACTGAAGTGTTTTAAATTTTTAATCTATACGATTAAAAAGAAGTAAGATAATACAGTGACCATTTTATTGTTTATCTGTTTGCACTGATCATAATTTTCAACAATATTGTACTGACGCAAAGACAACCAAACTTTTAATAACATACACCGTATCAAGTTATTTAGAGGATTAGATAATCCAACGTAAGATATTTGGGTTAGAATTAAGCATCATAATATTTGTTAGTATATAAGTATGCGCAACGATCGCTAACCTTAAAAATAATTACGAGTTTTTTAAAAAGAGGCCAAATACGAATTATCATTATATTAACGTCTGTCAAGGCAATTAATAGTATTCTATTTGTATTTCAAAGAACCTACCCGTGAGGTAAATTATAAATTAAAATTAAAATTTGTTAATAGTTCTAAGAGTTTTATTGTTCTAAACTGAGCTAGGCCAGATAGTAGATGGGCAACTTAACATCAAGATTGTATTAACATAATAATTGTATTTTTATTTTTGAGTTGTTTTTAAAGGGTAGAATAAACCCGTAATTTTATGCAGTATAAACTTTGGTTCCATTTATTTCATTTAGCTAAGTAATACTCAGTATAGAGTACAGTGAGATAACTTTGAGCAGAAACATTACAATACTATATTTGAATTGTTGTAAATGCCTTAAGCATTTAAACGAGATAGAAAGAGAACCTATACAATTTTAAAATTTATCAATTTGTTTTTTCATGGGAACTTTTCATAAAGTAAACCCATGTGGCGCCCATATTACATACAAGGAGTAGTATAACCTTGTTTATAAAGTGTAAGCTGGTCATAAGAAAATCTTGACAGTTTATTCTGGGTAAGTGAACGTCAGAACTTCCAGTACTACTACCAGGTACGTGAAAGTGTTTTTATGTTAAATTATTTGTCCAGACGATACTTGACGGTACGTACACTGACGACATTTAACCAAGAAGAGGAGTTCCACTGCAAGATCGACGCTACGGTTACATTCATTTACCGACCAGCGATTATTATAATATCCATTAAGATTATCACACTTTAATTACATAAACAATATTTACTAATTATCATCACCAAAGAGAGTTACTGCATATAAAGTAGAGAGTTCATATTAACATTTTAAATTGTAACACGAGAATCCATTACACTACAATCGATATTTAAATTAAATTATATATTAAATTAAAGAGAGGGATCTTGTTTACGTTACACTATATATTTAATATTTTGAGATTATAAAATTTTACATGGAATGAAATTGTACAGGCTGTACTTATATTTTTGTAACTTAGATTTTCTGGCCATTATATGCTAAACCTGTCTTTCTATTTCTTTTATAAATGTGCTAACTGCTATAATTTTTATTGTTCGACTAAGCTTTTCGTCATCACTGACATCATCAGGTCTTAAAACAATACAAAGAAATTTCAATCTTTAAACAATACGAAGAAACTTGTCTTTGTTAATTTTTGTAAATTGTCAGATTTTGTGAATGTTAGGCAGGCTGTATGTAGCCTTAATTGCAGTTAAGCTTTTGTTACTATCAAATCCTTAAGGTTAAATAATGACTTGCCATATAATTACATAATTAATTATGACTTGACATATAATTAAATAAATGAATAATTTTTAAACATTTTACATTCTTATGGCAGATTTTTAGAAAAGTTCTGTACATTATATAGATCAACAAGTTTCACATTTTGCAGGATTAAAGAGATGTTAGTAGTGCTTTAACTTATCATTATATTTTTTTAATTACGAGCCATTCCAAATGTTTTCTAAATTTATAATGTATATTGGTATCTGACATGGAATTGTTACAGTTCTTAGTTAATTATGCTGGCTGCCGACATTATAAAAACGTATAAGGGGTGGTCTTGGTCGATGACATTAGTTTCCAATTATTTAATAGATATTGGCGGGTCAGTTATTTGATGTTTCTATATCACGGGGCGATAAAGGAATAATATACTGATGGGCCGTGGGGCGTTTGAGTATCATGGCATAATGAGTTGTAACTGTGATTTTGTGAAATTAATTGTGATGTTACAGACGAGCCAGTTCATGACATTAATGTGTAGAGTCATGTAAAAGTAAAACTAACTAACTAGTGACTGAAATAAAGTAATAACAATAACAGCATTTTGGCTGAAATTAGAAGAACCATGAACCAAATTTATGTCAGTAAGTTAATAGGGAAACAGGACTCCTAATGAACATTAAATTTACTGAACAATAAATATAATTAAACGAGATGTGAAATACCACCACTCAATTATTATTGTATACCTTTAAATTGAGTAGACCAAGCAAAATGTATTTAGAGAATAAGGAATTTTTATAATAACGTATTATCATAATTATGTTAAGATTTAATATTGTTTAATAAATACCTTTTAATGGTAATCATGTATGTATTAGTATTCAAATAATAACGTTCTAAAGAGAAGACAGTGTAAATAACAAAATGTAAAAAGATAGGAAATGGTCGCATTGTGCATTATTAGCAGACGACAATAAGAAACCATGTTTCAAAACATTATTTGTATGTATTGTCAGAGAAAGCGAGGTTAAAACCGGCATTAAGCCATATCAAATTAAAGAGC
The DNA here is from genome assembly GCA_034769895.1 of Magicicada septendecula. Lineage (NCBI taxonomy): Eukaryota > Metazoa > Arthropoda > Insecta > Hemiptera > Cicadidae > Magicicada > Magicicada septendecula. Next base: position 282,175,483 of record CM068372.1, on the reverse strand, counting down.
AGAGACTAAACTTTAATTTGATGATAATAACCTCGAGATCGGGATTATAATAAGTGCATAGTGAGTGTTAGCATCATTTTTTATCAAAATTAAGAAATTGTCATAGGAATACGGACAACAACAACAGTCGAGTACAGCGAGAGCGCCGGTGGCGGTTAATAAAAACAATACGTCATCGTAACGGTTATCTGTGCCAATCAAAAAAGAGTTTACTTAGCGACTTTTGTCCCTAAACGCGATGAAGAGGAGGGGTATATAACCAGAGACGCTGAGAAATTCGTTAGATTCGCTACCTTCACCTCGAGCCATCCAGTTGCCGCTCGTCAGTATCATACATTTTAATGACTTAATACAATATAATAGTAGTAAATACTTCAAAATTTATCAAAATAATCAACAGTACAGCGATTCATCACACGGAAAGTGCATCGACAAGTAATAAGTGAATATTTTTAATTAGTGCATGTGTTCGGAACGAGCGAAAGCATTTTTAACCTGTAAGGTAACCTACCCAGTTTTATTAAGAAGAGGGTATATTTCTCGTTCCAAGTGCGAATAAAGCGCAGTTAGCCAGTGATCATTATAATCCGATCACTGAAGTGTTTAAATTTTAATCTATGAGATTAAAAAGAAGTAAGGTAATACAGTGACCAATTTTATTGTTTATCTGTTTTCACTGATCATAATTATCAATACTCTTGTACTGACGCAAAGACAACCAAACTTTTAATAACAAACACCGTATCAATTTATTTAGAGGATTAAATAATCCAATGTGAGAACATTTGTGTTAGAATTAAGCATTATAATATTTGTTAGGATATAAGCATACGAAACGATCGTCAACCTCAAAAATAATTGCGAGTTTTTTAAAAGAGGCCAAATATGAATTATCATCACAGTAATGTCTGTCAAGGCAAAGAATAGCATTCTATTTGTATTTCCAAGAACCTACCCGTGAGGTAAATAATAAAATAAAATTAGTATTTGTTAATAATTATAAGTTTTATATTGTTCTAAATTGAGCTAGGCCAGATAGTAGATGGGCAACTTACCATCCAGATTGTATTAATGTAATAATTGTATTTTTTATTTGAGTTGATTTTAAAGGGTAGAATAAACCCGTAATGTTATACAGTATAAACTTTGGTTCCAATTATTTCATTTAGATAAGCAATACTCAGTATAGAGTACATTGAGATAACTTTGAGCAGAAATATTACAATACTATATCTGAATTATTTTAAATGCCCTAAGCATTTAAACGAGATATAAAGTGAACACCTACAATATTAAAATTTAGCAATTTGTTTTTTCATGGGAACCTTTCATAAAGTAAACCCATGTGGCGCCCACATTACATACAAGGAGTTGTATAACCTTATTTATAAAGTATAAGCTGGTCATAAGAGAATCTTGACAGTTTATTCTGGGTAAGTGAACGTCAGAACTTCAAGTACTACTACCAGGTACGTGAAAGTGTTTTTTATGTTAAATTATTTGTCCAGACAATACTTGACGGTACTTACACTGACGACATTTAACCAAGAAGAGGAGTTCCACTTCAAGATCGACGCTACGGTTACATTCATTTACCGACCAGCAATTATTATATTATCCATAAAAATTATCACACTATAATTACATAAATAATATAATACCAATTATCACAAAAGAAAATTACTGCATATAAAGTAGAGACTTCACTAAACATATTAACATTTTAACTTGTAACCTGAAACATTTTAAATACCCCTATAAACGTGCTACTACAAAGTGGCGACCAACAGAGTGCGGCTTTAAAAAATATTAAATTATTAAATTTTTAATATTAAATTAGCCCGGCAAATACAATAGAACAATCATGCCTCACACACACAGACACGATACTAGGTACAAGGCCAGCCAAGGAGAAGGTGCACAAGCGAATACCGAACTTAATATAGAGATACAAGAGACGCAACCAACATCCGAAATGGAAGTCGCGACCAATAATAACTTGGAAACCCGACCAGAGGGAACGCCTCCTGGAGAACCCGAGCAACCCAGACGACCTGAGAAGCCCACGCAACCAGGGGAGATCAACTTCCAGGAAACCATGATGAGAGTGATGATGGAATTAAAGGAAGATAGTAGAAAATCTCGGGAAGAAAATCAGAAAAACATGGAAGCATTGAACAAGAAATTAGACGACAACAGTAAGACCTTGAAGGAAGATTTACAAACAAAATTAGATGGCATCAGCAAGAAGATGGAGGAAAATAACGAGAAAGTAAACAAAAATCGACAGAGAAGTAACAGTAGTAAGAAGAGAGATTGCAGAAGTACACGAGAGGTGTGAACAACACAGCCAAGATTTACAACGTACTAGAGAAGAGGTTGATGGTCGAATCAACAATATAGAAGAAATCAATGAAGCCCGAATCGAGTCTCTGAAGAAGATGAGCCAGGACGAGATCAAACAAGTGAGAACGGATGTGGGAGTAAGATGTCAAGAAATAGACGCATCAGTGAACACCATAAGAACCCTGACTGTTACCAATAAAGAAAAAATAGAGGAACTATGTCAACGGGAGATTCTACAAATGCGTGAAGAAATCGAAATCATTCGTAATCGACCAGCACAGGGTCACTACCTGCAACCAATGGATAACCGTGATGTTATCAACTTTAAAAATTACAAGAAAAACCCTATCGAATTTCTAGAACGAGTGGATGAAAACCTGACCAGAATCCGGGAAAGCAGATGGACAGTAATACGCAGTTTGATGGATGAATACTTCAAAGAGATCCACGATAATTGGTGGACTGCAACCCGCCACGAGGTCCAGAGTTATGAGGAGTTCAAGACACTGTTCAGGGCCAAATACTGGTCGGAGTCTACGCAGAACATAGTTCGGGATGATATCTGTCATGGCAAATATGACGCCAGTCGAGGAACCACTCCAACTTCTTACTTCCTTGGTAAGGTATGTCTGGCGCGAAACCTCGAACCAAGGATACCAGAGGAGTGCCTGGTCACCAAGCTCGCTTATCATTATGAGGAGGGAGTAGCCAGATCACGTCAATGGGGACAAATCAAAACGGTCCAAGCCATGGCAGCTCTGCTTGAGGATAGCGAACATGAGGGCTACTATAGAAGGAGCCGCAAGAGGAATGAGAACTTCCACGACAGAAGTGGTAACCCAAATAATAACAACACTAACTTCCGGAATTACCGAAGTAATTTTAATAATTATAATCATAATAATGTGAACCAAAATAACGAGAATAGTTATCGGCCAAACAATCAGGGTAATAATAATAATTACGCTGGTAATAATAATAATAATACGAGACGGCCGCAAAATCATAACAACAACCCCAATCGACCCCAGAACCAGGGTGGAAACAACCAACCGCAGCAGTACCGAAGGGCCAACTATATCCAGGCCAACAATGAACAGGGAAGGAGGCGGTACTATCCATGGCACCGTAGTTTCAACGGACACGATGATGAGGAGTACCAGCACGAAGACAGGAGGAATGCAAGAGGCGGACAACGGAGGAGTAGGAGTATCGAAGGCGACAGCCGCAACAACGATTATCGGCCACAAGTTCATTTCATGCCAAACAACGACCAGAATCACCATGGAGGACGGCCCAAAATGGAAGAGAGGAACCAGGTAAACCCACCAGATAGACGCGATGAAGAGAGTGAACTCTCTTTAAACGCCTCGCGGCAGTGAGAAACCACATAGACCCCTCGCTGAACCATTCTATTGGGTACAATTACGAAACGACTTCAGATAAAACGATAACAATAATAAGAAGTCACTATTTAAAAAATATCAGATAAGAACTGTTGGAAGAGGAAGAAATTGACCACCATCAGTGCAATAATGACATAGCATATGTGACTGCCAAAATAAACGGAGTGGCCGCCACACTGATGATCGACACGGGCGCAAATGTCTCGTTAATGGATAGCACGGAACTCAACCACATCCAGGAAGAAGGTAAATCGGTAATACCAACCCTACCGATTAATAATATAATATTAGTGGGAGCGACTGGACGACAGAATAAAACCGTCAAGAAACAGGTCAGTCTTGAAGTGACCAGTCATGGAGTCAAGATCCCAATGATATTTTTGGTAGCTACTGGATTACCATTTCGCAGTTTAATTGGCTGCGACATCCGGCGGAAATATTCAGCAATTATCGACCTGAGTAGAGCAAAAATAACTCTAAGTACGCCAGATTTGGAATGGACGGCTGAGATTATTGGAAGTAAGGAATCTCCTCAAGACCGAACCATTTTCCACATCAGAGAAGTAAGAAATCCTAGGTATCAAACACCTATTAATGAAGTGGAGTATCAACCAAAAAATGACAGTTTGTGGGATGAAAAAATCCAAGAAATCCGACGATTCAAGTCAACCACAAGAGACCATTCACCAAGCCCAGACCAAATTGAAATGTTGGTCAGAATATATAACAGATACCGGCATGTATTCTCAGACATCCCTGGGAAAGTAAAAAATTATCAATGTGAGTTGAGATTTAAAGAACCCGTAAATTTTAATCGGAAGTCATACCCAATTGCTTATTCTTTAAAAGAAGCAGTTAGGACCGAGATTAATCAATTATTGAAAGACGATATCATTGAGTGCAGTCAGTCGCCTTATACTAGCCCTATTGTAGCTATAAAAAAGAAGAACGGGAAGGTGAGACTTTGCCTAGATGCTAGGGAGATTAATAAAAACCTGATTAATAACCGAACATCTCCTGGCGAAATAGAGGAAATTTTAAAGAAGTTTCATGGCATACAATTTATTAGTTCATGGGACACCGTCTGCGGCTACTGGCAGGTGGAACTGCATCCCCACAGCCGAAAATATGTAGCCTTTATTTTCGAAGGGCGCAACTACCATTTCAAACGATTGCCCTTCGGATTAGTGAACTCTGTAGCAATATTTATTCAGTGTATGGACCAAGTATTAGGCCAAGAAGCGCTCCAATTCACTACTGTTTATGTAGATGATCTACTCATAACATCTACAAACTGGGAAGAACATTGTCATAGAATAAACCATGTGTTGAAGAAATTATCTGAAAACAACATCACGTTGAAACTTGAAAAATCACAACTCATAGCCAAAGAAGTACAATTTCTAGGCTTCCAATTGACAGAGCTGGGAATAACACCATCTAAGGAAAAAATAGAATCTATACAACAGTTCCCCACCCCAAGAAACAAAAAACAATTACAGTCTTTTTTAGGCCTGTGCAATTATTATCACAAATTCCAAAATAACTATTCGGAATTAACTACAAAATTATCTCCACAATTATCTTCAAAGGACAAATGGACATGGGGACCAACTCAAGATACAGTGTTCCAACAAATCAAAACCAGATTCCTAGAGACAGTGATGCTACATCACCCAGACTTCAATAAACCTTTTTACCTCAACTGTGATGCAAGTGACATCAGCTTAGGTTCTACACTGTACCAAGAGGATGAAGATGGGAACCATCTGGTTATAAGCTTCGCCAGTAGAACACTAAACAAATGCGAACGGAATTACAACGTGACGGAAAAAGAGCTATTAAGTGTTGTATTTCCCTGCGGAAAATTCCGGACCTATATCTTAGGATATTCAATAACAGTACGGACAGACCACAAGTCCATATCCTTCCTAAAAAACTGTAAATTAAGCCACGGTCGTTTAGCAAGATGGACCCTAGTCTTACAAGAATATAACATCAGTTGGGAATACATTCCAGGCAAAAAGAATATAGCAGCAGACGTATTGTCACGCATCAATATAACCAACCAGACCTATGAAGGAGAGAAGGAAACAATTGCAAAGGTCTATCACATCCTTAAGAGTCGGTCAGACTTAGAAGAAATAGTTAAAGAAATAGAGCAACACCAAAAGCAAGACAGCAAATTAATACAAATCTATCAGAGACTAAGTGCACAAGACAATAGAGTAATACAATACTATTGTATACACAAATTATATTCAATATTGGGTCAGTTATTTTTTCATCATAAATTAAATTATTATTGTTCAAACACACTTCTAACATCGCTTTCCACTCATTATAATCTCTCTTTAATTCATACAATTCTGTCTCTCTCTCAACACACAACTCTCTATCTAAATTTCTCTCATCATAACACCCTATCATACTTTTAACATCATTCCACACAGAGGGTACAAACTTATACAAAAAAGGAAAACAACTTAAATCTTTCATTAAATAGGGTCTCTTGCCCTCCAATAATAACACTCTGGTTCATCACAAATAAGGGGAACATTTACCCTCTGCCCCCATTCTACCACTATACTATCTTTCCACTTTCTCTCTGACTCATAGACACACATTAACATTCCATTATTACATTCTACAACTTCATCAGTACTCTCACTATTTATTTTCAGCGTATCACTCTCTGATACTACCTTTTCAAATATATTACCATTCTCATCATCATTTGTTAACTCTTTATCTAGTACCACATTTTTACACATGTCATTATAATTTTCATTTGTATTACTCTTGTTTGTATTCATCACATCCACTCCCATTCTCTCAATACTCTGTTCTAATTTATTCAAACTAGTTTTTATTATTTCATTAGTATTTTCAAAACGTTTATTAATTTCTTGAATATCATTTTTTAATTCATCAAATTTGTCATTAAAATTATGCTTCTGTACATCTAATTTCTCATTGACACTACTTTTAAATTCTTGAATTTCGTTTTTCTGTTCATCAAATTTGCTATCAAATTTATTCAGCAATAACTGCATCATAGTCATCATATCACTACTACTTTCTCTCTTAACTAAGGTCAGCGTTGACTGACTCGTCACACCTTCCATTATTTTCGATTCGGTCAACTGACTCTCTAGATTACTGTCATTCGTTTGAACTCCCGAGTCGCTACTTATCTGAATTTCTGTTTGACTGTCAGAGAAGCTGACTTCGTTATTGTCTGCCAACTCTTATTCTTTATAATTGATCTTTATAATACTTTCATTAATTTAATTTATCATAATACACTTTCTATTTTACGCCAATTGTGCGTAAATGACGCACTTTTACTTCATTATTCCAACCTTAAAAACACGCTTGCATCTTTTGTAGGTGTGGTTTTTACATTAAATTTTGACTTATAAAAACTGTCCCTGTTCAGAAGCCATTGTCGTGTTAATTACTTACTTACAAATACAAATACATAATTTTATTTATTTCACTCACCTTAAAAAGCCCTTTTGCTACAGCCAGAGTTACGTCACACGAACAACTAGTATGCAAACGTGGTTTACGGTTAATTGAAGTATTTACGCAACTCATTTTGAAGAGAATTAATGAATTTTATTTTTTGCCTTTTAAAATTTAGTCAGATTTTTTCTCAAAATTTACAAAATGAAATAACAGCATAATAATTTCTTGTTTTGTTATTTACTCCATGATTACAATTACTACTTTTACCTTACACTAACATCTTACCTTACCTTAGAATACAGACAGCCCAGTCTGCCAACATTCTCTCATTCACACTATATTTAATACCCTCCCCTGATTATTTATTTAACAAACCCTTAACACATTGTGAAATACCCCTGCCGGCAACGTGGGGTCCGATCAAACTCGTGGCTTCTCATTTTTAATTTGGTCGTGTGTCCGAAATAGATTTTGACGTACTTTAGTGGACTACTCACACCACTGTCACATTACTGACAACTGAAACTCACTTTTTGCTTGAAACTTATAAAATTTTAAAAAGCCCCTTGGGGCTAGTACCTGGCGAGGCACTGTCTGTAGGCGAAGTGGGAAGAGCGTCTCTACGTTCACTATCAACTAGATTGCGTCTCGCAAGGTGGAAAACAATGCCTGCTATTTCTTCGCCACTGTTGTGTCCCATTCAACACACGTGGTGATTTGTGTGTTTGTCGTGGATGACATTTGGTCAGCACTGGTTGACGTCACAAAAGAGGTTGGGCTTAGACTTACATCCTCCAGCATGGACAAGGAAGCGAACAGAGATTCTTCCGTAAGCCATTTTGAGTTTTACAATTCCGCGTCGGTCTGCGCACCTGCTTGTATGATGCGTTCGGGCGTACTGCCACACACCCGCAAAGTTCTAGGAAATGACGCTTGGTACATTCTTTCGTAATGGTTACACAACTGATACTGCGTACTGTTCCTTTGTTAGCGCAATGTTTTAATTCAACACGTGGCCTGGTCACAGATGGAAATTATATTTATGAATATTTTTTAATAAACCCCAAAAATTAATAAAATAAAAATCACCCAAAATTCGTCACGTTACAATTTTAATGACTTAATACAATATAATAGTAGTAAATACTTCAAAATTTATCAAAATAATCAACAGTACAGCGATTCATCACACGGAAAGTGCATCGACAAGTAATAAGTGAATATTTTTAATTAGTGCGTGTGTTCGGAACGAGCGAAAGCATTTTTAACCTGTAAGGTAACCTACCCAGTTTTATTAAGAAGAGTGTATGTTTCTCGTTCCAAGTGCGAATAAAGTGCAGTTAGCCAGTGATCATTATAATCCGATCACTGAAGTGTTTAAATTTTAATCTATGAGATTAAAAAGAAGTAAGGTAATACAGTGACCAATTTTATTGCTTATCTGTTTTCACTGATCATAATTATCAACACTCTTGTACTGACGCAAAGACAACCAAACTTTTAATAACAAACACCATATCAATTTATTTAGAGGATTAAATAATCCAATGTAAGAACATTTGTGTTAGAATTAAGCATTATAATATTTGTTAGGATATAAGCATACGAAACGATCATTAACCTTAAAAATAATTGCGAGTTTTTTAAAAGAGGCCAAATATGAATTATCATCACAGTAATGTCTGTCAAGGAAATGAATAGCATTCTATTTGTATTTCCAAGAACCTACCCGTGAGGTAAATAATAAAATAAAATTAGAATTTGTTAATAATTATAAGAGTTTTATATTGTTCTAAATTGAGCTAGGCCAGATAGTAGATGGGCAACTTACCATCCAGATTGTATTAATGTAATAATTGTATTTTTTATTTGAGTTGATTTTAAAGGGTAGAATAAACCCATAATGTTATACAGTATAAACTTTGGTTCCAATTATTTCTTTTAGATAAGCAATACTCAGTAATAGAGTACATTGAGATAACTTTGAGCAGAAATATTACAATACTATATCTGAATTATTTTAAATGCCCTAAGCATTTAAACGAGATATAAAGTGAACACCTACAATATTAAAATTTAGCAATTTGTTTTTTCATGGGAACCTTTCATAAAGTAAACCCATGTGACGCCCACATTACATACAAGGAGTTGTGTAACCTTGTTTATAAAGTATAAGCTGGTCATAAGAGAATCTTGACAGTTTATTCTGGGTAAGTGAACGTCAGAACTTCAAGTACTACTACCAGGTACGTGAAAGTGTTTTTTATGTTAAATTATTTGTCCAGACAATACTTGAACTGACGACATTTAACCAAGAAGAGGAGTTCCACTTCAAGATCGACGCTACGGTTACATTCATTTACCGACCAGCAATTATTATATTATCCATAAAAATTATCACACTATAATTACATAAATAATATTTACCAATTATCACAAAAGAAAATTACTGCATATAAAGTAGAGACTTCACTAAACATATTAACATTTTTTGTAACCAGTATTTAAAAGAAATTACACACCGGATAAACGGCACGTTACAATATTCAATAGTGTTCTCAATTTACCTTGTTTTCTGTGAGTAGAAACCACAACATCAGTAACTCTTAACTCTTATACTCTCCATGAAATGTTATTATGGTCTTGAACATATTTATGGTTTCCTTTACAGCCTCATAAAGCATTCTCGTATAATGGTAATGAATTTGTATAAACGTAAATTTTAATTCCTTGTTATTTGTAGGATGTTTTAACAGTCAGTGTAAAGAAAGAAGCAGATCCAGAAGAGGCTGAGACTGAACAGGTTATGTGCATAACCATTATTTAGCCCATAGCTAATGTGTTAGGTTGTTCCGTGTCATGTACCACTAGAGATTTGGATCACATTCATTTGTAGATATGTAATTAAAAATCAACATAATACACAAACTGTATCATAGTGTTGTATACATATAAACTACATGAGATTAAGTAAGTAATATCACACACTCGTGCGAGCGCATGCGCGCGCACAGACCATGTAGGTACTGAGTATGGATATTTATTGCAAAAATTGATAGGTGATTCTATATATTTCATATTTAGTTCTGATCACCTCTTTGTATAGTACAGTAAACCCTCGATTTAATGGACTAATTGGGGCTAAGGGGTGTCCGTAAAATCGAAAGTCCGTTAAATCGCAAATTTTGTTTTTTGAGGATATATTTAAATCAAATAGGCCTATAACACTTGAAATTTTAATACTATTAATGTCATGCAAATACCGTATTGTTCTGAATACAAGCCGCACTTTTTCTCCTAAAAACATGGTCGCTAATTTGGCCTGCGGCTTGCATTCGCGCGCTAATGAAATTCGAAGTTATACCGGACTTCTGGCAGGTCAAACGCTTTTGGTATCTATGAGTTGTTTACTGCCTAAGCAACAGCAGTTTGCCTGGCTGTAGTTAACTCTGGCGTTATGATTTATGACTACAACCGAATGTTTTAACAGCAAACTGAAGAAAGAATTGTAACCCCTCTTTCTTTTATGTATTTTTTGAATATAAAACAACTTCTTTAATTTTAATTTAATTTTTTTTTTTTGGAAAGAGAAGCCACAAGTCAATTAGGACTAGGCTGGAGCCTAGAGAAGCAAAAATCGTGCCGGGTCCAGTATGACGGGACTTGCAATGAAACTCAGCTGTAATGTAACAATAACAAGTTTATTGTATGCTAAGAAATCATACATGCAGGCCAACTCTAGTACATCATTGTCCCCCCCATGAATCATAATTATCACGAATGATTTAAGCCCTGCTTTAACAGTATTAAATTAAAACAACATGTGTACATCATAACAAGTGTGCATAAATTCAGTAAATATATACATATATATATAAATATAAAGCATAACAAGCAAAACAACATGTGTATAGCATAACAAGTGTGTACAAATTCAGTAAACACATATATAAATATAATATAATAACAAGTGTGTATAAATTCAGCAAATATATATAAATATAATAGCCTAACAAGTGTTTATAAATTCACCAAGTATATGTATATATATATATATATATATATATATATATATATATTGTAGCGTGACAGATAATCCACACAAATGCATTACTCAATGATCATTAATAAAGCTCTAATATATGGAATATCCAGATGAGAATCAATTAAAATGCACTATTTAATAATATATTCACAAGAAAGGTTAAATAAAGAAAAATTCTGCAAATAATATAATAATACAAATTTAAAAACCCAGAAGACTAAAAATAATAATAACAAAATTACCCAGGTAAGATAGAAGCAGGCAATTAATATACCCCGTCAAAGAAACCAGACCAGAAAAAACAAAGATACAGAAGACAGAAGAAAGAAGAATAATTAAAACTAGAGAAGAAAGAAGACTAATTAAAGCTACTACTACAGAAGAAGGAAGAAAGAAGAACAATCAAAGCTACTGAAGACAGAAGAAAGAAGAATAATTAAAACTAAAGAAGAAAGAAGAAGGAAGTGAGACGACCCATATAAAACAAAAACCCCATAGGGAAAGAACCCCAAAAACCCCAAAACCAATAAATGCCAAAAAAAAAAAAAAAAAAAAAAAAAAAAAAAGTATAACACATTAAAAAACCATATCACTGTAAAACTGACAAAAAACTAAAAGTGTTAGCAGTAGTAAATATTAGTGCATTCAAAAAGTTATTGTGTAATGTGTATGAACAAATCTTCACAGTTCCCCCATGGTTGAATATTTCATATTAAAAACTAGAAAAAGACTAGTAAGTATAGTAATAATTCACCATGGAAAAGTGTAAGTGATCAAATTATAACTAATAAACTTTAAGAAAGGTGCATGAGTAGCAGTACAAAGTAACAAACTTTAAGTTTTGTGAACGGTGTCTACTTTGATAATGAAGTAGTAATTTTACTAATAAAAAGCTACTAAAACTGTATGAACATTCCATAGAATGGAATATAACTTAGATAGCCAGGGTTATACTTTAAGAGGGGGCATAAATCTTATAAAATGGGGAATTACAGAACTAACTGTTTATGATGAAGTTGTAGAAGGTATTAACAATTATATATGGATCCAAATGTTGGGTTCCAATTAAATATAACATTTAGATAAGTAAGGGTTAGTCATAAGAAATATTAGTATTATAATTGTTATTTTATTGTTCATGTTAATTTAGGAATGCATTATCTAAAATTAGATATCATTCCAATGTTGTAGAAATACTTTTTATTATGTTATTAGGTGATATACCAAAACAATGTTATTAAGAACACCAGTTTTATATATCTGGGTGTTATATTTTAATTGTATAATCTATAATTACTGTTATGCCAGATCAGAGAACTAATTTTTAATCAAATATATCAGAGTCAGAAGTCAGAGAAGAAAATAAAATAATTACATTAGTAAAACATTCTGCACATAGCCACAATTCAAATCTAGGCAATATAATAAAGTTAAAATGCAGAATAATTAATAAACCTAATCTTATAAACCAGTCAAACTGACAATATTTAGGCAAGATACACCCAACATATTAAATACTATGTAAATAAGGCTTTCTAAAGATATGGTCATTCTATGAGTAAAATTATTTATTTGTATAATGAAATTATTTTTTTTTATAAATATAAATTTTAAATTTATATTTTGTTTCAATTTGCTACACAGCAAAATACACTTTATTTAATTGATGGTAATAACATCCCAATTACCAATAACAAAGACCAGGAACTTTACCAAATCGACGATTTCCAGAGTGGAACGTCACTACTACACATACACACCATAAAAATTATCCTGGATAATATTATACCAGAACACTCTACAATTACAATTAGAGTATGGTTTTATTACCAAAGTGAAGATCAACAGTAAGAGCTTAGAAGACAAGGAGATATTAGCTACGTTACTACACACATTTTTACAACCGTTATTTATTTCACATTATCGTTGTATTACAAATTTGGTGAACCCAACTTGTGGGGCTCGATTACCGCAGAATACCAGAACAAGCAACACTTTATAAATTTAATTATAATTTGTAATAAATAAGTTATATATTACAAAATTTGGCGTCCAACTAAAGGGCTGTAATTAGGGGTTGAAATTACTGTAATTACTTACCCAATTCCTAATTCAGCTTGGCAGCGGTTAGCCAGCCAGAGAAAAGGGAACAACGACAAGCAAAATGGCAGAACTAACACAAGAAGAAGATACGAGAACGGAGAGGATAATGGAATTGTTCCAGCGTATAATGAAAAACATGGATGCCACGGATAAGGAAGAATGGAGAAACCAAATAGAAAAGGTCAATAAGAAACTAGATGATCAGAATAAGAAACTGGACGAGGACATTAAGAAAATGGACGAGGACAGATTAAAAAGAGAAGAAGAGGAGAGGACCAAAGAAATAAAATATGATAGCAAACCAGAACCAGAAGAAGTACCAAATGTTATAAGGCAGGAACAAGTAATGGTAGTACCTGAAATTGAAACTAACCGAAACAAGGAAAATATTAAACAAAGGAAAAGGAGAATGTATCCAAGAAATGTAATGAAAACAAAGGAAGAAATGGAGATGATGAACCATGGTTTATTTGATGATGATAATATCCCTATTACCAACCATGAAGAAATCTTGAGTTCCAGGAATAATGGAAGTAGATTAAGGGTAATCTCAGAGATGATTTACCAGCAGACAGTAGTTTACCACTGGAAAAGGACCAGAGGTAAACTGAATAAAACATGGGGACTAGATCAGTTTCAGCGAAGGACTGGACAGTGTATTCCAGAAAGATGGAAGTATGACATTTTACCAGACTGTGATGACGGCACAGATGAATCACCAGAATGTGTTCCATTAGAGTACCATCCAGGACAGTTCCAGTGTACAGGTACACTAAAATGTATTCCTTCAGGGTGGATGTGTGATGATGAACCAGATTATGGGGTTTCAAATAAGCAAATGATTAATAATTCAGATGAAGATCCTCACAGATATTTTTCATGCAATACCACATATGGACCAGAGAAGTACTGGTATATAAAACACTATGATAGAGGGAGCCGAATAAGCTTAGCAGCCAACAAAGGAATAGCAGCTAGGAAAATGAAATACAAAACAAAGGCCAGAGATGTCACTAGTACCGGAACGATGATGAAGACTATGGTCATCCGGACAATGAGAGCAAATGAAGTGACAGACTACGGTTAAGTCTAATACCATACACCTCCACAAAAAGGGACTGATGTTATGATAACCGGCAACGGCAAAAAACTATGTCAAAGAAAAAGAAATTATGAGCAATTGTCCAACCTAATAAAAATCTTCAACCTGGGTATTTAAAAGAAAAATAATTATAAGAAGTACATTTGAAATAAAGAAAAGAAGAGAGCTAATACCATATTTAGGGTAATAATATGATATGTTAACCATATTTATGAAAAAATATTATGAGTAATTGAATGTATGGAAGAAATAATATTAAAGTCAAAATTCAAAAAAGAAGTAATGACTACTTACTTACCTATTATTTAGAAAACAATTTATGAATCAGAAGGAAAATGAATTTTGAATTAAATCTCAAAATTCAAAAGTGAAATTAATGAGAATTTTATGTCAAATAAACAGAGATATTAAACATATGGAATTAAAAATAAAGGAGTGCATTTGGATAAAAAGCAAGAGCAGAATAAAATCTTGAAAAAGAAAGGAAAAACTATATATAAATAAATCCATAAGAAAAAGATGATCATATAATCAATGTCAATTATTAAAAGGACAATTAAAAGAGTAATCGAAAAAACATAATACTAGTGGAACAATTCACAAGAATTAAGAAAGGAACAAAAATATAATACAAAATATATGCTACCAACGACCAGAAGGAGATTGTGATAACAGTCAAAAAATGACAGAGAATTAAAAACTTTACACTGAATAATAAGTGATGATTATATTATACCAGCTTCCAATCACAAGGAGAAATAAAATGCCAGCAGGGCTAACCATTGAGAAAAATAACTGAGATAGAGATTCACTAAGATAGAAATATTAATAGATCTGTTCGTATACGAAGTGAAATATCCAAAGATATTTAATTTTTTTTTATAGTCATAAGGTGGACTATTCTTATATAATTTTATTAATGACTGTCTGAGATAAGTCCAGCAGTATTATTATGTATTGGTCAGAGATGATTTACCTCTGTAATCAATAAATGACGTAGTATGGCCAGCAGAGTGAGATGCCTACAGAGCCCCTCTGGACACTGCCCCAGCTAACGTGTTAGGGAATTTTAGGGAATAAATATCCCAAGGATAAAGAAACGAATTAAGAAGAAAATGGAAAAATAAAAAATAACGAACCTCAGATGACTATTACTATCAGTAAGAATCCAGTTAATAATGAAATATAGATAAGCTCAAAAATATGGGAGAAAAAAATTTTTAGAAATGTGAAGGAAGTAAAGAAATATAATTTATAATATAATGTCATAAGCAATTACTTCAGACAAACTAAGTATGATCTGAACTAATCACTTCTGGAAGAGAGCAATCTGTAGCGTGACAGATAATCCACACAAATGCATTACTCAATGATCATTAATAAAGCTCTAATATATGGAATATCCAGATGAGAATCAATTAAAATGCACTATTTAATAATATATTCACAAGAAAGGTTAAATAAAGAAAAATTCTGCAAATAATATAATAATACAAATTTAAAAACCCAGAAGACTAAAAATAATAATAACAAAATTACCCAGGTAAGATAGAAGCAGGCAATTAATATACCCTGTCAAAGAAACCAGACCAGAAAAAACAAAGATACAGAAGACAGAAGAAAGAAGAATAATTAAAACTAGAGAAGAAAGAAGACTAATTAAAGCTACTACTACAGAAGAAGGAAGAAAGAAGAACAATCAAAGCTACTGAAGACAGAAGAAAGAAGAATAATTAAAACTAAAGAAGAAAGAAGACTAATTAAAACTACTACTACAGAAGAAGGAAGAAAGAAGAACAATCAAAGCTACTGAAGACAGAAGAAAGAAGAATAATTAAAACTAAAGAAGAAAGAAGAAGGAAGTGAGACGACCCATATAAAACAAAAACCCCATAGGGAAAGAACCCCAAAAACCCCAAAACCAATAAATGCCCAAAAAAAAAAAAAAAAAAGTAACACATTAAAAAACCATATCACTGTAAAACTGACAAAAAACTAAAAGTGTTAGCAGTAGTAAATATTAGTGCATTCAAAAAGTTATTGTGTAATGTGTATGAACAAATCTTCACAGTTCCCCCATGGTTGAATATTTCATATTAAAAACTAGAAAAAGACTAGTAAGTATAGTAATAATTCACCATGGAAAAGTGTAAGTGATCAAATTATAACTAATAAACTTTAAGAAAGGTGCATGAGTAGCAGTACAAAGTAACAAACTTTAAGTTTTGTGAACGGTGTCTACTTTGATAATGAAGTAGTAATTTTACTAATAAAAAGCTACTAAAACTGTATGAACATTCCATAGAATGGAATATAACTTAGATAGCCAGGGTTATACTTTAAGAGGGGGCATAAATCTTATAAAATGGGGAATTACAGAACTAACTGTTTATGATGAAGTTGTAGAAGGTATTAACAATTATATATGGATCCAAATGTTGGGTTCCAATTAAATATAACATTTAGATAAGTAAGGGTTAGTCATAAGAAATATTAGTATTATAATTGTTATTTTATTGTTCATGTTAATTTAGGAATGCATTATCTAAAATTAGATATCATTCCAATGTTGTAGAAATACTTTTTATTATGTTATTAGGTGATATACCAAAACAATGTTATTAAGAACACCAGTTTTATATATCTGGGTGTTATATTTTAATTGTATAATCTATAATTACTGTTATGCCAGATCAGAGAACTAATTTTTAATCAAATATATCAGAGTCAGAAGTCAGAGAAGGAAATAAAATAATTACATTAGTAAAACATTCTGCAAATAGCCACAATTCAAATCTAGGCAATATAATAAAGTTAAAATGCAGAATAATTAATAAACCTAATCTTATAAACCAGTCAAACTGACAATATTTAGGCAAGATACACCCAACATATTAAATACTATGTAAATAAGGCTTTCTAAAGATATGGTCATTCTATGAGTAAAATTATTTATTTGTATAATGAAATACCATTTGAAACTGAAATAGGTTCACTAACATTATCATAAGGGGAGTCATATACAACTGAATTATATTAAAAAACCATCATTAGTATACTAAATTGCAATATAATAAGTGAGAATTGATAATTATACAAATTTCAGATTTAATAGAATAATAATTATATTAGTTAAAATGGCTATTATTTACATAGAAGACAGGGAAGTATAATTTTAGGCCTACCTCCCAAAAAATTATAAGAAATATAATTTTCAGATAAAACTTTGTAATACTAACTTAATTACTATCAAAATAAGTAGAATAGAATAGTGAAAACGAATATGTATTTTATATTGCAAACAGTTAACTAATAACGAATTTATTTTTTGAACATAAAATACATTTTTAAAAGTATCGGAAGTTATGGCAATTTTAAACAATGTCTGAACTATATTATATAGGCTAAGATTTTCATGAGACGAAGGAAATCCACACAGTTCATTATTATACCTCGAAGAGAGCCCTTCTTGTGAATATTTGATTGAACCAACCTTTAATGGACGTTATATTACAACGGAGTTCTGAATCATTTTATGTAAACTAAATTTTTAACTATTTTAATGAAAGTGAAGTGGTGAAGTTGACCCACGAACTACATAACACCTATAAACGAAATCACATATAACCAATTACATGAAATAACACTGAAATCGCATCAAACACCAAGTGAAAATTCGAGGTTAACTGACACGCACAAACATCGGTAGATATACCCATTTAACAACATTTTTATACAAAGTGAACGATTCCTGATACACCAGTGACAATAAACTATACCCCAGAAGATCATATACCATAGCGAAGAACATTTAACCGAAGAAAGGCCATATTATCTCAACAAGTACGTTGTTTACATTAGAAGCTTTCAACACGCATGCGTCAGGCGGCCATTCTGATCCAGTTCCGTCACCTCAATTAGAGACGACTAGGCTGCTTTCTGGTTTGAACAAAATTATATATAAACTTTTATTATTAATAATTACCAGTATATTGTTTAAATTTAAGACCATTTTTGAATTGTAAGTGTTATACTTTCATGTCCCTGACCTTCTCTGGCTTTTTATATAAATAACCGTTCAAAGAACCTGTTTAAATAATACAATTGTAAAACTTCTAATATCGACCGACCCAGAGCGAGTCGATATGGCTTGTAACCTCGATTAATTAATCGACCAACCTTATTATTGTATTTAATAAACGTATTTGTTTGTTTTTTGGTAAATTGGAGTTGATTTCTCTTATAAAAGGACATAATCATTTATTAACCAAGAAAAATAGATAATCTTTAAAGGCAGTATATGCGAAACTACAACATTTCAAGAGTAAGAAGAAGAGAGCCGTTTTCGCCTAACTTGAAGTTAATTGGATTATCTTTTTAACAAATTTACCGAACAGAAATTTATTACCAAATTAAACACCTTACTATTATAATTATAATTACGATCCACAACCTCAATTTATTCCTAAATATTAAGCACATAAATACTTCGAAAATATTTTTTCCGAAATTATTTTTTTTTATAAATATAAATTTTAAATTTATGTTTTGTTTCAATTTGCTACACAGCAAAATACACTTTATTTAATTGATGGTAATAACATCCCAATTACCAATAACAAAGACCAGGAACTTTACCAAATCGACGATTCCCAGAGCGGAACGTCACTACTACACATACACACCATAAAAATTATCCTGGATAATATTATACCAGAACACTCTACAATTACAATTAGAGTATGGTTTTATTACCAAAGCGAAGATCAACAGTAAGAGCTTAGAAGACAAGGAGATATTAGCTACGTTACTACACACATTTTTACAACCGTTATTTATTTCACATTATCGTTGTATTACAAATTTGGTGAACCCAACTTGTGGGGCTCGATTACCGCAGAATACCAGAACAAGCAACACTTTATAAATTTAATTATAATTTGTAATAAATAAGTTATATATTACAAAATTTGGCGTCCAACTAAAGGGCTGTAATTAGGGGTTGAAATTACTGTAATTACTTACCCAATTCCTAATTCAGCTTGGCAGCGGTTAGCCAGCCAGAGAAAAGGGAACAACGACAAGCAAAATGGCAGAACTAACACAAGAAGAAGATACGAGAACGGAGAGGATAATGGAATTGTTCCAGCGTATAATGAAAAACATGGATGCCACGGATAAGGAAGAATGGAGAAACCAAATAGAAAAGGTCAATAAGAAACTAGATGATCAGAATAAGAAACTGGACGAGGACATTAAGAAAATGGACGAGGACAGATTAAAAAGAGAAGAAGAGGAGAGGACCAAAGAAATAAAATATGATAGCAAACCAGAACCAGAAGAAGTACCAAATGTTATAAGGCAGGAACAAGTAATGGTAGTACCTGAAATTGAAACTAACCGAAACAAGGAAAATATTAAACAAAGGAAAAGGAGAATGTATCCAAGAAATGTAATGAAAACAAAGGAAGAAATGGAGATGATGAACCATGGTTTATTTGATGATGATAATATCCCTATTACCAACCATGAAGAAATCTTGAGTTCCAGGAATAATGGAAGTAGATTAAGGGTAATCTCAGAGATGATTTACCAGCAGACAGTAGTTTACCACTGGAAAAGGACCAGAGGTAAACTGAATAAAACATGGGGACTAGATCAGTTTCAGCGAAGGACTGGACAGTGTATTCCAGAAAGATGGAAGTATGACATTTTACCAGACTGTGATGACGGCACAGATGAATCACCAGAATGTGTTCCATTAGAGTACCATCCAGGACAGTTCCAGTGTACAGGTACACTAAAATGTATTCCTTCAGGGTGGATGTGTGATGATGAACCAGATTATGGGGTTTCAAATAAGCAAATGATTAATAATTCAGATGAAGATCCTCACAGATATTTTTCATGCAATACCACATATGGACCAGAGAAGTACTGGTATATAAAACACTATGATAGAGGGAGCCGAATAAGCTTAGCAGCCAACAAAGGAATAGCAGCTAGGAAAATGAAATACAAAACAAAGGCCAGAGATGTCACTAGTACCGGAACGATGATGAAGACTATGGTCATCCGGACAATGAGAGCAAATGAAGTGACAGACTACGGTTAAGTCTAATACCATACACCTCCACAAAAAGGGACTGATGTTATGATAACCGGCAACGGCAAAAAACTATGTCAAAGAAAAAGAAATTATGAGCAATTGTCCAACCTAATAAAAATCTTCAACCTGGGTATTTAAAAGAAAAATAATTATAAGAAGTACATTTGAAATAAAGAAAAGAAGAGAGCTAATACCATATTTAGGGTAATAATATGATATGTTAACCATATTTATGAAAAAATATTATGAGTAATTGAATGTATGGAAGAAATAATATTAAAGTCAAAATTCAAAAAAGAAGTAATGACTACTTACTTACCTATTATTTAGAAAACAATTTATGAATCAGAAGGAAAATGAATTTTGAATTAAATCTCAAAATTCAAAAGTGAAATTAATGAGAATTTTATGTCAAATAAACAGAGATATTAAACATATGGAATTAAAAATAAAGGAGTGCATTTGGATAAAAAGCAAGAGCAGAATAAAATCTTGAAAAAGAAAGGAAAAACTATATATAAATAAATCCATAAGAAAAAGATGATCATATAATCAATGTCAATTATTAAAAGGACAATTAAAAGAGTAATCGAAAAAACATAATACTAGTGGAACAATTCACAAGAATTAAGAAAGGAACAAAAATATAATACAAAATATATGCTACCAACGACCAGAAGGAGATTGTGATAACAGTCAAAAAATGACAGAGAATTAAAAACTTTACACTGAATAATAAGTGATGATTATATTATACCAGCTTCCAATCACAAGGAGAAATAAAATGCCAGCAGGGCTAACCATTGAGAAAAATAACTGAGATAGAGATTCACTAAGATAGAAATATTAATAGATCTGTTCGTATACGAAGTGAAATATCCAAAGATATTTAATTTTTTTTTATAGTCATAAGGTGGACTATTCTTATATAATTTTATTAATGACTGTCTGAGATAAGTCCAGCAGTATTATTATGTATTGGTCAGAGATGATATACCTCTGTAATCAATAAATGACGTAGTATGGCCAGCAGAGTGAGATGCCTACAGAGCCCCTCTGGACACTGCCCCAGCTAACGTGTTAGGGAATTTTAGGGAATAAATATCCCAAGGATAAAGAAACGAATTAAGAAGAAAATGGAAAAATAAAAAATAACGAACCTCAGATGACTATTACTATCAGTAAGAATCCAGTTAATAATGAAATATAGATAAGCTCAAAAATATGGGAGAAAAAATTTTTTAGAAATGTGAAGGAAGTAAAGAAATATAATTTATAATATAATGTCATAAGCAATTACTTCAGACAAACTAAGTATGATCTGAACTAATCACTTCTGGAAGAGAGCAATCTGTAGCGTGACAGATAATCCACACAAATGCATTACTCAATGATCATTAATAAAGCTCTAATATATGGAATATCCAGATGAGAATCAATTAAAATGCACTATTTAATAATATATTCACAAGAAAGGTTAAATAAAGAAAAATTCTGCAAATAATATAATAATACAAATTTAAAAACCCAGAAGACTAAAAATAATAATAACAAAATTACCCAGGTAAGATAGAAGCAGGCAATTAATATACCCCGTCAAAGAAACCAGACCAGAAAAAACAAAGATACAGAAGACAGAAGAAAGAAGAATAATTAAAACTAGAGAAGAAAGAAGACTAATTAAAGCTACTACTACAGAAGAAGGAAGAAAGAAGAACAATCAAAGCTACTGAAGACAGAAGAAAGAAGAATAATTAAAACTAAAGAAGAAAGAAGACTAATTAAAACTACTACTACAGAAGAAGGAAGAAAGAAGAACAATCAAAGCTACTGAAGACAGAAGAAAGAAGAATAATTAAAACTAAAGAAGAAAGAAGAAGGAAGTGAGACGACCCATATAAAACAAAAACCCCATAGGGAAAGAACCCCAAAAACCCCAAAACCAATAAATGCCAAAAAAAAAAAAAAAAAAAAAAAAAAGTATAACACATTAAAAAACCATATCACTGTAAAACTGACAAAAAACTAAAAGTGTTAGCAGTAGTAAATATTAGTGCATTCAAAAAGTTATTGTGTAATGTGTATGAACAAATCTTCACAGTTCCCCCATGGTTGAATATTTCATATTAAAAACTAGAAAAAGACTAGTAAGTATAGTAATAATTCACCATGGAAAAGTGTAAGTGATCAAATTATAACTAATAAACTTTAAGAAAGGTGCATGAGTAGCAGTACAAAGTAACAAACTTTAAGTTTTGTGAACGGTGTCTACTTTGATAATGAAGTAGTAATTTTACTAATAAAAAGCTACTAAAACTGTATGAACATTCCATAGAATGGAATATAACTTAGATAGCCAGGGTTATACTTTAAGAGGGGGCATAAATCTTATAAAATGGGGAATTACAGAACTAACTGTTTATGATGAAGTTGTAGAAGGTATTAACAATTATATATGGATCCAAATGTTGGGTTCCAATTAAATATAACATTTAGATAAGTAAGGGTTAGTCATAAGAAATATTAGTATTATAATTGTTATTTTATTGTTCATGTTAATTTAGGAATGCATTATCTAAAATTAGATATCATTCCAATGTTGTAGAAATACTTTTTATTATGTTATTAGGTGATATACCAAAACAATGTTATTAAGAACACCAGTTTTATATATCTGGGTGTTATATTTTAATTGTATAATCTATAATTACTGTTATGCCAGATCAGAGAACTAATTTTTAATCAAATATATCAGAGTCAGAAGTCAGAGAAGGAAATAAAATAATTACATTAGTAAAACATTCTGCAAATAGCCACAATTCAAATCTAGGCAATATAATAAAGTTAAAATGCAGAATAATTAATAAACCTAATCTTATAAACCAGTCAAACTGACAATATTTAGGCAAGATACACCCAACATATTAAATACTATGTAAATAAGGCTTTCTAAAGATATGGTCATTCTATGAGTAAAATTATTTATTTGTATAATGAAATACCATTTGAAACTGAAATAGGTTCACTAACATGATCATAAGGGGAGTCATATACAACTGAATTATATTAAAAAACCATCATTAGTATACTAAATTGCAATATAATAAGTGAGAATTGATAATTATACAAATTTCAGATTTAATAGAATAATAATTATATTAGTTAAAATGGCTATTATTTAC
This sequence comes from Magicicada septendecula, assembly GCA_034769895.1. Taxonomy (NCBI): domain Eukaryota; kingdom Metazoa; phylum Arthropoda; class Insecta; order Hemiptera; family Cicadidae; genus Magicicada; species Magicicada septendecula. The sequence continues at coordinate 282,151,716 of CM068372.1, read as the reverse complement.
ATAGAAGACAGGGAAGTATAATTTTAGGCCTACCTCCCAAAAAATTATAAGAAATATAATTTTCAGATAAAACTTTGTAATACTAACTTAATTACTATCAAAATAAGTAGAATAGAATAGTGAAAACGAATATGTATTTTATATTGCAAACAGTTAACTAATAACGAATTTATTTTTTGAACATAAAATACATTTTTAAAAGTATCGGAAGTTATGGCAATTTTAAACAATGTCTGAACTATATTATATAGGCTAAGATTTTCATGAGACGAAGGAAATCCACACAGTTCATTATTATACCTCGAAGAGAGCACTTCTTGTGAATATTTGATTGAACCAACCTTTAATGGACGTTATATTACAACGGAGTTCTGAATCATTTTATGTAAACTAAATTTTTAACTATTTTAATGAAAGTGAAGTGGTGAAGTTGACCCACGAACTACATAACACCTATAAACGAAATCACATATAACCAATTACATGAAATAACACTGAAATCGCATCAAACACCAAGTGAAAATTCGAGGTTAACTGACACGCACAAACATCGGTAGATATACCCATTTAACAACATTTTTATACAAAGTGAACGATTCCTGATACACCAGTGACAATAAACTATACCCCAGAAGATCATATACCATAGCGAAGAACATTTAACCGAAGAAAGGCCATATTATCTCAACAAGTACGTTGTTTACATTAGAAGCTTTCAACACGCATGCGTCAGGCGGCCATTCTGATCCAGTTCCGTCACCTCAATTAGAGACGACTAGGCTGCTTTCTGGTTTGAACAAAATTATATATAAACTTTTATTATTAATAATTACCAGTATATTGTTTAAATTTAAGACCATTTTTGAATTGTAAGTGTTATACTTTCATGTCCCTGACCTTCTCTGGCTTTTTATATAAATAACCGTTCAAAGAACCTGTTTAAATAATACAATTGTAAAACTTCTAATATCGACCGACCCAGAGCGAGTCGATATGGCTTGTAACCTCGATTAATTAATCGACCAACCTTATTATTGTATTTAATAAACGTATTTGTTTGTTTTTTGGTAAATTGGAGTTGATTTCTCTTATAAAAGGACATAATCATTTATTAACCAAGAAAAATAGATAATCTTTAAAGGCAGTATATGCGAAACTACAACATTTCAAGAGTAAGAAGAAGAGAGCCGTTTTCGCCTAACTTGAAGTTAATTGGATTATCTTTTTAACAAATTTACCGAACAGAAATTTATTACCAAATTAAACACCTTACTATTATAATTATAATTACGATCCACAACCTCAATTTATTCCTAAATATTAAGCACATAAATACTTCGAAAATATTTTTTCCGAAATTATTTTTTTTTATAAATATAAATTTTAAATTTATGTTTTGTTTCAATTTGCTACACAGCAAAATACACTTTATTTAATTGATGGTAATAACATCCCAATTACCAATAACAAAGACCAGGAACTTTACCAAATCGACGATTCCCAGAGCGGAACGTCACTACTACACATACACACCATAAAAATTATCCTGGATAATATTATACCAGAACACTCTACAATTACAATTAGAGTATGGTTTTATTACCAAAGCGAAGATCAACAGTAAGAGCTTAGAAGACAAGGAGATATTAGCTACGTTACTACACACATTTTTACAACCGTTATTTATTTCACATTATCGTTGTATTACAAATTTGGTGAACCCAACTTGTGGGGCTCGATTACCGCAGAATACCAGAACAAGCAACACTTTATAAATTTAATTATAATTTGTAATAAATAAGTTATATATTACAAAATTTGGCGTCCAACTAAAGGGCTGTAATTAGGGGTTGAAATTACTGTAATTACTTACCCAATTCCTAATTCAGCTTGGCAGCGGTTAGCCAGCCAGAGAAAAGGGAACAACGACAAGCAAAATGGCAGAACTAACACAAGAAGAAGATACGAGAACGGAGAGGATAATGGAATTGTTCCAGCGTATAATGAAAAACATGGATGCCACGGATAAGGAAGAATGGAGAAACCAAATAGAAAAGGTCAATAAGAAACTAGATGATCAGAATAAGAAACTGGACGAGGACATTAAGAAAATGGACGAGGACAGATTAAAAAGAGAAGAAGAGGAGAGGACCAAAGAAATAAAATATGATAGCAAACCAGAACCAGAAGAAGTACCAAATGTTATAAGGCAGGAACAAGTAATGGTAGTACCTGAAATTGAAACTAACCGAAACAAGGAAAATATTAAACAAAGGAAAAGGAGAATGTATCCAAGAAATGTAATGAAAACAAAGGAAGAAATGGAGATGATGAACCATGGTTTATTTGATGATGATAATATCCCTATTACCAACCATGAAGAAATCTTGAGTTCCAGGAATAATGGAAGTAGATTAAGGGTAATCTCAGAGATGATTTACCAGCAGACAGTAGTTTACCACTGGAAAAGGACCAGAGGTAAACTGAATAAAACATGGGGACTAGATCAGTTTCAGCGAAGGACTGGACAGTGTATTCCAGAAAGATGGAAGTATGACATTTTACCAGACTGTGATGACGGCACAGATGAATCACCAGAATGTGTTCCATTAGAGTACCATCCAGGACAGTTCCAGTGTACAGGTACACTAAAATGTATTCCTTCAGGGTGGATGTGTGATGATGAACCAGATTATGGGGTTTCAAATAAGCAAATGATTAATAATTCAGATGAAGATCCTCACAGATATTTTTCTTGCAATACCACATATGGACCAGAGAAGTACTGGTATATAAAACACTATGATAGAGGGAGCCGAATAAGCTTAGCAGCCAACAAAGGAATAGCAGCTAGGAAAATGAAATACAAAACAAAGGCCAGAGATGTCACTAGTACCGGAACGATGATGAAGACTATGGTCATCCGGACAATGAGAGCAAATGAAGTGACAGACTACGGTTAAGTCTAATACCATACACCTCCACAAAAAGGGACTGATGTTATGATAACCGGCAACGGCAAAAAACTATGTCAAAGAAAAAGAAATTATGAGCAATTGTCCAACCTAATAAAAATCTTCAACCTGGGTATTTAAAAGAAAAATAATTATAAGAAGTACATTTGAAATAAAGAAAAGAAGAGAGCTAATACCATATTTAGGGTAATAATATGATATGTTAACCATATTTATGAAAAAATATTATGAGTAATTGAATGTATGGAAGAAATAATATTAAAGTCAAAATTCAAAAAAGAAGTAATGACTACTTACTTACCTATTATTTAGAAAACAATTTATGAATCAGAAGGAAAATGAATTTTGAATTAAATCTCAAAATTCAAAAGTGAAATTAATGAGAATTTTATGTCAAATAAACAGAGATATTAAACATATGGAATTAAAAATAAAGGAGTGCATTTGGATAAAAAGCAAGAGCAGAATAAAATCTTGAAAAAGAAAGGAAAAACTATATATAAATAAATCCATAAGAAAAAGATGATCATATAATCAATGTCAATTATTAAAAGGACAATTAAAAGAGTAATCGAAAAAACATAATACTAGTGGAACAATTCACAAGAATTAAGAAAGGAACAAAAATATAATACAAAATATATGCTACCAACGACCAGAAGGAGATTGTGATAACAGTCAAAAAATGACAGAGAATTAAAAACTTTACACTGAATAATAAGTGATGATTATATTATACCAGCTTCCAATCACAAGGAGAAATAAAATGCCAGCAGGGCTAACCATTGAGAAAAATAACTGAGATAGAGATTCACTAAGATAGAAATATTAATAGATCTGTTCGTATACGAAGTGAAATATCCAAAGATATTTAATTTTTTTTTATAGTCATAAGGTGGACTATTCTTATATAATTTTATTAATGACTGTCTGAGATAAGTCCAGCAGTATTATTATGTATTGGTCAGAGATGATATACCTCTGTAATCAATAAACGACGTAGTATGGCCAGCAGAGTGAGATGCCTACAGAGCCCCTCTGGACACTGCCCCAGCTAACGTGTTAGGGAATTTTAGGGAATAAATATCCCAAGGATAAAGAAACGAATTAAGAAGAAAATGGAAAAATAAAAAATAACGAACCTCAGATGACTATTACTATCAGTAAGAATCCAGTTAATAATGAAATATAGATAAGCTCAAAAATATGGGAGAAAAAATTTTTTAGAAATGTGAAGGAAGTAAAGAAATATAATTTATAATATAATGTCATAAGCAATTACTTCAGACAAACTAAGTATGATCTGAACTAATCACTTCTGGAAGAGAGCAATCTGTAGCGTGACAGATAATCCACACAAATGCATTACTCAATGATCATTAATAAAGCTCTAATATATGGAATATCCAGATGAGAATCAATTAAAATGCACTATTTAATAATATATTCACAAGAAAGGTTAAATAAAGAAAAATTCTGCAAATAATATAATAATACAAATTTAAAAACCCAGAAGACTAAAAATAATAATAACAAAATTACCCAGGTAAGATAGAAGCAGGCAATTAATATACCCCGTCAAAGAAACCAGACCAGAAAAAACAAAGATACAGAAGACAGAAGAAAGAAGAATAATTAAAACTAGAGAAGAAAGAAGACTAATTAAAGCTACTACTACAGAAGAAGGAAGAAAGAAGAACAATCAAAGCTACTGAAGACAGAAGAAAGAAGAATAATTAAAACTAAAGAAGAAAGAAGACTAATTAAAACTACTACTACAGAAGAAGGAAGAAAGAAGAACAATCAAAGCTACTGAAGACAGAAGAAAGAAGAATAATTAAAACTAAAGAAGAAGGAAGTGAGACGACCCATATAAAACAAAAACCCCATAGGGAAAGAACCCCAAAAACCCCAAAACCAATAAATGCCAAAAAAAAAAAAAAAAAAAAAAAAAAAGTATAACACATTAAAAAACCATATCACTGTAAAACTGACAAAAAACTAAAAGTGTTAGCAGTAGTAAATATTAGTGCATTCAAAAAGTTATTGTGTAATGTGTATGAACAAATCTTCACAGTTCCCCCATGGTTGAATATTTCATATTAAAAACTAGAAAAAGACTAGTAAGTATAGTAATAATTCACCATGGAAAAGTGTAAGTGATCAAATTATAACTAATAAACTTTAAGAAAGGTGCATGAGTAGCAGTACAAAGTAACAAACTTTAAGTTTTGTGAACGGTGTCTACTTTGATAATGAAGTAGTAATTTTACTAATAAAAAGCTACTAAAACTGTATGAACATTCCATAGAATGGAATATAACTTAGATAGCCAGGGTTATACTTTAAGAGGGGGCATAAATCTTATAAAATGGGGAATTACAGAACTAACTGTTTATGATGAAGTTGTAGAAGGTATTAACAATTATATATGGATCCAAATGTTGGGTTCCAATTAAATATAACATTTAGATAAGTAAGGGTTAGTCATAAGAAATATTAGTATTATAATTGTTATTTTATTGTTCATGTTAATTTAGGAATGCATTATCTAAAATTAGATATCATTCCAATGTTGTAGAAATACTTTTTATTATGTTATTAGGTGATATACCAAAACAATGTTATTAAGAACACCAGTTTTATATATCTGGGTGTTATATTTTAATTGTATAATCTATAATTACTGTTATGCCAGATCAGAGAACTAATTTTTAATCAAATATATCAGAGTCAGAAGTCAGAGAAGAAAATAAAATAATTACATTAGTAAAACATTCTGCAAATAGCCACAATTCAAATCTAGGCAATATAATAAAGTTAAAATGCAGAATAATTAATAAACCTAATCTTATAAACCAGTCAAACTGACAATATTTAGGCAAGATACACCCAACATATTAAATACTATGTAAATAAGGCTTTCTAAAGATATGGTCATTCTATGAGTAAAATTATTTATTTGTATAATGAAATACCATTTGAAACTGAAATAGGTTCACTAACATGATCATAAGGGGAGTCATATACAACTGAATTATATTAAAAAACCATCATTAGTATACTAAATTGCAATATAATAAGTGAGAATTGATAATTATACAAATTTCAGATTTAATAGAATAATAATTATATTAGTTAAAATGGCTATTATTTACATAGAAGACAGGGAAGTATAATTTTAGGCCTACCTCCCAAAAAATTATAAGAAATATAATTTTCAGATAAAACTTTGTAATACTAACTTAATTACTATCAAAATAAGTAGAATAGAATAGTGAAAACGAATATGTATTTTATATTGCAAACAGTTAACTAATAACGAATTTATTTTTTGAACATAAAATACATTTTTAAAAGTATCGGAAGTTATGGCAATTTTAAACAATGTCTGAACTATATTATATAGGCTAAGATTTTCATGAGACGAAGGAAATCCACACAGTTCATTATTATACCTCGAAGAGAGCACTTCTTGTGAATATTTGATTGAACCAACCTTTAATGGACGTTATATTACAACGGAGTTCTGAATCATTTTATGTAAACTAAATTTTTAACTATTTTAATGAAAGTGAAGTGGTGAAGTTGACCCACGAACTACATAACACCTATAAACGAAATCACATATAACCAATTACATGAAATAACACTGAAATCGCATCAAACACCAAGTGAAAATTCGAGGTTAACTGACACGCACAAACATCGGTAGATATACCCATTTAACAACATTTTTATACAAAGTGAACGATTCCTGATACACCAGTGACAATAAACTATACCCCAGAAGATCATATACCATAGCGAAGAACATTTAACCGAAGAAAGGCCATATTATCTCAACAAGTACGTTGTTTACATTAGAAGCTTTCAACACGCATGCGTCAGGCGGCCATTCTGATCCAGTTCCGTCACCTCAATTAGAGACGACTAGGCTGCTTTCTGGTTTGAACAAAATTATATATAAACTTTTATTATTAATAATTACCAGTATATTGTTTAAATTTAAGACCTTTTTTGAATTGTAAGTGTTATACTTTCATGTCCCTGACCTTCTCTGGCTTTTTATATAAATAACCGTTCAAAGAACCTGTTTAAATAATACAATTGTAAAACTTCTAATATCGACCGACCCAGAGCGAGTCGATATGGCTTGTAACCTCGATTAATTAATCGACCAACCTTATTATTGTATTTAATAAACGTATTTGTTTGTTTTTTGGTAAATTGGAGTTGATTTCTCTTATAAAAGGACATAATCATTTATTAACCAAGAAAAATAGATAATCTTTAAAGGCAGTATATGCGAAACTACAACATTTCAAGAGTAAGAAGAAGAGAGCCGTTTTCGCCTAACTTGAAGTTAATTGGATTATCTTTTTAACAAATTTACCGAACAGAAATTTATTACCAAATTAAACACCTTACTATTATAATTATAATTACGATCCACAACCTCAATTTATTCCTAAATATTAAGCACATAAATACTTCAAAAATATTTTTTCCGAAATTACTTTTTTTTATAAATATAAATTTTAAATTTATATTTTGTTTCAATTTGCTACACAGCAAAATACACTTTATTTAATTGATGGTAATAACATCCCAATTACCAATAACAAAGACCAGGAACTTTACCAAATCGACGATTCCCAGAGCGGAACGTCACTACTACACATACACACCATAAAAATTATCCTGGATAATATTATACCAGAACACTCTACAATTACAATTAGAGTATGGTTTTATTACCAAAGCGAAGATCAACAGTAAGAGCTTAGAAGACAAGAAGATATTAGCTACGTTACTACACACATTTTTACAACCGTTATTTATTTCACATTATCGTTGTATTACAAATTTGGTGAACCCAACTTGTGGGGCTCGATTACCGCAGAATACCAGAACAAGCAACACTTTATAAATTTAATTATAATTTGTAATAAATAAGTTATAATTTATACAAAATTTGGCTTCCATCGCGGGGCATGAAGAAACCAGGACTTCATAGTAATATTACAATATATATAAAAGATTCTCCCCCATCTTGTGGCTAGCTAGACACGGACAAACATAACACACACAGAACATAAGGCACACAAACTCACAATTACATCAGTTCTAACACGAATGCCCCAGGAATGCACCCACCCCGCAGGCAGTGTAACTACAATACTCCGAACCCAGCAGAGATAAAATATTCGCCCATCAACAACCCGTTTTTGCAGAATTACATAAAAGCCAAAACCCCTAGAAAGGATGATGAAAACTCATAACGCATAAATAAAACCGGACCGCCCATTTGCATAGCATTCCACTGATCAATAACCCATCATGAGTGTATGAACCTTAAGTTCCTTCCACAGCATTAAATAAACTTTACAGAACTACATCATCTGATTTCAAACAGTTACTTTACTTCACAAATTCCGGAGGATTTAAAAATCAATATGTACTTTAACAATCAGAAATTAATCACTCGAGGCTTTACAATTTCAGAAAAATTTAGACAATGTATATTTTACCAAAAATAATGAGTACATGTTTTATAGTTAACGAAAATTAAACAGCAGATACTACAAGTGAAAGTTAATCAATATGTGTTTGCCAGTTAAGAAAAACAATCAGTATAGCCCTTTTGTAAGGAGCAAAATCAACTAATATATATCCAGGAGAAAAACAAATTATTTTCTATTAACCCCGAATGGCCATATAAATATAATTAAAATGAAAAAATACAATAAGGCGATTGTGCCCTAGCAGCTGTGGCAGCGCGCCAGCATGCGGTTGACAAAGTCTGACAGGCCTCCAACCTGCCTGAGGTTGCACCAACAGGTGTCAGAAAAAAACTAAGTCCCCTTTTAAACCCCAGAAAACGGCCTAAAAAACAAAACAAGGAAAACCCCCAGCCCTTGCATGTTAAACCCATAGAGAAGTTAATATTTATTCATTCCTGTTCCAGCCGGAACAGAGCTACTAGCCAGTTCTATAAATTTTGTAAAGAGTTAAATGATAATGAGATGCAAACTGTAAAATGTCCAGTGTAAAAAATATCTGGCACGCTCCCCCAGTGCAGCACACAATTACAAGGAGTGCACTTAGTGTAATGTAAATCAGTTATAAAAAGGTGTTCTTGAATTTAACTTATAATGTTCAGTCATGATCAGCTGCTCCCCTTCCTAGCAGACAGTCTGGACACGTGGTCACATGGCTTCAAAGATATTTAAAGTAAACGGCGTACTTCCGGCCCGGCCCCAAAAGGAAAATAAAGTGTGAATATCACCTTAGTACTGCTGTCAAGTGCTACATCGAGAATCAGTCGCCCGCTCCCTCCTCATACAAGATCTTGCTAATGGTCCATGTCTGATGCAGATGTACGGCAATCAGCAAAGCCAAGTCTCCGGCTTAATCAAGAACCCTGTTCATTCAAATAAATTAGAGAACTGTTCACTAAAATGTACACCCGAGTTCAGGTAATTAACCTCATAACGGGCCTCCAACTAACACTCAATAAATGCACAGTTTTTATTAATAAAGTTTTGGCAACCAGCTTAACGGGTAGAAAATCAGCCATGGAATAAGTAAATTTGAATAATGAACAGACTTTATTAAACGTGGCGTAATATGAAGTCATCAGTTCACTGGCTACATGCCTCGACAAAATTAAGAATGTTTTAACATTAATAAAATTTCATCTAAGGAAGTTCACACAAAGAAACTCTCTACTGTTCAGTTAATTAAATAACTCCCCGACAGTCTATTGCATGCATGGACAGTTCATACCCTGCCTACGCACTAAGTTTTAGCCTTTAATGTTTTAATGTTGTACACCTTTATCATGACAATGACACTTGCAAAACTTCTCACACTATTACAGAAAATAATAAAAGGAGCATGGGCTATATACTGAGCATTAAGTAAATCAGTGAATAATGAGTTTCTCTTAATATAAAACTTGTCGGGTCGCACACACATAATTACGTATTTTATACGGTTGCATATTGTTATTAATTATCCATATATATATATATATATATATATATATATATATATATATATAATTGCTTATAAAGACAAAATAATGAAATTCTTACCGGGAGTCGATTACGCTTTAGCACGCCATGAAGAAACAGAAAACTGCGTCGTAAATGTTCGAAGAGAGAGCGAAGCTGATGTATCTCGGAGCGGAGCAGTGAGTATCTCGGAGCGGAGCAGTGAGTCCTCTGCCGTTAGCAGCAGAGAAACTGCTCCCCTATTCTACAAGTTGCGCGCGCAGCCGTAACTGAGGCGAACAAAGTTCGCCTCAGCACTCTCGCATTCACGTTATTTTACAATTAAAACACGACTTTAACTAAAACCTTCGGTAGCCGGATTTACACCGGCACAGAATAGGAAGATAAAGTGTAAGTGCGTGCGCATGCGCGCGTGATTGCACCCTTCTGTAGGCAGCATGACAAAGGACGAGTAGAGGGGGTGTGAGTAACATGTTTCTAAATAACGGGTAAACTGCCAGTGTGGTTTTCTATTGTAACAGCGACAACATAGCTTATCTGTACTTTGTTTTCATTCGGCGTTTTTGTAGTGCGTTTGCGGTATGAGTGATATTGTGAAGACTAAAGGCACGCAGTCAAATCAAATTAAACATAACCCGTACGATGCGAATTATAAATTAATTGTGATACAAACATGTAGAAAAAATATGCAATCGCGAAGCCGCAAGGAAATTCGATATTGATGAATCCTGTATTCGACGATGGAGAAAGAGAAGGAACGACTTTTAAATGCAAATACTGCGTGACGAGCATTCGCGGGACCTCAAGTTGGGCGTTTTGTAGCAGTAGAGTCCAGCGTCTGTGAATACGTACGGCTTTTAAGAAGGCAAGGACTCCCTGTCACTAGACATGTTTTAAAATTAAAAGCTTTAGAAATCGCAGAAGAATTAAAAGTCTCCGGTTTCAAAGCCAGCTTCAGGTGTATAAGACGAATGATGCAGCAAAATGGATTTGCGCTTAAATGATGTACATCACTCGGGCTAAAACTACTGAGTGACTACAAAGAAAAACTCCTACATTATCAGCGGTTTGTCATTGATTTATGCAAGTAGCAAAATTATTCACTTGAACACATGGGAAATGCTGATGAAACACCCGTATTTTTTTATTTTTTATTTACGGTGGACCAAAAGGGAACCAAATCTGTAACAGTAAAGATTACGGGAAATGAAAAATTACGTGCCACTGTAATGCTTGCTGTATTAGCCGATGGACGAATATTTCATAGTGAAATAAGATGCATGTCAGTGTATATTGTTCAGTGTTAGTCGTCGTGATGTCTTCCACTGAACGTGTGCATCGCCTGCGTAAACGGCAACGCAATGACAGGGATCGTGAAGAATTAAATGAATTCTTGATGAATACTCCGTTCTCATCAAATACAATTGAAGATGATAAAATTTGCTTGTTTCAAAACAAGAAACAAGAAGAAAAGAAACGAAAGAATGCTGCGATAGCCAAGCAATATCACCAGAACAGGAGAGTCTGCAGTTTATGCACATTATACGTTTAAAAGCCTAAAAACATTATCATGTTTTTTTTTTGTCAAATTCTGTGTCCGTTAAATCGAGGGTTTACTGTACTCTATAAATCACTGAGAAGACAAAGTAAATTTTTAATTGTTCAATTTGCAGGATGTATTCCCAGTTATAAATTCTGTTGTAAAAGGAGAACTGCATGTAAAAGAAGAAATCATCAAAGAAGAGAATGAACAGTTTGTTGATAAGGTATTATACATAGTTATAAATTTGTTTATAGTAACAAGCATTTATTGTTATAATGAACAGCATTGTTGTTATTTGTAAACTTATCGGTTAAAACTGTTGGAGACCGTTTGGTGTCCCATGGAAGTCATTTTAAGTGCACTTTCAGTCCATACGATTTAGCCATAACATGTACCAGTACCACATGGCAGGAAATTTGAATTTTATGACGTCAGGGGTGTGAGTACGACGTGACCATGGTGGGGATAGAATGTGACTGAAGTAGGGATATCACGTGGCCATGGTGGGAGTACCATGTGACAGGCACCATGTGGGGGTACCACAGTACTGGTGCGAAGTGTAGTGATTGGTCGGCCATGTTTAATATGTGTCACGTCATCATATAGCAGAATCAATTGTGATTGGTGTGTATGAATGGCAGTAGTCGGTGTGGCCAACATGTGATAAGGGAGAAGAAAATTCACTCTAGAAGGGAAATAGGTTAAAGAAGGATGTGTGAGGAAAAATTTAGCATTGCCACTTATCACCAGTGTGTCTACGTCATGGCGGGAACGGATTTATGTTCCCTTAACAAGTGTATCCAGCGTGTCCATGTCCATCTTGTCCTCTGCTTGTCTTGATTTAATAGGGTGATGTCGTGTGAGGCATAAAATTATGTAACTTAATGTATACGTGTGTATGAAAGAAAATAAAGTGGCCAGTTCCTGGTTTCTTCTTCTTGTCTTGTTTTTTCTACGTTCATAAATAAGGTTAACGTTCATGCACATTTTGTGTGTGTGTGTGTGTGTGTTAAGTAAAACACTGTGTCTTGACTGCTCTTCTTGTGTTTGTTGTCGCAGGTTTTTTTCAGTGTTCAAAAGTAAGGTTAACCTTCACACAAATGATTAATGAGTGTTGAGGAAAATGAAATGTGTATATGGGTGTGAAATGAAAACAGTCATTCTCCTCACTCATAGTGCGAAACAGTATGTGTGAAATAAAACATTTCATTAATCGTGTGTAAGTATAATTACACCATCAAAAATTGTACAATAAATAAACACAGTTACGCATTACATAATACAATAAAACACACACACATGCATAAAGTACCTATAGAATTTTCAGATCGTTTTAACATCAGCAGTGAATCTATAACAGACGTCAATGTACGGAATTAGAGTTACAAATGAAACCGCTGCAGAATGAATAAATAGAAAATCACTAGGTCTTACCTTATAGAAAAAACAACTGGGGCGTATAAATTCAACTGGGGCGAGCAAACTGCTCGCATCCATCGTCACTAGATGTTGTTTGGCGACTGCCTTTATGAATCAGATGCAGACAGATTGCTGACGCCGTCCCGGCGAGTTAGCAGACACTCCCGCATTCCAGTGTGACTTATGTTGGGTTCGGCTTATGACGTCATGTGGCCTGACTCAAAATGCACATAGTTCAAAGTTCGTGTTTCTAAAAATAACTGCCTTCTGCTATTAAATCGTCGACCTTGACGCTAACTTGTATACTGCAATTTACAAATGCAGTATACGCTACTTGTATACAATTTACAAATAAAATCTTTACTATTCCCAGTATGCCTTGGGACGGTAATATTTGTACCGTCACAATACCCCCTCGATGAGAGATTTTATGCCGAAGCATAAAAACTCTCATTGACACTCATATACTTCCTAAAGGGATCAGTCCAGATATGGCCCCATAACCCCTTTTACATTTTACTAGAACTATGGGTTACTTACCCCCCTGGTCCAGTGACTGTGGCCGCACCTGAATGACCTTACTGGACTTCCCTCTCGAGATCCCAACACTGCAAGGCCAGTCACAGGACCCCCGCGATAGCATCACCAGACACTAGAACATTAAATCAAAAACATCGAATAATGGCCTTACAAAATACCATCTCCCCAACTGATCTGGTCTCCCCTTAGCTGTGCTGGTTTGCGTTAAGAAGCACTGGTTTTTCCTTAACTTCTGATACACATATATCCTTAACCTAAACTGATACATCTTAAAATTTTTATTTATTTATTTATTTTTTAATACTGTAAAGTTACTAATAATTTTTAATAAATTTATTGAACCATAAAATACTTAAAATTCATAATTTCCAAAATTGTTACCTACACGTGGTCCAGGGTCCTATACGCGAACTCGTGACCTGTAAGAGTGGTTATTGGGTTGTATTACGTAATAAACATCAACTCTCATTTACCACATTTGAACAACTTTGTTTATTAAAATAACTTCAACATGCCCTCTTGCTCTATTTGCGTTCTTTACAAAAGGATAATCTCTTATACATTTTCCATGAAAATTGGCTAGCTTATTTGCGGAATCTACAATTATTCCGCATAAATCTTATTTTCTCGTTATCTGTGGTTTTTAATAAAATAATAAGTAAGAGATACCATAGTATAATTAAATATAGTTAAATATGTCAGAGAATAAACGAGTAAATATTAATCGAATATGGAACTACTTTTATGCTGAATAGTAAGTGAAGCGAGATTACTACACTCACCCCTTAACTAATAAACCACTTGCAATGGAGCGGTTGAGGCGAAAACAGCATACTGCCGAGATGCGGTATAGTAATTATATTTTCAAAAGTTAATAAACTCACCAGTTGAGACGTAGCGGCACTAAATATAAATTTAAACAACATGTGAACCGCGAATATAATCTACAAGTCTAATTACAATAAATATGTAGTAAACGAGTGAGTGTGAATGTGAATTGCGCGTCTATGACATCTCTAGAATCTAAACAATAAAGTGTATGTAATTAGAAATATGGTGAAATCATAATGTGAAACTCAATAACTAAATCAACATGTGACGTGATTACAAGTGAATAAAACTTTTGTGTAAAAGATCCAAAACAACAAGCGATTACTACAACTTATTAAGAAAGAGAGAACCAGGACTCACCATGACTAAAATGACATCCGAACTTCACCAACAACAGAAACCTGATCTTCAGAAAAACTACAAGCACCAGGACAACCGAGAGAGTCGCCGATTCACCGAGGATGATACCCACAGGTGACACTGAACTTTGAATTCAGTGGTTCAAAACTTGAAGTATAATATTGTATGATAAACACTAAATAGATAAAAACTGAACGTTAAGTAAAACAAGAAAGACTGATTTAATTACATTAAATGTAATTTCATGTTTAGCAATAACATGCGTTAATTTAAATAATTTTTGGTTAAATAAAGCAGTATTTAAGATAACACAAGAATAAATATTATAAAAATGTAATATCATATGCTGAAACGAAGTACTCGGATCCGAGGGTATTAATAAAAGAAAAACTATGTTAACTCAGTACTAAATTACTCTAATTCTCTTTGTACAAGAGGTACAAATGTTTTAGCTTTAATATACTCATTGCTAAATTTATGTAATAAAGAGATGTCATGGTTATCCAAAAGGTGAGTGAATATATCTACCAAATCCCTTGTCAATATCCCTCAATTCACGGGACCCTATTTAACATTTGTGTACTTAATAGTTATTTATGATTTTGTAAAGATTATGGCAGCCTGTTTAATTGACCTGAGCCAATTAACCAGGTTCCCGAATTGTAACGTGTGCAAAACGTTTCAACCTGTGTCCTATAGGTTTGAATTTCCAGACTTGTTTGGTCAGTCTGGAATCTGTCATTCTTTCTAAGTGTTCTTTCCACTGTTGTTTTAATCTTTTAATTTTTCATTCAAGTTAAAAACTTTTAACTCTTCTCTTATGGCCTTATTTATTATAAGGTCAAGTTTAAAACATCTTTTAACTACTCTTGAGAATGCCATTTCCGAGGTCTGTATTTTACCGTCTTTTTTCGTTGTTGCCCATAATTCACACCCATAGTGTGTGTCCCTTTACATAGTACAGGGACTCTCATAACTTTGTAAAACTTTAATTTTCCATCTCGATCTACCTTGTTTCTAAAAATACGGTTGATTGTTCCACAGATTTGGAACTTACCTAACTTGTTGCGCACTTGTTACAGTGCAGTGGAGGAGGAAGTGACCTGCCATATGATCATTTGTATTCGAGAAATGGAGCAGTGTGGACAGTATTTCGTAGCTCAATTGCACACTTACTACATCATTCAATATCGTGTGAACATAAAGTTTTACATTTGTTTTTTCTATAAGGTAAGACCTAGTGATTTTCTATTTATTCATTCTGCAGCGGTTTTATTTGTAACTCTAATTCCGTACATTGACGTCTGTTATAGATTCACTGCTGATGTTAAAACGATCTGAAAATTCTATAGGTACTTTATGCATGTGTGTGTGTGTGTGTGTGTGTGTTTTATTGTATTATGTAATGCGTAACTGTGTTTATTTATTGTACAATTTTTGATGGTGTAATTATACTTACACACGATTAATTAAATGTTTTATTTCACACATACTGTTTCGCACTATGAGTGAGGAGAATGACTGTTTTCATTTCACACCCATATACACATTTCATTTTCCTCAACACTCATTAATCATTTGTGTGAAGGTTAACCTTACTTTTGAACACTGAAAAAAACCTGCGACAACAAACACAAGAAGAGCAGTCAAGACACAGTGTTTTACTTAACACACACACACACACACACACACACACACACAAAATGTGCATGAACGTTAACCTTATTTATGAACGTAGAAAAAACAAGACAAGAAGAAGAAACCAGGAACTGGCCACTTTATTTTCTTTCATACACAAGTATACATTAAGTTACATAATTTTATGCCTCACACGACATCACCCTATTAAATCAAGACAAGCAGAGGACAAGATGGACATGGACACGCTGGATACACTTGTTAAGGGAACATAAATCCGTTCCCGCCATGACGTAGACACACTGGTGATAAGTGGCAATGCTAAATTTTTCCTCACACATCCTTCTTTAACCTATTTCCCTTCTAGAGTGAATTTTCTTCTCCCTTATCACATGTTGGCCACACCGACTACCGCCATTCATACACACCAATCACAATTGATTCTGCTATATGATGACGTGACACATATTAAACATGGCCGACCAATCACTACACTTCGCACCAGTACTGTGGTACCCCCACATGGTGCCTGTCACATGGTACTCCCACCATGGCCACGTGATATTAAACGTATTTACTGATAGGTTCAATGAGTTCAGCGCATTTATATTGGCAGTGAGCTCATCTATAAATTTAGAAACACTGAGCACAGACTCACGTTGTATGTGCCTTATGCCCAGTACATTTGCAGCATGATAAGTGGTAACAATTAATTTACTGTCATACCGGGCCTTTAACAAGTCAATGGCCACTGTGTAATTTTCGTGCGTGATAGGGAGCGATTTTATGACATTCAGCGCCTCGTCTTTTAATGATAAGTGCAAATAGTGCAGTTTTTGGATGCCAGTCAGGTCTGTTCGGACATGAACTAACTCCAAAAACATGTTGTAAAAATGTTGCCACTCAATTATATCACCTGCGAAACAGGGTAGCTTAATCGGTTGCAACTGAATGGGAGGCGTGCTGAATGTGACTACTTTGGGTGGACTTGTTGCCTTCCTGCTCATCTCCTCGGCATGGTCTATTAAATTTTGCAGCTTGCATTCTATGCTGCATAAGTCATCTTCGGTCTGAACCCTATCGCTCGCGGATGCAAAGTCGGAGTCCTCAGACTCGATTTGTGTTTGGATCTCATCATATTTGGCTGATAGCTCCATAAGGTGGCGAAGCTTTATTTTTAGTGCATGATGGTCATGCGTATCATGATCGAAACTGTCCGCGTATGTATTTATGCGAGATATAGAGGCCTTGATCGTGCCACGTTTCTTGATCAGCGCCTTCATATCCGTCATGATTGGGTGTGAGAGAAAATAAAATTTAAATGATAATACAAAAAGACCAAGTTAATGCAATGCGATGAGCAAGACCAGGCAGGAAGTCCAAATTATAAAGTCACGCGACACGGTAATCCTTACTTAACACATCTTAAACTAGTTTTATGTGATAATAAATTTTGAATTAGGCAGTACAACCAATATAGCAGTATAATCACTAATAACGTGAGTGCTGTTTGAAAAGGTACAACTTACAATTAAAGAAAATGTTTGTTGAGTTCGCAAAAAAATTACAAGTTCATATTCAAATGAAACTGCTTTAAAAAATTATATTATTATTTTAATACTGCTTCGTTTACTTTAATGCCATTGAGAAAAAATATGCTAATCATGCAAATTGAAACTAATATAAAACATGAGTTCATAGTCAGTTGAAATGGTACTTATCGGCATGTTCTAGAAGGCATCGAAAGCTTGTCGAAACCTTTGTAGTCGTGTTAGGTACCCAAGAATAAATGATGTAGACATGGTCGCTGCCTGTCCGGTGATGTCCGATGTGGTCGAATCCTGTCTAAATAGGTTGCTCTGGATTTTCCCAAATGCTGAATGCCACGTGCTAAGTGCTCATATGCTGCAATGATGCTTCAAATGCTCCGGTTGGCGAGATATGACGTCCCCAATGTCGTGCGATATGAGCTCCAAATGTAGGTGATAATTGACGAGTTGTTGAATTAAATCATGAAGAGAAAGGAAATGCTGATAGGCCTGCTTAATACACTGAACCATGAGACGAATTGTCCATGAAGTTAGTCACGTCCGTGAAATACATATCCGCGGCCCGGAGGACCATATGTTGTCGCTGGACGAGAATGCTGTCGCTGGACAAAAGTGCGGTCGCTCGGGCCAAAAATGTTGTCGCTTGTGGACAAAGAATGGCGGTCACTTGTGGACCAAGAAATGCGGTCGCGTTGGACCAAAAATATGAAATCCAGCCCGGAGGACCATATGATGCTTGCTTAACGCTCTCGAGTTTTTCTTGAGTTAGTGTAGCAAACTGAATGATGCTGGTAAGGAGTCAGAATATGTTTTTTGAATAAATCAGTGGACTGTAAGATCAGATTTAAGTAGCGTTTATTTGAGCATTATGAAGAAGCGCAGGCCCACGCAATTATGTCAGGCGCACATAGCCAAAATACAAACGTGTGGCGAAAATTGCCAAGCTACATAATGTGTAGCAGTGAGAAACGATCGAATAAGAAGTACATTACTAAATTTAGATTGCCGTGGCTGGCTAGAAAGGAAGGGTGCAAACGCACAGCTAAAAGGTTGAGTGATAACTAACTAAATTAGTGAGTGCTGCACCGCGACGTATGACGTAAGTGCGCTGGGCTGATTGCGCGTGAGCAAGTACAATGTACAATGTATTAACAGGGTCTAAATTTATTTAATTATTATTGTGTAATTTCGTAAATTCTATAACATGTAAAGATGAGGCCCCTTTGAGGCGACACAAAGTCGAGTAAATGAGTAAGTTTCATGGCCTTATATGGTCATTGTTAAATTATTAATTTAATAGAAAATCTATTTATAGCCAGTGATTGTTGTTATGCCACCAGTATGTTGTTAACAAGGAACAGGAAATTACAAATTGAAGAGGTGAAACGCAACACAGCAGAACATTATATTATAGGCGAGATGTACGGCGGGGAGCAGGGTGAAGCAGTGTGCAACGCACCAAACGGAAAGTTTTTAACACAAAAAAGTCAGTCGATATCCATCTTTTGCACTGTGCAGCAGCAATCGTGGGCGCCCGCATATAGCAGAAAATGTAAATTTTTATATATTTCAAAATACAACAGCTTTTTGCTAAATATTCATCCATAGTTGCCGTAAATTAACAGTTTGACCATAAAATGGGAAAGTGCAACAGTGAAATACAACAGCAACAGTGTAAACCACGAGTTGACGCCCAGGTGTTGAATTTGTACGCATTTAACAGGAAAGTAGACATTTCAAAATAGAATTAACTACTGGCATTTTCAAATTGAGCTCAATAAAAAACCAAAAAATAAATAAATGTAGAAGTGTGAAAGTCTGCGTAATTGAGCGAATGTAAAAATATAGGCCTAAAAAGAAGTGTTGAGTTTGCACAATTTGATATACGTAGTTTACTAATAATCAGTTTTATGTTTTAAGACGAAATAAGTGTGTTCATAATCTTTTCTATGTTTTCAAGAGAACATAACTAATGTTCTATTTTACTCGAAACACGCATTGTGTTTATCGTAATTGCATATTGTTCTTTGCAAATTTGACTCCATTACAGGGACAAATGTAATTACTCAACTACTGAGTAACATTGCATGTGGCGCATTGTTATTTGTATTTGCTATAATAAATATATAATGTTATATTTACTTGATTTGTGTATCGTTATTTGTATTTGCACGCCGTTCTCTGCTTGAGTACACTAAACGAATTCCTGGATTATACCTTATATTTAAATAATATTACATTTAACAACTAATTCCTACGAATTTAAATATTTTAACTAATCAACATTGCAAAAGGGAAAATATCTAATAATATGAAAGAACGAGAATAAAGACGATCAGGTAACATATAAGGTTAACAGTTTAAGTGCAAATGAAAACATGAGTTACGAAGAAATAATAACGAGGTAAGTAGTAATTATGGTAACAAGTTTAATGAGGTCTTGTTATTATAACAAGTAATAACGGTAAACAATGGTGTTATGATGAGAGGTAGTTTGAGAGTAGAGAGTTAGTTGCGGTTAGAGGAGTATTAGTGAGGGAGTACGAAGAGTGTTTTAGTGGATGTCGGAGTCAGAGGGCAGATTTTCCTGGGTTATATGTGAAGAAAAGCTTCACAAATGTTGTTGTAGGATATTTGGGGTGACAAGGTGTCAACAAATAGTCCAATAAGTTGTTTTTATTAAGGATATTTGGGGTGACAAGGTATCAACAAATAGTCCAATAAGTTGTTTTTGTGTATCTGGTGAGGCCAGATGATATTTTAATGTTGATATTGCCCTCTGCAGGGAATGAAAATGTGAAATTGGGGTGGAAGAGGTATTATGAGCAAGAGAGAGAGAGAGAGAGAGAGGTAGGAATATTTAAGGTGAATAGAGATCATGAAGAGTTAAGACAGAGTATAAATAAATAGAGAGTTAATAAAATAAAGACTTACCTTATAAAGTAAATAGCACGGTAGCAAATAAGGAGTATTTTGAGAATAAGCACTTACCTGGGTGTAAATGGGTATTATATTAAAAAAGATAATATAATAAATGTAAACAAAAATGAAAAGTGTAGGAATAATATCAGACTAAATTTTGATGAAAGGAATGAATTTTTGTGTGTAAACAATGATTATTAATATTCATGTTTAATGTGGTAACCAAATCACTTGAACGAATTAATAAATTAATTACCTTAATTATCCGCCGTGTGATTTGGATATGCATATTTAATTATTCGCCGTGTGATCCGACGGTTCATATGCATATCTTGACATTTTAATTTTTTAACGATCTCGTATGAGTGACTGTTTTAACTTTTAATATCTGATGATGGAGTATATACTCCAAAACGCGTCATAGACGAAGCATAGGAAATCACACGGTGGATAATTAAGGTAATTAATTTATTAAATGATTATTAATGTAAAACAGATTGCATATAAATGTGTATTGGTGTTAAATGTATTTGTGTAATAGGTTATCTTGTACACAGTAATTTATGTAACGAGTGTTTGTAGTAGGGATTGATTAATAATAATATTTCATTTGACTAAATAATTAACAGGGTGTAATTGTGAATTTTATAAGGAAATTAGATGAATTGAAATTGTTTTGAATAATGTGATTCAAGTGACTTACAATGTTTTGAAAAATGATGGAATTAAATTAATTTGAGATGGGTTAATTAATTTAAAAGATGTGAAACTTTGGTAATAAATTTGAGAAATTTATTTTGAATTGAATTGTATAATAAACGATGAATAATTAAACGTAAAAGGTGTTAATGCATTGAGATTACAGGCAGTATGGATTGTATAATAGGTTATATTATGTGTACGTACATTGTATTTTGGGTACTTAACATTGAGAATTCTTATTGAGTATATGATGATACAGTTTTGAGTGAGTGATAGGAATTTTATTTTTTCATTGAGAAATAATTGACATTATTGAAATTTTATAATGTAATTGAAGTAATTTGAGGTAATTAATTTAAAATAATGGAAAGATGGATTTAAATGAATTTAAAATGTTGTAAAAGTTGGATTTTGGGTAACGATTTTTTTTAATAAAACAGTAATTGATTTCAGTAAATGGGTGTTAGAGTTAGGCAATGAAATTAAACCAGTCAGTGTTAGTTTTTGATGGGTATTAGACAACATAAGAATTTCTGGAGGTAAAGTGAAATAAACACGGGTCAGTAGGGGGGACACAGAAATGAGAGTGAATGGAATGTGTGTAGAGAGAAAGCAAGAGTGATGAAACTGGAGAGTAAATAGGTGAGAGCAGGGTACACATATTTTGTAGTGAGGGTGGAGGTGTAAGGAGTCCTCAACGCAAGGCGTTGTGGCGGGAGGAAACGTTTTAAAGAGGGTTACGGGTTACCTGGAAGGGCCAGGAATTGATAAGGTAATGAGCTGGTAGTGCGGGAACACACATCCTATATACAAAAAGGGTATCAGGTGCTTTGTTATAAGAGGAGAATGATTTAAGCAGAGTTAGAGAAAATAGTGGAGGGAAATATTATTGAGAGAACGGTGTCACCCTATTTCTAATCCGCTAGTTGTTGATATAAAGAAGGAGGTGAGAGTGGGGTTAGGTTTAAATGCCCGTAGATAAAACAGATTATTATTGCTGAAAGGGAGTCACTCGTTTATTGATAAATGAGAATATGAAATAAAATAAAAAATTCTGAGTAGAAATGATAATGTAATAGTTGGAAAATTTAATTAAAAAATTGAAATTAAAGTTGTATTATGTTTTCATGTTCTCTGTATAAGGTTATTCTGTTATGATAAGATATCAGCTGATGCACTGTGTTATGTGTATATTATATTTTCTGTAATCAATTTATAGTTGTAATTGATTTTGTAATAGTAATAAATTCTTATCTGAATAATTGTCAGTATGTAATGATGAATGTTTACAATGAAAATTAACTTCAGGTAAATTAAATTCATTTAAAAGAAAGAAAAATGTGTAATAAATTTAAATAATTTATTTGTTGATTCAAAGTGGATAATAAATGGTAGACAATTAAAATGATTAAATGATTAAAATGTTGAATCAATAGAAATTGAAATTAAAAGTTGTGTAATGGTAGGAAGTTTTATTCAGATTCAAGTGTGCAAGATTTATTTGAATGTAACAATGGTAATGTTTATTTTGAGTTTTATTATGTTGTAATATGTTGATTATGAGAAGCATGAAGTGCCTAGCTGAGTAATATGTAATTGTGTAGGGATAAATGGGTGTGTACGCACCCTTGCTGATAGTCTGCATTCCTGTACCATTCTGTACCTCATATGGGGCTATAGTCGGTGACCCAAAAATATACTCTGGTTAAATAAAAGCTTTAAATTGTATACTCTCATCGGTTTGTACCGTTACAATCCCCCCCCCCCCAATGAGAGGTTTTCTTCGAAACAGAAAAACTCTCATTGCCTAAAAAACCTAAGAGGACCAGCAAGGATATGGCGCCGCGACCCCCCTTAATTTCTTATTAAAATCATGGGTAACCTACCCCCCTAGTCCGGTGATTGTGGCCACTGAATCATCAGACACTGAAACAATTAATAAAAACAGCAATAATTGGCCTTTCACTATACCATATCCTCAACTGATTTGGTTCCCCTTAGTCGTACTGGTTTGTCTTTAGCAAAGTACTGGTTTTATCTCAATGATCTACTTAAATAACCAATATTTCTTAATGCATCTATACTTAACCTGAACATATTACATTTTTTGTATTACATCATCCATATTATTTTTACTTCTGTAACATATACAATACACATTGACCATTTAGGTTAGACACAACAAACAAAATAAAAAAATTTAAACTCCAAAATAACTCAAATTAATCAATCTACTCCACTACTTCACTATTCTCAGCACCATTACAATAATCATCAATTTTGTTTTATTTCTTTTTCAATAGGAATTTATTTATTAATTTAAAAACCTCCTTCCACACACACTATGGCCCCCCTGGACTGTAGCACTCAGTTGCCTCCACAAGGACTGAGGCAGAAGGGGTGAACAATTTTTTCTTTTCTTTCACCCCCATCCTTGCTTTGGCGTTACATAACCTTCAGGGTACCAGTACCCCTACTAATAAACTTATTGATACGCCACTATTCGGTCTACCACCCATACATAGGTGTATAGCCGTGTTCCAAAAACAAAATTCTTAGATTCCCCTTTTGTTCCCTGTTAAATTTCTATGTTATACCAAATTAAAAAACAACCAAAACCACGGTTTGGGCTGGTAAGGCCGGGACCACCCAAAATTTGGGGAATCGCATTTAAAACATATCTTATACATGTTTTATATCCCTACACAATTACATATTACTCAGCTAGACACTTTATGCTTCTCATAATCAACATATTACAACATAATAAAAACTCAAAATAAACATTACCATTGTTACATTCAAATAAATCTTGCACACTTGAATCTGAATAAAACTTCCTACCATTACACAACTTTTAATTTCAATTTCTATTGATTCAACATTTTAATCATTTAATCATTTTAATTGTCTACCATTTATTATCCACTTTGAATCAACAAATAAATTATTTAAATTTATTACACATTTTTCTTTCTTTTAAATGAATTTAATTTACCTGAAGTTAATTTTCATTGTAAACATTCATCATTACATACTGACAATTATTCAGATAAAAATTTATTACTATTACAAAATCAATTACAACTATAAATTGATTACACAAAATATAATATACACATAACACATCAACTGATATCTTATCATAACAGAATAACCTTATACAGAGAACATGAAAACATAATACAACTTTAATTTCAATTTTTTAATTAAATTTTCCAACTATTACATTATCATTTCTACTCAGAATTTTTTATTTTATTTCATATTCTCATTTATCAATAAACGAGTGACTCCCTTTCAGCAATAATAATCTGTTTTATCTACGGGCATTTAAACCTAACCCCACTCTCACCTCCTTCTTTATATCAACAACTAGCGGATTAGAAATAGGGTGACACCGTTCTCTCAATAATATTTCCCTCCACTATTTTCTCTAACTCTGCTTAAATCATTCTCCTCTTATAACAAAGCACCTGATACCCTTTTTGTATATAGGATGTGTGTTCCCGCACTACCAGCTCATTACCTTATCAATTCCTGGCCCTTCCAGGTAACCCGTAACCCTCTTTAAAACGTTTCCTCCCGCCACAACGCCTTGCGTTGAGGACTCCTTACACCTCCACCCTCACTACAAAATATGTGTACCCTGCTCTCACCTATTTACTCTCCAGTTTCATCACTCTTGCTTTCTCTCTACACACATTCCATTCACTCTCATTTCTGTGTCCCCCCTACTGACCCGTGTTTATTTCACTTTACCTCCAGAAATTCTTATGTTGTCTAATACCCATCCAAAACTAACACTGACTGGTTTAATTTCATTGCCTAACTCTAACACCCGTTTACTGAAATCAATTACTGTTTTATTAAAAAAATTCGTTACCCAAAATCCAACTTTTACAACATTTTAAATTCATTTAAATCCATCTTTCCATTATTTTAAATTAATTACCTCAAATTACTTCAATTACATTATAAAATTTCAATAATGTCAATTATTTCTCAATGAAAAAATAAAATATTGTTGTTATCACTCACTCAAAACTGTATCATCATATACTCAATAAGAATTCTCAATGTTAAGTACCCAAAATACAATGTACGTACACATAATATAACCTATTATACAATCCATACTGCCTGTAATCTCAATGCATTAACACCTTTTACGTTTAATTATTCATCGTTTATTATACAATTCAATTCAAAATAAATTTCTCAAATTTATTACCAAAGTTTCACATCTTTTAAATTAATTAACCCATCTCAAATTAATTTAATTCCATCATTTTTCAAAACATTGTAAGTCACTTGAATCACATTATTCAAAACAATTTCAATTCATCTAATTTCCTTATAAAATTCACAATTACACCCTGTTAATTATTTAGTCAAATGAAATATTATTATTAATCAATCCCTACTACAAACACTCGTTACATAAATTACTGTGTACAAGATAACCTATTACACAAATACATTTAACACCAATACACATTTATATGCAATCTGTTTTACATTAATAATCATTTAATAAATTAATTACCTTAATTATCCGCCGTGTGATTTCCTATGCTTCGTCTATGACGCGTTTTGGAGCATATACTCCATCATCATATATTAAAAGTTAAAACAGTCACTCATACGAGATCGTTAAAAAATTAAAATGTCAAGATATGCATATGAACCGTCGGATCACACGGCGAATAATTAAATATGCATATCCAAATCACACGGCGGATAATTAAGGTAATTAATTTATTAATTCGTACAAGTGATTTGGTTACCACATTAAACATGAATATTAATAATCATTGTTTACACACAAAAATTCATTCCTTTCATCAAAATTTAGTCTGATATTATTCCTACACTTTTCATTTTTGTTTACATTTATTATATTATCTTTTTTAATATAATACCCATTTACACCCAGGTAAGTGCTTATTCTCAAAATACTCCTTATTTGCTACCGTGCTATTTACTTTATAAGGTAAGTCTTTATTTTATTAACTCTCTATTTATTTATACTCTGTCTTAACTCTTCATGATCTCTATTCACCTTAAATATTCCTACCTCTCTCTCTCTCTCTCTCTCTTGCTCATAATACCTCTTCCACCCCAATTTCACATTTTCATTCCCTGCAGAGGGCAATATCAACATTAAAATATCATCTGGCCTCACCAGATACACAAAAACAACTTATTGGACTATTTGTTGATACCTTGTCACCCCAAATATCCTTAATAAAAACAACTTATTGGACTATTTGTTGACACCTTGTCACCCCAAATATCCTACAACAACATTTGTGAAGCTTTTCTTCACATATAACCCGGGAAAATCTGCCCTCTGACTCCGATATCCACTAAAACACTCTTCGTACTCCCTCACTAATACTCCTCTAACCGCAACTAACTCTCTACTCTCAAACTACCTCTCATCATAACACCATTGTTTACCGTTATTACTTGTTATAATAACAAGACCTCATTAAACTTGTTACCATAATTACTACTTACCTCGTTATTATTTCTTCGTAACTCATGTTTTCATTTGCACTTAAACTGTTAACCTTATATGTTACCTGATCGTCTTTATTCTCGTTCTTTCATATTATTAGATATTTTCCCTTTTGCAATGTTGATTAGTTAAAATATTTAAATTCGTAGGAATTAGTTGTTAAATGTAATATTATTTAAATATAAGGTATAATCCAGGAATTCGTTTAGTGTACTCAAGCAGAGAACGGCGTGCAAATACAAATAACGATACACAAATCAAGTAAATATAACATTATATATTTATTATAGCAAATACAAATAACAATGCGCCACATGCAATGTTACTCAGTAGTTGAGTAATTACATTTGTCCCTGTAATGGAGTCAAATTTGCAAAGAACAATATGCAATTACGATAAACACAATGCGTGTTTCAAGTAAAATAGAACATTAGTTATGTTCTCTAGAAAACATAGAAAAGATTACGAACACACTTATTTCGTCTTACAACATAAAACTGATTATTAGTAAACTACGTATATCAAATTGTGCAAACTCAACACTTCTTTTTAGGCCTATATTTTTACATTCGCTCAATTACGCACACTTTCACACTTCTACATTTATTTATTTTTTGGTTTTTTATTGAGCTCAATTTGAAAATGCCAGTAGTTAATTCTATTTTGAAATGTCTACTTTCCTGTTAAATGCGTACAAATTCAACACCTGGGCGTCAACTCGTGGTTTACACTGTTGCTGTTGTATTTCACTGTTGCACTTTCCCATTTTATGGTCGCACTGTTAATTTACGGCAACTATGGATGAATATTTAGCAAAAAAAACTGTTGTATTTTGAAATATATAAAAATTTACATTTTCTGCTATATGCGGGCGCCCACGATTGCTGCTGCACAGTGCAAAAGATGGATATCGACTGACTTTTTTGTGTTAAAAACTTTCCGTTTGGTGCGTTGCACACTGCTTCACCCTGCTCCCCGCCGTACATCTCGCCTATAATATAATGTTCTGCTGTGTTGCGTTTCACCTCTTCAATTTGTAATTTCCTGTTCCTTGTCAACAACATACTGGTGGCATTAATCACTGGCTATAAATAGATTTTCTATTAAATTAATAATTTAACTATGACCATATAAGGCCATGAAACTTACTCATTTACTCCAGACTTTGTGTCGCCTCAAAGGGGCCTCATCTTTACATGTTATAGAATTTACGAAATTACACAATAATAATTAAATAAATTTAGACCCTGTTAATACATTGTACATTGTACTTGCTCACGCGCAATCAGCCCAGCGCACTTACGTCATACGTCGCGGTGCAGCACTCACTAATTTAGTTAGTTATCACTCAACCTTTTAGCTGTGCGTTTGCACCCTTCCTTTCTAGCCAGCCGCGGCAATCTAAATTTAGTAATGTACTTCTTATTCGATCGTTTCTCACTGCTACACATTATGTAGCTTGGCAATTTTCGCCACACGTTTGTATTTTGGCTATGTGCGCCTGACATAATTGCGTGGGCCTGCGCTTCTTCATAATGCTCAAATAATCGCTACTTAAATCTGATCTTACAGTCCACTGATTTATTCAAAAAACATATTCTGACTCCTTACCAGCATCATTCAGTTTGCTACACTAACTCAAGAAAAACTCGAGAGCGTTAAGCAAACATCATATGGTCCTCCGGGCCGGATTTCATATTTTTGGTCCAACGCAACCGCATTTCTTGGTCCACAAGTGACCGCCATTCTTTGTCCACAAGCGACAACATTTTTGGCCCGAGCGACCGCACTTTTGTCCAGCGACAGCATTCTTGTCCAGCGACAACATATGGTCCTCCGGGCCGCGGATATGTATTTCACGGACGTGACTAACTTCATGGACAATTCGTCTCATGGTTCAGTGTATTAAGCAGGCCTATCAGCATTTCCTTTCTCTTCATGATTTAATTCAACAACTCGTCAATTATCACCTACATTTGGAGCTCGTATCGCACGACATTGGGGACGTCATATCTCGCCACCCGGAGCATTTGAAGCATCATTGCAGCATATGAGCACTTAGCACGTGGCATTCAGCATTTGGGAAAATCCAGAGCAACCTATTTAGACAGGATTCGACCACATCGGACATCACCGGACAGGCAGCGACCATGTCTACATCATTTATTCTTGTGTACCTAACACGACTACAAAGGTTTCGACAAGCTTTCGATGCCTTCTAGAACATACCGATAAGTACCATTTCAACTGACTATGAACTCATGTTTTATATTAGTTTCAATTTGCGTGATTAGCATATTTTTTCTCAATGGCATTAAAGTAAACGAAGCAGTATTAAAATAATAATATAATTTTTTAAAGCAGTTTCATTTGAATATGAACTTGTAATTTTTTTGCGAACTCAACAAACATTTTCTTTAATTGTAAGTTGTACCTTTTCAAACAGCACTCACGTTATTAGTGATTATACTGCTATATTGGTTGTACTGCCTAATTCAAAATTTATTATCACATAAAACTAGTTTAAGATGTGTTAAGTAAGGATTACCGTGTCGCGTGACTTTATAATTTGGACTTCCTGCCTGGTCTTGCTCATCGCGTTGCATTAACTTGGTCTTTTTGTATTATCATTTAAATTTTATTTTCTCTCACACCCAATCATGACGGATATGAAGGCGCTGATCAAGAAACGTGGCACGATCAAGGCCTCTATATCTCGCATAAATACATACGCGGACAGTTTCGATCATGATACGCATGACCATCATGCACTAAAAATAAAGCTTCGCCACCTTATGGAGCTATCAGCCAAATATGATGAGATCCAAACACAAATCGAGTCTGAGGACTCCGACTTTGCATCCGCGAGCGATAGGGTTCAGACCGAAGATGACTTATGCAGCATAGAATGCAAGCTGCAAAATTTAATAGACCATGCCGAGGAGATGAGCAGGAAGGCAACAAGTCCACCCGAAGTAGTCACATTCAGCACGCCTCCCATTCAGTTGCAACCGATTAAGCTACCCTGTTTCGCAGGTGATATAATTGAGTGGCAACATTTTTACAACATGTTTTTGGAGTTAGTTCATGTCCGAACAGACCTGACTGGCATCCAAAAACTGCACTATTTGCACTTATCATTAAAAGACGAGGCGCTGAATGTCATAAAATCACTCCCTATCACGCACGAAAATTACACAGTGGCCATTGACTTGTTAAAGGCCCGGTATGACAGTAAATTAATTGTTACCACTTATCATGCTGCAAATGTACTGGGCATAAGGCACATACAACGTGAGTCTGTGCTCAGTGTTTCTAAATTTATAGATGAGCTCACCGCCAATATAAATGCGCTGAACTCATTGAACCTATCAGTAAATACGTTTGAGCTTATTTTTGTGCATTTTCTCATCCAAAAACTTGACGAGCATACGTGCAGGTTGTGGAAGGAAACTTTAAGCGAAAAACAGCTTCCGATTTATGATAATTTTATTAAGTTTTTAAATTCAAGATGTCAGCTGTTACAAAACATAAATACACTGACTGGTTCGTCTGGCGGCAGACAGGTTAGCGATAATGCTTCTTATCGCAAATCAACTAAACGCGCGGAGTTCACTGGGTCACTAATACACACACAAACAAACAAAGTTTGTCAGCTGTGTCATGGTAATCACAAACGGCTCGAATGCCCGCAATTTATAGCCCTACAACCCACGCAACATAGAGAGGTGTTAATAAATAATAAACTCTGCCTGAATGTACACGGTCGGGCCATGACAGCTCGCGTTGCCCTTCTAAATTTTCCTGCAAGGCATGCTCGAAAAGGCACCACACCATGCTTCACGTTTCGATAAATCATTCGAACAACAGGAACAATAAGCAATGTTCTTTGAAGCTACAGACGAATAAATCAGTTTTATTGTCCACCGCCGTATGCACCACCACGGATCATGCCGGTAAAAGGTGCCCGGTAAGAATCCTGCTGGATTCAGGGTTGCAAGCCAATTTTTGTACTATGGGTTTCACTCGCCGCATGGGCCTAAAACTAAACAAATCCGAGCTGCCTATCACGGGCATAAATAACTCATTATGTCAAGCCAATTTTAGCACACGTGTGCGCCTAAACTCATGCTATAAGGACTTCACTTTAAATGTCCACTGCGCTGTTCTGCCCAGAATCACAAATAATCTTCCAACAGAATCCTTTGACATGGCATCGTTGTAAATTCCTAAGGGGATATTTTTAGCTGACCCGCAATTTAATAATTCGTCACAAATTGACAAATTGCTTGGGGCACAGTACTTTTTGCAGTTGACTGAGCTGACTAAATTTGTTCGAAGTCCGCATTTTCCGACAATCCAGGAAACAAAGCTAGGGTTTATACTCGCCGGAAATTTACCCTTCAACGTGGACATGACTAAACCGGTCTCCTCGTTCATGGCTCGTGACGACATTAATGCTACTCGCATTAATTACCACGCGCCAACCGCCAATCGCCAGCCACTAACCGCGTCTCGGAGATACAGCAGCTCTCTGCAAAGGGCAATTGGTATCATGTCGCCTGTCATGACAATCCCGCGGACATCCTATCCCGCGGCGGTTAACCCCATTTGTTACACAGCCACCAGCAACGGTGGCATGGTCCTTACTGGTTCAAGCCAACTTTTAAGTCAATTACCCGCTCCCAGAGTCACTCCCTCCAAGCCATTTTCACAATGCGCCGTCGACTATGCCGGTCCTATGTTTCTACGTCTCTACGTCAGGGCGGGCAGCGGTCCAAATCATTTACAAACTCTCTCAGCAGGACGAATTCCAAAGGTCCGCTCAAGACTTCGCCAGTCCACGTGGGACTAAGTCAAGCCAGTCCCTTGTTCTCCATATCAAATGATGCTGGGGATCCCGAGCCTTTGACTCCAGCTCACTTTTTGGTTGGCTCCCCCCTTACCGCGCTCCCGGAACCCGATTACTCGGATACAAATATGGGTCACTTGGGGAGATGGCAGCTTCTGCAGAGATTTGCCCGTTCTATATGGAAGAGTTGGTCTAGAGACTATCTGCACCAGCTGCAGCAGAGAAATAAATGGAAAAGGCATTCTAAAAATTTATCCATAGGACAGCTAGTCCTTATCTTAGAAGACAATACTCCACCATTGCTGTGGAAACGCGGTATTGTCACTCGGACATATTTAGGGCAGGATTCGTTAGTACGTGTCGCAGACGTCCGTACTGCTAACGGCATTCTGCGTACACCTATTCATAAGCTGTGCCCACTTCCAGTGGCATCAGACTGATTGACATCTCGGTGCTTCATGCCCGGGACATTGCCGGTCGAGCACATGCTGTATCATCCACATTTTACTAAGTTATGTTACTTATGTAATGTGTACCTATTTATGCACTTGTATTTATTTGTATCATTTAATGTACGCTATGTAGCTGTGCATTGGTGAACATTTAAACGTTTCTCTTTTTCTTGGTGTGATGTCAATTATGGTGTACTGTGTGGTGCAGTGTATATTATTATATAAATTTTTTGTGGTATATTTCTATTGTATATTATTATAGCAATGTTTTGGGTATATTTCTATTGTATATTATTATACTAAATTTTTTGGGTATTTCTATTGTATATTATTATAGCAGTTTTGTTGGTTATATTTCTATTGTATATTATCATAGTGAATTTTTTAGGTATATTGCCTTGTATTATTGTGTAATACTGCTTATTATACGCTAAGTGTCACGCTGTTATTTTTAAATTTGTCGGATTTCTCTAATGATTGTGCAATGCTATTTACGATGTCCTTATTGCCATGTATTATTGTTATTGTTTTTATTATGTTTTATCACATATTTAAGCCTTTGGGCTATTATTACATATTATTTATTGAGCATTGATTAATAATGTTTTTACACTTGTTTATATTATATTTGTATTTTGCCAATATTTATATACCATGTATTGTCGCATCTCTCAGATTTGTAACTTATTCATGTATACTTGTATGTTTTGAACAACTTTGTTTTTTTTTACTGCAAACTATGTCAAAATCGCCCGATTTTGGGCAGGCAGTATGTTAATACATTGTACATTGTACTTGCTCACGCGCAATCAGCCCAGCGCACTTACATCATACGTTGTGGTGCAGCACTCGTTGGCTCGCCGCTGCGTTTAGTTAGTTATCACTCAACCTTTCAGCTGTGCGTCTGCACCCTTCCTTTCTAGCCAGCCGCGGCAATCTAAATTTAGTAATGTACTTCTTATTCGATCGTTTCTCACTGCTACACATTATGTAGCTTGGCAATTTTCGCCACACGTTTGTATTTTGGCTATGTGCGCCTGACGTAATTGCGTGGGCCTGCGCTTCTTCATAATGCTCAAATAAACGCTACTTAAATCTGATCTTACAGTCCACTGATTTATTCAAAAAACATATTTTGACTCCTTACCAGCATCATTCAGTTTGCTACACTAACTCAAGAAAAACTCGAGAGCGTTAAGCAAGCATTAGACCCATTACAATACCCCCCCCCCAATGAGAGGATTTATGCCGAAGCATAAAAGCTCTCATTGACACTCATACCTTCTAAAGGGATCAGCCAAGATATGTCACCACAACTCCCTTACGTTTTATTCAAAATGGTAGTTAACTTACCCCTGGTCCAGTGACTGTGACCGTACCTGAATGACCTTACTGGACTTCTCTTTCGAGATCCCAACACCGCAAGGCCAGACCGGCATTTGATGCTCCTGCTCTGACACGCAGGCTAGCACAGGACCACTGCCACAGCATCACCAGACACTGAAACATGAAATCAAAAACATCAAATAGTGGCCTGGTATAATGACATATCCCTAACTGATCTGGTTCCCTTAGCTGTGTTGGTTTGCTTTAAGAAGTACTGAGTTTTTTTTTTTCATATGGGCTGGATAAATACTTAGTCTAAGTCTAATACATTATAAAAATTACCTGTCAGCATTCTGTATAACCTTCTCTAGTTAACTCTTACCCCAAAATTCAACATGATCGCTCTGATTCCCATCAAATTTAAATAAACATTTCCATTACAACGTATATATCCCTTCCATTATAAATATTCCATTCACACTTCAAAAGTAACAAACTCCTTTTATAGAGTAAAACACATTAAATCAACTACATGAGAACAAATTACTTACTTAACAATCGGTAAGTATCTTCATATTACTCTTTGTTATATTAAAATAACAAAAATACTCCTCGTCAACACAACATCTTTCATTTGTTTACATCAGAAAATCAATTACGTACTCAACATTATTGATGTAACTCATTTTAATCTTTAATATTTCGTTACCAACAGCCTAGTAACCACCTTCTCCATCATCACATATTTTATTAATTTATTAAATTATGAATTTATTTTAAGTTCCTCCTTCCACACACACTATTA
Source organism: Magicicada septendecula (assembly GCA_034769895.1). NCBI lineage: Eukaryota > Metazoa > Arthropoda > Insecta > Hemiptera > Cicadidae > Magicicada > Magicicada septendecula. The sequence continues at coordinate 282,117,252 of CM068372.1, read as the reverse complement.
CCCCCCCTGGACTGTAGCGCCCAGTTGCCTCCAATATATACACACATTGTAAACATTATCACTTCCAAATAAACAATTCATCTTTAAATTTGCATATAAGATTATAAATATTACATTTTAATTTCAATTGACCTTTATACTAATCTATTATCAAATATTTAGCATTCACTACACCATTAAATTCTCCAAAAAATTCTTTAACTTGTTATTTACATTCATCTTGTACAATATTTCATTTAATATCAACACAAAAGTATACAATACACATTATTATTTGTTATCGTTTACCACAATTCATTTTATAAAACAGTCCAATTCAAAACCATTAATCACATAGTTAAACGTTCATAAACATTAATTGTTTACCCCCATCATCGTATAATAACCTGGTCTTACGTCTACACCACTCATTTACAATTACAGACACATTTTTATTATTATAATTATAATAATCATCATCATTACTTTTTTCCCTTGTATCAATATAGTAACTACAAATTATTGCATATTATCTTTTCAAAATCCCTGTCGACGTTTGGTATGGTAAATTCTCCATTAATATTTTCTGTTAACATCAGGTAAGTTATATCATTATATTCATCTACTACATCAGTTATCTCATAAGGTAAGTAATCAATATCCCCAACCTTATCATCATTTGCTGTACTACCTATTTCACCAGGTAAGTATTCAATATTATTAACTCTCATAATACCTAACCTCTCTGCTAATTCGTTATAACCTCTACTAACCTTAAATGTTTCTATCTTCCTATCAAAATACCTTTTATCACAACACCATGAAGTATTTCAAATGAATTAGTAATCAAAATATTTAAATTCGTCCCTTTTTTTCGGCCGTCATTTGAAGTGTTACTTGTGAATTAAATGTTTAAAAGTATTTAAATTGTGTCACCTAACTTTATTTGGACGTCAATTGAAACAAACTTAAATCTTGACGTTCTTGTGCAAATTAACCAAAGTGTCATCTAGTGTACTCTGCAGAGAAAAACAGGTCAATGCAAATAACAAATACATATTTATAATTTCATATAAACCGTTATTTTATTTCGTTTTACTCTGTCATTCTTACTAAACTACCACATCAACAATTTTGTCTTTCTCTACATTTTGTATTCCGAAAACAGATTCTGAAATATAGTTAAAAATAATTCCTATAACCTTATATTTACTTATTTAACTAGATTATATCTACTTTAGAAGGCAACCCAGTTTGCTCACACTCTCAATCATTCATTATACATTTTATATCGTAAAGCGCTTTCTATTTAATTTTCATAATTAATACTGGTGTTGAATTTAGGTAAAATTGAAATGTTTTTGTCTGTTCAACTGCTTATATTAGGTACTCATCCTTTCATCGCCGTCTCATCCACGTGGTTACACCATCGCTGCTAACTTCCGATCTCCTTAACACACTCCGAAAATAACTTAAACTGTTAATGTTTGTGAAGTACGTCTGATGGATCACTATTACATGCTTTACTGTTGTTTAAACTAAAATCACATGATTTACTGGTCGGCCGACCCTAATTTGCTCGAGCTAAGTTTTTATACGACCACGCGGTTCGATCGCTGTAGTAAGACAACCGACGCTAACTGTGTTTTTCATGATGGCCAGGCGTGCTTCATCCACGGCAACTTGGCTCGCCATTGGCTCAGGAAGGAACCACATGACACAATAATTACTCTCCTTTCTGATTGCGAGTCTACCGTAAGCTGGCTGGCTTACCATAGTCTTGGGCTCGCAAGAAATATGTGATTATTCAAACGCGCGAACAAGCAGGCGCGCGCTTGAGACATTCCCGAGTACCTGCTAGCAGTGCTTGTTGACAGATTTTCTTGACCAGCATGCAGATGGGCGTTCCCTACAGGAATTTCTATTGTTACAGATTGAGGCCTTGTGTGGGTAACTACACTGCGTCGTATTCACAATTGAAGTTAAACCTATCATCCCATTCTGCCCATCATACCCCCCCCCAATGAGAGGTTTTCTGCCGAAACAGAAAAACTCTCATTGCTAAACCCTAAGAGGATCAGTGAGGATATGGTGCCAACAACCCCCCTTTAATTTCTAAACACATCATGGGTAAACTACCCCCCTAGCTCAGCAGCTATGGCTGCACCTGCACGATATTACTGGACTTCTCAATTTGAGATCCCAACACCGTAAAGTCGGACAGGTACTCACCATAGTACCACCTAACCTTGTAACATTCTAAATAAAATCAACAACTAGCCTTATACCATACCAGATCCTCAACCGATATATCTCCCCTTACATACATACTGGGTTGCCTATAGCAAGTACTGGGTGCGTACACATATTCATTACTAAATTACACACTACCTCCACATTAATAATTAACATAAAATTCAAATTTTGTTCAAACAGTGAAATAAATCTAAGTCCACTATCAAGAATTTTCTTTGATATTAATTTACATCATCTCTTTCCATTAATTGATTTCATCGCAAATTTTAAATCTGTCCAAAAATTTCCAAAATCTTTTAAATGAATTTACTTTATCATTCTTATTAACTAAATGCTAACAATTATAATAAACAAATAAAAATAAACAACTTACTTCTCTCATAAATTCTACACTTGATTACAAAAATAACATAAGATAAACATCATGAATCAGCTGACACCTTCTCTACCTATAGTGAACATTAAAATTTAAAATAAAATTCTTTACTGCAAAGAACCGAAATTTTTTTTTTGTTTTTGTTTTTTTATTAATTTCCAAAAATATCTCTTTTGATAATTCCAAAAAAAAAATTATTTAATTACATTAATTAATAAGAGAATCCATGAATCAATTACGAGAAACATACTACAGCTCTAACATCAGTCATCAGCTGATATCTCATGGTCAGGTGAATGACCTTACCCTAGACACACTACACAAAATTATACAATGTAAAATACATAACACATGTTTATAGTTCCTACACTCTAACATAGTACAACATAATAAATCATATAAACACCTTCCCTCTTAGAATTAATCTTTCAAATAAGTAAATTTATTTATAAAATTATCATATAGAGCAAAACATATTTAAATCCGCTACTTCCGAACAAATTATCTACTTGAAAACGTTAATCATCTTCCATTGTCATAATATTTCTTAACTCAAAATACTATCATTTAGTTATCTCATCAGCTCATCAACATACTTCAGTTTAAGATTTTATTGCATTACTACCCTTAGTAACCTCCTTCCACACACACTATGGCCCCCCCCCCCGGACTGTAGCGCCCAGTTGCTTCCACAAGGACTGAAGTTATGGAGTAATTTTGTCATCTCCTGTCCTTGCTTCGGCCTTACATTTTAAAATTCAGATAGCATAATACCTGATTACATAGTCACACCCTTAAGACGGGTCTGTCACCCTTTTATTTGTTCAAACGCGAACAAGGTGATAGCCACTGTTCCATAGTTCCGGGGATTTCCCCTCTAGTCACCCCCCCTGTTAATTTCAAATTCACACCAATTTTCAAGGCAACCAACCATGGTCAGTTTTACAATTTCTGCCCACAGCTGATTGTCGTCCAAAACCACGATTAGTGCTGGTGAAACAGTAATCGCCCGAAAAGGCGGGGAAATCTCGTCATTAGCATGTTTTTACTTCATTTTTCTATACACTGTACGATAGTAATTGACATATAATATAATATTATATAAGGTTGTACAGCGTATTTTACACCCTATTTAGGCCTCCGATGATGGTAACATGCTTTGATGTTACTCATCAGCACTTACCGCTATCTACAGTGACACATGCCACCACTGCAATAGCCTAACTTATAGCTAAACTTATGTCCTTCTGCATCATTTACTAACACCACATTCCACAATTTATTTTCTCATCTGTTGACAACTAACAACCCCCCAAAATCATCCATTAATCTTGCACGATAACAAGTTCTCTTTTTTTTTCTTCAATATATAGACATCTATTGCAAGGCCAATCTTTCACTTCGTACAAATAGTGAGTACCACCAAATGTTTACTTGTTCACCTAAATTCATTTATTCATATTTTACAACCTAGCATCAACTAATAATTTCAATTTAATTACAATTTAACTTACAATTTACTAAAAGGAATTACTCTCTCTCCTTCCATTAAAATAAACCTTTGATTTGCATCTGCAATAAAATTACAAACATTTTAATTTTGGGTTTATTTTCAAATTCTATTAACTCTTTTTATATCAACCTTTAATTATTTATCATTTGTTGTACCATTAATCCTCAACAAAAATTCAATTACATATATTCAACAACAAAAATTCAACAATCATTACAATAAATACATAATACCCATATGTACTTTCTGATACATTATATAACAACCATATGACTCCACAACTAAACACATTTTTACTTTTGACTCATTTACTGTTTATTATCAAGTTTAACTCTTATAAATATAGTTTAAATTCATTAACAAAATCTATTTATACCTCATTAATTAATTAGCTAATTCATCTCAAATCATTTAGCTCAATCAGTTTTTTTTTTTTTTGAACACCAAGTTACTTTAATTACAATAGTCAAAACAATTATAATTCATTTATTATTACCTTCATAACTATTCTCATTATTTGTTTAGTTTGATAAAATACTATTATTATTACCATTCTTAAAATCGGTTCCTACTACATACACACATTGTTTACACCAAATACATTTTACAATACAATCACAATTTATCTCACTATGAATTTATTTACAATTTTTTCATCATATTTTTCTGTTTATCACACCTCATTTCATAAAACAGTCCAATTCAAAACCATTAATCACATAGTTCAACGTTCATAAACATTAATTGTTTACCCCCATCACCGTATAATAACCTGGTTTTACGTCTACACCACTCATTTACAATTACAGACACATTTTTATTATTATAATTATAATAATCATTATCATTACTATTTTCCATTGTATCAATATAGTAACTACAAATATTATCAATTCAAAATTCCTGTCAACATTGGGTATAGTAAATTCTCCATTAATATTTTCTGTTAGCATTAGGTAAGTTATATCATTATATTCACTTACTACATCAGTTATCTCATAAGGTAAGTAATAAATATCCCCAACCTTATCATCATTTGCTGTACTACCTATTTTGCAAGGTAAGTATTCAGTATTATTAACTCTCGTAATATCTAATTTCTCTACTAACCCTTCATAACCTCTGTTCAGCTTAAATATTTCTTTTCTTTTATAAAATTGCTAAACTGCTATAATTGTTTTTATTATTTAGACAAAGCTTTTCGTCATTACTGACATCTTCAGGTCTTAAACAACCTTCAGGTCGTTGTTTAAGACCTGAAGATGTCAGTAATGACGAAAAGCTTTGTCTAAATAATAAAAACAATTATAGCAGTTTAGCAATTTTATAAAAGAAAAGTAAGGATGGCTGCTAATTTAAACAATACGAAGAATTAAATATTTCTATCACTCTCTCTCTCTCTCTCTGTCTCTCTCTCTCTCTCTCTCTCTCTCTCTCTCTCTCTCTCTCTCTCTCATAATTACTTTGTATTTCCATCAAAACTCCATTGCCACTATTATTATTTATTTTACCTTCTAACACCACATTTTTAACTATATCATCATAATTACAACTAGTTTTAAATTCGTCACTTACCTTAGTACTTGAACTTCATTATTTTTGTTCTCGTTACACTCACCCGTAACTGTATCATTTTCTACCTCCTCCTTCAGAGTTCTACTTTCGTTTATTTCGTCTTGTATTTTATTTATATTTATCGTTATCTCACCTTTCATTCCCGCAATAGTCTTATTTCGTTCCTCTAATTTAATATTTATTTTTCTTAATCTTTCGTTTTGTTTGTTTATTTCCGTTTTCAGCTCTATGTTACTAGCATTTATTTCTGACTTGATTTCAATCTTAAATTCATTCAAGCTCATTTTTAAATTATTATTTTTTGATTTCATTTCAGTTTTAAATTCATTTAAACGTGTTTAAATTATTATTTTCTGAATTTAACTCATTTAAACTCGTATTCAACTTATTATTTTCTGCTTTCATTTTCTCATCTTGTTTGTCAAGCTTATTATTTATGACATTTATCTCTGATTTGACTTCCGTTCTAAATTCGTTCAAATTCGTGTTTTGTTGGTCAAATTTCTCATTTTGTTGGTCAAATTTACTACTCATTATTTCCATAAACAATGCTAACTGACTAAGTACTTCTACATTGTCGATTTTACTACCCTTAGCGTCTACCGTCTCAATCGTTATTTCGTCTGTTGTATTGTCTACGCTCTCGTTAATATTTGTCGATATTAAATCATCTTGTGTAACGTTTAAAATTGATCCCCCCTCTACACCTCATATAAATTTGCACTCTTATTTTTCTCTGCCATTTCGACTAGGTTTTGAATTATTAAATTTAATTTACGTCGCTGTTACGGGCGCCATTTGAAGTATTTAAAATGAATTAGTAATTAAAATATTTAAATTTGTCCCTTTTTTCGGGCGTCATTTGAAGTGTTACTCGTGAATTAAATGTTTAAAAGTATTTAAATTGTGTCACCTACCTTTATTTGGACGTCAATTGAAACAAACTTAAATCTTGACGTTCTTGTGCAAATTAACCGAAGTGTCGTCTAGTGTACTCGGCAGAGAAAAACAGGTCAATGCAAAATACATGTTTATAATTTCAAATAAACCATTATTTTATTTCGTTTTACTCTGTCATTCTTGCTAAACTACCACATCAACAATTTCGTCTTGCTCTACATTTTGTATTCCGAAAACAGATTCTGAAATATAGTTAAAAATAATTCCTATAACCTTATATTTACTTATTTAACTAGATTATATCTACTTTAGAAGGCGACCCAGTTTGCTCACACTCTCAATCATTCATTATACATTTTATATCGTAAAGCGCTTTCTATTTAATTTTCATAATTAATACTGGTGTTGAATTTAGTTAAAATTGAAATGTTTTTGTCTGTTCAACTGCTTATATTAGGTACTCATCCTTTCATCGCCGTCTCATCCACGTGGTTACACCATCGCTGCTAACTTCCGATCTCCTTAACACACTCCGAAAATAACTTAAAATGTTAATGTTTGTGAAGTACGTCTGACGGATCACTATTACATGCTTTACTGTTGTTTAAACTAAAATCACATGATTTACTGGTCGGCCGACCCTAATTTGCTCGAGCTAAGTTTTTATACGACCACGCGGTTCGATCGCTGTAGTAAGACAACCGACGCTAACTGTGTTTTTCATGATGGCCAGGCATGCTTCATCCACGGCAACTTGGCTCGCCATTGGCTCAGGAAGGAACCACATGACACAATAATTACTCTCCTTTCTGATTGTGAGTCTACCGTAAGCTGGCTGGCTTACCATAGTCTTGGGCTCGCAAAAAATATGTGATTATTCAAACGCGCGAACAAGCAGGCGCGCGCTTGAGACATTCCCGAGTACCTGCTAGCAGTGCTTGTTGACAGATTTTCTTGACCAACATGCAGATGGGCATTCCCTACAGGAATTTCTATTGTTACAGATTGAGGCCTTGTGTGGGTAACTACACTGCGTCGTATACACAATTAAAGTTAAAACTATCATCCCATTCTGCCCTGTTACAACCATTTCATACTTTTTCTATCATTCCGTACAGAGGGTATTAAATCATAAAAACGCCTACTAAAAATTAAGGGACTACTTAAAAACACATTTTCATCTAAGGGACTCTTGCCCTTCAAAAACATTTGTAACCATCTTGGTCTGCAATAAACGTGGGGAAAATCTACCCTCTGCCCTATATTCACAAAATAATTCTCTTCATATTCTCTCTCTAATTTACAAATACTGATTTCTACTCTCTCACTCTCTCTCACTGTTCTTATATTATCATGATCGCTATTCATTTTCATTGTATTACTTTTATATATCTCATTTTCCACTATCTTGCCACTACTGGTTAATTTATTTTTACAACTAACACCTACCTCGTTAATGATCCCTTCGTAATTATTCGTTATTTTACTATTGACACCTTGGTCGTCTGTTATTTCGTCATTTTGTTTTTCATTACACTCACCTGTGTCATTAGTTTTGACACCACTGCACCCACTTATTTGGTTTAATTCATTCTCACTTATACTTTTAAATTGATTGTTCATACTTAGATTACCCATTTTTATTTCGTTTCTTATGTTTATAGCTTCGTTATTCATGTCTATAAGTTTATTATTTACTACATTGATTTCAGATTTGATTTCCATTTTAAATTCATTTAACTCGTGTTTAAATTATCATTATTCTTATCAAACTTATCTGTCATCTCTGACTTTAACTCATTTAAATTCATGTTTAGATTATTATTTTCTGACTTCATTTTCTCGTCTTGTTTGTCAAGCTTACTATTCATTCCTGACATCATTTCCATCATCAACGCTAATTGGTTGAATATATTTACCTCGTTATCTCTACTACCCCCAGCTACTACAGATTCATTTACATCTATTTCGACAACATTTTCACTAACAATTACATTAGTTGTTACCATATGATCTTGAGTAATATTCAACAATGATTCTACCTCTGCACTTTCATCTAAATTTGTATTTGCGTCTTTCTCTGCCATTTTTCAACTAAATTGTAAATTAACTGTACCGTAAATAATATAAATTGAACTGTTAATTTACAATGTCACTGTTAAACGGGCACCATTTGCAATGTTTCGTTGTTTATTTTGTCCCTGTGAGGGCGTCAAAGTGGCAGAGGAAGATATGCAAATACGATGAACAATACGCGAATCTAGTGAATCATTATTTATTTATTATAGCAAATACAAATAACAATGCGCCACATGCAATGTTACTCAGTAGTTGAGTAATTAAATTTGTCCCTGTAATGGAGTCAAATTTGCAAAGAACAATATGCAATTACGATTAACACAATGCATGTTTTGAGTAAAATAGAACATTAGTTATGTTTTCTTGAAAACATACAAAAGATTACGAACACACTTATTTCGCCTTAAAACATAAAACTGATTATTAGTAAACTACGTATATCAAATTGCGCAAACTCAACACTTTTTTTTAGGCCTATACTTTTACATTCGCTCAATTACGCACACTTTCACACTTCTACATTTATTTATTTTTTGGTTTTTTATTGAGCTCAATTTGAAAATGCCAGTAGTTAATTATATTTTGAAATGTCTACTTTCCTGTTAAATGCGTAGAAATTCAACACCTGGGCGTAAACTCATGGTTTACACTGTAGCTGTTTTATTTCACTGTTGCACTTTCCCATTTTATGGTCGAACTGTTAATTTACGGCAACTATGGATGAATATTTAGCCAAAAAACTGTTGTATTTGGAAATATATAAAAATTTACATTTTCTGCTATATGCGGGCGCCCACAACTGCTGCTGCACAGCGCAAAAGATGGATGTCGACTGACTTTTTTGTGTTAAAAACTGTCTGTTTGGTGCATTGCACACTGCTTCACCCTGCTCCCCGCCGTACATCTCGCCTATAATATTATAATGTTCCGCTGGGTTGCGTTTCACCTCTTCAATTTGTAATTTCCTGTTCCTCATCAACAACATACTGGTGGCATTAATCACTGGCTATAAATAGATTTTCTATTAAATTAATAATTTAACTATGACCATATAAGGCCATGAAACTTACTGACTCATTTACTGCAGACTTTGTGTCGCCTCAAAGGGGCCTCATCTTTACATGTTATAGAATTTACGAAATTACACAATAATAATTAAATAAATTTAGACCCATTACACTATTATTTGTCATTTGTTTTTGAATATTAATTAACTTATTAAAACCCTTATCCCATGATGGATCTACTTCGTTATCAATACATAAAAGTAAACACAAATTTCACAGGCACGTTACACTACCCAAACATAACCATAGAATATACGTTTAACATGTACAATACTTTCACAAATTACGCATTACCCAAAACCTGTGTTCTGCATCTCAAATAGATCTACCTCGTATAATATTTATATATCAGGATCGTAGCAGGGTCGCCGCTTGTGGAGGAACAAACTTTCTACCTTTTTATAAACCCCATATTCCACTTACCCTGATTCCGTTAAACTTACCTTTTATATAAAAACTCCCCAGAAGATTCCAAATTCGCTAACAAGGTCACCACGATGTTTTAAGGATATACATCGAAACCATAATACTTACACTTACTTAATTTTGATCATGTAATGCCCTTATATCAGAAGATTCACAGGTTTCGTTTAGACAAATTCTCGATGCAGAACTTAGGTTACGGGTATAACGTAATAATTAGGTTAACACATTTTTATGTTACTGAACAAATCTTATATCTTTTTTTAGGCAATTGAAATTTCTTTTTTATTCTTACTTCTTTAATCTGTTCTTTTGATTAATCTCTATTATATAAAATTGTCTTATACTAACCTCTATCGTCAAACTAGTACCTTTATTGCTTAATATTAACCTTTATTTCTTAATATTATCCCTTCTTCCCTCACACACACACACACACACACACACGCTAATTACAGATTTTCTTCCCCCCCGTTTATTTAATGAGCTCTTTTTACCAATAGTTTTAATTTCACTTCAAGCTAACATAATTATTTTCCTGTTTTACTCATCCGCACAGGCTGTTCGCCATTGTTCGTCCATACTTTCACTTTCGCACTGTATTGTCCAACTCTCTTCTTTATTCCACTATTTACATTTAAAACGAAAACTTAATATTGCAGAATCACGGTTTACTGTTAACCTTTAAATACTTTTGGGCAGGCCAAGCATGCTTACACGCACGGCCTCCCGTCACTAATTTACTGAGACTTCGTGTATTATCAACTGCACTGTTTGACTAATAGTGACCAACTGGGCGAACCTCGTGCGCGCTTGGTTGCATGCCTGCCAAGCGTTAGGCATTGGCCGCACAGCCTCACCTCGTTCTGTGATTGGTTGTTTCAATCATATGGCTATGGAATTTTTTGTACGTGTCTTTCACGCTGGGAAAGTTGGCCCACACGTGCGTGCGTATGCATGAATACGCACCCTTGCTGATAGTCTGCATTCCTGTACCATTCCGTACCTCACACGGGGCTATAGTTGGTGACCCAAAAATATACTCTGGTTAAATAAAAGCTTTAAATTGTATACTCTCATCGGTTTGTACCGTTACAATAGATATCTTTTACAATCCCGATGTACTCAAGCAAGGTTAGTAGTTACATTAGAATTACTATTAAAATGTGCATTAAAATTAAAATTCACAAGTATTAAAATAAATCACTACTATTTAAACAAAATTCACAAATATTATCATTTAATTTACACTGTCCATTTATCAGTTCCATGGTATCACCATAGATTCACTATGTTCTTTTGAATCGTCGCCATTAGCGATTACAAACAACATTGGGTTGATCCACAATTTACAATTTTACTTTTAACTTCCTCCAGACACTGTTCTGTCATCTAATATTTATTATATTTCATGTACTATCTACCATAGAATTTAACGTAGGCACACGCGCATACTCTCTTTCTTATTTTCAAACCCTTTTCTCCAGCTACAAAATAACAAGTGCACTATAACGCGAATTGATCATCTTAACACTCCTAATTTAAATCTAAATTACAACTACTTCTTTAAGCGTAGCTAAAATTCATCATAGGTTCGACCGCCGTTTAAAATTATTTGTATGTCATTACCTAGTAACACAGTTACTCATTTCCAACTATATTATTAGGTAACGAAATAACTCCTAACGAGTTGCACTTGTTATTTACATGAATTTTGGATGTTCTATTAGTAAAATAAAACCATTAATTTTTATTTTTCATGGATATTTGCCAATTTAATTTTTTTTTTTTTTTTTTTTACATTTGATCCACGAACTTTAGGGGTCCCCCTCCCCGTTCAACAATACAGTTAAATTTCTACTTGCACCAATTTGTGGAATAGGACCATCGTTGTTGTTACCACCAGATGGAAGTTACCTCCAACCATGGTCCGGCCCCAAACAGCCAAAATCCATGGTCAGGGATGGTGAAGCCGTGACCGCCCGAAGAAAATTGGGGAGGATCCCTTCTGAAAACATATAATACATATTACAATTCATAAAATTTGATTTCATGTTTACTGTGACCAATACTGCTTTAAATTCCTCACGTTATGTGTACCCACTATTTCTCATGTCGCCTGGTTCTGCAAAACATATGCGTTGTTCATCTTGATTTCTATCACTTCATAGGGTCCTTCATACAACAAAAAGAACTTTTTTGTCTCCTTATCTTGCGCACTTGACAAATCATGCCTTCTTACCTAGTACTAACTGACCTATTTCATATTTAGTCCATTTGCCTGTAGCATCATGACGCCGCTTTCTTCTTTCCCCCTTAGTTAACAAGTTTTCATTTGCGAGTTTAAGTTTTACTTCCAGACCTCTGGTATTACTCTCAGGTGGATAATTGAACAGCTGTTCCAGAATTCTAGGTGGGCGTATCCCCTTGACCAACTTGTATGGCATAAACCCGGTTGATTCATGCGTAGTACAATTTAACCAGTCTTTGATTTTATTCACATACGCTGGCCATTCGCTGTGTTTAGTATGGCAATACGCCCGAAAAGTCCTCCCTAATTCGCGCACGAACCTTTCGGCCTGGTTTGACTGGGGATGGTATACCGCAGTGTGTTTGGGTATAATGCCTTCCCAACCCAAACGTTTGTCACCAAGTTCCGCTAATGAATTGGGGCCAATGATCAGAGAGTATTATCTTAGGTTTACCAGTTGTGATCATATAGTCCTTCGTTATTTTTTCGCTTAGGACTCTACTTGTCGCCCTTTTTACACTATACAATTTTATGAATTTAGTTAAGGTATCTAATACCACAAAAATGTACATCACCCCTCCCCTACCCTTTGGTAGTGGGCCGAACAAATCCACCGCGACTAAATCAAAGGGTTTCTCGACTTTAATGCATCTCATTTCTCTCTCTAACCGGTAATTAGCTACTTTTGACTTCTGGCATAAATCGCAACCCCGGAGTAATGTTCTAACTCTCCGCTCCATGTTTTTAAATATGCACGATTCTTTCAATACATTTACACATTTCCTAGCACCGAAATGCCCATACCGAATATGACCGCCCCATATTATCTTATCTACCAACCCTTCCGGTATGACTAACCTCCAATCACACTCTCCCCCCTCTACTTTCTTAAACAGACTCCCTTGATATATTTGAAAATATCGGCTATACCCAAACTCATCTAAATTGGACTCTAAACTGGTTATTATTTTATTCAATTTAACATCTGCTCTCTGCATGTTATTAATATCCTTCAACTCCTCCCCAAAAAGCCTATCTTCCCTACTTAATCTAAATATCTCTATTTTTTTTAAATCTATCCCCGTTTTATTGCCCTCCATGTCAACCCTCAAAAGTGTATCAGGTACTTTGTTTTCTACTCCCCTTATATGCTCCCAGAAAAAGTTGTATTCTTGTAAAGCTAACCCATCTGGTAAGTTGACTGTGTGTCAGTTTACACGTATTCAGAAAAGATAGACCCTTATGGTCTGTCCTGATGATTGTGGAACTCCCCAGCAGATAAGTACGGAATTTCTTCACAGCGAAGACTATGCTAAGTAGCTCTTTGTCCGTGCTGGTATAATTTCTCTCTGCCGCTAGCAGGGTTCGACTGGCAAAAGTGATGGTCTTATGCTCCTCGTCTCCCTCTTCCTGGTAGAATTCTGCACCCAGGGTGACGTTGCTAGCGTCTGTCTGCAAATAAAAGTTACGTTTGAAATTAGGGTGATTCATCATAATCATGTTTGCAAACTAGTTTTTTTTCTCTTTGAAAGCGTCCCTCTCCGTTTGACCCCATCTCCACTGTTGTTTACCTTCTCCAACACTGTGCTTAACTTTGCGGTGATTTTTGCATAATTTCGCTGAAATTTTCGATAGAAGTTGCATAAACCCAAAAAGCTCTCCAGTTGTTTAATGTTTGTTGGTTCAGGGAACTTCATTATTGATTCTACCTTGTCTGGGTTGGCTTGTATGCCTTCAAGTGTAATGATAAATCCCAAAAATGTATTTCTTTCTGCAAAAAAACTTGATTTTTCCCAATTCACCGTTAACCCCCCTTGATACAGTTTATTCAAAACATACTCTATATGCTCTAAGTGTTCCTCAAAAGTCCTCGACGCTATTATTATGTCATCTACATAAATCGTTAAAAAATCTAAGTTTTTTGGTTGTAGAATCTCATCTAAACATTTAATGAAACTGGCCACACTGGTGTTCAGTCCGAACAGTATTCGTTTGTTTTGATAGTTTTTTCCATTGAATAAAAAGGCTGTATATTTACGACTATTCAAGGGTAATGGGACTTGCCAATACTCTGCGGTTAGGTCCAATGATGCCATGTACTTCATGCCGCTAAACTTCTGAAAGATCTCATCGATCGGTTCCGGCGGCTCCCGGTCAGGAATTATTATTTGATTGATACGACGGGCATCTAAACACAGTCTCACTCTACCGTCTTTTTTAATGATCACTACTAACGGGATCAAATAAGGTGATACCGATCTCTCGATTATACCCCCTCTAACATTTTGTCTAACTCTTCCTGAACGGCCCTTCATTTGGAAAATGGCACCGGATAACTTCTTTGTACATAGGGTGCGTGTTCCCTTACCTTTAACTCACATTCGTAGTTCCTGGCTCTTCCAGGTAATTCTGCAAACACCTCTTTAAAACTCGCTACGACTCGCCACAACGGTCTACATTGGGGACTCCTTACCACGCCACCCTCATTACAAAACTTGTGTGCCCTCTCTTCCCATATTTGCTCTTCCCGTTCATCATTCTCTCTCTCTCTACATGCATTCACTCTAACTTCCGTTCCTCTATCACTAACTCTGTTCTGTATCACCCTTACTCCCGATATTCTCACCGTGTCCGAAACCCGCTCAAAACTTACCCTGATTGGTTTAATTTCATGACTTAGTTCTAACACCCGCTTCTTAAAATCAATCACCAAGCTATGCCTAATTAAAAAATCGTTACCTAATATGACCTCCAAATTCAAACCGCGTATCACCAAAAATGTGTTTTCATATGTCCCCCCATTAATCATCATGTTTAACTGTACTTGTTTGGTTACCCTTTTACTTCTAACCCCAGTAACGCCTACAATGATAACCCCCGCAACTGGCAAAGATGGAAAGTTTTTGTTGGTTTCCCTTAGTTTGTCTAAAATGTGTTCCAAAATCACTGAGACCTCGCTCCCTGTGTCTACTAAAGTCTTAATTTCCTTACCTTCGATATTGATTTTTATTTCCGTTAACCCCGTCTCCTGTCTTCCTGTCTCCGTGTCCTCCTCCTCCATCAACTCCTTGGATACGTCGGTGATGATGATATGGCTCTGGTAATGGCACTCCTCTTGGACCCTGCTGCTACCTGCTGACAATGGTTGGGTCCTTTCATCCACTGTCCCTGCTAGTTTCCCTGTGGTACGGCGGCGCTGCCCTATGAATATCCTCCTCTACCCCTCATTGTACTTTCACCTCCTTTGCTGCTATCACCACGTCGTTGTTGCTGACTGTGCTGGGTGGATACTACGTTCCGTTGGCAACCTCTCACCTTGCTACACCTGTAACTACACCTGTACACCTGTTCTGGTAGCAAAGTTTTCAAACTCACATTCCGAACACTGCCACATCTCGTTCCTATGGTTACTGTTATCTCCCCTTGCGCCCCTATATGCGGTCGGATACCCCCTCGCTTGGTTATGATTCCCGTTAGTATATGACACCGGTGGATTCTGACGCCTGCCTATCTCCCTGTCCCTTATGTTTTGAAAAATGTCTAATATTTTCTCAAGTTCGTTAGTATCACTTATTTCTCTGGTCATCAGTGTTATTTGTACCTCCCGGGGCAGGTGTTTACTGATATGCCTCACGAAAGATTTAAATTGTAGTGGAGGCTCTAAGTATTTAGCCTCGTTGTACAATCTCGTAACATAAATGGTAACATTATTATTATGACCACCAAAATTACCCGGGCCCATAATTCGACTTCTTAAAATCTCTTGATCTTCCTCCGCCCAATATTTTCCCCGAAATGTCTGTTCAAAGTCATCGTAACATTCCCATTCAACTCTGTGGGCCTCCGCCCATATTGCTGAACTCCCTTTAAAACATTTTATTACACGCAATAACTGCACCTCCCAACTATTGTTATTAAAACTATTAAATTCCCTGGTGTGATTTAAAAATTGCATCGGATGTACCCCTCTACTCTCAACTAAATGATTCAAGTTCTGTTTCATTGTTTACATCTCGAGTAATCAGTACTCGTTCTGTAACATTGTTTAATTTCTGGCTTATTGCCATACTCAATTCATCTTTAACAATACTTATGCTCTGCTCAATTGAACAGAATTTCTTATCATTAGTACATTCGGACTGAATGTTACTTTTGGTTATTACATTGACTGACTTTTGTAACGATTGTATTTCTGTTTTATAGGTATTTTCGATTTCATTGATTTTAACGTCAGTATTATTCTTATGCTCATCAATGTTTTGATTAATTTTTTCAATCTTATCCACTACACTACTATATTTATATTCAGTGTCAGTATTACATTTATTTATTTTACTCTCAAAATAATTTTTTATTTCATTAAGTTGTTCACTAAACTGCTCATTTACAGAATCGGTTATTTGTTTTTGAATGGTATTAAAACACTCGTCAAAAGCATTCAGATGCTTATTAATATTATCTTCAAACTTAACACTTTGTTGTTTCATATCATACAAACGCTTATCAAATTTTTTGTCAATATTATTTATGTCACCCTTTAATTCATGAAATTTAACATTCTGTTCATCGAATTTACTTTCTAATTTGCTATCATTTACGTCAAAACGACTATTTACTCCATTAAAATCACTCTTTACTTCGCAAAAGTTTGTCTCTATCATACTATACAAACGTTTCAACATATCATCATCATCAGATTTCTTATTGTGACTAATTGAAATTGGCGTTGAATGAATTTCAACTTCATCCATTATTTTTTATTCATTTACATTACTTTCATTTGTTAGCATTAAAGCTGTTTGGATTCCCAAATCGCTTGTATCAGCTGACTCGGTTGACATATTCTCTTTGTTTATAAACATTAACCTATTTTCAGATTCATCGCTGACGGTTACATCAGTTTCATTTATTTTACTCTCTGTGTTTTCCATATTTTAAATTCTGAAATTTTCATATACTAAAAAAACTCATACTTAGGATTATTTTACCACTCACTTAACTATAACATAACATCGTTTATTTGTACGTAATTTATACGTAATCTGCCTTTAATCTCCAATAACCCTTCTTACAATCATGAGTAGGCATAGCCTGTGCAAAATAAATTTGTACAAACTGTCCCTGTTTGGGCGCCACTGTAAAGTTCCTAATACTTTTTAATAAATTTATTGAACCATAAAATACTTAAAATTCACTATTTCCAAAATTCTTACCTTCACTGGGATCCAGGGTCCTATATGCGAACTCATGACCTGTAAGAGTGGTTATTGGGTTTCGTTACTTAATAAACATCAACTCTCATTTACCACATTTGAACAACTTTGTTTATTAAAATAATTTCAACATGCCCTCTTTCTCTATTTGCGTTCTATACAAAAGGATAATCTCTTATACATTTTCCATGAACATTGGCTAGCTTATTTGCGGAATCTACAATTATTCCGCATAAATCATATTTTCTTGTTATCTGTGGTTTTTCTAAAAGTGTTCTCATCCTCTCTATTACAAAACATTGGTTAACTTATTTATACTAATATTAATTTCTAAGGGAAAGCCATCCAGTACTTCACTCATTCACTCTCTCTCTCTCTCTCTCTCATATCTGGCACCCCCCTAAAATAAGAGATCTCTGTAATTTTTTACGTCTTAGTGGGTCGTTGTTTGTATTGATTTAGGGTCGTTAATTTAGGGTTGAAAATTTAACTGGTACTCATCCTGCTCGTTGTTCCGTCTACACTGTTTTCCACTGAAACGTCTGAAAATCTTTAACTGTTTTATTATTTTAATAACTGTCCTTCTGAGGTTGTTGTTGCACTCTACACCATGTTTATTTCCTGTTTATTAACACATTTTACAAAATTTACTAGACTTCGGCTCGCGAGCACTTTTACATTGAACTGCGCGGTTCAATAGGATGACGCTAAGTGAAGTGTTTTCAAAATGGCCAGCGTCCCTCTGAGCATGGCAACTTGCCTTCTGATTGGACGGGCGAGCATCTTGTGATCTCTCATTATTTCTCGTACTATCGCAAGCGGTGGCAAGGAAAACTGTGCGTGACTTTCATTCTGTCAAAGTCGGCACACGCGCGCTCGTATACATTCCGATGCTCCAGATTTCGTCACACCTCACCTGGCTTATTGGTAGACTGACAGCTGGGTGTTCACAAAAGTTAGGCTTTGACTATCAAAACCGGGGCTCAGTGTGGGTGACTCCACTTATTACAATTATTAAGGTATTAAAATAAATCCCCATAGTTTGTCCCGTTACAATACCAACATTTTGTATGCCTCTCTCTTGTTAATTCTTATCCCAAATTCAAAATATTTCCCTGATTCCAATCAGAATTTAAATAACCACTTCCCATTACACCATTACAAATATCTTTCATTACCCAATTCACATCTCAAAATATTTAAATTCATTACTAAAATTCCTCTTAGACACATTTAGATCGACTACATCATCACAAATTATCTACTTATATCTTTCCTCAAAAAATTGTTAATTATCTCCATAATACTCTTCAAGCAACACCAAATCTTTCAATTACATCATAAGATCAATTACACATCCTATATTATCAACATAATTCCATTTAACCGGTTTATTTTATCCCATTAACAATAATCAACTTCCTCCTTCCACACACTATTGCCCCCCTGGACTGTAGCGCCCCAGTTGCCTCCACAAGGACTGAGGCGGAAGGGGTGAACATTTTTTTCTTTTATTTCACCCCCATCCTTGCTTTGGTGTTACATAAACTTCAGGGTACTAGTATGTTCCAACAAAATCTGTTTGAAAATAGTAGTACTAACAAAATCTGTTCCAAAAACAAAATTCTTAGATTCCCCTTTTGTTGCCCATTAAATTTCTATGTTACACCAATTTCAAAGGCAACCAACTGATAACTTTCATATTACGTACACAATTAATAAAAGACATAAATGTATTTTTTACATTAACTCTTACCTTCTCGGTGTCCAGGCTTCTGTTACACGAACTCACAGTCTGTAAGAGAGGTTACTGGGTTCGTTACACAATAAACACGCTTTTTGACTATATTAATCAGCTCTGTTTATTATTCGATTGCAACATTTGTTTTAATTTTCTTTTAAATTTACTTAGTATTCATTTTCATCTCAAACTATTACTGTTCATGTTAATTATCTTTTCTTCGGAAAATTACAAAACAAACATTTAGGCTACTTGAACATGGTAAACATTCTAAGAACTACTTCCAAACCTTAACGTAAAAAATTAATTATATTATAGGAAGGCAACCCAGCATCTTACTCATTCTCTCATTCATACACATTTATGTTTTTCCCCATAATTTAGAGCTCTTTTAATTTAAATTTGTTACATAGTGACTTGGTCGTCGGTTACTTAACTCACGGCGTCTCTGCAAACCACGTGTCGCACTGCGTATATTTTAGTTCGTCTACATTTTTTGTCACACAGTCGAATTAGTCGAATTTAATTGTTAACTTTGGTGTTGTACGTTTATTTCCAATTTATCTCACTTTAAATTATACTTTTAACACATTTCGAAGATTTTTAAAAGGTTTTCGGCTCGCAAGCCTTTTACGTTCAACCGCGCGGTTGTATGACTGTTAGACGACAGACGCTAAAACCGACGCCTTCAAGATGGCCAAGCCTTCTTCATGCTCTCTCATTGGCCCAAAAAGGAATTACATGACCCAATAATTATTTAACACTGGTTATAGTATATTCACTGTAAGTACCCAGTGAGAAAGAATGTATACGTACGTGACATTATCGTGAGAACATTGGCCGACGTTCGCGCGCTTGTGTGTGAACGCACACCCTTGTTGATAATTTTACATTCCTTTACCAAGTCACACCCGTCTCGAAGATATAGTCTATTCACAAAATATACTCGGGTTAAATAAAATTGAAAAGATTTAAATTACAAATCCTCATAGGTTTGTACCATTATAATACCCCCCCCCCATGAGAGGTTTTCTGCCGAAGCAGAAAAACTCATTGCTAACCCTAAGAGGATCAGTGAGGATATGGTGCCAACAATCCCCCTTTAATTCTGTAACACATCATGGGTAATCCACCCCCCTAGCTCGGCGACTATGGCTGCACCTGCATGACATTACTGGACTTCTCTGTTCGAGATCCCAACACCGTAAAGTCGGACAGGTACTCACCACAGTACCACCTAACCTTGTAACATTCCAAATAAAATCAACAACTAGCCTTATACCATACCAGATCCTCAACAGATATATCTCCCCTTACATATATGTATGTATGTTACTGGATTGCCTTTAGCAAAGTACTGGGTGTGTACACATATTCATTACTAGCTTAAACCTTCTATCTCCACATTAATTATTAACATAAAATTCACAGAATAATTTTATATTTGCTTCCCAAACAAAATTCATTCCCATTTCTCAACTTTTATTTGTCTGTTTGACGTTACTGTTTCAAATCAAATTAAAGTATTTAAATTTTGTTCAAACAGTGAAATAAATCTAAGTCCACTATCAAAGATTTACATTGACATTAATTTACATCATCTCTTTCAATTAATTTAATCGTAATTTTCAAACTTCAAAGTCTTTATGAATTTATTTTTTCCTTATAACTCCTCATGATAAACAAAATAAAATTACAAAATATAACATAATATAAACATCATGAATCATCTGACACCTTCTCCACCTATAGTGAACATTAAAAATTAAAATAAACTTCTTTACTGCAAAGAACGAAGTTTTTTTTTTTTTTTTTTGAAAAAAAAATTTAATTTTACAAAAAAAAATTTAATTTCCAGAAATATCTCTTTTGACCATTGCTAAAAAAAAACAAAATTATTTAATTACATTAATTAACAAAAGAATCCATGAATTAATTACAAGAAACATACTACATCTCTAACACCAGTCATCAGCTGATGTCTCATTCCCAGGTGAATGACCTTACCCTAGACACACTACATACAATTAACACAAATACACAAAATTATACAATATAAAATGTATAATACATGTTAATAATTCCTACACTCTAACATAGTACCACATAATAAAACATAAACATTCATAAATAATACAAATCTCATTCCTTTTAAAATAAACATTTAATTTGCATCTGAATAAAATTTACAAGCATTTCAAATTTAAGTTTGGTTTCAACTTCTATTAACTCTTTACCTTGTTACATTTTATTATTACCTTCCCATTACGAATTTCTACTAAGTATTTTCATTATCAGTTAGTTTGTTCGGGTGATTCTCAGTCATTCCCAACGATTTGATTTATTGAATGGGCATTAAAATATACCTTACCCCCTTCCTCCTTCTAACAACCACTACCGGATTTATATAGTATGACACCAATCTCTCAAAAATATGTACCTCCATTAAATTCTCTAACTCACCTTAAATCATTCTCCTCTTATATACCCTCTTTGTACCTAGGATGTGTGTTCCCTTCCCATATACTCATTCCCTTATTAGTTCCTGGCCCTTTCCCAGGTAACTCCGCCAAACCCCATTTAAAACTATTTACCTCCTGCCATAACGCCTGTCGTTGATGACTCCTTACCACACCACCCTCCTTACAAAATTTCACCACCATCTATTTACTCTCCAATTACATTATTCTCCCTTTCTCTACATACATGCACCATCGCTGCTGTGTCCCTACTACTGACCTGTTTCTGTATTATTTTTATTCGTGAAATTCTTATTTTATCTAACACCCATTTAAGGTTAACTTTGACTGTCTTCACTGCCTTATTGAAATAATTATTATCACCCAAACTCTATCTTTTCCAACATTTTACATTAAGTTAACCATTGAAAACTAAACTAGAAAACTCATAACTACCTCAAATTAATTTCATCATTTAATTTAAACCTTTGAAACTCATTTAAAACTTATTATTAGAACATTTTATTTTACTTCAAAATCATTATCAAATTTTTACTTACCTATGGTCAATCATATACTCAAATACAACATGATTACTATCATGAATTCAAAAATATAAACATTCATTGCAACAAATATAGCATACATAACTCCATGTATCTTCTGAAACATTATAACAATCATATGACTCCACAACTAAACACATTTTACATTTATTCACTATTTATTTTAAAGTTCAAATCTCAGAAACATCATTTAAATTCATTAGCAGAAGTTATTTATACAACATTAATTAATTTATTTAATGCAATAAGTTTCTAAAACATTAAGTTTTTTAATTACAATATTCCAAAACAATTACTATTCTATTATTACAAACTCTCATTATTTATTTAATCTGATAAAATATTATTATTATTATTAAATCGATTTCTACTACATACACACATTGTTTACATAAAATACATTTTACAACACAAACAAAATTATTTTCACTATAAATTTATTTACAATTTTTTGTCATTTTTCTGTTTACCACACATTATGTAATCTAGCGCAGTCATTACCATGAATTAAACTAATAAAATGTTCATTTACTGTTTCTAACCCCCATCATCGTAAACTAGTCTTACTTTTACATAACAATTATCATCTTTAACTACACTCCTATCGTTATTATGATTTATAAAATAACCCTTGAATATTAATTTATCCCCTCTATCACAAGAATAATGCACCAGATTATTCTCCCCTATTAACTCATAAAACCCGTTTACTTTGGTATCTTTGGTCCAGTCACGCTTAGTATTTTTGTTCAACATCAGGTAAGTTATTGTATCATATTCTCCTACTATATCCATAACGATACAAGGTAAGTGTTTATCATCTACAACAGCATCATCAAAATAATCATCAATCTTGATTTCACAAGGTAAGTCGACAATATCGTCTATTTTCTTCAATTCTAACCTCTCTATCAACTCTTTATATTTTCTATTTAACTTAAATACCTCTATCATTCTCTCTCTCTCATAATCACTTTTATCACAATACCTGTCACCACACCACTGACCTACTTCACTACATGCAAAGGGCACAACAAACTTACTATACTTCTTGGCTCTTCCAAGAACACCACAAAAAATTAAGGGACTATTTGAAGACACCTCGTCTTGCACATAACTTCTGGAGGAAACTCTGTCCTCATAAACCGCTTGTGAAAACTCTGTTTCACCAACTACTTGGGGAAAATCTGCCCTTTGCCCACCTAACCTCTCTTCACACTCTCTCACAACCTCATCAGCACTCGCTAACAAACTCTACCTCACCACAAACTTCATTATCACTATTTGTTTTCACTATATCACTCTTAAATAGCTTGTTTTCACCTATTTTATCACTATTGCTTATTAATTCATTTTTACAACTGTAACTTACCTTGTTAATTACTTCTTCACTAATTTTCGTCATATTACCACTGTCACCTACCTTCTTATTCATTATCTGATTTAGTTTACTGTCTAACCTTTTATTCATCACGTTAATTTTCTCTTTGCAATTGTTACTTATCGATTCTAATATCTGTCCTTTCATACCATCATAACGTGTATTAATTTCATTCACTTGCTTACTAAAATTAATATTTTGTTGTTTTATTTCATCTCTGATCTCATTCAACTTTTCACTCAAATTATTTTTAATCTTATCATTTTGTTCATCAAATCTAACATCAAACTTATTATTTTGTTCATTTAATTTGTCATTCATTTTAGTGTTTACTTCATCAAGTTTGGCATTTAAGTTACTATTTATTTCATTAAGTCTACTTTCATTTTTAACATCTTGAGCTTTCATAAAATTAAACAAGTCGTCTTACAACACTTTACTGACTGTAGGTGTCGACTTAGCGTTTACTCTGCTCATAATCATTGGTTCGGTCTCGCTCAAGTCGCTATTTATTTGACCCTCAATATTGCTTTCAGTGAAGCTGACATTCTCGTCATTACCTTTATTATTATCCATTTTGCGTATTTGATTTTTTCTTATTTATTTATAATACACCTATCGATCAAATTATAACATACTCTTATTTTTCTGTACTTAATTTTAATTCATATGTAACTCCCACTAACGTCTCTTATATCTGCGAGTAGGCATAGCCTATACGAAATATAATTTGTATAAACTGTCCCTGTTCGGGCGCCATTTATAACTTTCATATTATGTACACAATTAATAAAAGACATAAATGTATTTTTTACATTAACTCTTACCTTCTCGGTGTCCAGGCTTCTGTTACACGAACTCACAGTCTGTAAGAGAGGTTACTGGGTTCGTTACACAATAAACACGCTTTTTGACTATATTAATCA
The DNA here is from genome assembly GCA_034769895.1 of Magicicada septendecula. Taxonomy (NCBI): domain Eukaryota; kingdom Metazoa; phylum Arthropoda; class Insecta; order Hemiptera; family Cicadidae; genus Magicicada; species Magicicada septendecula. Next base: position 282,092,547 of record CM068372.1, on the reverse strand, counting down.
GCTCTGTTTATTATTCGATTGCAACATTTGTTTTAATTTTCTTTTAAATTTACTTAGTATTCATTTTCATCTCAAACTATTACTGTTCATGTTAATTATCTTTTCTTCGGAAAATTACAAAACAAACATTTAGGCTACTTGAACATGGTAAACATTCTAAGAACTACTTCCAAACCTTAACGTAAAAAATTAATTATATTATAGGAAGGCAACCCAGCATCTTACTCATTCTCTCATTCATACACATTTATGTTTTTTCCCCATAATTTAGAGCTCTTTTAATTTAAATTTGTTACATAGTGACTTGGTCGTCGGTTACTTAACTCACGGCGTCTCCGCAAACCACGTGTCACACTGCGTATATTTTAGTTCGTCCACATTTTTTGTCACATAGTCGAATTAGTCGAATTTAATTGTTAACTTTGGTGTTGTACGTTTCTTTCCAATTTATCTCACTTTAAATTATACTTTTAACACATTTTGAAGATTTTTAAACCGCACGGTTGTATGACTGTTAGACGACAGACGCTAAAACCGACGCCTTCAAGATGGCCAAGCCTTCTTCATGCTCACCAACTTGCTCTCTCATTGGCCCAAAAAGGAACCACGTGACCCAATAATTATTTAACACTGGTTATAGTATATTCACTGTAAGTACCCAGTGAGAAAGAATGTATATGTACGTGACATTATCGTGAGAACATTGGCCGATGTTCGCGCACTTGTGTGTGAACGCGCACGCTTGTTGATAATTTTACATTCCTTTACCAAGTCACACCCGTCTCGAAGATATAGTCTATTCACAAAATATACTCAGGTTATATAAAATTGAAAAGATTTAAATTACAAATCCTCATAGGTTTGTACCGTTACACAACTATAGTCAGTGTACAATAAGTCTGCCCACAGCTGGTTGTAAACCAAAACCACGGTCCGGGCTGGTAAGGCCGGGATCGCCCGAAAGTGGGGAATCGCATTTAAAACATACATGTTTTATATCCCTACACAATTACATACTACTCAATTAGACACTTTAATGCTTCTCATAATCAACATAATAAACACTCATATTGAACATTACCATTATTACATTAAAATAAATCTTTCACACTTGAATCTGAATAAAATTTACAAACATTTCCACTTTAATTTCAATTTCTATTGATTTTAACTGTTTATCTTGCATTATCACTTCAACTTTGACTTTCTATGGAACCTTTTAATAATCAACCTTTAATTATTTATCATTTATTATACAATTAAATTCTCCAAAAAAAATTTAATTTATTACCAACATCCCTCTTTTCAATCAAATTAATTACCTCGAATTAATTTAATTACATAGTACTTTACTTTCATAATAAACTTCATTTATGGCAACATATTATTGTTGTTATCAACTCAATCATAACTGTACACCCTGATTTTACAAAGTACCTCCCAATAACATAACCTTAACACAATACATTTAACATCAATACAAATTTATCTACACTTTTCGTCATATCATTTTATTGTTTACCACACTTCATTACATAAGTTAGCCAAGTAATTACCACGAACTAAAATAATTAAATGTTCATTCACTATATATCTAACCACCATCATCGAAATTTAATCTGATTTTAACATAACAATTTTCATTCTCAAATAAACTTATTTTGTTATTATCAATATAATAACTATTTAATATTTTAAATTGTATCGTTATACTCACATAATAATTTACTGGGTTATCCCACATTATTGTTCTACCATATAACCTGTCTACATCAGTAATTCTGGTCCTGTCACCGTCAGTATTATTATTTGTCGCAATTAAGCATTTTATCATATCCTTATTATCAGAGTCAGATGCTATTAATATCCCAATTCTATGCACAGGTAAGTACTCAATATAATTATCAACATTATCATCATTCACCACCGCTGTACTGTTTTCATCATAAGGTAAGTTTTTTATTTTATTAATTCTCTCAACCTTTATTCTTTCTAACAATTCTTCATAACTTCTCCTAACCTCAAACAACACTACCTCTCTCACTCTCTCTCTCTCTCTCTCTCTCTCTCTCTCTCTCTCTCTCTCTCTCTCTCTCTCTCTCTCTCTCTCTCTCTCTCTCTCTCTCTCTCACACACACACACACACACACACACACACACACAAAATCACCTTCACACTCCCCTTTCACATTTTCTCTCTCTCTCCACGCAGAGGGCACTACAACATTATAAAAACACCTGGATCTTCCAGAAACACCAAAAAAACTTAAGGGACTATTTTGAGACCTTTCGTCTCCGATTGAGGACCACTTGCCCTCCAACAACACTTGTGAAAACCTTATTTCACAATTAACCCGGGGAAAATTTACCCTCTGCCCCACTACCCCAAAATAACTCTTCGTATTCTCTCTCAAGCACATCTATACTTATCTTTACCCACTCTCTACCCCCTACTAACTCTATACTCTCATCATCACTATTATTCAACGTATCTCCCTTAGATACCCCTTTTTCAACTATATTACTTGTTAACCTATTATTATATTCATCATTATAATTAACCCCATTAGTTACCTAATTAATTATTCCTTCGTTATTCAGATTTTCATTAGCACTTAACTTGTTATCATCATAATTACCACTTATAGTTTCACTATCTTCACTATCAGACTCACTTACCTGTTTCAGTTTACTTTCTGTATTCTCCTTTAATCTACGTCTATCTCTTTCCCACCTCTCGTCTCGTTTATTCATTTTATTAATAAAGTCATCTGCACTTTTATTAAAATTTCCTCCATTTCATTTATTTTATCCCCTAGCTTCTTAAAGTTACTTTCAATCATCTCATCAGTATTCTCAAAACGTTTATTAATTTGCCTTATTTCATCTCTAATTTCATTAAAATTGCTTTCATTTTTTGTATTTTGTTCATTCATGTTAGTGTTTACTTCATCAAAATGACTATTTATTACATTAAGTTTTACATTCTGCTTATCTAACATTGTTTGTATCATTCTAAACATTTCATAACTATCGTCTTTCTTAACTGGGATCGGCATCAATTGATTCGCTACGCCGTTCATTATTACAGATACTGTTAACTTATTTCATTTACTACTGTATCTGACTGATTTTCTGTACTAATGTCAGTTAGGCTGACTTCATCGTTATTATTCTCCATTGTAACTATTTTTATTACTTAATTCTTATTTACAATAACATAACCTTACAGCATACCCTTGTAACCTGCATCTATTTAGACGTAAATAAAATTTGTATTTATTTACTTTGAACAACCATTCTGCTCTCCAAAACAGGCCCACGTTTACATAAATAAATTGTTATGCAAACGTCCCTGTTCAGGCGCCATTTGTAACTATTTTTACTCTTTTACTTTTTGCTTTATTTGTTTACCAAAATCAGCTGTGGCTTACGTCTACTTTCGGACGCCATCTTGACCGTTGCCAACTACATAATTACTTACCTTGGTCCAGGATTCGTTTGAGTGGGTTAGAGAGAGAGAGAGAGAGAGCAGAATGGTTATTCGAAATAAATAATTAGTCTAGTTGCTTCCAATGAATTAATTTTTATTAGTTATATCATTATTTTAACTCTACATATTCAAAAACAATTTAAATTGGTTTAATTTCCATTATGACAAAATATCCTTTCTCCCTCCCTTACACATGTTATCATTTAAACATAAAACATTGGCAATTAATCATAATTAATTAGAAATTTACCCTTCTTTTATATGAGGTTACATAAACTCAAAATAGTGAAAAAAAGACATTTAAAACACAAATTAAATTTACTTAACGCAAACCAGTGCTTTTTATATTCATTATGTAATTTTCACACACACACACACACACACACATCAGGCCTTTATAAGATCTCCATTTTTTGTGATTAGAATATTTCCCCTTAATAAAGTTCTAAAAGTGTTTAATTTTGTTCCAACTTTTAAGAAAATAATTTGTTTTGTCCCCGTTCGGTTACTTATCTTTACATTGTCCAGCAGACTCCAACTGTACCCGCACTTCTGATCACTCCTTACATTTTTACTTTCACCGTTTTTTCTTTATTCGTCATTTGACCCATAACTGTTAGTTCATTTTGTACTTTTTAAATAAAACTGATTTCTTTCACACTTTACATTTTGAGTATTTAGACGCGCCTGTAATTTTGTCCACGGACTTTTTGTGACCGTACGGCACAAGAGTATAAATTCAACTGGGGTGAGCAAACTGCTCGCATCCGTCATCACTAGGTGTTGTTTGGCGACTGCCTTTATGAACCAAACGCAGACAGATTGCTGACACCGTCCCGGCGAGTTAGCAGACACTCCCGCATTCCAATATGACGTATGTTGGGCTTGGCTTATGACGTCGTGTGGCCTGACTCAAAATGCACATAGTTCAAAGTTTGTGTTTCTAAAAATAACTGCCTTCTGCTGTTAAATCGTCGACCTTGACACTAACTTGTATACTGCTTTTCCCCAATACAATTTACAAATAAAATCTTTACTATTCCCAGTATGTCTCGGCACGGTAATATTTGAACCGCCACAACCTCCGTCCAAACGTTACCCCTTTGATTCAGCCCAAGGTTCAAGGAGTAATTCAGAACTTTAAGTGCAAATACAGGGTTTCATTTATTCAAGGACTCATAAACTCAGACTGTAGTGTAAAAGACTTTCAGTCAACTTTTAACATGAAAGATGCTATTTTTGCAGCTGCTGTTGCTTGGCAAGAAGTAAAAAATGATACGTTAATAAAAGCATGGAGAGGTCTGCAACAAGTGGAACTACTTTAAAAAGACACTACCAATGCTTTCACAGCTTCGTATCCCAAGAGCCATTATAAGCAAAGACAAAAACGTCTTATCCATTGAAATCCATGGGTTCTCAGATGCCTCAAAATCTGCATATGGTGCTTGTATATATTTGAAATGTATCTACACAGATGGTGACAATGGTGAATCTAATCACAACAAAATCACGTGTGGCTCCATTGAAGAAAACATCATTACCAAGACTAGACTTATGTGGTGCTGTATTGTTATCAGAACTGTGCAAGACAACTGTGAACTCCTTACATCTTAACATCAACTCCATCAATTATTACACCGACTCAACTATAGTCTTGGCATGGATACATGCTCCTTCATCAGACTGGACTACTTTTGTCGCAAACAGAGTAGCCAAAATTCAAGACAATTCGGACGTCGCTTCGCGGAAACACATTAAAGGTGAGGATAATCCAGCAGATTACCTTTCAAGAGGACTACTACCTCCCGAACTTTTGCAGGCTCATCTATATTGGAGAGGACCTCCATTCCTTCATTCACATTCACCCACATGTACTGAAGTGTTGGAGTGTGAACTTGATGATAATCAAGAAATACCAGAACAACGAGTGAAAATGTGCAGCAGTGTTGAAGCCTATCGACTTAAAGAACTTTTCAACATTTACAAGAGTTCTGCGTATTGTTGTATATTGCTTAAAATTCATTGGCACTTGTTGTAAGAAGAGTGACAACAACAATAGCAAGAAAAACCTGATTCCACAGTTATCGGTTGAAGAAATTGAGAAGGCAGAGATTGTCATTTTGAAAATACTGCAAGGTGAAGCATTCAGCAAGGAAATTCGTGACCTCAAGGCAAATAAATATGTGCACAAAGATAGTTGCCTCGCTTCATTGCATCCATTCTTAGATGAGAATGGATTAGTTAGAGTAGGTGGTTGTCTTAAACATTCCAATTTAACTGCAGATCAAAGAAATCCAATTGTGTTGCCAAAAAATAACCAATTAACAGAACTCATTGCGAAACACAGTTACGTAAAGTCACTACATGCTGGACCGCAAATGCTTCTCAGTATAATCAGACAAAAATATTGGCAAATAGGTGGTAGAAATTTGGTTCGTAAGGTGTTTCATAAACGCATAAGGTGCTTTAGGACTAATCCTAAATCTCAAACGCAGTTAATGGGAAATTTACCCAAATCACGAGTGCAGGTTCCAGTGCGACCTTTTTCAATATGTGGAATAGACTACTGCGGACCATTTATAGTCAAGTCAGTAAGGAAACGCGGAGTGAAATCATATAAATGCTACGTCTCATTGTTCACATGTTTCAACTCCAGAGCGATCCATTTAGAACTTGTGGAGGACATGACCACAGCATCATTCATAGCGGCATTGATAAGAATGATGGCAAGAAGAGGAAAGGTGAAATCAATATACTCAGACAATGGTACAAACTTTGTAGGAGCCTATAAGGAATTAAAGGAACTTTTCAACAGCAGTAAATTTCAAGCAGAAATAGTGGATACGTTGGCAACTGAAGGTATCGAGTGGCACTTTCAACCACCAAATGCACCTCGCTTTGGAGGACTATGGGAGTCCTCGGTGAAACTAGTGAAAAATCATTTAAAGAGAGTCATCGGATCAGCATGTTTAACAATAACTCAGTTTTCAACACTACTAACTGAAATCGAATCGTGTAAATTCCCGCCCCCTCACACCTTTATCCGAAGAGCCTTCAGATTTTAGCCCACTCACTCCTGCACACTTCCTAATTGGAGATATCCTATTAAATATTCCAGAACCAAACCTTGTTAACATACCAACCAACCGACTAAACCAGTGGCAGCATATGCAACAAATGGTGCAACACTTCTGGGCAAGGTGGTCTACAGAATACCTTAGCAGTCTTCAACAGAGATCTAAGTGGAGGAAATCCACTTCCAACCTTCAACTAAATGACTTGGTCATCATAAAGGAGGACAACCTTCCACCATTATGATGGCGTCTGGCTCGGGTCCTCCATCTTCATCCTGGCTCAGACGGCTTAGTCAGAGTGGCCTCTCTACAAACATCCAATGGACTCATCAAGCGGTCAATCACAAAATTGTGCCCTCTTCCATCCTCAGATGATGATGATTAATTAGTGTTTAGTGGTGTGTGTTTTGGAAGGTGGGCGGATCGCCCTTCCAACATGTTAGTTTTGTATTTGTTTGTTTTTTTCTTTTTCATGAGTTGAATTTTGTGTGTGTCATTTGTCATTTCATTTTTGTATGTGATGAAGGAAATCCTTCATGGCAGGGGGCATGGATGAATTTGTGTGTGGGAGAGAGAAAGAGAGTGAGAGAGACAGATAGTGGTGGACTTAAGTCTACGCTTCGTGTTTGCACCAGCCAGTCAGTCAGTTGTGTGTCGTTATTCTGATATGTGCGTGTGGTACATAGGTTAGACTGATTCATAATTTCAAGTGTAAATTTTTCATGTGCTTATACAACAAATGTATTAATCTCAAGTGTCAATTTCATGTGCATTTTTTTGTTTATACAATAAATTTATTAATTGCAAGTAGCAGTTCTTCATGTGTGCTTTTTTCTTATGTACAATAAACTTGTGATACAGTCCACTTGCGTGTTAATTAATGAAACAGACCAGTATTTATATTTATTTTGTTACAGAATTTGGAAGACATCACTACAATTATAAAGGATGAAATTCTTTTAGAAGAAGTGGAAAAAGAAACGAATACACAAGAGGTAAATTTTTTTTTAAATATACAATCAGTCTTCCATTGAAGGCGGTCACTTTATTAACAAAATATTTTTGAAGTTGAACATTTATAGTTGAAAATTAGATTGAGTCTTAGCCTTTCTGGTGCTCTGGGCGTGTATACACACGAAATTTTTATGTCAATATGATGCTCTAGATGTAAGTTGCACGTCATTTTGAATTGGTGAAATGCTCAGAACGGTTTAGTACGCCTATGGCTGTGACACACGGGACAAGCATTGTGCGTACAAGGTCAACAAATTGTCTTTAGTTATGAGTCAGCTGTTGAAACAAAGACAGTTCATTCAGTGTGTCTGGTGTCATGTAGAAACTGAGATAAAGTGGAGATCATTCGCAGATGAGTTTTTGTAAACGCTGCCATTAAGTGATATGTATATTTATTGTTGTGGCGTGTTTATTTTAGTTACATCTGCAGTTGACAGTTGAGTGTTGCTCAGGTTGTGTAATTTTTGCCGTTAGCGATAAATGTAATTGCTGTTGTGGCGAGTTTATTTTTTATCTACATTTGCTAATTGACAGTTGAGTGTTTTGAGACTGTGTAATCTTTGCAGTAAATGACATGTATAATTGTTATTACGGTCCATTTTGTAAATGGTAGAGTGCTGCACGCGTATATACACACACTGCTGATGAAAATATGGCACACGGGCAAAGCATAGTCGCTCACACGTGTTGGCAGTGAAAAGGTTAAAACATGGAGACACCTGAGATGTCTTGCATTGGTGCTGTCACCCAACAAGTTGAGTGCTAGTTGATTGGGGTTGGTGATTCAATTTCAGTTGTTAGTTTATATAGTAACATTGAATTTCCTATACCAGTGAAACACTTGAATGTTGTCTTCTACACTTTTGTTCCTTGTGAGCAATGGGTAGGTTGATGATTGTTATCAACATGTAATATGAATATATTGTAAGTACATCAATAATTGAATGAACGAATCGAGTTTTGTTTATACTCTACCTTTTTTTTGGCATTTGTCTTTCTGTCTGTTGGGGTATGTCTCACGATTACTTTTCAACACATCAAATGATTTTTGTAAACCTTGGCCTGTGTGTCTGTAACTCTACCCTACAGAACCCTATTGTTTTTGACACTGATCCTGCAAAATGTAGGTAAAAATGTGTGACCGCGAAAATTTGGAAAAAATCAGAAAAGTGTGTGGAATATTGAATTAAAGAGACCTTTAACCATTATGAATGTGAAAATCTAGCGTCGACTTCTTTTAAATATGAGATAAGTTTCTTAATGACTGCGGTAAGTTTTGATTTCATTATATTAATTATATACTAAATTTTTAAAGGAGAAAATGTTTTTAGCTTAGCTTCATTTTTAAAAATCTCAAAATTTAGGATTCCAGGGGCCAAAAACTGAGGAAAAATTCTGATAAAATAGCAAAAATTCAAAGGGATTATTGGGCATATGGGATGTGGAATATCAAAGGGAATACAGTAGAACTTGGCTAATTCGAACGTGCATAATTCGAATTCGTGGATAATTCGAACTTTTACCGTGGTCCCTTGAATATCCTATGTAAAACCATGCAAAAACATTGTCTGTAATTTGAACTTTTTTTGGTTAATTCGAAATAAAAATTTTGCTCTAACTACAAAAAATCGCCTGCTGTATGGGCTAGACCACGTAACAATAGAGACGCGACTGGAAACAGACAAGCAGGCATCGCCCTTTGTGAACAGACGCTTGTCCTTTGTGTCAAATTCATGGAATTGCCGTCAGTATCTGGCGATGACACATGACTGGCTCGTGTAACGGTACCGTCCGCCATTGTCCCTTGTTCCACGCCTCGTCAGTCAGCCACCCTCACTGTTGCTTTCAGTTCAGTCTGCCTGCATTCATGGAAGTGTTAAGTCTTTTTGAGTTTCTACTGTGCGAGCTGTGTCCTGTAGTGAGAGACCGTTCCTTTCTTTATACAGTACTGTATGTACAGACTGGTGTGTTTTAGTGACACTTATTGTGCAGTTTTATTGTGTGTGTGTTCATCATGGCCCTTTCAAAACCAACACGGACCCAATACAAATCATTGACATTTGCCGAAAAAGTTGCCGTTATACGGGAAGTGGAAAAGGGACAAAAAAAGAAATCTGAAATTGCCAAGGAATTCGGGATACCGCCAAATACGCTGTCAACTTATCTAAAAAATAAAGAGAAGATTTTGAATAGTGTGTGTAAAGCCAGCGACAAAGATAGGAAGAGAGCGCGAGGACCAGAAAATCCTGACGTGGATGAATGTGTAGTGAAGTGGTTTAAGCAAGCAAGGGACAAAAAAATTCCAGTCAGTGGGCCCCTCATCAGAGCCAAAGCTGAGGAATTCGCATCTAGCTTAGGGAAAAATGATTTTAAGGCCAGCACTGGTTGGCTCGATGGTTTTAAAGAAAGGAATGGCATGTCTTTCAAAACTGTTTGTGGGGAAAGTGGATCTGTTGACGTTGAAGCTGCAAATTCATGGAAAGACGATTTGTTGCAAATGATTTCTGATAGAGACGCTAAAGACATTTTTAACGTAGACGAGATGGGCTTATTCTTCAAATGCACCCCCGACAAAACACTTGCTTTTAAAGGAGAAAGTTGTAGTGGCGGCAAACACAGCAAGGAGCGCATAACACTTTTAATCGGAGCAAACATGGATGGCTCGGAAAAACTGCCTTTGCTAATGATAGGGAAGTCAGCCAACCCACGTTGTTTCAAAAATGTAAAAACGAAACCAGTTGAATATGAATCAAACAATAAAGCTTGGATGACAGGTGAAATTTTCGAAAGATGGCTTTTGAAAATCAACAGGAAATTTCTGAATCAAAACAGAAGAATTGTCTTGTTTATTAACAACTGTACAGCGCACAACACTATTCCTGTGATGGAAAATGTAAAGGTTGTGTTTTTCCCTCCAAACATGACTTCAGTAGTTCAACCTATGGACCAAGGTGTAATAAAAAATTTTAAGCATTTTTACAGACGGCTTGTGGTCCAAAACATTCTGTCAGGTGCTTATTTAGATGAGCACGAAAATATCAAGATTAACATCCTTCAAGCTGCCCGCATGTGCAACAGTGCTTGGAACCAAGTTACGCAAAAAACAATTGCTAATGTTTTCGTAAAGGTGGTTTCTGCCACATTGAAGGTGAAGAGGAGAATAAAGCTGCTAGAGAAGTCGTACCCACTACGGATAACTGGGAAGATGTTGGACATGACGCTGGCATTCGTTACGAAGAGTTTGTAAACATGGATGAAGACTTGGCGGTGTGCGGTGAACAGACAGATGCGGAGATCGTGGCTGATGTTATGAACAAAAGAAATGATGGTACATCTTCAGACGAAGAAGGGGACCAGCTAGAACTTCCAGAGATACTGATTCCAACGGCTTCACAGGCATCAAATTACATTCAAGACTTGAGACGGTTTGTTGAAGGACAGCAGAACGTAAGTGACGCTATTTTCCAAGCACTTAATAAACTTGAAGAGTTTACTACAACTCAGTGTATTAACTGCAAAATGCAATCAAAAGTTTCTAGCTTTTTTAAAAAACTAAATGCTGTATTTTGTACTGAAACATGTTTATACATTTGTAATACATATGTATAAGGAAATTGTTTAATAAAATAACATATTGCTTTACTGAATTTCGGTTTTTGATTTGATTTTTCTACCCTTATTAAAAGTTTTCCTAATTCGAATTTTTGGATAATTCGAATTTTTTACTGGTCCCTTCAGCTTCGAATTAGCCAAGTTCTACTGTATTAACTAAAATCTGAATGTAGTGGTGAGATTTAGAAATTTCAATATTTTGGAATGCAAATTTTTAACACAGCAGCCTAGAATGGAATCAAAAATTATTGAAATCCGGCCGTAGTCAGACTAAAGAATATTTTAACACAAATTAGATGTTTAAAATTTTTAGCCTGTATTGTGTGCTTACTATAGAGTTGTTATATTTCTGAACAAAAAATAGGGTATTTTTAATTAAGAAAGTTGTGTTAGTGGTTATAATTACTATTGTCGGTCCATTGTTAAGCACCAGGGAAATGGGCAGTAGTCGGTACAGCTAATTGGAGGAATGAAGCGCCTAGACAATACACAAGTTATACACCTCACAAAAATAGTGGGAGCTTAATATATTATCTGAAATGAAGACAGATAAACCTGTTTGAAATGATATGCTGTCAAATCCTTATATATATATTGGCATTTCTCCTGTGTGTATAGTTTGGTACAATCAACAAAATGAGCTATCACATGACTAAAAACCATAATGGCTGCCACAAAGTCAACTCTATGTGGGCCACTCTTTATATATAAAACAATCATAAAACCTGTTTAGACATGTGAGAGACAACAATGGGACATGCAATAACACTAATATGCTTACTGAGCTGCAGAACTTGCTCACTACTTTGAACAAAGTACATTTATTACTGAATGAACTTTTATATTACATCATTTTCGATTAGCAGAAAATCCTGATTACCATATTTTTTTGAACAGAACACTGTTGCACACCACTATAGAAAAATTATTCCGATTAGAGCTTTCAAGCTTCACAGCTCATTGTCAGATCGGAACTAACAATAATAGGACTAGACAACTTCTTTATACCCACTTGCCCTACCACTAGCATACACATTTTCATAAACAAGCTATAAGTTAAATGTCACTTCTGGCTGTTAGATGTTATTTCCATTCCTCAGTGTGGAACTGTTCGTAAGGTGATAGCACTCAAAATGTTAAGTATAATGGAATGGTATGTAAACTAGCGAGTTCAGTCACCCTTGTCGGTACTTTTACATTTCTTTCTAGTACATTCTGTGTGTGTGTGTGTGTGTGTGTGTGTGTGTGTGTGTGTATGTGCATTCTTTTTAATACCTAACGTTTTAAATCCTTTCTCATTTAGTTTTAGTATTCATTAAATTTTCTAACCCTTTCTCTCTTTCTTTCAATATTTCTAACTCCTCTGTAAGCCTTCTTTTAACTGTGTTACTCACTACTTTCAAAATTTCATAGTCTTCTAAAGGATTAACAAACTTATGGTTCTCTTCTATGAAATGTCTTGCATATAATGAATTTGTTGTTCTATTACCTTCTCCACGTTTGTGGTTAGATAACCTGCATTCGAATTTCCATCCTGTCTCACCTAGGTACACTTTGTTGCATTATTTACATTTTAATTTATAAACTCCGCTTCTCTGTAAGATTGCGATTTTTTTTATGTTTATTTCTTATCTTATCAAATACTGTTTCACGTTTTTTAATTGCTATATCTACTCGTATTTTTTAAAACATTGTACAATTTTTCTGGTATGTGATCCTATATATGTCAGTGATCGTGCATAATTCTTTTGTTTTGGTTCATGTTTAGCTTTTTGCATGTTAATACTTTCCATAACTTTATCCACTGTGTTGGTGTTATAGTTATTGTTCTTTACAATTCCCTTTATCTTTTTTATCTCCCTACCTTTTGTTTCTGTCTCTTTTAAGAACCTGTAAGCTCTATAACAAAATGAATTGATTGCCGCCATTTTATTTGTCATACTTCATTTCAGATAATATACTGAGTTTCTACTGTTTTTGTGAAGTGTATAACTTGTCTGGGTGCTTCAATCCTCCAATTAGTTGTAATGACTACTGCCCATTTCTCTATTGCTTAACAATGGACCGACAATCTCTTTGTAGATGCCCAGTTTCCCCATATCTAAAAAGCTTCGGTGTTCTATACTTTCTACCTTCATACTGTGGTGCCGAACTTTTAAGACTCTGTCTCTTATTCTTCCTCTTAATCATTTGTGTCATCACAATCTGTTAGTGTCCGCACTTTATGATTTGCCCAACCAGACACTGACGTGGCGGCCTCAAATTCTACAGCATAGACAAGGGCATCCACTCTATTCTGGTGTATTGCCATTGTAACAGTTGTTGTAATTCGCTATCTCTGACACCATCAGTAAATATCTGTATCACCAATGTCATTCAGAAATTCTCTGGTGCTCTATGATAGGCCAGTCTAACTAGCAAGTCAATACTTGCTTCAAACTGTTCTGCATAAGAGTTCTGGCTGTAAGGTGACACTTTCTGTAGTAGGTCTAAGGCAGATACTTGAAAGCAAGAATAAGTGAAACCAATAATATGTGCTTGCGACTTCAAATTGCTGAAGATATGTTGTCCAGTAGTGCTTCCATCAAATGTTGGGCCCGTGATATGAATAGGCATGACTGCAGTCAAAGCAACTCTCTCTGTTACCTTATTTTCTGTATTAGAAAAATACATAGTAAAATTTACATAGTAGAACCCAACTCTGCAGCAATATGCTCTTGCAAATGTCTTTGTTCCTATATCAGTGCTTTTATGTGTTCTGTTCCTTGCTGATGTTCTTCTTTTTGTCATTAATCTAAGCAGGGATGCTTTTAATGAACTAAATGAATAAGTATTACCTTCTTAGTCCGTCCTGTGGCTTCCTTATATAAATTTTACAGATGTAAAAACAATGTGTTTCAGAACTTGTGTTCCATCATCAGGTGCATTTCACTCGTTGGAGGTCGTCAACACCAACACATTAAGATACAACACTGAGCCGTCCCTATCCCCTTCTCATATTTTGTAAATTTTGTGTTAAAAAAAGTTACTGGTTTTTTTTTTTTGAAAAGGGGAGAGAGACATCTCGCGATATTTAAGACTAGGCAGAATCAACTAGAAGGAAGCATAAAAGTGACGGGCCTCATATCACAGGACTTGCAGAAGTAACTCAGGCTTACTAACAGATAACAACTGTATATTTAATCAATTTTCCAAATATTACAAAAAATATTACAGCACATAACATTCACAAACATTGATCTGACAATTAGCATTAAGGGTCCTTTGACTTTCCTGTTATCAGCACATAACATCTTTGTTTTAAAATTTACATTAATAAATTGAAATAAATCATTATTACATTAACATAATTAGAATGGCACCTAACATCAAACAAACGTGTCATCCGAAGCTACTGCATAGCACTATCATCATAAGCTGATGGTCCCCCAGCACATGGAACACAAACAAGGATGGTAATCTTTTTTAACCCTTATAACCTGAACACCAGAAAAAACGGACTAATTTTCCATGTTTAATAAATTTCCAGAAACGTGAGTGTAAAAAAAAAATCAGAATATCACTGAATGGAATTAACTACCTGTGTACCATGTGTTCAGGACAGCCCTACCATATGGGCAAAAAATGTTATTTAAAGTTTTTCTTTTACAATCACAACAGCCCAGCTTGACCAAGACCATAGGCATTAACAACACGACTTTAAAAGAGAAGTACCTACTAACCATAATATGGAGCAAAAGGAAAATACAAGCAAGAAATAGACAGAACATGAATGGACATACTCAGGGAGTGCATTGACATAAAATAACATGCCACAAACCTGCACATTTCTGCGAAGAAACCAGAAGAAATAATTGGCAAAAAGAAGGAAAATGAGAAATAGAAAGCAATATAACGGTGCAGGCATTAACCACCAAAATACTCAAAGCAATTTCTTAAATTCCAGCCAGCCGGTGTGGAATTGTACCTCACACCTATATCTGTAACTCCCCAGGAAAAAAATTAAAAAAAAATTTAGTAAATCAGGATCTGAATAACGAGTGCTAACCCATGCCCATGATCTGGTGTACAATTACTGATTCATAGCAAGAGTGAGTAACATACAGCCCTCCGGCATATGTGCATAATACATATATATAGTTGCAATTGTAATCAATAAATAAATGTCATATTGTTCTGAATAAATGTTATGGGTATGGTCTATTGCATTATAAAATTATATATATATATATATTGTTACAACACAAATAAGCCACCCCAATACCAGGGATAAAAAAAGACGAATCAACAATATAAAAAATAATTCGTATAATAAAATGTTTAAAATAATGAAAATAAAATGACAATGACGCGATAAACGACGACATGACCTAACCCAAGTGATTGACCAAATAAAAAGAAACAAAAGGAAAGGTAAAAAACGAAACCAAATAAGAATCCATACAACCAAATGAAATAAAACCAAGTGAGAAAGGGAAAACCAAAATAAAATGAAACAAAATAAGACGAAAGTGAAGAAGAAGGAAAATGAACATGAAACAAACCAAGTATAAAGGAAATAAAGTGAAACCGAATGAGAAAACACAGACAAATAATATAGAATATGAAAAGGAGAAATGGTACACTCAAATATAATATTGGAAACGAAACCAATAACTAACCAATGTAAAAAATAAGTATTATTATCGATTAAAAGATAAATGTAAATGATTTGATAAAACCCAAGAATTAGAGTTAGATGTAATAAAGAACTCTATAAAGACATAACTTATTAATAATATAAATAATATTTGTAAAGAGAGAGATAGTGAGATGGTGAGAAAATAATAATAACTAAGTGACAGAGAGAAAGTAATTATAGTGATTACCCACTAATAAACACTTAAAATAAACAGTTAAGGAGTGCAAAAGTGAAAGTGTAAAACCCCAAAATAATTAGAGACCCTATTAATAGGAATAAACACTTAATAATCTGTAATAAACACTAAATGATTAATAGTGAACCATGTTAGTAATTAAGAAAGTTGTTAATAATAGTATTAGATATAAACACTTAATAATCCGTAATGAACACTGAAGATTGATAGTGACATTATTATTTAAAAAAGAATCTTGTTATTAATAAAATTAAGTTTAATTGTAAGAGAGGGATACAATAGTATTTATAATTATCTTGTTGGTACATCCTCTTCGTTCACTTTTATAAATACTATTTATTATAAATAGTATTTAAAAGGGAGAATCCCATGGAAGGTAAACAGTTAGTGTTACCATGGATAGAAGATAGAGATTATTTAAGAAATTCAAAATGTAATAAGTAAGCACCCCAGGTTATAAGGGATAATCAATTAAATAAGTTTAAATGATGTGATGATGTTTATCACCCAAAAAATAATAAAGAATGAAATGAATTGTAAACAAACATTACCTAATAACTATTAAAAAATTGCTTATTTAAATTTATGAATAGGATATGGCTGAAGGAATTGTACAGACCATAGGCCTAGATGTTATGTTTTATGTGATAAAGAATAGTAAGTAATAGCCATATTGTTAACAAGGGCAAAATAAATAAATAAGAAGGTGAATCAATACAGATCGAATTACACTGTAAAATCAGTTAGGAAATAATTAACAATCCATGATGTAAAAAATAATAGAAACAAACAAATAGTATAAAAACATATCCAAAACACATCAACAAATAAACCAACCAATTATAATAACAAAACAAAACACATTAGAGTAAAATGAGATATAATTTGTATAAAATAAGTAAATATAATCAATGGCTACTTAGGCCTATGAAATGCCTAACTGTCAAAAACAAATAACTACAAATTGTAAAAAATCAACAAGGAAATTAACAAATCCAATGCGAGTAATTAGCCAATGATAATTTGTGAATCATATTAAATGAAAAAATGTTAGAATAAGGGCTTAAATTAAAAGAGAAATGTAATTAACAAATATTAACATAATTGTACAAACATTAATACTTTAAAGAACCCAACCTTATGGGATATCAAAATAATCTTTGAAAGGAAATACAAACAGTAGTGATAATATTTAATACATAGGAAGGAAGACAGAAGAATAAAAGCAACCAGAAAATATACAGGAATGTTGAATAAAAATTCAAAATTGATAACAATGGTTATAAAGTCATGATCAACCAATCAGAATTTATTCGTAACCATGACAACAGACCGTTGGTTACGATTTTTCCGTTAAATCATATTATTCAATAAGTGACGCTTATCCAGATTAGACGCCAGATCTTGAATGACCTAAATTTTAATTTTAAATGTATAAAAAGTAATCAAAATTCAAAAAGACGAACCAGTAAGCAGCAGACGAACAATAACATTTAACTAATGCCAAGAACCAATTTAAATAAAAATTAAATGAAGAAATTACCACAACTAACATGAAAAAGATGCCAGAAGCCCAAAATTGATGACTATTCCATTTCACCTGAACAACGGTTTATCTCAAGCCTACTGAATTGATAAGTATCATTAAATTACCCAAATTCCAGAAATAAACTCACTTTAAATATTTCTCACAGTTATCTGAACTCTCACTATAAACTGAATATAATTTCTTTCAAAGATTAAGTAAAACAATAAAACACTGAAAATTTATTAACTAAGAAAATAACCTAGTGTTAAATTGCGAACTTTTGAAACACACTTTACTACACTGCAGGAACAAATTGTAGCTACACATTATATTATTTAAGTACAAATAATGTAAGGTAGTGTACTTTTTATTGTAATCATTATTAATATTTTTCTTGTAATCACAAGAACCCAGACTTTGAACGAAAATAACTGTAAACAGACAACACAGTCGCCATACTTGAATAAATAGCTCGTTCAAAATCGATCTTCGCCAAAACCCTAGAGATATTAGACTCATATTAATTGTCGGTGCAAAATTGTTGAATAACCAAGAATAATTTCCAAAAGAATAACCAAGAGTAATTGTCAAACTGAATAATTACCAATCAATAATTAAAGAAACTAGTACAGAGTGTAACCATTGTTTTTATTTCATAGGGAAGTGTATTGCATAAATTGTGTATTGTATAGCAGAGACCAGCGAGAATGACGGCAAGCGCTCACGCCGCCAACTCTACGAACTACCTGCTTGATTAAGTAGGTTGAACGAAGGCGGGAATAAATTTGAATGCTCCAGGCCGTCATAACTAAGATCGCTAAACCATATCATTTATTAATTTAATTGTTTTGAGTAAACAATTTGGCGCCACCCGGGATTATTAAACACCTATGAAACAACCGGTAAGGTTTCCACTCGCGTTGTACTGGTAATTGAAGGATCGCTATGGAAATCGCTAGCGCAAAACATAGAAGTAACGACACCCGTGTGAGGCGAGCACACAACATATACATTTTTACAGAGACGACCACATCTCGCGATACAATATATATATATAAGTATAAAACACTGTGTCTGTTCCGAAATGTCATGAAGGAGTGGTGTGAGTTAAAAATTGGAAATTCGTCACCTGGAGAGTAGAGGTTACCAC
The DNA here is from genome assembly GCA_034769895.1 of Magicicada septendecula. Taxonomy (NCBI): domain Eukaryota; kingdom Metazoa; phylum Arthropoda; class Insecta; order Hemiptera; family Cicadidae; genus Magicicada; species Magicicada septendecula. The sequence continues at coordinate 282,073,799 of CM068372.1, read as the reverse complement.
AGCAGAATTTCAGAAGCCTCAGTCAGGGGTTGATCTGAAGAAGCCCATGATGATGATTGTGCAGGAGACATTTGCGGGATGATGTTCACTCCAGTGGCAACAGGGGAGCCATCAAGTTCGCTCAGGCATGGCGACTGAAGAAGGTGTCGCCCATGGACTCTATCGAGCCTTCGTCTGGTTCAGAAACCCTGTCACTACGAGGAAAATTTAGTATTATGCGTTACAAAATTGCCCCACACCGCACACACATCTCAAACCCGCTCCGACAATTCATACGCACAGAATGTAACAGACACAATTCACCTTTTTATGTTTAACAAATTTACAGACAAGGCAATTACTTTTACATCAGTTAATCTTCAATACTTCAGTTAATGTGGTGTAAACTAGATCATTTAAGTACAATTACATAAAAGCACGTGTTCACAAGATGCAACTGTATTAACAAAATATCTACTTATTGCCAAATTAAATAGCAATTACATACTCTCTTTATCATATTCAACTACTGATTATTCATCTGGGCTGCTTAACAGAGTTTAACTAATTATACAAAACTTTTCATGTTCTACCAAAATCTCGCCTCATGCTAAAGGCAAAACGCACACACACAGAGTCTAAATCTCAAAGCATCGGAGTCATATTCTGACAAAAACATCCTTTCTTCCTTTTAACTAAAACAGAGAACATAAGGTTACTTACCAGGAGTACTTTACTGGCTAGCACGCCATAAAGAATTGAGAAAACGAGACGAAAACGCGTCGCCGACTGAAGTGATCGTACAGGACGATATCTATTTGATGACTGACAATTTTTCTTCAATGTGACTCACAGCAGAGATTGCTTCAAGGCGTCCACCAGAATGCATGCCGATCACGGCCCTACACCGGCACTAGTCCGAAAATTACCCCCAACGTACTAATTCGAAATTCTACGGAATTCCCGAAAATGCCCCGATAGCAAGTAAAGCAAATGACGTGGCCGCTATATCTTTAAGTAGCGGCACACCCCTACTCCAAAAAGGCAACACGGTTGTCAGTAAAACTTAAACTGGGTATCCACCTAGGGCCCCGGTCCTCAAGACCATTACCAACTTAAACTGCGAGGCGCTGCCGAGCCTATCAGAGTCTACCACTATGTGCACTTGGGAAATCAGAGGGACAGAGTGTGAAAACGAAAGAAGGGTAAGGGAGAAGTGTAGTGTGTAGGCAGGGGTGCCTGAAAGTGTATATGTACAAGTGTGAGGTCGCATGCTCTCCGGGCCCTGGTCCGCATGCAAGAGAAGAGAAGAAGGAGAACAGCAGAAAGGTAAGAATTGGGGCCCCCCTCTGAAATCCGACCACCCAAGGCATGCTACACATAAACCAAAACCTCGGCCCTCACCACAAACTCCGCAAAAGAAATTACTCCACATCCCTCACTCCATAAGCTTCTTTAACCTTTACGACATAGTTTTAACTTAGAAATATGGGTGGTTACCTTTTCTGCATCACACCCAGGTTCCCCGAATTTTGCCGTAACCGGCGACACGAACATTACGATGCGGTATGGTCCCGACCAGCGATAACACAATTTCGTGGCCCTCTTGCTTGCGGCTGACCTGATTGGGTGGCTCTGACAATAGACCCAGTCCCCTGGCTTGAAGGGGTTAGAAATCGCCCCTGATTATATCGATGACGAACATGCTCGTGTGCCCGCAGCAGATTCTTCCGACCCTCTTTCCACCTCTCTGTCGTTCCGCTATTTGGCTCGCTGGGCAGAAGATCTGTAATATTCTACAGGTTAGTCAGCGGAAGTGCGGGCGAGAAGCCAAACATAATTTCGAATGGGACGGCCTTGTGACTATCATGTAGGGCCGTATTGAAAGCCAGCTGTAACCACTTAAGATTTTGACCCCATGTGTTCTGTTGCTCAGCATGGTAAGCAATAAGGGCGGAGCGGAGATTCCTATTGAATTTCTCCGCGTGGGACGGCTGTGGGTAATAAGGAGAAGTGGTTACATGCTTGACCCCACTTGCAAAATACATTCGCCGAAATTCGCCAGAGATAAATTGTGGGCCATTGTCCGAGATAATGATGGCCAGAAGCCCGAAATGCTGAAAGACGCGAGAATGGTTAAACGAGCATTTGCCTGCTGTAAGGGCAGTAGCCAGGCAAACTTAGAAAAAGCATCCACACAGACAAGCAGGTAAGAATTACCTGACTTGCTATGCGGGAAAGGTCCCACGTAGTCGATGAATAGCTTCTCCATCGGTCTGCTCACCACATCAAATGACCACAACCCTAACTTGGTGTTCTGGGCAGGCTTACTCAAGCCGCAGAGATGACAATTCTTAACCCGAGTCACAATGTCCCTATCCATGCCCTTCCAGATGAAATGTCGCCTAATACTGGAAATGGTCTTCGAAATTCCCTTATGACCTCCTACTGGGGAATTGTGATAATAACTGAAGACCATGGGCACTAACTTGCTAGGCAGCACGATCTTAGGGGCACATCCTTTTCTCTACCTACAACACAGGACGCCCTTGGACAGGAAGTAAGGGGCCTGTATGTTACCCTCCTTTATGTTCTGGATGATAGGACCCAGCTCTTCGTCATCTAGCTGATGGGGTAACACATCAGTGAAGGCTAATGGAAAATCTAACAGGACTGAACAGGGTTGCTCAGATTGGACTTCACTGGGTTGGGAAAACATGCGTGACAAAGCATCTGCAACCACATTTTGAGTTCCCCTAATGTGTTGCACCTTAAACTTAAAGGATGAGATCTTGACCACCCATCTACCAATTTTACCCAGTTGCCGGGGATGAGCAAGAAGCCAAGAGAGAGCCTGATTGTCGGTCTCGAGCAGGAACTCAGCATGTTCCAGAAAACGCCTGAACTTATCTAGAGCGTACACAACAGCTAAACACTCTAGCTCATATACTGAAGATTTTCTTTCTTGCTGGGTCAACGTTCAGGATATAAAGGCCACTGGCTGCCTAGCACCATCAACGACTTGGGACAGAACCGCTCCGAGCGCCACTGAACTGGCGTCCGTCTGCAGTATGAAAGGTTTTGAAAAATCTGGCATCCGTAGCACTGGTGGGGAGATGATAGCCTCCTTCAAGGTATCAAAGGCCTTCTGTTGTCTCTCACCCCACATGAAATTTGTCCCCTTTTTTCTCAATTTGTTCAATGGAGCAGCGATCTCCGCTGCATTAGGAATAAATCTGCGGTAAAAGTTAACCATGCCAACAAATCTAGCAATGCCTTTGGCATCCCTAGGAGGGGGAAAATCCCGGATGCCCTGTGTCCTTTCGGGATCCACCGTGACACCCCGGTGCGAGACAAGATGCCCCAAAAAGGAAATACTCTCTTGTGCGAAACGCACCTTCTCCGGATTAACTGTGAGACCCGCGCTCCTCAATCTGCACATCACCTCCCTTAGATGACATAGATGTTCCTCGTAAGTCTTGCTATACACGAGCAAGTCATCTAAATAATTGAAAATAAATTTGAATTTGACATCGTGAAACACACGGTCGAGTAGATGCATGAGGGTTTGGGCACCCACTGCCAGGCCCATGGGAACTCGAGTGTACTGATACAAATTTCAAGGTACACAGAACGCCGTGTATGGTCTGCTTTCTTTAGATAAAGGGATCTGGTGATATGCAGCGTTGAGGTCAATCACGGTGAAGTACTTGGCCTCGCTAAACCACTCAAAAGCTGAGTGGAGATCCAGAAGGGGAATGGAATCCACTTCAATATTTGCATTTAATTCCTGTAATCTATGACCATTCGATGTTTACCCCCAGGCTTGGGAACCAGAAACGCTGGACTGGCATAGCTGGAATTAGAAGGTTCAATGACCCCTTGCTTTAACAGCTCTTGAACCTTCTCCCTCAGAACAGCCATTTTCGGAGGAGCGAACTTGTATGGGTGCGACCGCACAATCTTGGTGTCAGTGAGACGGAGTCAGTGGGCCGGACAGGTGTGTGAGCCCCAAGGTGGGAGTTAACACTGTGGGGAATTGCTCACACAGTTGGTCAAGGGCCTTTTTCTGGGACCGAGTAAGATGGTCTCTTGAAGAATCGGGACATGCGATCTCTTGGATACCTTCTTTAGCTCCCTGGTACCCAAGGAAAGGGATGACAACTCCCCGATTGAACTTAAAGTAGCATTGGTGCCCATGAATGTCTAACATGAGACCACGCTTGGAGATGAAATCGGCACCTACAAGCAGTCGACTCCCAGAGCCGGAGAAACCAAAAAAGGCCACACCCATTAAAAACCCTTGTCCAGCATACCACAGATGATTGATCACTACCTTTGATTAAGCCCTGTTTCTCAAGGTCCGCACATACTTTAGATGAAATATTATTGAGCGGGCTGATCCAGAGTCAACCAAGGCTCTGAGTTGACCCCTTTTCAACTCAAGCGACAGGAAGGGGCATATCGAAGTATGTCCAGAGAAAGTTGGCAGGACCCTGATAGCAGAAGTCCTGGGGCCTATCAGTTGCCTGGAGGTAGTCGATTTTGAATAATGGCTAGCCAAAGGGGAAGATAACCTCCGACTTATCTTCCCCTTGTGGCCCCGTTTTTTGGGGAGGATCCCTGCAGTGGAGGTGTTGGATGCCCTCGGCCCCGCAGACAATTTCTGGCAACATGCCCCGGTCTGTTACAGCCGTAACAAATGATATCACCCTTGCTTCGGTGCTCCCAACTGGGAAGGACCTGTCGGAAATGGGAAGACCGCCGCGTGCCTCTCCTCTCTGAAGTTCCGGGAGATCCATACCACACTACTCCCCCTAGTCTCGTCATTTCCCTGTATGGCTCGGGACATTACACATAATTTATCCAGGTCAAGATATCGGCGCAGACGCTCGGCAAAAACTAACCGTAGCCTCTCCTGAGGGGTTACCCTTTCTAAAATTATTTGAACTACTTCCTCCTCCAACAGGCCCACCCCGAGTATCTGGGCACCATCGCGAACTCTGTGGACAAACGCGGCCAAGCTTTCGCCCCTGGCCTGAACACGATAGAAGTGTTGTTGTTTCAATTGTTCTAAAAGTCTCACTGGCACGGACGCCTCCAACACCTCACGGTGAAACTCGGCAACACCGCCCCTCACTGCCTGGTCTGAGCCACCCTCTCCGCCATTGAGCCGCGGCAATACGGATAAATGAGCGCGAGGAGGGTTCCATCCGACATATCAAGAAAATCTGATAATTGAAATAGGGTTTTAAAAAATGGAATCAATTTATCAACCTCAGTTCCCCAACTAACAGCTGCTGGACGATCTGGGCGAGCGGATTTGGCAGCTTGTTATAGGATGCTGCCACCATACCAGAAAAGACCGGAACGCCCACTTTTGGCTCCAGAGAACACTCCTTGGCCGAGCCTCGGGAAGCAGGAGACGCCCCAGGGGTACGAGACGGGCCGGCCTGAGGTCCCTGCAATGTTGAAGTAATCAACTCGATCAACTCCTTACTCTCGTCGATGTACTCTTGAGTAGAGCTTAACTCAGAAAGAAATTGCAACCTCCGCTTGAGGTGCTCTAAGCGTTGCCGAATGCGCTGTATGCCCCTAGAGGGCTCGGGCGCTAATTCTAGGTTCTCTAGACACATAGCTAGCTCTCGCAATTCCGCCCACTTCTCCCGGCACAACTCGATTTCTTTATTCTCATCATCAACTCTGACCGCGGAGGACTTCTCGCCAGCCGACAGAGACTCTCGCAATTGCTTACGTAAAGCATGGAGTCCCCCTTTCGGGTTGCATCCCTGTGCTTGGATTTCATATTAGAGTTCATCCCGGTGAAACAAATCCGGATCCACGACCACCATCTTCGAGCTCTGGCTGCCCAAATAAAACAACAGAACATGTAAAACAAATTAACAAGCTTACAGGAAAAACTTGACTTCCTTCAAGTGACCCCAGGTTCCCTAACACTGCGAAGACTCGATAATAAAATACCCTGAGCCAGCTCCCCATTATCGCCACAGAAGAGAACAAACCTAACAACAATAACACACTCCTCAAGAGCAGCAATAACATGACACATAAATAACATATACAATGTCACAACTACATAACCCACAACCACAAGAAAACGAACATCACTAAATCAAAACTTTCATTAAATGGCACTTGTTGCCATCATTGACAAATCCGGAAGCTGTCCGACCATACCACATCCTGTAATCAAAGCAATACGGAGCCCGCCTAACTCCGGGACTACTCCGACATTCATTTATTTATATCACCTAACGACCCCCAAGTTCTCTGATAAGTTCAAAATTTCAATTACCCCAAAACATGCTGCTCAACTCGTGTGCACGACTTGCCCCCAGCACACACTTGGTCCACAAAATATCATTCAACATATAAATGCCATATACATTTTCGGAAAGCCTAACAATAAATTAATAACACAAAACCTTAACGCTAACATAAACACAACATAAAAGAGAAACAACAATAGTCATCTGGAACCCGCATATCTCCATTCGCAGAAAAGCCGAAATACCAAGATCGGACCCAAGTTAAATTTTCTAAGTTTTCTCGTTTCTGAATAGTCACCAATTTTGCAAGTCCTGTGCCCAAATCCAACCAATCCCGCTCTGCTACCATTTTGAGCTGGCCCTATCCCCTTCTCATATTTTGTAAATCTTGTGTTAAAAAAAAGTAAAAGGTTTTTTTTTTTTTTTTGAAAAGGGGAGAGAGACATCTCACGATATTTAAGACTAGGCAGAATTACGTAGAAGGAAGCATAAAAGTGACGGGCCTCATATCACAGGACTTGCAAAAGTAACTCAGGCTCACTAACAAATAACAGCTGTATATTTAATATATTACAAAAAAATATTACAGCACATAACATTCACAAACATTGATCTGACAGTTAGCATTAAGGGTCTTTCGACTTTCCTGTTATCATTACATAACATCTTTGTTTTAAAATTTACATTAATAAATTGAAATAAATCATTATTACATTAACATAATTAGAATGGCACCTAACATCAAACAAACATGTCATCCGAAGCTACTACATAATAGCACTATCATCATAAGCTGATGGTCCCCCAGCACATGGAACACAAACAAGGATGGTAATCTTTTTTAACCCTTATAACCTGAACACCAGAAAAAACGGACTAAATTTCCATGTTTAATAAATTTCCAGAAACGTGAGTGTAAAAAAAAATCGGAATATCACTGAATGGAATTAACTGCCTGTGTACCATGTGTTCAGGACAGCCCTACCATATGGGCAAAAAATGTTATTTAAAGTTTTTCTTTTACAATCACAACAGCCCAGCTTGACCAAGACCGTAGGCATGGACAACACGACTTTAAAAGAGAAGTACCTACTAACCATAATATGGAGCAAAAGGAAAATACAAGCAAGAAATAGACAGAACATGAATGGACATACCCAGGGAGTGCATTGACATAAAATAACATGCCACAAACCTGCACATTTCTGCATGACCACTTATGCGAAGAAACCAGAAGAAATAATTGGCAAAAAGAAGGAAAATGAGAAATAGAAAGCAATATAACGGTGCAGGCATTAACCACCAAAATACTCAAAGCAATTTCTTAAATTCCAGCCAGCCGGTGTGGAATTGTACCTCACACCTATATCTCTAACTCCCCAGGAAAATAATTTAAAAAAATTTAGTAAATCAGGATCTGAATAACGAGTGCTAACCCATGCCCACGATCTGGTGTACAATTACTGATTCATAGCAAGAGTGAGTAACATACAGCCCTCCGGCATATGTGCATGATACATATTATTATATATATATATATATATAACCTTTCACATATGAACTTACTTTGGTTATCACTTTCCCATACGTTTCAAGGTGATGTGCCTCTTCCTCAGTGGGAGTAAATACTGAATGTCATTTTACAGAATAACGGTTATGGACTATAGGTGTGTGTGGTGGGGGTTGATGGTGGGAGGGAATTGACCCCCACCACACACACCTATAGTCCATAACCGTTATTCTGTAAAATGACATTCAGTATTTACTTCCACTGAGGAAGAGGCATATCACCTTGAAACGTATGGGAAAGTGATAACCAAAGTAAGTTCATATGTGAAAGGTTATATATATAATAATATTTAAAAAAGTGAACGAAGAGGATGAATCAACAAGATAATTATGATACATATATATAGTTGCAATTGTAATCACTAAATAAATGTCATATTGTTCTGAATAAATGTTATGGGTATGGTCTATTGCATTATAAAATTATATATATATTTTTTCAATCACTTTCTGCTACAGTCCGTTTCTTGATGTATATAATACTTTAATATTTATAACTAAATTTACCTCAAGATATACTTTTTTCCTATTAGTTATTAGTTAGGTATTAGGTTAGGTTAGTTAGGGGTTAGGTGTTAGGTTGTTGGTTAGGTTAGTTAGGGGTTAGGTGTTAGGTTGTTGGTTAGGTGTTAGGTATTAGCTTTTTTTTTTTTTTTTTTTTTTTTTTCACCAGAAACAAGATGGCGAAGGCTGAAGATGAGAGTACAGGAACTCTCGAAACATGTTCCTAATAGGAAAAGAGTATATCTTGAGGTAAATTTAGTTATAAATATTAAAGTAATATATATATATATATAAGTATAAAACACTGTGTCTGTTCCGAAATGTCGTGAAGGAGTGGTGTGAGTTACAAATTGGAAATTCATCGCCTGGAGAGTAGAGGTTACCACAGCAGAATTTCAGAAGCCTCAGTCAGGGGTTGATCTGAAGAAGCCCATGATGATGATTGTGCAGGAGACATTTGTGGGATCCTGTTCACTCCAGTTGCAGCAGGGGAGCCATCAAGTTCGCTCAGGCATGGCGACTGAAGAAGGTGTCACCCATGGACTCTATCGAGCCTTCGTCTGGTTCAGAAACCCTGTCACCACGAGGAAAATTTAGTATTATGCATTACAAAATTGCCCCACACCACACACACATCTCAAACCCGCCCCAACAATTCATACGCACAGAATGTAACAGACACAATTCACCTTTTTATGTTTAACAAATTTACAGACAAGGCAATTACTTTTACATCAGTTAATCTTCAATCTTCAATACTTCAGTTAATGTGGTGTAAACTAGATCATTTAAGTACAATTACATAAAAGCACGTGTTCACAAGATGCAACTGTATTAACAAAATATCTACTTATTGCCAAATTAAATAGCAATTACATACTCTCTTTATCATATTCAACTACTGATTATTCATCTGGGCTGCTTAACAGAGTTTAACTAATTATACAAAACTTTTCATGTTCTACCAAAATCTCGCCTCATGCTTAAGGCAAAATGCACACACACAGAGTCTAAATCTCAAAGCATCGAAGTCATATTCTGACAAAAACATCCTTTCTTCCTTTTAACTAAAACAGAGAACATAAGGTTACTTACCAGGAGTACTTTACTGGCTAGCACACCATAAAGAATTGAGAAAACGAGATGAAAATGCGCCGCCGACTGAAGTGATCGTACAGAATGATATCTATTTGATGACTGACAATTTTTCTTCAATGTGACTCACAGCAGAGATTGCTTCAAGGCGTCCACCAGAATGCATGCCGATCACGGCCCTACACCGGCACTAGTCCGAAAATTACCCCCAACGTACTAATTCGAAATTCTACGGAATTCCCGAAAATGCCCCGATACCAAGTAAAGCAAATGACGTGGCCGCTATATCTTTAAGTAGCGACACAACACATATTTAAACACAAAAATCTAACTAACAATAGCGTGTGAAGTTCACGGTGCGCACCGTACGGTGTAATATCCATATTGCCATCTGTTGTCATTGTTGTCTGTGCGCTATCTGTGATGCGGGCTTCAGGTGTTCAGAGAATTGCAATGCTGTATCATACAATGTGTTGGAATGAAAATTCAGCTGGTCGTTTAACAAATGCTTGGGATAAAATTTATACGCCTTATACACTTCAAACTCCTCGGCAGCACTCATGTACCGGCCTTACTTGCAAACATGTATGGGTATAAGATTTGTAGCAACATCTGTGTAATTGTGTTTACTATTACATTCAAACTGCCGCATTGAATGTAACAATGTGCGGCAGTTACATTAAAATTAAAGTTATTATACATTTCAAAAAACAAGCAGTTTTACAAAAAAAGTAGTCCATTCCTCGGTATGGAACTGTTCATAAATGATCGCACTCAAAATGTTAAGCATAATGGAGTGGTATGTAAGGATGTGTAGCCATGTTTGTAGTATGCATGTGTGAGGGTACAAAATTATTTTATTGGATATATATTATAACGCTATATTTTATTTTGTTTATATTATTTCTTTAATATGCGAGTGAAGTTATGTTATTTTAACTTTTATTTATTATTTATTAACGTGGATTACTGTTTGTTTGGGGACGGATGTTGGGTTTCGTTTTGAGTTGTCAAGATTGAGGTTACCAGACTCACTTACCGTTATTACGCTTGACGGAATTACTTACGTCATCGTGGTCGGGTTCTATCTTCTTATTCTGAAATAAAATTCTTTATTTCTGTTTTATTTTTTAATAAAAGACAACTCACATCAATAGGAAAAAATACTATTATTTATTTTCATAAGTTACTGCCTTCATTGTTCTAATTTTTATTTGGTACAATTGACAAGTCAATTCTTAATCTCAGATTCAGAGTTACACTTTCAATAGTTATATAAACTCCTGGATTCTTTTGATTGTTATTAAAAAGTACAAAATGCAACTAAGAAGTACAACATATTTCAATTAAAATAATTCTTACTTACTAATAACAATTAAATTAAAATCAAGAAAATACAATGAAATAGTTGTTTGGTCTGATGTGCAAGCACAATAGTTATTGTCGACGCAGTGTTGATTTTGTTTGGCAGTGCCAAGATGGCGGATTGACGCTAAGCGACTACAGAGATAATTTACCTCCCGACTATTTAAAACAAGTTTTTAAAATAAAATAAGTCAATAAATTGTTCAATGGTGTTGAATTGGTCTTTTCACTTTGGTTCTGATGAATAAGTGTTATGTGATTTAGTTCTGGTGTTGTATAATTTGTACTAATGTTAGTATATGATGTTCGGTCTCACCTTTTTTGGTAGATCAATTTTATTTGTTTTTTTAGAGATATTATTTTCTTCTTTCTTCTTGTTTTATTATTATATTATTATTATTATTATTTCTTGATTCTAGTTTGACACTGTTAATTATTTTACTTTTACTCTTCTTCTGACTTGGACTTGACTCTATCATATACTTTTTACACAGAGCAGCATAGATTAGTTCTTTATACTTTTGAGTCTATCAGTCAAGTGAAGAAATTTCCTTATACCTTCAACGGGCTTTACCAAAATTTCAAAATTTCTCATTGGTGAAAATCGTCGGGTTAGGAGGTCACATGACCTTAATTATTTAAGATACAAAATTGTACATATTTAGCTACAATTACTCCCTGTCTATTACATAATAAATCTCAAATTAGTTTACAGTACAAAATTCCTTATAACAAGGCAAAAATTTAGACACCTCACATGGCATAGGTGTGTGTGTCCTAATAATTAATTTAACATTTTATAAAATTTCATCTCATAAACCATTCCATGTAGCTTTTGACATTTCAGATCACATTAACATTCCATTAATTAATTAAAATGTTGCTTCCGACATGTAAATAAAGCATATATTAGTATTTATACCATTTTTTACTATTTATTACAGTGCTGTGATGGTTTAATAGTTGGATTTACAATAATTTCTATTTTGATATTGGCCAATTAATTGGTATTTCTCTATAGCACAAAGTTTCAATTTAAAGTTACTGTATAACCTTGTGGCTTGATACAGTATTATTATTACGTGCATTGAATTATCCATTATATTATTATTATCCATTGAATTGATTCTGATAAAGTGAAGAACAAGATTGACATAAAACAAACATATTACCATAATGTTTGGCCATTATGGTCAAACTCAAACCAACTTTAAACAATAAAACTTTCTTTTAATAACTTCTTAATATCTAATGGTATAGTTGGTCAATTTATTATGACCTATTATTAAGTATTATTGACACCTGGTCAGTTTAAACAATCTAACTCTTATTACCCTAAATTAAGGTTTAACACTTTAATTTAAACAACACAAATGATTGTATTATTCCCATCAGTCACATTAAAATAAATTAAATTAACAACCTAAATCGCCTTTTGGCCCTTTATAGGTTGAAGTCTTATGGCAAATTGGTAATACACAGGTATATTGAATATCAGATATTTCACACATTAAATATTATTATATGATCACACATTGTCTTTAGTTGTGATTATGAATTTCATTCACAGTAAGTTATCACTATTATTAACAGTCCTGACTGTATAGTTAGTAACCAATATCTTACATTTACATTTTACACTCAATCACTTATTGTTCTTCTTGTGATTACATTTTCTTTTTACAATTAGCTATTATTGCTATGAACAGTCACTTTTAATGGGTTAGAGTTGTAACAGAATATAAATTACTCGCTACTTTCCTTATGTTCTTTTCTTTTAAGAATTATTTAGATTCCTCTTAAGCCCCACGTCTGTGTGCCATTATGTAACAGAATCATTAAGTAATAGAATAGAGTTGTGTCGTTTTTTTTTTTTAAATCGGTACTATGTAATAGAACCATAGTATCTGCCTTTTAAAAGCAGTATTTGTTTATTATGGTTTATTATTAAAATGATTTATGAGATTTGTTATTATTGTTGGTTTATTTAACTTGCGTTTGGGTTCATTACGTTGAAGTTTTAATTGTTTGTTTATCACTAGTTTGCTTGTTGGTATCTATCACGAAAACTCGGGTTGTCGACTCCTCACTGAAAGTAAAATGTCATGTCACAGTTGTACTTACTTTCCTTGAAGTTCAGTGTGTGTGTGAGATTGGTTTGATATACAATTTGTATATAACACAATTCAAATTGCCTCCTTTGCTGCCCACAGTACTGCACACTGTGGTGAAGTTGTCGACCTGACCTGAAATCATCTTAATCTAGTAAAAACAAATGTAGTCAACTCCTTTTTATGTTAATAGTATTATTTATTCGCCAATAATGCTTTGTGAATGTCAATTTAAATAATTATTACATGTTAATAATTCATTTTACAAATACTGAATAAATTACAAGACTTTCTCTTATTCCCAGGGTTGCTAATCTGATTTCTTTGATTCACCATTCAACAGAGGTTTTTATTATTTTAATTCATTTAACATTTGTAGGTTCTTTGACTCTACAAGAAACAAACAAGAAGATGTATTGTACTACTGTACTTAAGTAGCAGGAGAGTGCTCACATAACAATATTAAATCTTATTTGCTAATAGAAACTTCGCCAACTGACGTTATTGACCAGATTATAGGTTATGTCTGGCGATTGTAAACAATGAACATTATTAATTTAAACTGCTAATAAAACGTTAGCATCATTGCAATACTTCATAAAATATGGTTAGGAGTTCATTTGTTATCTAAACACAATGCTCCATCTTTTAAAACTGGATTACATAAACAAGGTAAATCTTTTTTTTTTCAATTAACATAATTATAAGAATAACACTGGTTTTAGTCAAAATACAACCATAAAATAAAACATATTAATCATATTATTAATGTTCAACATTCTTTAAAAGTTCACTAGACATTGATTGATATTCTGGTTAAGTTAATGTTCATTAAATCAATCCAGGAGTTATTAAAATACTGGCAATTCCTTTCATCTAAAATGGGTTAATAATCATTAAATTATTTAAGTGTTTTTCATTGTCCATATGACAATGTTTGTTCAACAACAACAAATAAAATTACTGTTGTGAATGTAAACAGTTAATTCTGAATAATGGTAAAGTCATTTATCTTTTGTAACAAACTTCTTAATTCTAATTATGAATGTTATTCATTATATAGAAAGTCATGAGCTTTTTGGTGTTTCATTTACATTATTAATTATCATGATTGATAAGAATTGGTTCTTTAGGAAAAAGGTCGCTATCAGCCTAAATAAAATACTATATCACTGATACTTGCGTTCTTTACTTATTTCCTTTAATTGCACTTAATCACTGTTTAATTACGATGCACTGCACAACCTAGGTGCATAAACTCCAAAATAGTTCACTTTAAAAAGGTTTACTCGACTTATGTTCCGAACTGGATTAACCCGTACTTTTGGTTGTAGGTTAAAGTTAACAGCTGTTCCAATTTACACCTCTTCCGCTCGCGAAACTGGCGGGGCTTCTCCGTTGATAGGTAAAAAACGAATGCCTTCACTCCGGGTTCCGAACTGACGATTACAATGTAATTATCACCTGTGATTGGCTAATTTTTTATAATTCGTTATCTTTCGGAATGCCTCGGCAAAATTGCGGCCCTTCGGCTTGTCACTTTTCAGTTGTTTAGTTCCACTCCAGTGGTTAACAAATGTAAGCACACAGGCTGTAAAGATATAAAATGCTTATAATTAATATAACTTTCTTAATCTTATTTTAATTCACAATTCATTATGCTCATCATCCAGGGCTTCCTGTGATGCGTAATTTGAGTCCTTACATGATATGTTTTGCTTAAGTATTAACCGGATTCGGTTTCTTGAACTTATGTCTAATACAATTTTTCACTTATGAATTAAATTTTATAAATTATTTTCCTTAAAACAAATAAATGGCTCTTGAATTTCATACAGATAATGCTTCCCAAGTTCTGTTTATTTCTTTTACCCACTGTCTGTTCACATAATCACTTGATAAATACATAATTTAGGCTTAGGCATTGCTAGGCCTATAACACTTTTAATTATCTCCTCCTTTTACAATTTTATGTCTACTTTCTACAATTGTTACTATAGTATAATTGCTATAACTGAATTCCTTTAACTAGTGTTTGCATAGATATACTTGGTACACATCTTTAGGTTTGTTCTCGCTGTTTTACAATGAATCATGTTCCTTCACTAATGGTTGTAGCATGAACCATTGTTCTATAATTTACATATTTGTTTTTTGAGTCTTTATCTCTTTAGAATTATGCTTATCATTGTCTATTATTAATTGTTACGTTTCTAGTGTGCATTGGGATATTCCCTTTTGCTGTCAATTTCAGAATATCTCTTACATCTGGTGTCACATGACAGATATATTTAATTATTATAATCATGACTTAAATTAGTGATAATAATTATCATAAAACATAATGTTGGTAATGTTCCATCTTTCTTCCTATACAGATATCACCCAAATTAGTGATAATAATTATCATAAAACATAATGTTGGTAATGTTCCATCTTTCTTCCTATACAGATATCACCCTTTTTGTTTCTGATTAACTTTACATGTTTTAGCTAACAGTTACATGGTAAATCCCATTTTGTCTGTTTTTGGTCAATTTGTTTACATCAATTACAATATAAATACTACTCTAGGTAGTTCATCTTGGTATTGATATAACCCTTATAATATCTACTTGAGATTTAGTCCAATAGATTTTTATTTTATTTTTAACTGTATTGGTGTTATTAATTATCAGCTATAATTTGTCAATTGGTTTTTTCTTTTTACTCTACTATCATTTTTCATCATTTTCTTGGTAATTACTATTGTTATCTGATAATCTTGGTTCTCTATTAATTTACATTAATACTAGACATAATATATCATAATACAGTACTGTTGTTTACAGTTTCTTATTATACTAACATACTCATTATTCTCACTCTCCTGACTATTAATGGATGCCCTACACATTTACTAGATTAGTGGTCATTGTCAGGTCATCTAATGTAGTCAGTTAGTGTTTTGGCTATCTGTCATTGTCTCTCACTCATACTTCACTTGTTGGTGGTAATTTATTTCACAGTGGGACTTCTTATGTGATAGATAGTGTAAGTTATCTTGTTTCTTCTTGTTGCACTATATTTATCGACATTTTTATTATTATTTCATCTTCTTCTTTATAGTAGGTGATCATCAATGTTTCTTGGTTTCTCACTGACTGAATCTATTGGGTTATTGGGTAAATCACTATTTAATACATTTTCTTTCTTGTTTTATGATTACCATTACTGTTTTAATTCTTTATTTGTGCATTCATTCTTCAATTATTATTTATTTACGTTGTTTTAATGCTTGGTACACTCATTGTGAATACTTAATAGATCTTGTTTCACTCAATTATTATGACATGTTGTGTTTGTCATGATGTCCAAAGTATTGTGGTTATATGTCTCGTTACAGAGTACATATTGTGGTGTGACGTTGTTAGTTAATTAATTTTCAAATGTCACAGTAGTATTTTGTAGAGCCCCAAGTTGTTAGTGCTAATTTTGTAATATTCAATTAATTTATATTTCTTAAATATGATGTGTATAATGGGTGTATGTAACTGCTATGGCTCTACCCACCTTTCAACGCCTTCGATGCTCTACTTTCTTGGGATCCAAGTTCGTAATATAAAATATACTCTAATAAATGTGTAATTAATTTTCTTTAACATGTGTATTCATGTAATTATTCACGGTATTCATATGATGTTGTTCACGGGTAAAGTGGGTAAGATTTTTCTACATTCCTTCTGAATTCTGTCTAATTCTGTGCATTTCTATCAGCGACACATTTGCACCAGTATCAATCATCATGTTCGTTGGAATTCCATTTATCCTGGCTGTTATGTAAGTAATTTCATTACTGTGATTTGTGGTATTGGCAGACTCTTCCTCCAGTAGGTCATCTCTAATATTTTTTAAATAGTTGTTTCTTATTATCGTTATCATCTTGTCTGTTGTCTTATTGTTTTGTCTCAGTCAGTACCCAAAAGATTGGTTCAGTGATGGGCCATGATGTGTTTTCACTGCCGCCTCTCGTTTAAATGGTGGCTTTCTTCATCGGTTCTATTTTCCTGCTGAGTAGGTTGGTCATTGATATGTGACTCCTGTCTCTCTCCTGGATTGTTATTGAAGGCTTCATAGTTATTTATCCATCTACTATCTTCGATACTCCTGCTCCTTCTCGTACCGTTTCTGTGGTAATAATTGTTCTCATTGTTGTTGTCTCTGTTGTAATGATTGTCGAAGCTTCTGCGTCTTTGATAGTACTGTATTCTAGGATCTCTGTCAGTCTCTCTATTATTTGTTCATATATGGTTTACTCGAGGTCGGTACGTTCTCTTATTATTATTGTTATCACCATGATTCTGCCGGTTGTTATTATTATTATTGCTACGATTATTATTATGGTTATTATTATTGTTGTTACCACTTCGAATATAGTTATCATTCCTTTGCCAGCTTTGACGGTAATAGTTCTCATGTTCATAATTTTCCAATAATGCTGCCATTGCTTGGATGGTCTTGATTTGACCACAAAGTCTGGCTCTCGCAATTCCTTCTTCGTAGTGGTAAGATAATTTCGTGACCAAACATTCTTCAGGTATTTTAGGCTCTAAGTTCCTGGCTAAACATACCTTACCTAGGAAAATGCTGTCGGTGTTTGTCGTCTATACAGATCATACTTGCTATTACAGACATTATCCCTAACTATATTCTGTGTCGATTCCTACCAGTATTTGGCTTTGAACAGTGTTTTAAATTCCTGGTAATCCTGAATGTCGTGTCTGGTTGCAGTCCAGCAGTTATCGTTTATGTCCTTGAAGTGCTTATTTAGCATGCTCCTGATAGATGTCCATCTCGTTTCTCGGTGCCTGGCGATATTTTCTTCGATTCTTTCCAGGAACTCCATTGGGGTTTTCTTGTAGTTCTTGGAAGTTGATTACTTCTCTATTCTCTGTGGGTTGTACACTAGAGATACTAAACGGCGTACTCCTAATCATCTCGAGCTCTTCTCTGATGTTCACTAATTCTCGTTGATGAATTTCTTCTAGCTTCTCTTTATTATTAATTACCTGACCTTTTACATCATTCATGTTGGCATTAATGTCTCCAATTCTTTCTCCTAACCTTTCTTGTACTCTTACTGGGTCTTCTTGGGTTTCCTTCTGCAACGATTCTATTCGAATTATATTATCTTCTTCTACATTATTTATTCGTATGTCTTCCTTAACTTGCTGTAGCTCCTGATTTGTCCGGTTCCACTTCTCATTAGTCTCTGATATTTGTTGTCTGATGTTCTTAGTATTCTCCTCCATCTGATTTTTCATTTCCCTTCTGATTTCTGTCATTTGTTCTTCCATCTTCTTACTCATTTTTTCATTGTTATCTTCTATTTTCTTACTTAATGTTTCTTGCAATTGCTTATTATCCTCTTTCAACATTTCCATGTTTTTATTCAATTGTCGGTTATCTTCCTTTAATGTTTCCATGTTTTTATTTAACGTTTCACTGGATTTATTGTTATTTTCTTTTATCGTTTCTTTTGATTTATTGGTATCTTCCATTTTCTGGCTTAATTGTTCAAACATAACCCTCATCATTTCCTGTAGACTTACATTCTCTGTTTGTGTTGGTCTGTCTGGTTGGTTTTCTTGTGGATCACTTGCTATCACCTACACTTCAGGTGCTGGTTGGGCCTCCTTTTCTTCCATGTCCATTTCTGCGTCAGTTCTTTTGGTTCGCCTACACGAGATTCCTCTCCTCGAAATTCTTATTTTTCTTTTGTATAATCGCCGACTAGGAATGTAAATTATAGTGTTATTCAATACTTATCTATTTATTTTACTCTCCTTTTCCTAGCCCTCGAGTTGGTGTGACAATTTATGTGGTGTGACGTTAGTTAATTAATTTTCAAATGTCACAGTAGTACTTTGTAGAGCCTCAAGTTGTTGGTGCTAATTTTGTAATATTCAATTAATTTATATTTCTTAAATATAATGTGTATAATGGGTGTATGTAACTGCTGTGGTTCTACCCACCTTTCAACGCCTTCGATGCTCTACGTTCTTGGGATCCAAGTTCGTAATACAAAATATACTCTAATAAATGTGTAATTAATTTTCTTTAACGTGTGTATTCATATAATTATACTACAAATGAGAACACACTTCTTTTGCTGCTCTGAATCATTAAATATTTATTCCTGCTTTCTGATTATAATAAATTCCTTTTTTTCTATTAATTAACAAATCATTTTCCCTTTTTTAAGGGTTCAGCTCCATCTAGCTCTCAGATGCATGACAAATTTTTATCTCAGGGTTTTAGCAACATAAAAATTGTCTTCAGTAATATTATAAATTTACCTAACAAGTATTATACTTGTGCAGTAGCGCGATAATTTCACTTTGTAGGTTGGCTAATCTGCTTCCTACTTTTGTTCTATTCTGATTACGCATGTCAAAGCTCAGTACATCAAAAACGCTCGTAGCGGCGGTCGGCTCGCCTGCAGTCTTACTGCTTGAAATACTTGTACGAAAGTATTTATTTCTGTATACTAACGCAGGTCGTACTCTTTACGACCTTTATCGTAGGCCATAGGCCACACTTCATATGGCCCATTAGGCCCCTTTTTCGTATTCTAAATTTGTTACGTATACATCAAACCATATGCCTTACGCATACGATATGCACATTAGCCAACCTTATTTAAATAACTGCTAATCACATGTAATGTAAACTTCAACTTCAATTAAAATGAATTTAATACAGTCCACAATTTTCATCATTTCTGCTACCTGATGATTCATCAATGCACTCATTACAAGCTACATTCTTTTACAAAACGTTTTTTGGGTCCACGCGGACAGGAATCTACACATTGTTTGGTCCTCACAGTAAGGATCACTCACATCACTAACCATTTTTTGGTCCTCCGGGCCGGATTTTCCATGCGTCGTTACCATTTAATATTTTTCTGCCACTATTTCTGGCCATCACGGGTCAATTAGCACATCCGCTGATACGACCGTGGCGTGATTTTCATCAGCATTTCGCTCGTCATCTTTGAGCCTTCTGATAACATCTTCGCAAGAACCTGCTAGCTACAGTGCTTTACACAAGGCGGTCATCTCTACGAGCTGTGTTTGCCATCTTCGCCAAGGCGTCGACGCTGCAGGACATCGCCAACAAGGTATCACCAATAACAGCGTAACAAGGTGCGTACAATGGCTGAAGAAGGCCTCAAAGTGTTAACCAGAAAAAGAGGCGGCTTAAAGTCCGCAATAGTGCGAATACAATCTGCCATAAATAACTTTGATGTAACTTCAAATACAAAACATTTTTTAACTGTAAGGCTGGAAAGTCTCAAAAGCTTGACGTCGAAGTACGACGAGGTGCAGTCTCAAATAGAGCTTATTAGTAAAGACTCGAGCGCGGCTCAAGAAGACCGAATTGAGGTCGAAGAAATGCTATATTCGACTGAAGCAAATATTTTGCAATTACTTGATGCATTTAATGTTCAGACTGTACCTCCCGTATTATCGACGCACATGCAATTAAAACCAATAAGTTTGCCCTGCTTCTCAGGCAACATATTGGAATGGCAACATTTTTATTCAATTTTTACGGACTTAGTGCATACAAGATCGATTTAACACCAGTGCAGAAATTACATTATTTACATTCTTCTTTGAAGTGTGAACCTTTAGATTTAATTAAGTCATTACCCATCTGTAAGGAAAATTATTCAGTAGTGTTGAGTTTGCTGTCCGAAAGGTATGACAACAAGCTCATACTAGCAAAATACTATGCTCAAAACTTACTTCAAGTCAAGTCGACAATTAAGGATTCTGTCCAAAGTTTGGCAGAATTCACAAACACAATAACGTCTTCTGTTAATTCACAGGGCAATGAAGCTGTCAGTGAATTCATTTGAGTTTATTATTATACAGTTGCTATCCACTAAACGCGACCCTATTACTTTTAAACTATGGAAGGAGTCAATAGACTCTGACAATTTACCTAGCTTTCAAGATTTCACGCATTTTTTAAACACACGTAGACAGTTGTTGGAAAATACACTGCCTATCGAACCCGGACAGCAACTCAACAAACCTAATGTAAGACTTAACAATAAATATGATAAATGAAACTCAAGAAACACTGCTGGCAGCACTACATTTAAGAGCTATCACTCAGCGGCAAACCATTATTCATGTTTGTGTTGTAAATCCAATCACCCGCTTTATTCATGTGATAAATTTCGTACATTAAGCACCGCTGAGCGGGGACAATCTGTTTCAAATCATAAATGTTGTAGCAATTGTCTTAGATCAGATCACCTTGTATCTAGCTGTAAGAATAAGCAGGTGTGTAAAATCTGTTCAAAACGACATCACACATTGTTGCACACAAATAACGTGCCGAACTCAATAGCTGCCAGCAGTAATTATTGCTCACTCAAATTACAATGCAAGAACAATGTTCTCTTATCCACAGCAGTTGTATTTGTCATTGATCAGTATGGCAACAGACATAGGGCTAGAGTTCTTCTAGACGCCGGTTCACAAATAAATTTTTGTACAAAATCATTTGCAAGGAAATTACAGCTTACATTAACTAAATCCAACATACCAATCACGGGCATAAACAATACAGCGTGTTACGCAACTGATCTTGCGTCTATACGCATTATTTCTCGCTATCAGAGATATAGCTTCGAGGCGAAATGTGCCATCTTATCTACGTTAACTCACAATCTGCCTGCAAATTCGTTTGATATAAATCAGTTCCACATCCCGAACAAGATTTTCCTGGCTGACCCAGATTTTAGAATATCGTTGCAAATCGACATACTATTAGGGGCACAATTTTACCTGGACTTGATCTTAATTAATAAATACATACGCGGCCCTAATTTTCCCATCATTCAGGAAACAAAGCTAGGCTACATTTTGGCTGGCAACTTGCCCAAACTGCCGCAACAAGGGTCCTGCTGTTTCGTTCCTAGCAAGGAACAACGACAGTCAAATTCTGCAATCTCTCGAAAGATTTTGGGAAGCAGAAACTATCCCTGACAACACCCCTGATAACGAGTCAGCCTGTGAAGAGCCTTTCGTGCACTCTACCCAGCGCAACCACGAGGGTAGATTTGTGGTTTCACTTCCATTTAAGCCCGATAATCTCCACTTGGGGGAATCTTACACTAGTGCTGAAGCAAGATTCTTAAGCTTAGAGCGTCGATTTAGGCGAGATGCTAAGCTCGCGCGTGACTACGCAGACTTTATTAAAGAATATAAGGATCTTGGGCACATGACGCTTATCGATGATGGCGCTATCAACTCAGGAGCGTCAAATGTTTATTACCTGCCTCACCATGCTGTATTTAAACAGTCTAGCTTGACCACAAAACTGCGCGTCGTTTTTGATGGTTCGTCCAAGACTACCAATGGCCTTTCTCTAAATGACATATTCAAAGTAGGCCCGAACGTTCAACAAGACCTTTTTTCCATTCTTTTGCGTTTCTGCATGCATAAATATGTTCTCATCGCCGACATCGAGAAGGTGTATCGACAAATTCGCATGGCTGAAGGGGATTGTCACTATCAACGCATTCTGTGACGTGATTCTCCTCTCGAACCATTTAAACATTTTGCATTGCGAACGGTAACCTACGGCACGGCTAGTGCTTCGTTTTTGGCCACTCGCTGTCTTGTACAAATTGGTAGGGACAATCAGGCTTCCTTTCCTGAAGCGGCGTTAGCTATAACAAACGATTTTTATGTCGACGATCTGCTTACCGGTTCGGACACCATCCCTGATCTGACCAAGCTGAAATCGGATCTAGGTGCATTATTAAGTCAATATGGTTTCACGTTGCATAAATGGGCATCAAATGAACCCACAGCGGTTGCAAATCATGACAATTTTTCACGCCCCCTAAACAAACAGGACAATGTGCGTACCCTAGGCATTCTTTGGAACAATACTGCCGATTCATTTTTGTTCGACATCAAATCATTTCCCATTGATTCAAGCATTTCCAAGAGAAAAATTCTTTCGATTATTGCTGGAATATACGATCCTCTTGGTCTAATCGGTCCAGTTGTCTTTTTGTACAAACATTTTATGGAGCGACTTTGGCTTTGCAAGCTTGGTTGGGATGAACCGATCTCCGGTCAATCACGTTCGGATTGGCATTCTTTGTGCGACAAATTGGGTCTGATTAGCAAAATTGTGGTCCCACGGTCTATTCGTTGCATGCGTGAGGCAACTACAGTTGAATTGCATGGTTTTTCGGATGCTTCTGAAAGGGGGTTTGGCTGTTGTATTTATGTCAGAGTCATTTATCAAGATTCTTCTGCCTCCTGTCATCTCTTGTGTTCCAAATCTCGCGTAGCTCCCTTACGACAGGTGTCATTACCTCGCATCGAACTCTGCGCTTGCTTGTTGTTATCGTGACTCGGTATATAAGGTCATTCCTGCTCTTTATTCGTTTATCGATAATGTTCATTTGTATTCTGACTCTATGGTGTCTCTTTACTGGATTCATGCCCAGTCTACGCGGTGGAAAACATACGTCGCTAATCGTGTTGCTGAAATTCAGCGTCTTACGCAAACTTATACTTGGCATCACATCAATTCAAGACACAATCCTGCTGATATTATCTCAAGGGGGTGTCTCCCTGACGTTTTGCGCGATTGCTCGCTTTGGTGGCACAGTCCCAGCTGTCTGTCTCAATCATCAGAGTCCAATCCTTTTCCATCCTTCGTACCGTCCACTTCGTCGTCTTCTGAAGTTACTGCGGAAGAGAAACATACCCATAACCTTTCTCTAATGTCTGCCCTGGCTATCGACCTTTCTTTGGACTTTTCCTCGTTGCAGCGTCTAACGCGCGTATACGCTTACTGTTTTTGGTTCATCAGAAATATTAGACTCTCAAGTGTTGACAAATGTACAGGGGCGATCTTACCCCTGTAGAAATTCATGAGGCTCTCAATTTCTTCATAAAAAAATCTCAGTCGATCCACTTCGCAGCCGAAATTAATTGTCTTTGTAACGGATCTTCTGTTTCCATTAGGAGTAAGTTGGCTTCTCTCGACCCGTTTCTTGATGATTCTGGAGTGATACGCGTAGGCGGACAATTACAGCATTCCCAATTACCTTACGACTCTAAACATCCTATTGTATTACCCCCATCGGCGCATATTACACGCCTTATCATTGAACGTGAACACATTCGTTTACTTCACGCTGGTGCTCAACTCGTGCATCATTCACTGCGTCAATGTTGGTGGATTGTTAATGCCAGGTTAGTCATTCGCTCCATCATTCGAAAATGTGTAAAGTGTCTCAGGTTTAGTGCCATACAGCAGGTACAGAGGTTTGGTATTTTACCATCTCCTAGAGTCACTCCTTCAAGGCCGTTTCTATTTTGCGCGGTTGATTATGGTGGTCCCTTCATGATTCGTCATGGCGGGCAGAAATCCAGAACTCTTTCTAAGGCATACGTATCTTTGTTTATTTGTTTAGCGACTAGTGCTATTCACATGGAATTGGTTTCTGACCTTACGGCCAGTGCGTTTATAGCTGCATTACGTCGTTTCATGGCCCGTAGGGGCATACCCAGTCAAGTATACTCCGATAATGGCACAAACTTTAGGAAGGCCCGCACTATCTTACATGATATCTACAACTTTTGGCATAATAAGGATGCCATCTCATCGATCAAGTCATTCACGGCCTCTCAGGGGATATCATGGTCATTTATTCCGCCCTCCTCACCTCATTTCGGTGGCCTTTGGGAGAGCGGCATAAAGAGTTAGAAATTTCATCTGCGCCGCGTGGTAGGCAAATCTATACTCACCTTCGAGGAGTTCATGACAGTTTTGTCTCAGATAGAGGCATGTCTGAACTCTCGACCGTTATTTGCCATCTCATCAGATGTAAACGACCCGGTGCCACTCACACCTGGCCATTTTTTGATTTGCGCACCCTTAACGGCGATACCGGACCCAGACTTATCTCACATTCCCATTTCTCGTCTTGGGCGTTGGCAACTTCTACAAAGGTTTGTCCAAGGCATTTGGAAGGCATGGTCTCGCGACTATTTGCATCAGTTGAAGCAGCGTCACAAATGGAAATTTGCTAAGGATAATGTTTCCATTGGTGACCTAGTTTTGCTTATTGAGGATAATTTACCTCCATTAGCCTGGAAATTTGGCGTAATTATCATCACATTTCCCGGCCCAGATAACTTAATTCGTGTCGTGGACATTCGCACACCTACTGGTGTTCTGCGAAGACCAATCCACAAGTTATGTTTGGTCCCTACTAGGGACGAACAATAAAGAAAAGGATTTATTCCCTTTGTATAATTTAAAGACACATAACTCAAATGTTCCAAAACTTGTTAGTTATAAGCACTTGTTTTAGCATAAGCTTTAATTATTTTTTGAGTCAGCAACTGTTTGTTTTACTCAAGCAAGTGTTAGTTTAGTTAATATGCAAGGCTTTCATTATTATTTTGTATTTTCGTACATGCAACATTTGATTTATGCCTCATGTCTTACTCACTATTGTGTAAAAATTTTGTTATTTTCTAAACTTATTTTCAATTGTTTAACTTATGTACTATGTTTGTAATCACAGTATCGTATCTGTTATTTATGACATTGCAATTATTCATGTTGTAATTAACTAAATTATTGTTATTGTGTTCATATAACTTGCGTTTATGTAAAACCTATCGTTTTTGCGTCTACTGCATGTAACTATGCCACATCTAGATTTATTTTATATTGTATTTATTTTGTGATTAAGCATGCACAATTATTATTTTTATTTAAATTATGGCATACATGTCATATTTGGGCTTGCATTCAGTCAGCTATCTAGCTTGTTCATACATTATTACATATTGTAAGTTCCTGAAACTTCAGGAACAGCATGACTTGGTCAATGCATGACGCCATGCTAAATATACGCTTAAACATGTAATTGTGACAATTTTGTTCATGTAATTAATTCTCTGTACAGGTCTACTGGCCTCAACTAATTTTACGGTAACCATCTATGACATGCATAGGGTTACAAAACTATCGGTCCATCATGTGATTAGCTTCCGATCATACATTATTAAGCATTGTATAATTATGTATTTTTTCATATTTTATAATGTTCTATACTGTACACATACATTATGTGACGGCAACATTTGCCAAAGCAGACATTCACATTCATGTCTGAAATCAGCTGTTCGCCAACCTTGGCTTACAAACGCTTATCTTTAGGCTTATCTTATGCATGCTTATCTCTAAACTATTAACGCACAGTCGTTATCTAATCTCATAACTCAAGGTTCAACTTAGCCTTGAAACTAACTCTCATTATTAAGAAAACTGTATCTTTTAAATTAAGTTATAAGATGTATAATAATGTACTAAAAAATGGTAAAAAATTGATTGATTTTGATGGGCAGTATGTGCAGTAGCGCGATAATTTCACTTTGTAGGTTGGCTAATCTGCTTCCTACTTTTGTTCTATTCTGATTACGCATGTCAAAGCTCAGTACGTCAAAAACGCTCATAGCGGCGGTCGGCTCGCCTGCAGTCTTACTGCTTGAAATACTTGTACGAAAGTATTTATTTCTGCGTACTAACGCAGGTCGTACTCTTTACGACCTTTATCGTAGGCCGTAGGCCAGACTTCATATGGCCCATTAGGCCCCTTTTTCGTATTCTAAATTTGTTACGTATACATCAAACCATATGCCTTACGCATACGATATGCACATTAGCCAACCTTATTTAAATAACTGCTAATCACATGTAATGTAAACTTCAACTTCAATTTAAATGAATTTAATACAGTCCACAATTTTCATCATTTCTGCTACCTGATGATTCATCAATGCACTCATTACAAGCTACATTCTTTTACAAAACGTTTTTTGGGTCCACGCGGACAGGAATCTACACATTGTTTGGTCCTCACAGTACGGATCACTCACATCACTAACCAATACTAATAACATACATGAATAAAAGTTTTGAACATGTAGTAAATAATTGTTTGTGTGTGATGGTTGTATGTGAGTTCTTGTGATTATACAAAGAAATCAATTAGATAATTTTACAACTTAATATTACCCATTCCAAATATAAAATTAATAAAACAATAAAAATAATTAATTATCAGACATTAGGAATACAATTGACAAAATAAAATAAAATAAAAATTTGAATGTTTGTGCTATATTTTCATAGTTCATTATTTCTCAACATGGCGTGCTGCTGTACCCTTTTGCTACCATTAAGAAAATGACAGACGCCATATTGCCTTGAGTTGTATTAACACCACGGAATATTTAATAAAATTTCTATGAGTTCTACACTTTTGTTGGTTCAAAATAAGTTTGTGTCACTCACTTTGTATATCATATATTATGTTTACAAATGTAATCACACTAAACGTGTTCGTTATTGAGTTTGTATTGAAGTGTTGTGCAAAAAGTTATTAATCGCCAAGATGGCTATAAGTTTGGAGACGATCTCACCAAATTCCAGATGTATCATGCCAGTTTAGGATAATATTTTCAATTTTTCTCCTTCAGGTTGGTCAAACATCAATTGTTCATAGTTTACTGACTTTTTCTATAACTTTACTTGTCTTTTTACTACACTCTGCTTATTTAACATTGATTAGATTGGCCCCTGTTTCAATTTGTTCTTTCTTCATGGGACGCCAACATTAGACAAAGCTTTCTTCCTTGTAACAATCAATTTTAGATTCATCTATAAGAGGGCTTGGTTTGTTGGTGTATTTTTCGGTCTCAGGACTGTTTTATATGCCTCCAGTAAGCATAAGTTTTTAATATAAGCTTACTTTTCCTGATTTTTTTATATAATCCCATTTATGCTTTTATTTCGCTTAATTTTATATAGTCACTTGCACTAATGAAGTTGATTTTATTGTTATTTGTTCACTTCATATAAAATACATGCCATTCTCACCTTATGGTCATACTTGGTTCACAACACTTTATATTTTTATCATTGTTTACACTGTGTCATTTCCACTGTTCTATTATCATTATTTATCACTTTTCTATTCGAATACACACAATTATAAAAATAATTATCTTGTCTTTACTATAACTCTATATATGAGCTAATTACAAATACAATCTTAGGTGTAAGACGTAGCTTGACTTTTAGGCTGGTTATACAAATGATTTTTCTTAACCCTAAATACATTTCTCACTTACATACTAAAACAGTACTATTTACAATATTATAACAAGATATATAAAATCACTTCCCTAATCTGTTGGGTAATTTTTTGTGTCAAAGACACCGTCCAGTCTAGTCTTTTTTTATGTCTGTTTTGTCAATTTATTTATTATGTTTGTTTACAAGGCTAATTCCTGTTTTTAATTTATTCATGCATCTGTAACACATATTCTTTATTTATTATTCATGGTTTATTGGTTTAGTTATTATAATTCTTCCTTTATATAATTATTTTTGGTTGTTCTCATTTGACCACTCATTCTCTACTGCACTCCTCATTCAGTTGCATAGTATTTATCTATTTGAGTAGATTCCCTATATTTTTGATAATTAACCATCTCGTGATGCTACAATATTTGTTCTACATTAGCTTATATTGTACTTCTTTTTGCTTATTTCGGGTTTTCACCTTTCTCATTGGCTTAGCAAGGTTAGGTATATTGTTTAGTTTATGTCATATTATATGGGGGTTTATACACTTATTGGGTTATGCTCATTATGTTGCATTACATATTACCTCACCACCAAAACATGATTATTTTGTTTAAACCAAGTTTGAGGGAAATAATCTGTTATTTATTTTTTCACTCATAACATTTTCTCATTTTGGTTTGATTGTAAGTACCTTTGATTTGGTTAGTACTTGGGTATACTATTACATAAGTATTATTACCATTGTCTTTATTTATCACATATAGTCCAGTGTATAACAATAACAATTTTTTGGTTATACCTTCGATACTGCTAGGTTGTTGTCGATTCCTGATGAGTACCTTTTCTCCAACATTATACTTAATTGGGTGAACTCCCGTTTTACTTTGTCTTTTCTTCATCAGATCTGTTTTATGGAGTATCCTGTTATATATTCTGGTGCTATCAATTTCTTCATCGGGTTCTTCAGGCAATTGGATTATTTTGGTAATATCCCTGGGTGGTGGTTTTAAAAACATTATCTGGTATGGGCAAACTCCCAATGTGTCGTGGTGTGATAAGTTGAGAAATGTTTCAGTATCTGAAATATATTCACTCCATTTTTTATGGTCATCATGACAATATGTGCATCATGACTCACTATTTTTTAACAATGAGTTTAGTGATTACCTCGGTGGATGCCTTACTAATAGGGTACAGTTTAGTATATTTGGTAAAACGGTCCCAAATAATGACTATGTATTTGTACCTGTGTCTCCCTTCACTTCGGGGAAAAAGTCCACAAATATCAAGGAACATTATCTCTCATCTTCTACTGGATGTTATGGTTATAATTAAATTGCTCCTTCTCTCTTCTCATTGTTTACTTTCACCATTTGGTATATACTACACTTCTTCACCGTTTGTCTCACTTTCTTATTTATACCTTTTATGTACACATGTTCTTCTAACGCTTTTATAACTTTCTCAGGTCCCATGTGTCCATAGAGCTGATGATAGATAATAATTATAGATAATCGTCTCCATCGATTTGGGGATGTATAGTTTCCATTTGTTTTCTTTAATGGTTGGTTTTGTGAAGATCAAATTATTATGGATGTGGTAGAATGGCAATATCTTCAAATCATTGTTATTGATTCATGTGGTAATGTTAGCAAGTTTTTCATCACTTCTTTGTTCTTTGTTGGATTTGATTTAGTAGGTCAGGACTTCTGCAACAGTATTTTGTCTTCCTGGCACGTACTCCTACTTTATGTTGTATTCTTGCAAGGCCAGAATCCACCTAGTTAATCTTCCATGGCTTAATTTGCATTTCTGTATGATTGATATTGACTTGTGGTCTGATCTCACTGTTAATGGGTAACTTAAGATATATGTCCGGAACTTGTTACAGCCGAACACCACACTTAATAATTAAATTGTAAATTAAATTGTAATGACTGCAATAGTTTCTACATAGGCCAGACGGGAATATCTTTTTCATCCCGTTATTCTGAACACTTAAAAGCTTTAACCAACAACAATATACACTCTGCATTTGCCACACACATACACACAGAAAACCACAGTTACACCAACATAGACACTAATCTTGAAATTTTACATTACATACCCAAAGGTCAAAAACTCAACACAACTGAACAATACGAAATATATAAACACCACACAACACAACCAAACAACATACTCAACGATCAATTACAATATAAATCACATACACTTTTTGACACAATTATACAGAAAACAAACAAACAGTAAGTTGAATCCCCGCACCAGTCCCCTTCCTCCACACACCACCCCCACTTCACCTTCCACACAACCGTTACAAAATGCTGGCAGTCTGTTACCAAAGCTGAAGAAGGCGGATACTAAGCCGAAACGCGTCCAATAAAATTAGTAAGTTTCACATGAAAAAAGTTCATTTTTAGTTAAGTGTTAGTGCTGTGAAAGAAGAGATGAATAATCAAGACAACTTAATAATTCTTTTTCTGTGACATTATAATTTTGTTCACTGCTGTTTAGTACACGACTAGCAAAACTAATTAATAAATGATTCCCTTCATCGTCTTCTTGGTAGAGTTCTGCTCCAAGCCTTACGTTACTTGCATCACAATTTATATAGAATCTTTTGCCAAAGTCTGAATTATGAAGAATAATGCTGTCAAGGAATTTATTTTTAATTAAGTTAAACATTTGGTCATCATCTTCGCCCCATTTCCATTTACATTTTGGAGACAATAGGTGTTTAAATCTTGCCGTTAATTTTGAATAATCCTTCGGAAACTTCCTGTAATAGTTACACACTCCAAGGAATGATTGAAGTTGTCGAATATTTTTGGGTTTGGGGAAATTTTGTACGACTTCCACAAAGATCTAGTGATTCCTGTCTCCGATAAAATAAATCCTAGGAATTGCAGTCTATTAGTTATTAGCTTAGATTTATATAATTTGAGTGTTATATTATTTTCAGCTAACCTTCTTAACACCATCTGTATACGCTGGCAGTGCTCCTCCCATGTTGTAGAAGTTATTAGAAGGTCATCTATGTAGACTGTTGTGAATTCTAACACTTCTCTTCCCAGAATTTTGTCCATACACTTCACAAAAATGGCGATGGAGTTTATAAGTACAAAAGGAAGTCATTTGAACTGGTAATTCCTACCTTCAAAAATTAATGCTACATATTTTCTACTATTGGGGTGCAGTTCTACTTGCCAATAGCCACACACAGCATCCCATATGCTCATGAATTTACATCCCTTAAATTTCTTCATGATTTCTTCGATTTCTCCGGGTGAAGTTCTATCGTTAATAATGTTTTTATTTATTTCCCGGGCATCGAGGCATAAACGTACTGCTCCATCTTTCTTCTGTATTGCAACGATTGGACTGGTGCAGGAATATGAACTATATTCAATAATATCTTGATCCATGATGCGTTGAATTTCTCTCTTTACTGCTTGTTTTAGCGATTGTGCTATTGAGTATGTTTTTTTATTAAAATTAACAGGGCTATTAAATGATAATTGACAAACAAAGTTCTTTGCCTTACCTGGCAAATTGGAAAACACTCTCCTATACCTATTGTAGATACTGATTAGCTGCCTTTTCTGTTCATGGGTTATTTCGCTATTACTGTTGGCCTGGAATGACTGAATTTCCTCCAGCTTTTGGTTCCATATGTCGTATTCGGTGTAGGCTGATTCTTCATTTGGTGTCATTAATTCCTCCTTATAATGCCATAGTAAAGTAAATGAATGTCGATAGTGAGGGGCACACTTGCGCCCTATTATCTCATTTGACCATTCACCCTGTTCATTGTACAGTGTTATTTTGCCACTGCACATATTAATGACTGCTGAGTGTCGCTGTGGCATATCACACCCAATCATAACTTTAAATGGTAGACCCTGAGCTACCAAGAACACCATTGGAATCGTATTGCCCTGACTGGATACCTCTAACATAGCTTGCTGTCGGATTGTCTTATTTGGCCTACCAGTAGTTCCCACTATGACCATATTACTCACTGGCAGTGTTGGTATATCTTCGTTACACAAATCTTTTATTCTATTAAATTCTCCTTTGTCTATTAAGGATACATTCGCACCTGTATCTATCATTATCTCAGCTGATACCCCTTGCAGTAAAGCAGTTGTGAAAATGAGTTCACTATTTTGATTGCACTCTGCTGTTGATTCTTCTTCAACAAGTTCTTTACGTATATTTTTAAGATAATTGTTTTTGATTATATTGGTATCTTCCTGATGATCAACATCGTTGTTAGTTATCTGCCCATCCAATTCTGCAGTGATGGGCTGCTTGGTATTCGCACTGCCGACACTCGTTTCCCACTCTCTCCTGTTGCAGTGCAGGTTGTGTTCGGTTATCTGGTCTAAACTCTCTCCTCTCTTCTGTTTTCTTGGTGTACTATATTCATTGCTTCGGCTTCTGGGTAGACTTCTGCTCTCTTCATTAACTCTATTGTGATTTCTGAAGTCTCTTGCATTATCAAAGCTGCGTCTTTGGGATCTAAATCAATTATTATTATTATTATTATTATTATGAGTATTATTATTATTATTAGTGCGAACATGATTTACTCTCTGTCACTGATTTCTGTTTTGGTCTTCTCTATTGGTATTCAGTCTCTCGTACTGTCTTCTGGATCTCCGGTAATAGTCCTCCTGCTTATAGCTTTCTAGCAGTGCCTCCATGGCTCCTATGGTTTTGACTTGTCCACAGATTCTGGCTTGGACTATTCCCTCCTCAAAGTGATAAGACAGCTTGGTTACCAAACGTTCCTCTGGTATATGTGGTTCGAAATTTCTAGCCAGGCATACCTTTCCGAGGAAATACTGTAACTTTCTTCAATGTTTATAAACTCTACCTTATTAGTTTACATCCGCATTCCGGACGCCATCTTGCAGTACTGCCAACTTCAAAATTTACTTACTCGATCCAAAGTTCATTTGAGCGTGTCTTGTGAGAGCAGAATTAGGCCATTTAAAGAAAACAAATTTGCATACATATCTTATTCTCTTTTATTCATTATTTCAGTTTAAATCCATTTTAAATAAAACAAAAAATACTTAAAATCGTTTCATTCCTGTCATGAACAAAATACCCCTTCGCCCTCTCGTATTTCTGATACTATTTTTTAATGATAAAGAATACAGTGATTAACTGGTTACCTACATTGATAGTATATTAGTCAAAATAGAAATAGTTAAAACAGAATTAACTTCATTTTACGCAAACCAGCACTTCTTACTTTTTATTGTATAATTATGACACACGCACACACTCTCTCTCACATGGTACATATTTCATATTTCCCTTTAAGCTCATTTAGTGATAAAAATAAAAATTGAGGTTAAACATTTAGTGTGCCTTCATCAAAATTTTGTACTCCCCTCCCATTTGTTACTTAGCTGAAATTTGAGTCCAGAAGAATTCATAGTACTCCTCACGCACTACATCGGCTATCCCATAATTTTCACTGATTTTACACCGAGACTGTTACTTCACTCTAATTTAGGTTTATACTTTGCTGATTCACATTTTTTACACCTTCTTATTTAAACAAAACTGTTATTTTGATATAATCACATTTTATTTGTTTCGGGCACCCGTAAAATTTGTTCCGGAACTCTTGTGACCGATCGGCACAAAGTTGTAATTTCGACTGGGTTTATATGAAACGGGCAAGCACACGGCTCGCGTCCGCCATCACTGGATGTTGGATGATGACTGATGTTATACGCCAAGCGTTGACAGACAGTTGGCGCCGATCGGGTGAGTTGACAAACTCCCTGCATTCCTAGTGACGTCTGTTGGGTTTGGCTCCTGACGTATTATGTTGCTTTGTTCAACATACAAAGTTCAGAGGTCGGTCGTCTAAAAATAACTGCCTTTCTCGCTGTTAAACCGCTGACCTTGAGTTCACATTGTGTATATTGTCTATCATCCCAATACATTTACCAATAATACTTTCCATTTTATTTATTGATCGGGAGGGTCTTACCTGTACCGTTACAATACCCCCTCAATGAGAGGTTTTATGCCGAAGCATAAAAACTCTCATTGACACTCACATTCTTCCTTAAAGGATCAGCCCAGATATGGCGCCATAACCCCCTGCACATTTTACTAAAATATGGGTAACTTACCCCCCTGATCCGGTGACTGTGGCTGCACCTGAATGACCTTACTGGACTTCCCTCTCGAGATCCCAACACCGCAAGGCCAGACAGACACTTGACGCCCCTGCTCTGACGCGCAGGCCAGCACAGGACTGCCGCCACAGCATCACCAGACACTAGAACATTAAACCAAAAACATCAAATACTGGCCTTGTATAATACCATATCCCCAACTGATCTGGTCCCCCTTAGCTGTGCTGGTTTGCGTTAAGAAGCACTGGTTTTGCTTAACTTCTAACATACATTGATATATTACAACAATACAAGCTACCAATTTAATATAATCTCATTTGTGGATTGTACAACTCATACAATTATTACTGATAACGTGTATTTATAATTGGAGTTTGGGTGTAATCATAATAAGAGTAGTCATTTTTAAGTTGTAACATGTTTTCGTTAATGTATTCAAAAGAAATCACAAGTGTGTTTTAAAATAGCATTTACTTCGCCATAAAATATTCATTATTATTTGTTTCAATGTTTCTTTGTTGCAGTACATTCATCATCAAATAAATCTTATATCCTATATTAGCAAAAATCTATGTTAAACATTTCTTTGTTACTCTAAAAATTCTCGACTGCTCAGTCTGACTGTGTGTTTTATTTGCAGTCTTGTTTTCTTTGCTTTATATATTTTTTCTTTATTACATTACTCTATGCATTGCATACATCTTAATGCTTTACAAAATTTTAAATTGACTAATAGAATTGTTAGTCTTCTTCTATACTTCCAACTATGTTACTTTATACATTGTGTGTAATATTACTCACTGATTACTTTACACGCTTTAAATGAAAATTTAAATTTATTAAATTAATTGTTAATCCAACCAATGATTTAAATTAAATTTAAATTAATTGTTCATCATCAAAGAAAATTCTTACTAAATTTAAATTATATTCTCTTATCTCTATCTACATTTGACATAAATTTTCTTTTATTTTAAATTTTAAAATGTCTTTTCAATGTCTTTATTCTTTCATTTACAAATTATAAATTGGTTATTTGTCACCTCGATTCTGTAGATTGTACCCTTGTCCTCCGGTGATCTGTAGGTCCTCTTCTACTGGAGTTCCTTGCACGTTCTCCGGTTCCACTTGTCGTCCTCCAGTTACTCGTCCCTCATGGTCCCATCTGATGGCTGTAGTATGGAGTGATATGTTGCTCTCCATCAGCTGCGGTTGTCCTAATAACCACCTCTATTGCTCTGCATATCGTTCCTCTGCTTGATGTGACCTCGCCAGTTGTCTAGAGTGCTGAATGTTTGTGGTTGTAGACTGGTGGTGTATGTTTGATAATTGTATTTAAAAATAATCAAACTAAGAGTTACTGTTTGATACTTGGATGAACGTATTGTCCATCAGACTTTACAGTTTATTTTTTAAAAAAATCGCGTCGCTACTGAACATAGCGTCCCGCTGCTTCTGAAGGCTGATTGAGAGTATTAAAAATTCGCGTCGCTGACGGACAGAGCTTACCGCCACGACTGAAGACTGATTGAAGAGTAAAATTGGCTCTCCTGGGTCCGTATTTATATTCAACAGAAAAACCACACCTGTCGGCTCAGAATTCTGCATGTCAGAAACTGTCCGTGGCGTCAGTTCCCCCACTATCGTCCAATTTCACATATTCGCACATTTCTGCCAATTGCAATGTCTAATGCGGATCTCAAGGTGATCTAACATTGTCTGATTTTATTACACATATTATGTGTAACTACCATAGTGATCGCATAATTAGTGTAAATACTATGATCTTAATCAAATAGGTAATCAATTCATCATGACTCTCACTTGCCGTTGCAACTGTTTCATCGCCAGGTAAGTGCTTATTACCTTCGATATCAAATTCGTCTACTACTGTGGTACTCGTTTCTACACAAGGTAAGTTTTTCGTATAATCTACTCATTTAAATCTTAACCTCTTAACTAAGCCTTCATAACTTCTCCTCAACTTGAACAACTCTATCTCTCTCACTCTCTCAAAATCGCTTACACAACCCCATCTTACTTTCTCTCTCTCATTCCATGCAGAGGGCACTACACACTACATCATAAAAACACCTCCTGGCTCTTCCAGGAACACCACGAATATTCAAGGGACAATTATTTGTAGATCTTTCATCTACCAATTACACTTGTGAAGCCTTTTCTTCACCCCCAACAACACCACTGGAAAAATTTACCCCCTGCAACCCCTCTACCTGTAAACTCTTATTTCCACTCTTTCTCTAATTCACCAACACTAATTACTACTCCGTTACTAACCCCAAATAACTTTCTCCTTTCATCATCACTATTTTTATTCACAACTTTACTCTAACACCACATTTTTAATTATATCATCGTTATTATTCGTAATTATCTCCCCATCAACATTACCATTTGTTTTAAAATCATCACTTACCTTATTATCTGTACCATTTTCTACCCCCACTACGCTCTTATGATTAACACCATTATAACCACCTACCTGTTTTAATTCACCTGTATTCTTTCTCTTTCTACTTTCATTTTCTTCATCTTGTATTGGTTTTACAAGATATGTATAGTATAGTATTTTATAGTATTAAAATGTTCATCAACTTCTTTTAAACATTTATTAATATTAACATTTTGTTGTTTTATTTTGTCTCTAATCTCATTAAAATTGCTTTCACATCTAACATTTACGGCATTGATATAAATCTTGAGTTCGTCAAATTTACTGTTTTGTTCATTAAAATTAGCTTTCATAAAATGAAACAGGTCGTCTATTGATACCTTTTCTACTCTACTGACTGTAGGTGTCGATTCAGCACTTGCTTTGCTCATAATAATTGATTCTGTCAAACTATTTTTATTATTGATATTTGTATCAGATTTATTCTCTGCATTGATTTCAGTTCCGTCAGTTATGCTGACTTCATCGTTAATATTCTCACTTGTACTCATTTTTATTATTTAATACTTATTTATAATATACATACACCAATCATATTATAACATAAACTTATCTGACACTCTTGTCATCTACGTCTATTTATACGTACATACAATTTTTTCTTTATTTACCTTAAACAACCCTTCTACTCTCTAAAACAGGCCCACATTTGCATAAATGACTTATGCAAATGTCCCTGTTCGGAAGCGCCATTGTAACTTTCTTCAATGTTTATAACCTATTTACCTTATATGTTTACATCCGCATTCTGGACGCCATCTTGCAATACTGCCAACTTCAAAAGTTTACTTATTCGGTCCAAAGTTCGTTTGAGCATGTCTTGTGAGAGCAGAATTAGGCCATTTGAAGAAAACAAATTTTCATACATATCTTATTCTCTTTTATTCATTATTTCAGTTTAAATCCGTTTTAAATAAAACAAAAAGTACTTAAAATCGTTTCATTCCTGTCATGAACAAAATATCCCTTCTCCCTCTCGTATTTCTGATACTATTTTTTAATGATAAAGAATACAGTGATTAACTGGTTACCTACATTGATAGTATATTAGTCAAAATAGAAATAGTTAAAACATACAATTAACTTCATTTTACGCAAACCAGCGCTTTTTACTTGTATTATATAATTATGACACACGCACACACTCTCTCACACGGTACGGATTTCATATTTCCCTTTGAGCTCATTTAGTGATAAGAATAAAAATTGAGGTTGAAAATTTAGTGTGCCCCTATCAAAATTTTGTTCTCCCCTCCCATTTGTTACTTAGCTGAAATTTGAGTCCAGAAGAATTCATAGTACTCCTCACGCACTACATCGGCTATCCCGTACTTTTCACTGATTTTAAACCGAGACTGTTACTTCACTCTAATTTAGGTTTATACTTTGCTGATTCACATTTTTTAACCCTTTCATATTTAAACAAAACTGTTATTTTGATATAATCACATTTTATTTGTTTCGGGCACCCTTAAAATTTGTTCCGGAACTCTTGTGACCGATCGGCACAAAGTTGTAATTTCGACTGGGTTTATATGTAACGGGTGAGCACACAGCCCGCATCCGCCATCGCTAGATGTTGGATGACGACTGATGTTATACGCCAAGTGTTGACACAGCTGGCGCCGATCGGGTGAGTTGATGAACACTCCCCGCATTCCTACGTGACGTCTGTTGGGTTTTGCTCCTGACGTATTATGTAGCTTTGTTCAACATACAATGTTCAGAGGTCGGTCATCTGAAAATATCTGCCTATCTCGCTGTTAAACCGCTGACCTTGAGTTTACATTGTGTATATTGTCTATCATCCCAATACATTTACAAATAATACTTTCCATTTTATTTATTGATCGGGAGGTTCTCACCTGTACCGTTACAATACGCCGTCGGTGATTGACCTCTGGTTGCATCAAATTTCCCATTGCATAAATTGTCTGATTATATTTTGGATTGATTCGGACCAGTATTTTGTCCTAAACATTTGTTTAAACTCCTCATAGCTGTTGGTCTCGTTTCGGATGCCTGTCCACCAATTATCAGTGTGATACTTTTGAAACAGTCATCTAGTATATTTTTTATGATGCTCCACCTATTCTCTTTTGTTTGGTTAAGCCATTCATTGACTCTAGGAATTCGATAGGGTTTCTTTTATGGTCCCCAATGTTTATTATGTCCATACTATCTGGTATTGTATTTTGGGTGTAACACATTGATTGGTTGCGCAGGATTTCTAGCTTGTCTCTTATATTTAATTAACTCTCTATGCTGTATATGGTCGATTCTCTCATTGTTATGGTTTACTTGGCTCCTTACTTGACCTATATTATTATCAAGATGCTCCATCTGTTCGGGTATGCTTTCTTGTAGTTTCTGGCTGCACAACTTCTATTCTGATTGTATTATTGTCTTCTACGTTGTTGATCTGAGTAATGATGTCTTCTCTAAATTGTAGAAGCGCTTCGTTGGTTTGGTCTAGACGTTCATTGGTCTCTGCAGTTTGCTGCTTCACAGCTTCGTTGAGCCTATCAACTTTTCGGCTAATTGTTTCATTAGAGTGTTCTATTTTCCCATTTATACTTTCGATTTTCTTTTCAATTTTTTCATGTTTGTCTTAAATTTTTTATTAGTATTTTCTATTTTTTCCTTAATTTTTTGGCTTAAATTTTAATTTTGTTTCCTTAAATTTTCATTAGTATTTTCTATTTTTTCATTTATACTTTCGATTTTATTTTCAATTGTTTTGTTAATTTGTCTTAACATCTGTCTATTTTGCTCGGCCATGAATTCCATTACGTGCTGTAAATTCATACCTCCTCTTGCTTCGTCGTTGTCACCAACCTGTTGTTCCATGTTGTTATCATTATCAGGTTCTATCTCATGTTCGTGCATATCACCTTCTGTCCTTTTCTGCGATGTTGCTCGTCGTGGCATTTCGAATAACTTATAACACGCCGCTAAAGTTAGGTTAATTATAGTATTATTTATTACAATCGGGTTATTAATTTTTTGTAACTTCAGCCTCTCTGGTTGGACGCCAATTTTATAATGCTATATTTTATTTTGTTTATATTATTTCTTTAATATGCGAGTGGAGTTAGGTTATTTTAACTTTTATTTACTATTTATTATCGTGGATTACTGTTTGCTTGGGGACGGATGGTGGGTTTCGTTTTGAGTTGTCAAGATTGTGGTTACCAGACTCACTTACCGTAGGTTATTATGCTTGACAGAATATTACTTACGTCGTCGTGGTCAGGTTCTATCTTCTTATTCTGCAATAGAATTCTTTATTTCTATTTTATTTTTAAATAAAAGGCAACTCGCATCAATTAGGGAAAAATATCATTATTTATTTTCAGTTACTGCCTTCGTTGTTCTAATGTTTATTTGGTACAATTCACAAGTCGATTCTTAATCTCAGTTCAATTCTGAGTTACACTTTCGATA
Organism: Magicicada septendecula; assembly: GCA_034769895.1. Classification (NCBI taxonomy): domain Eukaryota; kingdom Metazoa; phylum Arthropoda; class Insecta; order Hemiptera; family Cicadidae; genus Magicicada; species Magicicada septendecula. The sequence continues at coordinate 282,033,589 of CM068372.1, read as the reverse complement.
GTTATATAAACTCCTTGATTCTTTTGACTGTTATTAAAAAGTACGAAATGCAACTAAGAAGTACAATATATTACAATTAAAATAATTCTTACTTACTAATAACAATAAAATTAAAATAAAGAAAATACAATGAAATAGTTGTTTGGTCTGATGTGGGAGCACAATAGTTAGTGTCGACGCAGTGTTGATTTCGGTTGGCAGTGCCAAGATGGTGGACTGACGCTAAGCGACTACAGAGTTAATTATGAAAGACTCAGACTATTTAAAACAAGTTTTTAAAATAAAAAAGTCAATAAATTGTTCACTGGTGTTGAATTGGTCTTTTCACTTTGGATTTGATGAATAAGTGTTATGTGATTTAGTTCTGGTGTTGTATAATTATTACTAGTGTTAGTATATAATGTTTGGTCTCACCACTTTTGGTAGATCAATTTTATTTGTTCTTTTAGAGATATTATTTTCGTCTTTCTTCTTGTTTTATTATTATATTATTATTATTATTATTATTTATTGGTTCTAGTTTGACACTGTTAATTATTTTACTTTCACTCTTCTACTGACTTGGACTTGACTATATCATATACTTTTTACACAGAGCAGAATAGATTAGTTCTTTATAATTTCGAGTCTAACAATCAAGTGAAGAAACTTCCTTATACCTTCAACGGGCTTGACCAAAATTTCAAAATTTTACATCTTTTAGCTACAATTACACCCTGTATGTTACATAATAAATGCCAAATTAGTTTACAGTACAATATTTCTTATAACAAGACAAAAATTTAGACACCTCACATGGCATAGGTGTGTGTCCTAATAGTTAATTTAACATTTTATAAAATTTCATCTCATAAGCCATTCCATGTAGCTTTTGACATTTCAGATCACATTAACATTACATTAATTAATTAAAATGTTGCTTCTGACACTTAAATAAAGCATATATTAGTATTTATACCATCTTTTACTATTTATTACAGTGCTGTGATGGTTTAATAGTTGGATTTACAATAATTTCTATTTTGATATTGGCCAATTAATTGGTATTTCTCTATAGCACAAAGTTTCAATTTAAAATTACTGTATGACCTCGTGGCTTGATACGTAATTATTATTACATGCATTGAATTATCCATTATGTTATTATTATTCATTGAATTGATTCTGATAAAGTGAAGAACAAGATTGACATAAAACAAACATATTACCATAATGTTAGACCATTATGGTCAAACTCAAACCAACTTTAAACAATAAAACTTTCTTTTAATAACTTATTAATATTGTAACATTACATTTGGCATAGCTTGATATCATACCAGATTTAATGAAGATCATCAAAACCTTGTAATATCCTTATATTGTGAAGTTTGTATTTTTATTTTAAGAGTTGTATTATTTGTTTAACCATAATTTCCGAACCACATACGCCCTGAGATTATTTATTTCATTGAAATAAAAACAAACTGCATCATTCTTTTGCTTGTCGAATCCAGCATAGAGCATAATATTTTAGCTACTACCAACTTATGAATAAAGACGCATGATTTTGTCATAATTTGTAATTACAGTAAAGAAAAACGAGAAGTAATTAATCAATACTTCATTTGAATAAAGATTGTTAAAAGGAATATATCTGTTTGGTGTTATCTTTGCATTATTATTACTGTTTCAATTAAGAATTACGATAACATAGCACAGCGGACGGAGCAACTGTTGGCAACTCCGAGTGATGTCATTGGGACTGGATGCATAGTGGGAGCGAGCAGCAGAATACAACTGTAGCATAATAATTTATCGTTCAGCATAATTATATTTGTTACAATATCTAATGGTATAGTTGGTCAATTTATTATGACCTATTATTAAGTATTATTGACACCTGGTCAATTTAAACAATCTAACTCTTATTATCCTAAATTAAGATTTAACACTTTAAACAACACAGATGATTGTATTATTCCCTTTAGTTAACGTTAAAAATAAAATAGGGAACTATTTTATACAATCAGGGTTATTCAGTTAACATTAAAATAAATTAAATTAACCTAAATCGCCTTTTGGTCCTTTATAGGTTGAAGTCTTATGGCAAATTGGTAATACACAGGTATATTAAATATCAGATATTTCACACATTAAATATTATTATATGATCACACATTGTCTTTAGTTGTGATTATAAATTTCATTCACAGTAAGTTATCACTATTATTAACAGTCCTGTCTGTATAGTTAGTAACCAATATCTTACATTTACATTTTACACTCAATCACTTATTGTTCTTGTTGTGATTACATTTTCTTTTTACAATTAGCTATTATTGCTATGAACAGTCACTTTTAATGGTTTAGAGTACATATTTGTTCTACATTAGCTTAGATTGTACTTCTTTTTACTTATTTCTGTTTTTAACCTTTCTCATTGGTTTAGCAAGTTTAGGTATATTGTTTAGTTTATGTCATATTATATGGGGGTTTATACACTTATTGGATTATGCTCATGGTGTCCTATTACAATATATAAAAAGCATGTTAATTTAAATAATTTTTGTGAAATGTAAATTTTTGAGATGGGGCATATCAGAATGTTCTAAATAAACCGATTTGACCTAATTAATGACGGTAATTATTTTAAAAATTAGTAACTAAATGTATGTTTTTAAAGTAAAAATGGTTTATGGGCATAAATTCGATTGTAAAAATATTCAGGTTTTTTGAACAAGAATTGTTCTGTTCAGAAGCGTCCTTCGACAAGAACTTTTATTATCTGTAGAAAATCATGAGTAGGGGTTACCTAAGAACCAATCTGATTATGCGAATTCAGTTGAAAATTATTTTTAACTGATTGATCAGTCTCTCTTTGGAATCGATAACATGTAATTGCCACTTGGTACATGATCATTGACCTCCCAATCACGACATACACAAGTTAGAAAATTACTACAGTTGCTGCGAGAAATATAGTAGTGCTCTTCTGTGAAAGTGCAAGATATCCGATTAGGTATATAGATGCTTTAAGCTGACTGGGAAAAGGGTGTTAGCATAACACACCATGTTAGTAATCAGTATTAGTTTGCCGTGAAAGTATGTAACCATGCCCATGAGAAATAACTACACGCCTGAAAGCGACCCTGCGGCTGGACAGAGTATATCAATCCACAATCTGGATCATCCAGGAACAACCCATTATCTGATGCATCTGAAGTCTACATAAAAGGGAAGCAAACTTATATTATTTATGCACAATTAAAAAAATAATTTAAAAGAATGATTAACACATCAGTAAAGAATTTATGGTAAATAAGACAAAAGAATGTTAAATATTACTTTACTTCATTGTATATAAAGGGAATCTTTATTTTGTATTACAAAGGTCAACACAGAGATATTTATTTATTTTTTATAAACTGTATTAAAATCTCAGGAGATTGTCAAAAATAATAGCATCCACTTCAAACATAGGCCTATCTCGGACTAGTTATTCTATGTGACACCTGTACATCACAATACATATACATATATACGTTGTTTGATAAGTTCAGCCATTTTCATTTTAGTGTAAATAAATTTAAATTCGTGGATTTATGTGTACTGATTCTTGGTAAACCTTGACTCCATTTGTTCTTTATTTAATATTATCTACTTAACTGTTTTTGTTATTATAATTATCATGATAATAATTTTTCTCTTTAAATTTTGCAGAGTGCCAGTTATGAAATACACAGCAATAATAAAATTATAATACTATCTTTGAATACTCTAAAATATAAAATACTAATAATAATAGAACAATGTACTAATTCTTGTGTCACAGATTGGCAGCACTAATATTTATTATGCAGTGTTAAAAATAATATTAATGAATACAATTCTGTGTTTATACCCAACCTAACTGTATTGTGTAAATCACAAGCTGAGTCATATGAATTTGCTTGTTCATTGTGTTAAGTATAATTGTTGCACAGTAAATTTTTTGATAGAGGAGTGAGACAATGATGGCATAAAATAACTAATTACAATACTGAAAAATAATAAATCATCCATTTATTAAAAACATATTAGAAAAATTAAATATCAAAAATTTGAAATGTGAATTCAGAATATTCCGTTTTTAAGAAGATACACTGACATACTATTATGCCTCTTATATGTAAAACAACAATAATAATCTATAACATCAAAACAAAAGACATTAAAAAACTTTTGTAAAGTTCTTGTAAATTTCTCGGGTGTCTGACAGGAATATAAACTGTGAATCATTAATAAAATTTTAAATCTTAGCAAATAATCTGCAAAAATAGTATTATATTTTTTGTTAAATCAAGTGTAACTTTATTAATATTTTAATAAAATAATATTCACTTTAAGTAAACATAATTATTGTTTACAAGACAGCACCCATTCTAAATTGATTGGAAAAATTATTTTTAATAAAACTTAAAATTCCATATTACTTATTTTACTTCAACTATTTACATTTTCGTATTGATTTTACTTCACTAACTCATACTTCAGTTCTTTGTGAGTTGTTTCTTTGTTTTGAACAAAATAATTGTTAATTTTTTACTTCTCTCTGTGTGTGTGTGTGTGTGTGTGTGTGTGTGTGTGTGTGTGTGTGTGTGTGTGTGTGTGTGTGTGTGTGTGTGTGTGAGCCGCTTCTGGATATATGAGACAATGACAACGATGATGATGTCGATGCCGATTTCCTGTCGCTAATAAAACCCCAAGAGTGGCCACATGAGTAAGTCATTTGCGTCGTCTGGTGGCAGTGGAAAGAAAGTACATTTCTTCTTATGGCATTGTCTGAATTGCAAAATGTGTTTTTTAGACTTCAAATTTGATTAAATAACCATGTTTAATTATTGTCATTAATTCATTTATGTCTGGACAGGAGTTCTCTACCCAAGCAAAATAAATGCGTACACGGAGATCGTCCCCATTTGGAGCACAATACCTGTATCTGCTGGTAGACCACACACACACACACACACACACACACACACACACTGCATGAAATCGACAGGTGATCATGTTTGACAGGCTAGAGCCTGTAATCTTTGCCTGTACATACACTACTTAAAATTATTTCTAACAACTTCTCACTGTGAATTATTTACAACAATATTGCCATTGTTAAATATGCAAATATTTAAGGTGGTATTGGATTTGAATGGTATTCATATTTTATTTACATCTTCATATACGTAAATTAATCAACATAACAATACGTTTTAAAATTGCTTCTTATAACAAAGATTTAATCGAACATAGTAAACACTGCCATGGAGGGATACAAAATTCTGCCACCTTTCTTTGGACGTATTGTTCTCTGTTGACGATTTCTTGTGTCACATTTACGTGCTTTGTAGGAAGAGGAATTTATTGTTATATTGGAGTGTTAGTGGTCTTAAATATTTCTACTAGTAATTTTGTACAAACCGTTATGTTGTCTTTGATATTGACGAGCGCTTTCGGCAGTCAAGCCATCTCAGGGCATTTACCAACAATGGGTAAATGACCTGAGATGGCTTGACTGCCGAAAGCACTCGTCAATACCAAAGACAACATAGTGGTTTGTACAAAATTACTAGTAGAAAGATTTTCTTTAAGAACATTAATTTCAGTTATTACAAAATATTCAGTTACAAGTTTTTAAACACCTGGAGTTCTTGATCTAAGTTATTATGAGTTCTCAACAAGAAGTATAACGTGAACACCAGGGGGGGCCAGTCTATTGAGTAGATGTTGACTGAAGGGTACTAATTAGAACGCTCTCACCTGTACTTTTGTTGAAGAACTCAACCATGCTGACCAGTGTGCCATGAGTACTGCAGACTGTCCTTAGAGTGTGTTGAATCTTCAGCGAGTCTCATTCCAGGCAGATGTGGGTCCTCCGTTGTTCTGCTGGATGAGTATTCCTGGGCCTGACGGTTTCGGGGAGCATCCTGGTGCACTGCTCTGCGGATAGTGACAGGTGGTGATGTTACTACCTCTGCTTCCCATTTCTCCCGGCTGGTGCGGGGACCCTATAACATTTTTATTTGGAGATTAGCCGTCAGTCAATACACCCACCCATACACTCTCTCGCCTCAGAACACGGACACCACACTCACTGTCACAATTTTTATCAACATTTTATTTGCTTATTTTATCCAGTTATAGTCATTACTTTTAACTTTATCAAAAGACATTAAATACTATGTCACCACGTGTTTCGAGACACGCGGTGTTTCACATGTTACAATGAAATAGACTTTACAGATGTCGAGGCCACACATACACAAACAACACATAATCCATCATTAAATAACAGAATAATATAATCGAGTCTAACTTGAGAGCCCTTTACTGGATTACGAACTCATGCGGAAAGATTTACTTAACCCTGAGCCATCAGACCATTGAAACACTCTGCCTGAAGGTTGGCAAGTAATTGAGAATAAGACCTGAATTAGTCGGTCCCACTATCCGGCATAAAAGCGACCTGTTCCGATTTGCTGATCATAACTTTTGGTAACCTGCTTACTACAGCGAACAGCTGAAAGCTGATGCGTTTGACTAGGCCTGCTAGATTGCGACGCCGAAGCGCAGACATGGCCTTGGTGATCACATGTTAATGATCAAGTTAGCTGTGGCGAGCACACCCACCAAGCGGTTGGAAAATTCAAACCCTGACACAATAACAATGCTTTTTATACCTTTCTTTTCATGGTGCTATTTCTATCTGTTTCTCTAATAACGTGCTGTTTATTCTGAGATTCGTACTGTGTTCACCCTTGGTCTCTCTCTCTCTCTCTCTCTCTCTCTCTCTCTCTCGTGGGAAATAATTTCTCTTTGTCTTCTCTCACTTCGTTGTTCATATCGTTTTGCTCTTCTCCAACCTTGCTTGCTTTTCTCTCTTCATAGCGATTTATTCTCTTTCTGCCCAAAGTTTTCTCGTACACTCTCCTCTCTTCTTCCTTGCAGTTCCTTTTGGTTGCCATCACATATCACCTCTAGAGAATTGCTTTTATTTTTGTAATCTGTGTGAGCAAATTTAATAATTCTTCAATGGTTTTAATTCCTTGTATGTACGTATATTTACATATTGTTACGTGACTAGATCCTCCCGTTTATAATTTACGTACGATTATCGTTTAAAGGGTCTCGCTTGCAGTAGTTATTATTATTAATAATAATTGATAAAGTCTATTGTTATTATTAATGATTTGGTTTATTGATTTATCCAATTCAATTCAACCTATTGTGGAATCCAATATAGATAAATCGGTACACTTACACTTGTCGTTTAATCAATGTTTATATTTTATTATAAGTAAATGTTTACTTGTAGATCCGTCGATGAATGTAACTGATGCGTAGATCTCTTGAAGTTTGTATTCTCTTCTGTTAAAAGTGTCATCTATGTAGGTCAGAGTATTGTCTAGACAATGTTATTAATATAAATTACACTTCACGTACCTGTGTTGAAGTACTGGACGTTCAGTTGTTCACAGTTGATTAATAAACTGTCAAGTCCTAGGTTGATCAGTATATTATTACTGTAAAAGTTTTTACAACACTTTTAATATTTACTTGGGCGCCATATGGGTTTTTCAACAGAAATGTCCCATAAAAAAATGCTTCTGATTTATTAATTGTGAGTATTGACCTTTAATGATTCTATCATTGATCAGTTATTTAAATTGAGATCATTAAGTTTTACTTGATTGTTCAATGTTAAAATATGATGTAATTTTAATAATAGTTATAAATAGTTATAAAAATATTAATACATATAATCTTACTTCGGGATGTGTTAATCCCTCTAAATAATTTCGATACAATGTTGTCTACATATAGTCTTATTGTTTTGTGTCAGTACAATTGTGTATTAAGTTCTACTGTTATCTGATAAAAATTTAAACAAATAAATTTTGTCACTGTACTACCTGTGTATTAATCATATCGATTAATTTATAAACACATTAACGATCGGATTATAATGATCGTTAAATTACTTCACTTAATACGCACTGGGACGAGTAAAATTTGCTTCTTACTAAATAGATAGGCTATCGCCGTTTGAGGTTATGTTTATGACTCTCGTTCAGATACACACACTGCTAGTTAAGGTACACTACTAACTTTCGATGCACACAGATGAAATTATACTTCTTCTCAGTGATTGATTTCCAAAATTACGATGATTATTTTAATCTGGACTGTTGTTGCTGGTTGAGTGATATTGACAAAAATGCCTCGTGTTTACGCCGCTTCTCGGTTATATAGTTCTTCTTCATCCCGTTTAGAGAGTATTCGGTCTTACTAAACTCATCCGTGATTGGTGCGAAATTATGTCATGATGACGTAATGCTATTAATAGACATTACATATCTGTATTTCGCACGCTGTTGTCGTTTTTGTTTGTTTGTATGTACTTCTTCAAATTTCGCCAAATTTATGGTGCTAACGTTAATTACTTGACTATTACAATTCCATTTCGGATTCTATTACTATCAAATTATAGCTTATTTCCTTATCTTTAATTTGATGTGGCTTGAGGCCAGTTTAAACATAGTTTTCATTAACAATTCATTAATTTAATGTCCTAAGACATTGCTTACTAGTGTCGTCTGCTAACAATGCAAATTCGACTGTTTACTTTTCTTTAATATTTGATTAATTATGCTTGTTTTCTATTTTGAACATTATAAAATGATTAAAATGAATACATTATTATATCTAATTGCTGCCTACAGCTGGACAATATTAATTATTGGTCTATTTATTTTGATACATTTTGATACCATGAACTTTCATAATTCCCTATTTATATTTTGATATGTCCTTCTCATTTCTTAAGTGTATAATATCACCCAAGTGGTGGTACTTTACACTTGATTCATTATGGTTATGATTCTATTATTTTATGCTAATTAGTGGTTCTATTTCCCTATCATTTCATTGACATAAACTTGGTCATTCAGGGTCTGGGTATAATTCTATTACAATGTTTATTCCCTGATTATTATTATCTTTTATATACACATTACTCACTCCGGAAGTTACCTACATACATACAGTGCTTCCCTTCATAATTATTCTTAATTTATACTACCACCTATTTGGTTTTTATTCTATCCTTTACAATTTTGTGGCTACATCTAGTATAGTACATGGTATTTGTTATTTCTATATAATAGTTATATTTATATCAGCCAATATGCTGTTATTTATTACCATGTTATTAAAGTCAGTGGTTGATTTGTTTATTCTATATGACTTTACTCATCAATGATTTTATCTGGCTTACTTGACAGCTTATTTGTGAAACTTGGCTTGTCAATTTGTCATAGTCAGTCAGTTTATTTAAGTTGTAGTGTCATTCGTTCCATGTAGTGGATTCATCACTGCTTCCTGGGATTCCTTCTCTTCTTTCCTTCTTTGCTGGTCCGTTACCTCCACTGTTACATTCATTTAATTTACTCATTTACAATTCTAGTGGTATACTTCAGCCTTCTGGTGTTCATTATGGTTATGGAACATTTTGTGATGTTACAATATATATTCCTAATCTTATATTTCAGTTCTTGTGGTATGCTAATTTTAACACTAACTTGTGTTGAGTGAATTTTGATTTGTTTACTCCTTTCAACTGGCTGAGTGATGTTCTCTTCAAGGGTAAGTTTTCCATGTGTTTAATATCTACCACAATTGGTATCTTACCTGTCTTTGTGTATCAATATTCCAAAAGCAGCAGTATTCAAACAAGTCTTATGTTATTCAAAAATACTTTACTTGCTCAAACAATCATGTGGCAGCAGAATCTTGAAAATGTTTATTTAATAAGCAAAAATGGAAACCGAGACTGAAAATGAAATTTGCTTTCTGGACTTAACAGTAATCAAAAATAGAGATAACCTGAAATTTAAAATATATCGTAAACCTACTACTACTGACGTAACCATCCACGCTGAATCACATCACCCATATCCACAAAAATTAGCTACTTACAATAGTCTTGTATACAGATTACTATCTGTTCCTCTTGAAAAAGATGATTATAACTCTGAGCTAGATATAATTAAACATATAGCCACGAAAAATGGATATGATCATCATATTATAGATAATATTGTCAAGAAACAAAAAACCCTGTATATAAGAACAACATATTGAATGATAAATTGAATTTCAAAAGCAACCCGCTATATGATACAGCAATACTAGCGCTTGCAAAAACAAAACGTTGAAAAGTTACACTACTCAGTATCGATCGGTAATCGCGTGGTGCACCACGACAACAGTGTTATTCATGTTTTTGAACATTAATTATTGACAATGAGTTTACATATGTTTTTATTTTAATTGGATTTTAATATATAACGACCTCTTTTCGAGCAAGTGTCTGAGGATGGGTCAGATGACCTGAAACGCGTCACGCTAATATTATTCTAAAGATAAAAGTCACAAGACAGACCTAACAAAGGTAAGAAAATAAGAAATTAATAAGCAAGCTTCTCTGTCAATTATATTATTACCTATCAATTCCAGTTCTCATTCACTATTCAGTTGGAATTCAGTTTGATTGTTCTTCAATCCTTGAATATTAAATTAGTCCTCTCTTCTGTAAGTGTAGGATACACAATCATCTGAACCAGTCTTCTCTTTATTCACATTCTGAGATTTTCTACTTCAACATGTAAATCATTGTGGAACATATTTATTTGACTTGGATAGTCCTTTGTTGTATTGGTAGATGATGGCAGTTTCCAATGAGTAGTTCAGACTTCTAACACTTGTGTCTTCCTTATGTTTTCAAATACCCTTTTACTGACTTAAAATCACACACAGAGCTTAAAATCAACATGTGTTCACTTTGACAAACTACAGCTTGTAAGCTTTCCCTGCATATACACGTAGCACTACTTAAACTATTTTTAACAACTACTCTATATTAATTATTTACAAAAATCCTAGTGTGGTTAAATATGCAAATGTGTTTGAGTGTGTGTGTGTGTGTGTGTGTGTGTCATTCACCATTCAACTATGTACACATTTGCTTATAAAAATCTATTCTTCCTATGAAGAGTAATGCAATACTGTAATCAGACATAGGGTAAGGTTAATTTTTGCAAGCCGAAAGCTACCTCACATATAGAACATGATTTTTAACACTATTTTCTACTGCTTCAGTGTTCCAATTATGAATTATTACAGTTATGTATTCATTTGTTCCAGTGTTACTTATTTACACCCATGAATAATATCTGTGAAGAAGAGGATTCTACTCTGGATTGTGAACTATATAGGGGAAAGTCAATTCAAAATACTCTGGGAGACCATCTGTCACCACACAAGTTAATACATTCTGGCAGTAAGAAGTACCACTGTGATGTTTGTTCAAAATCATTTACTCATTCAAGCACCTTCTCACAACACAAGTTAATACATACTGGCATTAAGAAGTACCAGTGCGATGTTTGTTCAAAATCATTTACTCGGTCAAGCCATTTGTCAAGACACAAGTTAATACACTCTGGCATTAAGAAATACCAGTGCGATGTTTGTTCAAAATCATTTACTCAGTCATATGGTTTGTCACAACACAAGTTAATACATTCTGGCATTAAGAAGTACCAGTGCGATGTTTGTTTAAAATCATTTACTCATTCATACAATTTGTTAACACACAAGTTAATACATTCTGGCATTAAGTTCCAGTGCGATGTTTGTTCAAAATCATTTACTACGTCAAGCAATTTGTCACAACACAAGTTAATACATACTGGCATTAAGAAGTACCAGTGCGATGTTTGTTCAAAATCATTTACTCTGTCAAACCAATTGTCAGTACACAAGTTAACACATTCTGGCATTAAGTACCAGTGCGATGTTTGTTCTAAATCATTTACTAAATCAGGAAATTTGACAAAACACAAATTAATACATTCTGGCATTAAATACCAGTCCGATATTTGTTCAAAATCGTTTAGTTGGTCATACAGTGTGCAACAACACAAGTTAATACATACTGGCACAAAGAAATACCAGTGTGATGTTTGTTCAAAATCATTTACTACGTCAAGCAATTTGTTAAAACACAAGTTAATACATTCTGGCATTAAATACCAGTGCGATGTTTGTTCAAAATCATTTAGTTGGTCAGACAGTTTGCAACAACACAAGTTAATACATACTGGCACAAAGAAATACCAGTGCGATGTTTGTTCAAAATCATTTACCACATCAAGCAATTTGTCACAACACAAGTTAATACATACTGGCAATAAGAAGTACCAGTGCGATGTTTGTTCAAAATCATTTACTCTGTCAAACCAATTGTCAGCACACAAGTTAACACATTCTGGCATTAAGTACCAGTGCGATGTTTGTTCAAAATCATTTACTATGTCAAGCAATTTGTCACAACACAAGTTAATACATACTGGCATTAAGAAGTACCAGTGCGATGTTTGTTCAAAATCATTTACTCTGTCAAACCAATTGTCAGTACACAAGTTAACACATTCTGGCATTAAGTACCAATGCGATGTTTGTTCAAAATCATTTACTAAGTCAGGAAATTTGACAAAACAAATTAATACATTCTGGCATTAAGAAGTACCAGTGTGATGTTTGATCAAAATCATTTACTGAGTCAGGTAGTTTGTCAAAACACAAGTTTTTACATTCTGGCATTAAGAATACCAGTGTGATGTTTGTTAAAATCATTTACTCGGTCAAGCTAGTTGTCAGTACACAAGTTAATACATTCTGACATTTAGAAGTACCAGTGCGATGTTTGTTCTAAATCATTTAATCGGTCAGAAAGTTTGTCACAACACAAGTTAATACATTCTGGCATTAAGTACCAGTGCAATGTTTGTTCAAAATCATTTACTACGTTATACTATTTGTCACTACACAAGTTAATACATTCTGACATTAAGAAGTACCAGTGTGATGTTTGTTCAAAATCATTTGCTAAGTCTGGTAGTTTGTCAAAACATAAGTTAATACATTCTGGCATTAAGAAATTCCAGTGCGATGTTTGTTCAAAATCATTTACTTGGTCAAGCCATTTGTCAGTACACAAGTTAATACATTCTGGCATTAAGAAGTACCAGTGCGATGTTTGTTCAAAATAATTTACTCAGTCAGGCAACTTGACAAAACACAAGTTAATACATTCTGGCATTAAGAAGTACCAGTGCGATATTTGTTCAAAATCATTTACTTGGTCAAGCCATTTGTCAGTACACAAGTTAATATATTCTGGCATTAAGAAGTACCAGTGCGATGTTTGTTCAAAATAATTTACTCAGGCAACTTGACAAAACACAAGTTAATACATTCTGGCATTAAGAAGTACTAGTGTGATGTTTGTTCAGAATCGTTGACTACATCAGACAGTTTGTAAAAACACAAGTTAATATATTCTGACATTAAGAAGTACCAGTGGGTTCTTTCTACAAAAATATTGAATTTGGCATAGCCTGTTGTGTTATAAATAACATGCTGGTATAAAATAATAAGTGATGTTTGTAACAAAATTTTCTGTTTGCACATTTTGAGTGTAAATTAATCCATTATACTATTACAAACCATTAATGTGTGGTATGTAAGAATAGTTTCTTTTCTCCAAGAAGTTTTAGCAATGTAATAACACTTATCAATATGTTTTTAAACAGAAACCCTTTAATCAAGCATTATTATACAAATAAATTAATATATGCTCTAATATTGCTACTGCAAATATGTAATATGTCTATAATATTTGGCACTACTAAACAATACTGAAATTTGTAACAAAATTTTACCTTACAAATTAAAATCATGAAATTATACATTGTAATGTAGTGTGATATTATTGATACATATTTATCCTCTAATTAAATTTTATCACTGCAGGAGTTACACTGCTATATGTATGTTTAGTTGAAATAATTTGAAAGTCTTTGTTTCTGGCCATACATAGATTATACTTCTCACACAAGATTTTTGTCTGGCTGCTACAACCTTCACGATGACAGAGTCCTGGGGTCTTAACACATCTGCGTTAGTGTTTGGCAAAATGATTCGCATGGTTATGCCCCCTAAGTTAATGTAGCTTGGCATTTCACAACTTGTAAGTTGTATTTAAAGCTCATAGGTTATTTCATCTAGCATATTTTTGATTCCTGCATGCATACTGTTTCTTTACAATTCAACATTAGTTCAGTGCATTACTGACAGATGGCATTGTACTGTATCTCAAAACTGCTAATTTCCGATGCTTTACATGTCAATGTTTCTAATGGTTCCTTGTTGTGAACTACACATTTGGTATAGTGTTGGCATGTGGAGTGTTTAAATTTTAGAGTAATTTTTTGTTGTAATTTTATATTCCAAAGTAACTGATAACTTCTTGACTGAAGATAAAATATTATGGTAATTTAATTTAAATATGAATCTGAATTGAATAATGTAGAAAATGAAGAGATGTTTTGATCTGACAATACAGGTAAGATTACATAATTTGAGGTTACTTCATCTCACTGTTTACTGCCGGTGTCCAAGATAACGAACTATAGCAAGTGTCACGAATGGCAAGACACCAGAATAGTGGGGACGCCCTGTTACATGCTTTGCATTTTGAGGCCGCCAAATCAGCATCTGGGTGGACAAGTCATAAAGTGTGTTAAAAGATCGCAATGGCACAGACGAGGAAGAAGAACTATGAACAGGGATTTGATGTTCTGCTCCGCAGAATAAAATAAGAAAGCATGGAAGACCAAAGTGTTGTAGATGTGGGAAACTTGGACATCTACAATGAGATTGTTGGGTTAGAATTCAGCAGCAGGGAAACAAGCAGTAGTCAGTATGAGACATGTGCTGACTAACTGGAGGAAAGAAGCCCCTAGACAATACGCAATTTCTACACTTCAGAAAAACAGCAGGAGCTTGGTGGTTACTGGACTTGTTCAAGAAAGGCCAACCTTGATTACAGTTGACACAGGCGCAAGTTTCCATTGTGCGGCCCAACATGGTGAAAGATCTCAAGCCAATCTGACGCACTTGCAGCTTGCAAACAGCTACTAGACGGCCTGTAAAAGTGTTTCAAAAAGTGGAGATACACCTATGCCTTGGTCGACTTGAGTTTAATCACCAAGTACTTGTTGCAGACATTGTGGATGAAGCAATTCTTTGTGTCAACATTATGAACACATGGATTTATAGTTTAAAACAATGTCTTGAGAATCGGAGGATAAGAGGTAATGCTCTCCACAATGACTACATCAGAAAAATCAATGGACATGATAAACTAAGTGGCCGTAACTGTTCCACTAAACTCCGAAAAGATCATTTTTAGAACTGAGGTAGATACAGTAAAATTAAAAGTTAAGGGCATATGCGCAGAAACCAATTTATGAATGGACGAGTCCACTTTGAATGTGAATGGCGGGAGGGTAAGAGAGAGTCAGGTGGTATGCAAGTGAAGGTGTTGCCAACTTTGTGGGTGATGTTTTAGTTACCCATACATTGTTAGTTACTGTATGACGTACTATCTCAGTCTTGCATTTGTTATTACTAATTCAATTTATTATTAATTATGTAGTTGTTTTACAGTCACTTATTTTTATTAATTATGCAATTTTTTAGTTAATTTCTATTGGTAGTTTTTATTCTATAAATACGTATTTTTTAATTATTTGTGTTATCATACAGTAACGAGATTTGATAAAACGGATACTTCTCCTTCAACAAGCAAAGACAGGAAAGTTATTCACACGGGAAGTAATAATACAGTTTTTTGTTGTCCAGGATTAAAAAGATTCTTGCAATTAAATTAATACAAAGAGCGTGTTCCTTTATGTAATTATAGACTGTAAAGTTAGTCAAGTGTAATTAAGGAGTAGAAGTGTACAGTTTGCAAATTCCATTGTGATAAGAATGGTCAGAAAGGCTGTAGTTTTTTACGTCTCAGCAGTACACAATGACAGAATCAAACAACACTCAATATGTTTATAAAACATTCTGATATGTAACAGCAACAAATTTCGATACATGTGAACAGTACATATCATTTGCCTGATTTGTATAGTAATACAATTACAATATTATTATTATTATTTGATTTACATCAGAACAGTAAACGTATAATTCGTTTTTTAAGCCAGCTGTGTGACTAGGCACACATACTCACAAATAGATGTTCGTGGTGACACATTTACAAACAAACCTTAACAGTTGCGAGTTTTTGTTACTATTAGAAACGATATTCATAGGTTGGCAACAGCATCGCTGATAACAACATTCTCTTCTCACATCTCACAGTGACTCTCTCCACATCGCCTTTCCCCTCTGACTGTAAGTGTTTCGTGCGTTTCCATGCCCTTAACTTTCAATTTTGCTATACTAGGGGCAACAAGTGCTCTATATTCAAACCCGATGTAGTCAGCTCACTGGGCATACTAATTGCCAGAAGTTTAGTAAAACCTGATGAAACTGGAAATGTACCTATTAGAGTGGCGAATATTTTGGTTCAAGCTGTCACTTTACAACGCAATATGCTCCAAGGCAAATTGACTCCTGTGGTCTGGGTAGCTGGAATGACAACAAAGATCCAGTGCTTCGGATACTTCCAAATTACCAGACGGACTGCAGGAATTATTGAACAGATCTTCTAACAACCTCTCAAGTGGTGAAGTAAAAGAACTCTGATGGTTTTTACATGAATTCAAAGATTCCTTTGCAGTTCGGAAATCAGTTTTGTCATTGGGAAGAACCTCTCTTGTACAAAATCGCGTCAATACCTGGGACACAACACTGATACGCCAATCTCCTCGAAGGCCTCCATTAGATAAGCAAGAGGAAATATCTTGGTTAGTACAGGACATGCTGACAGAGGGAGTAATCGAGCCTTCGTCAAGTGCTTGGTCTTCTCCAGTAGAGTTGGTAGTGAAGAAGGATGGTGGATTGCGTTTCTGTGTAGACTACCGGAGGCTGAATGATAATACAAAGAAAGACTACTACCCATTACCTCGCATTGATGATACACTCGACATGTTGTCCGGAGCTTAGTGGTTTTCCACATTGGACCTAAAGAGTGGATATTGGCAAGTGGGTCTTCAGCAAGAAGACAAAGAAAAGACCGCTTTCTCAACCCAAGTGGCTTATTCCAATTTAACGTCATGGCATTTGGAATCTGTAATGCACTGGCAACATTCGTAAGATTGATGGACCTGGTACTCTGAGGACTGACATGGAAAACTTGCCTTGTTTATTTAGACGATGTCATAGTCATCGGGAAAACTTTCAAAGACCATTTGGAAAACCTTAAGGTTCTGACTATAATTCATGATGCCCAACTAAAGCTGAGCCCAAAGAAGTGTTCTCTATTCCAGAAGGAACTACAGTATCTGGGCTATCTGGTTTTGGCAGCGGGTGTTAGCATGGATCCTAATGAGTAGACACCGTAATAGACTGGCCAGTGCCGAAGAGTAAACACGAAGTTCAGAGTTTCCTGGGGTTATGCTCATATTATGGACGTTTTGTGAAAGGCTTTGCAAGACTATTGCTAAACCACTACATGATCTAATAGAAAATAAACGAAACTTCCAGTGATTGAGAGAGTCTGATCAAGCATTAAGAACTTTGAAAATTGTATTATGTTCACAGCCAATTCTCGCTTTCCCCATTTCCAAAGGGAAGAACATCATAGACACAGACAAGCATTACTGGTCTAGGAGCAGTTTTGTCTCAAGTGCAAAATGCTGAAGAACGAGTAACGTCATATTACAGCAAACACTTTCTAAACCAGAGAGAAATTATTGCGTTACAAGGAGAGAGTTGCTGGCAATCGTCCGAGTTTTGGAGCACTTCCATAAATACTTCTATGGGAGGGAGTTTTCACTACACACCGACCATGTCGTACTTGCATGGCTCTTGAGATTTAAAAATCCAGAAGGCCAGTTGGCAAGGTGGCTTGAACATCTGCAAGCATACAACTTCAAGGTATAACATCTGCAGGGGCGCCTGCATAGTAATGCTGGCGGCTTATCACGAAGACCGTCCCCGGAAGACTGCCGACATTGCCACAGAAAGGAAGCACAAAATTCCAGCGAACATGTTCAAGCCATTACTGTAGATTTCCTGGCAGACAGCTAGACGACACAAGATTGTCGACAAGAACAGATGACTGATGAAGACATTGGACCGATCTTGACAGCAAAAGAGGAAGGTCACCAACCGGATTGGCAAGTTATCTACCATGGTTCGAAGTGCTGAAGGGCTACTGGGCACAATGGGAATCCCTTACCTTAGAGAACAGATTGCTGAAAAGGGCTTGGAAAAACTGCAGATGGACAAGACGTGGTCATGCAGTTAATAGTTGCCCGAAGTAGAGTGCAGTCTGTTTTGAAGAAGATGCATGATGGAATATCTGGGGGCTATCTTGGCATTAACAAAACCCTTGACAAAATACGGAAACGATTCTATTGGTTTCATCTTCACCACGACATAGAGGAATGGGTTCAGACATGTGAAATGTGTGCTACAAGCAAGGGCCCACAAACTATAAGGAGGGGAAAAATGAGATAGTATAACATTGGTCTGCCTTTCAAGAGAATTGCCATATACATTGCTGGACCATTCCCAGTTACTGACGATGGAAACCAGTACATCATGGTTCTAGGTGACTACTTTCCTAAGTGGGTGGAAGTCTATGCAATTCCAAATCAGGAGGTTACCACTGTGGCAAAGGAGTTAGTTCACAACTTCTGTTGCCGTTATGGACCCCCTATGGAAATCCATACAGATCAAGGGAGAAATTTTGAATCAGGAGTTTTTAAAGAATTATGGCATCTACGTGGAATTCGAAAGACCATGACAACGCCTCTGCATCCTCAGTCGAACGGAATGGTTGAGATATTCAATAGGACACTTGAACAGCATCTTTCGAAGGTTGTTGATGAGAACCAAACAGACTGGGACCAACGTATACCACAGTTCCTCACGGCGTATATAGGTCATCAATACATGACACAACCGGCATGACCCCCAGAAAAATTGGTGTTTGTGTGGGAGGAGATTCATCTTCCTGGGGACTTGATGTTCGGATCACCTGGGACTCCGTCCCAAGAGCCACAACTATTCCTCGCTATTTAGAAAACCAACTGCGAGAAATGAATTGCTTGATAAGAGGACGGCTAAAGATTGCCTGTGATAAACTGAAAACTCGGTACGACATTCACAGCAATAGTGTGGGTTTCCAAGAAGGAGATCAGGTCTGGTTGTTCAACCCAAAGCGCCATCATGGTCACTCACCTAAGCTTCAGACTAACTGGGAAGCACCCTACACTGTGAAAAAAAGAATCAACGATGTTGCGTATAGGATTCAACAGGAAGGACAGCGAAAGTTCAAAGGCATCCACCTGGATCGCCTGGCCAAGTATTACTTCATAGACGGTTTGCCAGTTCGGGACGAACAGGCTTAACGAGGAGGCAGTGTTATGACATTACAGAACATTCTACATGTTTTTTGAATGTTTCAGAATAATCTGTGTGGTGTACATGAATCTCTACACATTAGCTAGACTTTGACAGAAACCGTGCGAACTGTGTCAAGGCCGCAATGAATTATGCTCTAATGTTTCCCTTTATTGTTAATGCACAGTATGGAATATTCTAGTATTCTGGCGGAGTATAAATACAAGTACTCAATGACGATCAGTTTCGGTTTGAGTTGTGATATATCTCAGTGTGGTTCGGGTATTGTGCCAAAGTGTTATGTGTTTTATGTGTTGTGCAGGACGATTGTAGAAGACAATTGTGTTTTATATTAGTTGACATTTTTATTGCATGTGAACAATTTTTATTTGATTTGTTGTAAGAGACTGTCTTGTTAATCACAAACTGGTTAATTGGGATAATTAAAGCTGGTGATTAGTGACATAATTGGAGTCTTGTATTTTGTTTTCCCATGTACCATACGATGATCAGTAGACCGTCGTAACAATATGTTTCTTGAAATGATCCCTCCAGAATGTAGCTCTAGCACACCATTGTGTGTGTCGCCTGCATTGATAGAACACCCTCCCCTACCAGTGTGTTGGTCACATGTTATTATTATTCAGCAGACAAAAGTTCACCTTTTAGTTCTTATTTGATAGAATGAGTTATTTAGTCAGCTAATCAAAGAATTGTCTTTTCATATGGACAGGTGTATATTGTAATGGTACATATCTTCACCTAACCATAATGAAGAAGACATGACCAGATAATTTATTTAGTCATGGACACTAGAGTAAAAAGGGATGAATTATAATAGAAGAATGGGTGAATCAGAATAATAAAACGATCAGACATATCAAGGTAGTCAGAACAGTAACTTATATTAATTCTTAGTAGTAACAAACAAACAAGTCAAAATGGTAAATACTGAAACAAGACGATTTAACCCGAATAGCCCAATAGATGGTAAGTGAGAGAGTAGAACTAGCCCCAAAGGACCAAGAACAACCTGATGATGACAACTACAGATAGAATAGAAATAGCCATCGCACCAATAAGTGTAAATAAGAAGCATAGTGACTAAAAGACAATTAACCTATAAGTATAGTGAAATAATCAGCCACAACACTAAGGAAGTGACGGATAATGTATGACAAAAGAAAATGAACTAAGAAAGAACACCAAACTTGTATTAAACCAAAGAAAATTGTATATCATATTAATAATTGTAAGGACAGACAAACTAAAGATACTAATTATTAAGTACTTAAAATATAGAAGGGCACAGTAAACCCCAAACAGATAGAGTAAACTATGAAAAATCACATTAGCTTAATACTAACATATTTGTGATACAATAAACCAACATGAACTTGTTAATATTATAATTAAACCTTGTAAAGTGAGAGGTAGAGAGTTAGAGAAATAGTGAACATAGTAGAGTGAGAAAGAGAATTTAAAGTTAGGTAATACCCACTAGTAACACTTAAATTAAACATATAAACTGCAAAGTGATAGTGTGAAAACCCCAAATTAAATAGAACCCTATTGATAGGGTTTGACACCAAATAATCAGTGTTAAAACCATTAGTAAAGAGTTAAGAGTGATCGAAGACCATCAGTGAGTGGTAAAATAATAAGTGAAGGCTGATAATGGCTAGTCACAGAAAGGACTGTGACACTTAATAGCAATTATCCAGTGAACACAAGTGTATTAATGACAAAATGAAGCAAAGTGTAACAGACTAGATAACAAGTAGATTTTAGATATAGTAGTACTTACTACTTGCCACATTTTAGTTTGCAAGTCTTAATATTAGGGAATAAGTTGTTAATTAGTATTGTTAATCAAGTATTCAAGAACGAATGACTATCAGTGTGTTAATACACCAAGATATATGAGTTTATTCACAGAAATAAGAATCCAATATCATTAATTTAAAATGATACATTAAAGAATATTTTTCATGACGAACTGATAATAATAAGAACAAGACATTAACATCAGATAATAAACAGTTGTTGAAAAGTCAGTTATGGCTTAATGTCATTTAGAGTTAGTCATAACAATATACCATTGTATTAATAATTAATGCGTGTTTATGTATTTATTTTTTCATGTCAAGTAATAATTATAATTTATCAAAGAGTATGAAGAGTATGAGTGAATAATATGTCTCAAATAATTATGTTTAAATGGATAAGAATTGTGTTTTAATGACTAAGGTTTATGTTCCAATAATGATGTTTAAATGATAATAATTATGGTTATGAGAATAGTTAAAACCATTAGATGTTATGCCATATGTTATAAGAAATAAGATTTAAAAACCAACAGACACCAGTAAACAAGAAACAAACCATACATTCAAATACAATGACACCAAAAATGAATTATCACAGTAGACAAGTTAATATAGGGAAACAATAAAATTATACGCAATTACAAGAACCGAATTAAACTTTGAATAAATAAACAAAATCTTGTATTCAAACAATCATAACCCATTACAAGGAAAATAGTCAATTGCTGTTTAAGCCTATGCAAATTCCCAACTGTCAACTACCAAAAACCTTCCATTTATAGAATTAAACACTGACATTAGGAAGACTAAACCACATAAACTATGAAATACAAATAGACAATCATTATAAGACAGAAATATTATGATAATAATGTAAATTAAGAAAACAGTATAATTAAATAAGATTCACAAAACTGTCAAAATGTTGATCCCTAAGTGAACACTATAATATTGGATGTCAAATTAATCCTTGAGCAAAAATATGAACAGTGGTGATAATATTTACTACTAAAAAGGGAGTACTGAAGATTAATTACATTTAGAAGATCTGTAACCAGTTTGAATAAAAATTCAAATAATAATTAACCAATTGTAACGGGGCGAATTAAAAGGGTTTTTTATTTTATTAATTTTGGTTTTCATTTTTCAAAATATTTGAAATTCATTTCATATATGCGTCCAGTCCCCAGTTGAATCTAACTCGCAGTTCAAACAAAGCAAAGGTACACTATAACTGTGATGAAACAATTGAAAAGGAATGTCGTGTTGTCAACTGTAGCACATTTCTTAGAACTTTGCGGCTGTGTAACACCTACGCCCAAACGCACTACACCAGCATGTGCGCGGACTGATGCCGAGTTTAGTAAAACAAACATGGCTTGAAGACTCTATTTTTTCGCCTCATGGTTTTAAGACGGCGGAAATAAGTTAAGCTCAGCTCACAATTGTGACGTCGACCAGTGCGCACCAAATATCATGCACGTAAAAAACACGAAAACCCATGTGTTGAATGAACAGTGACGGACGATTCGATCATGAGGCATTGAGATTTCCGCTCTGTCTGAGCGTTTGGAGGGAGGCGCATTGATAACCTTCCCAGTCAACTACCAATACAGACCGCGCGCAGTCACCTAAACTTTATACCCGGGTAAATTTTCGTTTTATCAAGTCGACCGACTAACCAAGTTTGTATAAAATAGTATGAAGAGTTGATAGTAATCTGTGAAGATGAAAAAACCGTGAGTGTGTAGTAGAAAGTGAACTGTTAATCGTTTATAGTGCGAGAATATTATCGGACACACCATGCGCTCAGCAGCGACGCTACGGGACAAGTAACTGTATTCAATTCAATTACTTTCTTTCAAAAGCCTAACTTAAATAAATATGGGGTTTTTATAAATTTGTTTGAATGTGTGTGTGTGGCAAGCTGGGTTCGCCTGATTAGTAGAATATATATATGTTAGAATAAGAATATATTTCCATAAATGTACATGTTTCTCTGTTGAAAATTGAGCTAATTAAAATTTATTCAAAATGAAGTAAATCTAATAAATTTTTGAATTCCATCAACAAATGAGTGTAGCGTACGTTTGTTGTGTGACCCTATAATCATACTTGCATCTTAACGTTCGTGTGCCGGACCCTGGGAGAAGACAAAACAAGGTAGGTGGAAGGTGAAAAAATTAATTTTATTTATTTGTAATTGTAATATAAATAGATTATTACAAATGGCATCACGACAGGGACTCGAATTTGAATAATTAAAATTCCACGCCTACGATAGATGCAGGTTTGATTTGAGGGTTAAGTAACTACGTAAAAATTACGCAGCACATATAAAATAGTATATCAATGTTCAGAGTTTAAGAGTTAAGTGGCAGATGTTTTATGTAAGTAAATCTAGATTAATAAATTTATAGATATGGCAGGAAATAATGAAAGCAGTATAAATGAAACGACTAGTGTCGAAAACTGTGATGGTTCAAATATTATGAATAATGTTGAAATCCACTCGACTCCAAACGTGAGTCAGGAAAATAAAACAAAAAATAATTCAGATGAAACAAATATGGAGGATTCAGGGGTTCAGTTAACTCTGACCGCAACAAAATGTAGTAAGTCCGATAACGATATAATGCGTTTTTTACAACAACAATTTAATGTAATCAATTGTCTTTTTGATGAACATGATGTTAACATGAGGGAACAGAATAATAAATTTAATGAATTAAATAATCGTTTAGACAATAACGATATAAAATTGAATGAAATTAAGACTGAAATTAAAAGTGAATTTATTTTAAATTTGATGTACTTAAATTTGACATTAATGAGGTAAAAATGAAATGCGAAAGTAGTTGTAACGAATTGAAACAAGATATTGAGAGAATAGTAGAGTCAGTAGAAGAACGGATCAAAAGTAAAAATAATAATGATAATAAAAAATTAACAAGTGATAACAATAATGTCGAAAATGAGAATATAATTAAAAATGTGGTACTAGAGAATAAGGTAACAAATGATAACAATGATATTGAAAATGGTAATGTAATTGAAAAGGTGGTATCAGAGAGTGATACGTTGAAAATAGATAGTGAAATAGTAAGTGAGAGAGAGAGTAATAGATTGTAATGGAGTAGTAATTAGTGTTGATGAATTAGAGAAAGAATGGAAAAAGAGAGTAGATGAATATATAGGGCAGAGGGTAAATTTTCCCCTTATTTGTGATGAACCAGAGTGTTCACAAGTGTTATTATTGAAGGGCAAGAGACCCTTATTAATGGAAGATTTGAGTTGTTTCCCCTTTTTGTATAAGTTAATACCCTCTGTGAGGAATGAGGTTGAAAGTGTGAGATGGTGTTATGATGAGAGAGATTTAGATAGAAAATTGTGTGTTGATAGGGAGATAGAATTATATAAATTAAAGACAGATTGTAGTGAGTTGAAAGAAATGTTGGAAGTGATGGAGATAAATGGTATTAAATACTTACCTGTTAAAATAGAGAATGAGAATTATTTTGATGATACATGTTTAAATAATAATAATTTACCTTATGTTGTAATGAATGAGAAAATAACTGACTTGATAATGAATATAACTACTAATGGCGACTGGACAGAAATAAATAATGTTGACTTGGTATATGATTATTATGGTAAAATGAATGAACTCAAATTTTATGGTTATTACACACAAGATAGCCATATGTGGTATGTAAATAAAATTGAAAACTGTTATGTGGAACCCAGACTAATATTTGATGATGGAGGCTAAACATAAATTTATAAATTGACAATTTTAAATATTTTGTTTTATGGTTCTGACCTCGCAGACTTGGACATTGAAGTGTGATAAATTTGAATAATTAATGATGAAGAATTGTAAATAAATTGCTAGTGAAATTAATTGTGTGTATTGTAAAATGTTAGGTAAACACTGTGTGTATGTAGTAGAAATTGTTGTGGTAATAATAATAGTATTTTGCAGTCTAAGTAAATAACAAAAATAATTTGGAAGAAGATAATAAATGAATTGTAGTTATTGTAATTGGTGAAAGTAATTAAAAATGTTGTTTTCAATAATTAATTTAGTTAAAATAATTTGAAATGTTTAAATATTTTTGATTGAGTTAAATGTTGTATAATTGAATTTTTCTAATGAGTTTCAATTATTATTTTAAGATTTGTGAATTTGATAGTAATTAATAAATAAATGCTAAATTGTTTGGTATGAAATAACATTGTTGTTAAATGTTTCAGAGGTTACGTGGAGATATTGGTGTGTGTGTGTGGTGTGTATTTTGTGTTCATGTCAGTAGGTGAATAATGTACTGTAAGTATACAGGTGTGAAAAGATTTGGATTCAATAATAAAAATGAATTGAGATAATGGTATTAAATAGAAACTGTAATTAAAAAGTAATAACTGAAAGGTGAATTAAAATTATATTTGGTTTGAACTGTAATAAATAGACTGACAAATATGGTAACACTAAAAGATTTATAGAAATTAGAAGTACAGGTATTAGGGTGATGTAATTTTGAGTGTTGAGATGTTGAGACAGAGTGTTTATTAAAACAGTCTGGCATACAACTGTTTATGTAAACAGGTATGTCGTATGTTGTGACTAATGTCTACAGTCATGCTTGGTGACAATAATAAAAATGCTGTAGTCTGCTGAATCATTGCCAGCAGCAAAATCTTATTGTGAAATAAAAGAAATGAAGTAAATTTTTTTTCAGATAAAATAATAATGAGGTAATTCCTGTAACTTAGAGTTTGAGAAATTAAATATAATTAAATTAATTTGGTAATTAAATTAATTGAAAAGATGACTTTTAATAATGAATTTAACTTTATTTTCATTCGAATTCAAACTGGAATTATAAATCAAAGGCTAATTGATGTAAACAATGATTAAAATATTTATTTAAAATTGAAAACTGAAAGAACATTCGAGCTGAAACAGTGTTTGGAGAATAAGACGTGTATATTACTGTTCATATAAATTCTTATCAATGTCAATCTATATTTTATGTTTAACTGTAGATTCCCCACCTAAGTGCGGCCATGACCTCACCTAATCATGACCGTGAAAGTAGTTAATTGTGGCAAATCATAAATTTTACTTGATATAACCGGCTTGTGGTTTGTTTTATTTTGTGAATCCGGTGGTCTGTTAGACTTAGTAGGGGGGTTATTTTTTGGGGAATCTACCAAATTCTGGAACAGGTCTATTTTCACCCAGATAGGGGTGGTAGTCCATTAGGGGCGTATCATTCATTATTAGTAAGTGTAACACTGAATTTTATTGTAACGCCGAAGCAAGGATGGGGGTGGAATAAAAGAAAAAATGTCCACCCCTTCCTCATCAGTCCTTGTGAAAGCAACTGGGCGCCACAGTCCAGGGGGGAAATAGTGAGTGTGGATGGGGGGTGACCCAGTTACAGGTCACGAGGGAGATGTGGTTTACGGCTAGGATGAGGCTGGCAAGGGCCAAGAAGCCTAGCGCAGAACACAGCAATATGTAACGGGTATCAGGGGTTAAGGGATTAGAAGGGGGGTAGTAGAAAAAAAAATGTTTTGTGCCTGCCATCAAATTGATGTTTTGCATTTTGATTGTATTATTGTTTAGGTGTATCAATAGTGTTATTGAATTATATTGTGTAGGATATATGTGTAATCAAATGTTAGGATAAGGAAGTTCATGTTTTAATTAAATGTTCCATTTATTTGTTTTCTAAGTATTAATAATAACGAAGAGAAGTAATCAAGTCAGATAAAAGATTTTATTTTTTGAAAGTTGTGCTAGGATGTAGTTATAAGTGTGTGTACAAGCCCAGTAACTGCTAAAGGCAGCCCAGTGTGCATGATAAGGGGGAACATATCGGTTGAGGATCTGACATGATATAAGACCAGGGATTTGGATTTTGGGGTTGTATGTTAAACGGTTAGGTGCACTGTGGTGCGTGTCTGTTCGATTTTATGGTGTTGGGATCTCGCATAGAGAAGTCCAGTGATCTCGTTCAGATGCGGCCATAGTCGCCGAGCCAAGGGGGTTGTTTACCCATGATGTATAAGAGCTAAAGGGGGTTTGTTGGCACCATATCCTCACCGGTCCTCTTAGGGGTTCTAGCAGTGAGATTTCTTCTGTTTCGACAGAAGACCTCTCATTGGGGGGTATTGTAACGGGGCGAATTAAAAGGGTTTTTATTTTATTAATTTTGGTTTTCATTTTTCTAAATATTTTAAATTCATTTCATATATGCGTCCAGTCCCCAGTTGAATCTAACTCACAGTTCAAACAAAGCAAAGGTACGCTATAACTGTGATGAAACAATTGAAAAGGAATGTTGTGTTGTCAACTGTAGCACATTTCTTAGAACTTTGTGGCTGTGTAACACCTACGCCCAAACGCACTACACCAGCATGTGCGCGGACTGACGCCGAGTTTAGTAAAACAAACATGGCTTGAAGACTCTATTTTTTCGCCTCATGGTTTTAAGATGGCGGAAATAAGTTAAGCTCAGCTCACAATTGTGACGTCGACCAGTGCGCACCAAATATCATGCACGTAAAAAACACGAAAACCCATGTGTTGAATGAACAGTGACGGACGATTCGATCATGAGGCATTGAGATTTCCGCTCTGTCCGAGCGTTTGGAGGGAGATGCATTGATAACCTTCTTCCCAGTCGACTACCAATACAGACCGCGCGCAGTCACCTAAACTTTATACCCGGGTAAATTTTCGTTTTATCAAGTCGACCGACTAACCAAGTTTGTATAAAATAGTATGAAGAGTTGATAGTAATCTGTGAAGATGAAAAAACCGTGAGTGTGTAGTAGAAAGTGAACTGTTAATCGTTTATAGTGCGAGAATATTATCGGACACACCATGCGCTCAGCAGCGACGCTACGGGACAAGTAACTGTATTCAATTCAATTACTTTCTTTCAAAAGCCTAACTTAAATAAATATGGGGTTTTTATAAATTTGTTTGAATGTGTGTGTGTGTGGCAAGCTGGGTTCGCCTGATTAGTAGAATATATATATGTTAGAATAAGAATATGTTTCCATAAATGTACATGTTTCTCTGTTGAAAGTTGAGCTAATTGAAATTTATTCAAAATGAAGTAAAGCTAATAAATTTTTGAATTCCATCAACAAATGAGTGTACCGTACGTTTGTTGTGTGACCCTATAATCATACTTGCATCTTAACGTTCGTGTGCCGGACCCTGGGAGAAGATAAAACAAGGTAGGTGGAAGGTGAAACAATTTATTTTATTTATTTGTAATTGTAATATAAATAGATTATTACACAATTTCAGCCAATCAAAAAACTTTGAGTAACCATGACAACAACTGAATATTGACAAAATTCAGTTAGGAACAATGACTTTATGTAGTGACGCCAAACTGAAGAGACGCCACGCGATGAAGGGCCCAAATTTTCATTAGAAAAAACGTATTAGTGCCCATAATTTGGAGAAGGAATAGCGGTACATCAGATGAGAGGCCTTTACAACCAATATCTACCAAGGACCAGCTGAAATTAATCCAGATGACCGGAGAATACCAATAATCCAATCTGAAGAAGATGACAACCAAATTTTGAGCCCAAGATAAGAAGTAGGAAGAATCTACATTGACACATTACTTCATATGGACGAATGACTATGCCCATCATAACTACTAACGTTGAGTATTGCTGAAGTTATTTGATTATTATTATAAAACAAATTCTCTTTCCAAAATTTTTAACTATAAAAATAAAACTCTCACTATAACTGAATATTTTCAAGGATTAATAAACCAAAGAAATAACTTTGTAAACATTGAATGAACACATGATAACCTATGTTACACAAAGACACTGTCACACTTCAACACCACAATATTCAATTTATAACAAACCTTGTATAATTTTAATGATCACAGACTTTTAATTATATGTTCTAATTTTGTTATCTTGTTATGTAAACCTCTGTTTCGTACTTAAAAGAACCCATTTGGCAGATTTATTTTGTGAAATAATAACCAGAGTCAAGAGTAAACATTGCATTGCCAACCCAGTGCTATGCTGAGTGAGAGATTATATTGCCGAGGCTAAAACTTTTATTATAACAGTCATTATTTTCATGAAGCTTTAACTATAATTAACAAGCAAAAGTATAATAAAAAAGTGCGTACTGATAAACTGTCCAGTATTTATTTGTAGAATATATTATGTATGTTTTGTTTGCTAGCAGTGGGTTGACATAACCAACATTAATTCAAGTTGGCAACACGTGTTCCCCCACTCACACGAGAATCAGTCACAAGCCAGACGGCAAACTATTTGAATTTTCGATAACAAATCAACAAACTACACAAACAATAAATATTATTATACACAGAGCAAACTTCGTTCTTTACAAAGTGGCGATCCCAACAGTGGGGCTTTTCATTTCTATACAACGACGCAAACAGTGGGGCATCTTCAATAACACCCCATATAAAAAGATTCTTTACAAAGTGGCGCACCAACTAGTGAGGCTAGATTGACGAGAAATATTAACGTCTAGCGGCAAGTACGACAGAAGGTCAACAAGATGAAGAGAGCATCATCATTAAGGCGGACAAGAGAGGTCGAAAAGGAAGTTCGAGCGGAAGAGAAGGAAGTGACTTCGGTAGAAGACGCCGAACAAATGTTACCTCCAATGGAACCAGTCAAACCTGTGCAGCCAGAAAATCAACCGGAGAAACCCGCACAACCAGAGGACGGGAGTTTACTGGGAATGATGAGAGTACAGATGGAAGATATCAAAGGAGAATTAAATAAAACAAACAATAATATAACGTCATTAAATGAAAAATTGGACCAGAACAGGGAAGAAACCGATAAAAATATAACGTCATTAAATGAAAAATTGGACAAGAACAGTAAGAACATGGAAGAAAAAATAGACAACAGTAAGACCATGGAAGAAAAAATAGACAAGAACAGTAAGACCATGGAAGAAAAAATGGACGAACTGAGGCAAGACAGCCAGAAAAATATGGAGGTATTGAACCAAAAGATGGCTGAGAACAACAAAAGGGTGAATAAGAAAATCGAGGAGGAGATGACGAGCATACGGCAAGAGATTTCCAAAATACATGGGAAATGGGAAATTACGAGCCATGACCTGCAACAAACGAAAGAAGACTTCGGCGAACGGATGACCAACATGGAAGAAGACAGCCAGATCCGAATAGAATCCATAAAATCCGCAACTGACCAACATATAACACAGGTACGGACAGAATTTGGAGAGAAATGCCGAGAGATCGACACCGCCATAAACAAAGTTCGCGGACAAGGTCAACAAAACAAAAACAGAATTGAAGAAATCCAGCAACGAGAGATTGCCAAAATTAGGGAGGAGCTGGAAGTAATTAACCACAGACCGCCAGTAATAACACAGTACCAGCACATGGACAACCAGGAAGTAATTAACTTCAAACAATACCGGCGAAACCCGATGGACTTCTTGGAGAGAGTGGACGAACAACTGGCTAAAACTCGGGAGAATAGATGGACCATTATCCGAGGGTACCTGGACGAGTACTTTCGTGATATAAACGACAATTGGTGGACGGCCACGAGACACGATCTCACGAATTACGAAGAATTTAAAGACGTGTTTAAAAGGAAATACTGGTCGGAAGCAACACAAAACATCGTGCGAGACAGTATATGTTTCGGCAGGTATGACGCCACCAGAGGGACGACCTTCATGGCATATTTCCTGGGAAAGGTATGTCTAGCAAGGAATCTGGAGCCGAAAATCCCAGAAGAAAGTTTAGTGACTAAACTCGCCTTTCATTACGAAGAGGGTGTCTCCAGAGCACGGCTGGGTAGCCAAATTAAGACCATCCAATCCATGGCAGCTCTACTAGAAGATTATGAAAGGGAGCGTTATTACCGTAGAAGCCGACAGCGGGATGACAGGGGCGAAAACAAAAATTTTCAGAACGGCTACCAATATACAACACTAACTACCGTCCTAATTATAACAACCGCAACAATGCAAATAACCCGACTAACGAGTCGCATAATAGAACAAATAACAATCCGACCAACCAACCAAATAACGGCTATAATAACAATAATAGGCCAAACAATCATTATAACCAATACAACCGTCCAAATAACACACAACATCAACCCTATAGGCCGAATAACACCAGTTACAACCGACCAAATTTTAACAGCAATACAAATGACAATCGAAATCGCAACAACACAGATCGTAACTATCGTCAAGTGAGGGCCGAAAGTGACGGGAGGAATAGGTCGTTTTATCAGGGATGACGAAGTGCCGACCGAAATTCCTACGGACACCGGTACAGTGATAGTAATTACGGACGTGACGCCAGAACCAACACGGGCCGAAGTCGTAGTCAAGAAGTGTACAGGCGTGACCGGTACGAAGAGGATCACAACCAGCCTGAACCCCGACCGTCAAAGAGCGGAAGTCCGCCAATAAATCAGCAAGACGATCGTAACAATCAGTCCGAGATGACGTTAAACTAGGAGCGGCAGTGAAAAACCTACTCGTACCCTCACTGAACCAGTCTATTGGGTTAAATCGCACCGTTACTCAAACCAACGGCAAACACACAATTACAATCGTGCGCAATAATTATTTGAAGAATATTATAGAGGAACTCCTCGAAGAAAGTAGCAACCAATCTGATAGTAAACATAACGAGATTGCTTATATTTCAACGCAAGTCAACGGAGTACCAGTACAAATTATGATAGACACTGGATCCAATATCTCATTAATCGACAGTATTGAACTTCAGAAAATTCAAGAAGCAAGTAAGACAATTATACTTACGTTACCCATCAGCAACATTGTCCTTGTAGGAGTGACCGGACAACAAAACAGAACCGTCCGAAAACAAGTGCAACTCGAACTGACAAGCAATGGACAAACCGTGACAATGACTTTTTTAGTAGCCAGTGGATTGCCATTCCGGATGCTAATTGGTTGCGATATGCTGCGCCAATATTCAGCCATAATTGACCTGAGTCAATACAAACTTATTTTGAAGAAGAATGACATACAGTGGATAGCTGAACTGACCAATAGTGAAGAAATACAGCCACATGAAACAATGTACCATATCCAAAAGTACAGAAATACTGGAGAACATGTACTAAATAATGGGATTTATGACGAGACCGACAATGAAGAACTATGGCAAGAAAAACTCCAAGAAATCCGAACTTTCCAGAGAGAGAAAACGAGCGCTCAATTAACAGCTCAACAAGCTGAACAACTGATCGAAGTATATAAGCGTTACAAGCACGTATTTTCAAATACACCTGGAAAGGTCAGAGATTATCAGTGCGAGATTCAATTCCGAGAGACTGTCAACTTGATAAAAACATCTTACCCTATCACAATTTCCGAATGACGAAGGATATCAATTCGATGAAGTTCAATTTCACAATAAAATCCTAGAAAAGACTGACAAAATCAGAGAAAAATATAAGCAAATGCAACCGAAACCCATACAATATCAGATTGGAGAGCAAATATTACTCAAAAACAGAGGATTGCCAAGCACCATGGAAGGGATAGCCAAGAAGCTATTGTTACTGTACACAGGACCCTACATAGTAAGCAAAGACAACCAAAATAATACATATGAGATCGTAGACCCAAAGACACAAACAATAAAGGGGACATTTAACCAAACCTCTATGAAAAAATATTATTAAAAATGAGAAAAAACCATCCTGAAACCAATTAATAAATAACTAGTGTTAAACAGTAAGAAAAATAAACAAAACTAATAATAATAAAAAGGTCATGTATACCATACCCACTAACAATATCGAATCACTAAGAGCTAGAGAGTGTGAATAAAAGAAAAAGAATATAATTTGAAACAATGTATTGTATAAACTAAATAATAATGATGTGAAGAATCCCATAAATGATATTTATTTTATAGTCGCACTAAGACTACTTGTATAATTTTATAATGATTGACTGTAGACAAGTCCAGCAATCAAATGTGTATTTTACGGCGGAGCAATGGAGTCAAAAGTACCCCTCCGATCCGATTCAATATAATGATAGGGAAAAATGTTAGGGAATTAGATATCAAAGAAATAAGAACATTAAAATAAAATATGATACAAAGATCAAGAAGTATATTGACACTCAAAAATAAAAAGAACCTATTCCTCTAAAATAACCAGTGAGTGAGAAAGTAAAATGAAATAATGATTGATAATTCCAATCAAAAAACTGGACGATATTTGTTGAAATAATCAATTTTAGTGGCAGGGCAATATGTAATGGTACATATCTTCACCTAACCATAATGAAGAAGACATGACCAGATAATTTATTTAGTCATGGACACTAGAGTAAAAAGGGATGAATTATAATAGAAGAATGGGTGAATCAGAATAATAAAACGATCAGACATATCAAGGTAGTCAGAACAGTAACTTATATTAATTCTTAGTAGTAACAAACAAACAAGTCAAAATGGTAAATACTGAAACAAGACGATTTAACCCGAATAGCCCAATAGATGGTAAGTGAGAGAGTAGAACTAGCCCCAAAGGACCAAGAACAACCTGATGATGACAACTACAGATAGAATAGAAATAGCCATCGCACCAGTAAGTGTAAATAAGAAGAATAGTGACTAAAAGACAATTAACCTATAAGTATAGTGAAATAATCAGCCACAACACTAAGGAAGTGACGGATAATGTATGACAAAAGAAAATGAACTAAGAAAGAACACCAAACTTGTATTAAACCAAAGAAAATTGTATATCATATTAATAATTGTAAGGACAGACAAACTAAAGATACTAATTATTAAGTACTTAAAATATAGAAGGGCACAGTAAACCCCAAACAGATAGAGTAAACTATGAAAAATCACATTAGCACAATACTAACATATTTGTGATACAATAAACCAACATGAACTTGTTAATATTATAATTAAACCTTGTAAAGTGAGAGGTAGAGAGTTAGAGAAATAGAGAACATAGTAGAGTGAGAAAGAGAATTTAAAGTTAAGTAATACCCACTAGTAACACTTAAATTAAACATCTAAACTGCAAAGTGATAGTGTGAAAACCTCAAATTAAATAGAACCCTATTGATAGGGATTGACACCAAATAATCAGTGTTAAAACCATTAGTAAAGAGTTAAGAGTGATCGAAGACCATCAGTGAGTGGTAAAATAATAAGTGAAGGCTTATAATGGCTAGTCACAGAAAGGACTGTGACACTTAATAGCAATTATCCAGTGAACACAAGTGTATTAATGACAAAATGAAGCAAAGTGTAACAGACTAGATAATAAGTAGATTTTAGATATAGTAGTATTTACTACTTGCCACATTTTAGTTTGCAAGTCTTAATATTAGGGAATAAGTTGTTAATTAGTATTGTTAATCAAGTATTCAAGAACGAATGACTTATTAGTGTGTTAATACACCAAGATATATGAGTTTATTCACAGAAATAAGAATCCAATATCATTAATTTAAAATGATACATTAAAGAATATTTTTCATGACGAACTGATAATAATAAGAACAAGACATTAACATCAGATAATAAACAGTTGTTGAAAAGTCAGTTATGGCTTAATGTCATTTAGAGTTAGTCATAACAATATACCATTGTATTAATAATTAATGCGTGTTTATGTCTTTATTTTTTTATGTCAAGTAATAATTATAATTTATCAAAGAGTATGAAGAGTATGAGTGAATAATATGTCTCAAATAATTATGTTTAAATGGATAAGAATTGTGTTTTAATGACTAAGGTTTATGTTCCAATAATGATGTTTAAATGATAAGAATTATGGTTATGAGAATAGTTAAAACCATTAGATGTTATGCCATATGTTATAAGAAATAAGATTTAAAAACCAACAGACACCAGTAAACAAGAAACAAACCATACATTCAAATACAATGACACCAAAAATGAATTATCACAGTAGACAAGTTAATATAGGGAAACAATAAAATTATACGCAATTACAAGAACCGAATTAAACATTGAATAAATAAACAAAATCTTGTATTCAAACAATCATAACCCATTACAAGGAAAATAGTCAATTGCTGTTTAAGCCTATGCAAATTCCCAACTGTCAACTACCAAAAACCTTCAATTTATAGAATTAAACACTGACATTAGGAAGACTAAACCACATAAACTATGAAATACAAATAGACAATCATTATAAGACAGAAATATTATGATAATAATGTAAATTAAGAAAACAGTATAATTAAATAAGATTCACAAATCTGTCAAAACCTAAGTGAACACTATAATATTGGATGTCAAATTAATCCTTGAGCAAAAATATGAACAGTGGTGATAATGTTTACTACTAAAAAGGGAGTACTGAAGATTAATTACATTTAGAAGATCTGTAACCAGTTTGAATACAAATTCAAATAATAATTAACCAATTTCAGCCAATCAAAAAACTTTGAGTAACCATGAAAACAACCGAATATTGACAAAATTCAGATAGGAACAATGACTTTATGTAGTGACGCCAAACTGAAGAGACGCCACGCGATGAAGGGCCCAAATTTTCATTAGAAAAAACGTATTAGTGCCCATAATTTGGAGAAGGAATAGCGGTACATCAGATGAGAGGCCTTTACAACCAATATCTACCAAGGACCAGCCGAAATTAATCCAGATGACCGGAGAATACCAATAATCCAATCTGAAGAAGATGACAACCCAATTTTGAGCCCAAGATAAGAAGTAGGAAGAATCTACATTGACACATTACTTCGTATGGACGAATGACTATGCCCATCATAACTACTAACGTTGAGTATTGCTGAAGTTATTTGATTATTATTATAAAACAAATTCTCTTTCCAAAATTTTTAACTATAAAAATAAAACTCTCACTATAACTGAATATTTTCAAGGATTAATAAACCAAAGAAATAACTTTGTAAACATTGAATGAACACATGATAACCTATGTTACACAAAGACACTGTCACACTTCAACACCACAATATTCAATTTATAACAAACCTTGTATAATTTTAATGATCACAGACTTTTAATTATATGTTCTAATTTTGTTATCTTGTTATGTAAACATCTGTTTCTTACTTAAAAGAACCCATTTGGCAGATTTATTTTGTGAAATAATAACCAGAGTCAAGAGTAAACATTGCACTGCCAACCCAGCGCTACGCTGAGCGAGAGATTATATTGCCGAGGCTAAAACTTTTATTATAACAGTCATTATTTTCATGAAGCTTTAACTATAATTAACAAGCAAAAGTATAATAAAAAAGTGCGTACTGATAACAAACTGTCCAGTATTTATTTGTAGAATATATTATGTATGTTCTGTTTGCTAGCAGTGGGTCAACACAACTAACATTAATTCAAGTTGGCAACACGTGTTCCCCCACTCACACGAGAATCAGTCACAAGCCAGACGGCGAACTATTTGAATTTTCGATAACAAATCAACAAACTACACAAACAATAAATATTATTATACACAGAGCAAACTTCGTTCTTTACAAAGTGGCGATGCCAACAGTGGGGCTTTTCGTTTCTATACAACGATGCAAACAGTGGGGCATCTTCAATAACACCCCATATAAAAAGATTCTTTACAATATATGTATAAGTGTGTGTGTGTGTGTGTGTGTGTGTGTGTGTGTGTGTGTGTATGTGTGTGTGTGTGTGTGTGTGTGTGTGTGTGTGTGTGTGTGTGTGTGTGTGTGTGTGTGTGTGTGTGTGTGTGTGTGTGTGTGTGTGTGTGTGTGTGTGTGTGTGTGTGTGTGTGTGTGTGTGTGTGTGCAGCCTCAAATAATCTGTACAATGTACAATAACCTGTCAGCAATAGAACGAGATATAAAAAAAAACTTGTTTGTGTTCGGCAAACATAAGGGTGACGTTGATTAAGAAATACAAAGTATACATTTTTATATAATTGTATTGTTCTGTTTTTAAATTACAAAGAGTATAAAGAAAAGATCTGTGAATTGTTTCCCTGGTGGGGCAAAGGACACTTGAAAAAAACAAGTTCTGAAGGGGGATAAAAGTTTTATAAATACTGAATTAATCCTCTTTTCACTATTTACTAGACAGTGTAAAGAAAGCATTGCAAATATAATTCAAATGGAGATTTCACTGATGTTACCCTGACTGAAAGTGTTGTGGGCTCAAATTTGTAGTTACTGTATTGAATACAATGGATAGTTATTTTACCTAAGTCAGACACTGTTCTTTTGTGAAATGAAATAGGGACATCAAATATGACTTCAAAAAGTGATTAGTGAGAAACTTTTTCAATTTTTGTCAGTAACTTTTAATCAGTAAGAATGTTGTACCCAATAATTTGAAATTAGTTATGAACTGTACAAGTTATCTATACAATCTGTGGTCGGCCCATTTCATAGTAAGGGATTCTGAAAATCTATTTCCAAACCTTAAAAAATTTGTGACTGGAAAGCGTTTTTCATTAAATGAAGAGATAATGGCAGCTGTAGAGGGGTATTTTACGGATCTTTCAAAATATTACTTCAAGACAGGGATCGAATTATTAGAGAAGCGTTGGACCAAGTGTATTGAAGTTGGGGGAGATTATATAGAAAAATAAAGTAATTTTTGTAACAATTAACTTGTTTTTTCATTTCCATTCTGCGAACTTTTCAACTATCTTTTGTAAGTAACTACACATAACAAAAAATATTCAACCTCTGATGTTTTTCAATTACTGTCCCAAGTCTACGTTGGACAAAAAGAACAGATTTCCATTCGTGTGTAACAGTTCCTGCTAATTGAACACATCAGAGACATTAAAACATTACCCAAATTCTAGTTTTATCACATACACATACACATGGTAAGATGAAAGTCATAGAACCTATGAACGCATGTGTACTGTATTGACATATAGATAGAACTGTACTCACAGCCCTATTAGACTTTGTTAATCTGATTGTATTTAAGAACAAGTATCTCATTCAAAATAGTGAGCAAGTTCTGCAGCTTGGGGAGCTCACTAGTAGATATAACTTTTACCTTCATGTGTAGGTCTGTAAAAATAATTTCTGTAGCTACAGTTACCATGAACACACACAGGTGATAAGCAAATATAGTTTCCTAAATTTAAAGCCACTAAATATTGAAGAATCATGCTGGGTAAGTGTCTGACAGAAGGTGCTTAGAGTCTGGTGGAGAACAGCAGCAGAGGATCATCCAAAATGGTAAAGATTTCTTCAGGAGGTCAGGCTCATTGATTGGTTGTATCTCTGTTGGATGATGATGCCAACATCTTACACTACAGACTTTCACCATTGTTAAACATTAATTACAGACACAATACTTCAGTCACTCAGAATCAATGCATATGTACAGTGACACCACAAAAACTTATCTATAATTTACAAAAATTATAATTAAACAATAAATGAAGTAAAATAAAAAAATGACACGCATGAATAAAACTTATGAATAATGCCCACAGACTGTAAGAGTTTCCACCCATTTCCACAACGATTCCAGGTGTGAGAGTTCCTGTCTGTGGAAGGTATAATGACTAAAAACCTACAGACTCATGACCTTAGCAAGTTGTGTGTATGCAATTAAATTTCTTTTTTTTTATTTTTATAAGACATTTTGTTAAAATGTTCTGGTACTTCAAAAGGCAACCACTGATTATGAACAGTCAAAATGTTGTGTTAGTATT
Source organism: Magicicada septendecula (assembly GCA_034769895.1). Classification (NCBI taxonomy): domain Eukaryota; kingdom Metazoa; phylum Arthropoda; class Insecta; order Hemiptera; family Cicadidae; genus Magicicada; species Magicicada septendecula. The sequence goes on along the minus strand of CM068372.1, from coordinate 281,994,518 downwards.
AAGTTAACATTTTATGATAATTTGAGTCCAGAATAGTTTTGTATTGCAGTGCTAGCAACAGCACAAAAAAGAAACCACTTATTTATTTTAAACTAGAATGTTAAGATTTGTAAAAAAAAATTGGTACTTGTGCAGTTATATAACCAACCACCAATATCAGTACAGTTTTTATCACTATTGGTATGTTTCATTTTGTCATCAAAATAAGGAAAACAGACAGGGTGTTCAGTAGATGCGATGGTATAAACTAAAATAAAATATACAACTTAGACCAAGACACAAGTACATCCAATAGCAATTAGACGTGATAAAATGTGTTGTATGGTTTAAAGTATTTAAGCAGAAGGTTATGAAAGTGGTTTCAGTTCAATTCGTCTGTACCTATGTGCCAAAATCCTGTGCCTGTGTACAAGTTGTAGGCTGTGTTGACATAGGTCAGTGGGCTTAGGTAAGTAGGTATTGGTTTTATTTGTTTATTACTTTTCTTGAGGTGAAAGTTTTTCAACTAAAGCAAAAACGCCTTTCCTGACCTTATTCTTGAATATTTGAAGTGGTTTGCTCCCATTTGTCTGAATTCAGTGTATGTAATGTATGTTAACATGTGCTGGTGTTTTTATGTGCGAAGGTTATGTATACCCACTAATTGTGGTTTTATTTATTACTTTTATGAGTGGCAGTGTTTTAATACACACCAAATAACACCAAAAACCAATTTTCCTAAGCTTTTAGGAATTAGTCTGGCAAATCAGCATCTAGATGGAATATACCAATTGTTAAGGGGGGGGGGGGATAATGCACAAGTACACAAAATTAAAGTTTAATTTAAATTTATCATGTTTCCAGTAAAATTTGATACCTAATTATAATTTACTTCGAATATTTTAACAAAACTATTGTTGGAACCATAGACAAGACCCCAACCAATGAAAAGATTAGTCACTAATGTGGGGTGTCAAGCTCACATCACTGTCATTAAAGTGTTTGCATTGATTTCAGTAACAAGTAACAGACTATACAGTGGCCACACTTTTTCCTGTGGCTCTTGATTTGAGTTCAGAATTTTGTTTGTAATAACTACAGAAAAGGACTTTCTCACTAAATGTGACTCTTCTGTTAAAGTTAAGAAACTTCTCTTTTATCTCATGTATAATATTATTTAGCTCAAAATAGGGTTTGGCAAATACATGTATACCTGACTTATTAGTCTTCAACCTGTCTGCAAGAGCTTCATTAATTTTATCAATTACTCGACAATCCTAGTAAGTCTGCGACTGTCTATTACGCATAATGGTATATTAAACATGATTTATTTGTTAATTATTATTTTGTAAAGTTAGTTTTATGAATATTTAAATACAGATTTTAACAAACTCACAGACATAAAAGACAAGTAAGTAACTATAATTAGTCTTCGTATTGTTTGAATTAGCAGCCATCCTTACTTTTCTTTTATGAAATTGCTAAACTGCTACAATTTTTATTGTTCAGACAAAGCTTTTCGTCATCACTGACATCATCAGGTCTTAAACAACGTCTGTCAACTGTACGTTGTAGGCTTTTATACTTTAGGCCCCTCCCCTTATGTCATCGCCCCCTCCTATTGGTTCTATCTGCTGCCGCTCTTCACGGGAACTTTGTCTACATTTTTCCGTTAGGCATTTTACTAACGTCCGTCAAATTGTTTTAAGAATCTCCTGTTAATTTCTTCATGTAATATTTTACTTTCTGACTTATAACTGTTTCGTAATCTTTTATTACAGTTCGTAAATTTTAGTGTATTCTTCTTATTGTTTTAATTTTATTTATTGTTTACTATATTTAAAATATTTCTTCATTTGTAAATTCACGTTTATATAGTTTACTAAGTTCTTGCATATAATGAGTTCGTTGTTTTAACGGCTATCGCTCTTCACGGGAACTTCAGCTATATTTTCCGTTAGGCATTTTACCAATGTCCGTCACTTGTATTTTATGAATCTCCCGTTATTTTCTTCATGTTATTACTTTGTTTTCTTGACTTATAATTTTTTGTAACCTTTTACATTTCGTCATTTTTAGTGTGTTATTCTTATTATTTCAATTTATTTTTGTTTATTGTTTAATATACCGGGTGGCCCATAAGTCAGTTGGCACTAGCAGTATGTAGATGCTCGATTGACTAGCATAGTAGTTACTTGCCTTGACTAGAGCAGTAGTTCCCATAATTCAGTTGAGGTTATGAGGTTAGGTTGATGTTGATGTGTATGCTGTTGTTAGCGCTTGTTTGTTGTTTATTGTTCGTGTTGTTTGCGAGATAATGAATAGAAAACTATATACAGAGCAGCGTGTTTTTGTACTGCAGATGTGGTGGAAACAGGACCATAATTACAGTGATGTTGTTGAGTTATTTGCGGAACGTTTTCCAAACATCGCACGTCTATCTAGAGAAGGTATTCGTAAACTGAATAAGAGATTTGACAGACTGGAATGGTAGCGGAACTTCCTCGATCAGGTAGGCCAAAACAGTTACAACAGAAGACCATTTAAATATCGTTGCGCAATGTTTTGTGCAGTCACCAAAGAAATCAACACGAAAAGCGTCCAATGAGTATGGAATACCTCGAACAAGCCTGCAAAGGATGTAGTAAATGTTGAAGTTCAGACCATATAAGCCCACTTTACTCCAAGGCTAAATGAAGATGATCCTGATAGGCGTACAGAATTCTGCGAATGGTACGCAATACGACAAGAAGCCGATCCACAATTTTACAAAACGATTCTTTGGAGTGACGAGGCTACTTTTAAGCTGAATGGTACAGTGAATAGGCACAACTGTGTTTACTAGGATACTGCGATCCACATGTGGTGATAGAGACAGAGTTAAACGCTCCGGGGGTTACTGTTTGGACAGGGATCTTTGCCGGTGGGATCATCGGACCCTACTTTTTTAATGGTACAGTGAATGATGAAAATTAACTACAAATGCTTCACGAAGTGTTGATGGAACTAGAAAACAGTCCACTTTTTGAACACCTGCAGCCAATTCGAGAAAACTTAATATGCAACAAGATGGGGCACCCCATCACTATGAACTGATTGTGAGAGACTTATTGAATGCAACGTTCGATGAATGGATTGGCAGACGGGGTCGTGTTGAATGGCCTCCACGTTCTCCTGAGCTTACCCCGATGGACTTCTCGGTCTGGGGTATACTAAAAAATGCAGTGTACTCCGTGAAGATTCGTGATGTGGAACATTTGAAGGAACGCATTCAATCTGAATTTGAACACCTACAGTCCCTGAATATTTTGGACATAATTTGTGCTTCAGTGCTTCGAAGATGTCAAATTTGCATAAAAAAGGATGGAGGCCACTTTGAGCATTTCTTGTAGGTCATGAGAACTATGCTATTAACTATCTGTATCTGTATCCCTGCTGCACCTCTACAACAAAAGTGCTATTAGCAATTTTGCCAACTGACTTATGGGCCACTCCGTATAATAAAATATTTCTTCATTTGTAAAATCCACTTTTATATTCATTAATTTATTTTTGTCTTCTTTTTTAACTTTAAGTATTTCTAGTTCTTCTATTAGTTTTCTTTTTTGCGGATTGTTTTATATTTTGATTATTTCCATATTTTCATTTCGATTTATAAATTTATGGCCTGATTCATTGCAATGTCTCGCATATAGTGAGTTCGTTGTCCTAACCCCTTCCCCTTTTGCATGTTCATTCATTCGAATTTTAAATTTTCTTCCAGTTTCGCCCAGATATATCTTATTACATTCCCCACATTTTAATTTGTATACGCCGCTTTTTTCTGTTAATGGAATGTCTTCTGTTTTAGCATTTTTTATATATTCGAATACATTTTTCGTTTTCTTTATTCCTATCTGTATTTCGTATTTTTCGAAGCATTTTTGTAACATTTTTGTTTGATATCCTATGTATGTTATTGCTCCTTTATATTTCTTTTCTTCATTTGTTTTTTCTTTTTTGTTCTTTTCTATTTCTTTATTTTCCTCTATTTTCTTAACTATTCTATTAATTATTTTAGGGTTGTAATTATTATTTTTTGCTATTTGTTGTATTTTCTTTAATTCTTTTTGTTTGAGTTCTTCATTTTCTAGATAATTTATAGCTCTATAGCAAAATGAATTTAATGCTGTCATTTTATAATTGACTGGATGATATGATTCTTGTGGAATTATTAAATCTGAGTATGTTTATTTCCTATATATATCGAATTTAAGTTTGCTATCTTCAATTTTTATATTGATATCCAGGAAATTAATTTCCAATCCTCCAATTTCTTCTTGAAATTTTATTGTTTTTTCTATGTTATTTAATTCTTCCGTAAATTTTTTAAATTCATTTACTTCACCTTCCCAAACTATTAGTATGTCGTCTACATACCTGATCCATTTTTTATTCTTCTTTCTTTATCTACATCTTTTAAAATTTTGATTTCAAAGCTATTCATGAATATCTCTGCCATTAATGGTGAAAGCGGTGATCCCATTGGTAATCCATTCTCTTGTATGTAAAACTTGTTGTTAAATCTGAAGTAATTCTGGCTTAGGCATAATTCTAATCCTTCTATTATTTCGTTTTTCCATTCTACATTGCTTAATTTGTTTTTCTTTATTATTTCTACTGTCTTTGCTATTGGTATGTTGGTGTACACATCTTTTATATCTAATGACATTAATTTTGTCTTATTTGTTATGGTTATTTCTTTTAATCTTTCTATTACCTTTTTGCCATTTTCTATGCTGTGGATTTTTTCTTTTTCATATGCCATTTTGATTCTTTTACTTATTTCTTTCGATATTTTGTATGTTGGCGAATTTATAAATGATACTATAGGTCTTAATGGCATTTCTTTTTTATGTAACTTAATTTGACATCTAAATTTTGGAGCTTCAGGATTATGTTATATTTTTTGTTTCTTTTGCCATTCTGTTAAATGTGTTATCTTTTTTATCAATTTCTTTGTTTGTGCTTGAAATTTACTTGTGTAATCATATTTTATTTCTTTATATGGTCCTTTTTGTATAAATTGTTCTGCTTTTTCGATATAATCTCTTTTGTTCATTACCACTGCTGTGTTACTTTTATCGGCTTTTATAACTATCAAATTGTTCTCCGTGATTTTCTTTTTTAATTCTCTTATATTTCTTTTTATTTGTGTATCGTTTTTATTTCTTGCATTTTTGTTTTTCTTACGTATTTTTCTACTATTTCTTTTACTTTACTTCTTAATTGTTTTTTAGTTTCTTCATTTTTTATTTTATCGATTATTTCTTCACATTCTATTATTGTATTTTCTTTATCTGTGTTTGTTTTTGTTGCATATTTTAAACTCTTCCCTAATAATTTATGTTCATTTTCTGTAAACTTTGTTTCTGTTAAATTTAATACTTTTTCAGCAAATTTTATTTCTTTATCTTTTTCTTTATTTTTATTTCTTGTTCCTTCTATTAATTCCTTGAGTTTCTTGTTTAATCTCTCTGCCATTTTTCTTATTTTCTTTTCTATATATTTTTCACCCAACTCTTTTTTCATTTCTTCTATTTCTACATAATTGTAACTTGTATATAATTTTTGATGTAATTGATACATTTCTTTGTTATATTTATTTATTTTACTGTATAAGTTCTTTATTTCAAGTTTTATCCATATTTTTCCCGCCATATTTTTCACTTGGTTTGCTACTTTGCTTTTGTTATTAATTTTAATTTTTGCGTATTTTGGAGTTATTTTATTAATTAAACACTGTTTATTGAACCAAATTTTCCCTAGCGTTTTTTTCACTTTTGCTTTAATTTTTAAATACTTAACAAATTCCCTTACATTTTTATATTTATCTGCTTGCAAATCTTCGTATTGTTTGAATTAGCAGCCATCCTTACTTTTCTTTTATGAAATTGCTAAACTGCTACAATTTTTATTGTTCAGACAAAGCTTTTCGTCATCACTGACATCATCAGGTCTTAATCAACGTTTGTCAAGTTGCCAAGTTGAGCAGGTCACAGCACAGTGCGTGCTCCAGTGACGGCAGCGTCCGGGCAAGCCCGATGACTGCCTGTTGCTTGGTGTGTGCTTGGTGCGATACTTGTCGCAGAAACGGATAGGTCCCCCCTTTTTTATTTTGGCGGGGGTGAAGGAGACGGGCTGTGATTGGCAGAACCGCTAACGTGATCCACCAGTGGCATGAGAGGGAAGCCTACGCGAACGCTTCGCACGGATTGGCGGGATTTGTTCGCCCACAACGGGTCGATACACTTCCGCCAGCCCGGTAAGAGTCCGGTAGACTGCCTTATGGCGATACCGAGGCAGGCGAGAGATTGGAGGGGGGAAGTTGCCGACTGAAGGTGGCGCTAGGCACACCCAAAGCCGGCACAACGCCCGATCCATCTGTCGGCCTGCAACGGACCGGAGATTTGACAGGTAGGAAGGTGGTTAGATTCGATAGGTCGGTGTGGGGACAGATGGTGAGTGGGCAATTTTGTATTTTATAATTATGGTGGGTCGTCGAGCAGAGCTCGAGGGCGGCGGCGTTTAACTGGGGGTGGTCCATCGTTGTTATCGAGGTGTTGGAGGTGAGGAAAGTCAGAAGTGGATGCTCGATGGAAGAGGTTGAACGTGAGAGTTCGCGCAAATCCATCGAGCGACGGAATCTTCAGCCCTCGCCTGATAGAATCATTTTTTACATACCAGGGAGAGCCGGAGATAAGGCGCAGGGTAATGGATTGGAAGGCTTCCAGGCGTTTAACGACGTCGGGGGCGAGTTGGGTCCAAAATGCAGGCGCTACGTACATAAGGACGGCTCGTAAAAAGAGCAGATAGATCGAGAGCTTCGTGCGCAATGGCAGTGGCCCTCGAGGCGATAAGAATGGGTATAGTTTGGCTTTGACGCCTCGGGCGCGCTGAAGCACTGTGGACACGTGAGCTCTGAAGCTTAGACGTCGATCAAGAGTGACGCCCAAGTACTTCACAGTACGTTGCCAAGCGATTGGGCTCCCTTCGAGGGAGAGGATCTGGCATCGGGAAGTGAGCTGACGGGAGAAGGCAATCGCACCGGATTTCTCCGTATTGATCGCCACCCGCCATTTCCTTAGCCAGGCCGGTAGTAAAGCGAGCTGGCGCTGCACCACGTCAGTCGCAAAACGAAGGTTTGCAGAACTGGTGTGGTACATCGCATCGTCCGCATAGAGAGAGAGCGTGACTCCAGGCAAAACTGACAGGTCGTTCGTGTACACTAGGTACAGAACGGGGCCGAGGACAGATCCTTGAGGGACGCCAGCGGCGACGGGGCGGCCAGAAGAGTACGTCCCGTCGACGCAGATCCTAAATTTGCGGTCGCAGAGATATGACCGCATCAGATGTACAAATGAGGTTGGGAGAGGGGAGGTGGCTAGTTTATAGAGAAGGCCTTTGTGCCAGACTTTGTCGAAGGCCTTGCTCACGTCCAGAAGGACGGCGACGGTCTGATGATTTCTATTGATGGCGTCAGTGAGTTGCGTGACAACTCGGACAAGTTGAAGAGTGGTCGAATGCTGCCTGCGGAAGCGAACTGTTCCTGCCGGATGAAATTATCCAGCAGGGGAGTAATTCGGCGATGCAGGAGGCGCTCGAACACCTTCGATAAGACTGGCAAAAGCGAGATTGGACGATGATTCTCCGGGAGTGTACGCAGCTTGCGAGCCTTCGGTAACATGATGACTTTGGCTCGTTTCCAAGGGCTGGGATAGTAATGGAGCCGGAGACATCCATTGAACAGCACGTGTATGAGTGAAACGAGACTTGCTGGGGCGTTAAGTAGGGCCGCTGCACTAATACGGTCCTCGCCGGGTGCCCGCTTGGGGCGCAGTCGACTAATGGCCGTTTCTACTTCAGCCTCGTCGAACGGATCGATTGGGTCTGTGGGAGGGCGGGAAAAATATCCAGATAGGAAGTCTGCGACCGCGGCCGAGTGGCCGGGGTCACAGACGCCTCTGTGAACAGTAAATTATTCCTCCATGGTATCGGCAAAGACTTCTGCTTTGTCGGCCGCGGAGTACACAATTCCGTTCGGTGATCGTAGGGGGTAGCGGGTCCTTTTCTCGCCAGTGAGTCGGCTCGCAGCCCGTAAAACGGACTGGGGCGTGAGCCTGGGGCATTAGCAGTGGCATCAAGCAGATGCTGCTTGACGATGTCTGATTGGGCGTTGAGCCTGCGTTTTACGGCAGGATCCCGGGTTTGTTGCCATCGCCGGCGGAGCTGGCGCCGTTTTCGGATGGCTATAATCACCTCTTCAGGTAACTGCGACCTTCTGTTGGGCGCAGGGACGTGATAGGTGTGTTTGTCCATAGCGGACGTGACGACTTCTTGAAGATAGTCGGCCAAGCGGTCTACATCATCCGGGCTGGAGATGTCGACCTGGGGGTCAGATGGTACTGTTCGACCCAGTTCATCGTGGAACGATCGCCAGTTGACTCTCGTTACACGATGGAGAGGTGTGTCCAGCGTGGGGCGAACAGTGAGTAGTACCGGGTCGTGGTCAGACGAGAGGTCTGACACGGCTTCGATAGCGATAGGATAGGCCAAGTCTTTGACAACAGCAATGTCAAGGACATCTGGGAGTCCCCCTCTATTGGGGATATAGGTCGGTGATCTAGGACCAAGAGCGATCACATGAGGATGACGTTAAACGTATTGGTACAGAGAGCGGCCGTGTGGGTTTGAAACACGGCTGTTCCACAGGCGATGCTTACTATTGAAGTCTCCGGCTGCGATGGTTGGTAGCGGGTCTTCTAGTAGAGCGTCCCATTCATCCTAGTCGGGCGGTGGGTCCACTTCGGGGGGGGAGGTAGACTGAAACCAGTCGAACCTCTCGATCCCCGACGCAGAGAGCAACCGCCGTCGCCGGAGGCGGCAGGGGGCGGTGGGCGATGCGCCTGTGAACCAGAATGGCTGTGCCGCCAGAGGCGTACAGCCGGTTCTGGCCAGGCCGGTCTGTGCGATACGTCGTGTACGCCGGAAGCTGGAACGAGTGTGCGGGAATTAAATGTGTTTCATTAAGGACTATGACGTCTATGTCATATTCGGTGACGAAGGCGGCCAATTCGGCACGGCGAGATAGAACGCCACATGCGTCCCATGCCACCAGCCGAAGGGGCCTAGCCATCGAGAGGGATAAGCGAGGTCACGGAGGTAAGAACGATAACTAACAAGGACTGGACATCCTTGGCAGCAAGAATTTGTGGGATCAAGGCGTTGATCCAAGCGCGCACGCGGTCGGCGAAAGTCACGTCCGAGGACGCGGCAGACCCGGTGCCGCCTGAGGCTTGGGCGCCGGGTGCTTGAACATGATGCCATTCTGGGCGGGGGTCTTTTGTTTCGTCTGGAGTTGGCGCTGGAGCTTAACTGCCGCATAACTGGCGTTCGGCTCTGAGGCAAAAGCCGCAGTGCCGTCCGCGAACAGCAACAATTTTACTCCAGGAACTCGGGGCGTGTCGTTGACAAACAGCGAGAACAGGAGAGGCCCAAGGACACTTCCCTGAGGGACGCCAGCCGTAATACGCCTCTCCGAAGAGAGAGCGTGGTCTACTCTCACTCGGAAGCTACGGTCTCGCAGAAAGCTGCCGATCAAGTGAACGTAGCAGTCTGGGAGAAGGACTTCCGTCAGTTTGTAAAGGACACCCTCGTGCCACATGCGGTCAAAGGCTTTCTCTACGTCTAGGAAGATCGCAGTCGTCTGTTTGCCCTGGCAGCCAGCCTCGGTAATGCATTCCACGAGTCTCATCAGCTGATGAGTCGAGGATTGCAGCTCACGAAAGCCGAACTGTTCGGAGATCAGCACGTCTAGTCTTTCTAGATGGTCGCGGATCCTACGCTGGATCAGATGCTCGAAAACCTTGGACGTCGCGCACAAGAGGCTGATGGGCCTGAGGTTTTCCACGCGAGAAGAATTCTTGGCCGGCTTGGGTATCACTATGACGGTAGCCGTTTTCCATTTCACCGGAAAATAGGCCAGTCTGAGGCATGAATTGAACAGGTCAGAGAGGAACTGGGTTCCTCGCTCCGGAAGGCGATGGAGGGCGGAATTCATGACTCCGTCCGGGCCAGGCGCCTTCCGGGGCTTGAGCTGAACAATCCTCTCAGAGACCTCCTCCGGGGAGATGGGTTCCGGTTGACTGTGATGTCGGCCGATAGAAAGCGCTCTACCTCGCGGCAGATTTGCTCAGTGAAAGCCGGGTTCTTGGATGGGTTGGGAGCGAACTGTCGCTCTAAACTGTCAGCCAAGAACTCTGCCTTTTCGAGGGGGCGGCCAAGGGGTTGACCGGCGGGTCCGGCCAGTGCGGGGAGAGGCGCGCGTTTGCGCTTTCCCGTTAGGGCACTGGGAATCCGCCAGACATTACGCTCCTCGGCAGGGCCATCCATCTGTGTCACTGCTAGCTCCCAGTTGCGTATACGGAACGCCAGCATGTCGCGACGCAACTTGCCGGACGCTCTGTTGAAAGCAGCCTTGTCAGCCGGGTCACGAGTCCTCTGCCAGCGTCTCCGGAGGCGATTCCTCTCGCAAGCGAGCTGAGACACCTCTTCGGGGATACGCTGATAGTCGGGCGTGAGCCCCGGCTTCATCCGGGAGGACACGTCTACCGCCGAGACTACGGCTGTGTCGAATAAGGCAACTGCCTCGTCGACATGCTGGGTAGTGTCGAGCGGGATATGCTCAGGTAGGCGGCGACTGAACGTCGGGCCAAAGCGGTCCCACTCGATTACCCGCCGCTCGTCGCGGACGGTGGTGTGCTGGGTAGCTATATGCACACTGATAGGTCAATGATCCGAGGACAGTTCCGAAATGACGAAGACGTGGACCGGGCAATAAACGCCCCTGACCGCGGCGATGTCCAGTACGTCAGGGCGGGAGTTAGCCCTCGAGGGATAGTACGTAGGCCCGGTAGGACCCATGACTGTGACCCGAGCCGCATCAGCATACCTGCGTAAGCGGGCCCCGTTTGGGTTCACCAAGCGGCTCCCCCAATCAGGGTGCTTACAGTTCAGGTCGCCCGCCAGGACTACCCTCCTGTGTGCGCCAAAGACGGCCTCCAGATCGTTCGACAGGAGCTCCGTTTGTGGAGGCTTGTAGGCGGAAACCACGAGTAGACCGCCGAGAGCACCATGGAGCTCAACCGCGGTGCAATCGAGGTTCCGCCGCTGAGGCAGGACAACGCGGTGATGGCGAAGACTCGCCTTCACCGCGATGGCTGTGCCCCCTCCTGCGCGACTCGACCGGTCATCCCGGTGGCACACGTAGTTGGGCAGTCGGAAATGACGATGCGGGGTCAGGTGCGTCTCACCAAGAAGAAGCACGTTGGGCTTGTGTCGGACAACGAACTCTAAGAGCTCAGAATGCCGGGAAGCGAGGCCGTTGGCGTTCCACGCCACGAACTCGAGGTCTCGCTTGAGGGATTGCCGTGGTTGTCCGTTCATAACAGACCTATAATTCGGCAGGCTTCCACCAAGAGGAGGAACTTGTCTTGGGGCGAGGCTGTTGCCAAGCGTTCCTTGATTTTAAGGAAAGTTTGGGCTACTTTCTGCAAGTCGTAGCTTGCCAGAAAGTCGGATAAAACGGCGAGATCATCGGAAGATGAGCCCTGGGGGGAACGCTTGGCGGCAGCTGCATAGCTGCGGTGGAAGCCTTGGGGGCAGGTTCTGGAGCGGGTGGTCGCTCTGGCTTTTGGTGGACAGGCTTGGGTCCAGTGGCAGGTAACTTTGGCTGGCCCGTGTTCTTGGCCGGAGGTTTACCTTTTTTGCCTGATCTGGGGAATCTCGGTTTGGGTGGCGGCCTCAGTGGAGGATCAATTTCCTCCTTATCGTCCGGCAACGGGACTAGAGCGTAGGGGGGTACCTCGCGTTCCGGTTCCGGGGGCGCGGTAGTTGGTTTGGCCTGTTGAGCTTTGCTCGCGCTCACTGCACGTGTAGGTTTCGGAACCGGAGCAGACCTAGGGGCTGGATTCCGGACCACAGGTTCAGCGGCTTTGGCCGACTTTACGGGTTGTCTAACAACTTGTCGAGGCTTAGGCTGGACAGGTTTAGCAAGTTTGTCCAGCTGCTCTTTGTAGACTGGGCACCGCCTGTTGTTAGCAGCATGGGCGCCGCCACAGTTGATGCAATACCTGTGGTTGTCAGGAACTGCGCAGGCCTGCGTAAGGTGGTCGTTTCCACAGCGGACGCAGGTCGGCGCGTTCCGACAGCCGAAGCTGCTATGGCCGAACCGCTGACACCTGTGGCACTGGGAAAGTCGCCCGGTCTGACGGCAGGGCTCTACGCTCACGCAGAGCCCAAAAAGCCTATTCAAGTCTAAAAGGGCCTGGGAAGAATCGCCCTTCTCAACCAGGAGTCTGATGAGGGGGAGGGGACGACGCGAGCCATAAGTAGTGTACAGCCGAGAGGCTCCCACAACCTTATAACCAGCGTCGCGCAGTTCGTCGAGAACGACCTGCGGATCCGCCTGTATGTCCAGGCCCCGAAGGACGAGGGCTACAGGCTTGACTCTGTTTAGGGAATATGTGTGGAACTGGAACGATTCACGTTCCAGCCACTGGATCACTCCCAAGTGTTCGGAAGCGCTGCGGCAGGCAACGCGCACAGTCTCACTCGCTAGGAGTTTGACCGAAGCGTTATCTGCCAGCGCAACGACCTTGCGGAGTCGGCGACTGAAGCCGATAATATCTCGGACGTTCATGACGAACACCGGCGGGATCCTTCCTTCGGAGGTGCGACTGGGCGCAACCTCAGCGGAGGCTTTGAATGCCGCCGAGTCCGTAACCGAACTCAAAGAGGTCAGGGAAAGGGACTTCCTCGGCTTACCACCGTGCCCTATTATCACCCAGTCGGTGGAAGCCGAGGTCTCCATGGCTGGGGAGTCAGACTCCGGCAGAGGTTGCGGGCTGCTTGGCCTACTAGCTATGCAGGGCTGTTATACGTTGTAGGCTTTTATACTTTAGGCCCCTCCCCTTATGTCATCGCCCCTCCTATTGGTTCTAGCTGCTGCCGCTCTTCACGGGAACTTTGTCTACATTTTTCCGTTAGGCATTTTACTAACGTCCGTCAAATTGTTTTAAGAATCTCCCGTTAATTTCTTCATGTAATATTTTACTTTCTGACTTATAACTGTTTCGTAATCTTTTATTACAGTTCGTAAATTTTAGTGTATTCTTCTTATTGTTTTAATTTTATTTATTGTTTACTATATTTAAAATATTTCTTCATTTGTAAATTCACGTTTATATAGTTTACTAAGTTCTTGCATATAATGAGTTCGTTGTTTTAACGGCTATCGCTCTTCACGGGAACTTCAGCTATATTTTCCGTTAGGCATTTTACCAATGTCCGTCACTTGTATTTTATGAATCTCCCGTTATTTTCTTCATGTTATTACTTTGTTTTCTTGACTTATAATTTTTTGTAACCTTTTACATTTCGTCATTTTAAGTGTGTTATTCTTATTATTTCAATTTAATTTTGTTTATTGTTTAATATATAATAAAATATTTCTTCATTTGTAAAATCCGCTTTTATATTCATTAATTTATTCTTGTCATCTTTTTTAACTTTAATTATTTCTATTTCTTCTATTAGTTTTCTTTTTTGCGGATTGTTTTATATTTTGATTATTTCCATATTTTAATTTGGATTTATAAATTTATGGCCTGGTTCATTGAAATTTCTTGCATATAGTGAGTTCGTTGTCCTAACCCCTTCTCCTTTTGCATGTTCATTCATTCGAATTTTAAATTTTCCTCCAGTTTCGCCCAGATATATCTTATTACATTCCCCACATTTTAATTTGTATACGCCGCTTTCTTCTGTTAATGGAATTTCTTCTGTTTTAGCATTTTTTATATATTCGAATACATTTTTCGTTTTCTTTATTCCTATCTGTATTTCGGATTTTTCGAAGCATTTTTGTAACATTTTTGTTTGATATCCTATGTATGTTATTGCTCCTTTATATTTCTTTTCTTCATTTGTTTTTTCTTTTTTGTTCTTTTCTATTTCTTTATTTTCCTCTATATTCTTAACTATTCTATTAATTATTTTAGGGTTGTAATTATTATTTTTTGCTATTTGTTGTATTTTCTTTAATTCTTTTTGTTTGAGTTCTTCATTTTCTAGATAATTTATAGCTCTATAGCAAAATGAATTTAATGCTGCCATTTTATAACTGACTGGATGATATGATTCTTGTGGAATTATTAAATCTGAGTATGTTTCTTTCCTATATATATCGAATTTAAGTTTGTTATCTTCAATTTTTATATTGATATCCAGGAAATTAATATCCAATCCTCCAATTTCTTCTTGAAATTTTATTGTTTTTTCTATGTTATTTAATTCTTCCGTCAATTTTTTAAATTCATTTACTTCACCATCCCAAACTATTAGTATCTCGTCTACATACCTGATCCATTTTTTAATTCTTCTTTCTTTATCTACATCTTTTAAAATTTTGATTTCAAAGCTATTCATGAATGTCTCTGTCATTAATGGTGAAAGCGGTGATCCCATTGGTAATCCATTCTCTTGTATGTAAAACTTCTTGTTAAATCTGAAGTAATTTTGGCTTAGGCATAATTCTAATCCTTCTATTATTTCGTTTTTCCATTCTACATTGCTTAATTTGTTTTTCTTTATTATTTCTATTGTTTTTGCTATTGGTATGTTGGTGTACATATCTTTTATATCTAATGACATTAATTTTGTCTTATTTGTTATGGTTATTTCTTTTAATCTTTCTATTACCTTTTTGCTATTTTCTATGCTGTGGATTTCTACTTTTTCATATGCCATTTTGATTCTTTTACTTATTTCTTTTGATATTTTGTATGTTGGCGAATTTATAAATGATACTATAGGTCTTAATGGCATTTCTTTTTTATGTAACTTAATTTGACATCTAAATTTTGGAGCTTCAGGATTATGTTCTATTTTTTGTTTCTTTTGCCATTCTGTTAAATATGTTATTTTTTTATCAATTTCTTTGTTTGTGCTTGAAATTTACTTGTGTAATCATATTTTACTTCTTTATATGGTCCTTTATGTATAAATTGTTCTGCTTTTTCGATATAATCTCTTTTGTTCATTACCACTGCTGTGTTACCTCTATCGGCTGTTATAACTATCAAATTGTTCTCCATGATTTTCTTTTTTAATTCTCTTATATTTCTTTTGTGTTTCGTTTTTATTTCTTGCATTTTTGTTTTTCTTACGTACTTTTTCTACTATTTCGTTTACTTCACTTCTTAATTGTTTTTTAGTTTCTTTTTTTTATTTTATCGATTATTTCTTCACATTCTATTATTGTATTTTCTTTATCTATGTTTGTTTTTGTTGCATATTTTAAACTTTTCCCTAATAATTTATGTTCATTTTCTGTAAACTTTGTTTCTGTTAAATTTAATACTTTTTCAGCAAATTTTATTTCTTTATCTTTTTCTTTATTTTTATTTCTTGTTCCTTCTATTAATTCCTTGAGTTTCTTGTTTAATCTCTCTTCCATTTTTCTTATTTTCTTTTCTATGTATTTTTCACCCAACTCTTTTCTCATTTCTTCTATTTCTACATAATTGTAACTTGTATATAATTTTTAATGTAATTGATACATTTCTTTGTTATATTTATTTATTTTACTGTAGAAGTTCTTTATTTCAAGTTTTATCCATATTTTTTCCGCCATATTTTTCACTTGGTTTGCTACTTTGCTTTTGTTATTAAGTTTAATTTTTGTGTATTTTGGAGTTATTTTATTAATTAAACACTGTTTATTGAACCAAATTTTCCCTAGCGTTTTTTTCACTTTTGCTTTAATTTTTAAATACTTAACAAATTCCCTTACATTTTTATATTTATCTGCTTGCAAATCTTCGTATTGTTTGAATTAGCAGCCATCCTTACTTTTCTTTTATGAAATTGCTAAACTGCTACAATTTTTATTGTTCAGACAAAGCTTTTCGTCATCACTGACATCATCAGGTCTTAAACAACGTCTGTCAACTGGCCGTCAGAGCTGTTGGGTTATGCGTCGTGAGACGACCCAATGGGTTCCTAGTACCGAGCGTCCGGTAGGGGCTCCTGCCTAGTGGTCATGTCCAGACGGAATATTATTTATTTATTTTATTTAATGGTCGCTACAACGACATGCTCGTACTAGGTCGACTAGTACAGTATTTGTCGAGGCCGTTTCCAAGAATCACCTGGACGTGTTCGGTACTCGCCAAGGCCAGCTATGAGTGGGTTTGTCTGGGTCCTCGCAGCTCGGACGTAAAATTTACGTGCAAGTCGCCTTGCGGTGTCTTCCAAGGAGCGGACACCGAGTCCTCTTCTCAAAAGACGAGAAGAAAACCGATAGGGGACTTTGGCCGCTAGCCGAAGACCTCTATCGAGAACGCTTTGCAACCTTTTTTTATGAACGGTTGCGAGGTAGCCCCAGACGGAAATAGCATAAGTAATGATCGGCAACAGATACGCGTTGACGATCAGCTTACCCAGCTTGCGGGTCATAGCCTTGTTAACGAGTATCGGAAACAGTTGCGCGAGACGAGCGGACGCTTTCCTTCGCATCGTCTTAGCGTGGGCACGCCAGGTGAGACGACGATCTAGGTGGACACCAAGGTACTTAACTTCTCTCGACCAGGGCAAGTACGTTCTATCGAGTCTCACTCGGCATCGTGGTTCTTTCCGGCGCTTGGTGAATAGCACCGCGGAGATCTTGGTTTCGTTGACGGCAACTTTCCAGCTTTCCGTCCACGTCGAATACGCATCGAGTGCGCGCTGAAGTCGTGGGATAGCTCTGTCAGCGTTCCGATCGGCGGTATAGACCGCCGTGTCGTCGGCAAACAGAGCCATATGGACTCCAGGCTCTCTGGGTGCGTCGTTGACATACACGGAGAACAGAAGAGGCCCTAGCACGCTACCTTGAGGTACCCCGGCTGTAGTGCGTCTCTCGGAAGAGACATGGTCGTCTATTCGCACGAAGAAAGTCCTCTCCGTCAGAAAGCTAGCAATCAAGCGAAGGTAGCAATCTGGGAGCTGGATTTCCCGGAGCTTGAACAAGAGCCCGTCGTGCCAGACACTATCAAAGGCCTTTTCCACATCTAGGAAACAGGCGACAGTCTGCTCTTTCCGACACCCGGCGCCCGTGATGTATTCCACCAGTCTCATCAGCTGATGAGTGGTGGAATGCCCCACACGGAAGCCGAACTGTTCGGGGACCAGTAGGCCTACATCGAAATTTCGTAGATGGTCTAGTACTCTCCGTTGTACGAGACGTTAGAGAACCTTTGACGTGGCTGACAGTAGACTGATGGGCCAGAGGTTGCCGGGACGGGAAGCGTCCTTTCCCTGCTTCGGGATCACTATGACCGTCGCCTTACGCCATTTCTGGGGAAAATAGGCCAGTCTAAGACACGCGTTGAACAGCGCAACCAAGAAAAGTACTCCCTGCTCCGGGAGTCGAGTAAGAGCGGCGTTCGAGACGCCGTTCGGGCCAGGAGCTTTTCTCGGTACGAGTTCAACGAGCCGATCTGTGACCTCTTCCCTAGTAATGGGTTCGGGCTCCGCAGTGATCGGAAGAGACAGAAAGTCTTCCACTTCGTTCTCGACTCCTTCATCGAAGTCCCAGTCCATGGGCGGGTTAGGTGCGAACTGTCGCTCAAAACACGCACCCAAGTACTAGGCCTTCGCCTCCGGGCGAGCCAGGATTTGACCGAAAGGTCCAGCAATGGCTGGGATGCGAGGCCGGCGCCTCTTCCCTACCAACGCCGAAGGTATCCGGTAAGGGCTACTTTCGTCCGATCCGTCCCCTGCTTGGGCCACGGCGAGTTCCCAACAGCGTCTCCGGTAGGCCTGCATTTCACGACGTAAAATGCCGGTCGCCCGGTTGTACGCTGCCTTTTCGGCCGGATCACGGGTCCGCTGCCAGCGTCTCCGGAGGCGATTTCTCTCGCAAGCGAGAGCACTCGTCTCCTCTGGGATCCCCTGCCAGTGGGGCGTGACGCCAGGCTTCATCCTGGAAGACGCGTCGATCGCAGATACGACAGCCTCGTCAAACGCGGCAACTGCCTCGTCGACTTGGCGGACGGTTTCGTGTGGTCCCGCCTCTGGCAATCGGCGACTTAACGCCGGGCCATAGCGGTCCCATTCTACCACCTTCCTGACATCTCTGCGTACGACGTGCTGGGTAGCGACGTGTATCAAGATAGGGAGATGATCGGGCGACAGTTCCGTTAGCGCGGACACATGGACAGTCAAGGTGTGGACAGTCAATTCCTTGGATCACCGCTATGTCCAAGACATCGGGAGCCGCGTGGCGTTGTGAGGGGTAGAACGTAGAGTGGGTAGGCCCAATCACTGTTATCCTGCGAGAATCTGCAAACCTGCGTAAACGTTTCTCGTTTGGGGCAGTCAAGCGACTGTTCCAATCGCGATGTTTACAGTCAGGTCGCCGGCCATGATGACCCTCCTGTGTGCATCGAACACGACAGCTAGATCGGGGTGAAGGAGCTCTTTTTGCGGAGGTTTTTACGCCGCGACCATCTGTACACCGCCTAGAGTGTTTAACAACTCCACAGCGGTGCCTTCGAGGTGAGTCATTGCAGGCAAGACGACTCGGTGATGCTCGAGATTGAGCCTCACCGCGACGGCAGTACCGCCACCAGCAGTGCCCGGTCTGTCGTTTCGATAGCACACATAGTTGGCCAGTCGTAACCGGTTCGCAGGGGTCAAGTGGGTCTCATTGAGAAGCACTACATCGGGTTTGAGTCGGGCCAGTAATTCTTGGAGATCCTGGATTTTGTTGGACAACCCGTTGGCGTTCCAGGAAAGAATTGAGAGATCTCGTTTGAGGACCCGACTCATAGAAGACCTACACAAGTGGCGGCTTCAACCAAGAGCATTAATCTCTCGGTTATATCGGCAGTCTCCAAGCGGGAGCGGATGGACCTGAAGGTCTGGGCAACTTTGTTGAGATCGAACTCAGCAAGGAAGTTGTGGACGACCTGGTAGTCGTCAGGTACGGTTTTTGAGGCAGATTGCCCGGAGACTGTATGCGCATAAGAGCGCCGAGGCTTACCAATCGGGGGATTGGTGGAAGCCAGGGGTTTCTTAGGGCCAGGTGTAGCGCCTCTAGCGGAGGTGCTTGGAACAGGGTCAGATGCGAGTGCGTCGGTTTTTACGCGTTGTGCAGGCTGTCTGGACTGTGCGGCCGGGTTGGCAGGAGCCCGGTAACGAGCGCCACGGGGTTTCCTATGACGCTTCTTTTTGCCTGCGTGTGGGAACCGCGGGGGCGGGAGGTCAGGCGAGGCTGCTTCTAAAGCTGGGTCAGGGTTCTCCGTTGTTGGGGAGGGTTGAGTATTCTCAGGCTCCACAACCGAGATGTCTGGTATAGGCTGGTCCGTCTCACTTTGCTGGGATGCCGCGAGGTTTCGGCGCTTTTTCGACAGAGGGACGGGGGCCTGGGAAGGAGCCTGAGTAGGGGTTGCCTGTATTGCAGGTGTTTGCTTCGGGCCTTCGGATCTTTTCTGTTGCCTGTTAGCAACTGTGGCGAAAGACACGGCAGCCGTAGCAGGAGGCGCAGGGCCTGGCTGCTCGGTTGCAGGTGTTGAACAAGCTACAGGATGCCTCGGTGGTGGCAGGCGCCCTTTCGCCGCTCGAGCTCCCGCTGAAACACCGGACATGCCCGATAGTTGGCGGGGTGACTTCCGCCACAGTTGATGCACTGTTTGAAACGTCTGTCAACTGTACGTTGTAGGCTTTTATACTTTAGGCCCCTCCCCTTATGTCATCGCCCCTCCTATTGGTTCTAGCTGCTGCCGCTCTTCACGGGAACTTTGTCTACATTTTTCCGTTAGGCATTTTACTAACGTCCGTCAAATTGTTTTAAGAATCTCCCGTTAATTTCTTCATGTAATATTTTACTTTCTGACTTATAACTGTTTCGTAATCTTTTATTACAGTTCGTAAATTTTAGTGTATTCTTCTTATTGTTTTAATTTTATTTATTGTTTACTATATTTAAAATATTTCTACATTTGTAAATTTACGTTTATATAGTTTACTAAGTTCTTGCATATAATGAGTTCGTTGTTTTAACGGCTATCGCTCTTCACGGGAACTTCAGCTATATTTTCCGTTAGGCATTTTACCAATGTCCGTCACTTGTATTTTATGAATCTCCCGTTATTTTCTTCATGTTATTACTTTGTTTTCTTGACTTATAATTTTTGGTAACCTTTTACATTTCGTCATTTTTAGTGTATTATTCTTATTATTTCAATTTATTTTTGTTTATTGTTTAATATATAATAAAATATTTCTTCATTTGTAAAATCCACTTTTATATTCATTAATTTATTCTTGTCTTCTTTTTTAACTTTAAGTATTTCTAGTCCTTCTATTAGTTTTCTTTTTTGCGGATTGTTTTATATTTTGATTATTTCCATATTTTCATTTGGATTTATAAATTTATGGCCTGATTCATTGAAATGTCTTGCATATAGTGAGTTCGTTGTCCTAACCCCTTCTCCTCTTGCATGTTCATTCATTCGAATTTTAAATTTTCTTCCACTTTCGCCCAGATATATCTTATTACATTCCCCACATTTTAATTTATATACGCCGCTTTTTTCTGTTAATGGAATTTCTTCTGTTTTAGCATTTTTTATATATTCGAATACATTTTTCGTTTTCTTTATTCCTATCTGTATTTCGTATTTTTCGAAGCATTTTTGTAACATTTTTGTTTGATATCCTATGTATGTATGTATTCCTTTGTATGTATGTATGTATGTATTGCTCCTTTATATTTCGTTTCTTCATTTGTTTTTTCTTTTTTGTTCTTTTCTATTTCTTTATTTTCCTCTATTTTCTTAACTATTCTATTAATTATTTTAGGGTTGTAATTATTATTTTTTGCTATTTGTTGTATTTTCTTTAATTCTTTTTGTTTGAGTTCTTCATTTTCTAGATAATTTATAGCTCTATAGCAAAATGAATTTAATGTTGCCATTTTATAATTGACTGGATGATATGATTCTTGTGGAATTATTAAATCTGATTATGTTTCTTTCCTATATATATCGAATTTAAGTTTGTTATCTTCAATTTTTATATTGATATCCAGGAAATTAATTTCCAATCCTCCAATTTCTTCTTGAAATTTTATTGTTTTTTCTATGTTATTTAATTCTTCCGTAAATTTTTTAAATTCATTTACTTCACCTTCCCAAACTATTAGTATCTCGTCTACATACCTGATTCATTTTTTAATTCTTCTTTCTTTATCTACATCTTTTAAAATTTTGATTTCAAAGCTATTCTTGAATATCTCTGCCATTAATGGTGAAAGCGGTGATCCCATTGGTAATCCATTCTCTTGTATGTAAAACTTGTTGTTAAATCTGAAGTAATTTTGGCTTAGGCATAATTCTAATCCTTCTATTATTTCGTTTTTCCATTCTACATTGCTTAATTTGTTTTTCTTTATTATTTCTACTGTTTTTGCTATTGGTATGTTGGTGTACATATCTTTTATATCTAATGACATTAATTTTGTCTTATTTGTTATGGTTATTTCTTTTAATCTTTCTATTACCTTTTTGCTATTTTCTATGCTGTGGATTTCTACTTTTTCATATGCCATTTTGATTCTTTTACTTATATCTTTTGATATTTTGTATGTTGGCGAATTTATAAATGATACTATAGGTTTTAATGGCATTTCTTTTTTATGTAACTTAATTTGACATCTAAATTTTGGAGCTTCAGGATTATGTTCTATTTTTTATTTCTTTTGCCATTCTGTTAAATATGTTATTTTTTTACCAATTTCTTTGTTTTGTGCTTGAAATTTACTTGTGTAATCATATTTTACTTCTTTATATGGTCCTTTTTGTATAAATTGTTCTGCTTTTTCGATATAATCTCTTTTGTTCATTACCACTGATGTGTTACCTCTATCGGCTTTTATAACTATCAAATTGTTCTCCGTGATTTTCTTTTTTAATTCTCTTATATTTCTTTTTATTTGTGTTTCGATTTTTTCTTGCATTTTTGTTTTTCTTACGTATTTTTTCTACTATTTCTTTTACTTCACTTCTTAATTGTTTTTTAGTTTCTTCATTTTTTATTTTATCGATTATTTCTTCACATTCTATTATTGTATTTTCTTTATCTATGTTTGTTTTTGTTGCATATTTTAAACTTTTCCCTAATAATTTATGTTCATTTTCTGTAAACTTTGTTTCTGTTAAATTTAATACTTTTTCAGCAAATTTTATTTCTTTATCTTTTTCTTTATTTTTATTTCTTGTTCCTTCTATTAATTCCTTGAGTTTCTTGTTTAATCTCTCTGCCATTTTTCTTATTTTCTTTTCTATATATTTTTCACCCAACTCTTTTTTCATTTCTTCTATTTCTACATAATTGTAACTTGTATATAATTTTTGATGTAATTGATACATTTCTTTGTTATATTTATTTATTTTACTGTATAAGTTCTTTATTTCAAGTTTTATCCATATTTTTTCCGCCATATTTTTCACTTGGTTTGCTACTTTGCTTTTGTTATTAAGTTTAATTTTTGTGTATTTTGGAGTTATTTTATTAATTAAACACTGTTTATTGAACCAAATTTTCCCTAGCGTTTTTTTCACTTTTGCTTTAATTTTTAAATACTTAACAAATTCCCTTACATTTTTATATTTATCTGCTTGCAAATCTTCGTATTGTTTGAATTAGCAGCCATCCTTACTTTTCTTTTATGAAATTGCTAAACTGCTACAATTTTTATTGTTCAGACAAAGCTTTTCGTCATCACTGACATCATCAGGTCTTAAACAACGTCTGTCAAGTTGCCAAGTTGAGCAGGGCAGAGCACAGTGCGTGCCCCAGTGACGGCAGCGTCCGGGCAAGCCCGATGACTGCCTGTTGCTTGGAGTGTGCTTGGTGCGATACTTGTCGCAGAAACGGATAGGTCCCCCCTTTTTTATTTTGGCGGGGGTGAAGGAGACGGGCTGTGATTGGCTGAACCGCTGACGCGATCCACCAATGGCCTGAGAGAGAAGTCTACGCGAACGCTTCGCACGGATTGGCGGGATTTGTTCGCCCACAACGGGTCGATACACTTCCGCCAGCCCGGTAAGAGTCCGGTAGACTGCCTTATGGCGATACCGAGGCAGGCGAGCGATTGGAGGGGGGAAGTTGCCGACTGAAGGTGGCGCTAGGCACACCCAAAGCCGGCACAACGCCCGATCCATCTGTGGGCCTGCAACGGACCGGAGATTTGACAGGTAGGAAGGTGGTCAGATTCGATAGGTCGGCGTGTGGACAGATGGTGAGTGGACAATTTTTTATTTTATGTTTATGGAGGGTCGTCGAGCAAAGCTCAAGGGCGGTGACGTTTAACTGGAGGTGGTCCATCGTTGTTATCGAGGTGTTGGAGGTGAGGAATGTCAGACGTGGATTGTCGATGGAAGAGGTTGAACGTGAGAGTTCGCGCAAATCCATCGAGCGACGGAATCTTCAGCCCTCGCCTGATAGAATCATTTTTTACATACCAGGGAGAGCCGGAGATAAGGCGAAGGGTAATGGATTGGAAGGCTTCCAGGCGTTTAACGACGTCAGGGGCGAGTTGGGTCCAAAATGCAGGCGCAGCGTACATAAGGACGGCTCGTAAACAGAGCAGATAAATCGAGAGCTTCATGCGCAATGGCAGTGGCCCTCGAGACGATAAGAATGGGTAGAGTTTGGCTTTGACGCCTCGGGCGCGCTGGAGCATTGTGGACACGTGAGCTCTGAAGCTTAGGCGTCGATCAAGAGTGACGCCCAAGTACTTCACAGTACGTTGCCAAGCGATTGGGCTCCCTTCGAGGGAGAGGGTCTGGCATCGGGAAGTGAGCTGACGGGAGAAGGCAATCGCCCCGGATTTCTCCGTATTGATCGCCACCCGCCATTTCCTTAGCCAGACCGGTAGTAAAGCGAGCTGGCGCTGCACCACGTCAGTCGCAAAACGAAGGTTTGCAGAACTGGTGTGGTACATCGCATCGTCCGCATAGAGAGAGAGCGTGACTCCAGGCAAAACTGACAGGTCGTTCGTGTACACTAGGTACAGAACGGGGCCGAGGACAGATCCTTGAGGGACGCCAGCGGCGACGGGGCGGCCAGAAGAGTACGTCCCGTCGACGCAGATCCTAAATTTGCGGTCGCAGAGATACGACCGCAGCAGATGTACAAATGAGGCTGGAAGAGGGGAGGTGGCTAGATTATAGAGAAGGCCTTCGTGCCAGACTTTGTCGAAGGCCTTACTCACGTCCAGAAGGACGGCGACGGTCTGATGATTTCTATTGATGGCGTCAGTGAGTTGCGTGACAACTCGGACAAGTTGAAGAGTGGTCGAATGCTGCCTGCGGAAGCCGAACTGTTCCTGCCGGACGAAATTATCCAGCAGGGGAGTAATTCGGCGATGCAGGAGGCGCTCGAACACCTTCGATAAGACTGGCAAAAGCGAGATTGGACGATGATTCTCCGGGAGTGTACGCAGCTTGCGAGCCTTCGGTAACATGATGACTTTGGCTCGTTTCCAAGGGCTGGGATAGTAATGGAGCCGGAGACATCCATTGAACAGCACGTGTATGAGTGAAACGAGACTTGCTGGGGCGTTAGGTAGGGCCGCTGCACCAATACGGTCCTCGCCGGGCGCCCGCTTCGGGCGCAGTCGACTAATGGCCGTTTCTACCTCAGCCTCGTCGAACGGATCGATTGGGTCTGTGGGAGGGCGGGAAAAATATCCAGATAGGAAGTCTGCGACCGCGGCCGAGTGGCCGGGGTCACAGACGCCTCTGTGAATAGTAAATTGTCCCCCCATGGTATCAGCAAAGACTTCTGCTTTGTCGGCCGCGGAGTACACAATCCCGTTCAGTGATCGTAGGGGGTAGCAGGTCCTTTTCTCGCCAGTGAGTCGGTTCGCAGCCCGAAAAACGGACTGGAGCGTGACTTTCAGGGACTCAAGATATGAGTCCCATCGATGAGCAGTGGCGTCAAGCAGAAGCTGCTTGGCGAGGTCTGATTGGGCATTGAGCCTGCGTTTTACGGCAGGGTCCCGGGTTTGTTGCCATCGCCGGCGGAGCTGGTCCGTTGTCGGATGGCTAGAATCACCTCTTCAGCTAACTGCGACCGTCTGTTGGGTGCAGGGACGTGATAGGTGTGTTTGTCCATAGCGGACGTAACGACTTCTTGAAGATACTCGGCCAAGCGGTCTACATCATCCGCGTCTGTCAAGTTGCCCGCCAGAGCTGTTGGGTTGTGCGTCGTGAGACGACCCAATGGTTTCCTAGTACCGGGCCTCCGGTAGGGGCTCCTGCCTAGTGGTCCTGTCCCGACGGAATATTATTTATTTAATTTTTAATGGTCGCTACAACGACGTGCTCGTACTAGGTCGACTAGTACAGTATTTGTCGAGAGTAGTAATAAAAGGTTGGTTCTGGGACAGCCACGCCCCCTAGTTTGTTTATGTTTACATTTTTTTCACCCTCTCCACCCCCGTCTTCACCTACATAACCGCCGCGCGGTCACCGAACTCCGCACGTTTGTTTACATTTTTTCAGTTTGTTTACATTTTTTCTCTCTCGCTACGCCCCCCTCTCCTCTGTTTATGTTTACATTTTTCCTTCCTCCCCACCCCCGCCTCGCCCCGCAGCCGCCGCGCCGGTCATCGAACTCCTCGTGTTTATGTTTACGTTTTTTTCACCGCGCGTCCCAGCTTTGCGTTGTTTACGTCCTCTCGTCTGTTTATGTTTACATTTTTCCTTCCTCCCCACCCCCGCCTCACCCCGCAGCAGCCGCCGCCGCGGTCATCGAACTCCTCGTGTTTATGTTTACGTTTTTTTTCACCGCGTGTCCCAGCTTTGCGTTGTTTACGTATCGGAACGTTTATGTTTACGTTTTTTTCTCATTTTTTCTCACCTACGCGGTTATCACCACGTGCTCGTTGTTTTCCTTGGCAGATCGACGACACGCTGACCCAGTAATAAACGTAAACATAAACGTTCCGATACGTAAACAATGTAAAGCTGGGACACGCGGTGAAAAAAACGTAAACATATTATACAATTTTTTCAGTTAATACGAGATTTTCGTTTAAGATGTCTGTAACACATGCGCGATAACGTTGTAAATACAATCGTTTATGCAATTTGTTCAGTTAATACGAGATTTTCGTTTAAGATGTCTGTAACGCGTGCTACACCCGTCCAGATTGTATTAGATTTTTTTGAAAACGAAGGTTTTGTTTTTATAACTAATTCAGACAATATTAAATGCAGCAAGTGCGGTTTTAAAACAAAAGTATATCTGACAATCGCGCATATCCAGTTCATGCATAAACTTTTATATCCGAAATGCAGAATGATTCGCGATAGGTATTATAAATTTGAAGATTACGCTAAATCGAGAGAGTGTATTATAAATTATCCAATCGCGGTGAAATGTGTTCGAGAAGCGCGGAAACAGATGGAAGCATCATTTGCGTTTCCTCGATGGCGAAAACGTTACCCGTCAGTCGAGAGACTGGTATCAGCGGGATTTTATTACACCGGAACGGAAGACGACGTAATATGTGTTGAATGCGGAATAGTACTTTGCGATTGGAAGGAGACTGACGATCCTTGGTTCGAACACACGAAAGCTTCGCCAGATTGTGTATTAATTAAATTGTATAAGAGACAGTGTGCGGAAAAATAGTAGTAAACAAGTTTTATCTGGAAATGTATGCGCTTTTTTTATTTTGAATTCGTTTAGTATAGTTTTAAAATTATTATTTATCAAATATGATTTGGTCGTGTGCGTTAATTGTATCCTATAACGGTTTTATCAGTATTATTAGTTCGTAGGTTCGATCCCTCGCATTACCAAATCATATTTTTTTATTAATTAAAATATATAAAGAACAATTTTCAGTTCCCGATTAAACAAATGTTTATTCTCTGTCAGTAAATGGCTTGCGGTCTTAGCGGCAACATTGTGTTTTTACGAGCGCAGATTTTTCGTCAGATTTATTTTGTAAATAATGAATTTTCTGAGACAAATGTTACTCGCTAAATCAAAAGAGTGTATTGCTAATTATCAGAATGCGATAAAATGTGTTGAAGAAACAGAAGAAATGATGAAGTTGACATTTTATACATGGCCAAAACGTTCGCCGTCAGCCGATAGACTTAGATCAGCGGGATTTTATTATACCGGAATTGAAGATGACGTAATGTGTGTGGAATGTAAAGCGGTTCTTTGTGAGTGGGAGGAGACTGACGATCCTTGGATTGAGCATGCGAAAGCCTCGCCATATTGTTTATTAGTTAAAATATATAAAGAATTATTTTCTATCCCCACCTAACTGAATGTTTAGTATACGTTCAATTTTATTGTCAGTGTTCAGTTTGTAGTCTCTGTGAGAAGATGTTAACGAAAGAATGGACGGTAGAAGTATAATCGACTTATTAAAACGCGAATTTTCAGAAGACGTTGTATTAAGGTTATCAAATATTATTAAAGTAACGAGTTTAGACGATTTGGTGATAGATCATTTTCGAACGTGTCAACTGAAGGGAATATATGATTGTTTAAAAGAAATTATTTTTTATTGTGAAGTAAAGAAGTTATCTGAAGACGGGTGTTGTTGTAGTGATAAGTTTACTGACGTTATAGACGGTCCATGCCCGTGTGCTATTTTTGAAAGAAATAAAAGTAAATTACTGTGTTGTTTACAGTTGATTGAAAGTCATGATGATTCAGAAATTAAATTATTTTTTGTAGATAGATATCTTCGATTTTTAAAAACAAAATGACTGATAAATTTGAAAACAGTATTTCCGCATTTAATTGGCAAATATATTATTTCGGCCCGCCACTCGATGGAGAATTAAATTTTAATGAAATTTGTTGTTTGATAGTGAATGAATTTACACGAGCAAATGTTGTTAAAATTGAAAGGAATAAGCAGGTTATTAAAATCAGTTTACCGATTACTTATACATACGGTGCTGTATTGAAAAAATTAAAAAATTGTAGTCGTCAAACACTACTGAGTATCGATCATGAAGAAGAAGAAAAATTGTATAAAGTAAAATCAGTTCGTGCGTCACCAGTCGCTGTGAAGACGTCGGTTAAAAAACAATGTCAAAACAAGCGCTGTTGTGTGAAAGATTAATCAATCATTCGATAAATGAATTATTAGAATCCGGTTTTGTTTTTAAACGATATTTAGATAGTGTTCAGTGTTCTTTGTGCGGGTTTCAGACAAGAGGAACTTTACCTATCGAACATATTCAGTTTATGCATAAATTATCGAATCCGAATTGCGAGATGGAGCATTGTATAATGTATAATTTCAATAATTATAGGAATGCGAAAAGATGTATTGCAGAGACTAAAAAAGTGATGTTATTATCATTTAAAAGTTGGCCTACACTCGAGCCCAATTTTAAAAAACTGGTTAACGCCGGATTTTATTATACCGGCGTTGGCAGTAAATTATCATGTATAGAGTGTAGAGTCATTTTAAACGGTTGGAAATGTTCTGATGATCCTTGGACTGTTCATGAAAAAGTATCACCACACTGTTTCTTGGTGAAAATTCACAAAGGTGAAGATTGTATGTAATTAATTATTATTAAAAAATAATAAAAAATAGTATTGATGTATTTGTGTTTGTTGTTTTTTATTCATTTTCTTATCGTAGTTAGAACCGTCAACATATATATAATGAGTGTAAGAGAGAATATCAGTAACGAATTACATAAACAAGTTAGAAAAAATTTTTTAACTCGTAGTGTTGAGCTCAAAGGTCTTGATGATTTATATCAAGCCGATCTTGTAGAAATGATTCCATATGCAAAGTTGAATAGAGGTTATAAGTATATATTAACGATGATAAATTGTTTCAGTAAATACGCATTCGCTGTTCCAATAAAAACAAAATCGTCTGAAAATGTTGCGCGAGTACTTAAAATTTTATTACAAAATAATAAAATGAATCATTTACAAACAGATAAAGGTAAAGAATGGTACAACGAACGTGTGCGTAATTTGTTGAAGCAATACAATATAAATCATTATTCTACACATTCAGATAAAAAAGCTTCTATTATCGAACGGTTCAACCGTACTTTGAAAAATAAAATGTGGAAATGGTTTACAACTAACGGTAAGTATACGTGGTTGAATGTCCTTCCTGATTTATTGAGAGACTACAATAATACTGTGCACAGAACGATTAAAATGAAACCTGTAGATGTAAACAAGAATAACGAAAAAGAAGTATTGTTACGAATAAATAAAATAAAACAATTAACGTTCAATAAGAAACCTCCAAAATTTAAAATCGGCGATAGAGTAAGAATTAGCAAATATAAAAAGGTGTTTGCTAAAGGTTACCTTCCCAACTGGACAAACGAGTTATTTACTATTTATAACGTTCAATCTACAGCGCCGAGAACGTATATTCTGAAGGACGATAAAGGTAATATATTAGAAGGTGGTTTTTATGAACAAGAAATAAGTAAAACAAAATTTGGTGACGTATATTTAATTGAAAAAATTTTAAAACGTAAAGGCGAGAAAGTACTTGTACGTTGGTTGGGTTGTGATAAATCACATGACAGTTGGATTAATAGAAATAATATTATATAATAACGTGTGTAAAAAAAATAGACGTCAGTGATGAAGCTTAAACGGCAGAAACATAAAATAAATATTCGCGATATTGATACGATTGTTTATAATTGTAGGGATCTGAAGAAAAAGAGAAAAAACATAGTAAATTATTACCAGATAATATTAGGTGTTTAATTACAGGCTCATCAGACATGGGGAAGACTAATTTAATGCTTAATTTGTTATTCGATCCGAACGGATTATGCTTTGAAAATATATATGTGTTTTCAAAATCGTTGTATCAGCCTAAATACAAGTTTTTAAATAGAGTGTTTTCAAAAATACCGTTTATAGGTTATCATACGTTTACAGATAATGACGAGGTTATACATCCGAATGAAGCTAAACCTAATTCTGTAATAATTTTCGACGATATAGCTTGTGAACGGCAGTATAATATACGAAATTATTTTACAATGGGGAGACATAATAATATTGATGTTTTTTATTTGTGCCAGTCGTATAGTAAAATTCCAAAACAACTGATACGAGATAATGCAAATTTAATAGTTTTATTTCGGCAAGATGAACTAAATTTAAAACATGTTTTTGCCGATCATGTTAACACGGATATGAGTTTTGATTGTTTTAAAGAAATTTGTAATAAAGCATGGATACGTGGTAAACATCATTTTTTAGTAATAGACAAAGAGAGTGATATGCGTCGCGGTCGTTATCGTATTGGATTCGATATTTATATAGATACATAAGGATTGATAAATTATTGTACAAGATGACGTCGCGGGCGAAACGTGAACAACTTGCGAAAGAGATCAAACAAATTAGGAAAGATATTAGACGGAAACATGCTAATTTGACTCAAAGCGCTATCAGCGAACAACAGGAATTAGAAAAACAATTAGAACCAATAGTTCAACCTTTAAAAAAGTTAATAAATTTACGTGATGTGCTTTACGATACGGATGAAAAAATGGATGATGTAGAAACGCGTTTAAAAAAACATAAACGTCGTGGAAATAAAATAGAAGAACAAAAAGAAGTAGGAATTACACCGATTAAAATGAGAAAAATTGGATCGATAACTAGTACACCTGAAATGGATGTTAACGAAGGTGCTACGGAAATATATGAAACACCGCCGACATTACAAGAAGTACTATCAACATCTACTGGCCTTAGTAGAGCAAATTATTGGATTGATAACGCTGTTACAGGAAAATTACCTAGATTATATTTACGTAAATTGTTTAATGATAAAAATAAGGAAATCGATCATACTTACGGTGTTTATTTTGGAGGAGATGATTCGATAAAGATAGGCAATTCAACTATTAATTTCGAGGGCGATAATATTATTATCGATAATGTAACGTATGAAGGTACACCTGGACTTTATGAACTTCTTTTTATGAAAATGCCTGACGATTATATATATTCAGAAGAGGATCTGAATACGTACGGTTTGATACTAAAAGCGACAAATGCTCATAAACAGAGTCGCTCTGATCGAGTTAAGAGTAACAAAGGATATAAATATAATAATATAATTAAAAATCTGGTATCAGAGTCAACGTCTACTAAATCGAAACTGAAACGTATTGAAGGACGTGGTGTTTTATTGTTAACTAACGATGATAAGCCGAATTATGTATATTGGGATGATCCGAACGAGTTATGCGACAGATTACGTTTATTAATAGCGTCTAAGAATACTGGTCATACCGGACATGAAAAAACATAATAAACAATAAAAAAAAAACATCGAAAGAAATAAAGATTCCCTCACACGCTCTCACCAATAATGAATTGTTTTCCTACGCTAAACTCTTGAATGTATCTAATTTTAGAGGTGTTTTTATGAAAGATACTTTACCGTTAAAAATTCAGAAAAATGAAACCGGTATTGTTAATTTAGATAGTATACGCGGGTCAGGTACGCATTGGGTATGTTACCGTAAGCAAAATAAGACAATAAACTATTTCGATAGTTTTGGTAATTTAAGACCGCCAATTGAATTAGTTCGTTATTTTCAAACATCGGAGCAACAACCCGTCAATATAAACTATAATTATAAACGTTATCAACGATCAAATACAGTTAATTGTGGACGTTTGTGTTTACAGTTTCTTAGTAATAATGTTTAGCTTAAACGGAGTAGGATCGTCACTTAGTTGTGATATATTTCCTCCCATCGAACTCGAAGGAAATTGGGAAATCGGGTTGATTAATTTCATGACATACAATTCCATACCGAATGTTGAAGAAAATGTAAATAATATGTTTTATTTCGGTGACGATGGAGTGATCGCATTACCTACAGGTTCTTATGAAATCGAGGATATAAACACTTATATAAATCAAAAATTACCAAAAAGAAATAAAAGGAAAATTATTAAATTGTTAATACGTGCTAATAATAATACTTTGAAAAGCGAAATCTATTCGAGTGAAACGATAGATTTCACTAAGCCGAATTCTTTGGCTTCTCTTCTCGGATTCGCTAATACTGCCAAACTCGAACCGCTTGTATGGCATTCATCAAAGTCGACAATCAACATTGTAAAGACAGACGTTGTAAGACTTGTCTGTAGCGCTGTGGCTGGATCGCTGAAGAACGGCCGAGAATCTCATATATTACACGAATTTTATCCAACAGTCGGACCGGGGTATAAATTAGTAGAATCACCGACAAACGTTATCAATTTACCTGTGAATACAAATAGATTAGATAATATCACAATACGATTAGAAGATCAAGACGGAAAGTTAATAAATTTTAGAGAAGAAACGATTTCTTTGCGATTACATATAAGAAAAAGACGAGATGAGGCTAATTATTCCTTATGGACAAAATAAAACAATAGTTAAACCCGTAAATAACACCAGTAAAATACGGGATGCTAATCAGTTAACATCTCTTAATAGAAAATTTTTAAAGTCGTTAGGGTATAAAGTACTTATTAACAATGAGTATATTGGACGTATTAAATAGCGCTGTCTATGATGACGATAGTATCATCGGACGTGCGTATCATACACACACTCCTTACGCATCTACTACATTAAATAATAATGATAAGATACGTATTCCTGTTCATCAACAAGATCATTATACACTTCCCTGTGAGAGTTATCTACATATCGAAGGTAAATTAATGGGCGAAAACAATCAGAAAAACGAAAATATTCAATTAATTAGTAACGGATTAGCATTTTTATTTGATGAAATACGGTACGAAATATGTGCTACGGAAGTAGATCGTGTTAAAAATGTCGGTATCACATCAGTAATGAAAAATATTTTAACATTCAAACCCGGTGATATGAAGAAAATAACTAATGCAGGATGGACGGGAGATGTAAAAAGTTGCTTCACAACAGATTCAACGAATTTCGTGTTTTGTATTCCTTTAAAATTATTACTCGGTTTTGCTGAACAATACAAACGCATAATTTTAAATGTGAAACAAGAACTGATTTTAATACGATCATCGTCTGATAATAACGCTGTAGTTTTAAACGCTGTTGATAAATATAAATTACAATTAACAAAAATCAATTGGCGAATTCCTTATATTTATGTTAGCGATGAGTATAGACACAGATTATTGAGTATTGTTGATAGAGATACACCAATAAAATTAGCGTTTCGTAGATGGGAGTTGCAAGAATACCCGACTTTACCAGAAACTAAACAGTTAACGTGGACGATAAAAACTGTAGCACAGACTGATAAACCGCGTTATATAATTGTAGGTTTTCAAACAGATAGAAAAAATAACATAACAAAAAATGCCTCTCATTTTGATTTATGCAACTTGCATAATATTAAATTATATTTGAATTCGCAATACTATCCGTATGATAATTTAAACGGAAGTAAAGAAACGTTATACGAGATGTATAAAGGGTTTCAATCATCGTATTATGATGGTAGCGAGAACGAACCTGTTCTGGACAGGACCGATTATTTATTATATGCGCCGATAATTGTTATTGACTGCTCTCATCAGAGCGACCTTTTAAAAACCGGTTCTGTTGATGTTCGTTTAGAAATAGAATCAGCACAAAATTTTCCGCCGAAAACGACCGCATACTGCTTACTAATATCTGATAATTTGCTCGTATATTTACCTTTATCTGGTGTTATAAGAAAATCGATAGAATGAATCGATTGTTAACATTATATTTATTCGCTTGTCATACACATTTTATAATCACTTGTAGTGTTAGCGCTTTATAATAATGATCGGTTTTATTGTTGATGTTCAATGTTTTTTCGATGATGCTAAAAATTATATTGTTAAAGAATTGTGTATACAAAGAATAGAAAATCACAACTGTGTCGGTGTGAGAGAACATTTTTTGTTTTTACCACCATTCGATTATCGTTATTTATCAAAAAATAGAAAAAAACAAGTAGAGTGGTTGAAAAGATTTTTTCATGGTTTCAGCTGGAATTGTGGAATTCACAGCTATGACGAACTTCACAATATTTTAAACAACATCGTTACTGAAGGTGAATATGTTTACACTAAAGGAGCGGAAAAGCAGAGACTCATTGAGAACATGCTCGACTACAAGTCGGTTGAAGTAATAGATCTCGAAGCGTTTAAGTGTCCATCATTAAGTGTCTTGCAACAGCAGACTGTAGCACGTGTCGATTGCCCATATAAACATAATCTTGATCATTGTGCGCTAAATAATGTATTTCATATAGCAAATTGGATATTGAATAATAAAATTTAAAATGTATTTTTTTAACGTATTTATTTTTTAATTTATTTCACATCTTTTTCCTTCACTATTATTAATCTATGTTCGACTACAAGTCGGCTGAAGTGTCTATCATTAAGTGTCTTAAAACAGCAGACTGTAGCACGTGTCGATTGTCCGTATAAACATAATTTTTATATTTTGTTTTTCACTATTACTATGTTAGAACATCGCATTATTATTATTAATCCGGGAATCCATGATAAATACCAAGCCCATTATTGTCACGCACCAACACTGTGCGTTTACTCCAGTCGTTCAGCCCTTCGTTATAACGAACCCAAGCTGATAAGGCTCTATGCAATTCCGAACCGTATAATGTTCGATTATTGCGATCTCTGTATATTAACAGTATAGCGGTATGATAGCACACACCATTTATTATACTCTTACAACTTGTATTATATATGGTGTTCGCTATTATACTATCATCTGATTGCAAATGTACATAACATTCATGACGTTCGCAGTACATTCGATCTGTTAATAACAGTTGTTTTTCTATCCATTTAATAATTTTTTTACCGTCTGTACAGCTAATTTTGGAACTGGACAGACAAGTGTCGACACAAGCACAATTATTAATTTTAGATTCGTGACCGTGTGTTAATATATGATTCAAAATATAATCTCTTTATAAATTTATAGAATCACATACACACCGTATTATAGATCGTATATTACCCGTATACAAACGCGATGTATACAAACGATCTACTATATTTTTTGATTTGTTTCTATACATAGCACAACGACGGTCACCTTCAGAAATTTTAAAATCTGTATTTTTATCGTGACTTGGTCGATAAAATTTAATATCTAGATAATGTTCTAACATAGCTATACACTCCCATGTGTGACTTAAATATTTATCGTTGACACGTACGCTTGGGTCGAACTCTTGCTCACGGTCCATTACCTGCACAAAGGAAAGGATTTTGTGAAAGTATTAAACACCAACACTAAATTTTTTATATGTTATTTATTTATGCATATATATAAAATGACAAAAATTCTATAATTTTTTTATTAATTCTTTTATAAACGGCTTTATAGTCGAGCCTGGCCTGTCGACTATCGCTTTCAATTTCGCAATTTCTCCAGGTGTTAATCTTTTCGGCGAAAAAAACCATTTCTGGAGAAGACGACTCTACTCCTTCTGTTTTGATAACGTGCTCATTTCCATCAAAGACGCGGATAGAAGTAGGCCAAAAACAGCTGTAAATGTGTTCTATGTAAAATCAAATACGTTTTAAAAATATATATATAAAAAATGATATAAAAAGAACACACTTATTTTACAAGCAACCAAAAAAATAAGAATTATTATACACGTTTTTGTGTAAAACATATTATTTTTATTATATATTAAAATTAAATTTAATAAACAACTGTAAATTATTTATATATATACATACAATTAAAATTAAATACTTATTTATATACACAGTTAAATATTTATACTATATACATATTTACAATCATTCAACCAGCCGACCAACCTTAAATTATTTTAATACGGCTTATACCGCGTCTTGTACGAGCCGTGTGCTACATCTTTAACATTTTTAATTTTGGTTAAAGCCGATTTAAATAAATCGGTTGTTGCCACGAACAGCGGGTCTTGCGGTGACGACGCTAAAACAATTACTTTCCGTGATACTTTTTGCCACCAGTTGTCGGAAGGTATATGCTTGATGTCAGCTGTTTGTGTTAATTTTACCTCAATCAAATATGGACCTTCCTCACCTGGTGTTTTGATCCATTTCTTCGTACCGTCTTTTAATATTTCAAACTTTTGTTCAAATTTAGTATTTTTTACTTTTTTTGATTTTTTAGATTTTTTAGATTTAGAAAAAGAATTAAAAATTTTGTCAAAATCATCGCCGCTGCTATCTGATTCATCGTCGCTACCGCTATCGCTGTCTTTAGGTTCAATTGTTTTGGTTAATTTCGATTTGGTAATTAATTCCCTAAACAATTTAATGGTATCATAATCTAAGGTTTTGATGTGAAAATTGGTGTCATCAATTTGGAAGTTAAAATAATCAAGAATTTCGGCTAAAGTCATTTCTTTTTCCTTTTTACGAAAGATATCGATTTCCGATGGCTCTTCATCGAAAATATGCATAATCGCGTTTTGAATAATAAGATACAAATGTACAATAGTTGAAGGTTGGTCCAAAATAGTAGATTTTAAATTTGTGAACGCTTCCTCCCACATCACTATTTTCACCAATCCGCTTATGTATAAACATTGTATAAGATCTTTCATTGAAAAATAGGTCGATCGACCGGCGGATGGTGAAGCAGGAGAAGCAGCGGATTCGTGTTCCATTGCTAGAAACAGAAAAAAATAACATAATTAATTTCTAACAACATTTAAAAAAAATAAATAATATTGTTAGAAAAAAAAGAAGATTTACAAATCCGTTAAAAATTTTTCTATTTCTAGCAATAAGTTTTCATCATCATAGTTATCTGCAACGCTTGTTCCTCCCGTCGAACCAAAACCGCAAGAGCCGCGAGCTGTTGAATCTAAACTCGCTAATTCTTGTAATTTTGGTTCAGCTATTTGTTCGCATATTAACTGCGCTATACGATCTCCTTTTCGAATGTAAAAAACTTCAGAAGAATGGTTAAATAAAATTACACCAACATTGCCGCGATAATCTCTATCAATAACGCCTGCGCCGACAGCGATAT
The DNA here is from genome assembly GCA_034769895.1 of Magicicada septendecula. Lineage (NCBI taxonomy): Eukaryota > Metazoa > Arthropoda > Insecta > Hemiptera > Cicadidae > Magicicada > Magicicada septendecula. The sequence continues at coordinate 281,957,338 of CM068372.1, read as the reverse complement.
GATGTTTTAACGCTAACCCAGAACGTGGTGCAATTCGTCCGTAACATTTCTCTGGAATTTTAACAGCCAAATCAGTTTTAACTAACGCATTGTCATGAGGAGCGATCATGCAATCATACGCGCTTCTGAGATCGAAACCCGCAGCATATACGCTCATTTTGACTGGAGGATAAGCATTATCAGATAACTTGGTAAAAAATAGAGTTGGAACTGCCATTGTGTCTGCAACATAAAAAACAAATTATACTGCCATCAGCGATGATAATATCTATATACAAAAACAATTACATTATCGGATAATATTAGCATATATTAAAAACAATTTTAAACAATTACTTACTTAATTGATGTAAGAAGAAGTTGTGGTACAAAAAAGAGAAGAAGAACAAGCTGATAATATCTGTATAAAACAAAATAAAGTATTAGTTTTATAACTTAACATAGCCACCAATAGCGTTAGTGTTTTTAATAAAAATAATCATTTACCAAAAGTGACGATAGCCAGTCGATTGATAAAAACGTGCGAAGGGAGACGAAAAGCTGATAATATCTGTATAAAACAAAATAAAGTATTAGTTTTATAACTTAACATAACCACCAGTAGCGTTAGTGTTTTTAATAAAAATAATCATTTACCAAAAGTGACGGTAGTCGATTGATAAAAACGTGCGAAGGGAGACGAAAAGCTGATAATATCTGTATAAAACAAAATAAAGTATTAATTTTACAACTTAAAATCTATCACTATCAACAGCGCTAATGTTTTTATATTAAATAAAAATATCTGCTTACCAAAAGTAGTAGTAGTAGTAGTAGTAGTAGTAGTAGTAGTAGTAGTAATAAGCAGATGATATCGGTATAAAAATAAAAAAGTATTAATTTTACAACTTAACATTATCTATTTGAAATCTATCACCATCAACAATGTTAGTGTATATAAAAAATTATCTCTTACCTGAGATAGCAACAGTACAACACGTCGAGTCGAACGAAGAATTGTACATAGATCAGTAAAATCCGATTCACTTTATATACATTTTTGAGAATACCGATTATGACCTCTGTACAGAGACTTGTTTACTGTTTTCCGTTTACGTAATTATACAAAAAACTGCAATTAATAATCATATGATATGCGCGTGAAACTTGTTATTTATAGATTGTAATGTCAAAACAAAAAAAAAATAATATGTAAGAATACTGTAGAGAGAATAATAATTAAAATTCTGTACCCGGATTTCTTTACTGTTTCCGTTATCAAGCCAATTATTTTAATAACTGTAATTAATAATCATGTGATATACACGTGAAACTTGTTATTTACAGATTGTAATATAAAAAACAAAACAAAAAATAATATAATTAAGAGTACTGTCGATTAAACAACCCGGAATTATCGCAAATTGGTTTTTCCATTTATGTACAGCGCCAATTAACTAAAATGACGTAAATATTTTTTTCTCAATTTGTATTTTACTGTTGTTACCGCAAAACGTTTAAATACTATGATTTTCTTCCTCTACATCAGTATGAAGACAAATTCATCAAATTCGTTACAGGACAGACAGACAGAAAGATACAATCGCTTCACAACAAAATCGACGAATTTTGTGTGTGTAAAACAAGAATTGATTTAATTCAGTTATAACAACAGCAACCTGTAAGTATTGGAATTATTTCTTTTATTGTTAAACTAATTCAATACTAAATACTTACTTTTTAAAAAAAATGAATGATTTTACTTTTTTTAGATTATAATGGACAAACAACTCTCGTTCAAAAAGAGATTGTCTGTAAGAACCATTAATGACGTGAATACTCACACACCTGGACCCGGACCTTCATCCAGACAAGATATTCAACCCGAGTCATCATACATACAAGATCCTCAACCTGGGCCGTCTTATACACAACATCCAAGTTATTCTTCCACATCATCATCATCATCATCATCACCACCATCATCATTATCATCATCTAATAATAATTTACGTTTAAAAAATAATAGATTAAAACATATAATTTTAGAAAATAAATTTATAGAAATAGAAAATGCGTTTAAAGGTAATTTAAGAACGTATTTTTATAAAAATAATAATAACGTAATTAAAGATGTCTATTATTAATTTATTTAAAATTAGAAATATTAAACATTTTAAGTAATATGATTGTAATATATAACGCTATAAAATTCAATATTTTAGTTGAATGTACATACGTTAAAAATAATATTAATGAATATCAGGACAGAACATTTAAAACTAAAAACATTATTTTACTTCATAGTTCGTCTATACCATCTGAAATAGACAGTATGATAAACAGTATTTGTAATGAAGAAGACATATATGTACAAAAGGGCTCTGGATGGTCGTTACATTCAATTGACGGGATATTGATTCGAATTAATCGTTTTAAGCCTTTAAGAGGTAGTTCGTATATCCCGCTTTCACCAAAACTGACTGCTAAAAAAAGCATAATTAATCCTAAAAATACAGATAATTATTGTTTTAAATGGGCGATTCTCTGTAAATTCATAAACGGCTCACACCCGGAACGCATAAATTTCCGTTATAAGGATTTAGAAAATAAATTTACTTTTAATAATATCGATTTTCCTACTCCGTTAACACAAATAAAAATTTTCGAAAAAAATAACGTTTCGATTAACGTGTATGGTGTTGAAAACTATATCACAATTTACCCGTTAAAAGTATGCGATAATGAAAAATCAAACCATTTCGATCTTTTATTATTAAATAAAAATAATACAACCCATTATTGTTATATTAAAAATTTCACCAGATTAATTAGATCGCAAGTAACTAAAAGTTTTAATGATATCGAATTTTGTAAACGGTGTCTAACTTACTTCACTGTTAAATCTAAAAAGTTAAAAATACATAAAAGAAACTGTCAAAAAAATACGCCTACACGAGTGATAATGCCGACTGATAATTTAAAATTTCAAAATTTCCAATACCAATATAAACTTCCAATAGTAATTTACGCGGATTTTGAATGTATATTAAAACCGATAAGTACTTGTTACCCTGATCGGAAATATTCTTTTACAGTCGCGAATGAACTACACGAACCTATGAGTTTTTGTGTTTATTTCGTTGTAGAAAATTCAATTCCCGCTAATATTAAAAAACATTTGCCATCAGAACCGTTCTTATATAGAGGTAAAAATGCTGCGGAAAAATTCGTGTCATATCTCGTTGAAAACATAAATTTATTAGGTCTGCTTCTTAATAATATTAAGCCGTTAAAAATGACAAAACAAGATAAAATCAAATATAAATCTACTACACATTGCGAAATGTGTAAACGTGAATTCACGTTATTTTACAGACCCGTTAGAGATCATTGCCATATTACTGGTCGTTACCGTTCCGCATTATGTAATAATTGTAATCTGAGGAGACAAAATCAAAAATTTGTTCCCGTTTTTATTCATGCTAGTTCAAATTATGATTCTCATTTTATCGTCCGCCAATTAGGGTATGATATTAGACAAATAATTGTTATTCCAAATTCGACTGAAAAATATGTATCATTTTCAAAAAAAACGTGTAACGGAATAACTATTAAATTTGTTGATACTTTTCGTTTTCTAAATAGATCCTTAGCGGAACTAAGTAATAATCTACCAAAAAATCAATTTTTTCATACTAGCAAATTTTTTTCAAATAATGATATGGATTTAGTCACTCGAAAAGGTGTATATCCTTACGAATATACCGATTCGTGGGAAAAATTGGAAGTACAAGAACTACCTCCTAAAGTCGAATTTTATAGTAAATTAAATGCGAAACATATAAGCGATGAAGATTATAATCACGCGGTTCAAGTTTGGGATCATTTTAAAATTAAATCGTTGGGCGACTACAGTGATTTATATTTGAAAATTGACGTATTGCTTTTATGCGACGTTTTTGAAAGTTTTCGTTTGCTTTGTTTATCTTCACATAATTTAGATTGCGCGCATTATTTAACCGTTCCAGGGTTTGCTTTTGACGCGATGTTATTTTGTACTGGTATTGAACTTGAATTGCTTAACGAATACGAAATGTATATTTTCTTCGAAGCCGCTATAAAAGGAGGATATCGTCATGTATTAAAAAATATTCAAAAGCCAATAACGAATATATAAAAGAAACATATAATCCAAATTATCCTAAAACATTTTTAACATATTTAGACGCGAATAATCTATACGGGTGGGCGATGAGTGAATATATTCCGTATTCTAACTTTGTATGGACTGATAAAATTACTATTACAGATATATTAAATACCCCTAATAATTCTAAAACAGGGTATATATTAGAAGTTGATATAGAATACCCTGAAAGTTTACACGATAATCATATGGATCTACCATTTCTTCCAATTAATAAAAGTATAAATCACACAAAACAAACAAAATTACTAACTACATTAGAACCAAAAGAACATTATATTTGCCATTATATCAATTTAAAACAAGCTGTCAATCACGGGTTGAAAGTAACTAAAATTCACAGAACGTTAAAATTTTATCAAAAACCATGGTTAAAACCGCATATCGATTTAAATACGGAAAAACGACGAATTGAAACAAACGAGTTTGAAAAAGATTTTTTTAAATTGTTAAATAATTCTGTCTTTGGTAAGTGTATGGAAAATGTAAGAAAAAGAATGAAATTAGATCTTGTAAGTGAAAATAAAAAATTATTAAAACTTATTTCTAAGCCGACTTTCAAAGACAGAATTATATATGATAAATCGCTTTGTGCTGTATTATCAAACAAAACGTCTATTTATTTTAATAAACCAATTTATGTAGGTTTCGCGGTATTAGAATTGAGCAAAACCTTAATGTATGAATTTCATTATGATATAATGAAAAAAAAGTATGGAAATAAAATTTCGTTATTATATACTGATACTGACAGTTTGTTTTATGAAATATTGACAAATGATTTTTACGAAGATATGCTAGATCCAGATTTGAAAATGTTTTTTGATACTAGTGATTATCCTCCTGATCATAAATGTTATTCTACTATAAATAAAAAAGTAATCGGCAAATTTAAAGACGAATGTAACGGTATTCCGATTAAGGAATTTATTGGTTTACGATCGAAATTATATACGTATACTACGCGTGACAATAATATTCAAAAGAAAGCGAAAGGAATTAAAAAATGTGTAATTAATAACGAGATCTCGTTTAACGATTTCAAAAATTGTCTTCATAATACTCTTTCGGAAACAGAAAAACGTAGAATTATGAAATTAATAAGATCGAAAAAACATATAGTAGAATCGGTATCAATTAATAAATTAGCGTTAAGCAATAATGATGATAAGAGAGTATTATGTGATAACGGGATAAATACAATCCCGTACGGTCATTATTCATTAAGCCATTCAAGCTGATACTTTATAGCCGAACTATGAATCGTCTTTTTATGTTACAAAATAAACACAATCAACGTAAAAACATCGTTTTTAATATTTACGATACTCAGGTTATAGGACTTAAAAATTTTAATATCTGTTATTATAAAATATTTAAATTTCTTCGTGAAAAAGTAGAAGAATATGATAATAATGTGGAGTGTATTAAAAATTGTACAAAGTTTGATGTGTATCAAAATACTTGTTGTAATAATCATTTAAAATGTGATCAACACGTTACTCAACTTTGGAATACTATATCTCAATTATTTTAACATATTTTAATTTACCACGACATTTTATGTATATATATTTTTAATACCTGATCAAAAAAATGATATCGACAATATTCAAACAATTTCCTACACACAAAAAATGTTCATTAAAACTTACACTGGAAACGTGATTGTATTAATTGCAATGAAACTGATAATAAATCAATCTTTTGACCTTCTACTTACAACACGTACTGACGATAATGCGTTTTCTGTGTATATAAACCGATTAAAAATTGTGGCTCAGCATCCAGAAGCATACCAGCTGCTGTAATGTATAATCACGTAGAATGTTTCAAACGCTTAACAACGTTTTATAAAGTTGAAAAAGTTGGACGGAAAAAACATTATCACAGATTATATCCGAATAGCAATCAAAACCCCCACAAACTGGCAGCCGCTGGATTTGTTTATGAAGGCGATGGAGACACCGTTCGGTGTCTGACATGTAGAATCAGATTTATGGAGTGGTCTGCGGAGGATTGCCCTATAACATTACATAAAAAAGTAATGCCGCAATGCCAGTTTGTGGTAACACAGCTTGGATGTACTGAAGCCGGTTGTCAAAATTCTCAGTACTATTGTTGGAAGGGGTCCGAATGATCATCATCATTAAGGTATTTAAAAAAAAAAAATAGGTGATTATATTAGTTTCACAATGTAATTTAGTTACTTGTAAAATAACTTATTATAATATGTTCTACACAAGAACATACATATACAGTAATTATTCGTTACCTGTAAAATAAGTAAGGTTCTTCATATATCGTTTTTACATTTCTCTATTCCAAAAATTTTGTCTTATAAGTCTTTCCTATATCATTTTTTTAAATATGTAATGTATTCTATACGTTTCTCTATTACTTTTTTTATCTTAGTTAATAGGGTTCAATTTTTAGTTCTTAAAAATTTAATTTATCTTTTGTTTAATTTAAAAAAAAAATATGACTCTTTTTTTTCAAAGGATTCTTGGTACGTTTAGTTAACAAATTATTATTTTTGTTTGTTATAGGTTGGGAGGACCGACTTCCAACTGCTGTCAAAAAAAAACAAAATAATATATGTAAATAAAGTTTTTTTAAAATATTTTCATTTATTAATTACTAAAATCATATATACATAGTTAATATAATCTCAATTATTTTGTTATCACAAAATTTGTAACTGTTCAAATAGTCATTTTGTATGTACTTGTTAATATAATCTCAATTATTTTATCATCATAAAATTTGTAACTGATCAAATAGTTATTTTGTATGTACTTGTTAATATAATCTCAATTATTTTGTTATCACAAAATTTGTAACTGTTCAAATAATCATTTTGTACGTATTTGTTAATATAATCTGTTCATTATATATGTATTTAATGGTACGATAATAAATATTGTGATCTGCTTTGATTTGTTATTATTATTTTGTAGGAATAATTAAAATAAAACCAGTGTTTGTTAATAATACAATTTATTACACTCTTCACAACATTAAAATATTTCTCAATACAAAAATTCAAGTCATATCAATTTGAAGGTTATAGGTTATCCGTCGACTGCGGCGTAAACAAGCGTCGACAATAATACATAACATAGTCATCGTACAAAACACATATCAACTCTATTTTTATAAATTTTATTCTTCTTCATCAATATTACTATCGATTATTGTGTGAAATCGATTGGTCTTTCTTTTGAATTATCAATTGTAATATTAATTCTTTCAATTTGTATAGTACATCATCATTTACACATTTCAATCCGAATATCGATAGATTATTTTGTTCTGTTCTAACTAATCCGCCCGTAAATTCATTAAAGACATACACAGTGTTATTCTTAAAAAAGTATAAATTGCCGTCAGAAAATCTAAATGATGAATCGATTTTAGGCGGTATTCCAGGAAATGTATCGGATATATAACCCCATGATTTAGTAGTGAACATACACTGATTGACTTCTCTATAATAATTATCATCATGAAATATATAAGTTTTACCTGTATAACTGTTGAATACCGCATGCAAATTATTCGGTTGTATGTTAAATAAAGACTGGATATGCTTCGGATAACCATGACTTAATTTAAGACTCATTAATTCAAACATGAATACCAAAGAATCTATAAACATAACTATCTCGCCAGATGGTCGTTGATATACAGCTAAAATTTTTGTGAAATTTCTTGGAAGAAACGTTAACCAATGTTTTATTATAAGCGGTTTGGTGTATATCATCTCTGCCGGATTTAATATCCACAACCATTTTTCATGTAATATATATAATCGTTTATCGGCAATTAAAAATAAATTAATATTTTTAAAATTACAAAGATCAATTTTATTTGTATCTATAGAACGCTCGTCTTCTATCTTTGGTATTGAAGAAGATTGTGACATCGGTATGAAAGACGTCATAAAAGTGTTTTGTGTCTTACCATACAAATTTTGAATGGCTAAAACATCATCATCACCTAACTCAATTTTACCGTTATAATAAGCATACATTACAGAATCTGATACATCTGAATGTGATAAACCTATAGCATGACCGATTTCGTGTATTAAAGTTGCATACAAACTTGATTGACGAAAAGGAACGACTTAGCCAGTCGAATATGACCAATTTTCATCTTCATCAATATGAATTTCTCGTCTTGAATTATTATAATAAGGAAAATATGCGTGCGCTAATGTTCCGCCTTTACCGTCAAACATTCTCGTACATTGCCACGATTCTTTTTGCATCATATGTTTCAATCGTTTATTAGAAATTAAAATATCTGTATTCACTCTATCATGTTTGAAACGTATACCAGACTTTTCCTCCCATACTGCGAAAGCTTGTTTAGTCAATTCTAACACATCTTGATTCGCTAAATAATAATGCCATGTTATTTCAGGCTTGTTCCATTTGAAACTGGATACTCGATAATCGATAATATCACTATTACCGCACCTAGTTTTCGACATTAAGTTTATAGTTTCATTATTTAACTCGCCATCAGTAGGCAATTTATAGTATTCTTGAAATATAAGTAACGCGTTAGCAATATCTGATTCATTTACCGCTTGCAACGAAAATTCATCATCTGTTTGAAGATAACCATAGTCATATAAATATCGCTTAACTTTATCCATTTCAATTTGTGTTGTATTATCGATCGAAGAATTTGCTAGTAATATTTGATCGCATTTTGTCCATAATGTTAAAAAAAATATTACAGATTTAAGCGGCGTCATAGTTTCCGATTGTACTGTACAATGACAAATACCAAACAACGTCGTTAATACTTATAAAAGAATATATCATATCATTATCCCTTCTCCTAAAACATTTGTTTACAAACAGACGCGTTCCGGCGGTCGCCGAACTCAGCGTGTTTATGTTTACGTTTTTTTACCGCGTGTCCCAGCTTTACATTGTTTACGTGTCGGAACGTTTATGTTTACGTTTGTTACTGGGTCAGCGTGTCGTCGATCTGCCAAGGAAAACAACGAGCACGTGGTGATAGCCGCGTCGGCGAGAAAAAAACGTAAACATAAACATTCTCTCTCGGCACAAACGTAAACAACGCAAAGCTGGGGCACGCGGTGAAAAAAAACGTAAACATAAACACGAGGAGTTCGATGACCGGCGCGGCGGCTGCGGGGCGAGGCGGGGGTGGGGAAGAAGGAAAAATGTAAACATAAACAGAGGAGAGGGGGGCGTGGCGAGAGAGAAAAAATGTAAACAAACTGAAAAAATGTAAACAAACGTGCGGAGTTCGGTGACCCCGCGGCGGTTATGTAGGTGAAGACGGGGGTGGAGAGGGTGAAAAAATGTAAACATAAACAAACGAAAGGAACGTGGCTGTCCTTGGGGCGTGGCTGTCCCTGAACCAACCTTTTATTACTACTGTCGAGGCCGTTTCCAAGATTCACCTGGACGTGTTCGGTACTTGCCAAGGCCAGCTATGAATGGGTTTGTCTGAGTCCTCGCAGCTCGGACGTAAATTTACGTGCAAGTCGCCTTGCGGTGTCACCCAAGGAGCGTACACCGAGTCCTCTCCTCAAGAGACGAGAAGAAAACCGATAGAGGACTTTGGCCGCTAGCCGAAGACCTCTACCGAGAACGCTTTGCAACTTTCTTTTATGAACGGTTGCGGGGTAACCCCAGACGGGAAGAGCGTAGGTAATGATCGGCAACAGATACGCGTTGCCGTATCCCAGCACAATGGAGGGCATAACAAAGAAATTATTGTTGTTATACGTAGGTCCCTATGTGATTACAAAGGACAATGAAAACAATACCTATGAACTCACTGACACAGTAAATAAAAAAGTTAAAGGTACATACAATCAAACATCGTTAAAAAAGTACTATAGTTAAAGGAAATTAATGAGAATAAGTAGTTACAAAATACCAAATGTTCCAAAGATGTAATACTAAAAACTGATATGGGAAAGGACACCTGTATAACGTAATCATCCCCAATTATAGACCCAATAGAGTGGAAGAGCACAAATAACCCCATGAATATCGACTAGTAAAAAATGATTAATATTAAGGACGGATAATATGTATTAGTAAGCAACATTTTTCACCCGAACGTTTAGGGTATAAAAGATAAAATATATATATTTAAAAAACCATTACTATAAACAAACTCATTTGTTGTTAAGCTACAAAATGTTGAAGGTAACTAATTAACTATAACTAGTCAATTTGCCTTATCAAGTTACAAAAGTGTGTAGATTTAAGATGTAAGCCAAACCATTTGTTACTGGTGAAAACTTACCAGATCTATCACACCAAGGGATAGAAATTTATGTAATGTCAATCAAATGATTTAATAAGAAAAGACATCTATTATATCACCAAGAGCCAGTAGTGGCATATAACTATAATTACTATACTATACCTAGAGAAAAAATATGTATCCAGATGAATATTCTATGTAACTTAATGTTTATAAAATGATTATTGTATACCTCTCATAAAACTCAAATGTTAAATTAAATCGTCCAGAATAAAGGTTCACCCAACTAACCTTTGAAGGAGTAGAGAGGCAGTATAACAAAGTGTGTAAAATAAAAGAAGGACATTATTATGGAATGTAAGGAAAGAAAAAAAAAATAATATTTGTGAAACAAACCATGTAAATCCCAAGAATGTCTACAAAATTAGATATTAGTATGTTATTATATTGTCAAATGAAATTGTCTTTATAGAATATTGTATATTGTATAAAATCATCCAGAATAAGTGAAAACCACCATCACTTGAAGGAGTAGAGAAGAAAAATAACAAAGAGTGTTAATTGTAAAGATAACTATTGTCATAATGGAATGAAAGGAAAGAAAAATGTTTGTCAATTATCAAATATTGTACATCACCAGAATATGTCAGAGAACATAAAAAAAAAAAAAAAAAAATAACCATTTAGTATACAAACAATGTAAGCCCTGATAATTCAGGATGAATATAACTTGTTAAGAAAGATTTAAGGAACTATTGTGAAAACAAAAATATTGTAGACTCTAGATAGAACAAACCAAATGCATAAGTACTATAAGCATCAAAACAAGTGTATAATCTTAAGAATATTTAAACGAACCAAAGCAAATTATTAACTAGTACATAAGTAATTATATAGCTGATAAAAGCATAGCTAAAAAACATCAAGTCTAAAAGAAATAATTACCTGTGTTGCGGTTTGGAAGCTCTTGAAGAATCGCGAGTTATTCCAAAGACGCTAATAAGGAAGGCTGGATTGTTTGTTAGAAAGAAGTGGACTGTATTTAAGATATTGAACATGCGTTTATTGAATAATTTGGTTTGTTAGTTACGATCGGCACGTGCGGATGCATTTTGAGGCGATAATGCCCGAAATCAACTTTGAATGAAATCGTGGTCCATGGTAGATGGACGCAGGTAGACGATTAAAGTTGAATGTTATAAATGTATGCTGAATAATAGCCAAAAGCCGCGGCTGTAAGAGAAGTGTTTAACGAGAGTTGCGCTCGGAGTCGTGTTATAAACTGAACTAATGCTGGCTTGCAGTCGGCTAGGCTGGCCGGTTGCAAGGTTTGATAACGCGTGACGTCATCCGCGCGTGCCGTGCAATGTTAGTAGACTGCTTACAGCTGATAAAACAGTACAAAGTTTAAACATACTGCCCGCCAAAATCGGGACGATTTTGTACATTAACGGTTAAATTGAACAATATAATACTTAGACTTACATGTCGTAAGCGATACAATAATTGGCGCACTGGCCAGAGAGCATAGACATAATAAACATAATATACTTAAAGACTTATACATAAAATTTGTAAAAAACAAAAATTCATTAATCTAGCACAAAGCTTAAGTCAAAACATAACAATTTCTGTGCTAGAAAAGGTACAACAAATAAAAAATCGTGATAAAAATGAACCTTTACATAACTGAACATGATCTCTCTTGAAGCATAACATATGGATAAAAAATACATATATTTAAACCTTGACAAACGTAAATAATATTCTTAAATTATATAAGAGAAACCATCTTGATCACTGCTTCATATATAGTAATAGAAATGATAGAAACATAATGTTATCATAATCGTATCAAAGTTCAATGGTACATGACATTGAAAAATACAATACACATATAGAATAATTGACACTTGTGGTTCTCAGAATTTGAATCACACAAACATATTAACGATACACAACATTCATAATAATTGATAGTACATATGAGACACAATCACTATTTCTGTAATAGCTAGCGACACTTAACAATGTTACAATGCTTATGATACAATTGACTTGTATGGTCGCCCCGGGAAATGTCCCGGGCGTGTTCCATGTAATGTGACACGCACACACTCACACACTCACACACACACACACACACACACACACACACACCTCGTATGTCTCGTATGGCACGCATACGATTAGCTTGTTGCCACCGGAAGGGGGCATAATTTGTGAATGGGTCGTCGTAAGATACCTAGCGCGGTGCGTACTTCTGCGACGCGTACTAAGGAATCTTGACCCGGAAAAACATTGGTAATTACCCCACGCTTCCATTCTAGAGGGGGGGAATTGTCATCCAAAATGAGGACAAGTTGTCCGACCTTCAAATTCTTAAATGGGGTGCGCCATTTGTTGCGCTGCTGCAGCTGGTGCAGATAATCCCTAGACACACACACACACACACGGACACGCACACACACACATACACGCACACACATGCATATGAATAAAGCGAAATATGCCTTGGTCGTGGACTTAGAGCGCTGCCCGCCATGGCGCAAAAGCACCGGACCTGCGTAATCCACGGCCGACTGTGAGAATGGCCTTGACGGCGTGACCCTAGAAAAGGGTAATTGACCGAGTAATTGATTCGCGCCTTTAGCCCGGAAACGAAAACAAGTGACACACTTATGTATCACTGAGCGGATATAGGACTTATCGTGTATGATCCAATACTTACGCCTAAGCGAAGCTTGAGTTGATTGCACTCCAGCGTGCAACAAACGGATGTGTTCGTATTCAATTATTAATCTCGTGAGATGAGAGTGCGGGTGTAAAATTATTTGGTGTTTAGTCTCGTAGCTAAGTGGGGAGAATTGCAAGCGTCCACCCACTCTTAAAATGCCTGATTTATCCAGGAATGGGTTGAGAGCAAGAATTTTACTACTGCGTGGAAGGCACCGGTGTGCCTCAAGTTCCCTAACCTCTACGTCGAAATGCAACTTCTGAGATTGCCGGACAAAAACCAAGAGCGTGTCAGACAATTCTTGAGCCGACAAAAAGGACGTGTCTCTATCAACCACCGCGAGCCTAGAATTGCGAAGAAATCGACGGCAGTATGCGAAGACGCGAATAAGCCTCGTAAGAGATGAATAGTTTTCAATGTAACTATGTGTTGAGGACGCGACAATTAGTGAGGTTTGAGCCTGCTTGCGACGTTCCTCTTCAATGTCGGGAAAGGTACAGGGAGTATTAATGTCGAACGCGCTGACCGGCCATGAGGCCGCATCACGAGCCAACCAGGAGGGACCATGCCACCATTGAGCATGACAGTGCAGACTACGAGGGAGGCAACCGCGCGATAAAACGTCGGCAGGGTTGTCATTCGATACTACATGACGCCAAGTTCCCCTGCTGCTAACAAGACGCTGTATTTCTGCGACACGGTTAGCCACAAATACCTTCCAGCGGGAAGATTGCTGATGTATCCAGTACAACGCTATCATCGAATCCGAATAAAGATATAATCCGTCAAAATTGTAATCGACGGCATTTAAAACCTTGGATGCTAATTGAGCCAACAATAAACAAGCACAAAGTTCAAGTCTAGGAAGCGTTATCTGTTTCAGCGGAGCGACCCTAGATTTAGCACACAACAAGTTTGATGATATGGCGCCGTTCGAATAGACCGCCCGCACATAAATGCAACACGCGTAACCTTTAACCGAAGCGTCGGCGAATCCGTGCAGCTGCAATGAACTAACTGGGTAACTGTTCGAACTCTTAACCGACCTCGTAATCTCAAAATGAGTGTCAGAGACTAATTGGGCGTATAATTCCGTCCATTGATTGGCTAGTGACCCGGACAAGGGTTCGTCCCAATCAGTGCCCGCCAACCACAACTGCTGCACGAAATGCTTGCAGCAAAATGTGATGGGAGCAATTAGACCTAGTGGATCATAGATCCCGGCAATTTTCTCTTGTTGAAAACGGTTAAATTGTCATCACCCCTAACGGTGTATAAAAAGTTATCCCCCTCAACATTCCATTGTATGCCCAAGGTACGCACGTTTTGACCCTTGCTGAAGTCACGGGTTCCTTGGGCGCGAAGAGTCATAATCTTATGGTGGTTAGAGAACCATTTGTGTAACGAAAAACCATACCTCCTCAACAACTTCTCGATCTCGCCTTTCATTTCAGCTAAGCTGTTCGGATCATCCGAACCCGTTATGAGATCGTCTACGTAAAAGTCATTTGCTATGGCCTTAGCAGCGGTAGGGTAGTCGGCTTTATTTTCATATGCTATTTGAGCCAGACAACGCGTAGCAAGGAAGGAGGCACTAGCAGTGCCATATGTAACCGTCCTTAACGCGTAATGTCGCAATTCCTTATGCGGTGCATCACGCCAAACAATGCGTTGCAAGTTTGAATCCTTAGGATTAACAATGATCTGGCGATACATCTTTTCAATGTCCGCAATAAGTACGTATCGGTGGGTGCGGAACCGAACCATTATCGAAAACAGATCCTGCTGGATCGTAGGACCGACCATTAAAGTGTCGTTAAGGGACAAATTATTGGTGGTTTTAGCGGATGCATCAAATACCACGCGCAATTTAGTGGTTAAGCTAGAGTCTTTGAAGACTGCGTGATGGGGCAGATAAAAGATCTCTGACCTGTCATGCGACAGATCGTATTCATTAAGCGGCGACATGTGGCCAAGTCTTAAGCAGTCATTCATGAACTCGCTATAATCCTTGTAAAGGGTAGGGTTCTGCTTGAATTTGAATTCTAACGATTGGAATCTGCGTATTGCTCCGCGGAGAGAATCTCCCAAATACGATTTATCAGATCTGCGGGGCAGGGCTACCACGAACCTCCCGTCGCGATTGCGGCTAGTGTTTTCCACGAAATGCTTTTCACACGGTGAGTCCTCAGATCGGGTTTCGCGACTAGAGATTTCCTCCAACTTCCAAAATTCCTTTAGTTGCGAGGAAACCTGATTATCATCCTTACAGACCATAAATGAAGAAACCGTTTTAGTCACATCGACGTTGAATGGTAAGTCACCGGCCAAAATAAATCCTAACTTGGTTTCCTGAATTATAGGAAAGTGTGGTCCGCGCGTATATTTCACAGGTTCAATTAATTGTAGAAAATATTGAGCGCCGATTAATATATCGACTTGCGACGAGCAATGTAGGTGAGGATCCGCCAGGAATATGCGCTTGGGTAAATTTAAAGAGGTAAGATTGAACGACTCCGCCGGTAAATTATTAGTTATACTGGGTAATACGGCACAATGTACGTTTAACGTGAAGGGTTTATAGCGTGAATGTAGCCTTACATTAGTGCTGAAGTCAGCCTGGGAAAGCGAGTTGTTTATACCCGTGATGGGCAATTGCGATTTAACTAATTGGAGGCCCAACCTGCGGGCGAAATCCATTGTGCAAAAGTTCGCTTGAGAACCGGAATCCAGTAATATCCTAACGGGAAATTTTTTGCCGACCTTATTGTATGTCATACAGACGGCGGTAGATAACAATACCGATTTATTGGTCTGTGATTTCAGTGAACACTGGTTGTTAACAGAAGTTACGTCCCTGTTGGGGACATGAATCGTGGTGTGGTGACGCCTAGAACATTTTTTACATGAAAACTTGGAGGGACATTTTGAACCCTCGTGTCCCGAACGGAGACAGTTTAAGCAAAGTTTGTTTTTTAGTAACGCATTTTTTCTATCAGGGATAGACAGCGATATAAATTGTGGGCAATCGCTAAGTCTATGTCCACCGTTACATAGCCTGCATAAATTATTTCTAATATGTGAGTGGAATGCGCCCTTTGGAGTGCTTATCTGTTTAACTGCTTTGCGATAAGGAGACTTATCGCTTTTGTTCAACCTGCTCGTTGGGCTAGTCGCGTTATCGATATTTTGCAGTAGTTTCCTACGTGAATTTAAAAAATTTATAAAACTATTAAAATCAGGGAGTTTATGCTCCGATAAACTCTCTTTCCACAAACGTAAAGTGTAACTGTCAAGTTTTTTGGCTAGATAATTTACGACAATAATTTCAAACGTGTTGACTGGCAGTTTGAGATTATTTAAAGCGTTTATATTTCCAGAGATTTGATCAATAAATTGCGATATGCTACCTTGGGATTCCTGCTGGACTAATGGTACGTCTAGTACATTCCACACGTGGTGAGCGGAGACAATCAGCTTACTATCATATCTATTCCTCAACAGATCGATAGCCACCGCGTAATTTTCATGTGTTATGGGTAATGATTTTATTACGTTAAGCGCCTCGCCATGTAATGACGAGTGCAAATAATGAAGCTTCTGTATATCTGTCAGGTCTGTTCTGACATGAATTAGTTCCATAAAAATATGGTAATAATGTTGCCATTCCACAATACTACCCTCGAACCGTGGTAATTTTATTGGTTCCAATTGAATGGGGGTTGTTTTAGGCTGTTTACCATCAGTATTAATTAGTGGTTTTTGGTTCAAGTGCTCAGATTGCTCCAACAAGTGTTGCAATTTGCATTCTATAGCACAGAGATCGTCCTCCGTTTGCACTCTATCACTTGTTGACGCAACGTCTGCTTCCTCAGCCTCGATTTGTGACTGTATCTCGTCATATTTGGTGGATAATTCCATCAAATGACGCAGTTTTATTTTGAGCGCATGAGGATCGCTGTTTAACAAATCAAAATTATCCGCGAAGGTATTTATTCGGGATATTGAGGCCTTAATTGTACCTCGTTTTTTTATCAGAGCCCTTACATCGGCCATTATTACAGTTTGAGATAAAAAAGGGAAAGATATTTAGAAACAATTGAGCATCGAGCATGTGAACCACAAACTTAATTTTGAATGAGTTTAAATACGTTTGGTAGCTAGCGATCGTTGGTTTGAACATAAACTTACTCTCTCTAACTAATCAAACTCGTTGGCAGTTAAATTATTGAAATTATAAATCTAAATTATTACAAAGTATAGCTTTATCTTTAAAGTTCTGACTGATAATGAGCTGCCAACCATTTATTAATTTATATTGTGTAATAAGTTAATTGTTTATATAAATATGTCAAAAAATACACACTGGGTGAAATATTATTAAAAATAAATCAAATATAGGTAAAGTTTATAGTCACGTGGCCGTCGATCCATTCGTGATGAAGCTGGCTTCGATCCCGTTTGGAGCTGCTACACCTCCTGTCTCTGCCGGTCAGCCGTTGCTTGTACCCTCCATCAATTAAAGCTGTGGAATCTCAAAAATGTTGTCCTGTTTCGTCCCGTCGTCTCTGGTCTACTGCTTGGCCGAATCTTGTCGAGATGACTGCGACGTGCTTCACGATAATGGTGTCGCTCAGGACGAAAATGATGCCCGTCTGTCGTGATTAACTTCAGATTGGTTTTTTCAGAAATGATGTACATAAATAAATGCTGTCGCCTGTGTACTCAGGTATGAGAAATCTTTGCCGTTGGGACCAAAAATGATGTAGTTTGTTTTGGCCTGAAAATATGAAATCCTGCCTGATTGGACCAAAAATGATGTCGTTTTTGGCCTGAAATGTGAAATCCGGTCCGGTGGGACCAAAAATGTTGCGGTTTGGAAGCTCTTGAAGAATCGCGAGTTATTCCAAAGACGCTAATAAGGAAGGCTGGATTGTTTGTTAGAAAGAAGTGGACTGTATTTAAGATATTGAACATGCGTTTATTGAATAATTTGGTTTGTTAGTTACGATCGGCACGTGCGGATGCATTTTGAGGCGATAATGCCCGAAATCAACTTTGAATGAAATCGTGGTCCATGGTAGATGGACGCAGGTAGACGATTAAAGTTGAATGTTATAAATGTATGCTGAATAATAGCCAAAAGCCGCGGCTGTAAGAGAAGTGTTTAACGAGAGTTGCGCTCGGAGTCGTGTTATAAACTGAACTAATGCTGGCTTGCAGTCGGCTAGGCTGGCCGGTTGCAAGGTTTGATAACGCGTGACGTCATCCGCGCGTGCCGTGCAATGTTAGTAGACTGCTTACAGCTGATAAAACAGTACAAAGTTTAAACAACCTGTAAGAAAGAAAGTATGTTAGCAAGTATAAAGATGGAAATGTGATCTAAATGAAATACCTTGAATATTATAGTGAATATATTATATTATTGAATATGAAGGATATGTGATATTTTTTTGAGTTGTGATAGTGCAACTATTGCCAGGTGCAATGTTTATTTTTTTCTCAGACAGAGAAGAGTAATGCCTCTGAATCTGAGAATGTGTAGTGAGGAACAGCAGAGGATGTTAGCCATAGTGAGCCACCCTGATTCCGAAACCTCTACAACAGTTAGGGAATTATATTATGTTATTGTATCAAGGAATATTATGAAAGAATCTGTGAGGTATGAATTATAATAACCATTAAGATAATCACGAATGCAAAGATATGTGATGAGAAAGTAGAATGTGAATAAGACAGGAAATAGTTAGCTTAAAAAACGAGATCAATTGTAGTTAAATGACTTAGAGAGTAAGCGACTTGAAAATACTAGTAAATTAAGAATTGTATCACTAGATAAAACAAAAAAACCAAACTAGAGTAATACACCAATAGTATGTTTAAAAAATCAAAGAGTACAAGAAAAATTTTTTATTGAAGTATACTAAGAAACTGACATGAATTGATAATTTTACAAAAAAATAAGTTTTTCTCAAATGATCAATTTTAAAGAGGGTGTATATGTAACATCACAAGATGTTACCTAACCTAAGTGTATATTATCAGATTTTATAAGGACAAAACAACCATGTAAATAGGAATATAATAGTAGAAATAACCAAGAACGGAGAAACCAAGAAAGAAGAATGAAGCAGAAGTGCCACATGAAACAGTAACCCAAGGGCTGTTTGACACTACAACTAGACTGAGACTAAAACGAACTGATGGACAGAGTAAATTTACATTCAGCTGTCAATCCAGTAAGTAGTTGATGTAAACCGAATGTCATATGTAAACAAAAAATGAACTAATGAGCAGTTAAATACTGTGAAAGCAGAATTAGCATTTTGCTGATAATAGATGTGACAATGACCAGTAAATTATGAATGCCAAAACTAATGTTAACAATGGCTACATAGTGAGAACAAAGATGTATTTCAGCATCAAATATACTTGTTAGAAAAGAGAACTATTTATAAGAGAGAATCTTATACAAATAAGATATCTCCACAATTTACCGAATTGAGAACCAATAAGCATTATTAAGGCCAAATTCCAATGTAGGCGATATGTCTTAGCAAGCTTAGACCAAACATTAGTCAGTAAATTGGCTATTGAGAATTAACACAAGTGTAAATTAAAATACGCAGAACCATGGTTATGCCTTGACATAACGAAAAACATTATTAAAACAATAGGTTTAATCATAATTTTAATTGTTAAATAGTAGTTTAAAACGAATTAGCATAAAACGAAATGTCATAGTCAGTAGGATCATTCATTACAATGTATAGAGTTTAGGTGTACAAGTAATGTTCAGTAAAAATGTCAGTACAGCATTAATGGTGTTCGCACATAAACATTTGATTAATAAAATGATATGTGAACACAAACAATATTAACCAAAAGTGTAAAACCGGCGACTCAGAAATAGCAGACGACAGTGAAAGTGATGTACCCGAACATTGGTTTTATAACAATGTCGGTCAAAGTGAAAGTAATTCGAGATCGAGTGATATCAAATTAAAGGAAAAAAAACAATCTTTAATTTTATAGTAATATCAACCCAATCGCAACTGTATTTAGTGCGGGAGAGATGTTAGCATCATTCTAAAAATGTACATCGGGAAACTGTTTACGAATAATAACAAAAATGACAACTAGCTGTCACCGCAACATTTGACGGTTAGAAAAAGCCGTTATCAACTGCCAAAAAGTGACACGTCATACCGACACACCTACCAAAGCCAATCAGAAAATTAGTTAGTAATTAACATTTTTACCTAAAGCCGATCAAAGAAGGGGGTATATAAAGACGAAACAGCGAATTTTGAGGCAGACTCTTACTGACTAGCGTGTAGCACAGACGTGTGTCCGCCATCTCTACATTTTTAATAACTCTTAGCGTCATTTACATATTACATTGAAACCAATAGTTCAACAACAAGAACGACTACTTCAAGTTCATCTACAGCAAACAACAGTGATTAAGTGCAGTATCATTTTAATTTTGTGCGGGAATAACGAACAGAAAATAATTTATTGTTATTATTCACGATCCATTTTAATCAGAAGAGGATCGCATTATTCTGTTCTTGTGCGAGTTTAGTGCCGAAACCCAGTAATCATTATAATCCGATTACTGAAGTGATTAATAAGTTTTAATTAAATAATTAAAACTCAGAAGGTAACAGTGCAATCATTACTTATCTTGATCTGAGCGCCATAACCTGTACTTTTTTCAACAATAACCTGTACTGACGCGAAACACAAAAACACTTTAAGATTACACCACGTCTCAATTTATTATACAAATTTGTTATTATTAATTAAGCTATATGTTAGTTGTAAGGGTTCTCACTTGATAAATATTGTCACTAAAAAAGCAAGCGTTGATGAAACGCGCGATCTTTCAACAGATCATTTTTTAATTTGGTTTACTTTGCGAAAGTAACCTAAAAACTTTGTTGATCAATTTTATATCAAAAGGATTATTGGATATTGTGTAGGCATAATTGTTTTCTTTCGTGTCTCAAAGAATTCACTACTGAGATAATCATAATTTTAATGTTAAAAATAAATAGCATCTGGACTTAACCAGATTTATAATTCATGTTCTGAGCAAGCCGTATAAGGCATATAATAACTGACTTTTAATTGTACAACTTTGTACTACTGAGATAATCATAATTTTAATGTTAAAAATAAATAGCATCTGGACTTAACCAGATTTATAATTCATGTTCTGAGCAAGCCGTATAAGGCATATAATAACTGACTTTTAATTGTACAACTTTGTCTGTTTGCTTTATATTTATTTTTTTTTTTAATTCTCTATGAGGGTATAAATAAAACCCGTTATTAACAGCATCACCTGATTTTGATTTATTTCTATAGGATAATTAAATATTTTATTAAAAAACGTAAACAACCTTCTGTTGTGTCTAATATTTTGGAATAACATTGCCAGAAGGTGATACACAATCATTTTAAATTTTCTAATCATTCAGTAATTTTTATGTGTGGGTTTTACACGGGATTTTCCCTGAATAAATCCGTGTGGCGCCCACTAATTAAATAACAAGGTAATCTAACCTTACAACCAAAGTGTGTTGGTGTTTGTAAACTGAGTTGACAGTTTAGTGAACTTCTAGTAAACACGATCAGGTACGTAAAAGTATATTTTTGTTTATGATATTGTCCAGACATTACGAGACGTGACATACTCAGACTACCTGCAATCTGGAGAAGAAGTTTTACTACCAGTTTCAACCAGACGAGAACTATTGTCAAGCGACCAACTGCTATACTTCACGTTTCAACTTAAGCTAGATTAGCATTTAATTATAATCAACATCACCATTTTATTTATTTAATATAAGGGAATTCTTTTTAAACAAGTGTAATTAAACCATTGTAAACACACTGTGAATAACTTTGAATGTTTCATTTTAAATTACTTTACTACATTAGTAACCTTCAATTAGAAACAACTATTCTAAACATTGATTTATCTCAAAGGAATATTTCACACATAGTTGAACTTTGTTTTAACGAGACTTTTAATATTTTAACCACGAATATAAGTTTAAACAACAACACTTTTATTTTATTTCAAGTTAATTGTAAACACAAACGTTTTCATTTTATTACTAATAGGTTAGACCAACTAGTGTGGCGTTTAAACGAAATTTAAACGGAATTTAAACATTATTTTAATATAATTACTATAAACAAATAAACATAATAATTTTAAACTCACCCGAATAGCGGTACGTTATAAATTGGCGCACCAACTAGTGTGGCTTAAAATATATTAAATAAATATTTTTTATATTTTATATCAGCCCGGTAGACACGAAAAAATTAACATGCCGCACACCCACCAATACGATACAAGATATAAGGACAGTAGGGTAGGAGAAATGCAACGGGATGTAGATACAGACGAAGCGCAACCCACAGACGAGATGGAAGTTATTACAATCAATAATATCGAAACTAGTACCGACGAAATACCTCATGTAGAACCAGAGATGGAAATAATTGTCAGCGACCAACCGGACAGACCATCCGAAGAGATGAGATGGGAAGCAATGATGAAGATAATGATGGAATTAAAGGAAGATAGTCGATCATTAAAGGAAGACGGTAAGAAATCCCATAAAAAACTGAATGACTCGATGAATAAAAATATGGAAACATTAAAGGAAGATGGTAGGAAATCCCGGGAAGAAAATCAAAGGAATATCGAGGTATTAAATAGAAACATAGAGTCAATAAGGGAGGACCATCGGGACTTAAATAGAAATCTGGAATCGCTTAGTAAAAATGTGGAATCGCTGAAAGAGGACCTAAATAAAAGGATTGACAATACTCATAAGTCTATGGACGCGCTGAACAGTAAAATCGACGATAACAGCCAGGCCATTAGAGAAGAATTGAACACCACCTTGATTGAAATTAGCAGGAGAATGGAAGAAGGCAATGATAAGATAAACACAAGAATAGACGTGGAGATTGCCGTTGTGAGAGAGGAAATCGTCGAAGTAAATAAAAGGTGTGAACAACACGACCAGGACTTGCAGCGAACCAGAGAAGAGGTCGACGGGAGACTCAATACCATGGAGGAGGTGACCGAAGCAAGAATAGAGTCTTTAAAAAGGACGAATCAAGATGAGATTAAAAGGGTAAGGCTAGACGTAGGTGAGCGCTGCGAAGAAGTGAGTACCTCTGTAGACGCAGTAAGGAATTTAACTGTCGCAAATCGAGAGAGGATTGAAGAACTCAGACAGCAGGAAATAGTGTAAATGCGGGAGAAGATTGAGATTATCCGCAACCGTCCGATACCAGGTCAGTACTTACTACCGAATGATAACCGCGACGCGATCAATTTTAGAAATTATCGACGTAATCCTATCGAATTTTTAGCGCGTGTGGAAGAACACTTGGCGCGGATTAGAGAAACTAGGTGGAATAACATAAAAAGTTTGATCGACGAATACTTCAAAGAAATATACGACAATTGGTGGACCGCAACGCGCCACGAGGTTCATAGTTACGATGAATTCAAAACTCAATTCCGCGCAAAATATTGGTCCGAGGCGACGCAAAACATCGTACGAGACCATATCTGTCACGGAAAATACGATGCGAACCGAGGAGGGACCATGACTTCATACTTCTTAGGTCAGGTATGTCTCGCACGAAACCTAGAAACAAAGATACCGGAGGAATGTCTTGTCACCAAATTGTCTTATCACTTTGAGGAGGGTGTCGCAAAAACACGTCAGTGGGGACAGATTAAGACAATAGCAGCTATGTCCGCGCTGCTCGAAGATCAGGAGCACGAGGGATATTACCGTAGGAGTCGTCGACGAAATGACCAGTTTAATACCATGGGCGGCAATACGAACAATAATAATAATAGCTACCCTCGAAATTCTCGAAGTAATTTTAATAATAATGGCCAGACAAATCAAAATTATAATAACGTTAATCACAACAATAATAACAGGCCGAATAACCCGAGTAATAATAATAACAGTAATAATAATGGCAACCAGAATAACAATGATAATAACAATAACCGGCGACCCAATTTTAATAACAACACCAATCGACCACCAAACCAAGGCGGGAATAACCAACCGTCGCAATATCGACGAGCAAATTATGTACAAGCCAATTACGACTCCGATAGAAGGCGAAGATACTAACGTAGAGACAGCTACAGTGGAGACAGAGGAAGCATGAGAGGAGGACGATGGAGGAGTAGTAGCATTGAGGGTGACGACCGCAATAGCGACTACCGACCGCATGTACATTTTGTTCCAGACCAGGAACCCGTCCAGCAAGGAGGACGTACCATGACGGATGTTAGGAGTAGTGGGAATGATCAAGACCGACGCAACGAGGAGAGTACAAGCTCTTTAAACTCCTCGCGGCAGTGAAAAATTATGGTAACATAAACCCTTCGCTGAACCACTCTATTGGGTTTGATTACGGCAACAATACGAATAAAATCACCATATTATATAACCATTACTTGAAAAATATACGGCAGGAAGTGCTAGAAGAAGGAGTAACCGATCACCAGCAACACACCCAC
Source organism: Magicicada septendecula (assembly GCA_034769895.1). Taxonomy (NCBI): domain Eukaryota; kingdom Metazoa; phylum Arthropoda; class Insecta; order Hemiptera; family Cicadidae; genus Magicicada; species Magicicada septendecula. Next base: position 281,932,552 of record CM068372.1, on the reverse strand, counting down.
GATATCGTATACGTGACGGCCACAATTAACGAAGTAACTGTCACGTTAATGGTCGACACCGGGGCCAATGTTTCCCTAATGGATAGCACCGAGCTCAATCGTATTCAGGAGGAGAGCAGAGTCAGCATACCGACGCTACCTGTTACGAACATCATCCTGATAGGAGCTACAGGACGACAAAATAAATCAGTAAAAAAGCAAGTTAGGTTAGACGTAACCAGCCAAGGTGTGACCATTCCAATGGTTTTTGTAGTAGCAACAGGTCTACCATTTCGTAGCATGATCCGCTGCGACCTTCTACGTAAACACTCAGCCATAATCGATTTAAGTTCAGACAAATTAACTCTGAAAACGACTGACGCGGATTGGATTACAGACATTGTAGGAAACCGAGAAGTTCCCCTAGAAAGAACGATATTCCATATACAGCGAACGACCAACCCTAGAAACCAAGTAGTTAGGCACGAGCTGGAGTACAATAATGATAACAATGATCTATGGGAAGAAAAAATCAGAGAAATAAGACAATTCCAGTCAACTGACAGAAATAAATCGCCAAGTTCAGGCCAACTCAACAGATTAATAACAATATATAATAAATATAGACACGTATTCTCAGACCTACCAGGAAAAGTTAAAAATTATCAATGTGTATTGCATTTCAAGGAACCAGTAAATTTTAACCGTAAATCTTACCCCATTGCGTATTCCCTTAAGGAGGCTGTTCGATCCGAAATCAATCAGTTAATAGAGGATGACATAATAGAACTCAGTCAGTCCCCTTATACCAGCCCTATAGTGGCTATTAAGAAGAAAAACGGTAAGGTAAGACTTTGTTTAGACGCACGAGAAATAAACAAACACCTAGTCAATAATCGAACATCTCCGGGTGAAATTGAAGAGATTCTAAAGAAGTTCCATGGTGTACAATACATAAGCTCGTGGGATACGGTCTGCGGGTATTGGCAGGTCGAACTGCATCCCAACAGTCGAAAATATGTTGCTTTTATATTTGAGGGACGCAACTATCATTTTAAGAGGTTGCCCTTCGGGCTAATAAATTCAGTAGCCATTTTCATACAATGTATGGATCAGGTGTTAGGACAGGAAGCACTGAAATTCACGACCGTCTATGTGGACGACCTGCTCATAACGTCCACCAATTGGGAAGAACATTGTCAGAGAGTAGAACACGTGTTGAACAAACTATCAGCGAATCATATTACTCTAAAATTGGAGAAATCCCAACTTATTGCAAAGGAAGTACAGTTTTTAGGTTTTCAGCTCACCGAATTAGGGATAACTCCTTCAACAGAAAAAATCGAAGCTATTCAAAAGTTCCCCACCCCCAAGAACAAAAAACAATTACAATCTTTTTTAGGATTGTGCAACTACTATCGAAAATTTCAAAGTAATTATTCGGAACTAACTACCAGATTGTCTCCGCAATTGTCCTCGAAGGATAGATGGACATGGGGTCCAGCACAGGAAGGTATATTTCAAAAGATCAAAACGAAATTTCTAGAAACAGTAATCTTGCACCATCCGGATTTTGATAAACCTTTTTATTTGAATTGTGATGCCAGTGACATCAGTTTAGGCTCCACATTATACCAAGAAGACGACGAAGGGAACCACCTGGTAATAAGCTTCGCAAGCCGTACCTTAAACAAATGTGAAAGAAACTACAATGTCACTGAAAAAGAACTCCTGAGTGTAGTATTCGCATGTAATAAATTCCGCACATACATATTAGGATACTCGGTTACTGTTAGGACAGATCACAAGTCCATATCCTTTTTGAAGAGCTGCAAATTAAGTCATGGACGGTTAGCAAGGTGGACTTTAGTCCTACAAGAGTATAACATTAATTGGGAATATGTCCCTGGCAGAAAGAATATAGCCACCGACGTACTATCACGGGTAAACCTTACAAATCAGACTTATGAAGGCGAAAAGGAGACACTAGCCAAAGTGTATAACATATTAAAAAGCCAAACAGAATTGGAAAGCATTATCAAAGAAATAGAGTTACATCAAAGGCAAGACGGTAGACTGGCACAAATATTCCAGAGGTTGGATGATAAAGATGTAAGGATAACTCCATATTACTGTGTAATTGATAATATATTATTCATTAAAACTAAGTATCACGATCACGGTTGGAAATTATTTGTACCTAAAACCTTAGAAAAAGAAATAATCACAGATTACCATATTCGCTATGGGCACATGGGTGCTGTCAAGGTAATCAAGGCGTTGGAAGAACATATGTATATAAAAGATATGAATAGAAGAGTGAGGCAGTGCATCAGAACCTGTCAAGTTTGTCAGATGGTAAAATGCACGAATGAAAGAAAGGAGGGACAGATGATACCCATAACATCTTCGGGGAAACTAGAAAAAGTTTTTGTAGACATCTGCGGCCCATTTCCTAGGAGCGGAGGTCGCCACCAGTACAAGTATTTGTTGATTATCTTAGACCATTACACTAAATATATAAAACTATACCCTATGAATCGAGCAACTACCCAAAAGATACTTAACTTAATAATACATAGTTATTTACCCAAGGTAGGTTGTCCGAAAACCCTGATCACCGACCACGGTACACAATTTAAAGGACGGAGGTGGAAGGACACACTGATGGAATGTGGAATAAAAACATACAAAACTGCAGTGTACCATCCCAGTAGTAACCCTTCGGAGAGAGTATTAAGAGAAGTGGGACGAATACTTAGAACTTATTGTACAACTCAACAAAGACAGTGGAGTGAGTATGTCTCAGCTGCAGAGGATTTTATCAATCTAGCGTATCACCAAGCAATTGATACAACCCCATACAATGCCATGTTTGAAAAACCTCCACCCAGAGAGATCAGTGACCTTATTAAATTCCCACAAAGCCCCGAATATCAATTTGATAAAGTCCAATACCATAATAAGATCATGGAAAAGTTAGAACAACGTAGGAGAAAGTATAAACGGCAAGCACCAGCCCGAATAATTAAATATAAAGTAGAACAAGTACTATTAAGAAATAGAGAACTGCCCAGCACAATGGAGGGCATAACAAAGAAATTATTGTTGTTATACGTAGGTCCCTATGTGATTACAAAGGACAATGAAAACAATACCTATGAACTCACTGACACAGTAAATAAAAAAGTTAAAGGTACATACAATCAAACATCGTTAAAAAAGTACTATAGTTAAAGGAAATTAATGAGAATAAGTAGTTACAAAATACCAAATGTTCCAAAGATGTAATACTAAAAACTGATATGGGAAAGGACACCTGTATAACGTAATCATCCCCAATTATAGACCCAATAGAGTGGAAGAGCACAAATAACCCCATGAATATCGACTAGTAAAAAATGATTAATATTAAGGACGGATAATATGTATTAGTAAGCAACATTTTTCACCCGAACGTTTAGGGTATAAAAGATAAAATATATATATTTAAAAAACCATTACTATAAACAAACTCGTTTGTTGTTAAGCTACAAAATGTTGAAGGTAACTAATTAACTATAACTAGTCAATTTGCCTTATCAAGTTACAAAAGTGTGTAGATTTAAGATGTAAGCCAAACCATTTGTTACTGGTGAAAACTTACCAGATCTATCACACCAAGGGATAGAAATTTATGTAATGTCAATCAAATGATTTAATAAGAAAAGACATCTATTATATCACCAAGAGCCAGTAGTGGCATATAACTATAATTACTATACTATACCTAGAGAAAAAATATGTATCCAGATGAATATTCTATGTAACTTAATGTTTATAAAATGATTATTGTATACCTCTCATAAAACTCAAATGTTAAATTAAATCGTCCAGAATAAAGGTTCACCCAACTAACCTTTGAAGGAGTAGAGAGGCAGTATAACAAAGTGTGTAAAATAAAAGAAGGACATTATTATGGAATGTAAGGAAAGAAAAAAAAAAAAAATATTTGTGAAACAAACCATGTAAATCCCAAGAATGTCTACAAAATTAGATATTAGTATGTTATTATATTGTCAAATGAAATTGTCTTTATAGAATATTGTATATTGTATAAAATCATCCAGAATAAGTGAAAACCACCATCACTTGAAGGAGTAGAGAAGAAAAATAACAAAGAGTGTTAATTGTAAAGATAACTATTGTCATAATGGAATGAAAGGAAAGAAAAATGTTTGTCAATTATCAAATATTGTACATCACCAGAATATGTCAGAGAACATAAAAAAAAAAAATAAAAAAAAAAAAAAAATAACCATTTAGTATACAAACAATGTAAGCCCTGATAATTCAGGATGAATATAACTTGTTAAGAAAGATTTAAGGAACTATTGTGAAAACAAAAATATTGTAGACTCTAGATAGAACAAACCAAATGCATAAGTACTATAAGCATCAAAACAAGTGTATAATCTTAAGAATATTTAAACGAACCAAAGCAAATTATTAACTAGTACATAAGTAATTATATAGCTGATAAAAGCATAGCTAAAAAACATCAAGTCTAAAAGAAATAATTACCTGTAAGAAAGAAAGTATGTTAGCAAGTATAAAGATGGAAATGTGATCTAAATGAAATACCTTGAATATTATAGTGAATATATTATATTATTGAATATGAAGGATATGTGATTTTTTTTTGAGTTGTGATAGTGCAACTATTGCCAGGTGCAATGTTTATTTTTTTCTCAGACAGAGAAGAGTAATGCCTCTGAATCTGAGAATGTGTAGTGAGGAACAGCAGAGGATGTTAGCCATAGTGAGCCACCCTGATTCCGAAACCTCTACAACAGTTAGGGAATTATATTATGTTATTGTATCAAGGAATATTATGAAAGAATCTGTGAGGTATGAATTATAATAACCATTAAGATAATCACGAATGCAAAGATATGTGATGAGAAAGTAGAATGTGAATAAGACAGGAAATAGTTAACTTAAAAAACGAGATCAATTGTAGTTAAATGACTTAGAGAGTAAGCGACTTGAAAATACTAGTAAATTAAGAATTGTATCACTAGATAAAACAAAAAAACCAAACTAGAGTAATACACCAATAGTATGTTTAAAAAATCAAAGAGTACAAGAAAAATTTTTTATTGAAGTATACTAAGAAACTGACATGAATTGATAATTTTACAAAAAAATAAGTTTTTCTCAAATGATCAATTTTAAAGAGGGTGTATATGTAACATCACAAGATGTTACCTAACCTAAGTGTATATTATCAGATTTTATAAGGACAAAACAACCATGTAAATAGGAATATAATAGTAGAAATAACCAAGAACGGAGAAACCAAGAAAGAAGAATGAAGCAGAAGTGCCACATGAAACAGTAACCCAAGGGCTGTTTGACACTACAACTAGACTGAGACTAAAACGAACTGATGGACAGAGTAAATTTACATTCAGCTGTCAATCCAGTAAGTAGTTGATGTAAACCGAATGTCATATGTAAACAAAAAATGAACTAATGAGCAGTTAAATACTGTGAAAGCAGAATTAGCATTTTGCTGATAATAGATGTGACAATGACCAGTAAATTATGAATGCCAAAACTAATGTTAACAATGGCTACATAGTGAGAACAAAGATGTATTTCAGCATCAAATATACTTGTTAGAAAAGAGAACTATTTATAAGAGAGAATCTTATACAAATAAGATATCTCCACAATTTACCGAATTGAGAACCAATAAGCATTATTAAGGCCAAATTCCAATGTAGGCGATATGTCTTAGCAAGCTTAGACCAAACATTAGTCAGTAAATTGGCTATTGAGAATTAACACAAGTGTAAATTAAAATACGCAGAACCATGGTTATGCCTTGACATAACGAAAAACATTATTAAAACAATAGGTTTAATCATAATTTTAATTGTTAAATAGTAGTTTAAAACGAATTAGCATAAAACGAAATGTCATAGTCAGTAGGATCATTCATTACAATGTATAGAGTTTAGGTGTACAAGTAATGTTCAGTAAAAATGTCAGTACAGCATTAATGGTGTTCGCACATAAACATTTGATTAATAAAATGATATGTGAACACAAACAATATTAACCAAAAGTGTAAAACCGGCGACTCAGAAATAGCAGACGACAGTGAAAGTGATGTACCCGAACATTGGTTTTATAACAATGTCGGTCAAAGTGAAAGTAATTCGAGATCGAGTGATATCAAATTAAAGGAAAAAAAACAATCTTTAATTTTATAGTAATATCAACCCAATCGCAACTGTATTTAGTGCGGGAGAGATGTTAGCATCATTCTAAAAATGTACATCGGGAAACTGTTTACGAATAATAACAAAAATGACAACTAGCTGTCACCGCAACATTTGACGGTTAGAAAAAGCCGTTATCAACTGCCAAAAAGTGACACGTCATACCGACACACCTACCAAAGCCAATCAGAAAATTAGTTAGTAATTAACATTTTTACCTAAAGCCGATCAAAGAAGGGGGTATATAAAGACGAAACAGCGAATTTTGAGGCAGACTCTTACTGACTAGCGTGTAGCACAGACGTGTGCCCGCCATCTCTACATTTTTAATAACTCTTAGCGTCATTTACATATTACATTGAAACCAATAGTTCAACAACAAGAAACGACTACTTCAAGTTCATCTACAGCAAACAACAGTGATTAAGTGCAGTATCATTTTAATATTGTGCGGGAATAACGAACAGAAAATAATTTATTGTTATTATTCACGATCCATTTTAATCAGAAGAGGATCGCATTATTCTGTTCTTGTGCGAGTTTAGTGCCGAAACCCAGTAATCATTATAATCCGATTACTGAAGTGATTAATAAGTTTTAATTAAATAATTAAAACTCAGAAGGTAACAGTGCAATCATTACTTATCTTGATCTGAGCGCCATAACCTGTACTTTTTTCAACAATAACCTGTACTGACGCGAAACACAAAAACACTTTAAGATTACACCACGCCTCAATTTATTATACAAATTTGTTATTATTAATTAAGCTATATGTTAGTTGTAAGGGTTCTCACTTGATAAATATTGTCACTAAAAAAGCAAGCGTTGATGAAACGCGCGATCTTTCAACAGATCATTTTTTAATTTGGTTTACTTTGCGAAAGTAACCTAAAAACTTTGTTGATCAATTTTATATCAAAAGGATTATTGGATATTGTGTAGGCATAATTGTTTTCTTTCGTGTCTCAAAGAATTCACTACTGAGATAATCATAATTTTAATGTTAAAAATAAATAGCATCTGGACTTAACCAGATTTATAATTCATGTTCTGAGCAAGCCGTATAAGGCATATAATAACTGACTTTTAATTGTACAACTTTGTACTACTGAGATAATCATAATTTTAATGTTAAAAATAAATAGCATCTGGACTTAACCAGATTTATAATTCATGTTCTGAGCAAGCCGTATAAGGCATATAATAACTGAATTTTAATTGTACAACTTTGTCTGTTTGCTTTATATTTGTTTTTTTTTTAATTCTCTATGAGGGTATAAATAAAACCCGTTATTAACAGCATCACCTGATTTTGATTTATTTCTATAGGATAATTAAATATTTTATTAAAAAACGTAAACAACCTTCTGTTGTGTCTAATATTTTGGAATAACATTGCCAGAAGGTGATACACAATCATTTTAAATTTTCTAATCATTCAGTAATTTTTATGTGTGGGTTTTACACGGGATTTTCCCTGAATAAATCCGTGTGGCGCCCACTAATTAAATAACAAGGTAATCTAACCTTACAACCAAAGTGTGTTGGTGTTTGTAAACTGAGTTGACAGTTTAGTAAACTTCTAGTAAACACGATCAGGTACGTAAAAGTATATTTTTGTTTATGATATTGTCCAGACATTACGAGACGTGACATACTCAGACTACCTGCAATCTGGAGAAGAAGTTTTACTACCAGTTTCAACCAGACGAGAACTATTGTCAAGCGACCAACTGCTATACTTCACGTTTCAACTTAAGCTAGATTAGCATTTAATTATAATCAACATCACCATTTTATTTATTTAATATAAGGGAATTCTTTTTAAACAAGTGTAATTAAACCATTGTAAACACACTGTGAGTAACTTTGAATGTTTCATTTTAAATTACTTTACTACATTAGTAACCTTCAATTAGAAACAACTATTCTAAACATTGATTTATCTCAAAGGAATATTTCACACATAGTTGAACTTTGTTTTAACGAGACTTTTAATATTTTAACCACGAATATAAGTTTAAACAACAACACTTTTATTTTATTTCAAGTTAATTTTAAACACACACGTTTTCATTTTATTACTAATAGGTTAGACCAACTAGTGTGGCGTTTAAACGAAATTTAAACGGAATTTAAACATTATTTTAATATAATTACTATAAACAAATAAACATAATAATTTTAAACTCACCCGAATAGCGGTACGTTATAAATTGGCGCACCAACTAGTGTGGCTTAAAAAATATTAAATAAATATTTTTTATATTTTATATCAGCCCGGTAGACACGAAAAAATTAACATGCCGCACACCCACCAATACGATACAAGATATAAGGACAGTAGGGTAGGAGAAATGCAACGGGATGTAGATACAGACGAAGCGCAACCCACAGACGAGATGGAAGTTATTACAATCAATAATATCGAAACTAGTACCGACGAAATACCTCATGTAGAACCAGAGATGGAAATAATTGTCAGCGACCAACCGGACAGACCATCCGAAGAGATGAGATGGGAAGCAATGATGAAGATAATGATGGAATTAAAGGAAGATAGTCGATCATTAAAGGAAGACGGTAAGAAATCCCATAAAAAACTGAATGACTCGATGAATAAAAATATGGAAACATTAAAGGAAGATGGTAGGAAATCCCGGGAAGAAAATCAAAGGAATATCGAGGTATTAAATAGAAACATAGAGTCAATAAGGGAGGACCATCGGGACTTAAATAGAAATCTGGAATCGCTTAGTAAAAATGTGGAATCGCTGAAAGAGGACCTAAATAAAAGGATTGACAATACTCATAAGTCTATGGACGCGCTGAACAGTAAAATCGACGATAACAGCCAGGCCATTAGAGAAGAATTGAACACCACCTTGATTGAAATTAGCAGGAGAATGGAAGAAGGCAATGATAAGATAAACACAAGAATAGACGTGGAGATTGCCGTTGTGAGAGAGGAAATCGTCGAAGTAAATAAAAGGTGTGAACAACACGACCAGGACTTGCAGCGAACCAGAGAAGAGGTCGACTGGAGACTCAATACCATGGAGGAGGTGACCGAAGCAAGAATAGAGTCTTTAAAAAGGACGAATCAAGATGAGATTAAAAGGGTAAGGCTAGACGTAGGTGAGCGCTGCGAAGAAGTGAGTACCTCTGTAGACGCAGTAAGGAATTTAACTGTCGCAAATCGAGAGAGGATTGAAGAACTCAGACAGCAGGAAATAGTGCAAATGCGGGAGGAGATTGAGATTATCCGCAACCGTCCGATACCAGGTCAGTACTTACTACCGAATGATAACCGCGACGCGATCAATTTTAGAAATTATCGACGTAATCCTATCGAATTTTTAGCGTGTGTGGAAGAACACTTGGCGCGGATTAGAGAAACTAGGTGGAATAACATAAAAAGTTTGATCGACGAATACTTCAAAGAAATATACGACAATTGGTGGACCGCAACGCGCCACGAGGTTCATAGTTACGATGAATTCAAAACTCAATGTGTATTAACCATGTTTATTTTATTGATTTATTGTATTACATTGTATTGGTGGACTATAAGTGATTTACGTGTTAGGTTAAGGATATTTTCAATTAGAAGAAATGTCTAAATTAAATCATTTTAGAGAAAACAGAAAACCAGGAAGAGAATTTTTTGAGTACATTATTTTGAATTTCAAAATTTTTTGAAATGTTTCATAAATGTTAAAAGAATTTTCCCATTTTACCATGTGTATGTCCACATGTAATGTGAGTGTGTGTGAGCCCAGTATTTGCTAAAGGCAGCCCAGCTTTCATACAAGGGGATCCATATCGGCTGAGGATCTGGCAGAATCTGAGCCAGGGATTGAGGATTTTGGGGGTAGCATGTTAGAAGGTAAGGTGCGCTGTGGTACGAGTCTGTTCGATTTCTCGGTGTTGGGATCTCTTACGGAGAAGTCCAGTGATCTCGTTCAGATGAGTCCATGGTCGCTGAGCCAGGGGGGTCGTGTACCCATGAGATTAAGAACCAGGGGGTTATTGGCGCCAGTTCCTCACCGGTCCTCTTCGGGGTTTATCGATGAGATTTCTTCTGTTGTGAACAGCAGAATTCTCATCGAGGGGGTATTGTAGCGTGTCAATTTTGGGAGTTTTTATTTTTTACAGGATGGGGTATTTACATTTTTATTTGTTTCATTTTGTGCGGGAGTTTTAGAAAACATGGTGAAATTTTATATTACGACAAAGATTCATTTCAGTGTAACAGACCACGTGTTAACTGAACAGTTTGAGACAAAGGCGACACGCAATTTCTATTGTGTAACGCGGTGAGCGAAGAATTTACCTCCTTCAAAATTCCCAGAAATCTGTACATGTGTGTCGACGCACGAGCGCAACTGTACACTCACGCGCTCGGGGGACGCGATCAGTATGGAAAACAAGATGGCTAAAGTGCGAAGTATACATCGTTCTTTTAGTTTCACTCAGGAAGTGCTGCTTAAACCCCGCCCACTACTAGTGACATCAGTGTGGCACATGCAAATATCAGCTACACATGTGGCGAATATAATGACTATATTCCATGCATATAGCTCATGAGTAACAGCAAATCAACATTATACGGCGACTAAAACCTGTTGGCCGTGGACGCGTGTTTCCTGCCACTCAAAGACACACACGAGGCAGTTCCACTATTGAAGCCGGCCGGCTAGGAACGAAGTAGACTCCACACAAAAGTTTTTTTTTTGTTTTTTAATAGTAAAGTCAAATATCAGTGGAAAAAGTTTGGTATTACAATCAATCCATGCGGTAGAAACTAACCGAGTGTTTTTTCGGACATCAACATTATAACATTTCATATAAAGATGACTGTGCGTGAAGACCGCGTGTCCGCCGTGCGGGGGAAATTTATATTATAAAATGTTAAGGGTATTATAAATTCTGAATGAGAGTGTGTGTGAGCAAAGCTGGGCTGTTTATGTGTGGAATATATAATTGTTTGTACCTGTATAAAGGATAAGGTAAGCCATAGTCAGTAAGGTGCAAGAGTTGCACAACATGTAACACGAATATCTATCAATTTAACATTTATGATTAATAAATAAAAAATCTAATTTCTCTTCCATACAATTGAGAGTTAAATTTTTTCAAGGCCTTATTTCGTTACATGTATTGTCAGAGTTCGTCGAACGAAATGGGTTTACCTCCACTACGCGATCCGGCCAGATCAAAGACGAAAGGTAAGTGGGAGTTTTTAATTTGAATAAATATAAATATAAAAAGATATAAAAAGATAAGAGTTACAATTACTGTTCAGGTGCAGTATGTACTCCAGAGGCAGATTTATGCATAGGCAAAGTAAGGAACTGGTGGCAAATTTTGTAAAGGTCGTTATGTTGTTTTTATACCTAACAGATGTTTCAAATGTCGCTTCATTCCGTCTCAATATGATAAGAAGCTTTTAAAAATATATATTGTTTAGTAACAAGGCTTATTACATAAAGAGAATAGTTCATCATTTACTTCTGATCTGTATATGAAGTAGGCCCTACATCGTTTTTTCACAATTACATTTATATACATTATATATGTGATACTTCCGTTATATTAATTATTTAACATTAATTTGTTTACATTCAAATTCCGAACATCCTTTACCGACTCTGTAATTTGACGTGAGTGAATGTCAAAAGATGCCACTAGCCCTAGCACACACACTATGAACATAGTATAATTTCATACCCAACTCTAGTGCCACTTGAGCTTCGACCTGCCGAGGAGGGAAATAAGAGGTCTACACATAGTACGTGTCCGTTAAACACCTGTTGTATTTTACATAAATCGTTAAATATATATTCATCAAATAAATTGATAGGCAAAAAGTGATAAGTGAAAGGATGATTATGTCAAAAGATGTGTATGTAATGTATTTTTATTTATTATGTTAGGGTAATATTAGTGGAATGATAATATTCTACCACTACTGTATTACAGTATACAAATGTAGTGATATATCTTGGCACAATACAATGTAATAAATTTGGATAAAAGGCTCATTTCAAATAGAAAGGATAGCTGGTGTGATCAGACATAACAAATTTGTATTAGTTTTTTGAGAATGTATTCCTATCAAACTGCAATAAGCATATTTTCAAACCTTTATGGATGTGTGTCATGGAATTTACAGATTGCACCAAAAGAAACAGTTAAAATATATCTTCAATTAAACAAAAATTGGTCTTGTAATATGAGTCAGTAATACAGCAGGAACTAATCAGTTAATTGCTATTACAAAATGCCTTATTCCTTTCCCATGATAATCAGATTTTGCTATACGCCTGCATAAATAAAAATTATTAAATTGCTTAACTCTAAACACAAAGTATTTAAACTATTTAACATGAAAAGTTCATCATGTCACATATTCTAGTAGCAAGGTAAGTTTTTGGAATAGTGTTTTAGCTGAATTTATACACTAGGAGGACACTCAGCATTTAGTTTGTGTGTGTAACTCTGGTTAATCAAAGAGAATTATTTGTGTAAATTCAAATTTAGTAATACAAATCTACTACTGTAAATGCCTGGAATCCTATGCATTAAAGAATTTTAATTAACTTTATATGGGGAAATCTGGTTTACATACATTATTTCTGAAAATAATAATCCTGAAATGTAATCAGTACTTACATCAAGTTGAGTGCAATAACTAAATATATTCTTCAACTTCCACGTTAAATAGATCCCTTCTCCTTCACTTACCAGGCACATAAGGGAAGCTCTAAACCATGAACTGTCCCAGTAGTGAATGCTACAATGAGATCTTTAGAGTAAATACCACTATTGTATTAACGACTCGGAACACTAAGTTTTTTATAAGTAAAAGCATAAAGTTTTACCTTACAGCCTGAACCAGTTTTCGCCTTTCAAAGGCTTCTTCAGAGGCTGCCGCTGGTAGCGCTGTCCGTCCTGTTGTGGGCGACGGAATCGAATTTCAAAAGATCAATGCTGTGTGTGGGGGGTGAGATATGTTCGAATAATGCGTGCGATTTGAATTGTGTCTGTTCGTTTAATGTTCGAACTTAGTGTTCCGAGTCGTTAATACAATAGTGGTATTTAGTTAAGTAACGGACACGTCATGGACAACGAAATCCAAGAATCCTTAGAGTCAGTATCACTTTCTTTTGAACTTCTAAATATAGGATTTCTTGGAACTGTGTAGAGTGGGATCAGTGGAGTAACTTGAGGAGGGGGGTTATCAGGGGATCAATTCCCCTCCAGAACTATTCGAAATTTCAGCAGAATTCCATAATTTCCTAAGTAGACCCATTTCTAAGCCAGTTTTGTTTGTACAAGTAATAGTTATAAATAATTATAGAAATAAAAGTAATTACAATATTGTAAAGTTATGTTTTCCGCTTACATAAAATAGGCCCCAACTTAAACCATTTCATGACCATGATACATGAAGAACGAAATACTAAGTCATTAACTAAATTGTATACTATAAATATTGTCCGAGATAATAAAAAGAGATAAGAATGTAATGAAACTGATAAGAACATTATCAATAAGAAGATTTTACTCCAGTAAACTGCATTAAAAATTGTTAAAAAAGATAAACTGCATACTCCATACTGCAGTAATAAACTGGATACTCAATAAAGAAAACTATTATTTCAATAATTAGTTTCTAAGTACTAAAATAATGAAATCAAATTTTATTTATGATTATGAATAGAATAATGTAAATCAAAAAGAGTATTACAAAAATGTAATAATAAAACAACAATAGAGCTAAATGTAAGCCTATTGATCTTTCCCAAATAATACCCCTTGATATTTGCCAAGCATTACAATAACAAGTGATAACACCATAAAAAATACAATAATTTCCCCATGATATTGACATAACAACCCCAATGAATTTCATAATGTTTGACCCTTAGAAAATACAATACATATATAGAATAATTGACACTATAAATGACACTTGTGGTTCTCAGAATTTGAATCACACAAACATATTAACAATACACAACATCCATAATGATTGATAGTACATATGAGACACAGTCACTATTGCTGTAATAGCTAGCGGCACGTAAACAATATTACAATGCTTATGATACAATCGACTTGTATGCTCGCCCCGGGGAATGTCCCGGGCGTGGTCCATGTAATGTGACACGCACACACTCACACACACACACACCTCGTATGGCACGCATACGAATTAGTGTGTAGCCACCGGAAGGGGGCATAATTTGTGGATGGGTCGGCGTAAGATACCTAGCGCGGTGCGAACTTCTGCGACGCGTACTAAGGAATCTTGACCCGGAAAAACATTGGTAATTACCCCACGCTTCCATTCTAGAGGGGGGGAATTGTCATCCAAAATGAGGACAAGTTGTCCGACGTTCAAATTCTTTAATGGGGTGCGCCATTTATTGCGCTGCTGCAGCTGGTGCAGATAATCCCTAGACCACCGTTTCCAGATGGTCTGCGTAAATTTTTGGAGCAGAAGCCATCTGCCCAAATGAGTATTATTGCCTTGTGTATAGTCGGGTTCCGGAAGTGCCGTCAGTGGAGCACCGACCAAAAAATGAGCGGGTGTTAAGGGTTCAGGGTCTCTAGCATCGTCGGACACCGCGCATAACGGGCGTGAATTAAGGCAAGCCTCAATTTGAGAAAGAAGGGTAGAATATTCCTCAAAATTCAAGATCGTACCGCCAATTACGCGACGTAAATGGAATTTAACACTCCTTACACCACTTTCCCACAAACCACCGAAATGAGGGGCTGAAGGGGGGATAAAGGACCATTTGATGCCGTGGAGACCGCAAAACTCCAGGGAAGATTGCTCAACTTCCTTGGAGGTTAAAAATTTGTACCAATCATGCAACGTGTGGTTGGCACGACGAAAATTCGTGCCATTATCCGAAAATATTTGCGCGGGAATCCCTCTGCGCGATATGAATCTTTTTAAAGCCGCTATAAAGGCGTTGGAAGTGAGATCCGACACCAATTCTAAATGGATGGCCCTAGTACACATGCATATAAATAGAGCGATATATGCCTTGATCGTGGACTTAGAGCGCTGCCCGCCATGGCCCAAAAGCACAGGACCGGCGTAATCCACGGCCGACTGTGAGAATGGCCTTGACGGCGTGACTCTAGAAGAGGGTAATTGACCGAGTAATTGATTCGCGCCTTTAGCCCGGAAACGAAAACAAGTGACACACTTATGTATCACTGAGCGGATATAGGACTTATCGTGTATGATCCAATACTTACGCCTAAGCGAAGCTTGAGTTGATTGCACTCCAGCGTGCAACAAACGGATGTGTTCGTATTCAATTATTAATCTCGTGAGATGAGAGTGCGGGTGCAAAATTATTTGGTGTTTAGTCTCGTAGCTAAGTGGGGAGAATTGCAAGCGTCCACCCACTCTTAAAATGCCTGATTTATCCAGGAATGGGTTGAGAGCAAGAATTTTACTACTGCGTGGAAGGCACCGGTGTGCCTCAAGTTCCCTAACCTCCACGTCGAAATGCAACTTCTGTGATTGCCGGACAAAAATCAAGAGCGTGTCAGACAATTCTTGAGCCGACAAAAAGGACGTGTCTCTATCAACCACCGCGAGCCTATAATTGCGAAAAAATCGACGGCAATATGCGAAGACGCGAATAAGCCTGGTAAAAGATGAATAATTTTCAATGTAACTATGTGTTGAGGACGCGACAATTAGTGAGGTTTGAGCCTGCTTGCGACGTTCCTCTTCAATGTCGGGAAAAGTACAAGGAGTATTAATGTCGAACGCGCTGACCGGCCATGAGGCCGCATCACGAGCCAACCAGGAGGGACCATGCCACCATTGAGTATGACAGTGCAAACTACGAGGGAGGCAACCGCGCGATAAAACGTCGGCAGGGTTGTCATTTGATACTACATGACGCCAAATTCCCCTGCTGCTAACAAGACGCTGTATTTCCGCGACACGGTTGGCCACAAATACCTTCCAGCGGGAAGATTGCTGATGCATCCAGTACAACGCTATCATCGAATCCGAATAAAGATATAGTCCCTCAAAATTGTAATCGACGGCATTTAAAACCTTGGAGGTTAATTGAACCAACAATAAACAAGCACAAAGTTCAAGTCTAGGAAGCGTTATCTGTTTCAGCGGAGCGACCCTAGATTTAGCACACAACAAGTTTGATGATATGGCGCCGTTCGAATAGACCGCCCGCACGTAAATGCAACACGCGTAACCTTTAGCCGAAGCGTCGGCGAATCCGTGCAGCTGCAATGAACTAACTGGGTAACTGTTCGAACTCTTAACCGACCTCGTAATCTCAAAATGAGTGTCGGAGACTAATTGGGCGTATAATTCCAACCATTGATTGGCTAATGATCCGGACAAGGGTTCGTCCCAATCAGTGCCCGCCAACCACAACTTCTGCACGAAATGCTTGCAGCAAAATGTGATGGGAGCGATTAAACCTAGTGGATCATAGATCCCGGCGATGATTGACAACACGCTTCTCTTGTTGAAAACGGTTAAATTGTCATCACCCCTAACGGTGTATAAAAAGTTATCCCCCTCAACATTCCATTGTATGCCCAAGGTACGCACGTTTTGACCCTTGCTGAAGTCACGGGTTACTTGGGCGCGAAGAGTCATAATCTTATGGTGGTTAGAGAACCATTTATGTAACGAAAAACCATACCTCCTCAACAACTTCTCGATCTCGCATTTCATTTCAGCTAAGCCGTTCGGATCATCCGAACCCGTTATGAGATCGTCTACGTAAAAGTCATTTGCTATGGCCTTAGCAGCTGTAGGGTAGTCGGATTTATTTTCATATGCTATTTGAGCCAGACAACGCGTAGCAAGGAAGGAGGCACTAGCAGTGCCATATGTAACCGTCCTTAACGCGTAATGTCGCAATTCCTTATGCGGTGCATCACGCCAAACAATGCGTTGCAAGTTTGAATCCTTAGGATTAACAATGATCTGGCGATACATCTTTTCAATGTCCGCAATAAGTACGTATCGGTGGGTGCGGAACCGAACCATTATCGAAAACAGATCCTGCTGGATCGTAGGACCGACCATTAAAGTATCGTTAAGGGACAAATTATTGGTGGTTTTAGCGGATGCGTCAAATACCACGCGCAATTTAGTGGTTAAGCTAGAGTCTTTGAAGACTGCGTGATGGGGCAGATAAAAGATCTCTGACCTGTCAAGCGACAGATCGTATTCATTAAGCGGCGACATGTGGCCAAGTCTTAAGTAGTCACTCATGAACTCACTATAATCCTTATAAAGGGTAGGGTTCTGCTTGAATTTGAATTCTAACGATTGGAATCTGCGTATGGCTCCGCGGAGAGAATCTCCCAAATAAGATTTATCAGATCTGCGGGGCAGGGCTACCACGAATCTCCCGACGCGATTGCGGCTAGTGTTTTCCACGAAATACCTTTCACACGGCGAGTCCTCAGATCGGGCTTCGCGACTAGAGATCTCCTCCAACTTCCAAAATTCCTTTAGTTGCGAGGAAACCTGATTATCATCCCTACAGACCATAAAGGAAGAAACCGTTTTAGTCATATCGACGTTGAATGGTAAGTCACCGGCCAAAATAAATCCTAACTTGGTTTCCTGAATTATAGGAAAGTGTGGTCCGCGCGTATATTTCATAGGTTCAATTAATTGGAGAAAATATTGAGCGCCGATTAATATATCGACTTGCGACGAGCAATGTAGGTGTGGATCCGCCAAGAATATGCGCTTGGGTAAATTTAAAGAGGCAAGATTGAACGACTCCGCCGATAAATTGTTAGTTATACTGGGTAATACGGCACAATGTACGTTTAACGTGAAGGGTTTATAGCGCGAATGTAGCCTTACATTAGTACTGAAGTCAGCCTGGGAAAGCGAGTTGTTTATACCCGTGATGGGCAGTTGCGATTTAACCAATTGGAGGCCCATCCTGCGGGCGAAATCCATTGTGCAAAAGTTCGCTTGAGAACCGGAATCCAGTAATATCCTAACGGGAAATTTTTTGCCGACTTTATTGTATGTCATACAGACGGCGGTAGATAACAATACCGATTTATTGGTCTGTGATTTCAGTGAACACTGGTTGTTAACAGAAGTTACGTCCCTGTTGGGGACATGAATCGTTGTGTGGTGACGCCTAGAACATTTTTTACATGAGAATTTTGAGGGACATTTTGAACCCTCGTGTCCCGAACGGAGGCAGTTTAAGCAAAGTTTGTTTTTTATTAACGCGTTTTTTCTATCAGCGATGTAAATTGTGGGCAATCGCTAAGTCTATGTACACCGTTACACAGCCTGCATAAATTGTTTCTAATATGTGAGTGGAATGCGCCCTTTGGAGTGCTTATCTGTTTAACTGCCTTGCGATAAGGAGACTTATCGCTTTTGTTCAACCTGCTCGTTGGGCTAGTCGCGTTATCGAGATTTTGCAATAATTTCCTACGTGAATTTAGAAAATTTATAAAATTATTAAAATCAGGGAATTTATGCTCCGATAAACTCTCTTTCCACAAACGTAAAGTGTAATTGTCAAGTTTTTTGGCTAAATAATTTACGACAATAATTTCAAACGTGTTGACTGGCAGTTTGAGATTATTTAAAGCGTTTATATTTGCAGAGATTTGATCAATAAATTGCGATATGCTAACTTGGGATTCCTGCTGAACTAATGGTACGTCTAGGACATTCCACACGTGGTGAGCGGAAACAATCAGCTTACTATCATATCTATTCCTCAACAGATCGATAGCCACCGCGTAATTCTCATGTGTTATGGGCAACGATTTTATTACGTTAAGCGCCTCGCCATGTAACGACGAGTGCAAATAATGAAGTTTCTGTATATCTGTCAGATCTGCTCTGACATGAATTAGTTCCATAAAAATATGGTAATAATGTTGCCATTCCACAATACTACCCTCAAACCGTGGTAATTTTATTGGTTCCAATTGAATGGGGGGTGGTTCATATGCTCAGCTTGCTCTAGCAGGTGTTGCAATTTACATTCTATAGTACAGAGATCGTCCTCCGTTTGCACTCTATCACTCGTTAACGCAACGTCTGCTTCCTCAGCCTCGATTTGTGACTGAATCTCGTCATATTTGGTGGATAATTCCATCAAATGACGCAGTTTTATTTTCAGCGCATGAGGATCGCTGTTTAACAAATCGAAGTTATCCGCGAAGGTATTTACTCGGGATATTGAGGCCTTAATTGTGCCTCGTTTTTTTATTAGAGCCCTTACATCGGCCATTATTACAGTTTAAGATAAAAAAGGGAAAGATATTTAGAAAGCAACTGAGCATAGAGCGATAATTCACTTAATTTTGAATGAGTTTAAATACGTTTTGGTAGCTAGCGATCGTTGTTTTGAACATAAACTTACTCTCTCTAACTAATCAAACTTGTTGGCAGTTAAATTATTGAAATTATGAATCTAAATGGTTACAAAGTATATCTTTATCTTTAAAGTTCTGACTGATAATGAGCTGCCAACCATTTATTAATTTGTATTGTGTAATGAGGTATTTGTTTATATAAATGTGTCAAAAAATACCCACTGAGTGAAATATTATTAAAAATCAAATATAAGTAAAGTTTATAGTCACGTGGCCGTCGATCCATTCGTGATGAAGCTGGCTTCGATCCCGTTTGGGGCTGCTACACCTCCTGTCTCTGCCGGTCAGCCGATGCCTCATGTTGTACCTTCCATCAATTAAAGCTGTGGAATCTCGAAAATGTTGTCCTGTTTCGTCCCGTCGTCTCTGGTCTACTGCTTGGCTGAATCTTGTCGAGATGACTGCGACGTGATTCACAATAATGGTGTCGCTCAGGACGAAAATGATGCCCGTAGGGCGTGATTAACTTCAGATTGGTTTTTCCAGAAATGATGTGTATAAATAAATGCTGTCGCTTGTGTACCTCAGATATGAGAAATCTGTGCCGTGGGGACCAAAAATGATGTAGTTTTTTGGGCCCGAAAATGTGAAATCCTGCCTGGTTGGACCAAAAATGATGTCGTTTTTGGCCTGAAAATATGAAATCCGGTCCGGTGGGACCAAAAATGTTGCGGTTTGGAAGCTCTTGAATAATCGTGAGTTATTCCAAAGACGCTAATGAGGAAGGCTGGATTGTTTGTTAGAAAGAAGTGGACTGTATTAAAGATGTTGAACATTCGTTTATTGAAAAAATCTTATTGTTAATTACGATCGGCACGTGCGGATGCATTTGAGGCAATAACGCCCGAAATTAATTTTGAATAAAATCGTGCTCCATTGTAGATGGACGCAGGTAGTTGAATGAAATGAAATATTATAAATGCATGCTAAAAAATATCCAGAAGCCGCGGCTGGAAGAGAAGTGTTTTACGAGAGTTGCGCTCGGAGTCTTGTTATAAACTGAACTAAACTGGCTTGCAGTCGGCGGTGCTGGCCGGCTGCAACGTTTGGTAAACGCGTGACGTCATCCGCGCGTGCCTATACGGTGGTGGACCGTTTACAGCTGATAAACCAGTACAAAGTTTAAACACTATCCAATAATTACAAATTTTGTGGAATTGTGAAATTAGTAACACTATGTACTAATGTGTGATTATCAGTTGAATTTCTGAATTCCTTTGATTCATTAATAAATCTTACTAATTTGTTTCATTATGTCTATAATGATTTCTTATTAGTTTTTAATATTTGTGTTTTCATTATTCATTTGTAAATTTTTGCATTTTGTTGCCCATGGCATGTTGATTGATTAACTAAGTATCATTAAAACACACAGAGGACTGATCCTCTATTGCAAAATCACAAGTTTGTTTCAAGTATGTTTTTAATTTTTTTAATTGTATGCAATGTGGACACATACAGAGAAGTGTCAGTTTTTTTATGTTTTTTCAATAAATAACAATGAGAGGGGAAGAGAGAGAGAGAGAGAGAGAGAAAGAGAGAGAGAGAGAGAGAGAGAGAGAGAGAGAGAGAGAGAGAGAGAGAGAGAGAGAGAGAGAGAGAGAGAGAGAGAGAGAGAAAGAGAGAGAGAGAGAGAGAGACCAAAAATAACATGTACAGAAATTACATCAGAACTTTTCCTGACAGTAAAAAAATAACTAAATAATGAATGGTAAAGAACATTAACAAAATTAATGGAAATTATAGTTATTATTTGTTGTCTAATGAACAGGTACTAGTAAAGGCTTCATATACTTCACATCTTAAATTATAAACCTATTACAAACATATTTGGTATATTCAGCTTGAAACAAACGTTCAGACCAATAAAAATGGTTTAAATTTTGCCATGCTGCATTATTAGTACTGTTGAAACAGCAGTTTGATTATAATTGTTTTTAGAACAGACTTCTGGAATGATGTGTGCAAAATGATTAAAACATACCGAATTACAGTGTGCCTTAATAAGTTGTTGATTATTCTAACTAATACACTGTCATCCCATTATCATATGACAGTTCTCAGAGCTTCAGTAATAGTCATCTTAGCTGTTAACATGGACACAAGTCTTTTTTAAAAAACTTTTCATTAGTAAAGTTACTTATAAGTAGGCATACATTTGTACTCATAATATGAGGTTAAGAATTAAGAAAATTAAAGAATGATATTTACTTACTAACTATTAAGTGTAACATTATTTACAGTAATTAATAATGTCCCAATTTATAAAAGTCATGTTTCGCTAACTAGGCATAACCCAACCTGTGTACCTGACATCCTAATTCTCTTTCTTCTAATAATATTACTTAACTTTATTGTGATATAACTGATCACAATTGTTCCTTCTAACTACAACTTACAACTTTTACAGCAATACTAATGACAAAAATCAATAATAATTTCTTACAATTAACATACATAATTTGTCTAGGCATATTGGCCTATTAGAGTTTGAACATTATTTTTTCATATTTTAACAATTCTTGTTTTTAATACAAGACAACTATTCTAAATTGTTCTTGATCCTTGGCTTTCACTTTTGTTACACTAATAATGACAATTATTAGCAATAATTGTTTACAAATAGTAGAAATAAGTTATTAAGGTATAGGGCCTACAGGCCCATTGTAGTGGACACCTTAGTTTCTTTCGTACGTTTAAAATAATTACTTTTGCTATCAGACAATTACTTTACATAGTTCTTGATACCCTTATTCAACTTTCACTACAATAATAATGACATAACTTAACAATTATTTACTATGAATAACATACAAATGTTCTAGGCTCATTTGCCTATGATATTGACCCTTAATTTCATTCATACCTTGAAAATACATGTTTCTTCCTATTACATCATTATTCTAAAACATTCTTCACAATTTACTGAAGCTTTGACAACATAGTTTGTCCTTTAATATTGTTTTTCTTACTTATTCTAGTTGTTATTATCTTCAGTATCAGTATTCTGAAGGTTTAGTCCATGTATCTTGTTTCATTATTTACTTTGTTTATACTTATTGGTTAATCATATCTTCCTTACTAGAATATTATTCTAATAATAACGATTCTAGTATTATTTATACAGTATAGTTTGTTTAATAAGTTTACATTAAAACTGTTCTTTTTACATACAATTATTGACAAGTTTTAGTTTCTCATATTTCTTCTTCTTCAAGTTATAATTCAAATTATAACCATTATTATCTAGCTATTATAAGCTTATTTACTACTTCATCAGTAGTTTTTACCTTCTGTTTACAATTCATGGATTTTACAATGCTTTTTTTGTTGTTTCTGTTTTTTAAAACATTATAATGTTACATAATCCTACTTGTAGGCTTACATTTAGCTCTATTGTTGTTTTATTATTACATTTTTGTAATACTCTTTTTGATTTACATTATTCTATTCATAATCCTAAATAAAATTTGATTTCATTATTTTAGTACTTAGAAACTAATTATTGAAATAATAGTTTTCTTTATTGAGTATCCAGTTTATTACTGCAGTATGGAGTATGCAGTTTATCTTTTTTAACAATTTTTAATGCAGTTTACTGGAGTAAAATCTTCTTATTGATAATGTTCTTATCAGTTTCATTACATTATTCTTATCTCTTTTTATTATCTCGGACAATATTTATAGTATACAATTTAGTTAATGACTTAGTATTTCGTTCTTCATGTATCATGGTCATGAAATGGTTTAAGTTGGGGCCTATTTTATGTAAGGGGAAAACATAACTTTACAATATTGTAATTACTTTTATTTCTATAATTATTTATAACTATTACTTGTACAAACAAAACTGGCTTAGAAATGGGTCTACTTAGGAAATTATGGAATTCTGCTGAAATTTCGAACAGTTCTGGAGGGGAATTGATCCCCTGATAACCCCCCTCCTCAAGTTACTCCACTGATCCCACTCTACACAGTTCCAAGAAATCCTATATTTTGAAGTTCAAAAGAAAGTGATACAGACTTTGAAGATCTCATTGTAGCATTCACAATTGGGACAGTTCATGGTTTAGAGCTTCCCTTATGTGGCTGGTAAGTGAAGGAGAAGGGATCTATTTAACGTGCAAGTTGAAGAGTATATTTGATTATTGCACTTAACTTGATATAAGTACTGATTACATTTCAGGATTATTATTTTCAGAAATAATGTATGTAAACCAGTTTTCCCCATATAAAGTTAATTAAAATTCATTAATGCATAGCATTCCAGGCATTTACAGTAGTAGATTCTTATTACTAAATTTGAATTTACACAAACAATTCTCTTTGATTAACCAGAGTTACAAATACAAACTAAATGCTGAGTGTCCTCCTAGTGTATAAAATCCGCTAAAACAGTATTCCAAAAACTTACCTTGTTACTAGAATATGTGACACGATGAACTTTCATCATGTGTTCAACTTTGTGTTGGGAGTTAAACATTTTAATAATTTTTATTTATGCAGGCGTATAGCAAAATCTGATCATCATGGAAAAGGAATAAGGCATTTTGTAATAGCAATTAACTGATTAGTTCCTGCTCTATTACCGAATCATATTACAAGACCAATTTTTGTTTAATTGAAAAGATATATTTTAACTGTTTCTTTTGGTGCAATTTGTAAATTCCATGACACACCGTCCATAAAGGTTTGAAAATATGCTTACTCCAGTTTGATAGGAATAAATTCTCAAAAAACTAATACAAATTTGTTATGTCTGATCACACCAGCTATCCTTTCTATTGGAAATGAGCCTTTTATCCGAATTTATCATATAGAAGTGTGCCAAGATATTACACTACATTTGTATACTGTAATATAGTAGATTATTTGCAGACTGGCAGGGTTATAAACATTTCTGAAAGAATTGTTGCTTTTACAACACCATCCTTTATCAAGTGACTACTCAAATCTGCCAGTTTTTCACAGAAACTGAAGTTTGATGATTAGATCCATCATGACCTAGTGATGCTCCAAACATTTCAAGGATTCTCCTGTCAACGAAATATAGTACACGCACGGCGACGGAAGTTACATTTTGCCGCTGACTATTCCCCAAGACCAAAATTTGACTTCCGTCGTCGCGCGTGTACTATATTTCGGTTTCCGATGTGTACATCCAACTGTTTTCTTCACAAGTAACTAATGCTAACTTATGGAGGTTATGTACGACAATGTAACTTAAATAAAATTGACTTTGTTCATGTACATTAAAAGGGTGTATTTATTGGAAGTACAGAAATTAGTTTACATTTATCGCACATAATTACGGTACAGAGGACGATTTTGGGAGGTTGTGGCTACGTTTAATTATTTAACTTAACCTTTTAGATTTTTAAAATTACTTAGACTTAACAGACATTTCCCTTAGTTAGTGTACATTCAAAGGCTGTATATAACATTAAAGGCTGTATTTATTCAAAGTACCGGAATTAAAACGTACTTCCAATTTAGAACCTAGTACAATCTAATGTATAACCAAACAAGTACATTAAAATCATTTTTTCAACATAATGCAATAAAAAGCAATGTGCAGTTTCTGTTAACATGCAAATGATTAAGTATTATAATGGGTTACAGTGGAATTTAATGTTACTACGGTCTGAATTAATGTAAATAAAATTGGGAGAATCTCGTAAACATATTAAAGAATGCTTGTATACTACACACAAAATTATTACAGTACAGACCTTTGCTAATGAATAGAAACAAATTTGACTCTATACTTTAGTATGTACAAATAAAATTCACCTTTTTTCAAATATCAATATCTGTTGTTTTTTCATACCCTTAAAAAAAAGGTCATTAACAACATATATTATGAGAAAACGTGATTACATATAACCAGCCATTAGTTACTTGTGAAGAAAATAGACATAACATTTACAAACATCAAATCTTCAATTCTCTCCCTATTTGTTTTATAAAAACTGGAGTTTCTACTGCAGGTTTTAAGTCCACTAACTACTTAATTAAATATACATAATTGTTCCTGTATCTTGTTGGGTAACATATTATATTAATACATCTGCTTCCTACTCATATGTGCAAACAATGTTTTTAATGTACGGTCCTAAAATCTTTATCAACACTTTATATCTTTAAGATTTAGACAAAGTCTAATGAGCAACTTGGCCTAACCTGAATTTACATGACCTGGCTCAGAACAACTTTATTTTGGCAAATACAAAGATGGAGACTGGTTGCAATTTACTACCATAAATGCCTGGAATGCTATGCATTAAAGAATTTTAATTAACTTTATATGGGGGAAAACTGGTTTACATACATTATTTCTGAAAATAATAATCCTGAAATGTAATCAGTACATTATATCAAGTTAAGTGCAATAATTAAATTGATTCTTCTACTTGCACGTTGCAAACTTAAGGTGCTAAGCCTTTACTTTATTTTGAATTTAACATCAATTTATGTTCAGCAAAGTTAAAAAGAACATGTTATGGCCTCTGAGAAAGTACACAGTGAGTGGAAGCTGGTGTAAATGAAGGTAAAAATTGTATCTAATAATTAGTGTCCCGTGAGAGCTGATTCTGATTGTACTACCCTCAAAACATAAAGAAAAGTCATTTTTAGAAAGATGTCTGTGTGTAGAATTTTGTCTATGGCGAATGATAACTCCCGCAAATTCAAATAATTTTTTGCATATTGTAGAGGACTCAAGGTCTGTTGATTTTGGTGAAGATCGGTTAAGGAGAAGTTGTAGTTTACCTGCAACGTTTTGTTTTAACAAGAGTAAAGTACTTAATTTTGATAAATAAAGTATCCTGAAAAGGTCATAATAATCCACTGTAAAAAGGTAGATTTAATATCTATAAATGAAAAGGGGTAGGGGAGGGGATAATTTTCTATAAATGAAAATGATAGGTGAAGGGGAGGGGATAATTTTTTATATGTGTATTACGTTATCAGCAACATTGAAGTAGTTTGTTGATCAAATTCCTTCCCAGGCTGTTTGGCCGTGGTCCAATGTTTTCTGCAAAACCAGACGTTTCGGAAGTGCCATCGACTGCCATCATCAGTGAAAATCGAGTGCGCTAACATGAGGTGGTATATGTTAGTGATCACAATTCTGTGGTTGCGGCTGAAGATAGAAGTAGTTTCTGTAGAAATATTTCATTTCTAAAATGATTTCAAATATAAATCTTAAAACATGGTAGTCATGTATGGTTCTCCATACGGATATTTTAATTATTTGCATCAAATAGTATTATTGTTTAATAAATGTTCTATCCAGATCAAATTATGTGTATACAGTTCTGGAAAAATTTGACAGGCATAATATTTTGTTTGTTTATTGTAAACTGTATTATGTTTGGAAGTATCCCAAAGTAAATTTAACATTAGTCATGTCAATCAATGAGGCCAGTCCAGTTTTTTAAGGCCAGGAGAATCCTTGAAATGTTTGGAGCATCACTAGGTCATGATGGATCTAATCATCAAACTTCAGTTTCTGTGAAAAACTGGCAGATTTGAGTAGTCACTTGATAAAGGATGGTGTTGTAAAAGCAACAATTCTTTCAGAAATGTTTATAACCCTGTCAGTCTGCAAATAATTTACTGCATTACAGTATACAAATGTAGTGTAATATCTTGGCACAATACTATATGATAAATTCGGATAAAAGGCTCATTTCCAATAGAAAGGATAGCTGGTGTGATCAGACATAACAAATTTGTTGTATTATTTTTTTGAGAATTTATTCCTATTAAACTGGAGTAAGCATATTTTCAAACCTTTATGGACGTGTGTCATGGAATTTACAAATTGCACCAAAAGAAACAGTTAAAATATATCTTTTCAATTAAACAAAAATTGGTCTTGTAATATGATTCGGTAATAGAGCAGGAACTAATCAGTTAATTGCTATTACAAAATGCCTTATTCCTTTTCCATGATGATCAGATTTTGCTATACGCCTGCATAAATAAAAATTATTAAAATGTTTAACTCCCAACACAAAGTTGAACACATGATGAAAGTTCATCGTGTCACATATTCTAGTAACAAGGTAAGTTTTTGGAATACTGTTTTAGCTGAATTTATCACTAGGAGGACACTCAGCATTTAGTTTGTATTTGTAACTCTGGTTAATCAAAGAGAATTGTTTGTGTAAATTCAAATTTAGTAATAAGAATCTACTACTGTAAATGCCTGGAATGCTATGCATTAATGAATTTTAATTAACTTTATATGGGGAAAACTGGTTTACATACATTATTTCTGAAAATAATAATCCTGAAATGTAATCAGTACTTATATCAAGTTAAGTGCAATAATCAAATATACTCTTCAACTTGCACGTTAAATAGATCCCTTTTCCTTCACTTACCAGCCACATAAGGGAAGCTCTAAACCATGAACTGTCCCAATTGTGAATGCTACAATGAGATCTTCAAAGTCTGTATCACTTTCTTTTGAACTTCAAAATATAGGATTTCTTGGAACTGTGTAGAGTGGGATCAGTGGAGTAACTTGAGGAGGGGGGTTATCAGGGGATCAATTCCCCTCCAGAATTATTCGAAATTTCAGCAGAATTCCATAATTTCCTAAGTAGACCCATTTCTAAGCCAGTTTTGTTTGTACAAGTAATAGTTATAAATAATTATAGAAATAAAAGTAATTACAATATTGTAACGTTATGTTTTCCCCTTACATAAAATAGGCCCCAACTTAAACCATTTCATGACCATGATACATGAAGAACGACATACTAAGTCATTAACTTAATTGTATACTATAAATATTGTCCGAGATAATAAAAAGAGATAAGAATAATGTAATGAAACTGATAAGAACATTATCAATAAGAACATTATCCAGTAAACTGCATTAAAAATTGTTAAAAAAGATAAAACCTATACTCCATACTGCAGTAATAAACTGGATACTCAATAAAGAAAATTATTAATTCAATAATTAGTTTCTAAGTACTAAAATAATGAAATCAAATTTTATTTATGATTATGAATAGAATAATGTAAATCAAAAAGAGTATTACATAAATGTAATAATAAAACAACAATAGAGCTAAATGTAAGCCTACAAGTAAGGTTATGTAACCTTATAATGTTTTAAACAACAGAAAGAACAAAAAAGCATTGTAAAATCCATGAATTGTAAACAGAAGGTGAAAACTACTGATGAAGTAGTAAATAAGCTTATAATAGCTAGATAATAATGGTTATAATTTGAATTATAACATGAAGAAGAAGAAATATGAGAAACTAAAACTTGTCAACAATTGTATGTAAAAAGAACAGTTTTAGTGTAAACTTATTAAACAAACTATACTGTATAAATAATACTAGAATCGTTATTATTAGAATAATATTCTAGTAAGGAAGATATGATTAACCAATAAGTATAAACAAAGTAAATAATGAAACAAGATACATGGACTAAACCTTCAGAATACTGATACTGAAGATAATAACAACTAGAATAAGTAAGAAAAACAATATTAAAGGACAAACTATGTTGTCAAAGCTTCAGTAAATTGTGAAGAATGTTTTAGAATAATGATGTAATAGGAAGAAACATGTGTTTTCAAGGTATGAATGAAATTAAGGGTCAATATCATAGGCAAATGAGCCTAGAACATTTGTATGTTATTCATAGTAAATAATTGTTAAGTTATGTCATTATTATTGCAGTGAAAGTTGAATAAGGGTATCAAGAACTATGTAAAGTAATTGTCTGATAGCAAAAGTAATTATTTTAAACGTACGAAAGAAACTAAGGTGTCCACTACAATGGGCCTGTAGGCCCCTATACCTTAATAACTTATTTCTACTATTTGTAAACAATTATTGCTAATAATTGTCATTATTAGTGTAACAAAAGTGAAAGCCAAGGATCAAGAACAATTTAGAATAGTTGTCTTGTATTAAAAACAAGAATTGTTAAAATATGAAAAAATAATGTTCAAACTCTAATAGGCCAATATGCCTAGACAAATTATGTATGTTAATTGTAAGAAATTATTATTGATTTTTGTCATTAGTATTGTTGTAAAAGTTGTAAGTTGTAGTTATAAGGAACAATTGTGATCAGTTATATCACAATAAAGTTAAGTAATATTATTAGAAGAAAGAGAATTAGGCTGTCAGGAACACAGGTTGGGTTATGCCTAGTTAGCGAAACATGACTTTTATAAATTGGGACATTATTAATTACTGTAAATAATGTTACACTCAATGGTTAATAAGTAAATATCATTCTTTAATTTTCTTAATTCTTAACCTCATATTATGAGTACAAATGTATGCCTACTTAAAAGTAACTTTACTAATGAAAAGTCTTTTTAAAAAAGAGACTTGTGTCCATGTTAACAGCTAAGATGACTATTACTGAAGCTCTGAGAACTGTCATATGCTAATGGCATGACAGTGTATTAGTTAGAATAATCAACAACTTATTAAGGCACACTGTAAGGAGGTATGCTTTAATCATTTTGCACACATCATTCCAGAAGTCTGTTCTAAAAACAATTATAATCAAACTGCTGTTTCAACAGTACTAATAATGCAGCATGGCAAAATTTAAACCATTTTTATTGGTCTGAACGTTTGTTTCAAGCTGAATATACCAAATATGTTTGTAATAGGTTTATAATTTAAGATGTGAAGTATATGAAGCCTTTACTAGTACCTGTTCATTAGACAACAAATAATAACAATAATTTCCATTAATTTTGTTAATGTTCTTTACCATTCATTATTTAGTTATTTTTTTTACTGTCAGGAAAAGTTCTGATGTAATTTCTGTACGTGTTATTTTGGTCCCTCTCTCTCTCTCTCTCTCTCTCCCCCCCTCTCAATGTATTTTTTGAAAAAAGATAAAAAAACTTTATATAATATTGAAACTTTCTCTTGTGAAGTTTCACAAGAGATAGTTTCAGTATTATATAAAGTATAGTGCTGTGAAAGAACATGATGAACAAACAAGACAACTATAAAAAAAATGACACTCCTCTGTATGTGTCCACATTGCATACAATTAAAAAAATTAAAAACATACTTGAAACATACTTGTGATCTTGCAAAAGAGGATCAGTCCTCTGTCTGTTTTTATGATAATTAGTTAATCATTGAACATATCATGGACAACAAAATGCAAAAATTTACAAATGAATAATGAAAACACAAATATTAAAAACTAATAAGAAATCATTATAGACATAAAGAAACAAATTAGTAAGATTTATTAATGAATCAAAGGAATGCAGAAAATCAACTGATAATCACACATTAGTACATAGTGTTACTAATTTCACAATTCCACAAAATTTGTAATTATTGGATAGTGAACACTGGATTTCAATATAGTAAGTGTACACATATTAATTTTAAGCACGTTTTACAAATAGTGAATGGAAAAGAAAATAAATACACGATTTCAACTTTCTTAAACTGAAAACAAGAAATTCTTTTGAGTTAGTGTACGGTAACGTGTTTTGTTACTGTAAGACAGATCAGTGCTGTTAGTGTACTAATTAAGATACATTAAATCTATACATAAACCTGAGTTATTCTTAGATGACATCATTAATCTTATTGGTAATGGTGTAAAAGCCTTCCCACAGCGGTTGCAGGTTTGGACTGATTTCTTTCTTCCTTATCATGTTATAGAACTAAGCCTGGCAGCAGATGTGAGCCCTGAAGAAATTGCAACCAGTCTTCATCTTTGTATTTGCCAAAATAAAGTTGTTCTGAGCCAGGTCATGTAAATTCAGGTTAGGCCAAGTTGCTCATTAGACTTTGTCTAAATTTTAAAGATATAAAGTGTTGATAAAGATTTTAGGACCGTACATTAAAAACATTGTTTGCACATATGAGTAGGAAGCAGATGTATTAATAAAATATGTTACCCAACAAGATACAGGAACAATTATGTATATTTACTTAAGTAGTTAGTGGACTTAAAACCTGCAGTAGAAACTCCAGTTTTTATAAAACAAATATGGAGAGAATTGAAGATTTGATGTTTGTAAATGTTATATCTATTTTCTTCACAAGTAACTAATGGCTGGTTATTTGTAATCACGTTTTCTCATAATGTATGTTGTTAATGACCTTTTTTTAAGGGTATGAAAAAAACAACAGATATTGGTAGGCCTATTTGAAAAAGGTGAATTTTATTGGTACATACTAAAGTATAGAGTCAAATTTGTTTCTATTCATTAACAAAGGTCCGTACTGTAATAATTTTGTGTGTAATATACAAGCATTCTTTAATATGTTTACGAGATTCTCCCAATTTTATTTGCATTAATTCAGACCGTAGTAACATTAAATTCCACTGCAACACATTATTAATACTTAATCATTTGCATGTTAACAGAAACTGCACATTGCTTTTTATTGCATTATGTTGAAAAAATGATTTTAATGTACTTGTTTGGTTATACATTAGATTGTACTAGGTTCTAAATTGGAAGTACGTCTTAATTCCGGTACTTTGAATAAATACAGCCTTTAATGTTATATACAGCCTTTGAATGTACACTAACTAAGGAAATGTCTGTTAAGTCTAATTAATTTTAAAAATCTAAAAGGTTAAGTTAAATAATTAAACGTAGCCACAACCTCCCAAAATCGTCTCTGTACCGTAATTATGTGCGATAAATGTAAACTAATTTCTGTACTTCCAATAAATACACCCTTTTAATGTACACGAACAAAGTAAATTTTATTTGTTACATTGTCGTACATAACCTCCATAAGCTGGCATTACTTACTTCGAATAAATACAGCCGTTAATGTTATATACAGCCTTTTATCCATACAATAAATACAGCCTTTGAATGTACACTAACTAAGGAAACGTTTGTTAAGTCTAATTAATTTTAAAAATATAAAAGGTTAAGTTATATTGTTAAACGTAGCCACAACCTCCCAAAATCGTGTCTGTACCGTAATTATGTGCGATAAATGTAAACTATTTTCGGGTCTTTCACTATAGCCTGCGGCAAAAGTCAACTCCGTCTCCACGTTTGTATTTTTTTTCCGTTTTCGATGTGTACTAGAACTGTTTTTTCACAAGTAACTAATGCCAGGTTATGGAGGTTATGTACGACAATGTAACTTAAATAAAATTTACTTTGTTAGTGTACAATAAAAGGGTGTATTTACTGGAAGTACAGAAATTATTTTCCATTTATCGCACATAATTACGGTACACAGACGATTTTTGGATGTTGTGTCTACGTTTAACAATGCAACTTAACCTTTTAGATTTTTAAAATTAATTAGATTTAACAAAAATTTCCTTTGTTAGTGTACATTAAATTATTGTATGGATACAAGGCTGCTGTACATAACATTAAAGGCTGTATTTATTCGAAGTACCGGAATTAAAACCTAGTTCCAATTTAGAACGTAGACCTATAACCTATTTGCATATTTTATTGGGTTTATTGGCACATATTTTATTAAAAGGGTGTATTTATTGGAAGTACAGAAATTAGTTTCCATTTATCGCACATAATTACGGTACACAGACGATTTTTGGAGATTCTGTCTACGTTTAACAATGTAACTTAACCTTTTAGATTTTTAAAATTAATTAGATTTAACAAAAATTTCCTTTGTTAGTGTACATTCAAAGGCTGTATTTATTGTATGGATAAAAGGCTGTATATACATTAAAGGCTGTATGTATTCGAATTAAAACCTATCGGTACTTCCAATTTAGAACGTATAACCTAGTAGGCTTCGTTATTCGTACATATTTTATTGGAGTTTATTGGTACATATTTTATTAAAAGGGTGTATTTATTGGAAGTACAGAAATTAGTTTCCATTTATCGCACATAATTACGGTACAGAGACGATTTTGGGAGGTTGTGTCTACGTTTAATTTTCTAACTTAGATAGTAGGCTTCGTTATTGATGCATATTTTATTGGGGTTTATTGGCACATATTTTATTAAAAGGGTGTATTTATTGGAAGTACAGAAATTAGTTTCCATGTATCGCACATAATTACGGTACAGAGACGATTTTGGGAGGTTGTGTCAACGTTTAATTATCTAACTTAGATAAGTTAGATAGTAGGCTTCGTTATTGGTGCATATTTTATTGGGGTTTATTGGCAAATATTTTATTAAAAGGGTGTACTTATTGGAAGTACAGAAATTAGTTTCCATTTATCGCACATAATTACGGTACAGAGACGATTTTGGGAGGTTGTGTCAACGTTTAATTATCTAACTTAACATTTTAGATTTTTAAAATTAATTAGACTTGTAGGGGTGAGCATGGCAGAACTACTTGTAGGGGTGTGCACCCACTTTGTAATCATATTTTTGGTAACACTGAGAACTTTAAGCCTTCTTTTATGCTTAAACAAATTATATATACACTTAATTATAGAAAAGCAAAAAGCAAATATGTAATTCAAAAGACTAATTTGCTCTAATAAACACATGCTGAAGTTGAAAACAAAAGAGTTTTTACTTGCCTAACTAATCATTAGTTACTAATGTGACAGTTGGGGCTGCTTTTTCTGCAAAAGCTGGGGTATGTTGGATTCAAGAGTGGTTAAATTAAGTCATAAATCTGAGTGTGCGTCAAGTCTATTTCTGTGCTTGCTTTTCACTTGAGATGAAAATCCCATTTCACTCAAGAATGAGGTGGGGAATGGGATGAGCAACTCCGAAAGTTCAGGATATTCATCTCTTAAAGATATCCAGAACTTTGTTAAGTCAGAATCTAAAAGTTTATGGATTTTGTTGTCCATGACATGTCTCATGTTATCACTAACTATACAAAATAATTTACTAAAAATTTAGTTTTAATCCCAGCATCACAGATGATATCACACAATTGCTCATTTAGTTTTACTGACAACATGTTAGAACTTTCAAAATACAAGAATGGGTCTTGAATCCAATTGAATTCACTGTATCCCTCTGGGAAGCAACTTTCAATCTGGTTATAGAGAGTTAAACATCAGAGCTGGTAAAAAGCAATGGTAGAGCATGAATAACAAAAATGTACAGTTTAGACTATGTACAAAACAGGTTGAATTTAAATTGTTAAAATGATATATCTTAGTTATTTACATGTAGTAGCTTTTTAAGACACAGTAAATAAATTTCCGAACCTGACTTTGCAACCCTCCAAATGCCCTCTCAGGACCCAGCAGTGGCTCATGCCCAATAGGTTAAGAAATGCTGAACTAAAGGCATGTTTGTGGAGTGAAACATAAAAGATAACCCAGACTTCTAAAATGCTCTTAGTGAAATGGGATTTTCAGGAGTAACAACACACTATTTGGTTAACAAGTTATGTCCACAAAACAGATTTTGTTGGAAATAAATAAAACACAATTTGACACAAATATATTAATTTTATGAATACTTGTTTGGCACATATTACAGAAGGTTACACCATTAAATCGGTTTGCCTAAGTATAAAATTCTTGTCAGATGAAAAACGTGTACAGTCAGAATACTATTTGTTATGTACAATACAAATGATTCACTATGGGTAGCAGTGACACATAAACTCTAGACATTGACACTGAATTGTACTTGTTTTGAATGATTCATTGTGTGCTACCTGACCAGAGTACAGGTATTAACCAAGAGATGTTTAGTATACTGCTATGTAACTGCTACAATGATGAATTATAAGTAGTACTTTTTGTTTTGGTCATCAACCTTGAAAAGGATAATAGAAACTTTGTATACCATACTTCCAGCAGTTTTACATGATACATTCCTAGCACAAATAAGAAAAGTTTAAATCTGCTGATGATCTAAAGGAGTGATAGTTATTTGCAGACTGACAGGGTTATAAAATAATTCTGAAAGAATTGTTGCTTTTACAATACCATCCTTTATCACCTGACTACTCAAATCTGCCAGTTTTTCACAGAAACTGAAGTTTGATGATTTGATCCTCATGACCTAGTGATGCTCCAAATATTTCAAGGATTCTCCTAGCCTTAAAAAACTTGACTGGCCTCATTGATTGACATGATTAATGTTAAATTTACTTTGGGATACTTCCAAACATAATACAGTTTAAAATAAACAAAACAAAATTTTATTTCTAATTTTTCCACATAATTTGATCTGGATAGAACGTGTATTAAACAATAATACTATTTGATGCAAATAATGAAAATATCCGTGTGGAGAACTATACATGACTTCCATGTTTTAAGATTTATATTTAAAATCGTTTTAGAAATGAAATATTTCTACAGAAACTACTTCTATCTTCAGCCTCAACCACAGAAAACACACACACACACACACACACACACAATTCCTTTTTTCTTTATTTAATTTGAATTCAGAGTATTGGCACATATTTTATTAAAAGGGTGTATTTATTGGAAGTACAGATTTAGTTTCCATTTATTGCACATAATTACGGTACACAGACGATTTTTGGAGGTTGTGTCTACGTTTAACAATGTAACTTAACCTTTTAGATTTTTAAAATTAATTAATATTTAACAAAAATTTCCTTTGTTAGTGTACATTCAAAGGCTGCATTTATTGTATGGATAAAAGGCTGTATATAACGTTAAAGGTTGTATTTATTCGAAGTACCGGAATTTACTTGCAATTTATAACCTAGTACAATAACGTATAACCAAACAAGTACATTAAAATCCTTTTTACTTCCATGTTCCTTAAGGAAATGGAAGTCTGGTGATGGCAAAAAAAATCGTGTTCGAGATTATTGCAGATTCTGATTGTACTACACTCAAAACATGAAAAAAGTCGTTTTTCGAAAAGTGTCTGTGTGTGTGTGTGTGTGTCTGTCTGTCTATAGATTTTTTCTATGGCACCCGATAACAACCGCAAATTCAAACAGAATCAAATAATTTTTTGCATACAGCCCTGATTTGTAGAGTACTCAAGACCTATTGTTTTTGGTGAAGATTGGTTAAGGGAAAAGGGTAGTTTACCTTCAACATTTCTTTTTAATCAATGGTAATTTGTTTCTATGGCAAACAATAACAGCCCCAAATTCAAACACAATCAAATAATATTTTGCATGCAGCCCTTAATTGTAGAGTTCTCAAGACCTATTGATTTTGGTAAAGATCGGTTAAGGGAAAGGGGTAGTTTACCTGCAACATTTTATGTTTTAACAAGGGTATTTACTATGGCAAACGACAACAGCTGCAAATTCAAACATAATCAAATAATGTTTTGCATACTGCCCTGAATTGTAGAGATCTCAAGACCTATTGTTTTTGGTGAAGATCGGTTAAGGGGAAGGGGTAGTTTACCTGCAACGGTTTACGTTTTAACAAGAGTGAAGTACTTAATTCTTTAAATAAAGTATCCTGAAAAGAAAATCATACATAAAACATCCTTCAATTTGTCAAACATAAAACACGATTTACAAGGAACACACATAAGTTGTTAGAAATTATCGAACCGAATTCAAATAAATGATTTTAAATATAAACATTAGAACATGGAAGTCATGTATGGTTCTCCATACCGATATTTTCAATTTCAAGAGGAGTGTCAGTTTTTTAGTTTCAAAGGATAAAGAAAACACTTGTTTACAATTACTTCTAAGATGTCAAGGGTAATTGTAAATTGGGGTACCCGTAAATTGAATTTTAGAGCTGTATTTATTATTTATATTTAAACAATTTTTTGTACGCAACATAATAACAAAAGGTTGAAATATTTGCAGTTATTTCAATTTTAAAACGTATACACAATTTTTAATCAATCAAAATGTTTCAATCCATTTTCCGTTTACAATTACCCCACCTAACCGCAAATGTATGGTGTGTCGCTATCTTCAGTTAGCACTTTTAATTTAAATTGCTATGAAAATAAATTGAAATAACATGTATGAAAAAGAAACATTAATTTTAGTAGACTTTAAATGACTTAATACAGGGAGTCTTTAAATTTGTTTTAAAGTTTTTTCCTAAAGCTCTTTAACTTTGCTTAGAATAGCCAAAGACATCACGTGGTCTTTTATTTTACATTACACTTTACACCACGAGGTAAAATTGTGTTGTTACAATGGCTGACGCGCGAATAGATATGAAGCTTGTTCCCATGTTTCATTACATTTTTAATCAGTGTTGTGTTGTGAGTTTGACATTCATTTAATTAAAGAATGATTAGCTACGATGAACTGTTGAGTGTTATTAGTACAGAAGAGGATGCAATTTCTTTTCTTCAAGAAAAAGGTTTGGTTCACAATCCTCGTCAATGTGAACAAGCACACGACATGGTTTTGGCCCTTGGGCAACAACAGCATTGGTGTTGCAATAAAACGACTTGCCGTGAGTATAAGGTAGTTTGCAATGGCACATTTTTACAGGGGTCCAGATTACCGCTGAGAACAATAATAAAATTTATTTATTTGTGGTGTGAAGGCCGAAGTAGTGTTAAAAACAGTAAAAAACAACTGGAAATCGGCGTCAACACACACACAGAGTGGACGGCTTACTTAAGATATATCTGTACCGTAGACGTCACGAGAAACCCAAAGAAAATTGGAGGACCAAATTTAACAGTTGAAATCGACGAGAGTGTGTTTGCCAAGAGAAAAAATAATGTTGGCCGAGTGTATCCACAGCAGTGGGTTTTCGGTGGATACTGCCGAGAAACGAAGGAATACTTTCTGTGTAGTGTGGAAGATAGATCAGCCGCTACCCTGCTACCTCTCATAGTGGCAAATATTGAACCAGGGTCTACTATAATGTCAGATGAGTGGCGTTCGTACCGTCAAATTGTTAATTTGCCACAACAGTACAGTCATTTGACTGTAAACCATAGTTATAACTTTGTGGATCCTGAAACTGGTGCGCATACTCAAGGCGTCGAAAGCATGTGGCGGTCCTGTAAACGGCGAAACATGATTGAATGTGGTATGAGAAGGGAACGCTTAAATTCCTATTTAAGTGAGTTCATGTGGCGAACAAGAAATAGAAATGAGGATTTGTTCCAGAAAATGCTGGAAACCATCAACAAATATGAGCCAGCCCCCTTCTTACTAAAAACAAATATGATTTTGGTAAGTATTATCAATTTTGGTAAGTATGTTCTATTTAGTGTGAGAGATATTATTTAATATTGGAATTATATTGCCAAATACAGTTAGACAACACGTTGATTAGAAAAGACTTTATTCACTGAACTAACCTTCCTAGAATACATACATCCGTTATAACAATAATAATACACGCATGCGTATTGTACATACATTGTTTAACCATATTTATATAGTACATATGATATATTTGGCATTTAGAATACGTTTTCATAATGATATTGACTTTGAAATCACATGCTTAGTTTAATTATTCATTGCTCAAGCTTAATCCAATACCATTTTCAAGGATTTTAAGTATTCTGTAAAAGTATTTTGTTTCCTTATTGAACACAGTACATGACACATTAAAAGTATTCAGTACTTAAAAGTAGGTTAGGTTACATTATTTAATCTAAACAACTTCACAGCAGCTGTAACAAAGTTAATTATAAAATAATAATCATTTTGTATATTTTCTTTTACAAGTGGATTTTAAGCCAAAAAGCTGATATCATATAAAGTGTAATAATCATGTGCAGTGTATTATTATTTTTAATATCATAGGTTACAGATTAAACTAACCTTATACTCACGAGGTATAATTGTACTGATTTCACCTGTAAAAGAACGGTTGGCTGAAAATAAGACACAATTGTAACAAATATCAGAACCTGTGTGTGCGTGTGTTTTGGTGGACGGGTCAATAATCTGTAAACCCTTTAATATTGGTCTCCTAGAATGTTGACTGATTAAACAAAATAATTGATTAATGTTCATATGTCAGTACTTTGTGTGTCCGGTGATGTAGGCCTAATTTATTTTTCTTTGCAGGCACAAGAAAAGGGTAGAAACATTTAGGCCTACATCATCATTACGCAGGCTGAGGAACTGAAACTTCCAGCACTATATTCAGGTTTGTAATTTACACAGTGAAACCAGTCGAAACAAAGTATTAAAATCCTTTGAAAATATTAAAAGCAGGCACATTACATCATACATACACAGTATCATCATTGTATGGTGTTCTGTTGTGTGACAGGTCCCAGATATTACCAATCATCTCCATTCATATGTATTTGCCTTGAACTTTTGAGCTTTCATCTCTACATAAGATACTCCACTTCGCATTTCGTACACAAGCTCATCTTCTCTCCTTTCATGGTTCTTTCAAAAACTGGTGTTAATTGTTCATTTTCTCTCAGGATTAAATATACTTATACTTAATATTCAATGAATGTTTTAGTGGATAGTTAGTGAGGATTGGTCAATAATACAACTTTTAGTTATTTTGCGTCGACGTTTCGACAATATTTATTGTCATCTTCAGGACCTGTGTATGAAATACAATAGAAATATCAAACATAACGAAACAATTAAATATTTGGGTGAACGTGTTGGTGATGTGAGTGTGTGTGTGTGTATGTATGTATCATTTTTTATGTGAAGACTTATGATAGTTTGTTTACATCTTCAAATTATCTTTAAGAAAGCGAGCAAATTATAGTATGAGAGAACTTAATTTATACAGTATTACAATTTAAATTACTAAATATAATGTTATTTTAATTAATTAAACAAACAGTAATCTAATCTAATATCCAATTGTTGGT
This sequence comes from Magicicada septendecula, assembly GCA_034769895.1. Taxonomy (NCBI): domain Eukaryota; kingdom Metazoa; phylum Arthropoda; class Insecta; order Hemiptera; family Cicadidae; genus Magicicada; species Magicicada septendecula. The sequence goes on along the minus strand of CM068372.1, from coordinate 281,892,132 downwards.
TATTATCCAAACATTCACTGATTGACGGTCACTAAAAATTTAAGGATTTAATATTCAATACTTAAAAGTTGGTTAGGTTACATTATTTAATCTAAACAACTTCACAGCAGCTGTAACAAAGTTATTTATAAAATAATTATCTGCTGTATTTTTTCCTTTACAAGTGGATATTAAACAAAAAACCGATATCATATTCTTATACCATAAGAAGTAATATAATCGGGGGGAGCCATTCCACATCAAATCAACGCAGGGTATAAACCTGACCATCTCAGAATTTGATGAAATTTTGTATGTAGGTAGTCCTCATGGAGATTAATAAAAATACAAATTTTTTTTCAAATATCTCAAACGGTTTAGAAATTACGGCTATGTAAAGTTTTCAAAAAACGGCCAAAAATGCACGTCCGACATATTTTGAAATCACCACAGCTGCTCTCCTAATTGAGCTAGAGAGATGGGAGTGGTGTTATTTTACTCAGTTTTTCATGCAGTTTTCAATGATATACAGCACAACATACCTTTTCATAAAAAGTTTTTTTGTAAACACAAAATCAAAATTTTAAATTTAATTTTCTCAAAAAGTGCATTTTTGAAAATTTTTTAAAAATTCCTACAAATAGTTTAGACCTTTGGTAAGTGATTCTCGAAATTTCAAAGTGGGAGGCTAATGGGTTCATAGTTAAATAATAATTTAAAAAAAGAGCGTTTTATAAAACTGATAGTAGGCCTAGATATTAAAACATATTTCATTCAGTGGCGGCGATAAGGCCCCCGCAGACCCCGCGGCGCGGGGGGGGGCCCGACCCTCATGGGGGGCCCTAGTTGGCCCAGTCATGGGACATAACTTGTAACATGAAAAATAAGCGTAAACGAGTTGTAAAACGCTTCTTTGTTGAATTATCAGTTGACCATAGAATTGACGACCCAGTGAAATCATTTGAAGTAAAAGTTTTCAATGCAACACTAGATATTGTAATAGCTCAGCTACAAATGAGATTCGAAGAATTGCGTTGCACTGATGATAGGTTTTCATTCCTGACGCCTCAGAATTTAGTAAACTTCTCACAAGAGACAATAGTGGAGAAAAGTAAGGCTCTGGTAAATGTGTATCCTGGTGACCTTTCCACATCACTGCCTGACCAAGTAATATCCTTCAAAGCTCTGATGGCCAAAAAATTGTACACAAGAAAAGAATTCGAGAAATGATGAATTTACTGGTTGAAGAAAACAGCTGCCTTATGAGTTGCCTCCCAGACTTAACTACAGCTTTGCAGCTTTATTTAACCATACCTGTCACAACAGCTACAGCGGAAAGAAGCTTTTCAAAACTTAAATTAATTAAGTCATACTTAAGAAGTACCATGGCTCGGTTGAGTGACTTGACACTGTTAAGCATTGAGCATGAAGAGACACAGAAAACTAATATCAACGAAGTGGTTGAAAAGTTCTTAACTATTAAAAAAAGAAGACTTGGCTTAGGAAAACAGTGAACTTTGGTTGATCCTCATCTGTAAATATTGTACATTACTTGAGTTCGAGTGTTATTGAATTGGATTAGACTTAAGGAGAACTTGTATAGAGTATACTCACGAATTTTACAAATTCAGTTACAAACTAATTTAAATGTTTGAAAAAAGCTAGAATGTTACTTTGATATTCGTTTTTAAATAATAAATTTTTAACACTCTGTGTGCGGTACTGTTTCATAGTCAGAATTTAGATCTTTGACATAAAAATAAATCATTCTTTTTATTTTGGTTTTTTTATAGTTTGTATAGAACTTTGTCTATTTAGCAACAATGAATTTTAAGAGTTTGTACACGTGTAAAACGTCCTTTGCAAATTGCAAACGCTTTGTGATAGACGAGAAAGTATTCGCAAACCATTGTTGTGAAACACATGTAAATAGAAACTCATTTGAGTGTTTCCCCTATTACGTATACAAAATTTAACCATTTTTATAGGGCCCCCTAATTAGTTTTGCGGGGGGCCCCCGTTTCGTTAGCGCCGCCACTGATTTCATTACTATATTAAATTATTTATACACTTTACATTAAATCTTTAACACTTACATCTTTAGCAAAATTTTATGTAGAACTTGATGATAGAGCTTGTGAAGTTGTTGTGGCTTCTTCAGGTGTTATTACATAAATCCTTCCAGTAGGAGTTGTAGGATCAACTTTGCTAAGCACGTCTGTCAGTGATATCCACAATACGTCCGGCTTCCTTGGATATGAAAATGATGATTAAGGGCCAGCAGGATGTAGAAATGTCACTCTTAGTTCATCCTCTTCTTCATTCTTCTCCAACACATATGCCAGCCACCACTTTTGGTCATATACGGCCGTTATATAACCGCTTACTTCTGACATTTGTAGTTTTTCTGAGGATTTCTGGATGATCACTGTTCCTTCTGTTGTATCTTCAGAGAATATTTTTACACAAATCTTTGATACGCTTGAATGAACAGGTATATAAGCATGATACTGTTGAGTTCCCTTAATAGTTACTGCTTGGCTGAAACGGTCATTCAGAAATGTTTCGGACTCAACATACTCACCTTGTGTGGAGAAGGTGAAATTAATTCCAGATAAATTTTCAACTGCCCATTCATAAAGTTGGATAGGTGTTAAAATTTGGTTGTCATATGGACGTTGCAGGCTTGCTCTTGCAGCAAGTCTCTTGACTGAGCCCCCAACCCCATCACATGATCCTTTCCCATGTGCAGTTGCGGAAAAATGCCATTCAGCCTCTACACCAAAGTCTTCCTTGTGATAACATAAATTGATAAAATTTTTCTTATTTTTATATTGTGCAGCACACCCATCTGAGTAATAAAAAATCTTTTTTGGCACTGTTTGAAACTTTGTTGTCATGAACTCGACAAGTTTTTTTTGGAATGTATACACAGAAACAGTGTTATGCTCTAAACAAGGTGAAATTACAACAAAACTTGAGTGTTTAATTTTATCATCTTCTCTGTAATAAATCACAAAAGGGTGTATTGTCACATGTTCACTTGCCCAGTGATAACTTTGAGCTTCGTCCTGAATGACAATGTTATAGTTTTCAGAGAAATCTAAGTTTACTACAAACTCTGACTCTTTTAAATTTTCTTTTTTGTCATTAATGAATGAAGACTGCTGCTTTGCAATAAAATCATGTTTGATTAAGAGAGTCAGTTTGTCACAAAAAACATTTATAAAATCTTCATTAGATTTCTGTAAAGTTTCAAGGTTGCAACGATCAACAGACACCCACTGACGATAGGTGACATTTTCTTCAAAAGCCTCTTCAATGATTTTGCGAATTGGGGCAACACCAGGGCATTCTCTACATTCACTCATATAGCAATTAATGTTTGGTGAATTACACAGCATTTTTGCCAAACAGTGTTTATATGTATTTAGTTGTCTATTTGTAGTGCTCAATTCTATGTCTTTTGACCTCACTGTTTATTCTCCGTTTCTTCCAGCAATTGTTCTTGTAACCTGTCTTGTATGTTACTGTACTAATTTTTAAAATAAACACATGGATCTTGTAGCATAAGCTATTAACCGTAGTGCATACTCCTTCTTTATCTAAAAAGTGGTAGATATGTAATACTAACCTATTAAAACTGTGTATTTAATAATACTAACTTATTAACCATAATGCATGTTCCGTTGAATATTGTTTTTACAGAAACACCAGCTAGCCACAGGTGGTTGTGAGTGGTAAGGAGGTGACTCTATACGCTTCTCGATACATCACCTGGAATGATATTCTGGACCTCTGCGGACCTCCACATGTACTCACTTAAATAGGAATCTAAGTGTTCCCTTCTCGTACCACATTCAATCATGTTTCGGCGTTTACAGGACCGCCACATGCTTTCTACGCCTTGTGTATGCGCTCCCATTTCAGGTCCACAAAGTTATAACTATGGTTTACAGTCAAATGACTGTACTGTTGTGGCAAATTAACAATTTGACGGTACGAACGCCACTCATCTGACATTATAGTAGATCCTGGTTCAATATTTGCCACTATGAGAGGTAGCAGGGTAGCGGCTGATCTATCTTCCACACTACACAGAAAGCATTCCTTCATTTCTCGGCAGTATCCACCGAAAACCCACTGCTGTGGATACACTCGGCCAACATTATTTTTTCTCTTGGCAAACACACTCTCGTCGATTTCAACTGTTAAATTTGGTCCTCCAATTTTCTTTGGGTTTCTCGTGACGTCTACGGTACAGATATATCTTAAGTAAGCCGTCCACTCTGTGTGTGTGTTGACGCCGATTTCCAGTTGATTTTTACTGTTTTTCACACTACTACGGCCTTCACACCAGAAATAAATAAATTTTATCATTTTTCCCAGCAGTAATTTGGACCCCTGTAAAAATGTGCCCTTGCGAACTACCTTATACTCACGGAAAGTCGTCTTACTGCAACACCAACGCTGTTGCTGCCCAAGGGCTAATACCATGTCGTGTCCTTGTTCACATTGACGAGGATTGTGAACCAAACCTTTTTCTTGAAGAAAAGAAACTGCAGCATCCTCTTATGTACTAATAACACTCAACCATCGTAGCTACTTACAACACAACACTAATTAAAAATGTAATAAAACTGGAACAAGCTGTAACAACACCAATAAATTAGCAAATTCATAAGTGTGTTTTATTTTGGTTTCCACTGTACTATGTGACGATCGGTGAGACCGTCGTAACAATTTAACGAAACATCCCAATTAATTCAATATTATACGTTGAGGATTATAATTTTACATATACACTAATGTAAAATATAAAACATTATTGTTATCTGATTTCAAGCTTGCAGAATCAATCCAAATAAATTATGTCTGAATGTATGTACACACATAACAGGCAAAATACAAGTGTTCTGTCTTGTCTACTGTCATAGAAAATACATTCTGTATTTCTTTATGGTTGCAACTTCATTCATGTGAGTGAAAATTAATTTATATAAATCTCAAATCATCACCGGAATCTACACTGTTGACTGTAAACAAATACAATAAATTCCTTTTGTGATCACTTTGGGCCAATATGAATTTAATAGCACTAGCCGAATAATAACAATAACTGATAACAAGATTATGCAAGATTTGCCATTACTTTCCTATACCTGTGATTACAGGCATATTGATATACCTGTTACTATGTATAGAGGAGTTACTATATATATTGTATGTTAAAACTGTGAGGTGTATTTTATAATCTGGAACATTTTATACCAAATGATTTAATCACAAAAGATTATGTAAAACACAAAATTACAACAAACACACCAAAAGTATCAATAGAAATTAAAAAAAACAAAATTATATAAATGACAAATTATTCAATAAATGATTAAATATGTACCATAATTTATTAGATACTGCAATTATTTTTTATAGAAACAAACATCCACTAGCAGCTACAAAACCAATTTTCCCTATAATGTACCTAGCAAGATCCTGATCTTTTCGATACATTGTTGGATTGTTAATGCTAGCATTTTTTTTTTCTTTTCCCTAAACATTTTGAAACCATAATTTCAAAGCAATACTACCTGAGATGCCTTTCCATTGTGTTTCCTTTTGCTCCAAAAAAAAATATTTTGTGGTATTGATGTCTTTATTCTTTAAAATTTTGTGTGAGGGAGATTGCAAAATTTTTAACTGAACTGTAGCATTTCATTGTCTCAGTTTTTTGTCATTTTTTGTGCTACTGTAAAGTGTTCACTTTTTATTTACACCTAAGTCATGCCGTTTTTATTTTACATTTTTACACTTTCTGTCAAGCTACTGTAAAGCTACATTAAAATATACAATTTTATTTTAAAAAAATGATCAAATCAAGCACTTGTCTGTAATGAACAGAACACTGTGTAATAACTGAAATACATGAGAGTTTTATTTAATGTTATTGCTGGCTCTCACATCCTACCTTCCAGTATTTGCGTATCATCCGTCAGAACAGTGAATAACTCAACAGGATACTAAGTCATTCTTACTACTGTTCAGATGCATTTAGCATATACACCAGAGGCAGATTTATGCATAGGCAAAGTAGGCTACTGCCTACGGGCGGCAAATTTTGTAAAGGTTGTTATGTTGTTTTTATACCTAAGAGATGTTTCAAATGCCGCTCCATTTCGTCTCAATATGATAAGAAGCTTTTAAAAATACAGTATATGTTGTTTAGTAACAAGGCTTATTACATAAAGAGAATAGTTCATCATTTACTTCTGATCTGTATATGAAGTAGGCCCTACATCGTTTTTTCACAATTACATTTACATACATTATATATGTGATACTTCCATTATATTAATTATTTAACTATTAATTTGTTTACATTCAAATTTCGAACATTCTTTACCGACTCTGTAATTTGACATGAGTGAATGTCAATAGATGCCACTAGCTGCTAACAGACAGACTATGAGCATAGTATAATTTCATACCCAACTCTAGTGCCAGTTGAGCTTCAACCTGCCGAGGAGGGAAATAAGAGGTCTACACATAGTACGTGTCCGTTAAACACCTGTTGTATTTTACATAAATCGTTAAATATATATTCATCAAATAAACTGATAGGCAAAAAGTGATAAGTGAAAGGATGATTATGTCAAAAGATGTGTATGTAATGTATTTTCATTTATTATGTTAGGGTAATATTAGTGGAATGATAATATTCTTACTTACTTACTTACTAGCCAACGCCCACCCTTGGCTGTTGGGCCATTAGGCGGCGCGCTGACCAGTAGAGACGTGAGAGCCTTGCCGTACCATCTTCGTCTTGGACTTCCGTGTCTGAAATCAAGGCTGGACATGCAATTAGGTGATCCGCATTCATGGAAGCGTATCCACAGAGAACACATTCAGGAGACGACAACACGCCAATGCGGTGCAGGTGGGAGGCCAGGTAGTCATGACCGGTTGTAGTTCTAAAAAGAGCAACACTAGTTGCTCGGGGTAGAGTTCTGTTGATGGGGCCGTCCGTAACCAATGTTGCCCATCTTTTTCCCACACAGGCTCTTAATTGTTTTTCTTTTAGCCATAGGCTTATTGAGGAATTTATTCGTGCTTTCGCAGATGCATATGAGCTGGGGGTCTCCGGCTGAGGTAGTGCTGCGCCCATTTTGGCGAGGATGTCGGCTTTTTCATGTGATAATATTCTACCACTACTGCATTACAGTATACAAATGTAGTGATATATCTTGGCACAATACTATATAATAAATCTGGATAAAAGGCTCATTTCAAATAGAAAGGATAGCTGGTGTGATCAGACATAACAAATTTGTATTAGTTTTTTGAGAATGTATTCCTATCAAACTGCAATAAGCATATTTTCAAACCTTTATGGATGTGTGTCATGGAATTTACAGATTGCACCAAAAGAAACAGTTAAAATATATCTTCAATTAAACAAAAATTGGTCTTGTAATATGAGTCAGTAATACAGCAGGAACTAATCAGTTAATTGCTATTACAAAATGCCTTATTCCTTTTTCATGATAATCAGATTTTGCTATACGCCTGCATAAATAAAAATTAGGTAAATTGCTTAACTCTCAACACAAAGTATTTAAACTATTTAACATGAAAAGTTCATCATGTCACATATTCTAGTAACAAGGTAAGTTTTTGGAATAGTGTTTTAGCTGAATTTATACACTAGGAGGACACTCAGCATTTAGTTTGTGTGTGTAACTCTGGTTAATCAAAGAGAATTATTTGTGTAAATTCAAATTTAGTAATACAAATCTACTACCATAAAGGCCTGGAATGCTATGCGTTAAAGAATTTTAATTAACTTTATATGGGGAAATCTGGTTTACATACATTATTTCTGAAAATAATAATCCTGAAATGTAATCAGTACTTATATCGTTAAGTGCAATAATTAAATAGATTCTTCAACTTGCACGTTGCAAACTTCAGGTGCTAATCCTTTACATTATTTTTAATTCAACATCAATTTATGTTCGGCAACGTTAAAAAGAACATGTTATGGCCTCTGAGAAAGTACACAGTGAGTGGAAGCTGGCTTAAATGAAGGTAAACATTTTATCTAATAATTAGTGTCCCGTGTTAGAAAACATGTGCAATACATATTATAAAAAGAAGGATATTGTTTTTACTTCCATGTTCCATAAGGACATGGATGGCAAAAAAAAATCGTGTTCGAGATAAGGGCTGATTCTGATTGTACTACCCTCAAAACATAAAGAAGTAATTTTTTGAAAGATGTCTGTGTGTAGAATTTTGTCTATGGCGAATGATAACTGCCGCAAATTCAAATATTTTTTGCATATTGTAGAGGACTCAAGGTCTGTTGATTTTGGTGAAGATCGGTTAACGAGAAGGGGTAGTTTACCTGCAACGTTTTATGTTTTAACAAGAGTAAAGTACTTAATTTTGATAAATAAAGTATCCTGAAAAGGTCATAATAATCCACTCTAGAAAGGTACATGAAATATCCATAAATGAAAAGGGGTAGGGGGATAATTTTCTATAATTTAAAATGATAGGTGAAGTGGAGGGGATAATTTTTTATATGTGTACTACGTTATCAGCAACGATGAAGTAGTTTGTTGATAAAATTCCTTTCCAGGCTGTTTGGCCGTGGTCCAATGTTTTCTGCAAAACCAGACGTTTCGGAAGTGCCATCATCAGTGAAAATCAAGTGCGCTAACGTGAGGTGGTATATGTTAGTGACCACAATTCTGTGGTTGAGGCTGAAGATAGAAGTAGTTTCTGTAGAAATATTTCATTTATAAAACGATTTAAAATATAATCTTAAAACATGGAAGTCATGTATGATTCTCCACACCGATATTTTAATTATTTGCACAAATAGTATTATTGTTTAATACACTTTCTATCCAGATCAAATTATGTGTATACAGTTCTGGAAAAATTAGACTGGCATAAAATTTTTTTGTTTATTGTAAACTGTATTATGTTTGGAAGTATCCCAAAGTAAATTTAACATTAATCATGTCAATCAATGAGGCCAGTCAAGTTTTTTAAGGCTAGGAGAATCCTTGAAATGTTTGGAGCATCACTAGGTCATGAGGATCAAATCATCAAACTTCAGTTTCTGTGAAAAACTGGCAGATTTGAGTAGTCGGGTGATAAAGGATGGTATTGTAAAAGCAACAATTCTTTCAGAATTATTTTATAACCCTGTCAGTCTGCAAATAACTATCACTCCTTTAGATCATCAGCAGATTTAAACTTTTCTTATTTGTGCTAGGAATGTATCATGTAAAACTGCTGGAAGTATGGTATACAAAGTTTCTATTATCCTTTTCAAGGTTGATGACCAAAACAAAAAGTACTACTTATAATTCATAATTGTAGCAGTTACATAGCAGTATACTAAACATCTCTTGGTTAATACCTGTACTCTGGTCAGGTAGCACACAATGAATCATTCAAAACAAGTACAATTCAGTGTCAATGTCTAGTGTTTATGTGTCACTGCTACCCATAGTGAATCATTTGTATTGTACATAACAAATAGTATTCTGACTGTACACGTTTTTCATCTGACAAGAATTTTATACTTAGGCAAACCGATTTAATGGTGTAATCTTCTGTAATATGTGCCAAACAAGTATTCATAAAATTAATATATTTGTGTCAAATTGTGTTTTATTTATTTCCAACAAAATCTGTTTTGTGGACATAACTTGTTAACCAAATAGTGTGTTGTTACTCCTGAAAATCCCATTTCAGTAAGAGCATTTTAGAAGTCTGCGTAATCTTTTATGTTTCACTCCACAAACATGCCTTTAGTTCAGCATTTCTTAACCTATTGGGCATGAGCCACTGCTGGGTCCCGAGAGGGCATTTGGAGGGTTGCAAAGTCAGGTTCGGAAATTTATTTACTGTGTCTTAAAAAGCTACTACATGTAAATAACTAAGATATATCATTTTAACAATTTAAATTCAACCTGTTTTGTACATAGTCTAAACTGTACATTTTTGTTATTCATGCTCTACCATTGCTTTTTACCAGCTCTGATGTTTAACTCTCTATAACCAGATTGAAAGTTGCTTCCCAGAGGGATACAGTGAATTCAATTGGATTCAAGACCCATTCTTGTATTTTGAATGTTCTAACATGTTGTCAGTAAAACTAAATGAGCAATTGTGTGATATCATCTGTGATGCTGGGATTAAAACTAAATTTTTAGTAAATTATTTTGTATAGTTAGTGATAACATGAGACATGTCATGGACAACAAAATCCATAAACTTTTAGATTCTGACGTAACAAAGTTCTGGATATCTTTAAGAGATGAATATCCTGAACTTTCGGAGTTGCTCATCCCATTCACCACCTCATTCTTGAGTGAAATGGGATTTTCATCTCAAGTGAAAAGCAAGCACACAAATAGACTTGACGCACACTCAGATTTATGACTTAATTTAACCACTCTTGAATCCAACATACCCCAGCTTTTGCAGAAAAAGCAGCCCCAACTGTCACATTAGTAACTAATGATTAGTTAGGCAAGTAAAAACTCTTTTGTTTTCAACTTCAGCATGTGTTTATTAGAGCAAATTAGTCTTTTGAATTACATATTTGCTTTTTGCTTTTCTATAATTAAGTGTATATATAATTTGTTTAAGCATAAAAGAAGGCTTAAAGTTCTCAGTGTTACCAAAAATATGATTATAAAGTGGGTGCACACCCCTACAAGTAGTTCTGCCATGCTCACCCCTACAAGTCTAATTAATTTTAAAAATCTAAAATGTTAAGTTAGATAATTAAACGTAGACACAACCTCCCAAAATCGTCTCTGTACCGTAATTATGTGCGATACATGGAAACTAATTTCTGTACTTCCAATAAATACACCCTTTTAATAAAATATGTACCAATAAACTCCAATAAAATATGTACGAATAACGTAGCCTACTAGGTTATACGTTCTAAATTGGAAGTACCGATAGGTTTTAATTCGAATACATACAGCCTTTAATGTATATACAGCCTTTTATCCATACAATAAATACAGCTTTTGAATGTACACTAACAAAGGAAATTTTTGTTAAATCTAATTAATTTTAAAAATCTAAAAGTTTAAGTTACATTGTTAAACGTAGACACAACCTCCAAAAATCGTCTGTGTACCGTAATTATGTGCGATAAATGGAAACTAATTTCTGTACTTCCAATAAATACACCCTTTTAATAAAATATGTGCCAATAAACCACAATAAAATATGCAAATAGGTTATAGGTCTACGTTCTAAATTGGAACTAGGTTTTAATTCCGGTACTTCGAATAAATACAGCCTTTAATGTTATGTACAGCAGCCTTGTATCCATACAATAATTTAATGTACACTAACAAAGGAAATTTTTGTTAAATCTAATTAATTTTAAAAATCTAAAAGGTTAAGTTGCATTGTTAAACGTAGACACAACCTCCAAAAATCGTCTGTGTACCGTAATTATGTGCGATAAATGGAAAATAATTTCTGTACTTCCAGTAAATACGCCCTTTTATTGCACACTAACAAAGTAAATTTTATTTAAGTTACATTGTCGTACATAACCTTCATAAGCTTGCATTAGTTAGTTGTGAAGATAACAGATGGATGTACACATCGGACACCGAAATATATAACACGCGCGGCGAGGGAAGTTTCATTTTGCGGCTGACTATTCTCCAACACCCGAGTCTTTCACTACTTCCTGCGGCCAAAGATAACTTCCATCTGCACGTTTGTATTAATTTTTTCGTGTTCGATGTGTACTAGAACTGTTTTCTTCACAAGTAAATGCCAGGTTATGGAGGTTATGTACGACAATGTAACTTAAATAAAATCTACTTTGTTAGTGTACAATAAAAGGGTGTATTTACTGGAAGTACAGAAATTATTTTCCATTTATCGCACATAATTATGGTACACAGACGATTTTTGGAGGTTGTGTCTACGTTTAACAATGCAATTTAACCTTTTAGATTTTTAAAATTAATTAGATTTAACAAAAATTTCCTTTGTTAGTGTACGTTAAATTATTGTATGGATACAAGGCTGCTGTACATAACATTAAAGGCTGTATTTATTCCAAGTACCGGAATTAAAACCTAGTTCCAATTTAGAACGTAGACCTATAACGTATTTGCATATTTTATTGGGGTTTATTGGCACATATTTTATTAAAAGGGTGTATTTATTGGAAGTACAGAAATTAGTTTCCATTTATCGCACATAATTACGGTACACAGACGATTTTTGCAGGTTGTGTCTACGTTTAACAATGCAACTTAACCTTTTAGATGTTTAAAATTAATTAGATTTAACAAAAATTTCCTTTGTTAGTGTACATTCAAAGGCTGTATTTATTGTATGGATAAAAGGCTGTATATACATTAAAGGCTGTTATTTATTCGAATTAAAACCTATCGGTACTTCCAATTTAGAACGTATAACCTAGTAGGCTACGTTTTTCGTACATACAGTATTTTATTGGAGTTTATTGGTACATATTTTATTAAAAGGGTGTATTTATTGGAAGTACAGAAATTAGTTTCCATTTATCGCACATAAATACGGTACAGAGACGATTTTGGGAGGTTGTGTCTACATTTAATTATCTAACTTAACCTTTTAGATTTTAAAAATTAATTAGACTTGTAGGGGTGTGCATGGCAGAACTACTTGTAGGGGTGTGCACCCACTTTATAATCATATTTTTGGTAACACTGAGAACTTTAAGCCTTCTTTTATGCTTAAACAAATTATATATACACTTAATTATAGAAAAGCAAAAAGCAAATATGTAATTCAAAAGATTAATTTGCTCTAATAAACACATGCTGAAGTTAAAAACAAAAGAGTTTTTACTTGCCTAACTTATCATTAGTTACTAATGTGACAGTTGGAGCTGCTTTTTCTGCAAAAGCTGGGGTATGTTGGATTCAAGAGTGGTTAAATTAAGTCATAAATCTGAGTGAGCGTGAAGTCTATTTCTGTGTTTGCTTTTCACTTGAGATGAAAATCCTATTTCACTCAAGAATGAGGTGATGAATGGGATGAGCAACTCCGAAAGTTCAGGATATTCATCTCTTAAAAATATCCAGAACTTTGTTAAGTCAGAATCTAAAAGTTTATGGATTTTGTTGTCCATGACATGTCTCATGTTATCACTAACTATACAAAATAATTAACTAAAAATTTAGTTTTAATCCCAGCATCACAGATGATATCACACAATTGCTCATTTAGTTTTACTGAGAACATGTTAGAAAATTCAAAATACAAGAATGGGTCTTGAATCCAATTGAATTCACTGTATCCCTATGGGAAGCAACTTTCAATCTGGTTATAGAGAGTTTAAACATCTGAGCTGGTAAAAAGCAATGGTAGAGCATGAATAACAAAAATGTACAGTTTAGACTATGTACAAAACAGGTTGAATTTAAATTGTTAAAATGATATATCTTAGTTATTTACATGTAGTAGCTTTTTAAGACACAGTAAATAAATTTCCGAACCTGACTTTGCAACCCTCCAAATGCCCTCTCGGGACCCAGCAGTGGCTCATGCCCAATAGGTTAAGAAATGCTGAACTAAAGGCATGTTTGTGGAGTGAAACATAAAAGATTACGCAGACTTCTAAAATGCTCTTACTGAAATGGGATTTTCAGGAGTAACAACACACTATTTGGTTAAGAAGCACATTATACTAATATTGTAATACCAAGTCAATTAGATAGCTTAAATGTGTAGTACTCTATGCGATGCTGATCACATACTGCTAATCAGCAGCACTGCAGAATATTCTATAGCCACACTCTTGGCATTCATCTGGAACTTTCTCACATTAGCCTGATAATTAGGATGTTGCCACCAGCTGAGTTTTAGAAAGTTGGTGTAGTAGGTTGTGCATTCATATAGGATGATACTAGACAGCAGTTTTTAATGAAAGTGACAAATTATCAATTGTTTATTTGTGTTGTAAACTATTGTGATTTTTTTATTACTGTTTTTAGGCTATACAGTGTGTCCTGGATAATTATATAAAGAGAACTGTTGTAATATAAGTGTGTTTGTTTTAGCAATTGAGAGTATCTGGTATTCAATAATTCATTCCACTGTTTTAAGTTCATAATTCTTGTCACTGGTTGTAAGAATATTAATGAAAATATCGGTGTGGAGAATCATACATGACTTCCATGTTTTAAGACTTATATTTAAAATCGTTTTAGAAATGAAATATTTCTACAGAAACTACTTCTATCTTCAGCCACAACCACAGAATTGTGGTCACTAACATATACCACCTCACGTTAGCGCACTCTATTTTCACTGATGATGGCAGTCGATGGCACTTCTGAAGCGTCTGGTTTTGCAGAAAACATTGGACCACGGCCAAACAGCCTGGAAAGGAATTTTATCAACAAACTACTTCATCGTTGCTGATAACGTAGTACACATATAAAAAATTATCCCCTCCCCTTCACCTATCATTTTAAATTATAGAAAATTATCCCCTCCCCTTCAACTTCCCCCTACCCCTTTTGATTTATGGATATTTCATCTACCTTTCTAGAGTGGATTATTGTGACCTTTTCAGGATACTTTATTTATCAAAATTAAGTACTTTACTCTTGTTAAAACATAAAACGTTGCAGGTAAACTACCCCTTCTCGTTAACAGATCTTCACCAAAATCAACAGACCTTGAGTCCTCTACAATATGCAAAAAATTATTTGAATTTGCGGTAGTTATCGTTCGCCATAGACAAAATTCTACACACAGACATCTTTCAAAAAATTACTTCTTTATGTTTTGAGGGTAGTACAATCAGAATCAGCCCTTATCTCGAACACGATTTTTTCGCCATCCATTTCCTTATGGAACATGGAAGTAAAAACAATATCCTTCTTTTTATAATATGTATTGCACATGTTTAACACGGGGCACTAATTATTAGATAAAATGTTTACCTTCATTTAAGCCAGCTTCCACTCACTGTGTACTTTCTCAGAGGCCATAACATGTTCTTTTTAACGTTGCTGAACATAAATTGATGTTGAATTAAAAATAAAGTAAAAGATTAGCACCTGAAGTTTGCAACGTGCAAGTTGAAGAATCTATTTAATTATTGCACTTAACTTGATATAAGTACTGATTACATTTCAGGATTATTATTTTCAGAAATAATGTATGTAAACCAGATTTCCCCATATAAAGTTAATTAAAATTCTTTAACGCATAGCATTCCAGGCCTTTATGGTAGTAGATTTGTATTACTAAATTTGAATTTACACAAATAATTCTCTTTGATTAACCAGAGTTACACACACAAACTAAATGCTGAGTGTCCTCCTAGTGTATAAATTCAGCTAAAACACTATTCCAAAAACTTACCTTGCTACTAGAATATGTGACATGATGAACTTTTCATGTTAAATAGTTTAAATACTTTGTGTTTAGAGTTAAGCAATTTAATAATTTTTATTTATGCAGGCGTATAGCAAAATCTGATTATCATGGGAAAGGAATAAGGCATTTTGTAATAGCAATTAACTGATTAGTTCCTGCTGTATTACTGACTCATATTACAAGACCAATTTTTGTTTAATTGAAGATATATTTTAACTGTTTCTTTTGGTGCAATCTGTAAATTCCATGACACACATCCATAAAGGTTTGAAAATATGCTTATTGCAGTTTGATAGGAATACATTCTCAAAAAACTAATACAAATTTGTTATGTCTGATCACACCAGCTATCCTTTCTATTTGAAATGAGCCTTTTATCCAAATTTATTACATTGTATTGTGCCAAGATATATCACTACATTTGTATACTGTAATACAGTAGTGGTAGAATATTATCATTCCACTAATATTACCCTAACATAATAAATAAAAATACATTACATACACATCTTTTGACATAATCATCCTTTCACTTATCACTTTTTGCCTATCAATTTATTTGATGAATATATATTTAACGATTTATGTAAAATACAAGAGGTGTTTAACGGACACGTACTATGTGTAGACCTCTTATTTCCCTCCTCGGCAGGTTGAAGCTCAACTGGCACTAGAGTTGGGTATGAAATTATACTATGCTCATAGTCTGTCTGTTAGCAGCTAGTGGCATCTATTGACATTCACTCATGTCAAATTACAGAGTCGGTAAAGGATGTTCGAAATTTGAATGTAAACAAATTAATAGTTAAATAATTAATATAATGGAAGTATCACATATATAATGTATGTAAATGTAATTGTGAAAAAACGATGTAGGGCCTACTTCATATACAGATCAGAAATATAAACTATTCTCTTTAATGAACTATTCTCTTTATGTAATAAGCCTTGTTACTAAACAATATATATTTTTAAAAGCTTCTTATCATATTGAGACGAAATGGAACGGCATTTGAAACATCTCTTAGGTATAAAAACAACATAACGACCTTTACAAAATTTGCTGCCCGTAGGCAGTAGCCTACTTTGCCTATGCATAAATCTGCCTCTGGTGTACATGCTAAATGCATCTGAACAGTAGTAAGAATGACTTAGTATCCTGTTGAGTTATTCACTTTTCTGACGGATGATATGCAAATACTGGAAGGTAGGATGTGAGAGCCAGCAATAACCTTAAAAAAAACTCTCATATATTTCAGTTATTACACAGTGTTCTGTTCATTACAGACAAGTGCTTGATTTGATCATTTTTTTAAAATAAAATTGTATATTTTAATGTAGCTTTACAGTAGCTTG
Organism: Magicicada septendecula; assembly: GCA_034769895.1. Classification (NCBI taxonomy): domain Eukaryota; kingdom Metazoa; phylum Arthropoda; class Insecta; order Hemiptera; family Cicadidae; genus Magicicada; species Magicicada septendecula. The sequence goes on along the minus strand of CM068372.1, from coordinate 281,875,350 downwards.
ACAGAAAGTGTAAAAATGTAAAATAAAAATGGCATGACTTAGGTGTAAATAAAAAGTGAACACTTTACAGTAGCACAAAAAATGACAAAAAACTGAGACAATGAAATGCTACAGTTCAGGAAAAATTTTACAATCACCCTCACACAAAATTTTAAAGAATAAAGACATATCAACACAACCAAATATTTTTTTTGGAGCAAAAGGAAACACAATGGAAAGTCATCTCGGGTAGTATCGCTTTGAAATTATGGTTTCAAAATGTTTAGGGAAAAGAATAAAAAAATGCTAGCATTAACAATCCAACAATGTATCGAAAAGATCAGGATCTTGCTAGGTACATTGTAGGGAAAATTGGTTTTGTAGCTGCTAGTGGATGTTTGTTTCTATAAAAAATAATTGCAGTATCTAATAAATTATGGTACATATTTAATCATTTATTGAATAATTTGTCATTTATATAATTTTGTTTTTTTTTAATTTCTATTGATACTTTTGGTGTGTTTGTTGTAATTTTGTGTTTTACATAATCTTTTGTGATTAAATCATTTGGTATAAAATGTTCCAGATTATAAAATACACCTCACAGTTTTAACATACAATATATATAGTAACACCTCTATACATAGTAACAGGTATATCAATATGGCTGTAATCACAGGTATAGAAAAGTAATGGCAAATCTTGCATAATCTTGTTATCAGTTATTGTTATTATTTGGCTAGTGCTATTAAATTCATATTGGCCCATAGTGATCACAAAAGGAATTTATTGTATTTGTTTACAGTCAACAGTGTAGATTCCGGTGATGATTTGAGATTTATATAAATTAATTTTCACTCACATGAATGAAGTTGCAACCGTAAAGAAATACAGAATATATTTTCTATGACAGCAGACAAGACAGAACACTTGTATTTTGCCTGTTATGTGTGTACTTACATTCAGACATAATTTATTTGGATTGACTCTGCAAGCTTGAAATCAGATAACAATAATGTTTTATATTTTACATTAGTGTTTATGTAAAATTATAATCCTCAACGTATAATATTGAATTAATTGGGATGTTTCGTTAAATTGTTATGACGGTCTCACCGATCGTCACATAGTACAGTGGAAACCAAAATAAAACACACTTATGAATTTGCTAATTTATTGGTGTTGTTACAGCTTTTCCAGTTTTATTACATTTTTAATTAGTGTTGTGTTGTAAGTAGCTACGATGGTTGAGTGTTATTAGTACATAAGAGGATGCTGCAGTTTCTTTTCTTCAAGAAAAAGGTTTGGTTCACAATCCTCGTCAATGTGAACAAGGACACGACATGGTATTAGCCCTTGGGCAGCAACAGCGTTGGTGTTGCAGTAAGACGACTTGCCGTGAGTATAAGGTAGTTCGCAAGGGCACATTTTTACAGTCATTTGACTGTAAACCATAGTTATAACTTTGTGGACCTGAAACGGGAGCGCATACACAAGGCGTAGAAAGCATGTGGCGGTCCTGTAAACGCCGAAACATGATTGAATGTGGTACGAGAAGGGAACACTTAGATTCCTATTTAAGTGAGTACATGTGGAGGTCCGCAGAGGTCCAGAATATCATTCCAGGTGATGTATCGAGAAGCGTATAGAGTCACCTCCTTACCACTCACGACCAACTGTGGCTAGCTGGTGTTTCTGTAAAAACAATATTCAACGGAACATGCATTATGGTTAATAAGTTAGTATTATTAAATACACAGTTTTAATAGGTTAGTATTACATATCTACCACTTTTTAGATAAAGAAGGAGTATGCACTACGGTTAATAGCTTATGCTACAAGATCCATGTGTTTATTTTAAAAATTAGTACAGTAACATACAAGACAGGTTACAAGAACAATTGCTGGAAGAAACGGAGAATAAACAGTTACAGTGAGGTTAAAAGACGTAGAATTGAGCACTACAGAGTCAATTGGGGTTGTAAAGAAACGTCAAACCCAATGTACTATCATTACACACAATAATGTACTATCATTACCTAACCAACCACAACACTCATGTAGAGTAGACGTATTATTTAAGAAGTATCTGTGCCTCAACCCAGTACTGAATCCAGTATACTGTAACAGGATCTACTGTTCCACACTGTAAATAAAGAAGACAGGCAATAATATATATCTATGTGTAGGCTGAGGAGATTGGAATGGCTGCTTACTTACCACTTTACCTGGTATTTTGGTCACTTAACCAAATATCGGTATGGAGAACCATACGTAACTTCCATGTTCTAAGATTTATATTTAAAATCATTTATGAAATGAAATGTTTCCATAGAAACTACTTCTTTCCACTTATTGCTTCAGCCTTAACCACAGTACTGTAGTCACTAATGTATACCACCACACGTTATCGCACTCGATTTTCACTGATGATGGCAGTCGACGGCACTGCGGAAACGTCTGGTTTTGCAGAAAATATTGGACTATGGCCAAACAGCCCGGGAAGGAATTTTAACAACAAAACTACTACTTTGTTGCCAATAACGTAGTACACATATAAAAATTATCCCCTCCCCCTTCAACTATAATTTTCATTTATAGAAAATTACCCCCACCCCGTTCAACTAGCCTCTTTATTTATAGATATTTCATCTACGTTTCTACAGTGGATTATTAAGATCTTCTTATCAGGATACTTTATATCTAAATTAAGTACTTTACTCTTATTATTATATATATAAACTTTCACATATGAACTTACTTTGGTTATTACTTTGGTCCCATACGTTTCAAGGTGATGTGCCTCTTCTTCAGTGGGAGTAAATACTGAATGTCATTGTTACAGAATGTTACAAACTAGCTGCCTTCAGAACCATGATACATAGACTTAACAACATCCCCTTAGATGAAAAAGACTACAAAGACGAACTAAACACGATAAAATATCTAGCAGAATCTAATGGATATGACAGAACAATAGTCAGTAAACTTCTACACAAAACACAAAACAAACAACAGACAAAGACAGAAAACAACAAATTCATAACACTAACATACATCAACAAACATATTGAAAAAATAGCCCACAAATTCAAAAAATCAGAATACAGAATCGCTTACAAAACTACTAACAAAACAGAACACACACTATCAAAACACACACACAAAGCACAAAACAAATTCGATCTACCCGGTGTTTACAAGCTAAATTGCTCAAATTGCAATAAATTCTACATAGGCCAGACAGGACGTAGCTTCAAACAGAGATACATTGAACACACAAAGGCACTCCACTCCACTACAGAATCCACCTTTGCAAACCACCTCATTGAAGCAAACCACACATATAAAAACATCGACAATAACATTAACATTCTACACGTACACACAAAAGGCCGAAAACTAGACACTCTAGAACAATTGGAAATATACAAACACACAAAAACAAATAAAAACGACATCCTAAACGAACAGACACAATTCAAATCGCACGCATTATTCGAACATATCTCACCCCACACACACAGCATCGATCTTTTGAAATTCGATTCCGTCACCCACAACAAGACGGACAGCGCTACCAGCGGCAGCCTCTGAAGAAGCCTTTTAAAGGAGAAAACCGGTTCAGGCTGTAAGGTAAAACTTTACGCTTTTACTTATAAAAAAATAGTGTTCCGAGTCGTTAATGTAATAGTGATATTCAGTTAAGTAACGGACACGTCATGGACAATGAAATCCAAGAAATAACATAAGAATATAGAATAAAGTAATTTGTAAATATATCGTTATACTTCTGACATGTAAAGTAGCATACATCAATAGTCTACTCTCATACAGTATACAAATTTGTTGGAAAATATCAGGCACACTACTTGGCAAGTGTTCAACACTGATTTAAAAATGTTTTGTTTAATGCAAACACTGAAACACACTATACACAAGAAATAGAACTCATCACGAACATAACGTGATTATATTGCTTCTTATGGTATAAGAATATGATATCGGTTTTTTGTTTAATATCCACTTGTAAAGGAAAAAATACAGCAGATAATTATTTTATAAATAACTTTGTTACAGCTGCTGTGAAGTTGTTTAGATTAAATAATGTAACCTAACCAACTTTTAAGTATTGAATATTAAGTATAAGTATATTTAATCCTGAGAGAAAATGAACAATTAACACCAGTTTTTGAAAGAACCATGAAAGGAGAGAAGATGAGCTTGTGTACGAAATGCAAAGTGGAGTATCTTATGTAGAGATGAAAGCTCAAAAGTTCAAGGCAAATACATATGAATGGATATGATTGGTAATATCTGGGACCTGTCACACAACAGAACACCATACAATGATGATACTGTGTATGTATGATGTAATGTGCCTGCTTTTAATATTTTCAAAGGATTTTAATACTTTGTTTCGACTGGTTTCACTGTGTAAATTACAAAACTGAATATAGTGCTGGAAGTTTCAGTTCCTCAGCCTGCGTAATGATGATGTAGGCCTAAATGTTTCTACCCTTTTCTTGTGCTTGCAAAGAAAAATAAATTAGGCCTACATCACCGGACACACAAAGTACTGACATATGAACATTAATCAATTATTTTGTTTAATCAGTCAACATTCTAGGAGACCAATATTAAAGGGTTTACAGATTATTGACCCATCCGCCAAAACACACACACACAGGTTCTGATATGTGTTACAATTGTGTCTTATTTTCAGCCAACCGTTCTTTTACAGGTGAAATCAGTACAATTATACCTCGTGAGTATAAGGTTAGTTTAATCTGTAACCTATGATATTAAAAATAATAATACACTGAACATGATTATTACACTTTATATGATATCAGCTTTTTGGCTTAATAACCACTTGTAAAAGAAAATATACAAAATGATTATTATTTTATAATTAACTTTGTTACAGCTGCTGTGAAGTTGTTTAGATTAAATAATGTAACCTAACCTACTTTTAAGTACTGAATACTTTTAATGTGTCATGTACTGTGTTCAATAAGGAAACAAAATACTTTTACAGAATACTTAAAATCCTTGAAAATGGTATTGGATTAAGCTTGAGCAATGAATAATTAAACTAAGCAAGTGATGTCAAAGTCAATATCATTATGAAAACATATTCTAAATAGAACATACTTACCAAAATTTATAATACTTACCAAAATCATATTTGGTAGTAAAAAGGGGCCTCATATTTGTTGAAGGTTTCCAGCATTTTCTGGAACAAATCCTCATTTCTATTTCTTGTTCGCCACATGAACTCACTTAAATAGGAATTTAAGCGTTCCCTTCTCGTACCAGATTCAATCATGTTTCGGCGTTTACAGGACCGCCACATGCTTTCTACGCCTTGAGTATGAGCTCCAGTTTCAGGATCCACAAAGTTATAACTATGGTTTACAGTAAAATGACTGTACTGTTGTGGCAAATTAACAATTTGATGGCACAAACGCCACTCATCTGACATTGTAGTAGACCCTGGTTCAATATTTGCAACTATGAGGGGTAGGAGGGTAGCGGCTGATCTATCTTCCACACTACACAGAAAGCATTCCTTTGTTTCTCGATAGTATCCACCGAATACCCATTGTTGTGGATACACTCGGGCAACATTATTTTTTCTCTTGGCAAACACACTCTCGTCAATTTCAACTGTTAAATTCGGTCCTCCAATTTTCCGTGGGTTTCTCATGACGTCTACGGTACAGATATATCTTAAGTAAGCCGTCCACTCTGTGTGTGTGTTGATGCCGATTTCCAGTTGTTTTTTACTGTTTTTCACACTACTATGGCCTTCACACCACAAATAAATAAATTTTATTATTGTTCTCAGCGGTAATTTGGACCCCTCTAAAAATGTGCCCTTGCGAACTACTTTATACTCACGGCAAGTCCTCTTATTACAGCACCAACGCTGTTGCTGCCCAAGAGCTAATACCATGTCGTGTCCTTGTTCACATTGACGAGGATTGTGAATCAAACCTTTTTCTTGAAGAAATGAAATTGCATCCTCTTCTGTACTAATAACACTCAACAGTTCATCGTAGCTAATCATTTTTTAATTAAATGAATGTCAAACTCACAACACAACACTGATTAAAAATGTAATGAAACAAGCGAACAAGCGTCACACCTATTCGCGCGTCAGCCATTGTAACAACACAATTTTACCACATGGTGTACAAATGGCATTGGGTCTTTGGCTATTCTAAGCAAAATTCAAGAGCTTTAGGAAAAAACTTTAAAACAAATTTAAAGACTCCCTGTATTAAGTCATTTAAAGTCTACTAAAATTAACGTTTCTTTTTCATACATGTTATTTCAATTTATTTTCATAGCAATTAAAATTAAAAGTGCTAACTGAAGATAGCGACACACCATACATTTGCGGTTAGGTGGGGTAATTGTAAACGGAAAATGGATTGAAACATTTTGATTGATTAAAAATTGTGTATACGTTTTAAAATTGAAATAACTGCAAATATTTCAACCTTTTGTTATGTTGCGTACAAAAAATTGTTTAAATATAAATAATAAATACAGCTCTAAAATTCAATTTACGGGTACCCCAATTTACAATTACCCTTGACATCTTAGAAGTAATTGTAAACAAGTGTTTCTTTATCCTTTGAAACTAAAAAACTGACACTCCTCTTGAAATTGAAAAAAGGATTTTAATGTACTTGTTTGGTTATACTTTAGATTGTACTAGGTTATAAATTGGAGGTAAATTCCGGTACTTCGAATAAATACAACCTTTAATGTTATATACAGCCTTTTATCCATACAATAAATACAGCCTTTGAATGTACACTAACAAAGGAAATTTTTGTTAAATCTAATTATTTTTAAAAATCTAAAAGGTTAAGTTGCATTGTTAAACGTAGACACAACCTGCAAAAATCGTCTGTGTACCGTAATTATGTGCGATAAATGGAAAATAATTTCTGTACTTCCAGTAAATACACCCTTTTAATAAAATATGTGCCAATACTCTGAATTCAAATTAAATAAAGAAAAAAGGAATTGTGTGTGTGTGTGTGTTTTCTGTGGTTGAGGCTGAAGATAGAAGTACAGTAGTTTCTGTAGAAATATTTCATTTCTAAAACGATTTTAAATATAAATCTTAAAACATGGAAGTCATGTATAGTTCTCCACACGGATATTTTCATTATTTGCATCAAATAGTATTATTGTTTAATACACGTTCTATCCAGATGAAATTATGTGTATACAGTTCTGGAAAAATTAGACTGGCATAAAATTGTTTTGTTTATTGTAAACTGTATTATGTTTGGAAGTATCCCAAAGTAAATTTAACATTAATCATGTCAATCAATGAGGCCAGTCCAGTTTTTTAAGGCTAGGAGAATCCTTGAAATGTTTGGAGCATCACTAGGTCATGATGGATCAAATCATCAAACTTTTGTTTCTATGAAAAACTGGCAGATTTGAGTAGTCAGTTGATAAAGGATGGTATTGTAAAAGCAACAATTCTTTCAGAATTATTTTATAACCCTGTCAGTCTGCAAATAACTATCACTCCTTTAGATCATCAGCAGATTTAAACTTTTCTTATTTGTGCTAGGAATGAATCATGTAAAACTGCTGGAAGCATGGTATACAAAGTTTCTATTATCCTTTTCAAGGTTGATGACCAAAACAAAAAGTACTACTTATAATTCATCATTGTAGCAGTTACACAGCAGTATACTAAACATTTCTTGGTTAATACCTGTACTCTGGTCAGGTAGCACACAATTAATCATTCAAAACAAGTACAATTCAGTGTCAATGTCTAGTGTTTATGTGTCACTGCTACCCATAGTGAATCTATGGGTGAATCTATACTATACCCATAGTATTGTACATAACAAATAGTATTCTGACTGTACACATTTTTCATCTGACAAGAATTTTCTATTTAGGCAAACTCATTTAATGGTGTAACCTTCTGTAATATGTGCCAAACAAGTATTCATAAAATTAATATTTGTGTCAAATTGTGTTTTATTTATTTCAAACAAAATCTGTTTTGTGGACATAACTTTATGTCCAATACAATTATTATGTTACCTCTTTTTAGTATCCCTTATAGATTTGCGTGATCAAAACTTTTAATACTAAAACTTTTTTTCAGCTGATAACCATGCTTTGTTGAGATTATTAACGAAAAGTTTTGCTCATTCAGTGATGTGGCATCTTCAGTGATAAAGTTGAGTCTCATCGTGGTAAAACTACTGAAGACTTCATAGAACTGGAAAATTAATGAGAATAATACTCTTACAACCAGTGACAAGAATTATGAACTTAAAACAGTGGAATGAATTATTGAATACCAGATACTCTCAATTGCTAAAACAAATACACTTATATTACAACAGTTCTCTTTATATAATTATCCAGGACACACTGTATAGCCTACAAACAGTAATAAAAAAATCACAATAGTTTACAACACAAGTAAACAATTGATCATTTGTCACTTTCATTAAAAACTGCTGTCTAATATCATCCTATATGAATGCACAACCTACTACACCAACTTTCTAAAACTCAGCTGGTGGCAACATCCTAATTATCAGGCTAATGTGAGAAAGTTCCAGATGAATGCCAAGAGTGTGGCTCTAGAATATTCTGCAGTGCTGCTGATTAACAGTATGTGATCAGCATCACATAGAGTACTACACATTTAAGCTATCTAATTGACTTGGTATTACAATATTAATAAAATGTGCTTGTTGACCAAATAGTGTGTTGTTACTCCTGAAAATCCCATTTCACTAAGAGCATTTTAGAAGTCTGGGTTATCTTTTATGTTTCACTCCACAAACATGCCTTTAGTTCAGCATTTCTTAACCTATTGGGCATGAGCCACTGCTGGGTCCCGAGAGGGCATTTGGAGGATTGCAAAGTCAGGTTCGGAAATTTATTTACTGTGTCTTAAAAAGCTACTACATGTAAATAACTAAGATATATCATTTTAACAATTTAAATTCAACCTGTTTTGTACATAGTCTAAACTGTACATTTTTGTTATTCATGCTCTACCATTGCTTTTTACCAGCTCAGATGTTTAACTCTCTATAACCAGATTGAAAGTTGCTTCCCAGAGGGATACAGTGAATTCAATTGGATTCAAGACCCATTCTTGTATTTTGAATGTTCTAACATGTTGTCAGTAAAACTAAATGAGCAATTGTGTGATATCATCTGTGATGCTGGGATTAAAACTAAAATTTTAGTAAATTATTTTGTATAGTTAGTGATAACATGAGACATGTCATGGACAACAAAATCCATAAACTTTTAGATTCTGACTTAACAAAGTTCTGGATTCATATCTTTAAGAGATGAATATCCTGAACTTTCGGAGTTGCTCATCCCATTCATCACCTCATTCTTGAGTGAAATGGGATTTTCATCTCAAGTGAAAAGCAAGCACAGAAATAGACTTCACGCACACTCAGATTTATGACTTAATTTAACCACTCTTGAATCCAACATACCCCAGCTTTTGCAGAAAAAGCAGCTCCAACTGTCACATTAGGCAAGTAAAAACTCTTTTGTTTTTAACTTCAGCATGTGTTTATTAGAGCAAATTAGTCTTTTGAATTACATATTTGCTTTTCTATAATTAAGTGTATATATAATTTGTTTAAGCATAAAAGAAGGCTTAAAGTTCTCAGTGTTACCAAAAATATGATTATAAAGTGGGTGCACACCCCTACAAGTCTAATTAATTTTAAAAATCTAAAAGGTTAAGTTGCATTGTTAAACGTAGACACAACCTCCCAAAATCGTCTCTGTACCGTAATTATGTGCGATAAATGGAAACTAATTTCTGTACTTCCAATAAATACACCCTTTTAATAAAATATGTACGAATAACGTAGCCTACTAGGTTATACGTTCTAAATTGGAAGTACCGATAGGTTTTAATTCGAATAAATAAGCCTTTAATGTATATACAGCCTTTTATCCATACAATAAATAGAGCCTTTGAATGTACACTAACAAAGGAAATTTTTGTTAAATCTAATTAATTTTAAAAATCTAAAAGGTTAAGTTGCATTGTTAAACGTAGACACAACCTCCAAAAATCGGCTGTGTACCATAATTATGTGCGATAAATGGAAAATAATTTCTGTACTTCCAGTAAATACACCCTTTTATTGTACACTAACAAAGTAGATTTTATTTAAGTTACATTGTCGTACATAACCTCCATAACCTGGCATTTACTTGTGAAGAAAACAGTTCTAGTACACATCGAATACGGAAAAACAATACAAACGTGGAGACGGAAGTTGTATTGGGCCGCAGGATTTAGTGAAAGACCCGAATTATTATTCAAAGGGGTGTTGTTATTAATATAGAAACCACAAATTCTTATACATAGACAGTTCGTCGTGTATGTTTTTATATTTTATCTGCTTTAAAAGTAAGTTCCGGTATGATACGTTAATTTTTGCATAGTTTCTTTTGATTCAAGCGTTTTTATAGTTGTTACTCGTATTGTGCATTTTTTCGGTTGAGACGTGTAATTTTCGGAATTTAAGTTGCTTAGGTTGACAACATATCCAACAGTGTTTGAACAGTTTTTTGTTGTTAGCGGTTGGTTGTTTTAATAATATAGCTGTTGGTTTAAATTAATAAACGGGAAAAGCACAGTTCCCGTTTTTTACCTTTGGTAAGAAATTCTCATTTCCTGAGTAGAGTACTATTGTTTTACTATAAATACATTCGTATTGATTGTAGTGTGATTCAGATTAGCATAATAGTTTCAAATAGGTTAGGTGATTCATATTCCTACCTACCGTAGTAAAGTTAATAATATGATGAGTTAGTGTGTACAGATTCTATCTGTTCTAAACAGTGTAAACTCTAATGTATTAAGCTGATAACTACACAAGACTCGGTAATGCGTTGTCATCATAGATAATAGGTACTATGTAAAGAAGTTGTTAGTTTACCTGGTGTTTAATTCAAGTTACGCTTGTGGTACGAGAAAATGTAGATTTACTTGTTTATATTTTGTGTTCTGCAGTTTAGGTGGAGCCATGTCGGGTTCACAACATGGTTTTCAGTCTAGCTTTACAAATTCCCAGCAAGCTGCAATGCGAAGTCAGTTTGTTGGAGGACCTGGTAGCCAAATTCCGGGCCTAATGGCTCCAAATCAACAAGCAGGTGAGTTTGATTTTATTGTACTTATGAATCGCAGAAATTAAGTTGGCACCTTTCTTACTCTCTGGCCACCAACTTCCAATTCCTTATAATAAAATCAGGGGCGGCTCGTTCTTAGGGCGCTAAGGTGTGTCCCCCCCCCAGTTTAAATTATATCGCTAAACAATCCATTATCACTACTCATGGAAAGTCATTATATCTTTCTTTAATACTTCGGACAAGAAAATGTTTTTGGTTAGGTAATAGCAGAAATGTTTTCGGAACAGCACGCATCACGGCGCTAAGGCAGTCGCGCCCATTTCTCCATCCCCCACTCTGTCCAACGTTTAATGAACTTGTAAGTTTATAGGCGGTATTTCCACTGGCAATTGGCGCGTCTCCTATCGCACCTTGTTGAGCAGAAAGTGGTGTGATTCACTCTGTGCAACTAATTGCAGACTATTGATAATGTGAGATTTTCTCTTTTAAGTGTTAGACTTTCTCTGGTGTGAATAATTCTGTGCAGCCACTTGTTTAGGGTTTAGGTTTTAAGTGTGTGTATTTTTTTCATAGCTTCACGAATAATTTAGGCAAATATTGTAGTGTTGAATTATTAGGTTTTATTTTAACATTTTACCCAAGTGTCTGCAGGGAAGAAATAGAAAAAAAGATACAAGCTTCAGAATTTGTGGCAGTTGACGTGACAAACATTTCTCAGTCCTGAAGGTAAATGTACAGAAACCTTAGCAAAGTGCATAATGGACAACATCAATCCTCTTCTGCACACATCACAGGAAATGTTAATAGCTGAGACTTATGATGGCGCTAATGTTATGTGTGGTCCTGTTGGAGGTGTACAGCCAAAAATGAGAGAAGTGTATCTGCTCGCATATATTGTACACTGTTACACTCTTCAACTTAATTTGTCTTTAGAAAAAGCAACAAGTGTAAACAACAGAGTTGAAGTTTTTTTTTTCAAATCTTTTATGCTATTCTAGGACTTTTTTCACACTCATCTCTACGAGCGGACGTTTTGGAGGAAGTAATGTAAGCCAGGTTATCCAGAGTTTCTATAACAAGATGGAATTACAACATTCGTACAGTCAATGTTGTCTACAAAAACCAATATAAGTTGGAAGAATGTTTCGAAGTTCCTGAAGTTTGTACAAACAAACTTGTAGTTAATGAAGCAAGTGGTCACAGAAGGGTTCTTTAGAACCAAAATTTAAAGTTCAGGCTAACTTTTTCCATAGGATTCTATCCCACATGAACATACTGTACCAACAACTAAAGAGTAGGAACAAAGACAGTGTAATGTGGCCAAGTGACATAGGAATTTTTGAAAATGAGATGGAGAAAGAGGGAGAAAATAAATGAAAGACTTTCTTGAGAAATACAATGAAAAACGACAGACTGAATGCCCTTGCAATGCTTGTCAACAAAGAACTTGTTAAAGACATGAAGGACTTTAATAATAGAGTGCTAGAAAAGTTAGTTAATTTAAAGGAAAGGCGAATGATCTTTCTCAATTTGTTATACTATTATTATGTTCCTATATTTATTTTGTTTCATAACAGAAGATAAGCATTTTAGTAATATCTGAATGTTTCCTGCCACTTTTTTTACACATCTACTACTAAAACTCTTTGTAAAAATATACATACACATACAGAGTACAAATATAATTTCTACATTTATTTATTATCAACAACATTACTATAATATAAATCTTATTCAAATCAGTATTTCAGTAAATACTAAATCACTATCTTATTTATGGTAACGTAGTATGTTGATAATCCTGAGCAATTATTGTAGTGCCTTCAATTTATTGTATATTATGTTTTGACTTTAGCATAAAATAAATGTCAGAAATGTAAAATAACTAAAAGTACGCTTGTTCCATGTATTAGTGAGACTATTAAAAAAGCCTTGCCCATGTATTTTAAACAGGACAAAATGCACTACTAGCCACTCTGAAAAAATCATTACGTCAAACAACATTCCTCTGTTACTTGTTTCCTTATGTCTTCACTGTTATGAAATATTGGCAAAGGCAATGTGTTGCTAGCTGTAAAAATAATCAAGTAATCAATATGATGAAAAATTATTGTAGAGTATTTACCAAGGTTAATTCTTTCAGCATGAAACTTTAAATTTATGGAAAAACATTCTGCGACTTTAAATTATAGTTATCTACCTTTGGTCTATAAGAGATAAATCTAGATTATAATCAAAGTGATTCTAGAACAAACTTAGTCATTAGAAACATTTTTAAATCACCAGAAGACAGGTTCTTGAGCCATGTTTCTTTGTGTATGATATATACAAACAAGGCAGTTCCGAGTGACTACCTTGTTTCTGACAGCCACAAAACTTGCAAAACCGCATTTTTTGTTTCTACATAAACTGCAGGTCAAAAATAGGTGCGGAAGCAAAAAATTCGCACAAAATAAGGTGCGTTTTTGATGGAAATAAGGTAAAATTGACGTTGTTAGGTTAACATGCAAACTAACCTAACTACTAACCTTTCTCATGAAATCCACATTTTAAAAAAACTTGAAGTAAGGCGGGGTGGGCCTTGGTCACCTTTTTGCTTACATTACATTGTCGACTTTTTGCTTACGTTTATGTATATTTCATATAAATTGTATTATGTTTTTATTTGTGGTAGTGTAGCCTATATTTTTTACAGGCTAGTTAACAGTGTAATAACATTAAAATTTATTTATTAATTTTTGTTATTTTAAGCGATGGTTAACCAGCAAGGCTATGGTGTTGGTGTTGGAGTGGTCGGAATGCAAGGGCAGACACCACAGCAGGCCCAGCAGATGCAGCTACAGTTACAACAGGCCCAACAACAGGCTCAGCAGCAACAGCAGGCTCAACAGGTACAACAGCAGCAACAACAAGATCAGGTGATTCTGGTTGTATAGGTGTGTTTGTGTACTAATAACAACAGCAGTGGATTTGACTGTGACTGTGACTACCTAGTGAATGTTGTTGCCATTTTGTGCGTATTAGATAATGTGATGCTGATGTTGCGATATAGATACTTTAAAGATGTACAGTAGTTTTATTTTTGCAGAATCGTAACATACATAAAGCACATAGTAAGTAAATGTGTATAGACAAAAGTGTGGAGCGCAGCTGCTATCAAAGTCTATCCAAATAAGACAGTTTTTTACTTCCATATTCCTTAAGGAATGGAAGTATGGTGATGGCAAAAAAAATCGTGTTCGAGATTATTGCAGATTCTGATTCTACTACACTCAAAACATGAAAAAAAGTCGTTTTCCGAAAAGTGTCTGTGTGTCTGTCTGTAGATTTTTTTTCTATGGCAAACGATAACTGCCGCAAATTCAAACATAATCAAATAATTTTTTGCATGCAGCCCTGATTTGCAGAGTACTCGCGACCTATTGTTTTTGGTGAAGATCGGTTGAGGGAAAGGGGTAGTTTACCTGCAACGGTTTTTTTTTAGCAAGGGTAATTTTGTTTGTTTGGCAAACGATAACAGCCGCAAATTCAAACAGAATCAAATAATGTTTCGCATACAGCCCTAAATTGTAGAGTTCTCAAGATCTGTTGATTTTGGTGAAGATCGGTTGAGGGAAAGGGGTAGTTTACCTGCAACGTTTTTTTAACAAGGGTATTTTCTATGGCAAACGATAACAGCCGCAAATTCAAACAGAATCAAAAGATTATTTGCATACGGCCCTAAATTGTAGAGTTGTCAAGACCTATTGTTTTTGGTGAAGATCGGTTGAGGGAAAGGGGTAGTTTACCTGCAACGTTTTTTTAACAAGGGTATTTTCTATGGCAAACGATAACAGCCGCAAATTCAAACAGAATCAAATAATGTTTTGCATGCAGGCCTGATTTGCAGAGTACTCGCGACCTATTGTTTTTGGTGAAGATCGGTTGAGGGAAAGGGGTAGTTTACCTGCAACGGTTTTTTTTTAGCAAGCGTAATTTTGTTTGTTTGGCAAACGATAACAGCCGCAAATTCAAACAGAGAATCAAATAATGTTTCGCATACAGCCCTGAATTGTAGAGTTCTCAATATCTGTTGATTTTGGTGAAGATCGGTTAAGGGAAAGGGGTAGTTTACCAGTAACGTTTTATGTTTTAACAAGGGTATTTCCTATGGCAAACGATAACAGCCGCAAATTCAAACAGAATCAAAAGATTATTTGCATACAGCCCTAAATTGTAGAGTTCTCAAGACCTATTGTTTTTGGTGAAGTTCAGTTGCGGGAAAGGGGTAGTTTACCTGCAACGTTTTTTTAACAAGGGTATTTTCTATGGCAAACGATAACAGCCGCAAATTCAAACAGAATCAAATAATGTTTTGCATACAGCCCTGATTTGTAGAGTACTCAAGACCTGTTGTTTTTGGTGAAGATCGGTTAAGGGGAAGGGGTAGTTTACCAGCAACGTTTTTTTATCAAGCGTATTTTCTATGGTAAACGATAACAGCCGCAAATTCAAACAGAATCAAATAATTTTTTGCATACGTCCCTGAATTGTAGAGGTCTCAATGACTTTCGATTTTGGTGAAGATCGGTTAAGGGGAAGGGGTAGTTTACTTGCAACCTTTTACGTTTTAACAAGAGTAAAGTACTTGAAAATTTATTTAAACTTTTTGAAACAATGGTAATTGTTAAAAATAAAATAATTTTGTTGCCAGGCAATAAAATTATAATTTTTTCATTTTAATGTAATATAATATTTTTCATTTAATACAGCAATAAAAAGGCAGGTAAGACAGCCTGGCTGTTTGGCTGAAAATGATTTTAAATATAAATCTTAGAATATGGAAGTCATGTATGGTTCTCCATACCGATATTTTTGTTAACTGCTTTACATGTTGGCTTCATTTTGGTTTTTCAAGTGTCAGCTGTGATAAGCTGCGTGATCTTCAGCCAGACGTTTTGGCTGTGACTGTGGTAGTCCAACTTCAGTGACTCTTGTTGACCATGTCAGCAATAATGGTGAATTTGCTGATCTATATTGACTGATTTGGCTAGTTTGATTGGTGGAGATTTTGTCCAGTCATTTGGCACAATAAATTAATAAGCTGACATTGGACAGCATTATTCTCCATCATGTAGGTGGCAGCTCCACTTTTTGGTCTGGTTTCTTAGTTCTCCCCAATGGGGTATTTACATTATTATAGGTTATTTCACCTCTACTGTGATAGTTAAAAGAGAGGTGCTTTTTATAGACATGGGAGAGACAGGAATTACAACAGAACTAATAAATCTAACTCGCTTGTTGATGAAAAACTTCAGGGGAAGAGTGAAAGGTAAAAATAACAAAACAGAACCTTTTGAGATTATATGGAGGGTATGGCAAGGTATATTATTTTATGGCAAGGTATAACTAAGGTCTTCCTCCATTCTGTTTAACAGTGACCTGACAAAATCATAAAGAATTGAGTATATAAGGGACGTCATGCCTAGACAGCAGTCTGGGTATGAGGTCAGTCAACCCCTTGATGTATGGCAAGACCACCGACAGCAGTTGGGTAGGGAAATTCACTAGCTATATTCTGTAAATTGTGTTTAAGATTATCAACAATATCAGTAACGCTGTGTGCTGAACGGTAGTTTGGGACAAGCTGATATTTCAAAATTAGTTTTCTTGACAGAACACAATTGGAAATGGAGTCATTAGGCACTTTTTTATCAGTTCACTCGAAGCAAAGGTCTACCATAACAAATTTCTTGAGATATTCTCAAGCTTATGATTGTGTCAGCTTATTTTTGTAAATTCATCTTTGTGAATGAGTACTGCTCATCACTAAGAACTTCAACTACTTTATTGGTTTTACTTGTTTTCTGTTTGTGTCCAGATTGACAAAGTTAGGATGTTTTTATTCAAAAGGATGCCACAGATTGTTCTCTTTTGGCACAGAAATGCAGTTTTGGTAAACAATGTAAAAAAGTATTCTGTATCAGTATGTAATGTATGTATGTAATGTAAAGTGTTCTGTATCAGTTTTATGAGTTTACTTTCACATATTGTGTCAACATAATTGCATAAATGTAATCCATGGCCGGTAGCAAGCCACACCCTTAAACCAGCCCCATATATCGTCCCTGCAGCAGGAGTTCTATTTGAAGCTCAGGATGCAGTATACGAGCGGGCGACGGGCATCCCCTTCGTCCCACACAGCCCTCGAACTTGTTGAATGTAATGAAATAAAGTGCACAGCTGAGAACACACTGCACCAGCCACAAGTGAACACTTAACTAACTCCCAGTTTGCTGCACCACTGTTAGGGCTACCAAAACCTCAAAGCATTCACCATGAACACAGTGGTGAGAAACATTTCCTTAATGCAGGTTGTAGTTAAGTTTGAAGGAGATGCAATTATCATAGCAGTCTTGTATACATAAACCACCGAATTTTACTAAACATGTGATTTAATGCTAGAATCATATTCTCTCATACAGATAAAAATTTTTTTAACAGGTAACCAGCCACATAATCCATCATTGTGGACCACATACGAGGGGGGACCCAAAAATAACTGGAATCATTGAATAGCAGTCGTACCAGTTGTAGTACCAGTTTCTGCCGCTAGGTGCTTGTTGCAAGGACCTTGCTTTATCAGTCCGCTGGTTGGTGTCTGTGAGTGAGGTTGTGTTGTTGTATGGCGAATTTGTCGATTTTTGTGATGGCCAACTTAAAGGAACAGCGTACATCTATGAAGTTTTGTTTTCTGTTAGAAAAAAAGGCAGCAGAGACAGTCGTAAAACAGCTTACACGGAAGATGCTATGGGGAAAACACACGTTTACAAGTGATTTTCTCATTTTAAAAATGTCATGTTCTGGGTGACCCTTGATGAACAAAACAGAAGAAAAATTTGTGAGAATTTATGAATTGATCATGGAAGATCATCGCAGAACAATTGATGAACTTCTTGATTTGACTGCAGTGTCCTGGAGTTCCTGTCAACGCATTTTAAGCAAAGAATTAAGAATGAGTCGAGTTGCAGTAAAATTTGTGCCGCGCGTGCTCACCCATTCTCGATTGGATGTGTGCTGTGAATTGAAAGAACAGTTAGAAAATGACCCTGATCTTTTTTCAAAAATAGTTACTGGTGATGAAGCTGGTGCTACAGCATTGGTCAAGAGACCAAACAGCAACCAAGCCAGTGGAATATGCCATCTTTCCCATGTTCCAAAAAGGCAAAACAAGTGAAGACGAGTTGATTTTTTTTTTATGCTAGTGGAATTGTTCACACAGAATTTCTTCCTCGGCATTAAACTATTAAACAGGAATTCTGTCACTATTGAAACGTTTGCATGACGCAGTGAGATGAATGCACCTGCCCACATGGCTTTGAGTGTCTTGTCGTGCGACGTTTTCTGTCAAAAAAATGGCATGACCCTGCTTCCCCATTCTCCTAATCTCTAGACCTCACTCCATGTGACTTCTTTTTGTTTCCTTTCATGAAAATAGAGCTTAAAGGAAAATGTGTGGATGTGGAAGAAGTGAAAAATGATGGAATCACTAAAAGGCATTACTTTAGAAGAGTTCTGGGACTGCTTTGAAAAGTGGAAAAACGTCTAGACAAGTGCTTAGCTTCAAATGGAGAGTACTTTGAAAGGGGATAAGTTTGTTAACTTGTAAAAATAAATAAAACCGTTTATATTTGAAAATTCCGATTATTTTTTGGTCTACCCTCGTACAGCCTGTGGACTGTACGTTGTGCAGATCTGGCTTATTACCACATTGCCTGCATTATTTAGGTAGACTATGCACTATTTGCCTTAACCAAAAGTCTTTTCATGTTATGAAGCTGCATCAAGACTCCTTTAAATGTCTGCTGTGTATTTACATATAACATGTCCAACATTTGTTGACTTTTTGATGCACCTAAGGGCATCTATTTATGAAATTTCATGTCAGATCACTCAACACATCCCATTTTAAATGTAAACCTAGAACGTATGGGTAGGAGTAAACCTTATGCCATAGCTGCACCAAAAAAAATTTTCCCATGTCTCTTGTCCATGTGATGTCCACCCAGTGCTCCTTCTTTCCTGTGACCATAGTTAGACTTTGTTAGACCGTGAAACGTGTAAAACACTGAACATTGATTGGACTGAAACATCAAATGTGAAAGATAGTAAAAGTGATAACTTATTATGTAAATTAAAGCACCCAAATAAAATAGAAACAATTGACTATTGACAGTCACAGCAATTGTAGAGTGAATGATGATAATGATGATGATAACAATGACGATGAAGATGGTGACTTTTTTAAGGAGGCGAAGCAGAAAATGCATTGTGCATCATTATAAGCATATGCATGTGAAATGAGTTTATGTATGTACTCGGAAACAGCATTCCTTGATCTTGCTACGTGTTGTTATTGTATAGCATATATCTTAATTAACCTTCTATGACTCATAATACTCAAACCTTGCCAGAGGTATTTATTTGAATGTTTATTTGAGTTACCAGTATAGTTTGTACAGTGTACTTTACATAGAAGTTCAGTATGTAACATTATCATTTGAGTGTTCTGCAGTTTTTATTTAAAAAAAAATATGATCATGCTCTTGCTAATGATTGTTACGAATCCCTTTAAGAGGAAAGTTTAAACTTCAACACGCCTCTTCCACATATGGATCTTAGTTTTCAGTTTTATAAAAATGGACATGTTATCCTTTACGTTTAATTTTGAAAATTTTCTCGGCTCTATAATGTAGTTTCCCTTTTGTAGTAAAGCTAGTTTTAACTTTATTCAGTTTAAAATTTTAAATCATTTTTATGTAAAAATGTATATTTTTGACTTACCCAAGTATCATTTTTTCTGAAATACAAATTTGTATTTATATTTGTAGTAATAGTAGTAGCATATGTTATGTATTTGTTGTGGTATTCGTAAATTCTTGCCAAAACTATTCACAACATTGTTATAGGTTTTTTTCTGATTTTGGTTATTGAGGCTGAGTTAAGCCAATTTATTAAACACTTTTCAGACATGGACTTCTATTAGGTTTAACCTAAAGTGGCCTGGGGTTTTCAAATTGGTAGTGGATTTAATTGTTATGCTACAAGTTAGCCAAGATTATTTTGTTAACTTACGATTTATCATCTTTTAGCTCCCTTTTCCTCTTTAATTTGATGTATGGCATTGTATATTTTTTTGCTACTTTTCCTATAGACATTTTTATAAATTAAATAAAAAATAAAAAACAAATTCAAGTACATTTTATTTTCTTAACTCACTTTAAATCACTTTTATAATTGTTGGAGATTAAACTACATTAACGTTATCTTAAAGAAAAATATAAGGCAGCAATAGTAAATAAAATAGAACAAAAATATAAAATTCAATAGAGGAGTTAAAGCATCTAAGAGGAATTAGAAATGTTTACGTTATGTTTAGAAGCAAGTTTTTACTTCTTAATAATTTAAAAACACAACCTACAAGTAATTCAAAAAAAGGTTAATAGTGAAACCAATAAACATATTTGTTTAGAAATAAATATTTGAATAGAAATAAATACATAACTTGTAACGTATTCGGAAGAACCATTTTGAAAATTGGGGTCTACATCAGAGTCATCTGTTTCAAAGCCACCATTCTTTGTCTCCATTTGAAGTACTACTTCTTGTGTACTCTATGTAAATATTCAACAAAGACGGCAGCATAGAACATCCTTGTCTCAGTCCCCTCCCAGTGTCAAACCACTGTATTAGTCCTTGTGTTATTTTCTAGTTGCCTTTTGATTCATGCACAATCTCTTTAGCCAGTCTTCAGTCTTTCCAGTCTACCTTCTTAGACTTTAGTAAATTTTTAACTTGACCCTACCTTACTCTGTTAAAGGCCTTTCCGAAGTCTATAAAGCTGATTCCTTTTCTCTGTGTGTGTATCTCTTGCCAGTCATTCTAATTGGTTTAGTTCCAGCTTTTGTGACCATACCTCTTTTAAAACCAGATGGTTTTGCTCGATTGTTGTCTTTTCCATTTTCATCATGAATCAATTCATGATCCTTAACAGGACTTTTTGCAGTATGGGACTATTTGGGTTAATAGTAGTTACACACAAACCTATAATTTTTATGTAGGTTGGAGGTGGTGTACCACAGACACCGGTTGGAGGTCCTGGTGTGGTTGGTGCCCCTGGGGGAACAGCTCAAGCAGCTGCCGCACCTCCTGCTGGTAATCGGTCCAATGAATTCAACACAGCATCCCTGTGTCGTTTTGGTCAGGAGACTGTCCAGGATATAGTGTCACGCACACAGGAAGTTTTCCAGACTTTGAAAACTATTCAGGTAACTCCTAATAAACATATGTTAATGGTTAAATCTTTTTTCTTTAATAGTAGAAGCCCACTTACGTAGTTAAGGATAGTGTTTTGAAAACTACAGATCAGTAGGGATCACATCATAGAATAGGAAAATGTTTATTGCAAATATTGTATACTTTAGACCAGTGGTTTTCAACTTAGAACCGCCTGTGGGCCAATATTAAACTCAGGAACTTGCCGGCAGACCATATCATAAGCGATCAATTTTTGACTAGTAACTTCAAAATAAAAAAAAGACAGTAATTATATATAACTTAAAAGAGTTAACTTATAGATTTAATGTATGTTATACATGTCTTCAACAGTACAATCTTTGTTATGTCACTGTAATAATGAAGATATAAGAAAGACATTAAACACTGTATATTTACATAAAATCGTGAATGTGAAAACCGAGGTTGATCTGTTGCAGCCAGTTGAACAGGAATGTCCACATCGAGCTGAGTTTTGCTAATCTTAGTAGGTAAAGCAGAGAAGAACGAGGCGCCTCGTGCTGTAGTTCTTGATTAACTTTATTTTAGAGAACATGCATTAACATATGTATGTAATTTCAAACATTGGACAAAATAATTTACTGTCCAAATTTCACAGATTTTGTCAATAAACTTATAATGTCCCTAGTTCTGGGCGTCATTTGTCAATAAACTTACTACTCTACACATTTTATTTAAAATTATGTATGGATAATTATTACCATAATATGGTACATATGTGTACTTACCGATTTCAATCACTGCAGGGCTCGTACTTTTCTTTTTACTATGCTTTTTACCTAAGGGGCCAGGATTCATTAACAGCGAGATTTTTGATACAAAGAAGGTGACACAAATGATAACACTGTTTTTATATTGAAAGTAACTACCAAATTTTAATTTCCCAAATAGATTTTGCATATACAACCATGTGCTCAAAATGGCGTCATACAGTGTTATAAAAAACAAAATGGTGGCTATTTTAATTTACTCTATTAATTCTTACGATTCTCATTTTGTCTCCAATCAAGGTTATTATGTACTTTTATCTTTAGCTGCAGCTCTAATTACTTATTATGCTTAAATCTCATCTACACACAAACCAATGCCCTCGGCATATATGTTCATGGCCATGTGCTCACTCACACACGCTCACACACATTCGCCCTATTACAAGTACATTTGTTCAGTTGTTTTATTTTTGATTAATGAGCTCATTAAAATAATAAAGAAATGATAAAAGTGGACTTCTCTTAGTTGTGGTCTGCGCTGCTCCCTCGCTGGTGTTGGTTGGTTCCAAAGTGTATGGCCGGTGTTCGCCTCATGTTTTGTTGTTTTTACTTAAAGATGTTTACACTGATTCTACATGTTCTGTTCTAACTGTTATTACACTTGAGCATCTATCGCTCCACCATAACAATTTTACTTGAGGAGCTAGTTGTTTTTGAGCTTTTAATTTGAAACTGATCAGGCAGCGATACATCGCTGTTGACCCTTTGAAGAACTACGTTGAATTGAGACAGAGGCAAATGTAAATTTGCGCTTGTGTGTGTGTATTTTACGTCATCAAGCTTTGTCATACAGGACAACGCCTCGTTGCATGCATTGTAGTCAGTGCGTCACTGTTTTTTGTTATGACGGAACAGTGTTATTATCCAATCACAATGCATATTTAAAGTCATTCATCACAAACACCGCCATGGCTTTTACCAGCTCTCGCACGTCCAACGGTGACCTTGGCATGGTACTCTTGCTGAATCTGCTTTGTTCCTTCGTATATAGGGACAATGGACCTAACCATTCTGTATTTTAATGATTAAACAATAAGACATTGAAAAAATACCTTTAGATCCCATAATTATAGTATTGGGTCATTATGTACTGTTACAAACCCCCTCAATGAAAGATTTTGTGTCGAGACACAAAAACTTTCATTGACTCATTCACACTTTCCTAAAAGGATCAGTCTAGATATGTCACCACAACCCCCTGTAATGTTACTATATAAAATTTGTCATCACTTACCCTTGGTCCAATGATGCTGATCGCACCCTCTGACCTTACTGGACTTCTCCTGAGAGATCCCTACACCATAAGGCCATGGGCACTCTGCGCTCCTGTTCTGACGCTCCAGCCAGCCCAGGACCGCGGTCACAACACCACAAAACTCTGAAACATTGCATACAAAAATTTAAAATAGTGGTCTAGTACACTTCCATATCTACAACTGATATGTTCCCTTTTAGACGCTTTGGTTTGTGTTTGGGGCATTGGTTTGTTCTAATTTAAAAGTTTAACATAACAACAAGTCTCTAAAATGTATATTCTTTTACCACCACCAAACTCAATCTCTTCCTTGTAAGAGGAAAAAACCATATGTATATATATATATATATATATATATATATATATATATATATTTCATTCACTTTAGTATTATAGTAATATATATATATACCTACAACTAACACAATACATAAACAATTCTTTAATATTCCCCAAAACACCTTCACCTAATTATTTCTACAAATTCCACTTACAACTACTATGGCAGACAAGTTTATTATTCAAATTTTATTACTCAACTTATAATCATTTTATCTATTTTGTAACTGGTATCATACTATATTTTGCTCAACTTCATTTGTACCTTTAGACTTTCGACCTTTAAAAGCTACTATTCTTTGACACTTGTTACCATCGTTACTAATAACAATAAAACATCATAAAACATTAAACATTGCACATTAACATTGTTACATTTACATTACATTAAACAATTTACATTTACATGACTTGTACCAAAACTTTATCACATCATTACTATCAACAATTCTCTATTAAATTTTAATTATTTAACATTCGTTTAGATCAGATTCTATACAAAAAAATTTCAAATTTATCATTTACCTTTCCGTTACAATTACCTTCCTACCATGAATTTTCCTTTTTCTAACCCTTTTATCCTTACTCGTTTGGGCGACTCTCTATTATTCACTATTTTCTCTATCTTATTTTGGCATTGTCAATCTAACCTTACTACCCCCTTTTTAACTACTAACAACCGCTTCTAACCATTAACACATTATGACACCAATATCTCTATAATAACCCCCTTCACAAATCCCATTTAAAACCTCTGGCACCGCTCATTTTTTGTACTAGTATGTGTGTTCCCTATTTATGCTCATTCCCTCATTGGTTCCTGACCCTTTCAGATAACCCTTTCCGGCACACAACGGTCCTTTCCTGTCCCAACACCTTTCGTTGCAGACTCCCTACACCAATACCCTTATTACAAAATATCACCATCAACAACAAATATAATTACCATTCACATTACTCAACTCTACATATATAATCACTAACCACTGTGTCCCTAAAATATCTAACACCTCTTTATATATTATCAGTATCTCAACACTTTATTTTCCCTAACTCCCATTAACTCTATTTAACTAACTCCAATGCCCTTATTTATAATTATTACCCAAACTCTTTTACAACATTTCACCTTAATATACCATTAGAAAATTCATCACTTACCTTACAATCCTAAAACAACTCAATATCCAAATATATTACCTGCTTCATTTATTAACCATTAGAATCTGAATCTCATAATATCATTTAAATTCCTTATCAATTATTTAAAATTCTACCGTACATAGTTTACACAAAAAAAATACACAACAGCAAAAATACACAAATATATAGACATTAATATACAAAAAATATACAATCCACATAATCAATTAATCGTTTACCAAAATCGGTCATAAACAGTCCATCTTAAAAAACACTGTTCACATAATTAAATGTTCATAAACACAATTCGAATAATTAGCCTCCATCGTCAAATAATAGTCTTATCTTACGTACACATAACTCATTTTTAATTAAGTACATTATATCATCTTTTGTAATATAATAACTATTTAAATTTATTTTGTCCATTATACCATAGTAATACTCTGCAGGATTACTCCACATTACTATATCATAAAACTTGTCAACATTCGGTATGGTCCAGTCACCCTTAGTGTAATTAGTCATAATTAGGTATTTTATCAAGTCATTATTGTTATCAACATCATCTCCTACTGCTGCCATATCAGCTTCAATCCGAGGTAAGTATTCATTATATTTATCACTTCTCTTTCCATGTATACTTACGTTTATTTTGATTTTATAGATACGATATATTATATCTCACAAATGTGGTTATGTATACAAAAACTAAGACGCCATCTTTTACTACCTAAGTCATGGGCCAAAAGTTCGTTACGCGAAGTCATAGGAAACTATTTATTTTAGTTTTCAAATAAATACATAATACATTAATAATTAACACTGATATATTAATAATACAGTTAATACATTTTAAATACTCAATCATATTTAATCATATCTTAATAAATAATTAAGATATATCAAAATTGAAATATCATTTAAAAAAAATGTTAATTTTTTCATTAGTTACATTAATAAATTTGTAGACACTTTCCAAGTCCAAAACATCACTTTTCTAACACTCCAGGAAAACAATGGATCTTCTGATATACTTAGTTACATAAAAAAAATATACAACTCCTTAATGAGTTAACCTCTTAAGTTACACAAATTTCAACTTTTCTATTCTATAAAATTTTAGAATAAAACAAGATTCAAGGGATCAATGCCAAAATATAGATTTTTTTTTTTTTTTTTTTTTTTTTTTTAATATATCCCAAGAATTAGGATAACTAATAACTAAATTAATACTCATATACTCCAAATATAAAACATCAATATAAAATAACTAAGTCGACCAGTACAACTTTAAATTTGTAGCATTGTGTGTTCCTACTATCTCTCCATTTCCATTGTCGGTTCTTCTGCAATACCGCACTTAACTTAGCGGTTAGGTAGGCGTAGTTCCTCTGAAATTTCCTATAAAAGTTGCACAGCCCAAGAAAACTCTGAAGTTGTTTGATGTTTCGCGGTTCAGGGAAACGCATAATAGATTCGACCTTGTCCGGGTTTGCGGAAATTCCTTCCGATGTAATAATGAATCCTAAAAAATTAATCTTCGTTTGTAGAAATTTGGACTTATCCCAATTTACGGTTAATCCTCCCGCTTCTAATTTTCCTAAAACATATTTTAAATGTTCTAAATGGTCTTCAAATGTACGTGAAGCTATTAAAATATCATCTACATAAACTGTGAGAAAATCTAAATCTTTTGGTCTCAAAATTCTATCCAAACATTTAATGAAACTAGCTACGCTGGTATTTAGCCCAAATGGTAGTCGCTTAAACTGATAATTTTTTCCGTTAAACAAAAATGCTGTGTATTGCCTACTTACCTCTGCTAAAGGTACCTGCCAATATCCAGCAGTCAGATCTAAGGACGTCATAAATCTTACGCCACTAAACTTTTGAAAGATCTCATTTATAGATTCTGGTGATTCTCGGTCTGGTATAATAATTTGGTTAATTTTCCTTGCGTCTAGGCATAATCTTACTCCTCCTTCCTTCTTGATTACCACCACTAACGGATTTGAGTAGTGAGACACTGACCTCTCTATGATACCATTATCTAACATCTTGTCCAACTCTTCTTGCACCGCTCGTCTTTTAGAGTAAGGCACTGGATAACTCCGCTGCATGAATGGTGTGTGTTCCTTTATCTGTAACATACATTCATAATTTTTTGCCCTTCCTGGAATATCGGCAAACACTCCCTTAAACTGCTCTATTACCTGCCATAACGCTCTACGTTGGCCACTCCTTATCACCTCACCCCCACTACAGAATTCATCCGCCCTTATCTCCCATACTTCATTATTAATATTACTCATTTCATTATCAACATCTTCTAAATACTCACCCTCTATACAAAAATTTACTTTAGTATCTAAGTGATTCTCAACTACTTGTTTCTGTAACAATTTTACACCAGTTGTTCTAACTTTATTTATCACGTTTTCAAAATTAATCTTCACAGACCGCTCACCCCCATCTAACTCCAAAATTTTTTCTTTAAAATTTATTACAGCTTTATTTCTTTGTAAAAAATCATTTCCCAAAATGATATCCAAACTTAACCCCTTGACTACCAAAAATGTATTATCAAAATTCATATCTCCAATTGAGAAACTTAAATGTATCTGTTTTGTCACCCTTTTACTACGTACCCCCGTGACTCCTATTACTGTAACCCCTGCTACGGGTAAAACTGGAATATTCTTATTCAATTCTTTCAATTCACGTAAAATGTTCTCGGCTATTACTGAAATTTCGCTCCCTGTATCGACAAGTGTTTTAAAGTTTCTATTATCTATTGTTACCTGTATTTCCGTGAGTCCAGCTCTCACCTCCAATGTCGTGTTACACTCCTCCTCCAATAAATCTGCAACGATGTCTGCTTTTATAACGTTGGATTTTAAGTTCTCGATGGGTCGGACCTCATGAGTTTCCCTGAACAGTGGTCGGGTCCTACTTACCACTGTTGACTTCAGTTTTCCGGCTGTGTCCTATTATGACTTGTTGATGGCACAGGGTGTCCGCGTGTTGGTCCCTGATGGTGGTACGGTGCTCCTCTGTTACTCGGGGCTCCTCTGTTCGCAGGTATGAATTGCTTTACTTGGTTATTTCTTGGTGCTTTACAGAAATAACAATGCTGCATGTGACCCCGATTCTCCTTCCTGCAACTAGAACAACTCCAACCGCCTGGTGTCTGTAAATCATTTCTAACATTATATTTATTGCCAGTATGATTAAAATAAGGCCTTGGTCGATTAAACTCATTGTTATTATTGTTATGGTTATACATATTTGGTTGTATAGGGCGTCTACCCATTTCACGATCATTTATACTTTGTAGTATATCTAATACCCTTTCCAGTTCATCAAGATTTTCTATCTCTTTAGTCATCAAAGTGACTTGCACTTCTCTAGGTAAGTGCTTACTAACATACCTAACAAATGACTTAAATGGTATTGGAGGCTCTAAATATTTAGCTTCGTTGTACAATCTTGTTACATAAATAGTAATGTTATTATTACTAACGTTACGTCCCATGAAATTACCCGTTCCCATAATACGGCTTCTTAAAGTCTCCTGCTCTTCTTCTGTCCAATATTTACCCTTAAAAGCTTTCTCAAAAGTATTATAACAATCCCATTCTAACCTATGAGCTTCAGCCCATATGACTGAGTTACCCTTGAAACATTTAATAATTTTATTTAATTTCACTTCCCAGCTACTACTACTAAAATGATTATAATCCCTAGTCTGATTAAGGAATCGCATGGGATGTATTACTCTGTTTTCATGGCTAAAATTCTCTAGTTCTATTTCATTATAGAAATCTCTAGTTACTACTACTCTATCAGTTATGCTTGAAACATTTTTATTTATTTCTCCCCGTAATTCGTTTTTTACACTGGTCAAATTATTTGCAATCATATCATATTTACCATGCACATCCATACTATTTTGTACAGTTAAGTCATCAATTTCTTTAATCTTACTTTGTAACAAATTAAATCTACTCTTGGTATTTTTCTCATGTTCAGTCATAGTACTATCTATAGCTTCTAAATTTTTAGTAATATCTATCACGTTTATTTCAATGTTTTCTAAATGATTTTGCAACACATTGGTTTTAACTTCTACTTGACTTTCTACAAAATGTAAACATTTCTGTTGTATTTCTGTACTTGTTGACTGTAATTTACTTTTAATCGTGTTATTTACTGTGTCTTGTACTAGATCAATTTTAGTGTCTAAATCACTAATGGTACTATTGAACTTGTCATCAACAATGGCTAGTGTCTTTTTCTGAATGTTATCACAACGTGTTTCTACTATATTAATTCGTTCTTCTAAGTGAAAATTGTGACCTTTTAACTCTCTGAATTTAATATCAAAATTATCGAATTTGTCATTCAAATGTGTGAATTTAATATCCGTATCGCTTTTCTGTTCGTCTAGTTTTTTATCTAGTTTTAATAACAATTGTATCATTGCATTACTTTCATCTGATTTACTGTCTAAATTAGTTGAAATGGATGTATTGACTTTCGTTATTTCTACAGATACAGGCGTATGCACCTCGTCAATCTGACTAGTTTGAGGTGTTTGTACATCCATCTCGCCAGTCAAATTTACATTAGTTGTACCTATTTCTAACGTAATATTGTCATTAGTACTCATTTTGGCAATTGTGTAATGCACGCATGCATACAATTGTATTACCTAATTGTGGGGTTATGTTTACTAGTTATAAAATTTTGTCTGTTACCTCAAGCAATTTTTTTTCCCGTGTTCTTTCTAGGCGTATCCCATGTAATAATATACATACATAATATTACATAAGGTCCCTGTTCGGGCGCCACCTGTATACTTACGTTTATTTTGATTTTATAGATACGATATATTATATCTCACAAATGTGGTTATGTATACAAAAACTAAGACGCCATCTTTTACTACCTAAGTCATGGGCCAAAAGTTCGTTACGCGAAGTCATAGGAAACGGAAATTGCTTGAAATAACAAAACAGCTGTTCTAATTGTTACCAATGAAATACCCCTTTTTATTCTTTACTTTGTTACATAACATTTTTTTAAACCAACTGTAACCCTTCCAAAAACATAATGTGTAATAATAACTTTGATTAATGATTATATGTTTAAATGATTATACAATAATAACATGTATATATTTATATTTATATAGTGGTGCTCAACCCAGCACTTAGAATAATTACGCACGCACACAACCACTCACCCTTTCATTATCATGATACAACTTATTTAAATTTTGGAGCTCCTTAAATTTAGATTGAAATTTTGAATAATTTGTTAAATGATTGATTTCTACAATAACATATATTGGGAAATAAAGGATTCAAAATATATAAGGAACGCTCTCACCAATTTCCGTGTTGGCTTCCTCGCACTGCCAGTCTCGTTCGTAATATCGGCACAATCGGTTTATTTTACTGCGCTTGACGGGACTTTATGTCAACCCACGTAACCCACCGTCGTGGGACCGATTCTATACGTCGATCTTGTTTACGAACGATTTAATTGGTCGAGGACGCCTACACCAAACCGAACTATTACTTTCCTTAATACATTTTGATAGTAGATATTATACTGTTTATTAACCACCTACAGTGGTCTAAAAAGTTAAAATTCACTCGTAAGTGAATGGGCGGCCGGCCGGCTCAAATCAGAGCTGCAGATGAAATGACGGCAATTTCTGGTTGAAACCTGCGGAAGTGGGGCGTATTGACGTCACATTCCTTTGTCTAACGTGTTGACATCGCAGTTTGGTTGCTGTCAACACATTCTCCGCCTCTGACGTAACGAAGGCTTGGCTCTGCTTATCTCAATAACTGCACACTGTTTTTGTGATGTGACACCGTTTTTTGTCATGAATTAGTTCAAATCCTGGCAAATACTGTAATATAGTCCACTCACTGTAAATTCGATATCGGGTGTTTGAGGTTGGATTGGGTATGTCAAAAAATAGGAAAATACAATATTTATGATCTCTTTACCATATTTTAGTATATTATGAAATGTACCATGATTGTACCATCACATCCACCTAACCTTCCTATAAACTCTTCATAATTTCTACATATCTTAAAAATCTCTACTTCTCTGTTTCTCTCAATATATCTCTCACTATCACACCAAGCTACATTTTCTCTCTCTACATTTGCATAGGGCACTACAACTTTATTCTCGCACCACCTATCAGGTGCACAAAAAATCCAGGGACAACTATTTGCAGACCTTTTGTCTCCAAAATCTACATCGAAGGCACTCTTGTCCTTCCTAAAACATGTATATCACCCCCAAATACACCATTAAGGGAAAAATCTAACCCCTGCAATTCTTTTACAATTATGCTCTCTCTACACACTCTCTTCAACCCTTCAAGACACACTATCATTCCATCATTATTATATTCTATTCCCCATAAAATTTCATTATCACTACTCCTGTTTACACAATCATTCTCTAACATCATACTTTTATTTATATTATCATACTTTTCTACCCCACTTACCTTGTCTTTGTTTCTATCTAATTTTTCTATTTCTCTACTCTTATTTTCTAACTGTATCTCATTAATTCTCTTGTCTAATTTCTCCTCTACTTGATCTAATTTTACATTTTGTAAGGTGTTTTGCTTCTTGAGCTCATTCTCAAAACTATCTAATTTTACATTAAATGTACTATTCATTTGATTGAATTTGTCTTCAAATTTACTATTCTGTTGTTCAAATTTGTCACTAATTAACGTGAATAAATCTTCTAACGAGATTTTGTTTTCAACTGCTTTAGGTGTTGAGCTAGCATGTTTTTCTAATAAAATGGATTCCGTGTCTGTATTGTCCATTTCCAGACTATTATTATTTTCTGCCATCGTTAATTTAACTATTTAAATGACTATTTATTTTTATTCGTACTTAATTATGCAATTACTAGTTACTTTGCTTCGTCAACATAACCTCTCGTGCACTAGGTTATGTCCCGTCTTATATCACCTTCTCTGTTTCTAAATCTGGCCTGTTTTATATAAAGTAATTTTATATAATGTCCACAGTTCAGGCGCCATTTGTCAATAAACTTATAATGTCCCTAGTTCTGGGCGTCATTTGTCAATAAACTTACTACTCTACACATTTTATTTAAAATTATGTATGGATAATTATTACCATAATATGGTACATATGTGTACTTACCGATTTCAATCACTGCAGGGCTCGTACTTTTCTTTTTACTATGCTTTTTACCTAAGGGGCCAGGATTCATTAACAGCGAGATTTTTGATACAAAGAAGGTGACACAAATGATAACACTGTTTTTATATTGAAAGTAACTATCAAATTTTAATTTCCCAAATAGATTTTGCATATACAACCATGTGCTCAAAATGGCGTCATACAGTGTTATAAAAAACAAAATGGTGGCTATTTTAATTTACTCTATTAATTCTTACGATTCTCATTTTGTCTCCAATCAAGGTTATTATGTACTTTTATCTTTAGCTGCAGCTCTAATTACTTATTATGCTTAAATCTCATCTACACACAAACCAATGCCCTCGGCATATATGTTCATGGCCATGTGCTCACTCACACACGCTCACACACATTCGCCCTATTACAAGTACATTTGTTCAGTTGTTTTATTTTTGATTAATGAGCTCATTAAAATAATAAAGAAATGATAAAAGTGGACTTCTCTTAGTTGTGGTCTGCGCTGCTCCCTCGCTGGTGTTGGTTGGTTCCAAAGTGTATGGCCGGTGTTCGCCTCATGTTTTGTTGTGTTTACTTAAAGATGTTTACACTGATTCTACATGTTCTGTTCTAACTGTTATTACACTTGAGCATCTATCGCTCCACCATAACAATTTTACTTGAGGAGCTAGTTGTTTTTAAGCTTTTAATTTGAAACTGATCAGGCAGCGATACATCGCTGTTGACCCTTTGAAGAACTACGTTGAATTGAGACAGAGGCAAATGTAAATTTGCGCTTGTGTGTGTGTATTTTATGTCATCAAGCTTTGTCATACAGGACAACGCCTCGTTGCATGCATTGTAGTCAGTGCGTCACTGTTTTTTGTTATGACGGAACAGTGTTATTATCCAATCACAATGCATATTTAAAGTCATTCGTCACAAACACCGCCATGGCTTTTACCGGCTCTCGCACGTCCAACGGTGACCTTGGCATGGTACTCTGCTGAATCTGCTTTGTTCCTTCGTATATAGGGACAATGGACCTAACCATTCCGTATTTTAATGATTAAACAATAAGACATTGAAAAAATACCTTTAGATCCCATAATTATAGTATTGGGTCATTATGTACTGTTACAATTTGGAAACACTTGATCTTGTATAAGATGAAAGAAATATTGACTCCTTTTCTTCCCTAGTCTGCAGAAAGGGATCAGCTTGTAAATCACACACTTCTAGTTGAATGTCAGTTGCTTGTTCTTCAGTTGCAGTACCATTAGGATTATTAAATAACAAAACACTATTTTTCAGCATTTAATTTCTTTGAATCTTATGTTAAACTAGCCTATGATTTGCATTTTTCACAAAATTATGAAAAATCAACTGTTTCATTGTTTTAAACTCTTGTTCCATTGGTATTTTCTGTAAGACCATTCTCAGTTAATATAATGTGTTATTATTCCTTTACTTATTCCTTCTTTTTAAATAAACAGAGTAATTATTAAATTGTTTTTTAAGATAAGGCCATAGGCCACATAAAAAGCTGTCAAGGCCCGCGGGCCGCCAGTTTGAAATTACTGCTATAGGGTGAGGATCATAGTGAAAGGAGCAACTTGTGTTTAGTGATATGAATCATACAAGTCTCAGGGTGAAATGTGATTAGCATATGGAACCATCATTAATTAGCTTAACCTTGTACTGACCCACATTATACAGGGGTGGGTTTTAAGTGAGTGGATAGTGTACACTCATGTAGACTGAAAGTGACAGTCAGCTGAAGACCTAAAATATTTATATTTATGTAAATTATAGTTGAAGACCACTGAAATGGCTATATTTGGTACAATAACTGTTGTTGCAGGCCCTCCCCAAAAATAAAAAAATATTTTTTATAGGAGTTTAACATTTAACCCATGGTAAGTATAGAACACGGTAGGTGACAACGCTGTGTGCGCAGTAGTGTTACTGAGTGTGTGACGTCACATGCTCCACTAGTGTCTTACAGCTCTTTGCTTTCTTACGAGTACATGCCGTGTTTATTATTGTGTTTTTGTGTGCCTTTATGTGTTTTTGTGTATGTTACACATGTTTAAATTTTTTAGTGAGTGTTCTGTGAAAAATGGTTTCCACTTGTGCTTTTACAGCGTGTAAAAATAATTATAAAAACAGTAAAGCGAAAGGTATTACCTTACACAGATTTCCAAAAGAACTAAACGTGCAGAAAGCTGTGTTGTGCTCTGAACATTTTGATTTAAAAGATTACGAACGGGATTTATGGGAGTTGTTAAATATTTTCTCTAAGAAAAGATTAAAGAAGACTGCAATTCCTCACCTAAATATTCTGCAATCTTCAGAAAAATGTCATACATCTTTGTTAAATGAAACTGATAGTAAAAACCGATTTGAAACTAGAAAAAGAAATCAGGATATCAGTGATTTATTAAACGATAGTGTAGAAAAAAATATTTTGATTTTAAATGTAGTCAACGAAACTAGTGAGGTAGGCCTAAGTGGTAATCAGTATGAACACGAAGTGACTTTACTAACAAATGGAAATAAGAATTTAAAATTAACTATTTTAGTATTAGAGGAACAGATTACTGTACTCAAGGAAGAAATTGCTTTGTTAAAAAGTCTCTCCGTTCAAGACAAAGCATATTTAAATGTGTATGAAAATAT
The DNA here is from genome assembly GCA_034769895.1 of Magicicada septendecula. NCBI lineage: Eukaryota > Metazoa > Arthropoda > Insecta > Hemiptera > Cicadidae > Magicicada > Magicicada septendecula. Next base: position 281,840,437 of record CM068372.1, on the reverse strand, counting down.
TTTTACACATGGACAAATAACATATCTAAAATCCGGAAAATGCCTGAACTGGGATTCTGAAGATATTGCAAAAGCAGTTACTCTTAGATTGCTGTCAAAAAAAGCATTTCATTATATAACATGTGTTTTAAATTACCTTCTGCTGAACATACGATTCAGCGTCGACTTTCTATTGTGAAATGTCAGCCTGGTGTTATTGAGTTAAGTCTGCAGATTATGCGAGAGCAGGTTCCTTTTTTTCAATGAAGGAGAAAAAGACATCGTTTTGTCATTTGACGAAATGAAAGTACAAAGTACTGTTTGTTATGACAATGTAGATGACTGTTTCATTGGATCGCACACAATTGTACAAGTGATAATGGGCAGAAGTCTTATGGGAAAATGGAAACAACCTTTGTTTTTTTATGACTTTGGTGTGCCCATTACTAAAGAATTATTGATAAACACAATAATTTCTGTTGAATCAATTGATTTCAAAGTGCATGGTTTCGTATGCGATATGGGTCCTTCCAATTGCAAGCTGTTTTCTGAACTGCTCATTACACCATCGAAATCCTATGTCACCAATCCCATTTTGCGACGAAATAAAAGTTTGGGCTTTTTGCAATGTGCCTCATTTACTAAAACTCTTGAGGAATCATCTTATAGACTACGGTTTTGTTCTTACCACTGGTAAATTAATAACAAAGGAAGTATTTGAAAAGTTAATTGAACTGAATTATAATAGATCAGACCTTCAGTATTGTTATAAATTAAGTAGTTAGCATGTGATTATTTCTGGAAGTGAATAGCAGAATTATTCTCAGAAACAGTTTCGAAAGCGATTTTACATCATTTTCCTGAACAGTCTCATGTAGGAGAATTTGTGAAAACAATAAATGATGGTTTCCATGTACTAAATTCTAGATCCAGTGTGAATGAAAAATCATGATAAAAAGTGGACGTTGAATCAATTTACAAGCACAAGATGAAGCTCTAGATAAATTACTGAACTTATGCTTACAGATGCGGGTTATAGGAAAAACTGTCCTACTTCTGTTTCAAAAAGGCTTTCACATTTCAATTGAAAGTTTAAGAGGTTTATTTAACAACCTGAAAAAAGACGGGTTTTTATTTTTAATGACGTTAAGGTTAAATCAAGACGTTCTTGAAAGTTATATTTTGGAAATTTGGGGCTTAGGTTTGTTTCACGATCATCCAAATTCGGTAGCACTTATTCAAAGAATTAAGTCTTCAGTACTAGGTAAAAACACCTCAGTAGTATTAAACAACAGCAACATACAAACTGTAAATGACGACACAAGTGAAAACACCGTTAACAGCACACGTAATAAATAAAGCTTTTGCTACGGCTTATGACGATGATTTGCTTCCGAATAACAGTGGCTTTCCTGAGACAGATGTGACGGACTTCTTGAGTTCATTAAATCAGTCAAATTTAGAAGGAGAAAAATCCGACTTCTAAAGAGGAACCTTTACATCAAATCAGTCTAGAATTACATATGGCACAGAGCTGAATGAAAATGAGGAACTTCTAGAAATCCTTGTTGGATACATATGTTACAGATTATATAAAAAATTCCCAAAATATAAAGAACATATGCGTTATGGTAAATGTGCAGACGATATACAGAAATTGGACTGGTTATCAGTTCTTTCAAGAGGAAAACTGATGAGACCTAGTGAGGAATGGCGTAAACAAATTAGAAAATTGGAAACAGACTTTCAGTTGTTTCATGGGACAACATTAAATCGCTCTAAAAACATTATAAAATATGTTTGCGATCTCATAATCAACAAATATCCCCATTTTGAGGAATTTGGCTTGCGATGCTATGCAAGAACAAGATCAATATTAGAATGAAAGGGTTAAGTAAGAAAGCCCAAAGTAAAAAACGTAGTTATGAAACTTCATCAAGAAAACAAACGAAAAAGTTTAAAAAAGTAGTTACATAAATGCATGGGCATTCAGCAAACAGTGCATGTAGTTCTGTTGTAAATAAAAAGTGTATATAAAAATTTGTGCAGTGATATTGTTTGAAAAAACAACATAGTAAGCTTGTAGGATAGAGACGTTAATCGAAATTGAAGAGTTATAAATGAAGACATGGAAAAAGGTAAGTTTATTTGTTGACTTACACTAGGCCAATATTTAAACTATTATTGTATGGATTATAGGATGTGTTATGTTGATGTGTGTAATTACCTTTCTAGCCAGGGGCGGATCCAAAAGTTAATGTCGGGAGGGGCAAACCGGTAGTCGGGGGTTCCCCCCTGAATTTTTTGTAAACATAAGTCATAAAAGCATAATTTATTGTCTACTTATACATATTAAAATCATGTATAAGCGTAAACATTATTAACTTTTATGACATATATTACTTTTCTCTATTATCCCTCTAATACAAGTGTTACACAAAGATTGTAGTAATATGTTTGCCCTTCAAAATGTTACTCTTCAGTAAATTCGCACTCATTTTGTAGATCACGGTAATAGCGTAATTGATTATTACCTTCAAACCTATTTTTATAAAAATAAAGTATGACATACTTAATAACTATAGAATGGAATGGAATGAATCATAATAAGTTTTATTTAATAAAAAAAGAAATATCGTTTTTTATAACAATATTATATTAAAATTTTACAGATACAAAATTACTATTGAATGGACGGTGAACATATTTTTAAAAAATAATAAAAATCAAATACAGTGATCGCCTCTTAGTGTGATCACAGTTACTGGCACCGATTTATTCCTATGCTGTTTAATGCATTTAACATTCTTACCGTTTGTTAGAATCAGCTACTTAATAGAATCAAAGTCGTTGGCAACTACTATGTATGTGTAAAAAATACATTTTTAAATATTTTAACATTAGGGGGTATTGTTTACCAAGAAGCTCGGGGGGGGGGGGAATTGCCCTCGTTACCCCCTCTCTGGATCCGCCCCTGTTTCTAGCACGTAGTTATAATATCAGTTTATTCTGTGCTCGAAGCATTCTACGTTGAATTATATGTAGCATGCAGTAAATTCTAAACGTATACTTGTACTATACACTGCTGTGGTGCGTTGGTCGAGTGGGGCGTGTGACATCAGCAGCTGACAGCAACATGCGCAACTCACCTACCATGTTCTATATTTACTGTGATTTAACCTGAGCACCGTGACTGTTAAATCACTTATCATGTTGGGTGTACATTCTTAATTGCACGACGGCTGTTGTTCAAATTAAACATATTAAATATTGAAATTTATGAAAGTCTTAGTTACAAAAGATATAAAGCAAACACTAATAAAAAATATAATGAAAAACCAATGGAGTTTGTGATTGACATAGTTTGAAAATTAGAAATATTTTTATATAAAATTAACTTTGTTTATGTACGTTCTATTGCCATGGTTAGCTTTACTAATAAACATGTACAATGTTTTGTATAAAGAAAGAAACAGACCATCAAGACTTTGGGGAAAATGCATATGAAAATATAATTGCAGTGTACATATTTATGCACTTGTGTCTAGAAAAGAATACACTGAAGGAATATTTTGCAGAATTCACTGAATTTAATTTTTGGTATAGACTGCTTGCATTCAAGAATATTTAGTGCCAAGACAAAATCAGTTTATATTACAGAAAAATATACATTTGAGAACAGCCAGTAACTCTGTCTTGACTCAGTGTTGTTGTATTTTTTTTTTCAGTGGATACAAAATCATTAAGGATTGTTTATGTCTGTTTATATACTTAATGAAGTAAAAAATTGTTTGTGTACAATTGTATTTCATTTGCATGTACAGTTTCTCTGTTTTTATGTTTTTTTTCATCATGGTTTTTGGATATTACAGAAGTGGAATCCACTTTAATATTTAATTTATATCTAATGTTACAGATGATCATTTTATATTTACCAGCAGTCTATGCAAAACAGTGAAATGGAAATTTTCTTTGTCTCATATTTTGTTCTATTGCAGAATCAACAAGTTAGGTTGTAAGGTAACCTTACAATTATTAGTGATAATTATAATGAACAGAATTAGTCTTTTATTTGAATTTGTATTATTACTTTAACTGTAAAACTGGGTGTTTCCTGCAGTGTCTTAGTGATCTTTTCATTTCATGTTGAAAATAATTATTTATTATAAAGTAATGTGTACAGGTATGCATATATCAGATAAAGAGTTAACAAAGATTCAGAACTTTTGATTTGCGTCTTCAGTTCTTTGTAATATTGTTTGAGTTACTTTGTTTTGTATTATTTTAGTTTTACATTACGCTGGTCTTTATTGGGAAGCTAGGTCAAGAATGGCGTGAGCCAAATTGAGCAATTGGAAACAACAACAAGTTTTACATTATTATTTCAGTTAATTTAATTACCATGTGTCAAGAGTAGTAATAAGTGTTTTCTTGTCAAGGACACTTGGGATAAGTTATTATGATAAGTATTGTGCGTTCAGTTTTATCCCCTTTTCTAGAATTCAGTTGAATAAATGATTGTTGTTTCAGCCACCAAATGGAACGGCCCCTGGTGCAAATGCCAGCAATGAGAAGAAAGCCAAAGTTAAAGAACAGTTGCGAACAATACACTTATTATTTAAAAGATTGCGTTTAATTTATGAAAAATGCAATGACAGTTGCCAGTTACAAGGAATGGAGTACATGCACATTGAGGTAAGTAGGACAACAGACAACATTGTAGTATGTCCACATGTGTGTGTGTGTGTGTGTGTGTGTGTTAGGAATATTTGTGAATAGATATTTTAAAATCTATGGGGGGATTAGATTTAAGGGAAAGAACTCTTTATTTTCTATTTTGTTATAATATAATCAAGAAGGCATATGTGGAAGCATAATTTAACAAAGTCAAGAAACAAAAAAGATGACATCTTAACAGTACAGTGTAAATAAAACAATGGATACCAGGAAACTAGCACAAATCCTATCTTCTTCAGATTCTGATAATATTAATTGTTTTGTACAACCTTTTAAACCTTCACCTTAGTGGGTGCATGTCTATAAATATTGCGCAGAAAGTAGAATGACATCCATTTACTCATTTTGCCATAGTAGTGACTACATTTTTTTTAAAATCTTTAAATAGACCCTCAGAAAGAAACATTTCATATACATGGCTGGTGTCACGTTATGTTGAAGCTGCCACACAGATCAGTTCATTGATGGAGGCTGTGCAGTGTGTGTCAATTGTATTCTCAGTGCTATATTTGGTATTAGGCCTACATGCGTGGAGTAAAAGACATCTTTTAAGTTTCCGTTTATAAGTAATAAGGCCCCGGTACTTACTTATCTTAGAATTACAATTACAAAATTATATGAGTGTTTTGTTCAAATATTTCAAATATTCGAGCTAAGAAACTTTTTTAAGAAAAGTATACTCTCTTTTTATATAGAAACTTAAAGCTCTTTGGTACTGGCAGTTACAATGTAGACTGTTTCACGTACAGAATATATTATTCTTTACTGCATGGTACATTTCTTAGTATACTGGAAACTAACAATTCTTTCTTTCTTACTTCTTTTTTTTTTAAATAAAGTGTGCTAAACAAATTGTTTGAGTCCAACAATTTAATTATAAAATATTATACATAAAGCTGACAAAAATATGTATGGCATTTTACCATGTTTTCTACTGCTAACACTTTCGACTTTTCAATAATTGTTCTACACATTTTTATAAGTCTTTTACCTTTACATTATTTTCTGAAAAAAAAAATTGGAATGATTATATGCAGTAGCAGATGTTACGTTTCAATTATGTTACATCTGCATAGTGAGTCACAAACTGCATAGTCCAGCATGTTAATTCAAATTTATAACCACACATTGATTTTGGTATATATAAAACAAACATTCCATGGGGTTGTAAACATAAAAAAACAGACACTTCATTACAATACAGCAAGTAGTTTTTTGCAAGGTGTCTACATCAACAAACTATTTGAAAGAACTGAACTAGTATGTACCTGAATTCAGAAAAAGTAAGGCACAGTCTCATGTAAAATGAAAACAAAACTTCATAATGAGCAGCGTTACCATCTTGTAGCTACACACACCTATTACAACATTTCAAGTTTTGTTGAATTCTACCCACGTCTTCTTTGTCAGTAGCTAGTGCCATGGAGTCAAGTATGCCTGCTGTGTCAAGTCTAAAACAGCGAGCAGTGATTGAATTTTTAACAGCTGAAAAAGTGAATGCTTGTTGGCTTGGTGTCATCTGAAATCCATTTTAGATTCATTGTGCATCAAAAGTTAAAGCAAATATTGAGGATGAACCGTGCAGTGGTGAACCAGTTTCAGTGACTGATGTGAAGCATCGAAAGGAGGTGGACAAATTGATTCAAAATGACAATCGCATCATACAGCATTGAATCGTCAACCAGGTAGGCATATCAAAGAGTGAGCAGAACACATCACACATACAGAAAACTCACAGAAAAGAACAAGCACCAAGTAAAATATGTTGTGAACAACTTCTGAGGGAGTGCCTTGAAGAATGTGATGACTTTCTTTTCAGTATTGTGATGGGAGATAAAACTTGAATGAATCTTTATGACCTAGGGGAAAAAAGGTAAAGTAAGGTACTTCAGTTCACCACAATTGAAGCTGGGATGCCAAGTATGTGTACACAGTGGACTACCAGGAAGCTGGTTGACCGAATTCTATATGGTAATAGAGACATTGAAACACATTAGCAAATGTGTGTGTTGCATTGAAAACTCTACTGTGCTGATACTCCTGCAACATGGTAATGTTCAGCTACACACATCTCACACAGCCATCAAGTCTCTTATGCAGTTGAAGTTTGGACGTATTCTACACTCTCCATATTCACCAGATTTGACACCTTGCGATTTTGACTTCCTGCATTTAAGGAGAGACATTGAGGGGATTCATTTCACCATGGATAATGAAGTGAAGGATGCAGTGAAGTTTGGGGATCAAGGGAAGACCAATAGAATTTTTAATTGACAGATGATGAAACTAGTTCAGTATTGGGAAAAATGTATACCTGTAAATTGATACTACGCTGAGAAATAAATATAAATATTTGTAGCTGATAAAATGTATTTTTATGTTTTGTTTCATTTTAATGTCGCTTTCATTTCCAAGTTATGCATGACTGCATTCCATGTGTCTTATTCTTTGTGATTTATTAATCCTTGTGATTTCTTGTACGTCTATTTTTTTCATTTCTTGTACATCTATTTTTTTCATTAGCCCAGATTTTTTAGCATGTGTATGTTACCTCCTCCGGTTGCTTTGGCCCATGTATTTCAGTGACAAAAATATTAAGATGGAAGCAGTCCGGTTAGAGGATTTACCTGTAAGAAATCGCAGGTGGCTTTATTAATTCGTTTTCGAAAGAAAAAAAGAAGACTGTACTGGGTCATCCCATTTGTAGTTCGAGATTAACGAATGGAAAATTCTATACACTGTATGAAGACTTGCTGGAGCATCATCCAAAAAGGTGTTTTTCATACGTTAGAATGAATGTAACAACTTTTGACAAGCTGTTAAATCTTCTTCAACCAACTGTAACCTACAAAAATACGAACTTTCGCTTGTGTATACCTCCGGAGGAGAGGATAGCAGTAACAATTAGTAGGTTTAAAATGATTAAAAAAGTAACTTTATTGAAATAGTTGATTAAAATTAAATTTACAACTTAATTAAATCAGTGCAATAGCAAAAGTCTTTTCCTCTCATATTTTCATCACAAATTTACAAAAGAATCACTGGATTCATCAGTGAAATTATGTATAAGTGACTGTATGCTTTCACTGCTGTTGAATATTTGAATAATCTTTCAGATTTTTATCGTAAATTGTCAGTCTCTTTTCCCCTCCTCTATCAATCTTCCTGTGTCTTCCATCATTAAAAAGTTACACCAAATAATTAAAAATTTCAAATTCAATTGTAGTAATAATAATATATTCGAGAACAAATTCAGACAGTATCAAAGCGACTTGGTACAACACAATACTGGCGTAGACTGATGGCGGCAGACAGTTTTGCCCTCGGTGTGCGGTAGCAATGTATTTTTCAAGGACGTGCGACATCGGTGGGCAAAAATGATGGTGGGTGTCGCCTCAGCTCGAGGGCTATTCTGTCGCGCACCTATCTTGTCTTATAGTGTGCGCACTACATAAACAACATGTGCCTTTGCCTTGGAGACAAAACAGTCTGCGGCCAGAAAGTTTCCAGCGTCCGGTAGCACTTGCAGTTGTGCTGTAGATTGTGTAAATACACAGTTATGGAGGATAGTTAGCATAAGGATAGCCATACAGTTAGTTATGTTATGATAACCACTTATATAAAACAATTTGACATAATTGTACATAATTGAAATGTGATATCTGCTACTGCATATAATTATACCAAATTTTGTTTTCCAAGAAATAATGTGAAGGTATAATAAGACTGTCATAAAAACATGTGGAACAAATGAAAAGTTGAAAGTGTTTGGAGTAATTATTTTGTTGAAACTCGTACTTAAAATTGAAAACATGGTAAAATGCCACACACATTTTTGTCACCTTTATGTATAATTTTATAAAAAAATTAAATTGTTGGACTCAAACAATTTGTTTATCACACTGTATTAAAAAAAAGAAAGAAAAACTGTTAGTTTTCAGTATACAGTAGACTCTCGACTATCCGGCTCGCGACTATCTGGCCTCCATAGTATCCGACCTATTTTTGAACCCACGTGCCGTGTAGGTCGCAAACACAAGTTGCGACATGAAAAGTGCGGATTTCCTCCCGCCCTGCTATCTGCTCTTTGTTTCGTCAGTTGTGTATCGGATGTCAACAAGTGTGGAATACGTTTTCCACTGTTCCTGGTTATGTTCGTAAATTGTTTTTTTGGTGTGCTTCGTTGTTTTTTTATTGAAGATTACAAAATGGGTGATAAATGAAAAAAGGTTTTAGTGACTATGGAGGAGAAACTACCGCTATAAAACGACTGGACTCTGGGGTAACGGCAAAATCTATTGCTTCGGAGTTAAGAGTTGGGAAAAGTACAGTTGGTGACTGGAAGAAAAATCTAGCAGAAATTGTGAATAAACAAACTTTTATAAATTTAAAATAAAAATATATTCTGCCAGAACTTTACCTTGTTATCTTTTTCTCACTGACTTACCTTTTATAAACACCAACAGAAGTTCAGGGCCGCTACCAATATCTTTGAAAGACAGATATGGAGACCTTTATACTTTACCTTAATTAAAACGCTGGACAGTTTTGCAATCTGACTTCCCCCAATTCAGAAAATTCCCTGGAATGACTAGACGAGTTTTTCAGCACAGAACACTAGGAAATGGTAATGGCGAAATAACTACGCTAACACATGGTTATGCAATTAACACAAAATATTTTATTTTTTTCTCAAATTTACTCTTTCTCTTTTTTTGTATGTTATTTCCACTAATCTCTATTGTTTAAAGTTTTCTTATACTAATTTCTATTTACAGACCAGTACTTTTATTTTTACTTGTACTTTTTATTTCTACCCTTTTATTAACTGAGCTCTTTAGTAATTCAAATGTTTTACCTTACATAAACTTTTGGCGAAAAAGAAAGATTGTACTTAACTGAATTCAGTATCCGTGACCGTTACGCCACATGTCGGTTTACACTTTCCCGCAAAACTATCACAAACTCATTTTATAAATGTTACTTCTGTTGAACCCCACTGTTTTCTGTTGCATTACATCACAACACACTCTTTGGTAGACCTACTTTTACATTTTCGGTCTACCAAAGTTTTTCCCAGGCTACCGTGAAATTACGTTTGTACTGTTTAAGTAGTGTTGTCCAACTGGCCGGCGACTATTGTCGACTGTCTGTGTGCGTTTTGTTGTCTACCCGCCAGGTGTTAGGCATCGCCGTCAACTCGTACTCTGTGATTCTTTGTTTCCATCGCATGTTCGGCTATGAAATTTTCGGTACGTGACTTTCACGTTGTGGAAAGGCGGCACACTCACGCGCTCTTACACATTCCCAGACGCTAACAGCTTTGGTGCCTCGTACGGCTTGGCACGAAGTGGACTACAGGGTGTTCAGAAATGTCAAGCGTTCGTGATCAAGACTGTTGCCTAGCATGGTTGGTTACAAATTTTTACGATTATTAGGAAATTAAAATAAACCTCTTGGTTTGTCCCGTTACAAAATTACAAAGTGGTGTGCTGCCCAAGCTAGTGGAATGAAAGTAAGGAAAACAATGCTGAAAGGTAAGCATAAAGAAGTTGAGGAAGCTTTATTTTTGTGGCATGAACACTTAAGAGGAAAAGGCTTGCCTGTTACTGGGACAGTATTGCAGGAAAAAGCGTTGTAATTTAAGCAACAAATAGAAAGAGAAGATTCACAATTTACTGCCAGTGATGGATGGTTAGATCGGTGGAAAAACGATTCGGTATTCGCCAAATTACCGTAAGTGGGGAGGCTTTGTCTGCTGATAAAGGGGCTATACCTTTTTTCAAAGACTATCTTTTTAAGCTTATTGAAAAGGAGGGAATTTCAACTGCGATGAGACCGGTTTAAATTATAAGATGCTCCCTAGAAAAATGCTTGCATCAAAAAAAGAAACTGCTGCACCAGGATACAAGAAAACCAAGGAACGAGTCACCATGCAATAGTGCAAACTGGCAACCACAAGCTTAGGTTGACTTTAATACCAAAATCAGAAAAAACCTAGAGATTTAAAAAAATGGAAAATCAGGAGCACTACCCATATATTGCACACATAAAAAGAAAGCATGGATGAATTCAGAAATATTTAAAACCTGGTTCCAAAATAAATTCGTACTGAGTGTAGAAAAACATTTGAAAGACAACAATTTGCCGAAAAAAGCTGTGCTAATCTTGACAACGCACCTTCGCATCCGACCACTGATGAACTCACAGATGGAGACATCAAAGCTTTATTTTTACCAGGCAATGTGATGGCTGTTTGTTACCCGATGGACCAGGGCGTCCTTGAAATGCTAAAGAAAAAGTATCGCTGGCGTCTTCACAGTTCGTTGATATCAGTGATTAATAATAATGAAGACTACTTAACCACTCTAAAAAAGATTGACATGCTAGATGTCATAAGGTGGTTGGCCAAAGCATGGGAAGAGATTCCAAACATATCACTTGTAAGGTTTTGGAAAATTCTTTTGGGCCATGAAGGTGGACATTTAAACCTTGAACTCGTGTGTGAAAGCAAAGTGGAATATGAAAACAATAAGCTTGTTTCGTTGCTGGAAAAAGTATCGGGCTGTGACGATGTCACTGCAGAGGACATTAGAGAATGGATGGCAAACGACGAAGTTGATGAAATAACTAACAGTGATATTGTGGAAATGGTGACACAGGGAGAAGAAATAGAAGAAGAGGGGGAGGGGGCATCTTTAGATGACAGGAAAAATGTCATCCCAGACTCGGAAGGGTCCAAGACGATTGAGGCAGCGCTGCAGTACATTAGTCAGCAGGAGGAAGCGACGCCAGGTGATATCATCTGGTTACGTAAGTGGAGGGACATTGCATCATGGAAGAGGGCTAAAAGGGAGAAGCAGTCATCTATCAAGGAATTTTTTAAAACCTAAAAACTTAAGTTTTGACTTTTTTATCTTAGGGCTACATTGTATTTTCAAATTTGTGTAATCATTTATCAGTGAACAGTAAAATAAGTTTAAATCATTTATTTAATAATTAGGTCTATGTTTTACGTTAATGTTTTTTTATTTTAAAATTGTATTTATTCATACTGTACAGTGTACATCATTTTATGTTTCGTGCAATTAAGTTAGACATTATAAAATTTATCTTAAAATGTATATACAATATTTTTATTCTTGGACTTCCTTTTTCTGTAATAAATTAAAAAATTTGTATGTACAGTACATAACAAACATTTATAAAATACTGGCCTCTACTAAGAGGTAATAAATATGAATAAGAGCGGGTTTTGTTATAAAAAGTGTATTGTTAATGGCATCGGTGGGGCAGGAAGTGAGTAATTATAGAACTCCGGCCTAACCAGCTTTTTTGGTATCCGGCCTGCCCTTCTGCCACATTAGGCCGGATAGTCGGGAGTCTACTGTACTATGCAGTAAAGAATAACATATTCTGCAAGGGAGTCTGGACTGTAATACCCGGTACAAAAGAGCTTTAAGTTTCTATACAAAGAGAGTGTACTTTTCTTTTAAAAGTTTTTAGCTCGAATAATTAAAATATTGGAACAAAAGAAACATAATTTTATAATTATAATTACAACTATATCGTACAGTAATTATTGTAATTGTAAGTCTTGTGATTGTACAATTCTACAGTAGCTGTTATTTGTCTCTAACATATTGGTGACGTCGTACTAAAATACTGTGACAATCAAGGCACCAAACCCACAACACTTGCACATGAGTGTAACCTTTAAAGTTGCAACAGTATTGAATAAGCAGACTGACTTTGATTTTACTGAAATAACATGTGGTTGATAAAAGAGTACAGAATTATAAATTTATTATTGTAGAAATGTAGAACATTGCAAACTATGTTATTTTCAACAGTCTTTATAATTGTTATGGTGTAGCGGGTCGATTTTTGGGTGTTTTATTTTAACCGTTTGGGGCATATATTTATATTTTTATTTATTTCGTTTTTGGGCGGATTGTCATTGTGCAACGTATTTGGCCGTATAACAGACCAGTGTTGAGAAACAGTTGGGAACAAAGCGAAACGCAATCAGTGGTGTAACACGGCTGAAGAATTTACCTCCACAAAATTCTGAGAACTTTGTACCTGTGTGTGGCAGCGCACATACGCAACTGCTCAATCACGCTCCAAGTGACGCTCTAACAAAAACCAAGATGGCTAGAGAGAATAATCCTTGTCGTTTTCTTCAAGATCTTGCGGAAATGCTGTTTTAAGTCCCACCCACTTTTATGACATTAGCCAGTGCCTATTTGAAATCGTCTGCTATCGTCACTCAAACAACTACGTGACTAGTATGAGTCGAAACTGGGACGACTAACTGGAAGGCATTGATGTCCGTCGTCTTGACTAAAATGCTCCCGGAGTGGGGAACTGAGAGACGCCGGCAGTTCGTTGTCGACTCCCGCCTGCGCAGGCCGCCCGTCAACCGGGCTCAGAAACAAATTTTTTATAATTAATGTAACAACTAACAATAACAAAGTATGTGACCGCGGTCAAGTAAAAGTGCAGAACATAGTTATATATATATATATATATTTCGGACACTAAAAGGAAATATAAAGGAATGAGGAGTGCACGCGAGGACCACGTTGCCGACAGGGAGGGATATTATTAAAAAATGTTAAGGGTTATATAATTTTTTGTGTGTTTGTGTGTGTGCAAAATTGCAGGCTGGGCAGTCTTGTGTGTGTGTATATAAAATAAGGTAAGCTGTAGTATAAGATAGAATAAGAGTGATCATCATGTAACCCAAGCAAAGGATCAATTCTTACGAAAATATTTCAGATGTAGTAAAGTTTGTAAAAAATTTAAATGATTCAAAACTAAATTAAAATGTTAATTCTCTTCATAAAAAAAGTGTATGTAACTCATTCACACAACCTTAGAAATTACGTCTGCATCCCAAACATACGTATGACGAAACCTTGAAGCCACGCGATGGTAAGTAGGAGTGAATTAACATTAATTTTAAATTATTACGATATCATTCTTTTTAATAATATAGAAAGTTTCATTGGCGCCACGAAAGGGACGAATTTAAAAAATAAATTCCATACCTATAAATGGGATGCAATCGTAATTTGGAAGTTGTGTGAGAATACGCAAAAGATACTTATGTAAAGTTAAGTTACGCTAAGTAAGTAAAGAATATTTAAAATATAAATATATATTTAAAATATATATTATTTATATTGTAAACAGAATAAATACCTAAAAATAATAATAATAATGGAAAATACAGCAGAGAACGGAGTCGATTTGTCCGACTTGACTGTGATAAGCGAAATAGCTGAATTAAATGAATCAGCTGTTGTGAATAGTTTTGAAGTACATTCAACGCCGAATGTAGGTCAAGGCGACAAAACTTTAAACACAAGTAGTATAAATGAATCAAATAATACAGATGATTCGGGGATCCAAACGACCCCAAAATCAAATAGAGAAAATAAAAATAATGACAATGAATTCGGCATCACCGACGACAAAATAGAAAATCTAGTGACACCTATCCAAAATAAAAAGTCTGACGATAATTACGAAATGTTTACAATTATACAAACAATGTTAGATATGAAATTCAGTGAACAGAAGAGTGATTCTGACGCTAAATTCAATATATTAAAAAATCAGAATAATGAGTTGAAAAATGAGATTCAAGAAATTAATAAGCGTTGTGAAAATACCAAAGTAGAATTTACCAATAGAGTTAACCAAGTAGAAACTAAATTAGATGATTCAATGCAAAAAGTAGATGTTAAATTTAATGAAATAGATAGTCAGATACATAGAGTTGAGAAGCAAATAAATGAGAATAACGAGTATTTAATAAGTTCAATGAATGAGCATAACAATGACATAGAAATTAAAATTAATAAATGTAATACTGAAACTGATTGTAAGTTGAATAGTGTAGTAATGACAGTTGAAAAATTTAGTCAGAATATTGATGAACACCAAAGTAAGATAGAATCTAAAATATATGAAATTGAAAATAATTATAAGACAGAAATACAAGCAGTAAATGAATCTATCGATGTGATAGCAAAGAATAACGTACAGTCTGAATATAGTAATGACAAAAAATTATATTCACTTGAACAGAATATTAATAATATGAGAGATGAATTAAGTGTAGTAAAAAATCAAAATGTAAACAATGTTACTGAACGCATATTTATGACACGTGACACAAACAATGAAATAGAATTAGAAACTTTTAGTAATGAAAATAGGAGAGTGCATCCAATGCAATTTTTAAATCGAGTACGAGAGTTTGACAGATTCAATGGTAGTAGCTGGGAGGTTAAACTTATAAAAATTTTGAAATGTTTTAAAGGTGATTCAGAGATATGGGCGGAGACGCATCGAAACGAATGGGAGAGTTATGGAGATTTTGAAAGAGCATTTCGGAACAAATACTGGTCGGAGGAGGAGCAGGAGATACTGCGAAGTCAAATAATGGGAACTGGGAGTTTTGGAAGAAACAACCGTAGTATCACAGTATATACGATGAAGCTGTACAACGAAGCGAAGTATTTGGAACCACCGTTGCCATTTCAGTCGTTTGTACGCCACGTTAGCAAGCACCTACCAAGGGAGGTGCAGATCACATTGATGACCAGAGAGGTAAGCGATATAAATGAATTAGAAAAAATATTAGACGTTTTTCAGAATATTAAGGACCAGGAAGACAGCAGACGCATACAACAACATAATATACAAAATGGAGGTAATTATGTACCAAGAGGAGGACCAAACGGAGGAACCACACACGATGGTCGAGAACGGGACAGACGATACCCAATGTGGAAATGTGACGGGTGTCTGGTAGAAAATTATGCTGATCGTAATTTTTGTTATAGATGTAGAAGGGCGAGGCCCGGACAGCAGCCGAGGACACCACCGAGGTTCAACAACCCACAGCAGAGGAATGGTGAACGACGAGTAGAGAATCTGAGAAATGAAGGAGGAAATCAGCAGATGGGCAGAGTATACACGCCCCGTAACGCAGACGCAAGAATGGGAAACTAAGGAGGACAATGGATGAGGAGGCCCGGCCATTGTCGAGGAATAATCACGGGGTCCACGAAAATAAATACAGGAATAACACGATTCACACGGACTTGGCCACAGAATTGTTGGAAGAAGAGGAGACGGAAGCGAGGAGACAAGAGGCGTGGTTGACTGAGGTAAAACTGGAAATAGAAGGTAAGTCAATCTTGACACTTATAGATACAGGTAGCGAAATATCTGTAATAGCAGAGCATGTACTCAATAAATTGAAAGAAACTAACAAACATATTCCGTCTTTGCCAGTAGCAGGGGTAGCAATTGTAGGTATTACGGGTGTTAGAAGTAAACGGGTTACAACACAAGTCCAGTTGAACATGTTAATAAATGGGGAAAAATATGAGAATACATTTTTAGTTGTAAGAGGTTTAAATTTAGAAGTGATTTTGGGTAATGATTTTTTAATAAGAAATAATGCGGTCATTAACTTTCGAAAAAGAATTTTAGAATTGAGTAATGAAAATAAACAAATAACAGTTAATTTTGAACGGGTTCTAGACACAGTAAAGATTTCGGGTATAAGGGTTATACCAGATAAAACCATAAATAGGGATATGGAATTTAGTATACATGCGTGTAGGGAGAGTGTGAGTGAAGAGAGGGGAGATAGAATATGGGCCGAAAGAGAGGTTAAATTTTGTGGGGAAGGTGGTGAAATGGGGAGTTTTCAGCGTAAAGCGCTGTGGCGGGTAGTTGAGGATTATCGGGGAGTGTTTGCCGGGGAACCAGGAAGGGCAAAAGGTTATGAATGTGAATTAAGGGTGAGGGAGCATGCGCCATATGTCCAACGTAGTTATCCGGTACCATATTCGAAAAGGGAGGCTGTACAGTCAGAATTAGATAGGATGTTAGCGGGGGATATTATAGAAAGGTCGGTATCAACTTATTCCAACCCTTTAGTAGTAGTAATCAAAAAAGATGGGAGAGTGAGGTTATGTCTAGATGCCCGCAAAATCAATCAAATAATCATTCCAGACCGGGAGTCACCAGAAGCGATAGAAGAGATTTTTCAGAAATTCAGTGGTGTGAAATATATGACTTCTTTAGACCTGACCGCCGGATATTGGCAAGTCCCGTTGGCAGTAAATAGTAGAAAATATACAGCGTTTTTGTTCAACGGAAAAAATTACCAATTTAAGAGACTACCGTTCGGTTTGAACACAAGTGTAGCTAGTTTTATTAAGTGTCTCGACGAAATTTTGCAACCACATAACTTAGATTTTCTAACCATATACGTAGACGACATACTAATAGCTTCGAGAACATTTGAAGAGCATGTAGAGCATTTGGAATATGTATTGGAGAAATTGTATCAGGGAGGTTTAACGGTGAATTGGGACAAATCAAAATTTTTGCAAACTGAGATACATTTTTTAGGTTTCATCATAACACCTACAGGAATACTTGCCAATCCGGATAAAGTAGAATCCATCTTGACATTCCCGGAGCCAAAAAATATAAAGCAGTTGCAAAGTTTTCTTGGTCTTTGTAATTTTTACAGGAAGTTTCAGAGGAACTACGCACAGACGACGGCCCGACTCAGCGCAGTGTTGCAAAAGAACAAGCAATGGAGATGGGGCGACAACGAAAGAGCAGCGTTCAATGACATCAAAATTAAGTTCGCAGACATGATACTAATGAATCATCCCAATTTTAATGACAAATTTTATTTACAGACAGATGCTAGTAACATAGCGTTGGGAGCAGAACTTTACCAAGAGGACGAGGAGAAGGAACATAAAACCATCGCCTTCGCCAGCCGGACGTTGCTAGCCGCCGAGCGCAATTATACTACCACAGAGAAGGAGCTCCTCAGTATAGTGTTCGCCGTGAGGAAGTTCCGAACGTATCTGCTGGGTAACAGGACCATCATCAGGACGGACCATAAAGCGCTATCGTTCCTCAATACTTGTAAACTCACACACAGCCGGATTACCAGGTGGGTGTTAGCTCTTCAAGAGTATAATTTTTCTTGGGAATATATCAAGGGTGTAGAGAACAGGGTGCCAGACACACTATCACGAATAGACACAGACAGAAATAGAACAGGTAGAGATATCAAAGAGATAGAAATTTATAGACTATCCCGGGAAGATAAACTTTTTGGGGAGGAATTGAAAGATATAAATGTAATGCAAAGAGCTGATAATAAATAAAATAAAATAATTACTAGTATAGAATCAGATGTAGATGAGTTAGGGTATAAGCAATATTTTCAAGTGTTCAAAGGGAGTTTGTTTAAAAAAGTAGAGGGGAGAGAGAGAGATTGGAGGTTAGTCATACCTGAAGGGTTGATAGAGAAAATAGTGTGGGACTGTCATTTTAGATATGGGCATTTTGGGGCACGAAAGTGTGTGAATGTATTAAAGGAATCTTGTTTATTTAAGAACATGGAGAAACGAGTCCGAAGAATACTTAGAGTTTGTGAGTTATGTCAGAAATCCAAAGTTGTAAATTATAGGTTAGAGGGAGAATTAAATTATATTAAAGTAGAAAAACCATTCGATTTAGTAGCTGTAGATTTGTACGGCCCACTGCCGAAAGGTAGGGGTGGAGTGATGCATGTTTTTGTTGTACTTGATACTTTTTCTAAATATGTCAGGCTATATAGTGTAAAGCGAGCCACAAGTAAGGTGCTGAGCGAGAAAATCACACGCGACTATATGATCAACGTGGGAAAGCCGAAGGTGATATTATCCGACCACGGTCCGCAGTTCATCAGCGGAAGATGGCGCCAGACTCTTGGATGGGAAGGTATTATCCCAAAGCACACTGCCGTATATCATCCACAGTCGAATCAAGCTGAGAGAGTCATGAGGGAGTTGGGCAGAATTTTTCGAACATACTGCCATGCCAAACATAGCGAGTGGCCACTCTATGTGCAGAAGATTGAAAACTGGCTAAACTGCACCACCCACGAGTCGACGGGGTTCACGCCTTATGAGCTAATAAGAGGAAAGCGTCCACAGAGGATTTTGGAACAATTAATTGAATATCCACCGGAAACCGACACTATCGGTAACGATGTTAAGCTGAGACTAGCCAATGAAAGTCTGTTGACAAAAGGGGAGAGGAGAAAACGGAAACATGACATGAAAGGTAAGTGGACGAAGTATGAGGTTGGACAGCTGGTATTGGTACGACGACACGATTTATCAAGTGCACAAGATAAGGAGATCAAGAAGTTTTTCTTATTGTACGAGGGGCCGTACGAGGTAGTGGAAATAAAAATGAAAAATTCATATGTGTTACAGAATAGAGAAACCAGGGAGATAGTGGGTACGCACAACGCTACAAACTTGAAATTATTTTGGTCAGCATAAGTATTTCATTAATTTGTAAAGGTATGAATGTTATTTAATTATTCTTTTATGTTTTTAGAAGGGCTCCTCCCCCATTTTCGGGCGGCCACGATCTTACCAGTCCTGGCCGTGGAATTCGGAAAGCGGAGGCGGGCCATGGTTGGCAGAATCTTCCTTCGGGCGGTGAAAACAACGATGGTCCGGCTCCACCAAAATTGGTACAAAATAGAAATTTAACCATACATATTTGAACGGGGAGGGGGACCCCAACAGGTACGTGACTCGACTTAAAATTTTTTAATACACTCATGGTGCAGCGGTTTTGGTGTGCCTGTCACGTGCCTGCACTGCCTTAGAGTGTTTGTATATAATGGAGGCTGCATTAAATAAAAGGCAGTGCATTCAAATTAAATTTTTTGGTGTCAAGGGCAAAATTAAAATGGAGCCTTTGACAATATCTTCTGATTGGCCTGAAACGACGAGTTTTGGGGCAAGACGTTTCGGAGCACGGTAGAAAGCGGGGTAGAAGAAATGCTAGGAGAGGGGAGTAGTGTGTTTCAGAGGGGGGACGTGAATTCACGTAGTATATCTACCGGGTTCCGATCCGTTTTGCAGCGAAACCCGACTTTTCTGGCGGTTACTGTCTTACTAGCATTAATCTCGATTTGAGAATGTTAGTCAGCCTCCAGTGTAAATAGATTTTTGGAAAAAAAAAAAAAAAAAAAAAAAAAAAAAAAAAAAAAAACCCAAATAATTTTGGATGTGTATAATTTTAAATTTAAGATATAATTTTTTTTTCTTCTAAATTTTTTAGCATTAGGTGACCAAATATAATTGTTGGATTTTAGTAGTAGTGGGTATAAGAACGTTTTGAAGAAATGTGGTAATATAAGAACTTGTTATCAATACAAGATGTGGGGATAATTTTGGGGGGGGTAGTTTGGTGCTCAATGAAGGGACATAACAGTGTAGTGTGGAACTGCTATGGTGGAAAGTTGTAGATTTTGTATTAATTATTTTATGTTAATAATGGTTAAGCTTCCATATAGAGTGGGTTAAAACCCCATCTCAATTAATATTGTCATTTAAATTTTAATTTAATATTACGAAAGATATTTTACTTGTGATTCCCCAAATTTTCGGGCGGTCACGGCCTCACCGAACCCTGACCGTGGAATTGGTTTAGCTTTAACAGCTATGGTTGGGGCACATTACGATTACGCGCTGACCATAACTGGCCATAGCTGTTATCGTTTTAAAGGTGCATTTTGAAATTGATGGGGGGTAATAAAAAGGGGAATCACCAAACTATGGAACAGCGGCTGCCACTCTGTTCGAGAAGGAACAGCAGAGCCAGGTGGTAGATCCGTTTAAGGGTACATGATTATTAAAGAGAACATGATGATGTTCACCAATTTAAACTTAACAGCGGAAGCAGAGACACGGAGAGGTAAACCCTGCTTCAAAATGTACAGTCTCTGTGGAAGCGAAAGGACGAAACAGTCCTCCATAATCGGAAATAGTGTGTGTGGCTGGGAGGTGACGTAAAGGAGTCACGAATTTAAAATTTTATGACGTAAAAGTTTTGCTTATTCAAGGTGTAATCCAATCAAAAATGCTTGTGCTCTGTCCACATAATTATAAGCTCAGACTCGTAAAATAAGGTTCATACTATAATTTTAAAGGTATCATTTTATTGTTGTGTGTTAGATATAGTTGTTGATAAAATGTATTTTCATTATGTGTATAATTTTTTTTCTAAGCCAATCATTAGACGCCGGGCAGGCAATCAACATAATAGAAGTAAGTGTTGATAATGTATTACATGTATTTGTTCAATTTTAAGGTGTAGTTTCATTGTGTTTTTATTATGTTAGGATATCAGCTGATCAACAATACCATGTCACTGGTATATTGGTTTGTAAATGTTACAAGTAATTAATGTTTAGTGTACTACAGACATTTTGAAGTAAAGACAAAAAGAATATGAGAAATAAAATAACAATAATTCATGCAAATTAATAAAAGATAATTCATGGGTGATAAATGTTTTATGGGACATGCAGACCTGTCCAAGTTGAATTCCAAGTGAGGTTGAAATGATGAATATGATGTAATGTTGTTTTTGAGTTAATGTATGTTATAGAAGTTTGTGAAATATTGATGTTGACACAGTGGTAATGGAGACTTTATGTAGATTCTGAATGATATATGGTTGTTTTTATAGTTAATGAGGTTATTTTGTGTATTTGTAGTGAGGTAATGAGATTGAGATTTTTGGGGATGGCAATTTTGTATTAGGGGGTAGTGTATTTGGGGAGTCCGCAACAAGGGTTGGGACGGGATAGGGATAGATTTTAGTGGGGTAGGGGTCGACTTAGGTAAAATCCGGGGACCAACATAAGGGGATGAGTTTTGGGAAGGAAACACGTATCCTATGTACAAAGGGTTGGAGAGTATTTTTTTTTATATATGTAGAGAAGGCGGCGTTTTGAGTTACATGGTAAGTTGGGGTTTAGAATGTCCTGATTAGTAGATATTTTTGATAGAGATGGGTGTCATGATAATTGAGTTGATGAATATTATAGTCAGAGGGAGAAAGTTTATATATGTATAGAAATCTAATACAGAAAAACGAGAATAAATAATTTACATCACCCCCAGTAAGGTAGAATTAACTGTTAACTAAAGAGAGATTCATGATAAAGTATATATATAATTGTTTATTTTTTTGTTTCAACCAGTGACAGAATTTTGATAGAAGTGAAAATAATGTAAAGTCAAGAAGTGTTTAATTTAAATGATTTAAATGCCAATTTGATTATTATTTATATTAATATTTTGGTTATTATAAATATTCTATGTTATTATGTTTTGTATTTCAAGGTAGGATATTGAAAATGTTCAAGGTGTTTTCAGAAATCATACATAACATATGTAGGTCAAGGGTTTTGTACTTGACCTAGTTTTGATCAGCTGATGAGTTCATACACCTACTAAGCTTGTAGAGTAGGACTTCAATTTTAATTTGTTTGTTTGATTAATTCAAACTAATCTTTGAATAATTTTAATAAATGTTATTTAATAAATAAATTTAATAAATATTTAATGAATAATTTTTTTTGAATTTTAAAATTTTGAAAATTTTAAATTTTTTTTGAAAACAAAAAAAAAAAAAAAAAATTTTTTGATGTTTCGCCTGCCAGCGAGTGAATATTTTGAGTAATGATCATTTTGTTGTGTATGTATTAATGATGTTTCTTTTATTGTATTGCTTTATATTGGTAGGCTATAAATTGTTCTCATGCTAGAGTAAGGATGTACTTGAATTAATAGGAATGTTTAGGTTAAGTCATTGAAACAAACATTAGAAAAAAGAGGAAGAGAATTTTTTGATAAACGATTTTTTTTTGAATATTGAATTTTTTGAATTTATAATAAATTTTAAAAGGAAGTTTTTATTTTAATGTGTTATGATAATATGTAATGTTAATGTGTGTGAGCCCAGTATCTGCTAAAGGCAGCCCAGCTTGCAAAAAGGGGAAACATATCGGCGGAGGAGCTGGAGTAATTTTAGCCAGGGATTGAGGATTTTGGGGGTAGCATGTTAGAAGGCGAGGTGTGCCGTGGTGCGAGTCTGATCAATTTCTCGGTGTTGGGATCTCTTACGGAGAAGTCCAGTGATCTCGTTCAGATGAGTCCATGGTCGCTGAGCCAGGGGGGTCGTGTACCCATGAGATTAAGAACAAGGGGGTTGTAGGCACCAGTTCCTCACCGGTCCTCTTCGGGGTTATCGATGAGATTTCTTCTGTCGTGGACAGCAGAATTCTCATCGAGGGGGTATTGTAGCGGGTCGATTTTTGGGTGTTTTATTTTAACCGTTTGGGGCATATATTTATATTTTTATTTATTTCGTTTTTGGGCGGATTGTCATTGTGCAACGTATTTGGCCGTATAACAGACCAGTGTTGAGAAACAGTTGGGAACAAAGCGAAACGCAATCAGTGGTGTAACACGGCTGAAGAATTTACCTCCACAAAATTCTGAGAACTTTGTACCTGTGTGTGGCAGCGCACATACGCAACTGCTCAATCACGCTCCAAGTGACGCTCTAACAAAAACCAAGATGGCTAGAGAGAATAATCCTTGTCGTTTTCTTCAAGATCTTGCGGAAATGCTGTTTTAAGTCCCACCCACTTTTATGACATTAGCCAGTGCCTATTTGAAATCGTCTGCTATCGTCACTCAAACAACTACGTGACTAGTATGAGTCGAAACTGGGACGACTAACTGGAAGGCATTGATGTCCGTCGTCTTGACTAAAATGCTCCCGGAGTGGGGAACTGAGAGACGCCGGCAGTTCGTTGTCGACTCCCGCCTGCGCAGGCCGCCCGTCAACCGGGCTCAGAAACAAATTTTTTATAATTAATGTAACAACTAACAATAACAAAGTATGTGACCGCGGTCAAGTAAAAGTGCAGAACATAGTTATATATATATATATATATTTCGGACACTAAAAGGAAATATAAAGGAATGAGGAGTGCACGCGAGGACCACGTTGCCGACAGGGAGGGATATTATTAAAAAATGTTAAGGGTTATATAATTTTTTGTGTGTTTGTGTGTGTGCAAAATTGCAGGCTGGGCAGTCTTGTGTGTGTGTATATAAAATAAGGTAAGCTGTAGTATAAGATAGAATAAGAGTGATCATCATGTAACCCAAGCAAAGGATCAATTCTTACGAAAATATTTCAGATGTAGTAAAGTTTGTAAAAAATTTAAATGATTCAAAACTAAATTAAAATGTTAATTCTCTTCATAAAAAAAGTGTATGTAACTCATTCACACAACCTTAGAAATTACGTCTGCATCCCAAACATACGTATGACGAAACCTTGAAGCCACGCGATGGTAAGTAGGAGTGAATTAACATTAATTTTAAATTATTACGATATCATTCTTTTTAATAATATAGAAAGTTTCATTGGCGCCACGAAAGGGACGAATTTAAAAAATAAATTCCATACCTATAAATGGGATGCAATCGTAATTTGGAAGTTGTGTGAGAATACGCAAAAGATACTTATGTAAAGTTAAGTTACGCTAAGTAAGTAAAGAATATTTAAAATATAAATATATATTTAAAATATATATTATTTATATTGTAAACAGAATAAATACCTAAAAATAATAATAATAATGGAAAATACAGCAGAGAACGGAGTCGATTTGTCCGACTTGACTGTGATAAGCGAAATAGCTGAATTAAATGAATCAGCTGTTGTGAATAGTTTTGAAGTACATTCAACGCCGAATGTAGGTCAAGGCGACAAAACTTTAAACACAAGTAGTATAAATGAATCAAATAATACAGATGATTCGGGGATCCAAACGACCCCAAAATCAAATAGAGAAAATAAAAATAATGACAATGAATTCGGCATCACCGACGACAAAATAGAAAATCTAGTGACACCTATCCAAAATAAAAAGTCTGACGATAATTACGAAATGTTTACAATTATACAAACAATGTTAGATATGAAATTCAGTGAACAGAAGAGTGATTCTGACGCTAAATTCAATATATTAAAAAATCAGAATAATGAGTTGAAAAATGAGATTCAAGAAATTAATAAGCGTTGTGAAAATACCAAAGTAGAATTTACCAATAGAGTTAACCAAGTAGAAACTAAATTAGATGATTCAATGCAAAAAGTAGATGTTAAATTTAATGAAATAGATAGTCAGATACATAGAGTTGAGAAGCAAATAAATGAGAATAACGAGTATTTAATAAGTTCAATGAATGAGCATAACAATGACATAGAAATTAAAATTAATAAATGTAATACTGAAACTGATTGTAAGTTGAATAGTGTAGTAATGACAGTTGAAAAATTTAGTCAGAATATTGATGAACACCAAAGTAAGATAGAATCTAAAATATATGAAATTGAAAATAATTATAAGACAGAAATACAAGCAGTAAATGAATCTATCGATGTGATAGCAAAGAATAACGTACAGTCTGAATATAGTAATGACAAAAAATTATATTCACTTGAACAGAATATTAATAATATGAGAGATGAATTAAGTGTAGTAAAAAATCAAAATGTAAACAATGTTACTGAACGCATATTTATGACACGTGACACAAACAATGAAATAGAATTAGAAACTTTTAGTAATGAAAATAGGAGAGTGCATCCAATGCAATTTTTAAATCGAGTACGAGAGTTTGACAGATTCAATGGTAGTAGCTGGGAGGTTAAACTTATAAAAATTTTGAAATGTTTTAAAGGTGATTCAGAGATATGGGCGGAGACGCATCGAAACGAATGGGAGAGTTATGGAGATTTTGAAAGAGCATTTCGGAACAAATACTGGTCGGAGGAGGAGCAGGAGATACTGCGAAGTCAAATAATGGGAACTGGGAGTTTTGGAAGAAACAACCGTAGTATCACAGTATATACGATGAAGCTGTACAACGAAGCGAAGTATTTGGAACCACCGTTGCCATTTCAGTCGTTTGTACGCCACGTTAGCAAGCACCTACCAAGGGAGGTGCAGATCACATTGATGACCAGAGAGGTAAGCGATATAAATGAATTAGAAAAAATATTAGACGTTTTTCAGAATATTAAGGACCAGGAAGACAGCAGACGCATACAACAACATAATATACAAAATGGAGGTAATTATGTACCAAGAGGAGGACCAAACGGAGGAACCACACACGATGGTCGAGAACGGGACAGACGATACCCAATGTGGAAATGTGACGGGTGTCTGGTAGAAAATTATGCTGATCGTAATTTTTGTTATAGATGTAGAAGGGCGAGGCCCGGACAGCAGCCGAGGACACCACCGAGGTTCAACAACCCACAGCAGAGGAATGGTGAACGACGAGTAGAGAATCTGAGAAATGAAGGAGGAAATCAGCAGATGGGCAGAGTATACACGCCCCGTAACGCAGACGCAAGAATGGGAAACTAAGGAGGACAATGGATGAGGAGGCCCGGCCATTGTCGAGGAATAATCACGGGGTCCACGAAAATAAATACAGGAATAACACGATTCACACGGACTTGGCCACAGAATTGTTGGAAGAAGAGGAGACGGAAGCGAGGAGACAAGAGGCGTGGTTGACTGAGGTAAAACTGGAAATAGAAGGTAAGTCAATCTTGACACTTATAGATACAGGTAGCGAAATATCTGTAATAGCAGAGCATGTACTCAATAAATTGAAAGAAACTAACAAACATATTCCGTCTTTGCCAGTAGCAGGGGTAGCAATTGTAGGTATTACGGGTGTTAGAAGTAAACGGGTTACAACACAAGTCCAGTTGAACATGTTAATAAATGGGGAAAAATATGAGAATACATTTTTAGTTGTAAGAGGTTTAAATTTAGAAGTGATTTTGGGTAATGATTTTTTAATAAGAAATAATGCGGTCATTAACTTTCGAAAAAGAATTTTAGAATTGAGTAATGAAAATAAACAAATAACAGTTAATTTTGAACGGGTTCTAGACACAGTAAAGATTTCGGGTATAAGGGTTATACCAGATAAAACCATAAATAGGGATATGGAATTTAGTATACATGCGTGTAGGGAGAGTGTGAGTGAAGAGAGGGGAGATAGAATATGGGCCGAAAGAGAGGTTAAATTTTGTGGGGAAGGTGGTGAAATGGGGAGTTTTCAGCGTAAAGCGCTGTGGCGGGTAGTTGAGGATTATCGGGGAGTGTTTGCCGGGGAACCAGGAAGGGCAAAAGGTTATGAATGTGAATTAAGGGTGAGGGAGCATGCGCCATATGTCCAACGTAGTTATCCGGTACCATATTCGAAAAGGGAGGCTGTACAGTCAGAATTAGATAGGATGTTAGCGGGGGATATTATAGAAAGGTCGGTATCAACTTATTCCAACCCTTTAGTAGTAGTAATCAAAAAAGATGGGAGAGTGAGGTTATGTCTAGATGCCCGCAAAATCAATCAAATAATCATTCCAGACCGGGAGTCACCAGAAGCGATAGAAGAGATTTTTCAGAAATTCAGTGGTGTGAAATATATGACTTCTTTAGACCTGACCGCCGGATATTGGCAAGTCCCGTTGGCAGTAAATAGTAGAAAATATACAGCGTTTTTGTTCAACGGAAAAAATTACCAATTTAAGAGACTACCGTTCGGTTTGAACACAAGTGTAGCTAGTTTTATTAAGTGTCTCGACGAAATTTTGCAACCACATAACTTAGATTTTCTAACCATATACGTAGACGACATACTAATAGCTTCGAGAACATTTGAAGAGCATGTAGAGCATTTGGAATATGTATTGGAGAAATTGTATCAGGGAGGTTTAACGGTGAATTGGGACAAATCAAAATTTTTGCAAACTGAGATACATTTTTTAGGTTTCATCATAACACCTACAGGAATACTTGCCAATCCGGATAAAGTAGAATCCATCTTGACATTCCCGGAGCCAAAAAATATAAAGCAGTTGCAAAGTTTTCTTGGTCTTTGTAATTTTTACAGGAAGTTTCAGAGGAACTACGCACAGACGACGGCCCGACTCAGCGCAGTGTTGCAAAAGAACAAGCAATGGAGATGGGGCGACAACGAAAGAGCAGCGTTCAATGACATCAAAATTAAGTTCGCAGACATGATACTAATGAATCATCCCAATTTTAATGACAAATTTTATTTACAGACAGATGCTAGTAACATAGCGTTGGGAGCAGAACTTTACCAAGAGGACGAGGAGAAGGAACATAAAACCATCGCCTTCGCCAGCCGGACGTTGCTAGCCGCCGAGCGCAATTATACTACCACAGAGAAGGAGCTCCTCAGTATAGTGTTCGCCGTGAGGAAGTTCCGAACGTATCTGCTGGGTAACAGGACCATCATCAGGACGGACCATAAAGCGCTATCGTTCCTCAATACTTGTAAACTCACACACAGCCGGATTACCAGGTGGGTGTTAGCTCTTCAAGAGTATAATTTTTCTTGGGAATATATCAAGGGTGTAGAGAACAGGGTGCCAGACACACTATCACGAATAGACACAGACAGAAATAGAACAGGTAGAGATATCAAAGAGATAGAAATTTATAGACTATCCCGGGAAGATAAACTTTTTGGGGAGGAATTGAAAGATATAAATGTAATGCAAAGAGCTGATAATAAATAAAATAAAATAATTACTAGTATAGAATCAGATGTAGATGAGTTAGGGTATAAGCAATATTTTCAAGTGTTCAAAGGGAGTTTGTTTAAAAAAGTAGAGGGGAGAGAGAGAGATTGGAGGTTAGTCATACCTGAAGGGTTGATAGAGAAAATAGTGTGGGACTGTCATTTTAGATATGGGCATTTTGGGGCACGAAAGTGTGTGAATGTATTAAAGGAATCTTGTTTATTTAAGAACATGGAGAAACGAGTCCGAAGAATACTTAGAGTTTGTGAGTTATGTCAGAAATCCAAAGTTGTAAATTATAGGTTAGAGGGAGAATTAAATTATATTAAAGTAGAAAAACCATTCGATTTAGTAGCTGTAGATTTGTACGGCCCACTGCCGAAAGGTAGGGGTGGAGTGATGCATGTTTTTGTTGTACTTGATACTTTTTCTAAATATGTCAGGCTATATAGTGTAAAGCGAGCCACAAGTAAGGTGCTGAGCGAGAAAATCACACGCGACTATATGATCAACGTGGGAAAGCCGAAGGTGATATTATCCGACCACGGTCCGCAGTTCATCAGCGGAAGATGGCGCCAGACTCTTGGATGGGAAGGTATTATCCCAAAGCACACTGCCGTATATCATCCACAGTCGAATCAAGCTGAGAGAGTCATGAGGGAGTTGGGCAGAATTTTTCGAACATACTGCCATGCCAAACATAGCGAGTGGCCACTCTATGTGCAGAAGATTGAAAACTGGCTAAACTGCACCACCCACGAGTCGACGGGGTTCACGCCTTATGAGCTAATAAGAGGAAAGCGTCCACAGAGGATTTTGGAACAATTAATTGAATATCCACCGGAAACCGACACTATCGGTAACGATGTTAAGCTGAGACTAGCCAATGAAAGTCTGTTGACAAAAGGGGAGAGGAGAAAACGGAAACATGACATGAAAGGTAAGTGGACGAAGTATGAGGTTGGACAGCTGGTATTGGTACGACGACACGATTTATCAAGTGCACAAGATAAGGAGATCAAGAAGTTTTTCTTATTGTACGAGGGGCCGTACGAGGTAGTGGAAATAAAAATGAAAAATTCATATGTGTTACAGAATAGAGAAACCAGGGAGATAGTGGGTACGCACAACGCTACAAACTTGAAATTATTTTGGTCAGCATAAGTATTTCATTAATTTGTAAAGGTATGAATGTTATTTAATTATTCTTTTATGTTTTTAGAAGGGCTCCTCCCCCATTTTCGGGCGGCCACGATCTTACCAGTCCTGGCCGTGGAATTCGGAAAGCGGAGGCGGGCCATGGTTGGCAGAATCTTCCTTCGGGCGGTGAAAACAACGATGGTCCGGCTCCACCAAAATTGGTACAAAATAGAAATTTAACCATACATATTTGAACGGGGAGGGGGACCCCAACAGGTACGTGACTCGACTTAAAATTTTTTAATACACTCATGGTGCAGCGGTTTTGGTGTGCCTGTCACGTGCCTGCACTGCCTTAGAGTGTTTGTATATAATGGAGGCTGCATTAAATAAAAGGCAGTGCATTCAAATTAAATTTTTTGGTGTCAAGGGCAAAATTAAAATGGAGCCTTTGACAATATCTTCTGATTGGCCTGAAACGACGAGTTTTGGGGCAAGACGTTTCGGAGCACGGTAGAAAGCGGGGTAGAAGAAATGCTAGGAGAGGGGAGTAGTGTGTTTCAGAGGGGGGACGTGAATTCACGTAGTATATCTACCGGGTTCCGATCCGTTTTGCAGCGAAACCCGACTTTTCTGGCGGTTACTGTCTTACTAGCATTAATCTCGATTTGAGAATGTTAGTCAGCCTCCAGTGTAAATAGATTTTTGGAAAAAAAAAAAAAAAAAAAAAAAAAAAAAAAAAAAAAAAAAAAAACCCAAATAATTTTGGATGTGTATAATTTTAAATTTAAGATATAATTTTTTTTTCTTCTAAATTTTTTAGCATTAGGTGACCAAATATAATTGTTGGATTTTAGTAGTAGTGGGTATAAGAACGTTTTGAAGAAATGTGGTAATATAAGAACTTGTTATCAATACAAGATGTGGGGATAATTTTGGGGGGGGTAGTTTGGTGCTCAATGAAGGGACATAACAGTGTAGTGTGGAACTGCTATGGTGGAAAGTTGTAGATTTTGTATTAATTATTTTATGTTAATAATGGTTAAGCTTCCATATAGAGTGGGTTAAAACCCCATCTCAATTAATATTGTCATTTAAATTTTAATTTAATATTACGAAAGATATTTTACTTGTGATTCCCCAAATTTTCGGGCGGTCACGGCCTCACCGAACCCTGACCGTGGAATTGGTTTAGCTTTAACAGCTATGGTTGGGGCACATTACGATTACGCGCTGACCATAACTGGCCATAGCTGTTATCGTTTTAAAGGTGCATTTTGAAATTGATGGGGGGTAATAAAAAGGGGAATCACCAAACTATGGAACAGCGGCTGCCACTCTGTTCGAGAAGGAACAGCAGAGCCAGGTGGTAGATCCGTTTAAGGGTACATGATTATTAAAGAGAACATGATGATGTTCACCAATTTAAACTTAACAGCGGAAGCAGAGACACGGAGAGGTAAACCCTGCTTCAAAATGTACAGTCTCTGTGGAAGCGAAAGGACGAAACAGTCCTCCATAATCGGAAATAGTGTGTGTGGCTGGGAGGTGACGTAAAGGAGTCACGAATTTAAAATTTTATGACGTAAAAGTTTTGCTTATTCAAGGTGTAATCCAATCAAAAATGCTTGTGCTCTGTCCACATAATTATAAGCTCAGACTCGTAAAATAAGGTTCATACTATAATTTTAAAGGTATCATTTTATTGTTGTGTGTTAGATATAGTTGTTGATAAAATGTATTTTCATTATGTGTATAATTTTTTTTCTAAGCCAATCATTAGACGCCGGGCAGGCAATCAACATAATAGAAGTAAGTGTTGATAATGTATTACATGTATTTGTTCAATTTTAAGGTGTAGTTTCATTGTGTTTTTATTATGTTAGGATATCAGCTGATCAACAATACCATGTCACTGGTATATTGGTTTGTAAATGTTACAAGTAATTAATGTTTAGTGTACTACAGACATTTTGAAGTAAAGACAAAAAGAATATGAGAAATAAAATAACAATAATTCATGCAAATTAATAAAAGATAATTCATGGGTGATAAATGTTTTATGGGACATGCAGACCTGTCCAAGTTGAATTCCAAGTGAGGTTGAAATGATGAATATGATGTAATGTTGTTTTTGAGTTAATGTATGTTATAGAAGTTTGTGAAATATTGATGTTGACACAGTGGTAATGGAGACTTTATGTAGATTCTGAATGATATATGGTTGTTTTTATAGTTAATGAGGTTATTTTGTGTATTTGTAGTGAGGTAATGAGATTGAGATTTTTGGGGATGGCAATTTTGTATTAGGGGGTAGTGTATTTGGGGAGTCCGCAACAAGGGTTGGGACGGGATAGGGATAGATTTTAGTGGGGTAGGGGTCGACTTAGGTAAAATCCGGGGACCAACATAAGGGGATGAGTTTTGGGAAGGAAACACGTATCCTATGTACAAAGGGTTGGAGAGTATTTTTTTTTATATATGTAGAGAAGGCGGCGTTTTGAGTTACATGGTAAGTTGGGGTTTAGAATGTCCTGATTAGTAGATATTTTTGATAGAGATGGGTGTCATGATAATTGAGTTGATGAATATTATAGTCAGAGGGAGAAAGTTTATATATGTATAGAAATCTAATACAGAAAAACGAGAATAAATAATTTACATCACCCCCAGTAAGGTAGAATTAACTGTTAACTAAAGAGAGATTCATGATAAAGTATATATATAATTGTTTATTTTTTTGTTTCAACCAGTGACAGAATTTTGATAGAAGTGAAAATAATGTAAAGTCAAGAAGTGTTTAATTTAAATGATTTAAATGCCAATTTGATTATTATTTATATTAATATTTTGGTTATTATAAATATTCTATGTTATTATGTTTTGTATTTCAAGGTAGGATATTGAAAATGTTCAAGGTGTTTTCAGAAATCATACATAACATATGTAGGTCAAGGGTTTTGTACTTGACCTAGTTTTGATCAGCTGATGAGTTCATACACCTACTAAGCTTGTAGAGTAGGACTTCAATTTTAATTTGTTTGTTTGATTAATTCAAACTAATCTTTGAATAATTTTAATAAATGTTATTTAATAAATAAATTTAATAAATATTTAATGAATAATTTTTTTTGAATTTTAAAATTTTGAAAATTTTAAATTTTTTTTGAAAACAAAAAAAAAAAAAAAAAAATTTTTGATGTTTCGCCTGCCAGCGAGTGAATATTTTGAGTAATGATCATTTTGTTGTGTATGTATTAATGATGTTTCTTTTATTGTATTGCTTTATATTGGTAGGCTATAAATTGTTCTCATGCTAGAGTAAGGATGTACTTGTATTAATAGGAATGTTTAGGTTAAGTCATTGAAACAAACATTAGAAAAAAGAGGAAGAGAATTTTTTGATAAACGATTTTTTTTTGAATATTGAATTTTTTGAATTTATAATAAATTTTAAAAGGAAGTTTTTATTTTAATGTGTTATGATAATATGTAATGTTAATGTGTGTGAGCCCAGTATCTGCTAAAGGCAGCCCAGCTTGCAAAAAGGGGAAACATATCGGCGGAGGAGCTGGAGTAATTTTAGCCAGGGATTGAGGATTTTGGGGGTAGCATGTTAGAAGGCGAGGTGTGCCGTGGTGCGAGTCTGATCAATTTCTCGGTGTTGGGATCTCTTACGGAGAAGTCCAGTGATCTCGTTCAGATGAGTCCATGGTCGCTGAGCCAGGGGGGTCGTGTACCCATGAGAT
The DNA here is from genome assembly GCA_034769895.1 of Magicicada septendecula. NCBI lineage: Eukaryota > Metazoa > Arthropoda > Insecta > Hemiptera > Cicadidae > Magicicada > Magicicada septendecula. The sequence goes on along the minus strand of CM068372.1, from coordinate 281,807,258 downwards.
TAAGAACAAGGGGGTTGTAGGCACCAGTTCCTCACCGGTCCTCTTCGGGGTTATCGATGAGATTTCTTCTGTCGTGGACAGCAGAATTCTCATCGAGGGGGTATTGTAGCGGGTCGATTTTTGGGTGTTTTATTTTAACCGTTTGGGGCATATATTTATATTTTTATTTATTTCGTTTTTGGGCGGATTGTCATTGTGCAACGTATTTGGCCGTATAACAGACCAGTGTTGAGAAACAGTTGGGAACAAAGCGAAACGCAATCAGTGGTGTAACACGGCTGAAGAATTTACCTCCACAAAATTCTGAGAACTTTGTACCTGTGTGTGGCAGCGCACATACGCAACTGCTCAATCACGCTCCAAGTGACGCTCTAACAAAAACCAAGATGGCTAGAGAGAATAATCCTTGTCGTTTTCTTCAAGATCTTGCGGAAATGCTGTTTTAAGTCCCACCCACTTTTATGACATTAGCCAGTGCCTATTTGAAATCGTCTGCTATCGTCACTCAAACAACTACGTGACTAGTATGAGTCGAAACTGGGACGACTAACTGGAAGGCATTGATGTCCGTCGTCTTGACTAAAATGCTCCCGGAGTGGGGAACTGAGAGACGCCGGCAGTTCGTTGTCGACTCCCGCCTGCGCAGGCCGCCCGTCAACCGGGCTCAGAAACAAATTTTTATAATTAATGTAACAACTAACAATAACAACGTATGTGACCGCGGTCAAGTAAAAGTGCAGAACATAGTTATATATATATATATATTTTTCGGACACTAAAAGGAAATATAAAGGAATGAGGAGTGCACGCGAGGACCACGTTGCCGACAGGGAGGGATATTATTAAAAAATGTTAAGGGTTATATAATTTTTTGTGTGTTTGTGTGTGTGCAAAATTGCAGGCTGGGCAGTCTTGTGTGTGTGTATATAAAATAAGGTAAGCTGTAGTATAAGATAGAATAAGAGTGATCATCATGTAACCCAAGCAAAGGATCAATTCTTACGAAAATATTTCAGATGTAGTAAAGTTTGTAAAAAATTTAAATGATTCAAAACTAAATTAAAATGTTAATTCTCTTCATAAAAAAAGTGTATGTAACTCATTCACACAACCTTAGAAATTACGTCTGCATCCCAAACATACGTATGACGAAACCTTGAAGCCACGCGATGGTAAGTAGGAGTGAATTAACATTAATTTTAAATTATTACGATATCATTCTTTTTAATAATATAGAAAGTTTCAATGGGAATCGTAAATTATATTAAAAATAATTATTGTAAAAATGAAGAACCATGGAAAAATAATTTTGTAAACAATATGATAATTTAAGTGTATCTATGACTATGATTTTATAATACACTACTTTTTCCAGTTGTTCATCCTTGAGCTCAGTCATAAGATCAACATTGTATGTGATTTGTTTTTAAAGTGTATCTGGTAAATGAAGAATATATTTTTACGTATATGTTGATTAGCTTTACACCCATAAGGGTAGACAACACATAAAGGTTAAGTAAGTAAATAAGTACATGTAATGTAAATTATATACAAAACTTGGTAATCTCAAAAATAATTATCTCTTTCTCTATAATAACTTTTAAGTAAATTGTATGTTCAAGAGGGGAGAATTTTAATCTGTAGGTCTCAAATGAATAGTAAATGATAGTTCAGTAAAACTTAACTGTTCAGTTGTAATCTCAGTGCATTCTACTGCAATTAGGCTACAAAATATGCTAATTTCTTTAATCTGTGTAGAGTTTAATTCCACTGAAGGAAGAATGGGATCAAAAATCTGAAGAGAGGAAAACATCGGAACAGTATAGAATAGCTTGTGATGAATCAAAAGAATTGGTAGAGGTATGTTTACAACCTGTGAGATGGAATTTTGTTTGTAATTTAAAATAATTGATAAAATTGTTTTGTATTTTAATTAATTTGGAATGAACGTTTCATCAGTAAATCAATTTTATGTAGTTACTGTATATATTGGGTCATATTTTTTCCTCTAGTGTTTGGATATGAAAGTTCCTGGGAAGACTATTACTTGGCAAGAGTACTAAGGCCTCTCTTTCTCACTGGGAACACTTATTCTGTCATTCACACTGGAGAATCCTGTTAGAGATTCTCAAATGAGAAAACCTCTTTTGGCTCTCTCTAGATTGTGTACACTTTTAGGACCCTCCTAAGAGCCCAGAAAACTTCTCTAGGAACCTCCTTATACTGGGAAATGTGTCTAATGATTACTGGAACCAGGAACACTCTCCAAGAATACTTTAAATCAGAAACACTCTTAATTTAAGCCCCTTGCCCCAGATCAGAAACGGATGATTTGTGAAGTGTCCTCATCCTTCATATGTATTATAGGAATTACCCTAAACCTCTCTTATGTATTCTTTATACAGTTGTTGTTGTTTTCCAATGGCTCCCCCTTGGTACATTTAACCCATTTGGTACCGAGCTTCCCAATAAAGACCACTGTAATTTCTGAGTTCTTGCATTTCCCGGTTCAGCTTCACACACTCCAATAGATGATTTTGTATTCTTTATACATGTTATGAATAATTCTCCATAGGGACTCCCTTACATCAAAAGTGCATAGGGATAGCCTAGAATGGAAACATTCCTTAGATATGTCCTAGACCAGCAACATTACCTAGGAGTTTCTGTAGATTGTGAACAGTCCTAGGTATAATACCATATGGTTATACATAACAACTATCATTGCCTGTCACTTAACTGTTTTCAAAAATCAGATCTCAGAAACTAATTTCTACTTGGCAACTGGTGTATTTCTAGCAACCAGTTGAGACCTGGAAGTGAATGTTGGACTAATTAGTAATGACAAGTGCTTCGCACTTGGCTAATGAAGTAAGCATTACATCTTCCCTGCACTCTACCTCCTTGGAGACACTCTCTTCCTTTGTTACATCTTTTTCATTCGTATTAATGTACCCACTGAAGTTTCTCTGGGAAATCTGTGTCAGTATTTGCTGTTTTGTTGACCTAGTTCCATGCTCAGTCCATTCAACAAATTACAGATTACATCAAGTGTGTGTTTGTTTCATAATTTGTATTTTATATATGTGAATATAAATTATTAATGACTTTGCGTGTGAAAGAAATATTTAAAAAATAATTTTTATTTTATGTATGCATGGTCTTTTCCACGATTTCAAATCAACAATCATTTATCAGTCGTATGTTCCAAGAGTCAACAAGTTTCAAATGTTGCTGGGCTTATTGTGGCCAGATAGGAAATTATCTTATTTCCTATTAATAATTTTTTTGTTAATTTTTTACATGAAATTAAATATTTCTTTTAATATTATACATACATTACTTTGCTACGTATGTGTTATATTATACATATGTTATTACTAGGGGGCGGATTTCTATGACCTAAAAATGTAAGAAATATGCATGCATTTATGACCTAAAAAACATAAAACATGACAAATAAAATCCAAAATATGACTTCATTAATGACACGTATGTGTTACATTTTCATTTTATTTATTATATATAGAGCTAATCCTGTTAATTATTATTGTTATTTATCTACTTCAAATGAGTGTCTTTAAAATAATCACACAGTGCAGCATTCACGAACTCATTTAACTGCATTCTGCAAATCAGCACCAGCCCTATAAGGGAGAGAAAAGTAATTGAATAATTTTATTTGCTCAAATCCCATTCCTTGCAAATACCCCTATTAAAAATATTCATACCTGATCTCAGTCTTCATTATCAGCTGAATTGTTGGAGTTGATGACGATATGCATTTTCAGATTGTGAAATGAAAATCCTCTCTTGTTGTCGCTGAGAATAGTCTTTTAGTGAGAGAAACTTCTCTAACATCACACAAAGTAATGCGGGCGTACTTAAATAAACTTAGGTCAAAGGGTGAAAATTTATTTCGAAGTCTGAACCTGGTTCATTTCCGCACAAAATCTCACTTATGCCACACAGCTGCAAAAATCCAGGATTCTTCTCCAGTAAACTCACTAATTTTGCACGGACTTTGGCTGCTACTACTCCTTTTGCACGTTTTAACTCTGGTTCTGTGTATTTTACAATATTCAGAGCAACACTTAGTTCAGAACCTGAAGCTTCTAGCTGGGTGATTTTGTTCGGTTAGAAACCGAAGTTGGATTTCAAGTAAGCCAGGTCAGTTTTTATAGTGGAACATGAAAAAAATCTTGCATTATTTTCACTGACGAAGAATCTGTAGGGTCCAAGAAGTTCAAGAAGGTCTTCTCCACGGTGTCGTAGTTGTTGCAGTAATATACCACAGCTTCAATCCAGGTACCCCAGCGTGTTAGGAAGGCTGGGGAGGAAGGGGCAATGAAGGAGCTGCATCTTAAATGTTTGCAGGCGGAGTGGTGATTTCTGAAAGGCTTTCTTTCCATTTTATTTTAATTTATTCACTTCCGGGTAGTTACTGCGAATGTCTTCGTCCACTCTATGTAAAGCATGCACAAGGTATGTTACATGTATCATCTTCGGATATAACATTTTTAGTCCCTTGGCTGCTTTCATCATATAAGGAGCTGCGTCAATAATAAAGAGAAGAACGTTTTCTCTTTTTGCCCTCTTTGGCCACAGTATATTCAAATATTCGCAAATAACACAGCATTACTGGAATGATTTGTCCTCTCTAGCACTTCACATGTTAGGAGGAATATTTCTCGAGGTCTGTCTTCTTTCAGTGTGCCAACAATCACGTTTGCAACATACCTCCCATCAGCAAGTGTCCATCAATTGAAACCCATATTTTACAGTCCCACACACTACTTATCTACAAAATGTAAGAAAAACCCTCCCCCTTCCTTCAATTCTGCCCGCTGGCATTATTGCTCACGGAGGCAAACGATAGAGGCCTAACGGTACTTGAAACTCCGCATTCCAAAGACATTTCACATGTTATTCACCATTTCTCCGAATATATAGGTATTTTAAGGATATCCTGAAAAAACATTTTACTACTTTAACACACCACAATTTGTTATGGAACGAATCAATGCATTTTTGCGTGAAAAATACACGAAAAATGCCATTATAATCCATTTTCACTGTAAATATGCTGTAAAACTTCGTAAATGTCTAAATATGTATATAAAAAGTAAAAAAATATAACTTAAATATGCATTTTAGTGCTACATATGCTACAAAACTTAAAAACTACCGAAATATGCAATTATATGCATAATAAAACCCTATCAATTTTCATCAGAAAACGTGGAATCAAGTTTAAATCAAACCGAAACCTGAAATAATGTCAAGGAAAAAAATATGACATATCATAGAAATCCGCCCCCTAGTTATTACACTAGTATATATTTCCTTTGTAATTATATATAGATATTTCATAATAAGTATAATATGACTATAATTTATTTTGAAAATATTTTGTTATTTGTCTAAACATTACTTTTTTTAGACATATAAAATGTGTTGTTTATCAAGCTAGTTTTTTAATTGCCAGATTTTTGTGACCCAGCTAGATACAAGATTCAATTATATACCAATTAGGTGTGCATGCATGTGCGCATGCATGCTTATTTTAAAAGTAAGTTGTTTTAATTGTAATATGGCTTATGTCATTAATCCTTAGCTTCCCAGTAGCGATCTGCAACAATCTTTTGATTCTGTTTAGCAGAACCAAGATACGTACAGATTATGGGATAGTCTTCTTTATTCATGACCAGTATTATCCCTGCAGATGGGATCTGGTCTGTTGATGGATATCCAAACCTATGTAGGCATCCATTAAGTTAATCGTAGCCAGTTTCCAGTCAAAGTAGAGCAGTAAGTCATTTTCGTGGTATATACCAAATATATTTAGTGTGCTGGACTACGTTTTCACATTTTTCCCTGCTAGACCATACTAGCTTTCTGTACTGCCTTTTTTAACCAACAGCTCAGCCTGTTCATTCCCTTGCAGACCAGTGTGAGATGGTACCCATTTCAGGATAACTGTTTTATCTTGAGCTGTTAGTGATTTGTATACAAATCTAATTTCATCTATTTGTTCTGATTTTATTGCATGGTTATTTATTGCTTCAATAGAAGATTTAAGAGATAGATCTAGTATTACTGTTTTCTTGCTATTGCTATTGCTGTGATTTTAGCTTCAGAGTTCATTGAACCTGGCCCATGTGCAACATAATGAGAGAACAGTTCACAAAAATACTAGCTTCAGCTCCATTCGTATTGAAATATTTGCTAGTACTAGCTCCATTGACTTTACCTGTATAAGCCAAGCATTTTGTGATTATCTTGTGTTAATTGTTTCTAGTAATATCTGCAGATGTTTCTCTTATATGTTTGCTGTCTTCAAAACTGTTTCTGTTAATGAATTTAGTATTGTAATTTTCATATATGACAGTGATTTGAAAAGTTCGCAGCACACCATAGAAACGAATGTGTGGAATTTCTGTTTTTTACCGCATTGTGGCGCCACATTCACTCCACGAACAGCAGTGAAGCGTCAAGTTATTACCCCATCACTTACCCTGTTGAGGAAGTCCGATTCTTGTAGATCCTCAAAATAACCATTTACTGCCGCTTTCACCTCGTCATCTAAGGAAAATCGCTTCCCCTTGATCATTTTATGAGGTTTGGGAGTAGATGAAAGTCAGATGGCGCTAAATCAGGAGAATAAGGCGGATTGTGCAACAGATCATACTTCAACTCGGCGATTTTTGCCATAGACACAACGCATATGTGAGGGCGTGCATTGTCATGATGGAAAATGATCTTATTTGCTAAACCTGGTCTTTTTTCTCGAATTTTTACATTTAATTGGCCCAAAAGGCTAGCGTAATACTCTCCATTTATCATTTGACCCTTTTCAAGGCAATCTAGTAACAATATCCCCTTAGCATCCCAGAAAAATTGATCCATACACTTTCCAACCGACAAAATTTATTTTACTGATTTTGGAGGCGGCGAATCACTATGCATCCATTGTTTCGACTATTGTTTTGTTTCTAGAGTGAAGTAATGGACCCAAGTTTCATCTGTTGTTACAGATCTACTACTAAAATCTTTCGGATTTTTCTTAAAACGCTCCAAACATTCCTGAGAAGCTTGCATTCGCATGCGTTTTTGGTCACTTGTCAACAAACGCGGCACCCATCTTGCAGACAGCTTTTTCATACCGAATTCCTCAGTAAGAATGTGATGTACCCTTTTATCTGAGATGGTCACAGGCTTAATAATTTCAGACACCTTCAAACGGCGATCTTCCAAAACAATATTGTGCACTTTACTGACAATTTCTGGTGTAGTGGCACGTTTCGGACGCCCAGTACGCGGGTCTTCCACAACCACGTTTAAATTTAGTAACCCATTTTTTCACTGTTGTAAATGAAGGTCCAGCATTACCCAACACAGTCTTCATGTGTTTAAAAATTTCTGTTGGCGTTAAACCTTTCTTAACAAAAAATTTGGATGTTCAGTTTTCTCCATTTTCAGCGATGCTGTGAGATAACCTTATTTATACTACTGTTTCTCCGCAACAATGACTTGACCCAACTTGATGGTTCACAGCTGTTCATGAGGCGAACGTGGCACCACGTTGCGGTAAAAAACAGAAACCCCACACATTCGTTTCTATGGTAGGCCGCAAACTTGTATGGTTCAAATAAAAGTTCATGTGTTTTAGTTTTGAAGTATTGTTACAGTTTTAGTCTACTTTTATCCGTAATCTTATGGAACCCTTGTGTTTCAGTTTGTTGCCATCATCTACTATCATTGTTACAGTTTTAGTCTACTTTTATCCTTAATCTTATCGAACCACGTGTGTTTCAGTTTCCTGCCATCATCTACTTCAGGGATATGCCACTGTTTATTTCTGTTCTGGCCTCACAGGTTTGTTGTGTCCATCTTGCTTTTGGGCGTCCAGGATCTCTTTTACCTCTTACTGTTTACTGCCAAACTTTTTTATCAGTTTCTTATATAAATGCATGGTTCGTAGATTGTGATCATCTTCAGTATTGGGAGTTATGTGTATCAATAGATGTTTTTGTTGTACCTTTTACAATATGAAATGTTTTGTTCTGGCAGGATTATAAGACAGATCTATTTTTCGTGCTAGCAGTTTATTCTGTTTTTCCTCCAATATTTTGAATTGGTAATATGTGTGTTGTATAATTTTTATTTAATATTTCCATGTTGCTTCCCCATTGTTCTTCCAGCCAACCTTATTTTTTTAATGTGTTGGAGATCTTTATTGTTTTGGATGTTTTTTTAATGTGTTCATTTAGTGTCACCTTTTTATCCACATTAATTTTGACATATATGACACACTTACTCTTATTTGGATAAGAGTGGATACTCTTTTTATGGATATATTGGGGGAGGGGTTTATGTTTTTTGTATAAATGAAAAGATCTGGTTTATTAGTATTTATTGTCATTTTATTGTCTTCAGCCTACTTGGTCAACTGTTCTTGTGTACTATCTTTCATGGTACAAATTAATAAAATTAATAATTAATAAAATTACCCATTTTTATATACCGTATTTTCTCGCATAATTAATGCCCCCGCATAATTTACGCATCCCATTTCTGGGGGGTTCAAAGTGGGAAAAAAGAAATATTTGCGTATTTGACGCACCCACTTTCTCGAGGATTTCATCACGCAGTTCCGGGTGCGTTTCAAAATAAAGATGTCAAGTAGTAGCTTTCCTATTGCGCAACCTCGCATTTCAAACCCTCGTGCAGCTTCCTGTTATTACTCACTGCGGTATTTCAGTCCGGTGAGTGAATCAGCGAAGACGTGATTAGTGACGATCTATTCCAGTCTGGTAGAAACTCATTTTACGAGTGTTTCGGGTACACGGATGTTTTGTGATCTCAGAGTCGTTCATTAATCCACAATGAGCAAGTATTCGAGTAATACTGCGTCATATAAACTTGCGGTGATCGCTTACGTCGAAACACACGGGAATAGGGCAGCAGGCCGCAAATATTCTGTGTCCGAGTGTAATGTGCGGTACTGGCGAAAACAGAAAATTTGCCCTTCAAGAAACCAACAAGTCTCGTAAAGCATTTCACGGTCCAAAAAGTGGCAAGTTTCCGCAAGTAGAGGAGTATCTTCTGAAATATGTGATTTCGTTACGCAATGATGGATATGCCGTTTCTTACAAAATGCTGTATTTAAAGGACGAGAAATAGCTGCAGCACATGGGATCAGTGTCTCGAATTTTAAGGTTAGCCGAGGCTGGGTGATTAAATTTATGAAGAGAAATGGACTCTCTCTTCGAAGAAGAACATCCTTATGTCAAAGAATGCCGAATGATTTCGACCAAAAAGTCATTGATTTTCATCGCTTCGTGATTAGGAAACAGAAAGCGAAGAAATATTTGCTTTCCCAGATAGGAAACGCAGATCAGACGCCCATCAGTTTCGATATGCCACAAAGTCGAACAATCGATACGAAAGGAACATCGAGTGTTATTGTGCGCACTACTGGAAGTGAAAAACAACGGTGTACGGTAATGCTTGCTATTACTTACGTCGTTAGTACTTTCGTTAATTCATATTTACGGTATTTTGCTTCAGGTCGTACTATCAGCTCGTGACGGGAAGAATATTTTCCGGTGTCCGTACTTGAAACTGTGTGTCCAACTTGCCTAATGTACTCTATTTGATTGTTTAGAAGAAAACTCAACCGTAATTTTACGCTAAATGACGATAACTTCAATGAGTTGAACTGATTTTGTGTATAATATATTTAATGTATCTTTTAAATGTCAATAAATTTCAAATGAAATTTGGGTATATCTGAAATCCTTGAATAATTTACGCACCCGAAATTTTCGCTGGTATTTTTCATCAAAAAAGTGCGTTAATTATGCGAGAAAATACGGTACTTCTTACCTTCTATCGGGTTCCAAGGTTCTTCACACGAACGGTGAAATACAAGCGTGACTTCGGGTTACATTACGGTTCATTGTTTGAATACAACCTTTTTACATGGGACTTGTAATGCTGATATAGAATAAATTTAATAAAAAATAAAAACCCCCTTTTTTGACACATTACATTCTGCTTCCGATCATGTGGCGTTTTTCAGCTTTGTTGTGGTTCGATTTCATTGTCACCTGTTCCAAAAATTATTACATTATCTCCAGACATACTAAGTTTATGCTTTTTTTTTTGCTCTGGTGTTGTTGGGAGATCATTGAAGTCTGTGTTAAACAGGAATGGGCTGGTTAATATTTCCTGTGTGAGGCCTTAATGAGTTTGTTTCCATCCTGAGATCTTGTCATTTCATTTTGTTGTCATCCACTTCTGTGTTATGAAGTCCAATTAAAAATGCTTACTGAATTCCTTAAATTGTTGATTTTCATCAAAACATTTACTCTCCTAACTGTATCAATATCACTTTTGAAATCTGTCAATAGTGCTGTTACACTTTTGTGTTAAATGCTTCTTTAATAGAATCTGGTAATTGTACGTATTATGGGGTGTATAGTTGAGGAATTAGTTTTGTTCTCCAGCTATTATTCGCTGAGTTTAGAAGTGATAGTTTAGTCTGGTTAAGTAATTGTTCAATACAGTTTTTTTACAAGTTCTTTCATATTAAATTAACAGAACTTTAGAGAGCTTTTATTTTACTGCACCACTGTCTTTTTTTTTGTTACAGCAAGTAGTGTTGAAAAATAGGCATTTAAAGGATATAATTGACCACTTACGTAGAATTATTTCAGAAATAAATACAATGTTGACTATGAGAAGATCATAAGGATACATTAAATTATAATTATTGGTGAGTGAAATACTTGTCTTTATCATTTCATACATTTACTGCCATTCATAGTGTAATGGTGGCAGACTACTGAAATAATGTGAAATGTCTTAGTTGTTTATGTACATATGTGACTTTACACACCTTTATATATATATATATATATATATATATATATATAAACATAAATGTATCTGTATGCAGGAATAACCAATAAACTATATTCGGGTCTGTTTACATTATTTGTATGAGGCACGTATGTCACACGCACCATAATTATGGTACTTACCATAGTTGGAGTATCTGTTTATTTCAGTCTTGTTGTTTCTATTTTTATTACCTAAGGTTCCAGGATTCAACTCAGCGAAAATGCTGGCAGAGACAGGCATCGAAATGAGAATACGTTCAATTGAAACATTGACCATTAATAGTGATTTATTCAATAATTTCTTTAAGCGTGTACACCTGACAAAATATCAACATGGCGGCCATTATTTATTGGCCCGCTTTCATCATAAAACTCTTTTATCTCTTTTATTAAACTTTAAGTTACCAAATTCTATATATTGATTCTGCAGCTGCTTCGTTATTAAATGATTGTAATTATTTTTCTTAAGACAAACGCAAACCAACACCCCGTTTGGATGTCGACATTTAACACGCATGCCCCGCTTTCTCTCTCACATTCATACTTATAATCTCAATTTACTTTTTGTGTACACATATCTGCAATTTGGGTAAAGAGCTCTTTAAGTAAAATTTTGGTTTTGCACTTTCCTGAATCTGTAGACTAGAAGTTCTAGAAGCGGGTTCACATGTTGGTTTCTCAAAGTAGCGTGGTTACATTTTTAGTATTTTCACTGACTCTAATGTATAATTTTGAAAACAATTACTGCACACTGTTTTAGTTCACTTCTAGTTATCACATAATTACATTTTGATTACATTTTGAACTGTTTAAAAACAACTAGGCCGGTATAAATTGCCGGCTGCCTGTAACAAGGTGTTACTGCTGCTGCTGTATTGTAGAGACTGGGACGAAAATTATGCAAATTTTACGTATGTGTGTGTGAGTATACGTCATCGTTCTTTTGTCTCTGGTTATATAATCGCCTTGTTTGTTACGTATTTTACTCACGTCATTGTTGTTTTAATGACGTTTGGCGTTGTTGGCCAATGAAACATAAGTATGAAGCGCCGTTATTAGTGGCTGTAACCATTATAAGTCTTTTTAGCTGCACGTACACTGCTGTCCTTGAAATTATTTTGTTGTCTCGGAACTGCGTCGTTGTAGGCAAAAACCAAGGGAAATTGTGTCACCCATAGAAATGACTTTAAAAACATCGAAATACAATAGTTTACTACCTTGCATACCATATTTTTTATATCCGACTTTTTTGTACTGTCACAAAACCCCCTCAATGAAAGGTTTTGTGTCGAGACACAAAAACTTTCATTGACTCATTCACACCTCTCTAAAAGGATCAGCTCAGATATGGAGCCACAACCCCCTGTAGTGTTACTATATAAAATTCAATCACTTACCCTTGGTCCAATGATGAGGTTCGTACCTTCTGACCTTACTGGACTTCTCCAGAGAGATCCCTACACCATAAGGCCATGAGGCACTTTACGCTCCTGTTCTGACGCACCGGCCAGCTCAGGACCACGGTCACCACACCATAAAACTCTGAAACATTCAATGCAAATTTTAAAATAGTGGCCTTCTCTATATCCATATCCATAACTGATATGTTTCCTCTTAGTACGTTGGTTTGCGTTTTGGGGCATTGGTTTGCTTAATTCTACAAACTTCAAACAATGTATATCAAGAATTAAGATAGAAAATTACTTCTCCTTTTAACACTCCGGTATCTAGTACACCCTTCTGACTCCTGTCAATTATATTCACTCTCTTTATCATATGAAACACTTGTTCTTAACCTAGACAAACAATGTATTTTACTGCCTTAGCAACAACCATTAACCCTAATAATTTACTTCATATAATCTTACAATAACTATAGCATGGCAAACAACTTTAAAGCTTTATAATTTCTTTACGACCTTTTCTTATGTTTAACTTTCTTTATAACAGAATCATTTCTATAGAATGGACAATCTTCACAAAATTTTAATATTATAATCGTTACTATCCTGGTAGTAACCTCCTTTCCTTTGGTACCATGTACATCATAAAACATAATAAAACATTGTATATCATAAGCATTAAACACTAACATTGAACAATTCACATTACTTAATTCATATTTACATAACTTGTAGCAAACTTTATAACATTATTACTATCAACTCTCTATTAACTTTTATCATTTAACATTCATTTAGATTCTATACAAAAAATTTCAAAATTATCATTTACCTTTCCATTTACCTTACCTTTCAGTTACATCACCTTTCTACTATGAATTTTCCTTTTTCTAACCTTTTTATCCTTATTAGTTTGAGTGACTCTCTATTATTCATTTTTCTCTATCTTATTTTGGCATTTGTCAACCTAACCTTACTACCCCTCTTTTAACTAACAACCGCTTCTAACCATTTACATATAATATGACACCAATATCTCAATAATAACCCCCTTCACAAATCCCATTTAAAACCTCTGGCACCGCTCATTTTGTCTTTTATATAAGGATGTATGTTACTTAACTGGCCATCCATTCATAACCATTTGCCCTCCACCAATATCGGCAAACACTCTAACCCAAAATTGCTCCGCCTGCCACAACGCTGCACGCTGGTCCATTGCCACGTCGCTCGTTGATCACTCCTTAACACCGGATCCTTATTACAAAATATCATCAACAACAACTATAAAATTACCATCCACATTACTCACCTCTACATATAATCCCTGCCTACTGTGTCCCTAAAATATCTAACACCTCTTTATATATTATCAGCATCTCAGCACTTTATTTTCCCTAACTCCCATTAACTTTATTTAACTAACTCCAATGCCCTTATTTATCCTTATTCCCAAACTCTTTACAACATTTCAACTTAATATACTACTAGAAAATTCATCACTTACCTACTAACAACAATACCTCTCAATATCCAAATATATAATCATTTACTAACCCTTTATAATCTAAATTCCATAATATCCTTTCAAAATCATTATTAAACTTCTTTTACTTATTTAAAATTCTACAATACATGTTTACATAAAAAAAAATACACAAAATACACAACAGCAAAATTACACAAATACATAGACATCAATACACAAAAATATACAATTCACATAATCATGAAATCATTTACCATAATCAGTCCTAATCAGTCCATTTTTAGAAACACTGTCTACACAATTAAATGTTCATAACACAATAAACAATACACAACTACCCCATATCATCAAATAATAATCTTATCTTAAGTCTATACAACTTATTTTCCCTGGAAAACATTATATCACCATCATGAATATAGTACTTATTTAAATTTTTATATTCTACAAAACTATCATAATTAATAGGGTTATTCCATATCAATTTATCATACAACTTGTCACGATCGGTTATGGTCCTGTCACCTTCAGTATAATTAGTCACAATCAGATAAGTTACTAAGTCATTATTTTCATTATCATCTCCTACTACTGCTATATCAGCTTCATTATAAGGTTAGTATTTCATATAGTTTGTTTTCTTCCATCCTAATCTCTCTATCAACTCTTTATAACCTCTATCTAACTTAAATACTTGCATCTCACCATCTACACACAACTCTTTCTCTAAATATCTCTCACTCCTTTCAGAGGGTACTACTACATTAAAACCTCTCCTGATTTCTACAGGAACAATACAACAATTCAAAAAACAATTATCGGTAGACCATTTATCTACCCAATATACTCGTGAAGCCTTTTCTTCACCCCCGACTACATCATTACAGGAAAAATTTACCCCCTGCAACCCCTTTATCTGTAAATTCTCTCTATACTTTCTCTCTAATTCATCAACACTTTTTATCACTTCATTATCAAATTCTACTCCCATTATACTTTTATCACCACTCTCAATGCTCACACAATTATTTTCTAACACCATATTTTTAATTCTATTATCACAATTCTCACCACTACTTGCCTTGTCTTTATTTTCATTCAATTTATTTGATTCTCTACTATTCTCTACCCCCATTTTACTCTCGTAATTTTCATCTACTTTATTCTTTTGTCTATCAAACTTCTCATTACCTAATGCAACTATTTTCTCTTCCGTTTTATCGAAACGTGCGTGCATTTCATCAATTCGTTTATCAAAATTAAAATTTTGTTTTTTTATTTCGTTTTTTATTTCGTCAAATTTTACATTAAAATTACTCTGGATTCCTCTAATTTCGCTGTTTTGTTCATTAAATTTCTCATCAAGTTTACTGAATTTCTGATTGAAAAGCATTTGCATTGTTTTTATAATTTCGCTGTTTTCAGCCCTGTTATTTTGGATTGGTGTTGAGTGAACAACTCCTTCACTCATGACTACTGATTCTGTCATACTTATTTGACTGTTATTCGTACTGTCAGTTGTGCTTAATAAAGAACTATTTTCTTTATTCTCTGCCATTATAAAATCTGTTAATGGTTTGTCGCTTTATTATCGTTATCACCTAACCTACAACCGTATTCTCACTTTCAATGTCCACCCCGCCACCATTCAGGCTTATTATATAAAATATATTAATGTATTTTATATAGTCACCAGTTCGGGCCCATTTGTTATTACTCATTTTCTTTAACAATAAATATAAAATGTATTTGTATGCATGAATAACCATTAAACTATATTCGGGTCTGTTTACATTATTTGTATGAGGCACGTATGTCACACGCACCATAATTATGGTACTTACCATAGTTGGAGTATCTGTTTATTTCAGTCTTGTTGTTTCTATTTTTATTACCTAAGGTTCCAGGATTCAACTCAGCGAAAATGCTGGCAGAGACAGGCATCGAAATGAGAATACGTTCAATTGAAACATTGACCATTAATAGTGATTTATTCAATAATTTCTTTAAGCGTGTACACCGGACAAAATATCAACATGGCGGCCATTATTTATTGGCCCGCTTTCATCATAAAACTCTTTTATCTCTTTTATTAAACTTTAAGTTACCAAATTCTATATATTGATTCTGCAGCTGCTTCGTTATTAAATGATTGTAATTATTTTTCTTAAGACAAACGCAAACCAACACCCCGTTTGGATGTCGACATTTTTCTCTCTCACATTCATACTTATAATCTCAATTTACTTTTTGTGTACACATATCTGCAATTTGGGTAAATAGCTCTTTAAGTAAAATTTTGGTTTTGCACTTTCCTGAATCTGTAGACTAGAAGTTCTAGAAGCGGGTTCACATGTTGGTTTCTCAAAGTAGCGTGGTTACATTTTTACTATTTTCACTGACTCTAATGTATAATTTTGAAAACAATTACTGCACACTGTTTTAGTTCACTTCTAGTTATCACATAATTACATTTTGATTACATTTTGAACTGTTTAAAAACAACTAGGCCGGTATAAATTGCCGGCTGCCTGTAACAAGGTGTTACTGCTGCTGCTGTATTGTAGAGACTGGGACGAAAATTATGCAAATTTTACGTATGTGTGTGTGAGTATACGTCATCGTTCTTTTGTCTCTGGTTATATAATCGCCTTGTTTGTTATGTATTTTACTCACGTCATTGTTGTTTTAATGACGTTTGGCGTTGTTGGCCAATGAAACATAAGTATGAAGCGCCGTTATTAGTGGCTGTAACCATTATAAGTCTTTTTAGCTGCATGTACACTGCTGTCCTTGAAATTATTTTGTTGTCTCGGAACTGCGTCGTTGTAGGCAAAAACCAAGGGAAATTGTGTCACCCATAGAAATGACTTTAAAAACATCGAAATACAATAGTTTACTACCTTGCATACCATATTTTTTATATCCGACTTTTTTGTACTGTCGCACATACCATTACAGACTTAATTTTGGTATATTCTTTATAAATTCAGCTCCAATGTGTGCATTTAGAAACATATTTCTGTAGTATCATAGTACATATAAATTAATAGGTAAACATATAAATACATATCCCGGTTTGGCCTGAGTATAAGTAGCCTCACATACAAGATGACCCTTTAAACGTGTTTTACAGGGAAAAAGGGCCTGCATGTATAAGACAACGCTCAAATTTTTGCTGTGTTGTATGAGAAAGATAATTATATGGTCTAAATATCATGCCTTGAAGTCACACTAAATAAATATGGCTATTTCACATTGAAAGTGAATTTATAAGCTTAAAGTACCTTACTGTTTTTAGTTCCAGTCATCATCCTCGGTTTCTTCTTCTTCTCCAAGTTCAACTTCAGAATTGGTACTGGAATCAGATTCATAACTGGCGTTTTTCCACAAAATGTCATCCCCACTTCCATCCATGTTATTAGAAACACAACATTTTTAAACCTCTTTACAATGGACTAGTGGTCGCCCAGTGGTCGAAATTCGACCGTAATTCATTAAATTTTTAAGTTTGAACGTTATTGAGGTTCTTTTGTCAAAGAGTATACCTCTATAATCATTGCATATAATTTTTTTGAATTTTGTTCTATTACGTCAGCTGCGAGCGTGTACAAATACGTCATTAGCGTGTGTTGTTTGCCTTAATTCCCTGCAATACCTATGAAATTTAAAATTTAATGTTAGTAACAGTTGAAAAAAAAACACAATTACAGCGTGTATTCGTATTTATTTTTTGATATAATTCATTGTCAGTTTTAATTTTTTCATGTTATTATTGAATCAAATAAACGCTAATAAAAATGAGACTTGATATTCATAGAAGTATAAGATACATTGTTTTCAATTCCAGTGGATTACATTTCATTTTTGGTAAGGTACAAAATTCGAAAACAGTTTGAAGATTATCTGCTACAAAGCTTATATAATTTTTTAATTTTTTTTTCTATGCATTAATTTTCGAGTTATTTGAAAAATATGAAAGATAGGAAAAATGAGGTATAGCTTGGCTAAGCCATATTTAAAAAGCAATAACGCGTTTTTTGACATTACCTTGGTTTTTTTTTATTGCCATACTGACCAGGTTTTGCCAAGGCTACACAGTTATTTTGCCTATCTTTTTCGAATTATATAAAATTTAAATAAAAAATTAATACAAAATAAAAAATGAAATAAAAATACGTGCCTCGTATTTTTTCATATATTTTTCATTAAATCAAAAAAACCGGGCAGTTAAAAAAATAAATGTTGTCCATTGAACTTAAAATAGTTTGAAAGTGAATTTAATGATTCAGAACTTCTGTGTAAACGATGTTTTTTGTAAAAACTCTTTCATCATTTGCTAAATGCCCTTGGCCATTATATTCGGAAATATAAAATCTCAAACCATCGAATGATCGAACTCTACTTGCTGCGACATACAATTGACCATGTGTAAAAACTGGCTGCCTCAATAAAATTCCAATTTTTTCGAATGTTTGTCCTTGAGACTTATTTATTGTCATCGCAAATGCAGGTGTAATTGGAAATTGAGTTCTTTGAAAGTTAAATGGTAAAACAGTACCGGAATATGTTAAATTTATACGTGGAATCAAAATTCTCTTATTGCGTGCGGTTCCAGTTAAAACTTCGCAATCAATAGCATTACGATGTATACACTTGATGCGCATTCTTGTTCCATTGACTAATGCTTCCTTTGTATTTAAGTTTCTGATCAGTAAAACGATGCAATTAACTTTCAATACTAACTTATGTGGTGGCAAACCACTAATAGTCAAAGAATTCAAAAACTCTACTGGATAGCTATTGATTTCATTGTCATCATCACAAATTATTTTATCGTAGCTATGATATGTTTTCTGTTCACCTGGTATTCGATTAAGTATATCAGTATTAATAAAAGTACAATCATCATTTTTAGGTGCTAAAATAACTGACTTCAATATGTTATCTGAGAGTATGTTTTCGGAAATATTTCCATACACCTCATTAATAATATTATTTTCATCTCCTATTAATTGCTGAGGTATTTCAATAATATTTTCACCAAACTGAGGGAATTGTGGGGCTTCATCATTACCATTTTTTTTCAAGAATTCGACAAATTCTATTTCACTTGGTAAGGCTCTCATATTTTGAGTAAACGTTACTTTATGAAAATAAACAAATTTATGCCAACTCGTGACACAGTTTTCAATTAAAGTTGCACGTGATCCATGTGGGACAACTGGTAAGATTTGCCGAAAATCACCGCACAGAAGTATCGTTTTCACTCCAAATGGTTTATGTTTATCATTTTCATCGCATAGATCCTGCAATAATTTATCTATGATTTTCAACACTTGCAGTGGGCACATAGAAATTTCATCAATAATTATCAATGATGATGAATTTATGCAACGTCCATAGCTACTATTTGCGGTAATATTCGCTACAGAATTTTCCAAAATGGGTATAGGCAATATAAACACATTGTGTAAAGTTCTACCTCCAAGTAATAGAGTTGAAGCTATGCCACTGAACGCTGTTGCAATGCAACTAAGATTAAGCGAATTTAATTTATGAATGATTGCTGTTTGTGTGAATGTTTTTCCACAACCTGCATGAGCGGTTAAACAAAAAACATTAGATCCAGTATCATGGTGCAAAACTTCACGAATCACACGATCAATTAGATTACGCTGTTCAATAATTGCAGTTTCATAATGCTCACAAAACAGAAACTCTTGTTCTATTGGATCAATAGCATTTGCTTCGTCTGTTCTCTGCGAATACGTGGGAACTGGTAAACCAAGTTCTTGACATGACAAATTATGAACATTCAAAATATCTTCAATTTCTAATGAGCTGTGTAAAGGATACTTCTTCGGTGTAATCTCTCAAAAATCTTCACTAAGATATACTTTAAATTCATTCCATAATGCCAATGCATTGGCTGGCACATTTAATGCACAAATGTAACCAAATAAATTTCGCATTTGTTTTGGTGAATGTAATTCTTTTGCTTCATTTAAACATTCGCACCATTCATTATCATTTGAAGCAATGCCGCGAGCATGGCACGCTTCAACAAATGAAGTGTGTATAATTCCATTGTATGTTCTAACATGCTCAAATGATTTTGGACCACAGACATGTAATAAAAGCAATCGTAAATGGAAAAGTTCGATGTCTTTTGGTGATACTACATATATGCGTGTAATGATTTTATTACCTCCACGCCTTCTCTTCTTCCATTTTTTTCGGGAATCTTCCCACACATAATGCAAAGGAATTTCAATATACTTATATTCATGCGCTGATGGATCTGATCGATTCAATTCAAAAAATGCTAATAATTTTGTTTGTCTTGCATTTTCAATTGCTTGACGTTCTTGCCCTTCTCGAAAGTAAACATTCTGTCTACGCGGTAAATGAATGTCAAGTCTAATGATGACGTGATTGAAAATGCATTGGTAATTCATAGATGCGCCATACAGCTTCAGTTGATCCGACATAACGGCCATTTAAAAAATTTTTATCTTCATCAGTTTGTATTTCTTGACCTGGTTCATTTCTCTCTGAACCTAATTCAACAGATGCACTGTCATAGCCTTTATACACGTATTTATAAATGTATTTAACACTTTTAACTGTAGTGCATACTTCAACATTTATATGGCAATTAAATTTGGCAAGTAAATACGGATTGTATGGTACAACATAACGATTGTCGAGGCAACTACCGTGAACTTCAGCATTAATACCATTATCATGCCTTCTGTATAATGGATATCCATTTAATGATTCACATGTAAATTCATTAAATCGTTTTGGATAATCTTTTGTGCATTTTCCATCTCCCATACATACAGAATTTGGATTAAGTACACCGCACGGACCATGCATCATGTGTTTTACAACATATTCATGTAATGTAGGATGTGTTTGAATGTTAGGAATCTCCGCAGATACAACTTTATCAATATCGGTAGCGTTAACAATTTTATCTTGCTCATTTAAAGAGAGTAAAAGTGTGAGCATGAGGCAATCCTCTCTTTTGAAACTCAATTGTATAAATGAGTGCTTCAACTTTACCGAAGATTTTTTTTAGTGTAAGACCCTCAATTAATGCTTTCAGTTTGGACTTGGCACAACAATATCAGGTCGAAAATTAGCTGACTCAACTACACCAATATTGCTAACTATTTCAGGCCAACTTGGATTGCAAGTCATTGTAATAAACAAAGAAGGCTTTCCGAAATGTTGTACAATTGACATTGCATCTAAATAATTCTGATACATATTTCTTGGAGATCCATTGAATGAAGATGGTAAAATTACTCTACGGCCAACATTATTGGCATTGGGGTTCAATTCTAAATAATCTGTTAAATTGTTGTAAACTTCAGACGTAAGACTTGTTTGATTTTGTCGAATGAAATGTAACCTTGTGCCCTCTATTCTCACATACATATCAACTATCCACTGCAGAAATAATTTTTGTGAATGGTGCAACATGCTAAACTCTTCTCTAATTGCAAGTCGATAGGCTGCATACTGAAGCATGGTTAATTTATTTCTGGGCGCTCTTGAATTAGCTGTAGTTGGTACATTATGAGAAATATTGATATGCCACATATCCATATGTGATACTGGTATCACCATTTGGAAAAAGTAATGGATACGGTAAAGGGTCCAATGATGAATCCAAAACAGAGATATTTTTAATGGTACCATTAACTTTTGAAAACGAAACCATATTTCGTTCAAAGGGTGGCTCACCATCAACTGTACTAAATATTACTGCTACATCAGTTTGAACTGCATCATTATAATGGCGTAGATCTAAATCACGTTTTACTTTAATGAGCATACAAATTTCTTTATTTTGATTTTCAACTCTCTGACAATGATCTTTCATTACAATGAATGACCGAACGAAAGGATTAATGCGTTCCAATTCAAGAGAGATTTTGCGCATTATATTGTTATTGCATGTTTGATTATAGTATTCACGTAATCTATAATTGACAGCAGTGTCAACATCATAAAAATATAATTGCGCATAACATGGTGAGCGACCATATCCAGCAGTCATTGGACCTGATCTGTGATAAAAAACATCATGTATTTTAAAATGATACACTCCACGCGTAACAGTATCCGAAATTTTAGCTTCTGAGCTAACCATAGCAAATGATGAATTGTATTTACGAAAGTTTTCAAAATAATTTTTTGACTTTCTTTTTATTGAAGGTTCATTTGAAGTAAGTCCATCATACAATGATTTAAAGTATTCATTTTGACTTAAGGCCGGTAATATTGCTTTACCCTTATGACAACATGAAGTGAATGCAGTCCTTTCACCTAAAGTGACCTCAGATTCAAAATGTTTTGCATTGCAAAACCTGCATTGTAAATGCATTAATCCACAATCAAAAGTATTAAAATTTCTTGGAATGACATTCAGTGTGCATTTAAATGTATCCATCAAAATAATTTCATCATTTTGTATACTATTTACACTATTTAAATTTGCATTTGGTCTATTATCATTTTGACTTTCACGCGAATATATATTACTTCTTCTTTGTCTCTCACTCCGACCCGTCAATGTTATACTATTTACACTATTTAAATTTGCATTTGGTCTATTATCATTTTGACTTTCACGCGAATATATATTCCTTCTTCTTTGTCTCTCACTCCGACCCGTCAATGTTCTATTTCGAGGCATAATGGAAGTAGGTGCGAATATCTGAATGTAAAAAAAAAGTGTAATGAAATTACTGAAACTAAGATTAGACAGGGTTTAATTTAAAAATAATAAAATGTGCTCACTTTTTTGAAACCACCAATAATAATTAGGCGAGAGTAAGTCAATTCAAATTGCTGCTACAAAATTTTCCTTTTGCAACAGGTGTATATTAAGCAAGCTGTATTTCACTTTCAACTGCACATTAGTATATAAAACACAGATATCTAGTATACAAAATATAAAATAAACGCTTTTTTGCCTTGACACACTCCACAGACTATTGAAAAAGGAACATTTGAAATCACACAAAATTCACAGCTCATTCAGTCAATCTGTCAGTAATTATTTGTTGGCAACATTTTAAAATTCTTTGGCGACAATCTCTACTCTGTGCGACTGTTTGACCACAGACTATTATGTCTTTGACATTGGCAGTATGAATGTAAACAAACGACAGACTATTATGTGTTTGACATTGGCAGTATGAACGTACACTAAAATGAAAAAATTATAATTTTATTTCCTGGCAACAAAATTATTTTATTTGTAACAATTACCATTGTTTGAAAAAGTTTAAATGAATTTTCAAGTGGAAATGAATGTTTTATTTAATTTAATTTAATGTATTTGTAACACATATTATATATAAATTTTAGCTTTCTGCACTCCTTCTCCATATAAACTTTAACTATGCCAAATCTCACACTCCTCTGTGCGCGCAATATGCTTAAAAAGGGGTACAAAGTTTTCTCTTCACGTATTAATATATAGATTCACTTTTGATTTTTCCCTGGGCTGTGATTATCCACTGGGCCAGTAACCGTATGCTTGATTTCTTCAACTAGCCTATCAGAGTCAGTGCATGGTTTCCATTAATTAACCAGTCACTATAGTTCTTCTGTCAGTAGTCCTTAAATGATTTATCAACAACCACATCTAAAACTTGAAGCTGTGAAGTCATTCCCCCAGGGATTATACCAAGAGAAGTTGTAACGGTACGTTATGTAACGAATTCTATTTTTAGACAGTGAATCACACAAAAAGCATTTTGTTGATAAAGACGAAGTAAGTCAGAGTTTAGGAGCGACCGGCGATACGGCACCGTGATGATCAAGTGAAAAACAAATGACGTCAATCCAAAGGAGGGACGGGTGGAATGTGACCGGAATAAACTGGTTTCAAATGCGTATTTAAACTGAATTGTGGCGAAGAAACAAAAGCGAAGAGCCTCAGTCTCCAGTCAGCAACCGAACAGTACACATGTGTTCTATTAGTGCCCGCGGGCAGTTACGGTAGGCCTACCTAGTTTTTTACATAAAAGTTTTGAAAATGGTAATAAAAGTGGGAATTAAATCGAAACACAAAGTGTAAACATAAATTTGGACTTTTAGAACATTATTGTGATTTTTCGTCGGGAAAGCAAATTACGACTTATTGTGCAACAAGCAGGAGACTCCCAGTCAGAAGAGATAAGTACAAAATAAGGACATAACCAGTTTCCCACAAATGTAGAAAATTCATTTTTTAAAATAAAATTCATTTTATGTGAGTAAAGAAAAAATATCAAATAAAATATGATATCTTGGTAGCGTGTGAGAGCGAGTGAAAGAACAAAGGGTGTAGTAAGCGCTTAAAAAAAGTACTGATTTGCCATTGAAGATTTTCTTTTGATTTATTTTGGTTTTGTTTTATATTTTTTTAAACATAAAAAAAAGATACAATGTGTTTTAGTAGAATAAAATCAGATTTCTCATTATAATGTGTTAGCTTAGTTAATTACGCACTCTACCTGAAACCTATTCTCTTGTGTCAGTAAGTTCGCCTAAACGGCCCTGGAATTTTTTCTGTAAGGGAGTTTTTGGTTATTCATCAAAATTGTTTTCTTCGGAAAAGTGAAATGGTTTCCACATTTCCTCCAAAAAATGTGGTGGGACTTTGGGAATCTTCTGGCTGTTTAAAGGTAAGTCGAAAAGAATAGTAATAATCGGGGCTTAATCGTTTCTTCTTTATTTTTATTTTTTTGTACACTTACAATTGGTGACCCTGCCAGGATACTTGTTAAATTTATTTAATATTCAATAAGTTAGGCCTACTTAAACACAGAGATCGGTTAGGGTAGACGGCGGAATGTTTATACAGCAAATTTCATTGGGTAATTTGATGTACAAATTGTGAGTTTTTTGTGTAATACATTATGTAATATTGGATATAAAATTTTTTTTGGCAATTTATGTAATTTGAAAAAAATGGTAGACAATGAAAATGAACTTAATCTAACTGACTCTGCCATAATGAGCAATTCCAGAGTACATTCTACTCTGGTGTCTGCCGGTAGTAGTAAATCGAATGAGGAAGTAATGAACTTTTTGTGTAACATGCTGAGTAATATCAATGAAAAATTGAGCGATCCACAAAAACATTTTAACGAATTAAGGGATGAAATGAAAGAACAAAATACTAGTTTAAGGGGTGAGATAAAAGAACAAACTGCTAGTTTAAGGGGTGAGATGAAAGAACAGTTGGATAAATGTTTTAATGAATTAAATAATTTATTGTGTGAGCGCATTGACGCTATTGATAATCATATTAAAAAATGGACTGAGAAGTGGAAAGAGATGCAGGTAAATGTAACGAGAACAAAGACGTAAATGTAATGGGGAATTGAGATATTGTAGTGAATAAGGGGTAGCTTCGACACTCTAGCTACGTATAAAATGTTTATCCTTGTAATAACAATATTGTTTGTTATAATTTGATGTGAGTAAAGTTAATTATAACTTGTAACTTTATTTACTATATTTAATTATTTATAATTTGAAACTTCCACCTACCTTTTAATTCTTGAGTGATCTGGCCGGATCTCTCGTGGTGAACTAACCCCGTTCGTACGGCGAACTGATCAGTGCAGCAAATGAAATAAGGTGGTTTAAATAATTTGTAAACTCTTTTAGTAAATAAAATAAAGTAATGAATTTATTGTAATAATTTCAACCATAACTTCCACAATTAAATTAAATTGTATTTGATACTGAGGTGAAGCCCCTTATTACCATCAATAATTTTAACATATTTCACCATATTACTTATATCTACCGTATAATATTCATTAATTAATTCAAAGCGACCCAGCTTGCTATTCACACACATTCATTCTTTTTTATTACCCCATTTTAATTATTTAGTCCCCAAAATAAATTTATTTATTTAATATCATGGCCAGTCGATCACTTAACCCTGAGCGTCTATGATGATCTAGCGCCGTACCGATTTTATGTTCGAAAGTTTAATACACATGCACTTTTTCTTCTTCACTCCATTTCGAGCACATAGATTGCTTCATGGTTGATTTGAGTTAAGTTTTTAACACTTGGTCGACATTTTATAAGATTTTATAGTTCGCGAACTTTTTATGATACCCCGGCCGGGTCGATCTCTTTCGTCGACTGTCTTAACTATTTTTCCATTTTAATAATAAATAAAACTTTGCCCGGCCGGCGACACACACCACTACTGGCATCTGCTGCACTTAGTTCTTTTTCGCCGACTGATGAAACGACGGGTAACTAAATCCCCACCAAGTCTGACTGTTTCCGGGCACATACACGGCCACTTCGATTACACAGCTTTTCGTCACCGTTTAGGTAGCATGGTTTGGCATTGGGCACTGGCGTTGACGATGCTGATTGGCGAAAATAGTGAGGCAGTGGAAGGCGTGGCCTCTAAGAGTATCCGTCAGCAACGGACCGCATGGAACAAAATTTTCGTCTCACCATTTTTCGTGGCGTCCTTTTGGAGTCCGATGTGCGTCGTCTACGCGCGCATGTTTATGTTGCACGTCTTTGTACATGCCTCAATGCTTAATTACCACCATGTGTTTAGACTAGGCATCGCATTCCATTGCCACCTCACCGTTCACAATCTCACTTCATTGTTCCTTTGACGACAATTTTATTTCACATAGGGACTGACCGTGCAGGGGGAAAATATAATATTATAATTTTTTAATAAAATGAAAACCCTTCCCTTTAGCCCTGTTACAAACTATTGGTCATGTTGTAAAATTGTATCATTTTAATTTTAAAGAACAATGCAGCAAATCTAAACCTTTGAGAAGTAATAATGTATTGTGACAGATTATAATGGAATTTGAACTTGAATGTTAATGAATTGTGGACAATTGATTGCACCAGTTGAGGTGAAAGTAAACGTGAAATGTAATATTAGAAAGTTGAAACATTGAATTTGAGTATTTTGTATTTTTTTGATATGATTTATAATTGTATTTTTCTATATGGTTATATACTTGTGTATGTTGATATGTTACTTGGGTTAAATAATGTGTGTTATTTTAGCATAAGAGTATCTACTTTTGAATTGTAATATGTTATTTGAGTGTTAAGATACTAAAGATACCACAAATCAGTACTTTGGTCAATGCAAATCAGTACTTCTAGGAGGAACCCAAATCAGTGCAAGGATACGGATGAATGAAAGACCATTTAATAATGTTTTGCTTTTGTTGTCACAGAATCTGTGTGGAACTGTGGAGGTGAACCTGTGCTGGCCAGCTCGTCAGGGCAGGGTCGCCAAGTGCCTGTCTGGCTTTATGGTGTTGGGATCCTGATAAGCGAAGTCCAGTAAAGTCATACGGGTGCGACCACAGCCACTGGATTAGGTGGGTAAGTACCCAACTTTTAATCAGGAAGTAAGGGGGGTCGTGGTGCCATATCCTCACTGATCCGTCTAGGTTTAGGCAATGAGAGTTTTTATGTTTTTAGACTTTAAACCTCTCTTTGGGGGGGGGGTCTTGTAATGGTACGTTATGTAACAAATTCTATTTTTAGACAGTGAATCACACAAAAAGCATTTTGTTGACAAAGACAAAGTAAGTCAGAGTTTAGGAGCGGTCGGCAATATGGCGCCGTGATGATCAAGTGAAAAACAAATGACGAAAATCCAAAGGAGGGACGGGTGGAGTGTGACCGGAATAAACTGGTTTCAAGTGCGTATTTGAACTGAATTGTGGCGCAGAAATGAAAGCGAAGCTCCTCGGTCTCCAGTCAGCAACCAAACAGTACATGTGTTCTATTAGTGCCCACGGGCAATTACAGTAGGCCTACCGAGTTTTTTGTACAAAAGTTTTGAAAATGGTAATAAACATGGCAATTAAATCGAAACACAATATGTAAACATAAATTTGGACTTTTAGAACATTATTGTGATTTTTCGTCGGGAAAGCGAATTACGACTTATTGTGCAACAAGCAGGAGACTCCCCGTCGGAAAAGATAAGTACAAAATAAGGGCATAACCGGCTTCCTACAAATGTAGAAAATTCATTTTTTTAAGTAAAATTACTTTTATGGGAGTAAAGAAAAAATATCAAATAAAATATGAGATCTCAATAGCATTGAGAGCGAGTGAAAGAATAAAGGGTGTAAAGCGCTTAAAAAAAAGTACTGATTTGCCATTGAAGATTTTCTTTTGAATTATTTTGGTTTTGAATTATATATTTTTAAACATAAAAAAAAGATACAATGTGTTTTAGTAGAATACAATCAGATTTCTCATTGTAATGTGTTAGCTTAGTTAATTAATTACGCACTCTACCCGAACCTATTCTCTGTGTCAGTAAGTTCGCCTAAACGGCCTTGGAATTTTTTCTGTAAGGGAGTTTTTGGTTATTCATCAAAATAGTTTTCTTCGGGAAAGTGAAATGGTTTCCACATTCCTCCAAAAAATGTGGTGGCGACCTTGGGACTTTGGGAATCTTCTGGCTGTTTAAAAGTAAGTCGAAAAGAATAGTAATAATCGGGGATTAATTGTTTCTTCTCTATTCTTATTTTTTTGTACAGTTACAAAGTGTGTTCATTGTTGCAACCAGTTTTGTTCCGTTTTCTCATTTGTGTGACCACGAAAAGCATTCACTCTTGTAGCATGACAGATTATCCACATTGTTCTAATTTAAAAAATAATCATATATAAAATAAAAATAAAATGACATCAATAAAAACTACTATAAAAATTAGTCAAGGACCACAGTGTAGTGAAATAATAGTTCGAAGAGATAAAATAAATTAAAACCAACCATGCAATACATATAAGAAATTATAGAAAAATAATGATAGGCCAATGTATAAAGTAATTATACCCAGGTAGTATAGGAGCAGGTCAGGAAATGCCCAGGATAGACAAAAATCCATAATAAAAGAACAACTGTTAGAAAAACAACCACGTGTAATAAAATTAGAAACCCCCAAAAAAGATGAAAATAAATAAGAAAAGTACAATGCAATAAAATAAGAGTAAATGTAAAATATGTTTAAGTAAAGGTTCTAGATATAAATGTAAAAATGTACCAGTGCAATTTAATTTTATAATGAAAAGCGAATCCTGATGATCTCATATAAGTGATATTCTTTATCATACAATACCAGACAAAATGACAAAAAATAATATAAAAGTATGCAATAAATAGTGGAGTGATCAAGGGTACATCCCTAAAATAAAACAAAAACAGCAAGGACTGCATGAAAATTAATTTTAAGGAATAATTTAAATGATGAAAAAACAGATGTGTTTTGTTTATATTAACAGTTCATTGAACTCATGGCTTGAATGTCTGAGATTGAGTATAATTTTTTGTTATAAAATATTTGTTATGTTTTAATAGTATTAATCAATAATAAACGTTAAGGTAATTAGGTAAGGGAATTTTAATTAAGATTTTATAAAAATAATATGTCAGAAAGGGTATTAGCAAGCTGTAATAAGAATAAACATTATATGTGAACACAAGTAAAATCTAGGTAAATGGTAAATCTGAACAACCTTATAATTAACGAATAAGGTAAGGAAATTAATTAAATTGCTGAAAATTATATAAAGTAAATCAATTACTGTGTATTATAACTGTAACAATACTTCATAAAGGTATTGAAGAAATGTATAAAATATTATTAGAAAAAAGGCAAGTGTAATAACAATGGAATCTAAGGGGAAAGCCTAAATTAAAGATAATATCTAAATTAGTTAACCAAATCATAAAATTACAAAGAATTAAAGAAAAATAACCATTTTAATTCAATCAGTGATCTTGTTCAATGATAATTAAAACATGACAGAAATTGTAAACCATTTAATGTGACAGGAAGTACAGTTAAAGCCAGCATCCAAATATACTGTAAATATGACTTTTTGAGTTAGAAAATACTATAAAGTATATCATGTTTGATATTAAATAACGCAGAATTAAATAAGGAAATTGGATATGTAATTAGTATTTAATAAAATTAAATAATAGTAAAAATGTAATTAATCATATAATGTAAAAGTCAATTATTTAGGCGGAAATGCCATCTGGTTAAAACGATGTAGATTTAATATTAAATCGGCCAGGTATGGAGAAGAAAGAGAGTTAGTTGATTGTTACACGTTGAGGCGTACACTTCGAAACGATCTCAGACTAATGAATTCATTCTAAAAGATAGAAGAGTGAAATTTTGTATGCACCTATAAAAAATAAAAAATAAGAGAATAACGTAAAGAAGTGGGTAGTCAACCCCGAGTTAACGTTGAATAAACCAAATTAAACGAGTTATGAAGATTTGAAGTCGTACTTCAGATAACAGAACTATATAAACGTGAACTAAAAATTTTATCGACACGAAAATTGGACATTGTAAAACCTCACCACCATTGGAACAAGAACACATTTGAATACTGATTGCCGTGCCTAACAACTGACCACTAATCCCGAATAATTACACTGTGATGAAGAGGAACTAATCACTACTGCTTGGAAGAGGAATACACCAATAACCAACATTTATTTGAAAGAGTTCTGCAGTGAAGGCGCCGTTCTATACATTCAGCACGTGGGTGGCCATTTTGGAACATTCCCAGAATCCTTTGCGGTGACGGCAGAGCATCATACTGCGTTTGGGTTCGAGCAACCTAATTTGTTAACACATTTAAAATAATATTACTATTTTTTATAATTAAGAAGTTTTTTCTGTAAGTGTTGTACTTTTCAGATTTGCCCTTTATCTCTGACTGTATAACATAACAGCTAAAAGAACCTGTAATTTAACTTTAATAATTTATATAACCAAACCTATCACCCTGAGATACTAGTTTGTGATTTGTCAATTAACTAATCGATTCAAAATCGATTAGTCTCAATAATGTTAATAAATTCCTTGAATATTATAATTTTGAGTTTCATTTATTGGTAAAAATATAGATAGAAGAATTTTAGATAATATTTGACACCTGGACTCCAAGAAAAGAAGGAAATAATATCACTGAAGGAGTACCCTCGTAGAATAACGAAAGACCGCTAATCGATTATTACCGGAGATAATCTAGTTAACGCGGAAAAACAATTCTGGTTATTCTAAGCTATTAATTTAATTTAATTAATAAATAAAATAATTAAAAATAAATAATTAAGCATACAAATAAATAATTAAATAACTAAATAAATAAAATTTTTTCAAACAAAATTTTTTTATTACAATTTTTGTAACTCCAAACACGAAACCACACACACAATTTTTATATTTTGTTACAAAATTGGCGTCCAACTTAAGGGGCTGAAATTAGTGATTGATAGGTCATAAGAGATAAAAATAATCTGCCCAATTCCTAATTTTAGCCGGCAGCTGTTATAAAGTCAAGAAAGGTAATAAACATGCCGAAACGAGCAATATCAAAGAAAAGGGCGGCAGAAGCTGAAAAAGAGATCGATATGGACGACAAATAGGCAATTCCGGTTGAAGATGTAGAAGGAAGATTACCTCCTACGGAACCGAACCAACCCGAGAAACCCTCACAAACAGAGAACGCGACGATACAAGAAATGTTCAGAGTGATGATGGAAATGAAAGAAGAATTGAGTAAGAAAATGGAGGAAAATAGCAAGATAATGGATTCTACGAAAGAAGAATTGAGTAAGGAAAGGAAGGAAGACAACCAATCCTTAAAGGAAGAATTGGGAGAGTTGTGTAAGGAAATGAAAGAGAACAACAAATCAACAAAGGAAGATTTAGGAGAATTGAATAAGAAAATGAAAGAGCACAACCAATCATTAAAGGATATTTTTAAGAAATTGGGAGAGAAAATGGATGATATGACCAAAGAAATAAAAAATGATAGCAAACCAGAAACAGAAGAAATACCAAACGAGAAAACAAGGGAACAAGTAGCATTATTATCTGGAATTAAACCTAACAGAAATGAAGAAAATCTTAAGCATATGGAAATGAAATCAAAGAAAATGAGACAAATACATCCAAAGAAACTAATAAAAAAACGGGAAGAGTTGGAGATGATACACAGTGGTTTAATTGAGGTCCTTAATATCCCAATGACCAGTGAAAAAGACATCATGAATTCTATAAATTATAGAAGCAGGTCAAACTAAATTTCAGTAATAACTTACAATAAAACAGTATGTTACCACTTTAAAAGGAATATAGATAAATGGAATACGACAGAAATAGAAATATATGGTAAAACATCAGTGTTATCATTAATCATTGATGTACCAGTGACATCCTGGTTTAATAAACCATATGATAGAATGATTCAAATAAGACTTAAAATAAGCAAAAGAATAACAACCGAAAAAATGAAATACAAGGAAGAAGCGAGAAATGTCACAAGAAAAGAAATAATTATGAAGACAATGGTAGTCTGTAAAATAAGGGCAATCGAGATTATGGACCACAGCTAAATCAAATACCACACACCATCAAGGAAAGGGACGGATGTTATGATCACCGGCTATGGCAAAAAACCATTTAAAAGAGACGGAAAATAAGTATAAATGAGAAAAAATAATATGAATAAAGAATAAAGGGACAAAACCGAGATTTAAGGAAGAAGATTATTCAAGAAAATGAACCATACAAATGAAGATATGAGGAACTGAGCGACATTATGAAAATCACCAAAAGATCATCAATACTGGGTTTAGAAGAACATATAACAATTAAGAACTGTAATAAGGGGAGTAGAATTTATTAACAAACAAATTCAAAAATAACGTAAGGTCAACTTAAAACAATTATTTACAGAATGTAATTTTGAATGAAATAAAAAGATATCAACAAAATTCTAAAAGAAAGATAAGAACAACTTATATCAATAATATGAATAAACTAGTTTTGGAAAGGAAATATTAAAAGATTTACGAAATGCAAGGGGAAGTAAGGACAATTTAAATAATATAATGGTAATGAAATAATTTGGATGAAAACAAGAGCGAAATAATAATTTTTGAAAAATAAAATATATAACTATAATAACTACTTTAATTGGAATTATAATAAGAACAATTGGTAGAATGACTGTCATAGAATAAAACCATTAGAACAATTAATTAGAACCAAGAAAATAATATATATATATATATATGTTATTAATATAGATAACCAGAAGAAGATTGTGCGAACAATAGAAGAATTAAAGAGAATTCAGATGAAAAAATTTACACCCAATAACTAGTGATAAATATATCAACAGAGCCAGTGGCGGCGCTAACGAAACGGCCCCCCCCCCCCCCGTGAAACTAATTAGGGGGCCGTATAAAAATGGTTAAATTTTGTATACGTAATACGGGAAAACACTCAAATGAGTTTCTATTTACGTGTGTTTCACAACAATGGTTTGTGAATACTTTCTCGTCTATCACAAAGCGTTTGCAATTTGCAAAGGACGTTTTACACGTGTACAAACTCTTAAAATTCATTGTTGCTAAATAGACAAAGTTCTATACAAACTATAAAAAAACCAAAATAAAAAGAACAATTTATTTTTACGTCAAAGATCTAAATTCAGACTATGAAACAGTACCGCACACAGAGTGTTAAAAATTTATTATTTAAAAACGAATATCAAAGTAACATTCTAGCTTTTTTCAAACATCTAAATTAGTTTGTAACTGAATTTGTAAAATTCTTGAATATACTCTATACAAGTTCTCCTTAAGTCTAATCCAATTCAATAACACTCAAACTCAAGTAATGTACAATATTTACAGATGAGTATCAACCAAAGTTCACTGTTTTCCTAAGCCTAGTCTTCTTTTTTTAATAGCTAAGAACTTTTCAACCACTTCGTTGATATTAGTTTTCTGTGTCTCTTCATTCTCAATGCTTAACAGTGTCAAGTCACTCAACCGAGTTTGGGCCATGGTACTTCTTAAGTATGACTTAATTAATTTAAGTTTTGAAAAGCTTCTTTCCGCTGTAGCTGTTGTGACAGGTAGGCTATGGTTAAATAAAGCTGCA
This sequence comes from Magicicada septendecula, assembly GCA_034769895.1. NCBI lineage: Eukaryota > Metazoa > Arthropoda > Insecta > Hemiptera > Cicadidae > Magicicada > Magicicada septendecula. The sequence continues at coordinate 281,773,423 of CM068372.1, read as the reverse complement.
AAGCTGTAGTTAAGTCTGGGAGGCAACTCATAAGGCAGCTGTTTTCTTCAACCAGTAAATTTATCATTTCTCGAATTCTTTTCTTGTGTACAATTTCTTTGACCATCAGAGCTTTGAAGGATATTACTTGGTCAGGCAGTGATGTGGAAAGGTCACCAGGATACACATTTACCAGAGCCTTACTTTTCTCCACTATTGTTTCTTGTGAGAAGTTTACTAAATTCTGAGGCGTCAGGAATGAAAACCTATCATCAATGCAACGCAATCCTTCAAATCTCATTTGTAGCTGAGCTATTACAATATCTAGTGTTGCATTGAAAACTTTTACTTCAAATGATTTCACTGGGTCGTCAATTCTATGGTCAACTGATAATTCAACAAAGAAGCGTTTTACAACTCGTTTACGCTTATTTTTCATGTTACAAGTTATGTCCCATGACTGGGCCAACTGGGGCCCCCCATGAGAGTCGGGGCCCCCCGCGCCGCGGGGTCTGCGGGGGCCTTATCGCCACCACTGAACAGAGCTTCCAACCATAATAAGAATAAATATATCAGCAGAGCTAAAAGGATAGAAGAATAAATAATAAGAAGAATAAAAGAGATAGAAAATATTAGTAAATCTGAGAAACTACGAAGTGAGGTATCCAAGGATGTTTTTTATTAGTCAAAAAATAGACTATTCTTATATAATTTTTATTTAATGACTGTCTGTAGATAATTCCAGCAGTATTATATTTTGAGCAGAGATGATGTTCCTCTGATCTCAATTAGAAGTGTAGTATGGCCAGCAGACTATATGTAGCCATAAGTGCCTCTCTGGACTGCCCCAGCTCACGTGTTAGGGAATGAATATCACATGGGTAAAGAACTAAGTTAAGGAAAAAATAAATATAATAATAATAATAAACCTCAGATGACAATATCTATCAAAGAAGAATCAATTTAAGAAAAAAAAAAAACTAAGCTCAAGTATGAAGAAGCAGATGTAGAAACGGGGAGGAAGACAAAGAATATAATAACTAAAAAATATCATAAGCAATTATTTCATACATACTCAAAGTATGATCTGAACTAATCACTTCTGGAGGAGAGCAATCTGTAGCATGACAGATTATCCACATTGTTCTAATTTAAAAAATAATCATATAAAATTAAAATAAAATGACATCAATAAAAACTACTATAAAAATTAGTCAAGGACCACAGTGTAGTGAAATAATAGTTCGAAGAGATAAAATAAATTAAAACCAACCATGCAATATATATAAGAAATTATAGAAAAATAATGATAGGCCAATGTATAAAGTAATTATACCCAGGTAGTATAGGAGCAGGTCAGGAAATGCCCAGGATAGACAAAAATCCATAATAAAAGAACAACTGTTAGAAAAACAACCACGTGTAATAAAATTAGAAACCCCCAAAAAAGATGAAAATAAATAAGAAAAGTACAATGCAATAAAATAAGAGTAAATGTAAAATATGTTTAAGTAAAGGTTCTAGATATAAATGTAAAAATGTACCAGTGCAATTTAATTTTATAATGAAAAGCGAATCCTGATGATCTCATATAAGTGATATTCTTTATCATACAATACCAGACAAAATGACAAAAAATAATATAAAAGTATGCAATAAATAGTGGAGTGATCAAGGGTACATCCCTAAAATAAAACAAAAACAGCAAGGACTGCATGAAAATTAATTTTAAGGAATAATTTAAATGATGAAAAAACAGATGTGTTTTGTTTATATTAACAGTTCATTGAACTCATGGCTTGAATGTCTGAGATTGAGTATAATTTTTTGTTATAAAATATTTGTTATGTTTTAATAGTATTAATCAATAATAAACGTTAAGGTAATTAGGTAAGGGAATTTTAATTAAGATTTTATAAAAATAATATGTCAGAAAGGGTATTAGCAAGCTGTAATAAGAATAAACATTATATGTGAACACAAGTAAAATCTAGGTAAATGGTAAATCTGAACAACCTTATAATTAACGAATAAGGTAAGGAAATTAATTAAATTGCTGAAAATTATATAAAGTAAATCAATTACTGTGTATTATAACTGTAACAATACTTCATAAAGGTATTGAAGAAATGTATAAAATATTATTAGAAAAAAGGCAAGTGTAATAACAATGGAATCTAAGGGGAAAGCCTAAATTAAAGATAATATCTAAATTAGTTAACCAAATCATAAAATTACAAAGAATTAAAGAAAAATAACCATTTTAATTCAATCAGTGATCTTGTTCAATGATAATTAAAACATGACAGAAATTGTAAACCATTTAATGTGACAGGAAGTACAGTTAAAGCCAGCATCCAAATATACTGTAAATATGACTTTTTGAGTTAGAAAATACTATAAAGTATATCATGTTTGATATTAAATAACGCAGAATTAAATAAGGAAATTGGATATGTAATTAGTATTTAATAAAATTAAATAATAGTAAAAATGTAATTAATCATATAATGTAAAAGTCAATTATTTAGGCGGAAATGCCATCTGGTTAAAACGATGTAGATTTAATATTAAATCGGCCAGGTATGGAGAAGAAAGAGAGTTAGTTGATTGTTACACGTTGAGACGTACACTTCGAAACGATCTCAGACTAATGAATTCATTCTAAAAGATAGAAGAGTGAAATTTTGTATGCACCTATAAAAAATAAAAAATAAAAGAATAACGTAAAGAAGTGGGTAGTCAACCCCGAGTTAACGTTGAATAAACCAAATTAAACGAGTTATGAAGATTTGAAGTCGTACTCCAGATAACAGAACTATATAAACGTGAACTAAAAATTTTATCGACACGAAAATTGGACATTGTAAAACCTCACCACCATTGGAACAAGAACACATTTGAATACTGATTGCCGTGCCTAACAACTGACCACTAATCCCGAATAATTACACTGTGATGAAGAGGAACTAATCACTACTGCTTGGAAGAGGAATACACCAATAACCAACATTTATTTGAAATAGTTCTGCAGTGAAGGCGCCTCGTATACATTCAGCACGTGGGCGGCCATTTTGGAACATTCCCAGAATCCTTTGCGGTGACGGCAGAGCATCATACTGCGTTTGGGTTCGAGCAACCTAATTTGTTAACACATTTAAAATAATATTACTATTTTTTATAATTAAGAAGTTTTTTCTGTAAGTGTTGTACTTTTCAGATTTGCCCTTTTTCTCTGACTATATAACATAACAGCTAAAAGAACCTGTAATTTAACTTTAATAATTTATATAACCAAACCTATCGCCCTGAGATACTAGTTTGTGATTTGTCAATTAACTAATCGATTCAAAATCGATTAGTCTCAATAATGTTAATAAATTCCTTGAATATTATAATTTTGAGTTTCATTTATTGGTAAAAATATAGATAGAAGAATTTTAGATAATATTTGACACCTGGACTCCAAGAAAAGAAGGAAATAATATCACTGAAGGAGTACCCTCGTAGAATAACGAAAGACCGCTAATCGATTATTACCGGAGATAATCTAGTTAACGCGGAAAAACAATTCTGGTTATTCTAAGCTATTAATTTAATTTAATTAATAAATAAAATAATTAAAAATAAATAATTAAGCGTACAAATAAATAATTAAATAACTAAATAAATAAAATTTTTTCAAACAAAATTTTTTTATTACAATTTTTGTAACTCCAAACACGAAACCACACACACAATTTTTATATTTTGTTACAAAATTGGCGTCCAACTTAAGGGGCTGAAATTAGTGATTGATAGGTCATAAGAGATAAAAATAATCTGCCCAATTCCTAATTTTAGCCGGCAGCTGTTATAAAGTCAAGAAAGGTAATAAACATGCCGAAACGAGCAATATCAAAGAAAAGGGCGGCAGAAGCTGAAAAAGAGATCGATATGGACGACAAATAGGCAATTCCGGTTGAAGATGTAGAAGGAAGATTACCTCCTACGGAACCGAACCAACCCGAGAAACCCTCACAAACAGAGAACGCGACGATACAAGAAATGTTCAGAGTGATGATGGAAATGAAAGAAGAATTGAGTAAGAAAATGGAGGAAAATAGCAAGATAATGGATTCTACGAAAGAAGAATTGAGTAAGGAAAGGAAGGAAGACAACCAATCCTTAAAGGAAGAATTGGGAGAGTTGTGTAAGGAAATGAAAGAGAACAACAAATCAACAAAGGAAGATTTAGGAGAATTGAATAAGAAAATGAAAGAGCACAACCAATCATTAAAGGATATTTTTAAGAAATTGGGAGAGAAAATGGATGATATGACCAAAGAAATAAAAAATGATAGCAAACCAGAAACAGAAGAAATACCAAACGAGAAAACAAGGGAACAAGTAGCATTATTATCTGGAATTAAACCTAACAGAAATGAAGAAAATCTTAAGCATATGGAAATGAAATCAAAGAAAATGAGACAAATACATCCAAAGAAACTAATAAAAAAACGGGAAGAGTTGGAGATGATACACAGTGGTTTAATTGAGGTCCTTAATATCCCAATGACCAGTGAAAAAGACATCATGAATTCTATAAATTATAGAAGCAGGTCAAACTAAATTTCAGTAATAACTTACAATAAAACAGTATGTTACCACTTTAAAAGGAATATAGATAAATGGAATACGGAAAATAAGTATAATTGAGAAAAAATAATATGAATAAAGAATAAAGGGACAAAACCGGGATTTAAGGAAGATTATTCAAGAAAATGAACCATACAAATGAAGATATGAGGAACTGAGCGACATTATGAAAATCACCAAAAGATCATCAATACTGGGTTTAGAAGAACATATAACAATTAAGAACTGTAATAAGGGGAGTAGAATTTATTAACAAACAAATTCAAAAATAACGTAAGGTCAACTTACAACAATTATTTACAGAATTTAATTTTGAATGAAATAAAAAGATATCAACAAAATTCTAAAAGAAAGATAAGAACAACTTATATCAATAATATGAATAAACTAGTTTTGGAAAGGAAATATTAAAAGATTTACGAAATGCAAGGGGAAGTAAGGACAATTTAAATAATATAATGGTAATGAAATAATTTGGATGAAAACAAGCGAAATAATAATTTTTGAAAAATAAAATATAATATAACTATAATAACTACTTTAATTGGAATTATAATAAGAACAACTGGTAGAATGACTGTCATAGAATAAAACCATTAGAACAGTTAATTAGAACCAAGAAAATAAAATATATATATATATATATATGTTATTAATATAGATAACCAGAAGAAAATTGTGCGAACAATAGAAGAATTAAAGAGAATTCAGATGAAAAAATTTACACCCAATAACTAGTGATAAATATATCAACAGAGCCAGTGGCGGCGCTAACGAAACGGCCCCCCCCCCCGTGAAACTAATTAGGGGGCCGTATAAAAATGGTTAAATTTTGTATACGTAATACGGGAAAACACTCAAATGAGTTTCTATTTACGTGTGTTTCACAACAATGGTTTGTGAATACTTTCTCGTCTATCACAAAGCGTTTGCAATTTGCAAAGGACGTTTTACACGTGTACAAACTCTTAAAATTCATTGTTGCTAAATAGACAAAGTTCTATACAAACTATAAAAAAACCAAAATAAAAAGAACAATTTATTTTTACGTCAAAGATCTAAATTCAGACTATGAAACAGTACCGCACACAGAGTGTTAAAAATTTATTATTTAAAAACGAATATCAAAGTAACATTCTAGCTTTTTTCAAACATCTAAATTAGTTTGTAACTGAATTTGTAAAATTCTTGAATATACTCTATACAAGTTCTCCTTAAGTCTAATCCAATTCAATAACACTTTGTGGTCGCACCTGCATTACTTTACTGGACTTCTTGTTTAGATCCCAACACCGCAAAGCCAGGCAGGCACTAGACGCCCCTACCCTGACACGCTGGTCAGCACAGGGTCGCCACCACACAGTGTCACCAGATTCTGAAACAATCAAATTAAAATGTTAACAAAAGGCTTTACACTTTTCCAGATCCTGAACTGACTGGTTCGCCTTTTTACGAAGTACTGTTTTTTCTCAACTTCTAACACACATTCTATGTTAACAGAACTCCTTAGCCTAACATGAAATATTTTAATTCAAAACATTTTACATAAACCTCTGCTCATTATTCCTTATTCCAAATTCAAAATATTTTCCTGATTCCAATCAGAATTTAAATAAACACTTCCTATTATTTCATTTTATTTTTATTTTTTTATTTAAACAACTCATTTCATCTCTTAAGCTCTTTAGTATTATCCTGTATACAATACATAATGAATCTAAACATCAACAATTATACAATACAACACATACAGTCAATCATGTGTTTTGTGAACACTATATTATTACTTATTATTTCGTGATTTCATTATCACTCTTTTTTTTCATCTTAAACTACTACGCACTATTACCCCCCCCCCCCGGACTGTAGCACTCAGTTGCCTCCACAAGGACTGAAAAGGAATGGGTGAACACTGAACACTTTTTTATTTTCTTTCTCCCCCATCCTTGCTTTGGCGTTATACAAAATTCGGCATTACTAATATCCCGAATACCAGTAATCGTACTAAAATAATATTCACAATCCCTTAATCGGTTTATCTCCCATACATAGGTATATAGCCGTGTTCCAAAGTTATATCATATTAGATTCCCCATATCTTACCCCCAGTTGTATTTCTAAATTCACCAATTTAGAATAACAAGCCAAATCCACGGTCAGGGTTCGGTAAAACCGTGACCGCCCGAAAGTGGGGAATCACATTTAAAACATACAACAAATTTTAATATCTATACACAATTACCTTATATTCCAATAAACACTTTGTTTTCTATAATAAACACTCAAAATGAAAATTACCATTATTACATTAACATAAACATCTCAACTCTAAATTTGCATAAAAATGACAAACATTACAACTTTAATTTCAATTTTTCAATTAAATCTTCCAACTGTTACATAATAATTTCTATTCTGAATTACTATTTCATATTTTAATCATCTATTAATAAACGAGTGACTCCCTTTCAAGAATAACAATCTGTTTTATTTTATGGGAATTTAGACCTAACCCCATTCTCCCATCATTCTTTATCAACAACTACTAACGGATCTGAAATAGGGTGACACCGACCTCTCAATAATATCTCCCTCAACCATTTTCTCTAAACTCTACTCGAACCTCTTCTTTAGAATAAGGCACCATATAACCTCTTTTGTACTACGTAGGATGTGTGTTCCCTTACCTTATACTCACGCCTTTATTAGTTCCTGGCCCTTCCAGGAAACTCCGCAAACCCCTTTTAAAACTCTTCACGACCCGCCGCAACGCCTTACGTTGGGGACTCCCTACACCTCTACCCTCACTACAAAACTTAAGTGCCCATATTTGTTATATTATATCCCTTATTCGCTCTTTACTTTCACTGCTCCCTTTCCCTCTACATACATTCACTCTCGCTTCTGTGTCACTGCTATTTACCCGTTTTTGTATCACTTTTACCTGAAACTCTTATTGTGTCCAACACCCGTTTATTGAAATCAATTCCTGCTTTATACTTATTAGGAAATCATTACCCAAAATCCATCTTTTACAACACTTTAAATTAGCTAAATCATCACAAATTAGGTTAATTCCATCTTTTCTCAGAACACTGTAAATTACTGCAATTACTTTATTCAAAACAATTTACCTTCATTTAATTCCCATCATAAACTTTAATTATATGCTGTTAATTATCTCATCTAACAAAATACTATTACCTACCAAAATCACAAGAATAATAGATTGAAACATTTACTTAATATTTAATAAGGTTCTCCAGTACTTCATATACACCCACTCGCTTTCATTCCCTATTACTTTAAAGTATCATGATTGATGTTATTTAATGATTGCCTAGGTCTTGTACTTATCGAAAAAAGTTATCCATTTTGCGGCGTCAGTGCTGGTTCCACTAGACTGCTGCACTCTATAATTGTCCGAAACTGTTTTATTGATTCGTCACTGGTTGTCGACACTGGTTACTGATTTTTAGTATTTAATCACATTTATAAACTGTTTTACATTGCAAAAATTGATTTGTCCGCGGACTTGAATTATATCCAACCGGCCGGTTTTAAGAGTTGAGCAGAACAGAAAGATGGCGACTGACAAACGTTGGCCAAGTACGTCCGGCCGGTTGAAAGTGTTGATCGAGACAGAATGATTGTGATCGCCATGCGGCCAATATAAAAGCCGGTCACGTGATATTCCTTCCACATCGGTGACGTCATTTCGGATGTCTCTGGACGTTTCCTCACTGTGTTTTCTTTAGGTTCCAGAGGTATCAAATGTTGATTTGACGTCATTATGATTGTGACATCTGTTGAAAATTGCAATGTTGAGGCCATTTTTGGGTTAAATCAGCGACACTCTGGTTAGACTGAGCTAAAAATAGCTTTTAATTAACTTGTTTACAAGGCGCACCCCACATTCCTTAACGCTTCATCCACCACTGTTTTACATTGCTCACAAAGTAAAATGATTTTATTCTTAATTTTGATCTAATTAAATCTCTGAACTCCGGTTTCATACCTGTGACTCGGTATGTACTGTCACAAGGAGTATTATAGGGAAGTTTAAGGCTTTTGAGGGAAGCAGTACGCAAGAAGAGGTCAGACCTGCATAAAGAACAGACGGGTGTTAGAACATGATAACACCGGGTGTTAGAACATGATAACACCAACTCACGCGTCACTTGTCGTCGATTATCTGGTGAAAAACAATATGACTGTTCTGCCCCACTCACCCTACTCTCCAGAATTAGTCCCAGCAGACCTTTTCTTGTTCCCAAAACTAAGGTGACTGTGAAAGGACGTCGTTTTGAAACAGTAGAGTAGGTCAAGAAAAATACGGAAGAACAGCTGTGCACCATTCCAGAAATTGTATTCCAGAATTTGAAGAAACTTTGAGATCGGTGCATTGCTAGCAGGGGGGAATACTTTGAAGAGGATAAGCACGCATAAAGTTGTAAGTACATTAATAAAGTTTTTGTTGCAGAACTTCAGTCTTTTTTTTTAACACACCATGTACATTAGGGTGGAATGAAAAAATAGTTTTATTGTGAAGTTATTTACTTATTACACATTTTCAAAAACAATATTATTCTCCCACTTACCTTAAATTTGGGTCCCGGATACTCGCACGATCTGTGAATGTAAACGTGATTTTGAGGTTGTTAAAATAACACACTCGACTCTCATTGATGTAATAGAACTCAGATTTTATTTCATTTTATGACTTTAAATTCTTTAATTACTCATCTTTTCTCTCCAAAATAACATATTACTGTCTGTTAAAAATATGAATAACACACCAAGCATTTATTTCGACATTTAGTTTACTTTTACGTGTACTTAAGAGTTCATTTTCATCTAAAATTTTATTCCTGTGGTTTTGCTTATTTTTCTTTGGAAATACAAAAAAAAAAATTATTTTTACATGATAGGCATCCTAATCACTAGTTCTCCTTAAGGTAAATTTCTTAAATTATACTAAAACAACCCAGTTTGCTGCACACGCTCAGTCATACCATTTTAATTTCCCATAATTTAATTTAGAGCGCTCTTTTGTTGAAAGGTTATTTGAATTACTAAGAGATTGAAATTTTGCTGATCACTTATCCGTCTTTGTTCGCATCACGTATGTCGCTGGCCGCATGTCCGAAAGTTTTCATTTGCCATTTTTTTTTCTTTCTTTTTGCACCGCACTTACTTCATTTTGTGACACTGGTTCACTATTTATGTCGGTTTTTAAAAGTTAAACAAATTACTAGTGATCCACGAGTTCTTCTATGTTCCCGGCTGGGACAGCGTGGTTAGTTGAGCTGAGATCGAGCATCACCAACCAATCTCCCACCACGTCGGATTGCTGGTCAGGAAACCAATGCCTCCTTCTGCCAAAATGTTCGTCAATTTTCACATAGTATGGGCTGTCCAGGTGTGTTAGACGGTGACGTTATTTCACTAGCATTCGTTATGTCACTCTAGTAGGCGTGGTTTGGCTGTATTTCCGCCCGCAACCTAGCACGTGGCAAACATTTCACAATTTAGCCATGTTGGTTGACTTCGGTTGAGGCGTCTTAGTGTCCTGTCCGCGCGCGTGCTTAAGTTGCGCGCTTGAGTGCGTCTCACAACCCTTGATTTCCTGGAATGCAACTGCGCTCTACGGTCACACCTTGCAAAACTATGTTACTGCGTTCTTTGTCTGGCTGAAACCGTTTTAGGTAGGGGACTTGGTACCGTATTTATACCTGGGAGTTACAATTGAAAATGAAATAAATTTAATAAAAAAAAAAACCCCATTCTGCCCCATTACAAGACCCCCCCCAATGAGAGGTCTTTTGTCGAGACAGAAGAACTCTCATTGCTAAACCCCTAAGAGGATCGGTGAGGATATGGTGCCAACAACCCCCCATTAATTTCTTAACGCATCATGGGTAAACTACCCCCCTAGCTCGGCAACTATGGCTGCACCTGAACGAGATTACTGGACTTCTCTATCCGAGATCCCAACACCATAACATCGGACAGATACGCACCATAGTACCCTAACCTCCTATCATTCTGCCCAAAATTCCAAACCCTGGTCTTATATCATACCAGATCCTCAACCGATATGTTCCCCCTTATACGCATACTGGGTTGCCTTCAGCATGTACTGGGTGTGTACACATACTCATTAATACCTTCTAAACAAACTCCTTATTTAAAATTCATAAAATATTTATCTTTAAATTAAAAATTCATTTAAGTTCAAAATCAAACTGTTATATTACCATTATTTTCATCAAAATCGTAAAAATCTTTTACATGAATCTATCCACCCTATCAGTTTTCTTCACTACTACTAACAATCATAAAAAAAAAACACAACTTGAACATCTTATTAAATCATAAACTCACTTGTTCTAATATTTGTTTATAACACATATATACTAAACAATATAATTCAATAAACATACTAGGAATACATGTAAACAATAATATACTTGAAACTCAAAACATCATCTATACGGCAGGCATAAAATAATTTTTTTTTCTAAGTATTTCTTTTATTTTTTCAATCTCAAAAAAAATTTAAAATCATTTAATTCAATTAAGTAACACCATTGTGTGAATTAATTATCAGAAAATGGTTCTGTCTCTAACACCAGTCATCAGCTGATCTCTCTGGGTCAAGTGAACGACCTTGACATATATACACTACACGAAGCTACACTGTAAAATACATGAAACATCTTTAAAATTTTTTATCTTCGAACATAATACAACATAATAAAATAGAACATTCGAAATTAACATGGTTATTATTATCTTACTACAATAAACATTAAAATTTACATTTAAACTGATCAAAATTACACACTTTACAGCTTTAATTTATTTTCGAATTCTAGTACAATCTGTCCCTTGTTTCAATTATTACTACGTTTTAACTATGACTTTCTTTCTTTAATATTTTCATTCTCAATTAGTTTGGGTGACTTAATTATTCATAATAATTTGATTTACTAACTGGGCATTCATATATAATCTTACCCCACTTATGACTCTAACACTCACTTAACAGACTTTATCTAGTATGACATCCATCAATCAAAACATCTACCATCCCTTCTCTACCTCTACCTTACTACTCTAACTCATTTCGCATCATTCTACCCTTATAACAAAATACTCTCTACCCCTTTGTACTTAGGATGTGTGTTCCCTTTCCAATGCTCATTCCCTTATTTGGTTCCTGGACCCTCCCTAGGTAACCCTTTCCGGCACATATCGGTTCCCCTCCTGCCACAACGCTTTTCGTTGAGGACTCCTTATCACACCACCCCCCTTACAAAATTACCATCATCTAATTACTCTCCCATTACCTCCCTTTCATAATCTACAAAATATCTCCATTCATTTATTACCTCAATATATCACTCATTACTCTACATATTTTCCCCATAGCTACTGTGTCACTATTACTTCTCAAATTCTACATTACGTTTATTCACAACAATATTGTTCTCTCTAACACCCCTTCAAAATTGATTTGATTGGCTTAAATGCCCTACTTAAAACATTATTATCACCCAAATTCTAACATTTACCCCATTTCACATTAAATTAAGCAGTGAAAATTCAAAACTATCTCAAATACATCTCCATCACTTACTTAAAACATTACAAGTTTATTATTGACACCTTTAATTATTGATAAATCTGCAAATCATGTATAAGTGACATATTACATATATAACCCCAGCAATCAGCTGATGTTCTTGGTCAGGTGAATGACCTTACTATAGATACATTTCAACAATTATATAAAGTACATATTTTTATAATCCTTATCCCTAACATACTGCATACAATTAATACAAATACACAAAATTACATAGTTATCCTACTACAATGTTATTTGAATTTATTACAATTAAATCTGGTACTTAAAATCATTTTGCTCTCATAGGGACATACATCGCTACTCATTGAGTCATAGTCATAGCAACAGTTACTGAACAGCTCTTTGGATTGTCAACCCCCAACTCTCTCTATACAGTCGTGTTATAAGCTGACCGCCCGCTGTTTACAGAGGTCGTCACCCTCTCACTGAATTTTCAGCTACACTCCTACTTCATCATTTACTTAAAATCCCCCCTTATACCCCTGGCTTGTAACTGCCAGCTCCTTTTCCACACACACTATTGTTGCCTGCTGGTGGACTGTGGTGTCCATTTGCATCCCCAAGAACTGAAGTTTACATGTATAAGGTATAGACGCTGCCTATACCGTTCTTGGTTCAGCGTTATATAAAAATTCGGCCTTACTGATGTCCGAGGCACCAGTAATCCTACTACAATGATTCACGCATCCTTATCATGGCACTATCGACCAATTTTGAATCTACTTACATAATTCCACGGCCAGGGTCTGGTGAAACCGTGACCGCCCGAAATGTGGGGAGTTACTACAATTCACGGAAGGTCAACTCTTATATGTTTGGTTATTTATTAATTATTTTTCATGTTTACATTTTTAGACTCATCTACATTTTAACTTTTAAACATCAAACATTTCCTTTAAAATTTGCTATTTAGACATTGAACATTTTACTTTATTTAAATTGCATTATAAAATTCATACTTACAGTACATCACTCACATACTACCATAGACACACAAATATAAACACCAAACACCAATAACTCCATGTACCTTCTAAACATTTTAACAACCATGTTATTCCACAAACTAAACACAATTTAACATTTATTTATTAATTAATTATTATCAGATTTAAATCTCATAAAATAATTTAAATTCATCATCAAAATTCAATTAAATAACATTTTAAATCAATCAAAAATATTTAAACATCTCAAATTACTTTAATTCCATCAAGTATCGAAAACAAGTTATTTTAATTATTTTACTTCAGAACAATTCCAATTCATTAATTACCTTCATAATTATTATCCTTGTTATTTATTTAGTCTACCAAAATATTATTATTATTATTAAATTGATTTCTACTACCTATACACATTGTTTACATAACATACTTGTTACCATACAAACACAATTAATTTCACTAAAATTTATTTACAAACTTTGTCATTATTTTTCTGTTTACCACACTTCATTTCATAAGTTAGCAAGGTCATACCCACCAATTAAAATATTTAAAATGTCTATTCATTGAGTTTATAATTACCCTCCATCATCGTGTAGATATCTAACATTTAAAACATAAATCATTTTTATCGACCTTCAATTTGTTATTTTTATTATTATAATAACTAGGCCTATCTGTGTTCTCAAATGTTTCCATTATCCAGTAACAATGTTTTATAGGCTTACCCCACATTATTATTCTATCATACAACCTGTCTACATTTGGAATTCTGGTCTTGTCATCGTCAGTGTTTTTGTTCAACATAAGGTAAGTTATTTTATCATCATACTCCTCTACTATATCAATCACAACATCAGGTAAGTTATTATCATTTATAACGGTATCATCAAAATAATCATCAATCTCTTTTTTACAAGGTAAGCATTTCATATCATATATTCCCTTCAACTCTAACCTCTCTTTCAACCTTTTATAACTGCTTCTCAACGTAAACAACTCTATTATTCTCTCTCCCTCACAATACTTCTCACAACCCCCCTGAACTATCTCATTCCATGCAAAGGGCACAACAAACTTACTATATATCTTGGCACTTCCAAGACCATCACAAAAACTAAAGGGACCATTCTGAGACACCATGTCTCCCACACAACTACTGGAGGAAACTCTGTCCTCATTAAACACCTGTGAAACTTCTGTTTCACCATAAACTAGGGGAAAACTTGCCCTTTGCCCCTCTAAACTTCCATCACACTCTCTCACACTTTCATCAGCACTCGCTAACAACACTTCGTTACTAAATTCTACTTCAACAAAATCTTCCTTATCATTCTCGACATTAATCACCTTACTCTCTAATACCACGTTTCTACACATATCATTATAATTCTCATTTGTTTTACATTCATCACTTACCTTGTAAAACGTTACGAGTTTAAAATAAATAGTAAAAATCTAAAAATCTGTGCCTATTAATAAACGGCAACTGAAACTTTACTTGTTTTTTTAAAATAAAAAAAAATTAAATTTGTACCACTTACCTTCTTCGCGAATTACCAGGGTGTCGTCTGATGTACTTAGGCAGAGAAAACAACAGGCAATGCAATGACAAACACATATTTTGCAAGCACAATAAAAATGGTATTTTATTTGTTCCCTGACATTCTTATGTTTACTTTCTTTTACTTTACTTAATATTCATTTTCGACTCAAACTACTACTATTATTTTTCTTAAAGAATTATAAGAACTTGGAATTATTTTTACATGACCAATACACCAAAATAACTAGTTGCAACTTAAAAAACTGACAAACTATTTAACTAAACTAATAAGACGACCCAGATTGCTCGCTCTCTCCCTCTCATACTGTAAAATTCCCCATAATTTAGTTGTAACCCCTTTTTTATAAATTTGAAAATTAATTGATGAATTTAAATTTGAGTCGACTACTTAACCTGCGTCCTTCTGATGACCACGTGCTGCATCTCGTATGTGTATGAATGTTTCGTTTATTTGTCACATTTCTCGCTTTTGCTGTCCACTCCGCTAACTTCATCTAAACTGTCGGATTTAACTGTTTCTCTTCAAACTTTCTGTTACACTTCGGAATATGTTAAAATACAAAATTTAAAGTTCGCGAACTGCGTAACTTGTCCCGGCCGGGAACGGGTGATTTCGTCGACTAGTGACGCTACAGGTGCGTTGGTCAAAAAACATTTCCGTCAGCTCGCGCTGTGATTGGCTGCGGCTCTTATATGGCCGGTTCAGTGATCGACTTTGGTGTCGAGAGTACAGATAGCGGCACACGAGCGCACACTCACCGCCATATTTCATTGTAGTTGGGCGTTATTTACGAAGTTTTTGTTACTTCTCCCCAACGGAGGATACACGCAGGTGCGCATAGGCTTACATTCCAATGCTGTTATCGCTTGTGCCAAGCACGGACTGATACGGAATTGCATACAGGGTGTCAAAACAGATCACTCTCAATATTGTTATTAAATGAAATAAAAACATACATCCCTCAAAGTTGCCCCATTACAATACCCCCCAATGAGAGATCTTCTGCCGAAACAGAAGAAATCTCATTGCTAGAAAACCCCTAAGCGGATCGGAGAGGATATGGTGCCAACAACCCCCCATTTGCTCTTATACATCATGGGTAAACTACCCCCCTGGCTCGGCGACCATGGCCGCATCTGAACGAGATCACTGGACTTCTCTGTACGAGATCCCAACACCGTAAAATCGAACAGACACGCACCACAGCGCACCTCACCTTTTAATATGCCACCCCAAACTCCAAATCCCTGGCCTTACTGCATGCCAGATCCTCAACCGATATGTTCCCCCTTATCATGCACACTGGGTCGCCTTCAGCAGTTCTGGGCCCATACACATACTTGTCAATACATTTTTTAAATTCAAAAATATTTATTGTTAAATCAAACTCATTTATTCTAACATTTGATTATACCTACATACTACACAATACAATTCTATAAAAACACTAGTACTACACCTAAACAATAATATAATCAGAAGTCAAAACATCAATCAGATGGCAGGCACAGAGAATCAAAAAAATTAAAAAAAAAAAAAATTTAAATGTATCAAAATTTTATTCTTTATTTATTTCGAAAAAATTTAAAATTATTTAAATCCATTAAGCATCAAAAGTGGCATTACTTCATTGCCAAAACGGGTCTAGTATAGAACATCACCCATCAGCTGATCAAACTGGGTCAAGTCAAGAACCTTGACCTACATAAGTTATACATAAGTTACATCAGAAAATACATTGAACCTCTTTAAAATACTATCTTTAAACACAAAAACATAATAAAATAAGACATCTAAAATTAACAAAGTATTATTATAATTAACAGTAAAATTGATATTTAAATTAATCCAAAATTACACAGTTTACAACTTTACATTTTCAAATTACACTAGTAACTAAAATAAAACTTTATAGAAAACATTATAATGTGAAATTTTCATTAACTCTTTTATCCATCATCATTTAAATCATTCATCACTTTCTACAATTAGATTCCTTAAAATTTTCAAATTTATTATTACCATTTATTTTCCATCACCTTTCAGTTATTATTATTTTTCAATTATAGTTTCTATTTAGTATAATTATTTCATTATTGAATTAAAATCTTTTCAATTGAATTAAACATCTATAAACATTTTATTCCATTTGAATTGTATTATAAAATTTATACTTACAGTATATTATTCCCCTACTGACATAAACACAAAATATACACACCATACACACCAATACTTCCACGTAACCTCTGAAACATTTCACAAAAAGGTTATTTCAAATCAAACAATTTAACAATTAATTACCCAATTCACATCTCGTAAAATAATTTAAATCCATCAAAAAATTCAATTATATAACCTTTGAATCAATCAAAAATATTTAAACATTTCAAATTAGTTGAATTAAATTAATTACTGAAAATACAAGTTCAATTGCTATCAAAACAATTACAATTCGCTAATTACTGTCTTCAAAATTAACTTTGTTATTTATTTAGATTGCAAAATATTAACATTATTATTATCACAGCAATCTCCATTACATACACACATTGTTTACCTAACATTTTACAATACACACAATTAATTTCACTAAGCATTTATTTACACTTCTTAATCATTGATTATTCAGTTATATCACACTTCAATGTCCAAGTTTGCGAGGTCTAAACCGTAAAACAAAATATTTAAAATTGTCCATTTATTGTTTTATAGTTTACCCTCCATCGTCAAAAATTAATCTTTGTTTCAAATAACAATTTTCAATTTCAGTTGCACACATATGGCTATCTTGTGTGTCATAACCATAAGATATCAGTTTATTCATTTTATCATAATAATCATATACCAAGTCAACATTATTTATTTCTGTCCAGTCACCATTAGTAATTATATTCCATACCGGGTCAGTTACTTTTTCATCATACATTAAATTACTCTTGTTTAAACACACTTCTAACATTGCTTTCCACTTATCATAATCTCTCTTTAATTCATACAATTCTGTCTCTCACTCTCAACACACAACTCTCCATCTAAATTTCTCTCATCATAACACCATCTCATACTTTTACCATCATTCCACACAGAGGGTATTAAATCATAAAAATGCCTACTAAAAATTAAATAATTATTGAGATATACATCGCTTTCTTGTAAGGGACTCTTGCCCTTCAAAAACATTCGTAACCAGCTTGGTTTACCATAAAACTGGGGAAAATTTACCCTCTGCCCTATATTCACAAAATCATTCTCTTCAAACTCTCTCTGTAACTTACAAACACTCCCTCCTCTCTCTCTCTCTCTCTCACTGTTTCTGTATTATTATGATCGCTAATTATTTTCACTGTATTATTTTTATATATCTCGTTTTCAACTATCTTACTACTATCGGTTGTTCATTCATTTTCGTAATTATTTGTTATTTTATTATTACTCTGGTCGTCTGTTATTTCGTCACAATCACTCGTAACTGTGTTATTTTCTACCTCCTCCTTCCGCGTTCTACTTTCGTTTATTTCGTCTTGAATATTATTTATATTTATGATTATCTCACCTCTCATGCCCGCAATAGTTTTATTTATACTTTCTAATTTGTTATTCATATTTATTTCACTTATTCTTAATTCACTTCTTATGTTCACGAACTCGTTACTTAAGTCTGTAAGTTTATTATTGACTACATTTATTTCTGATTTGATTTCAGATTTTAACTTATTATTTTCTGCTTTCATTTTCTCGTCTTGTTTGTCAAGTTTATCATTTACTATGTCTATTTCTAATTTGACTTCCGTTCTAAACTCATTCAAATTCGTGTTTTGTCGGTCAAATTTACTACTCATCATTTCCATAAGTAATGCTAATTGATTAAGTACGTCTATATTGTCGACTCTGCTACTCTTAGCATCTGCCGTCTCAATTATTTCGTTTGTTGTATTGTTGGTGTCGTCTACATGCTCGTCAATATTTGTCGATACTAAATTGTCCTGTGTCACATTTAAATTTATATTTACTTTTTCACCTTCACACAAAGTTGCATTCTTGTTTCCCTCTGCCATTTTCGACTAGTTTGTAAACTAACTTAACTTTTTTAATTTACAAAGTCACTGTTAGACGGGCGCCATTAAAACGTTACGAGTTTAAAATAAATAGTAAAAATCTAAAAATCTGTGCCTATTAATAAGCGGCAACTGAAACTTTACTTGTTTTTTTTTAAATGAAAAAAAATTTAAATTTGTACCACTTACCTTCTTTGCGAATTACCAGGGTGTCGTCTGATGTACTTAGGCAGAGAAAAACAACAGGCAATGCAATGACAAACACATATTTTGCAAGCACAATAAAAATGGTATTTTATTTGTTCCCTGACATTCTTCTGTTTACTTTCTTTTACTTTACTTAATATTCATTTTCGACTCATACTACTACTATTATTTTTCTTAAAGAATTATAAAAACTTGGAATTATTTTTACATGACCAATACACCAAAATAACTAGTTGCAACTTAAAAAACTGACAAACTACTTAACTAAACTACTAAGATGACCCAGATTGCTCGCTCTCTCCCTCTCATACTGTAAAATTCCCCATAATTTAGTTATAACCCCTTTTTTATAAATTTGAAAATTAATTGATGAATTTAAATTTGAGTCGACTACTTAACCCGTGTCCTTATGATGACCACGTGCTGCATCTTGTATGTGTATGAATGTTTCGTTTATTTGTCACATTTCTCGCTTTTGCTGTCCATTCCGCTAACTTCGTCTAAACTGTCGGATTTAACTGTTTCTCTTCAAACTTTCTGTTACACTTCGGAGTATGTTAAAATACAAAATTTAAAGTTCGCGAACTGCGTAACTTGTCCCGGCCGGGAACGGGTGATTTCGTCGACTAGTGACGCTACAGGTGCGTTGGTCAAAAAACATTTCCGTCAGCTCGTGCTGTGATTGGCTGCGGCTCTTATATGGCCGGTTCCGGTGATCGACATTGGTGTCGAGAGTACAGATAGCGGCACACGAGCGCACACTCACCGCCACATTTCATTGTAGTTGGGCATTATTTACGAAGTTTTTGTTACTTCTCCCCAACGGAGGATACACGCAGGTGCGCATAGGCTTACATTCCAACGCTGTTATCGCTTGTGCCAAGCACGGACTGATACGGAATTGCATACAGGGTGTCCAAACAAGTGTTAGTGGTCTCGGTGGCCGTAAAGGGTGTCCAAACAGATCACTCTCAATATTGTTATTAAATGAAATAAAAACATACATCCCTCAAAATTGCCCCATTACACTTGTTATTAATTATTTGATTTGCTTTACTTTTAATTTGTTCCTCTACCGACTCTACTACTTTCTCAATACTCTGTTTTAATCAGTTAAAGTTAGTTTCTAATATTTCATTGGTTTTTTCTAAATGCTTATTAATTTCATTCATATGGTTTTTCAACTCATCAAATTTATTATTTTGTACATCAAATTTGGTGTCAAAACTACTGTTTTGTTCATCAAATTTTCTATCAAAGTCATTGTTTAATTTGTCAAATTTACTATTTTGTTCGTCAAATTTGGCATTGAAATTACTATTATTAATATCAAATCTATTATTAATAAGATTAAATAAGTCATTTAATGACAACTCTTTTTCTCTTATTTTAGTTGCTACGGGAGTTGAATTTGCTCCCGCCTCACTAATTATTACGGATTCATCTGTCAGGTTTGGAGTTGTCTCCATTCCTGAATCGTTAGCGTCAACATTTACTGAGGTCCCTGTTTCAACGTCAGTTAAGCTGACGTCTTCCTTATTATTTTTGTTAGTATTCATTTTTTATATAACTTATTATATTTTCCTCGATATAAAATTCAGTCTTAAATATACACAGTATTATTCCTATAACATAACATAAGTAACATAGTATGGCTCTAACTTACTAACTTTTATACGTCGTTAGTGCGCATGTTACCCAACCTCCAAATCACGTTATTCATTGTAGGTGCGGAATTTTAATTTCAAAAAATTAAAACTCGTTCCAAGTTCGTGGCGCCATTGTGAAGTTATTTACTTATTACACATTTACAGAAACAATATAATTCTCCCACTTACCTTAAATTTGGGTCCCGGATACTCGCACGATCTGTGAATGTAAACGTGATTTTGAGGTTGTTAAAATAAACACTCGACTCTCATTGATGTAATAGAACTCAGATTTTATTTCATTTTATATGACTTTAAATTCTTTAATTACTCATCTTTTCTCTCCAAAATAACATATTACTGTCTGTTAAAAATATGAATAACACACCAAGCATTTATTTCGACATTTAGTTTACTCTACTTTTACGTGTACTTAAGAGTTCATTTTCATCTAAAATTTTATTCCTGTGGTTTTGCTTATTTTTCTTTGGAAATACAAAAAAAAAATTATTTTTACATGATAGGCATCCTAATCACTAGTTCTCCTTAAGGTAAATTTCTTAAATTATATTAAAACAACCCAGTTTGCTGCACACGCTCAGTCATACCATTTTAATTTCCCATAATTTAATTTAGAGCGCTCTTTTGTTGAAAGGTTATTTAAATTACTGAGAGATTGAAATTTTGCTGATTACTTATCCGTCTTTGTTCGCATCACGTATGTCGCTGGCCGCATCTCCGAAAGTTTTCATTTGCCATTTTTTTTTCTTTCTTTTTGCACTGCACTTACTTCATTTTGTGACACTGGTTCACTATTTATGTCGGTTTTTAAAAGTTAAACAAATTACTAGTGATCCACGAGTTCTTCCATGTTCCCGGCCGGGACAGCGTGGTTAGTTGAACTGAGATCGAGCGTCACCAACCAATCTCCCACCACGTCGGATTGCTGGTCAGGAAACCAATGCCTCCTTCTGTCAAAATGTTCGTCAATTTTCACATAGTATGGGCTGTCCAGGTGTGTTAGACGGTGACGTTATTTCACTAGCATTCGTTACGTCACTCTAGTAGGCGTGGTTTGGCTGTATTTCCGCCCGCAACCTAGCACGTGGCAAACAAATTTCACAATTTAGCTATGTTGGTTGACTTCGGTTGAGGCGTCTTAGCGTCCTGTCCGCGCGCATGCTCAAGTTGGACGCTTGAGTGCGTCACACAACCCTTGATTTCCTGGAATGCAACTGCGCTCTACGGTCACACCTTGCAAAACTATGTTACTGCGTTCTTTGTCTGGCTGGAACCGTTTTAGGTAGGGGACTTGCTACCATATTTATACCTGGGAGTTACAATTGAAAATGAAATAAATTTAATAAAATAAAATACCCCATTCTGCCCCATTACATAATTTCGATATGTAATAGTGATAAAAAGTTGTCTATTGCCTTTGTTAAGACAGTGTTAAAGTATGCTCACAAATATAATATATTTAGAGGTGCCGCAAAAGAGTTGAAAATATGTATTTTTAAGTAGATTTTACGAATTTTGACAAATTTGGTATAGTAAAAAAAAATTATTTTAAATACCAAATGCCTGTTTTAAAGGTTGAAATTATACACATAAACTACTCTGTAGTAGATAATTACAGTATTATACTGCAAAACTTTAATATTTATGCTACTAAATCTTGCATCTTTTAAAATATATTTTTTTTAATTTTAACAATATTTTGCAATAGTAAGGATTCACCTTACTTTTTAATTAAAAACATAGCAAAACATTCTTTAGTTCTGTAAATAGCCAGAAGCAGAACAGTAGGTGGATTGAAGTGACCTTGAGCTAGGCATATTGTTGGCTGGTGTAGGGTGGGGGGACGGGGGAGAGAAGCCTGTTGCAACGTGTCTCTGTCAGTCAGTCCAGACCAAGCGTTTGAGTAGCAAGTGTTTTTATGCTGTTGTTTACTGGTTTTGTTTTGTATTATGAATGTGTTAGCTTGAATATCAGTATAATAGTTTATTAGTTAATACTTGGTTATTAGTGCGATGGCAGTGTCAAAACCAGTTCAGACTAGACAAAAGTTAGAATGTCAAATTTTTGGACACCCTAAACAATTAAGTGAGTTAAGTTTGCCAACTTATTATGATATTATGAAATATTACCATTATGAGCTGAGCTGAAACCAGACGCAACATCAAAAGAACCAACGATGAGTGAGATATTAGATATTCTTATTAAGAAAGTTGAAACTATTTGGTCGAAAGAATCAATTCCTGTAGTGTCTCGCACTCGCATGTTGCAAATGGGAAAAACCTATCATGATAAATACAGAAATATTTTAAGATCAAAAGGTAGAAAAGGTACAGAAAAATATGATTCAATCGTAGCATTGTTTTTAAATGAAAGCAAACGTCTTTTTGATGTGGCAGCTTGTAAGTGCAAAGAATTTTCTGAATGTAAGTGCGAAAAAGAAAAAAGTACCTAAACTTGAACAAGATTTTTTACTTGACCAGAGAACATTGAGAAAAATGAGTATAAGTAGAGTTGCTAAAGTTGTTTCAAAGGTTTTAACACAAAGAGAAGAGAGGAAGCAGAAGGTAATACAGCAACAGCAACAGTTAAAGTACAATCAACAATTAGTAGTTAAGGCTACTAGCGAAGCTGTAAATGTTGTCATTCAATCAGATCCTGAGCAAAGTTCTGATGAAGACTTAACAATCTTAACATACAATCCTGAAAAGCCCTCCACTTCTTTTTTGGCTTCAACCACAAGCGAACAAATGCGAGTAGAACTGCCAACAGTAGCTTCTATCTGTGACCGAACTGGGGTTTCAGACAGAGTTGCTGCGGCTATCGCAAGTGCTGTTCTTAAAGATGTTGGAATGATTACAGAGGATAATAAAAGTAAGGTAATTGATAGGATGAAAATTCGAAGAGCGAGGGCCAAGAATCGAACAAAAGCGATAGTAAGCAGCTTTAACCAAGTTGGAGAAAATAAGGGGTTATTTTTTGATGGAAGAAAAGATAAAACAATTGTGCAAGAAAAAAAAGGGAACAAATTTTACAAAATTATCACAATTAAACAGTTTGTAATCAACAATATAGTCTCTTACAACAAATCAAATAAAAATTGTTCACACGCAATAAAAATGTCAACTAATAGAGTCCTGCACAATTATAAAACACATAACACTGCGCCACAATACTTCGAAACACACTGGAATAAATCACCACTAAAAACTGACTGCTAAGTGCAGCTGTCGTTGTTTAAATAGATAGCACAAGTGTTCTAGAATAGTCTATAATACGCGTCAACAAATAAGGAAAACACTAGAGCGTAATTGATTGCGGCCTTGACACAGTGCACGCAGCTGGCGAAGTCTGGAACAGTCTAGCTAATGCATGTTGAGAATCACGTACGCACACAACATTACATCCAGATTCCACTGGAATAACTGAGAAACACGTAGAAAGTTCTATAATGGCATACACTTTTTCCACATTACGTAACAATAAATTCTTTAAAACTGTGTGTATAAAAAATGTCAAAAAATTTGATGACATTAAATATTTTTTTTCTCTTGAGTGTCAATTATTATATTTTTTCTTTCTACTAAGTCGTAAAATTTCTAAACATCTACTATGTGTATATTTAAAACATAAGGCATTTTTAAAGATAAAACTTTCTCCTTAACTTTTTACTTTAAGCATGCATAATAGTAAAATGTCCCTTGCCGTTACAGAAATTATAGTTGCCGCTTCTACGGTTAAAAACTAAAGAAAAATAACATAAATAGGTCAGGTTATGACAAAGAAACTATTACATATATGAATTTTATTACTTTGGTTACAGATGAAGGCTGGTGGCTAACACCTTGAAGACACTTGAGGTCCAAGAATGTCAGTCATATGCTCAAACACACAAGAAGCAGACACTTCAACCAGTGCAATCTTTTTGTATATTTGTTGTGTACATAGATTTTATATTGTTATGATCTCAAATAAAATGTTTTTTATTTGTTTTTTGTATCTTGGAAAGTTATTGAAAATCCTAAATCTTTAAATATTTCTCTGTCTCCTTCTCGTCCCTACATGCTGTTCAACTAAATGAAAATAATTGATGAACAGTTTGTTTATTAATAACATTTGTATTACCTTAGCAAGTTGTATTTATTAATCTTAGGTACTTGTGACCATTATTAATAATGAAACAAATAAAATACTACAAGAAGAAATAAATACATGTCTCTTCCATATAAAAGTATAAATAATATTTAATATGTCGTGACCACACTATTAAATATTAATAAAACACACACACAAAACTCTGTATAGCTACTTTCTTTGGAATACATGTTGAAATATGATTTTTTTTTTTGTACTGAAAGTTGTATTTACTCACATTAGACATTAAACTATCAGCCACTTTGATCCCTTGTTTGATGATGTACTTGTGCTTGTATTGGCTTTTTCTGCTAGGTGGTAGTAGTGGGATGATTGATATATGTGTTCCAGTAAATTGTATAGTGTTTGTAATAATGTGACACACAAACAAACAATGTAGTAGGTAAAAGCACTGTTGTAAACCATTAAGAAAACCAACATATATACAAACCCAAAAATTATTACCCAAACACTTTCAAGTTGGTATTAAATACTGCACCAGTTTTAAAACTACTGAACACTGGAAACACAAAACAAAAGTATATCATACCTGATCACAATTCAGTCCGTATTAATAAGTGTTGTTTCATACAGAACAAGTGAACGGTGTGGGGCCAGAACAAACATTTGAGCCTAATTCTTGATGATGATTGAGTTCCATTAATGTATCTGTGGTAATATTTTAAGAGTTAAAAAGTTGGTATAATCTCCACTGACTTCAGACTGCTTTTATTAATCGGGCAGGCTTAATCAGTGAAGTAGATAAATATCTCTATTCCTCAAATTGATCCTTTTGACTTGAATAATTTTTATTTTTAATAATTTCACACACAGACTAGGTCTTTATTTATGAATTGCTGGAATCAAAATAATTGTTCAATTTTTCCCATTGTACTATAGTCTCTCCTTTATCCAATATGAACATTGTCTGGGTTCCTGCAACTTACATTTTTGTAAAACATCAACATTCTCTCCTTCCATTTCCTACTTAACCTGACTGAAGAGTGTGTTCGATTTCAGTTCAATAGATGTTCTTGCTATACATATTCTGTGGTATTGGGTGTTAGTTTTTTTTTGCCATATTAAAATTGCATGTTTGTGACATTTTGTTACCAGCAATATATAGTAATCACAGACTAGAAATCCAGTCTTGTTCAGTTTTGCCATTTTAAAATGATATTCAGTAACCTACTCATTATACAGTATATAATTTTTTTATCGTACAGTTTGCACATGTAAGGTAAAGGTGATTGTAATTTTTTACACAAGGTGAGTTGGTGTGCATAATTATTTCGTTTCTTCTAAAGTATATGTCACACAACCAGATGTCACAAACTTGCAATTTTAATATGGCAAAAAAGAAACTAAAGGTGGATAAAAAAGAAATTCAGTTATTGAATTGAAATTTTAAAAAATCACATCTCAGAATCAAATACCAATGCAGTTAAGTATACAGGAACGTAATGTGCAATAACCACTGCCTACAAACACATATGGTAATGAGAAACTGCAACTTTAAATTTGTTCATACAGCTTATCCAAACTTGAACACGAAAATTTTATTCCAGACTAAAATATGTTGTGTTTCAATTCTCAGTAGTAAAATATAGGGACCAGAGGAAACCACCCCCCCCCCCCCACCCGCCTTAACTGTCACTATCACCTTTTCTCTCTTCTATTCAATCTCTTTTCTACTCAAGGTCAAATGCAGGCAGACGAGTTGAAAGTCCTGTTTATAACATAACATAAATGCATTGTACATTTGAAAGTCACAATCAGTGAGAAAAAAGCAGGCTCAACTAAAGCATTTCCTCTTACACTTGATTATATCTTTCAAGATTTTTCACACAAGAAAAATACCACGTTAGTTGTAGTAAATTAAGTATGCACCCAAGCATGACATTATAAAAAGTACTTAAAAGTTCTCATGAGTGTAAGACAAATCTTATCTACACTGCTACACTGACTCCCTAATGCTGTCACAATACGAAAATTGTAAAACATTATTAATACAAATAATGTTTGTATCTTATTTACAATGAAAAAAAACTATAAAATTTTCCATCCACTTTAATAGGTTGACACAGTAAAATATTAGTATCTAATTAGCAATTTGAAATTAGTACTACCAAAACAAAAGAAATAGATGAAGTTATTTTTTTAAAAAGTCATGAAGTCAATAACTGGAAAGCCATACACTCTTAAATGGTGATATGTAGTAATTAAACAGTGATATACTGTTTTGATCATTGTGTTGTTACTTTTTGTACATGCAAATTTATTCTGTATTGTGAAACAGTATTCATTATTCTTTAAAATTTAATGTAATTTAAAACCATTATTTATTATCCTGCAGTATTACATTTTTGAAGGTGTCCTTTACCAAGAATCTTTGAGCCATAAGATTTACTTGATTAGGAATTTAAAACCAAGGTGAGTCAGTAAATATCAACAGTGCAGCAGTCCTAATTACTAGTATCAATTAGGAAAAGAGAATTTGCAGCAGTGTTTCTCAACATAGTTACCTTGCTTTGTTCTATCAGTGCACAAAATTGATTATGCTCTGGATATTTTCTCTCAAAAAAAGTATGTTTTCTGATCAACCCACCCATGGGACAAATGCCAGTTACTGGCATGTGAAGCTTTGTTAAATGGCACTCTATAATACAGAAAAAGAATTTTTTACTTTAATCTTGTTAATGTTTACTTTTATCTTGTACATGTTTTTTGTGATTTATATTAAATTGTAAACCTTTTGTTTATATAAAGTTTAAAGTAGGTCTATATTAAAAGAACTACAAACTAGTAGTATATAAACTGTACTACAAAGTAATAATTGATGTAGGATATGGTAATATCCTAATGGTAAATCTTACGTGATTTCTCGTTGATAGACATGAATCTGTTTTTATATTTATAAATTTGTGAAGCCAACAATATTTTATATAAGTATTATATAAAATACTATATTGGCACAGATACGTTGATGATATTCTAATACTATACAGGGGGAACAAAAGACAATGTGAACAGTTACTTACACACATAAACAAAATACATAAAAACATAACCTTCACTGCCGAATACGAACACAACAATACCATAAACTTCTTAGACCTTTCCATCACAAAACTAGAACACAAGCACACATTCAGTATATACAGAATACCAACTACAACTGACACACTAATACACAACACCTCCAATCACCCAACACAACACAAACTAGCTGCTTTTAGAACCATGATACATAGACTTCACAACATCCCCTTAGATGAAAAAGACTACAAAGACGAACTAAACACGATAAAATATCAAGCAGAATCTAATGGATATGACAGAACAATAGTCAGTAAACTCCTACACAAAACAAACAACAGACAAAGACAGAAAACAACAAATTCATAACACTAACATACATCAACAAACAAACTGAAAAACTTGCCCACAAATTCAAAAAAGCAGGATACAGAATCGCTTACAAAACTACTAACAAAACAGAACACACACTATCAAAACGCACGCACAAAACACAAAACAAATTCGATCTACCCGGTGTATACAAGCTAAATTGCTCAAATTGCAATAAATTCTACATAGGCCAGACAGGACGTAGCTTCAAACAGAGATACATTGAACACACAAAGCCACTCCACACCACTACAGAATCCACCTTTGCAAACCACCTCATTGAAGCAAACCACACATATAAAAACATCGACAATAACATGAACATTCTACACGTACACACAAAAGGCCGAAAACTAGACACTCTAGAACAATTAAAAATATACAAACACACAAAAACAAATAAAAACAACATCCTAAACGAACAGACACAATTCAAATCGCACGCATTATTCGAACACATCTCACCACACACACACAGCCTCGATCTTTCAAAAAACTATCCCGTTGCCAACAACAAGACGGACAGCGCTACCTATGGCAGCCTCTGATGAAGCCTTCTAAAGGTGAAAGCCGGTTTAGGCTGTAAGGTAAATCTTTACGATTTTACTTATAAAAAACTTAGTGTTCCGAGTCGTCAAACAATAGTGATATTTAGTTAAGTAACGGACACGTCATGGACAACGAAATCCAAGCCTTCAATACATCGTTGCACCTTGTACTCCAAATTTTTCTCATACAGCAAAGTTGTCTGTAATAGTTCTAATACAATAAAATGAAAGAATGATATTGTCACAGAATTGGTATTTCAACTGTAATGCAGTTCTTAGTAGTGATGATAGTTCATGTATAAAGATTCCTTTATCAGTGAATGTGGTGTTTGTGTTGTCATTGCAGGAAGTCTTCATTACAGTTGTAATGTAAGGATAGATGAATGAACATGGTGTACAAATGTGGATCATCAAAGTTTGCTGAAATGTAAACAGGCTCTACTTAAGAGGAAAGCGCTTCTTGTTTCGATCGATCTAAACCATATCTTGAAGAAAGTGTCTTAAAAAATTAACAGTAAGGTGGTACCAGGTGGACTAACACTGCAGTTAGAACTGCTAGACGTATCTTGCAAGACTAGTCTTGCATTTAAAGTTTTAATATGAGCGGAATGAAATGCATGGATGATGACCAGTGATCTGTCATTAACTGCTAAAGGAGAAATATAACAAACTGTTAAATTTTGCGACTGAGTAAAATCAGCATGGTCAAAGGTCAGGGCTGAAGTCATAATGAATCTCGATGACAGCGAAATTCTCATAATTTACAAAGATAGTAATAAAGATACTGTGTTGGGTACCAAAGTAATGTACATTAAGATGAAAGTAAACTATAAAATAGTTGAGGTGAATTAAGGTAAATAAGAATTTATAATTTTGTATAATTATTTGAATAATCAACTAGAGGCCTAATTGTAATTCTTATATTAATGTACTATTATATACTTATTGCTGTATTATTAAATGTATCTTGCCCATTGCATGTAGAACTCTTTTTTTCTGTCTATTATGTGGAATGAATTCATAGTGGACTAAGTGTTTCCCTCATGTCCTGTTACCATATGTTTCAAGATGTTTTCATCAACATTGGCCTGGTCAAGCAATTCTTATCATTGGTCAACAAATTCAGCATAAATTTTGCGGAGATTCGATGCATGTTAGAGTTTTCTGTTAAACTTATGTGCCATGGTCCTATGCTGATGCCCACTTCCTCAGCACTATTTCGGACAGTTAAACGGAAATTTTCACAAATTGTAGCATAAACTGCATCAATGACATCATCACGTGTCGACATGGAAGGTCGTCCAGGTCTGGGATCCTTATTGGTCGATGTTCTGCCCACTTTAAAATTATTGAACCATTTGTAGCACTACGTTCGGCTCATACAGTCTTCCCCTTGTGCTTGCTAAAGCATTTTTAAGTGCCTGTAAATGTTTTACTGATTCTGAATCAAAGTTTAATACAAATATGTTGTTCTTCAGAGCTTTCATTTTTGCTCTTTTAAAAATACGATGAGAGGCTAGTATACACATTTACTCCAGCTGTTGAAGCTCAGGTACCAACAATGGTAGCATGATGCATTAAGTGGCATTGTGCTTCTGAAAGTTGTTGCTAGTCAGCACCACTTGTTGCAACATGATTCGTATGCTTGTCAGTGTGTTATTACAAAAATTCGCTCTTTTTTTTAAACACACCTCTTACAACAAATAATATGGTAATTTTTGTTTATTCAAACTACAAACAAAATACTTGTATGTTACTTGTTTGTGATGTACATTTGTAAATTTAAACACCTTTAAATGAATTTTTTTACTGTGAATTTTACTTTAATATTCTTAATGTGTTAATATTTAATATAATTCTGTGGATATACAATATAGAATATGTATTGGGTTCATATTTTGAGCAATATGAATCATTTTTGTGTATATATATCTGCTTTCAGCTCTCATCTTCTAATTCTTGAGGCCCTAGTAGAAATTTTAGATCACTTTAGACAAATGGTGAACAAGTTTAGCTCAACAATTCTACTAACATTTGTAATGTAAGAATGTGGAAAGACAGCAAAATTGTCTTGTAGCAAACTATAGACCACACAGCATAGTAAACATGGGTACAATAACTGATTAAATAATTGAAAAATGAATTAATGTACCTATAAAAATGATCTCATACTAAGTGCTAAATTTGTCAGTGACAGCAAGAAAATTCTTATCCTTGGCAATAACTCTTTCCATACACAATAAAAAATGAAGAAAATATTTCATAAGACACCAATGATTGGAGGCTTTTGTTCAATTTTGAATTGTGAAAATAATAGTTGTCATATGCAAGAGACACTACTACAATAAATTCAATAAAGAGACTGTAATATACAAGGGGTGTACATCATATAAATGTAAGTATACAGTATAAGTAATGTAAGTATACAATTGTATATTTATTTTACATTGATCTATCAGCTGATTATAAAAATTTTCCATTACTGTATATCTATTTTTTCACCCTCTATATTTATGGTGTAAAGTAGGTAAGGACATAAGATTAAAAAACATCAGACCTAATACCCTTCTGTGATCTTATGTTTTTCTTAGGCCTATATGTATTCTTTTTTTTCTTTACAAAAAGTGAAACCATATTTACAGATCCACAGAGGGAATTTTTATTCTAATGTATTTTTGTGTGTAATGTATTGTGTACATATATATATTACAACGCTCCCTTTCGTCTAACACAATTATCTAATATTTGTGATGTTAGATAAAAAGTTACTTACCCGTGATTTTACTTTACCTGGGCGCCAGAACAAATCCCAGATACAAATGACACGGTTTCAGCTTAGCTCAGCACATGAAGACACTCTCAGGATTCGTTCAGTGATTGTGGTTTTCAAGGGGAATCGTTACAAATAACTCTTTAAGATTTGCTTGATTATTATTTTTAATGTTTTAATAAATGATTTTGAAACTTTAAATTGTTAATGGTAGTGGCTTAATTCTACCCTATCCTTATAATTATTGAGTGAGTGTGGAAAGTAATGATTAAGACGCTCAAACAACCTCTAGCTCTTATCTGGTCTGATTAAGAAATTTCTATCTCCCAAACCAGTGCTAAAGAACAGGACTACAATAATTTGCACGTCCAATACTACACACTATTTCCCATTCAACACTCTTATACTAAATTAAAGCTAATCTTACAGTTAAAATACAATGTGTGCGTTTCTTAGTGTCTTTAAAATTGTTTATTGTTTTATTATTTGTTTAGCGCTTATATCATTGATCAATGAATTTATTTCTTACTGTTTTGATGCGTTGACCGAAGGTAGGAATCTGTAGAGGTCCTCCTTTTGATGGTGTTGCACAGAAGAATGGGTTGATCAATGTTGTGGAAGATGCCCTGGCAATTACAGATGCCCGTAGCCTTCTGTAGCACAGGTCCTTCACGGCTGATGGATTAATTAATTAAGTAATTAATTAATTAACAGTGATATTACGCAGCTAGTGTTATTGAATGTTGTAAATTCATCTACACTGTGGACTACTTCTCGATTTATAACTGAATTTGCACTGTTGTGTAATTTAAAAATTTCTGTAGGCGAATTGTACACGTCTAGTGTGTTTCAGTACCGAACGAAGAGTGATGCGACCCCTCGCTTTTAGCTGGCGTCTGTTTTAAATACGGGCTGCTGATTGGTTGTACAAATAAATCATGCGTTTTTCCAGTTGTGACAATCTCGAACAGGTCGGTCTAACACTCCGTGACAGGTTCCAAACGGCAGAGAAATTCTTGTCAAAATCGTACTTCCTGTATTTGCAAATCGATTGATTACAGGTATTTGCAAATGTGTTTCCAAAGATCTGACCACAGAATATTGTTGCTTAGGTCTTTATCTCTGTGTGTGTGAAAACACCTTGTTCCTACGTAGCATAATTCTCTCATTATTCCTGTTGGCGTGCGTCATCCGTATAACTTCTTTATTTGTTAATTATATTAACTGAGCTTGCGGCTACTTATAAAGCTTTTCTTGCTGAATACAATGCTGTTTTCAGAATTGCCGTATATTTACAACTTTTGAAGTTATTGCAGGTTGAACTGATAATTCGCTTTGAGTTAAATTACCTGTTTGGACTGGATTCAACTGTAGCGTTGACGCGGTTAGAGTGAGATGACGGCTATTATACGCTCTCTCACTTCCTTACTGCGTTACGCTCGTACTTTCTATAGCTTTCATATAACGCTCTGATAGGACGCTATTATGAATCGTTATAATATATATTGTAACAGTACCAAAAAAATATGGTAGTTACATAATATAAACGAATGTAACGTCAAGTATAAGAAAAACATGGGAATATATCTAGATAAATAAACATAAGTGTATATAAGTGTGTATCTACAAATATATTAATAAAAAATCCAACAATGAAGAAGAGAATACGAATATATCAACATTAATTACAAAATGAAGAAAGAAAATGCCACAAGCCCAAAACAAAATATCAGTAAATAGACCCAATAGGATCCAACAGTGAGGGGAATCAACGAAACAAGGATCAACAAGCTCCAACAACAATGGAGATAAATAAAAATAGCAACTACGATGAAAATATAGAATAAAGAAGAAAGAAGAAGGACCAGGAAGAGCACCAAGAAGAAGAAAGAAGATGGACAGAAGATATAAGGACTCAACATAAACCACATGTACTAAAAACAGTGTAAGTGACAAAAGAAATGATTATAAGTGTGACAAGAAAACCAGTGTGAAACATTTAAGGAACCACAAACAATTACAGTGTGTACTTAATACAAATGAGAAACCTGTGAATAACTAACTATTTCAACTGAATAAACCACACAAACAATTACAGTGATGAAGTTTACAGTGTGAAAAATATGTTAATTTCATGATGAAACAACAAAAATTAAAAATAGTCAAATAAACACAGACAATGAGTGTGACTGATTTAATAAAGTTGTAACCAACACACATAATCATAAGACCACCAGATTAGAACAATTATGTTATTGTTCATAAAGAACTGACAACAAATAAAAGACATTTGTTGAGTATCAAACATAACAGGAATTAAATTCCACCATTGACCAGAAAAACATTGTAAATAATACAAGAAAGATTTGTGTTAGTGTTTAAGAAGGAATTGTATAAACATGTGTAACAAAATAGCTAAAGTATTATGTTAATATACCGTAGTGAAGTCAGTTTAGTAGTAGAAAAATACTGCACTAAAACAGATGGTACATTGTTACACAACCCACAAGGAAGAGACCTATTACAACAGAAAATGATACAGATTAGTATAAATATTTGATCATCAAATATGTTATCAAATAAGAATTTATTATAAGTAATAATAATAAATATTAAGAAACAATGTAATATGATGAAAAACAATGTAAATAGAACAAGTCAAACATAATGACACAGAGAATAGCAGAAATGAGAAAAGTATACCAGTTTAGTTAAGAAAAGTACAGTATCAAAACCAATATCAATGTTTATAAGAGTATTACCAGTAGTGAGATAAATATCTGATAATACATTGAGAACAGATTCTGAACATGATAAGAACAGTATTATAACTAAATTATTGTAAACCAACTAACCATGTACATATGACCAGAAGTAAGCTGAACCATTGTATAGCTAATTAGTTAAGAAAAATACTGTATCAAATATTGAGCACAGATTGTTACAATTGTTACCAGTAGCAAGAGGAAATCCCAAAGCTACTTTGAGAACAGATAATGACCATAAAAGCAGTCATATTATATACAAACATTTGAAAACCAAATGACCATTATGAAGAAAACCAAATGTAAACAAACAATGACCAACCAGTTATTTATGAAAAATATAGCATATAAACTTATGTAAAAGTAATTGGAAACATTACCAAAAGTTAGAATAATATCTAATGCTACTTTGGGAATCCAAACCAAATAGGACAATAACAATTTAGTTGTTGTATTAGAAAAAATAAATGACTATTATGACATGACACAACATGAACAGAGCCATTACTGAATGATTAGAGAGTTCTGAGCTCATTAAAAGATAACCATTATATATAATAGATTAGGTACTATGTGTGTACACTAATTACAATCATTAAATGATATGATTTATATGAAGAGACCAAAAAATAAGATGAAAAATTGTATAAGAAACATATGAGAGGTTTGAACTTATGTAAATATTAAATTAACCACAGCCAAACATAAATATTATAGTGTAATATTGTGTAAATAAACATTATTAATAATATTAGATAGTAATATGATCATTTTAAATAAGAAAAATTAGTTATAAGCATATTTATGAAAAATCTAACATGGACGCTTAATGACGCCATAGCGAGATTTGTGTAGGAAACAGTTTTTCCCAAATTATAAATTAAACCGACTGAGATACAGACTCAAAGTGTTTAGATAAGAAGTGTTTTATTATATTTAAACAAAATCTGGTGTAACGAAC
Source organism: Magicicada septendecula (assembly GCA_034769895.1). Taxonomy (NCBI): domain Eukaryota; kingdom Metazoa; phylum Arthropoda; class Insecta; order Hemiptera; family Cicadidae; genus Magicicada; species Magicicada septendecula. The sequence continues at coordinate 281,738,113 of CM068372.1, read as the reverse complement.
TTATAAAAATAAGATGCACCAGAAATAACAAATAAAATCGTTATTGTAATAGTAGTAATGAATGAAAAATAAGCGTTTTTGGACTTATTTTAACAAGCAAAACGCCCTGAATTCATTGATATCAACTAATTAACGATAGGACGTAAGATAAGAAAGTTATGATAGTTTTAAACTTTCCAGTTAAATTTTTGTACCAGTGATGACGTAAAAAAGCCTCCAACCCAAACTCAATTTTGGCAAAAAATTAAATATTTTAATAAAACAAAGGCTTTCGGGTCAGAGAGTATAACGAATCCAGCCAATGGAATGAATGACTTTCAGCAGACGACCGAGAGACGCTTCAGAGGTACAAGACAGTCTACGATCAACCACAAAACGTACAGGTCACGCTGCTCGAGACAAGAAAGAAAGAGTATATATTTTAAAACTGTGCGCGCCATGTTACGTCAGTACACAACATACAGATAACCTTAATACAACATTCATACATACGAGTGAAAAAGTGCGGAATTGTGTTAATTGAACAAGTAGGTCAGTGTATAATATCGACCATACTTGCGAGTGAAGTTTTAAATAGGAAACAGGGAGTACAGTTTTATTTAAACAATATTTAAACGAAATTAATAATTTTATGAATATCTGACTTTCGATACTACGCAAGTCATACAATGCTGAGTATCGAAAAAACAGTAATTAAATTATCAGAATTGAGAAAGGATTTAAATCGACATTATTAAAATATTAGAAAAATATTTTAATTAATTATAGTAATTTAAAATATAATGTTTGGAAATAATTGTTAATGAATACGAGAGTATTTAGTCACTCGTTTGACTAAACGTATTTTCTTGAATTTTTCTATGTTTTAAAATCTACTTTATTAATTTTCTTACAATCAGAATAAATGTGATTCTGATAATAATATATTAAAAACTATTATGAATAATATGTTTACATGTATAGTCTAAGAAATATTAGCTAATAAGGAATACTTATCCTTTGTAACCACACCGGTTAATTCTAACCTCAGAAATCGTTACGGTAACTTGATAATTTCAACATTACCGATCTGTTCTCAAGTAACATTCAAATCAAATAGATTTGCTAACAAGAGTTTTTTGAGAAATTTTTCTCTTGTGAATAAATGATTTTTAAAACTAATTATTAAACGAACGTAATACATTTTTAAATACTGTACAAGTCATACAGCTTGACAATTGCACACTAGTATTAGAGATGCGTGCGCATACCCGCGTACGATAATTTCATAAATACCAGACATATGGCACCAATTTTTGATTTTTTTATATTTGTTCAATTATTATTCAGTATTGTTAATTCTATATAGTTATTTGTATTACATCTTGTGACTGGTATCATGTTACCTCAAAGAACCTAACGAAATATGGTAATTCATTAAATCAAAGTAACATAACCTATGTAGTTAAATTATTGTACTAACAACAGGTCTACCAGCCTTGAGGAATTAGACAGAGTCTTATTGAATTTTATTGTAATCAGTAATTGAAAGGTTGTTAATTATTGTTTTTAATTGTCAAAGATTTTATCACTTATCAAATTGTTAATAAACCTCCAATTTTATTACCACAAAAGGAGTATCATTTCTAGTAAAAGTAAATTCATTTATTTTTAATCAGTTCTGACACAGGTGGCGGAAGATTTTAAAAAGTCTTAGAATAATTCAGAATATTCCTCAGACATTGCTTCATTTACTATTGTGTGTGATGATATATTAAATATTCAATCTGAATATTTTTTTGTTGTATTTGAAGTGCATGTATTTCAGAAGGAACGTCACAGAAGAGAATTGAAGCATTCAAGTGTGGTAAGTAAGTGAGATACACAACAAAGTGCGCGGAACATATTAAAATAAAAGGAGTGAACTATTACTGCGTACCCAGTAGAAAACAATACATTAACACCAATAACCTCTACGATTACGATTACACCTTTAGATAAACAACATTATCGTAGATACCGGTGCGTGTCTACACCCACACGAACACACCAAACATCAATACTACTATTCAATCAAAATACTTGTAAACTCGTTACTTTACAAGTTGGCGCTCCATCGCGGGGCTGAAGTGATTGAAGATAACACACCACATCGATACAACTATAATTATATAAACTTGTAAACGTGGTATATTACAATATATATATATATATACACTAACAAACATATACAAACTACACTTAGAGCTAACAAGTTTATTACATCCAATCACTTGGAATAATAAATACAATAACATAGAAAATAAAATAAGATTTGAGAAAAACAAAAAGACTTATACAATCAACAAAAAACTTAACACATTAAAACAACAAAACAAAAATCAAGAACAAAAAAACAAAAATAAACACACATTTTACCCTCGAACCATTAACCTCAGCAATACAGAATTTAACAAAAAAGAAACAGAATATTTAAACAATATGTCAAAAACTAACATAACCCAAAATGCAAACAAAAATCTAGAAAATTTAATAGTAGAGACAGAATTTGCCATTAACCTAATAAAAGACAATATACAAGAAGAAAAAAGAACAGAAGCAACACATACAATTAAAAAAATAATCACTAGCGAAATGAAAAACAAAGATAAACAAAAGAAAAACAATAAAAGAAATTAAAAATAAAGTAAAGAACAATAATTTAATAATAACTAAAGCAGACAAAAGTCAAGCAACAGTAATCATTGATAAAACAGACTACATCAAAAAAACCGAAGACTTCATCAACAATAATAAATGCGTACGACTAGATAAAAACCCAACAGAAAACTATCTTAAACAAACAATAAAACTAATAAAAACAAATAAAAACATTTTCAACAATAAAAACATAGACATATATATAAACAATAATCCAGAACCACCTAAAATGAACAGCCTAATAAAAATACACAAATTAAACAACCCAATACGTCCATTAATCAATTTCAAAAAAGCTCCTACATACAAAATAGCAAGAATAATAGCACAAAAACTAAAAAATAACCATCTGACAAATAACCATCATAACATAAAAAATACATACGAATTAATAGATAAACTAAAAATAATAAATATAAATGAAAATACATTTTTCACATCATATGACATAACAAACATGTACACTAATATCCCAGTAGAAGAAACAATTGACATAATAATAAACAAACTTATAGAACAAAATGAAAACAAACAATATATAACCGAAATAAAAAATAGTCTCCAACTAATACTAAAACAAAATTACTTTGAATTTAATAGCAAAATTTATCAACAGAAAGAAGGTTTAGCAATGGGATCACCATTATCAAGCATAATAGCAGAAATAATCCTACAACATATAGACACCAAAATACAAAATATCATAAAAACACATGACCCAGATGGCATATGGATAAGATATGTAGATGATGGACTATATGTATCAAATAACAAAAACACAAATGCAGAGAACATACTGAAACAAATCAATAACATACATCCCAAAATACAATTCACAGAAGAAAAAGAAAAACATAACAAAATCAACTATTTAGACATAACCATCACAAGATACAACAAACACATACAATATGCAATATATAGAAAACCAACTTCCACTAACATCATTATACCTAACCATTCTGACCACCCACCACAACATAAAATGGCAGCATTTTATTCGTTATTTAACAGAATGTACAAAATACCCCTAAACAAACAAGAAACTGACAAAGAAAGAAATATAATATACCAAATTGGTTATGCAAATGGATACAATAAAAATACTATGATCAAAATAGAAAATAAAATCAAATACAAAATAAAAACTGAACAATTAAGAATTAATCAAACTGAACAACACATAAATAATAACAACAACAAAAAATGGGCCACATTCACATATATAAATAATAAAATGACAAAACTAACAAAACTATTTAAAAACACACATATAAAAATAGCATACAAAACTAATAAAAATAAATTACAAAATCTAAATAGCTCACACAACAAAGATAATACAACAACCAACGGTATATACGAAATTGAATGCCAAGATTGCAATAAATGTTATATAGGACAAACAAAAAAACAGCGGAAAAAACGTTATTTTGAACACCTAAATGCATACAAAAAACCAAATATATATAAATCCAATTTAGCCACACATGCAATAAACACAGGACATGAATTCCCAGACATAACCAATGTAACACTAATAAAACATATACCACACAAAGGCACCATAATGAACATTTGGGAAAATTTACAGATTTACAAACATAAAACACAAAACAAATTAATACCAGAACAAATACAAATCAATACAAAACATGACACAATATTCAAAGCACTCAACATCGAAAATACACAAAATACAAAAACAGATACCACAACCACACACAATAATGCAACATTGAAGGACCAAAGACCAACAAACCACCTTAATAACATCCAGAAGCCAACACACAAATACTGCACCAGAAGCAAGATGGCGAAGGCTGAAGATGGGAGAACAGGATCTCCTGAAACATGTTCCTAAAGGAAAAAAAATATATCTTGAGGTAAATTAGTTATAAGTATTATAGTAATATATATATATATATATATATATATATTGTAGCATGACAGTTAATGCACTAAAATATATTACCATATGATCACAAGTAAAAATCAATTATATGGAATATCAAGAAAATCCAAATGAGAACCAAATAAATATAAAAATAAAATATCAAAATAACTTGAAAAAGTAAATATAAAGAAAAAACTCTGCAACAAAAATAAGTGTACAGCAAAATAAAACCCCAAAAAACTAAAATAAAATAAGAATAATACCCAGGTAGGATAGGAGTAGGAAAGGAAGATACCCAGAACAAAGCAACGGACAAATTAACAATATGATAATGAAGAAACCGAGAACGAAAAAGGAAGATACCCAGAATAAATAATAATAATGAAATGGTACTGAAGAAACCAAGAATGAAGAAGGAAGATATCCAGAACAAACAAACATACCTAATGAACAGGGACAAGTTTGAAGATACCAGATAGTAGAGGGAGAAGAATACGACCAAGACCCAAAGGAAACCCAGTAGGGAGAAACCAAAAAACCCCAAAAGAAATTACATGTCACTATTGAAAGTAGAACACCCCAAAAAACCAGAAACTCATGTAAAATAAATGAAAACAAAAGTGTTTAAAGTACTAAGTAAAAGTGCCCCCAAGAAAGTTATTGTATAATTAATAAAGACAAATCTTAACAGTTCTCCCATGATTAAACAACTTGATAATCAAACTATAAAACTGACTAGTGATAGTATCAAGAAATAACAGGGGACAAGTGCAAGTTATTATATTATAATAAATAAACTTTGAGAAAGTACATTAAATACTGTACCTTTAAATAACTTTAAAAGTTTTAATTTAAGATCATGAGTGCTATTTAATAAAATAGTATGGTGGAAGAGCAAGAACTAATATTTCAAATAAAGTGCCACTATTTATGTAATAACATTCAATGGAGTGAATAAGATAAATAGAGAGCTGGGAGTTAATCCATAAAGTGACAAGGGATACATCCCTAAAATTAAAGAAAAACAGATAAGACTGTACCCAAATAATTTTAAGTAAGTGTTAAAAAATAAAGGAACAGAGATGTTAGGTTCCAATTACCATAAATGAACTCTATGCCTAAGGTTTGGAAATAGAGAGTAGTTATTATAATTATAAAAGGTTATTATGTTTAATAGTTTGAATCAGGAATGCAATGTCTGAATGTGGATACCATTCTTGTATGATAAAATGTTTTTAAGAGTTACTATAAATAATCAGTACTAAAAGGTATGAATTTAAATACCATACTTCATGTCAAATAATTGTTTTGTATTAATTGTTTAATGTCAATACTAAATGTTATTGTAGTAAAATAAGGAATTATTAATGAATATTATATTAGAATAGAAGGTCAGAAAAAGGTATAAACAAACTATATTATTAAAAACTTTGTATGTAACATCAGATAAAAAATAGGCCAAAGGGTAAATCTAAACTACATTATAATTGACAAATACAGTCCAATAAACCAACTAAACTAATGAAATTTATGCAAGATAAACCCATCACATAGTAATACAATGTAAATTATACTTTAAAAAGATATCGTCAGAAGATAGGTAAAATTATGAGTAAAAATGCAGATGTATTAACTAAAATTTCAGAGAGGGAGTCATAGATTAATGAATTATATTTAAAAACAATAATCAATGGACAAAATTGCAAGAAATTAAAGAAAGATAAACAATTATATCAATCTGAGATTCAGTATAATAATAATTATAACAGATAAAATGGCTAATATTTGGAGGAGAACAGGAAATAAAAATGTAAGCCTACTTTTCCAAAATGAAAGAAATATAGCAATTTTAATAAAAAAACTTTGTAAAACTATATTATTTGATATCAAATTAAGCAAAATGAATTAAAGAAAACGATTATGTATTTAGTATTTCATAACATTAAATAATAGCGAAAATATATTCAGTGATATAATGTACTTTTTAAAGATGTAGCGGAAGCCAGAGTAAATTGAAACAATGTATTATGCATATTAAATTGGCTAAGAATTTCAGAAGACGAAGGAAATGAGAACAGTTAATTATTATACGTGGTAGAGAACACTTGAACGAGGTTTTGCTCCTATTAACCTATATAAGAAGCAGAAATGGCGTGCGGTATATAAAAAACTAGTATTCAGTGAAAATTTTTAACTTTTTAAATTTTGACTTTAAAACGTTAGAATCAGTGAGCACAAACCATAACACTATTAAAATACAGTAAAACAGAACAATATAGAACTAGATTATTAAATTAACACCATCACTAATAATTATTACTAAAGAAACGAAAAGTGTTAGTTTCGACCTATTTAACCAAAGTGAAGTTAGCCATTATCACACACATTTAAACAAAGTGAACTACGAACACTGAACCAGGAACACTTAATTAACACCAGAAGGAATATTCACAATTGCTGAGACGAGGAAACGGTGAAAAGGCATCATTTATTGCAAGAAATATTTGTCGAGGCAACTACGTATAACCTACTCAGTCGGCAGGCGGCCATCTTTGTCTTCCCAGCATCCTATGCGAGTTTGACCAAATGAACATCGAGTCGTCACTGGTTCGAATTTTATAATATGTAAACATTCAATATTATTTAATAACCTTGTAAATTTTAATTTTAAGACTTTTAACTGTAAGTGTTATACTTTCATGGCCCTACCCTTCTCTGGCTATTAATAAAATAACCGTTAAAAGAATCAAATATTTTATATACAATATTCATGTAAATTTTTTATCGACCGGCCCTGAGAAACGAGTCGATACTGTTGTCAATAATCGATTAACCATCTATCTTTCAGATAATTGTTAATAAATCATATAATTCTGCAATTTGGTTGAAATTTATTTATTAATTTAATAAATATAATTAAAATTAAAGAAATTCAAGATCACGGACTATCCGAAAGGCGGTATTTACCAAGAAATAAGTAGAAACTGAAGGAAGAAGAAGAACCGTTTATCGACTAGTGCTGGAGATAACTACATTAACGCAGAAGTTATTCCAAAAAAGTGATACAACAACGGAAACAACCATAAAAGAATTAAAATTTTTACATAATACAAATACAAAAATTATTTATTAAATACCCACAGTAAAAAACACGAAAAAACAAATATTTTTCAGAAAACAAAATTAAAAATTTTTTTTTTTATTATTAAATTTATATTACTATTATTATTTTGTAATAGAGGAACGTTACGAAATTGGCGAACCCTACAGTGGGGCTTAACGTAGACATACGTTTCGGTACAAAACCGTACCGAACTAAAGGGCGTCCAACTAAAGGGCTTTAATTAGGGATTGAAAGGCTGTAATAACTCGCCCAATTTCTAATTCAAGCTTGGCAGCGGTTATCCAGCCAGAGAAACAGGAAAGATACAACGTCGTGCCACATCAAAGAAAAGGGCGGCAGAGGTCGAAAAGGAAATTAACATGGAGGACAAGGAGGCAACACCCGTGGAAGATGTGGAAACGTTATTAACCCCAGCAGAACCGAAACAACCCGAGGTACCAACGCAAACAGAGGAAGTCATTTTCCAAGAAACCATAATGAGAATGATGACGGAAATGAGCAAGAAAATGGACTCCACAAAAGAAGAAAATAGTAAGTAAAGAAAGGAAGACAAACAGTCCTTGAAAGAAGATTTGAGTTAAATAAATAAAAACAAAGAGGCAACAAAAGAAGAATTGAAGAAGAACAACCAAGCAACAAAAGAAGAATTGAAGAAGGACAACCAATCCACAAAGGAAGAATTGGGTAGTAAAATTGAAAACATCAATAAGAGAATTGAGGAAACCAGTAGGAAGATGGAAGATGACAACCAACAGTTAAGGGAAGAGTTAAAGGAGAACAGAAGGGAATCAAAGGAAGACAGCCGATCCTTAAAGGAAGAATTAGGTCAACAAATCGAAAGGACCAATAAGAAAATAGAGGAAAACAACCAGAAAATGGGGGAGAAGTTGGAAGAATTAAGAGAGGATAACCAACTACAGTATTAAGAGAAGAATTAAGGGAGGTTAACCAGGAGAATCTGGACAAGTTAGACGAACGAATGGAATTATTAAGAAAAGAAATGAGCAAAGAACTCATTGATAATAAGAAATCTATAAATAAAAAATTGGAAGAAGAAACCATAATTATAAACCAACAAATCAGGGAAGTTGACGAAAGATGTCGCCAAACTGAGGGGGAAGTACAAGAATTCAAGGAAGTGGTAAACACCAAGGTCACGAATATCGAAGAATATAGTCGCAAGAAGGCAGAAGAGAACCGAAAGGAAAGCCAGGAAGAACTAGGTAAAGTACGTAACCAAATTACGGAAAGGTGCGACGGAATGGAAGCAGCAATGACGAATATCACCGGTCAAGTGCGGCAGAGCCAGGAGGAAATGGAAGTAATTCGGAACCGACCAACCAACTTCACGAATATCCCCATAAACAAAAATAGGGAATGGCTGAACTTCCGCCAATATAAAAGGAAGCCAATGGAGTTCTTGACCCGGATCGAGGAGTACATGGCCAAATATAGGGGCAATAGGTGGATAAATAACCGAGAGCTGTTGGACGAATCATTCCGTGAAATGACGGACAACTGGTGGATGGCTAACCGGAGCGAGATCGAGGATTACCAGCAATTTAAGAATTTGTTCAAGGCGAAGTATTGGTCGGAGACCACCCCAAATTTAATACGGGACAACATCTGCCATGGCCGATACAAGACACAATTGGGTAATACGATGACCGCGTACTTCCTTGGGAAGGTATGTCTGGCGAAGCATCTGGAACCAGCCATACCAGAAGAATGCCTAGTAAATAAACTCTCGTACCATTATGATGAAGAAGTCATAAGAGCAAGAAGGGGTAGCCAAATAAAAACCATCCAGGCTATGACGGAACTATTGGAAAACTACGAGAATGAGGAATACTATCGGCAAAGCAGAAGAAGGAATGAGCGGCCAGAATTCCGAAGTAATCCATACCCGAACAACAGTAATAATCAGAACAGCAACGGATACCAAGGGAACCGATACAATCCTAATTATAATAATAATACTACCAATAGTAATAATAATAATAGTAACGGTCCCATGAACGAAAATATCAATAGGAATAATCAGTGGCGTACCTACGCCAACTGGCGCCCGGGGCAAACTTAAAGATTGCCGCCCCCCGTCCTTTCACAATTGGTGACTGTAGAATCATCTTACCTACTTCCAACTCCCATTCCTCGCCCACATTTGTTCTTCTGTTGTTTACTGTCGGCTGTTTCTGTGCTACATCTCTGATCACACTACACTGATCATTATCTATGTCAGCACACAATAATTGTCATAAATTAAATATTTATAAGTTTCATTAGGACTAGGTTATTTTCAATAAAGATTCAGTTTATTTGTAACAAACGATTATAATTGGCTAATAAGTACTTAACAAATCTGGTATAATACGATACAACTTATATTTGAAAATTAAACTCTAACTATAAGAAGAACTGAAAAACCTTACATATCTAAAATATTGCAATGTAAATATATTGCACAAAATGAAAGTAGCATTGCATTTTTTGAAAATACATGAAAAATATAAAATTTCTCAAATAAAATATCTTAGATTCAAGATTCTTACAGTGTTGGAAAACACTTTTATAACAATTTATTGAATTATTAATAATTGTATATGTATATAGCAGGCATTTAAACTAGAAAATAACTATAGCTTTAACTATAACTTTGTTCAATCAACATGCAGTTTTATAAGTGTACTTTCCTAGCCTTCAGTGATGCAAACTCATTTATTAATAGAGTATAATCTAAAGCAGATGCCACGTCACTTTCAATTGACAGAATTGCTAAATTAGTTAGTCTCTCTTGCGTCATTGTGGATCTTAAGTAGCTTTGTATTAGTTTTAGTTTACTAAATGATCTCTCACATGATGCCACAGATACTGGTATAGTTAGAAGAAGTTTAAGTGCTACGACTAAAGTGCTATATGCTTCTAATCCCATAGCAGATATGTATAATAAGATATCTTTAGGATTATTTAAATCAAGCTCTTCACCATTTGATTTTGATCTTCTTAATAGAGTTATGATATCTTTTATGTCTTCAAATAATTCATCTCCATTTAGATCATTAGGGTACTTTTCTGCAAGTCCTAAACACTTTTTTCTCAGCTCTTCCATCTCTTTTTCTTTGTATTTTATATCCATGTAATCTTCGAAATTACAAAGGAATCCAAAGCGTGAGTCCAGTTGCTTAACATTTAAGAACCGTTGACCTAATTCCAATAGAAGCTTATCCAATATCTCTACTATGCTTCGTTTTACTTCATCTTTCCAGGAAAGTCCAACGTCCTCAGCTATTTCCCCGGGCATTTTTCGTTTTTTTCTTTCTCTTCGTTCTGTAGGTACTCCCCATTCTTCACACTTAGCAGCAGCTTTTGTCACCACGTCATCAGGAAGGTTTTCTCTCCATTCGCTAAGTTTATCTTGGAGAGACTGTAGACAGATTAATACATAGGTAAACGAAATACCTTTGATTTGCAGGGTTTTTTGAGTTCTGTCAATCTTGGGGAGGACTTCAGACCAGAAAAAGAGTAGACTCACAAAATCGAATCTTTCAATGGTTCTGTCAATCTTGGGGAGGACTTCAGACCAGAAAAAGAGTAGACTCACAAAATCGAATCTTTCAATGGCATTTATCAACAGTGATGCAGACTGTCTAGTATCAATGGTTTCAGATAGTGTATCTCTCAATTTCTCTAAAGCGCTTAATACTCCATCTAACTGGGATGATAAGGCTTTCACAGCTTCTGCCTTTGAACTCCATCTTGTGTCAGAGTGCCCCTTCACCATTAATTTCACATGTTCCTTAAGAACACTCCACCGGTGAGTTGAACTAGAGAAAAAGGCATATACGCGTTCAACAGTCCCGAAAAAAGTAACTGCATTTACGTTAACATGTGCAGCATGAACACCAACCAAATTAAGCGAATGATTGTCACAGGGAACAAACACGGCTTGTTGATTTAGATCCAATAACCTTGTTTGGACGCCAGAATGAATTCCAGCCATTGTTGCTTGGTTGTCGTAAGATTGACCCCTACAATCTGCAAAATTTAAACCATCTTTTTCCAATTTCTTCGTTATCACTTCAGCAATGCCCTCAGCCGTTTTGTCTTCAATTGGAACAAAATCTATGAAACATTCCCTGACTTCAACTGAACCTTGTTTTACTTCGACAAATCTTACAATCTGCGAGATTTGTTCTTCATGTGATGTGTCTGGTGTACTATCAAACATAATACTGAAATACTTGGCATGCTTGCAGGAAGCAATAATTGTCTTTCGAACATGTTCACCTAGGAGGTTTATAATCTCATTTTGCACTCGAGGAGAAAGATATGATACACTTCCTGGATTTTCGGACACTGATTGCAAATGAGCCCTCATAACGGGATCAAATTTAGCTAGGTATTTCAAGAGAGCGAGAAAGTTCCCAGGTCTACAATTGTCATCGTCTACAATCGACTCTCTGTGGCCTCTTAAAGCTAAATTCTGTTGAGCCAATGTTTGAACAGTAGCAATTACACGTTCAAGAACTACTCTCCAAATTCTACTTTGCTCTAGAACCTGTTGTTGAAGGCGGTCATCAATAACTGTCCCTTTTTGTAAGGCACGTTCTAAGTCCTTCCATTCCAAAAACGCAACCCTGTGAGCGGGGCTGTTCTCATGATCTTTAACGCACGGATTTAACTTTCGCCATGTTGAAAATCCTGTTTCATTATTAAAGCTAGATTTATGATTTCTCTGCGGAAATAGCGTGCAACAAAAACAAAACAGGGATTTCTTAGATGGGGAAAAACACATCCATGACCGATTAACCTTTTCTCCATTTTTCAAAGTTTTTTTAAACCAATGCCTATGCAGAGATCGTCCAGATTCATCCTCAGGAAAAACAGAGTCTTTGTTTTGCAGTTGGTATGTACCTTTCATTACAAATGAGTCAAGACATTGTTTTGAAATATTCGTCGGCCACACTCCAATGTCGTGCAACATCAATTTTTCACAGTTATCATTGTCAAGTGGATCAGCCTTACTTTCAATCATTTCATTCAAGCTGGTAGGCCTATTTTCAATTTTGTCAAAACTTTCATTTTCAGGTGCTGAGTTTTCACGTGAAGGTCCTACTTTACTTGATTCTAAGTTTTGATTTGAGTCATCTTCTTCAAAGTCACTGGTTGATGTTGTAATTTGAGAATAGTCCTTCAGCCGGGAAGTACTAGAACCATCATCTTTTTGACTATCAATGTTCGATGCTTCAAATTCAAGATTCAATTCGTCGCTGTCAAGTTCAGGTTCATTTCGAGTTGTAGAGGTCGATGACGATGATCCTTCTATAAAAGCTTTCATAAATAACTTGCAACTCTCGATTGATTCAGTACGTTGTTGTTTCAGTTTTCTATACTGAGCTCCACTTGGCTTCCGTCGTTTCATTTTTGGGATCTGGAATAGAACAAAGTTAATTGGTTAAACTTGGTTTCAGCTTTAGGGATTTTTTGCGAATTTCGTCACGAGTAATAATCGCCCTTAAATTATAAAGATCCAACCATTATTAGCAGATTGTTAAATCTAGCTATTGTTTTCGCGTATCCGCCTTTTTTTCTCTGTCGCGCTCAAGTATGAATATATTTAGGAGGCTGTTGGTTGTTTTTAAAACATATGGTTTTTATAACGAGAAACAACTAAAAGCATTAGAAAAGCAGAAAATCCTAATGAATTATGCTGTTGGTAAATATAAAAATGAAATTTATTAATATACAAAGTATAATAACAAAACACACTGGAAATATGGTCATGTCATATACGAATGTTAGGTTGAAGAAAGAAGAAGTAAAAAAAATAATTGTATACATCAGTTTAAATAAAATATTAGGACACTTCACATTCGATTAATGCATACCAGTCATTTATCGCGTAAATAAATTAGGGCTATAATTAATATTACTACGCGTTTAAAAAAGAAATATTGGTTTGTCCGTATGCCTCACCATATGAAGTAACTTAAATATTAGTTTAGCATTTTGCGGCGACTTTTCGATAAATGAATGAATAAGAAGAATTATAAGTTAGCCTATATGAAAACAAAATTATACGCCTATACCTAAATACCGGTATAACAAAACTAGCGAAACTATTATGTAGTTGTTCTTAATGTAATATCTTACATTTTAATCTCGTATTTATACTTTACGCTGTGGGAAACAAAAGGTAATCTTCAAACTTCCGTTTATACATACAAACACGTATGCGCAAATTTGTGTGAGCGTGTAAACGCCTGACGCATACCGACTGCTTCGCGTATGTTCGTTTCGTTTCGTGTGTGTTCGTCGAGGCTGGTATGCGTCGTAGGCCAATACTCAGACCATAATACAGAAAAAACATGGCTGCCGTACCAGGCCAAAGCTGACATGGCGCCGAATAACCTAATAATAGTCGTGAGAAATTTATATTACGAAAATATTTATCGATGGTTTTCATAAACGCAATATTTGATGCTTAAAATAGCAATGCTAATTTAAAGTGCACTTCATCTAGGAGAGTATGATACATAGAGCAAATTTTAAAAGCTTTTAACAAACAGCAAGTTATCAGTACCTAACAAAATTCACTTCATTTAAAATACAAATACACACACTAAGCAACACAACACCAAACAAAAAATTAAAAAATCCTTTTTCCTCTTATTAACATTAGGCAACCTGCCCATTAGCCCATTATGCACCCCTCACCAAAATATTGAAGTCAACCAAAACTAGCACTGCACAGATCCAACAAACAATTTTAAATAACGTATCTACTCCAGAAAATAAACATACACCAAAATAAGGACCCTGTCACTCAGTTCAATATTACTCTCTTCATAACTACTAAGATGACTTACCAGAGTTTCAAACTTGCTCCATCTGTCACACTTCAGGCCATCCTGTCCTTCACATCCTAATATAAACTTTAATTTTTCTGCAGGTAAAGGAATGTTTTTATAATATGCTTGCACTTCTAGGTCACTCATCACTTTAAAACTCACTAGTATTGATGGAATGTCTTGGTGTTGAAGTTTTAAAAATAGAACACTATCATCATTCACAATCACACTGAATGGGCGTACATTTTTCTTCTTCATTTCTGTCGTGAAAACCTGAAAATTATTGATCTTGTCTTCTTCACACCAACGTTTAAATGCTTCTTCGTCTCTCTGTAGCAATTGCTGTTTACGTTCTTCAGGGTCCTTTCTTTCTTGAGGTAAACTTATGTTGTTGTACGAAGGCTGATTGTCGAATATGGTTGGATAGGCATCAGGTGTCAATTTAGGATTTTTCCTAGGGATGTGAATTGGTTCACCATTCTCAACGGGAAAAATGTCTTCGCGCACAATAAACTTAGGATCAAAATGTTTGATGCACACGACAGTTTTATTATTTACACTGAAATTGTCGCGATGAATGCACCGAATCCATTTGTCTCGTAAGACTTTGTCCTTCGGAAATGTGAAGGCAGAAATTCCAGAAGAATTGCCGTAATTTGACTTACAAAAGGGTACACAACACGATCGACCCATATTAATCTAATATATGTACATGACATTCTGAAACGGCACTAATAATAATAAAAAAAAAACACTGAAACACAAAGATAAACAAACACTTAACCTATACTGGAACACGTGCAAATAGGAAATAACTTACCTAATATATTAAACTTCTAAGCAAACGAACCGAACGACTAAAATACTATTAAAAAATATAAAGAACGAGCACAAACAGACTCAAAATATTTCTTTCACAACGATTACTTTAAACTGGCATTCACGATCACATTGAATTCATGCTTGGCCTGCGCTTATTGCCATATTGCCACTAATCGAAACCTGCCTTAAGGTCTGAGTATTGTAGTTGGTCTTGCGTAGGCTAACAAAAATATTATAACTTTGACGCACACAGAGAGACTGTGACTGAGATCTCTATAAATGTGACGCATACAGAAAAACTGCGATCTCTATAATTACTAACACGGTTAATTAACAAACGCACGAATAATATCTTAAAAGTTATATTTTGAAACGAACAACGGACACAGTTTTATTGGACAGGCACGCTGGTTTTAGATTACTATAATTACCGGTACCAAATAAATTACCGACATTCTGTTAGTTAACAAGCGCAAAGTACACTAAAACACGTGGTGTGTACTAATACATTTCCCGCCTAATTCAGCGTCGGTGGGTTTCGTAATTACTCGTAGCATTAAAATCACCTCCAAGCTGAAAATGATAGATGAGTCTTACCTGGATGAAGTAAGTAATGTGATAAACAATTAGCACTTAAAATTATTCAAAACACCGCCACTATCACGATCTGACACTCTCGAAGTCTACAGCAACACTGAATATTAGGGATGGCCCGAAACAATGGCATCAGCTGTTTCGCATCAGCTTACTCGACGCAACTGATGCGCTGCACAACTGATGCGGAGAAACCACTAATGTCTAATGTCTCGCATTAGCTAGCAACAGAACAGCAGAACACTGAATATCCGTCCGTTTGCTTCAGTTGACTGACCCGACGAGCTAAAAATAGCTAACAATGCATGGGACCACATGAAACTTCATTATAACTTTATTCTAAAACACATTCTGTCACATGTACATTATATTGCATGTTTCCTCCTAACCCTATATTGTTGTCCTAAAGTACAAATAAAAATTGTTTTGGCATTTTTGCGCCCCCCTTCAAGCGGCGCCCGGGGCGGCCGCCCCCTTCGCCCCCCCCTAGGTACGCTACTGGGAATAATAACGGTTACCCAGGTAATCGAACCAATTATTACCCAAGTCCAAATGTAAATAGTCAGAGAAACCCAAACCATAATAATAATACCGAACGGTATTATAATAACAATAGGGGTTACCCAACTAACAATAACTATAACAACAACAGGTTCTCCCGACCCCGGGTAAATTTTATACGCGCCGAAGGAAACAGCCAACGCAGATACAACCATCAGCGGCGTAACAGTTTCCATGAATATGAAGACCGACGCAGAAGCCGAGAACGGGATAGTTCAAGGTATAATCCGCCTAGACGAAGTACCAGTCTAGATGATCCAGAGCGGCAACCAAACAGAGAACAACTATTCGAGCAGCGAACGGAACGGCTGGAACCCATTCAAGGTTTCCCGACTGACGCCTCAGTCGGTCCAAACAATAACAACCAAGAAAACGAGAATTTAATCGGGAGGAGGCAGTAATGAATAATCAGGACCCTTTACTGCTCCTATCTCCTGGGTATCAACGAGAGTTGCCAAGAGCAACTAATAATAATAATATTACAATCATTAGTTGTAATTATTTAAAGAACATACGAAACGAACTATTGGAGGAGGACGACACTCGCCTCCATAGTATAAATAATGAAATGATTTACATTAATGCAGAAATAGAAGGAATCTTCGCACAGCTTATGATTGATACAGGTGCGAATGTGTCTATTATTAACTCAACTGAATTGGAGAGAATCCAAGAGAAATGTGGTCAATTATTGCTGACTTTACCAATAAATAATATTGTATTAATAGGTGCCACTGGTCGCCAAAACAAGACTATCCGAAAGCAAGTATCGTTAAACGTGATTAGCAAGGGTAGAGCAATAAACATGATATTCCTAATTGCGACAGGATTGCCCTTTAATATATTGGTGGGATGCGATGTGCTAAGAAGGAACTCTGCTATCATTGATTTACGCTCAGAGAAAGTATCGCTGTTTGCAGGAGGTCTGACCTGGACGGCCGATTTAGTCGGTAGCGAGATAGTACTTCCCAGCAGTATCCACCAGCAAATTCGAAATATCCACTATATTGAAAATAACCCAATAATTAACCCCATAATATACGACAACACGGACGAAGGTTTATGGTCCCAAAAGATACAAGAAATAAGGAATTTCCGGGGCGAAATCACAAGGGAGAAATTGCCCATACACCAAGCGAATCAATTGATAAGAATCTATGAAAAGTACCGCTCAGTATTCTCGGACGAACCCGGTAAGGTAAAAAATTACCAATGTACCCTTAAATTCAAAGATACAGTGGAGTTTAATAGAAAATCATACCCCATTGCGCATTCACGAAAGGAGGCTGTAAGAGCTGAAATAAACTGGATGATTAACAGTGACATCATAGAAAATAGCCAATCTCCATATACCAGCCCTATCGTGGCTATTCCCAAGAAAAACGGCCAAGTCGGGCTTTGCTTGGATGCGCGGGAAATCAACAAAAAGATAATAAACGATAGAACATCGCCCGGTGAGATAGAAGAAATCTTGAAAAGATTCCACAGTACCAAGTACTTTAGTACCTGGGACACGGTGTGCGGTTACTGGCAGGTGGAGTTACACCCACGGAGTCGCCAGTATCTGGCTTTCATATTCGAGGGGCGCAATTACCAATTCAAGAGACTGCCCTTCGGACTCGTAAACTCAGTTGCCATCTTTGTGACCTGCATGGACCAGATACTGGGACAGGAAGCACTTCAGTTTACCATCGTGTATTGTGCCGGTGTTTGCCTAACCCGGCAGTCGAAGGTTTTAGAAAATTAATTTTAAAATAACGCGAACGCAAAGGTCAGTTAGAGCGACGAGATTTGGACGGCACCGTTGAAGCGGCGCGCGCACGCTATGGGCCAGTTGGGCTGTGTGTTGCAGCGTAACTGTTGAATTCAGTCACACAGCTGCAGTCACCAGGAAAGCAACCGACTCCCGGGATCCGAACAGATTGTACTACGTAGTTATTTCTTCTACTCTAATGGCAGGCTAAATTTACGAGACTTCCCGGAGGGAGCCATGTCCACACCTTCAGTCCCAGCCCTTGACCGTTCGATGATCCTTAACCTTCCTCCTTCCGATTTTCCTAACCTGTACCTAAAAAAAAAGAAAAAAAAAGGAAAAAAAGGAGTTAGAGAGAGTGGTGGGTGGGCGATGTCCGTCGCGGGGTCGATCCGGCTCCTCGTAGCGAACATCGTCTACCGCATGCCCTTGGAGCACACATGTAAAACTTATTTGTATATTGGATGAGTGTCATAGTCACAGGCGGCATGGCTTTCCGTCCGGTCCGGAGTGGGGACCACGGCAACATGGAGACCATCATTTCCCCTTTTCCCCTTGCCCCTTGCCCCGTGCCGTGATGGTATTGTTTAGAATGGGGGGTCGTATTAGAGAATTCCCCCCCCCGTAGGTATATAGGGCAGATGGCCCTGTTAAGGTGGCAGTCGTGTTCTGGCTTGAGTGGACAAGCCTCAGGAGGTCGGAACTCAGGGAGCTCCCGAAATGTTCTTTTGTCTTTCTTCTCTGTCCCTCTTTGCTGTGGGCTGGCCCTGATCAGGTCAGCGCGCAGCACCCGCACACTTACACACTACACGTCTTCTTTCGTCTCTTTCGTTTTCCCTTCTGAGCCTCTGTTCTCCTGAGAGCAAGTGCTGCTGGGCCGCCATACTCACGAAGTCCACTAGCTTGTTTTGGGAAGGGGGTACACTGCAGAGTACTCTCCCGAGTTAAGTGTGGGGCAACCGGGTTGCCCTTTCGGGGTGGGGGTGTGCCGGTGTTTGCCTAACCCGGCAGTCGAAGGTTTAGAAAATTAATTTTAAAATAACGCGAACGCAAAGGTCAGTTAGAGCGACGAGATTTGGACGGCACCGTTGAAGCGGCGCGCGCACGCTATGGGCCAGTTGGGCTGTGTGTTGCAGCGTAACTGTTGAATTCAGTCACACAGCTGCAGTCACCAGGAAAGCAACCGACTCCCGGGATCCGAACAGATTGTACTACGTAGTTATTTCTTCTACTCTAATGGCAGGCTAAATTTACGAGACTTCCCGGAGGGAGCCATGTCCACACCTTCAGTCCCAGCCCTTGACCGTTCGATGATCCTTAACCTTCCTCCTTCCGATTTTCCTAACCTGTACCTAAAAAAAAAGAAAAAAAAGGAGTTAGAGAGAGTGGTGGGTGGGCGATGTCCGTCGCGGGGTCGATCCGGCTCCTCGTAGCGAACATCGTCTACCGCATGCCCTTGGAGCACACATGTAAAACTTATTTGTATATTGGATGAGTGTCATAGTCACAGGCGGCATGGCTTTCCGTCCGGTCCGGAGTGGGGACCACGGCAACATGGAGACCATCATTTCCCCTTTTCCCCTTGCCCCTTGCCCCGTGCCGTGATGGTATTGTTTAGAATGGGGGGTCGTATTAGAGAATTCCCCCCCCCCGTAGGTATATAGAGCAGATGGCACTGTTAAGGTGGCAGTCGTGTTCTGGCTTGAGTGGACAAGCCTCAGGAGGTCGGAACTCAGGGAGCTCCCGAAATGTTCTTTTGTCTTTCTTCTCTGTCCCTCTTTGCTGTGGGCTGGCCCTGATCAGGTCAGCGCGCAGCACCCGCACACTTACACACTACACGTCTTCTTTCGTCTCTTTCGTTTTCCCTTCTGAGCCTCTGTTCTCCTGAGAGCAAGTGCTGCTGGGCCGCCATACTCACGAAGTCCACTAGCTTGTTTTGGGAAGGGGGTACACTGCAGAGTACTCTCCCGAGTTAAGTGTGGGGCAACCGGGTTGCCCTTTCGGGGTGGGGGTGTGCCGGTGTTTGCCTAACCCGGCAGTCGAAGGTTTAGAAAATTAATTTTAAAATAACGCGAACGCAAAGGTCAGTTAGAGCGACGAGATTTGGACGGCACCGTTGAAGCGGCGCGCGCACGCTATGGGCCAGTTGGGCTGTGTGTTGCAGCGTAACTGTTGAATTCAGTCACACAGCTGCAGTCACCAGGAAAGCAACCGACTCCCGGGATCCGAACAGATTGTACTACGTAGTTATTTCTTCTACTCTAATGGCAGGCTAAATTTACGAGACTTCCCGGTAAGTGATCATAGCATCTTATTGTATGCGTCAAAAATAATTAAATTTAATTAACGAAATGTATGCAGCCGTATGAGAAAGACGAATGCATGTGGTGCGACCCGGCAGTGTGTATATAAAAAGATTATTTAATGTTCAGTATATACAGCTCATATTCTTTTTATGATTATTGTATTGTAAGAGTCACTGTAATCGTTTCATAGAATGTTATATAAATTATAAGCTAAAGTCAGTGCGTAGGCATGGATTTGAATTGTGCACGTGCATGCATCAGATTGCACGCGTGTTCTCTTTAATTATTAATTATGGCAGTAAAAATAACTTGTGAGACCACCCTTAGAGGAAACACTATTAATATTTTAGTTGTGTGCAACTGTGAGTGCCTTGAATGTGATCATTTTTTGGCAAATTGCAATAATTGTGCCACCACGTGGCAATCTAACCTGTTGGATTCTGTCGGCGCGTGTTAAGAGCTCGTGCAAGTGACTTTTACTCTACGCCTTTTAATAATATCTTTTTATTTTTTGAATTAACATCCCATGGTAGACTTTATTACTCTTTAAGCAATTCGCAAAGAAATAATAACCGAAACTTTGTGCATTTATCTTGAGTTGGTTGAAGGGCCGTTCTGAGGTTATTTACCTGGGAACTTGGGTGGACATTTTTTTATGAACAGCATTTCTAATTTTTATGAATTCCCAGGGTTCTCGCCTAAAGCCGGAGATGCTGGTCTTGCTGATATAACTCCATCTTCATCAGCCATGAACCATCATACACACACCTGTTCGGAGGAGGGAGTCTGGTGAACACACTCAAGATGAAGCACATGCTCATAATTAAGGTGATATGAACTCTTTTATTTTTCGTTGGCCGGGCCTGCCGTGCTCCTGATTTACAATGTAAATTTCTTTTGAAACCATGTGCCCACGCGGACAGTCAGCTCTGGGGTGTGTCAGCTGAACATTCATTCTGAACATCATGTGACTTTAATAATTTAACTTCATAAAACTAAGTACGATGTTTGTAATTGTGTGCTGCACTGGGGGAGCGTGCTAGAGATTTTTTACACTTAAATATTTTCATATATAGCCAATAGTCATTACCATGCTTACTACAAAATTTATGTCACATGTTAGGGGTTCTGTTCCGGCTGGTTCAGAACGGGGTTTATATTTTAATTTCATTTTGGTTTAACATGTAAGGGCTGGGGGGGGGGTTTCGTTTTCTTTTTTTTTAGGCTGTTTTCGGAGGATAAAAGGGGACATAGTTTTTGCCAGGCACATGTTCATGCAGTTTAAGGCAGGTTTGATTCCTGTCACACATAGTTAAGTACAGGCTGGCGCGCTCCCACATCTGCTAGGATACAACAGTCAGTTATTATAAACTCATTTATATACAGCCATCCGGCTTTAACAGAAAAGAACTTTCATATTTTTCTGGGCATATACTGATTAATTTTTTTTGACCTTGTAAAAGCATATACTGATTAATTTCTTTGACATTGTAAAAGCATATACTGATACATGTATCCATCTGGATTTGTAAAACAAAATTAACGTTTTATAAACTCATACCAATTGCTTAAAATCAGGTGATGAGGATTTTTCTCATTTGCGTGATGTCTAAGAAACTTAAAGAATTTCATATGCTCATGGTAGGCCAATTATCAGATGCTATCTATACATATGGGCGGTCCGGTCTCTCTTATGGTTTATGAGTGATTATCATCCTTTCGGGGGTTTTTCTTAATTATTTAAATTAATGGAAATTGATGAATGACGGTGACTGAAGGGCGAACATTTATGATTGCCGGTTTTAGGGCTTTGTAGAAACACTGCCTGTTGAGCATGCGTATTCCAAGGGTATTAGGTGTTTATAATTATATATATATATATATACGTTTATAGGGATAGAGAGATATTGTCTTGACACGATTAAGGATATGAAAATTATTTGTTTATTGTGTATTTTGAGGGCTATTGCCCTTGTCATGTGATACTTATGTGATTTGCAGCACATTATATGTAACGAATTATGGGGGCAAAATAAAAGTTGTTATTGTTAAATTACAGCCGAGTTTCATTGCAAGTCCCGTCATACTGGACCCAGCGCATTTTTGGCTTCTCTAGGCTCCGGCCTAGTTTTAAATAACTTGTGGCTTCTCTTTCAAAAAAAATATAAGTACAAAAAACAAAATAAAATACAAAAAAAAATTGTATATACAGCATAAAAAGAAAGAGGGGTTACAAATGGTAGCAGAGAGCGTGGTTCATTCTAGGGTTGAACCCTTGGGTCCTTGGGTGTGACGGGGCTTGCAAACTTGGAAATACTATGCTATTGTTTTGACATTGTTTTTTTTGGGTATATGCCCGTGTAGGCTAGTTTTAGGTCGTATAACTTGTGAATCTGGTCGCACCATTGGGGCGGGTATTTGTGTTCGGAAAATGGGATAGGTTGAACTGCCGGGGAGTCTCAAACATGGCCTGGGTGATAGAATGTTGCGGATTCAGGGTCGGAGTTTAGCGTGTGACATTAGCGGGATGCGGTATGGGCCGATCGGAAGTCGGTACCGTCACCGACTTAATTCCTGTTAACTTGATTACTAGTTCCCGTATTATGAATTCTGATTGCTAGTTGGTTTCTGTGAGTTATGTGTTGGTGAGACGTGTGTGTCGAATTGATGTTTGATGTTATGTGTGTTCAGTATTGTTGGTTGTTGCTTGTCTCCTTCTGTGGTGTGAGTAGATAGTTCCGAAGTAGGCCAGGTCTCCGCAGCGCTAGACAACCCGGGGGTCTCTCAAAGGAAGGACAGTACTTGGGTTTTTTCCTAAAATTTTGTGATTATGTTTGATTGTTATGTTTGGTGTATTGTGTGATTCTGGCGGGGGTAGGTTACCAGAGACTACCCAACCCTATTTCCGGCATTCTCCAGAGACTTCCGGTGGTGGATGGAGAAGATGAGGGCAAGTTGTTGGTTTTTCTGGACATCGTCCTGCAGTTGGCGGATTTTCCGGGGCTGTCCGATGAGGTCCTCTTGTCCGTTATATATCCGTACTGCCGGGGTTCATTGGCTGAGCTGGTCACCGACACTCTGCGTCGTGGTGGCAGTATCGACTCTCTCCATGGGGAGGTGTTGGACTCTTTCATACCCCGTCGGCAACGTGAGCATTTGAAACATAATCGGTTCTATCGTGCACAGGCCAACGGGGAGGCGTTGGGGGACTTTGTGCAGGATATCCGTAAAAGTGCCCGGATTTTGAGGTTGGGGTTGCCCGAGAAGGATATCGTTGGAATTATTTTAGAAGGGGTGACGCCCCAAGAGAGATCCCGTTTGGTGTTCGCGGACCGTCCCCGTTGTTTTGCGGACCTCGAACGGCTGTGTGTGGTTTCTAGAACGGTCCAGGGGATTGACTAGTCCCGTGAGCAAGTAGCACATGGTAAGGTAAGACCCGAGAGGCATGGGGGGGCGAATTGTTCCATCCTCATGCGGTGCTGAAATTAAAATTATAAACTCTTGTAGCGAGAGGCGCCGTCGTTCGCCTAATGTGACTTGTTTTCGGTGTGGTAGGTTGAGCCACATCAGACGATTTTGTACCGGGGTTGGGTCGAGTCCAACGTCCCTCCCCAAGGCGCCCAAGGTCATTCAGAAAAGGGTCAATGAGGGGAAGATATGTCGGAGGTCTTCCCCTACCTGTCGCGGGTCTTCTAAGGTACGCGCCTCCAGGCCAGTTGTAGGTCCCAGTTCTTTGGGCATCAAGGTCCTCCAAACCATCTCTAGGCCCACTTCCGTATGCCCCTTCTTGCTGTTGGAGTTGAAAAAGAGTCAACTCAGAGCATTAGTTGACTCCGGATCAGCAAGATCAATCATTTCATCCAAAGTGTGCGAGGACCTTGAATGACAGGGTGTTATTAAAAGGTCAGAACAGTCTTCTGTGGTGCGCTGGACGGCATCCCAGGAAATTCTGCCCATTTCCCGGGTAGTTTCATTTAAGTTTAAAATCGAGGGATTTTCTTGGGTGTGGAGCTTTCTGGTTTCTCCTGCTCTGGGAGTTGACTGCATTATTGGTGCCGATTTCATCTGCAAAAATGGTCTCGTTATTGACATCCAAGAGCACCAATGTTACTTTAAATTTAATCGGGGAGTTGTAATCCCTTTCCTTGGATATCAGGGGACCAGGCAAGATATCCAAGAGGTTAAGTGCCCCCGACACATCTAGAGACCACCTCTCCCAGTCCCAGCGGTCCGCATTAGATCAGTTGTGTGAGCGTTTCCCCACTGTATTAACTCCGGCCCTTGGGCTCACACATCTCTTGGAGTATAAGATCCGCCTAATGGACTCCAAGGTGGTGCGCTCCCACCCTTATAAGTTTGCCCCTCCGAAGATGAGCAACTTGAGGGAGAAGGTTCAAGAGTTATTAGATCAAGGGGTGATTGAACCTTCTCAGTCCAGTTATGCCAGTCCAGCGTTCCTAGTGCCCAAGCCTGGAGGTAAGCATAGGATGGTCATCGACTACCGCAAGCTGAACGCTAACATTGAGGTAGATTCGGTCCCACTTCCTGACCTTCATTCCGCGTTCGATTGGTTCAGTGAGGCGAGGTATTTTACCATCATTGACCTCAACTCTGCATATCACCAGATTCCGTTGACGAAAGAAAGTAGGCCCTACACTGCATTCTGTGTTCCGTGGAACCTCTATCAGTACACTAGAGTTCCCATGGGTCTAGCGGTAGGGGCCCAAACACTCACCCGTTTACTTGACACCGTTTTTCACGATGTCAAGTTTAAGTACGTCTTAAATTATCTTGACGACTTGCTGGTGTACAGCAAGGGGTACGAGGAGCATTTGGGTCATCTCGAAGAGGTGATGTGCAGGTTGAGGGGTGCTGGCCTCACTGTCAACCCCGAAAAGGTGAAGTTCGCCCAGACACAAATTTCTTTTCTGGGCCACCTGATTTCCCATAGAGGTGTCACTGTGGATCCTGAGCGAACACAGGGAATCAGGGACTTTCCCCCACCAAAGGATGCCAAAGGCATCGCGAGATTTGTGGGGATGGTCAATTTCTATCGGCGTTTTATTCCAAACGCGGCGGAGATCGCGGCACCGCTGAATGAACTCCGGAAAAAGGGCGCCAAATTTGTATGGGGGGAAAAACAACAGAAGGCTTTCGAGACTCTGAAGGAAGCCATCATTTCCCCTCCAGTACTGAGAATGCCAGACTTCTCGAAGGCGTTCATACTCCAGACGGATGCGAGTTCGATTGCGCTCGGGGCGGTTCTGTCCCAAGTTGTTGATGGTGCTAGGCAGCCTGTGGCTTTCATTTCCCGAACGTTGACCCAGCAAGAACAAAAGTCTTCAGTGTATGAGCTAGAGTGTTTAGCTGTTGTGTACGCTCTAGATAAGTTCAGGCGTTTTCTGGAACACACTGAGTTCCTGCTCGAGACCGACAATCAGGCTCTCTCTTGGCTTCTTGCTCATCCCCGGCAACTGGGTAAAATTGGTAGATGGGTGGTCAAGATCTCATCCTTCAAGTTCAAGGTGCAACACATTAGGGGAACTCAAAATGTTGTTGCAGATGCTTTGTCACGCATGTTTTCCCAACCCAGTGAAGTCCAATCTGAGCAACCCTGTTCTGTTCTGCTAGACTTTCCGTTAGCCTTCATTGATGTGTTACCCCATCAGTTGAACGATGAAGAGCTGGGTCCTATCATCCAGAATATAAAGGAGGGTAACGTACAGGCCCCTTACTTCTTGTCCAAGGGCGTCCTGTGTTGTCGAGAAAGAAAGGGACGTGCCCCTAAGATCGTGCTGCCTAGCAAGTTAGTGCCCATGGTCTTCAGCTATTATCACAATTCCCCAGTAGGAGGCCACAAGGGAATTTCGAAGACCATTTCCAGTGTTAGGAAACACTTCATCTGGAAGGGCATGGATAGGGACATCGCAACCAGGGTCAAGAGTTGTCATCTGTGCGGCTTGAGCAAGCCTGCCCAGAACACAAAATTGGGGTTGTTGTCATCGGACGTGGCGAGCAGACCGATGGAGAAGCTATTCATAGACTACGTGGGACCTCTCCCGCGTAGCAAGTCAGGTAATTCTTACCTGCTTGTTTGCGTGGATGCTTTTTCGAAGTTTGCCTGGCTACTGCCCTTACGGCAGGCAACAGCTCGTTTGACCATAAGCGCGCTTCAGAACCACATTTTTCAGCATTTCGGTCTTCCGACAATGGTCCCCAGTTTATTTCGAGCGAGTTTCGGCGGATGTGTTTCGCCAGCGGAATCAGACATGTAACCACTTCTCCGTATTACCCACAGCCGTCCCATGCGGAGAGATTCAATAGGAATTTCAGGTCCGCACTCATTGCTTATCATGCAGAGCAACAGACAACCTGGGACCAGAATCTGAAGTGGTTATAGCTAGCCTTGAACACGGCCCTGCATGACAGTCATAAGGCCGTCCCCTTTGAAATCATGTTTGGATTCTCGCCCGCACTCCCGTTGACTAACTTGTGGAATATTGATGATCTTCTGCCACGGGAGCCAGATAACGGAACTGCGGAGAGATGGAAGGAGGCTCGGAGGAATTTGCTGAGAGCGCACGAGCGCGTCCGTAGTCGGTACAATCAGGGGCGAATTCCAAATCCCTTTAAGGTAGGAGATTTGGTCTACTGCCAGAGCCACCCGATCAGCTCAGCTGCCGATAAAAGAGCCGTTAAATTGTGTTATCGCTGGTCGTGGCCCAGGATACGCCTGGGGTTCGAGTCGCCAGTGACGGCTCGGTTGGAAGAGCCGGGTAGTAATCCTAAAGAGATTACTACGCATATTTCAAAATTGAAACTGTGGAGACGAGGGTAAGCGGGCTGACAGGGGGGGGGAATGATGGTGGTCTCTGTATGAGTAGGGATGTTGTCATTTTAAAAGGGGTGTGCTCTGGGGGCGTTATCGAGAATGATAGTGTAGCGGGTAGATGTTTCCCACAGTCCCAGTGGGGTTCGTCTACTTCAGGGATGCGCCCCTGCCTGCGCGAGCCTTGGCTTTCTCCAATCCTCCTTATGTCCGGAGGGAGCCATGTCCTCACCTTCAGTCCCAGCCCTTGACCGTTCGATGATCCTTAACCTTCCTCCTTCCGATTTTCCTAACCTGTACCTAAAAAAAAAGAAAAAAAAAGAAAAAAAAAGGAGTTAGAGAGAGTGGTGGGTGGGCGATGTCCGTCGCGGGGTCGATCCGGCTCCTCGTAGCGAACATCGTCTACCGCATGCCCTTGGAGCACACATGTAAAACTTATTTGTATATTGGATGAGTGTCATAGTCACAGGCGGCATGGCTTTCCGTCCGGTCCGGAGTGGGGACCACGGCAACATGGAGACCATCATTTCCCCTTTTCCCCTTGCCCCTTGCCCCGTGCCGTGATGGTATTGTTTAGAATGGGGGGTCGTATTAGAGAATTCCCCCCCCCCGTAGGTATATAGGGCAGATGGCCCTGTTAAGGTGGCAGTCGTGTTCTGGCTTGAGTGGACAAGCCTCAGGAGGTCGGAACTCAGGGAGCTCCCGAAATGTTCTTTTGTCTTTCTTCTCTGTCCCTCTTTGCTGTGGGCTGGCCCTGATCAGGTCAGCGCGCAGCACCCGCACACTTACACACTACACGTCTTCTTTCGTCTCTTTCGTTTTCCCTTCTGAGCCTCTGTTCTCCTGAGAGCAAGTGCTGCTGGGCCGCCATACTCACGAAGTCCACTAGCTTGTTTTGGGAAGGGGGCACACTGCAGAGTACTCTCCCGAGTTAAGTGTGGGGCAACCGGGTTGCCCTTTCGGGGTGGGGGTGTGCCGGTGTTTGCCTAACCCGGCAGTCGAAGGTTTAGAAAATTAATTTTAAAATAACGCGAACGCAAAGGTCAGTTAGAGCGACGAGATTTGGACGGCACCGTTGAAGCGGCGCGCGCACGCTATGGGCCAGTTGGGCTGTGTGTTGCAGCGTAACTGTTGAATTCAGTCACACAGCTGCAGTCACCAGGAAAGCAACCGACTCCCGGGATCCGAACAGATTGTACTACGTAGTTATTTCTTCTACTCTAATGGCAGGCTAAATTTACGAGACTTCCCGGTAAGTGATCATAGCATCTTATTGTATGCGTCAAAAATAATTAAATTTAATTAACGAAATGTATGCAGCCGTATGAGAAAGACGAATGCATGTGGTGCGACCCGGCAGTGTGTATATAAAAAGATTATTTAATGTTCAGTATATACAGCTCATATTCTTTTTATGATTATTGTATTGTAAGAGTCACTGTAATCGTTTCATAGAATGTTATATAAATTATAAGCTAAAGTCAGTGCGTAGGCATGGAGTTGAATTGTGCACGTGCATGCAACAGATTGCACGCGTGTTCTCTTTAATTATTAATTATGGCAGTAAAAATAACTTGTGAGACCACCCTTAGAGGAAACACTATTAATATTTTAGTTGTGTGCAACTGTGAGTGCCTTGAATGTGATCATTTTTTGGCAAATTGCAATAATTGTGCCACCACGTGGCAATCTAACCTGTTGGATTCTGTCGGCGCGTGTTAAGAGCTCGTGCAAGTGACTTTTACTCTACGCCTTTTAATAATATCTTTTTATTTTTTGAATTAACATCCCATGGTAGACTTTATTACTCTTTAAGCAATTCGCAAAGAAATAATAACCGAAACTTTGTGCATTTATCTTGAGTTGGTTGAAGGGCCGTTCTGAGGTTATTTACCTGGGAACTTGGGTGGACATTTTTTTATGAACAGCATTTCTAATTTTTATGAATTCCCAGGGTTCTCGCCTAAAGCCGGAGATGCTGGTCTTGCTGATATAACTCCATCTTCATCAGCCATGAACCATCATACACACACCTGTTCGGAGGAGGGAGTCTGGTGAACACACTCAAGATGAAGCACATGCTCATAATTAAGGTGATATGAACTCTTTTATTTTTCGTTGGCCGGGCCTGCCGTGCTCCTGTTTACAATGTAAATTTCTTTTGAAACCATGTGCCCACGCGGACAGTCAGCTCTGGGGTGTGTCAGCTGAACATTCATTCCGAACATCATGTGACTTTAATAATTTAACTTCATAAAACTAAGTACGATGTTTGTAATTGTGTGCTGCACTGGGGGAGCGTGCTAGAGATTTTTTACACTTAAATATTTTCATATATAGCCAATAGTCATTACCATGCTTACTACAAAATTTATGTCACATGTTAGGGGTTCTGTTCCGGCTGGTTCAGAACGGGGTTTATATTTTAATTTCATTTTGGTTTAACATGTAAGGGCTGGGGGGGGTTTCGTTTTCTTTTTTTTTAGGCTGTTTTCGGAGGATAAAAGGGGACATAGTTTTTGCCAGGCACATGTTCATGCAGTTTAAGGCAGGTTTGATTCCTGTCACACATAGTTAAGTACAGGCTGGCGCGCTCCCACATCTGCTAGGATACAACAGTCAGTTATTATAAACTCATTTATATACAGCCATCCGGCTTTAACAGAAAAGAACTTTCATATTTTTCTGGGCATATACTGATTAATTTTTTTTGACCTTGTAAAAGCATATACTGATTAATTTCTTTGACATTGTAAAAGCATATACTGATACATGTATCCATCTGGATTTGTAAAACAAAATTAACGTTTTATAAACTCATACCAATTGCTTAAAATCAGGTGATGAGGATTTTTCTCATTTGTGTGATGTCTAAGAAACTTAAAGAATTTCATATGCTCATGGTGAGCCAATTATCAGATGCTATCTATTCATATGGGCGGTCCGGTCTCTCTTATGGTTTATGAGTGATTATCATCCTTTCGGGGGTTTTTCTTAATTATTTAAATTAATGGAAATTGATGAATGACGGTGACTGAAGGGCGAACATTTATGATTGCCGGTTTTAGGGCTTTGTAGAAACACTGCCTGTTGAGCATGCGTATTCCAAGGGTATTAGGTGTTTATAATATGTGTATATAATTATGAGTGTATGTGTCTTTATGTTTCTTTACGTGTTGTCATTGTTAAGTGTTAGTAACAAAAAGGGGGGGAATTATATAATTACAAAATTTTACCTGATATATATATATATACGTTTATAGGGATAGAGAGATATTGTCTTGACACGATTAAGGATATGAAAATTATTTGTTTATTATGTATTTTGAGGGCTATTGCCCTTGTCATATGATACTTATGTGATTTGCAGCACATTATATGTAACGAATTATGGGGGCAAAATAAAAGTTGTTATTGTTAAATTACAGCCGAGTTTCATTGCAAGTCCCGTCATACTGGACCCAGCGCATTTTTGGCTTCTCTAGGCTCCGGCCTAGTTTTAAATAACTTGTGGCTTCTCTTTCAAAAAAAATATAAGTACAAAAAACAAAATAAAATACAAAAAAAATTTTATATACAGCATAAAAAGGAAAGAGGGGTTGCAGTATGTAGACGATCTACTAGTAACCTCAGAAACTTCGGAGGAACACTGCTACCATGTGGAACACGTGCTTGAGAAGTTGCCTGTCAGTAACGTCACGCTGAAATTAGAAAAGTCCAAGTTCATTGCCAGAGAAGTTCAGCTCTTGGGTTTTAACTTGGACGACCAAGGAATCTCACCGTCGGCAGAAAAGGTGGAAGCGATCCAGAAATTCCCGGCACCCAAAAATAGAAAGCAATTACAGTCATTCCTGGGACTCTGTAATTATTACCGCAAGTTCCAGGAACAATATTCAGAATTAACCGCAAGATTTCAAGCACAATTGTCATCAAAAAATAAATGGATCTGGTGTCAAAAGCAGGATATGATTTTCCAACTTATTAAGGACAAATTTCTGGCAACAATAATACTTCGCCACCCAAATTTTAAACTACCATTTTTCTTGAACTGCGATGCCAGCAACATCAGCCTGGGAACGACATTATATCAAGAAGACGAGAAGGGTCAACATCAAGTACTTAGCTTCGCTAGTAGATCTTTGAACCAGTGCGAGAAGAACTACACTGTAAGTGAAAAGGAATTACTGAGCATCGTATTCGCTTGCGGTAAGTTCCGCACTTACATCTTGGGTTACCCAGTTACCGTCCGAACAGACCATAAATCAATTTCGTTCCTAAAAAGCTGCAAATTGAATCATGGCAGACTAACAAGGTGGATACTTGCCCTTCAAGAATACAATCTAAAATGGGAATACATCCCAGGTAAAAAGAATGTCGTAGCCGATGTGTTATTATGGGTCAATGTGGAAGAGCAAACTTTCGAAGGGGAAAAAGAAAGCGTACTAAAAATCTACCATCTTCTTAGCACCAGAGCCGACTTAACAACATTATTAACAAACATGAGTACCCACCAACAAGCAGACCCGAAATTGAGAAACCTTAAAACTCGATTAGAAGAAGGAGACGAAACCGCTGCTCAATATTACCAACTAAACAAACAAATCTTGTTCGTTAAAACATCACTAAAGCAGGAGACCTGGAAGGTGGTTGTTCCAACCCAGATCGAAAAGGAAATAATCGTAAACTACCACATACGATATGGGCATATGGGCGCTTTAAAGGTGATTAAGGCTCTGGAGGAGAGCTGCCATATAAAAAACATAAATAGGAAGGTCCGAATGTATATTAAAAGTTGTAAAATCTGCCAGCTCGTAAAAACAAACAACGAGAAGAAGGAAGGTGTTATGATTCCTATAACATCCCAGGCTAAATTGGAGAAGGTATTCCTAGACATCTGCGGACCATTTTCCCGTAGTGGCGGTCGACACCAATATCGATACCTGATAATCATAATGGACCACTTCACTAAATTTGTTAAGCTATACCCTGCTAATCGGGCAACAACCAAGAAAATTCTGGGAATATTAACAGAACAGTATATCCCAAACATGGGGAAACCATCTTCGATCATCACTGATCATGGAACCCAGTTTAAGGGTAGAAAATGGCAGGATACCCTATTATCAACGGGTGTTCGTACATACAAAACCTCGGTCTACCACCCGAGCAGTAATCCGGCAGAGAGGGTGTTACGAGAAGTGGGGAGGATATTAAGGACTTATTGTCACCATCAACAGAAAAAGTGGCAAGACTATCTAGAAGCCACTGAGGAATTCCTCAACTTGGCATACCATCCAGCTATAGGAATAACCCCATACTCCGCCATGTACGAGAAACCACCCCCACGAGAGATCGAAGAAATCCTAGAATTCCCTATAAATAATATTTACAAGTTTGACAAGGTAAAGTTCTACAACAAAGTGGCCGAAGACCAGGAAAAACGGCAAATTAAGTATCAAAGGGCTAGTGGTAAATTAATAACTTATGAAAAGGGAGAAAAAATCTTATTAAAAAATCGTGAACTACCCAGCACACTGGAAGGACTAACGAAGAAGTTATTGCTGCTATATACAGGTCCATATGTAGTATCCAAAATAAAAAACAATAATACTTATGAAGTAAAGGAGATGGATTCAGAAAGGATCAAAGGTGTATATAACCAGGCTTCCATGAAAAAATATTATGAGTAATTGAATGTATATAAAAAAAAAAAAAAAAAAACTAAGTAAGTACAACTTACTACCTATGATTTATGAAACTCATTTGAGAAACAAAAAGAAGAGAATTTAGTAAAAAATTAACTAAATTAAAAAAAAACATAGTGAGTACAACTTGATACCAATTATTTATGAAAAAACTAATTATGAAAAATCAAAGAAAAGAAATTGAATTTTGAAGAATAACCACAACATTCAAAAGGAAGAGTAAGTTCACATTACAAACAATTATATATGGAACTAATTGTGAGCAAATTTTGAGAATAAAGAAATGGCAGTAAGAACCACTGATAAAATTAAAATGAATAAACTTGTTGTGAAGTAAAAATAATAAAACCTTTACGCAATATAAGCAGAGACAATGACCACATAAAATGATAATTAAAGAGTTCATTTGGATAAAAAGCAAGAGTGGAATAAAATTATGAAAAGGGAAGAAAAATCTATATATAAATAAATCCATAATAAGAATATGATCATAAAATATGTTAATTATAAAGAGGACAATTAGAAGAGTAATTGCACGAACATAAAACTAGTGGAACGATTCGTAAGAATTGAGAAAAACAAAAATATAATATAAAATATATGCTACCAATGACCAGAAGAAGATTGTAATAACAATCAACGAATAACAGAGAATTAAAATAAAAAACTTTACACTGAATAACAAGTGATAATTATATTAAAAAGGCTTCCAACCATAATAAGAAATAAAATACCAGCAGAGCTAACCATTAAGAAAAATAACTGAGATAGAAAATAACTAAGATAGAAATATTAACAGATCTGAGCAAATACGAAGTGAAGTATCCAAAGATATTTTTTTAAATAGTCATAAGGTAGACTATTCTTATATAATTTTTATTAATAACTGTCTGTAGATAAGTCCAGCAGTATTATTATGTTGAGCAGAGATGATTTGCCTCTGACCTCAATAAATGACGTAGCATGGCCAACAGAGTATGTAGCCTACAGTGCCTCTCTGAACTGCCCCAGCTCATGTGTTAGGGAATGTTAGGGAATAAATATCCCAAGGATAAAAAACCAAGTTAAGAAAAAATGAAAAATAAAAAATAATGAACCTCAGATGACTATTACTATAAAGGAAAATCAAGTTAATAATGAAATATATGTAAGCTCAAAAATAAAGAAGCAAAAATAGAAATGGGAAGGAAGTAGAGAAATGTAATTTATAATAAATATCATAAGCAATTATTTCAGACAAACCAAGTATGATCTGAACTAATCACTTCTGGAGGAGAGCAATCTGTAGCATGACAGTTAATCCACTAAAATAGATTACCATATGATCACAAGTAAAAATCAATTATATGGAATATCAAGAAAATCCAAATGAGAACCAAATAAATATAAAAATAAAATATCAAAATAAGTTGAAAAAGTAAATATAAAGAAAAAACTCTGCAACAAAAATAAGTGTACAGCAAAATAAAACCCCAAAAAACTAAAATAAAATAAGAATAATACCCAGGTAGGATAGGAGTAAGAAAGGAAGATACCCAGAACAAAGCAACGGACAAATTAACAATATAATAATGAAGAAACCGAGAACGAAAAAGGAAGATACCCAGAATAAATAATAATAATGAAATGGTACTGAAGAAACCAAGAATGAAGAAGGAAGATATCCAGAACAAACAAACATACCTAATGAACAGGGACAAGTTTGAAGATACCAGATAGTAGAGGGAGAAGAATACGGCCAAGACCCAAAGGAAACCCAGTAGGGAGAAACCAAAAAACCCCAAAAGAAATTACATGTCACTATTGAAAGTATAACACACCAAAAAAGAAACTCATGTAAAATAAATGAAAACAAAAGTGTTTAAAGTGCTAAGTAAAAGTGCACCCAAGAAAGTTATTGTATAATTAATAAAGACAAATTAAACAACTTGATAATCAAACTATAAAACTGACTAGTGATAGTATCAAGAAATAACAGGGGACAAGTGCAAGTTATTATATTATAATAAATAAACTTTGAGAAAGTACATTAAATACTGTACCTTTAAATAACTTTAAAAGTTTTAATTTAAGATCATGAGTGCTATTTAATAAAATAGTATGGTGAAAGAGCAAGAAGTAATATTTCAAATAAAGTGCCACTATTTATGTAATAACATTCAATGGAGTGAATAAGATAAATAGAGAGCTGGGAGTTAATCCATAAAGTGACAAGGGATACATCCCTAAAATTAAAGAAAAACAGATAAGACTGTACCTAAATAATTTTAAGTAAGTGTTAAAAAATAAAGGAACAGAGACGTTAGGTTCCAATTACCATAAATGAACTCTATGCCTAAGGTTTGGAAATAGAGAGTAGTTATTATAATTATAAAAGGTTATTATGTTTAATAGTTTGAATCAGGAATGCAATGTCTGAATGTGGATACCATTCTTGTATGATAAAATGTTTTTAAGAGTTACTATAAATAATCAGTACTAAAAGGTATGAATTTAAATACCATACTTCATGTCAAATAATTGTTATGTATTAATTGTTTAATGTCAATACTAAATGTTATTGTAGTAAAATAAGGAATTATTAATGAATATTATATTAGAATAGAAGATCAGAAAAGGGTATAAACAAACTATATTATTAAAAACTTTGTATGTAACATCAGATAAAAATAGGCCAAAGGGTAAATCTAAACTACATTATAATTGACAAATACAGTCCAATAAACCAACTAAACTAATGAAATTTATGCAAGATAAACCCATCACATAGTAATATAATGTAAATTATACTTTAAAAAGATATCGTCAGAAGATAGGTAAAATTATGAGTAAAAATGCAGATGTATTAACTAAAATTTCAGAGGGGGAGTCATAGATTAATGAATTATATTTAAAAACAATAATCAATGGACAAAATTGCAAGAAATTAAAGAATGATAAACAATATAACCTCTTCCTTTTTACCTTTTATAGTTTAATTTAATTGTGCGGTCGTAATGCCTTCTTCAACAACCTCATGTCGGAGTCGTCAATTTATAACAAATAGCGAAGTGTGTATGGGTTGTTATGTGTTGTAAAATGTCGGGCGTTACCTCCGCGCACTTTTTGGTACTTACCGGTGACTGGATCCTTTGCGGTGATGTAGTCCTGTAATACAACTTAATACTATGTTTTTTGTGGGCGCCACTTGGAATCGTTTGTTCCAAGAAAGAAATGTGATTATTAAAAAAAATAAAATTTTTAATTCTTACTTCTATGAAAAAATGTAAACAAGTCAGTTTGGTTTGAAAAAAAAGTACGTTTAATGATTCTTAAAAAAAAATCGTCTGAAGGACTAACATTCATGAAAAAATTATAAAATTGCAGAGTTACAAAAAAAATTCATAAGTTATTATTATTATTGACAATTTTATTTCTCCAATCAAGTATCGGCTAGTATTTTCAATTTTTTACTCAGTTGAAAAGCATGAGTTTAATACGTGAAAAAATCTTTACTCTCAGGACGTGACTCCTTTGAACTACCAAGACATATCAATAAGATGCTTTACAAGAAAAATTAAGTGATTTGAAGGTGTGTGTGGCATGTGTAGTACAACTGTATGACAAATGTAACCAGGTAAAAAATGACTTTAATTTTGATAACTCACGTTCCAATGGTTAATTAATCTCGCACTGGACACTCCTCTCGGGTAGTTTTTCAATCTCGCCTCTTCATGTGTGCACTGAATTTATTTTAAGTCAAAAATGCGATTATTTACAATTTCCGCACTTTTTGTGAAATGGTTTGGCAGTAGATTTTCGCTCGAATCCCGCCGCTTACAGGTCAGCTGTTTCGCGTTGGTTTCCAAATTGGCCGTCGCAGCGCTGATACCCTTGCAGTAGCGAGAAAGGCTTTGTGTATGTAATACGTTATGGGAGTTTTTTGTCAAGTCAGTTTGTCTTTGCGAACACAGCAGAATTGGTTCTCTATTTAAAATGTTGGTCCCTCCTGGGCCGTTGACGTTCTGGCTGCGTGATTTCTATTAAAATGTGCTGTGTTGCTGCTCTATTTCAGCAACACATTTGCGTAGATTCTTGTAGAGGTTAAGTCAGTCTATTGGTCAATGTACGGGAAAAGCCTTTCTTCGTGTCTTGTGTCGATTTCTCGCCTTCGGTTTCGCCTTGGTTGCGTTGATCAGTGTCGTGGGTGATGCGTCTGTTCTGGATTTCAAGCTTCAAGTGTTTTTGGGTCGAATTTGGTCTCTCTTTTATACTGTGTCAGGCTGATTGTTTTCATGAACTTCCGGTATATTTGTGTAAAAATTCCTTCTAGAATGTTCGAGAATAAAGGAATGGAACGTCATGGAACAAATTTAATTTCCGTCGAAGCTTTTAGAACAAATTTCTTATTCTTCACACTAAGGATATTTCAAAAATTACTCTGGTATTTGTCAAACAGTTTTACATCAGTACTCACAATTTGCATGCCATTATTACATTTGGATTCTCTGTTTTCAACTGAATCTAATGATACTAATTATGATTGGTTTTTAAATAAATTAACTATAATAAATAACACAATATACAACTCTTACCTTGGGTTGTTTCCATTGAAATTCAATTTTTAGAACAAAAAATTGTTGTGAAACTATTATGTTTCTTCCACAACATGAACACATAATATTACTATCTTCCTATAACAAAACAAATAAATTTGACATATATAATACACAGATAATTTCAATTTTATATGGTCCATGCCTATGGCCTATGTTGTTGTCAATGTTATAACACAATAATTAGTCTTTTTCTTTAACATATATAGGATTTCACTAGTGTACACTAAAAGTCTATTACATTGTCTGTCTTTTGTGATACCTGGTTACTCTTTATACATATTATTTTTATTGCAGGATAACATAGCATCATATTGGTTGCCTGAGATGTCCTTTTTCATAGTGTGACAAATCTCACTCTTATAAGTTAAATTCTTTCATAATTGATCTTATTTTCAACTGAGTCTGTCCGTTTTTATGGTATACTGAAGTATTGTACCATTCTCTTTTATTTTTGTCAATATTTTATAAACATTTAGCCAGATATGACTATTTTTTGTACTGGTTGATTGGCCCCAGCCATACATGGTATAGGTAAATATTTTGCTAACTCGACTATTACAATGTTAAAGTTAGTCAAATATATTAGTATAGTCGTTTTATATTATATTTCAACTTTCTAATGCAATTTGGTTGCATTTTGGCAACATTAAATCCATAAATCACACAATATTATATGCCTACCACATGTTTTTAGTTAATACTGTTTTTGGCTATTTTGACTGACTTTTATTCATTTGACAGCTTTCTTTATTTAAGATAAATTGTTCATTTT
The DNA here is from genome assembly GCA_034769895.1 of Magicicada septendecula. Lineage (NCBI taxonomy): Eukaryota > Metazoa > Arthropoda > Insecta > Hemiptera > Cicadidae > Magicicada > Magicicada septendecula. Next base: position 281,699,622 of record CM068372.1, on the reverse strand, counting down.
TGTCTGCTTGACAATTACATATAGTTTTTATTTCAATTTGATAATAATTAATTTTTACATGAAATCTGAGTGTTTGGTCTCAAATCCAACACATTAATATTTTTTGTCATAACAATTATATAATTTTTATTTTAACTTACATTCTTTCTAATAATGTATTTAAGTCATTTAATAGATTTATTTTATTTACATTACATAATATAATAATGGATCATGTCCATTCATTCACAATAAATAGTTCTTTATACTCTATTCAGAGTTACTAAACTTAATAATTAATGACTTCATTTTGGTTGATCCTGATATTATTTGTCTCTCTTATAGTATCTTATGGTTTTTCACTGTTATTCACTTTAATAATACATATGGGGTTTGTGTCTTAGTCACAGTCTGGTCATTTTTCATGTTAGTAGTATTAATTATTAGACAATATTACACAATTTTTTAGGACTACTTGGGTTCGATACTGTTCACCTCACTTTCCTCTTATGATAAATTGCTATGTAAATGATTTCCTTTATGGAACGTTCTGTGACGTTACAACAATTATATCAATCTGAGATTCAGTATAATAATAATTATAACAGATAAAATGGCTAATATTTGGAGGAGAACAGGAAATAAAAATTTAAGCCTACGTTTCCAAAATGAAAGAAATATAGCAATTTTAATAAAAAACTTTATAAAACTATATTATTTGATATCAAATTAAGCAAAATGAATTAAAGAAACTGATTATGTATTTAGTATTTCATAAAATTAAATAATAGCGAAAATATATTCAGTGATATAATGTACTTTTTAAAGATGTAGCGGAAGCCAGAGTAAATTGAAACAATGTATTATGCATATTAAATTGGCTAAGAATTTCAGAAGACGAAGGAAATGAGAACAGTTAATTATTATACGTGGTAGAGAACACTTGAACGAGGTTTTGCTCCTATTAACCTATATAAGAAGCAGAAATGGCGTGCGGTATATAAAAACCTAGTATTCAGTGAAAATTTTTAACCTTTTCAATTTTGACTTTAAACGTTAGAATCAGTGAGCACAAACCATAACACGATTACAATACAGTGAAACAGAACAATATAGAACTAAATTATTAAATTAACACCATCACTAATAATTATTACTAAAGAAACGAAAAGTGTTAGTTTCGACCTATTTAACCAAAGTGAAGTTAGATATTATCACACACATTTAAACAAAGTGAACTACGAACACTGAACCAGGAACACTCAATTAACACCAGAAGGAAGATTCACAATTGCTGAGACGAGGAAACGGTGAAAAGGCATCATTTATTGCAAGAAATATTGTCGAGGCAACTACGTATAACCTACTCAGTCGGCAGGCGGCCATCTTTGTCTTCCCAGCATCCTATGCGAGTTTGACCAAATGAACATTGAGTCGTCACTGGTTCGAATTTTATAATATATAAACATTCAATATTATTTAATAACCTTGTAAATTTTAATTTTAAGACTTTTAACTGTAAGTGTTATACTTTCATGGCCCTACCCTTCTCTGGCTATTTATAAAATAACCGTTAAAGGAATCAAATATTTTATATACAATATTGATGTAAATTTTTTATCGACCGGCCCTGAGAAACGAGTCGATACTGTTGTCAATAATCGATTAACCATCGATCTTTCAGATAATTGTTAATAAATCATATAATTCTGCAATTTGGTTGAAATTTATTTATTAATTTAATAAATATAATTAAAATTAAAGAAATTCAAGATCACGGACTATCCGAAAGGCGGTATTTACCAAGAAATAAGTAGAAACTGAAGGAAGAAGAAGAACCGCCTATCGACTAGTGCTGGAGATAACTATATTAACGCAGAAGTTATTCCAAAAAAGTGATACAACAACGGAAACAACCATAAAAGAATTAAAATTTTTACATAATACAAATACAAAAATTATTTATTAAATACCCACAGTAAAAAACACGAAAAAACAAATATTTTTCAGAAAACAAAATTTTTAAAATTTTTTTTTATTATTAAATTTATATTACTATTATTATTTTGTAATAGAGGAATGTTATGAAATTGGCGAACCCTACAGTGGGGCTTAACGTAGACATACGTTTCGGTACAAAATATATCGCACACGTATTTCTAAAGTGTCACAAGTCAAAAACCTGTATTTTTGAGTTATCACCATGGTAGAATGGCATAAACAGTCTTCTATGAAACATCAAATGTGTACCAAATTAGCTTCAAATCCCGCCCGCTAGAGCTCACTTGTGTCACTCTTCTTGTCTTTAAGCCCCCTCTACTAATACGGCAAGAGTGACACAACGGCAGTTAAGTATCGTCACTTGTGGTGTGCACGTGTTATAAACATATTTCAAAACTGTGTTATTTTGAGTTGTGACGTTTTTACTGTTTATAAGTTCGACAAGACATCATCATATTTGGAGTTGTGTCGTTTTAGTCGATTAAGGTAAATAAGAACTTGTTGCTTATTTCGTGATGTGTCACTGTTGACAAATGATAATAATACATTTTGAGTTGTGTCACTTTTGATGGATTTGGATATTATATTAGATTATTCGTCATAAGTATCATTTCTTTTTCTTTTTTAGAGTTTAATGCCCAGTCATGAACTGTTCGAGCCGGACAAAAGTAATTTTGCAAATGGCAAAGAAAAACGAAGAACATTTACCAACAAATCAGTCACCACAACCTAAAGAGGTTATTTCTGATCCACAGAAAGTTGGAGAAGTTATTACTGATAATAGTAATAATAATATTACTGAATATGCTGCGACGCTTAATTCTGATTGTCCTACACTAATGCGCCTAACTGCAGTAAAACCAGATAACTATTACTACGTGTCTCCTATACACAGTAACGAAAGCGACATCGATGATTCAGATGTAGATCGAAATTTCACTAATAGTTCTTCAGGCAGTTCGTCCTCCGAAAGTGCAAATGGACATGACGTTGCCATTGAAGCTGAAGTCGAAGAAAAAAAGGAAGGAAAAGGGAAAGAAAACCTGGAAACTGGAATAACAAACACACGTCACTATTGAGAAATTCCGGAAAAGCCTACCAATCATTGTCGAAATCTAAAAAGAAATTTCCTGAGAGGATAGTAGGCCCACCGTGTGGAGAAAAATGTAGATTGGTTTGCAGTACAAAAATAGATCAATCAGTTCGAGAGGAAATTTTTAATAGTTACTGGGGCCTTGCTGATTTACATAAGCAAAGAGAGTTCATTGCTAGACATACAAGTTTTATAAAACCAAAATATCGATATTCAAGTACCCAAGACTTCAGAAAACTCAATTCAGCATTTTTTTTCGAGGTAAGCGGTACTCGTGTTAGAGTGTGTAAGGCGTTTTTCAAATCCACTCTTGGTATCAATGACAGACCAATCCGGACTGCGCTAGTGAAGAAAAATGATAAGGGATTTCTGGAGGCAGAAATGAGAGGAAAACACGGTAAGCAACCGACCATTGACCCTGAAATTAAAAATAGTGTAAGAAAATTTATTGAAGCTATTCCCAGAATTGAGTCACATTACTTAAGGAGCGCAAACCACAAGAGAGTTTATAGAAAGTGGAAAATGTCTGGCAGACCTCTATCGTGATTACAAAGAAGAGAGGCAAAAAGAAAACTTACCACTTGCAAATGCGGGCATGTTCAATCGTATATTTCGTGGTGAGTACAACATTTCCTTTTATATACCGAAAAAGGACCAGTGCGATCTATGCGAATCGTTTAAAAATGCCGATGAAGCGGGAAGAGAGTCATTACTTGCAGCCTATAACCTACACCAAAAAGAAAAAGAGCTATCACGCAAGGAGAAGGATAACGACAAAATTAATCCCAACGGGGCACACGCTGCTGTATATGATTTACAGGCGGTCATGCCTGTACCCAGAGGCCAGGTTTCGTCATTTTATTACAAAAGTAAAATTAACTGCTTTAATTTTACTGTAAGCGATCTAAATGCTAAGAACGTTGAATGCTACTTTTGGGACGAAACCGAAGGAAAACGAGGTGCAGTAGAAATCGGAAGCTGTGTTCTAAAATACATTAACAAGTTATTAGAAAAGACCAGCAGTACAGATCAGGACATTGTTTTCTATTCTGATAACTGCTGTGGGCAGCAAAAAAACAAATATGTGCTTTCTGCATATTCCTATGCAGTGAACACATTTCCAAAACTTCGCAGCATTAGCCATAAATACCTTATACGTGGGCACTCGCAAAATGAAGGTGACAACGTACACAGCGTGATCGAAAAACAGGTTCGTAGACACATTAAAGCCTGCCCAATCTATGTACCACAGCAGTATGTGACCTTGATTACAATGTCAAAAAAAAAAAAATGGCCCTCCTTATCGTGTTAATGAGTTGACCCATGAGGATTTTCACGACTTGAAAATTCTGCAAGAGCAGTGGGGCAATAATTTTACAGTTGACACTGATAGAACGCAAGTCAAGTGGCATGATATTAAAGTTCTTCGAGTTGAAAAAGAGCACCCTCATGCCTTTTTCTACAAAACATCCTATGAGCAATCTACTTACAAAAGGGCCAACGTGCGGAATGTTAGGAAACGTAAAAACTCGGAGATACTGCATGATTCTCTACAGTTAGTTCAAGCGTATTCTCAGAAAATCCCGTTAGCGGACAATAAAAAGAGAGACATCCAAGAGCTCGTAAATAGGAATATTATTCCACAATCATATTATAATTCGTATTTTAAAAGTGTTCTTGATTCATGCTAATTATAGTTAATTTTTTCTTACTCTAATTGTAATAATTTTGATAACGCAATATGTTGTTGTTTGTATTACCTTAATTAATATAACATTATTAGGAATATTATTCCACAATCATAATTATAATTCGTATTTTAAAAGTGTTCTTGATTCATGCTAATTATAGTTAATTTTTTCTTACTCTAATTATAATAATTTTGATAACGTAATATGTTGTTGTTTCTATTACCTCGATTATTTTCTAATGAACAAAAAACCTGAGGACTTTAGTCTGGCAGAAAAGGTGAGTTTTAATACAACCATGTTTTATAAATATTATTGAAAGCAATTCAAGTCAATGTATACAACCAAAATTAGTCAAAACACAGTTAAGGAAATGCAATATAGGTAGGCCTACTAAATAAAACAAAAATTTTTTGAACAAGTCAATCATAATTACATTTATTTATTTTGATATTTTTATTTATTTACCAGAAAGAAGGTAAAATTTCAAATTGTTTCAACTCAGATCGACTGTTATTCTAATTCAAAACCAAACATGAAAAGTGTATCAATTCAAACAAGCGAAAACCAAAAGTGTTACAACTCAAAATAATTCCCTCTTTTATTAGTTCAGTGGACAACAAAACTGGCACATCTTAAAAAGGACGTGTTTTCAAGGCTTAACCTCAAAATTTGCAATAATAATATTACATTATTTTTTTCTAGTGCCTATATATTTTAGAAAAATTATTAGTTATGTAACAGTTGTTTGTTAAGCTCACTTAATAGTTTTTCACATTTTCTTCAAAACATTGATTTTTGACTTGTGTCACTTTAGAAATACGTGTGCGATATATATCTTACTTTTAACATTTTTTGCTCATTCTAATAAAACTAAAAAAAAAAATTTAGTAACTACTGTATATAATGAGAAGTTCAAATCGAAGTAAATGTAGCATTAACCAATTGAAGTGCAAACTTTAAGTGAAATGTGGCAAAAACTTTGCTATAGAAATGGTCACTGTTAAATAACTGGGTAGTGTGTAAGAGAAGTGGGGATGATTATTAGAATTAATTATTCTTATCATTACGTTGTTGATGTTATCATACACAATAAGTAAAGAAACCTGTTTGCACACATGGCTTCACACAAGCAGTGAAGATCGTCCTTCTGACAAGCGACAAAAGAAGATTGGCCACTTCCTTTCAAGAAATTAAAATAAAAAAAAATGAGTACACAGACAATTTTCTTCTGTGTATAGTAAACATGTGGCAATTGCATTTGGTTGTGGTATAAAGTGTCCAGTAACTGGGGAATACAATGCAGTCATCTAGAAACCGTCACAACATGAATAACTCTCTTGGTTTTGTGTCACTCTTCAGTCTGCTATTTGTTTGTGGTAAGTTTAAATGAATGTGTCACACACACACACACACACACACACACACACATTTTACATAAATCAGAAGTCTGTAAATTAAATAAAAATTATTCATGTGTGAAAATAATTATTTTTCAAAAACTAGTTATAATTTTATGTACATATTTTACATAATGCAATTTGTCAGAAAAGTATCACTTTGAGATCACATTTTTGTTTCACAATTTTTAAATTCAGATGCAGTAATTTATAATCTGATGTCTGTTTGAACATGTTATTTTCTGAAATAAGATTAAATTTTGATGTTTAAAACAGAGAGGAAATTGATTTTTGCTTGATACCTGTGTACGTGTGTGTATGCATATATGTATAAATTTGAAACTTTCACTGCTAAAATTTTATAAAATGAGATAAGTTTACACATAGTGTTTGTTTTGCGAGAAGTCCAGGTTGATTGGATAGAAATTTGTCTCTATGTACTTGAACATGTTCAAACTGAGTATATTAAAATATTTTATTATTAACAGAACTCTGTAATAAGTGTGACTAGTCAAATTTCAGAGGTTTCAGCGCTCAGTGCTCAGTTGTCAGTTGACAAGTAAAGTAGGCCTACAGTATACTTTTTACCCACATTACAGGTGATGTAGCCTCCTCTAACTAATCTGGTAAGGGCTGTACAGAAAGGGTAGTTTTTGTCTCTCACTGAAGTTAGGTACAGTATTTATGAGTTACAGTTTATAAATTAAATTAAAAAATTATTCATGTGTGAAAATAATAATTTGATCAAAAACTAGTTAATTTTAACTGTAGTAAGTTTCATAAATTCTGTTAGCGTTATAATTTTTACACTAACAGAATATGTCAATGTACATAATATGTCACATTTATACATACATATTAAATATCAGTATACATACCGGTATGTCAAAAATATGTAATATTTTGGAAGACATTATGTACTGCAATTTTGTCAGGAAAGTCATGTTGGTTAGAGATCACATTTTTATTCCACTCTTGGATTTTGTCGCAAATGATGCATCTAAACGATATCAATAACCAAAATATACTGTTACAACACAGAACACAGTTATTTTTAATAAAATTTAAAAAAATGGTTACCTCATTGCCTGAACCAGATTTTGCTCATTGCAAGCTTCATCAGAGGCTGCCACTAGGAGGGCTGTCTGTCCTGTTTTTGATGATGGCACCGTCATTTGAATGAGCATTATTTTGTTTGTGTGTGTGTGTGTGTGTGTGTGTGTGTGTGTGTGTGTGTGTGTGTGTGTGTGTGTTGTGTAATGTGTTCAAATAGTATATGTGTGATATAATTGTATCAGTTCATTTAGAGCATTGTTTCCATATGCTTGTATATTTCTAGTTGTTGGAGTGTGTCTAGTTTATGGCTTTTCATGTGTATGTATAGAATTCCTTGTTGTTGTTAGAGTTTGTGCATGTGTGTCTGCCTCAATGAGATGGTTAGCAAATGTGGATTTGGTGGTGGAGTGTGATGCTTTTAAGTGTTCAATGTACCTTTGTTTGAAGCTGTGTCCTATCTGGCCTATGTAGAATTTGTTACATTCCAAACAGTTTAATTTGATTTACCTGGTATTTACAAAAGTTTGAAGCATATACTGCATGTTACATTAAATATCAATTACTTTAAACATTTTTTAATTGTTATTCTCACCTCCTAATATATTATTCTGATCCCTGCATTTGCAAACTCTGGACTGCCACTGACAGCAAATGCAAAGAGTGGCATTTATATAAGTATAAACAGTAACTTGAAATATTTGCTAATCATTTTTAAAACTTCAGTTAACAAGAAATGCCTTTTACTTTTCATTGTTTTCTGTTCAAATGTAGACTCTTTTGGTGTGTTATCACTGTTTAATACTTAAGTGAATGCTTCAACTATTCATTTGCTTGTGGTACATTAAGTAATTATTTGGATTAAAACACACACACAAAATTGAAACTTAACCAGCATAACAAAATATTTCTAAACTGAATTAATTAATTATTTTTAAACTTAATTTCATTTTTCACTTTTAAAAACCAATTTTGTTCACTATAGTTCAGCGTTATTCCGTTCAAATTATTTTTCTGTTTTTTGGGAAGTTGTTTTAAGTAGGCAAATCTGAACACACACACACACACACACACACACACACACACACACACACACACACACACACACACACACACACACACACACATATTAACAAACTATGAAATTTACAGTTTAGCTGAAGCATTTATTGGATGAAATTTTGTGAATGATTGTAATATGAATGAATTATTGTGGTATTTTATATAAACTAAAAAGTAAAGAAATGGAATCTTCAAGTATAAGCATGCGATTCAGATATATAAACACATCCAAACAAATCCTTTGGTAAGGGACAACATGGGGAGATAGGATGCGGAAAATGTTTCTGTTTTTTATTATCTTTTCTCAACTACAGTTTTTAAGTATTCTTGAAAAATATTTTTATTATTTTAAAAGAAAACTTAACTTTCCATTCAGAAATAACGATTTCTAAACTAATTTTCATCAACATAGCTGTGAAAATGTTGTCAGAAATTTGGAGGAGGGGAATTTCTCTGATTTTCCTTCCCTAGGTTGCCTCTTGTGTGTTTTTTCATTCTATAAAAATAATTAAGAAAGAAACAGTGATTTGTACTTTGATTATCACTGTTTATTCACCTCAAAACAGAAATTGTGATGCAATAAATGTACGATTATGAAAGTACTTTCTACACACAGAGGTATTTTAAATTGTAAATAGAACATAATAACATTGGACTGTAGAATTATTAACACAATTCTTCCATGCAGTGAGTTGAATACGACATGGTACAATACAACAGATACACAAGTCACTAGTTTCCATGATGGACGACGTTAACAGGTAGTGAAACGACACAAAATATGGTCAGAAAATGTTCACTTGACAGAAGTGAGTAGCAATAAAAATAGTTACAGTATCATGTGAATGAGCAAGAGTAGTCTGGTACTTAGAGTATGAAATCTAACACATCTGTATGTGGATCCTGAGTTTACTGTTTTGATCTGGGATAATATTGACAATGAATGTAATAAACTTCAAAGTATTATTGTACAACCCGTGCATTAATATGAAAATGGTTCCATTAGTTTTATTGCTACAAATCCTTTGACTACCAAGATATTGTTTCAAAGACATGTCAGTTGATATTGGGAAGATGAAGACTTTTCTCGATGCAGCAGAAATGTGGAAAATGTCAAGAGCTAGTTGGACTGAAAGGAAAACGAATTTAGAGACATTATGGGAAGTAAAGGAGAAAAGAAACTTACCGACTTGATTGGTACACATGTTTGGCAAATCTTCCATATTATTCAGCCACCATTTCTTCTCCCTGCCTCTGATCTTCAGGTTTCACAGTGCACATTCTTTTCAGGATATTTGTTCTTCATATGTTCTACATATCCTGACCACAAAAGTTTACTTCTCTCAATTCTGATAACTCTAGTTGGTTATCCATAGAGGGTCTGAAGTTCTACTTGTGTTCTAATTCTCCACTCTCCATTTTTGTTAATAGCATCTACTCCAATATTGGCCACAAACACACAAACACTGTTGCTTTGAAGTAAATTTTTACAATTATTTAATTATACTTGACTCTGAACTTGTCTGACCTACCTAACTGGAGCACTTCAGATATAGTATATGTTATTTATATTAAGGTGCTTGTGAGAGCTATGAACAGAACAGACTTTGATCAAAGCACAGTCATGCCATCTTTGTTTTTTTGTAGATGAACTTTATTGTTAGTTATGGTCAGTTGTTAGGCATGATGCCACACATGGCTTGGGAATTGAAAAAAAAATACAGTAACATGTGTAATAACATAAGAAGTGTATTACTTCACTCAGTTTGTAAAGTGAATGTGTTATTGTAAAGTGAAAGTTCCACTAAAAAGTAGAAATTAATAGTATTGTTATACTCCGGGCCACCTTTTGAACAGAATAAAGTGGAAGTGATGTCGTCGCCTCGTCACACTCGCCTTGATTGCCAAATTAACTGGCGCGCGATTCAAAGTTTTGCTCTAGCACTACAATACAGCATAGCTGTCAACATGCTCACCGTAAGTAAGTAAGTGCGGCAGCTCCGCCTTGGCGACAGCATTGCCATAACTCATGCTGACAGGCGTGCGCCCCCTGCCCCTCTCCTACCGTCTGACAACACCGTAGGCGCTGCCCCTTTCACCGGCACCTTCCCCTGGCCTATTCCCTCACTTCCGCTTTAGTCTGCTCAAAAGGTGGCCCGGAGTATAGCAGTTTATTTAATGTTTGTTTTTATATAGCTGCCTTCTTTCTTTCTGTTATTTCCTAGTATGTAAAGATATGTGAGAAGGATGGACTGCAACATATTATTTTTCGAGTTGAATGAATGTGGATCTAAAACTAGTTAGGCACAATTATTGTCTGTATTAACGCATTATCTGCCCCTTTGGTCACAATGACTGAAAATAGGTCACACCAATTCAGGTGCAGTTTCATGATACCCAGCATGGACTGTAAAATTTTTTTCATAATGTTTATACATTTTAAGGTCCTGGTGTCCTAAAATTAAAAAAAACACTATATTTAGGTTTTGGTTAAAATTGTTACTCAGCAATTTGTATTTTACAATTTTCACAAATTCTTGATCCACTTTTTGGCCCTGGTGTCTCAGAATTGTGAAATGTAAAAAACTGAATACTATGTTCAGATCTTGGTAAACATTCTCTTTCATTTTATATCCCACATAGATTTATGCACTTTTTCCAAAATTTTGACACTTCCCACTTTGACTTAATGCCTTTTTTTTTTTTTACAGGGAATCAATATCAAAAACAGTAGAGGTCTGTGGTGATAAAAGTATGGTCATGCAGGCTAAATTTTATGAAAATCGGTTGATCCATTCAAAATTTATTATAGACAAATGACAAATGGACGAGTTGAAGCTAAGAACTTGCTTAGCTTGTTTAATTATGTGGGTTCAAAGTATATTTTTAAAATCTGTATGTGTGTGTTTTAAAGAGAGAGAGAACACATATATCATATCTATAAAGTATATCTACAAAAAAATTGTTTTTAACAACTGAGCATATTAAATAAGCTATTTGGGGAGAATTTCATTTCCTACAAACATACACATATATGAATGGTATTTATACATTATAATACATATACATATATACATGTAATACTCATCACACACACACATATGCACAGTGGTCCCCCACATCTCTGCCACCACATTTGTCATGAGCAGCTACATATCTTGAATCTCTTTTATTCGTTGCTCTCCTCTTTCAAATTCTAGGATCTATTTTAGTCTTGGTGTTTCTCTTCACCTTATTGTGCTTGATTTATAGTTTTATATGATTTTGTCTATGTTTTAAGGACACATTTTTGTGTATTTTTTTAGACTCCTCCATTCTTAGTACATGTTCATATCACAAAAGTTATTTCTTTCTATGTCCAAGATAATTATTTATTTATTTCCTCATTGTTCACTAATTTCTTCCTTTCTTTTGTGTTCCAGTCTATACAGTTTAGAAGGATATTTAAGAAAGTCCATTTCTACTTCTCAGAATGTAGTGCCTTATGATTTTATGATTTTTCTCTGTGATCATCCAATACGATGTTCCATAGGACACTTTTTATGCTAGTTATGCTTCTGTGTGTATGTGTGTTAAATTTTTGTTTGTTAATCTATCTTTGTTGGCTAAAGGAATGAGTTTAAATGATATGTTAAGCATTTGTTGGTTTGTTATAGAATTCATAAATTAGTATGTGTCTATTATGCATTATTTTTACTTGTAGAAGTGTATTCACCTTATAAATGTTTTCTGACCTAATTGTGTCAACATATAAGCATAATTCTTTCTTTATTATTTGAATATTGCACTTTGCCAACATGATTAAATTACACAGTTAGTTGTTGATATGTGAATGTGTGTTGTTGAGTGTTAAGTAGTTATGACTTATGAAGTGTTCATTTAACAAGGACAAACTAGTGTGAAATCACTTTGGCGCTTCTTTACTGTACACAGAATATCATTTTTATACAGTTTCTGAATTCACAATGAATAGGTTTCTTGAAACTTCACTTACAAAGCACAGTGGACACACATGCACAACAGATTTTCTCTTAAGTCGCTTTAGATATCAAGTCCATTTGGTAATTGGATTGCCCATTTTTACAATAAGTATGTACATGCAGGTCTATTCTGGTCTCGCCTAAGGTACAATTATGAAATGAAACACAATGGTAGACCCTTTTTTGTACTACTGAAGTGACTTATAAAAGGCAGGGTAGTCTCACTGCCCATCTTGAATTGCAAACAGAATTATCACTCTTGCACACCACTATAGAAGAATTATATAGAAATTTCCAATTTCTGATCTGACGATGAGCTGTGTAGCTTGAAAGCGCTAATCGGAATACTTTTTCTATAGTGGTGTGCAACAGTGATAATTCTGTTTCTGATTATAACCACTAAGACAACTTTCTTAATTAAACATCTTGAATTGTGTGTCATAAAATAAAGCTGGTGTGGCCACCACTATGGTGCAGGCAGCTATTCTCTTAGGTACTCATTTTGACAAGATGAATAAACATGGCAGCTTAAAGGTATCCTGATTTTATGGTGCTGCCTGGCAGTTGAGCACAGGACCTCTAGATTAGCAGTAAAGCACATTTCCCACTGGTTACTAAGTTTCAGTGAATCATACAACATTTTTTAAATGGGTTATACACTGTAACTATGCCATTATCCTTACAAGCTATTACAATTTATTTTAATTATAAGTGTTTTACAGTAATGCTGTAACAGTCTGTCTCACTATTCTAAAGTTTCCGTTTTACAGTTTACTGTGTGCATGTGTATGTGTGTGAGAGAGAGAGAAAGAGAGAATTTAGAACAGTATTTCAGGACTCAGAAATTATGGAACAAATGCTTTTGTTGTTGGTTATAAAATAACAGCCAAATTGGTATATCATTTACATTTACTTATTTTATATTAAAAATTTTTAAATTCAAAATTTCTGCAGGAGCATTTTACAAATGTAAGTGTACGCTCTTGTTTCATATTTTGTGAAATTAGAAAAAAAAATTAGAACTTAAATATAAGTATGAATTGAAGGTCATATTTCTTTTTTAAAAATTCACTATGTAATTCACAAGCTTGAGAGCTTTACAAAAAAATGTGAAACTTTAGTGACTAATAGCACCTTCATTGTAATTTGCACAATTTAGACATATCGTAGGCTCATTTATATGACATTTAGTGTACAGTGCATGTAGTATTTATTGCATCAGAGTTTTGTAAACTGAATGGCTAGCAGGATATTTGAAAAAGGATCTGAACGTTTGTTTTGGATTGTCCTCAGAGTTCAACTTTCTCAAGCCTATTTTTTCATTTAAGAAGCAATTCCATGTCAATGTGGTATTAAAAACCATAGACAAACAATCCAACAAGCATTTTATGTAGCCTGTTCTATATTTAATAAAACAATGCACTATTTCCATTTATATTACATTTTTTTATCTTATAATGGTAATTAGTTTTATGTTTTTCATATTCATAGTCTACATCTTTAGTTAAATATAATTCCTTTAAATGATTTACATTAATTCTGTTATTATTATTACATATTATAATATTGCAGACATTAGCCATCGTTTCAAACAATTCTAAATACAGTGTTTCAACCTCTAAAAATCTGAGATTGTCTTCAGGTGTAAATACATTTTTACATCATATCTATCAATACTAAATAGACATCACCACGATATAACAAAAAACTTTGTGTTCCGAGTCATTAATATAATAGTTGTATTTAGTTAAGTAACGGACATGTCATGGACAACGAAATCCAAGAATATAACAAAAAGATTGTTAAGTAACAGGAACAACAAATTTTGTTTTTCTTTTGTAACAGTTATTTCTTTTCTATTGTGACCAGAGGTGAAATTCCTTCTACTCAATAAGGCGGCCTTCAACATAAGTAAAGCATTTTGTTTCTGTTACTTAATAATCTTTTTGTTTTGTTATGATGACATCTATTTAGTGTTGATAGATATGATGTACAAATTTCTTTACACCTGAAGACGACCTCATACTTGTTGAGATCGAAACGTTGTGTTTAGATTTGTTTCTGATATGATGGCTAATGTCAGCAATATTATAGTATGTAATAATAATAGTAACAACAACAGTAACAACAACAACAACAACAGGGTCCTGCCATTGACGTCTAGCTTTAAGATTCGTATTAATTCTGTCAAAGTACTATTGCAATATGAATATATATGTTTCTGTTTGTGTTAATATTACCCAAAACTCATTTAATTTTCCAGGAGGATGTATTCGCGTGTCTTCCAAAATAGATAATCTCCCAGAACACGAGGAACACAACGAACCAGAAAAGATAGACAGCAAGGATCCTCGTCTTGTACGAGCTTTCTACGAAGTGGACTTCGACAAAGAGAACAATCCATTGATTATCGACTGTAACCAGCCGGGAGTAATCTGCAAGCTACCGGGTGACGGTGGCCTCAAGCATATTCGTCGTCACGTGACCGTCGTTGACGATGACGATACCGTGCCGATAATTAAAGGCGTCGTTAAACGCGTGGACGGAAAAGTAAACATCGATGAGACGGAAAAAGCAACGGACAGGGTGGTACTTCTTGTAGCGAAGGGTGGTGGCTTGAAGACGCCTTTGAAGACTGAAGAGTCTGGTCCTCCTGTTTATAAAGGGACTATAGACGACATCGAGGCCGTAATGAGCGACACCAAAGATCCTGAAACTATTTCCTATTTGTCTAAGGGTTATTTACAGAAACCTTTCGTGTACAGACCAAACCCTGGTTTCGTCGGTGTTTACAGTAACAGAGTTCCAGTGGCTTACGACTACCTCGACCACGGGAGAGGCGTTAACCCCAACGCTATACCGCTGGCTATACCGTACGGATGGACTCCGTGGCTGCGTCCTGGAGAGCCTCAACTTCGTCGAGCTGCGACCGCCACGTCTTCTGCACCACCTTGTTACACGACGGTGATTAATTGTAATCCCTGTTCTTGCGACCCGACCGGAGGATCTAATCCGTCCCATGTTCCCGTGAAGAAACCTACTATCAACATAGACGATAAAATTGACAGAGAATAAGGAACCGTAACGACAGAAGCAATGTCAGGGGCAGCTTAGTAATACAATTTTTACACAGGCAAATAAAAATTGGCATCCGCCCCTTCTTCATTTAATAATCTACATATAAAAAAAAAACATTACGATTTCACTTTTTTAGCACTGACAATCATTGAACTTTAAAGATTGTTTGCTGAATGTTATTCGAAGAGAACACGTTTTGCCACACACAAGTTTTTATTTTTGTATTTTGTAGTAAAATGGCGAAAAAATTATTGCTGTTTTTATTTGTATTTCTAAATTAGCAGCATTTATCTCATAAATCGTAATGTAATTAACATTTATCCAAATAATACTGTTTGGTAATAATGTAAAAAATATGTATAGATATACCGTAGTGATAAGTTTTGTATTTTTTTAGACTTTAGATTGGCGATACCCCGCCCGGGGTCTAAGCCGCTCCTGCAACGTCGTTCCCATGAACGCAGGCCGCTGCATAAAACAATGAAATTGCAGTAATTAGTTTGAACATCTTATTCCCTGTTTGCTTCTGCCCTGACACTACGTTAAGATTTAATTTGAACGTCAACACGTTTAAACGGTCAAGTTCGTACGTTGTTCAATGACGTGCAGTCCCAGACTTAGTTGTATTGTTCGTAGCCATTTGGAGATTGCCAATTTGTCATCATCATCACAGCCACCATCACAACTACCATCGTCATTATCGTCGTCGTCGTCGTTGTCGTATCATCATCAACGTCAGATTATATTAGTCTTAGTTAAAATACTGTATCAGTAAATTTAGGGTCGAAACTTGTTTGTGTAAACATTTAAAACGTACGTGTTTGTGGAATCCGCATTAGCACTTGATTCTGTTTCACACACAAAAGACTGTCTGCCACTTTCTACCCTACCGTGCAGAAGACGATAACCAAAGTCGTCATGGAAAAGCATCGTCTCGAACCAGTACGGGCCAACACAATTCAACGATACAATTGGTCAACGAAACTTTTTTCCAGTGAAAGTATATTTTATGAGCAAATATATATTTTCTATACGGGAATGCAGCAATTAAGATATCACTTCTCTGTAGCCCTAATATATTTTAACACAGTGTTTCATGTTTTACGTTAATCACCGAAAATCTTTTTACTTTAATTCATATTACGAAATTTTGTTAGAACAATTTGCAATCCTTAAGGCCTATAGTTGCTTATTTCAAAGGGAAACGAAATCTGGTGGAAGAGTTTTCGAGAGCTGCATCGTTGAACAGATGAGTTCCCGTAGATAATTCATTTCGTGCTGATGAATCTGGGTAATGTGAACCATCCAGTACGCAGTGTATATTCTGATCATCTCATCGCAAATTTTGTATATTCCATTGTTTCTTGTACCGATCCTGGTATACAGAGTTCACGGTTGAAAAGTTTTAATTCTGTTTTTTATATTCTTTAAAGTATTAGTTGTATTCTGATTTAAATTAGTAGATTAGTAAATAATAATTAGTAATGATTAATAAAACTTTGAGTGTAATGTTTTATGAGTGGAATGTCGTTAGAGTAGAACTGTCATCACATCCAATTATTTGCACATGTGATCACATCCAATTATTTGCACAGTGCATCTTATTCATGTAGACCTGTATGTGATCTACACTTTTTCTAAAGATTGCCAATTAAAAGTTTAATCAGTATGGTCTCGTCTGCATTATGTTCCAAATTGGGGACGTTGCGAACTTCCATCAATGAAGAGTACGTTACTTTCGATTCTGGTAGTATCTGTTCACGGTATCGGTGTTACGATATTATCGTGGTTGAAATATCAGTTTGGGAAAAACTAGGTTTATAGGTTAAAGTCAAAGCTAACGATACTTCAGTACAGTGTAACTTCAATGGTAAGTGTTAAACAATAATTTTAATTAAATTAAAATTGTCTTTCAACGATATTTGTGGTAATTATTCTTTAGGTAACCGCAGTGGAAATTTATTTTATATTTTTTTCAAATGTAAACGGAACCGGTACTGTTTAAGGAACTTATGATAAGCATATTACGTGTTGTCAGGTATCAATTATCAGTAATCATATACGTTAAAGATAATTTTAATATCTTAAATAAAACAACATTTTGTTTTTGCATTGCATGATGTTTTGTTGTGTACTAATACAAATAACTAATCTCTACTCGAGTTTACGTACTACAGATACTACAGGAGAATCAGTAACTTGTTCTGTGTTTAATATCGACAGCAAGTATCATCCGAACGAAGTATCGCAACGTTCCTATTTTGAACTACCCTTACATCCATAATCCATTGAGTTGTATTCCCACACCCTGTGTCAACGAATTCGGAAATACTGACTACTAACCCGAGATTAGTTCACTAACAAGCGTGAACTGTCAACAAAGAAATAATAAACCACCACTATCTTCAAAGCTTAACGCAACTATAGAAAAACTGAATAAAAAAGAACCGTTACTTAATCACCAAGTTCGCTGGACAGAACAGGGAAGCACCCACACACTAACGTAAGTTTACACAACGAACAATTTAAGTAGGCTTAAGTTTAGTTACACAACGGGTAGGTTTAAGTTTGCATTTAATTTACCAAGTTAACTTACACCTGAAGACGACCACAGATTGTTTAGTTGTACTGATAAATTATAACGATGGCAATCTTCCGGCCTAGCCCTTCTGTTAATGTTCACGTATCATCGAACTTTAGGTATAAAGTGGAGAGTTATGATATTCTGGTTCCGTTCATTTCTTAAATATTTTTTATTCTCTAGTTCTAACAATTCGTATCTCCTCAGTTTTAAATCATGACAATGTACACTCGCAGCTTAGCGGGGTAAGCAGCGTGAGAACGTGGAAGAAGTAACGTTTGAGCATGGAGAGCCCGTAGACACTCGCATAGCAATCATTCTCGTGACGTTTTTCATGTAGTTTCAAAATTCTATTTTAAAATGTTTCCAATTATTTCTAAATAGATTTTACTTCCATATTCCGTAAGGAAATGGAAGTATGGTGATCGCGAAAAAATCGCGTTCCAGATAAGGGCTGATTCTGATTGTACTACCCTCAAAACATGAAGAAAAGTCATTTTCCGAAAAGTGTGTGTGTGTCTATGTGTGTATGTAGATTTTTTGTTATGGCGAACTATAACTGCCACAAATTCAAACAGAATCAAATAATTTTTTGCACATGTGTCCGAGTTATAGAGGACTCAAAGCCTATTGATTTTGGTGAAGATCGGTTAAGGGGAAGGGCTAGCTTACCTGCACCGATTTACGTTTTAACAAGAGTAAAGTACTTAAAATCTGCATGGAGAACCATACGTGACTTCCATGTTCTAAGATTTATATTTAAAATAATTTACTGGAATTCGGTTCGATAATTTCTAACAAGAAGCAGAGCTAGATATGATGACAAAACTCAAATAAGTGGATGCTTGAGTTCTGAAGAAATGACGTATCAGCTAAAATGGTACCCCTATGTCAGGTAGGTGAAGACTATCCTCAACCTTCGTGAAGAAGGACTGTACTTTTGGATAAAATGTTTGTAGGTCGAACGAAGAGCTGGCCAAAGGGAGGTGTGATCTGATTCCTGCAATGAAATTGAACTCCCGCTGCGAGTTATTGGCCGAGGGTGAATAGTGTTCATAGTGTTATCAAAGTCTTTCCTGTCAATACTATACTAGTCATTTTTATTTTTTTAAATCGAGTCTTTCTTTCTTTCCATTCGTCTTCTGATTTCCTGAAGACGATTCTGTTCACCCGTATAATTATAAATTTCTCAGCAAAACATTTCTTCCTTAATACGTTTGCGTCTTCTGTTTAACACCCACCATTCTGATCCATGTCATAACGCTATATTCCACACAGGCTAGCAAATAACTACCCATCAAAATATTTTTCAGGAGGGGCAAACAATTTTCCAGAGGAGAAAAATATGTATATATTTTTCATACATACACACATGCACATATTAGTTTGTAATTCTTATATCATAATAGACATAAGTACACACAGATTGTATTAATTTATTAAAACATTTATTGTTTCAAAATATGCATAAAATTAATGGCTTGTAAAAGTTAATGTTTGATCTCCATTAAGTAGTGCTCAAGTTTCCAAAGTTTTAATATTATGATGTCCGTAATCAAAACATCAGAACAGGTTTTAGTGTGTATGAGGGTACACCGTGGACAACAATTTTCAACATTCCCTATAGAGCTTTGCTCAGAGTAAAGCTGCGAATCTACAGTGTATGTTTCACAGAACAAACACAAGGAAAAGAAGGAACACTCCAAAGTCTCTCATGAAGCCTGAGCATCTTGCAAAGGGTTCATTCCCTAAAGACGAAAAGTCTGTCTACGAACCGTTTCTCTGTAAACACATGCAGTTACACTGGCCAGCGATCCACAGGAAGCAAATCGCTATCCACGCTGGACACCTTTTCGGCTTGCACGCGTTGTGTTGGTGTGGGTTTCGGCACTTTCCATTTAAAAAGTGTGCAAACGTAAGAAAATAAACATGAGTGAGGCCAGAAATAACGCGAATTGTGTGTGCATGTGTCCTGCCTGCGTTTTTATTGCGGTAATCACAAATCACAGTAATAAAACTTTACAGGTAAACTATCCCTTCCCCTTAAGCGATCTTCACCAAAATCAATAAGCCTTGAGTCCTCTACAATTCAGGGATGTATGCAAAAAATTATTTGATTGTGTTTGAATATGCGGCAGTTATCGTTCGCAAAAAAAAAATCTACACATAGACACACAGACACTTTTCGAAAAATGACTTTTTCTTCATGTTTTGAGGGTAGTAAAATCAGAATCAGCCCTTATCTCGAACATGAATTTTTTGCCATCATCATACTTCCGTTTCCTTATGGAACATGGAAGTAAAAATAAAATAATTTTGTTGCCAGGCAACCAGGTTGTTCGGTTAGTAGGGAGGGGTAGTTTACCTGCAATGTTTTGTGTTTTAACAAGAGTAAAGTATTTAATATTCATAAGTAAGTGCCCCGAAAATAAAGTCATATTAATCCACTGTAAAATGGTAAATGAGATAATGATAAATGGAGTGGGCAGTTGGAGGGGGAGGGGCTGATTTTTTGAAAATTCCTGTGCTGAAATCAAGTAAAGTACGAATATTTAATTTTGAAGGATAAGATACCATAGAAATTACATAATATGATAAAACTATTACTCTATGAAAGTGTAAATATCATTAATGGTGGGGATCGATTGAGGAGGAAAGGTGGTCGATTATCTGGGTAGTTCAGTTTCTTTATAAGAATAAAGTACCTAATTTTTATAGATAAAGTGACTCTAAAATAACATCATATTAAACGACTACCCCATAATAAAAAATATATATAAATAGTGAAAATAGTTTGAGGGTGGGTGATATTTTTTTAGAAATTATCGAACCGAATTCAAGTAAATGATTTTAAATATAAATCTTAGAACATGGAAGTCATGTATGGTTCAACATACCGATATTTTGAATAGGGAATTACGAAACATAAAAATAAAATATAAATTATGATAATTTTGTAACGTAGCTTTTAAAAATGCAGCCTCCCTTAACAGATCACGACAATTAGTTGTTTTTGTTCCGACTGCTCTACGAACTCGAATCAGTTTCTTCCAGAGGGTAGATTTGTTCCTACATTTCTAGTTTATAAGTTTCAATAGGCTACGTTACAGTGGCGAAGGCTATTAATCTTTAATTTTTATATTTTCACTAGAAAACGGGACCCAACACGTTTAACGGACCCAACACGAATAACGTACGCTTCACAGAGTCTAGGCTTATAGTGACACTCAGATTACGAACTACACACATAAGTCTCATGTTAATTGTATAATGAACTCGGTATAATGAAAGCAACCGACTTAGGCAAGAAACGTAATTAATTACAATTGTTACAGAAGAAACATGCCTAATTCCTTAGAAGTTACTGCTAATTCAAGGTCGCACGGATTTGGGCCGGATGTGGTTTTTTCACTTTCGACACCTCACGCTTGCTTGCAAAATTTAAGGTAATTTAATTTTAATATCATTACGTGCTGAACACGAGTTACACGAACACCAGTGTTTGTTTAATTACTGCGTGTTGCGCAGCGGCGTCTATAAAATGATAGTTTTTGCTCATCCATAGGTAGAATTTTCGTGTTATAAACTGGGAGTAAACCGGTTTCACTTTATGCAGTGTTAATAATAGTTTTCCTGTACTAGCTACTATAGCTACTAAAGCATGTTACTGTTTTTCTGCTTGTATCTCGATATTCCTCTCTTTCTTTTATGACTCTTATTTGTTAATTAGATTATATTGGACATGCCTACACCAGAGGCGTAAATAAGAAAGATATAGGCCTACATGTATTACAAAATAATCCAACAACTCAATCTAAAATATTGATAAGTAAAATAATTCTAATTCTAATTCTTATTCTATTTCCAATGCAAACAAGTTGGATGGATCTTATGGTATACTGATAAGACTTTATTGTTTGTTCTTTTGTTGTATGGAAGATGGAAGTAACAATAAAAGGAATAAGCGCAGTTTACAAGGCAATTGTGATCGATATCAGAGTAAAGCTAAAACTCCAGATTAACCGAACCCCTTCCCCCCTTCTAAAAGTCCAATGGATTAGGAAATTAATATATTTAATATCTGTATACCTAAGAGTAACGATTGAGGAGTGGTTGTTGAAAGGGATTATAGTGAAGTTAACTCGTTAGTAAACAACATACGTCACGAACAGTTTAACGTTTCTACTATTAGCGTTCCGTGAAAGTCGGCTTAAGTTTAGAAATTTAAACGTTTATTAGAGAACAAGAAGACCGAAATTAGGATCTCAGTACGGTTAGTGAGATTAGCAAAGTTAGGTGAAAAATTTTTTTTTTTTTACTTGCGAAATTTAGCATAACGTTTAGTTATAAACATATTAGGCCTACCTATCAATTCAGACTTCAATCTGAGAGTTGGTAAGGAAACTTTTTTTACTGTGGTAAGATACTGAATCTTTAAGACGTAAGGAGACAGGATGAAAAATAAAACGGAGAGATCTTAGTCTGTTTTGCCAGATCTAATTGATATTGAAATCTACAAAAATCATTCACTGTGCGAAGTTGCTCGTTTTGATTAATTTTGACTGGGGATATTAAACTACAGAACTTTATATTTGTTAGTTGTTTATTACTCATGTTACATCATGAAAGATTCTATGTAAAGATTTAATGGACTGCCAAATTGAAACAGAAATTTATCACATTACAAGTGTTTTAATTCTGTCTGAATATATTATTAGGTCTGCTTGAATATTTTTAGAAGAAATTTTAAAAAGTTGCGCACTATCTCTACAGAGGAAATAAGTACTATAAATATGTGAGCTGCTTAAACTGATAGTGGTGTAAGTCAAAATTTTCAAAATTGACTTTCAATAGCAATTGTAAGACTACCGAGAAGGTGAGACTTTGGGAGGCTTTATAGAGTGAAATGACAAAAGTATTCGGTTGCATTTGACAATTAGATTTTTCATGAGACAATTTGATAAACTTAATTTACACGAAACTAAGAAGACCTGATTGACACCACTATGATTATAATCTGCTCGTGTGCCAATATCTTCTACGAAATCAAGAAGTGAGATATACTAAAGAGCACTAGATAAGAGAGATACAGAATGCCCCCCCCCCCACACACACACAGTAATAGAGGAGATAAGAATAAATCAATTAGGTAGTACGGCTGTGGACAAGGGGAGAACGTCTACTGGATCTGAAGTGTAAGCTACCAGAAGTCTGGAGATTGAGTATTTTCACCGGACAACTTGGACACTATAGACCCAAAGGGAAGGGGAAGCACGTAATGCAAGAAATATATAAAAATTTAAGAAATAGTAAGGGACGTCAAGTTCTTAGATCAAGTTGGCTGATGCAAGTCAACCTAACGAAGGAGAGTAAAATGCTAAACAGAATAATGGGTGGAGTGTTTATGGTCAAAAGCAGTAATGGCTAAAGAAACGACAGCAGAATGTGGAAGACAATGTAAAGTGTGTGTGTGTGTGTGTGTGTGTGTGTGTGTGTGTGTGTGTGTGTGTGTGTGTGTGTGTGTGTGTGTGTGTGTGTGTGTGTGTGTGTGTGTGCAGGGGAACAAAATGTGGATACATAACAGGGAATAGAGAGAGGTAACCAGGGTTAGAATTGGGGCGGCGGTTTGGACTGCAGCATCGGAGGGTAGGTGGGTAATACGGGCTTACTAGGTGTTTGTGATACCTTCAGTCATTCCCAAAAGAAGCATACGAGTACACGATGTTTCAACATCTGATATTCCGAAACACTGGCAAACTTATCATATGATCACATATGTCATAAACTTTTAATATTCTTACAATGAAAAATGGGAACCAAGTTCCTGAAACAATTATTCTTACGCAGAAGGACGTCTAATTAAAAACGAGACACGTGGGATATCCATAGTGGCTTTGTGTAAATGAGTAATTCATATTCGTTTTCATTTATTAAGTTTTTAAATAACAGCTATTGTTATGGTGGTTGTAGTTTTCCTCCATTAGTAAGCAAACATGGATATTCATAATTGTGGCACGATGCTAACAGAACCGGAAACGAATTTCCAAATAGGCTGTACTCTGTGTGATTCGATCACGACCTCGCGGTCTGAAAGCAGAAACGTTTATTTGTTGTTAATTGGCAATAAACTACTGGAAACTTAGGTTGGCCTATTTGGGTTTATTACTACAGAATTCATGCCTCTTTTTGTCGGATATTTAATTTCACAGTTAATATGTCTGTAAAAAAGATTTCTTTTGTAAACTCACTGCTGTTTCCAGATATATTTAATTAAATACACTTTTTTACGTTGGCATCAATAGCTATATTTTATGTTTCTTTGTATTTTATGAGTAACGGTAAAAGAACGGCTAGTGTCGACTGAAGTTACCTTATTTGGGTTCTAACAGTAAGACATTACAATTAGCAGGCCTGCTTTATTGAGGAACACAAGTGGTGACAAAATTCTACTTCTACTTCACACTTATTTATTATATTTATTTGTTTATTTATTTATGTATTTATTTACTGGACTTCAAAAATTATTGTCTTTATTTCGAGAGGGCAACTGTGTACATTGTCTGAAATAAATGTTTTGTAGGAAATGTTTGATTAAGATTTCGAGAATCTAGACTAGAATTAAATAAATAAATTAATTACATAACATAATCTAAATGAAAAGTTTTGTTTTAGTTATAAGTGATTGAAAACTACATATGTAAATCTTTACGAAGGTCTTTGTACATAAACGAATATAAGTATATGTTTTAAATCTAATGTTTAATTAAATGTAATGTTTTAAAGTAAATATATAAGTTTTATGATCAAATTTGACACGATTACTTGTACGACATTAGTCGTGCAGTGACGTACGTTCGTAGTTCTTAGATCCATTGATACTGGAGATAATTTGTTCTCTATATCATTTATCCATTTACTTTTGAGATGTTTCGGGTTTACATTGTTGATGAAATCTGACACTAGTCAACTATTTAAATGCGATAATTCTGTAGTCTGTCGAAACGTTTAGGTAATGTAGTCTTTCTATATTCTTCTGTTGAAGAAACCTCAGTATGTGAGGTATGATATGGTGCACACTACGGACCAACTGCTATAATTTTAAATATTTTCGATTTAAATCATTGGACGATACTTAAGTATGATTAAGTTGAGCATTTTCATAGTTAATTCCATGCAGGTTTGAATCCAGATCAATTTAGTATGTCGACTAGTGGCAGTCGAATGCATTATATAGTGGCAAAATTCAAATACGTTAATATTAAAACATTTTAACGTACTCAGGGAAAATACAGAGATGTAATATAGATGTAGATATATGATGCAGAGTTAAGAAAAATCATGTGATAATAAGGAATAAAAAAAAACTAGTGCACGAAGAAGACAAAATAATTATGTAATGTTGAACAAAGTTACCTATCCATAAGAAATAGCGTAAAATGACAAAAAGTTAACAATATTACATGGTATAAGGGCATAGTAGACTACTAACTGATGTTAATAGGTGACTGGCTACTAACGTAGAGGTCACTGCTTCCTTTCCCGAGAGCTCTGTAAAACCCGAACACGTTTTTAGCCCCCAGATCATCTCAACCTGTGACGATGAGTATCTGTGATGTTATCCTGGGGTAATACCGTAATAGGCGGTTGAAGTGTAATGCCGGCTACACGTCCTGTGTAGTGATATTGTATGGCTCAAGCTGTCAGCAACCCTGCTTGGAATTCCCAAGCTACTTCGGTGACACAAAAGGGACCCATGTGTCATCAAAATTTGGGCTATGTTGAGAAACCACGCCATTCGGGCTCGGAGCTTATTCTGAAATACGAGGTCTGACACAAAAATAACGAGACTGATGCTGTAATTTTTTTTATTTACCTGATATGTACAATTACTGGTGGTCGCCTTCAAAATAGGAGTCCATTGAGTCCACACACTTCTGCATACGTTCCTTCCACTGCTCAAAACATTTCTGCATATCGCTTTTCGTCAGGCTGCGCAGGAGCTCCGCCGTTTTCGTCTGTACCTCTTCCACCGTTGAAAAATGGGTCCCTTTTAGCGCCGACTTGATTTTGGGGAATAGGAAAAAATGGCACGGTGCTAAATCGGGGGAATATGGAGGATGTTCAAGGACTGTGATGTTTTTACTGGCCAAAAATTGTTTGACTGATAGCGGATTGTGGGCAGGCGCATTGTCCTGGTGCAAGATCCACCCATTCTTCCACAATTCAGGGCGCTTCTTTCTAACACGTTCACGCAATTTTTCCAAAACTTATTTATAATATTGTTGGTTAACTGTTTGACCACTGGATACCCATTCTGCCATAACGATGCCCTGGATATCGAAGAAAACGATAAGCATTGCCTTGAACTTCGAACGACTCATGCGTGCTTTTTTTGCTCTTGGGGAAGATGGTGTTTTCCAATGCATTGATTGCCGCTTTGTTTCTGGATCGTACGTAAATATCCACGTCTCATCAGCTGTAATAACACTCTATAAAAAACTGGGCTCTCTATCAATCCGTTCGAAAAGTTCACAACAAAGTTCCGTTCTCCTTTCCTTCTGTTCATCAGACAAAACTGTCAGCACCATTTTTCCACACACCTTCCTCATGTTCAACTCTTCTGTTAAAATGCGTCGAACACTTTCTCTGTTCATATGCAACATTTCAGCAACACCACAGACACTCAACCTTCGGTCTTTTCATATTGTGCTCGAACTTTTACAACGTTTTCGTCGATTGTTGATGTGCGTGGTCGGCCTGGACGGTCGTCATCTTTCACGGAGTCCCTGCCTTCTAAAAATCTCTTATGCCATTCAAAGACACGTGCACGCGACAAAACATTTATCGCCATAAGCTTCCAACAACATTTGGTAAGTTTCTGTTGCCGACTTTTTAAGTGTCACTAGAAACCTGATGTTAACGCGCTGATCACTTTTCGTATCCGACATTTTCCGGCAAAGCGTAAAAACACGACTGTATTCAACTGCTCTCTCACTGAGACTGAGTCAACCGACCGACTTGTAACTTGCCACCGCGTAAGAATACAGTTCAAGGTCGAACACAGTGCACGCGCAATACAACACAATAAGTAGTTCCTTAGTAATGCTAACAGTCTCGTTATTTTTGTGTCAGACATAACTCTACATCAGCTCATTGACTATTAACAATAATAAAAATTCTTTATGTGTTATCACAAAAACACAGAAAATTTAATTTAAATTGGATTTAAACTAACTTTTAGGAAAATTTTAAGAATACTATCAACTTATAATTTTGTTATGAGGAAAAAGGCAGTACCGAATATGGAAAAATTATAAAGCCCTAAAAACGTGAGCTACTATATGTCTATTTAGTAGTAGTGTTTGTATAATGATGAAAGAATTGACAGCCATTTTGGAATTCCTCCTTTCATCAAAGAGGTTAAGAAAGGGTATTAATGGACTGCAGTTTGTATTTATTTTGTACAACATTACTTATATGGGGTAGGCTACATTTCGTCCAAATAGATTCTGTCGTATGACAAACTGACAGACTGATGAAGTTTTAATCATACCTGTTGTTTTTTCTGTTTTTATTAGCAAAATCCGAAAGAAGAGAACTCATAATTAATTTATGAACAATTACAAAAAGCACTAGAGGGCTTTACAAATGAACTGGAGTTCTCTCTAAAAAAACACAAGAATAACTGCATTAGTACAAATAGTGTATGTTCATAAAAAGTATGCCGGTACATTGAAAAGTCATTTCAAATATAAAACCAAAGGGTGCTTGAGAATCTAAGGCGATACCACAGAGACCTAACAGCCGATACTCCGGAATGCGAAAATATAAAAAAGAGGACAAACTCTGTCCCTTGGAAATTTAAAATGTTTATTGCCATAGAGGGTCAAGAATTTAGTTGACACAAATGAACAGAAAACGTTGATACAATTAGGATGGAATAATTGAGCATATTTTATGCCACATCTGAGATTCGTTTCACCAGTATGGCATAGTCTCTACCAAATTTGACTTTTCGAAATTTAGAGAAATTTGTTTTTAAATTTCAAATTTACGGTTACAAAATTCGTTAGATTCACACGCAATTGACAGCTAAAAAAATCATGTCGAGTATGTAGTGGGTCAAATATTTAACGTTTAATTATATTACTCTTATTAGTAATTTGCTTTGGAAAAATATAACACTCGAAGCAGCGTCGTGTCGGATGTTTGTCAGATTAAAGAAATCCGTGTTTCTTTAAGTTTCATGCTTTCGTTCTATAGACTTATTATTTATTATTCCGGCTGTACAATGTTTAATCATTTTCTGTAACCAAAGATTACAGAAGTGATTGAATTCTCATCTTCCACTGCTGCTTGTCCATACAGAGATTTTCTTCAATTTCTAGTTCCCTCAATATAGTCTGAATTTCTTCTATCCAGGTGGTAGGAGGTCTTCCTCTGTTCCTTCTTCCTGGTGGGGCCCATTCCATAACTCTCCGTGGTAATCTTTTCCGTGCCATTCTTTTAGTGTGTCCATACCATTGTAATTTTTTGTTTGGATAAAATCAACAATTGAATTTTTCACATTCATTATGTCCTTAATGACTTCACTTCTAATTTTCTCACGTCTGGATATTCTTGCCGAACGTCTCCGAATGTCCATCTCTGCTGTAATTAATTTTGTTCTTGTGTGTTTATTAGTAGTCCAAACTTCTGAGCCGTAAGTCATAATACTTCTAACAATGGCTTTAAATATTTTGGTTTTAGTTCTATAGACTTTAGTTTATACTCATATATTACTTATACTGACAATGATACGGAGAGCGACAGATAACCATTAACTTAATCGATAGAAGACAAACACACATTTGTTTGAAGAACAAGTGCGACGAGTCTCTAGGCAATGATGTTTGTATACATACAGTAGAAGAGATATGAGCAAAACGTATGCTGTATTACAGATATATTGCAATCACTGCTGCATAATTCGCATATTACTCATATTCGATTAAACATTGAATATTAAATTTGCGTTTAATTACGAATTAGTTTCTTTTACATTCCTTCTCTGTTTAATTGGGGATTAATTGCTTTCTGGTGAAGTTTATCTGTTTTTTTTTTCAGAGCAAGGAAAAAATCTTAAAAAATTGTGTAATTTGCCCTGCGGATTTGTTTTTGTATTAAAATCATTTGAAATATGTTTATGAAGTCTCGTATTTGTTATATTTAAAGACAGTTGCTAATCAGTCTACTCCATTCAAGAAGAATGTTGAAGTGGACCTATAAGTAGAATAGCGTAATAAATTATAACGTTAATTCTATAACATAAACAGATCTTGTTTCAAGAAATTTATGTTAAAGACGAAATGTTTATATATGTTTTCTTGCAATTTTTGGATCTCAGTACTTCAGTTATGTTCTGTACTAGTATGTTTTGGACTGTTTTGTATATACGTAATACATAAACACATATATATCTGTAACAGATAAAGTAACTGATCTTCAGTTAAAAGATTTAGGCTTGTAAAGGAAACTTACACCGATGTTTCTCTTTATAGAACAGTGTTTTCAAGGATGGAGCATATCTTGGGAGAAAATTCTGCGGAGTCTTCTCTCGGCGCGACCGTTGTTGTAAATCTGCTTTGTTAACTCACTTTAGTCATCTACTATTTGATGACTTTATTTTGTTGCAATTCCCTGGATTTCGTGCTTTATAAGCGGTACTTTCAGGTCGGTATGAAGCGTCTGATTGCTGATATACCATAGGGTATCTCAGTGGTGGCTGGTGATCCCAAATTTTGGTGGTTGTAGTAGTTGGTTGGGTGGGATGGGGGTTAAAAGAACACATTTAAACAGTAAGCAGACCTACATATCTGCCTCATATATAGTCCTCTCATATGGGAAAAATAGGAAGTTACTGTTTTCCCCCAAAAGAGGGCTCCCATTGATAATACAGTAACCCCACAAATATTGTAATCTGACGTGTTATTATACGAAAAGAGATGAGAGATTTTATAGTTTAGAGTTTATTGAGTTCACCCGTTTTAATAATAAAGATCTTTTATTTAATTTATTTGATGTATTGATTATATTTATTATGCTCGGCTCCTTTCTATTTTTAAATTGTCGATGTTCAATTGTTATTATTATTATTATGTAGAGTTGTGTAAAATCAACGGTAGTTGATCCTATTACGAGATTTATTTGAATATTTTCCGCAGTTTTCGTTACGCTGGCGATCGATTCTGACGTAAACAGGCTCCCTCTAGGTTAGTTGTCCTTCTCGTTGTTTACGAAGCTTTGTTTACCTGCATATTCTCCCACTCTCCACTATTTCCTGTAAAAAATCCCTTAATCTATTCTTAATTCTCAAATAACAACTCCTTTGACTGTAATTAATGGTCTTTATTATCCGTCAATTTATTCAGGGTTCAACAAGTTGGTCGTGGGTCGACCTTAACAATATTCGTATCGACTCTAGTGTTAAATTCGATTTTTTCGAAAAGTTCAATTATTTATAATACAACATTTTTTTCTCAGGGCTCAGGTTCTTTGAGGTTGTTAGGAAGGTCAGAAATGCTTAAAGAGAGTACAACACATTACAATTATCTAAAAACAAAATCTTACTCACTAATAAAAAAAATTAACAATTATGTTTTGTTTAACTTGGAACGACGAATGATTTCGCCAGCAATACAAATGACCGCCAAGACAAAATGGCCGTCTATCAGTCAGACGTTGTGTACACCATATGAACTTCCCAAGTTTCGTTAAAATAAAATGTTTTATATTGTTTTTTTTCACTGTATATTTAGTGGTCGTTTTAGTTATCACTGGTGGTGGTTTTAATAGTGTCTGTGAAGTTAATCTGAGTCTTGTGTAGAGATAATTATGATTTGTAGAATATAGTTACTTTCCTCGATGCAGACGTATTCTTCACACTCTCAGTTTTTAATATTTTGTTTTCTTATTTATTGTTGTTGTAATGCCCGGGGCTGGGGCCTCACAAAGTGAAAGCTCCAGTCGTGCGGACAGGATAGCTGTGGGAATGGCTCGTTATTAAATAAGGCATTTACTTAGATTAATAATATTTCTTTAATTCATTATGTAACCCCTCCTCCTCCTCCTCCTTTTTTTTTTTTTTTTTTTTTTTAGGAGAGGCTACCAGATATTTAGAACTAGGCAGGAGGCCTAGCAGAAGCATAAAATGTGCTGGGTCCAGTGAGACGGGACTTGCAATTAAAACTCTTTATTAAACAACCTTTATTATTTCTGAACTCATTTTGCATATATATATATATATATACACACATATTAATCGCAAGCTAAATTTTACTGTTATAATTCACATTTAGTATATCATCTTTCAAAACTTCTTTAAATATCAAAACTCCCAAAATAGTATCGCCAACATAGTGTAGTAATATCTCTTAAATCTTAAATCTTATTTTGTACATATATATTTTAAAAATATCACGTAACATCGATAATCATATAAATTGTGTAAATATCCCCTTTTCTATAACACTTGCCATAAGATAACACATGCTTGAACATAAATACACACATACGTATACATCACAGATAAGATACAACATATTAAACCCGGCAGACAGCCTGTATATTCTTATAAGACCCATACATAAATGTGGAGAAATCTGGACTAGTCATAATGACCCGAAACTACAATTATAAGTTTAAGTTGCCAGCACTGCCTGTATAATTTTATAAAATATTGCAAAACCCCTTAACTCCATAAAAATATAAAAGAATTTTAAAGAAAACTGAATTGATCATAAGAACTAGAAATTACAAATTCAAATTGGCATTGCAGCCCTGTATAGTTTTATGAGATACATTCAGAAATTAAAAATAATCGGGCGGACCATATAATGGCAAACTGGACTGTCCATGCAGCCCGTATGATTTGTCAAATTACAATTTATGAATTTAAGAAAATCGGGTTTGGCCCCTGATAGTACAAATACAATATTACAAGGTTAACGTGTCTTCGCAGCCTGTATGGTTTTGAAGTTATACTTCTTTTGGCGCGTTTAGTAGAGGGCAAAATTGAGAGCTGCGCGCGCACCCTGTTGCGGAAGTGCGACATGATGATGTTAGCCATCAATGATAAATAACAATGTAAATTCATTTTACTCCATAGTTCCAGATTGTATTTGTATTTCTACGTATCTTATTGGTAAAGATATCCAAGACCACTCACCTGAATTTACATAAAACTAAAATTAAAGGTTTTCACGTGCAATGATAAATTATTAAACTGATTTTCAAGGTTAATTTTTATTATTAATTAAGGTTTTGTTGATTACATTGCTGTTAAAAAACAAAAGAGAAAGAGAAATGCTTAAAAAAGAATTTCGACGAAACCGAAACAATTACCGAAGCATGATAATGTTTTTAGGCTTTAAAAATGAGATTTCTAGGCTGTGGGGAATCGAAAATGTGGAAAAAATATAGTGTTTGTGAACGTGATAGGGGTATACCTAACGCGCATGTGCAAATCAGTCAGCTGTATACAAACGCCACGTTCTCAGCATAACACGTGGTTATTGTTGAAATTGATAGTGATGCAGTGGATATATTACATTTTATTTATAATTTATAAATTATTATTAATTATCGATATACAGAGATAAATATATATATATATATATATAGTAGTGGTATAATGGGGGTTCAAACTCACAAAGGAATGCCGCCTTCTTAAAAAACAATAAAAAACATTAAAAAACATGATCTAAGAGATGACGCCGCCACCGCTGGACCCGCAGCATCCCGATGGACCACAGCATCCGTAAATTTCCGCGAATCAATTTTTTTATTTTTTTTATTTGGTTTTTTTATTTTTTTAATTAAATTGATTTGGTGGGATGAGGTTCAATGGACCACCAGCATCAGTGAATATAATTTTTTATTTTTTTAAGAAAGCTGATTTGCATATCAGGGGGGTGGTGTTGGGTGGGTGGTTTTTTTATTTCATATCAGTGGGTGGTGGTGGGTGGGGGTGGTTCCAACTCGATGCATTATAGTGTATATTAAAATATATGATCAGGTGTACCAACCTTGCATGAGTTCAAATTTGTCGTGTGTTATAATGTATATTAAATCTATATGATCAGATGTACCAACCTCTGTATTATTATTATAGTGTATAGATATTTTATATGAGCAGGGTTGTCAACATTTTTTTTTCTCTTCTGTGGTGGGAAATTCAAACTATATGATCATAATTGTTACTCTCTCTCTCTCTCTCTCTCTCTCTCTCTCTCTCTCTCTCTCTCTCTCTCTCTCTCTCTCTCTCTCTCTCTCTCTCTCTCACATTTGAATGTAAGTAAAACTATCTCTCTCTCTTGTTGTCAAACGTTATGTTCAAACCGTTTTCTCCTCTCCCTCTCCCTCTCTCTTTCTCTCTATCTCTCTCTCACTCACCTGTTGTGTATGTCTCTCTCTCTCTGTGTTCAGTACCGCGCGAATGTATATGAAATTAGAAAGTTTATATTTATTCGACAAATATTAACGTCCTCTCTCTCTCTCTCACTCTCACTTGTTTCAACTGTGTCAACAAATAGTAACGTCCTCTCGCTCTCTCTCTCTCTCTCTCTCTCTCTCTCTCTCTCTCTCTCTCTCTCTCTCTCTCACTCTCACGCGTTTCAACTATGCAAGGTTTCATACCCTTTCTCCTGTCTCTCTCTCTCG
Organism: Magicicada septendecula; assembly: GCA_034769895.1. NCBI lineage: Eukaryota > Metazoa > Arthropoda > Insecta > Hemiptera > Cicadidae > Magicicada > Magicicada septendecula. The sequence continues at coordinate 281,666,008 of CM068372.1, read as the reverse complement.
TACATTGAGTAGTCGGTGTGATGAGTAAATAATTTTAGCTCTCTCTCTCTCGTTGTCAAAACGTCGTCTTCATTTTTCAATGTATTAAATAATTAATTAATAGTTTTATAATGCAGTCAGTGTGATTGATCCTTGTTAGAAATATATATATATTTGGCAAATATTAACTATGTAGGTGTGTTGTTGTCAATGAACTACTTACCTGTGTGCTGTTACAGATGACAAATCCATACATTAACGGCGTAGCATCTCTCTCTCTCTCTCACTCTCACACGTTTCAACTGTACAAGCTCTCTCTCTCTTACCGTGTACATTGAGTAGTCGGTGTGATGAGTAAATAATTTTAGCTCGCTCTCTCGTTGTCAAACGTCGTCTTCATTTTTCATGTATCAAATAATTAATTAATAGTTTTATAATGCAGTCAGTGTGATTGATCCCTGTTAGAAATATATATATTTGGCAAATATTAACTATGTATGTGTGTTGTTGTCAATGAACTACTTACCTGTGTGCTGTTACAGATGACAAATCCATACGTTAACGGCTTAGCAATCTTCAATACGCTCTTCTTCATGTGGTACAATACTTCTGTTTAATGGGTACAGTTTACACACGCACATAGGTTCAGTGGTGTATAGCGAAATAAATTAAAATTACACACACACATGAAAACGGTGGTTGAAATTCATACAAATCTTCTGATGTAACAGTTCCCACAAGTAATACAGTTCACAAAAATAAATCAATTGTACACATGTTCAGAGGTGTAGTGTGAAATAAAATAAATTCATAATTTGTTTAAATGATTAAATATATTTTAACATTCACAATATAAAATTCACAAACAATATATATTTAACCCACTTACCGGAGATCGCTTATAGTCTACTCAAGCATGATGAATAGAATTTTAGAACAAATAAAGAAACTTGGCTCTGCCGGGGAATACGACTGCTGACGCCCGCTGCTGCTGCTCGGATCGGACTGAATCAACCTGCCCCAAACTCTCGCGTCGAAAAACCTAATGACTCGGCTTCGTCAACAGAGCGCGTTGGCGTTCAGTACAGCCACGAAACGTTAACACAGTACCGACGCTTAATTAACAATAATTAAATAATTCGGTTATTAATTATATTAATATAATTATCCTTTATAGAAACGCAGGGTTTTCAAAAACCCGGCACATCCCCACCCCAAAAGGGAAACATGGTTGCCTCACATTTGAAACTCGGGGTACCCTGCATAGTACCCCCCACAATCTTCTAAAACGCACGAGTCTCACCGGTAATTCTCATTAATCTTCGCTCTCAGGAGAACAGAGGCTCAGAAGGAAAACGAAAGAGAAGGAAAGAAGAAGTGTAGTGGGTGTACCTGTGTGCGTATAAGTGCTTGTGCAAGTGTGGGTGTACTGCACGCTGGCTTGATCAGGGCCGGCATGCAGCAAGAAGGGACAGAAGAAGAAAAGAAAAAAGAAAAGTTCGGGAGCTCCCTGAGTTCTGACCTCCTGAGGCCTCCCAACTGACGTTTTGAGATACCCACGGGGGTGGAGATAACCAACCACGAAACAACTCTGGACCAACGATTCCTCGTACATTCTCATCACCGGGGGGAAAATGATGGCTTCCATGAGACTATAATCTAAGGGTATGCCAAAACGTATAGAGTCGATAAAGTACAGAACCGACCTCGTCAACTCTATAGGTTTCACTCCTCTCTCTAACTCCTTTTTTTATATATTTTTCTTTCTTTTTCTAATTTTTTTTTGAATTTTTTTGATATTTTATGTTTTTGTAAGGGGAGGGTTAGGAAAATCGGGAAGATGAAAAGGGCCGGGATCATTGATAAGTCAAGAGCTGGACTAAAGGTAAGGACATGGCTCCCTCCGGAAAATAAGCATGAATGGAGGAAACCAAGGCTCGCGTAGGTAGGGGCGCATCCCTGAAGTAGACGAACACCACTGGGACTGTGGGGAACCATCTACCCGCTACCCGATACTTCGCACTTTAAGGCACCCCCTCAGCACATGCCACTCTCAGGATAACAACCACCCTACTGACACGGAAACCATCCAAAATACCCCCCCCATATCAGCCCATCTACCCCCTGCGACAGAGCTTCAGTTTCGAAATGTGCGTCGTTATTTCTTTTGAATGGCTCCCCGGTTCGCCCAATCTAGCCGTTACCGGCGACGCGAACCCCAGGATACGATATGGCCCCGACCAGCGATAACCTAATTTTGCGGCTCTCTTATCGGCAGCTGAGCTGATCGGGTGGCTCTGGCAGTAGACCAAATCTCCAACCTTAAAGGGATTTGGAATTCGCCCCTGATTATATCGACTACGGACGCGCTCGTGTGCACGGAGCAAATTCTTCCGGGCCTCTTTCCATCTATCTGCCGTCCTAACGTCCGGATACTCGGCAGAAGATCATCTATGTTAAACAAGTTGGCCAAGGGAAGAGTAGGCGAGAAACCAAACATAACTTCAAAGGGCACGGCCTTATGGCTTTCATGTAAGGCCGTATTGAACGCTAATTGCAACCACTTCATATTCTGGTCCCAACAATTCTGCTGCTCAGCATGATAGGCAATCAAAGCTGATCGGAGATTCCGGTTAAATCTCTCCGCGTGGGACGGCTGAGGGTAATACGGGGAAGTGGTCACATGTTTGATACCATTGGCGAAGCACATTCGCCGAAAATCGCCTGAAATAAATTGTGGACCATTGTCCGAGACAATGATGGCCGGAAGACCGAAGTGCTGAAAGACATGGGTCTGTAGTGCAAGGATGGTCAATCGAGCGTTTGCCTGCCGTAAGGGCAGTAGCCAGACAAACTTAGAAAAAGCATCCACACAAACAAGCAGGTAAGAATTACCTGACTTGCTACGCGGGAAAGGTCCCACGTAGTCGATGAATAACTTCTCCATCGGTCTGCTCGCCACATCAGATGACAACAGCCCCAACTTGGTGTTCTGGGCAGGCTTGCTCAAGCCACAGAGATGACATGCTTTCACTCGAGTTGCTATGTCTCTATCCATGCCCTTCCAGATGAAATGTCTCCTAATACTGGAAATGGTCTTCGAAATCCCCTTATGTCCACCTACCGGGGAATTGTGATTGTAGCTGAAGACCATTGGCACGAGCTTGCTAGGCAGCACTATCTTCGGGGCACGTCCTTTTCTCTCTCTGCAGCACAGGACGCCCTTGGACAAGAAGTAAGGGACCTGTACGTTACCCTCTTTTAGATTTTGGATGATCGGACCCAACTCTTCATCATCTAACTGATGAGGTAACACATCAGTGAAAGCTAAACGGAAGTCTAGTAAGACAGAACAGGGTTGCTCAGGTTGGGCTTCACTGGGTTGGGAAAACATGCGGGACAAAGCGTCTGCAACCACATTTTGAGTTTCCCGAATGTGTTGCACCTTAAATTTAAAGGATGAGATCTTGACCATCCATCTTCCAATCTTACCCAGTTGCCGGGGATGAGCAAGAAGCCAAGAGAAAGCCTGATTGTCGGTCTCGAGCAGGAACTCAGCATGTTCCAAGAAACGCCTGAACTTATCTAGAGCGTATACCACAGCTAAACACTCTAGTTCATACACTGATGACTTCCGTTCTTGTTGGGTCAATGTCCTAGATATAAACGCCACAGGCTGCCTAGCACCATCAACAACTTGGGACAGAACCGCCCCGAGCGCAACCGAACTCGCGTCCGTCTGCAAAATGAATGGCTTAGAGAAGTCGGGCATTCTCAGTACTGGAGGGGAAATGATGGCTTCCTTCAGGGTTTCGAAAGCCTTCTGTTGTTTTTCCCCCCATACAAATTTGGCACCCTTTTTTCGGAGTTTATTCAGTGGTGCCGCAATCTCCGCCGCGTTCGGAATGAAACGTCGATAGAAATTGACCATCCCTACAAATCTCGCGATGCCTTTGGCATCCTTTGGTGAGGGAAAGTCCCTGATTCCCTGTGTTCGCTCAGGATCCACAGTGACACCTCTATGGGAAATCAGGTGGCCCAGAAAATAAATTTGGGTCTGGGCGAACTTCACCTTTTCGGGGTTAACAGTGAGGCCAGCACCCCTCAACCTGCACATCACCTCTTCAAGATGACCCAAATGGTCCTCATAACCCTTGCTGTACACCAGCAAGTCGTCAAGATAATTGAAGACATATTTGAACTTGACATCGTGAAAAACGGTGTCAAGTAAACGGGTGAGAGTTTGGGCCCCTACCGCTAGACCCATGGGAACCCTAGTGTACTGATAGAGGTTCCACGGAACACAGAATGCCGTGTAGGGCCTACTTTCTTTTGTCAGCGGGATCTGGTGATATGCAGAGTTGAGGTCAATGATGGTAAAATACCTCGCCTCACTGAACCAATCAAACGCGGAATGAAGGTCAGGAAGTGGGACCGATTCTAGCTCAATGTTGGCGTTGAGTTTGCGGTAGTCGATCACCATCCGATGTTTACCTACAGGCTTGGGCACTAGGAACGCTGGACTGGCATAACTGGAATTAGAAGGTTCAATCACCCCTTGGTCTAATAATTCTTGAACCTTCTCCCTCAACATCCTCATCTTCGGAGGGGCAAATTTATAAGGGTGGGAGCGCACCACCTTGGAGTCCGTTAGGCGGATCTTATACTCCAAGAGATGTGTGAGCCCAAGGGCCGGAGTTAACACAGTGGGGAAACGCTCACACAACTGATCTAATGCGGACCACTGGGACTGGGAGAGGTGGTCTCTTGATGTGTCGGGGCACTCAACCTCTTGGATATCTTGCCTGGTCCCCTGATATCCAAGGAAAGGGATTACAACTCCCCGATTAAATTTAAAATAACATTGGTGCTCTTTGATGTTAATAACGAGACCACTTTTACAGATGAAGTCGGCACCAATAATGCACTCAACTCCCAGAGCAGGAGAAACCAGAAAGGTCCACACCCAAGAAAATCCCTCAATCTTAAATTTAAATGAAACTACCCGGGAAATGGGCAGAATTTCCTGGGATGCCGTCCAGCACACCACGGAAGACTGTTCCGACCTTTTAATTAAACCCTGTCTTTCAAGGTCCTCGCACACTCTGGATGAAATGATAGATCTTGCTGATCCGGAGTCAACTAATGCTCTGAGTTGACTCCTTTTCAACTCCAACAGCCAGAAGGGGCATACAGAAGTGGGCTTAGAGAGGGTTTGGAGGACCTTGATGCCCGAAGAACTGGGACCTACAAATGGCCTGGAGGCGCGTACTTTAGAAGACCCCGACAGGGAGGAGAAGACCTCCGACATATCTTCTCCTTATTGACCACTTTCTGAATGACCTTGGGCGCCTTGGGGAGGGGCGTTGGACTCGACCCGACCCCAGTACAAAATCGTCTTAAGTGGCCCAATCTACCACACTTAAAACAAGTCACTTTCGGTGAGAGACGACACCGCTTGTTGCAGGAGTTGCTAATTTTAAGTTCAGCACCGTGTGATGATGGAACAATTCGCCGTCCATGCGTCTCGCATCTTAATTCATCATCTACTGGTTGATCCCGGGAGTCCTCAATCGCCTGGACCGTTCTGGAAACCACACACAACCGGTCCAGGTCCGGAAAACAACGTGGACGATCCGCGAACAGAAACGGGATCTCTCTTGGGGAGTCACCCCTTCCAGAATAACTTGAACAGTGTCCCTCTCGGGCAACCCCAACCTCAATATCCGGGCAGTTTTGCGTATGCTTTGTACCAAGTCCGCCAACGCCTCTTCGTTGGCCTGTACACGAAAGAACAACTTGAATTTCAACTGGTCACGTCGTCGACCGGGTATGAGAGAGTCGATACTGCCACCACGACGCAGGGTGTTGGTGACCACCTCAGCCAATGAACCCCGGCAATACGGATATATAAGGGACAAGAGGACATCCTCGGACAGCCCCGGTAAATCCGCCAACTGCAGGACAACGTCCAAGAAGACCAACAACTTGCCCTCATCTTCTCCATCCACCACTGGAAATTTCTGGAGAATGCCGGAAATAGAGTTGGGTAGTCTCTGATAACATACCCCACCAGAATTACACAATACACAAAACGTAACAACGAAACATAATCACAATTAGAAAAACTCGAGTACTGTTCTTCCTTCGAGCAGACCCCCAGGTTCCCTAGCGCTGCGGAGACCTGACCCACTCCAGAACTAGCTCTCGTTCACACCACACAAGAGGAGAAACAACCTTGACACAAACCTACTACATAAAATCCACAACACCTAACACCTATCTCGACATATCACATTCCACAAAGACATACTTAATAACCATCAAACCAACATTAATTTCCACAAAAACTTCAAACGATGAACTCTGGCGGTACGACCTACCATACCGACTTCCGTTCGGGCCATACCGCATCCTGCCAAACTCAGGCGCAATTACTTCAATATTCATCAATAATGCAGCCCACTCCCCGAGCAACGCCCCAGATCTCCGGTAATTCCAAGTCTCAAAAAAAAAAATCCCAACTAAAAATGCATGCCTCGTGGCGGCACCAAGTTTACAATTTCAAACAGGCTGAAAATCGTACATCAACATAATATACACAATAACAATATATACTTAATATAACAAAACATTGAACCTAAGCCAACATAAGCATATATGTTAACCTCTTTTAAATTTTTGAAGTTCCAATTGGCCCAAACTGTTTCCGAGTTTGCAAGCCCCGTCACACCAAAGGCCCAAGGGTTCAATCCTAGATAAAACCACGCTCTGCTACCATTTGTAACCCCTCCTTATTTTTATTTAGTTTTTATAGAAGTTTTTTTTTTTAAGGAGAGGCTACCAGATATTTAGAACTAGGCAGGAGGCCTAGCAGAAGCATAAAATGTGCTGGGTCCAGTGAGACGGGACTTGCAATTAAAACTCTCTATTAAACAACAATAACAACCTTTATTATTTCTGAACTCATTTTGCATATATATATATATATATATTTCAATCACTTTCTGCTACAGTCCGTTTCTTGATGTATATAATACTATAATACTTATAACTATTTTACCTCAAGATGTATTTTTTCTTTAGGGACATGTTTCGGGAGATCCTGTTCTCCCATCTTCAACCTTCGCCATCTTGCTTCTGGTGCAGTATTTGTGTGTTGGCTTCTGGATGTTATTATGGTGGTTTGTTGGTCTTTGGTCCTTCAATGTTGCATTATTGTGTGTGGTTGTGGTATCTGTTTTTGTATTTTGTGTATTTTCGATGTTGAGTGCTTTGAATATTGTGTCATGTTTTGTATTGATTTGTATTTGTTCTGGTATTAATTTGTTTTGTGTTTTATGTTTGTAAATCTGTAAATTTTCCCAAATGTTCATTATGGTGCCTTTGTGTGGTATATGTTTTATTAGTGTTACATTGGTTATGTCTGGGAATTCATGTCCTGTGTTTATTGCATGTGTGGCTAAATTGGATTTATATATGTTTGGTTTTTTGTATGCATTTAGGTGTTCAAAATAACGTTTTATCAGCTGTTTTTTGTTTGTCCTATATAACATTTATTGCAATCTTGGCATTCAATTTTGTATATACCGTTGGTTGTTGTATTATCTTTGTTGTGAGTTATTTAGATTTTGTAATTTATTTTTATTAGTTTTGTATGCTATTTTTGTATCTGTGTTTTTAAATACTTTTGTTAGTTTTGACATTTTATTATTTATATATGTGAATGTGGCCCATTTTTTGTTGTTGTTATTATTTATGTGTTGTTCAGTTTGATTAATTCTTAATTGTTCAGTTTTTATTTTGTATTTGATTTTATTTTCTATTTTGATCATAGTATTTTTATTGTATCCATTTGCATAACCAATTTGGTATATTATATTTCTTTCTTTGTCAGTTTCTTGTTTGTTTAGGGGTATTTTGTACATTCTGTTAAATAACGAATAAAATGCTGCCATTTTATGTTGTGGTGGGTGGTCAGAATGGTTAGGTATAATGATGTTAGTGGAAGTTGGTTTTCTATATATTGCATATTGTATGTGTTTGTTGTATCTTGTGATGGTTATGTCTAAATAGTTGATTTTGTTATGTTTTTCTTTTTCTTCTGTGAATTGTATTTTGGGATGTATGTTATTGATTTGTTAGTTATAAGTATTATAGTAATATATATATATATATACACATATTAATCGCAAGCTACATTTTACTGTCATAATTCACATTTAGTATATCACCTTTCAAAACTTCTTTAAATATCAGAACTCCCAAAATAGTATTGCCAAAATAGTATAGTAATATCTCTTAAATCTTAAATCATATTTTGTACATATATATTTTAAAAATATCACATAACATCGATAATCATATAAATTGTGTAAATATCCCCTTTTTTATAACACTTGCCATAAGATAACACATGCTTGAACATAAATTCACGCATACGTATACATCACAGATAAGATACAACATATTAAACCCGGCAGACAGCCTGTATATTCTTATAAGACACATACATAAATGTGGAGAAATCTGGACTAGTCATAATGACCCGAAACTACAATTATAAGTTTAAGTTGCCAGCACTGCCTGTATAATTTTACAAAATATTGCAAAACCCCTTAACTCCATAAAAATATAAAAGAATTTTAAAGAAAACTGAATTGATCATAAGAACTAGAAATTACAAATTCAAATTGGCATTGCAGCCCTGTTTAGTTTTATGAGATACATTCAGAAATTAAAAATAATCGGGCGGACCATATAACGGCAAACTGGACTGTCCATGCAGCCCGTATGATTTGTCAGATATGATAAATAACAATGTAAATTCATTTTACTCCATAGTTCCAGATTGTATTTGTATTTCTACGTATCTTATTGGTAAAGATATCCAAGACCACTCACCTGAATTTACATAAAACTAAAATTAAAGGTTTTCACGTGCAATGATAAATTATTAAACTGATTTTCAAGGTTAATTTTTATTATTAATTAAGGTTTTGTTGATTACATTGCTGTTAAAAAACAAAAGAGAAAGAGAAATGCTTAAAAAAGAATTTCGACGAAACCGAAACATCGAAGCATGATAATGTTTTTAGGCTTTAAAAATGAGATTTCTAGGCTGTGGGGAATCGAAAATGTGGAAAAAATATAGTGTTTGTGAACGTGATAGGGGTATACCTAACGCGCAAGTGCAAATCAGTCAGCTGTATACAAACGCCACGTTCTCAGCATAACACGTGGTTATTGTTGAAATTGATAGTGATGCAGTGGATATATTACATTTTATTTATAATTTATAAATTATTATTAATTATCGATATACAGAAATAAATATATATATATATAGTAGTGGTATAATGGGGGTTCAAACTCACAAAGGAATGCCGCCTTCTTAAAAAACAATAAAAAACATTAAAAAACATGATCTAAGAGATGACGCCGCCACCGCTGGACCCGCAGCATCCCGATGGACCACAGCATCCGTAAATTTCCGCGAATAAATTTTTTTATTTTTTTTATTTGGTTTTTTTATTTTTTTAATTAAATTGATTTGGTGGGATGAGGTTCAATGGACCACCAGCATCAGTGAATATAATTTTTTATTTTTTTAAGAAAGCTGATTTGCATATCAGGGGGGTGGTGTTGGGTGGGTGGTTTTTTTATTTCATATCAGTGGGTGGTGGTGGGTGGGGGTGGTTCCAACTCGATGCATTATAGTGTATATTAAAATATATGATCAGGTGTACCAACCTTGCATGAGTTCAAATTTGTCGTGTGTTATAATGTATATTAAATCTATATGATCAGATGTACCAACCTCTGTATTATTATTATAGTGTATAGATATTTTATATGAGCAGGGTTGTCAACATTTTTTTTTCTCTTCTGTGGTGGGAAATTCAAACTATATGATCATAATTGTTACTCTCTCTCTCTCTCTCTCTCTCTCTCTCTCTCTCTCTCTCTCTCTCTCTCTCTCTCTCTCTCTCTCTCTCTCACATTTGAATGTAAGTAAAACTATCTCTCTCTCTTGTTGTCAAACGTTATGTTCAAACCGTTTTCTCCTCTCCCTCTCCCTCTCTCTTTCTCTCTATCTCTCTCTCACTCACCTGTTGTGTATGTCTCTCTCTCTCTGTGTTCAGTACCGCGCGAATGTATATGAAATTAGAAAGTTTATATTTATTCGACAAATATTAACGTCCTCTCTCTCTCTCTCACTCTCACTTGTTTCAACTGTGTCAACAAATAGTAACGTCCTCTCTCTCTCTCTCTCTCTCTCTCTCTCTCTCTCTCTCTCTCTCTCTCTCTCTCTCTCACTCTCACGCGTTTCAACTATGCAAGGTTTCATACCCTTTCTCCTGTCTCTCTCTCTCGTACATTGAGTAGTCGGTGTGATGAGTAAATAATTTTAGCTCTCTCTCTCTCGTTGTCAAAACGTCGTCTTCATTTTTCAATGTATTAAATAATTAATTAATAGTTTTATAATGCAGTCAGTGTGATTGATCCTTGTTAGAAATATATATATATTTGGCAAATATTAACTATGTAGGTGTGTTGTTGTCAATGAACTACTTACCTGTGTGCTGTTACAGATGACAAATCCATACATTAACGGCGTAGCATCTCTCTCTCTCTCTCACTCTCACACGTTTCAACTGTACAAGCTCTCTCTCTCTTACCGTGTACATTGAGTAGTCGGTGTGATGAGTAAATAATTTTAGCTCGCTCTCTCGTTGTCAAACGTCGTCTTCATTTTTCATGTATCAAATAATTAATTAATAGTTTTATAATGCAGTCAGTGTGATTGATCCCTGTTAGAAATATATATATTTGGCAAATATTAACTATGTATGTGTGTTGTTGTCAATGAACTACTTACCTGTGTGCTGTTACAGATGACAAATCCATACGTTAACGGCTTAGCAATCTTCAATACGCTCTTCTTCATGTGGTACAATACTTCTGTTTAATGGGTACAGTTTACACACGCACATAGGTTCAGTGGTGTATAGCGAAATAAATTAAAATTACACACACACATGAAAACGGTGATTGAAATTCATACAAATCTTCTGATGTAACAGTTCCCACAAGTAATACAGTTCACAAAAATAAATCAATTGTACACATGTTCAGAGGTGTAGTGTGAAATAAAATAAAGTCATAATTTGTTTAAATGATTAAATATATTTTAACATTCACAATATAAAATTCACAAACAATATATATTTAACCCACTTACCGGAGATCGCTTATAGTCTACTCAAGCATGATGAATAGAATTTTAGAACAAATAAAGAAACTTGGCTCTGCCGGGGAATACGACTGCTGACGCCCGCTGCTGCTGCTCGGATCGGACTGAATCAACCTGCCCCAAACTCTCGCGTCGAAAAACCTAATGACTCGGCTTCGTCAACAGAGCGCGTTGGCGTTCAGTACAGCCACGAAACGTTAACACAGTACCGACGCTTAATTAACAATAATTAAATAATTCGGTTATTAATTATATTAATATAATTATCCTTTATAGAAACGCAGGGTTTTCAAAAACCCGGCACATCCCCACCCCAAAAGGGAAACATGGTTGCCTCACATTTGAAACTCGGGGTACCCTGCATAGTACCCCCCACAATCTTCTAAAACGCACGAGTCTCACCGGTAATTCTCATTAATCTTCGCTCTCAGGAGAACAGAGGCTCAGAAGGAAAACGAAAGAGAAGGAAAGAAGAAGTGTAGTGGGTGTACCTGTGTGCGTATAAGTGCTTGTGCAAGTGTGGGTGTACTGCACGCTGGCTTGATCAGGGCCAGCATGCAGCAAGAAGGGACAGAAGAAGAAAAGAAAAAAGAAAAGTTCAGGAGCTCCCTGAGTTCTGACCTCCTGAGGCCTCCCAACTGACGTTTTGAGATACCAAACTTCCCCACTTGAACAGGGCCTAATGCCCCATACTTACACGGGGGTGGAGATAACCAACCAAGAAACAACTCTGGACCAACGATTCCTCGTACATTCTCATCACCGGGGGGAAAATGATGGCTTCCATGAGACTATAATCTAAGGGTATGCCAAAACGTATAGAGTCGATAAAGTACAGAACCGACCTCGTCAACTCTATAGGTTTCACTCCTCTCTCTAACTCCTTTTTTTATATATTTTTCTTTCTTTTTCTAATTTTTTTTTGAATTTTTTTGATATTTTATGTTTTTGTAAGGGGAGGGTTAGGAAAATCGGGAAGATGAAAAGGGCCGGGATCATTGATAAGTCAAGAGCTGGACTAAAGGTAAGGACATGGCTCCCCTCCGGAAAATAAGCATGAATGGAGGAAACCAAGGCTCGGGTAGGCAGGGGCGCATCCCTGAAGTAGACGAACACCACTGGGACTGTGGGGAACCATCTACCCGCTACCCGATACTTCGCACTTTAAGGCACCCCCTCAGCACATGCCACTCTCAGGATAACAACCACCCTACTGACACGGAAACCATCCAAAATACCCCCCCCATATCAGCCCATCTACCCCCTGCGACAGAGCTTCAGTTTCGAAATGTGCGTCGTTATTTCTTTTAAATCGCTCCCCGGTTCGCCCAATCTAGCCGTTACCGGCGACGCGAACCCCAGGATACGATATGGCCCCGACCAGCGATGACCTAATTTTGCGTCTCTCTTATCGGCAGCTGAGCTGATCGGGTGGCTCTGGCAGTAGACCAAATCTCCAACCTTAAAGGGATTTGGAATTCGCCCCTGATTATATCGACTACGGACGCGCTCGTGTGCACGGAGCAAATTCTTCCGGGCCTCTTTCCATCTATCTGCCGTCCTAACGTCCGGATACTCGGCAGAAGATCATCTATGTTAAACAAGTTGGCCAAGGGAAGAGTAGGCGAGAAACCAAACATAACTTCAAAGGGCACGGCCTTATGGCTTTCATGTAAGGCCGTATTGAACGCTAATTGCAACCACTTCATATTCTGGTCCCAACAATTCTGCTGCTCAGCATGATAGGCAATCAAAGCTGATCGGAGATTCCGGTTAAATCTCTCCGCGTGGGACGGCTGAGGGTAATACGGGGAAGTGGTCACATGTTTGATACCATTGGCGAAGCACATTCGCCGAAAATCGCCTGAAATAAATTGTGGACCATTGTCCGAGACAATGATGGCCGGAAGACCGAAGTGCTGAAAGACATGGGTCTGTAGTGCAAGGATGGTCAATCGAGCGTTTGCCTGCCGTAAGGGCAGTAGCCAGACAAACTTAGAAAAAGCATCCACACAAACAAGCAGGTAAGAATTACCTGACTTGCTACGCGGGAAAGGTCCCACGTAGTCGATGAATAACTTCTCCATCGGTCTGCTCGCCACATCAGATGACAACAGCCCCAACTTGGTGTTCTGGGCAGGCTTGCTCAAGCCACAGAGATGACATGCTTTCACTCGAGTTGCTATGTCTCTATCCATGCCCTTCCAGATGAAATGTCTCCTAATACTGGAAATGGTCTTCCGAAATCCCCTTATGTCCACCTACCGGGGAATTGTGATTGTAGCTGAAGACCATTGGCACGAGCTTGCTAGGCAGCACTATCTTCGGGGCACGTCCTTTTCTCTCTCTGCAGCACAGGACGCCCTTGGACAAGAAGTAAGGGACCTGTACGTTACCCTCTTTTAGATTTTGGATGATCGGACCCAACTCTTCATCATCTAACTGATGAGGTAACACATCAGTGAAAGCTAAACGGAAGTCTAGTAAGACAGAACAGGGTTGCTCAGGTTGGGCTTCACTGGGTTGGGAAAACATGCGGGACAAAGCGTCTGCAACCACATTTTGAGTTTCCCGAATGTGTTGCACCTTAAATTTAAAGGATGAGATCTTGACCATCCATCTTCCAATCTTACCCAGTTGCCGGGGATGAGCAAGAAGCCAAGAGAAAGCCTGATTGTCGGTCTCGAGCAGGAACTCAGCATGTTCCAAGAAACGCCTGAACTTATCTAGAGCGTATACCACAGCTAAACACTCTAGTTCATACACTGATGACTTCCGTTCTTGTTGGGTCAATGTCCTAGATATAAACGCCACAGGCTGCCTAGCACCATCAACAACTTGGGACAGAACCGCCCCGAGCGCAACCGAACTCGCGTCCGTCTGCAAAATGAATGGCTTAGAGAAGTCGGGCATTCTCAGTACTGGAGGGGAAATGATGGCTTCCTTCAGGGTTTCGAAAGCCTTCTGTTGTTTTTCCCCCCATACAAATTTGGCACCCTTTTTTCGGAGTTTATTCAGTTGTGCCGCAATCTCCGCCGCGTTCGGAATGAAACGTCGATAGAAATTGACCATCCCTACAAATCTCGCGATGCCTTTGGCATCCTTTGGTGAGCGAAAGTCCCTGATTCCCTGTGTTCGCTCAGGATCCACAGTGACACCTCTATGGGAAATCAGGTGGCCCAGAAAATAAATTTGGGTCTGGGCGAACTTCACCTTTTCGGGGTTAACAGTGAGGCCAGCACCCCTCAACCTGCACATCACCTCTTCAAGATGACCCAAATGGTCCTCATAACCCTTGCTGTACACCAGCAAGTCGTCAAGATAATTGAAGACATATTTGAACTTGACATCGTGAAAAACGGTGTCAAGTAAACGGGTGAGAGTTTGGGCCCCTACCGCTAGACCCATGGGAACCCTAGTGTACTGATAGAGGTTCCACGGAACACAGAATGCCGTGTAGGGCCTACTTTCTTTTGTCAGCGGGATCTGGTGATATGCAGAGTTGAAGTCAATGATGGTAAAATACCTCGCCTCACTGAACCAATCAAACGCGGAATGAAGGTCAGGAAGTGGGACCGATTCTAGCTCAATGTTGGCGTTGAGTTTGCGGTAGTCGATCACCATCCGATGTTTACCTACAGGCTTGGGCACTAGGAACGCTGGACTGGCATAACTGGAATTAGAAGGTTCAATCACCCCTTGGTCTAATAATTCTTGAACCTTCTCCCTCAACATCCTCATCTTCGGAGGGGCAAATTTATAAGGGTGGGAGCGCACCACCTTGGAGTCCGTTAGGCGGATCTTATACTCCAAGAGATGTGTGAGCCCAAGGGCCGGAGTTAACACAGTGGGGAAACGCTCACACAACTGATCTAATGCGGACCACTGGGACTGGGAGAGGTGGTCTCTTGATGTGTCGGGGCACTCAACCTCTTGGATATCTTGCCTGGTCCCCTGATATCCAAGGAAAGGGATTACAACTCCCCGATTAAATTTAAAATAACATTGGTGCTCTTTGATGTTAATAACGAGACCACTTTTACAGATGAAGTCGGCACCAATAATGCACTCAACTCCCAGAGCAGGAGAAACCAGAAAGGTCCACACCCAAGAAAATCCCTCAATCTTAAATTTAAATGAAACTACCCGGGAAATGGGCAGAATTTCCTGGGATGCCGTCCAGCACACCACGGAAGACTGTTCCGACCTTTTAATTAAACCCTGTCTTTCAAGGTCCTCGCACACTCTGGATGAAATGATAGATCTTGCTGATCCGGAGTCAACTAATGCTCTGAGTTGACTCCTTTTCAACTCCAACAGCCAGAAGGGGCATACAGAAGTGGGCTTAGAGAGGGTTTGGAGGACCTTGATGCCCGAAGAACTGGGACCTACAAATGGCCTGGAGGCGCGTACTTTAGAAGACCCCGACAGGGAGGAGAAGACCTCCGACATATCTTCTCCTTATTGACCACTTTCTGAATGACCTTGGGCGCCTTGGGGAGGGGCGTTGGACTCGACCCGACCCCAGTACAAAATCGTCTTAAGTGGCCCAATCTACCACACTTAAAACAAGTCACTTTCGGTGAGAGACGACACCGCTTGTTGCAGGAGTTGCTAATTTTAAGTTCAGCACCGTGTGATGATGGAACAATTCGCCGTCCATGCGTCTCGCATCTTAATTCATCATCTACTGGTTGATCCCGGGAGTCCTCAATCGCCTGGACCGTTCTGGAAACCACACACAACCGGTCCAGGTCCGGAAAACAACGTGGACGATCCGCGAACAGAAACGGGATCTCTCTTGGGGAGTCACCCCTTCCAGAATAACTTGAACAGTGTCCCTCTCGGGCAACCCCAACCTCAATATCCGGGCAGTTTTGCGTATGCTTTGTACCAAGTCCGCCAACGCCTCTTCGTTGGCCTGTACACGAAAGAACAACTTGAATTTCAACTGGTCACGTCGTCGACCGGGTATGAGAGAGTCGATACTGCCACCACGACGCAGGGTGTTGGTGACCACCTCAGCCAATGAACCCCGGCAATACGGATATATAAGGGACAAGAGGACATCCTCGGACAGCCCCGGTAAATCCGCCAACTGCAGGACAACGTCCAAGAAGACCAACAACTTGCCCTCATCTTCTCCATCCACCACTGGAAATTTCTGGAGAATGCCGGAAATAGAGTTGGGTAGTCTCTGATAACATACCCCACCAGAATTACACAATACACAAAACGTAACAACGAAACATAATCACAATTAGAAAAACTCGAGTACTGTTCTTCCTTCGAGCAGACCCCCAGGTTCCCTAGCGCTGCGGAGACCTGACCCACTCCAGAACTAGCTCTCGTTCACACCACACAAGAGGAGAAACAACCTTGACACAAACCTACTACATAAAATCCACAACACCTAACACCTATCTCGACATATCACATTCCACAAAGACATACTTAATAACCATCAAACCAACATTAATTTCCACAAAAACTTCAAACGATGAACTCTGGCGGTACGACCTACCATACCGACTTCCGTTCGGGCCATACCGCATCCTGCCAAACTCAGGCGCAATTACTTCAATATTCATCAATAATGCAGCCCACTCCCCGAGCAACGCCCCAGATCTCCGGTAATTCCAAGTCTCAAAAAAAAAAATCCCAACTAAAAATGCATGCCTCGTGGCGGCACCAAGTTTACAATTTCAAACAGGCTGAAAATCGTACATCAACATAATATACACAATAACAATATATACTTAATATAACAAAACATTGAACCTAAGCCAACATAAGCATATATGTTAACCTCTTTTAAATTTTTGAAGTTCCAATTGGCCCAAACTGTTTCCGAGTTTGCAAGCCCCGTCACACCAAAGGCCCAAGGGTTCAATCCTAGATAAAACCACGCTCTGCTACCATTTGTAACCCCTCCTTATTTTTATTTAGTTTTTATAGAAGTTTTTTTTTTTAAGGAGAGGCTACCAGATATTTAGAACTAGGCAGGAGGCCTAGCAGAAGCATAAAATGTGCTGGGTCCAGTGAGACGGGACTTGCAATTAAAACTCTCTATTAAACAACAATAACAACCTTTATTATTTCTGAACTCATTTTGCATATATATATATATATATTTCAATCACTTTCTGCTACAGTCCGTTTCTTGATGTATATAATACTATAATACTTATAACTATTTTACCTCAAGATGTATTTTTTCTTTAGGGACATGTTTCGGGAGATCCTGTTCTCCCATCTTCAACCTTCGCCATCTTGCTTCTGGTGCAGTATTTGTGTGTTGGCTTCTGGATGTTATTATGGTGGTTTGTTGGTCTTTGGTCCTTCAATGTTGCATTATTGTGTGTGGTTGTGGTATCTGTTTTTGTATTTTGTGTATTTTCGATGTTGAGTGCTTTGAATATTGTGTCATGTTTTGTATTGATTTGTATTTGTTCTGGTATTAATTTGTTTTGTGTTTTATGTTTGTAAATCTGTAAATTTTCCCAAATGTTCATTATGGTGCCTTTGTGTGGTATATGTTTTATTAGTGTTACATTGGTTATGTCTGGGAATTCATGTCCTGTGTTTATTGCATGTGTGGCTAAATTGGATTTATATATGTTTGGTTTTTTGTATGCATTTAGGTGTTCAAAATAACGTTTTTTCAGCTGTTTTTTGTTTGTCCTATATAACATTTATTGCAATCTTGGCATTCAATTTTGTATATACCGTTGGTTGTTGTATTATCTTTGTTGTGAGTTATTTAGATTTTGTAATTTATTTTTATTAGTTTTGTATGCTATTTTTGTATCTGTGTTTTTAAATACTTTTGTTAGTTTTGACATTTTATTATTTATATATGTGAATGTGGCCCATTTTTTGTTGTTGTTATTATTTATGTGTTGTTCAGTTTGATTAATTCTTAATTGTTCAGTTTTTATTTTGTATTTGATTTTATTTTCTATTTTGATCATAGTATTTTTATTGTATCCATTTGCATAACCAATTTGGTATATTATATTTCTTTCTTTGTCAGTTTCTTGTTTGTTTAGGGGTATTTTGTACATTCTGTTAAATAACGAATAAAATGCTGCCATTTTATGTTGTGGTGGGTGGTCAGAATGGTTAGGTATAATGATGTTAGTGGAAGTTGGTTTTCTATATATTGCATATTGTATGTGTTTGTTGTATCTTGTGATGGTTATGTCTAAATAGTTGATTTTGTTATGTTTTTCTTTTTCTTCTGTGAATTGTATTTTGGGATGTATGTTGTTGATTTGTTAGTTATAAGTATTATAGTAATATATATATATATATATATACACATATTAATCGCAAGCTACATTTTACTGTCATAATTCACATTTAGTATATCATCTTTCAAAACTTCTTTAAATATCAGAACTCCCAAAATAGTATCGCCAACATAGTATAGTAATATCTCTTAAATCTTAAATCATATTTTGTACATATATATTTTAAAAATATCACATAACATCGATAATCATATAAATTGTGTAAATATCCCCTTTTTTATAACACTTGCCATAAGATAACACATGCTTGAACATAAATACACGCATACGTATACATCACAGATAAGATACAACATATTAAACCCGGCAGACAGCCTGTATATTCTTATAAGACACATACATAAATGTGGAGAAATCTGGACTAGTCATAATGACCCGAAACTACAATTATAAGTTTAAGTTGCCAGCACTGCCTGTATAATTTTACAAAATATTGCAAAACCCCTTAACTCCATAAAAATATAAAAGAATTTTAAAGAAAACTGAATTGATCATAAGAACTAGAAATTACAAATTCAAATTGGCATTGCAGCCCTGTTTAGTTTTATGAGATACATTCAGAAATTAAAAATAATCGGGCGGACCATATAATATCAAACTGGATTGTCCATGCAGCCCGTATGATTTGTCAAATTACAATTTATGAATTTAAGAAAATCGGGTTTGGCCCCTGGTAGTACAAATACAATATTACAAGGTTAACGTGTCTTCGCAGCCTGTATGGTTTTATAAAATTGTAAGTTTCCTTTATTCTCTTATAAAAATATTAAATTTAAAGAAAATCCAATTGGAGTATAACCGCAAGAAAATATAATTATAAACTGAGGTGGCAGCACAGCCTATATAATTTTATGAAATTATAAGAATTGATATTATAAATATATATAAAAATTTAAAGAGATTCTGAACTGACTATAGCAGTAAGAAAGACAATAATAAATTTAAGTATTAGTACAGCCTGAATAATTTTATAAAATTGTAAAATCTTTTGTTTAAACTTTGTAGAAATATATAAAAAAAGTTTACAGAAAGTCTGAATTGACCCGGCCGGAAACATGTGCCAGTGCTGGATCCAACAGAAGATAACATGTCCGGTTCCTGCAGAGAACTGCACCAACAGGTGACTGCCTCAGCTTAAAGAGTGAGAATCGGCCTAAAACCCATTAAAAACTTCCGACCCATTTTGAAATATATGTATAATGATTAACCAACAAAAATACCCAAGATTGTAATAGGGACCCGACCAGCCGGTCAAGCCCCCCAGCATTTACAACTGCACCCATCTACTTCACTGAAATACAGAATCCCACAAACTTTTACAACCCCCCATTCAGAATCACAGTAAAGAAATAAAGTATAAAATTAATGACCCCCGGACACATGCCTGCGATAGAGGCTACAATTAATCTGGAGCGCAATTACATTCTGAGAACTATTTTAGTGAAAGTTTGTAACCAAAATTATGTCCAGCTGGACGTGAGCACAATAGAGTACAACTTGAGTGTTTGATGGCTAAGTTCACAACACATGGAGTTTGCTGTAAATCTGATATCTGTTTTTGTATGGAGGTTGCGTTCAACCTAACGTGTGTGTGTAATGTATACAACGAATACTGTTCGGTAATAGCGGACCATATTTACGTTCAGCGCGGCCTTCGTCACCTACCAAAAAGTTGAAAATATATACATTCCTAGTACAATATAAACAAATAAAACGCGTTGTGTTTCCCGTATGGTTACTGCTAACATATTTATAAATGAAAATGTATACATTCACAGTACAAATATAAACAAGTAAAACATTCACAGACCTGTAATATTATCTTGTGTGAAAATGTGTATCCTAAGCATGTATTACTGTTTAGTAATAATTACAAGTCAACAAACGGATATACTGTTTAATGCTTTATGATTTTTTGTAAAATGTCTGTATATATATACAAATAATATTATGAGCTTCTAACGTACGGAATTCATAATGTTTGACAGTTCGTCTGTTTTCCTAATTTGACTAATGTACGAAAATAAAAGCTTACCACCGCGGACAATGACCCCTTGGGTACATGACTTTCAAAACGAGCACGCGAGCTGTCCCCACTACCGGTATACAATATATACGCGAAGAAAATCAGTTGCAATTTCTCATTTCACCTGTCTGCGTGTGCTTGATACATCATGAAATCTATCACCGCGTACAACAGCATTTTTAATAGGTGAGTAAAATATTTGAATACATTAATAAGTGAACATTGTTATTGAAATTACAGATTTTATTTGAACGTAAAAAATATTGGATCTTATTTACATTTGTACCAAAACACGCTGCCAGTACACGTGAAGGACATGAGCAGAAGACGAACTGTAAAAAAATTTCAAGAAATTCCGTAAAGTATGTCTTTTCTCTTATTTGTAAAATTTCAAGAAATTCCTTAAAGTATGTCTTTTCTCTTATTTGTCAATCGTAAGCAATTATACAGTATTTTAAATTAATAAAACAGTGATATTTTATATCATTAATACTGATTGTATGTTTTATTTAATGCTTTGTCTTAGGTTTTACCATTGAACAGAAGTATTATGAATATGTTAATAAGTGAACATAATTTTATTATATGTACAGATTTTATTTAAACGTAAAATTGTTCACATTAAAACATTAACAAGTGCATTATTTATTGAATTTAATTCAGGACTTGTTCAAATAAGTAGAAACATTGTTGTGTGTGTGCGTGTGTATGTATGTACGGATTTATTCTCAGTTGTATGGAGCGGTACAGTTATTCTTACACATAAAATTAGAGTGCGTTACAAATTGTTTGAAATGAACAGGACTTGTTCAAATAAGTAGAAACATCGTTGTGTGTGTGTGTGTGTGTGTGTGTGTGTGTGTACGGATTTATTCTCAGTTGTATGGAGCGGTACAGTTCTTCTTACACAATTAGAGCATGGTACAAATTGGTTGAAATGACAAACATGTTGAAAGTCTTTTACAACTGCTATGCAGAGAGAAAATTTATTAATTCAGTCACATGTTTCGTCCAGCCACAACAGATTTTCTCGATGAATATATATATATATATATATATATATATGTTTCCTTTAATTGAAACAATTACATCAAAATGTTTATTAGTGTAAGAAAATTAATTATTGTTTGTAGCTGTTGAAATACAAACAACTTTTGTTGTTGTTGTTGACAAGATTTTGTTTACCAAACGTAGCGTGTGTATGTATGTTTGTACGGATTTATTCTCAGTTGTATGGAGCGGAACAGTTATTCTTACACAATTAGAGCGCTGTACAAATTGGTTGAAATGACACTGTTGTCAAGTACAACCCCTGTTTCACTAAACATTCATAATTATATAATCAATTGCAGAAACCGATGAAACCATTAACCTCGAGACCAATCTTCGTCTGATGACTAAGGCAAATCAGAACGTACACACACACACACAAACGTTCTGATTACACACAAACACGAACGGTAGTGTATTTTGTTGTCGATTGTTTTCCTAATTTGGTTAATGTACGAAAATACTTTCAGTATCGCTGAGTGATGCTAAAAGCTTTCCACCATGGACATATCATTGTTCTAACCCCCTCGGGTTAAGCTGGTGTTATAATCACGTATCGTTCTGTTCCACTTTCGAAAACTATTTTCAGTGATGTAAATATACTCAGTTTGACATGTTAGTATTAGATTCTTAAACCGTATTACACGCACGCATTGTTTTAACCCCTCGAGTTAAGCTGGTGTTGTAATCATATATCGTTCTGTTCCACTTTCGAAAACTATTTTCAACGATGTAAATATACCCAGTTTGACAATGTCAGTATCAGATTCTTAAACCGTAATACATGCATGCACGCACACGGACACACACACACACACACACACATATAAAATATGTTACTCATTGTTTACCATCAAGGACAGAAGTGTTTCATATTATCTTTTTATTTAAATTTAAATGACATGCATATACACACGCTGGTTTTGTGTTATAGTTTTTTTAATGTGTGGTTTCTTTGTCTTACAGTATTATGTACAACACCACAGTTATAATTGACTTCCAGTGCTTTTTCGACGACAACGTAAAATATATTGTGAAGGAACTGTCAGTTATGGAAGTTCTGAGATTTGCCGGTAGACATTGGATTTTCGCTCCACCTGCTACATCCGTTACGAATCCAAAATACGCTAGGACAAACCACTGGTTAACGTCAAATTATCACAGACTTAGATGGAGCGAAGGAGAGACACCATACGACAATCTTGTTTCATTGTTAACATCACATACACGTATATATAAATATGTGTTTGTGAAGGGTTTTGAGAAAAAACGTTTTTTACAATCAAAGATAATACACAATAATATCATCGATCTCGATAACTTTGGCTGTCCTAAAAACATACCGTATCTATTTCATGGAACAGAATGTCTTAGATATTTCAATTCTTCGGACCGATGTGCAAACTATAAAGTGCATGCTATTCGGGAATGGATGATTCATGATTTTTGCTTTAAACAAACATTTTTAATGTGAGTGCGACAAAATTTAGAAAGTAGGTCACAGCGAATGATGACATTTATATCTCTAATTCTGCTGGGGACATGTACATACATGCATAGCCGTAAGCGATGACTATTTCCTTATGAAAGTGGAACGCGGACTTTCCTAATAATATCGCTATATTTTTGATGTCTCTAATTTCGTCTGGGAGGCATGTACATACATGCAAAGTCGTTACCGTCACCACCACCACTATCATATTGTGCTGTCCCTTCTGTGTCGAATATTCCACCATTGTTTGGTTCTCTCTCGATTGATACGGACGTGTTCACTAGCGTCTCTCTCTCTCTCTTCTAATACTGTCGTTTCTTGCAAAGTTCAATGCTGTAAGTGCTATCAAGTACAAGCGATGTTCAGAATTGACAGTGAATAAAAAATATCCCATCGTGGTCTTAACAAATGTGGACACAAAATATGGGAACTCCGTGCTTGGCTACGTTGGAGGATGGCGACCACCAGTATCGTGTCTATCTTCCCAAGAGGTATGCAGGTGTCTTCACGAATGAGGAGCTCAGACATATCAGACCCAAAGAACTACATTTGGTGTATCGAGGGACGAGGAACCAAACAACGCAGGTGGAGATTGTGTCCTAACGACGTAAGTAACAATTGTGATTACCAATTGTTAACAAACAATTTATTGCTGTGTGTGTGTGTATGTGTGTGTAGTTCCAACTCTCTGTACTTAACACTTTAATAATTGAATTTGTATGTGCGTGATAAATGTATCATTGATTCTAATTAGTATTTACAAAGTTTCGCTGAATAATATTTGGTTCGATTAAAAAGAATTATTTGAAAGTACATTAACTTTATGAAAATGACACATACTTGAAAAAGTTTACTTACTTAACGCATTGATTCTTTCTTTCCACTGACTGTGCGTGTGCGTGTGATAATTGAATATTTATCGTATCAGTGATTCTAATATCGACTGTATTGTTATGTTACAGATAAACTTCCATGTGGAGTGTATCTACAGACGCGAAATTATTATTTAAATCTTACAATGTCAAAAATTATTATTAATATTGTATTTATTTTATATATATATTTAATCAATGTAAAAATGTATTTTGAATAATTGTATTACAATGGTCTGTAAACCATATTTAAGTTTGTGTACAGTGGTGTGAATATATATATATATATATATATATTTAATCATTTAAAACAAATTATGTTTTATTTTAATTTATTTCACTATAAACCTCTGAACATGTAAGCAATTATTTGTAAAGTATATTAACTTATGGGAAATGCTACACCGAAAGATTCGAAAGTACGATTATATTATTCATTGATGTACAAACAATTTACATATACATTTCATATATTCTGTATTTTTGTTTTACATATTTTTATTTTGAAACATTTGAACCCTTTGAAGTTAACATAAAGTCATGTGATTTGTACATTTCTGCTCATACTAAATGTGTGTGTGTGTGTGTGTGTGTGTGTGTGTGTGTGTGTGTGTGTGTGTGTGTGTGTGAGAGAGAGAGAGAGAGAGAGAGAGAGAGAGAGGGGGGGAGAGAAAGTTGATCCAGGTCTCATTCTTGTTATAGTCTTAAAAACAAAAAGGTTGTCGAACTGTTCAAGGATAAAACGTGTGGACGTAGTAAAGTCGTGTCAACGACCTCTTGCATTACATTTGTTAGTAAACTATATTTTAAGTTTGTGTACATGGGTTGTACATTGCAAGCACGAAATTATTATTTAAATCCGATACCTGTTTCTATTAAAATCTTACAATGTCAAAAGAGGATGTGAAGACATATACATTACATTTATAAGATAAACGATAGACTACAAGAACCCGAGGTTGCATTCAACCTAACGTGTATGGAGGTTGCGTTCAACCTAACGTGTGTGTGTATGTGTTACGTTCAACCTAACGTGTGTGTGTGTGTGTGTGTGTGTGAGCAGTGCGTACATTGTTCGATAGCGATTTGTATGTGTACGCAAAACTTTTGAAAATATCTTATTTCAGAGGAGTTTTTATGCTTAACACTTTACCACACAGACCGCCTTGGAAGAACGAGAGCGCGGTTGTTAATCTAGACACTTCAGAAGGACCTGGTACAAGGCTTAATCACCTCCTCGTGGTCAGTCGTCTGCAGCTCGAGAGAGAGTCAAGTATAACACGTCATTACAATTGAAAAACATAATAGTGAAGAATAACTATATGTAATTCTGTATCGTTGTGTGTGTGTGTGTGTGTGTATATGTGTGTTTGTGTGTGTGTGTGTGCGCGCGCGCAGTTATTCTTACACACTTAGATCTCGGTACAAATTGGTTGAAATGACAAAAAACACGTTGAAAGCCTTTTACAACTGCTATGCAGAGAGAGACAATTTATTAATTCAGCCATATGTTTCGTTCAACCAGTCACAACATACCCCCTTGCGTACGAGCAGATAACAATATGTAATTCCGTGTATAGTAATCAGAAATGTATTTAATGTAAAATATGTATTTCATTTATCTGCATACATCTATGTAGATTGAAATCTATGTACGAATCAATGTGTAGACTGCTGAAAATGTAAATTCTTGGATTAATGTTTTGTCGGTTCGATTATTTCATTAATTTGGTTAATTACGAAAATATTTTCAATATCGCTAACTTCTTAAAAGCTTTCCACCACCACGGTCAATGACCCTGTGTGTGTGTGTGTGTGTGTGTGTGTGTGTGTGTGTAGGGGGGTACTGAAACATCGTGAAGTCATGTTTGTTTCAGTACCCCCCCCCCCTAACTACTACTGCTATAGTCAGATCCTTAGTGACAGGTGCAGTACCTGTTGT
The DNA here is from genome assembly GCA_034769895.1 of Magicicada septendecula. Taxonomy (NCBI): domain Eukaryota; kingdom Metazoa; phylum Arthropoda; class Insecta; order Hemiptera; family Cicadidae; genus Magicicada; species Magicicada septendecula. The sequence continues at coordinate 281,640,074 of CM068372.1, read as the reverse complement.
CTGGATACGCTCTTGTAACTCGGCTACGATACGTTTTACATACGATACATTCAGCTACCTCAGACATTTTAGACATTTGTAATCAAACTCTTAATAGTTTTATTTAAATAATTAATTTCTATGATTCTTTGTAATTAACTTCGAAAGAGAGTCTCGCACCCTCCAAATAGTATTAGGATCTTGGATTGGACTGGTGTGTTATAAACAGGTAAAGTGACAGAAGGACTACTGTGGGTATAATAAGCTGTTATAACCCCAACACGCGTACCAACCCGCATAAAAAGTTCGAACAAGCCCCAAAACCTTTGAGCCATTAACGAATCATCACTTAATTTTTTTCTTTAAATTCTTCCTACTATTGCTTTTCAATAAAGAGCCATTTCAATGAGAGAAACGTTTAATTAATGTAAGTAAACTAACATTCCCAAATTTAATATCCCAAATTCTGACACCAAATTTGTTATAACGCCCGGGGCTGGGGCCTCACAAAGTGAAAGCACCAGTCGTGCGGACAGGATAGCTGTGGGGATGGCTCGTTATTAAATAAGGCATTTACTTAGATTAATACTATTTCTTTAATTCATTAGAGTAACTACGTTCGTTAACACTTACTTTTACTTTACTTTATCCAACGCTTCTCCTTGGCCTCTCAGCCATGCGACGTCGAGCCTCCCAGTAGCGATGAACAGTATCCAGGGGTGTATCAGAGAGATCAATGCACGTCATCAGGTGTTCACTATCCATCATGCCTGAGTGGCATAGGGGGCAGTTGTTGTCTTCTGCTACCCCGATGCGGTGCAGATGGCTTTGTAGGTAGTCATGGCCAGTTGTTAGTCGGAATCTTGCAACCGCTTCCGATCTTTCTAGATTTCTGGAGATTGGACCTTGAGATGCCAGGCGTTCCCATCTCTTGTTTGCACTCAGCTCCTTCATCATCTCTCTGGTGTGGTTGCTTATGGAGCGGCTAATTAAATTTCTTGCAGCTTTCAAGGTCATAGGGGCCACTGGTTGGTCTGCTTCAGCTCCTTTTTTGGCCAAATCGTCTGCTCTTACGTTTCCCAGGATGCCTACGTGGCTAGGAACCCATTGCAGCCACACATACCATCCACATTTTATCAGTTTCTCAAGCATGGTGCGACATTGGACCGTGCGCAAGCAGTCAGTTGGGGCATTGTTGCTTATTGCCAGTATGGCCGCTTGTGAGTCAATTAAGAAAACGACTTTTTGTGGGGGATGGTCAGAGGTCTGTAGGGCATTGGCAGACTCATAGATTGCACATACTTCCCCGTCGTAGTTGCTGGCATTTGTGCCCACTGCAGTAAATCCTTCGAACAAGCTGCAGTGCCACCCCGCTCCTGCTCCTTTTAACTCTGGAATGTAAGAGCCATCGGTGTAAATGTGCAGCCAGTTGTTCGGTGGGTATAAGGTGTTGATGGTTTCTAGAGCACATGCCTTTAGTTCCTGAGGGTTCGATTCGTTCTTTCTGGCGTTCAGGTTTATGAGGTCCATTCGGTATCCTGGTAGGGCTGCTGCAACTGTTGAATATCTCTGGATAGGCGCTGGATCATTTAGCGGGAGATGGTATTTTTCTCTTAAAGCTTGAGCGTGAGTCATGGGGGTAACTTGCGTTTTGAGGCGCTCCGTTGCAGGCTTGTAGTTATTCCAGAATTTTCCATCCACTCTCTTCGCTCTTTTCCACAAATTTAGGGTGTTTTTGTCCCTCCTTGCTTTCAAGGGTTCAACTCCAGCCTGCAGCTGCATAGCCGTGATAGGGGTTGATTTGGCCCCGCCAGTGATGGTTCTTAGTGCGTTATTTTGAACGACATCATATTTGGCTAGATTGGGCTTATTTATTGAAGAGATAACTTCACTTCCGTACTCCATTACCGGTCTCACATACGTTTTGTAGGCAGTGGCCAATACATCCTGAGTGGCTCCCCACTTGGTTGCTGCCAGCCTCTTTAGCAAGTTATTCCGTTTTTGGGCTTTCTCGGCGGTAGATTTGATGTGATCTTTCCACATAAGCTTAGTATCTAGAGCAATTCCTAGGTACATCGAGAGAGCAGTTTGATGAATAGTGCTGCCTTTGTAGGTTATATTGACTGCGTGGGATTTAGTTGACATTGTAAATAGCTGGGTGACCGTTTTCTCGGAGTTCTCTTCCATTTTATTCGCTGTAGCCCATTCTTCTAGGTGCGTCATAGCCTTGTTAAGGGCGTCTTCGAGTGCTTTGATTTTACTGCTGGTGGCCCATATAATAACATCGTCGGCGAAAAAAAGGCATGACACTCCTGGCGATTTCTGTATGTAGTCCTCTAGATCGTCGATCATTAGGTTGAAGAGAAGACAGCTTAAGACGGCGCCCTGTGGCAGACCCTGTCTCAGTTGTTTGTAAGAAGATGTCGTGTTAAGGAATTTACACCTTATGAGTCGCTGTGACAGGAAACTTTGGATCCACTTTAGCATGTTGCCTTTTATTCCCAACAGTTTAACTTTCTTTATACGCATCTGACGCCAGACCTTATCATAGGCAGCTTTGAAGTCAATGAGGACAGCAAGGGTTGATTGTTTTTTGTGAAAACCATCTTTCACTGACTGAGTGAATTTGATTATTTGGTCAGTCGTCGATCGGTGTTTGCGGAAACCAGCTTGGTTTTCACTAATGGCCCCCTTTTTCTCTAGGAATTCTCTGAGCCTACGCTCAACCATTTTTTCCGCGGTTTTGCAGCAGACGCTGGTGAGGGAGATCGGTCTGTAGCTGTTTAGGTCATTTGCTGGCTTTCCTTTCTTTAGTAGTGGTATCACTTCAGCTTTTCTCTACTGCTGCGGCAAACCTTTTCTCCATGTTAGGTTAATAAGTTTAAGAAACGTGTTTTCGCTGATGGGCCCAGGTGACATAGAAAGTCTGGGAAGATCTCGTCGGGGCCTGCCGACTTCCCTTTTTTTAGAGAAGCAAGTGCTAGTTCTAGTTCCTCCGATGAGAAACTTTCGTAGAATACCGTACATTCATCAGCCGTTGGGCACATTTGCTTGTCCTTGATTGAGGTGCTTTTTCTCTCGTTTGAGGTGACTGTTAATCTGCTCACAGCAGCGTAGTGTGTACAGAGGGCGTTGGCTATCATTTTGGGGCTGGTTAGTAGCTTATTGTTCACAGAGATTGGCTCCCAATAAAGGTTGCTTTTGTCGTTATTGAGACTTGAGATGAACTTATGGGCCTTGAGTCCGTCTTTCCTGAAGTCCAAGTTGGCAACGAATGTTCTGTATATTTCTCTTTTGGAATTCGTAATTGCTCGACGAAGGGCAGCTTGGGCTTTTCTTAGTTTTATGCAGTCCTCTGTGCACTTTGCTGCTTCTGCTTTGCGTCTACACCAGTTTCTTTCACGTTTGTGTGAGTCAAGATTTTCGTTCCAGAAGGGATTGTATTTTTTTACCTGACCTCTTGGTATGCTTTCTCGTGCCGCACGTATTATGCTCTCAGAGAATCGTGCGGCCGATCTTTCAAGGCTATCATCAACCAATAATTCGTCGGTGAACTCGTCGGTTAGCGCAGTAAACTTGTCCCAAGAAGTCTTCTTGAAGTTCCAGCGCGAAATTTTAGGGGTATTTTGAGGTTGTTTTTTACTAAGGACATCTAGGCACAGAACTCGGTGTCCACATCCTTCCATAGCATCGGCGAAAGTAAGCTTCGTCCTCGAAATTAGGTTAGCATTGACTAGAGCGAGGTCTGGCGTGCTTAAATATCCCGCGTACGACAAGAATGTGGGGTCAGAAGGCACATGTATCAGATTGGTAGAGTCTAGAAGGTCTTCAATAGCTTTGCCGTTCGTTAACAAGTTTTATCTTGATGAACAAATGACAATAATGACAATACAAATGAACAAAATAACAATAATTGAAGTGACATACTCTCATTACAATAATTCTATTGAGGGTTTTCATTAAGACATAACATTATATAAAAAAAAAAATTCTTTATATACTGACTATTCTTTATTAAAACATTATAAAAGCTTTACTAACTATATTTCTGAATTTGGTACGTTACCACTTTAAATTGGGCATAAATGATTAAGATGTCAATTATACATATTCCTTAACAAATTTAGAACACTACTGAGCACTTCTGAGCATAAATAATTCATTATCCAAAATCGATTAATGCTTTAAGTTTGAACTAAGTAAAACAAAACAAAGTTGTAATTACGCTTTTGATGTGGCTCCATCGTAGACAGAAGATGCACATCTACGAGGTACGGAGAGTGCCAAGGACGCCAAAAAGTGAACAAGTGAAAAAAAGAGAGTGTGTACTTCCCAGTGCTCTCGTCAGTTTTATACCCTGCGTGACGCAAAAAGTCTCTATGAGTTAACGCCCAAAATTCAGCCAATCAGAACTGGACTCTGCACGTGTCTCGAAACTTATCAGGTCACACGAGAGGACAATTTGACATTGATTTTTGTGAACCAAAGCGGAATTCGTTCGCGAACACTGACAAGTAAACAATTCTTAGCTTCCCTGGTTGATAACTCACTACACATGCCACGATAAAAATGGTCAGCACACTTCCTCACAATCGCTCAGTTTGTTCCTTAAAATAATTCTTAAGATAAAATAAAATAATACATTGAGTAGTTTGAGTATGAGTAGAATCCTCATTTACAATTATATATAAAATCATAACGTGGAATGTGCTGGGCACAACACTTCCGTCTTCTGGTTGTAATTGGTTTATATGATCTGCAATTTTGGTTACGTTTTATATTTCCTTTAATTACGATTTTGTCTCTTCTTCTAACTTAGACCTGATTCTTTATTATACTTCAGGCTTCTTAGGTTCACAGAGCTGATCTGTTCTCTCTTGGATCTAACAATAGAATAATTCAACTTTCTCGTCTATGTCAACGGTCTTGACCAGTAATATCTGGCTTGCTATTGGTTAATTCCCATGAACACTGGGTCATGCGGCACTTAGTAATGAACATAATATTCTTACATCTTAAGTCAAAAAATACTCCCTTGTTAACTTTTGATTATGTTAAAATTAAGTTACATAGTGTTGTTCCTAATAAGAAGATATGCATTTTGATGCCTTATTTGATATAAGTTGGCCTTATAATAGGTGTTTTTACATCTTTATAAAAGTTCTAATTATGGACCATTACAATGCCCTAACATTTATTATATAAGATTTTCATTTATTAAACTAATTTAATATGTGTTATAATCATTCCAAGAATTATGTTTATCACCTAAATTTTGGTCCCTTCTCATCATTTTCTTACATTGATTTGCTAACTTAATCATTTCTGACATTACTTTATTTTATATTACATGTCTGGCCTAGGCCTTAAATTTTACTTCATTATCATGTTCTGACTGACATTAATAATTAACTGGATGTTTGTTTTGAACCCTTGCCTGATCATAATTGTTTATAATTTGTTACATGAGCTTTGATATTTTAAAATACCTTAACACTATCTATAAATTACAACAAAATATCTTAATAGGCTATACTAACTTACAATGTTGCCTTGTATTTATTGTATTTATTGATTAACAAACAGTAACCCAAACTATTTAGTGTACCACAGTCCCATCCCATTAATTCTATCAAACTTTATTAGCTGATTATTATAGTATTGTCTGTATGGGCCCTTTACAAGTATTATATAGTGGTAACACAAAATTTCTGTTTTGTCTACAGGCTTATTACAATTAACAACATGGCTTACTAATAATGATAAACATAGGCCTTTATATTAGAACAAACACAATGAACTACTGTTTAGGCCTTCAGTGATATCTCATTTTAAGGTGAGACCTTTTAACATACTTTATTGTCAATACTATTTCTGGCCTTAACTAATAGTAGTTGACACTGGCAAAATAACTAATAGGAGTTAACACTGTTAAATTCCAATTGATAAATATTGTTTTTATACAATTGTTTGTTTTGTACTGGCACACAGTTTGCCTAGTGCTCGTTTTTTCTTTCACTTTGGGTAATTGGAAGGAACATTAATTTATACAGTCATCTCTGTTTAATTAATGATTGGCAATGCTTTTCACTTTCTTATAATTATTCACTTTTACATGTTTATTACTTATCAACTATGGTACATGGTTCTTATTTATACCACCTGACTATTGTACTTCTTTTTATATTTTACAAATCTATTTACTTAGTCTTTTCTTGTTTATTTATATATTTGATTTATTTATTTGGGTCATATTGTTAGTTATTTGGGGCTCCCATTATGTCACATTACAATATCGATATGTCTACATAGGCCTATGCCATATCCCATGTTCCACGTACTCATAAAAGCATCTTAACTAACTCTGCAGTAACCAAATAGTAAATATGCAGCGAAAGGCGAAACTTATATAGTATTGTGCTTTGTACAAACTACACGTTGTTTGAAAGCACACAGAATCACTAATTCTAAAAAGCACACTGCAGCATTAAACAAAAGAAAAAATAATAAAAGTAATACTTAACACACATTAATTAATGCACAGTTGATTCACACTTTACTATCACAATCACAGTTATACAAAATTATTCCTATTTTATAACCTCAACGAGTAACGTTTACCTTCAACTAACGTAAACACTAAACCAAACAGCGTTGGGGAACCCTTGCTCACATGTGATGTATTGGGGCATTATGAAGAGTAATGCCATAATATGTTTGTGTAGTCAGCTCTGCCACTTAGTCTTGAAGCTGCAATCAGCGTACTAGAGGTACCATTAGTCTGCGCGTCACATTTTTACTGTACGTGAACATTGCCGCATAGAAATTAATACGTTTTCCGTTGAAATTGATGACACTTTTAACTGCTTAATTTTTGATATATTATTTTACAGTTTAGATATTCTATATTGGTGGTTGTGCAACGCTGTAACACCAGCCGCCACTGGGGTATCTACTAAAGCTGACAGCACGTTTGATGTGCTCGGATATTTTGAATATCTTTGGATAATTTTGAATCTTGTAGGTTTGGTTCATACCCTTAATTGGAGTCGTGGAACTGTGTAGGTTTTCTTGTGTAGTAACAGTTTGTTGTTTAATGTAGTTTAACTTACGCCGGGGATCCAGGGTACCTGTCAGATGTTGTGGTCTAATCCCCTTCGTCTGACTTGAATATGCTTCTGCCGGATGAGTCGCTGATCGAGGTGAATCCAAGATAGCCTATTTAGTTTCAGTTTTCGCTGCAACAGGTGTGTATGCTAATTGTTATAGTTGCATAGGTGTCGTATCGGGTAAAAAGTGTGATTAGAACAGAAGATGTACTGTTGCAGGTCCAGAAGTAACTTGCGGATTTTCGTTAATGAATAGCACAGCAATATCGTCGGCAAGAGATGCAATGGTGGTGGTGTTTGTTTCATATACGTCGGCGTGCGTCGGTTATGTAAACAAGGAAGGTTAGAGGTCTGAGGACACTGCTTTGGGGATAGACACTTCAACAGAGTAGTAGATAGGTTTGGAATAAGAAAACACAGAAAAGTCAGAAAACACAGATAATGTACAAAATGCAGAAACAGGAAAAACAGACATTAAACCACTGCGATTTAGTGGGCATTAAACTGAATCGCAAGTATTATATTTAGCATAATTCTGTATTCTCTAACCTTGTTAAAAGTTTATGAAACTTACCAATAATTGTTACAGTATTTTTAAGTCTGGTATTAACCGTTTAAATTTGCCTAATTAAAAAAAGTGAAGAGGAAGGTGTTTATTTAGGACAATTGATTTTGATGGTGTATCGAATAATCAAGGAAACAAAACGAAGTATATCTTCCTGGAATATAAGAAACATTGATCACTCAACCAAAATTTTAAAAACAAGTCTGGATTTGGCTCTTAAAATGTCAAGAGTAGAGTGCTTAATTTTGAAGTCTTGCCTTGCCTACGTGCCTGAAGCTAACACACATGCGGTATTAAAAAAAAGAGCAAATTTCAGATCCATCCAGAGAGGATGGAATTACTCTGAGGAACGAAATATGATGAAGGTTAAACGAACTGGTGAAATTTGAGCTACTCTAATTAGGGATGCAACCAGGGGCGCATTTACGGGGCAGATGAAAGGGACCGAACCCCCGAAGAGGGTCGAAAAAAGTTTACGAAATTTGTTAATATCTTAATTTTTAGGCTATTTCATTATTTGTTTCATATGTTAACGCTAACACAGTAGAAACTATTTTTTAAATATACAAACAGGTTTATTACACAGCATTTGCTTATACAGTAGTTGTGCATATGAAATATACGAAAATCAGTTCAGTCAATAGGTAGGCCTATCTTGTAAACGACGTTTCAATAACACGTATTTTAATGTGTTATTATCGTTTAATTCAGTGGGATTGATTTCAGGATGTTATCACACGTTTTTCAACCACTTTAAACATAGTAATGTTGATTAGTCTTAACTTGATTTTTCTTTTGTACGAGAGCAAATCGCCCGGCCCCCCCCCACAAGGCCAAATTCTAGATACGCCACTGGATGTAACTCAAGTACCCCACACAATGGTTAATAATAAAATTGAATTGAGCGGGATACAGGCTAACTAAGTTGAATAACAACTGAAGATGGCATCCTATGATCTATAAACAAAAGACAGCCCGACAGGTGGTGAGATTAAATCAAATTTTTTGGACATAATGTGGAATCGTCTGGACAGAAGCCTGTGGATAAGGACGGGGACGGGAGAAGCCTTTGCTCGACAATGATCCTAGTTCCAAACAAACTAATTGTTGTACTCAATATCATGTCTTGTATACACGTAGCGGAACTAATAGTGGATTTATTTATACATTTATTTACTGACCTACGTTCCGAAGCCAAATATAAAGTTGAATTATTTTTCTACGAAAAGTGTTTTCCATGTTTTTTAATAAGAAGTTTTATAAATATATTTAATAAAATTGGTTATGAAGATGCAACAATAATTAAGGAGTAAATAAGTAATAAAGACCTAAGTCAGTGGTTCCCTGGGGGTCCGCGACAATGTTTCACGGGATCCGGCGACACTTTTAAGAAAAAAAAGAATATACTGTAATTTTCTCCGATTTTGTATGGTTTAAATATAAATTTTAGTATCTCAAAACAATTAGTAGAAGATTCCAGTATATTTTTTGTTCAAACTATTTGTAATTGTAAAAGTAATTTCAAACCAATGGCTTTAATAATGTATTTAAATCATGTCGTGTAGCAGAACTATTTGTCGGTCGAACTGACTAGAGCGCTGCATCAACGCAGAACTGATCGCGCTGTTGTAGTCCACGTATAAGCACTGTATCTAAGCAAAACGTTTTTTCGTGTAGCTGGTTTTATGCCTAAGTAGCTGGATTTCGACACGTGTAGCTGTAAAGATAGAGACGAGTTTGGAAAAGTTAAAAAATAAACTTGATGTCGAGAGTGACTTAATACTGAAATTATCAGACATTAACCTAATATTGCAGAGCTATTGTTCAAAAGCAGCTTCATTGTTCACATTTAACTATGTTTGATATCGTTAATATTATAATTTTGCAAGTTAAGAGAATTTTGATTTTAATACATTTTAATTAAAACAGAAGAGTTTGTATCATACTTACTGTTTGGTTTATTTCATAAAGCAGACGGGGTATGTGAAATTTTTAATTTTTTTGGGGGGTCCGCGGACTGAAAAGTTTGGGAACCACTGGTGTATGGGGTTTTCGCTACGTACGCGCGGCTTGTAAATTTAGTTATCTAAAAATTGAAGTTATAGAATTATAATTTTCAAACGTTTATAACGTAAAAATCGTTATTCTCTATAATTCCCCAAATGATTAAATTATTTTGACCATAAGAATAAAAAACAGAAAAAAGACAGAATAAGAGTAAAAGACAGAAAATTAGTAAATTGTACATTTCAACAGTTTACTGAAATTTAAAACATAACTCGTCGTATTGCCGTTGTTAATTGATGTAAATGGATTGTTTTTGCTTTAATTTGTAGCTTAACATACCAGTAAGGTGAAGGAATACTTAATTTTTATCTACAATCTTCATAATTATCAGCAAAAAATTGTATGTAACGTTTGGTTACGATTTTTTCGAATAACTACATGAAAAATTTGGTCTGTGAGAGACTTTCTTGTTGTTAGAGATTTGTATCTAGTGTAACCAAACAAAATCACATATTCGATCGAATGTAATTTTTGTTCAGTTTGTAAGTCGCGGACATTATCAATATACTCGACTAATACCTCTTTACTCCTCCCGTAAATGTAACAATTCACCTTTCAGGCTGTCCTTGGAAAATCTATTCCTTTTGCCTGAAGCCAATCCATAATTTTTTCTTTACTCCAAGGAATGGCACTGCTTTTTTTCTACAGTGAAACTGGACATTGTCCATAAAATAATAGAATTGATTTTAAGAGCAAGTATCTTTAAACCACTGTTAAAATTTTGGATCATGATCCATCATGGTAATTGCAAAATGTTTCTGGAGAGAAAGAAAATAGTCGCTCACCTGCATGAAATTAAACAAATCGAAGCTCTCTCAAATCCGATTACTTCAGTACCATTATAAATGTAGGTTTGAATGCAATTTGAGATCTTTTGATAGTCGTGTCCTTCCATATGTTAGTCCGAAAGACTCACATTAACCTAACTTAACCCACGTCCTCATCCTCATCAAGGAATATTTTTCAAGAAACTTTATTTTATTTCATTTTATACTTTTTTTGAACATTGGAATGAAGCCAGTGATACAATTTCATTCCTCTTAATTAACACACTTCTTCTTAAGTTTTTCATAGGGAAAAGATTTTTTAACATTGAAAATGTTTAAAGGACGTGTCGCACATTTGCGGCCGATCGCTGGTGCGTGATCGAAAATGGGAACCGGTGAGTTTCCATAGAAACTACTTCTTTGTTGTCAATAACGTAGTACACATATAAAACTTCGCTTACGAATGCGACTACATTTAACTTATAATCTGTACATTGGTAAATGAAGAGTGAAGTCATTGAATGGTGAATGAAGAATGAATTCGCCTGTAAATTTTTTTAACAAATGATATAATTAAATACAAAATGTCTACGTACACGTCATTTATGTAAAATAAATTGCACATTAAAAACTGTATTAGCTTATATCACGATTATTATAAACTGTTAGACAGAGATGAAACGCAATAGCAATTGCGTTGAGGTATTATAAAAAGTAAGTCTCACACAAATGAACACATTATTTTAAAATAAAAAGAAAAATTATCTATTCAATTGTGTAACCATGGTAACCATAAGAACGAATTAAACGATTCAACCGGTCAGTTGTAATTGAACGAACATTATTAACAGCTAACCGTTTTCCTTGGCTAGTCAAGTAGTATATATTAATATAAATAGAAGTTTTTTATTGTAGTCATCTTTTAATGCGACCTTTATTAATTAAAATAACACTATTTCAACTTCTTGTGTTGCCTCGCTCTGGTTGTATTTAGACTGTTTCTTGTCTGACCTTTGATAATTTTTGGGTAAATGTTTGACACAATTTGTAGAATTACACAAAGTCTTTCCTTGTCTGTGACAAAACCAAATAACTAAGCCTATGAGCGACAACAGAAGGGTTTAGCGAAGTAAATATGGCGATCCGAAAATAACATAAAAGTAATCTACAAATCTCGCAGCATCGTCAAATGTTCGTGGTAAAACTAATTCTTTCAAATACACGCTGTTGAACCTCGTGTAAATCCATCGCCTCTTGCTAGGTACGTTCAAATTCGAAGCCAGTTCATTGTGTTAAATCGTTTCAATTACTATTTTTAGTTAATACCCTAAATCAAGAAGTTTAACATCAGAATATATATTACTAATACCGTTTATAGTTCAACACTTTGAATTACTTATGTCAAGTGGTTTTTTGAAAATAATTTATAAATTAAATTGTTATAAAAAGAAGCAATGCCTCTACAAACAAAAATATTACATTTATACACATTTATATTGGATTTTTTCCACCAAGTAGGTTATATTATTAGTTTGATTTATTGTAAAAAAATAAACTAGTAATATGACTTTCGTGCAGAAGAAATTGTATATAATTGTGAATAACATAGTATGACTACTGCAAAAGATTAGAAAACTTGAAGAGTTTCTATAAAGAAGCATGGAAAAAACGACGTATGATATATACATTAAATTGTGTTCTTTTATTTACTTAAATTTGGAATTTTGAACACGTTATCATTTTTAGTATAAATTAAGATTTATTCTTTAATTAACTTTTTATTTATTCTGTGTGTGTATATAATTCTATAAACTTCCCCAAAGAGTCGTTATTGGCCTTTGGAGATTTGTTTTATTGAAATTATATTTCTTTAATTAATAAAACATTTACAAGTTTAAATGTGAGTAGTTTTCTATCTGTAATGATCGTTAGCTAGGTAGTTGCGCTAGTCGTAAGTTCAGACGCCCTTGGTACTAGTTCCTTGGTCCACCTAGACCGCTGCAATCGCTTAACATGTTTTTTCCCCTTTTTACAGCGAGACAAGTCGCGAAACTACACATACAGATACGTAGATATTTGTATCGTTAATTCACACTGACGAGCGTTGAGTGTGGATACTCCGTAACTCGAAGACTTACTTAATCAGATCACTTATATTTGAAGATTTTGTTAAGCGTGCGGACCAGACTTTACGATGAAGTTCACAGTTTCTCTCAATGATTGTATTACTTACAAAATGATGTGGAAAAGGGTTATTAAATTAAACAACCGAATTGTGAAGTGGGTATTTATTGTTGTTGTTACAATAATTATTTGTTGTATAAAAAGCCAGTAGTTTGTTGATTATAATATTTTGTTTTTACGGCAAACAAGATGAGTGCTGGTTATAATGGTACAAAGGCACTTCCATCTGGAGCGGCTGAGGTTTGCTCACGGATCGTGGGCCGTGTACGTGGTGACCTTGCCGTTATCGTTGATGCCAACCGTGGCCATCTTGTGACTGGTCGTTTTGCCGTCGACGTTGCTAGATTGTGAAGAGGTCGACGTAAACACACCGAAATGATTGCTGCCGGGTGGTGGGAAACTTCCGCTGACGCTGTTCACAGGCTCGGCGCCGCCACCAAATCTGTTGTCCGGCCCACCAAAGTTGAAGTCCATACCCTGCGGGGCCCCTGGGAATACGTTTGCGCTACCGTATCCGCCTCCTGGACTGTATTCACCTGAAGCTGTAGCTCCTACTTCGTTACTTCCGGTACCGCTGCAAATCCATAATACAATTTTAATATTTAATCTGACTAAATATTATTATGAAAGTTGGAAGGGAGGGAAAATAGAAAGGAGACAAAAGAAAGAGAGAGTTTGAGGAAGAAGGTGATGGACGAAGCGTCTAAGGGATAAAGCTGAATAATGTTGTGAAGAGGTAATGGTGGTTTGCTGTGAAGAGAAAAGATTTTTAATTAAATTTTAAACTGAATGAAATGTGTCTATTCTGAATACATAACCTTTTCTGGACTGAAATTACAACGTCGTGACCTGATATAAAGGCGAAAGGCAAAATCTAACGTTTTTATAATCACTCGGACCAGGACAAACTGTATGACATAACTCATATATAAATATGAAAGAAAGACACAGAATAAAGTAGGTAAGGAGACAGGTGATGAATGTGGTAATAGGTTCCAGACATATCAAAATCTGCACATATTTTAAATGTTTTAGATCAGTTATAGGCAACCGAGGTGCAGTGATTAAGATTTCAAAATTCAATAGCAATATGGAAAGCGACGAAAGAATTGCATAGCGTACTGTTTCAGTATCCAACCGGGAATGAAAAAGTTATCGTTTAATAGCGTGAAAGGGTATATAATATTATACGCAGCGAAAATCTAGCCGGTTATAACAAGAATTTTGAACGAAATTCGAATAGCAGGAATAAACAATCTGAGGTGTCTCCAACATACACTGAAAGATCTTATAAGGAATGAAGAAATGTTGAGACGCATGGGAAAATTTCTTTATAAGGGCCTCTGCAGTGGTCTAGACTTGTGGAACGTATGTATGTATGTATGTTGGTGGCCAAATCTGTCTTTGAGAAAGCATAAACACAAACTTAGCCAAAGCGCCAGAAGACGAACAAGACGAAATGACAATCATTGCAATGGAAAATACTAATCAAACTGGCAGTGGCAGATCGGTTGGAATAATGGAGACTGTGAAAACTGAAAACAGGGTTCCCTCTTTAAAAATAAAACTAGAGAAGAGGAAAAGAAATAACGTGAAAGTACAAAAAAAAGTAACTTATTTTTTTTTTTAAAGAAATTTTTAACTTTTAAGTTACAAATGCCTGCTTGTAGTGTGTATATTTCTGATGATTTTCTTTGTTTAGAGTCATTCCCATCGCTTCATTAAAGTCCGTTTGAATAGTAAAAAAACGTACATGTTTAGTTTATAATATATCTAGTTTATAACTCAGGAGTTATCCATGAACTGTAACAGACTGTACAGTAACAGATATTAATGTAAGTAAGAACTGAGTCATCGCTTATCTTTACTATGAATTTTTCCGTTTCCCGCCACTGCTTGTCTCCATTCTGAAGCTGAAACTTTAGTTTATGACGTGTTACTATCAGCTGTCACACGACGATTATGTTCGTTGCTAGAAATACTCGAGTTAATGAAACTCTACGTTATGTTCGGATATGGCAATTAATATATATACCTGTAAGTCTGTGGAGAGGCGTGCCCTCCTACTGTTTCCACGCACATTAATTATATGTAATGTTTGTTTAACACCAGATGGTCGATTATACTTTCCTGTTACTCATATGTAATTTTTAATATACACAGGTGTTAGTCATGCAACAGAACCGTTTCAAACTATTGATTTACACAGAGAAAGAGTAAAGAGTGCAGTGGTTACAAGTTGCCTGAATCGTGAAGACAATTCGCTCAAAATTCTTAAGTGAACAGCTAAGCTATTGTGTGTCTCATTCCGTCATATTGCGTGACTAAATTCACTGATTACAAAACCCACAATGTCGGTACAAAATAGCATTGATACTTTCCACATATGTACAAAATACAACAGCCTAGGTACACAAGTAATCTAGCATTTCTTGCTAATACTAAAGCGCTAGCTTTTCAGATTAATAGACAACATTGATAAAATATTGGTTGACACCTTTAATTCTTCTCCGTCTTTTCCTTCAAGATGACTATATCTTAAATAAACCTTAGACCGTATTTATAACGGGATCTGGTAAACGCCTTTCACTCTCTTTCAGTGTTCGCTGATCTGATAAATTCTGTGGAAACAATGATATGACAGTTTTAATGAGATGAGATAATTAACGTTATATATTTTTGCATAGTTATGTATTTATTAATGTGTTTAAATCTATATATAAAAATAAAACGCCTTTACAACGTAGTGTATGTGACCTAACTTGAGCAATGTTTAAAATAAACATAATTATAGTCTTCTAGGTTAGGAGCTGAAACTTCATATCCGTAAAGTTTCCAATTGTGAAGTTTCTTCGCCGTGGTGCAGTTCCAACCAATTATCAAATGTTAATTGATTGGAAATTCAATCAAATGAAAGGAAGGTTTGTGATCATCACGAAGGAAGGTTTATGAAATCAGAACTTTAAAAATTATAGAACATGGAAATAATATGTCAGTAAGTGTATGTCTAAGTAAAATAAACTCAAACAGTTCTTATAAGAATTGAAAACCATTTAGAGCCAAATTAAAAAAATGCATAACAATAAAATCATTTTTAAACTACATCATTTTAACATCTATAAGGACTCGATTCAAGAACCAGCCATAATTCGAAAGATATTTCAGTATTTGAGTGTCATCTGAAGTGGCAGAGTCACTATAACTTGTACGTCCTCTTAAACGCTGCTAAGAAAAGTGCTAGTGGAGTACGGAGTCTTTGAGAACAATCAAATTTCTACCTTCTCTCCAAGCGGCTTGAGTTTCAGAGAACTGCAGCCTACTTCCTCTTCCTAAAGCGATCAAATTTCGTTTTCAGTGTTTGAAATCTCTGAAGCATTACGATACGTAGCCATCTAATAGCTTCTATAGTCCGTGAACTCGTCAGGTCAGAGGAGAACTCGAGTGAACTTTGGTACGCGCATGCATATCTGGGAATAACCACTAACTGTGAAAGGCATCACGGCTAATCTTTAAACGGATGAAACACTTAACACTAAAATATTATCTGCAATACAAATACAGGAGGAAAATTGTCTTTAATATAATATTCTTTTTCACAGTAGAAGTGTATATTTTCGATTTTCTAAAATGAATATCGTAATGAGTGTGAAGGAAGTCCAAGCCAAATAATACGTTTTTTTTAAAGTTTCAGGTACAAAATACATATTTTGATACAAAATGATAAATAGTAGGCACTTTCAACACTTAGGTTTGTTACTGGTAAACTGTTTGAAATATTCAAGTATGAACTATAGAATTCTCATGTTATACAATTCACAGCCGTGTTAGTGCCTCAAATCGAGATGCAGGAAGGTTTAAAAGTGTATCTTTAAAAATACACTCGCAAGACTAAAAATCAATGTTCTGTCAATCGTTTTGCTTAAAATTGTAGAAGAAATAGCCTATTCTCAGACACGTCATGGATTCACCCTCGGTAAGATTATAAACTGAGTAAGTAGTAAACTATTTGCGTTGTGTATTATTGTGTTGATTTCCAAGCAGAGTACTTGAATAGCGTGAGGTTATTTCTATAGAAGTTTTCGTTTTGAGCGTGACAGCATGTTATCTGTTATCTGTTACACTGCATTCCTCCTTTTGCATTTTGCGTGTAACAAGCCTAATGCCTAAACTTTGAGAAAAGGAGAATAAGAAATCATTCTGTTTCCTGAAATTATATTAGAATTTATAAAATTATATTATAAGCGTACAAGCTATTATTTTTAAGTCATTAAATTAAGTTCTAGGTTTCTAATGGCTTTATCAGTCAACTGAATTCAACCTCAACGATTAACCTAACTTAAACCGTTTACGTAAAATCTTTATGGTTTGTATTTGCTACCAAATCGTAATATTTTTGTTTCATATTTCGTATGATATTTCGTAATATTTGTCTCATGTGAACATCTTAATTGTCTAAACGAATTCTTTTAGTTTTTTTAGCTTTTGTATTACGTTTGTGTACTTGTTGTAGCTCTTGTACGTCTGGTTCCACTTATGAGATTTCATATAAAGAACATAGGTCTATTATAACAAAACACCGGTTAGTAATGTACATGAAATGAAAAAAAATTATGATTTATAGATGTATATATGGTTTACGGATATTAACTGGTATTGGTTCACTTAACTAACAGGATGTTATGTAAAATATTTATCGTTTACGTTGTTTCTATATTTCTCACCTTGAGAACAGTGAAGGGTACTGATAGACGAATTTGTAACGAATAAGATATCCACGTACCAACTTTTGCTGGCGGTTCCAGTAGCGGCTTTAGGAATTTCAAGGTCCTAGACGAAATTTATTTTTGGGATCCTCAAAACGACGTTACAGAAGGTAGTGAGTATACTTAGTGCAACAATCATACCTTGACATTTGTAATGCATGAATATGCCAAGAGACAGTAAAACGTAAAATTCACATCTACGTATAAAATTGTTTACAATGGGTGAACAATTTACTAAAACGTTTAACAAGTGTACTACTAACATTAAAACTTTCACGGCAGGAATCAATTTCAGTAAAATTAACTTCCGGTCTCTTGGGCCGTGGTCTTCTTAAAACACCCGAGGTTTCGACTGCATCTGTGGCAGTCATCTTCAGTGGTATTTTGTTAACAATCCTGCTCCCCTGTCGATCGTTAGTCGCTGGGGGAGCAGGACTGTGAACAGAAGACCACTGAAGACGACTGCCGCAGCTGCTGTTGAAACGTCTGGTGTTTTAAGATGATACGGCCCTTAACAGTCCGGAAGATAATTTAACTTAAAATTATACTGCTAACTGAAAATGAGTGTATACTTCATTCCAGTCATGTTGTCACTTTGGAATGTTTGAGGGCTCTTCTTACTGATTGTCTCAGTGTGGTCAACGCCAAGTTCACATGCGTTCTTAATACAGCGACCAGTTGATAGATGTGTAGCCCAATATTGTACAGGTTTTAACAACGCACAGTGACAATGCTGTGTATTTAATTTGGTTTAGTGTTATTTTGTGTATTTCATATTTTTCAACTATTATTATTGTGTTAGGATTTTGAAAAAATTAATTAGATGATTGATTATTTGTAATCAGTTATTTAGTTTATCTTTTGTTAATGTAGTCGCCTGTAAAATGAAATTCCTAATTTATTAAAAATCGTAATTATTAAAAAGATAAAAATATAGTTAAAAAATTAACAATATTTTCTTTATTACGCATTGTTGTGTACATTCGGTGGCTTTCTGTAAATAGTCGAGAATTTTAAAAGAAAAAATAAATCGAGAATTAAAAGTAAGAAAAAAAATTATAAGAAGTCTTGAGTTAATTAGGAAACCTTTTGAAAAATCCCAATTCCAGTAACGTAGTTTTTAGCATATTGTCTGAAGTAATAAAATATATGAAACAAGTGAATGATTAATATTCGCCCGTCATTAATACCGCCTGTGAATAGGGGTTCGTGTACTACATTACCTACTGACAATTCGACTGGAATGAAGGACAGTTACTGTAAATGCTATGCTTTGTGTATTATTATATTATTTTACAGTAAATCAATAAACTCCCACAGAACCTTAAAACTAATATCCTTCAATATGTATCTGTTTGGAGAGCGGTATAGCCTATAAAATACTCATTTATCTTAGAACGTATCAAATTTGCTGCAAAGCTATAAATGGCGCCTTTCTCGCCTCAATATACCGACGCCACTATCGACATCCCTTCATGTTGTAACTCGCACACAGCTAAGTTTGGAAAACCTTCTAAAAGCAGTTGAACTAAAAATCAGATCTACTTGTTCCGTTTGGTCGGTTTACTCGACCGTAGGAAATGGCATTGTTGTAACCAGTGGCGTATCTAAAATTTGGCTTTGGGGGTCCGGGGTCGGGTCGGCTTCATACTAAAGAAAAAACGGTAATAACACAATAAAAATACGCGTTATTGAAACATTGTTAAAAGATATTTAATTGATTTTCCTATATATTATATTTCAAGCGTATACCGTAATGCTGAGTAATAAATCTGTTTGTATGTTTAAAAAAGAGATACAACTATAGGCCTATTAGCGTACATAGCTGAAAAAAATAAAATAAAATAACCTAAAAATTAGGAGATTAATAGAAGTCGTCAACATTTTAGACCAAAGGGGGGGTCCAGTCCCGTTAGCCCCCCCCCCGTAAATACACCCCTGGTTGTAACAACGAAAACAAACAACGTACAGCAATTTTAATTTTTGTATGACACACGGATAACTTGAATAAGTTGACTGTCCAACGTAGGCTAGTTTGTGATACCATGTGCATTAGTTACGCTTCATAGTTTCGTGACGTCACTCAGATATGCGTGACCATAAATCTTCTATGACCAAGACTGTAAAGTAGTCTGTTCTAGGTACAAGTGTAAAATAAAGTGCACACAACATTTATAACATATTACATTTACATACATTATAAATACTGTATATAAATATTGTGGAAAGAATAAATAAAACATACCCCTGGTATGAGAAAAATGTTCCAGTTTCCCCTGGATTCTGTGACGCCCATACAACATATCCTGGGCCCTCGTAATATACGCCATGCCCACTTGAGGTATACAACAAGCAATCACATTCATGTACATGCATGTAATCTGTTAATGTTATTGCTATGTGTTATCATAGTGTAAGCTGTAAACTGAGCGGTTAGTTAATTACATCACACTAGATCATAGTGAAAATCTATTATAATTTATTTCTAGAAATATGAGTGTGCATAGACTACTTTAGCATTTCTTGAATGAATGTTATTTTTATTTTAGTACAAGCTGTGAAAATAAATGATTAGGTTTAAAATATACATACTACATACAACATAATTACAATTAACATTAGAATAATTTTCTTATTTTTATGCAGTCAGTCACAAATTGAAAATGTGTATTATTGTTTAATTGTGTTCTACGCTAATTATTCAACTATCTACTTTTAATGAAATGTATATTGAAAGCATGCACGCATATGAGGCATAAATTATATTGATAGATTACATAAGAGCTAATTACGTTTTCAACAAAATATAAGGAAAGTAAAAAAAATTACTAAATTCATTACCGAGGTCAGCAGCGGCTGTAGAGCTTTGTTATGAATACTGTAGTACTTAAGAGGGATAGCCAATTTGATCAGTTAGACAATATAATTTTTCCTCGCATCACCCAACGATTACTTTTTATGTTCTTGTATTGAGTACTACATTATCTACAGACAATTCGACTGGAATGAATGATAGTTACTGTAAATGCTACGCTATGTGTATTATTATATTATTTTACAATAAATCAATAAATGTATGTTTTTATTTGAAATTATTTATACTTTTATCTGTGGAATCTACAACCATACAATCATTTACGTCAAAATTATTTAAAACTGCAACCATATTTGTAATTAAAATGTTTCTTAATTGCAAAAAACTAGTTGTGCGATGCTACTACTGTATTTAGCATTGACCTAGCATTTGGAATCACACACACACACACACACACACACACACACACACACACACACACACACACACACACACACACACACACACACACACACACACACACACACACACACACACACACACACACACACACACACACACACACACACACACACACACACACACACACACACACACACACACACACACACACACACACACACACACACACACACACTTTCCTTAAAGCAGTCCAGGACAGAATAAAGTTTTTATAAAAGAAACAAAATCGACGTATTTTATTTCCATTGGTACTCTGAATCTCTACAAACATTTAGTGTTCAACCGAGCGAGAATCACAACAGATCAAAACGGGAAAGATCTGTCACGTGAAGAATGTCTTTACACATAAATACGTTGTTCTCAAATTCGACCGCATTTCACGCTCACAGCTTCAGTACTGCGAATAGGTAATGAAGTTAAGGTTTGCCGAAAAGCAAAACAAGTCTTGTCTTGGAAGCTGAATTTCGTAACATTTTTAGTTTTCCTCACGGCTTTAAATTGTAGGCCTGCTAATTAAATTGTACGTACATTTTTTTAATTTGCTTAGTCTGTAACTTTCTTTTAATCTCTAAGATTTACTTAGGGTACCATGTATCTTATATGTGTCTACAAAACTAGAAACCTTAAAAATATATTCAGCGTAAAATAATACAATCAGGAAACAAAATTCAGGGAGTTCCTGCAGATCTGAAACATGGATAAAATTATCAAAATATTTGTTCAAGTATACAGATGTTGTTAACATTCTCTGATATATAACTATAATATTTACAGAGTACAAGTTGAATATGAATTATAAAGATATTGACTAAAATCTAAATATAGAAAGTGTCTTTATATAAATACTTAGGTCACGAACTGAAAATTGATAGTGTTAACCAACCTATGAATCACAAAGACGCAATATGTCTTTCGTACGGGGCCTATTTAAAATTAAAGACCGTCTTTAAGTAAGACGTACGCACTTCCCTAAAAATACGAGTATATATCCGGAGTGTATAACTAGTTCTTCGTATGGTGCGAGAACGGTGATGCTGACGAAGGCAACAATGAAAATTAATGTAGCTCAAGCACCAAAGGGACCGTGGTAAAGGATGTACTCAAGTCTATGACGCAGTAGTAATGATAATTAATTACACTGAAGTGAATTTGAGCCGATCGTGTCGCAACACGGTTGGACAGTACGGATAATTGAATGGGGTCGTAATTGCAACGGACGTAAAAGTATAGATAGGCTTCCAACAAGTTGGTTTTACTGATATAAGAATATTTATACAAAAAATAGATCTGGACAAAATAAGCCAGGTGTAACTGATCAGAAGGGAGGCTTCTATCCAGCAATGGACGGTTCGAGTTGACAATTTTCTTGAACAAATAGGACCATACAGTGGCGTAACTAGGAGTTGCTCCTTGGGGGGGGGGGATGAGACTACGTTGAAGGTTGGAATCCCAATTTCCGTCAGGGCAAATGAGAAATTTAGGACTTCTCCCACATAATTTTATAAACACACTTTATAAATTCTTTGCATCTCAACCAACGTATTTGATTTATATCGATGTGAAGTATGCTGGAAATACGTACGTTCTTTACCAAACGCTGATGATTATGTTACGAAAATCTTAACTTTACTTTATTCATTTACAGATACTGTAATTCCTTTTATTTCTACAATTATTTATAAGGATTATTTTAACACGAGCAACTGGGTTAGAAATAGCCCTACGTTAAGTGATTATGGAATTTCACTGAACTTTTTAATAAATCTGGAAGGGATTCATCCCCATGATCCGTAGTTACACCACTGAGCCCATAATTTAGACCAAAAAAGTAGGTCTCATACTGTAGCCTAAGTAGAATGTGTACGTGTTTCAATGTGTTAGTGACAGCCATTGTAGCATTTGTAGTTACAGTATGGCCTTGAGAAGAACCAGTCATGTAGCAATCTTAGCACAACTCGGTATATCATCTTCTGAACACATCTTATCGCTAACTCCGCACTGTATGTATGCAACGTTTTACTTCCATATTCCTTAAGGAATGGAAGTATGGTGATGGCAAAAAAAATCGTGTTCGAGATTATTGCAGATTCTGATTCTACTACACTCAAAAGATGAAAAAAAGTCGTTTTCCGAAAAGTGTCTGTGTGTGTGTCTGTCTGTCTTATGTCTATCTGTAGTTTTTTTTCTATGGCAAACGATAACTGCCGCAAATTCAAACAGAATCAAATAATTTTTTGCATACAGCCCTAATTTGTAGAGTACTCACGACCTATTGTTTTTGGTGAAGATCGGTTGAGGGAAAGGGGTAGTTTACCTGCAACGGTTTTTTTTATCAAGGGAATTTTTTTTTTTGGCAAACGATAACAGCCGCAAATTCAAACAGAATCAAATAATATTTTGCATACGTCCCTGAATTATAGAGGTCTCAAGTACTTTCGATTTTGGTGAAGATCGGTTAAGGGGAAGGGGTAGTTTACCTGCAACCTTTTACGTTTTAACAAGAGTAAAGTACTTAAAATTTTATTTAAACTTTTTGAAACAATGGTAATTGTTAAAAATAAAATAATTTTGTTGCCAGGCAATAAAATTATAATTTTTTCATTTATGTATTTTTTTCTCAGTTATGTACTGTTTACGTTTCCATTTTATTATTATGACTACCGCAATGAAAAGGCAGGGAAGACACACACACACAATTCGCGTTATTTCTGGCCTCATTCATGTTTATTTTCTTACATTTGCACGGTTTTTAAATGGAAAGTGCCGAACCCATACCAACATAACAAATGCAAGCCGAAAAGTGTCCAGCACCACAGTACTGTGGTTAAGGCTGAAGCAGTAACTAGAAAGAAGTAGTTTCTATGGTAATATTTCATTTCGAAAATGATTTTAAATATAAATCTTAGAATATGGAAGTCATGTATGGTTCTCCATACCGATATTTTAATATTATAATAACAAAAATAAATATAAGTACCTGGCAGCGGCTTCTTGTGCTCTTCTCTGCGCTTCTTGGAAGTTCTGGTAGTACTGTTGGAAGAACGTGTTGAAGTCGAACGAGGGGAACGCGAATCCCGGGGGGAAACTACCGTACCCATAACCGTAGCCGGCCTGGCCGGGGCCGCCGAATCCGGGAGGAGCGCCGAAGCCGGGTGGTGGACCGAACTCATTGGTATGCCCGGTCCCTGCGAAAGCGTTGAACGCACCCGATCCTGAAAAACACAATCTCGCATTAGTCTTTAAACCAAATTTGTTAAATAGGTGGTAGAAGAAGTGGTTGCCGGGCGCTTTGCTGTTATATACCATACGCCTGTGATCGTCTGATATATATTAATAAAAATCCAATTTCAAAAAACCACAACGAGCGATTAGTCGCTACCAAAGTTATACACTGAGTTAACGGTAATTGATTTCCAGAGGTTGAGCATCAGGTCGGCCGGAGCATCAGGTTGAGCATCATCTAAGTACCTAAGATGTATGGAGATTATCGGTCACCTCAACGTCTGGGTTGTACAGCAGTTAGTATATCAGAAATGATCCATTGAGTACAGATTGTCAAAGGAATGTCAAGGGGACCTTGCTTTGTTTTTCAAAGCTAAAGACTGAAAAAGGCCATAGCATTCAAAGTACTGTAATTGGCGACAACTAGTAAGTTCATAATTTTGATAGCGATTAGTTATTTTAATCGCAATTAATAGCTACATCGTCGCCGAGCATGAAGAGCTAGTTATTTAACTCGCTGAGAATATGGGTAATGCGTTCGCATAGTGTCGAACCTGTAAGCAAGTTCTGTCTTCGTGTCGCGTATGTGTGGTGTGTTCATACTAAAATTTCAGAGTGGAACTTTTAACAACACAAGTTTCGACGATACAAATATAAATAGAATCTAACTTAAGAAAAGAAGGAACATAAAGATAAAAATACAGGGTGATGTCAGTTATAAAAATAAAATACACAAGGTAAAACTATCAGCTTGGCTACATAAAAGAATAATGTAACAGGGAATGAGAAGCGATATGCAATTTCAAAGCCATTCAGCAGACAAATATTCAATATCTGATTTCCTTGTTACACGAGTATAACCTTTCCATTTACAAATACAGCTTCTTGATGAATGTGCGACCAGACGTTTTGCGTATACGAAACAAGCGCAAACGTCGAATATGACTAGTATAATTCAGTAATAACTCAATGTGGTCTATAGTAGTGAGTTGTGAACAACTACTGTGAGCGTAGCCAGAAGTTTGTGTTCCGAGCTGCGCACTTGAAGCGAAGTGACCCAAACTGACAGACTGCAACAGTTTCAACGTTTCTAAATGCATCAGTAAAGAAGGAACGAAGTCTTAAGTGTCGCCTAAATGGCGATTCATGCACTTTTGTGCAGTTTGTGTTCCGAGCCGCGCACTTGAAGCGATGTGACCCAAACTGATAGACTGCAACAGTTTCAACGTGTCTAACTGCATCAGTAAAGAAGGAACGAATTCTTAAGTGTCGCCTAAATGGCGATTCATGCACTTTTGTGCAGTTTGTGTTCCGAGCCGCGCACTTGAAGCGATGTGACCCAAACTGATAGACTGCAACAGTTTCAACGTTTCTAACTGCATCAGTAAAGAAGGAAGGAATTCTTACGTGTCGCCTAAATGGCGATTCATGCACTTTTGCGGAGTTTTCACAGTTACAAGTAATTTGCACGTTTAACACAATCCAGGTAGAAGTAATTTTACATTATGCCAATTAATTATTAAAAAACTCTAACTTTACTGAACGCCTGGTTATAAATACGTAACGCTTAGAAAATAGAAGACATGCTATACTAGCATTAACATTACTGAGCAGGATTAGTTTTTCTTTAGAATCATCCGTTTTCGACTTTCTCTATCCGGATGTTCACTGGGCGTTAACATTTCGACCACAGTCAGGATTGAGCGAAGCGGGTCTCTAAGACGCCATCGATGACACCCTCGTCTTTCATTGTTAAGGCGATGACTATCAATTCCTTTTGCTCAACACTAAAAATAGCATGATGGAGGAAGTCCGTATCTAATTGTCTAACGCAGAGTTAATTTATTTTTGTAAAATTAGTGTATTTTTGTGATACATTTAGTGACAGGTTATTTGAAGTAGCCTACTCTATCAATTTATGGTAGGTGGAACGATTGTATTATTTGTTGTAAATGGTAAAAAAAAAACGTACAAAATTTGGCGAAATTTTCAGGAAGAGTACCTCTTCCTGAACCGGACTCTGGCTTCTTCCAGTAAGTTTTTTAATTAGCTGTTCATTAGCTAATTATCGTCCTGTCATTATTAGCTGTTCAAAGACATGTTCCGACATGTTTCATGACGAAGTATTGAACATATTTTTGAAAGCTAGAGTATGACAAGACTGGGAAGTTTAGAAATGAAATACATTTGTGCAATACCTACAATTTTACTATAGGCCTACGTACATTTCGTTAACATAAATTTACGTTTAGTGAATATATGTGCATATTACGGAAAATATTATTCTAGTAGAAATTATTTTAGCAGTAGTTCTAGTTCTGTTTAGTAGAATGCAAGAGTTTACAACTACATCATTAGAGAATTGTTATACTGTGAACTTCTTTGAATGAAAAGTGTAATAAAGGTTCGTGCAATCGACAGGCGCGACATGCATAAGTCTCGCTAACAGGCTACTAAGTAGTCAGTCGTAATCAACAGCAGTAATTAACCCCTAAAATTAAAATTTTTATACAAACTTGTTTATTTTTAATGAACATACAGAGCTGATGGTTTTCCGTGGGTAGTATTCTAATAAACATCTTGTAGGCATTATTAATTGCAAAACAAGCAAACATTCGATTTAAAAAAAAAAGTAGGTCGTACTATCATAGCTCCTTGCAAACATTTCAGAATTTAACCTTGTCAGTTACATTACTCATATTGTCTGCTGTTAAGAGTATCTTATTGCCTTTCGTTTACTGTACAAACTAACTTGTAGATAAATTTAACTAAATTCTATGAAACTTTATCCAAATGCCTCTACGTCATTAAATTTTCGCAGATATAAGGACACAAAGTGGCCACTGAGTCTTCAGCTAATGTAATCTTTCTTTATACATCACACTGGAACACCTACTGGCGTCAGGAAGCACCTGCTGGCGCCGTTTCTGTGCAATCACTAAGTGCGAGACTGGAAGAAGTGTAGAGGTTACAGCACTTTCTAATAAAATGCGACTCCCTTTCAATAACGTTTCTGAATCATTCAACTTAAATATTTGACAATAAGTATTTCGCAAAAACTGAAGTGAGTGAATACACGAGCAGGTTTTTTTCAGTAAGGGTAAAATAATTGCAAGTTCTGAGAACATTTTATTATTTGAATTTTCATGAACCCTCAATAAATAAATTCAATTAAATCTATAGACAATCTTTGTTCCCGAGATCTGGAGATACTGAAACAGTCTCAGTGAAACCTAATTTCTGGAAATTAATAAGTAGAAGCCATATTAACAGCTCTCTTTGATTTGCCATAAAAACCATATCGTGAAATTAAGCGACCACAACAATAACGATGTGTGTTAAAAAGATTACACGATTTTGTTGTATCTGCATAGAAACTGTTGGTTTATGTTTACCTTGTAGGCCTACTGTCTGGTCTTCTGAGCCGCAAGACCTGCGCGATAGGCGGAAACAAATTTATTATATTTAGGTTGAACTGTTTTTCCATTACTAGGATTCATTTTCCGATTACAGATAAAACATATATTTTGTAGTGTCCTAGTATATCGTATACGTACTTGTAACTCATTAAAAGTCGTTTGTTTAAAAATTCTGAAGAGGGCCAGAAACGTGGCATTTGGTAGTTTACTTCATTAAAGTCATCAGAATGTCACTTTATCAGCGTATTGCTGACAGGTGAACGTTTCGATTTGAATATATGAATAAAACCTTCCTTCTTTCTTATGTAAAGATCTTAACCTCGTTAATTTATAATTGCCAAGCCTTATTGAAACTATTTTACCCGATTGCACGTTTAACTTGTGAAGACTCAGTGGTTAAGCGTGGCTACACCTAAAAAGACATACGTCACATGGATGGATGCAAAAACTGAATGGAAGACACCCGACGGCGAGTCGGGCGCCGGAGAGCTCCACACTTTTACGTGTAGACAGAGGATAAATACAGGTACTCGATTAGATGAAACCGTTTTATACTGTCGGAGCGGACGTGTTTCTTGACATTTCAGAGTTAAATGATTGCCTTGGACTATAATTTTGTACCTTTGTCTGATTATAATTGAATATCATCATTGGCAGAATACTCTGTGAGACTCCGTTATATACTTCTCACAGAATATATTATTCAGTGAATTTTATTTATTATTGAGTGACCGTGTACTGGATTTTCTTCTTATAGTTTCACAAATTCTTTTATTTGGCAGGTACAGTGTAACGCTAAATATTTCACAAGAATTTCACTTCTCATGTTTGCAGTTTTGCTTTTTCGTCTTTTGATGTCGCTTCGTAGGTGTTTTCTATAAATGAAATCACTTTTTACTTTGTGCCACGATGACAGCCTACAATTACAAGAGATCAGCAAATTCTGTTCTTTGTATTAAAAACAATGTATACCGATCGTTAACAATTGTGGGCAAACAGAAAAACATAATTTCCTGTTACCCGTAGCTGTTCTGCTTCTCAGTTATGGACTTCAGCCTTTATGCAATTAAATTATTGAATTCTGACGCGAAACACGAAAGAGGTATATAGGCCTATATTATCAAATGAAACTCTGTAAAGTTTCTTGCAGCTATAACACAATAATTTAAAATAATTGTTTTCTATCGCAACTGTTATTTTGATTTAGTTTCAGTCTGTATCATAGTTGCAATCTATCGCATCATGATTTACGTTCCACCAGATCATGTTCAGTGTTATCAGAAAATCTAGACGGTACATACAAAGATTTAATGCTAGAAGATTACAAAAGAAAGTCGATACAGAAAATAATAATTTTTATAAGAACCATACACGTAAGTTTAAGCACACGCTGTGTAATAACAGACTGCAATTAAAGAAAGTTCATATTACAGAAGAGTGTGAAATCGCTCTGTGTTAGTATTATTAAAGAAAGTTCATATTACAGAAGAGTGTGAAATCGCTCTGTGTTAGTATTATTATTAGAAAGACATTAAAACAGATTAATCAGAACGAAGCAGCATATGGTTTGTTAACGTTATTTGCATTCTGTGAGACATTTTATTAATTTATATTTGAACAGCATGAGCAATAACATGTGCTGGTATGATTAATATTAATGTTAGTGTACACAGACGAAAGATAAACTGGCTGTAACGATCAGCTGCAGTGAGGCAGAAGATGAGGCAATCTACACTACAGAAGATCACGTGCACTATGATGCGCTGCCAGTCATGCAGAAGAGCAGAGCATACGTACCTCCGGGTCCGGGGGCCACTTGCGTCCCCGTCGACGACGAAGCCGATGAGCCGGCGTAAGAGGACGCTCCCGCTCCTGACGACGAGGTCGAGGGCGCGCTGCGGCTGTACCTCAAGTTTGGATAATAGTATGCAGGCTGATAGTAACCTTCTGATGTGACAGACCAAACAAACTGAATATTGACTCAGGTCATGGCAAAACACACGATGATGTCATGCAATCAACACACACACAGTCTAGATGACGCAACGCTGCCAAGTGCAAGTGCATTGCTGTCATTACTTCATTATACAGTAATTTTTTAAACACTTTTTGTCGCGTTAAAATCAACAGAGTTCAATTTAATTAAATTGGCGCTTTGCATGCAGACGGGCTACAAAAAACTGTCTGTAAACATGAGAACATTCTTGTAAGGCCAGATTGAACATGAGAACATGTACAGTAGCCAGATTGCATTGACCAACGAATACTGCGCTTATTGGCACAGACCTGAACAAATTTTTTCAAGAAATAATCGGCAAAAACCAGATGACATATAACTTCATTTCCCTAATTTACTGACCAAAATACGTACGTTTTTTTTATTAAATTTTACTTTCCTGAAAACAGTACCTATATATTTTTGTACGAACTCATGTTATTCACTGTCATCAAGAAGGCCATACTTTATCGTGATGTGTACATTTTAATGAGGAATAAATGTTTTACTCGTACTGAGAAGCAACATTATCATTAAAGCAAAATACAGGTTGCAGATCTGATGATACAGCATGACGTATTTCTTGGCGAATATTGTACACACACAGAATACGCAAAAATCAAATTTGTTTTAGCCAAATAATGTCTACTATTGCGCTATTTGACAATACCATATTTTCGACACACTGTACACAAATTTTAATGATTTACTGACGTTGCTTGGTTTTAAGGCAAAAACATTTACTATTTGTAAAAATATGTCTTATTTAAAAAAAAAATAACATATTTTTTCCGACAAACTGAAAATTATATTGTTTTCTTCATTAAAAATATTTGTTTTACACAGAACGACTAAATATTTTACGCTTTTAATATTAAATAAATTTCGTTTAAACTAATTATGATGTAATTACTATTAATAGTATATTATATATAAGAACTTAACTTCGACCCGTTAAGTGAGGACTTACGAATTGGCTAGTCGATTTACAAAGCGGAAAACTAAAACATCTGGTTCCGTTTGACTACTTAGCTGGAGGTGCTGTGGCGGTGTCTTATTTATCCTGTGTAGAGGAGTCGTAGAAAAGTGTCGAACTTGTTGCCGATTACTGTAACTCCTATTTCCATGTTGACGTACGGTTGTATTCAGAGGTTTCGAACAATAACCCTTATAGGGAAAGTCCATTAGATTGTTCTAATATTAGATTAACTGGTAGCTCCGAAGGCAACTAGTACACAATAGTTAGTTAGTGCACTATTCTAGCCTGGAAACTTCGCAAAAGTTCGTATTCCTCAAGTCGGAACTTATACCTATTACCAACGTATTTGATATCCTAATTAAGCTGCAAACAAAAATTCTGACCACAGAGTTGATGTTTACGTATTGTCAACTTCTATTTACAAACACTATTGTTAAATTGCTTATTGTACTTGTGCCTCTGTGTGTGTACAAAAGAGCTATTATAGAATTATTTTTGAGCTGTATTTACGTGCCATGCCTTCTCCTACACTACTTCAGGTGGTACACATGGGAGCCATTATTATTATTTACGAGAAGAAATTTCTAGAGTAGTTACTGTTAACTAGTTGCAAGTGGTGTAGGCCTACGTTTGTGTCTTGAGGCTACACACGATTGTAGTAGTATAGATATAATAAATGTAGATGTATAACTGACTATAGCTACCGACAGGTGTATACTGTACCCGAAATATGTACAATGTCATATTTATTTACACGTTTGACACAGTCGTTCATAATATATGAAGTATTACAGAAATTGATGTACGGTACTTAAAAATTGTATTTATATTGTATTTGTATTTAAAAAAATAAGTCTTCTGAATTGCCGTAGGAATCCCAGATACGCATAACGTTCAGAAAACTTCGAAAACAGTTGACTGCATGCAGTAAAAAAGCCATGTTGACTGGAAAATGTTACATTAATTCCAACTTGTTATGTCGCGTTCGTACTGAATTCCATATATTTATCGCAGTCTTTATCACGTCACCATTTATCATTATTATGTACGAGGCTTTTTCTATAAAAAAAGACAAAGACCCAGTTGTTTAGAAAGTATCTGAACTGTAAGCAGGAATTTTTAAAAGTGATAAGTCGGAATCTCTGCTATCAATTTGAAACATCCTATTGACAGTTATTTTAATATATGTAGCCTATATCAGGTTGGGTTGCGTATATTTTAATAGACGAGGCGAGTCACCTTGGAAAGTACAGTTTTGAAGAACAACTATCAGTGATAAGGTTTTAATAATGTAAGGGCATTCAAGCCCCTCTCCCGAATGCTAAAGCAGAACGGAAAAGCTTCATGAGTCGTGAAAATATTTTCGAGTAGATTGAAAAATTACTGAAAAATTGTTAATGATAACCAGCGTCAGGGATGGTCAATAAAAGTATTAACTTGAGCTACGGAATCTCAAATTGATGAACTATTCAAGGAGACTGGTGAATTACAATACAAAAAATAGCTGAAATTATAATGTTGAAACCAACTGTTAAAAAAGAATTTAAAAAAATACGTTTTATATTAGAACATTATGAAAAAATCAAACGTGTGGTACGGTAATGATATGGAGTGAAGGCGAGTTGACAAAGGTATGTAGAGTAAGACGTAAAACCAACTGAACAGTGAATGTAAGATTAGAACACGTTTTAAAAAGTGATTCAGGGTGAGGAGGATAGGTATGAGGAGAAACTAACTGTGGTTTACATAATCACTACGCGAATCAAACAGCACTGAACATGTTAATGACATTAATAGTGTACTGAACATACCATTAAATCAATCGAACTTGAACAATTAAGTGATCGTTTCACATAAGTGATCTAGCATTCGGTCGCAAACACAATCAAAATTTGTTATATACAAAAATGTGAAAAGTACTGAAGATTACAAAACAAGTGGCAAACAGTCGCAGTTGCTAGATAAGTGACGTGTCCTGCTTTTAAATACGTCTGAAGCCGAATAGAATTTTCTTACAGAAAACTATCAATTGTTATTGTGTACGTCAGTAACCGACGAAGTTACCTCCTCGAGCATCTGTGTCAGAATCAGAAGATCGTGGGGGTAAAACATTTCTACCGTTGGGGATAAAACATTTACCTTTACAGAATTAAACCGAGCCTCAATAAATGAGTGTCAATAAACACCTGAATCCCTGTTTTCAAGAGTTATAGGATTTTAAGGGAAGCTCTGTTCCCTTATCAGATAGGAAGTTTAAATGAACACGCCCGGGGTAGGTCTACAGAGATTCAATGAGGGAAGAACCTAAATAAAACGAGATCAGTGGGTGGATGACAGGAATAAGGTGATGAGTTTCCACACAATTATGGGGACGATGTACAACCGTGATCGACAGCTGAAAGCGATCGGTGTTAAAAAGCACAGCAATCGTTTATTTGTATCATATTATAGAATAACATTAAAAAAAGGGAATAAATAGATTACGATAATAACTTGTGCATATTAAGAGAAACGTTTGTGTTTTGTATACAAACACAGTGTAAACAGGAAATGACGGTATAATACAAAGGACACAGAGAATACGAGACACTCGTAGACACTTTCGAAGCGGCGGCATGCATAACGGACATGTGTCCGCATTACATTAAACTTTTAAATTTTGTCAACGACTTGTTCTTATTTTGACGACTCACGTGTGTTGTTCGTGCCTGTGCCTGGACGACTTTCTTGTAAACTTCTGAATAAACGAACGTCGTGTACGAGTACAAACACACAACCGCTCTGCCGTAAATTAATTTCATTACACGCTTTTTCTTGAAAACAATTTCACTCTATTTTGTAGTTTGCAGTTGACGCTATTAGTGTGAATAATGTTCTGGAAAAAACCAGACCGTTTGTCCAATTAACATGTTAAATGCTGTTGTTCTTTCCTCTCTACTTACTGTTCACTGAACGCATTGTGTTTACACTGCCGAAGTGTATACGTTTCATCTATTGTTTAGTGTAGTGTCGAGTAAGTACAGAAATAACTAACAGATTTCATAATAGACAAATTAAAAAAACAAAAACAAAAAAATATGTTCTTTTCAATGTTATAACAATCTCCTTTAAAAGATTCTAGGAAATTTGTCTCCTCGGTATGAAGCAGTTATTCGAACGATTCTGAAAGACTGGACGGAAATTTACCCAGAGCTACCTACTGATTTTGACACAAAAATAATTATCGAAATACTTACGTTAGCTATTCGTTGTGTTATCGTGCGCAGAGCCTAATAGAAGTTAGTAAAATAAAATCAATAAATCGCTTACCATGTTATAAAATCCAGATTTTATGAACACACCAAAGCAATCACCAATAATAACATACAATCCACATTTGCCACACACATCCTGACAGAAAACCACAGTTACACCAATATAAAAAACAACCTTGAAATTTTACACTTCCTACCCAAAAGTCGTAAACTTAACACCACAGAACAATTTGAAATATACAAACACAACAAAACACAACCCAACAACATACTCAATGACCAATTACAATTCAAATCAAACACACTATTTGACACAATAATAAACAACACCAAAACAATTCAAACTCCAGCGCCAATCCCCTCCACCTCCACCCACACACAACCTGTTAACTAAAAACCTTTATACATAAAACTACCGACAGTTTGCGCATTCCGTATCCAAACTCACTGAAGAAGGAGAACACCACTCCGAAACGACGTATGAGAAAATACAACAAGTAAGTTCACAGTGAAAGTACCAACAATACTAATAATTATTAGACATTGCTATAACGATTATTTGTTGAAATTATAAAGACAATTTTGTTGAGTTTTCTTCAGCCGACGTATACCTTTCCGAAGGATGATAATTGTTAAGTAGTTAAAATCAGGATTACAAAATACACGTCGTATATCGTTGTCTGTCCCAAGCCCGGATAAAGTAAAAGGGTTAACGGGACAAAATAGCACGGCTTATGAAGAAGGAAGAAGAAGTAGAAGAAGAAGAAGAAGAAGAAGAAGAAGAAGAAGAAGAAGAAGAAGAAGAAGAAGAAGAAGAAGAAGAAGAAGAAGAAGAAGAAGAAGAAGAGAAAATGTTTAGTTTTGAACAAGGTTTAACCACGGAAATCCACAGAGAATTGGTCGTCCTTGTTGTGAATATTGCATTTGATTTTAGAGTCTATAGTTTAGGCCTATACAGAAAGCTGTAATATTCATGTTGTAAGACATTTTTAATTTATTAATTTTTAATTGTTAAGTTACTTTAATTATTTTTTTGGTAACGCATCCGAAACAGGTAAACGTTTATTTCATGGTCGTTTATTTCGAATGTAGGTTTCCACCTCGTACCTCGTCTTGTATTGTTTTGTTTTAAAGTTATTTAATTTTTAAATTTATATTTTTAATTTCATAATAACAAAGTAATACACGCCTATAATGCATTTAATAATAATTGCAATGAAGCCTTCTTTGCAAGGCTAAGAATACGTAGTGTAACAATGCAATGTATTAAGTTCTGGCCTAAACGTATTCTGCTTTATAATAAAAGTTAATTTTAATTTAGTTTTTGTTTCAAGTTTCACCACTGGATCGTAAATGTCAGTTGTAATCAGCATGGTTTCATTGCAAGAAGCGGTTATTTTTTATGTTAGTCACGCTGAAAGACAAGGAAGTAAAACTCATATTCCTCCTTGAGCAGACATGCAAAAAATAACCATTCAAAGATTGTGCTGAATGCTGCACGCAAAGTTTTAGGTATGAATGAAATTATATTCTTTATTGGAGTTGGCAGACAGAGCTTTACGCGTCTAAAAGCTGGAAACCCTGAAAACTGGGTTACAGTTAGACCAAAAGCACGAAGTTCATTATTGTTATTTTAAGGAAACAATTATGGTCTACGTGTACAGATGCGTGGCGTTTCCTCTTATGAGTTCACTGAAGTAAACAGAAATGTTATTTTACCAATCGATTTATTTTGTGTGAGTCACTTGTTGAAAAGTAAATTTTTTCAGATAGTAATTAATTAACTACCTCTAACGCGGCAATAAAATATTTTGGTTGCGGAAAACTCTGTGATTTACGTACTTAAAGCGGTTCGTTTAAGAGTAGGCCTGTAAGAATTACTGCGCATGCAGCACAGTGAAACGTAATTATAGAATAATAAAATTATAATGACACGTGCGTAAAGAGGTTGAATATATTGCTTGCGTTGAGTATATCCACACTCATGGTATGAGTAGTCCATACAAATGGTTTCAAGCTTAAAAGTGCCAGAGGGACGTAGTTAAACTCAGTAATCTAGAGGCGGGCCGCATTGTAATCGATAAGCGATAAATCAATTAAATTAAAATCAAGAAAGCAAGTATTTCATTGTTAGCAAGTAAAACGAGGTAACTTACATACTTAATACATTTTACTACAATACTACAATATGATAATGGAGATGTATGAAAAATACTAAAAAACGGTATATTTACAAAAACTTCAACACTGGTGTTGATCTGTTGCAACTACTAAAGCAGGAATGAGATGTTGTTAATGTAAGTGGAGCAGAGAAGATTCAATGTGGCAACTTCTGTTGTGAGTTTTGGTCTTTATTGTAGAGAACATGTTTTCACATAAATTTACGTTTTACAAATAACGAAAGCTTATTATAAAACCCGTGAAACGTTCTTTCGTATGTTCCTCCAGTATATTCTTTGTTTTCAGCTAACAAAATAAACTTTATTAAGTTGCTTTTCCAAGACACAAAGCGGGCATTAAGAGGTATCACGGATCACCAGCTGGAAATTGCTGTTGTATACCGTATAGTACCAGTCTGTGATAGAAAACTGTAAATTATAGGACAGAACTAATCAGTAACATAATTTTTGAGAAATCTAGCCTACTCGTGAAAATATTATTGAATAGGGAAAATATATTCGTGTGAAAAATATATAGAATGGGAATAATAGCCGCACTCATAAGGCAAATAATGTACGGTTTGTGACAAGTTGTTACTGCAGACGGTGATATCCAATGCGGTTTCTAGAATGGAAGGACTACTCAGTGACTTAATTATCTAGCGTTTAGACAAAAATAATCACTCCAACACCATATTTTTACATCGTGAACAGAATCCGACACAAGCTAATACAATTCCTTGATTTAGAGAGGATATCGAGCAGCTCACATTTGTTTCAGATCGCATACCGGGAGTACTATATGCTAGGTAGAATCTGCGTGAAAAGAGAAAAGCCATAACGCTCTCCTTAAGTAACTAATCAGTTTGGTTCCTGATGGACAAACTGTTTCGATGACGCTGGTTATTAGAAACATAAAATTGTCTGTCTCAGAGGGGAAGTGTCAGCGAAGAAGAATCCTCAAAATGTGGATCTATCGTCAGTGAGAAGGTTGCAGATAAAAATTCTTTTAAATAATACTATGATTTTGATAAAATATGAATTGTTACAGGTGGATTTGAGTATATCACTGATGCTGTTTTACTCCTCTTTGTAGCATAACACTGGGGAACGTCATAATATGTGACATTTCTGTATTATACGCATCTCTGACATGTGTCAAAATATTTTTCGTAATCTATGAAGACCGATAATGACGAGTTAGTCTATGAAGATCGATAATGAGTATCACCTAGAAGAGGTGAAGATAGTTTTCAGGATTATACTGCAAAATTCCATAATATTCGTGGAATGTTCTCAAAGTCGAACACTCAAAATGCAGTTTATACTAAGCAGATACAGATTGATGTAGTTTGTATACGAATGATGCAAAATAAAACTAATGAATAACAAATATTATATTTTCATCATAAATAACGATCCTTTAGCAATCTAGAAATTAGTTCAGCGCTAACAAAGCAACTAAAATGTAGACAGACTGTCTAGCTCACGCATAACCTTCACCTTCATAATACTCAGTGTGTCGGATGAGGTTGTGGGACACATTAAATCGGACTACACATTACACTCATGAAGGAAACGATAGGCGTAAGATTACGTTAGGAGGAGATTGTGTAGAACTACGTGGTAATAACAATTATACTATTATACGAGTGTTGTTATAAGGAGAATGCGACTTCTTTGGACTTCGAACAGCTTGTCTTTCGACACAAGTGTTAAAGCATCCGAACCTTAGTGATTCAACCTCACCAATAGCTTTAGTTACTCGAATTCTCGAGAAAATGGAATGTGGTGCACACTGATTATTGCTTTCCAAGTTCAATACTTATAGCCTATTAGTTTGTCGGTTGTACATGCATGACGTACAAACGCAACGAGCCCCAACGTGCGAAGCACAGCACAAAAAACTGTCGAATTGCTGTCTTTGATAAGACGTTTACTTGATTGTAATGTAGTAGTCATGGAACACATAATGGACAAAACCAAAGAAGAACTTGTATAAGAAAAAGGAAAAGACAATTGTCTGTGAGAAGTTCATGAGAATCAAATAGAATTCATTGGCGCCAGAAATGTAGCTGGCCGTTGTGTTGTCTACTCTGTTGCCAGTGCGGGACAATAAAAACTATAGTCAAACGAAACTGAAAGGAAGGTTCCAGGCAACAGTAGTGTACAAACGCTTACGTTCCAGGACGATGTACAAACGCTTACTCGACCGTAGGCATTAAAATATATACGCACACAAAACACATTCAGAGCTGTTAGTAAAAACTCGCCGTTAGAAAACCTTTAGCTTAGCTCTTTTTATATGAACATAATGGCGAATGAGGGTCACTCATTCGCTACCTAGAGAACGTACACGCGTTAGCGTGAGAAACAAACAAAACGATTTAGTCATGTCTCCTTGAGATAATGAAACTGAGGTTTACCGTCTGAAGTTTTTTATTTTTATTACGCATTTGATGGAGCTTATGACTAATACTGCGTTAATTTATGACGTTCGTATTAATTTATACTTCTGCTTTGTTTACTGACTGTTATTTCTGTATTTTCTAGAAAATATCTGAAGTAAGCAGGTTTACTTTATTCTACTGATTACTACGGCAGTCTACGAACTGTTCCTCGTAGACATGAACTGCCACTGTTGTACTGTAGGCCTACACTACACTGCCGGTTACTACTAGAGCACATTGATACTACTTGTTTGTCAGTATAAAATTTCTAGACTATATAGTGTAGACTATAATAGCTTATATATAAGCTAATGTCGTGTCGCGTTTGTATGTTATGCCGGTACTAAATCTTCTGTACAAAATGGATAATTCCATCGATACCTAACTGAAAGGGGTTACCGGATCACAGAAAATCAGACTGGATAGAAACATGGACCACATTTGCCTATCTTGTTAATCTTACTTAATACTATACGTAAGAGTAGATTTTTTGTGAAGATTTTGTCCTAAATAAGGTTTGGTCATTTCAGTAGTTCTTCCATTGTGTCTTTATTCTCTAAGGCTCCTTTAACGAATCTTAGCCCGTGTTTCGTAACATTGACGTCATCAATACGCAACTTAATTTTAATACGTGTATTTGCAATACAACTCGGAAATACGAATATGA
Organism: Magicicada septendecula; assembly: GCA_034769895.1. Lineage (NCBI taxonomy): Eukaryota > Metazoa > Arthropoda > Insecta > Hemiptera > Cicadidae > Magicicada > Magicicada septendecula. The sequence goes on along the minus strand of CM068372.1, from coordinate 281,601,217 downwards.
ATGAAACGTATAACATAATTTAACTTCTCGTCTCGCAATAAGATATTGAGTAACAAAATATGTTTTCACTAGCGTATTGGGGGAATCAACCCGTGGCTGTACTATGTACCCGTAGATATATTTCTGATATACTTTTTCTCTACTGGATTGTCATTCTGTACCCGGGGTTATTAGTCATGCCAATTCTCCGTGACCTATAGTTGCTCTAAACAGGTTTCTAACACTGAGACCAGTCCGCCGCCAGACGAGACAGGAATCCATAACAACTCTTTCATCAGATAAATCTATTCCCATAGCACGATCAAATGTCTCGGACTTAATCCTATGCAATCGAAATATTTATTTTCTATCTCTTTGTCGTGCTGAGACGTTTATGACTTAGTACGCGTTCGTTAAATGTGTTCGTTCACGCATGAGACGGTAAGGTTAGGACCGCAAACTATACTGTAACATTAATAAATTTAAATTACTGTTGTCCAACATTTGGCAGCCTATAATGAAACAGACCACAGATAAGAATTGACGATTCTTAATCAAAGTTGAAGTGCAATCAAGAAGATGTGTCAAAAACAACTTGTCGAGTGCTCTAAGGACTAATTCTATTTCTTGTTTTAGAGACAGCCTAACTGTAAGTTGACCAGCTGTTCGAGTATTCGAATACCTATTAAACCGTTTCCAAACACAACAAAATCGAAGCGCAACCGCAAATACTCTTTTTCCCAGTCTTCAGCCGTTTTATTTAATTGTATTCTTAGCTTTCAACTAAGAAAAGCACTGAATGTTACTTAATCGTGTGTTAATAATAATACAGTAATTACTTTTTATTTTTAAATAATCAATTTGTTGAGCCGACATTAACTTCTTTGATTTAGTAATTTTTTTATTGAATTAGGTTTAATTTCCGTTTTGTATATACAAAAGAAGTTTTGTAGGTGCGAAGTTCGATTCCCGAGCGCACGATAAAATCAAGGCGGGTTTGTTTTTCATCCTCCAGGTTGACTCAGCCTGTCGAAATTATTGTTATTACCTGGGATAACATCCTCGGGTAGTAATGGCGAATGAAGCGTAGTACTGGCCACACTGCGTTCCTTTAAGCAGAACGGCGCATACCGAAATCCTAGACTGCTTAGGCGATAAAAAAGAAGCCTAATAATATAATATCTTCATATTATATAGTTTATATAATAAATTATTATCGTAGAGTTTGCTTTTGCATAAACAAATATACTAGTTTTCTTTAGCAGACCGAAGAATACGTAAGACTACAAATTTTATTGGAAAAACAGAATTTATGACAAACGTTAAAGAAGTTCCAAAGTTTCTGAACACAACATATGGAAAAAATCAAGAAATTAAACATACTTAACTAGCTAACCTTGGAGAAATAATACAGCCCAGTGTCTCGTAAAATGGAATTAGCTAATCAGTTAACGAAAGGTCTTTTACAATAAAATCAGTCCTGATAAAAGTGAAATACCGACTTTATAAGACCAGAATTTCTGTACGCAGCAGAATGTGAACTCTCAGCAAAAAAAAAGAGAAAATGAGAAATTAGACAAAAAGGAAAGGAAAGTATTAACAAAAATTCTTACCTCCCGAAGAAGAATGGAAATGAACGGATAAAAACAAACAATAAAGCAATTTTACATTATCACAATTTTCCGGGGTGTTAGGCTGTGATCTAGGTTTATCTTTATCACCTGACGTGTCGTCCATACCGATAAGACATCTTCAGTGGCGCGGGAACACAGATCAAAACGCCCACGGACGAAAACGAACAGATGCACGGGAACACAGAATTCAACCCCCAGCTAACGAATGCAAACTAAGACAGTTCTGTCCTGTTGTTTGCATTCGTTCGCAGATGTTGTGATCTGTGATTCCTCGTCACTGAAGATGTCCGTCATCGATGTAGACGAAACGTCAGGTGATAAACATGACCAACCTAGACCATGGCATAACAGCCCGGAAAATTGTGATAATGTAAACACTCGCCGTGAAAGCTTACGTTCATTTATCAATAAAGGAATTTATTTGTAAAGCGATAAATTTTCGGAAATAGTAGGAAAAGAAGGATCACATTCGATCGAAACTTGTCCCGGATGAAGCCAGAAAGGCTGACAAAAAGCATACTCGTCTGTTTCGATAAAAATCTCAAAACAACAATCCAATGGTTCACAGAAAGAAGTAAAAAAGGATCTCACAGAAATGAAGCTTGCAAAAGATGATATTTTGGGCAGGGACATCTTTCAGAAAAAAGTTAAAGAATTTGGGGATTTCCAGGAAGAAAGTAAGCGTCAAACAAAAACTATGTGGATCGAAGAAAGGAAAAGGGAACATAGGGAAAGGATGATAGAAGCCTGAAAGGACAGAAAAGCGAGAAAATAAGAAAAAAATCATGAAGAAATTATTTCCAGTGTTCCATTGTTGGCCAAAGTCGAAGAAAGAAGAAGAAAATAGAAGTATTTTAATCTTTACGTTAAAATATAATAGTTAGGTAGTAGTTTGACAAATTTCTATTTTAAAACAATCGTGGCTGTGTTAAAATATAATTTTTCAAAGTATTTATGTTTTCCATACACTGAATGGTAACAGTGCCTGGACGTTGTATGGTAACAGGTACATGTTGTATGTTTATATATATTGTACGTAAAGTGCCTGGATTATTATAATAATCGCTAGTAACATCTATAGAGGAAACAAATAATATTCGAATTGCCAAAGCGAAATAATATTTAAGGACGCGGACGGATTTAAAGTATTAAAAATTTTGTAACACAATACCATATTGCTCTTACTACTCCATCTGTTAGTAGCGCTACAATGAAATTAGAGAAATCTATGCTTGTCAATAAGCATTTCGATACTATTATTTTTAAGCGGGTTAATACTCGATTGATATTCCAGTTACGTCTCGTGGCTAATTGTCGGTGCGGTGCGGTGGCATTCCTAACCGTTTACGTCCGTATGCGCGGATTAACCTGCAGCACACACACATACACATACACATGACCGTCAAAACACCGCGGGCGTATCAATCTTGGACACGGCATGCATCGTGGACATATCTACTATCTACACGTACACACGGATAATCAACTTGGCATTTACCATTTGTGTGGAAGTCAATGATGTGTGTCATACATACGCGCGCGCGTGCGCACTCGTGTTTGAAGAACACTGAGAAGTGTTCTACTACAACTTCCCACAGTTGAACACAAAGTTCAGCATCATCATCATTATCTTCACATAACGGCTTAGGAAAGGCGCTGCCTGTTCCGCCTTCAAAGATCCTCCAGCCGTCTCTTCCTGGGTCTACCCACACACCTGTGTCCTATAGATTTATGTTTTCAGACTTGTTTGGGCAGTCTTGAATCTGCATTCTTGCCACCGTTTTTATAATCTTTTTAATTTTTCATAAGTTAAAAACTTACGGCTTAAGTAATTCTTCTTTACACGACCGGCGTCATTCTTAACACGATCAAGAGATTTATAAGTTAAAATTACAAAAAAGAAGTTCATACACAGTTGAATCGATGAAACTCATCGATTTTCGAGGTGAAGAGTCTGAGTTTTATTTTTATATCCTGTTGTCTATCTGAAGACTGAGTTACGACGGTATGCCGAAGGATTTAAACCTACGTTGAGTGCGCCTAATTATAAAGATTGTTTATTACTAAGGTGAATTTACAAAAATGTGATAATTCCAAACTATGAACATGAATCTAGGACAACAATTTTAATATATTTTGTGTCAAACCAAAAGAAAACTGAGGAGTTTGTGGATAACATCCATTGTACATATAAACTAGTAATCTCCCTGAGCTGAAGATCTCGCTCTCTATATTGAACAAAATACAGTTATTATTAGTAGGTAAATATTGTAACATGACATAATCAGTGCCCTGCCCTAATTAACAAAATTAATCATTTTTCAATAGAGGTCAGAATATGTCACCTCACAGAGTCCACCTTTATAAATAAAAAGCCTTTTTCTATGTCAGACAATGTAGAAACAAATGAAAGGTACAATACAAAAGTATTGTCAGTAAATATCTTGTAATTTGTAATTAATTAATGTAAGAAAAAAAAACTGTTCTAGTATAAGAGAGTGGGGAGCAAGGTAGTTAGTTATTTGGACAGAAAAGACTGAAAAAATAACAATCCCTTCAATTACCCGAAGTGTAAACAAATAAACTAAATAAACCAAAACTAGTGTGACACAAACTGTGTCAAAAATGTAATAAGTGTCCGTGCAGTCCGTGTGTCCGTGTTAAATATCAAGGCTTACAGATGAAAGTTGTAAATTATATTAGGCCTACAGGCTAGATAAAGACTTAAGTTAAAAACAAACAATTCTAGAAATAATCAGTTAATAGTGATTCATAGAATTGAAGAATGCTATCAAAGTTATATTAAATATTTTGTAATGATTTGTTAATGTTTGAAGTTAAACTTGGCCATGAAGGCAATACCTTAGGGTAAAATGTTAAAATATTTTGTTACAGTTATCGTTATGGTACATCCAGGGTTCAAAATAGATAAATTAAATAACAATCTATGTAAATTAGAAAACTGCTAAAGAAATGAAGCTTAGGGCCTAGGCCAATAATGCAATGTAAAGAAAATAATGTCAGAAATGAGTAGATCAACCATTCAAAGTAAACAAAATCAAAAAAGGATTAAATCTGTATGATAAAAACACTTGATGTAATAGTAATAGTATTTATTAGATTAATTTAGGCAATTACTATATGATATAATCATTGTAACAGAAAAATAAGTCCAAAATTCAGAACTTTTGTTAAGGTGAAAAGTTATCTATTAATTTATAATAACAAACTTATATCAAATAGGTATCAAATTGCATGTCATATAGTAAGAAAAAACATTATGTAACTTAAATTTAATGGGACTTAAAGTTTAAAAGGGAGTATTTTTTTATACAAGTGTAAGAATATATGATCTCAGTGACACCAGTTAGGTGACCTGCAGTTCACCTACTTTAACCAATCGGAGGCCAGAGATTCTTGGTCTAGACCGTTGATGAAGGAAGAAAAATTATTATTCCATTATTAACTATCAGAGAGTGTAGATGAGCTATATAATACAAAGAAAAAATTCAGAAGTGGAATCAACATATTGAGTGGTAAAACTAATTGACCGATGTCTAAAACATGAGAAAGTAAAACTATAAAAGAAGAGGATAAATTAAATACTTAAACCAAACGATGAAAATAAAAATAAGAAGAAAATACGATCAACCAAATTGAACGAAAAAATCTGAGTACCTACATTGGGTGAGATTTGTCCAATTCATATAAACTAGTCACGACCACTACACAACAGATAGTTAAACTCAACAGGCACTATTAAACCAAATACAAGTGCTAACTAAAGAAAAAATTAAATATAATACAGTGAAAACACTACAAAATTTATTTATTTTAAAAAGGAGTGAACAAAACATTAATTCGTGGCGTCTCGGTAAAGTATACGGACGGCCATTTTGATTTTTTCAACTGTCTTGCGTAGTCAGACAAATTATTCGCTGTTGTCCGGCAAACAAACTGTTCACGTATTAATTAGTAAGATTTAATTTATAGTTTATTGTAATGTATAGTACCTTTTCTTTGCATATCTGACTTTTTTAACAGCTTCAAAGAATTCAAACCCTGAGATATACTAAAAAGGAAAGTTATTAACAATTTTAAGAATTATATAAAGAAATTTTAGAATCGAAACGAGCACAAGAGTCGATACGACTCACACATAGTTCGTCATAAACGTCGATATATTGAATCAAAGCAGTTAGAACGAATAATAAAAATTAACAACTTTTATTGGGAATTTAATTCGTCTTGTTATTTGTAGAATAAGCTTAATTTTCAGGAAATTTATAGCTAGCAGTGAGGAGTGTGGATATACGGACTATACGAATTGCACACACTGCAAAGAGAGACATAAACTACAACGAAACCGGCTGCGTCGGAGTCGACGGTCAACGTAAACAAACAATTACCGAAATATTTCAAGAGAGGGACCCAGTCTTACTCTCTCTCTCTCTTTCTCTCGACAGTGAAAACCGTAGTAAAGGCAACCACCGCTAATTCTCAGATCACTTTACATTCAAATAACAACCGAAGATTGATAAAAATAAAAACTTAATAAATACAATCAACTCGAGACTATAGATTACTACTAAATCTACGTCCCATACGGACGAATATTACATAAATGGCTTCCAAACGTGGGGCATTATTATAAACGGAAAAACTCAATTTGCCGTTCATCATACGACGAACATTACAATATCAATAAATCAATAAATATTAGATAATTTTTCAATAATCAGGAAAATACGAAAACCCTGATTATTACACAATTTTTGTTTATCGATTTGGGTTAAATTCACTTAAGTTGACACTCAGCTGGGGTTTGCGATTTCATGTAAACTTTGACCTACTTTTTGGGCCACGGCGTCCCAAAATTTAAAAATTTTAAAAACGAACAATACATTCAGATTTTGGTTAATTTGATATCTCACATAGATTTCTGAGATTTGTTCACAATTTTGATCCCTTAACATTTTTACATCCTCCCTTTCTATTTTTGGGGGAAAAGTCTCAAAAGTAATAGGGTTCTAAAGAATAGAAGTACGGACACGCATGCCCAAGTTTTATAAAAATCTGTTGATGCTTTCAAAAGTTATCGTGAGACATACCCCAAACAGTTAGACAGGTAGACGTACAAATGATAAACGGTCGAGTTAAAATTGAGAACTCGCTTCACTCGTTCAACAAGTAGTTAAAGCTTAAAAACTTAAAAAAAATAAAAGGAACGAAAGTTCTACGCATTTGATAAAATAGGAATTTAATATCGGTGCTTTATAAAATCTAAAAATATGTGACCAATTTTCTGTGTGGCGGAGACATTTGGACTTTAACAGAGGCACAAGAAAAAACTGCAACAGATGAAGTCTGTAAACACAGTTAAAGGATACGATCGAATAGATATATATTAAGGAAATTAACACCGATAAGAGAACAGCAAAACAGGCACTCAAGTATTGAGTATGAACGGGAAGTTTAAATTGATTCGAATAAAACTGGATGGACATGTATAAAGGATACAAGAATTGAGTTGGCAATAAAAAGGCAAGAGAATAGAAAATGGAAAACTGAAGAACCCCATCTTCACTGAGGAGAGAGACTGGCTAATACATGAAACAAACAGAGGTGATATGCTGTAATTTATTTATGTAGGGTTTTACAATTTTGTTTAAGTTTACAATCAGTTACTTAGCGTCTAAAGAAGATTATGTGTTTAGTTCTCAGTCTGTAGTGCACGTGTAGGGGAGTATGTTATGGTACTCGCTGGTGTTCGCTGGCGCGTGAGATCACCTTAATGAAGAACACAAGGTTATACGGCGTTCACTCGCTCGCTTTTATCACAGTAGCGGAAGATGTCAGGACGGCATTAGGTAAAACCCGACTTTTGATTGAGAAACGCTACAAAACATAATGACCTTGGATTTAAAACAACTCGTCTGATAATGAAAAAAAAAATGCAACGGTCAAATAAAAACCGATGCTAATCTGCTTTATGTAGAAACAATAAGTGCCTTACGTAACGGATGCAGTTGTTCACGCTTTGTTGAATAATTGTTTATATGTCTTGTATTCAATATATACATGAAGACGCGCGCTCGCGCGATGCATATTGCGGGTATACTATTCAAACTTAACAAATTTAATTACATCCTCCATTTCCTTTAGCGCTACAGCCCGAAGTCGAGCCTTGGCCTCCTCTGTCCTGACCCTCCATTTCTCTCTATCAGCAGCAGAGGACTCCCATCCTCGCAAATGTAATTACTAATAAGATTTAATTACAAAATTAACAAACATAATTACTAACAGCGAGAGCTGTTTAACTCTACTCAAGTGCAGATTTATATACTCGTATAGCTCTGGTACAGAGCCTCTGCAATAAAGTATAAAAGTATATCAACGTACTGATACATCATGTAACAGAGACTAGAAACAAAGTTGTATCAAGCAGTTTGTGGTACCATTAACAATGCTTGGAAATAAAGATCGGAGAAATACAGAAATTTTGCAGTGCAGTAACAGCTCCAGTACTATTTGACAGTGAACGTTGGGTTATTAACAAGAACTGGTTAAGAATCCGGGTAACTAAAGTGTGATTTTCTTTAAATTTATGATGGATGTACTGTAGACATCTGAATTGGAATTTTAACAGTAAGTTTCTGTGATGTCAAAAGTACGCAAGTTAAATACAGATTAAAATGTGATTTCTCAGACGAGTGAAATATAAAGTAGGCCGAATTGAAATAAAGACGTTAGGAGAAAATCGGGAGTCAACGATATTAATGACGGAATAGAAAAATATAACGTAAGTATAATCAAAGTGTAGAGTGAATTAAGTAAACATAATTACCTATAATTGATGCAAGCCTTGGAGAACATAGATTAAAGTACCTACAAGGCGGCGGTCTCTGAATTGCAGGAGAAGAAGAAGAAGAAGAAGAAGAAGAAGAAGAAGAAGAAGAAGAAGAAGAAGAAGAAGAAGAAGAAGATTAAATGTTAATGTGTTGACATTTGCACAGATGGGTTACACTGAAAAATTCAATTTTTGTATCTTAGGGCTGGGAATAAACATAAAATAATTGAATCTTAAAAAAATCTGACTTTTTAAAATAATAGTTTAGGTATTTTTATTTTATTCATCACATAGAAGTTTCTAAATCCAATGCAACGAACGAGTGCTTGCGTCGGTACTTGATCAATTTTGGAAGCCGTACTACGTAAAATTGGTGATTCATAACTGAAGTTGCTTCCGCGGCTTCTAGGACGGCCTTGAACATGCACTACAAGTGGCTGTTGCAACCTTTGGTCGGGTGGGGGATGGAGGCCCTCAGATGAGCAATTATTCATATTAAGTTTTGAACTTTATATTGTATCTACTGTCTTATCATGTGCAACTAAATTTTTTTTATAGTTTTAATTGTTACTGTCGTTTCCATCTACTACAATGCCACCCCACATTAGTTTTATGTTTAATCAGTATTGTCGTTCTTAAAATACACATCGTATTTATGTACTGTTAATTATTATGGATTAGAAATTACATTACTTCTTATTAATATTTCTTCCTTTTTTAATGTTTGTAGACATTTTAATACCAATCGATAAACAAAACCAACAGATTTTCAAAAGTCTTCAACACGTTTGCCACCTATAGAAGTATATGGTAAAAACAAACAACATTCAAAATTGAGAAAGTAATATCGGAAAACTAAGATAACAAAAATTAATGATAGTCAATAATAGTTGTGGTAGTGTGGTTAACGTCCGAATGACACGGCGTGCGCCCTGTACCCTATCTGCTTGATGACGGTAATAGTCTCCGCTTCTTGTATTAGTTATTTCGCCTCTGTTACTGATTCCATCTTTTTCTCGGCCTAGGCGTCTCTTTCCTTCCGCTTTATAACTTCTTAACTTTAGTGGCAACCTAGTTTTCTGCATCTTCTTTAAACTACATTCCTTTTCGTGGAGTTCGATTTAGTCTTCCCAATCAGATTGAACATTGAAGTTCCCCTCTTATTCCTTCGATTCTTATAACGATTCTCGATTACGTTCTTTATCACTTCTTAGAATCCTCACAGCTTTTATTTACATTCTTTTTTCTTGAACGTTTCTTGTAGCCCAAGGTTTTCTACCCTGTATGACCGTGCATACTGTAAATTGTAAAACTTCTCTGACCTAGTCCAGTTTATTTAATTAGAACTTTTATGGCATTTCATGTGCTCGAAGACTGAGATTCCTGAACAATACAACAAATCAATGAAATAACAACGGCATCAAGTGGGTCTATAACTGGTTCTAGTTCCTTTTTTTCCAATGCGGGTCTCTTTAAATTTTCTTATTTTCAGGTTTTTGTTTTGTTTACTCTTCTGTTCATAAATTTTGTTGTTACAGTAATAGCTGTTACCTGTTGTTACACAGATCGATTACACAGATTGATGCGTCGGATAGGCTACTGTTTCACTAGTGGAGAGTCATGGGCTATAATGTGAAAATTTAACTTTTCGGAACTAGAGTAAACAGTAGGCCTATATTCAGCATCCGATTCGCCCATAAATTTGTGGTTTAACTGTAACCTTACCGATGTAGTAGGGTATTCTTTATTTACTTTAGCGAAATCTTCAGTATTCCTGCCTCTTGTGTCTACAGATATACAGTTAATTAGAAACAAGTTTATTGTTTAATAGTGTGCTTCAATGATGTGCAGGATGAAATTGTCATTATATTTCAAATAGCAAATTTGTGATATTTACAAGTAATTAATTTGAAGTAATAGTACAGGGGACAAGTATTTATACTCTCTAAAAATTCTGTGTCTAGATTCAAAGCTCTATTATTTCAATCTATTCATGTTTTACGTACCGAGTCACTTTATGGTTAATATAATTAAATTACCTTATTCGGTCCACCTTAGTGACACTAGCTTCTATTATAATAGAGGCTTCTATTATAATTAATAATAATAGAGTAAAACTCTATTATTTGCGTAGCGTTCAAATTTTATATTGTCTTTTTCATCATGAACTATGTTGCCTTCTTCCTTTGTTCTATTTTTTCCCCCAAGAAGGCAGTAGGTATTGCTTCGATCTCAGATGTAGTTGCGGAAATGCTTATTCAGTTAGGTAAAAAAATAAAGATCTTTATATACGTCTATTCTTTAACTGGAATATTAAGATAACGAGTGTTTCTGCGACCTTTGTTAGCTTCCTTATTTCTATATAATCATTGGCTAGTGGCAATATGGTAACAGATTAGATCTTGCTATGCTACTTTTTTCTTCAATGGGGCTGTGAACATTATTTAAATGATGTCACTAGTGAAGTCTAAATTCAACTACCAAACGCAGTTGCACGATCGCAACTCTCATTTAAAAAACAGTGGCCTTTTGTAATAACTTGAGGAGACGCATGTTCGTTAGATTCTGTGTTGCCTTTGTTTAGTGGAGAAGGGTCCCAATTACATTTCTACAAAAAATGTGTGTGCGCGCTCGCTCGCGCGTTTAGCTTGTTGATTCTCTTTTTGAACATTTTCGGTTGTGAATGTTAACTATTCCTCAATGTCAGTTATATATTTATATAATAAAAATGTAGAGAGTGCTATTAGCAAACATTGGCTTTGCTTCTAAAACTATAAACAAACTATAAACTAAAACTTCTTAAACTATATTAATGACAGCTTAAAGGAACGTTAAAAAATAACTTTTTTTAGGGACGATAAAGAAATTTAATCAGTCTCACAAAACTGATTGAAATTGTAAATTTTAATTATTAAAATAGCTCTTTTAATAGTTAGGGTAAACAAAATTTTTATTGCTGCAATTGTATTAAATCGTGTTAAGTCAATAATTGTGAGTACTGATTACTCTGGTACTCAATTAGTTACCACTGTTTTGAAGTCCCGATAGTCGGGATCCAAACTATTTTCGTAAGAACATAGATTTTATATTACCATATAAAGAATACACATGCATTAACGAAAATCATAAAACGTATGGAACTAGTGTGTGTGTGTGTGTGTGTGTGTACGCGCTCGCGAGTGTTCGAATGGATTTGAATGTTAACGCAAGAAGAAAACGCAATATTTTGAAGGCGTTGTACGATTGCATACGTAAAGTAATTCGTTTTAAAAGGTCTACGTTACTGTACTAATATACACAAACACTCATTTACACACATAGACGTAGAAAGGGAACAATGTGATGACGGAATCGAGGCGTAGTGGTGCATCCGCAATGCACTGTGAACAATAAGTTGCAATTGTTGCACTTACAGGTGTGGTATGTGCAGGCCCACCTATATTTATGTTCCAGATCATGTGGCAAGGAAAATGAGTTTTGTTAAACGACCTTAGTCATTTCCGAGCGTGACGATGCATTACAATGTACGCTGAATAATTATACTACATCATATTTAAATATGATGATTGGAAATGTTGTGCCAGTGAAAACAGAGACGAGCTATGACGCAACTGGTACAAATCGGGGTTCTGACGACTTGGTGGAACCGATTAGTATTTAAGTGGTGGAACTTGCTTACAGCGAGATTCAAGGGGCCGAACAAATGTGCTCGTTAAAACCGGGTCCTCGCTACATCCGAGTTGTCGACTCGCAAGCCTAAATTTTGAAAAGTCTACTATAGAAGAGGCTTTGCACAATAAAATTTTGGCATGTTTTACATTCTACGTTTAAAAGTGAAATTTAGATTTTAAACATTTTTTTGACGCTAACATTCTTTGCTGAATATTGTGGCGTATAGTGTATTCGCGAAATATAGTAAAAGCAACTATAGGAAAAACTTACCGAAAATCAGCCGGCTATCTGGCAAAAAATGCAAAACTTTCCATTCCACACGTATAATATTTACTTTTAATTTACCCGAAAATTCACTATAATTTATTTGTCTTTTTGTTCTTCGTTCGAAATGGAATCGTCAAAATTATATTTCGCTCACAAAACTTAATTAACCTTAAAGTCATCTATTTTTGTTTATTTAGTAATTTTGTATCTTTAGATATCAAAACAGTTTTATAATTTATTTAAATATTCCACGAATTCATCTTATTTAAATATTCCACGAATTCACACTTACATTCTTAGTTTCACTAAACTGCGTTAATGAGCACCAAAGTTTCGCTCATTCTATGACGTAACTCCTCAGAAATAAATACAAAACTGAAAGTGAATCTGTTGTACAAGATAAGAAATAAACAGCAAAGAAAGCAAAATATTAGACTCAGATTACAAAGATAAACTACATGTACTTATCTAATCGAGTGAACAGGAAGGACCAACCTTTACTTTACTTACTTAATAATGATAAAACTTAACAGTTGCACCTAACGTTTAGTCAACAGTTTTTTGAACAGACAATTTATTATTTCAGTCCCAAATATAACACAAACGTACTTATAATCTGTAACTTATTACGTAATATATTTAACCTAATTAAATTTACATATTTTAGTATATAATTTCAATTACATAACTGAACATGTAAGTTAAATTGCGAGTTAATTTATACATAACAGTATTACTTTTTTCGCGTAATTATTTTATAAGGGCCGTTAGTTTTTCCTTCCATCGAAAGAACATGTAAAAGTTGCCACACATAATTTCCCAAAGAAATTTAGTAAATTAGGATCAAGGCTGAGCAATGATAATTAAATAATAGCTTACAGATATAAACTGATTTTATTTGTGTAGTCACGTGAAAGGGAAACTTTTCTTGTATGCCAGAAAGTATATTTTTTATGAGAGTGAAAAGGATGAAGAAGTAAGAGGGAGTAGGGAGGGAGAAAGAGAAATACAGAGAGAAAGAGAGCTGTTGGCCTATATCTGCACAAAGAGATTATTATTATTATTATTATTATTCTTTTAATACTTTCTTTCCTATTGGCTTCTCAACTCAGAATACGTTTTGGCTGACTCAACAATTTTTCTTTATTGTGAGATCTCATCATATATATTTCTCCAGTATTTCATTACCGTATCCCATCCTCTACATTGACCAACGAATATTCCGTGGTCTTTATCTGATTCGTCTTCTCAATGACTTTCTGAAAGGTCCGTATTTGTTCTCCGGTTATCCAGCCTTCTTCTGTGGGCCAGCTAATAGAATCTTCGACTTTTCACGAACAACACTACATCAGCTGGTTTCATCACCCGATCCAGCTTGTAATTCAAGAGTATTTTCCATGGTTCGTCATCATTTTGCGTGGGCTCGTAGTTTTGTTTTTCAAAATTTTACTTTCGCAAATTCTATTTTTTCACCGCTCATAGTTATCGTCTAGACTTCCAACCGTATGCCACCATTAGTCTGACAAGACTTTCATATTTTTTCAGCTTTAGTTGCCTAGTTTGTGTGCAGTACCTGATTAATTCTTCATAGAAATAATAAAATTACTTCCATTTACGATATGGACTTTATTCCATCGTTGTATTCTGCGATTCTAAATAAGAAAAACGTCAGACATATTCAAGTGTGTAATCTCCAGTTATTAAGTTAACAGAATCGTTCACTGCAGACTTCCAAACTTTCATATGTTTTAAATATTTCCTTAATTTATTTTTTAAATCGTCCATGTTATCCCACGTTGTTTAACTTTAAAAGGGCCTTCTAGAAAACGCGCAAACGGACTCCACACATTTACTCGTGATAAATTTCCATACGAATTGTGCCGGTTGATTTGTTTACTACCAACTACCACTGCTGCTCGGAATTAGGTCTTTAGATTAGTACAAAGAAAACAAAACATCTAAATGTATTCATTACTGAAAGACAGAACAACGTTCAAATACTTTGGACACGATCGAAATATCGAAGGCGTTTGTACATGGAATGTACACAGACCGAATGAGGGCAGGTGTAAGTGTTACGTGTTCATTAAAGAGATATGTGTAATCCCTTAATTATTTTATATGAATAATTATATAGTTTGTGATATCAAGATTTATACTAAGGGAATTAATACCTCATACGATTATTGCAAGAGCCTCTTTCCTAATATAAAATAAACGATAATTTAAAGCTACAAAAAGTGCATAAAGTTTAGACAGTTTTTTATATAAAATAACAAAACACGAAATATCGAAAAGATAAACCAATGTGCTTACTAGGTTACCGTTAAACCAGTGACCACAGTAGAATTCTCTGTATACATGTTAGTTTCCGATAATTGATGATTATTCCTAATAGTTTCGCAGACATTTTTCACAGACACACCTACAAAAAACATGCTGAAATAGTACTTTTGAATTCGAGAGATCTGAAAATGTCTTTTTTAAGTGAAAAGTCGATTTCACTTTGTTGGTCATTGAAGTCTTTGGTCTTAATCGCAAATGGAGCAGTTCTAGGAATTTATTTCTCGACAAAACTCCATTCTAGATTGTCAACAGAACTTGTAGCATCAAATAGTCTGTAACATTTATATTTCTTTGAGCCTTTACAGTGTCTTAAAAATTGAAATACGACCTTAACCATGTGTGACTACCGATTTTGCGGTTTAGCTGAAAAATTATTTTAGTCATTGGTTAAATACTTGGTTAAAAAATGTTAGCCATTGGTAGCTAAGGTCCGTACTTAAACCTTTCAAGAATATCTAATCGCTGTTAATGTTTAAACATGTCGTTAACATGGGTGCAGTCCCAGATTTAATAATAAAATTATAAAATCTGAAAATAAATACCGGTATATTAAGTTAAGGAGTAAGACGTTGATGCACAAGACTGACTGACAGACTTTTCTTTACATTGTTGTACCAGAAGTATTGAACTGTCATTTATCTGACTCTATCACTAGCGTGACAGTATAATACATTTTGTTTATATTTCAAAATTAATTTCCATTTTTTATATTTTCAAATGCATTTTTAATTGTTATGTTTTAGAATGACTTCATCCTGAAAACGACTGCAGATTTTTGATGTATCCAAAGCGCCGCAATGGAATATTTAATAATAACCGATGGCTAACATCCTTATTTCAAACTTTGGTGGGATGATTAATATGCTTAGTTGGCAGTAATGTGAATGTTAAAAGATATATAAAAATGTCTACCTATATCAAAGAGTAACGGCAAAATTATATTGAATAGGTAAAATTACAAATAAATATTCTTAAATCAGGAATACCGTTATAAAATCTTTCTTTTTTGAACTACACAAATATCTCCTTAAAACTTCGGGGATCTGAAACTCCATAAATTTAGCTATTATGTTGAGCAAATTAAATCACACATACATATAACTAAAATGATTTTAATTAAATTATTTATTACAGATCTTCCGTTAACACGCATTTAAAAGACATTTCGTTCTGCTGACAAAAAATAAAATAAAAAATAAAATAAACAGGTTTACGGTCAAGAGTGATCGACCGCTGGCGTCTCTTGACATTTTGTGTTAGTATTTCATGACCTTGACGCATCACCTTTGATGGGTTTTGGAACATTCTGTAAACACATAAAGTGACAGACTGAGTCAGAGATAGGACTCTAATGAGACGTCATGAAATATACACCCATATATTCGACATCCAAAATATCTCAAATATATCTTCGTACAAATGTTAGTCAAGAAGTGACCTTTGGTCATCCCGAATAACTACCAATATCGACAATGTTAGTAACATGATTTGACCGACGTTTCCTAATATAAGGAATCGCTTTCGTCAACTGAGTAGTAGTCAGAACATAACGTTCTCAGTATTCATACGTCAGATATCGCCTCGTATTGTCCAGTCACTATTCAATACTGTCGATATCTGACACTGCCAATAGGTCACACCAGGAAACTTTGTCGCCTCTATCTTCTCTCTGACGCTACAATCCACGGTGATATTTAACTCTGTTTCCTTCTATTTCTGTTACTGAATATCTCTCTCCAGGTCCTGGTGTACGCCCTTTTACGATTCTCTTTCACATCGCCGAAAACCCGCAGACATTGTTCCCTTGGCATACCACTTTAGACCATCACTATTTATGATAGTCCAAACCTTAGCAGCATATGAAACTACCGGGCTTTTATAATTTCATTTACTACTGCTCTCTTCTCCCCCGGAACCCAAGCGAAGGATAGATTCAGCATACCTTGATAAATTGTTAGGTTAATTTACAATACGAATTATCGTAATAAACCTCTTCTGGCCCCCGTCAACTCTAATACCGCCTGAGTCGGAAAAGAACCGACTTCAAGTAAGATCAAGTAAGATCCGATAGGGAAGAAGAAACTGAAGACGATATACAAGATAAACTGCAGGAAGATATAATATAGGCCTATTCACCTAGAACACCTAGGACTTAACACATTACGTATACATTAGATGTGAACCCCTTAGAAGTACACATGTATTCGAACCCATAAAGTAAAAACCATGGATTCCTAAAAAGTAATGTAATCGAAAATTCCGTGCGACTGACAGAGCCCGACTACGATGATTGGGCGAGGTAGAGAAGTCTGCTGTTACACTATTTTTTTAGTTGGATACAAGGCACAAACAGTCGCTCTCTGCCAACGCAACGGTTTCACAATCAAGAGCAACGTTACGTTACGTTCTGACTACCATACCACGTCATGATTCTCGAGTACCTCCAAATCTAGTCTGATCTTTGTACTGAATTGCATTAGTTCGGGTTTCCAATTTCCACAGTTACACTTATTTATTACCGAGTTACACTTATTTACCGAGTTACACTATATTTGTCGTCAAAACGGACACACATACACCTGAATAGTAGTCATTACCAAATGAATGGACTAAAAAACAAAAGATGACGAACCAACGACGTCGAGATACCACAAGTAGCCATAAGAATCACGCGGCTACTCAAACAAAAAGCGGGACAAGTTTGTAGTATACATATTGAAGAATTACAGCAAATACGCTAACAGTGGATGTAGAAAGTGTTGAGAGAGATAAGGTGGTATTATAAGAGCTGGAGGAAAGAGACTAAACCATGGAGGAAGGAGAAAATAATCGTTAGAAATTGTCTTTAGTAACTTAAACAACAAAATCAATGTTTTCAAGACATCTAATACACAATTATATGAATTTAATTAAGGCATCAAAACGTGTTTTTAAAAAGTCCTCGAAGAATGAGATGTAGTATGGAGGTGGTGGTGGACAGACTAAAAAAAAATTACCATTCATCATTCTGACAGATATTATGTCAAGTGTGTAAGTAGTATATGCCATATTCAAGTACCGTAGCAAGTGCGATGCTGTTTTCTCACGCGTTACGTATACCAAACACGTTCTGGTGATCTGAAGAGGACCGTGTGCTAATGGAACCAAATTAAAAACGATTTACGTTAACAGTTAGAAAAGCTTATCTCAGCTGTATAATATCTTAATGTCGTTTTCTCGACTATCAGAAATTTCACTTCCGTAATACGTTAATCCGATTACAACGCTTCTGGGGACAAAAATAATTAGGTCTACATTATTATGAAAAATAGTAGAAATCATTCTGAAAATAATTGTTTTATAACAAATGTACGTGTGACTAAGCGTAATTAAACGTTGTTTCTTCTATAAGCACCAAATGTACGCGTCACAAAAATCATTCTTTTTATCTTCAGCTGGAAGATACGGATTGGCGCTCTTTATATCAGGCACGCACACTCAACACGCACGCGCACACGCGGTCAATTGTATATATTGTTACACATAGCGATGAAGACAATAATATGTGATGACCTGTGATACTTCGGATGGGTATGAGACTATTAACCAGACTAAAAACGACAGGTCAAGGATGTCAAGGCTTTGTAGGATTTGACTAGTTTGTTTCACCACGAAGTCTGTTACCGACTACAGAAAAGGAAGAAGAAGGACAGAGGGGCAACAGCAACAAAAGCCCGGAAGTCGACGTGACGTGACCACGCAGGGCAATAAGGAAAACGAGATGACGTATGGGTATGACGTGTGATCGCGGCGCGTTGCAAAACATGTTACCTTGACACTGAAGGACTATATCCTTCAAGTCTGCGCCGTAAACAATGACGTCATTGGCTACACAAATCGTGAACACCACCCTCGCACCAGATTCAAACATTATTCATTATCGATATTAGATTAATTCCTCACAGCGTGTGCTTGACATGTAACAGCGTAGGACACGTGTTGAGAAAATACCATTATTACATGGTCGAAACCTCATGGTTATATTTATAGTCTTACCCAAAATTAAAATACGACTCGGTAGGGTAAACACACTTGACATTTCCCTTAGGTTTACAACTAAACCCTAGAAAAATACGCATGTTTTTGTATACATTGAACGCGTATAGGAGTGTATCATACGTGTAACCGTACTTCTACGAACAGAATCAACACGCATGCCTGTCCACTCAAAACATACAATTACGTTACAACAAAGTTTTCTGTAACCTCACACACTCTCTCTCTCTCTCTCTCTCTCTCTCTCTCTCTCTCTCTCTCTCTCTCTCTCTCTCTCTCTCTTCAGGTCAGCAGGTAAACACGCCGGAAACAAATCGAAGAAAAATTCTGTTTGTTATGAATTAGTTTTAACTATAAATTTCAAAGTCCCTTGCAGATATATTAAATTATCACATAAAAATACTTTTTTAATTTTGTTAATATAAAATTTTTAAAATATTAATTTTATATTTTCAAGATAAATTCTCAATTATACTCGATTCATTTCGTGCTCTTCCTCCCTCTCTCCCCCCACACACAGTGTGTGTGTGTGTGTGTGTGTGTGTGTGTGTGGGCGCGCGTGGGCGTGTGTAAAGGTTGCATTATGCATGGGGGGGGGGTGAATGAAACGCGATACGTTTCGTACACCACACAGTTTCGGTTAAATATCGCTGCATTACCTGTTTTGTACACGTGTTTATATTTTATATTATGAATTCACTCAAACAAAACAAATTGTGAAACAATTATTTACACAAAATACAAACTTGTGATATCAAGCGATACTGTGTAAAAACTGTCCGTTTTCATCTCACAATCCGATGAAAACATCTGCTCATTAATTAAGGCAGTAATAAAATACGAACTTGTAATCACTAATGGTTTTTGTTTGTTTTGTCTGTGAACCGCAAATATGTTATATAAAAATAAAAACAGTACTCTGAATGGGTCACGTAGATAAACATCTTTTTTGTGAATCATATGTCAACAATAAAGTTACTATTGATATAATCAACAGATATTTTAGAGTGATCAACTGACACGGCATTGCATGTAAAAAGTAAGTAATCGTACTGTCTGAAATGTAAAAACACTTTTACATATATACATATTTGTTTGGCTAAACTGAACGAGTGGGAAAGAGTTTGTGTGTGTGTGTGTGTGCGTCACGGAACGTGCATGATAAAGTTGATTACTAACCACTGCACTTATGCGAGCAACAGCAAATAATGTTTCAAATGGCCGTATTATGTTAAAAGTGTGGTGTATATATGTATTGTGAAACAGTCACCCCAGCCGAACAAATAGTGCTTATATAACCTTATTTATAAACTGTACTGTCTCATAATTTATGCTTCCATTCACATAACAAAAACACACAAATGAATGAGATTCTCACCAAAATAAGGCAGACCAACTGCGGAAGACGCCGCCACGGCGATCATGAACAACGTCGGAAGAAACGCCATCCTTCTTCAGGTCCGTCCCTTCCTACAGTGAAAGAAAAACACAAATAAAACAGAACGATCACAGATTAAACTTCTTCGTCACCTATTTATGATGAGGTTAAGTGGTGTCGGTGAGTCTCTTCTTCGATAAGGTCTACTTGTTAGTATGCGCTCTGCAGCATGTTGTATCGCTTTTAAGAAAAAATATTATGAAAACCGATGTTAACCGAAGATTGCCGAAGGTGTTGAACTTGGGTAACATTTGATTTGTTCACCAGTATTCGTGATAATGTTTTGGTTTATTTTGATTAACTATGTTATTCTTGGTGCTTGCAGTGGAGTTCAAGGTCATTTCATTAATTGGACTGTATCCTATTACGTTCGTCTTATTATTTACCTCATTCAATTCGTATCAACCGATCCTATGTACATTTTTACCCTCTCTTACTCATTCTTTCTCTCTCTCTCTATCTCTCTCTCTCTCTTTCTCTCCTTCTCACTCGTTCTTTTTGCTGCAGGGCACGCTCGCAATTTATACCAGTAAAGTATCTACTGTCTTCGCTTTTTCTCTTTCACTCTCTTCACCACCGTTCATTCAAGATAACACATCGTGCTCTTTGTAATACCATCCCGTAATTACTTAAAACCATGCCGTTTACTTGTGCGTGATATTGCTTGGTTTTCCCTGAGGCTTTTTGTAAACTACGTAATTAAAAAAAAAATTAACTAGCCACTTTCCTGAGAAGCGAGCTGCAGGATATTTATATCACAAGTTATGATTTATTTGGTACGTGTGTATAATTATTTATTTAACCGCGGGATTACCCGTCTTCGTACACGAGAGATTAAACCGTGATAGTTATGATATTAACTTATTTGCGCTAAAACATTCTGCACACAACTTTATCTTTGTACATGGCTCTAACTGAGATACAAACAAATAAGAAAAGATGCTCAGTAATGATTTGATTACAGGAGGCATCATTATATGTATAATATTTATATTCATTCACATTATTCTTGTTATTCAAATTAATAATAAGTTATACATATAACTTTTAATTTTTAAAACAAGAATTTTAAAAAATTTGTATAGTCATACTTTTCCAAATTTAAATAACGTAACCTTATTTAAAACATACTTCCAGTATTATAACAATTAATTCCAAATTTATTTAATGATGTATTTATACATTGTACTTATGATGAATTTAAAACCGTCAAACATTGTAATAAAACATTTTTTTAAATTAAGTAGTATTATGTATATATATATATATATATATATATATATATATATATAATTATTAAATCTGAATTTAGATTTAAGACAAAATAGTATTTTTTACTTCCATGTTCCATAAGGAAATGGAAGTATGGTGAGGGCAAAAAAAATCGTGGTCGAGATTATTGCAGATTCTGATTGTACTACCCTCAAAACATGAAAAAAAGTCATTTTTCGAAAAGTGTCTGTGTGTGTGTGTCTGTCTGTGTGTGTGTCTGTCTGTCTGTGTGTCTGTCTGAAGATCTTGTTATATGGCAAACGATAACAGCCGCAAATTCAAACAGAATCAAATAATTTTTTGCATACAGTCCTGATTTGTAGAGTACTCAAGACCTATTGTTTTTGGTGAAGATCGGTTAAGGGAAAGGGGTAGTTTACCTGCAACTTTTTTTTAAGGTAATTTTTTTTCTATGGCAAACGATAACAGTCGCAAATTCAAACAGAATCAAATAATGTTTAGCATACAGCCTTTAATTGTAGACTTCTCAAGGTCTATTGTTTTTGGTGAAGATCGGTTAAGAGAAAGGGGTAGTTTACCTGCAACGTTTTATGTTTTAACAAGGGCAATTTTTTTCTATGCCAAATGATATCAGCCGCAACGTCAAATAGAATCAAATAATGTTTCGTATACAGCCCTGAATTGTAGAGTTCTCAAGATCTATTGTTTTTGGTGAAGATCGGTTAAGGAAAAGGGGTAGTTTACCTGCCACCTTTAATGTTTTAACAAGAGTAATTGTTTCTATGACGAGCGATACCTGTCGCACATTCAAACAGAATCAAATAATGTTTTGCATGCATCCCTGAATAGTACAGGACTGAAGGCCTTTTGATTTTGGTGAAGATCGGTTAAGGGAAAGGGGTAGTTTACCAGCAATGTTTTATGTTTTAACAAGGGTAATTTTTTCTATGACGAACGATAACTGCCGTAAGTAAATTCAAACAGAATCAAATACGTTTTTGCACACCTTCCTGAATTATAGAGTACTCAAGTTCTGTTGATTTTGGTGAAGATCGGTTAAGAGAAAGGGATAGTTTACCTGCAACATTTTATGTTGTAACAATAGAAATTTTTTCATGACGAACGATAACTGCCGTAAATTCAAACAGAATCAAATAATTTTTTACGTATGTGCCTGAGTTGTAGAAGACTCAAGGCCTATTGATTTTGGTGAAGATCGGTTACGGGGAAAGGGCAGTTTACCTGAAACATTTTTTTTTTAACAAGAGTAAAGTACTTAATTTTGATAAATAAAGTATCCTGATAAGATCTTAATAATCCAATGTAGAAACGTAGATGAAATATCTATAAATGAAGAGGCTAGTTGAACGGGGTGGGGGTAATTTTCTATAAATGAAAATTATAGTTGAAGGGGGGAGGGGATAATTTGTATATGTGTACTACATTATCGGCAACAAAGTAGTAGTTTGTTGTTAAAATTCCTTCCCGGGCTGTTTGGCCGTAGTCCAATGTTTTTTGTAAAACCAGACGTTTCGGGAGTGCCGTCGATTGCCATCATCAGTGAAAATCGAGTGCGATAACGTGTGGTGGTTGGTATACGTTAGTGACCACAGTACTTTGATTAAGGCTGAAGCAATATAAAAACAACATAGAAAGAAGTAGTTTCTATGGAAACATTTCACTTCGTAAATGATTTTAAATATAAATCTTAGAACATGGAAGTCATGTATCGTTCTCCATACCGATATTAGTCTTATTATAGAACATTTTCTTATCGAAATTCTTTTAATCTATCAGCTCAGTGCTAATACAAATGAAATATTTAACAGTCGGTAACAACAAATTCACACGATGTTTGGCTTGAAGATGATCTAAATCCTGTATTACGTTTCTGGAGGTAAAATTTTCAGAATCGTTGATAAACAACCCGTACGCGTTAGTAGTTAGCAGTAGATGAGGCGCCTCCTTATATCGGAATTGAACGAAATGCTGGCGAACAATCGCTTTTTTCGTCAACTTAAGATGAGTTTCTTTCAGTTTTTCGACAGTACTAATACAGATCTTATCCTTGCACGTATTAGTAAAATCATCATAGATATCTTTTAGATTTGTTGCTGTAAACAAAGAATCTTTACCATCATTAGGACGTAACGTATATTCGCATGGTTCGACGATCGAAGTTGATACTCGAGGTTCGTCATCATCATCTGATTGATCAGCACTAAAAAAACGACTTAAAGACATGATGGATAATTTGTTTGTTGATTCACAACACTAATTATACTCGGGAAAAACACAATGCGTCTGTAAATTTCGTTCGCTTTTCAATTTTGAACTATCGACTGTGCTTATTTGATCGATTAACGATGTAATGGCGGTTAAATCGTCATTATCTGTGATATTTTTACGTGTTGGTGCATTATTTAACCATAGTAACATATGACAATGAGGGCTACCTCTATGTTGAATGCGCTTCATCAACTACGTAATGATCTCTGAACACGCCATTTGGTTTTTTAATCGCGTTAATAAAGGTCGACACCAATTTCTCGAAATACAAGCAGCACAAAACTGGATCGTTGTTTACCAATTCTGCTCGATTTGTGCTCGACATCCCGTCAAATATCGCTGGATCTATCGGCACGTCTACTGGTATATCTTCTTGAAAGCGATAAATAGATTCTAAGAGATGAGGCCAGTGTATTTCTGAAGCGCTCAATTTGAGAAATATGATAGGTTTGCCTAATTGTCGCATCATACTGAATAATTCCACTTTACGCTGATGCCAATATTGGATTGAGTTCGGTATGTTTCTCATGAACGCTTCATTTTTTAGCAGCAAGCTCTTAACAAACTCGGTATCTTCCAGATCTCGTCTTGATACGCTGTTGATTTGATTATTATTTACTCGAAACGCTAAGTTTACATTCGCTATGATTCTCAAATGCAGCAATTTAGCAGCCATATACAAGATATGATCGGATTTTACACCTCTCCGATCCCGTCTACGTATTTCGCTACTGGCTATCATGAATGGTGTGGCTCGACAAGTAAACCGCCGTTTCACACCATAATATATCGCTGGGAATGATAACTCTTCTGCATCTTCATCGAATGCGAGCGATAATGGTTGATTATATTTTGTCCAGGGGCTAGATGTAAAATCAAATCTTCACACCAGAATAAGGTATGCTGCTGCAATTTGATGTACTCTTCGCCAGTTACATCTCGCTGTATGCTTGTTATTTTGCTATTAGATTGATTTATGCGAGACAATAAGTCTTTCCATTCTACTTGCTGTCGTTCTTGATCCTCGTCTTCATCCTCACTAGACGCCCTGCTTTCATTTTCAGGCTCATTATTGAAGAACTTGTCATTAATCGTGATGTTATAATATCTGAATAGCTCAGTCGTCAACAGATGCCTTAACCAGAGCTTTAATTTACTTTTAGAAACCAGTCCTCGCATATAAGAACTTTTATTGATTATGTGCTTCTTAAGGCAAACGTTAAACGCCAAATCGTCATTCAACATGCGAGGCAATTGCAGAGTAGTGGTATCAAGGTTTATCGGTACGTTTATGACTTGTCCAATTATACGTTTAGCGCCAGCAAAGTATATGTTACGAATGTGCATGAATGGAAGGCGCGGCGATATTAAACGTTCCTCTATTGGCGTTAGTTCAGGTAAATTCTCTGGTATTTGTGGGTACTTAAAGCCGTTGATTGTCGCATAAGGTGGCAATCTGTTCTTCTTTAGGCATCTGTAGCAATTGTGGCATACTTTGGATTCGTCAAGAATATTATAACCATGTTTATTAAGTATTTCTATAACGTCTGCGTGTCCAGTAACGTCTTTTAAGCTTTTAGTCCACCAAATTCGTTCACAAACAAAGCAGTAGTCGGTAAAATTGTCATTATAAAAGTGCATTTCGATATATCTTGCTAAATTACTTACTTGCTTCTCTTCACATTCTTCCTGTTCATTGCTCATCATCTTTACTTCTTTTTTACGTTCTCGATACCGTTTATCATTTTTGCGTTTTCGTTGTAGGCGTTCAGATTCAGTTAGTGGAGTTCTGACCAAACGTTCCTGTTCATTGCTCTTCATCTTTGCTTCTTTCTTACGTTCTCGATAGCGTTTTTGATTTTCTCGTTTTCGTTGCAGACGTTCAGATTCAGTTAGTGGAGTTTTGACCAAACCTTGCTCAATTTCTGTACTTTTTGCTTCTTTTTCCACTCTCGGCAATATTCGAGGTTTCGTTTTCGACGTTCTGCTTCCAATTGTAGCTTTTCCGCCAAATTAGTTCCTTCTACACTCGAATCGGTGGAAGTCTGAGCCATACTTCCACTCGCTTCCTCCTGAGCCATCGCTCCGTAATAAATTCTTGTCTGATGTACTACCTTAAGATAAATTTAAGGGGATATGGCACTGAAACTCAGCAAAAAATTCAAAATTTTCTACGTTATTGACAACAAAGAAGTAGTTTCTATGGAAACTCACCGGTTCCCATTTTCGATCACGCACCAGCGATCGGCCGCAAATGTGCAAAACGTCCTTATAAACATTTTCAATGTTAAAAGACGGTTAACACTTTGAAGGTAAATCGTCTTTAAAGATAAAAGTCCCAGCTGAGGGCAACAGTTAGCTTGACATACTGATATCATGTTTCTGAGTTTACCGTAATGGTTACCGGACATAGGAATATACTTTGAGCAAGAACATATGCAACAAACAAAACATTTAAAGGTTTTTTTATAAAATACGTTCCCCAAGGCTCCCAAAAAAGACTCTAGCGTATAAAGGTTTTAATAAGGCTCGACAGTATAACGTCTTAACGTTATAATATCGGGAACCTGGTTAATTGGCTCAGGTCAATTAAACAGGCTGCCATAATATTAAAAAACTCATAATTAACTGAAATATAAACAAACGCTAATTAGGATCCCGTGAATTCAGGAATTTAGACAGGGGTTTGTAGATTTATTCACTCACCTTTTTGGACCATGACATCTCTTTATTACATACTGTTTTAACATCACAGAAGAAGATTAGTAATGTGTACAAAAATATTTGCACATTTCGTACAATTAAAATTAGTGTAAGTCATGGGTGAACATAGTATGTACTGCCCTCGGATCCGAGTTGTTTGTTCCTATTTATAATATTACAAATAATAATCTTTATTTTGGTGCCATCTGAAGAATGGGCTTATTTAACTTGAGAGGGTTATACTCATTAAACTCGTTAAACTTAACACATCTTATTACCTATTATGAAATTACAATTTTATAGTAATTAGGTCAGTCTTTTGTGTTTTATTTTACTTTTATTTTGTTATTTAAGTGTCTTTCATATATTTAATTTAAGTTAAGTTCTGAACCACGGAAGTAGAACTTCCGTGTCACCTGTGTGTAACATATCCTCGGCGAATCGGCGCTTCTGTCTGTTGTGCAGGTGTCTGGGAGATCTTCGGTCTATCGAGTGTTGGTGAAGTTTGGTGTCATTTTTTAAAGATGAGTAGTCTGTCTCTCCTGTAGATTCTTGTGGTCTGTTTCTTGGTGGTAACTTTTACTGGTGTTCACATTGTTGTACCGCACATACTGCTTATAGTTAACAGTTACATTTTAAAAGTTTAACATCACATTTAGGTGATGTTATTTAATTATAGAGATGTCATCGTCGCACACTCAAGTCATTTACAACAATTTACATCATTCGGCAATTACACAACCTTTACCTAGTCTACATGTTTTATATTGTCAACATAACTTTCTGTACGCTGTATCAGCAGCGGAGTCTCTGATTCAACTGAACTAACTAACTAACTATAGGGGTAATGCGTAATGAGGCTGTCCGCGCGCGGGTAGTTTCTCAGCGCGAAAAGTAGTTCTCAATTATTATTAATTATTTTCCTTTACTTAGCTTACAATCACTCTATACTTTTATTTTTTTTTAACGCGAGGTCGTTATTGATTTACTGGGTTTCTTAAATCTAATTTTATTAACTGATACACTGGCAAATCGGCATGTTACTATCGGTTTGGGGCATGGAGAAAGGGTGCATCAGTACCTTATTAAATTGTTTTAGTATTATAATTTTTAATTTTTTTTTATTGTGGGATTTAGGCATCTTAAATCGTCACAACAGAAGGACGTATTTAAACCAGCGTACTGTAAATTTCACGACCGTGCCAGTAGGAATACTATCGTTAAAACTCATTAAGCATAACATAAATCCGTACTAACGCCACTATCTGACTTATGAAGAAAACGAAAGGAATAGTAATTTTCCCTACCCTTAGAGTAATAGAAAAGTCGAACTGTACACAACTTTTAAAACTGAGTATCGATGTCGAGCAAGTTAGAACAGTTCAAAGTGCGTAGAGAGGAGGTGACCAAAAAACAATAAAAATCATTAAATACAGAAAAATTTCGAAAAATCTACATTTAAAAAAAACAAATGTTTCCCTGAACAATGAGTAGAACACGCGGTATCGACTAATCGATTTTAAAAAGGATTCGTGTTTACTAACTTTCAATTTAATACATCAACCTGAGACGTGAAACAAAGCCTTTTTTCTGGTAGAAGTATATTTCTGTAAATGTCACAAAAATCATGCAGTAGATTTTGAGTCATTACATATTTCAAAGCTTTCCTCAAGCTTTCGGTGTTTCTTTCTTTTTTTCTTTTTTTGAGGGTTATTTTGGAGTGTTCTAATATGCGCAGACATTGTATAAAATATCACATCATAATGGTTTGGTCCAAACGTAGAAACTGAGGCATTAAAAATATTGCAGAAAGGATAATAAAATATCGGTATGGAGGACATATCGGTATTGGTATGGATACATGACTTCCACAGTCTAAGATTAATATTTAAAATCATTTACATGAATTCGGTTTGATAATTACTAAAAAAAATATCCCTACCCTCAAACTATTTTCACTATTTATAGATATTTTTGTTACTATGGGCTATGTTATTATTCGAGTAAAAATTAAAATGTCACTTCATCTATAAAAATTAGGCACTTTATTCTTATAAAGAAACTGAACTACGCAGATAATCATCCCTCCTCCTCAACCGATCCCCACCATTAATGATGTTTACACTTTCATAGAGTAATAGTTTTATCATATGTAACGTCTAGGGTATCTTACACTTCAAAATTAAATATTCGTACTTTACTTGATATCAGCAAAACAATTTCCAAAAAATCACCTCCTCCACCTTCAACTACCCACTCCATTTATAATTATCTCATTTCCCATTTTACAGTAGATTATATGACTGAAGGGTAGCATTTAATCAAAATTAAACCGAACAACCAAATTTTTGATATTTACACTTTTATTGAGTAATATCTTTATTATATGTAATTATTAAGGTATATTATCCTTCAAAATGAAGTAGCTTATTCGACATCAGAAAGGTAATTTTCAAAAAATTACCCCCTCTCCCTTCAAATACTATTTTCATTCATAGATATTTCATCTACCTTTTTACAGTGGATTATTATGATCTTCTTTCCAGATACTTTATTTATCAAAATTAAGTACTTTACTCGATTTTAAAATCGAGTCTTTCTTTCTCTCCACTCGTCTTCTGATTTCCTGAGCGACGATTCTATTCATCCGTATAATTACAAAATTTCTCAGAAAAACATTTGTTCCTTAATACGTTTGTGTCTTCTGTTTGTTTAACACTCACCATTCTGATCCATGTCATAACATTACATTCCACACAGGGTGGTAAATAACTAACTATCAGGGAGGTCAAAATATTTTCCAGGAGGCCCAAACAATTTTCAAGAGGAGAAAAATATTTATATAATTTTCATTCATACATATATGCACATATTAGTTTGTAATTCTTATATCATAATAGAAATAAGTACACAGATTGTATTAATTTATTTAAAACATTTATTGCTTTAAATTATCTTAGTGAGCCACAGGAAGCAAATCTCCATCCACGCTAGACACCTTTTCGGCTTGCACTCCTTGTGTTCGTGTGGGTTTCGGCACTTTCCATTTAAAAAGCGTGCAAACGTAAGAAAATAAACATGAGTGAGGCCAGAAATAACGCGAAGTGTGCGTGTGTGTGTCCTGCCTTTTGATTGCGAAAGTTACAATAAAAAAACTTTGGAAACGTAAACATTACATCACGGATTAATAAATTAATTTATTACGGATAAAAAAATTACCCCCTCCCCTTTCAACTACCCTTTTTGTTTATAGATATTTCATCTACCTTTCTATAATGGATTATTATGACTTTTTTTTGAGCATACTTTATTTATCAAAATTAAGTACTTTACTCTTGTTAAAACGTAAACCGTTGCAGGTAAACTACCCCTCCCGCTTAACAAATCTTCACGAAAATCAATAGGCCTTGAGTCTTCTACAACTAGGCACATATGCAAAAAATTATTTGATTCTGTTTGAATTTTCGGCAGTTATTCTACACATAGACATACAGACATTTTTCAGAAAATGTCTTTTCTTCATGTTTTGAGGGTAGTACAATCAGAATCTGCCCTTATCTCAAACACGTTTTTTTCTCCATCACCATACTTACATTTCCTTACGGAACATAGAAGTAAAAAAACATTTAAATCCTTAAAAAACTAGTTTAGGTCATGGATCATGCAAGAAAACATAGGGGTGGAGTCTCTGAGATGCCAAGAGTACGCTGAAAAAATCCTCACTCAGAAAACTCACTTTTTCTTTTTTTCAGAATTTTAGATGGTGTACTTCTGCACTACAAGTTAACGAACTGAGTCTCCACACGAATTATTGAACTAAAGACCGGAAAATTTTTACTACGATATATCGGCAAACGTGTGAGACAAAGATGAAATTTGCTGTTTGCTGAAGGGTACGTGGCTAATGTTTTTATATAGAAATAATCCACGTGTTAAGAGAAGTAAATAAAATGCTGAATCGAAGGAACGGGTCCAGAAATTTACTCACAAATTTAAATATGTGCCCCCCACACACAAACACACACACACACATATATTATGTTAAGGTGCTGATAGGTTATGACACGCTAAGGCGTCACTATGCGATTATTAATTTAGCCAGTGGAAAAATGACACTGAGCTCAGAAGGTTATGAATGGACTGCTGAGATAATAGGAAGCTCAATAGCCCCTCAGTACAGGAACTCATACCACGTTAGGGAAATAATAAGGACACCTATAGGAGATAAAGAAATCGTAACAGAATCAGCATTATGGCAGGAAATATTGTCGTTTCAAGGAAAGGGGTATACCGAGGCAATCAGTGTGGAACAGAAGAAAAAATTATTAGAAATATATAAAACTTATAGTAATGTATTTTCCGATTCTCCTGGAAAGGCAAAGAATTTCATATGCCGATTAAAATTTCATGACTCTGCTAATTTCAATAATAAATCGTATCCTACTGCACAATCGTTAAAAGAGGCAGTTAGAAAAGAAATAGCAAGGATGATTCAAGAAGATATTATAGAGAAAAGTAATTGTGAAGTCAATCAGCTTATTTGAGTAA
Source organism: Magicicada septendecula (assembly GCA_034769895.1). Lineage (NCBI taxonomy): Eukaryota > Metazoa > Arthropoda > Insecta > Hemiptera > Cicadidae > Magicicada > Magicicada septendecula. The sequence continues at coordinate 281,570,223 of CM068372.1, read as the reverse complement.
TCTCTTTATTACTAAAATAACCCGTTTTCTGGGGGGGTATTGTGTCACATGACATTTTGCCATGCCATTTTAACATAAATATGCTTTAATAATCTTACCCAAAAGTATCAAGAAACATAAGAGTTTCAAGAAATAAGTAATTAAAGACTTAATTAAATATTGTTTATTTTATTGTTTAATTCATGATAACAAAGACTGTAATAATTATGTTTATCACAGTTAAAATAATGTCAATAATGATAAGTAAGGAGGACAATGTTAAGGAACTTACTTATGAAATTTTGTTTTATTTATAAAAACTGTAAATTTATAAATACAGTAAGTTGAGGGGAATGGTTATATATTACTAAGAGTTATTAGTAATTAGTTTGGGTCACATTAATTAATATTATATGTGATAGTGTTAATAACACTAATGTTTATCTTAACAAGAAAGTACCAAAATAATAGTAATAGATTTTTGTAAAACTAGGCATATTGAGCTTAGACGGTTAAAGTATATGAATAAGAATTTCTATTAAAATGATAATGAAACAATGTCAGGTTATGTTATAGGATTACTAAATGTGTCAAATAAGTTTAATAAAGTGAAAAGTACAAGAAGAACTAATAATAAATAAGTTTGGAACAAATAAAATAAAAAGTGTAAATTGATAACTCAAAAATTATATAACAGAAGATAGTCAAAAGTGGTGTCAAAATAATCAGTGTTTCATCAGAAGATCAAAGAAACCAATAAAGTGAAGATCAAAGCTCTTATAAAAAGGTATATCATTTTAAATAAAATGGAAGATAAAATAGTAAGAGTTTGTTTATGTTAATGCTATGATATCACCAGGGTGACATAATATGTTACATTAGAAACCAATAAAAGAGCTGATATAGGCCTTAGCAACTAAAAATGTTATAATAAATGAAATAGAAATGTATTATTGGATCTAAACGAGAAAGGTTGAATTAAACACCAGATAGTGACTAATTTAAATTATTAGACATTTTATATCAGTGGACCTAAATAAAAATGTTAAATAATCATCCTCCACCAGACTAAATAGAAGAAGGAAGTGCTACATTACTAGAAAGAAGTAAACCAATGAATCTCTGAAAAAATACAATCAATTACACAGGAAGAGAAGTATATTTTGATATATAATTAAACTGAACTATTCCATTATAGGCCTAGACCATAGTTTCCAAAGACACTGATTACACTTTTAATAAGAACAAATTGGAACTTTTACTGAGAACAATATCAATGAATAATCTTACCATTAGTATGAAAAAACTATTAGTGTAGAGTATTATTATAATATAAAGTGAACTAGATCTAAAAAACATTTAACTAACATAATCTAAACACTGAACATTGTTAAACTATTCATATAATCCTGTTAAGGTACTTTGTAATTATTTATAATCCCATGTATTTTGGTACTTTTCCTCTAATAACTGTTGTTTATATCGTAGTCAAAAGGACCTAACGTAACACACTATATTTGTATTTTATTTAATAAATATAAGTATGGGCCTTGAGATGAAGAATCTCTTAATGCTACTGCTGCCATACTGAGCATATGTAAAGAACAGCCGGTTAGATTTTTGTTAATGGTTATATATGTTATTTAAAAAACAATTTAAAGAAAATAATAAAAGGATTTTGAGTGTAATAAATACAGATAAAAGGTTTATTCGTTTCTTTATTTAATGAATACAAAATGGGTATGATATTCTAAACAATATATCTGGGACTTTGAATTGGCTTCAGCAATTAGATTAAGTTGGCAACACTCCTCATTTGAAAGAAATGGCAGACTATTCAAATCTGCTTTGATGAGCTTCAGTTATCACATTCATCTCTTAAAGAAAAGATTAAAAGAGATTTAATTATAGCTGATAAAGAAACCATATAATATGTTAATTTTTTTTTATAAAAATTAATAATTAATATTTTACAAATAAATTTTATTTGCAACCGGTGATTGCAAATTGGCGCTCAACAAATATTACCCTGACCAGATACTCATCCTATAAACTATTAACAAAGTATATACATTAAATAACCAAGATATAAGCAAGGTACAATTAAAACAGGTAAGGAAATTACACGTTACAGAATTGGAGACCAACTAGTGAGGCTAGAGATAGAATAACTTTGTAATTTTATTGTGAATTTTATAGCAATTTCTACTCTAGTGGCGGCTACGGTTAAACAACAGAGATGTCAAGGAGAAGAGCAACGTCACGGAAACGCATGGAAGAAGACGAGATAGAGTTAAATATAGAAGATAAGGAAGCAACAACAGTTGGAGAAGTGGAAGTAATGGTAAAGGATACCCCAGCAGCAGCGATTGAAGAAATGGAAACGGTGGTAAGGGATACACCAGGGGACCAACCAGATAAACCCACACAAAAAGAACCAAGTAGGACTGTAGAAGAAATGAGTGAAAGATTAATGGAAATGTTTCAATTAATGGACAAGAAAATGGACAGTAACAGTGAAACATTGAAACAAAATAAGGAAGATATGGATAAAATGGACAAGAAAATGGACTGTAATAATGAAACTTTGAAACAAAATAGCGAGGAATTGAATAAAAAAATCGAAAGCAGTAATGAAACATTAAAACAAATGAAAGAAAATAATGAGAAGAATAATGAAGAATTAAAGAGGCAAATCGAAAGTAATAATGAAACATTACAACAACAGTTGAAGGAGGATATTAGAAAAAGTAATGAAGAATTAAAAGGACTGTTGAAGGAAGACAGTGAGAAAAATAAAGAGGAATTAAAACACCAGTTAGAAGAGTATAAAGATGAAATAAGTAATAGAATTACAGAAACTAACCAGAAGGTTGAGAAAACCGAGGAAAATTTAAGTCAATTACGCGAAGAGGTGATAAACAAAATAATTGAAGTGGAGGATAACAGTAAAATCAGTATTGTTATACTTCACAAAGATACTCAGGAACAATTAGAGATACTACAAAATAAGGTAGGGGAACAATACAATCAGGCAGAAACCAAGATAATACAGGTACAAAATCAAGTTACCAACAACAGGGAGAAAATAGAAGAAATTCAACAGAAGGATATAATAAATCTTAAGGAAGAAATAGAGGTACTAAAACATAGACCAATAAACTATGTACGTACACTAATCGGAGAAAATAAAGAAGTGATAAATTTTAAAGAATATCGTCAGAACCCTCTAGAATTTTTGGAGAGGTTAGAAGAAGGTTTGAATAGGACCAAAGAAAATCGGTGGCAAATAATAAAGAATCTTCTCGATGATTGTTTTAAAAATATTAATGATAACTGGTGGAAAGGAGTAAGAAACGAAATTACCAATTATATTGAATTCAAACAAAATTTTAAAGTAAAGTATTGGTCTGAGTCCATCCAAAATATAGTTAGGGACAATTTGAGCACTGGCCGATATGATGCTGGAAGAGGACAGACACTGACTGCTTATTTTTTGGGTGAAGTCTGGGTAGCCCGACATTTACAACCAAAAATCCCTGAAGAGTGTCTCATAGCCAAATTTTCATATCATTTTGGAGAAGACATTGTCAATCTATATATATATTGCAACAGAACACAGGATGATAAGATATGCTGTTTATAACAGAGTACATGAATGACGAACATTTTCTTGTTTAAATTTGTTTTGTGTAATATTTTGTCTTTTAGTCATAAGTTTTGTATTCAAAAATTGATAAGCATGTAGGTTACACCAAACTCTTCATAAAAAGATGTACTATATTGTCATGTATTTTTTGTATGAATTGGTGCGCGTGTGCGGGTGTGATAATCTGCGATCGCTATAGCGGCAGTGGTAGTTAACCGATTTACATGAAAATTTGACAAGGAATTATTTAGGTAAATAGCTTCGATTTGTGTATACTCTGAGGTTCGTAACTATTTTAGAAATATGTTTTTTTTAAGTAAAGAAAAGCTCAAGTGTAACTCTTATCAATGATAGGGTAATAAAAATTGTAGATAATTTCCATGCAGGACTATGCTAAATTATACAAAGTTTTTCATGAAATTTGTGTATCTGGTTCTTCCATCAATCATGTGACTTGGGCTTAGCCTATCAAAATACACCAAATTCAGTGAGATTCATACGTTGCAGAGCTAGGATGGACACAGTCTGTCTGTCGACGTTGCTAGGGGAAGTTGTGCCCGAGTAAGAGAGTTGTTCTCTTACAAACGTAGAAATATCTTATATAAAATAAACCATAAACCTTAAAATTCTTAACGAAGTTTTGCGGTAAGAACCAAGAAGGAATAGAGGAATATCTTATATAAAATAAACTATAAACCTTGAAATTCTTAACGAAGTTTTGCGATAGAACCGAGAGGGTAAATAATTAGATAAAATTTAAAATATAATACAGTGCTGTTTCGTGTAAGTTATGATATCCGCTTAGGGAACTTAAAGACACTACAAGATATCGTGGAAGGTGTACATTAAACGCACCGCATTAGTAAATACCCAGATAAATCCTGAGATTAAGAAATTATAAAATATAAATTAATAATAAACTGAATGAATGAAATTTATAATCATGGTGAGTGAACAATTTATCAAGAAACTAATCAATGTTAGCAGTCAAACATAACAACGAGACTCTGTGAAATATCGCCGCTGGAGCCGCTTGCTGTAGAAGAGGACGACGAGACGAAGAGGACGCCAGGACGAAGAGGACACCAGGAAGGAGTGAAGCTGCAGAAGAGGACGATGAGACGAAGAGGACGCCAGGACGAAGAGGACACCAGGAAGGAGTGACGCTGAAGAAGAGGACGCCAGGACGGGACCGACGAGACGAGAGGAGGACGTTGCAGCAAACAAGTAAAATCGATTTATATTATCGAACAATACAAACAATTAAATATATTATCAATACATGACAATTTAAAATACATTATACATCTTTAAAAACAATATTTGTGTATAATACATAATTTTTCATCTCCTCCATAATAGACTTGTATGTGATTTTTACACATTCACAATATCCTTATTAGAATAATAAAGTTTGATCTGTTGCATAAGGATATTTGGCGCTGGTCAACGTTGGGCTCGATTTTTGCATTAATTTTAAAAAAGAAATATTTATTTGAGTGTGTAGAGACTAAATTCATTGAACTATTTATATGTGCTGTTCTATGTTATCAGGGAGTGTGGATAAAAGTTTGAATACTCTCTCTTATCAGATATTTGAACAATAGTAGTAAATTGTCTACGTGGAGATTGAATTATTATTGGTATTTATGTTAGATTAAGCTTGTTTACATTTGATTGAGAGACTGGACTATAATAATAAATAACATAAACGGACGTTATTAGTAATAATACGTATAAAAAAATATTGCCGTTACTATAAATAAAACTATAATATTTTATAAATTTAAAAATAAATAAATCAATATGGCCGAATCACTAGAATTACAGAATACGTTAGTGGCAATAATTGCTAATATACAAAAGCTAACGGACGAAAATAAAGCATATATGCAGAAAATGTCGGAAGAAATTAAATCTAGTAAAGACGAAGCAGCAAAACAAAATAAATCGCTTCACGATGAGAATAAAAGAATCTATACAGCCGTTCAGGACCAGGCTAAACAAATTAAACAACTTTTGGAGTTAACCGAAAAACGTATAGCTGATAAATTAGAATTAATTTGTAGTAGTAGTGAGGCCGCCTTAGGAAGGAATAAAAATCACAGCAGGGAATGTGAAGCCAAAATTAAGTTGGATTATTCTCTTAGGCAGGGAAGTGAATGTGACAATGCGGTTGACCGATATAGTCCCGTCGACATACAGAAACCAGCTGGTAATCGCATAGATAAGATAGCGGGTAACGGTGGAGCGCCCGATAAGGAGATAACAGCTGATCAACGAAAACAATCAAATAATATTTTAAATAAATATGAAAAGAGAAATAGGGAAAACCGTATCACAGTGTTAGTTCACATCTATCCAGATTGGTATGATCAACGGGTAAACGGTGGAGTATTTAAAAACAATAAATATTATTTGCTGTACCGTGTCTGTAAGATGCAGATCCATTCTGGTAATGTTTTATCAGTCAGTAATGAAATTTATAAACACTTAAGAAGTCCATACAGTTGTAAAAATGAATATTTAAATAAGGTATTTGATGAATACTTGGGTAAACAAAGTAGTTTTGTTCCTGAAGCTCGTGCATTTGAGGAAAAGCACACAGGTAAGGTTAATTCTGACAGAAGATCAGGACTGTCTGAGTGTTTTCAACCACATATGAAATGTAATGCAGGTGTTATTTATACAGTCAGAGATTCACTGTACAGCACTGTGTGTTCGTCTTTTATGAATGCGTATGCAGACAAATCCGAGACATTAAAAAATTTTAAAGTGCACTTAGATACTGATCACTGTGAAAACTTGATGAAAATAATGTTTGAGATGATACCAGAAAAATTTCAATCAAACAATGAGTTCATATTGTACAAAGGAGTTTATGTTATGTGTAGCCTGGGTAATACAACTGGCATTACATACAAACCTTTAAAAATTAAATCAAAGAAATGTATCGGCAATTACCGAAACGAATGCAAGCGAAGAGCAATCAAAAAACGAGAAAGGTTGCGCGGCATGAGTCTGTGCGATAAATTAAAAATTAAAATAATTATAATACAAATAATTAAACTAGAATGCCAGGATATAAGTGGAATTACTGGTAGGAAATTGTATAAAATTATGTGTAAAATAAGAATAATTGTAATCATGTTGAAAAATGTATGGTTGAACTGTAGATATAGCCAAATGACGTCTGACATGGACATTCTTATCAATGTTCAGGAATGTTTGGTGATAGCAGCCATGTGCGGTTGTTTGTTTACAATTAGGGCTGTCAAAGTGACAGTTGGGGAAATGTTGTTTGATAGAAGCTACTCAGTTATTTTGATTTTTGAAGTTATTATGTTATTATTTGGATGATTATGATTATTGGGAAGAAGTTATGTCAATTTAGGATTAAAAAAAAAATTTGTATTCCATATAAAACAATTTTTTTTACGCGTGGAGGGGTTAATCCTGCAACAGAACACAGGATGATAAGATATGCTGTTTATATCAGAGTACATGAATGACGAGCCTTTTCTTGTTTAAATTTGTTTTGTGTAATATTTTGTCTTTTAGTCATAAGTTTTGTATTTAAAAGTTGATAAGCATGTAGGTTACACCAAACTCTTCATAAAAAGATGTACTATATTGTCATGTATTTTTTGTATGAATTGGTGCGCGTGTGCGGGTGTGATAATCTGCGATCGCTATAGCGGCAGTGGTAGTTAACCGATTTACATGAAAATTTGACAAGGAATTATTTAGGTAAATAGCTTCGATTTGTGTATACTCTGAGGTTCGTAACTATTTTAGAAATATGTTTTTTTTAAGTAAAGAAAAGCTCAAGTGTAACTCTTATCAATGATAGGGTAATAAAAATTGTAGATAATTTCCATGCAGGACTATGCTAAATTATACAAAGTTTTTCATGAAATTTGTGTATCTGGTTCTTCCATCAATCATGTGACTTGGGCTTAGCCTATCAAAATACACCAAATTCAGTGAGATTCATACGTTGCAGAGCTAGGATGGACACAGTCTGTCTGTCGACGTTGCTAGGGGAAGTTGTGCCCGAGTAAGAGAGTTGTTCTCTTACAAACGTAGAAATATCTTATATAAAATAAACCATAAACCTTAAAATTCTTAACGAAGTTTTGCGGTAAGAACCAAGAAGGAATAGAGGAATATCTTATATAAAATAAACTATAAACCTTGAAATTCTTAACGAAGTTTTGCGATAGAACCGAGAGGGTAAATAATTAGATAAAATTTAAAATATAATACAGTGCTGTTTCGTGTAAGTTATGATATCCGCTTAGGGAACTTAAAGACACTACAAGATATCGTGGAAGGTGTACATTAAACGCACCGCATTAGTAAATACCCAGATAAATCCTGAGATTAAGAAATTATAAAATATAAATTAATAATAAACTGAATGAATGAAATTTATAATCATGGTGAGTGAACAATTTATCAAGAAACTAATCAATGTTAGCAGTCAAACATAACAACGAGACTCTGTGAAATATCGCCGCTGGAGCCGCTTGCTGTAGAAGAGGACGACGAGACGAAGAGGACGCCAGGACGAAGAGGACACCAGGAAGGAGTGAAGCTGTAGAAGAGGACGACGAGACGAAGAGGACGCCAGGACGAAGAGGACACCAGGAAGGAGTGACGCTGAAGAAGAGGACGCCAGGACGGGACCGACGAGACGAGAGGAGGACGTTGCAGCAAACAAGTAAAATCGATTTATATTATCGAACAATACAAACAATTAAATATATTATCAATACATGACAATTTAAAATACATTATACATCTTTAAAAACAATATTTGTGTATAATAAATAATTTTTCTTCTCCTCCATAGTAGACTTGTATGTGATTTTTACACACTCACAATATCCTTATTAGAATAATAAAGTTTGATCTGTTGCAATACACACACACACACACACACACACACACACACACACACACACACACACACACACACACACACACACACACACACACACACACACACACACACACACACACACACACACACACACACACACACACAATAGACAACAGCATTTTAAAACGGAAAAGGAATTCGGCGATTTAATTCTAACTAGAAGTGAGAAGTTTAAAGATCTCTGCCAACCAATTCAATTTTTTTGTTTTAATCTGTAATTGATGGGTTGACAGAAAAACTACACTTTGACACGAAAAATAACAATGAGCACATTAAATGTAGACGAACAGCAGGCGCTGTTTTCTTTAAAGGTAATATGATATATTTCTCAAAGGGAAACTTTAACGGGTCAGCAAACGATTGATGCAGTACAAGAAATGAACTTTGATACCATTCATATTTTTAAAATTAAACTAGCAACAACGTTATCGGTAACTAGCAAATTAGTCATTATAGGTAGAGAATAACAGGTTTACGTATAATTTGTCATCATCATCGTATGGTGTTTTGTAGTGTCGTTACGTCTCGGACACGACCGCCGTCGGAATAACGTGAGAATTACATGTCTCAGTCGCAGAATAACTTAGCAGCATTTGAAATAAGATTCATAAATTAAAAAAACAATCTTTCATACTGAACCCTTCCAAGACTCTTCTGAATCAGGAAGATTTCGTCTTATAAACGTGAAACTACGTAACGAGTCATTCACCATAGTATTATACTAAAAGGTCGCTTGGGCCACTTCCATCAACGGAGCGCACTTTGAGAGGGACGCTATCTCTGTCGACTGTGTCGTGTGCTGTGATTTATTGGAGTGAGTAAGATCGTCCGATGTGTATCCGTTTCTCTCTCAAAGTGAATACAGAACTGCACCTATTCCTCTTTCTTTTGGGTGAATACCCAGATTTCCTTCAATTCCGACGGTCTTCCTAATTAAGTTCAAGCGTTTTATTGCGTGGTGTCTTTTATTGTGTACTTCCTTGTTAGTCACACTCACACCTCTTACATGAACTAATAAAAACAATTAAATAGGAATTAGGGTTTGTCTTTACGGTTAATTATTTTGCCACATTTTTTAAAATCAGTTTGTCTTAATCTATGGCACCTGAGCCGAATAAGGGTATGTTAATGTTTAACTTCTTGTCATTTTCATGATTTTATTGGTAAAAATTTAAAAAAAAATATCATGCATTTGTCTCTTTGGGAAAGAAGTAACAATTTGCGATTTTGTAATCTTTCAAATTATAATATACTGGAGCAATTTTTGAAAAGTCGACGTTTTAGCCTTATTAGGAGGTTCAGCTCTTAGGTTTGTATTGTATGAATAATTTAATATCCTGCATAATTTATGAAAAAAATCTTCATTTGATCTTTTCAGGTCTTATTTTTGTGCTGTCAGTTATAAAACTTCTTCACACAATCAAATGTTTTATTTCGTTTCAGTAAATCTGTTCTACTTACATTCTTACTTTTGAATGCTTAACCCAGTGATTCTCAGCAGACGTCGTACCCGATTGGGCAACATCCTACAATCGTCTTGTACCATCTCATCGTCCCTAAGCCCGTTTATACCCCGAATAAAGAATGTACAGAGATTTGTACAAAATTAGTGACCGCAGTTTTCATTTTGTGAGTGAAGAAAGGGTTGGCCAAGTACTGTGAACTTTTCACACTGTTAGTACTTTAGTACCTATCTTCGTTCAAGATGTATATTTCCTAAAAGTTCTCCATACAGTGACAGAACATCTTAAGTTATGCAAATTGTTCTTAATTAAAATAGTTTAATATCCTGCATCATTGTACTTTTGAACCCTTCATCACTACAGATCACTACACATGAAATAAATATATGTATTTAATCAGTTCCAGTTTTTGTGACCAAAATGTATGTACAAGTGACTTAATACGAAATAAAAAGTACTCTCAAACACAACAAAGTAAATAAAATGGTCACATTTCTACTTAATACCACTACGATGAGATCACTGTGAACTTCATAGAGTTGCTAATAAGGTTTTCATCAGCTAGGTCTACTACTACTACTACTACTACTACTACTACTACTACTACTACTACTACTACTACTACTACTACTACTACTACTACTACTAATAATAATAATAATAATAATAATAACAACATAAGAATATCAACAGTCGTCATCATCATCATTTTACATCACGTCATAGATAAGATGCTGCCTGTTCCGTCTTCAAAAATTCTCCAGCTAGGTCCTCCAGGTAGACCTCTTCCTAGGTCTACCCATCTACCCACATACCTGTGTCCTATAGATTTATGTTTCCAGACTGTTTTGCCAGTCTTGAATCTGAAATTGTTCTTAAGCGTTCTTTCCATCGTCATTTATAATCTTTTAATCTTTTATTTTGAAAACCTGTAATTCTTCTCTTATGACTCCATTCTTTATATGAATAAGTTAGAACACCTTTTAAGTCCTATTAAGAACGCCATTTCCGATACTTGTACTTTTCTTTCTTGTGTCTTGGTTGTCGTCCATAATTCACACCCATATAACAATACAGGGGCAGTCACAACTTTTTAGAACTTTAATTTTGTCTTTCGACGTACCTTGTCGAGGTACATAATAATAATTATTATTAATTTTTTACAGGGCTTCCGCACACCCCTACACCCTGTCGATCCACCGACTGGGACAGGACAGGGGACTAGTATGATAGAACGGTTCATTAGAACCTTAGTACACTATATCACACTTGAGAAAGGCACAAACATGTGGGATTCAGTGAGACAAGTAAGAAGTCGACTGTGACAAGAAGAAAGAATAGAAGACATTTTAAATTCTAAGTACTACGCATATAACTCACGCCGCCAAATTAATGTGGTCAAACAAGTGCAGTCAGAAATTATACTAATATAACGATAATAACACACAAGTAAGTTAGTAATAATATTATTCACTTACTTGAATCAGAAAAATCATATAAACCTTAGAAATATTTTAATTGTATAACTGATTCTGAACTGTTAAACATTTGGGGCTCATTTGGTCCTTTAGTGACAAATAACACATTACTCCGCTGTATAAATTAAAGCAGCAGCTTCTAGCCTCGTATTCTTTAATCGACACACCTAAATATATCCGCCTTCTGTAGTTCAAATACTTCTGATTTATAAACAGTAAAACTGTTATCATGGTACTGCTATGAATACGGAAACTGTAACTTACAGGTAGGGCTATCAACTTGAAATTAGAGTTGGAATGCGGTATCAACTACAGGAGAAATATTTATTAAATTCAAAATAAAAATTAAAATAAAATGAATTAGAAATCCTAAAGTGCGACCGTTTGATGTTTTTAAAAAGCTGTTAAACCTTGGACGGATTCCAACGTTTCTGCTAATCCAACTAATTTCTGTAGATCAAACCCGAGGAAATGTGCGTCAACAGGAAAATAAAGTTGAAAAAGGAAACCGCATTGTAAATGCCTTCTACATCGTCAACCTTTACAAAATGCCGCGCAGCGTACAGGGTCGGTGTCGATCACTCTTCATACGTACCTTGACCACCATCATTTTTACCAGCTGACGAATATTAATAACAGCTGATACCAGCTAACAAATAATAATAGTAAATAATGTATAATAACGAATATAATACCAGCTGAATATTAGTAACAACAAAAATATTTAAAATTCATTTCTGCTACAGAACAATTTCTCTCACAAGCGAAAATATCATATAAACCTGGTTTAATAGAGGTTTTATTAAAATCTAATTAACTAATTAAGTTTATTTACAAAATGTATAAGGAAATAAAATTATGTAACTTTGTAAAAAGAACTCTTGTGATTTTAGAAACTCTATAAATATAGAGAAAATCTATAAAATTATTAAATTAGTAATGACCGTTAACCAATTAATTAATGCTTTGCGAGGATCGGTCAACAAGCAAAGACACAATATTTACATTATTTGTCGCACGTTTCGACAATATTTATTGTCATCATCAGCACCTGTGTATGGACAGTAGAAAAATAATCAAATACATAAACAGAACAATTAATTGAGTGTATGTGTGTGTGTGGGGGGGGGGTGTTTTTTACATCAGCAACGTAACTAGTATTCTTACGTGTTGTTTTAATTTAACACATAGTGAGTTTATCTTAAACATATGTGTTTATACATTTGCGACTTAAATTGTTATACATTTATATGTCTACTTAAAATAATATACCCAGCGAAAGTGTTTTGATATTTAATTATGTATTGTAAACAACATTCTATTTGTAATATTACTAATATAATAAACGTACAGTCTTATGCTAAAATTGTATTGTCATAATATAATAATGAATAGCCCTACTTTGTGTACTTGCACATAGGACAAAGGTTTGATAATGATTTAAGAAAATATTATTTTGTCTTTACTGTTTGACAATTAAAACTGAAAAGGGTGGTCAAATTTACAGTAAATTTACCTGATGCCCAACATCCACGATACATATTCACATCAAATATTATTTATAAAATTTTAAGTAAACGGTTGTACTGAAAATTCAATTGTATATGGAAATTTATCACGCAATAAACAAGTCCTTTCGTTTGCTTTTCTTTGACATTTATATGGAATTATTGTAGTTCACTTGATTTTCTATTAATTTTACTCTGTTATGTGGTGACTGGAAACCTTTTTTTTTAACAAGTTTTCGCATAACAATGTAACAAATATTAATAAATTAATATTTTGATTCAAAATCGTAGAGAAATACGTACGGGTACGGATACGGGTGTATTTTTCTTTAACCAGGAAATTTTACGATATTTCTAAAAATTCTTAATTAGAAAACCTAGCAGATTGATTCAGAGAAATCGAAGCATTTGTAACGAATACGCAGAATCAATTTGTTTATTCATGGAAGAGAATAATTTATTTGGCTTTTTATTTTTAGTAGTATTTTTCTTGGCATCGATTTAATAATATTGTAAATTGTGCTTATCTTGATATAGATATCTATTTTTAATTTTTAAGAACTACTTTAATCGTGTCCACAAGACTCAAAACGATTCTAAGAAGGCGTCAAAACCTGTAATAATTGTTATAAAAACTGCAATTAGTAACCCGACGCTGAAAGACAGAATGGTCAGATAAAGAGGAAGACGCAATTAGCTATTTTAACAGTCACGGAACCATTTAATTAATCGCTCAAGGAAGTTTTATAGTTTTGGGGGGTAATATGTCTTACAGGCTAATTATCTCGTTCCTGTTAAGTTAATCACGATTGTTTTTCCCAACTTGTGTAAAGTACACTTTCAGATAAAACGCGCAGAAAGATTATAAATAAAAATTTATAAGTTTTAAAAAGTATAAAAATTTATACAGTAGAAAAATGTAAACAATTCTATTTGGAATACATTTTTTGGATGTTAACAAATACCTGGAAAACTGGATGGTTAGATTTACAAAACATTTTTCTCCTTTTTGTGCAAAAACAAAAAAAAAGTCAGGTCTTTTTGGAAGTAGGAAATGATGACTCCTGGTATTTCATTGTTTGAATGCAAGAGTCGGCCTAAGTATATGCCTACTGTGTATTCTCTTATTGTTTGGAACTAGTTTGTTTTATCTTTGGTCCTCACAAATGCGCATGCGCACATTTGTATATGAACAAAAGCTTGTATGTATGTGTTACGTGCTCTCTCTCTCTCACACACACACACACACACACAAGCTACCGCGAGCGCATTGAGGCTTAACAAGTAGATAATAAAAGCACTGATAAGCGATATGAGCATTGTACCATTATGTAGGGACCGTGTTTAAAAATGTTTCTAGGGACCGTGTGTGTGTGTGTGTGTGTGTGTGTGTGTGTGTGTGTGTGTGTGTGTGTGTGTGTGTGTGTGTGTGTGTGTGTGTGTGTGTGTGTGTGTGTGTGTGTGTACGTTTCTATAGTTCTAAATACGTACATCGAGTGAAACCTTTTATAGGTTTAATATTTTTAAAAATTACAATACAACCTTTTTTAGTCCAGTCTAGAAAAAAGGTTGCAGAAAATGTTAGAGGCTCGAGGAATGTGTATAAATGGGTACCCTCTCAGTCCTGTAGTGGCCAACTTTTACATGGAGACGTTTGAGCAGTGGCTGGCCATTTTTTCTGCTTCGCTGAAGCCGGGATGTTGGTTCCGCTACGTTGATGATACGTATGTCATCTGAAGCCACGGAGAGGAGGAACTCGGCCGGTTTCTGGCACACTTCAATAGTGTTCACTCGCGGATCCAGTTTATCGTGAAAAGAGAAGCGGACATTCAACTGGCATTCCTTGACGTCTTGGTCCTTAGAAGGGCTGGTGGCAGAAAGTATAGGCCTACAGAAGCGAACACACATCGGCGTATACCTCCACAAGCTGTCCAAGCACCATCCGAGTCAGAAACGGGCACCGTTTTGAAGACCTTGGTGGAACTGGGGAAGAGGATCTATGAGTCTCGGTATCTCAACGAAGAGCTGCGGCATCTCGAGCAAACGCTGCAGGAAAGTGGATATTCCGTCGGGGAGGTGAGACGTAGAGTCCGGCCGAGAAGGACAGCCAGTGGAGTGGCTGTGGAGTCGGTGTCTCAGGAGAATGTTGGCTTCGCTGTGTTGACCTAGGTCCATGGGTACTGGACTTGTGAAGTACTGGCAGTGTTGTACTGGCAGGTACTGTATTTCCCTCGCCTGCAATGTGGAGTCCGTCCAGAGAAACATGCACAGATTTCAATGAATCGCCGGTTGACTGACTGACTGACTCTGGCGTGCGCGGTTGTGCGTCGCAGAGATGAACCTCTAAGGAAACTGAGTTCCGAGCTGCCTGCAGGTGGTCCTGCCTCGTGGCCCTGCCCAAGTAGGGCGACTTGCTCTGTAGCAGGCCGTTTCTCGGCTCTTGTGATAGCCTACACTAGCGCAGTATACACAGAGGGCGTTTTCACGAATCAACTGGACGTATACGATACTTGCCCAGCGCAGTCACAAGAGGATTGTCTGTGAACCTCGACGCACGTGCATAAAATTTGCGTGCTAGCCGCCTGAAGGTGTCGTCTAGGGATCGTACGCCAAGTCCTCTCCTTAGAAGGCGAGAAAAGAATCGACAGAGGACTTTGGCCGCAAGCCGAAGACCCCTGTCGAGGACGCTTTGCAACTTCTTTTTACGCACTGCGGCGAGGTAACCCCAGGCCGGGCAAGCGTATGTAATGAACGGCAGCAAATACGCGCCAACGATCATCTTGCCCAATTTCCTGAGCTGATCATGGCTGAGCTGATCAGAAGTGGAAACAGTAAGCTCAGACGAGTGGATACCCGCTTATGAACTGTCTGAAGGTGGGTACGCCAGGTGAGCCGGTCAAGGTGTACTCCGAGGTACTTAACCTCGTTGGACCAGCGCAAGTACGTCCTGCCGATGCGTAGTTGCCTAACAGGGTTCTTCCGTCGCTTGGAGAATTGGACGGCTACACTCTTGGTCGCGTTGAGACACCCTCCAGTTATCAGTCCAATCCCCAAGTAAGTCGAGCTGGCGCTGCAGTCGTAAGACAGCCCGTTCTGCGTTTCGATAGGCTGTAAATACAGCCGTGAGCCGTGTCGTCCGGAAAGAGGGCTACATGGACTCCAGGATGTCTCGACACGTCGTTGACGTAGACTGAGAACAGGAGGGGCCAAGAACACTACCTTGAGAGACGCCGGCAGTGATTAGTCTCTCGGAAGAGACAGAATCGCCAACTCTCACGCTAAAGGTCCTCTCCGTCAGAAAGCTAGCAATCAGATGAAGCTGGACGAGGCGAGTTCCTCTCATTAATTGCTCTTTGGACGTGAATCGTGGGGAACTAATAACAATTTAACTTTTTTCTGATTGGCTGGTGGTGTCAGACAACATCTTCGTGCGGACTCCAAAAGTTTACCCTATAAATATGGGTGTCCTACTCCCAAAGTACAGTGGTCACTGACTGCGAAACCTGTCAATGTGTTGCAGCCTTCTGCACTCAAGATGGCCGTCGAAGGCACGGGCGAAACGTTTGCACTCATTAACCTTGGACCGCGGCCTTACAGCCCAGCAAGCCGAAGCTCTGATCACATTATTTTATCTACAAAATTTATTGAAAGTAGCAATGCCTAATCTAACCTAACCTAACCTAACCTAACCTAACCTAACGTATATCAGATTTGTTGTGGAAAATAGAAACATACTGTTTAATAAGTCTGTGTCGAATGAGGAAAAAAATATTGGCGCAAATCGGCTGACAGTCAAGTTTAAAATGAAAGTAGATCACACAATAAAGTAACAACAAACACTTGATATGCGTTAGCAGTGATGTTTAATCAAAAGCATGCAGTGGCGGAGGGTAAACCGAAATTATAAAATTTCAGTGTCATACCTCATCACTAACATAAGTTTATAAAACTGCACAAGATTATACACCTTAATCATTAAAGTAGTTGTGAAAAATCACATAACAACCAATATATTTTGATGTGAATTATTAAATAAAAAGCATAATATACCAAACAATGGTTATTACAGTTTTTAATGTTCCGGTCAGATTGGACAAGAAACTATATTACAAACAACAATTTTATTACTAACAAATAAAACAAAGAGGGTTATTCATAAGCGTTGAATTTCAATGCTTTTCTTTGTTAAAGTAAACGTAATTCAAGATAATGATTTATTTGTATGATTTTAGTAGGCGTATATTTTTCACCGTCGCATTTTGTATCTTTTGTGAACGTTTGGCGACACAATAAGAAATACAGACGAATCAAGCGGAAAGGTTTTTGTATTTCCTAACGCTGTAATTCAACATATGTATTGAATTATTGCAACGTCTCGTGAATGCTTCGATACGGTCAAGATGTTACCTGTTTTCCTTCTTATATTCTCAAGGTCAAGACACTCATTTTAGTAAATAAGATACAAGAGATTTATTTTAGCCAATTAGTATTATCTTGTCTGTTGATTTAAAATATCTTGTGAGTATTGTAAATATAAGCGGTGTTGTTTATGAAACGTAACTTCAATTAATACAGTCCATTCGCGTGTAAAGATATTATTGTCTTAACTATATCAGGAACAACTAACTGTCGCCTACAGCAAAGGCCTGTCGTTATTATTTATAGTTCTTACCTACCACTCTTATAATACACTTCTTTTACCACCGAAGTAGCTTGAGAGTGCCAGGGCAAGCTGTCGGCTTTGAGCTATATAGCAAACAAGGAAACCAATGTGGCAAATGCCATCCTAATAGGTACTCAGACCGAGTCGACCTGGAGGCAGAAAATCGCACGTTACTTTCATGATATTACCCGGGAATCGAACTCTAAGGTCTCCAAGCTCCAAAACCACCGATCTATCCAATTCCCTTTCTTCCTTCTTCTGTCACCGGTCCCCGGTCTATGAAGTTCCCTTCCCTCCTTCTTCTGACACCGGTCCCCGGTCTATGAAGTTCCTTTCCTTCCTTCTTATGACAAAAAGTTTACTTAATTTCTAAATTCTAACGTCTATCTACTCTCATGGGCGTAAGGTATGGGGATGGGAGCTGAGTTGTCTGAACTCCATCTACTCCGTGCAGTCACTTCTTTCTATTATGCAAAACTCTTCCCACATCCTCCCATTTGAATTTCTTCTCTCTCCCCCACTACTGACCTCCATTTGCCACGGCCACATTTTCCTTGATCTCATGATTCCTTTTAAACATATCTTATTCACAGACCTCATGATCAAACTCGTTTCCTCCATCCTTTTTATGTACCCATTCTTAGTTGCAGTACCTCGTGTCTGAAGCGTTGCGATTGAATAGTCTGGTCTCCACCAATGCCACCTTGACACATGCAGGATGTGGAGTCTTGAATTCCAAGTAGTAATGAATACTTGATCCACCTTTTCATATTTTGGCAGTACGTTACACTTCTAACGTTATTTTCCCCAGTTCATTTTCTCTCCTTGTGATGAGATTTAGTATTTTTAGTCTACGATAACCACTGGCTTGATCCTTTACGACAACAGCTCCACTTTCGAAAACATCGGTTATGTTATTGTCACTGCTAGTACAATAGTTGGTAACTTTCATGCCTGATGCATAGGCCTATAGGCATTCAGATACTTATAATGTACGCTTTAATGTATTCTTTATGAATATTGTGAATTTTCATATTCTCACCAATCGTTTCTTCTTTTTCCGTAGAAGTATCTGTCTTTACCTTCTCCGATCAACCTCCTTATTTAAAACAAGCGAAGACACATAAGTGTAACAATGCACATCTTCCTACGTAACTGGCGATAGGCAACCATGAATTTTTTTCACGGTTCATAAATTTTGTCTCTAATTATTAGTGTTCCACTTTGATAATTAATTCAGCTTTAGAAGTAGGGAGTTTTTTCATCAGTATAGTGTTTTATATGTCCAGCCATATCAATTGTCCTTCTTCTGTTTCGCTCTGTACTGACTAAAATATGCAATACCCCTACATGAAACTGGAGCATGACTACGGATTAACAGATGTTTCGGTATTATTGAGCGTATTTAATATCTGTTGTTTCCATTCCTATACGTGCAAGTTTAAGATTGCTCGGCTTCAACAGCAAACATAGCTATTTTGAAAGTTATTTCATTATCAACAGTACTTATAATACGCAAAGTAAATGGAACCTAGTGATATAAGTTTCCAAAATTTTGATTGCAAAAATGAAAAGTTTGTAAGGCTAAAATTATTGTCTTCTTCTCCGATTATAAGCACATAGCTTGTCTGTTAAATCAGACGAGAGTATCTTTTTGTGTGTGTACCACCTCTTTACTTGCCTCCTGGTTTCCTCTGCCTTCAGATTTTCACCGATCTGTCTTACTGCATTGTATCCATATTTTCATTCTGTCATCCTCTTCCCTTTTCTTTCAATTTTCAGTGTTCTACACTTTGCATCTTGACGAGATATATCCATTTCCCAGATCCTGTGTGGTGGTCTTTTCGCATTTTCTTAAGGCTTTCATTTTTGATACATCTGTTGTTATTTTTGTTCTCGCTGCCTCATTTCTCGAGGATTCAACATACGATTTATTAGAAACCAAATATTATTATCTACTTATATAATCTAACTTTGGTATTCTGCCTGAGGTTAGGTGTTTTTGTGCCAAGTGAGGTGTGTCAAGCATCCTGATTTTTACCTACGGATAAAAATGTTTCGTTAAATCAAAACTCAAACACTATTCTTCCTAGATAATGCTGTACTCGGCACAAAAAACTTATTTTCTTTTTGAACCCTCCGAAAAACTGCCTAATGTGTCCAGAATGTTGTCACTTTCTTGATTTCGTCATCGTTTACCCTGGCGGAAACTTTACATAGGTAGCGTATTAACTTGGCCAGTTAGCCAGTAGTTTTACAGCAAATATAGTGCTGTAATTATTATAATCGTCTTTCATCAAGCATTAGGTTTATAGGTAAATATAAAGCATTATTCACAGTTTGCACCACACTCCTGCCAGACAGAATCAGTTTGCATTTAATCACATGCATTGCCGTAATGCACGGTGGAGAGGAGCGTTGTGTGGGTTCACGAGTACAGGTAGGTGTCGCGTTGACTAAGGTCTACCTCAGCAGATTCTCGTAGATACCCCAATAGTATATAGATAGGTACTGGATTGACTCGACTTTGAGCCGATGCCACAGCACAACATAATGAATGGAAACGAATGAATGGCTTGCAAAACGCTCTTAATATCAGTGAGCAGTGAGATAGTACTCGTGTAACGAGGACTACTATTGAGTTAGGAGTATACGATTAAGTGTGAAGTTTTAGAAAAGTTAGGCACTGACCTGGTTCAGAAAGCATTCCAGTGATAAAGCAACCGCTTAAAAAACAATATAGAAATAGGAAAAAAATATATCGCCAAAAGACCAGCTTGGCGAAAAGGAGAATGTATATGAAGAGGAGGAGGACTATATGGAGTTGGGACTATTTGGAGGATTATTCTACATATACAGTTGGGACGAACTAAGGTAAAGAAAGGTCATATTAAAAACACAGTGATAACTTTCACCGCGTTTCTTAAAAAACTAGGTTTTTTGCATAACTGCACATTTCTCTCAAGAACCGTAGAAATCATCTTCACGATTCTTTTGTTGTTTTTTTTGTTACACCAATTTGCATATACTTTGAAATAGGACTCTTGTGAAATTCTTTTTTATTCGGAAATTATATGACTTTATATAAACGTTTGGTGTTATTTTTAATGGTAAAGTAAAATATTTATAAAAACCATACTCCAAAATCTGAAAAAATATGATATACCTTCTACGCTTCCTGAGAAAGGTTAACTCAAATTACACAAATTACAGAGTAATTCACAAGATAAGATAATCCGACTTCCCTTGATATGTTACAACGCTGTTCTCGTCAACTTATTGACTGTTACTGCGGGATATATTGTATAATAGGTGTTTGTGACTACGAAACAGAGTTATTGTAATTCGACTGCGATTTTTAATAAAGGCATTCATAAAAAACGTGGCTATTACTTCTCTAGTATTTTATGCCGTTGTACTAAGATCCTTATCCACACTAACCAGCGAAGGAATTAATTTACATGAATTGTTATTTTATTTTATTATCACAGTTCCGGTTATATAAATTCTGTTTACCTGTAATCTGCTGCAAGCTGGTGTGAAATATTACCCGGTAAGATCCTGTTACATAATTACCCACTTAAAGGGTATTACAAACGAATTGTTATTCGATTCTTCAGCGTACTTAATTAGGTTTCGAAGACTACACTTTTCTGTTACGTCTTCTTGTTTTGTTGTGTCAAAACAAGTACAGTAGATATTACACCAGTAACAACTGTCATAGCAGTGCCATTATGTTTTGCTTCTCATTCGTTGTCACCCTAAACATCTCGTCACGTTTGATTCCAAATTACACGTCTTCATGTAGTCTTGAAAGGTTATTTATAACACACGTTTATTCAGAAAAATTGTATTACAACTATTGACTCACAGCCTGGCATCTATCTTTTCCTATATTCCCATCGGAGACCTCGAAATAAACACGAGAATTGTGTGGCTGTGACACCAAGTTTTCTCGAATCATATCTATTGCCAATAGGCTTGGTTGCGATGACATTTTCTTGGCTTTTTACCACTCACTTCAACCCAAATGTCCATCAACACGGATTTATTTGCTATATTTTATTTTAGCGGTGTTAAAGACAATTGGAAAATTGAATTTCAAATGTAAGAAGTTGATACTGTAATTGATTCAAAACAGCTACCTTATACGACATTAATTGATGACTCGTTGGGCACTTGGTGAAACATATTAATACAAAGGTTTTTTAAAAACTATATAAACACTTGGTACGTTTCACAGTTTTTATTTAACTCTGACAGCTGTTTCAGTTTATTAAGCTATTGTCAAAGAGATCAGTTGCATATCTTATATTTTTACTCTTTGATGATTCTGTCATGGACTGTCAACGTCTCCCAAAACCATATGCCTGCTAAACTGACCCTAATGTTATGAGTCTTGTTATGAGTTTATTGACATTCGTGACTTCTCACAGTAATTTCTCTTGATGTTCGACCAGGACACTTGGTCATCAAGAGAATTCGTTTAATAATACCATTACATTCACTCCATTAAATTCCCTGTGTAGATAATACTCTACTCTGAGGCAACTTTTGTATTGGATAATAATCTGCAATAGATATATCTAATGTTCATAATCTTAATTTGTACCTCTACAGTCATAATACTATAAAAATCATTATTATATAAAATATCAATGATATTCTACTGAATCTATGGCGGCAGTTTAAATTTCTCTTTACTCCTTTATTTGATTATAAAGAAATAATGTAGCTTGCAGTTTGCAATCTACAAGCGTGACGTAGACTAATATATTCTTCATTAAAAGGGTTACACATTTTGTTTTGTATTGATAATATTTCGTTAAATGTTTAAACGCAATGTTGAAGCAGGAAGACGGGAGTTAACCACTTCCCTTTTACATTAGAAATTAACTGTGAATATCAGCGTATGTATGATATTTCTATTAATAAATAATATCTATTGCTACGCAACGATTATTATTTTGTATATCTTCCTGGCTACTTACACTTTTTACCAGGAATATAGTTAGATAAAACATGGGGTCAGCAATATTTTACTGATAAAAACAGCTTTAAAATTCTGTAATGAATAACGATTTTTATGCATAATCTGATCGTTTTGAAATTGTATTTAATTTCATTTTACTTTTATAAGGATGTTTACTGAAAATTCATGACTATGTAATTTTCGACATTTCTGTGTTTTCAAGCCAGAGGTCACAGGTGCGGATGTTGCAGGCGGACACAGGAGACGCCACCACTGCCTCCTCAAGTAGAACTGATTACTGATATTCCTAGTTCGTGTTTCACGCATTGTATAACTTCAGTCTGCTGGAACCGTTTAATGTAAACAAATGCAACTGCTAAATGTCAAGGGCGGAACCGCAGAACATCGGAGGCCCGCGAACTAAAGGGTGCGTATCCGTTCTCTTTTTTCGTTTTTATGGCAATTTAAAATTTTAAATTGTACGGAAGCGTGCTATAAACTAAAAGCTCTCCTTGGTCATTTCATGTAAACTACATGTTAGGTTAGTAGACATTAAGTTAAAGAATTCCGTTTGTCCGTTGGTCTCTTCATTTCTTCATTCGGTTTCTCAGAATTAACTTGGTTTATTAGTGACGTAATTAGTTATTTTGTTATCGTTTATCCCTTAATCAAATTGTCAGACAAAATTTGAAACCAACATAAACGTTGACTTAAATGTCTATGAATCTGGCTCATCATTTTTTCCGAACTATTTTGTGTAATTTTTTTTAGTATCTCCTTTACATTTGTTATTATCTAAATACCATACGGTACAGACAGGCATCAAGTTAATAAGAGGAACCGAAGACGTGTAATTTAGTATTCATAGTTTAAAACTTTCAAGAAAATAAATAGCATGGCAATTAGTGATGCTCCTTTCAAAGCCAAATTCTTGGTTATTATCCTTTCAAAGACAACCTGATTATTACTCTAAGGACAGAAGAAATATAGCCTTCGGTAAACTTCGTTTGCAAATCTTTGTTAAGGATTAAACTATAATAATTACGATTTGTAAGATCAACATGCCTACTGCTAAAAAGTAGGTTCCTTTCCTTTCCTTTTCCTGGCGATACAACCCAGCGTGGGTTTTAGTCTGCTCAATTACTTTCTTCCATTCCGCCCTCTCATTACACATCTCAAATCATCCTCCACGACATCCAACCATCTCTTACGGGTCTACCTCTGATTCTTCTTCCTACCGGTCTCCAGTCTGCAATTCACTTAGCCATTCTTCTGTCATCCGTTCGCCTTACGTGGCCCAGCCACTCAAGCCTTCTAGTCTTCATAAACCGGACTATGTCGGCACCCTGAATCAGTTGGTTCAGTTCATGATTCATTCGAATCCCCAAACGGCTATCTTCAGTTTGTAGAGGTCAGCTAAAAGTTAGGTTACGGGTTTAAATTGATACCGACATTGTTATCATGATGAAGTTGTTGAACGGGTCAGCGTTTAGGATTCAAGGTCTCAAACATTTTTAATGATGATGATTAAAATAATTTTCAGAATTTACATGCCACGATATCTCACAACTCATTGTGTATAAGATAAAGAAGAAAAGTACTGCAAAACTGAAGTTTTGTGAAGTGGGTGGGGATTACTTGATCCGCGAATTTCGTTTTCTATCTCGCCTTATAGTTGGCTTACCACTCCAGTCCCCATAGCCTATGTCCTTTTCTTTCCTTAAATCGTCAAAGAGCTGAGTTTTTGTTCCAAGTCATGGAATCCTTCTAAATTACCTTCGATGACATCATGCAGCAGAGAATTTCAAACTTAATGAAGCTTTTTTCGTTTACACTCCTATTGTTTAGTCCAAATTCACTAACTCTTTTTTCTTCTCCTCGCCGTCATTTTACATTCCAATCACTTAAGATTATTGGGTTTTCTTTATAAAATCCATTTCTTGAAAACCACAAGATTAAGGGGAGACAGGCCTATCACCAAAACAAATGAATGAAGAAATTAAAGAATACTTGAGATAGTCTGTTTAATTATTGTTTTTATTTATTATAAATATTTGTGCCAACATTTTAAAACACAGAGTTAAGAGATTTCCAATTTTTAAAACTTTAATTAGTGGTGTAATGTATTTCGTATATGCCTATGTAGGCATATTACTATTTTTCCCCAGGTCTGGTATTACCGATTTAATCCTTGTGTTTTGTTATGGAATGAGTCTAATTGAATTCTGTTCACTTTTAGTATATATCTCTGTTGTATTTATTTTAATTATTTCAGCTCTATTAATGAAAGTATAGTACTGTTCATCGAGGTTAATGATGTTGTACGAGTTATTTTAGGTTAGGTAGTTTACACAATTCTGTCATTTGTGACAAAGTAATTTGGTTACAGAATAGTAATTTCTTTTATTGAAGCGCGAGTGGTACCTGTTTCTCCGAATCATAACTACATCATGTCTTTAATGTGTTTATTACATTCTATTATAAGACTGACTACAAATACTATTGAGATAATTCAATAATGCTGAATAACAGAGAAAACATTACATTTTACCTAAATAGGAAGATTCAATCGTTTAATTATTTAATGATCACTTTTACATTGGATTCTATCCAATTATAAGTCTTAATTTCATATAATGTTTTACTGTCTCAAGATTAAAAATAATTTGAAACAAATTTCAAATAATTTGTTCGCACGTCTAATATTTAAAATTCGATCTATAAAGTACCGGCAACCATTGGTATTATAAACATATTGCATTATCTTACACTATTGCTAAACCAAGGAAAACCTGACAGAAATTACATCATATCATGCAATGAGTCTGCTGCCGGTTCTGTTCAAAGTATATGAAAAATTGTTCTCCGCAGAATCAACAAGGATCCGAGACCTGACGAATGAACTGATGACCTCTTCATCAGTTCACATTACGTCAATGGCATTCCACAGTGTAGCAAATTCGCCGGATGATAAATAATAAAACTCCAGAAGAGAATAAATATTGCGCGGCAATCTTCTTTGATGTAAGACAGGGCGTGTCATAACGGCCTGTTATACAAAATCAAACAACGTTCCCGCCCTCATGCTTCAATCAAACGGGCGCAATTCAACTTCTAGACTATGCCCAGTAAAATCAAGAGTTTCACAGGGTAATCTTCTTGGTCCAACTTTATACGTTATTCTTACGTCAGATTTGCAAGTAACGAGAAATACAACGCTTGGAACATTTGCAGGTGACAGAGCCGCGTTAACGGCCGGTACTAGCGGCTTTGGGACTTACAATACCAACTCAGTGTATTCCAAAAATGGTTTAAGAACTGGCACATAAGCATTAAATCTAGCTATACACCTTTCACACAGTGGCGTCACGGGGATCAGTCCTCTCCAAAATGCAATTACAATTACAGTGATATTCCATAATCATTTAACGTAGGCCTATTTACAAGCCAGTTCCGTGTGTTAAATTAAGGTTTATGAATAATTTATAACATGCGAAGAATCTTGAATATCTCATTTGTTCTGAGGAATATGGATAATCCAACCTTCAAGCTAGTCTTGTCTCTTTCACGCCCCCTGCCGCCCAAGAAACTAGTCTCATCCACCCCAGGAGCAACTCCTAGGCCGCTGCTTTAATACTTAACAAAACCCCCATACTTGTCAAATGTATTGTTACGACGGTCTACTTGCTCGTCGTAGGTACAATGGAAAACAAAATAAGTACAAGACACCAATTAAGTCACTAATCACCAGCTTTAATTTTCACAGTTAAACAGTTCGTAATTAACAACACAGTCTCTTACAACAAATCAAATAAAAATTGTTCACACGCAATAAAATGTCCACTAATATTAAAACACAATTATATTACAATTATCCCTCCCGGTTATAAAACGCAACACTTCACTAATAACCACTTGAACGTACACGGTAATGTCACCAGATAATCACTTGTAATCGCCCGACAATAAACTCGGACCGCACTGTAAATATATCGCGACTAATACTGAAAACTAAGGCCGCTGCCGCCATGTATTTATACCTCCGATTACAGACCAGACCGTTCCAAACTACGTCTTAGCGCCAGTGTGAACTACGTAATTAATTGCGGCCTTGACACAGTCCGCGCGGTGGCGGCTTCGAGAAAACTTTCGCGAATGCGTCTAGACTCACGTATGCCACACACATTAGAGCGAGATTCTTCTGGAACATTCGACAAACAAGTAGATTGTTCTGTGATGTCGTAACACTGCCCCCTCCTTAAGCCTGTTCGTCCCGAACTGGCAAACCGTCTCTGAAGTAGTACTTAGCCAGGCGATCTAGGTGGACGACCTTGAACTTTCGCTGTCCTTCCTGCTGAATCCGATATACAACATCGTTGATTCTTTTTTTCACAGTGTAGGGCCTTCCCAGTTAGACTGAAGCTTAGGTGAGCGATCACGACGGCGCTTTGGGTTGAACAACCAGACCTGATCTCCTTCTTGGAAACCCACACTATTGCTGTGAATGACATACCGAGTTTTCATTTTATCACTAGCAATCTTCAGCCGTCCTTTTACCAAGCGATTCATTTCTCGCAGTTGGTTTTCTAATTGCAAGGAATAGTTCTGCGGCTCTTGGGACTGAGTGTGATCCGAACATTAAGTCCCCAGGAAGACGAATCCCCAGCCCAAACACCAATTTTGTTGCAGTCATGCCGGTTGTGTCGTGTACTGATGATGATGGCGTATACGCCATGAGGAATGGTGGTATACGTTGGTCCCAGTCTGTTTGGTTCTCGTCAACAACCTTCGAAAGATGCTGCTCAAGTGTCCTATTGAATCTCTCAACCATCCCGTCCGACTGAGGATGCAGAGGCGTTGTCTTGGTCTTTCGAATTTCGAGTAGACGGCATAATTCTTTAAACACTCCGGATTCGAAATTTCTCCCTTGATCCGTATGGATTTCCATAGAGGCTCCATAACGGCAACAGAAGTTGTGAACTAACTGCTTTGCCACAGTGGTAACCTCCTGATTTGGAATTGCGTAGGCTTCCACCCGCTTAGTAAAGTAGTCACCTACAACCATGATGTACCGGTTTCCATCGTCAGTAACTGGGAATGGTCCAGCAATGTCTACGGCAATTCTCTCGAAAGGCAGTTGAACGTTATACTGTCTCATTTTACCCCTGCTTCTGGTTTGTGGGCCCTTGCTTGCAGCACATATTTCACACGTTCGAACCCATTCCTCTACGTCTTGGTGAAGATGAAGCCAATAGAATCGCTTCCGTATTTTGTCAAGGGTTTTGTTAACGCCAAGATGGCCTCCAGATGTTCCATCGACTTTTCTGCTGTCGTCATTCTTGATAGCATTATCTCTTTGCCTCCGATTCTCAAGACATTGTTTTTGAAGTCGACTATAAATCAGTATGGGTTCATAACGTCCACACCAAGAATCATCCACAATGTCTGCAACAAGTACTTGATGATTAAACTCAACTGAACTTAAACGTCGACTGAGGCGTAGGTGTATCTCCACTTTTCCATACAATACACTTTTACAGGCCGTCCAGTAGCTGTTCGCAAACTGCAAGAGCACCAAATTGGCTTGAGATCTTTCAGCACGTCGGGGCGCACAATAGAAACTGTTGCGCCTGTGTCAGCTGTAATCGAGGTTGGCCTTTCTTGAACAAATACGGTAACTACCAAGCTCCCGTTGTTTTTCTGAAGTGTAGAAATTGCGTATTGTCTAGGGCATTCGTTCCTCCAGTTAATCAGCACACGCCCCATTGTACCGACTATTGCTCGTTTCCCTCGTGCTGAATTCTAACCCGACAATCTCGTTGTAGATGTCCAGGTTTCCCACATCTATAACACTTCGGTCTTCCATCCTTTCTTATTTTATTCTGTGGCGCCGACCGTCGAGTCTCTGTTCCTTGTTCTTCTTCCTCATCATCTGTGCCGTCGCGATCTTTTAGCGCGCACTTTATGACTTGTCCAACCAGACGCTGATTTGGCGGCCTCAAATTGCAAAGCATGTACCAGGGCGTCCGCACTGTTCTGGTGTATACATTCGTAACACTTGCTGTGGTTCGTTATCTCGGACACCGGCAGTAAATGTCAGCATCGCAAAACTCGTTCGAAAATCTTCCGGCGCTTCAGGACAGGTCAGTCTAATTAGTCTGTCGATACTTGCTTCAAACTCTTGAAAGCTCTCCCAGGAATGCTGTCAACTGGGTGCAGTACACATCTGGAAAATGTTTATCATCATACAGTAATTCTAGAGCTTTTATCAATTCGGCATAGGTGTTTTGGCTGTCAGGTGGCACTTTCTGTAGTAGTTCTGCCGCGGGTCCTTTTAATGCGAGAACGAGTGAGACTGCCTTGGCTTTCTCTGTCCAATTATTTGCGCATGCAGCAGCTTCAAATTGGCGGAGGTACGTTGCCCAGTGACTGCTTCCGTCAAAGGTTGGAGCTTTGACATGAACTGTCCCTACTGCAGGCAAAGTTATTTCTCTATTGACTTATTTTCTGTGTCTTTATCTTTGGTACAGTCTGTTCAAAAATTTGTTTCGGTTGTATTTTCATGAACTGTTCAACTTCATTTTTAATTTGGTCTTTTATATTCGCCATACAGTTTTCTACTGCAGATATTTTTGTTGACATAGCTTCTTCCACACTCAAGACAGATTATTCTACTTCAGCTATTTTATTTGACATGGATTCTTCTACGTCAGATATTCTGGTAATCTGATTATTAAGGTCACCTCGTAATTCACCTACGTCACCACGTAGGAGACCTAATTCTGCTGTAGTATGTTCTTGCATCTGCTTTTGCTCTTGAATTAACGTTTTGATGTCATCTGCTTCCTGCTTACGTTTTTCATCCTGTCGTTTTCCGCTTCTTCCGTCTCCTGTCTGCGTTTTTCATTCTGTCGTTTTTCAATAAAAGTGGGGGTTACTAGGTCAGAGGGTATGGCGCGTGACTACTAACTCCGGGATCGATTCCTTAGCATACCATAAAATCAACGTGCGCTTTCAGCCCCCAGGTCGACTCAACCTGTATAAATGAGTATCCGATGTAACATACTGGAGTGATAATAATAGTCTAAAACGTAGTGCAGGCAACACTGTTTCCTAACGGCTCAAATAAGGCATCGATGTTAAACTACATCGGTGGTACCAAAGAGTATCCATTATAATTAATAATAAGTGTGCGCACGGCCTGTGTTATACGTTGTAATCAATGTCTCTTCTTTATCTAAAATGAAGCCTTGTAGCCGCAACTAATAACTCCAGTATCGCTATTTTTTATCGTACTTTCTAGCTCCCATCATCACCAGAATTCGCACAGTATCCACGTATTTCCTCCATTGATCTCTCTTGTCTTCCCCAACAGTTATCCCCCAAAATTATTTATAATAAATCCATACACATGAATAGACGGCCTAGAAATTTTTGCTTTTAACATTGAAAATGTTTGTAAGGACGTGTCGCACATTTGCGGCCGATCGCTGGTGCGTTATCGAAAATGAGAACCGGTGAGTTTCCATAGAAACTACTTCTTTGTTGTCAATAACGTAGTACACATATAAAACTTCGCTTATGAATGCGACTACAATTAACTTATAATCTGTACATTGGTAAATGAAGAACGAATTCATTGATCGGTGAATGAACATATATATATATATATATATATATATATATATATATATATTGTAACGCAACATAGTTGAGGTTCCCTAACGTTACATAAAAGACTGAATGAAATATGGTCAAAGACCATACCCTGACTTAAGGTTGTTCGATAGTTCATATGTTTGAGAAGGACCTCAAGTAAAAAGGAGGCAATGACTAATATTAAATGTAAAAGAGCCAGACCAATGAATGATTGGATGTAATGAAATGTTTGTTTTGTACTGTGACATGTTAAGGTCTACAGAATATTTATATTGTATGTTGAATGTGTTAAAAATGAAATGATGTTGTTTGATAATAATACTTACTCAATAATTATGTTTATATTTTATATTAGATTTGTTTTTATACAGCACAATATAGTTACCAATGTTAGGCACGGTACTAAGTTGTCAGTATTGTATAAAATTGAAAGATACTGTTGTTCTAATTAATGTTTATAAACTGGATCAGGAGTGTGACCAGTGTTTCAAGTCTAACAAGTAGTTCTGACAATTATGTCATAAATTAATAAAGGGTTCCAGAACCAATTGATTAATGTAAAACAAATAACCACCAGTAAATTAAAATTCATGTAATTAACTATGTAATCAATAATTAATTGTACAGTAGGTCAGGTAAAAAGAAAATTAAGTTAAAAACCAAATAATGTTATAATGGTTGTAAATGAATCTATAGGCCTAAATTCCATATTAGTGAAAGGAAATTAATACCTTTTTAGTAAACCCAGTCCAACGAAACTCTAGTAAAACATTTACTGTTTAATAAGGAAGGTTAGGGGAGAATTTTATGTGATTCAATATTAATCCAAGCATGGAGTATTTTATTGGAAAGGAGTAGTAATATTCTATAATGCCGGCTCAAGGATATATAGAAAACCTGGTTGTTAAGGCAATTGATTTTTAGTAACTTGTTGATTTTGAATAGATGGTACTGATTGTTACAAGCTATTAGGTTGAAATGAACCGATATATTTAAAAATATATGAATAAATATAAAGAAAATATATATCCAAATTGAAAAAAAACATTTTGCAAAACAATTATACTGGAATGTTAATGAATCATACAAATTAAATAACCCTATAAATTATCAATGAATACAATAAAAAAGAACTGAAAGCGTCTCACCTCATTCACGAAACAATTCCGCTGAATGTGGTATCAAACCAATTCATGCTATAAACTGAAGACCAATAAAGAGTTGAAGCCTGAATAAACGGAAATATTTGAAAATACAGAAGATTCGGTTGACGAAATAACCTTCATTGACAGCGGAAGCTGAGATCCTAATTCCAGTTCGTTGGGACCAAGAATTGTGAAGACGCAAAAGAAGACTCGAAGCACCAGAGTTCCCGTGGGATTATCATCATCCATTCATTGAAGACCAGAGCAGTTTTACTGGGTGAAGACGATATAACCTGCATTTTGATCGTAGTTGACAAACATTCACCGCCTAATGAAGCTTTCGCCGCTTGGGTAAAAAAACAAATTATTTTCATATCATTGTATTTTAAGTAAATAATTTTATTCTTTTTGTAAATTGAACAACCTTAATTATGCGTTTTACCTGGCCTTACTAATGGTTCAAAGAACTACACGAACCCTGGTATAAGAATTATTTGTCATTATTTTCAAAGTATATATGTTTTTTTCTTTTTAGAATTCGAATAATTAAGAATCGATACATGTTGGGATAGTCGATTGTATTGTCTTATTGTTTGTCTGAGACAACGTAACTGGTTAAATACCAGAGAAAAATAAATAAAGTACATTTGTTGTATGAGATAACGTTTTAATCATTGCAGAGAAAATACTATATGTAATTGGCGTAATAATTTATTAACAGATTGATACAAACACTCAGAATAACTAACCTATACGCACACTGATTTATAATAACAGCGCTCCAAGTTTGCAGCTGGTGAGACGGGAGATTGCTGAACTAACGGGTTTTGCCATACTAAATTTGAATGAAATTTTTATCGTTGAAGGACTAGGGTTGAGACAAAAATCACTTACATTCAGTAAATACTCCATATATATTGCTCATATTAAATAACCACTGAGAATTAAATTAAGTCTACAGAATACTACCATTATAAATTCAGGAATATAATTCTAAGTTTGTGGACTTAATAATCTGTGTTCTGAGGGTTTCACTGGTCACAACCGCAAGGTATATTAGTTAATAACATATTAATTAAACCAGGTAACAGCATTTTAATTGTTACGAATCGCCACCTACAACGTACTACTTGGCGTTTGTTACACCGGAGTCTCTTATAACTAATTACACTCATAGACAAGATCTCTTTATAATTTGACGTCTCCAGCTGGTATCATACATTATTACATATGTCCTCACATAATTAACAAGCAGTTCGTTACTAAATTGATTACAACAGTGGGGTTTGAATAAGACGGACATTTTCGCTAGCACCGGCACATATTAGTCTCTTTACAAATTGGCACATAACAACGTGGAACTTATTTAAACACGTACTCGACACATCCTATATATTGTTCTCTCTTTACAAATTGACGCTCGCAACGTGAGGCATCATCGTCGCATCTTAACACCTAATTATTTCTCCTTCTTTACAAATTGGCGTTCAACGAGTGGGCTTTAGTTAAGTAAAAACTCATATTATTTGTTACTTAACTTGAGCAGGCAACCATTAGAGGCACAGGAATGCATACGAGAGCTCTTACGAAAAGAATGGAGAAGGAACAAGAGACAGAAGAAGATAGGAGGGAAGAAGAAACAGAGGCAGGTACAGATATTGAAATGGAACAACAGGCGAGCAATATAGAGGATGCCCAAGGGTACCAACCAGAAAAAGCGGAAGCCAGAAGAGAACCAGATTGGCAAGAAATTATGAGGATGATGATGGAGAAAATTGATAGCATTAAGGAAAGCAATAAGCAAACAATAGATGAAAATTTTAAGAAACAGGAGGAAAACTCAAAGCAAACCAAGGAGGAATCTAATGAAAAAATAGACAGTATTAAGGAAAGTACTAGTGAACTTTTGAGACAAACCATAAAAGAAAATAATGAACAATTGAAGGCCGATTTTAGACAAATCAATGAGAAGCTGGAAAATAAAATAGACAGTATTAATGAGAACTCAAGAAAACAAAACGAAATTTTGAGCGAAAATTTAATCAAACAAATGAATGAAAAGTTTGACAGGAATGACGAGAATTTGAGGCAGATTCAAGACGATAACAAAATAATGAACGAAAAACTTGAGGAAAACAATAAACGAATGAAAGCAGATCTTGAGAAAATCAATGAGGATAATCTTATACGAATCGATGAGAGAATTGAACATTCTAACCAGGAAATAAGGGAAAATGTTGAAAAACAGAATGAAGTATTAAGACAAGTTATCAATAAGAAAATTGAGGACGCTAGTGAGGCAATCAGCCAGAAGGTAGTTAAGAACGACGGCGAAAGAAAACAGGAGATCGCGGAAACAAATAGAAGACTGAAAGCGACCGATGAAGTTATTACACGAAATAGAGCTGAACTAGAGGTCAAGCTAGGCCATATAGAAGAAGAAAACCGAATTCAAGTGGAATCAATACGAACTGATTGCGGAAACCAGCATCGAAATTTAGATACGATCATGAACGAAGTACAGGAGCAAGGACAACGTAACCAGGATAGAATCGAGAACCTACAACGGTCAGTCGACAATCGATCGATCAATGTCCCATATACACAACATATAGACGACCGGGAGACCATCAATTTTAAGACATACAGGAGAAATCCAATGGAATTCTTGGAACGGGTCGGCGAACAAATTATGAGAACCGGTGAAAACAGGTGGCCAATAATTCGTCGTTATTTAGACGATCATTTTAAAGAAACTTATGATAACTGGTGGACAGCCACCAGGCACGAGATACGAAGCTACGAAGAATTTAAAATAGCTTTTAAAGCCAGATACTGGTCAGACGCCACCCAGAACGTAGTGAGGGAGAGCATCAGTTATGGAAGATATGACGCCAGCAGGGGAACAACACTTACCGCCTACTTCCTGGGAAAAGTATGTTTGGCAAGACATCTTGAACCAAAAATCCCAGAGGAAATTCTCGTCACCAGGTTAGCATATCACTATGATAACGGTATATCAATAGCACGATCGGGTGGACAAATAAAAACTATACAGGCCATGTCAACGCTATTAGAAGAGCACGAGCGTGAAGTACACTATCGAAGGAGTCGTCAGAGAAACGACCAGTACGGGAACAGGGATTTCCCAGACTATAACAATAGAAACAATAACCATAACAGTCATGAGGCGAATAACCGGACGAACTATAATGGCAGGCCTGGTAATTATGGTAATGAGGCGTACCAACGGCAAAATAACAACAACAGCCCAAGGAACAACGGAAACAATTACGGGAATAGACAGAGTATTCCGAACAACCAATATAACCGGTCGTATAACCCAAATTACCAGAATCGGAACACGAACAACCGAAATTATGATAACAGCAACCGTAATCCGAATAACCAAAACCAAAACTACAGAAGAGTTAATTATGTGGGGGCGTACGACAATTATAACGGAAGGACATACTACCAAGGACGTCGAAGTTTTGATAGGGACACCGATTGGAACCAGTACAGTAATAACGATCGAAGGGAGACTAGAACTAATAGGGGCAGAAGTCGGAGTCAGGAGGACTACCGCCGGATTAATTACGAAGAAGACCGCCAACGGCCGGAACCCAGGTCAACAGAAAATGAAATAAGTCAAACAAACCAAACCGGCAGAGGAGACGAAGAATCCGAGCCGATTTTAAACATCACACGGCAGTGAAAACACTAGCAGGACCCTCACTGAACCACTCTATCGGGTTTAACGACATAAGGAACCACAGTAAAAATAATAAATGTATCACGATTATTTGTAGTAACTACTTGAAAAATTTAAGGGACGAGTTGTTGGAAGAAGAAGACGGAAATCCAAGAAAGAATAGTAACGAAATAATTTACATAACGGCAGAGATCAACAGTGTACAAACCAAAATTATGATAGACACTGGGGCTAACGTGTCGCTAATCGACGCAATAGAACTAAACAAAATAATTGAAGAAGGGAAGAAGCATATACTTACGTTACCAATAAGCAACATTGTACTGATAGGGGCAACGGGACGTCAAAATAGAACGGTCCGGAAACAAGCAAGGTTGTAGTTAACGAGTAACAATAAAACGATCCCAATGACTTTTCTAGTAGCCAGTGGCTTACCATTTAACATGTTAATCGGTTGTGACATGCTGAAACAATATTCAGCTATCATTGACATGAACAGGTCAAAATTATCGTTAAAAAGCAATCAAACAGAATGGACGGCTGACTTAGTTAACAGCGACAGTACGACACCAACCCGAGTAACATATCATATACAAAGAAAGTTAGATCAACAGGAACAATCACCAAGTAATAATATCTTTTACGAGTTGGACGATGAGCAAATGTGGCATGACAAAATTAATGAGATCCGTAAATTTGAATGTGGAATAACTAACATGCAAAAGGAACGATTAGTTGAAGTGTACAATAGATATCGCCATGTATTTTCAAATATACCTGGCAAGGTAAGAGATTACCAATGCAAAATAGAGTTTCGAGAACCTGTAAATTTCAACAAAAAATCATACCCAGTCGCTTACTCACTGAAGGAAGCTGTGAGGGCAGAAATTGATAGATTAATAGACGAGGACATCATCGAACCCAGTTATTCACCGTATACCAGCCCTATCCTCGCTGTCCCGAAGAAAGGTGGCCAAGTAAGAATTTGCTTAGATGCAAGGGAAATCAATAAAGTAATAGTGAATGACCGAACATCCCCAGGGGAAATCGAGGAAATACTTAAAAAGTTCCATGGAATCAAATACATCAGCACGTGGGATACCGTCTGTGGATACTGGCAAGTCGAACTCCATCCAGAGAGCCGCAAATACATGACATTCATTTTCGAAGGCCGAAATTACCAATTTAAACGGTTGTCATTCGGACTAGTTAATTCAGTAGCCGTGTTTGTAAAAATCATGGACCAAATCCTCGGACAGGAAACACTCCAATATACAACAATATATGTGGATGATATTTTGATAACTTCGACCAATTGGAATGACCATTGCCAACGAGTAGAGCAAGTGCTAAAAAGGCTGTCGGAGAACCATATTACATTAAAGCTGGAGAAATCAAAATTGATAGCGAACGAAGTGAAATTTTTAGGATTTAACTTGTCGGAGCAGGGGATCACCCCATCCCAAGAAAAAATTGAGTCAATTCAAAAATTCCCAAAACCAAGGAACAGGAAACAGCTCCAATCATTCCTCGGCATATGTAATTATTACCGTAAATTTCAAGAACATTATTCGGAATTAACATCAAGATTTGTACGCCAATTATCATCCAAGGACAAGTGGACGTGGGGAGAAGAGCAAGATGCCACGCTTGAACTAATTAAAACTAAATTTTTGGAGTCAATAATGTTACACCACCCCAATTTCAATAAACAATTTTTTATGAATTGTGACGCCAGTGATGTCAGTTTGGGATCTGTTCTTTATCAGGAGGATAATGAAGGGAACCATCAAGTGATCAGTTTCGCTAGTCGAGTCCTGAATAGTTGTGAAAAAAACTATAATGTAACGGAGAAAGAGCTTTTGAGTGTTGTATTTTCCTGTAACAAGTTCAGGACCTACATTTTAGGATACAAGACGACCGTCAGAACTGATCACAAGTCAATTTCATTTCTAAAAAGTTGTAAGTTGAATCATGGAAGATTGACCAGGTGGAGCCTGACACTGCAAGAGTATAACCTAAATTGGGAGTACATTCCTGGAAAAGGAAACGTCATTGCAGATACATTATCACGAATCAATATCAGGGACCAGACGTTTGAGGGGGAAAAAGAAACCATAATTAAACTATACCATATCATCAGTAATAGATCTGATCTGACTAATATAATAACAGGACTCGAACAACAGCAGAAACAAGACCCCAGATTGAGAAAAATTTTTGACAGGCTTGGAGAACAAGACGACCGCATAACACAATTTTACTGCGAACATCAACAAATACTATTCATTAAGACGCATTACAAACTTAACACCTGGAAAATTGTTATACCACAAAATATAGAAAAGGATATCATAATGGATTACCATATCAGGTATGGCCACATGGGGGCATTGAAGGTAGTCAAAGCACTTCAAGAACACGTATACATCAGGGATGTTAACAGAAAGGTGCGAAACCAGATTAAACGTTGCCACATATGCCAGCTCGTAAAAGTTAACAATCATAGGAAGGAAGGCACAATGATGCCAATCACATCATCAAATAGATTAGAAAAAGTATTTGTCGATATTTGCGGCCCATTCCCGCGAAGTGGGGGAAGGCACCAGTATAAATATTTTATAATTCTATTCGACCATTATACCAGATTCACGAAACTATACCCGATCAACCGGGCGACGACGCAAAAGATATTAAACATTATATGTCAAAATTACATTAGTGAGGTAGGAGCTCCGAAATCCATTATTACTGACCACGGAACACAATTTAAGGGGAGCAAGTGGAAAGACACTCTACGGGAAAAGGGAATCAAGACGTATAAAACGTCTGTATACCACCCGAGCAGCAACCCGGCCGAACGAGTATTAAGGGAAGTAGGGAGGATCCTACGCACGTATTGCTTTAACCAACAGAGAAGATGGTCCGAGTATTTAACAGCTGCAGAAGATTTCATAAACTTATCACACCACCAATTTATCGAAATGACCCCCTGTACAGCAATGTTCCAGAGACCACCACCCAGAGAGATAGCGGAATTAATACAATTCCCTAGTGGAGATGAATATAAATTTAACAGTGTAAAATTTTACGAGAATATACTAGAACGAACCGAGAGAACGAGAAGAAAATACCAGCAATTTCAACCAAAACCGGAGCGATACTTAGTGGGAGACAAGATACTATTGAAGAATCGAGAATTGCCCAGTACAATGGAAGGCATTGCTAAAAAGTTGTTACTATTGTACACGGGACCGTATACTGTAATTAAAGATAACGGAAATAATACCTATGAAATATTGGATCCCCATACACTAAAGAAGAAGGGTACATACAACCAATCCTCAATTAAGCGATACTATGAATTGGTTGATGACAAAATAAATACAACAATGATAACTAGGACAGAAAAAAAATGAAAAAAAAATGTACATAAACTTAATACAGACAAGGTGATTTAAATAAAAAACCACAAAATTCTAAAAGTATGTAAGGACAACTTA
This sequence comes from Magicicada septendecula, assembly GCA_034769895.1. NCBI lineage: Eukaryota > Metazoa > Arthropoda > Insecta > Hemiptera > Cicadidae > Magicicada > Magicicada septendecula. Next base: position 281,531,541 of record CM068372.1, on the reverse strand, counting down.
CTCATGTTATTTCGAACAATACAATTTAAAATGAAGAACTAAAAAACCCAAAATTCCAAAGGATGTAAGAACAACTTACTCATAATTATTCAGAAACAGTATGATTTAAAATAAAGAGAATAAATACCCCAAAATTCAAAAAATGAAGTAAGCTCAACTTACAAACAAGTATCTAAGAAAACAATTTATGAATTATATAAGAAAGAGAATTTTGAAGATAAAAAGAACAACCAAAGTCGAAAAATAAGTAAGAACACCTTACTATACAATTTAGAAGAAATTGATTTAAACTGATATGAAAGAAGAAAGATATTTTACACTAATTCAACCTAATAAAAATCATCAAAACCAGAAGACGAAATGAGTTTATCTGATATAATATAATAGCGAGAAATATAATTTTGAATGTAAAAGAAATAATAATGATTGTGCCAGAAGAATATAGCTACATAATGTAATGTATAGTACTGACCAAAATCTCATAACCAGCTGTATTGATCACAAAGGAATATGAGCCAATGAAGACAAGAGAATGAAGAAGCCAAAATGGAACCATCAAAAGGATCACAAGAAAAGAAAAAAAAAACTAATGGTTAAGAATTATCCGTAAACAAAACCCAATTAATAAATGTCAATAAAATAGCCAAGTATTGGAGAGAAAAAGTGTATAATAGAAGGAAGAATTAATATGAAGAAATAATATGATCTGAGTTAAAGTACAGTGAATAATCCCTAGAATATGATTATTATTTATTATTTTATTGAAGGTCACATGATGACTACCTTACGAGGTTTATTAATGAAGATTGACTGTAGAATATTCCAGCAATCATTTGACTGGGCAGAGATGATGTTCCTCTGATCCCAGAAAGTATGTAACGGACGACGGTAATTGGTTAGCCGATAGAGCACCACCGATTCGATTCCAGTTATAATGTTAGGGAGGTTTAGGAAAATTAAATATTAGAGGGAAAACTCACAAATAAATATAGAGAATTAAATAAAACCAGATCCAAAATGTATAATTAATGAAGAATGTCACAAGAATGATTATAGAAATAAGATTTAAACTTGGGAAATAATTGACTTTAAGAAGGAACGAAGAAATGATAATAAAATAACGAATAATTGGGAAATATAAAAGTACTATAAATAGGAAACCAATTGGCCAGATACAAATTAGAAGTTTATTTCTTGCTAAACTTTGTTTATACCAAAATAAACTTATTTCGAAGGGGGGGTGTTATGTAACGCAACATAGTTGAGGTTCCCTAACGTTACATAAAAGACTGAATGAAATATGGTCAAAGACCATACCCTGAGTTAAGGTTGTTCGATAGTTCATATGTTTGAGAAGGACCTCAAGTAAAAAGGAGGCAATGACTAATATTAAATGTAAAAGAGCCAGACCAATGAATGATTGGATGTAATGAAATGTTTGTTTTGTACTGTGACATGTTAAGGTCTACAGAATATTTATATTGTATGTTGAATGTGTTAAAAATGAAATGATGTTGTTTGATAATAATACTTACTCAATAATTATGTTTATATTTTATATTAGATTTGTTTTTATACAGCACAATATAGTTACCAATGTTAGGCACGGTACTAAGTTGTCAGTATTGTATAAAATTGAAAGATACTGTTGTTCTAATTAATGTTTATAAACTGGATCAGGAGTGTGACCAGTGTTTCAAGTCTAACAAGTAGTTCTGACAATTATGTCATAAATTAATAAAGGGTTCCAGAACCAATTGATTAATGTAAAACAAATAACCACCAGTAAATTAAAATTCATGTAATTAACTATGTAATCAATAATTAATTGTACAGTAGGTCAGGTAAAAAGAAAATTAAGTTAAAAACCAAATAATGTTATAATGGTTGTAAATGAATCTATAGGCCTAAATTCCATATTAGTGAAAGGAAATTAATACCTTTTTAGTAAACCCAGTCCAACGAAACTCTAGTAAAACATTTACTGTTTAATAAGGAAGGTTAGGGGAGAATTTTATGTGATTCAATATTAATCCAAGCATGGAGTATTTTATTGGAAAGGAGTAGTAATATTCTATAATGCCGGCTCAAGGATATATAGAAAACCTGGTTGTTAAGGCAACTGATTTTTAGTAACTTGTTGATTTTGAATAGATGGTACTGATTGTTACAAGCTATTAGGTTGAAATGAACCGATATATTTAAAAATATATGAATAAACATAAAGAAAATATATATCCAAATTGAAAAAAAACATTTTGCAAAACAATTATACTGGAATCTTAATGAATCATACAAATTAAATAACCCTATAAATTATCAATGAATACAATAAAAAAGAACTGAAAGCGTCTCACCTCATTCACGAAACAATTCCGCTGAATGTGGTATCAAACCAATTCATGCTATAAACTGAAGACCAATAAAGAGTTGAAGCCTGAATAAACGGAAATATTTGGAAATACAGAAGATTCGGTTGACGAAATAACCTTCATTGACAGCGGAAGCTGAGATCCTAATTCCAGTTCGTTGGGACCAAGAATTGTGAAGACGCAAAAGAAGACTCGAAGCACCAGAGTTCCCGTGGGATTATCATCATCCATTCATTGAAGACCAGAGCAGTTTTACTGGGTGAAGACGATATAACCTGCATTTTGATCGTAGTTGACAAACATTCACCGCCTAATGAAGCTTTCGCCGCTTGGGTAAAAAAACAAATTATTTTCATATCATTGTATTTTAAGTAAATAATTTTATTCTTTTTGTAAATTGAACAACCTTAATTATGCGTTTTACCTGGCCTTACTAATGGTTCAAAGAACTACACGAACCCTGGTATAAGAATTATTTGTCATTATTTTCAAAGTATATATGTTTTTTTCTTTTTAGAATTCGAATAATTAAGAATCGATACATGTTGGGATAGTCGATTGTATTGTCTTATTGTTTGTCTGAGACAACGTAACTGGTTAAATACCAGAGAAAAATAAATAAAGTACATTTGTTGTATGAGATAACGTTTTAATCATTGCAGAGAAAATACTATATGTAATTGGCGTAATAATTTATTAACAGATTGATACAAACACTCAGAATAACTAACCTATACGCACACTGATTTATAATAACAGCGCTCCAAGTTTGCAGCTGGTGAGACGGGAGATTGCTGAACTAACGGGTTTTGCCATACTAAATTTGAATGAAATTTTTATCGTTGAAGGACTAGGGTTGAGACAAAAATCACTTACATTCAGTAAATACTCCATATATATTGCTCATATTAAATAACCACTGAGAATTAAATTAAGTCTACAGAATACTACCATTATAAATTCAGGAATATAATTCTAAGTTTGTGGACTTAATAATCTGTGTTCTGAGGGTTTCACTGGTCACAACCGCAAGGTATATTAGTTAATAACATATTAATTAAACCAGGTAACAGCATTTTAATTGTTACGAATCGCCACCTACAACGTACTACTTGGCGTTTGTTACACCGGAGTCTCTTATAACTAATTACACTCATAGACAAGATCTCTTTATAATTTGACGTCTCCAGCTGGTATCATACATTATTACATATGTCCTCACATAATTAACAAGCAGTTCGTTACTAAATTGATTACAACAGTGGGGTTTGAATAAGACGGACATTTTCGCTAGCACCGGCACATATTAGTCTCTTTACAAATTGGCACATAACAACGTGGAACTTATTTAAACACGTACTCGACACATCCTATATATTGTTCTCTCTTTACAAATTGACGCTCGCAACGTGAGGCATCATCGTCGCATCTTAACACCTAATTATTTCTCCTTCTTTACAATATATATATATATATATATATATATATATATATGTTTTAGATTTATTGAAGCATTTTCAATGCCCTTCTCTGTGCATTGCATTTGTGCAATCCCTGTACATTTTTTCATTAATTACCAAAATTTTTCTTTCTTCTTTTACTCTTTATTTAAAAATTAAATGTATATCCCTATCTCTTTACACCTTGTTTTTATCACTGTCCTCCATTTCACACCTCCGACGCCTCCATCTGGACCTTACACTCCTATTCAAGGTACAGGTTACGCTATCATAAAGTACGGTACTCTAAACTATAGCACCTGAGGCAGAATTTCTAACTTTGAAAGCCATAGATTACTTGTAAGATTCTTGTTATTCTGGAAAGGTTGGTTAGCAAGTGCTTCTTTTCTTTACACTTCTGACACAGTTACTGTCTTCCGTAATCATACTCCCCAAGTAGAAATGTGATTCACTTTTCAATTCTTTATTAACGAGTTTCACTCTTGACCTTCATCCACACGACATTTACGTACAATTATCAGTTCAGTCTTTTCTAAATTTATTTTTAATTCCATTTTTTGTAAATGCACCTAATAACACTTTCAACATATTCCACGTTTCTTGTTCTGTATCACTTAATATTACAATAGCATCTGCAACCCTAATGTAGTTTCCTCAAATTGCATTACGATTTATAGCCTACTTTACCTCATTTGCTTTATGGTTTCTTGACTGCTTTCAATAAATATAATATATACATTAATGGAATTTTTTATGATAATTAAAAATTTCATCATTATCTGATTTAAGTGATTTTTTCATTACTGTCCCCAGTAATGTAACAATTAAGTCTAAATTTACTAAAAACAATGAGGGAAATTAAAATTCTAAAAAAAAGGTAATAATAAATACATGTGAGACAATTTGGCTTCAGACACACAAAATACATTTTCTTTAGATAAATGTAATTTATTTTTAATATAAATAAATTATTATAGGTAATACAGATACAGATAATAATCTATACATTTTTCAGTATTTGCATCTCTTCTGCCTGTCTTAAATCTTGTTGAAGACATCTGGTAACGACATTAATTGCCTGTGGCCCTGATTACTGCTTCTACTTTGCTGGACAAATTCCTGATAAAGTTTTGAATTTCTTTCTGCTCAATGTTGTGCCACTTACGGTGAGCCACTGTTTCTAAGAGTTTAAGATTAGTCGAACACGTCTGTCGTTGTCGAACACGTTTTTTATGTAGATAACAAAAATGCTCATTCGTGTTCATGTTTGGGCTTGTGGCTGGCTAATTAATTCTGTTAATACCAATATCAATATGCTGTGTAATAAATATATCTAATAACACGATTTTCTAATAACATGAAGTCATGTATTAAACGCATAAGAATAGACTGCTCTTCGACAAACTTTGTTCTAGACAGTGATTTCTGTTCGTGTTTATGTGTATTGTGTATGTAGTCATGTGCTGTGCTGCACTAAAGTCTGTGCAGGCATCGTAAGAACTATCGTCCATCCTAAAACATTTTGATTCTCTCCGAACGGAAGTTTGGCAGCAATATTGCAGACTATAAAACTTTTCCTGGTTTCATACCCATCCAAAAATAGTAAGCGTTTTTTAGTTTAACTTCCCTGTGCTGTGTGAGTGAACAGTGGTTTCTTGCAGGTATTCGGCTACTTAATGCTGTTCCCCTAAATATTTTTTTCTTAACTGTTCGATCAGATATACCAATTGTTTTGTTTCCCACAGTCGATTCTGTAGCTCAAAAATATAGTTTTCAGTTTTGAATTAAACGGAATAAATCCTATTGTAGTCCCAAGCCACGTGTTTGTTAACCAAATACACTGTACTCACCGTCTATGGCTTTTTTCCGTGATGTTTTTTCCAGTTTACATGTTTCAAGGCACTTGCCTCATCATCAGAACTTATAAAATCAATCTATGTCATAAAAAATGACATTTGTCAAAATATTAAAAACACAATACGGCAATTAAACTATGTACATAAATTCGTTTTAAAAATGTTCGGTGTGCCTTGCAAGACAACACGCGCCGTACTGACGTAATCTAAGCCTTATCTCGACTATATCTCATAGCGGTATCGTACAGTATATTTGATTTATACTGTAATTGGTCGTTCAACACATGTGGCTTGGTACTGGCGTCGTTGTATGCTTTGTAAATTTCATATTCTTCAAGGGCATTCATATAACTCCCTTTACTGCAGAAATGAAGGGGTATTAAATTTGAGCTAAAATCCGTGTAACTGTGACTGTTGTCTATGAGGTGCTTGGCGAAATTTGACTTGATATTGTCGAAGTTGTAAACTCGTGTAGGGGGTCTATGTTCAGAAAATCTTTTCAAAAAACCTCGACCCGTCTGGCCCACATAAAAAGCCTCACAGTCGTTGCAGACTAGCTTATAAACACCCGTTTTATTTTCAAGACTGGTATGTTCACGGGTGCGGAGATTATTCAAGATGTTATTACTAGTCTTATAGGAAACGACTATGTTGTTAACTTTATTAATAGTTGACTTAAAAATCCCCGGCATGAAATGCGTATAAGGTGCCGCAATGTACTTGCGTGTCTTTGTTTCGAGGTTCTCATTTCTATTATTTACATCTTTAGTTTCATTTTTAATAGTGTTACTCTTCTTTTTCTTCTGTTTTTTAAAATATTATCTACTATTAATAGATACGGTCATTGTACCCGTTGTTAAACGCAATAACTTTAATGGTACTTAACTCTTCGATATAATCCTCGATGCTAAGGGGTATAGACAACAAGCGATGTATCATGCTATGGAATGCAGCTAATTTCTGTGAAATGGGGTGGAACGATGAGGCATGTATGACAGCGTCAGTCATCGTGGGCTTCCTAAATATATTAAAACACAGTTTTTTAGTAACAAAATTCTTAGTTACTGTCAAATCTAGAAAATGTAACCGACCTCCAACTTCATTCTCCAAAGTAAACTGTATCTTGTTGTTAATGCCATTCAAGTAATTGTGGAGCTTGTCAATTTGGCGATTTGTGCCTTTATACACCATAAAAGTGTCGTCGACATATCTACCATAGAACGCCAGATTGTAATTATATGTAGGGTTTGCAAACAAGAAAGAATTTTCAAAGTAATTTAAGTATACCTCCGCTAGAATACTAGAGAGTGGGGAACCCATAGCTAACCCCTCCAGCTGTCTGAAAAACTGTTTGTTATGTGTGAAATAATTCTGGTCCAAAATCACTTCCAACAATTCTAATATTTCATTTATGCAATTAGCATCCAGTTTATTGGTGTTAACAAGGTTAGACCTTAATAGGCGTAAGGTTTCACTCACCGGTACATTTGTATACAAGTTCACAATGTCAAAAGAAATAAGTTTATAGTGGGGTTCAATCATCAGGTTTTTCACTTTTCCAACGAAATCACAACTATTAATCAAACTTTGATTATTAATCAAATGTAAATTATGTTTTAATACACTCACTAATTTTCTAGCTGCTTTGTAACCGGGTGCAGTGGTAAAATTTACTAGTGGTCTAATAGGAATCCCCTCCTTGTGAAGCTTTGGCAGACCTGATAAAACGGGCGCTTTAGAATTAATTGGTTTTAAGGAACGTCTAGTACGTTCATCAAAGAGATGTGTACACATGTTTAAGCTACGATTAAGACGTTTTACGTATAAATCCGTGGGGTCAGAGGTTAGCAGGGTGATATTATTATTTGCAATGAAATCGCGTATTTTATCGTCATAATCATTCTTATTTATAATAACCAGAGTATTACCCTTATCCGCTTTAGTGACAAGGGCTTGATCGTCAGATAGTTTTTTCTTTAATGTTTTTAAAATCCTACGTTCGGCATTATAATTAGTCATAGAAGGAATGGGAGAATGTACGTTATTAAGTTGGTTACGTATAATTTTGTTAAATTTGTTATTTATTATGAACCGTGCTTCATCTTGTTCTTTTTGTTCACTAATTGCTTTAATCACAGTTTCGGCACTAGCAACTTCAGTTAGAATGTGCCTTGTGTTGAAGTTCGGCTTATGTAATGGGAGATTGTATTTTAATCCTTTATTTAAAAGATTTTCTTCGTCAGTATTTAATTCAATCGAAGTCAAATTACATAGTCGTGTATGGAATACGTGTTTACAACTAGTATTACTGGTTTTAGGTATCTGAACTTTGATTATTAATCAAATGTAAATTATGTTTTAATACACTCACTAATTTTCTAGCTGCTTTGTAACCGGGTGCAGTGGTAAAATTTACTAGTGGTCTAATAGGAATCCCCTCCTTGTGAAGCTTTGGCAGACCTGATAAAACGGGCGCTTTAGAATTAATTGGTTTTAAGGAACGTCTAGTACGTTCATCAAAGAGATGTGTACACATGTTTAAGCTACGATTAAGACGTTTTACGTATAAATCCGTGGGGTCAGAGGTTAGCAGGGTGATATTATTATTTGCAATGTGAGGCTTTTTATGTGGGCCAGACGGGTCGAGGTTTTTTGAAAAGATTTTTTGAACATAGACCCCCTACACGAGTTTACAACTTCGACAATATCAAGTCAAATTTCGCCAAGCACCTCATAGACAACAGTCACAGTTACACGGATTTTAGCTCAAATTTAATACCCCTTCATTTCTGCAGTAAAGGGAGTTATATGAATGCCCTTGAAGAATATGAAATTTACAAAGCATACAACGACGCCAGTACCAAGCCACATGTGTTGACGACCAATTACAGTATAAATCAAATATACTGTACGATACCGCTATGAGATATAGTCGAGATAAGGCTTAGATTACGTCAGTACGGCGCGTGTTGTCTTGCAAGGCACACCGAACATTTTTAAAACGAATTTATGTACATAGTTTAATTGCCGTATTGTGTTTTTAATATTTTGACAAATGTCATTTTTTATGACATAGATTGATTTTATAAGTTCTGATGATGAGGCAAGTGCCTTGAAACATGTAAACTGGAAAAAACATCACGGAAAAAAGCCATAGACGGTGAGTACAGTGTATTTGGTTATAGTTTTCAGGTTTTTTTAAGCTGTAACTTTGATAAAACAGTCATCTCTGTCAATAATAAATATGGTCGACGGTAATAGAACCAATCTCTTCAAACCGTCTTACCATTCGACAGAACCTTTTACCGTTCGACTTACAGTTAAGTGACTTATTCCTAATAAAGAGCAATACGCCGTTGGCCAGAGCTCTCCTGAAGATGAGTAATAGCGCTAGCAGCTTCAAATTGTGTTAAATTTCTAGATATATTAATAATTACCCACTGTTGTACAGTTGAAAGTAGAACAAATTAAAAAAAGGCTAAATCTACGCACGAAGCCCGTTAACACACAAGAAAAACTCGATTGCAACCTTAAAAAGGCAAAAATTAGGACAAAATGTGTTCCAGAACTTGAAAATTTATGAGACGACTGCTGTATAGATGAACGCTTGATAGTGACTTTGAATAATATAAGCTGCTAGACAAAACGATTCAGATATTATCACAATAAATTTCATTAATAATTTATTCAAGTGATGCTTTAATTTTTCCAGGAGTTTAGATATGGTGAGAGAGCCGTTGATTCACCATCATCTGCTCTATTTTTGATTATATTGTTACGACGGTCTACTTGATCGTCGTAGGTACAGTGGAAACAAAATACAGTACAAGACACCAATTAAGTCATTAATCACCAGCTTTAATTTTTACCGTTAAACAGTTCGTAATTAACAACACAGTCTACTACAACAAATTAAATAAAAATTGTTCACACGCAATAAAATGTGACTAATATTAAACACAATTGTATTACAATTATACCGCCCGATTAATAAACGCAACACTTCACTAATAACTACTTGAACGTACACAGTAATAACTCGAGCCGCTCTGTAAATATATCGCACTAATACTGAAAATTAAGGCGGCTGCTGCTACGTATTTATACCTGCGCTCACAGACCAAAATGTTCCTAATTGCGTCTTAGAGCTCGTGTGAACTACGTAATTAACTGCGGCCTTGACACAGTCCGCGCGGCTGGCGCCTTCGAGAAACCTCTCGAAAATGCGTCGACAAGCACGTACGTCACACGCGTTACATCGAGATTCTTCTGGCACATCGACAAACACGTAGATTGTTCTGTGATGTCGTAACAATATTTAAACTATTGTTTAATGTAACTTGAAAATCAATCTCTTATGTTTCCGGTCTATGCATGTGCAGTTTCAATCAGCGAATCCCACTTAACTTATCAAAGACCTTCTCTAGAGCAACACAGACTTTTAAACGCATTGTCCTATTCATTCTTAAACATCTTTGGATCACACTCAGTGCTAATATGGTTTCAGTTGTTCCTCTACTGTTTGCGCATCTTAAAGAAAATTAGATTTCTTTATAGAAATACTCTTAAGAAAATTAGGTTTATTGGGATTAAAAATTAAAAAGTTATGTTGCCATAAGAAGATTGTATCGTATTTATCATGTGGCTCTCTTATTTTTAAAGGAATGCTCCGACAATTAATCCGTAAAGCAATTTCATGATAGAGTTAGAACATCTCGTGTTACAGCTGGTTTTTTTTTTTGGTACACGTTTAGATTGTTTGGTTGGTTTCTTTCTAACATGTCTAATTATGAGATAACAAAAATAAAAAAGTAAAAATGGATTAGTATGACATGTTTAGACCAGGAATTATAAGGGACAGTCACATTCAATATTCATGAAACCTATTAAACAATAATAACAAAACAATAAAATTGTCCAACACAGTACTAAATAATGATATTGTAATCATTCGTAAACATAATTTACATCATAATTTTCTAAGAAAATTTTCTGACAATCATCATCATCATCATCTTCACAACAGGGCATGGGCAAGGTGTTGCCTGTTCCGCCTTTAAAGATCCTCAGGCCATCTGTTCCTGAATCTACCCACCCAACTGTGTCCTACAGGTTTGTATTTCCAGACTTGTGTGGCCAGTCTGGAATCTGAGGAATCTAACATTCTTTCTAAATGTTCTTTCCATCATTGTTTGTAACCCTTTAATTTTTCATTCAAGTTAAAAACTTTTAACTTTTCTCTTATGCGGTCATAAGACCGCATTCTTTAACCGGTCAATTTAGAACACCTTTTAACTCCTCTTAAGAACGCCATTTACGAGACCTGTATTTTACTGTCTTGTTTCTTGGTTGTTGTCCATAATTCACACCCATATGACAGTACAGGGACCACCATAACTTTGTAGAACTTTAATTTTGTATCTCGATGTACCTTGTTTTTAAAAATATGGTTGTTTGTCCCACAGATCGTCTGAAACTTACGTAACTTAACATTTTCTGACAATTGTGTAGTACATTAAAAAGGAACATTAGTGGAACATTTTTAGAAACAATTAACATGAAACACAAAAATGGAAGGGATTATAGTCTTCTAATGTATTAACCGCCATATAACAACGTCGTAATCAGTCTAGGAGCTTTCGGTATTTAAACCATCTTTAGGTCTAAACTAAACAAATTGATAATAATTTGTAATTTCTTACGCTAACAATATTAACAACGAGCCTCTAACACTTTGTTATAAATAAATATAAAAATGAAAATATATATACATATTGTATAATAACCGTTTACGGGGTGCTAATGACAGTTTATGTTGTTTTAAAATTTCAATAACTTTTAGTTTAGTTTATAACGTCTTACCTACGTTATAACGTCGGGAACCAGTGCGTAATTGCCTCAGATCAATTGCACGGGCTGCCATAGTTTTAATCAACTTCTTATGAAGATTTTAACAAGCAGTAGTAGTTAGAAAGAAAGGAATGTTGTTGGGGTGTTTGATGATTTATTCACTCAGTATTTTGTGTTAAGTAATGACATCTCTTTATTAGGTGCTATCTTTTTACCTTTAGGTTTTCTAAATAAAAGTTTACAAAATATTTTCTGAAAAGGTGGCCACAACAAAAGTATTGTTATGTGCTAGCTTTTTCCACGGATCCGGGATATTAACTTGGTTTGTAAGTTAAGTTCTTATACTATTTGGGGGGGGGATTTGAAGAATGGACTTAATTTAACCTCTAGTATCTGAAAAGCTTTATACTACAAGCACTAATTACTATTACAAATAGTTTTAGTCGTATGACATAATACATTTTACAAAGTGACGATAATTAAAGTCTTTTATATAGTTTATTAAACTGTCTTTTGTAAACATTTGTATTAATGACATTTAACCACGGAAGACAAGTCTCCGTGTCACCTGTGATATTGTGAAGTTTACTCCGTGTCCTGGTCCTTGGTCCTTGGGGTGTCCACAAATGGTTGAAGGTTATGGTAGTTTACTTTCTGGGTGAAGTTCCTGAAGAGATCGTGGTAATTATGAAGCTGTTATGCTGTTCTATGAAGTCTGGTAGCTAAGCATCTTTAGTAGTACAACTCGAGTGAAAGTTCTTGTTTCCCACAGAAGTTCACGTCACATCGTTATTTATAAAATGTTCTCACTTTTGGTACATTGTACTTTTTTAATTTAAACAAACATTGGAGATCTTACACTTAGTCAATAGAGATGTCATCCCTCTCACTTATTTATTCCATTTAATTTAATAGATTACATTTTTCTTTATAAAACTCTACTTTACTGATACTTTCCTTTACACGTTGTTATATCTGCACTTTTAAATTAAAATATCTTAGTACTTCGGGACATGGTTTAAGGGTGTAGTGTTTACTACGAGAGCGCACCATCTCGACTGCATTATTATTATTTCAGGGCAGGTAAGTTAACTGCGCAGAGTTTACGCATCACAACAAAATAGTTACACCTTTATTCGCTATTTACGGTATTTAAAGTTTGACCTTTTTATTATCCAAAGCAATGCTTTACTTCAGAATTAAATAGTATACTACTGTATCATTGTTTATTTATTTGAATAATTTCAAGTTTTACCAGTATTATTTCTTTAGTAAAAGAATCTGTATGCAGGTTAATTCCAGTTAATGCATGTCAGTGCATGGTAAATTATTAACTCGTTTCCCTATCTGAACACTCGCATTCCTTTTGTCATTTAAAACTCTTTATTAAATATTATTTTGAGTTAATCAAGGGATGTAATATTAATTTTAATGTGCGATTTAAAAATAAATTTTACTCCATATTACGTTTCCTATTTTAAAATCGTCACATACTCCGCCGCTTAAAGATGACACCGGGGGGTATTCTACGGGTTATTAGGTCAACAAGGTACTGGGAGTATGCTTGGGATTACTGTGTAAAATTTCTCTCACTCATTTTTTTTTTTTTTTTTTTTTTTACGAGGTGCATGAGTCACTCTCGACTTACTTCTTCCTATTATCAACATATATAACGCCTTACAAACTAATTCTTAGACTACATAAAATTCACACTTTATAAATTATATATTGAAAACATACTAAATTCTTCTTAAGACTACTACTTACGACTACTACCGGTTTTTTTCTTTTTCTTTAGTTGTGAGTTACTCTTGTTATAGAATTACTCTTTAAGTAATTTATTACTTACTTATTATTTATATAAGTAATGTCAGCTGACTTCTCACTTTTCTCTACTTTCGCTGAATAGGATCCAAGGTTGATCAGGCCTCATCCCTATTTACACGATTAGGTAAGCAAGTGGTTACTCAAGTACGCTTTAGCAGTTGAGTACAAAAAAATATACCCTTTTTTTTACATTTAGTTTGCTTGCACTCTACCATTTCCTTTTTCGTGACAATGTTTTATCTGCGAAATATGTATTCTTCGTACATATTTTTGAGTAGAGGGTTCGTACAGGGCTACAGTTACTGGAGTTAAGTATTTGTGAATTTGGTAAGGACCACACCATCGGTATGATAGCTTGGAGGTGGTCTTATCGATTGCACTACTCGTCGGGTGTGTTCTATACATTACTAAGTCACCGATTTGGTACTTTACTACATTGTTATTATTAATCCTCTCATGATATTTTCGCGATTTCTTTAAGTTTGCTCTTAAATTAGCGCGAGCTTCATTCCAGATTTTCTTTATATTTTTATCCCTAATTTCGTGGGGTAGTAACTCATGTATTTTCCACTTAGTGCATAATGGGTGGTTAGGTTTGTATTTAAACAATAATTCAAATGGTGTATACTTATGTCCTTCATGATAGGCTGAATTGAAGGCGAATTGTATCCAGGATAGGTTCTGGTCCCAAGACGTATGGTCGTTTGCATGGTAGGCTATTAAAGCAGATTTTAGGTTTCGCAAATACCTTTCAGCTATATTACCTTTCGGACGATACTCTGTAGTGGTAATGTGGTCTATCCCTAGTTTGAAACACATGTTCTTGAATTCCTTTGACTTAAACTGGGGTCCGTTATCTGACACTAGATGTACGGGTGTACCGAAATCTTTAAATAATCTATCCTGCAATATACTTACGGTGGTCGAAGCTAACGGTCGCCGCATGGGATACATCCAGACAAATTTGGTGAATGAATCTACGCAAATGAATAGCATGGTATTTCCTGATTTAGAACGAGGGTAGGGTCCTGAAAAGTCTAAATAAATTTTGGAGAACGGGGTAGCAGGAATTTCTGAGATTAATTGACTTATTTGGCTGTTTCTCGCTGGTTTGCTTAGTGAACACAACTTACACCTTTTCACGAAATTAGCTATCTCACTGTTCATATTTTCCCAGTGATATTCTTTACGAATTCGATATATAGTTTTATTTATTCCCATATGTGCTCCAATGGTGGAAGAATGGTAGTATTCCATCAGCATAGGTTTAATAATATCAGGGGCGATTATTCGTAAATATTTTCCGTTTGCTATTCTATAACATAATACTCTCTTAAACAATATGTATTTTTCAGATTTATTTCCTTTATCGAGTTGTTCTATAATTGGTCTTAAAAGGGGGTCTTGTTGTTGGTACTGAGCTATGTCCGTAAATGCAAGAGGAAACTCGGTAATTAAGGTATTGATAATCGGCGTTTCTCTACTCTCCTTGTTTTCAGATGTTTTACTAGTCGGCTGGAACATACGTGACAGTGTATCGGCAACTACATTTTGGGTACCTCTAATATGTTGTACTTTAAATTTGTAACAATTTAACCTTAATACCCATCTTCCAATACGACCTAAGTGTTCTGGGCGATTTAGTAACCAATATAATGCTTGATTATCCGTTTCTAACAGGAACTCTTTATGTTCTAAAAAGGGTTTGAACTTCTCAAATGCGAAAACGATAGCTAAACATTCTAATTCGTATGCGGAGTATTTCTTTTCTTGGTCGGTCAGGGTACGTGAAGCGTAACTAATAGGTAGTCTAGAGGTGTCTACTTCCTGATATATTACTGCACCTAGGGCTACACTTGAACTGTCTGTCTGCACTACAAACGGTTTTGTAAAATCGGCTAATTGCAATACTGGGGGTGATATTATACTTTCTTTTAGTTTTTCGAATGCAGCTTGGTGTTGCACATTCCACTCAAATTTAGCTCCCTTCTTTCTTAAAGCATTCAGCGGTGCTGCAATTTCGGCTAGATGAGGAATATACTTGTGGAAATAACTTATCATTCCCGAATATCGGGCTATTCCTTTCGCATCCCGCGGTGGTAAAAATTCTCTGATCGCACGGGTTCGCTCGGGGTCTATGCTTACCTTTCCGTTGGCTTTTACGATGTGACCTAAAAATGAAAATTGTGTGACAGCAAAATTTACTTTACTGGGGTTTACGGTTAATCCAGCTTTCTCTAATCGGGATAGTACTTCACGTAGATGTTTAAGATGTTGGTCCATTGATTCGCTATAGATAACGATGTCATCTAGGTAGTGATACACATATTTAAATTTTATATCATGGAATAATTTCTCTAATAATCGGCTACATACAGAACTACCTTGGGATATTCCAAAGGGTACTCTCGTAAATTGGTACAGGTTGAAAGGGACGACAAATGCGGTTAGACGTTTGGATTCTTCAGAAAGGGGTATTTGATGAAATGCCTGATTTAAATCCATGATAGTAAAAACTTTCGCTTTCGTAAAATAATGAAAAGCACTGTGGATGTCGGGAAGTGGTATAGACTCGAATTCTATCCGTTTATTTAGTTGCCAGTAGTCCACAACTAGTCTATGTTTGTCGTGACCTTTTGGTACTAAAAACGCGGGTGATGAGTAAGATGAAGTAGAGGGTTCTATGACTCCTTGTTCTAATAATTTGTTGATTTGATTCCTCATTACTTCCATTTTTGGCGGTGATAATTTGTATGGGGGTAGGCGTATTACTTTATTGTCGCTCAAATTGATTTTGTACTCTATCAGGTTCGTTAGTCCTAACTTTGGAGTGAGGACGTTGGAGAACTGTTCTATTAGTGTCTGCATTTTCCGTCTATCTTTACTTTCCAGATGAGCTAATTCAGACTCGTGGTGTTCTAGATGTGTAGAAGCTGTTCCGGTACTTTCTTTGTTATTTGTATTATCATCAAAATTATATTTTTGTGAACGATCGAATCCAAAATAATACTTCTTATCGTGAATGTCAAGAATTATTCCTGTTTTACTGATAAAATCAGCTCCCAATATTAAGTCGGGTCCTAACTCGTCGCATACCAACATTGGAAAATACCACGTTAGATTTTTAATTTTTACTTTAAACGTGATGATAAGTTTTATCATTAAATTTTGTTTATTAGCTGTAGCGCATCTAATATTCACCGATTGACTGCGTTTAACTAAGTTGTGTTCAAATAATTTATCGGCTAGCTGTTGACTAATTAAACTTCGTGTTGATCCGGAATCAATTAATCCGAGGGTGGATGTAACACCGAGGTCTACTTATATATATGGTAATCGACACTTGCTGAAATTACATTTATTAATAGCATTACATTTATCAATGAACTTCTTAACATAGGGGTCTAATCTTCTTGGGTTATTTTTTTTTTAATTTGTTGACTTTTAGGGGTTTACCTGTTTTCACGATGCTGCGGAATACACAGGATTTCGGATCTTCCTGCCTTACATGTTTTTTGGATAAGGGGTCTTCTGATAGTACTGTCTCCGTTTACAGTTTCTACTGATGTGTCCAAATTTCCCGCAGTTATAGCATACATTTACTTTACGTGGTGTCTCACTGGTTTCTGAGGTTGAGGCTCCTTGGACTTACCATGGTCATGAAGATTGGTTGGTCGACAAAATGGTCGTCTTTCGCGCTGAGTTCTTGCATCTGTGACTAGGGCTTGCGTATCCTTTCTATGTTGTGTAGTGGATAGCGATGCATGTCTGTTCTGATCCGCATACCATACATTTGAAGAGTGAATACTACATTGTTCTAGATCTGCGAAAGTGTGGGGCCTATTTATTAGTGATAATCGAGAGCGTTCTTCTGGAGATAAGCCTACTAGAATGGTATCGACCAATTGTTTCTCACTCCAGTTCACTTGCAGTAGTCGGGAAGACTCTCTGATGTCTGCAATATAGTGGGCCAGTCTCTCATGGGCTCCTTGGACTCGAAGTACGGTATTTCTTTTAATCTCCTCGTAAATTCCCGTGGGAATAAAATGTTTTATAATGGTAGTATGAATTTCTTCTACTGGATGAGTCGAGCTTAATGATTCCAGTACACGATCCCTTAATGGTGGTTTACATTTGGGTAGGAGTACTTGCAAGATTTGCCAATCATTCAGTTGCTGTAAATCTTTTATTTGTAGGAGGTATCTGATGAAGTTTAACAGTTTCGTAATACTTAAGCCATCAGTGTAGGGAATTTCTGTAATGATTTTTTCTACTGGGTGCGTGATCTTTCCGTAGAGGTCTACATTAAAATTTACATGTGGTATACTTCTAGAAGGATCTGTTGCTGCGTTAGGCGTCGTAATCGCATACTTACTGGTGCGATTATGGTGACCACTAGGCTGTGGGGATTCCAATATCGTTAGGGTATTTAAGTCTCTATCTGCTAGCTGTTCATGAGTCGGTTGTATCTTCGATACGGTGGGTGATTCGTGATTCGCGGTGGAGGGAGGGTGTTCTAAAGTAGGAGATCGAACTGGGGAAATATTTAATTTCTTCAAATATTGTTCTATTTCTTCCATTCTAACAGAGTCGGACATTCTTCGCAATTGTCGTATTATCGTGGGTAATTGCTGTAATGCCTCATCCGCAAATTTTTGCACATCGGGAGGGATTACGGTGACGTCGGGCCAGTTCAATAAATTCTTCAACCGGCGGGTTAAATGTTCTATTCTTTGCGTGATCCGCAATATTACTGCAGGTGATTTTTCGTCGTGAAGGGTTTGAGATAATAACGTCAGTTCCCTATACTTCGCATAACACGTTTCTCTTTCGCTGTCATAATCGAGTTCGCGTAATCTACCTAACTGCGAGGGTGTATCTGATCTACTTTCGCGTAACGTTTTGCGCAATTCAGAGACTTTTACGTTCGCGTGAGGTAAACGGCGTAAAATAGCTTCGTAGCACAGTTCATCTTTTAATAATAGATCGGGGTTAAATAAAGCCATTTTTTTTTTTTGAATATCAATCACTATAAATACTTATTCTACTATTAATACTAAATCCTATACTACTCTTTCTTGTTTACTCAAATAAACGATTTTAGTTCGCATTAAAATTTACATTGGTTGTGCGAGAATTAAATCTCAGAGAAAGAGAAATCTCACACAGGCGTCAATTTACTTTCAACTAAGGGGGAAATACCTGGTTACTAGGCACAAGATGATGCACGCTTGTTATAACAATCGAACAATAGAGGAGGTGGGGTATTGTCTATCTCGACTTTGCAGAGGGTGGCAAATACAATTCCGTACAGGCGAGAACAGGATATTTACAAGTCTGATTTTGTTGACAAACCGACACGTTGATGAATGAAATTTTTGGACAAGTACGTACATGGTTTTATATACAAGTGTCGTTATGTTAATATGAGTTTACACGTATTAAATTCACAATTAAAGTTACCTATGTACTATTCTATTCTAATAATAATTATTTATTTTTATTTTTATTTTATTTTATTTTAAATTAGTGAAATATTTTAAAGTACTGAGTGAACAGAGTGGCACATGGTATATGTGTCACTATCTTGCACAATTATTAATTTTTGTTATTTTATGTGTACCACGATGCACACAACTATTTTAACTAAAAGCAGAGTGGCGCATTTTATAACGTCTTACCTACGTTATAACGTCGGGAACCAATGCGTAATTGACTCAGATCAATTGCACGGGCTGCCATAGTTTTAATCAACTTCTTATGAAGATTTTAACAAGCAGTAGTAGTTAGAAAGAAAGGAATGTTGTTGGGGTGTTTGATGATTTATTCACTCAGTATTTTGTGTTAAGTAATGACATCTCTTTATTAGGTGCTATCTTTTTACCATTAGGTTTTCTAAATAAAAGTTTACAAAATATTTTCTGAAAAGGTGGCCACAACAAAAGTATTGTAATGTGCTAGCTTTTTCCACGGATCCGGGATATTAACTTGGTTTGTAAGTTAAGTTCTTATACTATTTGGGGGGGGGCATTTGAAGAATGGACTTAATTTAACCTCTAGTATCTGAAAAGCTTTATACTACAAGCACTAATTACTATTACAAATAGTTTTAGTCGTATGACATAATACAATTTACAAAGTGACGATAATTAAAGTCTTTTATATAATTTATTAAACTGTCTTTTGTAAACATTTGTATTAATGACATTTAACCACGGAAGACAAGTCTCCGTGTCACCTGTGATATTGTGAAGTTTACTCCGTGTCCTGGTCCTTGGTCCTTGGGGTGTCCACAAATGGTTGAAGGTTATGGTAGTTTACTTTCCGGGTGAAGTTCCTGAAGAGATCGTGGTAATTATGAAGCTGTTATGCTGTTCTATGAAGTCTGGTAGCTAAGCATCTTTAGTAGTACAACTCGAGTGAAAGTTCTTGTTTCCCACAGATGTTCACGTCACATCGTTATTTATAAAATGTTCTCACTTTTGGTACAGTGTACCTTTTTAATTTAAACAAATATTGGAGATCTTACACTTAGTCAATAGAGATGTCATCCCTCTCACTTATTTATTCCATTTAATTTAATAGATTACATTTTTCTTTATAAAACACTACTTTACTGATACTTTCCTTTACACGTTGTTATATCTGCACTTTTAAATTAAAATATCTTAGTACTTCGGGACATGGTTCAAGGGTGTAGTGTTTACTTCGAGAGCGCACCATCTTGACTGCATTATTAATATTTCAGGGCAGGTAAGTTAACTACGCGGAGTTTACGCATCACAACAAAATAGTTACACATTTATTCGTTATTTACGGTATTTAAAGTTTGACCTTTTTATTATCCAAAGCTATGCTTTACTTCAGAATTAAATAGTATACTACTGTATCATTGTTTATTTATTTGAATAATTTCAAGTTTTACCAGTATTATTTCTTTAGTAAAAGAATCTGTATGCAGGCTAATTCCAGTTAATGCATGTCAGTGCATGGTAAATTATTAACTCGTTTCCCTATCTGAACACTCGCATTCCTTTTGTCATTTAAAACTCTTTATTAAATATTATTTTCAGTTAATCAAGGGATGTAACATTAATTTTAATGTGCGATTTAAAAATAAATTTTACTCCATATTACGTTTCCTATTTTAAAATCGTCACAAGTTTTATGATTTTTATTGATTTATTTAATTCAATTCAATCTAACATTGAATCCAATGTAAATGAATCCGATGAATGCACTGGGAGTTAGTTAGCGAAGTGTTTTCAACTTCTGTTAACTTATTTTAAATGGTTATTCTTCCGTCGACTAGGCGAAATGGTGACGTAGATTCCTCGCTAAAAGCATAAATATTTTGTAAGAATGATCACTTACTTGTGGTGAGTATTGCCGATCTTGCAGGGTCGATGTAGCAATCTAATCTGTAGATTGACTTACCGTATTCAAATTCGCCGCGGCGTGTCGGGCTATCCAATAAGAGTCGTTCACCTATCCTGTAAGCCTAGTCTATTGAAATGAACTAACTGACTACGTTTGCTCGTATACAATAATAATTTATTCTGTTTAACACTCCTTTTTAATGATCTAAAGTATCATTAATTATTTTAATTCAAGTTTAAATAACATGAGTTGTTTGTTTTATAAAATTTGTCTTAGGGTGGTAAAACTGATTTACAATATCAGTGTATGATTAGAATGCTTTTTGGTTAAAATAAGTTAATTCATATGTGGGTTCTTTTAGCTTGCAGAATACCAAATTATTCAATAGAACTCTTATTCTACCGTTATTAGGCAGTTTGAAGATGATTACAATTCAATCATCTCTTAATAATTAACATTCAAAATTATAACCATGCCTGCTTTGGACATTTTAGGTTAACAAAATTATTAGTCAATCGACAATAAATGATTTAAAGAACGTTTGTTAACGTTAAAATAACTTTTGATAAAACATTTAAAATGTGAACCATAAAATAATATTTTGAAACAGTGTTATTGAATGGAACATCTGAATCATCATTTGACTCTACAAAAAGGTAACTGTATAGTTGTTAAGTATTTAGGTAGCTTGACAGCCTTAGTTTCTTATTCATAATAGACATAAACATTTAAATAGTAATAGTAGTAGACTCTTCCTAAATTACAAAACATAAATAGCATTTGCATTTTTCATTAACTTTCGTTAATTGTTTCATACAGTTGACAATTCTCAATCGTTTATGGATGCTTGTTGGTTTGATCTATGTTTAATACATAATAAACATATGTTATCATATGATCTCAGTATTTTTACATAATAAATGATTATTTGCTTGTAAAATTCTTAAAAATAGAATATTAAAATTAAGTTGAGGATTGTCATTAGTCCTGTTGATTGAATAATATTAATAATGCACCTTAATCTACATACTTTATTTACACACATTATTGGAATGTGGTTCGAGTATATCGTCTTTCAAATTCTTAATTAAAATTGAAAAAATCACTGTACTCCCTTTTTATAAATTAAATCCCGGAATTGCTATGGATTATACACTTAGCAATCCTTATTTACGCACTGTTACACTTGAAACACCTTCAATACTAGTGTAGTTATGTTGGCACAAATTGAGGTTATGTTGCTTTGTTTACAACGGTGACGCGCACAAATTATGTGAACAGCTGTTTCTTAGCGGTGTCGAGTAGCCGTCTGCCTTCCTCTGAAGTTGATGATAAAGTCTCTCGAAAAAGCATCTCTCTCTGCCGTTCCGTCTTGTGATCGTTGTAAATTTGGCTAATTTCTTGGATCTGATTGGTTGACGATCTTTAATTTGATGCACATACCCCCTCCGCGCAATAATTAATTGTTGTTATTAGCGTGGGGTGGCTGGTTTGGAGATTATAAACATTTGCTCGATTTGACACAAATATCTTATAATTGTAATAACTTTCTTATTATGGCATAGATTTAAAATCTAAGCTTATCACTGTATTGGTCATACTTGGCTCTTTATTTTGAGTCCACTCATGGTGTGCTTCGGTTCATTATTAAGGGAGTTAATGTTTGAGATTATCACATTACACTATTCACTATTAATTGTATTTATTCTTAAATTAAAACTATTTAATTGCAATCATACCTCCTTGTGGGCATGCCTTCCAAGTCCTCCCACACTTCTCACTTATTTGTTACTTATTTTTAATGACAAAATATGGTGCTTATGCTATCATTGACTTAGTCTATGAGTCTATCAATTGTATTTACAAGTTATTTATAATAAAAGGTATCTGGGTAACTTCTGTATTACCCCAGTTGTAAACATTAAGTTGTTACAACTACTGTTAGTCTTTGTTTGTCTGGAATGTATTGTTATTCCTTGGTATTTTTGTCATTAATATGACTTCTATATAACACTATGAGGTGTACATTTATTTTAACTCTTATTTGGGATTCTATTGTCTTTTCAGACTAGTATTTAGTTTGAATAGTTTACTAGTAGTAGTATATTGATAGTTAGTCTTGTGTTTTTAACACACTAGTCTATTTATTCCTTAGCGTATATCATTGGATAATAGTAATTACATCTGGTGTCATATGACAGGTGTGCTTAATTATTCTTATTACACATTATGTCCTTGCTTATAATTCTCTTATGCTATTATAATAGTTGTATTATATCTTACTTATGACATAGGTATTCGTCTGTTATTTCTATTTAGCATTACAATGTGGTTTTGTTTATGTTTCACATAGTGAATCTCATTTTGGCTGGTTTTCTTCACTTTCTTTACTTAAATTCTTATGTAAAGATTGCTCTTGGTATCTTATATTGGTATTGGTAGAAAGCTTATTACTTCTACTTGATTTGGGGTACAAAATATTTTAGTTTTGGAATGTTTTACCTACTACTAAATATGAAGTTATGTGGAAAATACCTGTATTTAGGTTATGTGGTTATATTATTTGTAGCAACAATGGGTGTATTAAGTTGATACAAATTTACGTCTTTTAACCTTATTTATTCAAGTCTAATGTTATTAATGACAACTGGTAATTCATTCTTTATTTAATTTTTTATATCTTACATGATTTTTTGACTACTTGACTAACAATTATTATAATTATGAGACAATTCTAATTCTCCCTTACATTACATTGATGCTGTGCATAACATGTCATTATGCTTTTATTTACAGCTTCTTTTATGTTAACATTATTGTTACTTCCACTCTTTGTCTAATATAGGATGTCCTACTCATTTACAATATTATTAGATGTATATGGGTCATCTAAGTTAGTCAGTTATTGTCTATATTTTCAATCTGTAAGTTCTTCAGTTATTATATACGGGTAAGATGTTAATCTATAGTTGACTGGCTCTTGGAATCTATATTTTATGCCATGGTTGTTAGGTGTCTTTCTTGTAGTGTGTTTCTTCCTTGTTTTCATTGGTTCCTTACTGACCGAAACTATTGGGTTATTGGTTCCTGTGGTACAATCACTTTTGCTATATCTTCTTTCTTCTTATATGTTATTATATTTGTTATTTACCATTAGTTTTTATTAACTCTTGTGTTGTGAGTTTGTTCTTCTTGATGAGTTGCTCATGTAGTTTCATTCTTGGCATTTTGGATTAAACACTTGGTGTGTCTTGTTGACTCAATTATTATGACATGTGTTAATATTTTGGTTACTGAAATATTCGGCTCATATGTCTTGTTACATATTGTCCCCCCTCGAATATAGACCATTTGGATTAATTTCTTTATGGGATTTGAGAAATTATCTGTTACATTGTTTCTTATTTATTTGAGCTTCCGTCTTCCACATCTTGTTTCTTTTATTTCATATTTTAACACATTGTTATCTTTGATCTGATCTACTACCTTCTTGCTTGGTGGTTTATTCCCTGTAGTATTTAATTCCCTATCATTTCCCTAACGTGGTAGTTGGTACAGGTCAGAGGGGCACTCTTGGCTTCCATGCTCTGCTGTCCATCCTACATCTTCTGAGACCAGAGGGACATACCGTCTGCTCAGGTATAATGTTGTTGGAGCTTATCTCTACAAACAAACATAAAAACTTAAAGTAGTCGTTGTGTGACTAATAAAAAATATTCAGGGGTTACTCACGCAATTGCTGCTCAGATTTGATAATATCTTCATTCTTTTTCACTTCATTTTATTCTCTTTAGCTCTATTTGAAACAATATTGTTGATAGATTTTTATTTGTATCTATTTTCTCTTTTATTGATCTTCCTTTTACTATTTTCTGCTTAGTAACTGTATCAGTTGTAATAATACTATTTGATTTCATATTTCATGTCTGGTCTTATTTATTATGCCTCCAAGTTTTGGTAACTACGTACTTGTTCTTCATTATTTGAGTATTTTTCCTCATAACATTGGTGTTGGTTCTGAATAGTATTCCTTCAGTGGTTGAAATTAATATTAGATTATCTGTGTCTGGTATTAAGTTTAATAATCATTTTGTTTGTCGTCTTATCTTTATTATACATATTGTGTTGTGGTCTCCAAGTTGCATATAACTAATTATAGTTAATATTACCTCGTGTATCCGGGTACACTGGTGTTCAATGGGTTTTTTTTTTTTTTTTAAACATTGAAGTTGAAAGGAGGAGCACCAGTGAACCCGGATACACGAGGTAATATTAACTATAATCATCTTTATTGACTTGTTTGCGGACGGTCTTGTTCTGACGCCCTGTTGCTCCGATGAACACTATATTATTTACAGGTAGTGTAGGTATTAGTTTGTTACTCTTTTCCTGTATTTTACTCAGCTCTATATATTGTCGATTAATGATACATTCGCACCGGTGTCTATCATCACTTTGACGTACACTTCATTAATTTCGGTGATTATATAGGCAATTTCGGTGTTGTTGTGTTCCGTTTTGTGGCTATCCTCTTCTAACAATTCCTTTCGTATGTTATTCAGAAACTTCGTTTTAATAATTGTGATGGTGTTCGTTGTTATGTTGTTATTTACCAATCTATTGTACCCAATAGTTCGGTTCAGCGAAGGTCCATCCCGTGTTCTCACTGCCGCTTCTAGTTTAAAGATGGTTCGGCTTACGCACCGTTGGTCTTACGCACTCCTTCGTTCGTTTTCTTGGGGTCTATTCCCGGGTTGAAGGCGATCCTCTTCATAACTGGGCCGTCGATAGTCCTCTTGACTGCGACTCCTCCTGGTGTCGTTTCTGGGGTTACGCCTGTCATCGTAGCTATGACTCCTTTGTGGGCTACTGTATGCGTTTGAATCTCTCACGTATGGACGTCTTCCCCCTCCGTTGTTTCCCGCATGCACATAGTTGACTCTGCGATACGGTCGATTTTGTTGACTGTAATTATTGTTCGGGTTCTGATTATTGTTATAACCTTGGTTATTCGCCCTGTTCGGCGGATAGTTTGGGCCATTTGCCCGGTTATTGAAGTAATTGGTGCCGCTTGGTCGGTTGTTATTGTTGTTTATATTATTGTTGTTGTTATTGCTTGTGTTTGGCCGAAAAAACTGTCCTCTGTTGTCATTGTTGTCGTTACGGTTATTGAAATTAGGGCGGTAATTCCCACGACTATTATTATTATTAGCCTGGTTTACTGGGTCGTTATACCGGTCGTTCCCTTGACGACTTCTACGGTAGTATCCCTCATGTTCGTAACCTTCAAGTAACGCCGCCGTCGCTTGTATCGTCTTTACCTGTCCGCTAAGTCTGGCCCTTGCGATACCTCCTTCATAATGGAATGCTAATTTGGTTACAAGGCTTTCTTCGGGGATTCGCGGTTCCAAATTTCTCGCTAGACAAACCTTTCCGAGAAAGTAGGCCGTCAGGGTCGATCCTCTGCTTGCTTCGTACCTACCGTAGCATATATTGTCCCGTACGATATTCTGGGTACTTTCAGACCAATACTTGGATTTGAACAACTCCTTGAACTCGGCGTAGCTCTGAATATCGTGCCGCATTGCCGTCCACCAATTGTCATTCACTTCTTTGAAGTATTCGTCAATTTGTCCTTTTATGATCGGCCATCTGGTCTCCCGGTTCCTGCTCAAGATCTCATCTACTCGGGCAAGAAATTCCATAGGGTTTTGTTTATACGCCCTAAAATTCATCGCTTCCCGATTGTTGGCGTGTTGGAATTGCGGCACTACTGCTGGTCGGTTCCCGATGTTTTCAATTTCTTCCCGCATTCTTGGGATTTCTCGGCGTTGTATATCTTCGATCCGCTCATAATTATTGTTGACTCGCGTTTGTATCGTGTTCACGGTCGTCTCGATACCTGTGCACCGCTCTTCCGTTTTCTGTTGCATCGTCGCGATCTGGACTTGATTGGCTTCCTCCAAGTTGTTCACTCGAACGTTAATATCCTCTTTGGTTTGTTGTAGTTCGTTACTGGTCTGCTTCCATTTCTCATTTATCTCAGATATCTCTTTTCTGACTTCTGTCATCTCCTCCTCGATTTTTTCGTTCAGGGCTTCCATGTTTCTTTGGCTATCTTGTTTCAACTCATCTATTTTTCCACTTAATTCCTCCTTTAAGTCCTTGTTGCTGTCATCTATTTTCTTGTTTGTGTCATTGATTTTTCCGCTTAAGTCTTCCTTCATTTCCTTTATCGCCTTCAGTATTTCCAGGAGATTTCCGTCCCCCGTTTGTGTGGGTTTCTCGGGTTCCATGGGAGGTAGTATCTCTTCGACGTCTTCCACCGGCGTCGCCTCCTTTTCGTCCATGTTTATTTTTGGTTCCGCGTCCGCTGCGCGTTTCTTGGATGTCGATCTCTTCTGGTATATGTTCTATTCTTCTGGAACTGCAGCTGCTTGCTCGAAATTAGGTAAACTGAGTTTATTGTGTTTTATTTATTATTAGTTGTGACCTAATTTAAGTCTCTTACGTTGTGCGCCAATTTGTATAATAACCGTTTACGGGGTGCTAATGACCGTTTATTTTGTTTTAAAATTTCAATAACTTTTAGTTTAGTTTTATGATTTTTATTGATTTATTTAATTCAATTCAATCTAACATTGAATCCAATGTAAATGAATCCGATGAATGCACTGGGAGTTAGTTAGCGAAGTGTTTTCAACTTCTGTTAACTTATTTTAAATGGTTATTCTTCCGTCGACTAGGCGAAATGGTGACGTAGATTCCTCGCTAAAAGCATAAATATTTTGTAAGAATGATCACTTACTTGTGGTGAGTCTTGCCGATCTTGCAGGGTCGATGTAGCAATCTAATCTGTAGATTGACTTACCGTATTCAAATTCGCCGCGGCGTGTCAGGCTATCCAATAAGCGTCGTTCACCTATCCTGTAAGCCTAGTCTATTGAAATGAACTAACTGACTACGTTTGCTCGTATAAAATAATAATTTATTCTGTTTAACACTCCTTTTTAATGATCTAAAGTATCATTAATTATTTTAATTCAAGTTTAAATAACATGAGTTGTTTGTTTTATAAAATTTGTCTCAGGGTGGTAAAACTGATGTACAATATCAGTGTATGGTTAGAATGCTTTTTGGTTAAAATAAGTTAATACATATGTGGGTTCTTTTAGCTTGCATAATGCCAAATTATTCAATAGAACTCTTATTCTACCGTTATTAGGCAGTTTGAAGACGATTACAATTCAATTATCTCTTAATAATTAACATTCAAAATTATAACCATGCCTGCTTTGGACATTTTAGGTTAACAAAATTATTAGTCAATCGACAATAAATGATTTAAAGAACGTTTGTTAACGTTAAAATAACTTTTGATAAAACATTTAAAATGTGAACCATAAAATAATATTTTGAAACAGTGTTATTGAATGGAACATCTGAATCATCATTTAACTCTACAAAAAGGTAACTGTATAGTTGTAAGTATTTAGGTAGCTTGACAACCTTAGTTTCTTATTCATAATAGATATAAACATTTAAATAGTAATAGTAGTAGACTCTTCCTAAATTACAAAACATAAATAGCATTTGCATTTTTCATTAACTTTCGTTAATTGTTTCATACAGTTGACAATTCTTAATCGTTTATGGATGCTTGTTGGTTTGATCTATGTTTAATACATAATAAACATATGTTATCATATGATCTCAGTATTTTTACATAATAAATGATTATTTGCTTGTAAAATTCTTAAAAATAGAATATTAAATTTAAGTTGAGGATTGTCATTAGTCCTGTTGATTGAATAATATTAATAATGCACCTTAATCTACATACTTTATTTACACACATTATTGGAATGTGGTTCGATTATATCGTCTTTCAAATTCTTAATTAAAATTGAAAAAATCACTGTACTCCCTTTTTATAAATTAAATCCCGGAATTGCTATGGATTATACACTTAGCAATCCTTATTTACGCACTGTTACACTTGAAACACCTTCAATACTAGTGTAGTTATGTTGGCACAAATTGAGGTTATGTTGCTTTGTTTACAACGGTGACGCGCACAAATTATGTGAACAGCTGTTTCTTAGCGGTGTCGAGTAGCCGTCTGCCTTCCTCTGAAGTTGATGATAAAGTCTCTCGAAAAAGCATCTCTCTCTGCCGTTCCGTCTTGTGATCGTTGTAAATTTGGCTAATTTCTTGGATCTGATTGGTTGACGATCTTTAATTTGATGCACATACCCCCTCCGCGCAATATTTAATTGTTGTTATTAGCGTGGGGTGGCTGGTTTGGAGATTATAAACATTTGCTCGATTTGACACAAATATCTTATAATTGTAATAACTTTCTTATTATGGCATAGATTTAAAATCTAAGCTTATCACTGTATTGGTCATACTTGGCTCTTTATTTTGAGTCCACTCATGGTGTGCTTCGGTTCATTATTAAGGGAGTTAATGTTTGAGATTATCACATTACACTATTCACTATTAATTGTATTTATTCTTAAATTAAAACTATTTAATGGCAATCATACCTCCTTGTGGGCATGCCTTCCAAGTCCTCCCACACTTCTCACTTATTTGTTACTTATTTTTAATGACAAAATATGGTGCTTATGCTATCATTGACTTAGTCTATGAGTCTATCAATTGTATTTACAAGTTATTTATAATAAAAGGCATCTGGGTAACTTCTGTATTACCCCAGTTGTAAACATTAAGTTGTTACAACTACTGTTAGTCTTTGTTTGTCTGGAATGTATTGTTATTCCTTGGTATTTTTGTCATTAATATGACCTCTATATAACACTATGAGGTGTACATTTATTTTAACTCTTATTTGGGATTCTATTGTCTTTTCAGACTAGTATTTAGTTTGAATAGTTTACTAGTAGTAGTATATTGATAGTTAGTCTTGTGTTTTTAACACACTAGTCTATTCCTTAGCGTATAGCATTGGATAATAGTAATTACATCTGGTGTCATATGACAGGTGTGCTTAATTATTCTTATTACACATTATGTCCTTGCTTATAATTCTCTTATGCTATTATAATAGTTGTATTATATCTTACTTATGACATAGGTATCGTCTGTTATTTCTATTTAGCATTACAATGTGGTTTTGTTTATGTTTCACATAGTGAATCTCATTTTGGCTGGTTCTCTTCATTTTCTTTACTTAAATTCTTATATAAAGATTGCTCTTGGTATCTTATATTGGTATTGGTAGAAAGCTTATTACTTCCACTTGATTTGGGGTACAAAATATTTTAGTTTTGGAATGTTTTACCTACTACTAAATATGAAGTTATGTGGAAAATACCTGTATTTAGGTTATGTGGTTATATTATTTGTAGCAACAATGGGTGTATTAAGTTGATACAAATTTACATCTTTTAACCTTATTTATTCAAGTCTAATGTTATTAATGACAACTGGTAATTCATTCTTTATTTAATTTTTTTTATTGTAATAATGTAAAATAATTTACAACTTGTTTTTAAATAAAATTTAATTACGTTTAAAAGCCACACTGTTGGGCCAGCCAATTTGTAATAAAATAAAATCCGGTGTGTTTATTTTATTGCTTATATTGTAAATAAATCGATCGAATACGGTGTATACGTTAACTTGTAATAAAATAAAAGTGTTGCTGCTGTTATTTAAAATTATGTTTGTGTTTAAAATATTAAAGGTCTTGTTTAAACAAAGTTCAATTATGTGTGAACTATTCTTTTGAAATAAATCAAAGTTTGAAATAGTTGTTTCTAATTGAAGGTTACTAACGTGGTAAAGTAATTTACAATGTAACATTCGAGGTTACTCACAGTGTGTTTACAATGGTGTAATTATACTTGTTTGAAACGAATCCCCTTATATGAAACAAATAAAATAGTTGAATTGATAATAATTAAATGCTAAATTTGCTTAATTTGAAATGTAAAATACAATAGTTGGTTGCTTGATATTGATGAACGTCTGGTTGATATTGGCTGTAAAACTTCTCCTCCAGGTTGCTGATAGTCTTAGTACGTTACGTCTCGTAATGTCTGGACAATATAAATAACTAAATATACTTTCACGTACCTGGTCGTGTTTTCTAGAAGTTCACTAAGCTGTCAACTCAGTTTACAAACACCAACTCACTTTAGTAGCAAGGTTAGATTGCCTTGTTTGCTAGTTAGTGGGCGCCACACGGATTTATTTAGGGAAAATCCTGTGTAAAACCCACAAATAGAATTACTGAATGATTAAAAAATTTAAAATAATGGTGTATCACCTTTATGGCAATGCTATTCCAAAATATTAAAACACAACTGAAGGTTGTTCGAGTTTTCTTAATAAAATATTTAATTATCATATAGAAATAAATCAAATCGAGTGATGCTGTTAATAATGGGTTTTATTTACACCCTTATCGAAAATTCAAAAACAAATATAATGAAAACATACAAGTTGTACAATTATAAATCAGTTATTATATGCCTTATACGGCTTGCTCAGAACATGAATTATAAATCTGGCTAAGTCCAGATGTTATTTATTTTTAACATTACAATTATGAAAATCTCAGATGTGAATTCTTTGAGACACGAAAAAGAAAATTATGCCTACACAATATCTAATGATTTGCTGATAAAATATTGGTTGATAATGTTTTGAGGTTACTTTCATTAAGTAAACAAATAAAAAATGACCTGTTGAGAGGTCGCGCGTTCGTCAACGCTTGCTTTTTGATTTACAAAATTTATCATGTGAGAACCCTTACAACTAACATACAGCTTAATTCATAATAACAAATTCATATAATAAATTGAGACGTGGTGTAATCTTGAAATGTTTCTGTGTTTTGCGTCAGTACAGATCAGTGTAGAAAAATTGTACAGGTTATGGCGCTCTGATAAAAAGTGAATAATGATTGCACTGTTACCTTTTGGTTTTAATTATTTAATTAAAACTCATTAACCACTTCGGTAATCGGATTATAATGATTACCGGGTTTTGCACAACACACGCACCAGAACAGAATATTGCGATCCTCTTCTGACTAAATGGATCGTGAATGATGATAATTAATTATTTTCTGTTCATTATTTCCCGCACAAAATTGAAATAATACTGCACATAATCACTGTTGTTTTCTGTAGATTAACTTGAAGTAGTTGTTTCTTGGTGTTGAACTATTTATTTCGATGTATTATGTAGATGACGCTAATAGTTATTAAAAGTGTAGAGATAGCGAGCACACGTCTGTGCTGTATGAAGTTTGGTAAGAGTCTGTCGAGAAATTCGTTGCTTCCTCTTATATACCCTCCTTGTCGATCAGTCTTAGGTAAAAATGTTAATTACTAACTAATTTTGTGATTGGTCCTGGCAGGTGTGACGAGTATGACGTAGTTTTATTTTGGCCGTTAAAAACGGATTCCAACCGCCAAACTGTGAAATGATTGACAGCTTGCCGTTGTTGTTGTTATTCGCATACAGATTTCTGATCCTTTTTTGGTAAATGATGCTAACATCTTTCCCGCACTTAATACAGTTGCGATTGGGTCGATATCATTATCAAATTAAAGATCATTTTTTCTTCTTTAATTTGATATCACTCGATATCGAGTTAACTTCACTTTGACCGACATTGTTATAAAATCAATGTTCGGGTACACCATTTTCACTGTCGTCTGCTTTTTCTGAATCGCCGATTTTACACTTTGGTTAATATTGTTTGTGTTCACATATCATTTTATTATTCAAACGTTTATGTGGGAACACCATTAACTCTGTACTGACATTTTTTACTGAACATTTTGAGTACACCTAAACTTTATACACTGTACTGAACGATCCTAATTACTATGACATTTCGGTTTATGCTAACTCGTTCTATTCTACTATTTAACAATTGAATTATGATTAAATCTATCATTTTAATAATGTTTTTTGTCATGTCAGAGCATAACAATTGTTTTGTGTATTCTAATATACACTTACGTTAACTCCTAATAATTAATTCACTGACTAATGCTTGGTCTAGACGTTGTTAAGACATATCGCTCATATTGGAATTTTGCCTTAACAACACTTATTGGTTCTCAATTCGGTAATTTGTTGAGACACTTTACTTGTATAAGATTCCCTCACACAGATGGTTTTCCTTTCTCATCAGTATCTTTGAGATTGAAATATATTTTTGTTCTCACTCTGTAGCCATTGCTAATGTTCGTTTTGGCATTCATAATTTACTAGTCATGGTTAAATTTATTATCAGCAAAATGCTAATTCTGATTTCACAGTATTCAGATGCTTATTGATTTACTTTTTTATTTACATATAATATTCGGTTTACATTAACTACTGACTTGATTGACAGCTGAATGTAAATTTACTCTGTCCATCAGTTTGTGTTAGTCTTTGTCTGGTTGTAGTGTCAAACAGTATTTGGGTTTACTGCTTCATGTGGTACTTCTGCTTCATTCTTCTTTCTTGGTCATTCTTACTACTATATAAACTATTTACATTGTTGGTTTGTCCTTACAAAATCTGATAACATACATTTAGGTTAGGTAACATTTTGTTATGTTACAATATCTTACATGATTTTTTGACTACTTGACTAACAATTATTATAATTATGAGACAATTCTAATTCTCCCTTACATTACATTGATGCTGTGCATAACATGTCATTATGCTTTTATTTACAGCTTCTTTTATGTTAACATTATTGTTACTTCCACTCTTTGTCTAATATAGGATGTCCTACTCATTTACAATATTATTAGATGTATATGGGTCATCTAAGTTAGTCAGTTATTGTCTATATTTTCAATCTGTAAGTTCTTCAGTTATTATATACGGGTAAGATGTTAATCTATAGTTGACTGGCTCTTGGAATCTATATTTTATGCCATGGTTGTTAGGTGTCTTTCTTGTAGTATGTTTCTTCCTTGTTTTCATTGGTTCCTTACTGACCGAAACTATTGGGTTATTGGTTCCTGTGGTACAATCACTTTTGCTATATCTTCTTTCTTCTTATATGTTATTATATTTGTTATTTACCATTAGTTTTTATTAACTCTTGTGTTGTGAGTTTGTTCTTCTTGATGAGTTGCTCATGTAGTTTCATTCTTGGCATTTTGGATTAAACACTTGGTGTGTCTTGTTGACTCAATTATTATGACATGTGTTAATATTTTGGTTACTGAAATATTCGGCTCATATGTCTTGTTACATATTGTCCCCCCTCGAATATAGACCATTTGGATTAATTTCTTTATGGGATTTGAGAAATTATCTGTTACATTGTTTCTTATTTATTTGAGCTTCCGTCTTCCACATCTTGTTTCTTTTATTTCATATTTTAACACATTGTTATCTTTGATCTGATCTACTACCTTCTTGCTTGGTGGTTTATTCCCTGTAGTATTTAATTCCCTATCATTTCCCTAACGTGGTAGTTGGTACAGGTCAGAGGGGCACTCTTGGCTTCCATGCTCTGCTGTCCATCCTACATCTTCTGAGACCAGAGGGACATACCGTCTGCTCAGGTATAATGTTGTTGGAGCTTATCTCTACAAACAAACATAAAAACTTAAAGTAGTCGTTGTGTGACTAATAAAAAATATTCAGGGGTTACTCACGCAATTGCTGCTCAGATTTGATAATATCTTCATTCTTTTTCACTTCATTTTATTCTCTTTAGCTCTATTTGAAACAATATTGTTGATAGATTTTTATTTGTATCTATTTTCTCTTTTATTGATCTTCCTTTTACTATTTTCTGCTTAGTAACTGTATCAGTTGTAATAATACTATTTGATTTCATATTTCATGTCTGGTCTTATTTATTATGCCTCCAAGTTTTGGTAACTACGTACTTGTTCTTCATTATTTGAGTATTTTTCCTCATAACACTGGTGTTGGTTTTGAATAGTATCCCTTCAGTGGTTGAAATTAATATTAGATTATCGGTGTCTGGTATTAAGTTTAATAATCATTTTGTTTGTCGTCTCATCTTTATTATACATATTGTGTTGTGGTCTCCAAGTTGCATATAACTAATTATAGTTAATATTACCTCGTGTATCCGGGTACACTGGTGTTCAATGGGTTTTTTTTTTTTTTTTAAACATTGAAGTTGCAAGGAGGAGCACCAGTGAACCCGGATACACGAGGTAATATTAACTATAATCATCTTTATTGACTTGTTTGCGGACGGTCTTGTTCTGACGCCCTGTTGCTCCGATCAACACTATATTATTTACAGGTAGTGTAGGTATTAGTTTGTTACTCTTTTCCTGTATTTTACTCAGCTCTATATATTGTCGATTAATGATACATTCGCACCGGTGTCTATCATCACTTTGACGTACACTCCATTAATTTCGGTGATTATATAGGCAATTTCGGTGTTGTTGTGTTCCGTTTTGTGGCTATCCTCTTCTAACAATTCCTCTCGTATGTTATTCAGAAACTTCGTTTTAATAATTGTGATGGTGTTCGTTGTTATGTTGTTATTTACCAATCTATTGTACCCAATAGTTCGGTTCAGTGAAGGTCCATCCCGTGTTCTCACTGCCGCTTCTAGTTTAAAGATGGTTCGGCTTACGCACCGTTGGTCTTACGCACTCCTTCGTTCGTTTTCTTGGGGTCTATTCCCGGGTTGAAGGCGATCCTCTTCATAACTGGGCCGTCGATAGTCCTCTTGACTGCGACTCCTCCTGGTGTCGTTTCTGGGGTTACGCCTGTCATCGTAGCTATGACTCCTTTGTGGGCTACTGTATGCGTTTGAATCTCTCACGTATGGACGTCTTCCCCCTCCGTTGTTTCCCGCATGCACATAGTTGACTCTGCGATACGGTCGATTTTGTTGACTGTAATTATTGTTCGGGTTCTGATTATTGTTATAACCTTGGTTATTCGCCCTGTTCGGCGGATAGTTTGGGCCATTTGCCCGGTTATTGAAGTAATTGGTGCCGCTTGGTCGGTTGTTATTGTTGTTTATATTATTGTTGTTGTTATTGTTTGTGTTTGGCCGAAAAAACTGTCCTCTGTTGTCATTGTTGTCGTTACGGTTATTGAAATTAGGGCGGTAATTCCCACGACTATTATTATTATTAGCCTGGTTTACTGGGTCGTTATACCGGTCGTTCCCTTGACGACTTCTACGGTAGTATCCCTCATGTTCGTAACCTTCAAGTAACGCCGCCGTCGCTTGTATCGTCTTTACCTGTCCGCTAAGTCTGGCCCTTGCGATACCTCCTTCATAATGGAATGCTAATTTGGTTACAAGGCTTTCTTCGGGGATTCGCGGTTCCAAATTTCTCGCTAGACAAACCTTTCCGAGAAAGTAGGCCGTCAGGGTCGATCCTCTGCTTGCTTCGTACCTACCGTAGCATATATTGTCCCGTACGATATTCTGGGTACTTTCAGACCAATACTTGGATTTGAACAACTCCTTGAACTCGGCGTAGCTCTGAATATCGTGCCGCATTGCCGTCCACCAATTGTCATTCACTTCTTTGAAGTATTCGTCAATTTGTCCTTTTATGATCGGCCATCTGGTCTCCCGGTTCCTGCTCAAGATCTCATCTACTCGGGCAAGAAATTCCATAGGGTTTTGTTTATACGCCCTAAAATTCATCGCTTCCCGATTGTTGGCGTGTTGGAATTGCGGCACTACTGCTGGTCGGTTCCCGATGTTTTCAATTTCTTCCCGCATTCTTGGGATTTCTCGGCGTTGTATATCTTCGATCCGCTCATAATTATTGTTGACTCGCGTTTGTATCGTGTTCACGGTCGTCTCGATACCTGTGCACCGCTCTTCCGTTTTCTGTTGCATCGTCGCGATCTGGACTTGATTGGCTTCCTCCAAGTTGTTCACTCGAACGTTAATATCCTCTTTGGTTTGTTGTAGTTCGTTACTGGTCTGCTTCCATTTCTCATTTATCTCAGATATCTCTTTTCTGACTTCTGTCATCTCCTCCTCGATTTTTTCGTTCAGGGCTTCCATGTTTCTTTGGCTATCTTGTTTCAACTCATCTATTTTTCCACTTAATTCCTCCTTTAAGTCCTTGTTGCTGTCATCTATTTTCTTGTTTGTGTCATTGATTTTTCCGCTTAAGTCTTCCTTCATTTCCTTTATCGCCTTCAGTATTTCCAGGAGATTTCCGTCCCCCGTTTGTGTGGGTTTCTCGGGTTCCATGGGAGGTAGTATCTCTTCGACGTCTTCCACCGGCGTCGCCTCCTTTTCGTCCATGTTTATTTTTGGTTCCGCGTCCGCTGCGCGTTTCTTGGATGTCGATCTCTTCTGGTATATGTTCTATTCTTCTGGAACTGCAGCTGCTTGCTCGAAATTAGGTAAACTGAGTTTATTGTGTTTTATTTATTATTAGTTGTGACCTAATTTAAGTCTCTTACGTTGTGCGCCAATTTGTATAATAACCGTTTACGGGGTGCTAATGACCGTTTATTTTGTTTTAAAATTTCAATAACTTTTAGTTTAGTTTTATGATTTTTATTGATTTATTTAATTCAATTCAATCTAACATTGAATCCAATGTAAATGAATCCGATGAATGCACTGGGAGTTAGTTAGCGAAGTGTTTTCAACTTCTGTTAACTTATTTTAAATGGTTATTCTTCCGTCGACTAGGCGAAATGGTGACGTAGATTCCTCGCTAAAAGCATAAATATTTTGTAAGAATGATCACTTACTTGTGGTGAGTCTTGCCGATCTTGCAGGGTCGATGTAGCAATCTAATCTGTAGATTGACTTACCGTATTCAAATTCGCCGCGGCGTGTCAGGCTATCCAATAAGCGTCGTTCACCTATCCTGTAAGCCTAGTCTATTGAAATGAACTAACTGACTACGTTTGCTCGTATAAAATAATAATTTATTCTGTTTAACACTCCTTTTTAATGATCTAAAGTATCATTAATTATTTTAATTCAAGTTTAAATAACATGAGTTGTTTGTTTTATAAAATTTGTCTCAGGGTGGTAAAACTGATGTACAATATCAGTGTATGGTTAGAATGCTTTTTGGTTAAAATAAGTTAATACATATGTGGGTTCTTTTAGCTTGCATAATGCCAAATTATTCAATAGAACTCTTATTCTACCGTTATTAGGCAGTTTGAAGACGATTACAATTCAATTATCTCTTAATAATTAACATTCAAAATTATAACCATGCCTGCTTTGGACATTTTAGGTTAACAAAATTATTAGTCAATCGACAATAAATGATTTAAAGAACGTTTGTTAACGTTAAAATAACTTTTGATAAAACATTTAAAATGTGAACCATAAAATAATATTTTGAAACAGTGTTATTGAATGGAACATCTGAATCATCATTTAACTCTACAAAAAGGTAACCGTATAGTTGTAAGTATTTAGGTAGCTTGACAACCTTAGTTTCTTATTCATAATAGATATAAACATTTAAATAGTAATAGTAGTAGACTCTTCCTAAATTACAAAACATAAATAGCATTTGCATTTTTCATTAACTTTCGTTAATTGTTTCATACAGTTGACAATTCTTAATCGTTTATGGATGCTTGTTGGTTTGATCTATGTTTAATACATAATAAACATATGTTATCATATGATCTCAGTATTTTTACATAATAAATGATTATTTGCTTGTAAAATTCTTAAAAATAGAATATTAAATTTAAGTTGAGGATTGTCATTAGTCCTGTTGATTGAATAATATTAATAATGCACCTTAATCTACATACTTTATTTACACACATTATTGGAATGTGGTTCGATTATATCGTCTTTCAAATTCTTAATTAAAATTGAAAAAATCACTGTACTCCCTTTTTATAAATTAAATCCCGGAATTGCTATGGATTATACACTTAGCAATCCTTATTTACGCACTGTTACACTTGAAACACCTTCAATACTAGTGTAGTTATGTTGGCACAAATTGAGGTTATGTTGCTTTGTTTACAACGGTGACGCGCACAAATTATGTGAACAGCTGTTTCTTAGCGGTGTCGAGTAGCCGTCTGCCTTCCTCTGAAGTTGATGATAAAGTCTCTCGAAAAAGCATCTCTCTCTGCCGTTCCGTCTTGTGATCGTTGTAAATTTGGCTAATTTCTTGGATCTGATTGGTTGACGATCTTTAATTTGATGCACATACCCCCTCCGCGCAATATTTAATTGTTGTTATTAGCGTGGGGTGGCTGGTTTGGAGATTATAAACATTTGCTCGATTTGACACAAATATCTTATAATTGTAATAACTTTCTTATTATGGCATAGATTTAAAATCTAAGCTTATCACTGTATTGGTCATACTTGGCTCTTTATTTTGAGTCCACTCATGGTGTGCTTCGGTTCATTATTAAGGGAGTTAATGTTTGAGATTATCACATTACACTATTCACTATTAATTGTATTTATTCTTAAATTAAAACTATTTAATGGCAATCATACCTCCTTGTGGGCATGCCTTCCAAGTCCTCCCACACTTCTCACTTATTTGTTACTTATTTTTAATGACAAAATATGGTGCTTATGCTATCATTGACTTAGTCTATGAGTCTATCAATTGTATTTACAAGTTATTTATAATAAAAGGCATCTGGGTAACTTCTGTATTACCCCAGTTGTAAACATTAAGTTGTTACAACTACTGTTAGTCTTTGTTTGTCTGGAATGTATTGTTATTCCTTGGTATTTTTGTCATTAATATGACCTCTATATAACACTATGAGGTGTACATTTATTTTAACTCTTATTTGGGATTCTATTGTCTTTTCAGACTAGTATTTAGTTTGAATAGTTTACTAGTAGTAGTATATTGATAGTTAGTCTTGTGTTTTTAACACACTAGTCTATTCCTTAGCGTATAGCATTGGATAATAGTAATTACATCTGGTGTCATATGACAGGTGTGCTTAATTATTCTTATTACACATTATGTCCTTGCTTATAATTCTCTTATGCTATTATAATAGTTGTATTATATCTTACTTATGACATAGGTATCGTCTGTTATTTCTATTTAGCATTACAATGTGGTTTTGTTTATGTTTCACATAGTGAATCTCATTTTGGCTGGTTCTCTTCATTTTCTTTACTTAAATTCTTATATAAAGATTGCTCTTGGTATCTTATATTGGTATTGGTAGAAAGCTTATTACTTCCACTTGATTTGGGGTACAAAATATTTTAGTTTTGGAATGTTTTACCTACTACTAAATATGAAGTTATGTGGAAAATACCTGTATTTAGGTTATGTGGTTATATTATTTGTAGCAACAATGGGTGTATTAAGTTGATACAAATTTACATCTTTTAACCTTATTTATTCAAGTCTAATGTTATTAATGACAACTGGTAATTCATTCTTTATTTAATTTTTTTTATTGTAATAATGTAAAATAATTTACAACTTGTTTTTAAATAAAATTTAATTACGTTTAAAAGCCACACTGTTGGGCCAGCCAATTTGTAATAAAATAAAATCCGGTGTGTTTATTTTATTGCTTATATTGTAAATAAATCGATCGAATACGGTGTATACGTTAACTTGTAATAAAATAAAAGTGTTGCTGCTGTTATTTAAAATTATGTTTGTGTTTAAAATATTAAAGGTCTTGTTTAAACAAAGTTCAATTATGTGTGAACTATTCTTTTGAAATAAATCAAAGTTTGAAATAGTTGTTTCTAATTGAAGGTTACTAACGTGGTAAAGTAATTTACAATGTAACATTCGAGGTTACTCACAGTGTGTTTACAATGGTGTAATTATACTTGTTTGAAACGAATCCCCTTATATGAAACAAATAAAATAGTTGAATTGATAATAATTAAATGCTAAATTTGCTTAATTTGAAATGTAAAATACAATAGTTGGTTGCTTGATATTGATGAACGTCTGGTTGATATTGGCTGTAAAACTTCTCCTCCAGGTTGCTGATAGTCTTAGTACGTTACGTCTCGTAATGTCTGGACAATATAAATAACTAAATATACTTTCACGTACCTGGTCGTGTTTTCTAGAAGTTCACTAAGCTGTCAACTCAGTTTACAAACACCAACTCACTTTAGTAGCAAGGTTAGATTGCCTTGTTTGCTAGTTAGTGGGCGCCACACGGATTTATTTAGGGAAAATCCTGTGTAAAACCCACAAATAGAATTACTGAATGATTAAAAAATTTAAAATAATGGTGTATCACCTTTATGGCAATGCTATTCCAAAATATTAAAACACAACTGAAGGTTGTTCGAGTTTTCTTAATAAAATATTTAATTATCATATAGAAATAAATCAAATCGAGTGATGCTGTTAATAATGGGTTTTATTTACACCCTTATCGAAAATTCAAAAACAAATATAATGAAAACATACAAGTTGTACAATTATAAATCAGTTATTATATGCCTTATACGGCTTGCTCAGAACATGAATTATAAATCTGGCTAAGTCCAGATGTTATTTATTTTTAACATTACAATTATGAAAATCTCAGATGTGAATTCTTTGAGACACGAAAAAGAAAATTATGCCTACACAATATCTAATGATTTGCTGATAAAATATTGGTTGATAATGTTTTGAGGTTACTTTCATTAAGTAAACAAATAAAAAATGACCTGTTGAGAGGTCGCGCGTTCGTCAACGCTTGCTTTTTGATTTACAAAATTTATCATGTGAGAACCCTTACAACTAACATACAGCTTAATTCATAATAACAAATTCATATAATAAATTGAGACGTGGTGTAATCTTGAAATGTTTCTGTGTTTTGCGTCAGTACAGATCAGTGTAGAAAAATTGTACAGGTTATGGCGCTCTGATAAAAAGTGAATAATGATTGCACTGTTACCTTTTGGTTTTAATTATTTAATTAAAACTCATTAACCACTTCGGTAATCGGATTATAATGATTACCGGGTTTTGCACAACACACGCACCAGAACAGAATATTGCGATCCTCTTCTGACTAAATGGATCGTGAATGATGATAATTAATTATTTTCTGTTCATTATTTCCCGCACAAAATTGAAATAATACTGCACATAATCACTGTTGTTTTCTGTAGATTAACTTGAAGTAGTTGTTTCTTGGTGTTGAACTATTTATTTCGATGTATTATGTAGATGACGCTAATAGTTATTAAAAGTGTAGAGATAGCGAGCACACGTCTGTGCTGTATGAAGTTTGGTAAGAGTCTGTCGAGAAATTCGTTGCTTCCTCTTATATACCCTCCTTGTCGATCAGTCTTAGGTAAAAATGTTAATTACTAACTAATTTTGTGATTGGTCCTGGCAGGTGTGACGAGTATGACGTAGTTTTATTTTGGCCGTTAAAAACGGATTCCAACCG
This sequence comes from Magicicada septendecula, assembly GCA_034769895.1. Classification (NCBI taxonomy): domain Eukaryota; kingdom Metazoa; phylum Arthropoda; class Insecta; order Hemiptera; family Cicadidae; genus Magicicada; species Magicicada septendecula. The sequence continues at coordinate 281,489,418 of CM068372.1, read as the reverse complement.
CCAAACTGTGAAATGATTGACAGCTTGCCGTTGTTGTTGTTATTCGCATACAGATTTCTGATCCTTTTTTGGTAAATGATGCTAACATCTTTCCCGCACTTAATACAGTTGCGATTGGGTCGATATCATTATCAAATTAAAGATCATTTTTTCTTCTTTAATTTGATATCACTCGATATCGAGTTAACTTCACTTTGACCGACATTGTTATAAAATCAATGTTCGGGTACACCATTTTCACTGTCGTCTGCTTTTTCTGAATCGCCGATTTTACACTTTGGTTAATATTGTTTGTGTTCACATATCATTTTATTATTCAAACGTTTATGTGGGAACACCATTAACTCTGTACTGACATTTTTTACTGAACATTTTGAGTACACCTAAACTTTATACACTGTACTGAACGATCCTAATTACTATGACATTTCGGTTTATGCTAACTCGTTCTATTCTACTATTTAACAATTGAATTATGATTAAATCTATCATTTTAATAATGTTTTTTGTCATGTCAGAGCATAACAATTGTTTTGTGTATTCTAATATACACTTACGTTAACTCCTAATAATTAATTCACTGACTAATGCTTGGTCTAGACGTTGTTAAGACATATCGCTCATATTGGAATTTTGCCTTAACAACACTTATTGGTTCTCAATTCGGTAATTTGTTGAGACACTTTACTTGTATAAGATTCCCTCACACAGATGGTTTTCCTTTCTCATCAGTATCTTTGAGATTGAAATATATTTTTGTTCTCACTCTGTAGCCATTGCTAATGTTCGTTTTGGCATTCATAATTTACTAGTCATGGTTAAATTTATTATCAGCAAAATGCTAATTCTGATTTCACAGTATTCAGATGCTTATTGATTTACTTTTTTATTTACATATAATATTCGGTTTACATTAACTACTGACTTGATTGACAGCTGAATGTAAATTTACTCTGTCCATCAGTTTGTGTTAGTCTTTGTCTGGTTGTAGTGTCAAACAGTATTTGGGTTTACTGCTTCATGTGGTACTTCTGCTTCATTCTTCTTTCTTGGTCATTCTTACTACTATATAAACTATTTACATTGTTGGTTTGTCCTTACAAAATCTGATAACATACATTTAGGTTAGGTAACATTTTGTTATGTTACAATATCTTACATGATTTTTTGACTACTTGACTAACAATTATTATAATTATGAGACAATTCTAATTCTCCCTTACATTACATTGATGCTGTGCATAACATGTCATTATGCTTTTATTTACAGCTTCTTTTATGTTAACATTATTGTTACTTCCACTCTTTGTCTAATATAGGATGTCCTACTCATTTACAATATTATTAGATGTATATGGGTCATCTAAGTTAGTCAGTTATTGTCTATATTTTCAATCTGTAAGTTCTTCAGTTATTATATACGGGTAAGATGTTAATCTATAGTTGACTGGCTCTTGGAATCTATATTTTATGCCATGGTTGTTAGGTGTCTTTCTTGTAGTATGTTTCTTCCTTGTTTTCATTGGTTCCTTACTGACCGAAACTATTGGGTTATTGGTTCCTGTGGTACAATCACTTTTGCTATATCTTCTTTCTTCTTATATGTTATTATATTTGTTATTTACCATTAGTTTTTATTAACTCTTGTGTTGTGAGTTTGTTCTTCTTGATGAGTTGCTCATGTAGTTTCATTCTTGGCATTTTGGATTAAACACTTGGTGTGTCTTGTTGACTCAATTATTATGACATGTGTTAATATTTTGGTTACTGAAATATTCGGCTCATATGTCTTGTTACATATTGTCCCCCCTCGAATATAGACCATTTGGATTAATTTCTTTATGGGATTTGAGAAATTATCTGTTACATTGTTTCTTATTTATTTGAGCTTCCGTCTTCCACATCTTGTTTCTTTTATTTCATATTTTAACACATTGTTATCTTTGATCTGATCTACTACCTTCTTGCTTGGTGGTTTATTCCCTGTAGTATTTAATTCCCTATCATTTCCCTAACGTGGTAGTTGGTACAGGTCAGAGGGGCACTCTTGGCTTCCATGCTCTGCTGTCCATCCTACATCTTCTGAGACCAGAGGGACATACCGTCTGCTCAGGTATAATGTTGTTGGAGCTTATCTCTACAAACAAACATAAAAACTTAAAGTAGTCGTTGTGTGACTAATAAAAAATATTCAGGGGTTACTCACGCAATTGCTGCTCAGATTTGATAATATCTTCATTCTTTTTCACTTCATTTTATTCTCTTTAGCTCTATTTGAAACAATATTGTTGATAGATTTTTATTTGTATCTATTTTCTCTTTTATTGATCTTCCTTTTACTATTTTCTGCTTAGTAACTGTATCAGTTGTAATAATACTATTTGATTTCATATTTCATGTCTGGTCTTATTTATTATGCCTCCAAGTTTTGGTAACTACGTACTTGTTCTTCATTATTTGAGTATTTTTCCTCATAACACTGGTGTTGGTTTTGAATAGTATCCCTTCAGTGGTTGAAATTAATATTAGATTATCGGTGTCTGGTATTAAGTTTAATAATCATTTTGTTTGTCGTCTCATCTTTATTATACATATTGTGTTGTGGTCTCCAAGTTGCATATAACTAATTATAGTTAATATTACCTCGTGTATCCGGGTACACTGGTGTTCAATGGGTTTTTTTTTTTTTTTTAAACATTGAAGTTGCAAGGAGGAGCACCAGTGAACCCGGATACACGAGGTAATATTAACTATAATCATCTTTATTGACTTGTTTGCGGACGGTCTTGTTCTGACGCCCTGTTGCTCCGATCAACACTATATTATTTACAGGTAGTGTAGGTATTAGTTTGTTACTCTTTTCCTGTATTTTACTCAGCTCTATATATTGTCGATTAATGATACATTCGCACCGGTGTCTATCATCACTTTGACGTACACTCCATTAATTTCGGTGATTATATAGGCAATTTCGGTGTTGTTGTGTTCCGTTTTGTGGCTATCCTCTTCTAACAATTCCTCTCGTATGTTATTCAGAAACTTCGTTTTAATAATTGTGATGGTGTTCGTTGTTATGTTGTTATTTACCAATCTATTGTACCCAATAGTTCGGTTCAGTGAAGGTCCATCCCGTGTTCTCACTGCCGCTTCTAGTTTAAAGATGGTTCGGCTTACGCACCGTTGGTCTTACGCACTCCTTCGTTCGTTTTCTTGGGGTCTATTCCCGGGTTGAAGGCGATCCTCTTCATAACTGGGCCGTCGATAGTCCTCTTGACTGCGACTCCTCCTGGTGTCGTTTCTGGGGTTACGCCTGTCATCGTAGCTATGACTCCTTTGTGGGCTACTGTATGCGTTTGAATCTCTCACGTATGGACGTCTTCCCCCTCCGTTGTTTCCCGCATGCACATAGTTGACTCTGCGATACGGTCGATTTTGTTGACTGTAATTATTGTTCGGGTTCTGATTATTGTTATAACCTTGGTTATTCGCCCTGTTCGGCGGATAGTTTGGGCCATTTGCCCGGTTATTGAAGTAATTGGTGCCGCTTGGTCGGTTGTTATTGTTGTTTATATTATTGTTGTTGTTATTGCTTGTGTTTGGCCGAAAAAACTGTCCTCTGTTGTCATTGTTGTCGTTACGGTTATTGAAATTAGGGCGGTAATTCCCACGACTATTATTATTATTAGCCTGGTTTACTGGGTCGTTATACCGGTCGTTCCCTTGACGACTTCTACGGTAGTATCCCTCATGTTCGTAACCTTCAAGTAACGCCGCCGTCGCTTGTATCGTCTTTACCTGTCCGCTAAGTCTGGCCCTTGCGATACCTCCTTCATAATGGAATGCTAATTTGGTTACAAGGCTTTCTTCGGGGATTCGCGGTTCCAAATTTCTCGCTAGACAAACCTTTCCGAGAAAGTAGGCCGTCAGGGTCGATCCTCTGCTTGCTTCGTACCTACCGTAGCATATATTGTCCCGTACGATATTCTGGGTACTTTCAGACCAATACTTGGATTTGAACAACTCCTTGAACTCGGCGTAGCTCTGAATATCGTGCCGCATTGCCGTCCACCAATTGTCATTCACTTCTTTGAAGTATTCGTCAATTTGTCCTTTTATGATCGGCCATCTGGTCTCCCGGTTCCTGCTCAAGATCTCATCTACTCGGGCAAGAAATTCCATAGGGTTTTGTTTATACGCCCTAAAATTCATCGCTTCCCGATTGTTGGCGTGTTGGAATTGCGGCACTACTGCTGGTCGGTTCCCGATGTTTTCAATTTCTTCCCGCATTCTTGGGATTTCTCGGCGTTGTATATCTTCGATCCGCTCATAATTATTGTTGACTCGCGTTTGTATCGTGTTCACGGTCGTCTCGATACCTGTGCACCGCTCTTCCGTTTTCTGTTGCATCGTCGCGATCTGGACTTGATTGGCTTCCTCCAAGTTGTTCACTCGAACGTTAATATCCTCTTTGGTTTGTTGTAGTTCGTTACTGGTCTGCTTCCATTTCTCATTTATCTCAGATATCTCTTTTCTGACTTCTGTCATCTCCTCCTCGATTTTTTCGTTCAGGGCTTCCATGTTTCTTTGGCTATCTTGTTTCAACTCATCTATTTTTCCACTTAATTCCTCCTTTAAGTCCTTGTTGCTGTCATCTATTTTCTTGTTTGTGTCATTGATTTTTCCGCTTAAGTCTTCCTTCATTTCCTTTATCGCCTTCAGTATTTCCAGGAGATTCCCGTCCCCCGTTTGTGTGGGTTTCTCGGGTTCCATGGGAGGTAGTATCTCTTCGACGTCTTCCACCGGCGTCGCCTCCTTTTCGTCCATGTTTATTTTTGGTTCCGCGTCCGCTGCGCGTTTCTTGGATGTCGATCTCTTCTGGTATATGTTCTATTCTTCTGGAACTGCAGCTGCTTGCTCGAAATTAGGTAAACTGAGTTTATTGTGTTTTATTTATTATTAGTTGTGACCTAATTTAAGTCTCTTACGTTGTGCGCCAATTTGTATAATAACCGTTTACGGGGTGCTAATGACCGTTTATTTTGTTTTAAAATTTCAATAACTTTTAGTTTAGTTTTATGATTTTTATTGATTTATTTAATTCAATTCAATCTAACATTGAATCCAATGTAAATGAATCCGATGAATGCACTGGGAGTTAGTTAGCGAAGTGTTTTCAACTTCTGTTAACTTATTTTAAATGGTTATTCTTCCGTCGACTAGGCGAAATGGTGACGTAGATTCCTCGCTAAAAGCATAAATATTTTGTAAGAATGATCACTTACTTGTGGTGAGTCTTGCCGATCTTGCAGGGTCGATGTAGCAATCTAATCTGTAGATTGACTTACCGTATTCAAATTCGCCGCGGCGTGTCAGGCTATCCAATAAGCGTCGTTCACCTATCCTGTAAGCCTAGTCTATTGAAATGAACTAACTGACTACGTTTGCTCGTATAAAATAATAATTTATTCTGTTTAACACTCCTTTTTAATGATCTAAAGTATCATTAATTATTTTAATTCAAGTTTAAATAACATGAGTTGTTTGTTTTATAAAATTTGTCTCAGGGTGGTAAAACTGATGTACAATATCAGTGTATGGTTAGAATGCTTTTTGGTTAAAATAAGTTAATACATATGTGGGTTCTTTTAGCTTGCATAATGCCAAATTATTCAATAGAACTCTTATTCTACCGTTATTAGGCAGTTTGAAGACGATTACAATTCAATTATCTCTTAATAATTAACATTCAAAATTATAACCATGCCTGCTTTGGACATTTTAGGTTAACAAAATTATTAGTCAATCGACAATAAATGATTTAAAGAACGTTTGTTAACGTTAAAATAACTTTTGATAAAACATTTAAAATGTGAACCATAAAATAATATTTTGAAACAGTGTTATTGAATGGAACATCTGAATCATCATTTAACTCTACAAAAAGGTAACTGTATAGTTGTAAGTATTTAGGTAGCTTGACAACCTTAGTTTCTTATTCATAATAGATATAAACATTTAAATAGTAATAGTAGTAGACTCTTCCTAAATTACAAAACATAAATAGCATTTGCATTTTTCATTAACTTTCGTTAATTGTTTCATACAGTTGACAATTCTTAATCGTTTATGGATGCTTGTTGGTTTGATCTATGTTTAATACATAATAAACATATGTTATCATATGATCTCAGTATTTTTACATAATAAATGATTATTTGCTTGTAAAATTCTTAAAAATAGAATATTAAATTTAAGTTGAGGATTGTCATTAGTCCTGTTGATTGAATAATATTAATAATGCACCTTAATCTACATACTTTATTTACACACATTATTGGAATGTGGTTCGATTATATCGTCTTTCAAATTCTTAATTAAAATTGAAAAAATCACTGTACTCCCTTTTTATAAATTAAATCCCGGAATTGCTATGGATTATACACTTAGCAATCCTTATTTACGCACTGTTACACTTGAAACACCTTCAATACTAGTGTAGTTATGTTGGCACAAATTGAGGTTATGTTGCTTTGTTTACAACGGTGACGCGCACAAATTATGTGAACAGCTGTTTCTTAGCGGTGTCGAGTAGCCGTCTGCCTTCCTCTGAAGTTGATGATAAAGTCTCTCGAAAAAGCATCTCTCTCTGCCGTTCCGTCTTGTGATCGTTGTAAATTTGGCTAATTTCTTGGATCTGATTGGTTGACGATCTTTAATTTGATGCACATACCCCCTCCGCGCAATATTTAATTGTTGTTATTAGCGTGGGGTGGCTGGTTTGGAGATTATAAACATTTGCTCGATTTGACACAAATATCTTATAATTGTAATAACTTTCTTATTATGGCATAGATTTAAAATCTAAGCTTATCACTGTATTGGTCATACTTGGCTCTTTATTTTGAGTCCACTCATGGTGTGCTTCGGTTCATTATTAAGGGAGTTAATGTTTGAGATTATCACATTACACTATTCACTATTAATTGTATTTATTCTTAAATTAAAACTATTTAATGGCAATCATACCTCCTTGTGGGCATGCCTTCCAAGTCCTCCCACACTTCTCACTTATTTGTTACTTATTTTTAATGACAAAATATGGTGCTTATGCTATCATTGACTTAGTCTATGAGTCTATCAATTGTATTTACAAGTTATTTATAATAAAAGGCATCTGGGTAACTTCTGTATTACCCCAGTTGTAAACATTAAGTTGTTACAACTACTGTTAGTCTTTGTTTGTCTGGAATGTATTGTTATTCCTTGGTATTTTTGTCATTAATATGACCTCTATATAACACTATGAGGTGTACATTTATTTTAACTCTTATTTGGGATTCTATTGTCTTTTCAGACTAGTATTTAGTTTGAATAGTTTACTAGTAGTAGTATATTGATAGTTAGTCTTGTGTTTTTAACACACTAGTCTATTCCTTAGCGTATAGCATTGGATAATAGTAATTACATCTGGTGTCATATGACAGGTGTGCTTAATTATTCTTATTACACATTATGTCCTTGCTTATAATTCTCTTATGCTATTATAATAGTTGTATTATATCTTACTTATGACATAGGTATCGTCTGTTATTTCTATTTAGCATTACAATGTGGTTTTGTTTATGTTTCACATAGTGAATCTCATTTTGGCTGGTTCTCTTCATTTTCTTTACTTAAATTCTTATATAAAGATTGCTCTTGGTATCTTATATTGGTATTGGTAGAAAGCTTATTACTTCCACTTGATTTGGGGTACAAAATATTTTAGTTTTGGAATGTTTTACCTACTACTAAATATGAAGTTATGTGGAAAATACCTGTATTTAGGTTATGTGGTTATATTATTTGTAGCAACAATGGGTGTATTAAGTTGATACAAATTTACATCTTTTAACCTTATTTATTCAAGTCTAATGTTATTAATGACAACTGGTAATTCATTCTTTATTTAATTTTTTTTATTGTAATAATGTAAAATAATTTACAACTTGTTTTTAAATAAAATTTAATTACGTTTAAAAGCCACACTGTTGGGCCAGCCAATTTGTAATAAAATAAAATCCGGTGTGTTTATTTTATTGCTTATATTGTAAATAAATCGATCGAATACGGTGTATACGTTAACTTGTAATAAAATAAAAGTGTTGCTGCTGTTATTTAAAATTATGTTTGTGTTTAAAATATTAAAGGTCTTGTTTAAACAAAGTTCAATTATGTGTGAACTATTCTTTTGAAATAAATCAAAGTTTGAAATAGTTGTTTCTAATTGAAGGTTACTAACGTGGTAAAGTAATTTACAATGTAACATTCGAGGTTACTCACAGTGTGTTTACAATGGTGTAATTATACTTGTTTGAAACGAATCCCCTTATATGAAACAAATAAAATAGTTGAATTGATAATAATTAAATGCTAAATTTGCTTAATTTGAAATGTAAAATACAATAGTTGGTTGCTTGATATTGATGAACGTCTGGTTGATATTGGCTGTAAAACTTCTCCTCCAGGTTGCTGATAGTCTTAGTACGTTACGTCTCGTAATGTCTGGACAATATAAATAACTAAATATACTTTCACGTACCTGGTCGTGTTTTCTAGAAGTTCACTAAGCTGTCAACTCAGTTTACAAACACCAACTCACTTTAGTAGCAAGGTTAGATTGCCTTGTTTGCTAGTTAGTGGGCGCCACACGGATTTATTTAGGGAAAATCCTGTGTAAAACCCACAAATAGAATTACTGAATGATTAAAAAATTTAAAATAATGGTGTATCACCTTTATGGCAATGCTATTCCAAAATATTAAAACACAACTGAAGGTTGTTCGAGTTTTCTTAATAAAATATTTAATTATCATATAGAAATAAATCAAATCGAGTGATGCTGTTAATAATGGGTTTTATTTACACCCTTATCGAAAATTCAAAAACAAATATAATGAAAACATACAAGTTGTACAATTATAAATCAGTTATTATATGCCTTATACGGCTTGCTCAGAACATGAATTATAAATCTGGCTAAGTCCAGATGTTATTTATTTTTAACATTACAATTATGAAAATCTCAGATGTGAATTCTTTGAGACACGAAAAAGAAAATTATGCCTACACAATATCTAATGATTTGCTGATAAAATATTGGTTGATAATGTTTTGAGGTTACTTTCATTAAGTAAACAAATAAAAAATGACCTGTTGAGAGGTCGCGCGTTCGTCAACGCTTGCTTTTTGATTTACAAAATTTATCATGTGAGAACCCTTACAACTAACATACAGCTTAATTCATAATAACAAATTCATATAATAAATTGAGACGTGGTGTAATCTTGAAATGTTTCTGTGTTTTGCGTCAGTACAGATCAGTGTAGAAAAATTGTACAGGTTATGGCGCTCTGATAAAAAGTGAATAATGATTGCACTGTTACCTTTTGGTTTTAATTATTTAATTAAAACTCATTAACCACTTCGGTAATCGGATTATAATGATTACCGGGTTTTGCACAACACACGCACCAGAACAGAATATTGCGATCCTCTTCTGACTAAATGGATCGTGAATGATGATAATTAATTATTTTCTGTTCATTATTTCCCGCACAAAATTGAAATAATACTGCACATAATCACTGTTGTTTTCTGTAGATTAACTTGAAGTAGTTGTTTCTTGGTGTTGAACTATTTATTTCGATGTATTATGTAGATGACGCTAATAGTTATTAAAAGTGTAGAGATAGCGAGCACACGTCTGTGCTGTATGAAGTTTGGTAAGAGTCTGTCGAGAAATTCGTTGCTTCCTCTTATATACCCTCCTTGTCGATCAGTCTTAGGTAAAAATGTTAATTACTAACTAATTTTGTGATTGGTCCTGGCAGGTGTGACGAGTATGACGTAGTTTTATTTTGGCCGTTAAAAACGGATTCCAACCGCCAAACTGTGAAATGATTGACAGCTTGCCGTTGTTGTTGTTATTCGCATACAGATTTCTGATCCTTTTTTGGTAAATGATGCTAACATCTTTCCCGCACTTAATACAGTTGCGATTGGGTCGATATCATTATCAAATTAAAGATCATTTTTTCTTCTTTAATTTGATATCACTCGATATCGAGTTAACTTCACTTTGACCGACATTGTTATAAAATCAATGTTCGGGTACACCATTTTCACTGTCGTCTGCTTTTTCTGAATCGCCGATTTTACACTTTGGTTAATATTGTTTGTGTTCACATATCATTTTATTATTCAAACGTTTATGTGGGAACACCATTAACTCTGTACTGACATTTTTTACTGAACATTTTGAGTACACCTAAACTTTATACACTGTACTGAACGATCCTAATTACTATGACATTTCGGTTTATGCTAACTCGTTCTATTCTACTATTTAACAATTGAATTATGATTAAATCTATCATTTTAATAATGTTTTTTGTCATGTCAGAGCATAACAATTGTTTTGTGTATTCTAATATACACTTACGTTAACTCCTAATAATTAATTCACTGACTAATGCTTGGTCTAGACGTTGTTAAGACATATCGCTCATATTGGAATTTTGCCTTAACAACACTTATTGGTTCTCAATTCGGTAATTTGTTGAGACACTTTACTTGTATAAGATTCCCTCACACAGATGGTTTTCCTTTCTCATCAGTATCTTTGAGATTGAAATATATTTTTGTTCTCACTCTGTAGCCATTGCTAATGTTCGTTTTGGCATTCATAATTTACTAGTCATGGTTAAATTTATTATCAGCAAAATGCTAATTCTGATTTCACAGTATTCAGATGCTTATTGATTTACTTTTTTATTTACATATAATATTCGGTTTACATTAACTACTGACTTGATTGACAGCTGAATGTAAATTTACTCTGTCCATCAGTTTGTGTTAGTCTTTGTCTGGTTGTAGTGTCAAACAGTATTTGGGTTTACTGCTTCATGTGGTACGTCTGCTTCATTCTTCTTTCTTGGTCATTCTTACTACTATATAAACTATTTACATTGTTGGTTTGTCCTTACAAAATCTGATAACATACATTTAGGTTAGGTAACATTTTGTTATGTTACAATATCTTACATGATTTTTTGACTACTTGACTAACAATTATTATAATTATGAGACAATTCTAATTCTCCCTTACATTACATTGATGCTGTGCATAACATGTCATTATGCTTTTATTTACAGCTTCTTTTATGTTAACATTATTGTTACTTCCACTCTTTGTCTAATATAGGATGTCCTACTCATTTACAATATTATTAGATGTATATGGGTCATCTAAGTTAGTCAGTTATTGTCTATATTTTCAATCTGTAAGTTCTTCAGTTATTATATACGGGTAAGATGTTAATCTATAGTTGACTGGCTCTTGGAATCTATATTTTATGCCATGGTTGTTAGGTGTCTTTCTTGTAGTATGTTTCTTCCTTGTTTTCATTGGTTCCTTACTGACCGAAACTATTGGGTTATTGGTTCCTGTGGTACAATCACTTTTGCTATATCTTCTTTCTTCTTATATGTTATTATATTTGTTATTTACCATTAGTTTTTATTAACTCTTGTGTTGTGAGTTTGTTCTTCTTGATGAGTTGCTCATGTAGTTTCATTCTTGGCATTTTGGATTAAACACTTGGTGTGTCTTGTTGACTCAATTATTATGACATGTGTTAATATTTTGGTTACTGAAATATTCGGCTCATATGTCTTGTTACATATTGTCCCCCCTCGAATATAGACCATTTGGATTAATTTCTTTATGGGATTTGAGAAATTATCTGTTACATTGTTTCTTATTTATTTGAGCTTCCGTCTTCCACATCTTGTTTCTTTTATTTCATATTTTAACACATTGTTATCTTTGATCTGATCTACTACCTTCTTGCTTGGTGGTTTATTCCCTGTAGTATTTAATTCCCTATCATTTCCCTAACGTGGTAGTTGGTACAGGTCAGAGGGGCACTCTTGGCTTCCATGCTCTGCTGTCCATCCTACATCTTCTGAGACCAGAGGGACATACCGTCTGCTCAGGTATAATGTTGTTGGAGCTTATCTCTACAAACAAACATAAAAACTTAAAGTAGTCGTTGTGTGACTAATAAAAAATATTCAGGGGTTACTCACGCAATTGCTGCTCAGATTTGATAATATCTTCATTCTTTTTCACTTCATTTTATTCTCTTTAGCTCTATTTGAAACAATATTGTTGATAGATTTTTATTTGTATCTATTTTCTCTTTTATTGATCTTCCTTTTACTATTTTCTGCTTAGTAACTGTATCAGTTGTAATAATACTATTTGATTTCATATTTCATGTCTGGTCTTATTTATTATGCCTCCAAGTTTTGGTAACTACGTACTTGTTCTTCATTATTTGAGTATTTTTCCTCATAACACTGGTGTTGGTTTTGAATAGTATCCCTTCAGTGGTTGAAATTAATATTAGATTATCGGTGTCTGGTATTAAGTTTAATAATCATTTTGTTTGTCGTCTCATCTTTATTATACATATTGTGTTGTGGTCTCCAAGTTGCATATAACTAATTATAGTTAATATTACCTCGTGTATCCGGGTACACTGGTGTTCAATGGGTTTTTTTTTTTTTTTTAAACATTGAAGTTGCAAGGAGGAGCACCAGTGAACCCGGATACACGAGGTAATATTAACTATAATCATCTTTATTGACTTGTTTGCGGACGGTCTTGTTCTGACGCCCTGTTGCTCCGATCAACACTATATTATTTACAGGTAGTGTAGGTATTAGTTTGTTACTCTTTTCCTGTATTTTACTCAGCTCTATATATTGTCGATTAATGATACATTCGCACCGGTGTCTATCATCACTTTGACGTACACTCCATTAATTTCGGTGATTATATAGGCAATTTCGGTGTTGTTGTGTTCCGTTTTGTGGCTATCCTCTTCTAACAATTCCTCTCGTATGTTATTCAGAAACTTCGTTTTAATAATTGTGATGGTGTTCGTTGTTATGTTGTTATTTACCAATCTATTGTACCCAATAGTTCGGTTCAGTGAAGGTCCATCCCGTGTTCTCACTGCCGCTTCTAGTTTAAAGATGGTTCGGCTTACGCACCGTTGGTCTTACGCACTCCTTCGTTCGTTTTCTTGGGGTCTATTCCCGGGTTGAAGGCGATCCTCTTCATAACTGGGCCGTCGATAGTCCTCTTGACTGCGACTCCTCCTGGTGTCGTTTCTGGGGTTACGCCTGTCATCGTAGCTATGACTCCTTTGTGGGCTACTGTATGCGTTTGAATCTCTCACGTATGGACGTCTTCCCCCTCCGTTGTTTCCCGCATGCACATAGTTGACTCTGCGATACGGTCGATTTTGTTGACTGTAATTATTGTTCGGGTTCTGATTATTGTTATAACCTTGGTTATTCGCCCTGTTCGGCGGATAGTTTGGGCCATTTGCCCGGTTATTGAAGTAATTGGTGCCGCTTGGTCGGTTGTTATTGTTGTTTATATTATTGTTGTTGTTATTGTTTGTGTTTGGCCGAAAAAACTGTCCTCTGTTGTCATTGTTGTCGTTACGGTTATTGAAATTAGGGCGGTAATTCCCACGACTATTATTATTATTAGCCTGGTTTACTGGGTCGTTATACCGGTCGTTCCCTTGACGACTTCTACGGTAGTATCCCTCATGTTCGTAACCTTCAAGTAACGCCGCCGTCGCTTGTATCGTCTTTACCTGTCCGCTAAGTCTGGCCCTTGCGATACCTCCTTCATAATGGAATGCTAATTTGGTTACAAGGCTTTCTTCGGGGATTCGCGGTTCCAAATTTCTCGCTAGACAAACCTTTCCGAGAAAGTAGGCCGTCAGGGTCGATCCTCTGCTTGCTTCGTACCTACCGTAGCATATATTGTCCCGTACGATATTCTGGGTACTTTCAGACCAATACTTGGATTTGAACAACTCCTTGAACTCGGCGTAGCTCTGAATATCGTGCCGCATTGCCGTCCACCAATTGTCATTCACTTCTTTGAAGTATTCGTCAATTTGTCCTTTTATGATCGGCCATCTGGTCTCCCGGTTCCTGCTCAAGATCTCATCTACTCGGGCAAGAAATTCCATAGGGTTTTGTTTATACGCCCTAAAATTCATCGCTTCCCGATTGTTGGCGTGTTGGAATTGCGGCACTACTGCTGGTCGGTTCCCGATGTTTTCAATTTCTTCCCGCATTCTTGGGATTTCTCGGCGTTGTATATCTTCGATCCGCTCATAATTATTGTTGACTCGCGTTTGTATCGTGTTCACGGTCGTCTCGATACCTGTGCACCGCTCTTCCGTTTTCTGTTGCATCGTCGCGATCTGGACTTGATTGGCTTCCTCCAAGTTGTTCACTCGAACGTTAATATCCTCTTTGGTTTGTTGTAGTTCGTTACTGGTCTGCTTCCATTTCTCATTTATCTCAGATATCTCTTTTCTGACTTCTGTCATCTCCTCCTCGACTTTTTCGTTCAGGGCTTCCATGTTTCTTTGGCTATCTTGTTTCAGCTCATCTATTTTTCCACTTAATTCCTCCTTTAAGTCCTTGTTGCTGTCATCTATTTTCTTGTTGATGTCATTGATTTTTCCGCTTAAGTCTTCCTTCATTTCCTTTATCGCCTTCAGTATTTCCAGGAGATTTCCGTCCCCCTTTGTGTGGGTTTCTCGGGTTCCATGGGAGGTAGTATCTCTTCGACGTCTTCCACCGGCGTCGCCTCCTTTTCGTCCATGTTTATTTTTGGTTCCGCGTCCGCTGCGCGTTTCTTGGATATCGATCTCTTCTGGTATATGTTCTATTCTTCTGGAACTGCAGCTGCTTGCTCGAAATTAGGTAAACTGAGTTTATTGTGTTTTATTTATTATTAGTTGTGACCTAATTTAAGCCTCTTACGTTGGGCGCCAATTTGTATAATAACCGTTCACGGGGTGCTAATGACCGTTTATTTTGTTTTAAAATTTCAATAACTTTTAGTTTAGTTTTATGATTTTATTGATTTATTTAATTCAATTCAATCTAACATTGAATCCAATGTAAATAAATCCGATGAATGCACTGGGAGTTAGTTAGCGAAGTGTTTTCAACTTCTGTTAATTTATTTTAAATGGTTATTCTTCCGTCGACTAGGCGAAATGGTGACGTAGATTCCTCGCTAAAAGCATAAATATTTTGTAAGAATAATCACTTACTTGTGGTGAGTCTTGCCGATCTTGCAGGGTCGATGTAGCAATCTAATCTGTAGATTGACTTACCGTATTCAAATTCGCCGCGGCGTGTCAGGCTATCCAATAAGCGTCGTTCACCTATCCTGTAAGCCTAGTCTATTGAAATGAACTAACTGACTACGTTTGCTCGTATAAAATAATAATTTATTCTGTTTAACACTCCTTTTTAATGATCTAAAGTATCATTAATTATTTTAATTCAAGTTTAAATAACATGAGTTGTTTGTTTTATAAAATTTGTCTCAGGGTGGTAAAACTGATGTACAATATCAGTGTATGGTTAGAATGCTTTTTGGTTAAAATAAGTTAATACATATGTGGGTTCTTTTAGCTTGCATAATGCCAAATTATTCAATAGAACTCTTATTCTACCGTTATTAGGCAGTTTGAAGACGATTACAATTCAATTATCTCTTAATAATTAACATTCAAAATTATAACCATGCCTGCTTTGGACATTTTAGGTTAACAAAATTATTAGTCAATCGACAATAAATGATTTAAAGAACGTTTGTTAACGTTAAAATAACTTTTGATAAAACATTTAAAATGTGAACCATAAAATAATATTTTGAAACAGTGTTATTGAATGGAACATCTGAATCATCATTTAACTCTACAAAAAGGTAACTGTATAGTTGTAAGTATTTAGGTAGCTTGACAACCTTAGTTTCTTATTCATAATAGATATAAACATTTAAATAGTAATAGTAGTAGACTCTTCCTAAATTACAAAACATAAATAGCATTTGCATTTTTCATTAACTTTCGTTAATTGTTTCATACAGTTGACAATTCTCAATCGTTTATGGATGCTTGTTGGTTTGATCTATGTTTAATACATAATAAACATATGTTATCATATGATCTCAGTATTTTTACATAATAAATGATTATTTGCTTGTAAAATTCTTAAAAATAGAATATTAAATTTAAGTTGAGGATTGTCATTAGTCCTGTTGATTGAATAATATTAATAATGCACCTTAATCTACATACTTTATTTACACACATTATTGGAATGTGGTTCGATTATATCGTCTTTCAAATTCTTAATTAAAATTGAAAAAATCACTGTACTCCCTTTTTATAAATTAAATCCCGGAATTGCTATGGATTATACACTTAGCAATCCTTATTTACGCACTGTTACACTTGAAACACCTTCAATACTAGTGTAGTTATGTTGGCACAAATTGAGGTTATGTTGCTTTGTTTACAACGGTGACGCGCACAAATTATGTGAACAGCTGTTTCTTAGCGGTGTCGAGTAGCCGTCTGCCTTCCTCTGAAGTTGATGATAAAGTCTCTCGAAAAAGCATCTCTCTCTGCCGTTCCGTCTTGTGATCGTTGTAAATTTGGCTAATTTCTTGGATCTGATTGGTTGACGATCTTTAATTTGATGCACATACCCCCTCCGCGCAATATTTAATTGTTGTTATTAGCGTGGGGTGGCTGGTTTGGAGATTATAAACATTTGCTCGATTTGACACAAATATCTTATAATTGTAATAACTTTCTTATTATGGCATAGATTTAAAATCTAAGCTTATCACTGTATTGGTCATACTTGGCTCTTTATTTTGAGTCCACTCATGGTGTGCTTCGGTTCATTATTAAGGGAGTTAATGTTTGAGATTATCACATTACACTATTCACTATTAATTGTATTTATTCTTAAATTAAAACTATTTAATGGCAATCATACCTCCTTGTGGGCATGCCTTCCAAGTCCTCCCACACTTCTCACTTATTTGTTACTTATTTTTAATGACAAAATATGGTGCTTATGCTATCATTGACTTAGTCTATGAGTCTATCAATTGTATTTACAAGTTATTTATAATAAAAAGTATCTGGGTAACTTCTGTATTACCCCAGTTGTAAACATTAAGTTGTTACAACTACTGTTAGTCTTTGTTCGTCTGGAATGTATTGTTATTCCTTGGTATTTTTGTCATTAACATGACCTCTATATGACACTATGAGGTGTACATTTATTTTAACTCTTATTTGGGATTCTATTGTCTTTACAGACTAGTATTTAGTTTGAATAGTTTACTAGTAGTAGTATATTGATAGTTAGTCTTGTGTTTTTAACACACTAGTCTATTCCTTAGCGTATAGCATTGGATAATAGTAATTACATCTGGTGTCATATGACAGGTGTGCTTAATTATTCTTATTACACATTATGTCCTTGCTTATAATTCTCTTATGCTATTATAATAGTGGTATTATATCATACCTATGACATAGGTATTCGTCTGTTATTTCTATTTAGCATTACAATGTGGTTTTGTTTATGTTTCACATAGTGAATCTCATTTTGGCTGGTTTTCTTCACTTTCTTTGCTTAAATTCTTATATAAAGATTGCTCTTGGTATCTTATATTGGTATTGGTAGAAAGCTTATTACTTCTACTTGATTTGGGGTACAAAATATTTTAGTTTTGGTATGTTTTACCTACTACTAAATATGAAGTTATGTGGAAAATACCTGTATTTAGGTTATGTGGTTATATTATTTGTAGCAACAATGGGTGTATTAAGTTGATACAAATTTACATCTTTTAACCTTATTTATTCAAGTCTAGTGTTATTAATGACAACTGGTAATTCATTCTTTATTTAATTTTTTATATCTTACATGATTTTTTGACTACTTGACTAACAATTATTATAATTATGAGACAATTCTAATTCTCCCTTACATTACATTGATGCTGTGCATAACATGTCATTATGCTTTTATTTACAGCTTCTTTTATGTTAACATTATTGTTACTTCCACTCTTTGTCTAATATAGGATGTCCTACTCATTTACAATATTATTAGATGTATATGGGTCATCTAAGTTAGTCAGTTATTGTCTATATTTTCAATCTGTAAGTTCTTCAGTTATTATATACGGGTAAGATGTTAATCTATAGTTGACTGGCTCTTGGAATCTATATTTTATGCCATGGTTGTTAGGTGTCTTTCTTGTAGTATGTTTCTTCCTTGTTTTCATTGGTTCCTTACTGACCGAAACTATTGGGTTATTGGTTCCTGTGGTACAATTACTTTTGCTGTATCTTCTTTCTTCTTATATGTTATTATATTTGTTATTTACCATTAGTTTTTATTAACTCTTGTGTTGTGAGTTTGTTCTTCTTGATGAGTTGCTCATGTAGTTTCATTCTTGGCATTTTGGATTAAACACTTGGTGTGTCTTGTTGACTCAATTATTATGACATGTGTTAATATTTTGGTTGCTGAAATATTCGGCTCATGTGTCTTGTTACAATATTACAGAACTTATGACAATACCGGTTTTAAACTGTACAAATAAAATACGCAGCATGGATTTATAGATTTATAAAATGTATACTTATTAATAATGAGTTAAAATTACAGCGATCTTCTTCATGAAGCCAATTCTGTTAAATTTATAAGCACACGAAGACCCTGCCGGGGGGTACAGTAGAGTGGAAACTATTTGCGTACTTTCTCGGTGAATTACTGAGCGACAATGACTTGATTAATTTTAGAGCACACAACAACGTTTAAAATCTTACTATATACTGCAATATGTCTGCGGATATTATCGCTACTTTCCTGAAAACTGAATCGTCGATAGATCATATGATTCGTAGAATTCTTATTTTCTCGCATGCTTGTTAACTGTTTTAATCTCCTGGAAAAATGTGCCGGACGGTCCGTTGATTCAGGCAATCAATACAGGGATAGATAACCACACACATAAACATGATGGGTGTATTGTATTAAGCTTGTGGTGGGCAGTCCGGAATACGGCTTGAATAACAGACCTACTAAAGATTCTATAAATTGAAGGTTTCTCCGAGACAAGTAAAGGAATATAACCGTGTACAGCCTTATTTCCTCAAAACAAACCCTCAGGTTAGAATACAAGTTAGATGTTAGAATACCAACCCAAAAAGCATTCGTTTGATTGAACTGAATCGATTGTTCAAATGCGATAGTTATGTAGGAAGCTTCATTCAATTTACATTAAAATACTGTCCTTAGTGTACAAAAATAAAAAATAAAATCAAACCGTTACAGGTCTAATCGTATAACATTTAATTACTGAAAATGTAATGACTATGGAATGTTTTATTTGAAAAATGTATATCTCTATATTTAAAAAAATTGTTTATTGTATTTCTATAACAAGTATCACGGGAAGATGCTACTTAAGAAAATAAAATTAGTAAAGAATTACAAGACTATATTAGTGTTAACCTAAAATCTATTATTGAATGTCTCTATACAATTACGAAAACACTACGCACCCAGACTTAACGAGCAGCATTTCTATTTGAACCATATAATAGTATTGCACTTACAAATGTAATTCTTAAGAGTTCTCTTTCTTGAATTTAAATACTATAAATTATAGAGTTAGCCTATTTCAAATTTTAGAATAGGTATATAATTTGTAATACTATAAGTTAAATATATTTGTGAAAAGTTTTTTTAATAATCGAGAAAATTTTCACTGATAAAGATGTTTGTGTATGTTTATATTTGGATGTTATTCTCTTGACAGGGTGCTATAGTAGTGTTCAAAGGCTCTTCTGTTGGTGCAATCGAGAAACATATTGTGTCGTTAAACTTCAAACAACCTAGACTAAAATACATTAGACAAGAAGTTTTTATAATGAAATATAAACTGCGATAATAAAGTTGATACTATTCAATTAATAAAGTTGTGTTAGTGGTTATAATCCGATTTCCGATCTGATGATGAGCTGTGAAGCTTGAAAGCGCTAATCGGAAAAATGTTTTTTGTAGTGTGTCCAACAGTGTTATTTCTGTTTGCGGTAAAAAATGTTGTCGACATAAAATTCTAGTAGGATTCATTAGTCGGTGAAAAATTTTAGGCAAAATATTATTTTTTCTGGAAATCTATAAAATGTATACGTGTCCAATTATTGTATGAGACTTTTCATTAACGTAGTTAATATTTCATTTAGTTTTGTCATACTGCAGCAGTATTGTTGTGGAACTCACAATCATTTGATTGTCATTTGTGAACAGCCGCAAACAAATAAAGCACTTTTTCCACACAAATAAAGCATTGGCAGATATTACATTTGTCTATCTCTAATACTATATTCTCACGTAGGCTTCCGCGGCCGGTGTACATTATGTTTTTGAAGCCTTCTCCCGGTATGGACCGCGTTGAAAATATCTTGTATGACAACGTTTCACTCATATTACAAGAGTATTCTCAGGTCTAAGAATCCTGACGTCTTGCCGGACGAAAAGGCCGGCAAGCGAACTCAGTTCTATAGTGTAGAAGTGACGGTGTCTAATACTAACGGTTTTCAATTCTTAAGTGATTATAGAAGCACATAATTTAATTAAGTCCTCTGCACACAGTTTACTTAAATATCTCTGCAAAAATTCATCGTGATTTAGATCATCTGATTTATGTTAAATAATGAAGATCTACCTATTACATAAAGTTCAAGTCAAGTTTTCCGCTACTTCAGTGTTTGTGATGAATAAAATTAATAAATAGTTATAAACTACAACTCAGTTTTAAGCTGAATAAATGATATGGACAATTATTAAATAACATTTTAACAAAACTTTTACCTTTCTCGTAGTTTTCGTATTTAAAAACTAAACGTTTTGTAGGTTTAGGGTTTAGTCGCAGAAGTCATGTTCTTTCATTAAACTCATGAACGTAGTTTTAAATGCGAGTAGGTTTCTCTAAAATATCCTATGTCATAAAGGGTTAAATAAATGACTTTCAATAATAACAAGAAAATAAAGATAATAAATTTGTTTTCAACAGTTCCGTTAAATTTAGTAATGGAATTTTGTTGTTAAAATTTTAAATTTTGTAAATAAAACGAAAAATTTTAGCGATGGAAATAATATAGCACTTTTGGACGAAAGTAAATTTGAAAAATTAATAGCTTAATGCCTGAAGTCTTTTATCGTAACGCGTTGTAACAACGAACGCCTGTAAAGTACCTGTTAGATGACACGTTCAACAACCATCACTGGCAACGGATAGAACAGTGAACGAAAATAAATATGTACAGTATTTGTGTACATACAAAGTGCTTACAAGTGTCACAGTCTCCCTTACACTGAGCCATAGTCTCCAGTCGTCTCTACTTCACCATTCACCGTCTCTGAAATCCCGTGCTTTCATCACATCATTCACTTCATCGTTTCAGGACCTTCGAGGCGACTCTCTTCTTCTTTCGAAAGGACTGCAGTTTGTAACTCTTGCCATACATCTCCGGCTCTTCTTACGTGTCCATGCCACACGAGTCTTCTCTCTTCACTATAAACCAACACATCTTTTTCCACCTTCAGTCTCCTTCTTACATCGTCATTGGTAATCCTGTCCATTCTTGAGAGTCTGCAGCTCCGTTTCCAGTATTCATTCCGTTGCTGTAATTTTCTTTTGGTAGTTATTTGATTACGATCCACTTTCCCGCTCCGCATGTCTTTATATTGATTGATTGATATTGAATATTATTGCTCTGATATATCTTGTATTATGTGTATCCCATACTACGGAAGTAAATTTTGTCTAATGCACGTCCTTGTTCGTTACGATATGTTGTTTCTCTCTTCTTCTATCGTCCTCGTGCTTCGTTAGTATTGACCCTATTTACCTAAATTTCCTCCTCCCTTTAACTTCTTGTTCATCGGGCACTTCCAGATTCTGTACCTCGTCTCTTGTTGTTGATATATGTACTTAATATATTCGTAAGTAAACATGTTTACTACTTAAAATTGTTAATGCAAACGTGACACACGCATTTCACAACGTTGAGTCTTGTGTGCGACGTTTTTGATCCGCCCTCCCAAGGTCAGACACTTTCAATGTAAAACGTATTCTTCTCTTGACACACTCAAGAGCGACGGTAAGAGATAGCCAAAAACGGTATCTTGATTTATAGACCAAGAGCTGGCGACGAATGTCTACTCTTGATACGGTACAGATACTTTGTACAGATCATTACGATACTTTGTATAGAAATTCAACTTGACTTGCTAGAAACGGAGTGGGGAGCCCGGCGACTTGCTACCGGTTCCCTTGCCACCCTCAAGGTCTCAGAGGACTAAAACATTAATGAATAAAACGTTATAGCAGTATGTCTGGCTTTTTGATATATTCAATTGGACAATATAATAAATTAAAAAATTCAATTGTCAGACACTTTTTTCGGTTCCAAGTTGCTGACAGACGATTTTAAAGTGCTGAAATAAATGTGTTATTAACGTTATCGCAGTAAAGCTGAATGTTATATATGTTTTTTAAAATATATTTTATAACTTCTTGCAAGTAGCCAGACAACAATCCGGTTCCAACATCTAGCCAGACCACGTGAAAGGTCGGCAGAGCGTGTCAGAGAGTAATGCGTATGCGCTTCTGTGGTTGTGACAGAGAGCATTTATTTATTTACTGATAAATAAATGAGTAAATAAATTATAAATAAATAATTTATGAGTTTATCTACTACAGTATATAGTTGTATTTCAAAACCCAGCAGATGTTTTTGAAATAACTTCCAGTAACTGCATAAATCGGTTGCGAGCCGTCAGGTCTGCGACAAGAGTAAATCAACAGTCTTTTGCCTAGTTCTAATGGGAATAGCTTTAACCTATAGCTATATCAAAGCGTACTGAAATACTACTAAAGTATCAAGCGTACTGAAATACCGTAACCATTTTCGTCGGCTGCTCTCACTCTATTACAGACACTCGATATCCCAGCCAAACCACTAACGTTGCAGTATGCTCGAAAAAAATTATAAGCAGAATAAGAACTACTGTTTATTTACAAATCAGTTAAATAATAACGGCTCTTTTGTGTACCAACGAAGTAGCTATGGAGAGTCAGAGAGGGGTAGGCAATCAGCTTGAGTTGTATGGAAGGTAGTGTGGCCAGCATTACGCTTCAGCCGTCCCCAATGTACTAACCTGGGTACTGATTTACACACACTGAATCAACTTAGGTGCTGAAAGAAGAACTTTGACTTTATGGATCAAACCCGGATCTCTAGGTTATTAACAAGGCACCTATGCCACTGTTGTACTGCTCTACTAAGCCCATTTAAATAATAAGTATTTTATAAATTAAACGTCAATAATTAAGTCATGTCCAGTGTCGTAATCAACACTGCTAGAAATCACCACACACTGACCAATGTTTCAGAGCACTTGTTACGTTGGTTTATGCATTCTATCAAACAATATAGATTTATTTTTAATTATACAAACAATAAGCATATCATTGATTGAAAATTCACATGAAGAGACCTATTCTAGTGATCATTTGTTTCTGTGATTATTATATTATTATCTTTTTTGCTACGCACAGAATATCATTAATTCACTTAACGTCCTAAAGGTAAGTGTCACGGAACTGTGATTTTCAGCCTTCTTGTCTGCTGACTGTTGTCCAAGAGATTTATTGCCAAAGTTTTTGCATGCGTTTCTAGTCGTTTTAGATATATGTCGCTTTGCTGGCAATGATTTCATTATTTGTGGATATTTGAACGTCATGATACATGTTTTATTAATGGCAACCATATGGCATTAGTTTTGACACGTATTGGCTTGGCAAGAATAGAGGTGTCGTTCCCATAAGTTGAAAGCAGTAGGTCCACACAGACTGTAATATGACATTATACGCCAGATTGTAATTCTAACCGTCGAAGAGATTGTTATGATCTATTATGCAGAATGTGTTAAGCGAATCTGGTGTCATGTAGGGATAAGCATCGTTTCATATTAGATGATGTTGTCGTTCGATATTTTGAAAATAATATTGTTCGTATTGTTTGACTTGTTTTAAAATTATAATTATGTGTTACCAAAATATAATATAAAATTTATAAAATTATATTTAACAAAAAATTAATAAGCTAATAAATAGGTAGTGAAAACTTTGGTCTTCGTGTTTTTACGTGACTAAGGTATACCTGTTAAAACTCAATAAATGTAGTAAGGTTGATGTTGGCCTAGGCTATATGGTTTGCCGTAAATTGTCAGTAATCAGTTTTGACACAACATTTATACAACGTGCCGCACGTCAGTATTTATTAGAAACATTTCTAGTATTATCTGACAATAATAGGGCTACTAAGTGATTCAATTGTGGTAACGTCATGAAAATATGGGATAGTAGGCCTACATGAAATTTAAGGGTCGCCTCCGGAAGATTACACGAAAACTTGGTCCAAAGGAAACTGTGAAGCGGAATAACTACGAAGCAAAATGATCAACAAAACGAGAAATTTGAGAAAAGTCGTATTGAATTTAATGTTATGAAACTTAGTACCTGAAGAATTTCGGACTGTTTAATGTTTAATGCGTTTCAATCACCACTTACTCGTTTCAGACATTGTAGTTCCTGTTTTTTTGTATCTTTACAACTCAATTAGAATAAATTCAATTTTAATTTTATTTTTCACATCAAATAACGACATTTGTCAACTATCGGTTGTTTTATATGTCAACCATCGATGGAATAAAGCCGATGATTTCTAACTATCGATGTTGAACTTCGATATTTCAGTATGAGGCTTTTGTATCGATGCTCGGCTCTTCGTACGTATATGTGTGCGGCAGTGCCGCCCTTAGCAACCGCAGTGCTGTGACGTGTGTGAACCTAACCGCGGGGGCTCTATAAAATACCACACCCCATAACAATAAAGAACAGTCTCTCAAAATTAGTTATGTCACTGCCGTCTGGACTGATTCTTTAATGTCTTATAATTTGGAAGAGTGCACGTTGAAAAATATGGATTTACTGTTACGGTTAGTCATAACGCTGTTGTTTATTGCCGATATTTGAGTAAATTCAGCAAACCATACCAAACAAAATTAAACAAGAAGTTTGAAGACCACAATTAGGAACACCTACATACATTAACGCGATGACATAACTGAACTAGCGAAGAGAGTTCTTAGTTTGAATTCGAACGTTTGGCATTTTGCTGATCTCTCTGTCTGTCTGTCTATCTACTTGGGGTATGGCTCACGATAATTTTTGAACGTACAACCGCTTTTCGTAAACCTCAGCATGTTTATTCATAGTTTTACCCCTCAGAATGCCATTGTTTTTTGAGATTTAGGCTCCAAAAATAGAGGGCAGGAGGTCAAAATAGGGCTCTGAGGGGTAAAGGTATGGGGCGCGCATTGCTAACTTTATGAGAAACGGTTGACGCATTCAAAATTAACATGAGACGCTCAGGTAGACAAATGCCAAACGTTCGAGTTAAAACTGAGAACTCCCTTCGCTCTTCAAAATCCATGACGGCTATCAGGAAAATTTAACCCACATCTGCCTATAGTGTTCACTTTTAAAATCTGTTTAATTTTAGAGATACCACGGGTCAAAAATGAAAGTCACAATTTTTAAAAACTTATAAAAGTCTATGTGGGGCATTCATAAGACGACTACACTCCATTACAATACCGTAAGATTCCTTATTTTATATAAGGAATAATTCACTTTGATACTTACCATATTATGTGTAAACTCTTCATTTGAATACGTCTACAAGAACACGTAAAAAAATAGAAAAAGTCAAAAAACACAAAACATAAAATATGAATAAAGACATGCAGTAGGTTCCTCGTGATTTTGCTCGGCTAACGTTAAGAACCGTAAATACAAAGAACTTTATTCACAACATAAAAAGTTAAAATTTATTAATTCGATTTTATTTAATAATAAATGTATTCGTTCAAAGTAGTGGGCGAGTTGTGCAGTTCAGAAGGTTTACTAGTACGAGGGTAATTCAGTATTTAGAGAGACAAATAGCTGTAGAGAAAAACCGTTTATTTAATCAATATGACAATTTTTTAATTTTTCATTATATCCCCAGCAACATTTATCCTATCTCTGAATAAGCTTTTTTATGCCTGCTGGAAAGAAAATTTTATGTTGATGTCGGAGCCATTTTAGGACATATTCTTTAACCTCGTCGTTGTTATTAAACTTTGTACCACGTAACACCTCCTTGAGTGAACCAGACAAGTGAAAATCAAACAGAGATAGGTCTGGACTGTTGGGAGGGCGAGGTAGAGTCTCCCAGGCCAATTATTTGATAGTTTCACGTGTTAACTGAGCTGCCCGGGTGTTATTGTTATCGTGTACCTTCCGCAGAAATCCAGGACGTTTCCGCATCACTGACGGCTTTACTTTATTGACAAAAATGTCAGAGTAGTATGTACTGTTTATTCCCTACTGATCTTTTACAAAAGAGTTGAAACCTCAAACGAACGACCAGAACTGTAATCGTCAGTCACTGAACTTCGACCAATTTTTAATTACTGTTCTACGCACTTATAAAAATTTCCGCAGTTCATACAGTGGAAATTTTAGCCGGTTTTTCACCTTCAGAATGCATTGCACGATGTTCAACTTATTCCGAAACTTCAAGAGGACTCGCCATAGTTAAATGAGAATCTGAAGTTTTAAACAAACCAATTTTAATAAAACAGCTAATCAGAACTCATCATAAGGATGCAAATTTACAGTTATGAAACTGTCGTACACCGCCTACCAACCGTTTTTCCTCTACAGCTATTTGTCTCTTTAATTATTGAGTGGCTTTCGCATTATAATATTAACCCCAGTAAGAAATTCTGTCTTGTCTGTCTATCTATTTGTCTACCTGTCTCTGTCTGTATGCCTGCTCTCTCTCTCTCTCTCTCTCTCTCTCTCTCTCTCTCTCTCTCTCTCTCTCTCTCTCTCTCTCTCTTCTCTCTCTGACTCACTTTTCTTCTTTTCCTCATTTTCTTATTGAGCAAGGGCGGGTATAATCGCGCCTAAGGGCAACCCTGTGGTGCCACTTAAGACGTTTATCAGAGCACCTGTGAGACCAATCACAGCATTAGGTGCGTTGTTGTTAACTGTGTAATGCACTTTACGTCTACACAAATGGACACGTTTCTCCGAACCGTAGAGATAACGCCAGCAAATTAACTTTCATATTGTCAGTTGTGTTCCTGTCACTAATGAGACGTTTATCTGCAGTTAATTACGATAACCGGAGGTGTATAAATTACGTAATCCATACAGAGGCTTTCCCATCTTTGTTGGTCGTTCTTCACCACAATGAAGAACGTAATTCGTCTGCTTCTTTTGTGCACGTGTTTGTTGCTCGTTGATGCCGGAATCATTTATAATCGTGAGTTATACACTTAACACTCTGTAATTGTTTAATTGTGTGAAGTTCAAGGCGAAGAATTGTGCCGGCATTTCTTGTAAACTATTTTTTGCGTTGTTTTACACTTTTCTGTAGTTTTATAAAAACATAGTATGATAACGTTAACGTTAACGTTAGTATGCAACTAGTTTCAAATTAAATAATAATATATGAATTGATAAATAATAGGTAGTAATAGTGGTGGTGGTAGTAGTAGTAGTAGTAATAGTAGTAGTAGTAGTAGTAGTAGTAGTAGTAGTAGTAGTAGTAGTTACTGTTGTTGAAATCGCCGTCATCGCCGTCGTCGTCGTCATCATCATCATCTTTATGTTATGCCATCTACACTCAAAATGTAATGTATGTATCAGAGCTTTAATGAATCCTTAATTTTTAATTTTATCTTGTGTAAAAGTTAAATTCATTACTAAGGTAATGAAAATACATTCATTCATTAAATGTCTCATTTAAGTTATATCTTCTATAAAAGTATTCAGTAGTCTTATAACTTTCAGTCTAAACAAAGTGATGATAATATAGTGGGAAACAGTACAGTGGTAATAATACAGTAAAGAAACTACAGTGTGGAGTGGTAACTGAAGGCAATAGTTGATGCACTGAACGAGAGAGAGAGTCTGCTAATGATCGGCAATTCCCACTACAACTTTTGTAAGAAATTGTTTTCATCATTGTCAGAAATTCCCGATTTTTTTCTGTCAGTATTTCTCACGCACACTCACAAGCGCGCGCTCACACACATACACACACTGACATTGTTGTTGACTATAGCAGTACTGATGTGGACAAAATGATTGATTCTTCAAATACGCTGTTATCATCTTGAGAGTGTGAACTGTGTCGACTGTGATCGGTAGACGCGGAGAAGGTGTCAGTTGCCATTGGCAAACGAAATTACATTAACTCACCGGTAACAATTTTAATGTGAACGTGATGATGAGAGAAAGAGGAAGAGAGACAGAGAGTGTATGTGAGAGAGAGAGACTGACGGACGGAAGGGCAACGTGCACAATTTGCTAGACAAATGAAGAACAAAGTACAAAAGTAATTATTTCATAATATTATAAAATTCACTTACGTGCGTGTTTGTAAAAGCAATAAGTTTACTTTTTACGACATTCTAATGGTCGGTCATATTGAAGTTAATTGTGCGTTACCGATATTACTATTAATTTTTAATTATACTAATATTAATTGTTATACTAATACTAATATTATACTAATACTAATTCATTTGTTATAATTACATTTCTCTAATACTTTTAAATGCATCTACTATATTATTAGTGCCAAAGTCTCTCACAACCTATAGTTGTGACATTCAAAGAATTTGTCTACTGTTTAAATCAGGCTTATATACAACTATAAAATTAATCATTGTCAACATTTATAACAGTCAATTTAGACGGATTTTATGTCTTTAAATATGCCACACGGATTTCTTTCTGCCAAATTTATCCATTTAAGCATCTTGTTCACCGTGTAATTTAATCCTCAGAGAATCTTACAGCTACTACTCAAATATAATCGCAGGAGAGGAAAATTAGGGTGACACTTAAAGGGTAGTGCTAACGTAGGGCAGTGAACTCACTGGTAGTTCTGTGTTGGTTTTAATTCTTACATTGGTAACAACGCGTTCTTTAGAACACACACTAAACAAAGCGCTTTTAGAACGAAGCAGATGTTTTGCCACACAACTTAGATCCAAAATGATTAACCTAGATCTTGATAAGTGGTAAAATTTTAGTAAATGATAATGACTCATTTTAATATAATAGTTTTAACATTCTAATTGTGTGAACCCCATTGGACCAACCTGTTTTCTTCATAGACTGACGCGTGGTTACATAGTTCTGAATTATCCTAATTGTAATTGTCATATAAAATTACAATTGGCGAGAACATACAGTACTTGAATTAAATTTAATAAGTGTACTGTAGTTTTATTTAAGGATTGTAAAAATTTGTAGAAATTCATAAACAGTATAATCTGTTTTAAGATTAACAAACAAATTTGATTACAGATGACACCGATGAAGCGGGAGTTCAGGAGGACCGTTCGGGAAGTGTGCCTCAACAGCCTTCATCTGCAGCGCAACCACAGGCAGAGAAGAGTGTCGATTTAGGGAAGCCGCCATGTGGTCGAGAGTGTGATAGCGTAGCTGAGCTAACAGTGAAAGTTGAAGATAGTGATAGCGATGACACACCGTTGACAACACGTGGAAACTTGCATTCTGGGGACGTACCAGAGGACGAAGCAAACGATGATGGTACACCACCGCTCGAGTCTCATATAAACGGAGAGCCGCCCTATTCGATACCTGTATTTGAAGACGTGGATTATGATGATTATGCTGATGAATCCGAAACGGGATCATCAAAACAGTTCTATAATCCGCTACTATCTCCAACTTATACAATTCCTAACTCGTATTTGTTTAACTCGCAGCCTCAGACTCAGCTTTACAAATCGCTGATAGAAGAAATCAGGTACAGAATGGAAGCTGTTGTTCGTCGGCAAGATCTGATCGTAAAATATATAAAGTGTTCGTGCTCTAACGCCAAAAAGTGCCGGAAACTGCATATGGACAAGTACAAACCCGTGTCTTTGAAATGGCACGATTCAAATTCCAAGCAGTTTCAAATTCCAGGTTTTGGTTCGTCCAATTATTTCAACCAACAGTTACCAGGCGCGTCTTATGCTGATTTCGTACTGACATCGTTGACTACGCTTAAGTCGGCCGTCGAGAAAGTAACGCTCCGGCAAAGTGTACTTTATCAGTATATATTGTGTTCTTGTACCAAGAACGAGTGCAGTGAAAAAATTAAACCCGCTCTTGACGCGCTGTTCAGTTTAGACTCTAACTTGCTCTCACCGCTAACGTCCTTAGGCGGCTCCACATTAAGTCAGCTCGGGTCTGGTTTGGGATCGATATCGCAGAACTTTTTCGGATCCAGCGGAGAAGATCTAACATTTAACAAACCTAATATCACCAGTTTTGGGAACGGTAGTACTTCGGGAGCTGTATATTCGGGAACGATTGGCGAAAGCTCGCATCCGTCAGGAAATTACTTCGGAACGTACGTGTCATCGAGTAGTAACGACAAACATCCAAGTTCGGGCGCGTCCAGTGGTATTCAGACGTCTTGCCTGGGAGACGCGTCATGCGAAACCTCGGGTAGCGTAAGTCTTCAGATCGACGGTAACAAGCCCGAAGACATACAGTTGTCGTTTACCAAACCACACGAAGGTAACGTCACTACTACAGTCAGTCACAAGCCATTGGGCACTCTGATACAAGCCATCGCGGAGCTCGGCAATGTGGCGTCCAACATCTCTTCCAGTCTGGGTGAAAGCAAGCCGGAGTCTGAAGTTGGCTCCTCCAGCTTAGTAGCCAGCTTGACGGAAACGTCGCAGTTGGCTAATCAACTTCTCAACAAACTTACGTCTGGCTTACTGGGAAGTACTTCAAAACCTCAACGGTCTTCTAGCGATTCCACTACATCATGATTATAGCAACGTTTCTGTAAAACGTGAACTGAAGAAAGTAGGAAAGAAACATCAGACAACGCGTGAACTCTTTGGGTTATAGAAATCACTCAAGTAGAAACAATATTTTGTATTTACACATTTTAAACTAATCAACTGCGCTGTAATGTACTGCAAGCACATCTCTTAGCTCACGTTGCCAGTAAATCAGAAATATGATAATCTAGTAAGTGCATACAATTGTTGAAAAACGAGTACAAAATTAAAATAATATTAAGTACTAAGGTAATTAAGTTATTAATAGTAAATAATCATCACCATGTTATGGTATTCTACTTAAGGCAGGTGGTCAGACATCACCCCCCGCGCAGTATCCACGCGTATCTGTTCTAGCCTCGACTCTACATTCACATTGTATGTCATCCACGATCTTCATCTTCCTTTCTTCTCGTCTCTTTTTTTCGATTTCTCAAAACCCGCTGTTAACATTACATTTGCCCCCAGGACATGTAACAACTGGTAAAACTGGCAACTGTCAGGACCCTCAGTTGGCAACTTTCTCCTCTTTTCAACTCTCAGAAGCGTTCTATCCTCCCTGATTCTTTTGAGACTTCTGCATTGTCTGTTTTATTCATGTCCCAGCGGTTCGACCCTTTCTCTATCTCGTTTTAATTTTGCTCATGTCGCTAATCCATAAAGTAAAATATTCTACGCAATACACTTTACCAACCTCCTACCCAATTTTAAGTTCTTTGTAGTACACCAAATTTGTTTTCCTACTGGAAACTTTTTTCCTTATTTTACACTAAGCGTGCTTAGTCAACACGTTCCCTAATTACTCCGTTCTTCACTTTGATCTTTGTAATCTCATATATTTCTCATCGTTTATTATCATCACTTTTGTTGTGTTTGTACGCACCTAGAAATATTAATGTGTAAAGCTTCAAATAACTAGGAAAGTTAACATATAGGTAAAGGTAGTCATTTTCCCTTACATGCAGGCAACATGTCTATGTGTAACATATACAGTGATGAGGAATGTTTACAATTATTTAGATTTGTGCAAACAAATTTTTTGTTTAATTAAAGAAATTTAATGTTTACTTTAAGCAAACAGAATACTAATTCATTATTGAAAAAATATATATCTTTACTACGAGCTTTGTTGTCAACACAGTACTTTACGATTTGAAAATACAGTTTAGTAAGGTACAGATTCTTGACAAATTATCGATTTAGACATCCAAGGAAAGGTAGAAATCATAAACTTATACGACATTATGCGTTAAATTATTACCTACTGTTAATAACGATTTTCATTGACTTTTATAAATTATTGTATTTTTAATGTATCTATTGTTTCAATAAATCAATGTTGTTGCGTAAAGTTTATTTTGAACCAATTGTCATTTAAAAACAACACCTACATCTATTAGATTATCACGGCTGAATGCCAAGACTGAGGTTTCCATCAATTATCTATTCAGTCATCGCTTTCAGATTGTGCATGGCACTCTTAGTTCGTCTCTTGAGATTATTTTTACGTGATTTACTCAGTGCTCGTCATTTCCGATTCGTGGCATTTTCTCAGTCTACTTGGCGCAGTATCCCATTCGCTTTCGTACAGAGGAAGTGCCGGTATTTGTTTTTAATCAACACGCTTGTTTCCTACAACGTTTTGAAGAGAATCGTATTTTGTACTTCTCTATCTTCATTTCCCACTTGTTTCTAGGCCATATATTAAACTCGTAAAAGAGGATTTTTAAAAGGAAGGTTCTGATGCTGATTAAAAAAATCAGTTCACTCAATATTTGGAAATAAGATATAGGTTTATGCAGGAACAAACGAAAACTACGATTCAGAATAAAGGAAACATGATCGTGGCCAATCATTAATAAAAATCATTCTCATATAAACTTGATGTCCCTGTATTACCCTTTATCAATATGAAAAGTTTGTTTCTGTGGCTTAAGTGTAAGCTTAAAAACACGGATCGTTTTAAGTAGCACATATTTACAACATTTTACGTGATATTAGGGCTTACATCCCTAACACATAATATATCGTATTAAATGCCAGAAGTCCTGGTGACGTGGTTCTGTTGAAAAATCGTAAAGCTCTCGTAAATGGATAGGATTTCCAACAAAACAGCGCCTCCAAAGACTAGTTACGAAGCAAAGAAGTCTCGCTCGTCATTAAAATAATAAAGCTGTCGTGTTTGGGGAAAGTATCGTGAGGTGGCAACTTCCGACTGTAACAACTAATTATACAGGTAGTAGGCAGGCAGGTAGATAGGCAGATAGTAGGCAGGGGAAAGAATTCTTGTATTGGCAATTTCAGAAATTGATTTAATCATCTGTTCGAGAAGCGGTCTCACTGGTCCGGATTGCTAAGATGATAGCAACCTTCGCAGCGGCGGTGACACATGAAGGAGAAGAAAAAATATGATGAGAAGTCATAAACCTAACAATGAATATCATATCGTACGTGTGCCTCTTAATGTGTAACCAAGACTACAAATCACTAGTTAATGAAAACTAGAAGCGGCAGCAAGAAAATTCAAACAGATTCGCCTTGTGTCGATATTTTACATGTAATTCATAATCTTCATTATTATCACTGATGCTACAATTCATTACTGTGTCTTGACATCCTCTTCGAGTTTCCTCCAAACATACCACCCCAACGCAGCCATTCTCAAGCTCCTCATCAGCCTGGCATCATTATTCACTTCGTCAGTCCATCGTTCTTTCTCTTTTTCGGTTTCCATCGAGTTGCATTGTCAGAAATCCTCTTCGGTATTTCGTCCTTCGCCCTCATTAGATGCCATGTCCACCTTAACCTTGATAACATATTCTATAACGACCACAACCTTAAAAAAGTGAGTAAAATTTTAGGTTATAACGCATTTGCCACATACCCTTCCATCATTTTCTCTTAATGTCTTCCTTTAAACTGATAGGAGGTAGAATGATCTTCGTTTATTTTGATGATGGACTGTTTCCGCTCTATAACATTATACTGCTCTTACTAAACTTTTGTAGACGGTGACTTCGATGTTCTGGATATTAATTACGTAATTTACTTTTCGGTTGTTTTAACAGTTCAAAGCAGCGTCTGTTTGCTGCAGAAATTCGTTGTTTAATCTCACTTGTACTATCGCTGTTTCTACTATCGAGACTGCATAACGAATTGTTCATCTCTCAAAAGTGCAGTCATTAACACAAATTCGATAAATAGATATATGCGGTAGCAGTGTGGTGGTGTTAAATTTACTACAATATACCTCATACAACTAAATAAAAAAACAGAATTGTAAATAAATAAACCACACAATCGTCACGTGTCTTAGCATTTGATCCTAATTTTATCATTCAGCAAACAAGTAAAAACTGTAACAAACAATACAGAAATAATTCAGAATGAATAACCAACAATCATATCCAAAATCCTTATTATTCAATTTATGAGCCCTGGCTTGTCTCAGGTGAATGCTACATTTCTAATTTAATTAAACCATCGACACTGTCTTTACCAAACAACCAATTTTTAACTTTTTTTGAAAAAATTTAATTTTGTTTATCTGTTTAATATTAGCAACTAGAAATTAAAAGCTTATGGTCCAATAAATAAAAATGAGCGTGGGAACTATGACTTATTTACTTTAGGTCAAGTTAAATTACTTTGTCGTTGGTTTCGGGTTCAACAAAAAGGTCCAGACCTTGCATAAAATATTCTCAGTACTTCATAAACAATTAAGTGTTGTAGAGATAACATTTTAATTAGAGAAAATAAAGGAAATGATGTAGCAAATCTGTTTTGGAAAGTAAAAGTCCGAATAAAAAACTATCGGATCGAGATCAAGGATCTAAGACGGCTACGAGGACGCCACCCCATAACTCAATGCCATACTGAAGCCTTGAATGAATGAGAACGTAATAGAGATTTCAGCAGAGCAAAATTACTTATATTTTGTACCAACAAAAAAAATTGTTTTAAATTTTTTCACAATTTGATTTTTAGTTTTTCTATGTGACTCTTCCATGTTACTTTATTGTCAAGGATAATTCCTAAATATTTAATTTAATCGGAATAGGGACATTTATCCGACTTTGAGAAGTATAGGCCTATATGTGTAAAATTCCTAAATTCAGAACCCCGCAAATTAAGATTTAAAATCTTCATTTTATCAGTATTAACAGTCATTCCTTTCCACGCGTATCATTTACTTAACAAAACTAAATCTTCGCTAATTTTCATTTATAAATCGTTAATAATGTTATTATAAATCGTTAAGCATTAATTTCCCTAATACAGAAGAGGAATATCATCAGCGAAACCAATAACCCTACAATGGAAATTCTGGACAAGTAAGTTATTAATGAACATTAGGAATAAGGTTGGACATAATACCTAACGTTGCAGGACACCCCACTACACTGTACGGTCTCCAACTCGAACTCTGCACCCGACCTGGAAAACCACTCTCTGGCGATGCCTCTAATACAGGATAATTCTGGTCTTGTAATAACATTTAATGATCCATTAGGCCAAAAGGCTTTGAAAACACTATAAATAAACCCGAAATTTTATAATTTTTATTTACGATTTATAATTTCAGGTGTGTTAAAATAATTTTTATAGGTCGTCATGTATTTGTTCTTACTTCCATTTATAAATAACCCTAATGCAATTAAAGTAAATAACAAAGAAATAAAAATATTTAAACAAATTAATTATTATTTGTTGTCGAAGTTCTTCCCACAGAGAGAAAGTACTACCAGTTCTCTGTTTATAGGACTGGATCAAATTACACCGTCTCGTCAAAACACATCCCTTACTCCATACGAAGTATACTCCATCGTTCTTTTCGGTTGTCTGTCTACAATTAGTTTTTCAAAGTCCAATGATATTTTCTGTATAATCATCTCTTTGTGCTCTACATGTTTTGAATTCCCTTGTACCGGCGGAAGGATTACATTGGTTCTGCCGTTGAAGTTCTTAAATCCATGTGTCCTGTTGTCCAGCATTCCGAAACATACATCACTGTACGGGCTGACCCGAGTATATAATCGGGCTGGCTGGGATTTGCCTAGGGGACGCATGACGATGGAAGTCCAAAATAATAGCGGGGATCATTGGTACAGAGCCTCAGAGGGACTTATGTTCCTTCGATCTATGTTTATTTAAAGTAAACATTGCACAGTTCATAACAAACATAAAACTATGAATTAAATAACATTTTAAAATAAAGTTAATCCATTTTATTTATGGTCCCAAACAAGAACTGGCACATTATTTGGCCAGGAGGTGACATGCTTACATAATATCCAGATGCAAGAAATATAGTTAACAGGGTGTCTGTACATACTAATTTGTTTGGTATTATATAATTAACAATATATGTAATTTTAATGTACTGTAACTTAATAATAAATTATAATACATAAAATATACTTTATCTATTAAAATAATTTTGTTAGGCGTTTGTATTTTGAAAAAAATAACCAACCTAATTCATTGCGATTTGCAAAAGAGGACTACGGAAAACCCACGGGACCATTACGGGTGCAATGGATGTACACAAAGCTACGCGCTTGTTTCATTTTCATTAGACGGTCTTAGCTTCGATCGTCTGACTATGAGACATTCAAGTCCAAAGGAACGATACGGCCTTACTGTGCGACGTAAAGCCTCCAAGAGACAAACGATGGCCACCAACCTTGACGGGCATTGGGGGAGAGGAGACGGATGTAATATACAAATACTAATCCAACAGATAAAAAAATTACATTGCGGAAAACAAAATCTCTCCTAATGGGTTTTAAGACGAAGTCATTAAAAATAACTTTGTTTAACTACACAAAGCGAAGGCAGTCAGCCTGAGACTGCAGACAACCTACAGCAAAATCGTGTTTTGTCTTTGTTTTTTTTTTGAAAAGAATTAAAATTTTATATCAGTTAACATCAAATATACATTACTCAAAGAATCACCTACTCGAACACAGTCTAAGGTCAGAGAACAGCTAAACATCGTTTAAGTCTGTTAGTTCTTTGTGTTTACATAATGTCTACGACTCAAAGGCGGATTTACATTGTGAGGGGCCCTGTGCGCTGAGCATTTTGGGGGGCCCCTAGTCAAAAACGAAAACTAAATATGAACTGTAGAAAAATAAAAGTATTTTATTGGCCTATATATAAGAAAGTACAAAAATAATTAAAGCTTGTAAAAAAAGGATCTAAGGCACTTAATTTAAATCGAAGTAATAGATTCAAATAATACACAAGGCTTTAGACACACAGTTTACTGAATTATCAAATTGTTTATTCTAAAACACAAATCTCAAACTTTAACTATTTTAAACAAGTATATTTTATTTGATTTTTACCCTAAGTTAAATGAACTAGCTATATTTCTTACAAAATTGTCTATCAATTTGTCATAATTTATTTCTTTTAAAGCCTCATTTTCTATATATAAAATTGCTAAGCTACTTAAGTGTTCTTGGCTTAAAGATGATCTAAAAAATGTTTTTACTCTTTTCAAAGCACTGAAGGAACGTTCTCCTGACGCATTTGAAATCGGAAGTGTCATGAAGATCTATAGAATAGTTTTGACATTAGGAAACGTTGCACTTAAACCATTATTTATAATTCTGTATAAATCTACAGGTGATTTAAACCATTTTGGTTTAATTTCAGTCTCTTCTTCTTCCTTACTATCACTTGATAAGGACTTTTTCTTTGGTGTTTGTTTCGTTTTTTTCTTCCTGTTGTTTCTTTTCCTTCATATCACACTTTGACTTTGACTTATCATCTTCTTTCACTAAATACAAAAGTGACGAAGTTCGTCTTCAAAATAGTTTGCGTCTATATCATCAGAGTACATTTCAATTAGTTTCTCAATATCGGTAGATGCTGGGTCAGTATCACTGTATTCATCAGAGTCAGGTAAGATACATTTAAATAAATCAAATATGTTTTTTAAGGCTTCTGATCTCCTCTAGGGTTGGACAACAAGCTGGTCGCATATACTGTTATAAGTTTCAACAATAAACTTCTGAGAGCCTTCCAACACTGTGTCATTGCTGGTGTCTTCATCAAAAAATGATTTTCTTTTTGAGACTCGTTTTTTGTTGATCTCTTCATCTTCATTGACTGCTCCGTCAGTTAAAAGAAAAGCCTGTTTTTCTACATTTTTAAAGTCGTTTCTGACCTTAACAATAAATGGTGCGAGAGCACTTAATTGTTTTATAGCTGACACTACAGTTCCATGTTCGGCTTGCAGAGATTTGCTTACTCTATTAATTCGTTGCAGCAAGCGATTCCAAAAAATGGTTAAAACTGCTTTATCGTATTTTTCAAAGTGATTAGCTAGTGATTTTGCTTCATGTCTCGTAGCTGGTTTTTCACCCGAATCTTCAGAAATTTTAAGAAGAGCATTCTTTATGTCATTGTAACTCTCTTTTAAAGCAGCAACTGCGTCCGCTCGAGCGGACCATCGAGTATCACAGATTTTTTTAACTGTTTTTCGTTTCTTAATACCCTCACTTTTACTTTCTAGAAGCTGCGTAAGGACTTGCCATCTGTGTGTTGATCCTGAAAAAAATGTGTAGATCTTCTGAACAAAATCAAAATACTGTATTGCACCTTGACAACATTCTGCAGCACTGTTCCCGACTAAATTCAGCGAATGGCTGGAGCACGGAACATAAAGAGCTGTAGGGCTATGTTCCTTTATCCTCGCTTGCAAGCCAGTGTATTGGCCAGCCATGTTAGCTGTTGTATCAAAGCTCTGCCCACAGCAATTTTTTATTTCTAATCCCAAATCTTCAATTTTCTGTAAAACGGTTCGTTCTAGATGCTCAGATTTGTGACATTTTATTGGTGTGAAGCATATAAAACGCTCAACTATCTCGCCTTTATTGTTTACATATCTTAAAATTACTGTAAGTTGATCTGTGTGACTTACATCTGGTGTCGAATCTACTACAATAGAGAAATAAATACTGTATTATATTTCTTTAACAAAGCTGTTCTGAACTTGGTTTGCCATAAGAACTAAAAATTCGTCATAAGTTTGGTGGGATAAGTAATTAGTTCTGCCTGAACCACAGTGCTGATACTTATCTAAGTGATTTTTAAGAAATTCATCAAATTCTGCTAAGTATTCTAAGCACGTAAAAAAATTACCCTGTCTTTTTGATAACTCAGATTCTTTATGCCCTATAAACGGAAGGCCTAACTTTGCTAATAGCTTAACAGTTGCTACTACTCTGTGCAATATTTGTCTCCAATACATGCACTCTTTATCAATTTGTGTCGCCAGGTTAGTATCAATTCTGTTCTTTGAATTACTTCTCTTAATAAAAGTAAACATTGCCGTAGCATGCATTTTGGAACATTCATGTTCTTCCAGTAGCCTGCTAGCACATGCCCAGTTTGAAAAACCGTCAACAAAGGAATTTTTATCTTTTTTTGGGTCTGGAAATAACTTGCACACATAACAATACGCACATTTTGAGGTTTCAGAGAATATTAACCATTCTCTTCGTTCTTTGGCTCCATTGTTTTTCACCCAATAAAAATGGCTCTCATTTAAATTTCTATAATATTGTTTTCCTTTATCCATGTATTGTTTTTTACATTTTTTAAATCCCCAACACTTTTCGGTTTGTTTATAAGGTAATATTCAACCATATCTTGAGTTAGATGTCGTGGCCACAATGCTATATCTTGCGGGTACGAGTATGGGATTGGCACATGTTCTACTGAGGTAGGGCATGCAACAAGAAAATCATTACCATCAGTCGCATCAGCGGCATTGTGTTCTGTAGGCCTAGTTTGATTTAAGCTAACTGGCTTTACACAAGGTAAATTATCATTCAATTGACTTTTGTCGATGTTGTAAATTAGTTCATGTTCATTACTTTTACTTTCGTTATTTTCTGAACCTTGCTTAGGCCTACCTGAAATATCTTCACACTCTTCACTAACCTTAATTTGCTCTACGGTGGTTTCTAGATGTAAAGACGAAGAAGGTGCCTTGTCATTATTGCCAGTTGCCTCGTCAGATGCCTCGTCATTTCTAGGTTTTAAAAACACAAACAAACTGTCTTTTTCCTTAATTTCTAATTCGTGTTTTATTTTCTGTCTTTTCCTCTTCGCACTACCTGAGCAATAATTCCGTTTCATTATTATGGTTTTAGGTAGATTAAACAATCAAAATTTATAAAACAGTTCAATTACTACACAATGCACTCGCTCAATATTTTACACTAACTAGGTTATGTTGAAGTTTTCACTGTTGCTGCCAGGCGCACAAATTTTATCAGTGCTGCCACACGCGCAACGGTTGATAAACAGTGCATATTCTACTGTAGAAAATAAATTTTATTTAGCATATATATTTAACATTTTACTGTACATAAATACTATAATTAAGTAACGTATTTACATTTTAAGTTGTTGCTATTGTCGTACATATGGCCAGAACTGAATAATTGGTCTATTCGATAACACAGTTATGGCCACCAATTTTTACGTATTTACATTTAAAGTTTTTGCTATTGTCGTACATATGGCGATAACTAATTAATTAGTCTATTCGATGACACAGTTACCGCCACCGAACAAACTTATGAAACTTTCGAGTTTCTAACACTATTCGATATTTTTTTAATTAACGAAATGCCCACAGGTGGCGATAACTACAGAGGTGGCGACGACTGTGGTCTCTACCCTACATGTTACATGTTGTCATGGCCTCATGGAATCGATATAATTTATTCTTCTTTCACGTTTGTCATATATAAAAAAAAAGTAACGTACAATTTTTTATAGATTTATTCATTAAAAAATCCAGTTATAAAGGAGCCCACCTTTATAGCGGGGCCCTATGCGAGCGCATACTCCGCATACCTTTAAATCCGCTACTGCTACGACTACACTTCTCTACTCATTACACGCACACACACACACACACACACTGTTTCGCTACTTTTTTTCTAAACACTCAGAACGACGAACTGTCTTTCAATGGATGACTGTGGGACAGAAGTCAGGTATAACCAGTGTTGGCAGTTATTAATTTAACAAATCGGTTTTAAGATTCGTAAAGTCAAACAATGCGAGGCACGAGATAAAATGAAAACTAAGGCATACGATTAACAAAACACTGGTTACTGAATATAATTATTATGACAATGACAAAACTTGTTTTTATAATTAATAATTAACAATTTTTACTATTATTATAATTTTGTTGTATTTTGTCATATTCTTCTAAACTGTGGTGTTCTAAAGCCCTTCCAATTCCTTGATTCCATGATCTTGGACACGTATCCTCCTTATTGCTCTTCTGATTTACGTAATTAACTAACATCGATACGGTTAACCACTGTTTACTTGAACAGATAACGTGAACCATAAGAGACTGGAGGTGCAAGGCATGATGGGACACTTTTGAAAAGTGATTACATTTCTTTAAACATTGCCTACATTACACTGAGTATTATTGTTGTTAACTGTTGTGTAAACTGACCTAGCTTGGTATAATAACGTACTGTATACAAGTCAGCCCGTCCGTACACAAACTACTTATATTGGAAAAGTAACAAAAAACCTGTACTGATGTTAACGAAACGCTAAAGCAAAGTATATGTTCTTCTAAAAAGGTTATATATACTTCAATAAAAACATATAGGCTTACTAATTAAATCTGAACTTCAATGTATTCAAACTATTGTTTTGCTCCGGAGGCCAGTGTGACCTAATGTCGTCCCATAATTGTTTCTTTGTTACTGTGTCACAAGAGCTGGTACAGTTATGAGTGAAGTTGTTATTCTCTAGAAATCCTGTATTGTTTACGATTACGCTGCTTACCTGACTTGATAAGTAATCTGTCCGTTGGGTATGGGCACTGGTATGGGGGTCCAAAAAGTTTTGCGCATGGTTCGCTGTTAAATAAATGGTGAAAATTCATGCCAGGAAAGTTAGGAATACCATTGTAGGATGCCCATAAATCGGAAATGACTTGCAAACATTTTCTTTGCAAATAACGCAGGAGAAAATGTGTTAAGAAATGTGGTTGCGTTTTAAAATGTACCTGAGAAGATGTCGACTGAAAGGCTTACCTAATGTTACTGACGATGGCAACAACGTTTTCAAACAGTGAGAGAATGACCATTGAGTAGACGTAAATCTCGTGACGTGGCTCTACTACGTCAGTCAGTGACAATCGTTAATAACTTGGTTATTTGTTTTGTTTTGCTACAAGCATTACAAAGCGGTGCAATTCTCAGGTCGGTGTAGTACCTAATTTGCCACCCAGATAACGCTGCAAACCACGTAGAACTGTGCGGGCGGATTATCAATCCGCACTGTTTAAGAATTATTGCTTTGAAAAAACAATGTTACGATACGATTCAGTAAACAAACCACCGCCATTCAATCGCTGGATCAATACGGCGTGGGTAACAACGCATTTTTTCATTGTCAAAATGAGTATAGCCTGCTTCTTGCACGTCAAGAGCGTAAGAACCCGCGTTTACTTAATAAATCTAAAGTAGAGTATGACTTAAATAAATAACGTACACTAAACAATCTGCTGTAATGCATAGGAAATAGAAAATATTACCAGTTGTTACGTTTATTCAATCACACATTATTTTTAACAGTCAAAACAAACCGCTTTA
Organism: Magicicada septendecula; assembly: GCA_034769895.1. Taxonomy (NCBI): domain Eukaryota; kingdom Metazoa; phylum Arthropoda; class Insecta; order Hemiptera; family Cicadidae; genus Magicicada; species Magicicada septendecula. Next base: position 281,446,771 of record CM068372.1, on the reverse strand, counting down.
TTATTACACCATGATTTAAAAATTTAGTTACGTCTGTGGAATTAATTTTCCGTTGTAAGCTTTAAGTTCCTTCCATGAAATGAATACTGTGATTTCTTTTACTATAATTTACGAGCATTATCGATAACTGTTTATTATACTAGGAAATTATTTATAATGATCTTGCAAAAATATAAATAATGATTTTTAAAGGTCGTTCATATCAAAGTAGTCAAGGAGCTTTAAAAAGTTTACTTTAAAAGCCAACTTACATATTCTATAATTTCGCTTAATTTTAAGTGTAGATTAATTGTTTTAATTTTTTTATATATGGAAATTATATACAATATACATATTGTGTAACATTTACACAAATAAATTAAATTAGATGTATAAAAATTGTAACATCTTGTACAGTTTCATATAATGTGTAAGACGTGGATCTATCCCTCTGTTCGATCTGTGTCTGTGTCTGAAATCTTCTGCTCATTATACTCTGTTACCTACTTTACTTTTATGATGTAATATTTCTTACAAAAATCTTTCTGTTTATAATGTACATTTATTTTTAATGCAGAGTAAGGAGATTTATTAATAAAGTCCTTTGAAGTGATAAACGTTTTTGTAGCTCTCTACTGTTAAGATAGACACTTTCATGGAAGCAATATACTGTATTGGTATTAATATTTGCACACGACAAATAAAACATTTTTTTTTTGCACTTCCTAACGCTTAATTGATATAGTATTGCTTATCTTACAGTTATGACGAACGCTTGACGCATTCTTCTCTATTCTGCCACTTTCATTACACTGCGGTCGCTCTCGAGTTCAAGTGCGATCAATGTTTGTTTCTTCAGATGTCAAAGATATCAAACTTCCTTGTCTCTTCATTTTATTCACATCGTTTATTTCGTGATCACTGAAAGATGTATTACATCTCTCTCTCTCTCTCTCTCTCTCTCTCTCTCTCTCTCTCTCTCTCTCTCTCTCTCTACCTGTCTACTGTCTATTTATCGATCTTCCTAACTTCCTAACTTTATTTTATGTTTACATACAAGGTTTTTTTTTGTGTAACAAGAAAACAAGTTTCCAAAATATAATTGATAAAATATTAGCTGTTAGTGCCAAATAATTAAATCAAAATAATAACATTAATAATAAAATAATAAAACTCCTCTACATACTTATTGTATTTGTGCATACGTCTGATTTTAGGAGCACGACTTCTACGGTTTAAAGTCATTTAAAAATTCTAAATAGAGGGGTTTACCAATCAGGAATGACACTTGTTGGTTAAGTAAACTTTTTAAAAATTTTTTGGTACTGCTAATGGATATCAACCAAAACTTAATATTTGTAGAGATAAAAGGGCAAAATGTGGTTAAAATGGTGCAGAATTGGGTTGAGTACTTTGCAGAGACTCTTCACACGTAGAAAATTGATGAGGGAAATGAAAATGAACAATGTTGTACAATGTTCACGGTTAATAGAGAACCCAACTTTAGGAAAGGAAGTCATAAATAAAAAAATATTAAATATTAAAGCCCCACATGAAGACTGGATAACATCTTAAAAACCAATATGGATGTCACTGTAGAAATTTTTGAACTAATCTGTAAGGCGTAGAAGAATGAAGAAATTGCCTCGAACGTATAAAAGAGATATTATTTATCCAATATTTAAGAAAGAAGATAAAATTGTATATATTAACTACAGAGGAATTATTAAGTAACGTTCTATTAAGTAACGTTCATAAAACCTTCTCAGAAACATTGTTAAAAATAGTGAGTACCTACTCAAAGGAGATAGGGGAGCATAGTTAGTTGTGGAAGTTCAGTTGAGTTAGACGAGTTCAGAGTTGACCAGGTTTCTGATATTCGACAAGTACAAAACAAATGTTTTGAGAATAATAGTGATGTACATTTACTTTTAATAGATTAGAAGCAGACATTTGTTAGTACCAATGGAAAGGGTGAGTTGAAGTCAATCCTGCAACAAAGCGTGTCAGACCCACTAACAGTTGACACCAATAATTTTAACGGTGTTTACAGTGAGTACTGGTGGAAGGAAAGTGGATTTTCATCTATCATCTGGTTTTAAACAAAGCGAGTGTTTGCCCTTTCATTGTATCATGTTTCCAGTAAAGTTGGTATTTGTGGGAGACATATTCAAAATGAAGCCAATACATGTGCTAATACAGACGATGTGTCAGTACCAGTTGCAAGAAATAAGAATTTACTAAAAGTGACACATTTGTAACTTAAAATGGTAATACGAAGTAAGGCACTAGTGAAAACGCAAGGTAAACTGGGCGGAGACGCAATACTTGAAGACGTCTGCAGTAGAAGAGAGAAAAAGCATGGGTAACGTGGTTGTTAAAAGCTGCGTTTTGGATAATTTTAAAGAGTTCGAACATCTGGGTGTTTGTAAATTAATTTTAACAAAATAAATTAACGTCTAAAAAATGGAGTAGATCTTACTTATACGTAATAAAGTGAATATAATACAAAATAAACAGTATAAATAAAAACAATAATAATAGTATAATTAATAAAAATTATATAATAGTATAAATATAAATATTACTTTTATGTAGAAAACGTTTTGCCACGTGCCTAACATCCAGGAAACCCAAAATTAAAGTTGAATAAGATATGTCGAATGCAGCCAATAGATGCAGCTGAAATGTGAATTTTCTTACAATTAAATGCTTGAAGATATTTTAAAAGGAAGATATGTAAAAGAATCTGCGATCAGTGCAGATTGGGAACGAACGTCAGCCGAAGAAGAACAGACACTTTACAATGACTTATCTGGATGGATTACTGTGTAGTGAAAAGAATAGGAAGACCAAGGAAAACTGGTGGCTACACGATGAGGAAGACGATCTTGAAAGGATGTATATCAGGAAATGGATAGAGACTAAATCCAGCAACAGAAACTGATGGAGACTTATGATAGGACGGATCACTTTGAGCCGTAGCACAGGTGAATGTAGGTAGGGTTGTCAGCCACACGGGTAAAGTGATAAACCAGATAGTCTATGCTGGGACACAACTAATTGTCGCCGATATCTTAGTCTCAGACACAACAAATAAGCCTACTCTACCTCCGCGCAGTACAAGACAGGAGATAGTTCCCAAATTAAAAAGTAATATACGGTACTCAAAATAAAGTGAGGACACAAATTCATCTTTGAAATGTTATTAACAAATATTATGTCACTTGTCGACTGGCAGGCAGCTATCGGATTCCTTTGGAGTTACTTAATAATTCACAGACAGGCATACTAAGCAAGGATGTTGCATAATTTCATGAGGAGAGACGTGTTATGAACGCATTTTTGAATCAGCGAACTGGACAAAGCAATCGCCATCGCCTGGCGCCATGGCTGTTATCCAAATATTATAGGGGCACATTAAAAACATACAAATCAAATCGATATAGGCTGTGCCTTTGGTGTAAATGACAGTTTGGTCTTATCGTGTCTGGAATTCACAAATATCTCAATGGGAACAGCAACCGTACTTCACTGCTTAAATGTTTTGGTAAATCCTTTATCTGCTGTTATCGAAAAACAAGTCTGTCGTAGACAACGAAGAAGAAAGGGTCTCAGTTCATTTTATAACTCCAAAATATAAAAATCTGCATAATATTTTACTGCAAATTTTTTTCCTCCAGTTTCCAAATTATTACACATTGAATTTAGTTGTTAAATGTAACATGTTTTAATATAGCATAAAACTATGTGATTTTATCTTACACGTAAACTGTTTTCATTGTTAAGAACACAGTTATATTTAGTGTTTTTACAGGATTAACAGTGTTTAAACATTTTACAAGTTTAACACACGATTATAGGCGTACTAAATTCACGTTTCTTCTTCGTTGTACTTATTTCTGTCTATATTACATGTATGTTAGATGATGTATATGTAAGCAGGGCCTGATTTACCATTAGGCTGAGTAGGCTGTAGCCTAGGGCGCAAGCTTTTTGGGGGGGGGCGCAAAAATTATATATAATTTAATATATTGGGCGGAAAAAGAGTAACAATATACAAAGTATTTAATTATAATCATGGGTTTACGTATGATCGACTGGGTATTGTCACAATTGAGTGATACAGCTGACCTGAGACAACCATACGGTTGACTGACTTTACTTCAAAGAAACAGGTACGGAGAAAAAGTTTCATTAAATGATGGAATTTAATTTTTAAAACTTGCAAACTGTTATGAACAAAACCGATTATAACAAAACAGCTGATATGGTATGGTCACGAAATAATACCCGAAGAAAGCCTAACAAAGCAGATTCTAACCTGGTAGCCGAGGCACCTGGATTAGTTAGACGAAGTAGGCTAAGGAAGCTAGACGAAGAAAGCTAGGAGTAGGTTAGGGAAGCTAGGTGAACAGCGTCTGCAGGACAGAAAGCAACGTCTTCTTAGATCAAGAGACAACTTTTTAACAGATTTATATATAACGAATGTCATTACAGTCCGAAGAAATTAAATCTTACTTTCATTAGGGACCCAATATGCTCATCTGTTAAATTAAAATCATCTTACTTTCTCTCGTCCATGTTTATATCTCGGAGGTGTATTATTTTTAGAGGTCACAAATATGTTTAAACGATACTGCCCCCTCCGACAAAAAACAAAGCACACATTATCAACACTCCCTTAAATACGTTAGTCTAAATAACTATTTAACAAAGAACTTGCGGTCACAACAGACTTGCGTCATACGAAATTACACGATCTCGTGGTGTACGAAAGTTGTTCGTGGTGTTTCCGATTGCCAACAGTATGTAGTGTTGTGTTACCGAAATTCTGGACTCGGTTAACCGAGCTCTGTGTTTCTTTCCGTACAGGTACCGAGATCGTATAATGTTTCCTTACTCTCGGACGCCGACCGATGGAGCGCCGTTTACCGATGGAAGAACCGGCGCGCGGCCCGGCGATCATATACACGTAAACACGCCTGCGAAAACGTTTATATAGCGATGGCGCTCTGATGGGGCTGCCGGGGCTGCCCCTCCACACTTAAGCACTTACGTCGCGCCATTTATTTGCATAGAATAACTAGTTACAACAGTAAAATATAAAAACGTGTGTCTGGAATGGAAGGCACATAAAGAAAGGGATGAGGCAGACGTTTAGCTCATCATCACTGCTGTTCAACTATGCATCGAGTAGGTCATTAACTCTTGCTATCAAGAAGATATTGAGGGAGTAAAAATAAGGGGAGAAGTAACAACTGCGTTGATTTGCAGGCGACATAGCCTTTTTGGCGAAATCGAGACTGATCTGTGGGAAATATACTTGGTAATGGAAAAAGAGACTTCGTGCGTTTGAAACGTAATGACAGGAAATAAAACTGTAATGACGGTAATTAAAGGTGACACAGGTAAACTAAACACTCTAATGGAAGGTGTGAAGTTCAATAAAATCTTGACTTTCAAGTATATCACAGTCTCAATGGTTCCTTATAAAACATTACATTGATTATATCACAGGCAAAAATAGTTTTTATGGGATAGAAGAGACTGCTATTTTAAAAAAACAACGATCAAGCATGGATTCAAAACAAGAAAACCCCTTATAAGTCTTTTAAGGCAATCGTGTTTCTCTGTGAATCGTGGTTTGTTAGGAAGAGAGCGATAAATGATTGGAAACTTTTCAGACACAGTGCTAGAGGTAAGCTGAGAAGCTGTCAAAGAGGATTTGAATGAACAATGATAAAATATTTAGGGAAAATGAGAAATAAATATTGTGGAGGAGAATCATCAGAAACCCCCTTAAGACACTTCTGGATATATGAGTATATTATTAGAGGAAAGATCAATGGACGAGGCGATAGAGTAAGGCAGGGAAGAGGGTTTTGGATCAAATTGCTGGAGAATTGGGTTTGAAGGCTGGGGACACCAATACAGGAATAAACTGAGGGGACCAACAGGGGGACCTAATCACTTCCGAGTATGATTACCCACCAATCTCCCGATAATTACAGGAAAAGACAAGAAAAAAAAATAAAAGTATAAAAGATCAAACCTTGAGTACCGAGTATGACTCACAGCCATTAAAGGCTCTGGCGTTACCACATGATTCTCATATGAAGTAGAAAGCGTTTTCACTTAGTTTGTAATTTGTACGGGCACCTGTTTCACACTCCACTTTCAGAAAAGTAACAACTATGTTTCTGCTCTGTTCGTGCAGGCTTTACTTTATTCCAGTACCGTTTTCATTCTACAGATATGTTTACTGTGTATTAGGTCGACAGTCACACTTTATTTATACTGTATTTTTGTAGTTCATACGAACTCATCATTTCTGTTTGTAGACAAATCTTTAGGAAAGAAACATGAACAAATTTTAACTTTATTATTTTGCTCACAGTGTTTCATTAGGACCCGTATAAACCAGTATTCAGGTTTAATAATAATATTCATGATAATTTTTATGTTTTCCTACATAAAAATTGATTTTCTGCCATAAATTAATTTCTAAGGTTAGGACGCAAGACCAACGAAGAAGGAAGAACTATTATTACAGCACGGACGAATGGAGAGGGAAAGGGTAAAGTGGTTTGAGTGTATACGAGGGAAAAGAGGAAGACCGAGGCGGGCTTGAACTGAAGGAATCAGGAAAGCCAATTATATTTTCACGTAGCCCGCTCCTTTACTGATAATTCGGGTTGTAGTGACCTGAGAAATTACACAGTAATTCTATTGTTGACCTCAGTTTACAATAAGCTACGAGTAATATTAACGACATGCAAATTACTTGTCAGTGTAACCAAAAAAGTAGTGACTACTGATGTAAAATGAAGGTCTTGTGTAATTTCTGTTTATGTTATAATAGTTTTAAATATGAATAAAGATGAAGACTATAAGACTAAAATAGTGGGAGGAGGGGAGATGAAGGCTAGATTTTTATTTTAATTAATTTTTATTTTATTATTGTTTTCCTAAAAGACGCGTCTGCTTAGCGGACAGTATAGGGTTTCGTAACAATATCATAGGTAGGTATTTCCAGCGAAATTTTGTTTGTTTTTAATTTTTTAATGGTTTGTTTTCTAAAGGTAGCCGTCATCTACACAGTATTACAATTTGTGTGTTTTACAATATTTACAGTTTACTTGCATTTTTAGACTTTGGTTTATTCTGTAGTCCTTTGATGTAAGCTGAGATCACTTAAAGCTTACAGTTCCCTTACAAATCTTAAGGTTTTTTGAAAGATTTGAACTGATTTATCGTTGCAGCAGACCTTCTCTTCTTTTCACCAAGGTTACAGGATATTCTATCAGCGTGTGACCCTGGTACTCAGTATCTTTTCGGAGGCGCTGACATATCTGGATGTTCTTTCGAAACAAAACTATTTACTCTTTGATTCCAGCCTTTGTAGATGCTGGTTCTGTGCCGCCTGGCAAAACAGTTCTATATTTTCGTAGCGTATGGGTGTTGTTTATTCGACGTCATGGTCGTTGTTGATCGGCACAGCAGTTGTAGAAAACTTATTTATGAACTGAATTTATGAATTTTCAAGAACAATACTTTCTCAATGCATATGTCACTATGTCATTAAATATCATCTCCAGGAAAATGTCGCTCGGAGTAACTACCACAAATTATAAAAGAGGTTAGGTAGAGGAAGCCATGACTAGAGAGGTTCGGAGGAGAGGATCGGGTATAAGTTAGTAAGATCACTTATAACAAATCCATAATATCTATATAAATTAGATTAGTGATAACCAGGTATGAAATAAAGCTACTTTGTGTCGATGGTATTTCCAGTTCTCTAGTTATCTAAATTACACATAATTTGAGTGTTTACGTTCTAAGGAGGGCATTCAGATTATTAACGACCACTTTACATATAAGAAGGTCATTAAGGTTCTTTCACCTTTTAGGCTACTTTATTTTTACACTTTGTTTTTTCCGCATTAAAAATGCTGCCAGTTTTCATACTTCAGTCAATCCGTTTGTTTTAATTAGTCTACCATAACAGCGGAAAATTACTTTTGAAATGAGTAGATATTTTTGTTTTAAACTAACGGTGTAAGTAGTCTTAAAACCATAGAATAACTACACTAAATCGATAAAAGACATAATTCTAAGATGTGCCCATTGACGTCTGTCAGTTCTGATTTGATTTATTTTGCTCTCGCATTACATTGCTTCAGTCTCAATGTTGCCACTGGTACGTTCACAGTTCCAGTTGACTCCTTCTGTTGTTTCAACGTTCTGTCACACTTCATGATTCTGAACCATCGTCTTTATTTCACCAACTACGCTTTCAATGTTTAGAGGTCCTTATTTATCAGAGTATGTATCAAATATCATTCTTTTATGGACAATACTTTTCCACATTCGACCAAAGTACATAGTTTATATGTCGTAAATAGTTGTGGTAACAGCTGATTCTATGATTCTACGATTCTGCGAATCTATGACTCTACGGTTGCTTCGTATACTTGATTATACAATGACTCTTGGTTATGTTTACTTTATTCTGTCAGTACCACAGGGAAGGGGTTTTCTAGCTAACACCCCCGAAGGGTTAAAGAAAACAGGAAAATGTCAAAAATAAACATTAATGTGCTGGTAAAAAATGTAGTCAAGTAAGACGAAGTAAATAATTATTTAATTTTGTGAGTATGAACATCATTATCTGCGGTACGCTATAATCGTCTTTTGAATAGGAATTGCTTTGTATACTCATTGATAAACTGTTTGTGGAGAAGTGGTACAAATTATTTTTACGCTAACTTTGAAGTTATGTCCTCTTAGCGAGTAGAAAAGAAGACTCGTAGCCTTCGAATGTTTATTCAGCCCGCAGTGTATCCAACTCGGTTTTCAATATTTATGGTGCAACTTAAAAAAAAAAATCATATATTAAACAGTTTCTTGCTTGCTATCCGACTCTTATACAGAGGTGACCAGTTTTTCGACCGTATCAATTACTATCTATCGTGTTTTCTGGTTTAATACTTTGGTTTAAACCACTTCGAACACAAACTAACAACAAAATCTTAAAATATGAGCGTCACACTGTACTAGTGTGGATCTAATACTAAACGCAGCGTTGCGACATACGCTTTACAGCTCTACATATAACTTCAACTATATCTACATTAGTTCAGCAACATGTGAGGCCAACTATGTATTTACGCAGCTGAAATGTTGGTTTGTGAGGACCTGCAGCGCCCATTTCATAAAACTCTTTCATTCACTTCTATGGCGAAACGAGTAGTCCGATTTAAGCTTCAGTAAAATTAATTTCCGGGCTGTTGGGCCGACGTTCTCTTTCTTTAATCCAAACGTACGGATTTAACGTCTGGATTTATAACAAGGGTACTGCGGCCCAACAGTACGGAAGACTGGCCGTAGGAACAAATTGAAGATGACTTCCGAAGCTGCAGTCGAAATGTTAGCATATCTAACAAGAGGACCATGGCCAGCAGCACCGATAATACTTTTACTAGAGTTTACGCTGGCCGTGGAAGCTTTAAAGTTATGAAGTCCGATGTAATTCCATTTGCTGCAAAATATTTGCCAACCCGTACTAACTACGGCGAAGTTTTAAAAAATTCTTAAAAATCAGTGTCTGAAGAGGACGAGAGAAAGTCTATGCTAATATATTATACTTTATAATATCAAGTATCTTTTATATTATACTTACACCGTAATACTAGACGCCATCTTTGTTGTTTCATGACTTTGTTAAATTTTAGATATATAATAGAGTAACATATATTTCCACATTTATATTCTTATTATAACGAAATAATAAATAATGATTCTTTTTTTAAATTTTGTAACTTTTTGATAAAGATCGAAACGTCTTTTCCGGAAGAAGCTTTCTGGCTACGACGCTGGATTCTGTGCGGTAGCCTATATACTATACTACACTGGCTATAAACCTATTGTTGTAATATTTAAGCCTGAACGCAGCCGGAACGTTTAGTCAGGTTGTAGTTGTCGATGAGGCTTGACAGCTGTTGCTTAACATAGCCTACTAGTGTGCTATCGGAGCTGCAGAGCTCCTTCGCTATTTTGAACGAAGTAGGCCTACATTTATTATTGGATAAATTTTGTTGTTATATAATTTTCCAATTATCAGAGAAATTACGAAAATCCGAATCATTCTACTATTTTTTGTTTAGTAAAGTATAAGTTGTAGAGTAATCATAGGCTACAATGTAGAACAATCGGATTTGTGTTCAAATTCCCTTTAGTCTGACACCCGGCTTGATTTTTACAATTTGTGATCCAATTTTTGGTCCTGGCATCAAAATATTTTGAAATTTCCAAAACTGCAGACTAAATTAAAATTTTTGTTAAAATTCTCTTTAATTTGATATCCCACACGGAATTTGCAATTTCACCAAAGTTTTGACCACATTTTAGGCCCTGACGTATCAAAATTTTGAAATTCCTAAACTTAACTTTACATTCAGATTTTAGTTAAAATTCCTTTTAATTTAATACGCCACATGAACTTTTGCGATTTTGTTAAAATTGTCACTCACTTTTTGGCTCTCCGCATCAAAATGTTTTAATTTTCAAAAATAAACAATAAATTCGTATTTTGGTCAAATTTTTCGTTAATTTGATACCTCATGTGGAATTCTGCAATTTTTTCAAAATTTTGCCCCCTTCATTCTTGGAAACAGCGTCCTATTTTTGGGGGAGGGGGATTAATCTAAAAAACAATAGGGTTCTGTAGGGCAAAAGAAGGGACAAGTACGCCAAGTATATGAAAATCGGTTGATGCGTCAATAGTTGTCGTGAGACATACCTCAAACAGACAAATAGACAGATTGACAGACGGACAAATGCCAACGGTCAAGTTAAAACTGAGAACTCGCTTTGCTCATTCAACACAAAGTATAACTTTACTTTATGAAACAATAAACATGGGCGTATACTACCATTAAAGTTACACAACGACTGATAACACAACGGCTGACCATGGGTTGTGCGAGATCATGGGCATGACCGTCTCCCGCTGTTGTGTCGTGTCCCGAGATTCTTATAGAAGTCCCACCGCTAGGATCACGATGCACTGGATTACTAGATATGGTCTGCTACCGGCCGACAAGTTTAATTGAGCGTGAGGGTTCGCTGAGGCCGGGTCCAAGATTCGCCTGGCACAGATTGGTTGCATCCGAGAGCGGTGATAAAGCGGTTGCCCTGGAAGCGGGCATAGAGGCAGTAGAACTTTCTGGAAAGTGTCCGTATAGTGGCGTTCAGAGAACGGACACGAAGTAATGCGCTTTAGACGCCCAGCGCAGTCCTCGATAAGGAGGGACTGAAACTTACACTTATGGGTTTTGGCGTCGTACGTGGATCGCGTAGGTAAACATCGGCGCCACATACGTGGTGACCATAAGTTTCCCTAGGCGGCGGACAACCCAACGGGTTGTGAGTTTGCCCATAAAGACTAATTAACAAAGTCTGATGTTTATCAACATACGTTTCGTAAGAATTGTATTTCTTTAATGATCACTTCAGAAAGATAATTATAACAGTTTCTTAGTAGAAACGTGCCTTTGAAGGAAAAGAAATTCGGTTGAGTATGCGAATAACGCTAGGTGACTCTGGTAAAACGTAATGGAGTGTGTTCTCTATAAAAATAATTTGCCAGGAACGTTTAAAATTATCCACCTTCAGCGGTAATGTTAGGAGAGGAAGCAAATATCATTCAAAGTGTATGATGCTGGACTGGATTTCAGAAGCTAAAAAGGTTTGCGTGTGGTGAAATGTGTAGTGTGGTCAGTATAAACCAAGGACTGAGATCACGAAAGACAATAACTGCAAACCTGATACGTACATAATTCAAATTTTTGTGCTATTTGGGACTCAGTTAAAAAGACCGCTCTCGAACTATTCTGGGGACAATCTCTTTTCAGAAACAGTTAGTAGAGGCTGAATTTCTGGGTAGCTTATGAATTAAGAGGAAGAATTCGGCCAGCTTATGAATTTCTGGGTAGGCGGACGTACGTTGGTACAGATCGAGCGAGGAAAAGGAGGGAGAGTTGGAGAGAAGAATGTTAGTGTGGTGTGTGCGCTTCATCGAAAGGGTTGCACGATTCAGGCTGGAAGTGGATTATGCTGCTATTGGTGTAGGGGTGCCTTGTTGCTGAGGACGCTAAAGACCGAGGGAACTTGGCGGGTCAAGTTAATTTAGGGCAAAACATATAGGCAAAATATAACTTACTTTGAGGTTGACCTAAGCGTAATTTTAATTTTGTGGATTGTAATGTCAGATACCTCGTAATTATGCAACTATGGGGGGATGAGTTAATTGCAGCAACCTGTTGATAACAAAGATTGGGGGTTTTGTATTTCTGGTTTTCCGGTTATAGAAGAGCCAGAAATTAGGTGAAGGGGTTATAGGTTAGGTGGAAGAAGTGTCGGAGATTCGCTTGGAGTACCTGCTGTTAATATTAAGCAAGGAGTCCAGGTTAGGGGCTAAACTTCTGTTAAGGACCTACACAACTGCGTTGCTAGTGCGGGCTGTAAATTAGGCCGTAGGACTCGTCGTTCTGTCCGTAGCTACGGAAGTCTGTTATACCTCTCGCTTTATTAAAGAGAGATGGGTGAATGCTAACCACGGTTCTATCATTTGCTGAAATTGAAATAAATAACATTTCGCATTATTGTTTAATTTTCAATCTCTGCTTAGACGTTTCATTCAATTATATCCTCCTTATTGTTTCGCCGTCTCTCATCCTAAGGGTATTTATAATTTCCACCAACTTAAAAAGTTATGGTTGAACAGAAAGTCGATGTCTTGGTATCTCTGATACCTGTTTTGAAATCAACGTAAAGCACGCACGTCTATCCTTCTGTCTCTCTTTCAAAAACTATTTACTGTTTATATTCTTTGTGTTCAGTCGTTCAACCCTGATCGTCTATTCTTGTATGTTATCCTTCTGTTTTTATTAAGTGGATGCGTACTGAAAAGAGCATGCATGTTGTAACGAAACAAAATGTTATAAAAAGAATTGTAAATATAATATGGAAACCCTATCCAGAGAGGGAACAAGATCACAATTAACAGCCAATTAAAGGAAAATACCAAGTTTTAAAGAAATTAGTAAGGAACCAAATATAACTAAATAAAAACAACCTTAGACGTATTTAATATCAACAAGACACCCAGAAATTACCCAGTAGAATAGGGCAGTAAACAGACAAAAATTTAAATAAATAAACCTAGTAGGCCTAAATAACTCGCCATGAATAACACAACCAAACCCAATAAACAGTACCTATTCATAAAATAAAATTGTATTAAACAAAATTGTATAGGCCTATAATCAAGGAAAGAAAAAGGACACAACCCCTTACAGTGAGATAAGTGACAGAATAATAATAGTGACACAAACTAGATTTAAACAGTGTGCTATTTAGTTTTTATAAAAAAGTGTTTTATTATTATTAACAGACAGAAAATTTAGTTTATCATGCAGACAATAGTTTAACAGTATAAATAAACTAAAACTGTCAAAAACAAGTATTATTATTAAGAGTTTTGTTATATGTTATAAGAGTTTATGTTATCAGTTAATTAATTTAAATATATTTATCTCAGGGAGTCAAGGTAGAAATTACAATCAACCATAACAAATTGTTCCACCATATATCAGAGAAATTCAAATTACTAAGGTTTTACAGTTATAAACTGAGGCATGTTTAGTACCAAATTGTTTATAATTATCTAATTAATAATCATATAAACATTGCATGTATCATTAGAATATAATAATAAAATTATATATTAAAAGTAATTTATAAAATGTAAAGTAGTTAATGGGTATTGATCATATAACACTTAACCTGTATATAAATGGCCAATCAATATTTAAGAAGTTTGTATGAGTTCGGTGACTAAAAAAGAAGAAATAACATTTAATTGTTAATTGTGACGGAGAACAGTTTAATAGTGCGTGCCGAGATGTTATTAAAATACAAATCTAAAATACTAAACCGTTTTGTGAAAGAAAATTTTTTATGACAACCACTGAAGATAAATAATTCCTTAACTACAATCATCTCACTAACCAGGAACACATACAATCAAGAAAATATAAAGAATAAACCAGAAGACGTTCAGCAATATCGCCTAGATGTGTAAAGTATAATTTGACTTAATAACTGACAATATTTTTTATACGAAAAAGAACAACCACTAGACAATACACCAATTCACACTAACACTAATCACTAGTGAACATTTTAACCAGTGAAAACAAATTCCACATCTAAAAGAAACAGTGATTACAAGGAAAACATTTATTTTGACACATTTAATAAACTTCAATTATTCTCTGACACGGACGACGGCAGCCATGATGATGACGTCACTCTAACCAGCATGCTTTTTACGAAGCGTATTGAATCTCGTCAGACATTGTATGTTATTTCTTATTTAATTTTGTAATTTTTTAGATTATAAGTACTAGACGATTTGTAAAGGTACTCTATATTGTTAATTATCATGTAATGGAACTTTTCGTAGCAGACACAAGAATTCCCACGAAATATATTAAACCTATTTTATTATTCACTCCTGAGATAAATATCGATTGTTACTAACGTGTGTATCGAATGGAAATTTCTATCAATTTGAACTCATATTACAGAAATTAAACAATTATGTTAATAAATCATATCCATGCGTTATTATTTCATGAATATAAGATATTATCAACATTTATTTTATAATTACCAAGAATAAGAAGACGTCGGGGAGTCGTTGGAAGTACACAAACTACAAAACCAAGATTAACCTCAAAGAATAGAGTTAAGCCTAATATCGAAGGTGAACCTAAGAATTGTTTGGGACGACTCGACCGCTATTTTTGAATTAATTTGGAAGTTTAACTGCTGAATTGGAATAATAATAATTCTGATTATTAAACCAAGGCAGAAGAATTCATTTTTTTTAACTTATATATTAAATCACATTCGAAAACACGCAACATAAATAATTCACAATAAATTGATACACTATTTACAACTTTTTATTACAACTTAACATTTACAAAATAACACGGGCAAATTATTATACAAAGGGATACACGATCTGTAATAATGTCGACAGACAATAATATCTATATAATGAGTGAATATGTAAACATTATTCCAGGGCCAGAATACACAATGACGTGTGCGTACGTGAAGGAGTCTCGCACGCGCGGGCGTGAGTGTAGACGGTTACATGACAAACAGCTGACCCAGAGACGAGAGCTCGGTAATGAACATCAGAATCGTGACTGGAGGCAAAGGTCAAGGTCTATACTAGCCTTGAGCGAAGGCTGCTCCGTCCTTCCTGTATTGTGAATGTTATATTACAGACGTCGTGGTGAGATCAACAAATAACGTCTGTGAAATACTACAAGCCGGCAACTTTGAGAAAATCGTTTTCCTTTTTATGTGGGTATCGTTTTGATTGATGCCAAATTGCCTGCGGTAATGAACTTGGGTATGTTACACATGAGAGAAGACTTTGTCGTTTACTGAAATTTAATACTCAGTACTGAGTGTCAATCTTCTATTCAAGAGGATGAGAGAAATTAAGTAACAAAAGCAATGTATTCATTAGTGTTTGCAAGAAATTGTGTTGTAAAACATAAGCAGTTTTGGGTCTGATGTATTGTTACAACATCCCGACGTCCAATCAATATCGGATGTCGCTTTCCACTGCCGCTATTCTTATAGGAATTGTTTAGACTAAAGTAAAACAATCAATAGGCAGTTTACAATCCATGAGATAACCCTTTTTAGTACGGTAGCAATGACAAATAATATTATATTGGTTGTAACGGTATGTTGTCGATTCCTGGAGGAGTTTGTGTTTGCAAACTTTACGTTGTTTCCATATATTCAAATACTTTTTGCTACAATCCGTTTCCTGATGTATATATTATATTTAAGTTTTATAATGAATTTACCTCAAGATATTTCTTTCCTTATTAGGAACATGTTTCGAGAACCCCTGTGTTCTCATCCTCAGCCTTCGTGATCTTGCGTCTGGTGAAGTATTAGGTATTAGTGTGTTGGCTGGACGCTATTTTGGTTTCTTGTTGGTCTCTGGTATTTTAAAGTGGTATTATTGTGTGTGATTGTGGTGTATGTATTTGTATTTTGTGTATTTTCGATGTTGAGTGCTTCGAAAATTGTGTCATATTTTGTATTGATTTGTATTTGTTCAGGTATTTTAAAACACAAAACAAACTAATACGTGAACAAATACAAATCAATACAAAACATGACACAATTTTCAAAGCACTCAACATCGAAAATACACAAAATACTAATACATACACCACAATCACACGCAATAATACCACTTTAAAATACCAGAGACCAACAAGAAACCAAAATAGCGTCCAGCCAACACACTAATACTTCACCAGACACAAGATCACGAAGGCTGAGGATGAGAACACAGGGGTTCTCGAAACATGTTCCTAATAAGGAAAGAAATATCTTGAGGTAAATTCATTATAAAAATTAAATATAATATATATATATATATATATTGTAACATTACAACGTTGCAAAGTTGCATAATATTATATTGTATGTGTACAAATTTACATGTAATTTATGTTTGGATGCCCCACGTTGGAAGCGACATTATATGCAACGTAACAAATTACAAATTTAATATAATTTAAATTTGTGGAGCCCCACGATCTTGGAGCGCCAAATTTATGCAACGTTACATATACATAAAATAGGCGTGACCGGTCTCACGTTCAAGATTGACAAATTATTTAACAATATAACATTTAAATTGGGTGTCAGGTGTATCTGCAATAAGAACTCTATGTAACTTGAAACGGTAATTAAAATTTATTTGATACTATTAAAAAATGTGCACATGGCACTGACTCCGATTTAAAACATTCGTTATTATTTGTTGTTATGCCGTAAGGCTTAAGCTATATACATCCTTACTGACTAAATATTCTATTCTACTAATTATTGTATAAAAGAAAAATCTCATTTTCAGACTACTCAGTCAATTAATGTGTCTCAAAATATCAATATTTAAATTTTTTTTCTATATTGTAATGTATTCAAAATATTAATAGTTATTGAATTTATCTTTTGTTTCTCAGTACTGTTTTCTCAAATACTAATTGTTTTCATTTAAATGCTTTGTAATCATTTTATATCATATTAATTTGAGCTCTTGTTACGTTAATCGTATTTCTAAAACATCTATGATTTTAATTCTACTTTACAAGAAACATTGCTCTTACTTTTAAATAAAATAGAAATGTCTTTAATTGTCTTTGAGTTCTTTGTATGATTAAGATATAAATAAGTTGTTTATCACCTTATTGTCGTCAATCATACTCGATCTTTTTTTGATCCATCGGGATTCGTCCTCGTCTCGCCTCCAGCGTCGTATCTCTCTCTGGAACTCTCCTCTTGTCCAGCGTCGTATCACTCTCTTGTCTAGTGTCGAATCATTCTCTGGAACTCTCCTCGTGCTGTTTCTGACGTTAATGGATCTTCTTAAGTAGTGCTGTTATTAATTAAAATGATTGTCTTTACAGCTTAGTTACATATTTGTACGTAACTGGCAAATTTAAACTGTTTACAAAAAAAAAAATAAATATGCCGTGCAGACGGGCATAAGCTCCCGCTGCACCGTGGATGATTCAAGAAAGAGAACCACTGTAGCTTGCGTGTCCTATTTATACCCATGTCTTGGTCGACACCTGCAGTGGTACGAAATCGACATGTTAGAAACTGTCTCTGGATTCAGTTCCCCCACTCTTTGTCAAATTCGCTATTTTTTATATTTCTGCGAATTGCAGAGTCCTGTAAGTATACTCTTATACTTATCTTATAACTATTTTTACAACACATGTTCACTGTAATTTTGGACATTGCAACTTAACCCTTTCGATTTGTACATAGTTATTTCACTATTACACTCGTACGGTGTGTCACTTTCGCGTGGTTTTCGTACACAGTATTTAGTAAATTTTATTATATTTTATTGTGGTTTTGGATTTTAATTCTTAATTATAGTTTATGAATAATTACGGAAAAACAGTAATTGTGCAATTATTCATCTTGGGGTGGCAAACTCGCCTGCAGAGACCTGCGCTCACACACACTAGCAAAATACTGGTGTACACACTTTCAGTTACATTTGTGTGTGTGTGCACGTCGATTCAGGTCGAAACACCTGTTCATATTTTTGTCTGAGTCAAGCTTGCAATCCCTGACATGCTTATTTCTAATATATTATTAATTATTTACAGTTTATTAGGTAAATTTAAATTTTTATATTCCATGCTCAGTACATCACTTATTTGTACTGTCGCAATATATATATATATATATATATATTTACACTTAGTGGCATTTAATGTGCTGTTAGAAGATATCAAAATAATGTGCACTCAAAATAACCGCTCTTTGTACTGAACGTACAGGTAAAACGTCGGGCAAGCTACGAAGTTACGTTAATGTTTAAGCTTCATCTTGGAGACATTTTGCACATTTTATTTCGCAACTCGTAGTTTTTCATTTCGTACAATAGTGAAATAAAATTATATTATGGCAGCCCATAATTTATTTATTATTATTTTTTTTAAGAAAAGATTGTTCTGATTTCAGACTTTAGACACATGCCAGACGTATCTAAACTGACAAACACTTTGCTGAAGTTTTCAGACATCTAATGAAAAAAAAAATTAGTATTATGGCAGCGCGTATAGAACATAAGTAAATGTTATTATCTTTTCTTGTGTTACAAATGTAACATTGAGTTTTTCGTATAGTTAGCACATTATACGAGTGCATTACCTATAATAATTTGGTGAGCTAGGCGGTTCTTCACTCCCATTGCTGCATTACTAGTTAAGTAAGTCATTAACATTTATATTAAAAATTAATTAATATAAAACAGAATTATTGTGTACTTTGTATATTACCTTGTTCCTCAAATAAGAGAATCGTTCACACCCGAGTACGTGTCGTGTGCAAGAGGATGAAGAACATTTACAGTCAGTGCATAACGGCAAAACCTACCTGGGTTTCGCACGTCCCATTGTAAACGATGATGGTCCCCAAAGACTTAACTGATACGTGATTCAGAGCGAACATTGCAACATATATTTTTACTGCTTTAGAGTGTGCATAAAAAGACTGTAGACTCCGTCACCGGATATTGTATAGAGTATAGCTACCACATTTATATTGTTAGGCCTACGCATTGGCATAAAAGCATCTGTTATCATTATCATCATTATCAGTCATTATCAATTTTTATCTCGCATCAGTGTAGTTACGTTGTGATATGTTTCTGCATATCAATAAACAACGGCTACAGAGACAGCAGAATGACGACGACAAGAAGGGCCTATTGAAGGTGATAAGCTGTGTGGGTGATAAATACTAACTGTGACAACTTCGTGCCAACGTAGACTGAAAACGGTAATCTCATCTTACTAACGGTGTAATTTGATTGGTGCACAGAGACTGTGCCCGAAATTATTTTTAAGAGCAATTATTACATCGAAACAATCCCGTTTGTCTTTTGTTTCGCCAAGGCAAAATTAAAGTAAGCTCGGATTAAATGTTTACAAATCTGATTGAAACTATTAATAATATGACAGCGCTTACAAAAAGAAAAAACGAATTAAACCATAAAACAGTAATTAGTAAAATATGTGGAGATATTGTTCAATGTGTGAAATGTCTTCAGCGTATCTGGTGTAATGGGCTGAGGTCATTTTCCCATGGTCAAGCCTCATTTCACAGTATTCAATGCCAGTTCACTTATCACTCTCTAATTATCAGTTGGGAGGACTACTGGGAATTACTAGTGAATGTTTGTGCGTGTGAATAGGATACTGTATCTAATATGCTAGTATCCAGATAGTGTCCAGATACTGTTTATCTGCTTTCTGTTGCTTAGAAAGAAACAGTGTCCTTTGTTTCCTTTGTCTGGTAATGACATAAAGTGACACAGTTTTTGCTGCTGTACAGAATAAATCCGCGACGTAGTCATTAATTTAATTGCAAGACCTTGCACAGGTTATTAGTACAACATACAGGCATTAATGAATGAACATTTTATGATGAATGGGCAAAAACTAAATGGATAGAACATAACATAATAAAAGTAATCAACGGAAAGTAAGTAGATTATAAAGTTATTTGATTACCAAGTTATTATGGTAGATTAGAAAGTTATTATGGTCAACAATGAAATCTGGGTTTTAGACGGTCGCTCTTCCTTTGTAAATAAATTACAGATCAGTAAAATGCGTCGCCTAAAATATTTGTATTACCGTTTACAAAATATTTTGTACTGTTAGTTTACAATAAACTATTCAAATAATTAATGTTTGATACCTTTACTTGGTGAAAATCCATTGTAAATTATAGTAAAAAATAAAACCATAAAATAGTTTTTGTGATTTCCACTCGTCAATTTATTAAAATTATAAAAACCATGACAGCTGTTTCGGCAGCACAGTGCCTTCATCAGATGGTGTAAGCTGACTAATTTTCGTACAAACAATACAGAATATAAAATATAATACAAGTGCTGTTGTATAGAGAGCGATAGTAATCTCGTGTCAATAAGATTTATACACATTACACAAACATATAACATAACATATACCAAGTCTATTTATACAAATTAAGCAGAGGCGAGCTATTTAGATCTAACTGATCATTTAATAATACATTTAAATATTTGTGTTTATTAATTTCAAGGGTTTCTAATAAATCAAGCTTTGGACCTTTATCAGATAAATGTAAAATTTCAAAATTGTCATTATAACTATGGTCTTTTTCTAACAAGTGATTTGCATAATTTGATTTGCCATCATTATATCTAAAACTATAATTGTGACCATACATTCTTTTTTTCGAAAGATCTACCTGTCTGTCCGATATACACTTTATTACAAGACCCACAGGATAATTTGTATACACCAGACTTTTGCAGTTTATCTGTTTTACTCTTGTTATTTTTAATATATTTTCCCAAAGAAGACTGCGTCTTAAAAGCTATATTTACATTCCTTTGTGCGAAATATTTACCAATATTATCAGAAGCAGAACCTATGTAAGTGAGAGTGTGATATCTTTTAATCTGTGTTGAGGGAGGGTAAACTAGTTTTAAAGCTTGTGAATAAAATTTTTTGTTTAACAAGTGATCTATGAGGCTAGGTTGGTAACCATTGTTGACAGCTATTTGTTTAATAATGTTAAGTTCTGATTGGAAATTTGAGTCTGATAACGGAATACTAACTAGTCTGTGAATAAAACTGTGAAAAGCAGCCAATTTATGTGAGTATGGATGTGTGGAAGTAATGTGTATTGTCATATCTGTATGTGTAGGCTTATGAAAAATACCGAAGTCTAATTTATTATTGCATTTTGTTATTGTAAGGTCTAAAAAATTGATACTATTGTTATCTTCTAATTCTAAGGTAAAGCTAATATTTTTGTGTAAATTGTTAATAAAATTAAGAAAGATCTGTAATTGTCTACGTGTACCTAGAAAAATTGCTAAAATATCGTCCACATATCTATACCAAAAAATAAACAATTTGAAATAAGGGTGTACTCTAATTTTAGTTTCTATGTAGTCCATAAAGATTTCAGCTGCCAAAGGGCTAAGTGGATTTCCCATTGCAAGCCCTTCTTTGCCAATATAGATCTTTCCATTAAATTCAAAGTAGTTTTGATTAAGGCAAACCTTCAGTAAATTCAAGATATCCTCTCTCATAAAGGGGTTATTACAATTTTCAATTAATAATTTTTCTACAATATCTATTACATCAGTCGGTGGAAGTGTTACTCCGTACAAAAGTGTTACTCCGTACAAAAATTACATCGCAGAATATTTGGTTCTTCAAAAAGTGCTTAATGGACAACTTAACACCACATTACATGATTTTGAAGACGAACAACAAAAGTTTATCAGCGATAAAAGGGGTTGAAGCTGGCATTAGAAAATGACTGTTATACGACATGAAGATTCAATACAATAAAAGAGACGTTTGTAATATTTACCTTAAGTTTATACATACAGAATTATTACGTAGATTGCATAATATAGAATTTGACTTGCTAGACCGTAAAGTGCGAAATGATGTTCAAAGAATTATTCATAATAAATACTTAAATCAGTTACGTAAGCTAAACAAGTTGAAAATGTTTAAGGTTAGTAATAGCGGTAATTATTATAATAATAGACAATGCGGGCATAATAACAAATTTTCTAACCATATATTTTATCAACATTTTATGAATTTGACCAACGTAACTTTTAATAGTTTTGAAACTAAACTGATCGAAAAGGGTTTCAAATATAATATACAACCGTCAAATTATAATAAGGAGTCTGAAATTTTAGGTGTGGATTGTGAGTTAGCTTGTAATAAGTACAATAAATTTCATGAAAATTCCGAATCAATACCATTGAACAAATACATTGTAGCGGATAAATTAACTTCTCTTTATGCTAAACAAATTAAGACTCTACCATTTAACAATAAAAATAGACTAACTATTAATTCAATTAAGAGAAAATCTGTAGTTAATAATATAATATTTACCCGCGCTGACAAGGGCAATACTGTTATTGCTATCGACAAAGGCGAATATGTAAACAAGACACTTGAATGTTTGAACTCTTTTGAACCCATTGATATTAACCCGACTTTTAAATTTCAAATAGATGTTAAACAGGCTATAAAGAATTGTTCTTTCTTTGATAATCGAGATTTGGATTTTTTATCAGTAATGAATCCTCAGCCACCAAAGCTTTACTCTTTAATTAAATTGCATAAGGATAACCATCCAATTAGACCAGTGGTATCATATGTAACTGCTCCTTCTGTTAAATTATCTAAAAGACTAATTAAGATTATACAAACACAATGCAAATTTCAATCAACACATAGTATTAAAAATTCACTAGACTTAATTAACAGAATTAAAGATTCACATATCCCAGACAAAGCTGTTTTATTATCATTTGATGTGAGAAATTTGTTTCCGAGTATTCCACCGACTGATGTAATAGATATTGTAGAAAAATTATTAATTGAAAATTGTAATAACCCCTTTATGAGAGAGGATATCTTGAATTTACTGAAGGTTTGCCTTAATCAAAACTACTTTGAATTTAATGGAAAGATCTATATTGGCAAAGAAGGGCTTGCAATGGGAAATCCACTTAGCCCTTTGGCAGCTGAAATCTTTATGGACTACATAGAAACTAAAATTAGAACACACCCTTATTTCAAATTGTTTATTTTTTGGTATAGATATGTGGACGATATTTTAGCAATTTTTCTAGGTACACGTAGACAATTACAGATCTTTCTTAATTTTATTAACAATTTACACAAAAATATTAGCTTTACCTTAGAATTAGAAGATAACAATAGTATCAATTTTTTAGACCTTACAATAACAAAATGCAATAATAAATTAGACTTCGGTATTTTTCATAAGCCTACACATACAGATATGACAATACACATTACTTCCACACATCCATACTCACATAAATTGGCTGCTTTTCACAGTTTTATTCACAGACTAGTTAGTATTCCGTTATCAGACTCAAATTTCCAATCAGAACTTAACATTATTAAACAAATAGCTGTCAACAATGGTTACCAACCTAGCCTCATAGATCACTTGTTAAACAAAAAATTTTATTCACAAGCTTTAAAACTAGTTTACCCTCCCTCAACACAGATTAAAAGATATCACACTCTCACTTACATAGGTTCTGCTTCTGATAATATTGGTAAATATTTCGCACAAAGGAATGTAAATATAGCTTTTAAGACGCAGTCTTCTTTGGGAAAATATATTAAAAATAACAAGAGTAAAACAGATAAACTGCAAAAGTCTGGTGTATACAAATTATCCTGTGGGTCTTGTAATAAAGTGTATATCGGACAGACAGGTAGATCTTTCGAAAAAAGAATGTATGGTCACAATTATAGTTTTAGATATAATGATGGCAAATCAAATTATGCAAATCACTTGTTAGAAAAAGACCATAGTTATAATGACAATTTTGAAATTTTACATTTATCTGATAAAGGTCCAAAGCTTGATTTATTAGAAACCCTTGAAATTAATAAACACAAATATTTAAATGTATTATTAAATGATCAGTTAGATCTAAATAGCTCGCCTCTGCTTAATTTGTATAAATAGACTTGGTATATGTTATGTTATATGTTTGTGTAATGTGTATAAATCTTATTGACACGAGATTACTATCGCTCTCTATACAACAGCACTTGTATTATATTTTATATTCTGTATTGTTTGTACGAAAATTAGTCAGCTTACACCATCTGATGAAGGCACTGTGCTGCCGAAACAGCTGTCATGGTTTTTATAATTTTAATAAATTGACGAGTGGAAATCACAAAAACTATTTTATGGTTTTATTTTTTACTATAATAAACTATTCACCTATTTCTTTATTACATTACATTAGTCGCAAATTTGAGTGGATTAAAATTTAGTTATTGCAGTTAAGTATTCAGAATAGGAACGAATACTTTTCTGCCGTATAGAATGGAATCGCGTGACCAAAATTAGCACTTGACTTTGCTCGATTTCCGAAACGGAATAACCATTGCACGTTGTGGGACCTTATGTGATTCCCGAATTAACCTTTTATTAATAACAAATAGCCTACACTTACTATTATTAACCTATTGAATAATGTATTAAGCTGTCAGTGATTCATATCTGCTTACGTAAGATGTGAACATTTTCTTGAGCGGAAATGGTATTCCTTGAACGTATCAAGGACGAGAGAATAGGCCACGGATTTCACTACGCGGCGAACGATGAATTCCTGTGCCGGGGCAATTCCAGTAATAAGTTATTACCCACTTATCAGACTTTATATTATCTGAATCATAAGTCTTTCCTTCTCAATGAGAACGGCAGTGACCGGCTGTAATGTTTGATATGCAAATGCAAATAATTGTTATACGAGACAATCATCGCTGATTCCTCAACAACGTTAGATCACCAACAAGGAACGTAATTACTTTAACACAGACAAATACATTACTATAGCATAGTAATGTTATTACTCATAAACCTCATAGCAAAATCTAACTCTACATAGTCGTTTGGTTACAAATCTAATTCCACAACACATCTTATTGTTTATGCAACTCGAGGTGTATTTATTCTCAAATCTGATCAGCTTGAAGACAGCATCGAGGACAGAGAAGTCAGTACTTCGGTTAGTCAGTACACGTCGAGGCACTGTACTTGCCTGCAGCAATGTGACTTACTTGCAGCATAAGCTGAAGTTACTTGTTACCAGCAAATCTAACACCCAGGTTTTTAATCATACGTAACCGCTCACAACAAGTGTCTTATAAAGGCTAGAAGATATAATACCTATAGTGCATAGACTCCGATCGGTGTTTTAAAATGAGTTTTGTCCTATCAGTTGAAAGATTTCACAGGATAGCTCTCTTTCTCGTCCAAAGCCATCCAAACGTTGAAAACTTGAGAAATACTTACGTAAAAGCAGTGTTCATGTTTTCGAACGTCACTTCGTTGTGCCACTCGATGGATCAGTCAAGGAGTGTTGGGGAGATCAAAGAAAATATACCGCCGCCAAATCCTTTACAACTCACGCAATACTGCTGAAATGTTGAACGAACATTAAAAATGTATTGTTCTAGATTTCAGAACGTTGAGACGACTTTGATCTAACAGATTGGCCAGATCTTGGAAACTTTTAAAATATTTAAAATATTCAGACAACCATAAGGCAGAAGACCTAATAACGAAACCAACAATCTGATTCATCTACTACAAAAATCCCTGGTTGTGAAGAAGCAAAGTACAGAGATATTGAAGAATGGGTGAACAGTGACGACCGACATGAACTCAATGACTGATGGTGACACAATTGTAATGGTAAATGGTATCGAAGTTGAAGACGTCAGAGAGAGTGATGCCCAATGAGAAATTGCTCGGAAAAAATGAAATTCTTGAGTCAGCCTTATCCTGTGTCCAATAGCAACTAAAAGTTTCCAGGCTGGCAGGCCGGAGTACGTAATGTATGGCAAATGTTTCAATCGTGCCCATATCGGTTATCCTCAGTAGGCGGGAACAGAGTTACTGAGGACGTAAGACAGAGACTCAAAGACGACGTAAGAAATCTTTGAGATGATTTAATAAGCATTAAACTTAAAAAATCTGATCACAAAAATTTCACAGTCCATCCACGCTTTACTCTTTACTCTTAGTCCTACTTTGGCAATTGATATCTCTGTTCCTGCGCCACTGACGATGGCCGTCACGGTTGTATGCCCAATACAACTTGCGCCACAGCCCAACATCCTAACATCGGCCGTGACAATTTTAGTAAAGTCGATAGTGGCCGTGAGAGCTAACATTCTTTTACCATGTCCCCACATTTACCCGTACTTGAACTGAGCTGCAAATAGAACTATTACAGCTGCGTATCTACGTCTGCTTTCTGGTATTGTGACTATGCGAAAACACGTTTCTCTGAATCCTTTACCGCGTGTTCCCGAGTTCCCGAGAAACGTGCTGGTTGCTTATTACGTTTTCTTTTTTGTTATTACAATCAACACGACTTTTTAGATGAGCTTGTTGTAAATTAAATAATTTTGCCGCTGCAAAGAAAAATACACGCTGCTATAAAAATGAGAGTGAGGGAGGCAGGGAGGACCCAGAGAGCGAGAATTCTTTAGCCTACTATCTAAGATGAATAGCAGCTGTCATTGCTTGATACAGCCTTTTGAAACGTATAGATGCAAACTAATTCACACACACGCACACACGCGCGCGCGCGCACACACACACACACACACACACACACATTTTCTATCTGTCTATTGTATTTTCTTTTTTCCTTTCTTTTTTACATATAACACCTGTTGTAACATTGCGTTTTGACACCGATTACTATGAGCCATTCAATGGAGAAAAACTGTTTTGTGTCTTACATATTATCACGTTCAGCCCACAAAAGTAACGCTTATATTAAAATGTTCAATCAACCATCACACTACGTGTTATAAATTTTTATGATAGTTAGCTTTTTAAACTATCACCACGTATACCTCTTGAAAGCGAATATATTAAAGGAAGGAACTCAAATGAAACGACATATGAACGCATTCGAAATTACATTTATTTGCTTTATGAAGATATCTGCCAAATGACGATAGTGAATTTGAGAGCCCCAAATATTAGCGAGCGGAGTTCGATCATAATTAGCAGAGTTAGACTCGGGCCAAGCATACTGTTCTCGCATCACAAATGCGTATTATTTATTCGGTATGGATTACGATTCATCGTAGATTTACACAGAGCAGTTTCAACTCATAAAACATCTGGATTGTATTCATAATTTTTAACGACATCTATATTTCAAATTTATGTCAGTATTTTTCGGGCCGATCCAATATTTAATGTCAAATATTCTTGGGTAATAAAGAAAAAAATCCAACGATGCATGGGCCACAAAC
This sequence comes from Magicicada septendecula, assembly GCA_034769895.1. NCBI lineage: Eukaryota > Metazoa > Arthropoda > Insecta > Hemiptera > Cicadidae > Magicicada > Magicicada septendecula. The sequence continues at coordinate 281,419,214 of CM068372.1, read as the reverse complement.
AGTGCGAACAAAATATTCGTATTAGAAATTTTCTTCGTAATGGTGTTCATTACCTCCCGCAGGTAAACACTATTCACTCAGCCAACTCAGACAGTCGAACACACTGTCGTCAACCTAACCTTCAAATTTGAAGTGTTTGACGTCACTATATCTACAGCATTAAATTATAACATAGAAGTTGGATGGTTCCGTTCCGTTAAGGATAATTGACTTTGAACTTTATCCCTCGTCTTTGTAAAGCACGCTCAATTATTTATAGCATTTAAGAAAACATAGGAGAATTTTTTATTGGTCGCACAACACTAACGCCCAAAGGTTATGAAGCTTATTTCTCGCCTTTTCTCTACGTGACAGTAATTCGTCAGGCACTAACGCCCAAAGGGTCTGAAGCTTTTCTTGCCTTTTCACTACGTGACAGTAACTTCTCAGGCACTAACGCCCAAAGGGTCTGAAGCTTTTCTTGCCTTTTCTCTACGTAACAGTAATTCCTTAGGCATAAAAGTCAAAAGGATGAGAAGCCTTCCTTGCCTTTCCTCTACGTGACACTAAAGCTTTTTTCTTGCTTTTTCTCTACGTGATAGTAAAGCTTTTTTCTTGCCGTTTCTCTACGTATTAGTAAAGGTTTTCTTCCTTTTGTTTACGTGATAGTAATTCCTTAGGCACTAACGCCCAAAGGGTGTGAAGCTTTTCCTGTCTATTCTCACACGTGACAGTTATTTCTAGTGACAGCATCTCTTCAAATAAAGTTTTGTTGAGACACATTAAATACTTTATCCGTCGAATTGCGGACAAATAAAAATACAAATAACAATAAAGTTATATCTTTATCACCATGTCTTTCTGTCATTTTGTGATAACAATGTTTAACTCCTTGGAATTAGGTGTGTTTGTCCTACAACTACAGTGTGGGGGGTCGGAGTTTATTATTACCCAGTAACAATAATAAGACAAATTAACATGTGAAGAGAATGAGGCGATACTGAGTAATTGTTTAAAACAACTGGAACAAGTGTGCTAATATTTTACCATTATTATGGTAATAAATCGCTGTCGTTCTGTGTACATACATATGGAAACGGAGAAATAATTGCAGCCTCTCCAATCGTCACATGACAATACTGTAACTCGGAAATGAGAACAGTGTTTATACGTTGCGACAGTAAATCTCACATAGATAGAAACTTAGTTCTGACTTCCCTTGTCAGATTTATAATATTATTTAGTAAAATCCTTTACTATAATGTAAAGTTCTAAAATGTTGAGAACAGACGCTATCCGACCGCATACTCTCATTTATGTTCAAGCTTCTGACAAGCTCGCTGCCTTAATACCATGTTGGCGATTTGACGGTATGGCGATTTCAAGTGTTGTCGGTTACCTTAATACAATTACTTTCTTGTAGTCACTATTCGCCGTTGTTTCTAATATCTTCCAGGACTTTTTCGGATGACTTCCCTTACTTCTTCGTTTGAGGGCCGGCCCATTTCCAGACTCATTTTGGCAATTTTTGGTCGTCTGGCTGTGATCATACCGTGTAAGTTGTTTTGAGCTACGGTAGCCAAATTATTCGTTTATAACTGTGGCTCCCAAACTTTTCACTTCGAGGATTCCCCTCCAAGATTTAAACTTTCGCAGACCAGCTCTGAATTTTAAAATAAAATAAACTCTTGTATTTTTATTAAATATAATAATACCTATATATATTGCAACGGTACAACCATTAACGGTACCGTGCATTGTAAAAATAAATGAAATAAATAATAAAAATAAATAAATATGAATTAATAAACATGATTCAGATTGCATAAGCTGTATCGTAGTTAAAAATAGGGAGCGCAGAATTCATGCATGGACATGCATTCCCGACGCACCTGTCGTCTGGCGTTGTGTACACGCGTATCCTGTTTGTGTATGTGAAGCCTGTCCGTTCCTGAAATGTAACCAACCCTTTTCAAGTAGAATAGTTTTATGTTTTATTTTAATTATAAGAAAAATATGTACGATATGGTAAAACAAAAGACACCAAAGTGTATAGAAATTAAAGGTAAATAAAGGGTTAAAAGACCGTGCCAATGTGACGAAAAGTGCAATTACTATACGTAAAAAGTGAATAGCTCTTTTTGTAATTACAATAAAGAAGTATAATTTACGTATAGTAAACATATAAAAATTAGTGATCGATTGAGCATCGAGTGATGTGAAACAAACTTCGTAATTCTTGAATATAAGCGAAAATAATGAATTGAACCAGAGTGGGGGAAGTGACGCTTCGACAAAATCTGACAAGTTAAAAATTGTTCAGACATGAGTTTTTGCACGAACTGACTATAAATACCAGGTCGCGCTAATAAAGCGTCTTCTTCTCGATTCAACCGTTGCCACAGGAGGCTATGTCAGTCGACGACGCTAATTAATTTAAATTTATCGTAAGAGGCACAGGACAAACTGAAGTCCAACCAGAGCAGCAGGGCACATACGAGTAGGTCTATGGACACACCCGCAGCATATGATGTGAGGCGTGACGACTAGTAAACCGTACATGCAGTAGAATCCGACCAGAGGACCAAGAGGACACGGAGGACACAGACTGAGGACCAAAGGAGGGCGTACGGATGATTAACCACGTCAAACGAGGTGATGAAAAACCAATGTAATTACAGACATTTGAAAGACACTAATTAAAGTTAGAATGCAAGACATTCAACCTGTATTAAAATAACTAATTGTACATAAATGTAAAATCAGAGTAAAATTTAGAATAATATATCTTGTATAAAATTTAGTAATTGAGAGTAACATAAATGATAAGAGAAATATTTGATTTTTGAGTTAACGTAATGAATAAAGTCTTTGTTGATAAAGGAGAATGCATATGCAGTAGAAAGTTTTAAAACTAATTAATATTAAAGAAATTGGAATACAAGTAACTTCATTATTAAAGTAAATTAATCAGAAATTGCAAAAAGATGATCACACAATGAGTAAGCCGAGAGCAAAATAAATATTGAATTAATTAAAATTAGATAATAAGATTTATGTATAACCTGTGTATGTAAATTGTTAGCTATAAGTTGTGTACGAAGCAGTCGTACAAACGATATAATAATGAGTAGTATTTCTATATGCGAAATGAAAAATTGTGTTTAATAAACAATAAATAATTAATGGAACATATTTCAAACTTAAATAACGTATCATCTTCTTATTACGATTACACCCATGAATTCAATACATTATGTAATTTGTTATGTTATATAAATTGGTCCTGAACTTGGGGCTACACAATTAAATTATATATCAATGTTTGTGTTGTTATAATATATTATAACAACACAAATTACCAATTTAAATGTAATAATTTAAATTGTGTAGCCCCACGCTTTTGGGAGACAATTTATACAACGGTATATCTTTGTGTATATAGGTTGCAAATACAAATTTATTTGTGTTTGCGGAGCCCCACGTTCTTGGGACGTCAAAATTTTATAACACTACAAATTGATATTTATTTAATGTAATTTAAATGTGCGAAAAAATGTGTGTTATATAACATAACAAATTCAATTTAATTTATTGAATTGATTTAATGAGTGTAATCGTAATAAGAAGATGGTACGTTATTTAAGTTAAAAATTGTTCCATAATTTATTTATTAAACAAAATCTTTCATATCGCATATTAAACATTGACTCATTATTATATCGTTCGTACGAATTTTTCATATTACATACAAATTATTGTATTACAACTTATTGCTAACAAATTACATACACAAGTTATAAACAAATCTTATTATCTAATTTTAATTATTTTAAAATATTTATTTTGCACTCGGCTCACTCATTGTGTGCTTATCTTTTTGCAATTGCTGATTCATTAGCTTCAAAAATGAATTTACTTCTATTCGAATTTCTTTTATATTACTTTGTTTTAACTTTCTACTCCATATGCATTCTCCTTTATCATCAAAGACTTTACTAATTCCGTTCATTCAAAATTTAAATATTTCTCTTATCATTTACGTTACTAATTACTAAATTTGATACAAGAAATATTATTCTAATTTTTATTCTGCTTTTACATTTATGTATAATTTATTTATTTTAATATTAGTTGAATATCTTTCATTCCAACTTTAATTAGTGTCTTTCAAATGTCTACAATTACAATGGTTTTTTATCACCTCGTTTGACGTGGTTATTCATCTGTACGTCCTCCTTCTGGTCCTCTGGTCGTGTCCTCCTGTCCTTCTGGTCCTTTGGTCGTGTTCTCCTTGTCCTTCTGGTCCTCTGGTCGAGTTATCCGTGTCCTTCTGCTCCTCTGGTCGTGTTCCACTGCATGTGCTGATTAATAGTCGTCTCGTCTCACGTCATATGCTACCGGTGTGTCCATAGACCTCATCGTATGTATTCTGCGGCTCTGGTTGGACATCTAGTTTGTCCTGTGACTCTTACTATAGATGTGAATTGGCGTCGTCGACTGACATAGCCTCCTGCGGCAACGGTTGAATCGAGAAGAAGAAACTTTATTAGCGCGACCTGGTACTTATAGTCAGGTCGTGCAAAAATTCCTGTCTGAACAATATTTGACCTGTCAGATTCTGTCGAGCGTCACTTTCCCCACTCTGGTTCAAGTCACAATTTTTGCCTATTTTCGCGAATTACGAAGTTTGTTTCACATCACTCGATGCTCAATCGATCACTAATTTTTATGTGATTACTATACGTAAATTGCACTTCTATATGGTATTCACAAAAAGAGTTATTCATTTTTTACGTATAGTAATTGCACTTTTCGTCACATCTGTACGGTTTTTTAACACTTTATTCACCTATTATTTCTATACACTTTTGTGTCTTTTGTTTTATCCTATCGTACATAGTTTTCTTATAATTAAAATAAACATATAACTATTCTACTTGAAAAGGGTTGGTTACATTTCAGGAACGGACAGGTTTCACACACACCAACAAAATACGCGTGTACACAACGCTAGCGACAGGTGTGTCGAAAATGCATGTCCATGCATGAATTCTGCGCTCCCTATTTTTACTACGATCCAGCTTATGGAATCTGAATCATGTTTATTAATTTATAATTATTTATTTTTATTATTTATTTCATTTATTTTGGCAATGCACAGTACTGTTAATGTTTGTACTGTTGCATTATTTCCCTGCTTGGTGAAAAAAAAATTTTTTTTTAATACCAAATTAAATTTTTTTTCTGCATTTTTATTAGACAAATAATATGTATTGTTTTTATTTATCGACACATTTATTTATTTTATGTGCGACTAATAATGAGTCTTCGATTTTTCAATTTTACCCTTATTTGAAGGTTTTCTGAGAAATATTTCCCCTCCCTCGTAGGTAAAGTCCCTGTGGTGTTTTGGTACATCCGCTTTAATCGTTGTTCCACTTTACTAGTTCTAGTGACCCAGTTATTTATGAATGGAATTTTCTCAACGAGCTAGGTATTTACCCATTTCTTTTTTTCTCATGCCGTCATACACTATGAATGTCTGTTTACCAAGTTGTCGTACTAGTGTATATGGTCCATCATACAACCTGAAAAATTTCTTAGCTGTATTGTCAACTCTTTTTCCTACTGGATTAGTCTTTAATAATACCTCTTCTCCCACGTTGAATTGTTGTAGTTTGTGTGTTCTGTTAAATCTCTCCACTCTCTTGTTACCTCTTTCTATTATCCGTCGCTTTGCGTTCTCAATTTTCACACTTACTGGTACAGGTACATTCTGGTTGTCGGGTTTGTTTATGTACTTCGTCCAAAATCTGTTTGGCTTTTTATCTTCTTCTAATTCTATTGGAGTATAACTGGTTGCTTCACTGTAGTTCTCGTTGATGGCTTTCTCGAGAATGGTAAATATTCTGCCCATTTATTGTGCTGATTACGGCAGTATATCCTTAAATATTTACCTAGTTCCTTGTTAACCCTTTCTGCAAGGTTTCCTTGAGGAAGTCTTATGGATGTGAGTACAGGTTGTATTCCATTTTCTCTCAAAATTCTCTTCCATCTCTCACTCTGGAATTGTACACCCTGATCATTCAAGACCTTTTTCATCTTGCCAAATGCTGGAATATATTTCTGCAGTAGTATCTTTAGAACAACCTTCGTTGTGGGTCGCATAATTGGGTACAGCCAGACTGCCTTGGAAAACACATCGATACATACCAATATGTGTTTCACTCCTCGACTTGATCGCGGTAGTGGTCCCAGAAAACCCACTGCAATTAGCTCTCCCTTAGCTTCCTTCTGACTACTCTGCATCTCAACATATTTATGCCATCCTTCACTCTGTAATTTTACATTTCCTTAATCATAACATTACTACATTCTTTAATCTTTTTTAACATGAACATTACTTACATTTCTTAACATTTCTTAGATTTCTTTTCTGATCGTTCATAATCTTCTTCATTCTTACCATGTGCTGTAATACACTTCCGTAACAGAATACTTTTTTAGCTTCGTAGTGTGTCGCATGATCGGTTACAGATGAACTGCCTTAGTTTTTAACTCGCTCGATATTTTACTCGTAGTTTTGAGCGCTAAGTAGTCTCTGCCCTTTGACTTCCACTATCGCTTTCTTCTGTGTCCTTCCATTTCCACTAAGGTATGAAGTTTTCGCTTGATCACCCGTCTGACAATTATCAATTATTTCTCATTTCTAACCCTTTCTTCATATTAACAACAACGTTCTTTACAATCATTTCTTAAACATTTCTTTAAACATTAACATTTCTTACACTTTCTTTAACATAAACGTTTCCTTTATTTCTTATATTTATTTAGCATATCTTTTTATTTAATTCTTTAACATTAACAATAATATTTCTTATCATTTATAACCCTTTCTTCACATTATTATTATCCCTTATTATTTAGTTCCTTATCTAACATTAACATTCCTTCTTAATTAATTCTGTATCTTATTAATAATTAACAGTAGTATCTTTCGTTTAAAAATAATTTTTATTTTCATTAGAGCGTAGAGTGCGGTGTGTCGTTTGATTTCCACCCTCCTTAGTTTAAGCTAACAATTGTTTGTCGTCTCCCGGACGTATATTGTTCCTGTGTAGTATAGCCGTCGTCATATAACAATTTCCGCTTCTCACCCTCGTTAACATTCCATTGTAACTCACCTGTTCGTCGCTGCGTTGAATTGTTGCTACCTTTATCGCGTGATCCACTTGTCTATAGGATGAAAACTTCTCCCTCTTGTCCAAACGGAATCTCCTCTCTTCCTCTCGTAACGGTCGCATTCCATCGCAACAGTTTGCTCGCGGCCCATATACACAGTTGAACCTATTTTCGTGCGTCTTTTATGATAATACTCACCATAGTTCTCATAATTACAGTTATAATTATCGTTACAATAATTATCACTCGTTGGGTACTTACCGTGTGTATAATTAATATTATAATTATCACAATTTTGCGTAGTGTTTCGTATCGGAGGTTTACCACTACAGTTATAGTTACAGTGACAATTAGTGTGTGTGTTCTCGTCGCAAATATTGCGTTTTAATTGTTTCACATGTATTTTTCTTTTAATTGCTTTTGAGTTTGCACAGCGAATTGGATATTCCTCTCAAAAAGGTATGATTGTTTAATTTTTATTTTGTATTCTTCCTTAGTGTTAATTACTTCTCTAGCATTGTCATTATTACTTACGAACGTCTGTTCTCTCTTACATTCAATGATTATAGTTTGTTCACATAACATTGTTTCACATATTTGTTCTGTTTGTTTATCAATTACTTCACATATATCTTTCCCAAGAGTGTCAATATGTGAGTTGGTGTCAACAATCTTTTCTGTTAACCCTTTTAAACTTTTCGTTATTTTTATGGTGCGCTGTTTAAAATTTTCAGATTGTTGTTCTAATTTATTTTCTAAACTTTCTGTTTGGATCTTATTAAATTCTTTTAATTCGTCCATTATCGCATTCAAATTTTCTGTCTGTTTCTCAAGTTTAGCATTTATATTTTCTGTTTGTATTGTGCTTATTTCATCTACCCAAGCACGCATCATAGTTTGAAATGCTTCCATGTTCAGACTTTCTGGTGCTGCCATAATGAATACTTTGTATTTATTTATTATGTTTTAAAATATTATTATTATGGCACCGAATTACTAATTTTATTTATTCATTTATTATTATTATTAAATATTATTAATTTTCTTATTACAATTACACTACAATGATATTATTTCGTTGAGGGCCACTGGTCGTGTTCTCCGTGTCCTTCTGCTCCTCTCGTCGTGTTCCACTGCATGTGCTGATTAATAGTCGTCTCGTCTCACGTCATATGCTGCCGGTGTGTCCATAGACCTCAACGTATGTATTCTGCGGCTCTGGTTGGACATCTAGTTTGTCCTGTGACTCTTACTATAGATGTGAATTGGCGTCGTCGACTGACATAGCCTCCTGCGGCAACGGTTGAATCGAGAAGAAGAAACTTTATTAGCGCGACCTGGTACTTATAGTCAGGTCGTGCAAAAATTCCTGTCTGAACAATATTTGACCTGTCAGATTCTGTCGAGCGTCACTTTCCCCACTCTGGTTCAAGTCCCAATTTTCGCCTATTTTCGCGAATTACGAAGTTTGTTTCACATCACTCGATGCTCAATCGATCACTAATTTTTATGTGATTACTATACGTAAATTGGACTTCTTTATTGTATTCACAAAAAGAGTTATTCATTTTTTACGTATAGTAATTGCACTTTTCGTCACATCTGTACGATTTTTTAACACTTTATTCACCTATTATTTCTATACACTTTGGTGTCTTTTGTTTCATCCTATCGTACATAGTTTTCCTATAATTAAAATAAATATATAACTATTCTACTTGAAAAGGGTTGGTTACATTTCAGGAACGGACAGGTTTCACACACACCAACAAAATACGCGCGTACACAACGCTAGCGACAGGTGTGTCGAAAATGCATGTCCATGCATGAATTCTGCGCTCCCTATTTTTACTACGATTCAGCTTATGCAATCTGAATCATGTTTAATAATTTATATTTATTTATTTTTATTATTTTTTAATTTATTTTGGCAATGCACAGTACTGTTAATGTTTGTACTGTTGCAATATTTATATATATCTATATACATATATATATATATATATATATATATGTTGTAACGAAACAAAATGTTACAAAAGAATAGTAAATAATAGTGAAATCCGATCCAGAGAGGAAACAAGAAATAATAATTGATAGCAAATTAAAGGAAACCTAGTTGGTTTGACTTATTTAATATTATCAAGAAACCCAGAAATAACCCAGTAGAATAGGGCAGTAAACAAATCAAAATTCAATAAATAAACCTAGTAAGCCTAAATAATCAACTTACCCTGAAACACAACTAAACTCAATAAAGAGTACCTATCCACAAAATAAAAATTGTATTAATTAAAATCATATAGGCCTATAATTAAGGATAGAAAAAGGGACACAAACCTTTACAATGAGATGAGTGTTATAATAATAAATAGTGACACAGACTACTGTTAAACAGTGTTAATTATTATTTATAAAAAGTGTTTTATTATTCTCATACAGACAATAGTTTAAAAGTATGAAATAATTAAAGTTGTTAAAAACAAGTATTATTATTAAGAGTTTTTGTTATATGTTATAAGATTTTATGTCACCAGTTAATTTATGTAAATATATTTATCTCAGGGAGTCAAAGTAGAAATTACAATCAACCATAACAAATTGTTCCACCACATATCATAGAAATTCAAATTAATAAGGTTTTACAGTTATAAACTGAGGCATGTTTAGTATCAAATTGTTTATAATTATCTAATTAATAATTGTATAAACATTGCATGTATCATTAGAGTATAATAATAAAATTATCTATTAAAGGTAATTTATAAAATATAAAGTAGGTAAAGGGTGTTGATCCTATAACATTTAACCTGTACATAAATGGCCAATCAAAATTTAAGAAGTTTGTATGAGTTCCGTGACTAAAAAAGAAGAAATAACACTTAATTGTTAATTGTGATGGAAAACAGTTGAATAGTGCGTGTCTAGATGTAATTAAAATAAAAATATAAAAATAGATAACCCGTTTGTGAAAGAAGATCTGAATGACCATCATCGAAGATAATAATCCCTCCACTACAATTTTCATGAACAAGTAACACACACAAGCAAGAAATTATCTAGAATAAACCAGAAACCCTTCAGCAATATCGTCTAGATGTGTAAAGTATAATTTGACAATATTTTTATCCAACAAGGAACAACCACTAGACAATATAACAATTTACACTAACACTAATCACTAGTAAACATTTTAAGTGAAAACAAATTCAATATCTAAGCGAACAGTGATTACAAGGAAACATTTATTTGGACACATTAATAAACTTCATTATTTTCTGAGACGGACAATATAGTAGCCATGATGTTGACATCACTCTAACCTACATGCTTTTTACGAAGCATTGAATCTCGTCAACTTTGTATGTTACTTAATATATAATTTTTGTAATTTTTTAGATTATAAGTAATATTGTTTGTAAAGGTACTCTATATTATTAATTATCATGTAAAGGAACTTTTCGTAGCAGCCACAAGAATTCCCACGAAATATATTAAAATTATTTAATTATTAAATCCTGAGATAAATATCGATTGTGACAACCGTATGTATCGAATGGAATTTTCCAATAATTTGAATTTATGTTACAGAGATTAAACCATTATGTTATTAAATCATATCCATGCGTTATTATTTCAGGAACGTAATATATTATCAGCAGTTATTTTATAATTAACCAGGATAAAAAGAATTCGGGGAGTCATTGGAAGTACGCTAATTGCAAAACCAAGATTAACCTCAAATAATAGGTTAAAGCCTAATATCGAAGGTGACTTGAAAATTTTGGGATGACTCGACCGCTATTTTTTGAATTGATTTTGGAGTTCTAACTACTGAACTGGAATAATTATAATTCTGATTCAGCAACCAAGGCAGAATAATTCGATTCTTTTACTTATATATTTAAATCACATTCGTAAACACACAACATAAATATTCCACGATCAGCTGATACACTATTTACAACTAGTTATTACAAATTAACATATACAAGGAATAAAACGGGCAAATCATTATACCATTAAGATACTACGGGTACACGATACTATTATAATATATATATACACATAATACCGAATATATTAATACTACACCAGGTTTTTGTTGACCTTGGTAGCGTGCAAGTGTTCGTGTTCATCGTGCTTGTGTTTTATGAGTGTTGTGTGTGTTTTCGTAATAAGTATTAATTTCCATTGTTTTGTCTTTTGATTAAATATTATGTGACGTTTTGTTATTATTATTTTGTTGACTTTCTGTCACTGGTTGAGAAATTATTATTAATTTCTTCACATGCATTCGTATATAATTAGCCTGAAGACGGCTGCTGATTGTTAGGGTGGGCGAAACGTCGCATTTAAATTTTATTCTGTGATGGCAAAAGTCCGCCAGTTAAAAGTTTAATAGTTAAAATTCTCTTTAATTTTATACTCCACATGAATTTTTGCTATTTTATCAAATTTTTAGCCACACTTTGGCCCATGACGTTAAAAAAGTTTGAAATTTTCATAAATGAACTGCATATTTATATTATGGTTAAAATTCCCTTTAATTTGGTACACCACATGGGCTTTTGCGATTTTTTTACAATTTTGAGTCTCCACATTTTTGCCTGCCACCCCCCCCCTAATTTTGTAGCGTTCAATCTCAAAAATAATACAGTCTGTAGAGTAAAAGTATGGACACACGTGCCAAGTTTAACGGAAATTGGTTTATGCGTTCAAAAGTTATCGTAGGACATACCTCATTCAGACAGGTAGACAGACAGACAAATGCTGATCGAATCAAAACTGATATCTCGCATCGTTCATTCAACCTCTGCTTCTTGGTCTGTCCGATGATTGTTCTCGAAATTCAAATCTTTTTTTATCTTCTCCTTCAATGAGTTTAAACGGTCACGACTCGGAGCCATAGGTAGAAATACTTTCAAGAAAGCCTTTATATACGGTGTTTTTCTTTTCTTGCATATTTTATCATTTCACATCATCACTGGGCCGTTTTCAGTGGTCTTTAATAGTTTCATTTATCACAGCCGAATGGTTTACAACAACAATAACAATAAATAACTAGACATGGGGGGCGAAATCGACTTGTTAACATTGTCTTACAGATCATTTTACATCGATGTATGCAGACGTTTTACATCTCTAATAAAGAAGTGTAATATTCGCTGCATACTTTCTGTTCACTGTTTTCAGAACTAAAACGTTAGTTACCCCCATTCTACTACTCGGCTGTCTTCATGGCCGCTCCGTTACAGCCATATTCTCGAAGATTCGCTTCTTCTAGTGTCTCAGGGCAGGATGTGTATAGACAAGTTATCTGTCATCTCGTGTGGTTCCAGGAAGGTTGGGCCACCTTGGCGCACTAGACCTGTGGCGGGTGTAATCGTTATTCGTCAACGGCTGCGGACGTGCTGTGAATTGCATAATTCCGGTCGCGAGGTGCTTACGGTTTTACCATAACGGAAACAATTAATTCAGTACAAAAGAATAAACGTGTGCACATTATCAAGTTCTCGCGTAAACAATATAAATAGACGCGGATTATAATAATAAACTGATAGCTGGCGCATATTGAGACGGAATTTAAATGAAGTGAGTGAGACAAAACTATGTTACTCTGCGATTGGAATCTGAATAACAAACAGCAATGACGAGAGAGAAAGATGAGTGCAGTGGATCAGGGAATACCCAGAAATGGTTTGTGTGTGTGTGTGTGTGTGTGTAATGCAACGGTTGCTCGTCTTCAGCTAACATATAATTGGCTCGTTGTGATTGGGAATCCCACTGTTTGATTTAAAACAATTCGAGCACTGAAAGAAAGAAAATAATAATCGTATTATAACTTGACACGATCGAGCACTTATTTCCTTCACTGTTATTCGCGCGCGCGCACGCGCACGCACAAGTGCTCATCGTTTGCCGTCGAGTAATTACGACAACACAGACTTGTGGGTTTTCCGGTCATACTCATCCGTGTGAAGCACGACACGTGTGTTTACATATTTATTGGGAATGGGATAATTTATATACAAAATTAACAGAAGAAACCGACTGACAGGCGTGTGGCAGCGTTCCAACAGTAATGATAAATAGCACAGGTTTACTCAGAGATATTCTTTTCCATTTCCAGGATATAAACTCCACTTCGGCTGTAGATAAAACTGAGTCGTGGAAAAGAAAAGTGAACAGAGATGAAAATACGTACTTCTCGGCCAATAATAGTTTTCTCCAAGTCGTATTTTTCGTCCAAATTTATTTTCTCTGTTTGCAGAAGCCAGGTTGTTTATCATGTTTTGTCAATATGCTCTGACTTAGAAAATATGACGTGACCGAAACAGTTTGAACGCAAATGCCCATATTGAAAATACACATCACTTTTACCTCAAACATTCGATTAAAAGCGGGCTACGTTTTTCTACTTTGAAATATCTGGCACATGATTTAAATCTTTTCCATAAAGATATAGAGAGGCTGCAGCGTGTCTCACCTCTGTTACCTTAAATGTTTTACAATTTTAAAAATTAAAACATTTTCCCGCATGTATTCTCCACAATACTGTTTTTCCCAAGAAGATTTAGCTTTTCTTCATAAACGTTACCATATCTGTCCCACATTAGCAAAATACAATAAGATACAAGCTAAGCAATATTACTTAATGACTTTTTATTTAATTTGGGGGCCCTGGAAAATGAAAGGCTAAAGGAAAACAACTCTAAATAAAAATTACCGGAAATCATGGTTCCTAAATTTACAGCCTCCTCTACAAGATTTACCCATCTAGAAATTAGTACACGGAGAAATTGCTCAATACTCATACTCTTCAAAGAAATCAACCGGACTGATTAAACTGTAGGCACTGCAGAGAGAAAAGACGAACGATTTGGCATAAAAGATACTAAATGCAGGAAAGTACGAAGCATAACATGAAGACAGAAGTTTGCAGGTGACTGAAAGGCAGAAATATTGATGTAATATAGAATTCATGGCTTCGGTCGATCTACAATGATTTGTAGTGGAATAGATCACACAAGCAAGTAAACAATATTAGTTGATAAAAAATGCAACTCAAAAATAATGAAATACACATATATTGTGAAATATATATATATATATACATATATATATTTATAATGGTAAATGTAAGATTTAAGATCTACTGCAACCATTTGACTGTGCAAGGAGTTTTGGCCCAGAAGAATGACGGAAAGAAGAGACTGAAGAATTTTATGAAGTCTCGCAGAAAGAAATTAATAAATTAAATAACAGCCTGTGTGTGAGGTGTGAGTGAGGTGTGGCTCGAATGGCGAATGATTCATTTACAGACACTGGAGGAGAATTTAGAGAACAACATAAAATAGAAATAGATATGCTCTCATACTTATGAGATGCCCTCATACCTCATGACTTAAAAAAAAATAGTTTAGTAAAAAAGGTTGTTAATCTGAAAATATATCAAACTCAGAACTTAGACAAAACACAAGAAAGTCTTTTGTGTGGAGCGTGGATCTGTACGTCTCTGAATAACAGAACACGGAAAGATTAGAGACTCGGAAAAATATGTTATAAGAGGAGAAAAATGTACCGTATTTGTGGTAGAGGAGAATGTAAAGAACTTAATTAAATGGATTGTAGCTTGAAATATTTAAAGATACAAATTTTTTAAAAAATCTGTAGCACAAAGAGATACTACAACGGGTTTTAAAATATATTCAGAAAGACTTTTTTCACAAGATTTACTAAAGAATACAAATTTACAATTAATCTGATTCCGAATGTAAGACTTATTTCCTTTAATCTGAATAATAATTAATCATGATAGAATATTTTGAAATCAGCGCTTTTCCGTAACTTTTTCCAACCCTCATACTTCACGTTGATTTAGTCAAAAACTCTGAGGTAGAAAGAATTTATAAAATGTATTAAAAAAATTATATGGAAAGCAGTGGTGTAACTACGGGAGGGATCAGGAAATCAATACCCCCCCTCAAGAGTTATTAAAAACTTGAGTGAAATTCCATCATCACTTAACGTAGATCTATTTCTAAGCCAGTTGCATGTGTTAAAATATAGCTTATAAATATTTCTATAAATAATTACGTGGGATGAATATTATATGGGATCTTGAATATTTCACTTCCCCTGAGGAAAATGGAGAGGCCAACCTTCAACCCCCCCCCCCCCAGAAGCAGCTCCTAGTTACACTACAGGTAGGCAGCAGTATAATTTCTTTCCTACCATTTGCTGTTCTTTAACCTGTCCATACCATTTTTACTAACCCTATGATTCCCATCGTTCTCCAATATATCAAATCGACAAGATATCTAAAAACATATTAAGCCTAAATGTGCCTGTATCAAATATATTACTTCAGTAAACAACTAAAATATAAATGATATATTTTTATTTACGACGTCGGGATAGCTCAGTGGAAGAGAGCTCGTTTTTTGAGTCCATTAGTCACAAATTCTGTGGGTTTGGCTCAAGGTATTGTCAAACCATTCCCGTCTACCTACCTTTTGTTAAGTCAATACAACAGTCTGGGTGAGGTAAGCGGATCTCAGTCAGTAACAACACGACATTTATACGTTAACACGCACAAAACGTCTCCCTACCGTGCAACTAGTTGCTGGTAAAAAGCAGACTGGTTTTGTCTGGCAGTGATGTGGTGTGTGCAGTACCATATTACAATGCTAGAGGGCGCAATGGGGTTTGGCCTAATGCTCGAAGGAAGATAGATGACGAGATGACTTTTATTAACCAGAGAATTATAATGGTCCACTAGTAATTTCTATGAAAACAGCAGAACTCAAATTTTATTTCAGATCTATGTTTTTTCTGTGGCTGAGTTTTTAACCAGTAGTATAGACATTTATCTACAATTTTAAGACTTCCTTTTGATATATTGACTGGGTACTAAATTAGCTATTTTCTTCTTTCTTAAGCATTATTAGTAAAACGAGGGAAATATTAAAAATTGAGTAATAATTAATCCACGTGTCTTTTTTATTTTATTGTACAGAAAATAAAATAGAGCCATACACAATGCCACTAAAACAGAAACTTTACAGTTTAGAAGAACTGCAAAAATAAAATCGAATTGTAATTAATACTAAAATCAGTTAGTCAATGTATTCAGTACAGCCTCTGTTATAATCTAAAGAAAAGAAAATTAATTTCGACCTGTCCAGTGAAGAGGACACGTGGAAAAAACTGTTTAATGTTTGACTTTGAACCGGGATAAAATTAGACAACTGCGTAAAATGCAGCAGATTACAAGAAATTTACTGTTCAATGAATTGCCTTATGCTTGAACTCCTCAATTACTGGAAACAATGATACTCTTTAACTGGTTTCATTATAAGGTCACAAAAGAAATATTGAATCGTGATTTTTATTTGACCTGAAGACATAAATCATCTTATTGGCACAAACTAGTGATAATTTTTCCAATGAACGTGACCGCTAGAAGTCATATAAATATGATTGCCAGTTGATGCCGGAAACATATTTGCCTCACCTGTACGCCAAGAGAAGGGGTTCTACAGAGTTCTCTGCATTAAAGGTTAATTTTTTTTAATCAACATTATAATAGATTATAGATATTAATGTTATTGTTGATTATTATTAGAATGTTTATTAGTATTGTTGCCGTTGTTGTAGACACTCACGTACGATGTGTTTATAATACAGTATAATTATTTAGCAATGGGTGATTGTAAGTTACTGTTGTAGTTTAAAAGAGTATTAGGCTCGCTATTAGTTCACTGTATTTACCTCCCCACTTACCATCCGTGGATAACTTCACTCGATGGGCGACTTCTCTTACTGTAAACACACTTGAAATACACAGATATTCCTTTTGAATATCGAAAGGATGCACATAAACAATAAAATAATTCAAATATTCAATTGTAAGTTGAATAATATCAGTAATTCAAATATTACCGCCACCTTATGAGATAATTGTTTCTAAAAAAAAAATTAAACTATTGCTTCTATTTTATAGAAATTAAAACTCTGATTCCACTGATAATAAACTGAGGATTTTATTGACAATGGTTAAATTCAGCAAAACTTTTTTAAAACAATTAATATGATATCTTCATAAACGACAACAAATTAAACAAAGATTGAGATCTCTGCAGCTCAAGGCTGGTAACACTGTTGCAATGTACGATAGTATTGTGAACTAGGTTAGGTCACTTTGGTTAATTATATTACCAATTTTAGTGAATTCTTTTAAGACACATGATACAAGATATACAGATGTGGTTTTGAATAACAATGTTTACTTATCTACTATTATGAAAAAGAACAAAACATATTCGCACAAGAAAATTATTATTCATCAATTCAAAGGTTATAGTCAATTAAGCGACTATATTCACATACTAATGAGCGGTATTTAACTTTAATTCCGCCGTTCTCAATTATTCTTTAAATATAAAATAATTATTTTTTAATTAATTATTGCCATTAGATTGTGTTAGAACTGCGTTCATAAAATGCTGATAATTGTTCATCATTATTTATCAAAGCACTCAAGCGTTAACTTGACTAGTGCAGTCAAAACAATAACTTTCGTTAATCAACGAGAATTATTCCTTTTATCATTTTCTTTAAAATTATTAAAGTATTGTACTCCCTGATTATTTACACTGAACATGACCCTTATTATACACTGGTCATGTTAATTCACTATTCACTTAATTCACTGACACTCGGTAATGTGGTGTTTAGTATAGGTTAATGTGTGTCTGTGTATTACTGTAGGTGACGCGCACATTTCAAAAAATATCTTGCTGACTTTGACACAGTCCTTTCGCCTCGAGTGTTGTTGAACGATTAAAACATTTCGCTAAAGCGTCTCCTTTCGTCTGGTCATTTTAAGCTATTTGATTGGTTTAAAAGGTCATACTCTCAACCCCAAACACTCTGGTAAAAATAAAAATTTTAATTTTTAGCGTCACTAAGCATGGGTTCGAGATTATCACTGACGTATACATGGACATTCAAAAATGATTGAAAAACTTATAATGGTTATAAGTTTCTTATTTCTTGTCATATCGTCATTTGGATAGTGGCATTAAATCGCGGACACTTGCGGCTTTATTTTAAGTCTAAACAAGCACTAATTCCGTTCATTAATAATTCACTTGATCTTCTTGAAAACTCATATGGTGGTTCTTAATACAAATAAGTCTTTTTCACCATATTTCGTCGTAATTACACTTTAATACTTATTACTAAACATTTTGAGTCCATTTCTCCTTCATGTTAGTACATAAAATGGTTATATTTATAGTTTAAACAAAATCTGTTAATGGCGTCTATACCAACTATGTCCGATTGTTTACATTTACTTGTAACGCCATTATTCCTTATTCTACTACATATTTTTGACATCATAACACTAATAGGTATATTTATTTACATTTGTTCATACTTTATTTTGATAAAAATGTTATTTTGTATACACATATAGTATGATTCAAAATACATTCTGTTCTCATCTCTCCATTTTGTCACTTACTTAGTTATTTTAGTACACATGGGATATATTGTTAGTAATTAAAATTGTGTACAATTGTTGTACATGGTTAGTTCAATGTATTCATTAACTTTTTGTTATCTGAAAGCTCTCTAAGTTATAGTATGGTGGTTATTTACACCTGGTTCTATGATTGCAGTTAGTTAGTTTATTATATTTCAATTATTAAACTACTAGTATAATATTTGTGAGATGTTCTCATAGCAGTATTGAACATTTCTCTAACTACTGGTCACATTTGTTACACTCTCTTTATAAGTTTTGATAATGTTTTTTGACTAACTCTCTTGTCACATTGGGGTTCTGTCTATTTAGTTTAATGATATTGTATTCAATCTGATTCATTTGCTGTGTCCTTCAGTTCATATGGTATTCATTGGTTTGCATTTTTATTCTTATTTAGTCTCTGTTTGAAACAATTGTGGATAATTGCTTGGTTTAATTAATGTACATGATTTTATGTTATAGGTTCAACTCTTGTGAGGTTATGTGTCAGTTGTCTGACAACAATGTGCTACATACTTTTTTGCAGTATTTAACTCAACTATTGCCATCTCATTATGGCATTCTACTACAATGGTTTATTATTAAGTTTTACACATTTTTACACTATTTGTTGAAACAATAATACTGGTATTCTTAGTCTAATTATGTTACATATTTTGGTGGATTGTACTTAGTCTTTGGTGCATTGACTGGTTTATACTCAACAAATTAGCTTATTTGCTACTATCTGTTCTGGTATTCATTTACATTTTGTCCTGTTCTGCTATGGCATTCAGGCACATTTCATATCAAGGCTTACAAAGCTTTTATTATTAATCTCTTTGAACAATTAATTTACTTTGCTGTCTCATATTTTTTGGTGGTCTTATTGATTATTTCTGTGATTTTACAATCTTGGATTAAACTTGTTACACTAATTGTCTGTGCATTTCACTAGTTAATCGTGGATTCTTTCACTTATAATGGTTAATCACTTTCCTCCGTTATAAACATTTTCACTGGTATTGTTTGTGCTGTTTACTTGGGGTAAAAAGGTTATCATATCACATGTTGTTACACTTATATTAGGTATTCACTGTCATTGTTTGTGATCACTTATTGATGCTCAACACTTGGTTTCTTTATCACTGGTATCCGAATAATCATTACACTGATTCTGGTCACTATATGGATTTTAACTCCTTGCATATCTCGTGAATGTTGATGTCTTGTACTGTTCATACATAATCTTCATTCTTCATGGTACATTTCTTTTCCTCTTCTTCTCCTTTTTCTTCTCCTGGTTAGTTGTTTCTCACTGTCGGTGGTCTCCTTGGTTACATATTATTTGTAATAATTCATGTTCCCTGAGTATTGTCATACTCTTCCATATTTTTATCCATTATTATGGTAGTCATTGTCCTATATTTATTTCACACTCATAACACATTAGTTTGTTTTATCACTATGGTGATTGTACTTGATTCGTCTCCTTTTTATGTTGATAATTATTTTCGGCATATCCCCTCACTATTTTGATCTATTGGGCCTGGATGCTAACGTATTATATTGGCTCATTGGTATTTTCTCTCTTTGTTATACTCGATGATACTCTTATTACTCTTCTTTCTTCTTCGTTGGGTTGGTTCAATATTATTTATTCGTAGATACACATTTTATTTGTATTCTCCTGTCCCTTCTTCTATGCTCGATGAAATATTTTCATGTTATCCTTCTATTTGACGTATTAGATATTTATTTTATGTAACTGCTATTTTGGTACGTTACAACATGTAGTCTTAATAGTAAGTACACGTTCACCAAACAAATAAGAACAAATTTTTAAGAACTGATTAAAAAGTTTAACAATTTAAAATTGCACGATAATTCAAAGTAACATTACATTGTCAAGTTTATAACTTACAACATTTTAAGCTATAAAAAAAAAATGGGGCCAGATCAACGATATGCTTAAATGTTATAACTATGAGATCCGTATGGGCACAGTGTTCAGTAGTGGAGACACCACGTAATTTAACTGAGTTAATTTCACCGTGAAATCTCTCTCTCTCTCTCTCTCTCTCTCTCTCTCTCTCTCTCTCTCTCTCTCTCTCTCTCTCTCTCTCTCTCTCTCTCTCTCTCTCTCACTCACTTCCCCCCCTCCCAACACACACAAAGGAGGAGAAAATTGCTTGTAGTTTGTAAATATTGAAAAGAGCGAGTTTTCTGTTATTAATTAACTTTCTTTTTAATTTTAAGAATCTGTCGTTACAAATGAGTGGTTAATTCATCGTGGGTCCAGTTGCAAAGTCAAGCGTGCTCATCAGATGGATGGCTGGCACTAGGATTAGTGGATGGAGACTTCTTCTCCTTAGAGTAGACAAAGGGTAAAGTTTAATTATTATATACCTGTATTTCTAAAATTCACAGAGATGTGTTCCGTAAGCGCAATCTTTTACCTTTAACGTGTGTATCGCTATTCCTTTATATTTGCTACTTTATTCTACTACTCCCCCGACTTTACCCTCTGGTGACCGAATAAGGTTTCATGAATTATTTTTTTAATCATGATGACTTCACTGTATATTTTACCAGATAACATAATTTTACCAGATATTTTTAATTTAACAGGTAGTTCTTAATAGGGCTACTTCAAAGATACGATGTACTAAGTTGAAACACTAGGTCCAGTCTCTGGTGTTTTCGACAATTCGACTTAAGTTTCCTCTGATTACGTTTTGCGAGAATTCTTTATCGAAAACCAATCCGATTGCCGTACATGGGATAATGTTTTGACTCGGTTGTTTACAAAACATCCGTTATTCCTGGAATTCTTCCGGAAATTGGATGTGTTCCATTATGGTACGCACTCTACCATATATAAACTTCTGATTACTGGAACTGGAAGACAGAAATTAAACAACACCATTGTAAGGAGAAATCCGTCTTTCTAATGTGCCATACTAATGTTGCTATCAGAACATTTTTCAACTGGCAAATGTCTACCTATTTCATAATTTTTTTTTATTTTTTTTTATATTCTTTCGTATTAATCAATGTGAGTAAAAGTGTTTTCGTGTTTCGTTGATTTTCGTGTGATTATCACGTCTACCCATCGCAAGTAGTGATTGCCGCGTAGGTTTTTTGGGTTTATATAAACCCGCCAGGCTGTCTCAAGTTCGCCATCAACAATAACCAATGAATCGTGTCTTTGAATCAGTTATCTTAATGCCAGATATTCAATCAAGTATGTACAATTTTCTTTCTAAGAGGAACAAAGTTAGAAATAAAATGGACGAGCTAGTCAAACGTTATGGACGATCAAGTTTTCCATACTTCTTAGACACGGTCTCAGACAGAGGCACGCGTGCACACACACACACACACACAGTATTTCAGAAACTGTTTTTTTAATTTCATGTGATACAGTTTAGCCTGCTATATGTAGTTATGCCGAACATTTCTTTTTTATTGGAAGCTTTCACAATATTTCCTATATATCATGAGCGTAACGTAAGCATATATTTGACAAATTAGACTCATGAATAGAATTGAATTCTATTCTCTGAGTGGTAGAATAAAAGTGAGCCGTAATTAACGTTCAATCAAAGTAAAAAGTTGCTCCTTAAAAGGACTGATCGTCTGCGCAAATACAAATCTCAACTAGAATACTGTTAAAAAGGATTGTATATATGAACTTCAACAGAAAAATAAAAGATTTTCAGAAATTATTTAACAGTTAAAATTTATAAAACCACAAATTCCTCATTAATTAAAATTTTAAAATATTATAAATGACTTGTTAGTTAGTTATTAATTCAATTTAATTAAAAAAGTATGTAGCAATTATGACATCACGTAACAGTTATGCCATACATTGTTATCCATTTTGTGTGTGTGTCCATTAGGCATCGAAGATGTTTGGAGAGAAACTAAAATTGAACGAATACACAAGAGGTTTTGAAGACGCTCTATGCCGTCAAGAGAATTACACTAAGGTAAGTAACACAGTAACGTCTCACTTCCATATAGCACTACTGGTCTTGTTAGGTATTTGGCACACAACAACGGAAATGAAGTGGTTAACTCTTGATTTGGCATTTATCGACAACCATTTGATGAGAAGAACTATTACTAGAGGCACAAACTAATAAAGACCTTATATAGCCATAATTAAGACTTGCTCTACTCTTTTGTATCTTTTCTTTAATTCGTATTTTTGAGGTGTTCGTTTATGTTGGATATGTTAAGTCGTTGAATGTGCCGCTGGAAATGTTTCCACGTGCCGCAGGTTGCCCAATAATGATGGTGGGTCAATAATGATGCTAATCTGTTTCCCCGTTAGTCTTACTAAATTTATGAATACTTCTATGATTTCAATAATTTAAATAAATTTAAAGGCTTACTTTTACTTAGTTAGAGTGTCAGTTGAAAGTAATTTTACTCCTTATATAAACCTCGGTCAAGACTGTAATGACAAAAAATGTATTAAATATATGACAATAATCTGGCCGAATGCGATGTTCCAACGCAATCGACAGTAACTAGCAATTGATTTAAAAGGTATACTACCTTTTAAAATGTCACAGAATTTAAATATCTATGCTCCCTGGTGACAGATACACATGACAATCAAATTACTGTAAGGATTAACGTTGGAAACTGAGCGTTTGCAGCTTACCATACACCAATTGTTTTCGTCAACACGTCTGTCGATAAACGCCAAATTAAACGTTTATAATAGTCTAATAAGCCATTAGTGCCATCAGAGAGAGACGTGGACAGCAACAGAAGCTGATGTGTTTTGCAAAGTCCTAAAGGAAATCAGTACATGGCACAGAAAGTAACAGTTGGCGACTAAGAGAAACCGAAAAAGCTAGAAGAATCATAACAGACAAAGTTGGAGCTAGTAGGTTGTAGTGGATTAGTTACGTTTTAAGAGCAGAAAATGAGAGAGATATCAAGAAAATCCATACGAAACAGCCAACAGGAAGAAGGTCACGAACAAGACTTTTAGATAACAGTTTTTGTAGAGAATTGGAAGAACAAAGAAATTAATAAAACTGGGAAACAACATCTTTGGACGGGAGTAAATGAAAACCCATTGTCAGGGAGGCTCAAACCCCACAAAGTTTGTATGCCAATGGAAAGTATTTAAGTAAGCAAGTAAGTAATATGTAAGTACATAAGTTAGCAAGTAAGTAAATAAGTAAGTAAGTAAACAAGTCTGTAAGTAAGTGAGTAATAAATAAGTAAGTAAATAAGTTAACAAGTAAGTAAATAAGTAAGTAAGTAAACAAATCTGTAAATAAGTGAGCAATAAATAAATAAGTACATAAGTTAGCAAGTAAGTAAGTAAACAAGTAAATAAGTAAGTATGCAAGTAATAAATAAGTAAGTACATAAGTTAGAAAGCCAGTAAGTAAGTAAGACTTAAGTCTATGAGTCTGGTTACATTACCGTACGGTAGACATATGGCTAGTACTAGTACGTAATTCCATAAGCTAGTAAATGGCTAGCTTATTTAACTCCACTAGTCGACGAGAAATAAGCTAGGTATGAATAGGGTCGGAATGATCCCGAGTCCGGATGGATGTCGTGTAAGCGACCCATCCTGAATTGAATGCGAACTCTCGACTACGGGAACTACTGCGCAACACGGACTCCATTGTATGAACTTCCTAACTGCTTCATGAAGTGGTTAAATTATACACAATAGTGGGAAAACGTTTACTACTAATAGCTGAACGTTCGAACTATCCTCTGACAATCGCCAATCTATTATGATGTAAAATAACTTGTTAATTTTGTTAGATCAATAACTATGACAATAAACATAAATAATAAGCCGGTAAAACAACTACTGCCATTGCAATTTAATTATGGAGTCGTGACCGTTTAATAGTCAGTGCCTTCAGTTTATTACACATAACAGCAGGGAAACCGGTAATGGCTGTTTGTTTCATACACAAGTTATGAAAACCTCTCTATAACGATATTCTTCAAGGAATTACTTTTAAACGGAAAAATTTATGACTGGAATGTTATCTTAACGTGACTGCAAGCATTGTGATTTAATAAATTAATTACCTTAATTATCCGCCGTGTGATTTCCTATGCTTCGTCTATGACGCGTTTCGGAGCATATACTCCATCATCAGATATTAAAAGTTAAAACAGTCACTCATACGAGATCGTTAAAAAGTTAAAATGTCAAGATATGCATATGAACCGTACGCGGATTTGGGTGCGCATCCGTTCAAGTTCATTCTGCTACTGAGCGGTTGCTACCTTATCGTAGCCCCAGCAAGCAGACTCAAGGCAGTATCGTACAATCGGTTGGATACAAAGTTCAGGTGGTCATTTAGCACGATATCGCGACTCATTGGGTTTGCATATGCACTGTAAATTTCAAATTCCTCCAAGGCATTCATGAAACGGCCCTTATTACACACATGTAACGGTATTAAATTGGAATTAAAATCTGTGTAATTATGATTGTGTGAAGTCAGGTGTCGGGCGTAATTTGATTTGATGTTGTCAATATTTCTTATTTTCTTGGGTAAATGTTCTCGAAA
The DNA here is from genome assembly GCA_034769895.1 of Magicicada septendecula. Classification (NCBI taxonomy): domain Eukaryota; kingdom Metazoa; phylum Arthropoda; class Insecta; order Hemiptera; family Cicadidae; genus Magicicada; species Magicicada septendecula. Next base: position 281,393,933 of record CM068372.1, on the reverse strand, counting down.
TCGTTTAAGGAAACCTCTCCCAGTCTGTCCAATGTAGAAGCACTCGCAATCATTACATGTTAACTTATATATGCCAGTTTTTTCTTCTGGAGGCGTGTGTTTTTTCGGTTTGAGAATATCCAGTAACTTATTATTAGTCCTGAATGAAATAGTGAAACTATTATTATTCATTATAGAACACAAAAGTAGCAACCGCTCAGTAGCAGAATGAACTTGAACGGGTGCGCACCCAAATCCGCGTACGGTTCATATGCATATCTTGACATTTTAACTTTTTAACGATCTCGTATGAGTGACTGTTTTAACTTGTAATATCTGATGATGGAGTATATGCTCCGAAACGCGTCATAGACGAAGCATAGGAAATCACACGGCGGATAATTAAGGTAATTAATTTATTAATTCGTACAAGTGATTTGGTTACCATATTAAACATGAATATTAAATTGTGATTTACGTATGGTGTACATGCGCGCGCGCGCACGCGCGCGCACACACATACTATATATACGTTATTTAATATATATACTATATATGTAGTATATATACTATATATAAATTATTATATACACACACACATATATACACATATAGTACACGCATGCAGTTATTCTACTCCGCTTTTGGAAAAACTCAAATTTATGGTGAAGCCATAGACAACCATATACTAGGAAGTCAATAACAATTTAAAATAAAATTGCAGATAAATCTATATAAATAAACATACACAATTATCCACTAATAATTAAAGAAGGAATGCGTATTAAATACCGGATTGTATGAATATGAGAACTACAATGAAGAGGGCTAAAAATCTGGACCAGAAAAGCCATCCGAATTAACAAAAATGTGACGAATTGATTAGTTATTTTAATGTTACGCGTAGATATTTCGAAACTATAGGAATTTATCAGTAGTGTTTTTTTCCAATAAATGATAAAACTGATTAAACGGAGTTGCTATATTATCAGTGAATAGTTCGATAAAATATATCACAGTTACGTTAAAATTTTATAAAATTGAATGTACAGAAATAAATGAAAACTGAGAGACTTTAAAGAAAAGTTAATTGGGTGTACCCTTATAGGAGAGACGTTTGAGGGTCTTTAGAATTGGTGGATAGCAACAAGCAGTAGCCATTGTTATGACTGTAACCGTTAAGATAGTAAATCATACATAGAAATTAGATCTAATGTGGTTAAATGTAGAAGAAACTGAGAGAGAGAGAGAGAGAGAGAGAGAGAGAGAGAGAGAGAGAGAGAGAGAGAGAGAGAGGAATATAGAAGAAGTGAATTGGAAAATTGTAAAGATATGTGGTTTTGCAGATAGTTTAGTCAATTATACATAATATTAAACAAGAAGTTATTATTATTAATATGTACATTAAAAAGAAATTCTTTTCGTAAATCAGAAAAAATAATTTGAAAATATCGAGAGCTGATGTTCCATAATTATTGGTCAGAATAAGAAACGCAAGTCAGAAAACTAAATTTACTTGTAAAATAATATTATTTTCTACAAGGTTAAAAACAACTCTAAATAAACATAAAAAAGATGAATACTGTATTTGTTAATTAAATTTTTACAGTATAAGTTTAATGGCTACTGATATTTTTAATTGGATTCATTATAGTTTTAGTAATCTAGGATCTGCGGCAGAAGTCCTTGAAAACGTTTAAAATATTCGTGGAAAGTATTATTTTTACTATACGAAAAGTTTTTATATAAAGTAGTAGTTTCATTAAATTTTCTTGTCATTTCTGGATATTGTTTACCTTCTAAATACTGTGTGTACTTTCAACATAACACCAACGTAAACCATGGTCGTACTGCTTTAATTATGGTCAGTAAACATAATAATCGTTAGGAATATGCAAACTGTTCGTATAATAATGCCAGCATAATTTTTTTATATTCTCTTTAGTAGTGGGTCATACTTCAGTGATGAATCGTGTATCATTAATCAGACTTTAACACGAGAAACTAACGCAGTTCACTCTTTTTTTATACAAATTCACCAACATCCAGGCATAACTACAAAATAAACAGTTCATTTAAACAAGTAGAAAAGTCGCAGATTTATTTGGTGTGACGCATACTTCTGGATATCATAATTCAACCTTTTTTTAGTAGTAAATCTTCTACGTCATCCTAATTATATAGAACTATTAATTTATCATAGAGAACTAAGTATATCATACTTTTACATTGTTAAAAGTGCATATTAATTAATGAGAAAATTATATAGTAATTAAAATACTTATTTTTAAAAATATTCAGTTTAATGACAGAGGTATAACATTGTAATAAAAGAATTTGCTTATTTGTTTTTATATTGCAAACGAAACGATTAAATTTGCGATTTTGAAATTTTTAGAATTTTTGTAAATGGAAGAGGTAATACATATATACTTGTAAACTCTGAACTTACGGTGATGAATTCCTTCTAACTAGTAATGGTTAGTATTTCAGTACAGTTACTGTATTTCTGTACAATGTGTGTTATGCAGTGCAATATTATTTAGTGTGCTATGAACAAGTCTTTCACATACGAATAAAATTTTCACTCTTTTTGACACACTATATTTGGAGTATTGTTTATTTTTCGTAAATGGTCTGCGCCTCTTATTGTGTATGAGCAAAATAAAGAATTTGTTTTGTGTAGAATCCTGAAATACACGGTTACATTCACAAATGTACCTACGATTTGTAAAACATTTACTGTAAAACGTACGATTTGTAAATACACAACGGGTTGTGGAGGTATATTACTATTATTACAATGTTACGAATGTTCTCCGTTAGCCAGTGCAGACCGGAGGTGAGAATCAATGAATGAACGAAAGAACAAGATCCAGTCGTTCGCTGTTCTCCGCAGACCTATAGTGGACAAGAGTGAACTAACGAACAAGATCCGGAACCGTCTCACTGCCACTGCCATGACCTACATGTGGTGAACCGACTCACCAAAACGAATTGTTACAACCATAACGAGTAAATTTCTTAGTCAGAATTCCGTTTACAAATCTTCTAAGTCTTCCTCTTTCTGGCCACCTGTATGTTCACGCTTCTTCTACGTCGTGGCCAGCAATAGGATCGGGTTTATACGACATGTCATACGAAGTCATATAATTGTATATTTTAATAATTTTTTAAAGTTTAGGTAATATTTTAGCCAAAACTTGCATACCATCATATTTTTGTGCATACTCAAGCCTGTAATTTATACAGTACGACGATACAATAAAAAATACAAATGCGTCTCTGGAAAGTCAATATATATATATTATATTAGATAAATCGGTGACGTAGAAGCACCTAAAATTTTAGATACTCAGGGCAACTGTAGTTATAGGTATAGGCCTACTTAATTACAATCCAGAGAGAAGTATGCCTATTCCTACTGACGCATGAGGCATTGGAAAGCGTGAATAATCCTTTTTTAGCGTTTTTTTTAATGCAATGAAATTGTTATGCCCAGGTGAAATGGAAATAGAGAATGTGCTCCTCTTTGTAACGGATTCCGGTTACTTTTGTGATGGTGGAGGGTACTTATCTGCCGAAGCCTTCCACAGAGGCAGACAAATTCACTGCAAATTTGTCCCCCCGCGTGGATTACTGAAGTTTAAAGAAGAGGTGTCATTTCTAACCCCTCCCTCCAAACCCGTTGTAACACACTGGAGCTTGGCTTAACGCTGTAAACTGTATGTGTAGAAATTATTGTGTCGCGCAGAAGCTTTTCAGTAGATTTTACGAGAAATATTAAATTTCAGTAAAAATTGTTGAAGTTATTCTCAGCCGTATTGTTTAAAAATTCTGAGCTCTCAGGCTTAACAGAATCTATAATTCGGCTTGAAACTGCGGGTGTGCAGTTGTGTGATACGTTAAAAATTCTAAAATTAGGCTTAATGCATGCGAATTACCGCAAGCACGGGGAATAAATGAAAACGTAGAACCGCAAGTAACTGAAAACGTTGGAGTAGTTACAAAGCGTGCTTTAACGGAATCTGGGATGTTCAATAATGTGTAAAATCATTCTTATTATTAACTGGCTAGAAGTCATTCAGAACTTCAATATTTTTCAAGTTCACTTTAGTTAGGTCATGCTGTGTATCGAAGTATCTCGTAATAAAATAATCTACTGCAGACAAACGAAGGCCACTTAAATCGAGAATTTAAAAATGCATGTCATCAGTCAGTGTAACCTAATTACTAATTTAAGGCAAAACATTCATCTGCATTTTTTCTGCGAAAATAAAAAAACGGATAATCGAAATTATTAACAATGTAGACTATTAACAATGTTTTATTTTGAGTTTATTTTTGTATGGCATATTTTATTAGTTTCAAATTATACTTTTGTCGTTTTGGAGAAGGTGTAAATTGGGGAATTTCATGTGTGTGTGTCGGATGACGCAATACCGGTTGTTTCAGTGTTCCCTACAAACGAAAGCTTGTGTCCCGAGAAACCATCTGTCCAATTCAAGTACAGGCGAAAATTCGAATCGCAGTGTACATTCGGTATCTGAAAGAAATCTGAAGAGCCCTGGGAAACTATACCGTGAATATCGTGCACGAACAAACTTTGAAAGTAAAACAGTGTGCAAGAAAATACGGAAACATAAAAACAAGAGCAGAACGAGCACGAGAGTGTAGAATGAGAAAGACATTGCGAATAAAGGTCAGGTACAATTAATAAATCTGTCACATGTAACGACGGCTGTAGCGTTTTAAATTTTATAAATGAATTTTTTATTATACCTTTTACCTATACATCCTAATATACCTTTTAATTGTGAAAAAACATTAACTTAGTAAATGTAAGTCATAATACTAGCAAACAAAGAAGTGTTCAGTACTTCCAACATGCAGATTCTGTGAATTACCATACACTTTTTATGTCAGGTTTTTGTTATCTGTTACATGTTTTCCTTATGCGAGTTCCTCATCCTTATGTATACAAACAAGTAAAAAGGAAGAAACTTTTAAAACACTCTAGGGAAAAACTCCTCGCTTTATGTATTTGATAGGGAATAGAGAATGCGTAACGTGGAGAACACAAGTACTGTTTTGCTGGACGGGATATGGTAAAATGCAAATGTGAGAAAAGAATCTTCCTGGATCGCTGGGACCAGAGGGTAAGCCCTCGACTGGACAAGAGGAAACTGTTAGTTGTCTGGACCAACCCTCCATTTCTTTTGTTTAAGTCAAAGAAGACAGGGAGACTATCATGAAGACGTGAACCAGCTGTGTTTGAAAACTAGTTTTCATGTCATTTGTGATTCCACCTGGATCTAGCATTCCATGGGCACCGCCTTTTACCATTCCAAGATAAAGAATATTGCATAAATTTCGTCATCAACTAAAGAAGATATTGTTAGGTGGTTTTTAACCTACGGAAGTTTGAGCTTCATGAATTTATCCTGCATAAACCGGTGACCTATTGAATGCGCAGTATTCACAGCCGGTGCATGTCTTTGACTAGATCTACTAATCCTTCAACCGCCTTTGTTCACTGGTCAAAACATAGGTACTCTGCTTGCAGTTAACTCCCGTTCCAACAATTGGTTGCAGAGTAAAATGACAAATGTTATTAACTTATGCCGTGTATTGACACAATGGTTAGAATTTTTCTTGTACGTCGTTTATAAAAATCATTTATTATGGGTCGGGACAACTGAGAAGAACATCTAGAAAGTTATGTCACTTAATCGTGAAGAATGTACAGGGTTGAATTGCAGGATTCGCATATAAGGGTTTAGTGAAACAGGAACGTTATGAATCATGGAGTCTGAACATGATGTACACGGAAGACAACTTGTAGCCTACAAAATACTAAAAGGCATGAATAAAAATAAAAATGATACAGCGAATTTTAACATCATTCCCGAACATAAATGATAGATATTATATTGAAGGACAGAGTGTACATAAGAAACAATGTTTGTACAAAGACTTGATCAAAAGGAAATTTTAAGACTGGGATATCTGATAAATTGCTAGATATATATACAGGGAAAGACTGATGACAGAAATACCAGGGGATGCCAATAAAGACGTTCTTGGATCAACTGAAACGCGTTTCAGATATTTCAAACAAAGGTCAATCAACAGAGTGTCTCGACGATTTTAGAAAATGCCTATCAACCAAGCTCAAGATTGAAGTTATGAGAAGATGGTATTGTAACTTCGTACAGTTTATACTCCGATGAGGTACTTTTTAAGTTTAATGATTTACTTTTCTAAACATTTTATACACTAAACACACAATAATTTATCGGAAATTGTAACCTATCTTGGTCAGTCCAATCCAAGTTACTAAGGAAGAGACAGAATTACACCACAAGCACCCTATATTATCCGTTGCTTTTCGTCAAAGGTGATAAAATATATACAGCATATTTACTTAATAACATATATAAGAAGATAATGTGTTTGACAAGGAAAGATTAAGAAAGGCTACCAGTATTCTGGAGAAACGCATTAGAAAGATTCATAACTCAAATAAAATAGAAGAAGATGAACATCGAAGATTGACAAATTGTGAAATACGTAGAAGAAGCTGACTTTTAAAAAGCGAAGTGAAATGAAAGGGGATGTCAAAACGTCAATGCGAAGACAAGGTTATGAGGATTGTGAAAAGTATGTGAGCATTCAGATGATGGGAACAAATGGGCAAGAGGAAAATTTGTTTTGAAGAAGCAAGAACACGTATCGTTGTTTTCGAAGAATTAATCGAAGCTTTTCGAAGATTAATCGAAAAAAATGTGGTCCGGCTCACCAGACCAAACGGGTGTAAGGAACAGCTGAGTGACCACTGTTCCACAAAGAATTTATGGTCTTATTATTATTAATTTTAATATATATTATATTATTATTGCAAAACACCTTTTTTCAATCACTCGAAAGTGGTTTGTTTTTTAAGAAAGCGGTTGTAGATTTTTAAAGTTAGCAAAAAACAATAAAATATAAAATACTATATTCACTGAATTTATGTTAAGTATTAAACGAATATATTACGCATAAGGTGATGATTTTTCACTAGTCTACGACCATACGAAATAATTTATGTTTATAAACTTATTTATTCGGTTTTAATTTCACAATAATTATCTAATCATCCGATTTGTTAGATTGAGTCCATAAGTTTTCAGTTAGTTCTAGTATGTGCTAAATTTTTACATGGATTTGTAGACACGTCAGTGAATAAGTGTACAACCTTGAACTGTACAGGCCTCCCAGAGCTGCAGAAGTCGCTTACTATTGTGAACGAAGTATATTTATTTATTAGGTAAATTTTCATATTAGACAATATTTCAATTATAAGAAAAATTGGAAACCCCGATTACTCTACTATATATATATATATATATATATATATATTACATTTAATATTTATACTTAATATAATATTTAATTTATTAATATAATATTTATAGTATACATATTAAATGTACTATATACATCAAGAAACGGACTGTAACAGAAAGTGATTGATTGATATATATATATATATATATATATATATATATATTTTGTGATGTTTTCAATTTGTTTCTTCTGCAAGTAGATAATATTGTATATTCTTTTTAACACCTGACGCACGTTTCACTGAAAAATATCAGTATCATCAGAGGTTTCTAAGTGAATTCACTTAGAAACCTCTGATGATACTGATATTTTTCAGTGAAACGTGCGTCAGGTGTTAAAAAGAATATACAATATTATCTACTTGCAGAAGAAACAAATTGAAAACATCACAAATTATATAATTACTGCAAGAAACATCGAGTTACTTATATAGAAAATGATGGATATATATATATATATTATGACGATTCATATATTCGACCTATCAGATCGTTATATGAGAGTGTCAAACTGTGCTAGTCTAGCGGCGTAAGCAAGAGAGAGAGGGAATAATCACAGCCATCTCTGTCTAACATCGCCACTGCTACTACTGATGCGGGCACAGACATGAAATTTTATTCAATTAATTTTATTTATTAAAACTGCAATATCTTCAAAACTAATAAATATACGGCAATTCTGAAACCTGCATAGTGTTCAACAATTAAAGCTCTATAAGTAGCCAAACTATCAACTAATATAATTAACATTTAAAGAAGTTATCCAGAAGAAGAACGCCAAGAGTTATAACTAGAGAATTAGGCTAGGTACGAATTAGGTGTTTTCACACACATACAGAGAAAAACCAAAGCAATAATATTCTGTGGTCGGATCTTTGAAATCACGTTTGCAAATACCTGTAATCAAACGATTTGGAAACAGAGGAAGTATGAAATTAGCCAGTAATTCTCTACCATCTCAAGCTTGTGAAGGAGCGTTTGACTGACTTGTTCGATATTGTTTAAAGTGGAAAACACATGATTTATTTGGAACAACCAATCACAATCCTGTATTAAGAGGAGACGCCAACTCAGAATGAGGGAATTGAGCACTCTTCGTTCGGGCATTAAATAAGCAAGACGTGTGTTAAATACGAGCTAAATTGCACCAACAACGCAAAGTATTTATTTAAATAAACAGTTCGCGAAGTGGTCCGCAGTAGTAGAGGAACTAGTAAGGTTCAATAAATAAGCTCGCTGCGTAATAATTAATTAATTCAATAATTAATTAATAAATAATTAATTAATAGTGAAGTGACCTGTGCACCAGAGTAGCTACAGCATCTGTAATTGTCCAGGATCATCAGTCAACGTTATTGGTCAACATCATTTCTTCTGAGCCGAACCATCAAAAGGAGTATCTCTACTGATTACTATCTACGGTCGACGCATCAATCAGATAAGAAATATATTCATTGATCAATGAACATAAATAACAAAATAAATAATTAAATCAATAAACATTTTTAAAAAGACACTATATACATTCAAATTTTGTATTTAATTATTAAGATTAGATATAAAGTAATATAGGAGTGTTGAATGGAGAGTGAGGTGTAGTATTGAACGTGCAAATTATTGCAGACCCGTTCTTTAGCACTGGTTTGGGAGATATAAAATCCCTAAATAAACCAGATAAGAGCAATTGGTCGTTTGGACGTTTTAATCTTCACTTTTCAAGCACACTCATTAACCAATAAGATTTAAGTTAGCAATAAGTCATTAACTTAACTTTTAAAGAAATTAATACAATAACATAATCGTTAATTAAACAAACTTCAACAATATTTAAGAGTTATTTGTAACGATTCCCTTTGAATTTCCACTCACTGAACGAATCCTGAGATAGTGTGTCTCTGTGCTCTGAGCTAAGCTGAATCTGTGTCATTTGTATCTGGGATTTGTTCTGGCGCCCAGGTAAAGTAAAAAGTCACGGGTAAGTAAGATTTGTTCTATCATTATATTATATAAAGTAGATAGTTAGACAAAAAGGTCTTTATAATATATATATATATATATTGAAACATGACATAAGATAGCGCAAAATATCACTAATGATTAATAAAAGAGAAAGCTGAAGGTAGGAAGAAATGTTAAAAAACTTATAATTTGAAGATTAATGACCCAATATATTGGAGAAAACAAGAAGATTGAATAAAACAAGAAAATAGAGACAAGAAGGAAGGAACGAGAAACAAAATGTAACCCAAAGTATGACCACGATCAATGTAACCCCAAGATATAACTGACAAATAATATGTAAAGTAAGTGCACTAAAACAGATAGGGCATAAATAAGATGTCAAATATAAACTATAAAAAATAAACTAGAGATATTATGTATGTTAAATGAAAAGCAAAGAAACATGAATTTATAAATACAAGATAGGAAGTTAGAAATAAAAAATACCCTATTAAAATATAAACTAGTCAGAAAACAAGTAAGTTATAATTGAGCTGAATAAAGACAATCATTCAAAACCAAAAGTGACCAATGTGAAATGAAAATGAAACAAATATTAATTAACAATAACCACACAGTGATACTAAACTAAATAAACAAACAATACGTGAAATATCAAGTGAAAGTGACGATAAATAAAGAAACCTCATATGAAAGGAAAAGTGCAGTGTAGGAATATACGGTATAAAATACTATAAGATGCAGACTATAGTAATATAGCAAAACAGTCTTTAATAGAATATTATCTAAAAAGTATGAAACTAATTGTACCATTATTAATGTAAGTGATAGTAAGTAAGAATTACAAAGAATAAGGTAAAAGTTAAATTATTAGAGTGGAAGATAGGAGAAGCAGACACTATATTTTAGTGAAGGAATTTGTAAGTGAGTTATATTGTGTAAGGTACTGTTAAAAATTATTATTATAAGAGTTTCATTATTGTAAAAAACCATAGAATTAATTAACTTAGAAGATAGGTGAGATAGAAGTAAGAAACCAATAACAGTTAGAAGTTTAATTTCAGGCTTAAACCTGGTAAGAAATATTTTAATAATAAAAGGTGTGTTGTTAAAAGCACCAATGTTTTTTTGTTTATCTGTTTCTATAAAAAAAATGTTCAATGAACCAATAAATAAAGTTTATGAATTATAAAGAAGGTTGAATAGGAGTATTGTGAAACCTATGTTTTAGGCCTAGCATGAAGGAGAGAATTTTATAAGTTTAAAAAGAAAACAATAACCAAGGGTCAATTAGAGTATATAAAATGTTTAAGTAAGTAAGTAAGTGTATCAGATATAAAAATGTATAAATATTATTCAGTTTAAAAATAATTACAAAAGAAATATCAATAAGAAAATAAGAAAAATGTTATTAACTAATCAAAAATAACCATGAGGGATATCAAAATAATCTTTAGTAAAAAAGCAGAACAGTGGTGTTAGTATAATTAATATTAATACTAGCATAAGGAAGTAATCATAATTTAAAGGATTTTTACATATTTGAACATAAATAAAACGTTAGATTATAACAATGTTATAAGATGTTCACCAATGAGAAGTAGTATAATTTGAAGGGTAACTATGGCAACTCATGGTCGTTACATAGAGTGACCGTTGAAATCTAATTTATTCCATTATTGACCAGCATAGAGGGTGGATGTATGAAGCCCTCGAATCCAAATTAATTTTAAAAGCTTTAAAATTTTCCAAATTTTGAAAGAAGAAGTGTAAGAAGAAGATTTAACTGAACCATTGATGAGATGACCAGTAATTAAAACATTTATACAACAAATATCCTGGCCAAAACCTGGAAGGAAGTAAATTAATTTAATACCCGACCAATTCTGGAGGAAGAACTGAAGGGCCCTAACTCAACCTGAAGAAGAAGATCATCTACAAGAACTGATGGAAGCCTGACATTGGATTTCAACCATTTGAACGCGAATCTCAGCTAATCCAAAGAAGAAAGGACTTTTAGACGTGTTCCAGAAGAAGAAGAGGATCGCAAGAGAAGCTACGTCCAGGAATCGATGAGTATAAATTAAATACTTCACCCCAAAAATAAACTTTCAATTACCCATAATAAACGAACTATATTATTTTCACTTCACAGATCACAAAATTAACTTTTGAACTGAACTTGATTATAAAATCACTTTCGATAAAATATATCAATCACTGAATTTTGATTTTATATTGAAATAGTTTTAGAAACATAAATTGCTAACAAGAACTTAACCAAGCTTGCACTAATTCTCATTGCCAATAACTTACTTTTCATGTTTTAAAATATCAACTATTGAGTATTAGATATAAGGAATATTATAATTTATGTGTATTTATTATTAGTCTGTAATCCAACTTCTGTAGTCCAAAGAACTTATCCCCTGAGAAAAATTATTATTTTTTAAAACATTAACCTGTACGCCATGATGGCATTTTACGTATGAATACTAGACGAAGCCGGACGCTGCCAACCGAGCAATTCGTAAACGCCGGAATTATAAAAAATATATGTACCATTTATCAACTGTAATTGACCAGTTGATATAAAGAAGGGTTCAATAAATTTTAATATTTCTCAATTGCTGTATGTTTGATTCATATAAAAAGGGTAATATAAGAATTTGGGACACAAAAAATAAACATACGACAGTTGACGAATTTGACTCGACCAGACAGCGTGAGCCAATCAGACGGCGAGGCGGAAAAATTTGAACTGAGCGACGAGAAATACGGTCGACTAGTAAGTATTGAGATAAAGTATACAACGGCTCGCTACACACTATTAAATAATTTAACATCAATAATAATTAACCATACAGTCATAAACCGCTACATTACAAAGTGACGATCCCAACAGTGGGGCTTAAGGTAAGGACAAATACGGGACTTACACGTTTCCATTACGAATTGACGCAAACAAAGGGTGACAATAAAAACCCCATAAATCGGCAAGTTACAATATATACAGTAAAGTAACAATTGACGATCATACAACAAACACTGACAATTTCAGACTACATGTGTATGTCGGCGTACCACATATTTATGTCTACAGCTAAATACAGATGAAGCTAGAGACATCTATAAAGAAAAAAGAAACAGTTCTAAGGGTTTAGTGAAACAGGTACATGATGAATCATGGAGTCAGTTTGAACATGATGTAAACGGAAGACAACTCGTAGCCTACAAAATGCTAAAAGGCATGAATATAAATGAAAATGATACAGCAAATTTAAACATTTCGAACATAAATGGATAGATCATTATAAAGCTTTTTGGTATAATGATGATTTGAAAGTAGACCATTGTAATATAGTAACCAACAACTTGGTTACCTACGAGGGAGACTTAATAACAGTCGACGAGCTTGAAGAATCCTTTTTATAAGAACTACAAATCGAAAAGCAACAGAACAGGATGGATTCCACGAAGAATTGTTTAAGTGTAAAGGGTATCTTGCTTAAACTTTGTTTATTACATTTCTATAATATGTGTTGGAAAAGGCAACAGGTCCCGCAAGATTGGCTAAATGCCCGAGTGGTGTCTATTTTTAAGAAAGGAAAACGTAATGACTGTGATAACCATAGAGGAATATTTGTACTAGTAATTTTGTACAAACCACTATGTTGTCTTTGGTATTGACGAGCGCTTTCGGCAGTCAAGCCATCTTCAGTTGGATGGCTGACTGCCGAAAGCGCTCGTCAATACCAAAGACAACATAGTGGTTTGTACAAAATTACTAGTAGAAATATTTGAGACCACTAACACTCCAATACAACAATAAATTTATAGAGGAATATGTTTGGTTGATACTGCCAATGAAATATATGAAATTTTATAAAGTTTTCAAAATACAACATTACATTTAGATTTGATTTTAAAATTTCAAGGTTGCCGCTTTACATGTAGGCCTATGTGTTTCCGTTAGAATTTCTCTCTGGTTGGTGACGAGTATTGTTTTTGTGGCTGTTGTGTTGTAAATTAGTTTAGCGGAAAGGTTTTATTATGAAATCGTCTGACGTACAATGTTTAAAATTTCATATTTAGTATTTATTTAATTTGAACTGAATTTTCGTTTGAATTTTCAAATGTAGGTTAAGATAACAAATCAGAGGAAAGAAGACTTCCAGTAGTAGGCTACTCTGGAAGAGGCCGGAGGGAATCGGTAGAATAAACATGCTATGAACCGAACAAACGGTTATGCCAAATTTAACTGGTATGTAGGCTATATGTTTTACTAGCGTCATATTCTTAATGGTCGGTGATTCAGATCCTGTGGTTATGGTGTGTGTGTTGGTAAAGTGAAAACGTAAACATTACATTTTTCGTACGCTTAAAAGTGTTCGAAGTAATGTTTTCTTTATTTTTGACGTGAATACATTTATTGCATCCTTTGCAATTTGTTCATTAGTGTACCGTTATTGTGAGGTTCCTTTATTTTAAAACATAATTATTACTATAAAATAGGTTAATTACCTTCTGCCAACGTTTCTTAGAATCCTTTTCGGGATAACTCGAGTTTCGACACCAATGGTGTCATCATCAGATCGGATATGAATAAGGTTAAAACATTATTGATGTATATACATCTCGTCAAATATTAAAAATTAAAAACAACACATACATTATACAAATAATAAATAACACATATTAAAACAAAATAACAATATAACAACGAAATATAAAAACACGCGGCCGCAACGAACCTGCACAGGAACGCCCCCACGGTAAGACTAATCAATGCCGGCTTGACCTTGGTTCAATTTTATCGATCTGATATAGCCGATTTCTCGTTCTATATGATCGATTCTATTAAATAAAATATTATTTGTATGTATTGCTTTTTCATTTAGGACACGATTGTGATCCTCCTTTATAGCTTTATATATCTCGAACCTTTCAAGGGTGTCCAGCTTTAGTGACTTTTTACATTTATGTAGGATATCTAAATTATCACCAATACTCTTTATATTATGGTCATGTAAGCTTAAATGTTCTGCAAATGTAGATATTCTTACATTTGACTTGGAGCTTGGGATATGTTCTTTATTGCGTAATTTGAAGGAACGACCCGTTTGTCCTATATAGAACTGTGTGCAATCAGAACAATTAAGTCTATATACACCAGTACCGTCAAATCTATCGGAGGGTATATTTTTGTTTGTAAATGTAAGTTTTTTCTCAAGTTTATTACTCGCCTTTGAGGCCAAAGTAATGTTTTGCTTTTTTAATTGGTAGAAAAATTCCTGTTTATGTCAGCGTACGTATAGTATATATTGAATTATTTATTACTTTTTTTTGTTAAGAGACTTACCTGTTGATTTATCGGAATACAATAAGACCAACACTAAATAATGCGACTACGCGACTACTACGCGAGAGGAGACCGTTAACGTGACTAACACCTGTACGGGTATGACACATGATCATATGTAATACGGGTCGGGCATTGCGCGTAAACAAATATATTGGCACGCCATACCGGTGTGCCGTATCTGCTGAGACAGCCGTATCCTAGGTTAACACTGACACAAACGTTTTGTCGCATCCTTGCCACAATATTGGTGAACAACATTTCTTACGTTTATTTAATTTAAAAATACGCAAAATGGATGGAAAATGCTTGGTAGCACTGTATTAACTTTTCAGTTATAGTTGAAAATTCCGTTTGATAAAAACGGTCACCAATAAACATGTACGTACTTGTTTCATCTACTTCACTTACAGCGATATCTATCAGCCAAAGACCTTAGCGATATAAAGTACGTAATTTAAGCTTAGAACCTTGCGTTTTTAAGTATTTAGTTTAATACCAGTAATGGTTAACGCCCAATAATGGATAACCAGAAATTACAGCAACACAGCGTTTGGATTCGCAAACAATACAATAAGAAAATGTCTAATATAAAAACTAAGGTAATGACATTTCGAGGCATGGAACCAATAAAAACAAAAATAAAAATTATTGTTCGAATTCTAGAACAGGTGAGCCACTTTAATTATATTTGCCTAAGATATATGTTTGGGAAATGATATTGGCTATGATAAGAATTATGTTATTGATATTAAGTTAGGTAAGTTCCAGGCGATCTGAAGGACAATCAACCGTATTTTTAGAAACACGGTACGTCGAGCTCCAGAATTGAAGTTCTACAAAGTTATGGCAGTCTCTGTACTGTTCTATAGGTGTGAACTATGGAAAACAACCAAGAAACAAAACAGTAAAGTACAGGCCTCGGAAATGGCTTTCTTAAGAAGAGTTAAAAGGCGTTCTATACTTGACCGTATAAAGAATGAGGCCATAAGAGAAGAGTTACAAGTTTTTAACTTGAATGAACAATTTAAATATTACAAACAACGGTGGAAAGAACACTTAGAAAGAATGCCAGATTCCAGACTGGCCAAACAAGTTAGGAAATAAAAACCTATAGGTTACAGGTATGTAGGTAGACCCAGGAAAAGATGGTTGGAGGATCTTTGAAGGCGGAACAAGCAGCACCTTGGCCATAGCCACCTTGGTCGTGTTGTGAAGATGATGATGATGATGATGATGATGACGTCGTTTAGGACACTGCTAGAAAGGCTAAATGATGTCTAGGGAAGTGAAGAGAATGTGAATAATTCTGAAGGATTATTTACGCAGACACAACGTCACTACAAAGCAAATCTAACAGCATGTAGATTGGAAGTACTTGTTAATCGCACAGCTAATTTTCTGCCGCGCTCTTTTATAAGGTAGTCGATGATCAATACCCTCATGCGATCGTAAAAAGCTTATTGTTTCACGTTTTATCACGGTAATAGTCTTGCATCGAAGTGTCGGACCTACTGATTAACTCTGCAGACTTTATGGCTCTTCCTTTCCTTTGTCAGCCCAGTACAATAAAATTATGGCACATTTGCGTACACGAATACTTGACGATCGTTCCGATGTCTAACAAACTCTAGTTTCTAACTGATAGTATCTTAAAGAAATGTAGTGTTTACTAAGAAATTTCACACTATGTAAGAAGAAGCTGTAGCGTAGTTAGCATAGTTAGCAGCTACAAATTTCCTGTGTAGCTATATCATTCTGTGTCGCCCTGTGATTTCCGGATACCCTGCGTCACTAATGGTCGCTGCTTTTATTGTAGTCTCCAACGCCAAGATTAGTTACAGTTGCATTTTGTAAGAATAGTCGAATGCTACAAAAGTCGAGGTAAAATATCGCAAAACTCAAAGCTTTTTCAAATAAACTGGCTGACAATCGCAATTTTCTTGAAGACTAGACGATTCAGCAACTGAAACACTTTACCTTTTCAGAACAATTTGGATGACTACGTTAGTCGTAAGGAAACCAGCGACGGTCTGCAGACATGAAAGAAAAACGTATTAAGGGAGAAAAGTGACTCAGTATTGAATAGGCGGTATCGTTTAAAAATTAAAACGATAAAAAAAAAAGGAAAAAAAGTACTGAGAGTTTCGAATTTTCTGGTTTCCAGCGGAAGACAGCCTTATTATCGTTTCTACAATCCGTATTAGCAATTTTCCAAACTTGACCTTATCGTCTTGAACCTGTAAAAATATATGCCTAACCTTGATGAAGTGAAACGATTTATGCAGGTTTTAATGATATCATTCTAACCTGACTGGCGGAAATTAGAACATTTAACGTTACTTAGTTTTTGGATCGTAAGGCTAATGTTGTTTCAAGTCTGGAGTCTGTGGAGGAGTAAACTTTAATAATACTTCATATCAAGTTCTTTTTTAAGTATGTACTGTTTGTTATTATGAGTAAATGCAAATTAATGTATTTTGTTTAATTATTATTGTAATTCCCACCTACGATGGCCTCCCACATTGCTTTTCATGTTTAATTTTTTATCTTTTCATGTAAGACAATGAACTCTAGATTACAGATTCACCACTCAAAAAAACCTAAAAGGAAACAACGATTTCTAGTGACCTTACAATTTTGTATCCAGAAACTAACGTCTATGCATTGTCGTCGTCTGCCTTTTCAGGCATCGTTAGCTGTCTTCCATCATCGTAGCGTTCGTCACCTTACATTCCTTCTAATATTTTTAGAATACGATCCAAAATTTCAAATTACGTGTGAAAACGTGCAGCCTCAGTTTCTCAAATCCTCATAGAACATGATATTTTGAAATCCACATAATACTCTTCTTTCAATCGGCACAATACGATACTTGGCACTCCACATAATATGATTCCGTCACGACAAACCGTGTTTGTTAGCTCCTACCTTCTAAAGTCACTTTTATCTTCGTGTGTTTTATCTTAGTATATTTCTTCGTTGCATTTTTGTTCTGACTGGGAATTTATTGTTTTGTACCGCTCGAAGAAATTCTCTTACCTACAAGGCTTACAATAATAAAAATTACCTAATCAGTTCTCATTTTTCATCTGTTGTCATCGGTGTGCTGTGTGTTAACGGTGTCCAGCATTCGGAGCCACACAACAGCTGTCACCTTGTCATCTGACCAGTCTGTTCCTGCTGTCAGTCTTATCTATAAGAGTCAGTATCAACATTCGCTGGTAGTCATTAGCTTCCATACTGTTGATGTTCTGGCAGAAATGTTTTCTGCTTGTAGTTTGTTTTGTAAAAACGTAAAACTTGAAGTTATTGGCTATTATTCAGTTCTTTAGGAATGCAGGTAGTTGACGAAGAGACCTTACGGATATACACGCACTGGAAATGAAACACGCCGTCAGAACTACAATTAACTTTTTTAAACATCTGTGGGTTTACACGTAATTTTGAAATTCATCATGAGACATGTGTTGAGCACGACTGTCATACCAAATTAATGGGATGTGTCTCGTAAATAGAGAGGAAATTGGAAAGCAGTGAAAAAAGTGGATGATGATGATGGTGGAAGTGGTGGTAATTGTGTTCTTCTTCTTCTTCTTCTTCTTCTTCTTCTTCTTCTTCTTCTTCTTCTTCTTCTTCTTCTCCTCCTCTACTTCAGGGATAAGGCAACTTATCTCTTCCGGCCACTTCAATACCAACGCTTTCTTCGTCTACCCACGCCTTTCTTTGCGCCGTTTTATACTTTAAACAATTTTTGATATTGTTTAATAAGCCAGGTTTTCTCCATCTGCTCTTTAATAAGTTGCCAGATAAATTTATTTTATTCCATTTTATCATTGATACTATATCGTGCCAACTCTTTCTAAACGTCTTCATTCCTTAAAGGTCGTCTTCTCGCGTGCCTGTTTTGAATGACTAGAAAATATTACGTCAGTTGCTTGGATTCTTGATGTCCCTACTAGCTAGCACTTCATTTTCGCTTCAATTTCTGTAGTACGAAGTTACTCCCTATTTATTTATAAAATTATATTTCTGTGATGAACGATGATATTATATACATTTTTTGACGGAACAGAAGTAATTTTTAACTAAGATTAAAAAGCCAGGAGCATCAGTTCATCTGTGACTTAAAGGTGACGCTAAATTTACACTGTATTGCGAAAGTCCTTGTGGTTTGGTGGATCTCGCTTTTTGGATTTTTTCTTAGATCTCAATAAGGCCTTTTCCATCATTAAACAGCTATGTGAAATAAGAATGCTGAACTACTTAAGCTTAGTATTCATTCAAATATAACAGAAAGGTAGGCCTTCACTTGGACTCTGAACTAAATCGGAATCATCACATAAAACAGAAAAGAAACAGTATAAGATTTAACGAAATCGACAGGTTGGTAGGGACAGTGTATAGTGTCCGAGCGTCGAAGAAGACACGAAACCTGGAGTAGGAGATCTTCCGAAGAAGAAACGAGTGTGACGCACTAAAGTCCGAGCATCTCAACGC
This sequence comes from Magicicada septendecula, assembly GCA_034769895.1. Taxonomy (NCBI): domain Eukaryota; kingdom Metazoa; phylum Arthropoda; class Insecta; order Hemiptera; family Cicadidae; genus Magicicada; species Magicicada septendecula. The sequence continues at coordinate 281,374,739 of CM068372.1, read as the reverse complement.
ACACACCCGAACTCCCAGGAAGATTTGTGTTAGGGAAAGTCTACTCTAGCTGGGACAACCACAACCACCACGAAACCCTGCCTCAACACGTGAACACGGGAGGATGTTCCCCCGACCGGGCTGGTTCACGATCCCGTGGTACCATTGTTGAGTACGTCGCTGACCACGACGATTCACGAGTCCTGAATGATCGCGGGCCCGACCTCCGGGTTAGAGTTCTATGGCTTTTCCTCCACCTTCTGGCGGTGGCAAGGGAACACCTAGTAGTAGCGGGTGAACCCGAAGCTACTAGGGTTCACTTGTGTACTTAATGGATATCACGGACTGGCGTGAGAGGCGCGACACAGCTACTGTCCAGGGACTGTGCACCCTGTTTCCCGTTCGTAAGGCGCTACTAGGAGTCCGTTAAGCGTTACACTCTTTACCGCTCGCGCTAGCGATAAGCACATTTCCCAACCATCAATGCCGATGCCACCGAAGAAAGTAGTACCCCCTGCGCTCGAAAGGTATTTGGGTGGGTTCTTGGACCCATGGGAGGCCACCCGCAATCGGTGGTGATAACCATCCTTGAGTCCTCGGGGCCCCTCCTCGGGGCGTGTTTGGGTTCGTCCTTCGACTTATAGACAATAATCTACTTATATATAAAACTGTCCTGAAAGTCACATGGCTGCGCCACCAAATCTAATATAGCCATCAAACTAAGGTCTCAATCAAATATTCTAAAAGCTATATTACCAGTACCTCCCCCCGCATGTGTACAACTATACCTTACATACAGATTTACACATCAGTGAGGCCACTCTTGATCGAGGCATCAGACACCATTAGAGACTTAATTCGCTACTCGTATCACTTATACATCACGCAATTAATAAAAGACTATGACGACTTTGGACATCGGATATTTAGGACCACGAGGAGGTATCATTCGATGCAACACTTCATTACACCGTTAGTTTAACATTACTTAACTTTGTATAATAACCAGCAGATTAGCTTATAAAATTTATATTCTGATTGCTAATAAATAAATTTAAAGCAAAATAATAAAAGTTTAATAGGTGTAACTACAAGAAAGTGTACGGAACAAAGGTCTATTAAGACACCCAGCGGGTATCGCACGTGTTCTTCAGTTTGTTTTGTTTTATTTTCATCCGCGATGGGCAGTCACGGTTCAGGAAAATTTATAAACATGTTATTTTTTTAGGTGAGCACATAGAAAAAATTTAGGTTAAGCCCCCCACTAATGACAGATAATTGCTACGTTATAATATCGCGATTTAGTGTGGCTATTCTGCGAACAAGGGGAGATCCTTTTGGTCAAGGACACGGAGCCAAAAAACGCAAATAAACGAGTTTATGATTATCAAACGTGATAACACCGACGGTAATGTTATGCCAGGAAATGAACCAGCAAACGTTTGTGGAGGAGGGAGAGGGAATGGGAGAGGGAGGAAAATCTTAAATGGCCTTGGCCTCCTCCTCTTCTGCGCCCTGTACTGTACCTACCTTGTCAAGTAGTGTAAGCAGAACAAGAATAAAGCAAGTGGGGATTCCCAAGAAGCGTGACTTCGCGACTTTAATTGTCGACTATCGCGGATTTTCTATTATCGACCAATCAGAAACGGCGTCTTGCGGATGAGACAATAGCACCTCGGCTAGGGATATAAGTAAGTATACGCCACCGGGCTACCGTACTGTCGATCACAGGACGACAAGATGAGACGATCGAGGTTGTCCTGTGCGCCGATAGGTGTTGTTCTCCTGTTGGTAGTAGTCGCCGTCACAGCCCAGAACAGCTATGCCGTTGTTCCGGACACATCCAACAAAGGTACTGTCTTAGTAGAACTTTGTAATTATGACAAAATCTGTACTATAGGCTAGTTCAATCTTAACTTCTCATTTTTATTAAATTAACAGCTCCTTTTTCGGTATGTTTGAAAAAACTTGAAGCAGAGGTATATTCTCTGCCTGCCTGCCTGCCTGTCTGTCTGTCCCCCCCCTCTCTCTCTCTCTCTCCACCCTTTATTTGCCTTAGTTTTTTCCAGTAGATGGGTTCCGTAAATTACGGTGGTATAATGTGAAATTCTGATTATAAATAGATGTATAAGCTCAAAATGTTATCTTGGTTTCGAACAAGACCATGGAATAAGACATCAAAACATTTACTAATTTAGAACTACACTGAACAAGCGCACGTTTGTATATGGATACATGACACGTTTAATACATTAGGTTTTTCAGACATCAACGATTTAGGTTTCTTAGATTTTTCATGTTCTTTCCTTTTAACTACTTCTTTGTATATCAGTACCGGTTTAGATAAAAGTAACGCACTGGAATCTAGTATTCTTAGTAATCATTTAACAATATTCGTTCTATGAGGAATCATAATCTTTAATACCCAACGGCAGAAAAAAATAACGTAAGCGAAATTCTATTAACTTGTAAGTGAAACACCTAGTAAGTGATGTTATGAAATATTCACAAGTAAAATAATGTAACAGATTATGTCTGTGTGTCGGGGTGGAGGGGAGCCTGCTGCTGCTCCTGTGCTAAATATTTAACGTTTGTTAATCACGTGACATATAAATTAAGATACATAAATTAAGGATAAACAAGTTAAATGGACTGTGGAACGCAGTAGTTTAAGGCTTAAACAAACACAAACACTACAGTTACACGAATACATACTGTAGTACATACATACATAGTACTGTATGTAGTATGTATGTATGTAATACATTCAGAATTGTGTGCAAATTCTATCAAAACCACAAAGTCCCTTAATATTTGAGTACTCCCTACTGCCTACATACTGCTAAAAGCTAAACAAACATTAAAACAAATTATTGACGACACAAACTTTACCAGGTCAGTTAAACGTTTATCTACAATAGATCCCACGAAAATTAATTAAAGTTTGTCTAAATCTATCTGCCTGTGCTTTTTAGCCTTCTCAGTACAAACCGTTGAGTGTTTTAAAAACCTCTGGAAAAGAAAACCTCTTTACGAGCACGAGAAACAAATCAAAAAATAGCAAGCGTTCATTTTAGGTTCTCGTTAATACTTTGGCTAATCACTTTCTTTCCAACATCGTGAGAGCAGTTTTTTACAATTTAAATTTTTGTTTTTTATGCAGCTGATATACAGAGAGCAAGGAACTAAAATAAACGCTTGCGTTTGAAAACATTTCTAACGTTACACACACACACACACACACACACACACACACACACACACACACACACACACACACACACACACACACACACACACAAGTTCTTATATACACACCATACATTTATTTTACTGTAAGTAGTGAATTACCGAATACTTGAATTACTGTAACTTGAAGATACCAAATAGTACGTAATAGTTATTGTTCGTAATATACAATTATTAAGAACTATTACAATTACTATATTACCGTAATTACTAATCTCATTTCCAACATTTGTTCGCAAACATTAAAATTATACTCTTTTACACGAGTTTATCATCTATCTTTAGTGGCCTGAATTTCTTAACAAACAACAGATTCTAATTTCGATTTAAATATCGATTTACGTCTGTTTATCGTATTAGTAAAAAATCGGCTTCAAATTCTAAAATTCAAATCTTTTATTTGTTAAAACAGTTGAATATGTGAAGCTACAGAAAAAAGTTCTTATGAAATGTGTATCGTGTATTATGATTTTGTTAGTTTCTGTAATTAATACACTTCTGTAAATTCGTTTTTATAACTAATATATATTACATTTGTATCGCAATAATATTTTTATAAGTTTTAGTTATAATTTCCATTATAGTAAATTTTTCTCTAAGCGTTCGTTCGACAGAGTATATGAACAATTTGAATTTACTTGCTTTTAATATTTAATTCTTAATACAAGTAGTTTTTAGAGTTTAAGTTCGTTTGTTTAGAAATACGTACGGACAACACAGCTGTTTGCATAATCATAATGTTACAAGGAGACATGACTTTGAACAGCGTTCGGAGTGGGAACGTGTAGCGTTTATGTTAATTGTTTGTAAAATGCAAAAAGGACGAGATGTATTGGCGTGATTAGTAGCTAAACGTCTGTTGTGCAAACATGTGAGACAATGCGCAGCCCACAAGGACGTGCGAACGCTTGCCACGAGTGCACTTGACGGACACTCAACTGAATACGAATGCACACACTGTTTGGTTCTTCTTCTCTAACCCACTCGTACAACCATATTTCGAAATTTCAGACTAAACCATACTGAAGTGTTTTTGCTAGACACTTGTACTAATTCTACTCGCGTCAAGGCCGCATTTACCGGTCCTCCAGGTTATGTACTGTTATATCCATTCTCTACACAAATGACTCCGTAGTCTTCTCAACCGATTCGAACTTTATTACCAGAAGTAACTAAATTTTTACTAAATTTCGTTTAATATCTCAACTTTATAATAAAAACCGAGTAGGAAATAGTCAGCACGATGCTGGAACTACTACGTTCTGAGCACAGAAAACTGATCGTCTTCACGTGATTTTAATTAATTTGTATCCATCAACAATAAAAAATTTTATATATTTTATTTCCGTGTATACAGTCCACGGAAATAAACGTTTTACAGAACAAAACAAAATTCAGTATACGTGTTATCGAAAGTAATAGTAATGGATTACGATCTTGACTGTTTCAGAAAAAAATTAGCATTTCTAAATGTAAATTAATTTTTAATATTTACTCAATATTTTTACTGTACATTACTATATGTAAATAGAATTTACAATTATGAAATCCTTGAGTATTACTATTTGATGTGTTTTCTTTTCATTAATAGCTTACTCGATTTCCAATTCGTTTTCTTCTGTTTATTTTTCACATTAATTATAATTTCTTTCTGTAATACATTTTGGTTTAAGTGAGGTTTACATTGTGCTTTAGCGAGGCCTTTATTTTCTTTCGTTAGGTCTTCTGGACAGTGATTCTTCAGTCTTCTGTTAACGCATTGGAATAAGGGATGAACTTAAAGTTTCCTATCTAATGACAGTTTTTATAGTGTTTAATAGTTCTTTAACCAGTGGCGTATTTATATTATCTCGTGACGTTTGATTTGATACTACCAAGAGGTGTTCAAGATAATGGATACATTGTTTATTGTTTTCTTTAAATGATACCTGTACTGGATTTGTTTGTAAACCCAGTTATGGAATACAGTTATATTCCATAGGTAGGTCCATGTTGGTTTAATGATACATTTTCCTCAATATGTAGGCCTACAACTGTTTCATTTTCTTAGCGAGTGTTAGCCTATAATATTATGCGTGATTTCCTGTCGACTAGTTCTTGAATTCTTAGATCAATTTTTTGTTTCTGTTTTCTTGTGGACAATATGTTTATTTCAAAAAAATTTGTTTATGTTCCAGTTTCTTTAAACATAATCATAGTCGTAACCAACACACATAGATTAAATGTATAGTTAAATACAATTATCGCAGCACTTATTTGAATAGTACTCAATCATATACCGTACTTTGAATTTGTGTGTCAGTGTATTGATTAGAAATATACAACAAAGCACTAGTCAACTGAGCTTTTTTACAGAAAACCCTAAATTATCAGGTTTTGGATGGGTTTCTGTATATTAAAATGTTTGACTCTTTTGTCTTAACGAATGCTTTGGTAATTAAATACACTGTAATAGGTTACATTTCATAACTTATAAATCGTAGAAGCTCTGACTTGAGAAAATGGAATATTTAATTGGATAGAAACTAGAAACAGATTAGAATAGAAATGAAAATCAGATATGAATGGATTCTTTCCAGGTAGGTGCGTGCTTTAAGCTGGCCGTTGCTTTTGGCCTTTTTTAGTATAATCGATTTAAGATGATAAAAAGTAATGTTTCAGCTTGCTGAAGGTTTTATGTACGAAAGTTGATTTGTGAAGATCCTGTTCATGTAGCAATTTTAATAGGACCAGTGGTACAGAATACTATAGCACAGTTTCTAGTTCAAAGTTGAATCTGAAAATCAAAACTCTAAATCTAAGAGGCTGAATCTGACCCTAAGATATATTTCTTAGATAGAAATATATTATATAGAAATATAAATATATTTAAGATATATTTATTCTTTTTTACAAAGTAATATATGGTCTTCCATATAGTCGTAAAGCTGTCGACAAAATAATAATACAGTAACAAGTGATGCTTCGGGCAATGAAAATTAAAATATGTAATACAGAAAATAGATGTACAATACATCTCCAGAAAAGATTTCGCATAATTCATATTTATCAATAACTGTAGAGACAGATTTTAAGAACAAGTTGTTTAGCTTACGTGATTAACCACGTAACCACGCTACAGAGCGTTATGTCTTCTTGATCGTTTACATGAAGAAAATAAAAATAAATTTTAAATTTACTTATAAGAAAAAGCAACTTTCGTAGGTTATGGAAACACTCTATCTTGGTAGCAATTTCATACTGCCCTGCTTGAATGGGAACGTCAGTACTATTTTGAAGTCAGTATCATAGCTACTTAACCGCCTAAACCACAATTTTATAATGCCATTTTAAGTAGTTTACGTAGCAGTTTCAAACTACCTTGTTTTAGTGAAAACGGCAGTACTATTTTGAAGTCAGTATTTGAGTACAGTCGTAAAGCATAAATTTTATTGTGCCCTCATAGACAGGTTACGTGCGCAAATTTCCGACCGGACTATAGGTCAGCTGTAAATATTTCTACCTAATAATGTTTGCAGCAGCGACTCCCAAATCGTATGCTGCAATATATCGGAGGGGGTTTCGCAAAGTCAACTTGGGAGGGGGGCAAAACTTTGGAGTATATATAGTTCATAAATATTCAAATAAGGAAAGAAATATGCAAAGACTAAGAGACTGTCTTCTTGAAGGAAGAAATTGGAAGCCTACCACCCTCTGGGTTGAGGAAATAGCATCTGAGCAAATGGTAATTATAAATTCTCCAGACTAATTTGTAAAGTATTCTGAATTACTATAATTTTTCCGTAGTTTTGAAAGCTTATCGAGTGCCAACACGTTTGGAAATGACTGTCAGCTAGTCGTCATACCCGCCTATAGTTACATTAAGGGAAATAATGAAACCTCCGCGACCTTTTATCACTTAAATGTTGTTTAATTGTTTGGTGGTCCTAGCGTCGTGTGGCATTACCCCTGCCAAGTGGCGCTGAACTCAACTAACAGAGCGATAACGAGAACGCATAATTTGGCGTAAAAAGAGCGAAAATTTAGCTGAGAAGTGTACATCGCCAGCAACTGTACTCTGCAGTTACCGGTTTGGAATAGTAATGTCACCTGTGACCTGATCAATTTGTTGTGAAAGAATCCAACAACTTCGTCTCACTTTCGACTGCAGAAACACCCTGAAGGTATTGGGATGGCAACTAGTTTAAAGTTTCCAACCGTTCAGCTGTTATCTGTGAAACGTTATTACTCTTTAGTTACAACTGTCCAAACTTTATATAATGAAATTAAACAGACATAATTATATCATTTTTATGTTTATTTTCGTTTTCCGGATGTTACCGCTGCGGTCGTTTGTAGACAACACATCCTGCTAAAGAAGAAACAGTAAACCACGGCGTTAACATCCGGAAACCCAAAGGAGACCTTTTACGATCTTTTTAAAATTTTAAACTGTTTTTAAATTTAATTTTAAATTATCTGTCGTTCCAGAAGATTACTAAAATCGTCAATACCGTAATTCTATGCGCACGCGCGCGCAAACCACTACAATGCAATACTACTGTCAGCAGCGTGTTTGAACTGTGCTTCGAAGATTCCACAGTGTAAGAAGTAATTTAGAGTTCTTAAACGAAACTATGAACAAAAAAGAACCTATTTAGTTATAGCTTTTATTAGGTTATATAATAAAATTAATTAAATAAAATTAATGTAATGAAATAAAATTTTACAAATTATATAAAACTAACGTCTGTTTCGTTATCAAAATCGAACTCATGCGCGCATAACGTCCTCATTACGTTCAAATGTTTATAATATTGGTGACTATCAACAGTGAACCGAGCATTTGCAGCTCTATGTATTCTGTTGCGTAGTTCCCTTCCCGTTGAGATATCCGATAGACTCAGTTACATATACTGTCGACTTATAGTTATTTAATTAAGCAGAACATTTAAACGTCCATCATTACACGTACCCTGTAAAAGTTGTAGTAATAGCGATTAGGGTTACCTTGGGTTCTTCAATTCCCACATTACGAAGCAGATGATTGCCCTTGTACGGAATTATAGGGAAATTGGAGACAGCTATTATTCGTCCATTACGCCATATTTACTTAAGCTATTAGTATTAATTATGTAATTTTTAAATTCCCTGTCATTACTTTTGTTGACTTTATGTTATTTCTGTTGTTGTGCAGCACTGACGACAGAACTGTTGCCGCCTCCAGTTGAGGGACCAGGGAGTCAACTGACGTCCGTACTACTCGGTCATCATGAGGGACACGTAAGTGCTAACTCATTTACTTGGACACTGAAAATATAAAACGTTTTATTACTTATGTGTTCATCTTGACTGTGATTTAGATTAACCTAAAGTTACTTTTTGGTGGTTAGTGTTCCAAATGCAAGCAGAATTCAATGTACATTCCAACCTACCTGGTCTCATTAGCCAGATTAAAAATGAAAAGTCGTTAAGTCCTTGTCTAGCCTTGATCGCTTGAGTATCAGATTAATAAATTATGAACTGACGACCAGCGACCACAACCTGTAGATCGGTGGTAGTTAACTACTAATTGTTAATCTGTTAACAAGGAAGTTTATCTGTCTTTCTAACACAACGCAATTATTTGATAGTATTACTTTTACCATTTAATAAACGAATCAACCATTACTATCCATAGAATCATCAAGGTCTTAAATTTTTAAACCGGGCAGTACTCACACACCAATTTTTAACAAGGTCATCGGTAGTCACAACAAGATCTCGTTTTCTGTACAGCTATAATATTGTAATTCGATCAGTACTGAAAGGTGTATCCGTGACAAGTTTTTTGAATAGTTATGAAAATTAAAGGGTTTCCCAAAATTTGTATTCAACGCTGCCATTACATGAAAAGATATTGGGGAGAATGTGGATTCTTGGCTTGATAACCAGTGACGCGCATCGAGATGATTCGCGTAGTATAATTGGCTATAATTATCATTACGATTGTCCAGGCGGATTTTGAGTCCTGATCACACCGACAATTCACGTTTTACATGGGGTTCCATATTACATTTAATAGGAATTATACGCACTATTGAGCTTCCTAGATTATTTAATTTTTGGATTTAAAAGGGTTTACCATGCAAGACTGATGTCACACACGTCTTAGTTAATAAAAAAACCGCCATGGAAGACTTGTCACTTGACTAGTGAGCTCAGTGATGCTCAGATAGTGATTAAGATCCTAGAACATTTAAAGTTGGAAGGAGAACATAATTTCCACGTCACGTAACACGTGTTTCAAGCAATTTGTAAAGTTTCATACATTCACGGGTCTTGGAATTGTATATATAATTGTATGTAGTTTCTCATTTTCTCATTTATTTCACACAGCTTTACTAGTAAGCTCTACACAACAGATTAATAATGTAGTCGGCTTCATTACCGGCTGCGAACGTGTTAACAATGGTTAGAATAACCTACAGTAACAAAACCGATGACCTTCATGAAGGCGGCCATCTTCAAACCTGTTTATTTCCACAGAACATCTGTATTATTGGCACTCATTACTTCAATGTCTGTGCATTACGTGGAGTGATAATGCGTTGTTGCGCGGTTTTAGAGACTATATACAATGAACTCATCCTATAAAATATCGCCCACAGTTCCAAAGAATTATTATTTAGTCGTCTTAGAACAGACGTTATGATGACTAAAGTACTCACCTAATTTGTACATGATTAACTGAACCTAATTAGAAAATTGAAGAACAGAACTTTAAATAACGTTTATAATCATTTGTAAGATGAATACTATTTTCACAATATTAACAATTGGTGTGTGTGTGTGTGTGTGTGTGTGTGTGTGTGTGTGTGTGTGTGTGTGTGTGTGTGTGTGTGTGTGTGTGTGCATATATAATTCTATTTAAAAAATTATCCTTTACATAATTTAGTTTATGCTGGTTTCCTTCTTAAATTGAAAGATATGACTTAGCCTATTCTTATCTGAAACACTAATCTAACGATCTTATAACTTACTTTTTATTTAATTCAGTAGAACTACTTACCTAAGCAGGAATTATCTGTTTCTCCTTTGTCTGTTTCTTTTGTACCATATAAAAGATTCTTTTTCCTTTCTCTGATATATTTTTATCATAAGTTGTTGTCTATTACAAAATGAAAATTTGCCCTGTAATTTTTAAATTATGATTTCAAATTTATTGTTATTTAAGCGTTTAATGTCTTCTCTGAGATCAACAGTTTTATGGATTAAAACAATATACAAATATTTCGTTGCTACTGTACTAAGTACACACATTTACGTAAAGCCTCACGTGTAAACAGCGAAACGCTAGAAAAATTAAAGAATTAAAAATCGCCAACATGTAATAAAAATTATTTTTTACATGTATTCGGTATGATAAATACGAATTCACGTGAAACCTTACAAATCACGATCTAATAAGGAAAAAAACATATGCGACGACTCCGGAAACAGATAAAGATACATTACATACTGAGTATTATTCCGAGAGCGTCTATTATTGTTTAGATACTCAGCAATCTCCTAATTTATTGTGGAAATATTTTGTCCCCTGCGTGTATCATCACTGCGCATTCTGTCTTCTCGTGTACATTCCTTCACATCACCAGCAGGTATGCTGGAACTTCATCTCAGAAGTCTTGATCCTAATGCGTTGTTATAGGCGTACATCAATCAGAATACATCAATGGGCGTAGTTACCTGATTTTTCAGACTCATAAAACACGGTAGGAGCTGCCGCTACTCTACAAAACGTCGTCTGGTTTTCTTCGTCTGGCATAAATTCTGTCGTACACTGAGTTAAACTTGGCAATTTTAGAAATTACGTTAATAAATGCCTTAGATGATGCCATGTCCCACCTCTTCAAAGATGTCACATTCCATCTGTTCAGTCGTTGTACCATTTATTTTATTTTTTATTTTTGTTTTCATCTTACAGAGTCCTTCCCATGTAAAAGCCATCGCCTTATTTTTTAACTGTAGAAAGTTTAATATTGAGTTAAGATGCAACATTACCAAGAAGGTAGATGCATTTAACTGTAGAAAGTTTAATATTGAGTTCATATGCAACATTACCAAGAAGGTAGATGCATTAGCTGTAGAAAGTTTAATATTGAGTTCAGATGCAACATTACCAAGAAGGTAGATGCATTTTTGTAGGTCGCCTTCACTTTCCTGAATAATAACCTCATCGTCAGTGCACTAATGTCTGAATTCAGACATGTGTGCTTATTATCTCTCTTATTCCAAGTGTCTTCTTTCTCTAGCTCCACTTGTAAATTATACAGTGTACAGGAAACACTACGCCCTTCCAAATGTATTAAAAGCCAGTTTATTTAGACAGATAATGGCGATAATCTCATATTTGTTGGCGCCTTGCAAATAATTTAGACTCTATTTATAATTAACAACAGTAATTCTTGTTAGTAGGCGATGTTTCTGCTAGGTATATGTAAATTGTAAGTTGAAATTTCAGATCTCTGTTAAGTCTGTAAGGGACCGTCGGAATATTTTATGAACACCAGTCTATAAGAAGTAATTCTATGTCTAGAGTAGAAACTGCTGGTCCATGATATCCAGAATGTTGGTTAACATTTCAGGACCACTAACCTGTAACCGGCCCGTCCACACACAAAATTATGTTTCGTTTTAAAAAATAAATGCATAACAGTAGTGTACAATCAAAAGTAAAGTAGTTTAACATTTTTGTACAGCTGTGCTGTTAATGATCATCTTTGTTTCCAGGTGGGTAAAGATGGAAAGCGTAAAAGAAGAACTATCTGTTTGAAATGCGGAGGTGGTGGTGGAGGTCCCGGAGGCGGTGGCTATGGAGGAGGGTATGGAGGATTTTTTGTTAAACTGAAGTACGTTTTCGATTTGAGACTTATTAAGAATGTCATAACACACACACACACAGACTCAAAAGATACAAGAATACTTTATTATAGTAATTTGAAGTTTAACAAAATTGTCAATTTTCCAGTTATGAAATAATTACTTTTTTCTCTAGTGGAGGCGGAGGAGGTGGATATCCAGGTGGCGGTGGCGGCTGCGGTGGTGGAGGAGGATGCGGTGGAGGTGGAGGTGGATATCCAGGTGGCGGCGGCGGCGGATATCCAAGCGGCGGCGGCGGCGGATATCCAGGTGGCGGCGGCGGCGGCGGCGGCGGATATCCAGGTGGCGGTGGCGGTGGATACCCAGGTGGCGGTGGCGGATACCCAGGAGGTGGCGGTGGATACAAACCAGGAGGAGGCGGTGTCTGTAGTACTTGTGGCGGCGGCGGCGGCGGCGGTGGTGGTTCATTTAGTTCAGCATCCAGCCAGGCTTCGAGTTCAAGCTCAAGTGGAAGCTGGTGAGTCTTCGTAAACGAAATATCTTCGTCCACGAATGCGTGCTCATTTGCTATGATTCTGTGACATGGAGGCCAGTAAAACGATACTCTATCATTTTACTACCTCCAATAGATTTCACGTGAATTTATGTGTACTGTGATTACTGGCCTTGTTATGATCGATCACGTGCATAGCCTAACTTATTAAACACATAATTACAACTCTTTGAAACAACGATTTTACGTATATGCATTTGCGAATGTGTGCGTGTGTTCCATCCTACAATGACGTAGGATATTATTTATCCCTTATCACGCGTTGATTCTGATTGGTATACTAGACTGAACAGGTAATACTCAATTCAAAATAACACAACATTCAATACAAACTCAATACCGAATACCGCTGCACGACTCCTTAACGATATGCACAAAAACGGGAAACAGGCATTATTTCTAATTTCCACAGATTACACAGCTATACCAACAACGTTGAGTTCATCAAGCCATTAAAGCTTTCACAGCCGGAGTCATGTTCAGTGCCATGATCCTCTTCTTGTAAATCCAAACGTTTCGACTTCAGCTGTGGCAGTCATCTTCAGTGGGTCTTCTGTTCTTCTCCTCTGGCGATTGACGGTTTAGGATCGCGTCCTAAGCCGTCAGAGAAGCAGAACAGAACAGAAGACCCACTGAAGATGACTGCCACATCTGTAGTCGAAATGTTTTGACTGACAAGAAGAGAACCACGGCCCAACAACCTGGAAAATAATTTCACTGAAAATCTTGAGTTCATTTTTAAACTGTTTAAGGAAATAACCTTACTGTTCATTTAAAGTCGTGTTTAAGGAAATAACCTTACGCCATTAACACTTCAGTTTCAGATAAAGTAAAGTCACTTCTCAAAGACAGTAGATTCTATTCATTCGTAATCACTGTTGCACGTTATTAGTTGTAAACGATCGTTAACGATCGAAAAGATGCAGCTCTACTACAAACCTCACTTAGATAATATGTTCATAACCTCTTTCATAACTTGTTACTTCTCGTATACTGTAACAGCTGGGCTCACACATTTGATTGCCAGTGTGTAAAAGCTCTGTAAATGGCGTCACAAAGCAAGGTTTGTTTTGGAACCGCAAACCTCACCATAAGCGCTGTGATTTATCTGAGCTACAGGGCAGGCAACATGCTGTGCACAAAAAAAGTTAGAAAAAATCCGTAGGCCTATAATTTTTTATCAGCTTACATTAATCTGAAACTTACAAAAATTGTGTACTGAATAAATACGAGGATATGACGTATAATATTGAAAGCCACCGCTTTTGTCTAGGACTCCCTGCATGCGAACTTAGTTTAGTTTACTCTTTGCGTTCACTGCATTCTCTATATGTAAGCGCTTGTGTTTTTGTTTCAGGGGCAAGAAGTAACTGCAGACCAACGAAATTCCGAGCTAAAAGTTAACGAGTCGTTTTGCATCACAGAACACTGGGGTCGGCCAGTCAGCCATCAATTTGTCTTAATAAATGCTATTTTATTAATGTCTTTGTACAGATTTCAGTTGTTAAGTATAGAATTTAATTTTAACGTTAAAATAAAATCAACTAATTAGCAATTTGTTTGATTTTATTTATTATTTGATCGACCTATTACACGAGAGCTATTTTTCACATGTCCCAACGTCAACCAAATATCACAAATACGACTACGACTTAACGATTACGACTACTAGCCAATACGTAAGCATATACATAATGGTCACTGTTGATTGGAAGGATTATCAATTGTGAGGATGTTATTTTTACATCGTTACAAGGTAATATGATGACCATCATTAAGAATGTCTAAAGACTTGTATTTGTATTGAGCTCAGAAACGTTAATCAAGTAGCCATGTATGCTTAATCTTTAGCAATAAGTTCTTATGGCCTTTATTACTTTTTACTGTTAATAGGGGTTATGAATAATAACTATTAATGAATGTCTTTTTATGTAATTCAAGAAGATACAGCCCTCGAGTCTTCTCTAAGTCATCCTGTCATTACTTCTAAGGAGAGTTTAGCTAATGTTTTAAGCGTAAGTTTCATGCTAGTTTGTTGATGTATCTATCGATGCATGCATGTATCTATCTATGAAAACTGTAAAATATCGTTTTGTTGTATCCACATATAAATAAAGAGACGCTATATAACAATAAATTTGTTTTCACTAAACTCGTGTTCCTCTTTTTACCAAGCTCTTATATATAGTTGTAGAATGTAGAGCTTTTGAGGACTAGCTCTTGAGGTTCTGTTCTTTGAAGTATACGAAAAATGTATTTAATCCTCTTAAGTCTGTAGTTCTTTAATTGATTTACAACATTAAGCCTTTTTTAAAACAATTATTTTTACAGAATAGTGATTCAGAATATCTACTTTTATTAGTAATAACTCGTGTAGAAATTTCAGGTTGGTATCTTTTATGGTTCATCCATGAAAGTAACGTTTTTAAAGTAAAAGTCAATTCTCTGTGGAGAAGCTTTTAAGCTATAATTATAATTTAAACTTAAAATTTTTTTATCACAACTAATGATAGATTACATTAACTTTTTCGATTGTGCCTGAACCATACTCTACGTCTTACACTCAATCTTATTTCTTCCTTTTTATTCACATTTGTTATAGGCTATACATCAGTAATTCTATCTCTATCAATTTTATTCAGTCGCATCTTATAATCACACACTAATCATTAACCCTAACTCTTATAACGACTGCTTGGGTTGTCGCCAAAGCTAAAATACTATATCAGCGTTTAATTAACAAGTTAAACTTAACTGGATTTTCAATTTTGCCACAATAATGAGCTAAACGACATACTTTGGGTTCTGAACCTTGCCATGGATACAGTTTTCTAAGAAGTTCTTATTGGCTAAATTCTTAAAAATATGTTATTTTAAAATTAATTGTTTTACATGTGTGTGTTTTAATCTTTGTCTATAATGAAAGTGCGACAAAAATATTGTAAAATTGATTTAATATAAATCAAACAAAACCTTTGTTTACAAAGTTTTAAAAATTATTATTTGAAAGATATTACGAAAATTATATCTTAGTTTTTGCAAACGTATGGAATGATATTATGAGAAACGCAAACGTATTGTGAGTTGTTTACTGTTTCCTTAAATTTTGAAAACGTGATAAGTTAGCAAAAATCTAGTGGCAAAACGAAAAAATGCTTACATAATAATTTACCAAAAACGAATAACTAAGAATTACTTTGGCATATTTGTGTGTTTTCACTCAAAGTACAAAATTGTTTAAATTTTTCATATACAGTAAAAGATTCTCAGTTTTTTTTTTTTTTATCAAGTTTCATAAATGCGCAAACTGGTTTCAGAGTGTTCAAACTGGAAGCACATTATAAACAGACTGTATAGTGTTTATCATAAAATATGGCGAGCTGTTACATAATAATATGTGGATCAGTTTATCGAATCACCAATAATCTTCTGCAGGAAAATTCATTTGAACTAGACATTTTATTTTTCTAACAAAAAAAAAATTACACCTAAATTCAGGGTACACCTGCTCAGATATAGAATCTGTTTAATGTATTAAATTTTATTAGGAAAGAATCTCCTTACAAAGTCACAACATATGATAGCAGACAGAAATTTGTGAGGTGTGGCAGATAGGTAGCAAATTTCAGAGTAATTTACCCTCTGTAGCAGATGGGGGGGACAGGGCTCAACACCCCTGTAGCATGGGACCAATGCCCAAAGTGACTTATCCGATGACTGCAGTAATTGGCCCAAAAATGAATTAGATTTTCTAAGAAGTTCAGAAATTGGAATTAATGGTATTAAGGATAGAAAAATCAGAATTGAGAAAGTACGAGCCAGTTACACAACGAAAAAGGTATTATATATTATAGAATAGATTCGAAAGAGATTGTTAATTTGATACGAGAACGGAAGACAACAGAATGGTAGAAAGAATATGAGTTGGACTCTACCTAAAGACATGTTCGTGGTCTCTTGTGTAAAATCAAAAATCCAATAAAATCCAGTACCACAAAAAGATCTCGGGGAAGGAGTCAGATGAACATACTTGAGGATTAAACCATTCTCTTGTAAAATAGGTATCACACACACACACGCGCGCGCGCGCGTATTAATAAGTTTCATATTCAAAAATTAAATTCAAAACAAGTTGGGAGAGGTACACGTTGATTATTAGATAATGTGTTGATTTTAAATTTCATCTTCCTGGTAAATTTATAGCCTCGTATGTCCAATTAGTTCCTCAGTTTTCTGGAATCCATAAGAGTCCAAACCCCAGCTGCGTTATTCAGAAGGTTACTAGATGTCTCACCTGATCCGTACAAGCAGAATCATTGGAAATTCCTTAAATTTTATTCATTAGATTTAAAGAGATCGTTTCGGAAAACTATGTATTGTTTTTATAATGACTATTACCATTATGATTTTATTTTAATTGCGGGAGCCGTAGGAAAAGTACTCCCTGATAATTGACTCGCACACCATACTGAGAGCGATGTTTCTTGTTGATGTTTAAACCTGACTATATACCCAGTCTGTAGGTATATGAGTATGAGTATATTCAGTAATAAACTAACCGCCTTATTGTGAGAAGCAGTAAATATAAATGTGTACCTTCTTAGCTGACACCCATAAATTTGTACTCGTTTTAAAGGTCCATAATTAATATAAGTGTTTTACAAAAATCGAAGGCGTAAAATGTCACTAAAGTTCAAAAACTTGTGACTGATGAAGGATAGGTAATTATCTTAGCCTGTGTGCGTGTGTTTGTGTGTATGTGTGTTTTATTTATATTTATTTATTATGTATTTATGTATGTTTATATGATCACGGGTAAACAAAGACCTAGTCAACGATATGCACATTCACGTTTCCACAATAAATCAAAAACTAGATAATGCATAGTAGGAAGGAAAAAACTTTCTGGAAGTAACTAGTAAAGTCGCGAATTTCAGGATAGCACACTTATCGAGTATGTTCTAACCACATTAATGGTATTTTTGAGCTTCATTAATGAATACTGAGTCGTCAGTGAACCTGACCAATTAATACAGATAGAGCAGTATAAGGGTTTACTTACTTATATATGATTTCAGATGTGTCTGAACTAGGGTTGCCAACATTTTTTCGGCTGATTATAGTATTTTTCAGAATAAGCTATAAAAAAATATAGTACACTTCAAAAAATATAGTATTTTATGGAAAGAGTAAAAAAAAGACAAAGGTATGTTTGTTACTTATTTATTTTTATAAAAACTATATTTTTTTGCACTTCTTGCATCTTTTAAAAATTTTTTTTGTCTACAATAAAAGTGTCATATGCTTTATCTCATTCAATTTTTAAATTAATGTAGATCAAAAGCTCATTTTTTATTAATGAGATACTCGCTCTGTTTCTCTCTTCTCGCCATTTCGATTTCATAATTGAAAATATCCTTTCTGTGAATGCCGAAGTGGCGGGAATAGAGAGCAGGAATAAAATAATCTTAAATAAATTTGGTAAGTTATTTTCGGTATTTTTTAAAATATGTTGCCATTTTTGGCCTGTGGTTCTGTCGGTAAACTCACTACAATCTTTTACTTTTGCAAAGATTTCGTTTAATATTGTTATTTCAGAGTAAAGTTCGTCCATTTTGATACTCATTTTTTCTTGTAAATTTAGAACTTCTAATATTGTCTCACAGTCATCAAACGAAACATCGTGTTTTAAATTTAATTTTTGGATTTTGCATAAGCAATTGCTTTCATTAAAATCAAACCATTTATTAAGATATTCCAGACATTTATCAACGAATACTAGAAAATTCTTTTTAATTTTATCACTTTCTGTGGAGGATTTGGCTTCTAAGGATTGCAACATTTTTTTGGTTTCATAACGAAAGAAACAGTCTTTTTTACGTTGTTCTAGCGCCGATTTTAAAGTTGACATAATATTATACACATCTAAGACTGTGATGTTATTACCTTCAAGTTGTTTAACAGCTTTATGAAAGTTATGTAAAAAATGGCTCGCGAAATTCAAAAAGATTTGAACTTTACTGTCTCCATCAGTTTCATTCATCATCAAACTATTTTGAATATGTGTAGGACGCTCCTCCCCTAAACTAATAAAATAAGCACTCAAAGGCTTCACATTCAAAGTATGTTGTCCACGCAAGGTAGCAATGAAAGCCACCTGGTACCAACATGTCGTTTCAGCTCATGCCATTCACCTTCAACAGCAGCAACACATTTTTTAAGCTCTTCTCTTCAGACTGCAAATACAGAGAAATGGCTGTAAATTTTTAAAATTATATTTTCAACATCAATTCTAAAAAAATTCATTGCATGCTTGACTGTGTTGTGAACTATGTGTGCGTGACAATTGCCCTTCACCAAATTAGGAACTACATGTTCTATATTTTTATAAAGAGAGTGGTGAATACCAAAGTTCGCATTGGTATTGTCTGCGCTCAGACCAGACACTCTATCAAAGGAAAGGTTGTGCTGGGATAGTGATTTGTTTATAGCGTCAAACATCCCATTTGCTGACTCATCACAATTTTCGTAAAAGTCTAATAACTTGTTTTGTATCCCATTCTCAATATCAAAATATTGAACAACTAAAGGAAAAAGTTTTTTTTCTAGTACTTGCATCAGTTTGGAAACAAAAATATAAATCAGGGGCATTTAAATCATTCAGTAAAGTTTGTAAGGCATAAGGTCCTAAAACCTCATTAACCAGTGCTTCCATTTTAGTGCGTCCTAATTGTGTGTTCAAAGCGGTTTTAGAATCGACATATATGATTCTGTTAAGTTTCACAGTGCAGTCCATGCTGTTATAGGAAAGATTGTGCTTCACAGTATGGTAGGTTAAAGCAAGTTCACTGGCTGTTATCTTGTCATCGTCATCACAAGTATTTGCAAAGGGAGCAGAAACAGAGAAAGAGCCCGATGAACCAAAAAAGCGATCTAACGTAGAAGTTTTCTTGCAAAGCTCAGCTTTAAGTTTATGTTGCTTTGTCTCACCATGTTGTTTAATCTGCAATGAGTTATAAAACACCACACATCATTCAGATACTCATGCAAATCAGTCGACAATTTTATTGAATAAAAACAAACCAAAACAACCGACAAAAGAGGATGCAAATACCTAACTTAACCTAAAAGAACTCACCTGGCCAATGCCACTTTTTCCGATAGAAAATGTTATGTTACATGGTGCACATTTTACATTATAGACATTTTGGGGATCTTTAGTAATCCAATAATACACTCTTTCCCACTCAGGTTTATATTTTTGGAGTCTTTTTTGTATTTTCCGCTTTTTAGTGGGTGTTAGTGGCGCACTTGAACTTGACGCACTTTCGTTATCGCTACCACTTTTCATAACTAATTTAATTAGGACTTCAACTTCTCAAAAGGAAGAACAAACTCCAAGTGAAAATAATTAACAAAATCCCAAAACAAAAACGAAGCAAAGACAGTTGCAAAAGCAAACATTGGTTTGACGTTGTCAATTTTGACATTGACGTAAGTTCGGAACGCAGCAAGCCAGCAAGACAGGCGCGTTCGGAATTCGGATACACGCACATCGCATCAGTCGAACGGCAATCATAAGGTGCGTTCACAAAGTGAGGGATTTGTTTTTATTAGTTTCGGTGTTGCAAAAAAAAAGATTGATCCATCCAACTGAAATATAGTATTTTTGCGTACTATATATTTCTTCAACAGTATATAGTACGCAGACCCGAAATACAGTACAGTACTATATACTATAGTACGGTTGGCAACCCTAGTCTGAACAGTGCAAATTGTGAGACTTTAGTACAGTGATGTAAAGTGAATTGCATAGCTCAATTATTTTAATTGTTACTTAGCTTAGCTTAATAACTAATAATTACTATTGTTGATTAGGAACATTGTATATTGGATTATTGTCCTTGTGAAGAGGGTCTATTCGATTAAGTGTGATTTTGATTTGGATAAAAGTATTTACTAACATTGAAACACTGGAGTTTTATTGTCTGTAGATGGATTTTCTTGTTCACGCAAAAGCTCATGTCATTCAATATGTTGTAGTATTAGAATACACGATAACCGTATAATCAGAGCGGCTCCCGTAATTTTCTCCTGGTCAGTTGAGTTTGCTGTGATATTTATTCAAACCCTTGCTCATTACACATTCTTGTCAGTATCTAGTTCGACATTGGGCAAGGGTATCTGGTTTGTTTCTGTTAAAATTTGTTATTGATGAAAGCTTAGACGTATGCAGTGGAATGGCTTGTAAACAGTTCTCAATGTTTTGTCTAAACCTCCTAATAACTTTTCCTGAGAATTGGGCACTTTTTATTGTATAAAGTGATATTTAACAGGATATATTTTTGCGCCATTAACAGTTGCTCAACATAAGTAGGCTTAGGTAACTCTGCTGCAACAGGCCCAGCACCAATATTGTTTATAACAGCAAATTTAGATTGATTCGTTGTCACATGTTCGGAGTGTTCTCGTTTTCATCATAAACAGATTTGAAAAACGGAGATGACATTTATCTAACGGTAACCACGATGCTGAACTATTGAGCAAATTTTTTCGATTCAACTACTGGGCGGCGAAATAGAAATAGAACATAAACACTTTAATTCTATTCTTTTGGACATTTGTCGTTTTTTATTGCGATGTAGAGCTACCGAGTCTCTGACTACAATTGTCGAGTTCGATACTAGGGAAAGCATGAATTTTGTATCTGAGTATTCAACTCAACAGGCCAAGCAAACATTGTTAGTTGTGAAAATAAATGTTTTAATGATATACAAACAGCTGACTGAATAACTTAATCCGACTACATCCAGGCAACCACAGAATCCAGTGTGGTCAAAATGAAACTATGTGCTAAAAATTGTTAGTATTTTCTAGTTTACTTAATTCTATTATAATTCGTCAGATTTCATCGGGCTCATCCTTTAGACATTTGTACTAAATGGTCCAAATCTGGTGCCATCAAACGCTCGTTCGTGAGAATTATCCTGTGATTTCAGGTAGCGGAGGGTCTTCTTAAGTTGCTATTTGGTAGTAAATTTACATACAAGTAGAGTGTTCTCATTAATTTGACAGAATAATGAAACTTATAGAATATTTTGGGTATTTCTGTTGCAAAATGTTCTGAGAGAGGACATTTGAATTTTTCTCAGCAAAGTATATTTTTTTCCTGGTTTCCGAGATATAAAAACCTATTGCAGAAGGGTAATAATGACTAGAATATATTTTAAGTTTAATGATTTGTACAATTTGATAATAAATATTTAAATGCAACAAAAATTATGTAGCGCTCATATAATAGAGCAACATCAGATATTTAAAAAAAAAACATTTTTATTTCACATGCTTCAATAAACATTTAACGTTTAAGCGCTTTTTAACGTCTCGTTTCTTGCGTGATTTTGGAAGAAGAAATAAATGTTTATTTGCTTAGTAGCTAGTAATCCCTGTACTTTTCTAGCAGTGCTATTAATAAAGTGAATAAACATGAACAGTGACATACATTATCAGCATAATTCTTGGTGACTTCAGTAATCTCCGGCACTGAATCTGTGACTGCAGTACTTATTTACAACTTGTTCACGCAAAGCTTGTAAATATTTACTTCTGATTAATGAAATGTGGTACTGAGATCTATTGAGTTTTATTACTTTTGTCTTAAATATCACTAATACCATACCATACTATACGTGACGATGTTATGATTTGCGTGCAACATATCATGATTTTAAATGAATATTTCTTTGTTTTCAAATACAGCTTCAATATTAAGCTTTTACGGCCGGAGTCATCTTCAGTAAAATTATTTCCCGCCTGTTGGGCCGGGGTCCTCCAACCGATACGACTACAGCTGCGACAGTCATCTAGCGGGTAACCGCACCCGGACTGGGGTCTGTCGTCAGAGTAGCAGAACAGAAGACCCACTGAAAATGCCTGCCGTAGCTGCAGTCCAAACATTTGGTCAATAAAGAGAGGACCGCGGCCCAACAGCCGGAAAATAATTTTACTGAAGACAGTTTGAACAGTTTATGAAAATGCTATTATTCAGTTACTCAGTCGGTAAAAAATGGCGTTGTTTGTTGGTTACAATTTCTTATTTAAAATAAGCAAAAACGTTTATATCACAAAACTAAATTAATTTACGAAAAACGTTGTTTTTAATAACATAAAATTATTATGCAAAATTTCAAATACAGCTGATATGTATTTTTGAAATACACATAATCGTTATATTTTGAACAGATAACATTACTAGTTACTCATAAGGAATATTTTTCTAGTTTCTAAACAAAATTGAAATCTGAAAAGTTTTAACTGCAAAGACATTTGTTACAAGAAGCAATAAAACATTTTCAGTAGACATAAACACTGCTAATTCTGTATCGAGATTATATTTTCTATGTTATGGTTACGCAGTGAGTCAAGTAGGGCTACCTCAATAATTATATCATGAAATTACTTCATAGAAAATAAGCTAAATGTTCAAAAAATCGCGTGAGGCTGAGACAATTCAAAACAACCAATGTTGTAAGTTCAACTTTCCATATAGCGTCAGCTGTTATTACCGATTGTATTTTATAATTAAAAATGTTATTACTCTGCTGTATTTACTTGTTTGTGTACCTTGAACGTACAGTAAATTACATTCTCTCTCTCCCTCTCCCCCCTCTTTCTCACTCTCTCTCTCTCTCTCTCTCTCTCGTGTGTGTGTGTGAGAGAGCGCGCGTGTAGCACATCTATATATTAATACGTGAAGAGAAAACTTTGTACCCTTTTTTAAGCATATTGCGCGCACGGAGGAGTGTGAGATTTGGCATAGTTAAAATTTATATGGAGAAGGAGTGCAGAAAGCTAAAATTTATATATAATATGTGTTACAAATACATTAAATTAAATTAAATAAAACATTCATTGTTTACGTTCATACTAAGAATGTCAAACACATAATAGTCTGTGGTCAAACAGTCGCACAGAGTAGAGATTGTCGCCAAAGAATTTTAAAATGTTGCCAACAAATAATTACTGACAGATTGACTGAATGAGCTGTGAATTTTGTGTGATTTCAAATGTTCCTTTTTCAATAGTCTGTGGAGTGTATGTCAAGACAAAAAAGCGTTTATTTTATATTTTGTATATTAGATATCTGTGTTTTATATATTAATGTGCAGTTGAAAGTGAAATACAGCTTGCTTAATATACACCTGTTGCAAAAGGAAAATTTTGTAGCAGCAATTTGAATTGACTTACTCTCGCCTAATTATTATTGGTGGTTTCAAAAAAGTAAGTACATTTTATTATTTTTAAATTAAACCCTGTCTAATCTTAGTTTCAGTAATTTCATTACATGTTTTTTTTTACATTCAGATATTCGCACCTACTTCCATTATGCCTCGACATAGAACATTGACGGGTCGGAGTGAGAGACAAAGAAGAAGGAATAAATATTCGCGTGAAAATAAAAATGATAATAGACCAAATGCAAACTTAAATAGTGTAAATAGTATACAAAATGATGAAATTATTTTGAGGGATACATTTAAATGCGCACTGAATGTCATTCCAAGAAATTTGAATACTTTTGATTGTGGATTAATGCATTTACAATGCAGGTTTTGCAATGCGGAAACATTTCGAATCTGAAGTCACTTTAGGTGAAAGGACTGCATTCACTTCATGTTGTCATAAGGGTAAAGCAATATTACCGGCCTTAAGTCAAAATGAATACTTTAAATCATTGTATGATGGACTTGCTTCAAATGAACCTTCAATAAAAAGAAAGTCAAAAAATTATTTTGAAAACATTCGTAAATACAATTCATCATTTGCTATGGTTAGCTCAGAAGCTAAAATTTCTGATACAGTTACGCGTGGAGTGTATCATTTTAAAATACATGATGTTTTTTATCACAGATCAGGTCCAATGACTGCTGGATATGGTCGCTCACCATGTTATGCGCAATTATATTTTTATGATGTTGACACTGCTGTCAATTATAGATTACGTGAACACTATAATCAACATGCAATAACAATATAATGCACGAAATCTCTCTTGAATTGGAACGCATTAATCCTTTCGTTCGGTCATTCATTGCAATGAAAGATCATTGTCAGAGAGTTGAAAATCAGAATAAAGAAATTTGTATGCTCATTAAAGTAAATCGTGATTTAGATCTACGCCGTTATAATGATGCAGTTCAAACTGATGTAGCAGTAATATTTAGTACAGTTGATGGTGAGCCACCCTTTGAACGAAATATGGTTTCGTTTTCAAAAGTTAATGGTACCATTAAAAATATCTCTGTTTTGGATTCATCATTGGACCCTTTAGCGTATCCATTACTTTTTCCAAATGGTGACACTGGGTGGCATATCAATATTTCTCATAATGTACCAACTACATCTAATTCAAGAGCGCCCAGAAATAAATTAACCATGCTTCAGTATGCAGCCTATCGACTTGCAATTAGAGAAGATTTTAGCATGTTGCACCATTCACAAAAATTATTTCTGCAGTGGATAGTTGATATGTATGTGAGAATAGAGGGCACAAGGTTACATTTCATTCGACAAAATCAAACAAGTCTTAGGTCTGAAGTTTACAACAATTTAACAGAGTATTTAGAATTGAACACCAATGCCAATAATGTTGGCCGTAGAGTAATTTTACCATCTTCATTCAATGGATCTCCAAGAAATATGTATCAGAATTATTTAGATACAATGTCAATTGTACAACATTTCGGAAAGCCTTCTTTGTTTATTACAATGACTTGCAATCCAAGTTGACCTGAAATAGTTAGCAATATTGGTGTAGGTGAGTCAGCTAATTTTCGACCTGATATTGTTGTGCGTGTATTCAAGTCCAAACTGAAAGCATTAATTGAGGGCCTTACACTAAAAAAATCTTCGGTAAAGCTGAAGCACTCATTTATACAATTGAGTTTCAAAAGAGAGGATTGCCTCATGCTCACATTTTACTCTCTTTAAATGAGCAAGATAAAATTGTTAACGCTACCGATATTGATAAAGTTGTATCTGCGGAGATTCCTAACATTCAAACACATCCTACATTACATGAATATGTTGTAAAACACATGATGCATGGTCCATGCGGTGTACTTAATCCAAATTCTGTATGTATGAGAGATGGAAAATGCACAAAAGATTATCCAAAACGATTTAATGAATTTACATGTTAATCATTAAATGGATATCCATTATACAGAAGGCGTGATAATGGTATTAATGCTGAAGTTCGCGGTAGTTGCCTCGACAATCGTTATGTTGTACCGTACAATCCGTATTTACTTGCCAATTTTAATTGCCATATAAATCTTGAAGTATGCACTACAGTTAAAAGTGTTAAATACATTTATAAATACGTGTATAAAGGCTATGACAGTGCATCTGTTGAATTAGGTTCAGAGAGAAATGAACCAAGTCAAGAAATACAAATTGATGAAGTTAAACATTTTTTAAATGGCCGTTATGTCGGATCAACTGAAGCTGTATGGCGCATCTATGAATTACCAATGCATTTTCAATCACATGTCATCGTTAGACTTGACATCCATTTACCGCGTAGACAGAATGTTTACTTTCGAGAAGGGCAAGAACGTCAAGCAATTGAAAATGCAAGACAAACAAAATTATTAGCATTTTTTGAATTGAATCGATCAGATCCATCAGCGCATGAATATAAGTATATTGAAATTCCTTTGCATTATGTGTGGGAAGATTCCCGAAAAAAATGGAAGAAGAGAAGGCGTGGAGGTGATAAAATCATTACACGCATATATGTAGTATCACCAAAAGACATCGAACTTTTCCATTTACGATTGCTTTTATTACATGTCTGTGGTCCAAAATCATTTGAGAATGTTAGAACATACAATGGAATTATACACACTTCTTTTGTTGAAGCGTGCCATGCTCGCGGCGTTGCTTCAAATGATAATGAATGGCGCGAATATTTAAATGAAGCAAAAGAATTACATTCACCAAAACAAATGTGAAATTTATTTGGTTACATTTGTGCATTAAATGTGCCAGCCAATGCATTGGCGTTATGGAATGAATTTAAAGTATATCTTAGTGAAGATTTTTGAGAGATTACAACGAAGAAGTATCCTTTAATACAGCTCTATTAGAAATTGAAGATATTTTGAATGTTCATAATTTGTCATGTCAAGAACTTGGTTTACCAGTTCCCACATATTCGCAGAGAACAGACGAAGCAAATGCTATTGATCCAATAGAACAAGAGTTTCTGTTTTCTGAGCATTATGAAACTGCAAATATTGAACAGCGTAATCTAATTGATCATGTGATTCGTGAAGTTTTGCATCATGATACTGGATCTAACGTTTTTTGTTTAACCGCTCATGCAGGTTGTGGAAAAACATTCACACAAACAGCAATCATTCACAAATTAAATTCGCTTAATCTTAATTAAAATCGCATTGCAACAGCGTTCAGTGGCATAGCTTCAACTCTATTACTTGGAGGTAGAACTTTACACAATGTGTTTAAATTGCCTATACCCATTTTGGAAAATTCTGTAGCGAATATTACCGCAAATAGTAGCTATGGACGTTACATAAATTCATCATCATTGATAATTATTGATGAAATTTCTATGTGCCCACTGCAAGTGTTGAAAATCATAGACAGATTATTGCAGGATCTATGCAATGAAAATGATAAACATAAACCATTTGGAGGGAAAACGATACTTCTGTGCGGTGATTTTCGGCAAATCTTACCAGTTGTCCCACATGGATCACGTGCAACTTTAATTGAAAATTGTGTCACGAGTTGGCATAAATTTGTTTATTTTCATAAAGTAACGTTTACTCAAAATATGAGAGCCTTACCAAGTGAAATAGAATTTGTCGAATTCTTGAAAAAAATTGGTAATGATGAAGCCCCACAATTCCCTCAGTTTGGTGAAAATATTATTGAAATACCTCAGCAATTAATAGGAGATGAAAATAATATTATTAATGAGGTGTATGTAAATATTTCCGAAAACATACTCTCAGATAACATATTGAAGTCAGTTATTTTAGCACCTAAAAATGATGATTGTACTTTTATTAATACTGATATACTTAATCGAATACCAGGTGAACAGAAAACATATCATAGCTACGATAAAATAATTTGTGATGATGACAATGAAATCAATAGCTATCCAGTAGAGTTTTTGAATTCTTTGACTATTAGTGGTTTGCCACCACATAAGTTAGTATTGAAAGTTAATTGCATCGTTTTACTGATCAGAAACTTAAATACAAAGGAAGCATTAGTCAATGGAACAAGAATGCGCATCAAGTGTATGCATCGTAATGCTATTGATTGCGAAGTTTTAACGCAATAAGAGAATTTTGATTCCACGTATAAATTTAACATATTCCGGTACTGTTTTACCATTTAACTTTCAAAGAACTCAATTTCCAATTATACCTGCATCTGCGATGACAATAAATAAGTCTCAAGGACAAACATTCGAAAAAATTGGAATTTTATTGAGGCAGCCAGTTTTTACACATGGTCAATTGTACGTCGCAGCAAGTAGAGTTCGATCATTCGATGGTTTGAGATTTTATATTTCCGAATATAATGGCCAAGGGCATTTAGCAAATGATGAAAGAGTTTTTACAAAAAACATCGTTTACACAGAAGTTCTGAATCATTGAATTCACTTTCAAACTATTTTAAGTTCAATGGACAACATTTATTTTTTTAGCCGCCCGGTTTTTTTTATTTATTGAAAAATATATGAAAAAATACGAGGCACGTATTTTTCACTTCATTTTTTATTTTGTATTAATTTTTTATTTAAATTTTATATAATTCGGAAAAGATAGGCAAAATAACTTTATTGCTTTTTAAATATGGCTTAGCCAAGCTAAACCTCATTTTTCCTATCTTTCATATTTTTCAAATAACTCGAAAATTAATGCATAGAAAAAAAAATTATATAAGCTTTGTAGCAGATAATCTTCAAACTGTTTTCGAATTTTGTACCTTACCAAAAATGAAATGTAATCCACTGGAATTGAAAACAATGTATCTTATACTTCTATGAATGTCAAGTCTCATTTTTATTAGCGTTTATTTGATTCAATAATAACATGAAAAAATTAAAACTGACAATGAATTATATCAAAAAATAAATACGAATACAAGCTGTAATTGTGTTTTTTTTTCAACTGTTACTAACATTCAATTTTAAATTTCATAGGTATGCAGGGAATTAAGGCAAAAAACACACGCTAATGACGTATTTGTACACGCTCTCAGCTGACGTAATAGAACAAAACTCAAAAAAATTATATGCAATGATTATAGAGGTATACTCTTTGACAAAAGAACCTCAATAACGTTCAAACTTAAAAATTTAATGAATTACGGTCGAATTTCGACCACTGGGCGACCACTAGTATATTATGAACATGTGAACACGAACGTACAAAAGATTAACTAATTACGCAGTTTTGTTTTAAAACGGATTGAGTTAACTTGAAGCACAAGGGATTTGTATGTTTATTAATTAAATTATTTTAGAAAAATATAATCACTTGACAATTGATTCATAAAAAACTGTAATTTTACTAATCTCACAATTATTTCGATCAGTCATAACATTTGCAGAGAGTAAATAACACTATTATAACGTTTAGCTCAAGTTAGTCTTTGAAAATGAAACCCCTTAGCCCACAAGTGACACGTCTATTTGCTTTGTCAGGTGAACATTGTGGACAGTAAATTAAAAGGAGAGTAGAAATAACAGGACGTAGGACAGTAATAGTACTCTACAGGTTTCTTCCTGTGGTATATTGCCTCTTCTCTGTTCTGCCTTCGTTACAATCCGTATTTTACTTTTAACAAGCCACCACGAATTCCAGAAATGAGTTAATAAAGTTACGTTAAGCTAAAGCACTTAACTAAGTAATTAATAATTTAATTAAAAGTTTAATGAAGAAAGTTGTGTTAGTGGTTATAATCACAAACAGAATTATCACTGTTGCACACCACTATAGAAAAATTATTCCGATTAGCGCTTTCAAGCTTCTCAGCTCATCGTCAGAAGCTTGAAAGCGCTAATCGGAATAATTTTTCTATAATTATGTGCAACAGTGATAATTCTGTTTGCAATTTAATTAAAGTAACAAGATTATGTAGCGTGCTCTATAACGAAAAACCAAATGTATGGGCGTGTAATGTTATTGAACGTTTCTAAAAATGTGGAACACAAGCCTAAGACAGCTGGCACCATTGTTAACAAAAACCAATAGTTCTTGTAAAGAACTATCTCCACACAGGGAATTGTCAGCTAAAACCATCCTGACACAAATATCATCCTTTGTCAACAGTCGAACAGGAGTCCAGTAGGCAACATCCCCTTTACCCCCTTTTCAACATCCCCTTTTCATTGAAAAACAATAACCAAACAAAAACCAATAGTTCTTGTAAAGAATTATCTCCACACAGGGAATTGTCAGCTAAAACCATCCTGACACAAATATCATCCTTTGTCAACAGTCGAACAGGAGTCCAGTAGGCAACATCCCCTTTACCCCCTTTTCAACATCCCCTTTTCATTGAAAAACAATAACCAAACAAAAACCAATAGTTCTTGTAAAGAACTATCTCCACACAGGGAATTGTCAGCTAAAACCATCCTGACACAAATATCATCCTTTGTCAACAGTCGAACAGGAGTCCAGTAGGCAACATCCCCTTTACCCCCTTTTCAACATCCCCTTTTCATTGAAAAACACCGAACAGTAGTTTCATAAAATTGCGGCACCGTGTCCGTATATACGTAACAAATGTTTATGGAGATGTTTCGTATTCCAGTTCACACAAAAAATATATTCCAGTAGTCGAAGCAGTTTGTATATTATAAAAAAAAACAATTTTGAAGATGATACTGGTGACTGACTGGGGTTCTTATAAACTAGCGTTACTTCTTCAACGTCGCTATCAATAAATAAATAAAAACAAACAACCCCCCACTGGTAGACCAATTATAACCCAACAACCTGTTCCTTAACCCGCCCCCGCCCTTGACGCCACTACGACGCTTCTCACCAACTTTAGCGTCAATTGCTGCACGACACTGGCATTACAGTCCGTAAGTTTGGCAATGATCACCCCCCACATACCCTCTCCTCGAGGCTACACACACCTGAACACCAACATCCTCCCTACACGCTGGTTCCACCACCTTCTCATCGGCCGGTCACCGCTGGCGTAAGCAATCTACCCACAACTCCATACCCACATGGCTGAAGGGAGCTTGCTCCAAAACAGCCCGAGAGGACCAATTGGCCCTCTCAAATAACAAAAAAAAGTCACACACGTAGACTACCGTAACTAATATTTTACTGTTTTACTGGCAAAGTATTCGACAGTTTTAACAAAAGGTGGGATTAACAAAGAATTATGAATGGTTGTTCAGGAAAGTGCAAATCAATTCCTAGGCCTATAGGTGGATACTCAGAAATTTGCAAGCGATCAAGTATGTAGGCCAATCCGAGATGTTCCGAACCAAAATGGATGGCATTATTTGTAGTGAAGAAAGTAAGGAATCGGAAAGGCCAAGAGTAAGAGATATTAGTAAATTATAGGGAGAAATTTGTACCCAATTAAGAAGAATGTCGCATGCGGGAAAGAAATAGCAGTAGCTGTAGGGACAGACCGATTGGTGGATGGCAAACCGAGTTAGATCTATTTAACAGAAGGGAGTGAAGAAATTCGCCACTTATACAGTCACATCTATAAAGTCATAGATTTAGAAAGTCAGAGCCAGAATCAAGAAGTCAAGGTTTACAGTAAAACAGTCACAGTTGAGTTGACACTTACAACAGTTGAGGTTTAGCCAACACTTACAACCTCATACTTATAGTCGCAGTTTGCACGTTTAAGAAGTCAAGTTTTACTCAAAGGTTTACTTAAAATTCATACAGTTTTAGTCAATAAGGTCACACAGTGTATTTGCAGATTAACGTAGTTTCTTCTAGTCTTGTTTACTTGCTAAATTATTTACTCGTTGATACCTTGAGTGAATAGTGGAAAAGTGAAGCGAAATTATAAAGTGAGTTATTCAGAAATCATCGTCAAAGTATTCATTCATGAGAAGCAGGACCAACGAAGAGGAGGAAACACTCGCATCCAATAATTACTGGTATTATAAATTATTTATTGATAACAACTTTATTGCTTAAAAGTCACTGTCCTTTTTTAAA
The DNA here is from genome assembly GCA_034769895.1 of Magicicada septendecula. Classification (NCBI taxonomy): domain Eukaryota; kingdom Metazoa; phylum Arthropoda; class Insecta; order Hemiptera; family Cicadidae; genus Magicicada; species Magicicada septendecula. The sequence goes on along the minus strand of CM068372.1, from coordinate 281,342,855 downwards.
GATCCCACGATATGAGAATCTTAGCTCTACTTATAAGGTGTCAATGACTAGCAAATTTCATCCAATAAGAATAAGCTATTTAAATTATTGTAATTATTTAGCAAAAGTTATTACAAACACATATGTGCAAATTTTTTATTAACATTTAAACCACTGCTAATATCTACAACAACAAGTTGTTTTTAGACTTGTTGATCAGTAAATATTAACTGTCACTAAATAATATTACTTTATAGTGATTATTACTGTAATATGAATTTGTTACATATCAAGAATAAAATTTCTTGATTGGCACCCGTAAACAGTGCATCGTTTATTCAATACATTAACAGTTTCTGACTGACAGCCACACAAGAATAAAGTGTTGTAAGACTAAAGTTGTTAGAAAATGTATTTAATTTACACATATCACCATCTTATTTGTCTAGGCTGTTACTCGTCCTTTACTATTTTAGTATCACCTGCTACTGATCCATTCATATCTATATTGCTCTTTAGCCCATGTACTGAGCCTGGTACGTGATAGTCGCCAGAAATGGGGTCAGGAACTGGACGACAAAACGAAGGCGTACATAGCACACCATTACCGGATACTGAAGTGCCTCCAGAGCCGGTGGCAGCAGGTTGCGAGACCAAACCACTGCACAACTCTGGCGTTACACACACAATAGTCTGTACGGTATTGTTTGCAGCTTGGTACGGTTGTGACTGAGTGTTCGTCTGCAGCGGACCGGTAGTAACTAAACTTGACACTCCTCCTGAGCTGGCAGAATTCGTCCCGACGCCCGAGTTAACTCCTCCAGTTCCTACGGTCGGTGTCAGTTGGGAACTGAGACCATTGTATCCACTTAATCCCGTCCCTCCACTTCCTGGCACTGTAACATGAGGATTTCCTATAGTGTTACCGGTTCCACCATTTATGTTAGTACCTAAAATTCCACCACCACTTGGTAAGGAGCCGATCTGATAATTCCCATAAGAACTAGTTGACCCACTCTGAGTCACCGATAACGGAGTTGTCTGAGGAATAAAATTGATAGTACCGCCAATGGTTCCCGTACCACCTGATCCCAGACTTGAAACTGAAGAACCACTTAATGCACTTTGACTAGCTGTTGATCCTGTTGGGGAAGATATCTGAGGAATAAAACTGATTCCTCCTGTACCGCTAACTCCACTCGTCCCCCCGCTTCCTGATACGAGATTAGACATTGAAGATCCGCCTGACCCGCTTTGACTCCCTGTAGTTGAAAACGATGTAGTTGTCTGAGGATTAAAATGAATTGCTTCCGTACCCACAATGGTTCCACTACTACCTGTTCCCAAAGTGGTAATTGTAGAACTTAATCCTTCGTAACCGAATGCCGTTCCATTGCTTAGCACGTAGGACACTTGATTGGTTGGGTGTATTGTACTTGTTTGTATAGTATTGCTTCCTGTCATGCTACTCCCCGGTTGGGGACCAACTTGCAAGCAAGTAGCTCCTGGTCTTGATGCATATGAAGGACATCCGCTGGACCCGTGACTACCTGAGTTTTCTGATACTGACTGCGGTTGATAATAACCTCCGTTATACCCAGTATAGTAGGACTGAGGCAATGAGACGGATCCAGTGACTGTGCTGGGTCCTGTATTCACAGAGGGTCGTGACGATCCTAAATAAAGCTCGGGTTTTGACACATGTCCAGTAAAGCCAACTGTAGGATTTGTAGTACCAGCCGTCACGGATACGGACCCAGTCGATCCTCCTGATGCTGTACCAACTGTGGTTCCACCGTAACCTGACGTAATGCCAAGGAAATTATTGTAAGACTCAGACAGAGGACCCAATCCGTATTGTGTTCCACCTCCTGCTGTAATTCCGGGCATCAATGCAACACCTGTTCCTTGACCGTAAGTTGAGGTCGGTTTCGCGACGGTCGGAGGTTTGAATTGGGAAGAAGACGGTACTGTTGGTAGACTGGTTGAAACAGGATTCCCATATGTCGACGAGACGGGAACCTGTCCTATAACGCCGGCATAGGGATATTTAGTAGGAGTTTCAGAAACTTTAACTAATTCAGGACCAGCACCTGACAACGTTTGTGGAGACTGCGACAACTGATGTGCATTAGAGTAATAAAGAATTATTCCATTTACGGAGCGGAACTGTAGGTTAAGCTTCTGAGGGCTTGAGTCTGTCGATCCTTTGCTAGCTGCCTGTGTAGTCTGTGCAGCGTTACTAACTGAAATAAAAAAAAAAAAAATTTAATTATTAAACGCCTCTTGATCACAAGGTAATTTTGGAAGAGACTAATTATACTTAGATGAAAGTAAGTTTACTACTAATAAGTAACTATCATAAGAAATGACAGTTTTAATTGAAATATACTAAAAAAAATATACTTAAAAATAGTTTTTAATTGCCATACTTCAAATAGTTCTAAATATTTACGAACAAGAAAAATTCCGTAATCAGTTTTAATTTATGATATAGTAAATAGTAAATTAAGATTTCTCTTAACAAAATCAATTATTACTTTATAATAATTTTATAAAAATTTTAAAAACTCCTGAACTGAAAAGTTTGGAATATAATATAATTTGTACTCATTTTGTAATAGTGATTAAGTGGATACATTTATAAAACTAAGTGATTCATTAAGATATAAATTAGGAATAAACTGTTTTAAATTTTGAAGTATTCACTGCATTTTAACTATAGTTCATTCAAAAGCTATAAGACACAATTGGGAAAATACGGAAATACATTGCGTACGGTTTTTGCTCGTATGTACTGGACTACTTAGAAATTTAGTCGTCCAAAAATTAAAGTTACAGTATTATAATTTTTAAACTTTTATGTAAAAGTTATTCATCATTTAACAAATTTTTAATGATTTTAGCCATAAACAAAGCTGTAAAAAATATAAAAGCAATAAATTGTAAATTTCAACAACTTATTGAAATTTAAATCACAATGCGTCACATTTTCGCTTGTTTTGACGTAATGGATCTTTTTATCTTATACTGTAGATGGTAACGCTGGAACAGGCAGCAATTCCTAGTTCTGCAATGACAGGCGAAGATGGTTATTTACGCTATTTCAAATAAACTGTGTGTAATATCCATATAGTTCTTTAAAATTAAAGTTAAATGCTAATTAAGTAAGTATAATGCTAATTATTATTAATTATTTGTGTCCTGGAACAATGTGACGTAGTAATTTTATAATTAATTGTACCATATTTGATTCCGTATTTGTAAAATTAATTACGTATTTAAGTGGACAATAACAACTGAGAAGATACGAAGAAGAGTAAAAGGAAGAAAATATTTTATAGAGTATATCAGAAATAAATTCGTTCTTGCTTCAAGACGTTTCAAGGAGGAGAAAGAGTCTGCAAAAACTAAATGTTAAAGGAACAAAGGGATGCAAAAATAGAAAGTAGAGAAAGCGAGGTCTGGAGTGCTACTTGGAACTCAACAGAGCTTCTCAAGATAGGACAAAAACCAGTTGATAACAGACTATTCGGTATTAATGATGGTGATGGTATAATCATCTGCCGTCGGAGTACAAGAGTATCTAGTTGTCACGCTTGACTCCATATAATCCTGGCCGAGCAAGCAAACGACTCCGAGGCCACCGAATCCTCAGCAGTAGTGACTACTCCTCCAGCCTGACACTACCAGGATCTACGCAGCATGTCTACGCCCTTATATTGACGTACGCACACCCGATCCTACTGACTGCCGCCCCGACACCTGAAACCTTGCAGAGTCACAGAAGGGCGAGCACTTCGCCCAATACATCGCCGTCCCCGCCAAACTAAAATCAGCAATGCAGCCCTTTGCTCCCTTAACAAAATATTCCCGGACTTCGACACTTCTCACATAAGCTCAATCGTCGGTGCGCCCGGAACGCAGTACTCCGTTCTACGATCCAGACCACTGGAGAATCCATCAACAGACGAACTAGAAACACCAAAAGGCCTCATAAACCCCCTGTTCGCACTTGCGAACACCTCCCCATAAAACTACATATAGTCAACATAGCGTTCCTCTGTTATTAATAAATAACTTCTAAACAACTCCATTGCAATCCGTAGATGTCTACGCCCCCATTAACTAGTCCTCCGCCGTTCCCTGGACGCCACGTTTGATGCTCAATTCTAGCTTAATGCGTCCTACGCCGTTCGTCAATGCCGATCTAATATCCCTTTGTCGCAAATACACCAATAAACTCTCCAACCGCATAGGCAGTCCAACTACACTACACACACATACACAATAACATCCACACTCCTTTCTCTTCTTCTTGGTGCCTCCACTTTCTCAGCAGCCGGGGTTGTACTGGCTCTCGTCTTTCCTCTAAAGGAGGATGTCTACTCCGTCTAAAGGAGGATGTCCCCAAAACAACTCGAGACTTGACCAATCGAATAGCATAAACACATAAAAGAGTACAATGCAAAACTTCAGTAAAACCTGGATCGAACAAACTCTTATTTGTAGGAGAAGGGGAAGACTGACAGACTACAGGACGGGACGTATCTATATCCGACTTACTCTCCCAACCCGATTCCAGTAGAAAAGGGAAGAGGGGAGAAATGTTTATTGTTTAGACGGAAAACACGGAAACTTCCCAAGTAATTTCAGAGCGAGCAAGACGCCGAGATCCGTTGTTAATATTCTCTCTGTGCCAGTAACAAGCTCATGCTCCTCAAAATTGGCTTAATAACGGTGACGCAGGAGGCTAATTTTACATTAGTGACAAAGTGGGCGGTAAAGTTCAACTTCAAAAGTTCTGAAGTCTTTCAGCTGGCTGTATTTGGACTAAGCCTTTCACTCAGTGAACTTTAATAGATTGACACTGCATAATATGTCGAAACTAGCAGTATTGTCACCTGCTTTGCAGACAAATACTAAGCCTGACGGATAAACCATGTCAGACTTTGTACTAGTAGTTTTCGTAAATTAAGCAATAAAGCGTTTAAGAAGACGACTACATAAAAGATAGAAACGAAGTGCCTCAGTAGCAAATAAATTTCTGTCACGAGATTGATTTCAATTTTTTTTTTTTTCTTAATGACATTCTGGACCTCAGAACAGGACAGTTATATCTGGTGACATGAATATGCTTTCAATTTTTTGGTGACTTTAATTCACTAAAAATTAGTACGTAGACGATCATCATAACTAATAAAGACAACTAGATTTGTTCTTCTCACATAGATTGTGTAATGAACAAAGGTGTGCATCTTTCCTACACAATATAATAATCACTTACAAGTTAATGCATAAAATAATTTTAAATGCGGATCTGTAACAAGCCTTCAATAAAAAACTACTTGGAATAATGATCATTATTGCCCCCGGTATGTCTCTACTGAAACTTTACACGACGTATTTAACTCTCTTTACAATAGAAAAATGATGTGATTGAATCCCATGCTATAAAATGATAAAAGTGCAGTACTGATCACAGTAATTGTATTGAAAGGAACTTTTATTATAATTCTCAGAGTACAGTCAATGGCTGTCGCCGACTCAACAAGATTTCTTGTTAGAGACTATATAGCTACTAATTATTCTTTTGATCTGGAGTAGATTGTAAATTTATTAAATAAATTAAAGAAAAAACTTGTTTGTTTGAGAACTTTCTCGGTTTAGTCTGATTTCAGTAGGCTGCTCATCTTCCACAGTATAACTTTTTAAGTGAAACATAAATTGCAACAGACAGTACACAGGATATGAAGTTCGTTTAAGTGGAATACTAATGCTATATAACATTTTCTGATTGCCATAGACATGTTTTAAATTGATTTTGTTCTTTCTTTGTAAAGTAGTCATAAGTTTTGAACCAAGCTATGTTTAAAAAAGTATTTTATGTCAAAATGTTCACGATTTTCTTTTCACTTATGTCATGTGAAATATTTGTGTGTTAGTGCGCGGGTGCGCGTGTGATTTACATTTTATTTAATAACTTCGAGGAAAATTAACATTTCATTCTGAAACTTGGACGGAGTATTCTCATGGTTATAAGCTACATTTTTCATATACTCAGTTCTCCACAACTATACTTTTTATATGGTTTTTTAAATGAAATCAGTCGTCTTTTATTCTCGTTATCTCCTAGAAAGTAATAAAATTTGTAGATTAAATCTGGCCTTTGCAGAATCGGACAGAGTTTAAGCCTGATTTCAGTCTATCTGTGTTCTCATCTGTGACGTTGCTAAAGTCTCAACCAATCAGAGGGCTTAAAAATTATTTGAGTTGGGCCTTTGTCGAGAGCACTTCGGGCAGTTTCTTCTTAGGACTCGCCATAGAAACACGTACTCGCTGTTACGAGTTTTTCGTAATAAGACAGGTCGTTCTCATTTAAACTTAGAAGTTGGTTCACGGTTCGAGTTCTTCGTAACCATTACCACTTAGAGAACTCAAATAAAAAATAGATCATTCTAGTCTTTTTTGCGTACAGTAGAAGATTTTCCGGAGTAGGGGCAAAATATCTGCCGAGATATTTTGATAGTTACGCGAGAACACTTCAAGAAACCGGAGTTTGTGTAAGATCAATACACGATCTATTTTACTCAGTTTTAAATCCCTGAGATTAAGTGAAATTAAAGTATAAACAATAACAGATCATATCGCAGTGTGCGTGGGTGCAAAGACATAAATTGTCAGCGTTAGTGATCTTCGAACGGTCGACGAGCAGAGTTGCAGCGGTCCAGTCGAACTGCGTGCGCTGAGCGTCGAGTGGCTACGCAAACAGTGGAATTCAACGCATCAAGTAACATAGTTATAAAGCAAACCCATAGACTCAATTTTGAAAGACAAATTTTAAAATAAACAATTGTATAGTATAAAGTAATAAGACAATAGTAAATTTTAATGTTTTAATTTAATAAATTTTTCTACCTCCAGATATAGACTCTGTTGTAATAATTTCAATAATACCTATCTATGCAGTTTTAATTTGTATCGTTGCAATATATATAGATATACAGTACAGTTTGTTGTTTTCAATATTTTCTTTTATTTTCATAGAGATTTCTACAACTAAAATGCGCAACCAATGTCACTTATGTTGGCATATCTGCTTGCTGTTGTTTTCTCAAAATGTCCTTTGCTTTAAAAACTTTTATTATATTTCAGGCATCACTAAATGCCGCAGTGTCACTTACTTTTGATTTTAAGTCAACTTTCTCCTTATCTCCGATTTCCTTACAACTTATTTTGTAATTTAAAAAGCGATTAGAAGTAAAAAAATAAAAAATAAAAATAAAATAGAAAATTCTCGTTCACTCGATTTTGTTTAAATAGACGATGAACGTGCATAATTTGAAGTGTTTTCTAACTTAACATATTAGTAAAAATGTCTTTTGTACTCACTCCTTAATTGTGTTTGTATTTTTTTAATTTGTTTAATAGACAAACAGGTATTTAAAAATTATTTTGTACAGATTTTAAAGGAATTATAAATAATCTACGCCTTATTATAACATATTAATTAACATCGCAAGTTATTCAACTCTGTATAGTAATAAGTCATTTAGAAAAATTAAATAAATAATTTCATTGTTGTAATTGTTAATAACAATAAATTGATTGTTTCTAGGCAATTTATCAAAATTAAATTAAATTATTTAGTTTAATTCAAACCGGCTAATCTCACGGACGTATCCTGTCGATGTCTCTGCAGATAAATTCATCTTGTGGCTCCTTTGCCCACTGTGAAGTACTCGAGGTATATGGAATTCTTGCTACTCTGATTGTCGCGATTGATTGTTACTCTGAGATCACACTCACACACACCCGTTTGGCGGACTCATGCTGGCACGCAGTTTGCGTGTTGGGGTCAGTGCAAGCGCGTGCCTTGCATTGACTCAAGCACGCATTCTCGCGCGCTCATGCATGTGACGCCCCCGTGTACAGACTCGCACCGCACAGCTTGAGCCCACACATGTCCTGCGTTGCAATCTGCGTGATGGGGTTCAGTGCGAGCGAGCGCGGCTTGCATTGACTCCAGCACGCATTCTGGTATCCGCATGCATGTGCGCTCGCGGTGTACACACATGCTTTGTTGTTCTAATCGTGGCAATCACATTAGTAAAATTTTCCAACTGGAGTACGTTCGCAATGGGCAAATGCTGCTAGGGATGAATTTACTATAGAGACAGAACATACTAACCACATTACCGTCTGCACTAGATTACGACTAAATAAATTTGTACGTATGTTACGGAAGAACGCTGCTCACAGGCGCGATTTTTTATGAATTTAATAAATATGAGAACAAAAAAACCATAAGTTTAAATTTCTTTTTATTCCCTTTATTATGCTAGTATTTAGATGTTTTTAAATGTTATTTAAATTTTTAATTCCCTATAGTTGTTGGTGTCTTTTAACTGTTTTGCAAGGCAGTTGGCCACTATTAAGTTGTACCTTTTGTATTTAAAAAGATTTATGTTTAAATTAATTTACACATTTTGTATTTATGAGCTAAGTATACTTAAGTTTTATAAAACTTAAAACAGCCGTATGTTTAATACTTAAGTTTTATAAAACAGTCGTAATGCCTCCTCTTGTCTTTGGAATGGACACATGGATAGCGGTGAAGAAGCATGAAAGTACAATACAAGCTCGAGAAATGAAATCACTAAGAAGTGTGAAGGGTGTAGATGTTGGGACAGAATAGGAAACTAAAGATTAAAAATCTTCAGCCTTTACAAACACATTCAATTAAATCAAAGTCAGTGGAATGAATTCACAAAGATGTTGAATGGAAGATGTGATCTCTCAAAGCAAAACAGTATGAACCAAGTGGGAGACGGAGGCAGACTGCGGAGTAAATAGTTACTGTAACAAGCTGCAAAACTCATACACGAAGTTCAGAAGAAGAATGTTCAAAACGTATTCTCCAAAAGTAGAAAATTTAAAGCAAGATGTTCAACCTTGAAAGTATATACAGCCCTGAAGAAGTGTTAGCAGTGTGGTGAGGACGTGTGGAAAGCAATTTTAAACTGAACAGAACGAGAGTTAAGAAAATATCTCTATTTATAAAAAAATCTGTAGCGAAAAAAATTACTGACACAGTGAACTGATTCATATGAACCTAGAGTACAATACTGATGACTGTAGCTTATAACCAGTAGTCTATCTTAAGTATATAAAAATGTAAAATAAAATATCAATTCACACAATGAATATCATTTTCTTGTTGGCTACATCTTTATCTTCAAAATATTTTCTTTACAACTCTTAGTTACGGCAAAATTTCTAACAAATGTTTTTATTTTTACACAAAACAGCCCTTAATTGAAAAACTATAAAAGTAGTCAAGTTTTTGGGATAATAGTATTGACAGTTGAAATATAAGTTCCAGGAATACATAAATTAACCCTTTTTTACTAAAGAGAGAATACATTTTTATTCAATTTTGTTTGAACGAATGACGAACAAATATTATGACGGATTCAATATAATGTCAACTTATTAATTATTTTCAATCCTGATTTACATCACATATTTACAATTTATGATAAGTGTTCGTAAACAAATAAGTACGTGTAAAATTAAATAAATGTTTAAGTATACCGATGCATATGTGCATGCGTACGTGTTCACCTGCATTAGTGGTGAGAGCACCAAGTTTCTATCACAGATATTAAGTAACAAACATTTTAAAAAAGTGTTTAGTTTTTGCAAAAATTTGCTAAAGTTCATTTGCTTATCCTTTATCTTTTGTATTAATTACCTTTTTCCGTAAAAAATATGGAAAGCACAAGCAGAAGCTTCAGCATGATGGACGTTCACTTCCACGCTGCCAAAGAATACTGACAGCACAAAAACTTTAAAACTTTTATCAAGGTAATTAAGATAAAAAAGCAGACAAATTTTCCGATTGAACTGACTAGTCAATTTACCCCGTTCTCTCGGTAGTTCACTGACCTACTCCACCATAGAGATTGATCAAATAAAGTAAAACTTGTGTGTGTGTGTGTGTGTGTGTGTGTGTGTGTGTGTGTGTGTGTGTGTGTGTGTGTGTGTGTGTGTGTGTGTGTGTGTGTGTGTGTGTGTGTGTGCACTGAAGCTTATGAGGCGATCGGAATGTTAATTAATTGGCCTATTACCAGGCGTTTTTTCAGACATCAGTTTTCATAATTTTACAAATTCAAGGGGTCAGTCCTGTGGTGATGAACTTTTTGTGATGAAGTCTTTATGTATAACAGTTGCATAGAAAAAAATATATAAATATATATCAATATACATATAGGAAATATGGAAGTGTAGAAGTACCATTATATCTTGAGAAAGTCGCAGCAGAAGACATCGAAAGTAGGGGATGTGTGTAATACGATATCGATGGTCAAAACGAATTTTATTCTGAAAAACTAAAGAGAAAAGCAAGAGAAGAATGCCGAGACGCAGTTTGCAGATAAAACTGAAAATGCAGAGAACCTGTACACAAAAATGTCAAACCTGCTTCACAAAAATATATTTTTTGATAAAGTGAAGAAGACTGTGAGTTTGTCATTGACTACGTACAATTTTAAAACATCTGTGCCGACGTTTCGACAATTTTTATTACCATCGTCGGGACCTGTGTACGGGCAACTTAGAAATAACTAATATACTAATGAGCGTTGACGTGTATATAATATTATATCTTATTAATATAAGGCTAATTATAATATAAACTTATTACGTAAGTATTATTATTTTTATTATTATGAGCGGAAACAGGTTTATAAGAGGAAGACCAAAGTAGGTAAAGTACAAGCCCACAGGGAGTCCAGCCCCCATACTATGGCTCAGTGGCAGGAAGATGGACCAATGACACGAAGAGAAGATGGACGCCATAAAGCAGTTAGCTGAGTGGACTGACTGCAAACATGGAAAGATTAATTATTTCATAACGCAATTTCTAACTGGTCACAGCCTGTTCCGGACTTACTTATATAGGATGGGGAAAGTAAACAGACCAGATTTCATTTTCTACAAACAGGAATTAATCGATATGAACCACACATTGTTCACCTGTGACAGATGGAAAGAGGAAAGGCAAGTCCTAGAAAGTGTAGTGGGACAGATCTCGCTCGAAAATATCATCGGACTAATGCTGCAGAGCGAACACCACTGGGATCAGGTAGCAGCCTACGTAGAGAAGTTACTAAGGCAAAAGAAGGGAGTAGAAAATGATCTTGCTAAGGCCGTGACAGAATAGCAGACAACAGGTAACTTGGACCCGCTGAAGGTTTAAAACAGATGAACGCCAGCAGGAGAAAGAACAAATGGCACCACCTTGAAGTATTGTGAAAGCTGAGTCCCGAGGTGGATTCATGCCGTGGACAAAAGGGCTTGTGCTTTTGGTGGGTGCGAGTCCCACATACCGTAGGAGTGCGCACCTTCCTGCGGCGAACATTAGGCTGCTTTCCAGTCTGCCTCGTAAAAAAAATATTATTATTGACGCAACTTATACACATTCACATAAAAGTACTGATCTAAATGCAACATTCATAAAGAGCCGCTGCTTGCTTTAATCGACTGAAACTCAGCTGCTTTATTCTGCTGAACCATTGCACAGCAAACGCGCGCGCGCGCACACACCCCACACACAATTGCACAGTTACAAAATACTGGAGAATCCCTACAATGCTCCCTAACCGATGCAACTTTTAGATCGAAGGCACAACAAAGTTTACAGTATTTCAATAACCTTATTCGCAGCATTACAATCCTACGCACTCAGATTTTATTGAAAATCCATAAACTGTTAACATTATTTATTCACTGACTTATTTCCTTCACTCTTTAATTTTCGGAAAAAATAAAACTTATTTTATTATTTTGTTTATTGCTTGAATCCGCAGTTTTAAACGAAGTGCAACAAGGTTTCTGAGATTTGATAATTCGTCCAATATCCAACTGTAGATGGTAGTAAATAGCTTATTATCCCCAATTCTTTCCTAGGAAGTGTTTTACCATCACCAATTTTGAATAATGAAACTTTTTTCTTGTCGAAATCAGAAAGCATTTATTTTCATAATATTTACGTGCTGAAATAGAAAATCGGTATGAAAACCACACTTGACTTCGATGTTCTAATTAATTATCAAATTATTTTTAATATGTTATAATGGTACATATAACACAACCAACACCAACGTACCACAAATGAATTGAAAGCCACTACAAATAAAATTATCTACAAGGTTGAACATACAATCATGGATAAAGGAAGTATCATAAGCCAAAATATGTGAATAAAATAAATAATGAATTACCAGTAAATGTACAACTGAAGAAAATAAAACAGGACTAACGACGAGACGACATACATAATTACCCAATAGATCAAACAGTGAGAAGGAAACCAGTGACAACAACATCAAGAAGAAATCAACTAAGAATGAGGAAGGAATCAGTGCAGAGAAGAAGAAAACATATCCAGGTCAAACACCAAAAGGGAGGTAATATGAATTGTAATGAATTAACATATGCCGATAAAAGTATTATTATAGAAGAAGAAAGTATAAGTGAAATAAACAACATGATTTAAATCCCTAAGCTGTAAAATTGACACTGACCTAAACTTATTAAGCAAATACCTTCCTTAAGAATACAATACAAACAGAACTTAAGAGTTAATTATTGAAAACAGAAGTTAGTAAAGAGAATGAGTAACAGTAGGATAATTTCATAGCTAAATGATGTATAAACATGACAAAAAGGACTATGTCCAAAACGCTAATAACAGATTGTAAAGTGGAATTGAAATTGTAAATAACCACTAGTTACCAACGATAAAGATTGTGAAAATAAACAAATTGAAATCTAGTAATAAACAATAAATATACCAGTGCTACATAAAGTTCAATAAATCAAATGTAATGTAGAAATTCAACTGACAATCAACCATTGTTGAATAATTAGGTTATAACATAACCTAATCTGGCCAACTAGTTTTCAATAAAACTACAGAAAAATAAGATTAAAGCAATGTTGAACTAAAATGTGTTGTAGTATGACATAAATAGATAATATAAGGACCATTTATTGTACAACAGATAATGTATTAAGGAAATATAAAGGCTGAATTGATGTTATTTAATATAACTATATGCCTGACATAGAATGGTTGCATGAGACAACAAAATTACCTAGTAAACTTGTAATAAAAGAATAGGAACTCAACTAATAACATTGGATAAGGCAGAATAACGTTTAAATAAGTAAACTCAAGGATTATAGCCACCTGAATAATAATAATAACACAAATAATAAGTAAACCATAGTGACAGCTAGATGCAAGTAGTCATGGTAAATTCAAACCAAAGTAATTGTCATTGTAAATGCAGAATTAACTACTGCACAGTACTAACCGTGTTATCAGAACACTGATAACAGATAATAAAAGAATAATGAGATTAATTTGAAAGAATTACAACTCATGAAAAAATGTAACTTTCAAGAGTAATGACAACTCACCTAAAAGACTATAATTAAGGTAATAAAACCCAATGATAAAGAAAAAGGACACTATCAGAAGTGATAATGACCAATGCATTATGCATAGGCCATAATAAAATGTTATTATCAACTACTATTATTGTAATATTATTGATAAACAATGTATGTGACAATAAACCTAGGATTTGAACCTAGGAAAATGGATATTTTATAATTATTAGTACATGACTAGAAGTGAAAAGTGCATAATACTGTAATAATATGTTATCACCATGAACACATGGGATAAAAACAATATATTTAAGGTATTAAGTAACTTAAGAAGTATTATTAATTTATACCAAGTGCGGTTTTATCAACCCCAAATCAGAACTATATGATGAGGGTATGAAAATTACTCGTAATCAAAAGATAGAAACGATGGGAGTTATAAAAATATTGTCAGTGTAATTATAGATAAGATATTTGACTTATAAGAAAAAATTAGAAAGTGACAAGCCCTTGCGCTTGGGTATGTGACCAGTAAATCATAGTCTCGAACCCAGCTACTGACGCTAGGTTAAGCGTCTATTTTGACGAACCTCACCGAGAGTACACGACACAAAGACAATTAGCCAATCAGAGCTCATTAAAAAATACGAAGTGTCGAATCCCGACCAGGTAACAATAACCAGTTCATCACCAACATTCGAGAGATACTCCACGTTAGCGGAGCGGCCATCACAACATTGGGTTGACAGACGACAGCTGATAATACACTGCTAACCTCGAAATTGAGTTGAGGTTAGGTCGGACCGAAAGGACAGTGAAGTCTATTTTCAAGTGTTCTATAACGGAGTTCATGCGTATAGGCAGTGTGTGATGTGAATTAATGAAAATTAATTAAAATATTAATTAATTATTAAAAGTTAAAAAGGTGTTAATTCTTCGAATCAACAGAATACGCAAGTATCAGTGCACATGATCATTATATTATATAACACATCATTAATCAATTAAGGAACGCTAATAGCGGATTTAATTTGTTTAAATTAATTAAAAAATAACCCGATTTCCACAAGGAAGGGGACTTTGAAAAATAAAATAAACAATAATCAAATGAAAGATTTTGCTAATGACAATTTTAACTTTCTTTGATTGAAATCAATTGTAATAGTTTAAGAAGAGACGTTGAATAATCAATGAGGGAAAAACGAAGCCTAACAATTAATAATTTTAAGATAATATTGTATTTAATTGTAGTACATGAACTCAAAGTCACACATGAGTGGACCCTAGTCGTAGCGAATTAATTTGAATTACCTGTTTTGTTTATATCCGATCTTGGAGATCATTCAGGAAAATAACACTGAATTTAATACATTATAATGATGTACAAAATAAGTAATGCCTCAAAGGAGCATCAATTAATTAATTTCAAATAAGTAAGGTTACAATGAACCACAATTAACCTCAATTGTAAACAATGAACAATCGTTCATATTTTATGTTATGTTAAAGCAACAATTAATATTTTTATTCTCCGCCTACTCATTATCACAGTAGTGCATTTTATTGCTGAAGTGTATCTTGCAGACTCAAAGAACCTACTAATTTTATAAAGCATAATAACCAAATTATTTACAAACAGAAATAATCGATTTGCAAAATGCAGTCATACCACCCTGAGAGTTTAATAATTTTAAGAGTCCATGTTCAACTTAAAAAAAAAATAAAATAAAATATAAAAAAAAATTGTAACAACAATCATTCAACTTGAGTTAAATAAATAACTATTGTTTCACGAACAAATTAAAGTGTTGACCTTTATTGAAAAGAATAGAATTACAGCTTAGGTGAGCAACAAGAGACGGTTGGTACCAGGAGCCAGAGCGAGAATTCAAATCTAATAATTCTCACCAGCAATATTATATCATATCATTTGCATACTACAACTGCTAGTAAGTATCATACAAATGTTGTGCTTATGTTAATTTCTATACAGGAATGCACCGATCGACTCACCGCAGCTAATGGCAGAAAAGTCAACACAACTTATTCAGATACGAACTCAAGACATTGAACAAAAACATTATAAAAAATCTAAACATAATTAATAAACAACGTCAAAGAGTAAGTGAGCCGATTTATTCATATTGGATTCAATAATAGATTGAATTGGATTGAATAAATCACTAAAACAAAAAACTAATAATAAAGAAAACAAAACTTTAATAATAATTATATAACTGACAAGAAGAATAAATAGGACCCTAATTTAGTCTTCTACAATGTAAACAAAAACTCAGAACGAAACTAAATATATCAGCATGCTTTTGGTAAAAACGCTGAGAAAGATAATCAAAATGCGAATTGTACATAGTTGTTAATATTTTAAAAATAAAGAATTAATTTGATTAAATTATCTTTTATTTAAACAACGCGAAAAAAGCGAATACCGCCCAGAGTTTGTTTTGTGTGACTTTCTGAAAACGAAAAATAATTTTGTTTACGTATCCGTGGTTACATTGTATGGAACGATATCAATTGTTAATATTTTATTGCAATTTTAAGTTTTCGGTCGAATAAATTTATTATATCAATACAAAAAATTACCCCCTCCCACTTCAACTACTCTTTTCATTTCTAGATTTTTCATCTACCTTTCTACAGTGGATTATTATGACCTTCTTTTCAGGATACTTTATTTATCAAAATGAAGTACTTTACTCTTGTTAAAACGTAAAACGTTTGAGGTAAACAACCCCTTCCCTTAACGATCTTCACCAAAATTATTAAGTTTTGAGTCTTCTACAACTCGGGCGTATATGCAAAAAGTTATTTGGTTCTGTTTGAATTTGCGGCAGTTATCGTTCACCATAGAAAAAAATCTACACACAGGCATACAAACACACAGACGCACAGATACAGACACTTTTCGAAAAATGACTTTTCTTCATGTTTTGAGGTAGTACAATTAGAATCTGCCCTTATTGGAACACAGATTTTTTCGCGAACACCATACTTCCATTTCTTTACGGAACACGGAAATAAAATATATTTGAAAAATACACTTAATAGCCTACTAGCCTACTATTTTACAATTTATGCAATTAAATGTGTTGGTTATTTCGCGAGCATGGATGGCTTGTATTTTAGAAGAGAAGTAGAGAGAGAGAGAGAGAGAGAGAGAGAGAGAGAGAGAGAGAGAGAGAGAGAGAGAGAGAGAGAGAGAGAGGTTGGGAGGGAGAAAGAGAAAGAGGGAGATGGGAGAGAGAGAGAGAGGGAGAGAGAGAGAGAGAGATTGTTTATTCATTTCGACTATAAAGGTAGCTGATTTATTCTTCTTTAAAATATTTACCTTAACATTGCCATAAATCGGTGGTTAATTTGTTATCCCGAACTTCCTTATCATTATAATTAACAGGCAGTTTCCTCCGTTTATTGTTTCCTGTTCAAGGTCATAAGATCAATAACCTCTCTCAGTGCCTAATCATTTAATTTTGTTTCCATTTAATTTGGTTTTATTTCGTTTTTGCCAAACTTTCTTGTTCACACGTGATACAATTTACCATACTTTTGAGAATAATACGCGTACATCCATTACATGTCTCTACTGTCTGCACACTCGACACTATTAATCGGTTTGACACTTTGTCTCCTTAGTACACGAGCAATAAACAGCGAATGTAAAACATAAAATGTCGCAAAAGGTAATAACAATATACGCAAAAGGTAATAACAATATACGCAAAAGGTAATAACAATATACGCTATCTTCTTGTTATACTGTACCTGGTAATTTTAATATGCACATTGATAATAGGACTGTGTTGGTACCTAAGCCTGTTTAAAAACGGACGGATGTAAATAGGTACTTTCGAAAAAATGTTCTAGTCAAACTGAGATTAAATACATTTATAATTAAACAAGCGAATCGAGTTCTCAGTTTTGACTTTACCGTCTGGAATTTGTCTGTCTATCTATATATTTGGGTATGTCTCACATAGCTATTAAACGCCGATTTTCGTAAAACTTGGCGTGCGTGTCCACAATTTTTCCTTTTTTTTTTTTTTTTTTTTTTTTTTTACTGATCCCTCCAAAAATGTGAGAGGCAAAAATGTGGGAAATCAAAATTGCAAAAAATAGCAAAATCACATGTGAGGTATCAAATTAAGGAGAATTTAAACCACAGTCTGAATATAGTGTTTTTTTCAATGTCAGAGTCCAAAGGTGGGTGGAACGTTTGATAAAATAGGAAAAATTCATGTGAGGTATCAAATTAAAGTGAATTTCAACTAATATCTGAATGTAGTATTAAGTTTTGTAAATGTCAAAATTTTGCGACTCCAGAGCCTAAAAAGGAGATAAAAAATGAACAGTGTGTCAGACTAAAAGGAATTGTAACCCAAATCCGAATATTTCGAATCTTTAGTATTTATTGTACAATTATTGTGTGTTCTACAATGATTGTATTACTAAAGAAATAGTAGAGAAATTTCTGTACTATAGGATTTTTGTAATTTTCCTGTAATCAAAAAGTTATCTAATATCCAAACAATATTATGTAAAAATAGGGGAAGGTGCCCTATTATCGGTTACCATTTTAATTTTTTGAATATTGACCAAGTAGAACGATCTAAAATTAAAAAGAAATAATTTTTACATATTTTGTACTGTTAATTTGCAATGTACATTTGCAATTTGCTATAACTTTTTGTTGACAGAAGTACTGTGATAATATGTCAGAAAGTGTATTTTTTAACTTCCAATAAAAGGGTTCCTAATTCCGGGTTGGGTGTAAGTATGGAAACTGACATAATTTTAGGCCTAATTAAGCTTGTTTTCCTCAAGTAACAAACATTTATTTACTACACAAATCTTAATTACAGTTTTGATATAGTGAAATTTTTATTTGATTTTATGTAATTCAGATTTTATTTGTTCGTTTTGAAACACAAGTTACACTTAAAATTTTTCCAGTAATTCTTTTCGATTCCTGCACACAGTTCATGTGCCCAGCGGAAGCACTTGATACACCTGATCCATGTGTCTTCAGAGGTGTCAGTAGACCATTGTTGGCAGCAGTAGAGACTATCCTCATCTTCTTCGAATTCAGAAGTTGAATCATTAAGTATGACGTCATCAATCAGGCTTGAATCGGATTCACTGTCACTATCCTGTTGCTTTTTTCTCTTAATCTTCTTTTTC
This sequence comes from Magicicada septendecula, assembly GCA_034769895.1. Classification (NCBI taxonomy): domain Eukaryota; kingdom Metazoa; phylum Arthropoda; class Insecta; order Hemiptera; family Cicadidae; genus Magicicada; species Magicicada septendecula. Next base: position 281,324,213 of record CM068372.1, on the reverse strand, counting down.
TGCAGCTTCCCATTATTTACAAACAGCTTTTTTTGCAATGTAGGCCGATTTTCTGTACTCCAGACGTTGAAGCTTCATCAAATGACGTGCTTGAAGTTTTAAGCAAAGTTTTTCCTTTCTTTGACTTAATCTTCTTTGCTTCTTTTAACACTGATTTTCCCTTTTTTGCGTTGGATTCCACTAAGGTGTTTTGAATGGAGATGAGGTCAGAAGAGCTGCCTTTCTTGACCTTGAAGTGGTTTTAGGTGGTGGGGGCAGAGGTGGTGGCTGACTGCAAACGGAGAAATAAATACAGCCACCAATCGATTCTGCTGGTCTGTGCTTTCTGGGGAAGGAGCCATAGTAGACCTATCGGTCATCTCTTCAACAGGAAAGACATCCGGTGGAAAAATCAATGGATAGAATGGGTAAATCCCACATTTCCTGAAACCATTAGCTACTACTTCGAGGGTAGTAGCTTAAAATACGCTCGGCCCATCAACGGTCCCACATCTTTATCTTTCAGACACTGAAAAGTGTGATGGAAAAGCCAGTTTTCAACCTCTCTAGAATAGTAACTTTTAAACGGACCCATGAAAGACACATGTAAAGGTTGTAACCGATGTGTCTTATGAGGTGGCAGACAAACTATTCTGACCCCTTTTTCCCGAGCACGATCTATAACATTAATATCTTTTGTGTGAGAGTAATGACCCTCTAGAATAAGTAGCACTGGATCTTCAATTGTTGGTTTTACATTATAGATAAAATGTTCAAACCACTCAGAAAATGTATAGACAGTTGAATCCACCCAGTAGGGTGGCATTTTACTACATCCCCAGCGGTGCTCCATTTTTTAAGTTTTCGTCTATTTTTTTTCTAGGGAAAATGATACAAGGTGGAATAAAGTGTCCAGTTGGGCTCATGCATGATACAACGGTCATAAGAGCGCCCCGTTCACCAGAAGATATTGTAGAGACACTTTTTTTCCCCTTTATGCTGATAATTTTGCTGGTTCTATCCTACACAACTGTATTCCCGTTTCATCGCAGTTGTACATTCTATGTGGAGGAAAATCCAGGATTTTTGCTTCATCTTTCAGAAGCTTGAAGAAAGCGTCGACCTTTTCATTAGTGAAAACTTTTGCTCTTGCTACAGAGAGTTTTTCTGGTTTTCGGAAGATCAGCTTAGGATGTCGTTTTAAAACACCCCTCAGCCATTTCTTTCCAGCTGTACCCATATGTTTATTAAAATCATTCGGCAACCTGTTTCGTAGTGCCAGCTGAAAAGCAATAGATCTTATGTCACTGCTCCTCAGTCCGTAATACCTTTCGTCCATTACTTGACAGTAACGAGCGTGTTCATTCTCAACGTCGTGTAAAAGCACTGGTTTTCTGCCAACAGCCTGGGTTACAATATCATTTATACCTAAGTCACTATTTTTACACTTTCTAACATAGCCCTCCAATGTTGTTTGAGGACCACTGAAACATTTAGCAGCTTTAAAATATCCCATCTTCTTTTTAAGCACTGCATTAACGGCTTTTTTCATGGTTTCTGGGTACCAGCATCGTCTCTTCTTTGAAGGCATCTGATAACAAACAAAAAACAGCACCTTGTACAAACTGAAGCATAATTTCTGGTACCCGGCATTAAGAAACCTTCAACTACCAGAAATTAGGAACCACTACACGTTTACTTATTAACCTATCTAACCTAAAACTGAATGAATGGGAGCGTATTTATAAAATAACACATGAAAGAGCACTGTTTAAACTACCTTCTCATTTCAAAGTTATTAAAATATGTAGTACCTTGCCTGGTGAATAGACTTGTAAAGAAAATCCTGAAAAATGTTTGTATTTTTACAAATCACAAAAAAAAACACGACTGTGTTAATGCGGAGTAACACAGGCAGAAAGCAACGCAACCCAGCTCAAAATGGCCGCTTGGCATGTTGTCCCCCACTAGTTTACAGTGTTCATTGTAGGGTGCAGCACCAAACAGCGAAGTAAATCGCCTTCCCGGAATTAGGACACCACTCGAAATTAGGGCAGCTTACCCTATATGTATATCGTTCAAAATAGCGAGCGAATTCTGCAGTTCAGGAAGCATATTAGTTACAATTTACTGTAGACTATGTTATGTTTGAGACAAATAATTATGATAACATTTATGATTTATAATTTGTATTATGACAAATTAATATTTATATTATGATTACATTCTAAAAAGATGTACTATCAAATAACTGAAAAAGAGCAGTAAAAAGCCATAATAAATAAAAAAGTGAGTTTGCTAACAGTAATAATTTCAGTAAATTAACGTGAGTAGAATGTAAGTTATATAGAAGGATAAGTATAAAAGTTAGATAGTTTCCTCAATGAATAAACATTAAGAATACGAACAGAATTAGTAATAAGGCAGAGACAGGATTTAGAACCGGGACATCGGAATATGATTCGACCTTCGCGATTCACTAAATGTTGTAAAAGTGGCGGTGACGAGTAAAAAGCTTTCCTTATGTACAACTGAGTTAAAGAAAAGAAACATGGAGATCAATAAATCAAGCGTATTAATTAGAAACTGGCAATCTCACTAACATAAAATAACAGTGCAGTGATAATGATGAGGGTGATAATATGATAAAGGACTTCAAAACAGTCAAAGTATCTTGAGCTCACGTTTTTCATAACGATAATGAATTTAATGTCAGAGAACGTTAAATCGTTTTGTAAAGAGTGTCCACTCACATTTTAAAAAATTGAGGAAGTCAGAATGAATGAACTTATGAATACCAATTACGTTTTTAGTTTTAAGCAATAAAAACAAATTAGAAAGGTGGATAACAATTGGCTAAATAATAATATGTTATTTTAAAATAAGTTTAATGAGGACAGACTTAATTATGATAGCGTACGTACCACACCAAGTGAAGATAATGGTGTAAGGCAAGAAAATACAAGACTTAGTAGCGTTATTTCATAAAACAGGAAAACCAAAGTAGGAAATAGCAAAGAGAAGTACCAAAGTTTTGGTATTAAATGAAACATTACAAATCAGTTTTTTCAACAGGAAAGAAACAAAAAGACGAATATCAAAATATATATCAGCAGGGGCGTAGTCAGCATTTCCTTCTGGAGGGGGTTAGATATTTGTGAATAAAACTACAAAAAGTAAACGAAAATTAAGTCGTTATTTGAAATTTATTTTGTTGTAATCAAGAAGGCACAAGTTTTCTCCCATCCTCTACGGACGCTGATAATGTTAACTGTTTTGTAAAAATTTTGTAAAAATTTGAGTTAGTAAGTTAGAGTATGTAAATATTTTTCAGCAAATGGCTCTAAAGCAATGTGTTAGTTTTGCCACAGAAGTTAATCAAATATGTCATAAAATGGGCTTTGCATGTCCTCAAAATTAAACGTTTTTAAAATCGCGCTATGGGGTTCGCAAATATGTCGGTGGCCCTGAAGCTGCTGCCGTAGCAAATCAGTTCACTGTTAGAGACTGAAACGTTTATGAGCACAGAGTTTGGGACTAAGTCTCCATGTAACATAGAAACGGACAGCTTTTAAGATTAAAAAAATTAAAAACTTGGGCTGTTGGGCGATGGTCGATTGCTTAAAGCGTCGTTCATAATACTTTCCTCTAAACGTTTCGGCCACTCATCGGAGGTCTCTTCAATAGCAAAAAGCTCGACAAAAGATGGCAGACCGATCGCACCTCAATCAGAAGTATAAGCGATAATTCTAGAGATCCTAATCCTTACAATCAACTAGGAGAGCCTATCAAAAAGCAACAACCGTTTTGGTGTCCAAAGCCAGTTACGTAGCGAACCTCGTTTTCTCGATACCTTGTTGCTTATAGGCTACCACTGACTGATGTACGTTCGACCTGCCATCCTTTGTCGAACTTTCTGCTACTGAAGAAGGCCTCCTATGGCTGGCCGAGACATTTAGAAGAACGTATGAACGACACTTTAAGCAATCGACCACGGCCCAACACCTCGACAGTTTTTAATTTTCATAATGTCGACTCCGGCTGTGATAGACTTATGTTTTAAGATGCTTCTTGTTCTTCTTGTGTCAAAACGAAATAAAACTAAAGAATTAAATAAAATAGATTCACAAATTTCTACGTAAAGATGGTAATTGAAACAGTCGAAAAACAAGGTACAACAGTAGGCACATGTGCATAATATTACAGTAGCAAGTAGCAAGACAAATCTGTTTAATGCATTTTTAAAGTAGCATTTTTAAAGGAATAAATTACTTCACACAAAATATCGTAAAATTAATTGGTTACTTGCGGGCTGAATAAACATTTGAAGGCTATGTTGCTAAGACTATCATTTGAAGACTATCTCCTCCCTAGTTGCTAAGAGGACACCACTCAAAACTAGGGAAAAAGTTTAAGCCTCAGACCAACAATGTTTACACGAAGCGATTTCGTACTTACAAGACGACTGTCACAATTATTGCGTACCGCAGATTATGTTCTTACTTAGATAACTAATTAATTATTTTTTTATTTATATGATAACATTTTTACCGGCTATTTTTTAGTTATGACATTTTCAGTTAGCTCTGTAGGGAGGGTATAACCCCTCGCTGTGTCACTGTATGTCAAGTCTTGTAATAATGCTCATGTAGACCTGTGAATCACAATTTAAAAAAGTGATTAAGGGCGTGTAAAATAAAGTGCTGAGGAAGACTGAGAGAGTTACTGGAATCAATAAGGTAATGACTGAAACAATTAAAAATCACCATCCTACAAAACAAACTCAAACAGAACAACACACCAGACGAACTTATCAACGAAATAACAGAAACTCTGAACATAAACACAAAACAAAACTACTTCACGTATAACAATAAATTTTACACACAGAATGACGGTCTACCCATATGCCCAGATGGGTTCACCGATATCCAGCATATTAGGAGAAGTATTCCTCCAACACTTAGAAAAAACAAGAATCCTCACAAACAATGACAGACACTCACATAAAATACTATATTGGCACAGATACGTTGACGACATTCTAATACTTTACGGGGGCAACAAAACACAATGTGAACAGTTACTAATGCACATAAACAAAATACACAAAAACATAACCTTCATTGCCGAATACGAACACAACAATAGCGTAAACTTCTTAGACCTCTCCACCACAAAATTTGAACACAGGCACAAATTCAGTATATACAGAAAACCGACTACAACTGACACACTAATACACAACTCCTCCAATCACCCAATACAACACAAACTAGCTGCCTTCAGAACTATGATACATAGACTTAACATCATCCCACTAGATGAAAAAGACTACAAAGAGGAACTAAACACGATAAAATATCTAGCAGAATCCAACGGATACAACAGAACAATAGTCAATAAACTCTTACACAAAACACAAAACAAACAACAGACAAAGACAGAAAACAACAAATTCATAACACTAACATACATCAATAACCAAACTGAAAAAATATCCCACAAATTCAAAAAGCAGGTTACAGAATCGCACACAAAACTACAAACAAAACAGAACACACACTATCAAAACACACACACACAAAACACAAACCAAATTCGATCTACCTGGTGTTTACAAACTAAACTGCTCAGATTGCAACAAATTCTACATAGGCCAGACAGGACGTAGCTTCAAACAAAGATACATTAAACACAGATAGGCATTACGCTCCACTAAAGAATCCACCTTTGCAAACCACCTCATTGAAGCAAACCACACATACAAAAACATCGAAAATAACATGGACATTCTATACGTACACACAAAAGTCCGAAAACTCTTGAACAATTGGAAATATACAAACAGACGAAAACACATAAAAACGACATCCTAAACGAACAGACACAATTTAAATCACACGCATTATTCGAACATATCACACCCCACACACACAACATCGATCTTTCAAAAATCGATAACGTCATCAAGAACAAGACGGAGAGTACTCCCAACGGCAGCTTCTGAAGAAGCTTTTTAAAAGCGAAAACTGGTTCAGGCTATAAGGTAAAACTTTTACGTTTTTACCCATAAAAAACTTTGTGTTCCGAGTCGGTAGTGAATTAGTTATAATTAGTGAAGTAACGGACACGTCATGGACAATGAAATCCAAGAATTAAAAAGTGTTCAAAATTCAGACTTGTAAAAAAGTCGATACAAGAGTTGGGACGGTTCGATCACCTATTGAGAACAGGAGGAAAAAAGACGGAAAGAGTGATGTCAGAAACGGGAACAGCAAACAAAAAAGTTCGTGGATTATTAAAAAAATGTGGAGCAGTGAGTTAGCTAATATAAAAAAAATAATGGTGGATTCGACCAGATACAATTTATAAAGAAAACTAGTGAATGGAAAGGATGAAAAAGAACTATCGCCTTGACACATCAGGTACAACAGGGTAAAAACATAAAATTAAGCATTGTAATTACATATTTCAGTTTTTAAAATGCACTTAAATAATAACGTGTCTTTTATTTTGTGTCTCTATGTGACGGGATATTGGGCAGCCATGTAGCATTTGTACGTACGTATACAAATACTGAGGGTGTACCAAGACTTTTAAATTGTTCTAGACCGTGTAAATTACATTTACGTTAATAATGGATTGACAGGTCTGAAACAGACGACATTTAATGCTAACCATGTGTTAGGAAAAGAAGAAGACATCATCTAGCATGAACAGCAGTGTAGCATAACGGAAATTTGGCCTTATTTACAATTTAATATCACCTAGAAAATGAAAAGAAGAAGCAATCTGGAATGAGTAAAAAAAAACCTAAATAAAAGTAACATAAAAGAAATAATTACTATAATAAACAAAATGCCTTAACAGTACGATAAAAACTCTCGATCCATAGAAATTAAACACATTCAATTCAAAACAATATGTGTTAAACCATGTAGGATGATTATTATCCCAGTAACATCATTAGTATACCCAGTAAGGTAAGGAGCAGTAAGGAAATACAACCATGGACGAATTAATTAAATAAAAATCTCAAAGGGACAAACCCTATTTTAAAGCCAGAACACTCTATCAGGATCAAACAAAATAAATAAATGAACATAAACAATAGTTATTATATAAAAATTAGAAAACCATATGGCCAAAGTCAGAGAATACAATACCAGTAAAAGACTGTAATTAGGTTAAGACCATAATTTGTTTAATTATAAGAAGTAATTTGTTTGTTTAATTATTATATTGGTATAATAATATACTACCTACAATGTTGATATTAGGATATACTAAATGGTAGAGAATAAGTGCTTGTTGTATTTAAAGAATGTTAGGTTATGTCAGAATTTTGTTAAGGAAGGAAAGGCAATATATTAATTCAAATGTCATATAAATATTAACTCAGAAAAGATAATAATAATAATAATATGAAATAATTATAATATTGATAGTAAAACTGAAAATTGATAATCAAGCCAAATTCAACTTTGACCCTGTAATCAAATCAGAGGAGATAAATTAATGAAAACATGGACCAAATTAATAGAAATTATTCCTTTTAGCATGCAAATACTTTATTATAATTATCACAACAACCTGAAGTAGTAATTAAAAAAGTCAGAGGATAACATTGACTTAAATAGTGATTGTACAAGATAATGCCTAGGCAGTAAACCAAGTATAAGTAAAATGTAAATAAATCAGTAAATGTTTAGTATAATAACAAAGTAGTAAAGGAAAATTATAATGATTTAATTAGTAATCTTATTTGAGGACAATGGTAACATAAAACATACTGTAAACCATTTAATGGGTAATTATGTGAATCATCATAAGGCCTAGAAGTAAATTTCAAGGAATGTAATTTTTGAGTTTAATTAAAACCAAATAGGTCATGTTTAATATTAATTTGTATAAAATCAAAGCAGGAATATAGTTAGGTAATTAAAATTTCATAAAAATACTAAATAACTAAATTATAGCCAGTAAAATATAATAAAATGCCATTTATTTTCATAAAATCGAATCGGGAATAAGGCAAACAGCTGATTGTGAACAATGGGAAATGTGACCAAAAGCGTACAGGATTTTCTATATGAAGGAACAAATTAAATTAGTTGATTGTTAAACTCCAAGCAGAACGGACGTGTCAAAATATCGAGAAGAAATCTGAAATAAATTTTAACTAACTAAAACCAAGATGTACTATGGAAATATGAAGGAATGAAGTATCTACAGTAAATCACTGAATCCAATTTAAATAATCGGTGGAATAATAAACCAAATTTAAAAACACTAAAACTAACTACCAGAACGAACGGCCACGATGAAATTATAAATCTAACCTAATGTATGCACAGCAACTGATCTGAAGAAGACATTCAACACTACACACGCATTACCGAACGAAATCCAGTGGAGGACGAAAACTAAACACAATAACTTGAAAAATCTTCCAATAACTACATCACAGAAGAGGAATTTATCAACTACTGCATTTTATTGAAGAAAAATCAAAGAGACAGATTATCAGCGTGGTACAACGCATGAAGGCAGCCATCTTTTAATTCCAACAAGAAGCAGCTCGACCAAGAAGAAGACTGTGTGACGTCAGAATAGTCTGCATGCGGTTCGAATTTCCTTTTACTAATATATACTATATTTTTAATTATTATATGTTAATGAATAAGTTTTTCCCTAATTGTAAGTATTTAATTCTCTAACTTGCCTTTCCTGACTATTTCAACAGCTAAAATAATCCATGTTAATGAATAATTTAATTTAATATAACTTAACCCAAATGTGTTAATCGACCTGAGATTCAGTCTCGACTCCGAGACCAATAGTCGACGCAAGTCGAATAATCGCATCAATCATAATAAATATAATTATTTGTTTTAACTTGGCATTTTATTGAAGAGTTAAGTAGCTAAATTAAAATACGTAAATTTTTAATTAAATAACAGGACTTCAAAAAGGAAAAAGACGAGCAGAAGAAGAAATAAAGACGTTGAATTGACAGCTACCATCAATCGATTTGTCTATGACATAATCTATTTAACGCGGTGAAACAAATATTTCTTTACCAATTCATACATAATTACTATTTATTATTTTAATTAATTAAATAATAATAATAAAATAATACCGACACACAACATAATTAAATAATTAAATTAAATAGATGATAAAAAAAATTGTTTTATTACAGATTGACGCCAACAACGTGTGGCATAATAATTTTATACAATAAAAAATTTGTTTTATTACAGCAGTAATAAAATTTTATAGGCTACCGTCTTGAAGTCTCCTTTAAGTTACTTTTTAAACTGAAAATCAAACTTTAAAATTACAATCCAAACATCCGATTTTGTAATAAAGGGATGATTAAAAGAAAATATCCGTGCTAAACCTCGCTAAGAGGCATAAAATCATGAATACGAGAAGTTAGCCAAACAAATAAATTTTACGCGTTACGTATATGTATTTGAAATCAGGTAGAATATTATGGCTAACGAAGCAGACTTTAATACTCACGGCCAATAAGTTGTTGCGACTGATCACGTCGTTTGCAGACTGCAGCGCCACCTGTATCCACCGGAGATTGATATAAATGTCGTAAGATGGCGTTTAACGTAAACCGCGGTAACCGATTCCACTTGTGTACAAAATTTCTGCAAGAAGTGACAAAAGTTTATTTGTAAATAAGAACGAATCTAACTACAAATATTACCGTGGCGTGCTACATACGTAAGGTTCTGTAAAATATAATTAATTCTTTTTAAACACTAATTATAATTTTACAACTTGTTACAGCGGATCCAGTCCAGATTTTTTAGTTCTTTAAAAGTACACCTCGTTTGTAATTTTCCGTTTACGATTAAGGGAGAATTGTACTTGTGAATAAAGCATTGTTCTTATGGACTTTGAAATTCAATATGGCGGTGTGCATGCAGACCCTTAAACTTAAAAATCTAATGCGATACGGCTGTGGTAAACAATAATATTAATGTTAAACACCGTGAACACATTCCACTGTTATTGTAGTACAGACATTTCGACACGACCGTACCTGATATTACTAATAACTTTTAATTTTGAAAACCCATAATCTGAGACTCTTGTGAATCCTGTAATATTAAACTCTTACATAAGGAAGTTATTAGCCTGTTTTACAACTGTTGACGTAAGAAGACAATTTTAGAAGAAGAAAGGATCTGCAAGTATAGTCACTGAAGTTAAGGGAAGCAGTGGCTGAAAAGTGAAAAGTATATCTTAGTTCTTTAATTTATCCAACACCCGCAAACAAGGAAAAGTGTAGAGAAGTAAGAAATGGGACACACACAAAAATTGTTAGATAAGCACACAGACAGTCATGACAAAGATTTATATCGACTATCTACAGGACGTATTTGGCAGACAAGTTGTGGCGTATAATGTACTAAAAATATTGAGCAGGAATGAAAGAGAAGAGGTATCGGTTAATTCTGTTGGAATGGATATAATGGACAAAGTATTATAGTTAACTTTGGAACCATTTTAATAAGGATGACGGCGAAATCGCAGAATATAATGCAGAAAATATTAACAATTTAAATATGGACAGATTATTGATAGGATTAAAGGAAACAGAGAATCTCGGGTTTCCTGGTATGAATAGTATAAATACGGAACTATTGAAGTATGGTGGCCCGTTGTCATATTTCCGTTTATTAGATTTGATGAATGTGTTTTAGAAGGTCATGTAGTGCCAGCAGAATGGTTGAGAATGAAAGTAGCATCAGTATTTAAAATACGTGATCGAATAGTATTTAATTGTTTTAGCTAGTGCCTAAAAAGGTTTTAGGTAATAAAACCTAACCGGATAATTACAGATGGATCTCCATCTTAGACACCACGTAAAAAATGTATTCGAAAATTATAAATGGAAGATTGAAACCAATAGAAGATGTGTTGTTGGAGGAGGAGCAGAATGGTTTCAGGAGGGGAAGATCCTGTGTAGATGCAGTTTTGGGTTGAACTACTGATAGAAAAAAGAAGGGAATTCAACCCGCAAAGTCATTTTGCTTTTATATATACCGTAAAGGCTTTTATACATCAAGATATCACTACTGCGCAAAATTATGGTTCGTCGAGGTTTTCCAAAACATTTAATTTCAGTACTCCAAAGCTTGTATAATAGTACAACAGAACATCTGTCACCTTAGATTTGAATGGGAGGTTGACAGGAGGTAATCCTGCTAATAAGGATGGTCGGGAGGGTTGCCCTATTTCGCCGACAGTTTTTAATATCTATGTAGGGCATGTTTCTAATTTGGAAGGCTCAAGTTGATTTCGAATTCCCTTCTCTCAGGGGGTGATATAGTCATTATTCAATAGACAGAAAGTCATTTACATAATACAAATACTTAATTACAAAGTTAAATACATCATTTGTATTATGTCATGTCTTGCAAGTCTCTGCTTCTAAATCAAAGGCCATGGTTTTCATTGTTAACTATCCCATGAGAACGAAGATAGTTGTCGACATAAAACCTTAGAACATGTTTGCGGTTTTAACTCATTGGGATGCGGTGTCTTATTTGACTGCCGTAGAAACTGGGACCAGAGGAATTGTAAAGTTTCAGAAGGGTCTGTGGTACAATTTACGAGTGTTTTGAAGAACAAAGCTAGGAAGAACACCTTCATAAACTGTTTTATAAAACACTGTCTGCCTGCCCCACCATTCCTTTATGGCTGTGAGACGTCAATCCTCGCGAAGAAGGAGAACTGAAAGATTTAGGCTGCAGAAATGAAATTTCGGAGAAGTGTTCAAGGGCACTTTCTTCAAGATATTAAACGGAATGAGGGGCTTAGACGGAGTTAGGGTTCCAGTATTTAAATAAGATCTTCAAGGAGTATAGAGGAGGATGGTGCGAACGTTTAACCTCATGTCATCTAAAAGGTTATCAGTAGCAATCTTATCGTACCAGCCGATTACAACTAGCCGATTAGTAGGCAGACCGAGGAGGAGATGGATCCCGAAACAGGCTAATTAGGGGCTATTTCTTGGAGTGGAGATGGCGATGAAATGAAAAAATATAATTTTACCTTCCAAAATATGAGCTGAGAATTTACTATCATTCTTATAATGCTTAATACATGTTATTCTGTAAGTGTGTAATTATAGAACTGAAACATTTACATGATTTTAATATATTTTCAATATTATATAAACTTTCAGTGTATGTTATAGTGAATTATAATACAATATAAATGCAATATAGACACTTAGTTCTGCATACATAGAATCGAGAAGATCATGGACCCAGAGTAACAGATTAGGTAGTGTTAATATATGAATATTTGAGTATACAAATTGTTATATTATTGTTATTATTTGAGCAAAAAATAATTAAAATTTAACAAAATTTGAGTATCCTTTTGTTAATAACTTTTCTGGGTTTTGAATCAAACCTATGCACCGTAGTTCAATAAAGACAGAGTCTACCAAAGTTACCGTCCTTCAGTAAACAGAATGGAAAACAAAATGTGCGGTGAAATGTATTAATACACAAAAATGTACACACGAAGAACAACGTTAAAAGTTAATTGGACGTTATAAATTAATTAAACATTCAGTGTGATGGGGACTATGTCTTCCTCCACACGCTTCACTAAACTAATCGACTCATTTCGACCCTAAAGCCATATTCTAGAATCGTCTGGTAAACATTTAATACATTCCGTAAAACGTCTCATCAAAACAAAAAGCTTGGACAGTCTCATCAAGTGACAGTTACGTGGCCTCATGGAGGCATACCTGTCTACTTTGACTCACCTCAATCCTCAATACCTCAAGAAACATTGATACGGCTATCAATGAAACAACCCCCACGAAACCTTTTCTTAACTCATAAACCCGGAGCCAGAATTGCGGTGGACTACGTACCGATCCCACCATTTTTGGATACGCCGCACTGGGCCTGCCATTCCTGCCAACTACTCAATTTTTTACCCAAGAAATCAAATAAAAGAGGCTTTTCTTTTCTCTGCTGGAGCTGACTGGGGCTTAACGCAGCGTTACAAGAAAAGTAGAGTGTCTCCACATAGTGGACGTGCTGGAAGCGGGTACATAGTTCAACGGCACCAATTTAATTGGAAAATAGAGCTTACACAGCTACTTGTCTAGGAATTGTTACTGAGGTGTCAGAAATGATAATTCTAGTGCCCGTATCCCAGTCGCATAATTTGTCAATCGAATTCGTACTGTTCAACGCCTTTCGGTTCCTCCATACAACACGAAACTGGAGACACCAAAAGGACTCGTCAAATACGAATCGACTAGAGTTTCCTCAGATGCTGTCGTCGAGTAGAGTAACGGTGACAGATATTTAAAGACGTTCTGGCAGTTGACAGTCACTGGGACCCCGGTAGAGGGGGTGTCATAATTCTACATCTTCTTTCCCTAGGAAAAGAAAATTATTATCAGCTATTATTAATAGTAGAAAACTAGAAGACCAAAAGTATTATTAGCTATTATTATCGAATCCAGAAGCACCGTGGTGTTTTCCCTTAAGTTTCGACAGAATCACGCGCGAGTTAAGTTCCCAGCCCCACGGTACTATTTCTGATATGATACTTATCAAAGGGCGACGCATGAGTCCCTGAATGATCTGAGATCACACCAATCCCTGGTTGACCTGACTCAACTAACAAAACAATGGATCTCTACGGATACTCTACTCCCTTGTGGGCCCATGACTTACTGTGCCGTTTCATAAGAAACAGAATACATCTTCCTCTTCTCCAGCCACTCAGAGTAATTAGCAGGTGTGAGCCCGTTGATCAGCCTCCTGTTTGCGTTTTACGGTTCCCCAATCCGTCGCAACCGAAAAGTAAGAGTGACAGTGATTAAATATGAATAAGCAAGTCTGATTTGAAGAGAAAGGTGGTAAATCGAATTTGTTGACAGTAAGTAACGACAGAGTACATAAATATAGACGACAGAAATTTCTAATGAGTCACAAGCGTGTCATCTCTGCTAATTACCTGTATCACAGACGGCACTCAGTTTTCCTGTAAACAGTTTGGCAACCGTCTGACGGACCCATTAGACTGTTGTTGTTTGCCCAGGGGTGGTTAATATGTTTACTGTTTCCCGTCACACTATATATATACTATACATGGTACGGAGTTGATAATTACAGTCTGTGGTTTTCTCTTTGTTGACGGTAACGATGCGTTGTCTGGTTGTCGTCTGTTCAGTGCTGGCAGTCTGTGCGGCTGCCGTAACAACAGGTAAGTTCCAAACAGGGCTCCTAACTGTTTAAGAATTTAAAACAACTGTATGTTTGTTGGTTAAAACTGGTTTTAATAAGAGGTTAATTAGCGAAGAAAATGAGGAAAAACGGGAGTACCCCCTCTGCTCGTTTACTCGACAATTCATTCTACAAAGCAAGTCGTTTTACTATTTAATGTGTTGTTATTGGCAATTTTCTCTCATTTACCTGACTTTATATCACTGGATTGATAAAACAAACATTGAGGCATTTTTAGTTTTCCGTTTTAGAATTAATTTTAGTCCGGATATGACTACCAATTTCTGTTGTGACCAGAACGATGTTTGAATATTTGAGTGGGGGATGGTTAACGTTGGTATTTAGAACTTTAACAAAAAACCTTCCACATTGTTACCGCTCCTGATTCACATCGAATTCATAAAAAGTTTTAGAATTAAATTTTTAGCTCAGCCAGTAAAAGTTTAAATTTTCGTAATCTGAATTTTTCAAGATGTATGTGGAAGATCAGTTACAATGCACATACATCTTGAAAAATTACAACTGTCTGAGCTAACAATGTCCGGGACCCAGGCCAAACGTTTGTGTACAAATGCGCAATAGTCTTACTTATTAACTTACTTGATTTCCATCCACTGGCTACAATAATTGTTGGTCTCGAATCGCTGGGACTAAGTCAGCAATCAGAAAATACTTACGCTTTGAAGACAATCACCGTAGTCATGGCTGAATCGGCAGTTGAAACTGACTTCGAACCACTGTTATGCCCTGAAATTTTCGTGTGATTTGAATAGAAAAAAAATTATGTTTTAACCATGATACGCAGAGTCTGTTTAGCTTTCATATTTACTGTCTTTTTTCCTCATTAGCAATAAATGGATCAGACACGTTGGTGTTACGATTTATACAAATATATTATTTTTTACTAATGCATATATATTTTTTATGGTTTAGACGTAAAGAAGGTATCCAGCAGTACAGTGACAGCGACAGCGGCGTCAGTGGACACATTCCACTGCACGCCGAACAGTAACGTGGCCGTGATCAAGGCTAAAATTCTACCCATCTACGTATGTCGCCTGGGCGACGTGTCTTACGTCCTTGCCGCGGAGGGTCACCCTCAAGCCCATTTGGACGTCACTTTAGATCACGAAGCAGTCAAGAGTCTTAGCGACGTCTACGTCAAGCGAACTGGACCGGTGAAACGTCAGAAGAGGCAGTGGGGAGGAGGCGGCTTCGGCGGAGGTTTTAGCGGTTCCCACGCGCAGGCCGGCTCGATCTCCGGCGGCGGCGGATTCGGCGGCTTCCCTGGAGGAGGATTCGGCGGCGGCGGCGGTTTCAGTCAGGCAGGCTCTAGTGCTGGCAGTACTGGTGTTGGTTTTGGAGGATTCGGTCGTTAAGAATTACTGTTTATGTGAACGTTGCAAAAAATAAACTAATGAAATGTACACAATACATAAATGTCAATGAATACTGTAAACCCCTTTAAAATAATATTATTCATAGTTTTAACAATAATAATATAAATAATAATAATAATATTTACTACAATGATTGTTTCAAATGTGTTTGTAACAGTACTGGATTGAAGCTGATAATATTGAAATATCTTTCTAAAAATCCTAGTTGCATTAAGATTTGGTAGGTTTATACAAAGTTTCTTGTACGAAACAATGTTTTGCATGTTTATAATTTAAAACGTGTAAAAAATGTTACGTATATTATTAGAAATACAGTAGAACCATTATACACTTTAGGTGAATTACGTAGCACGTTCAAGTAGCTTCTTAAACGTATACAACTTTTTATTATGAATAAAGTTATCTTAGATACAAATTACATAGTTACTATTAAAGTTCATGTTCACATTTTGACATTTTTGTTAACAATAAGTTATTATACTTAATTACCCAATTTAAGTAATTCCTTAATGTCTCTGAAGGCCTACATTATGGAAGTTCACGTATGGTTGTCACAACGAACTCTTTTGGAGCGTGAATTTCTTGCATGTAGGAAGCGTGCAGTGTTGCCAAGCGTAATATAATTATTTATCTAAACAAAATCCTGTGTTTTTCCTTTCTCTCTTGATTACCGCTCTGCTGCATTACATGAATCATAAATCAATTAAAAGAGCCAAACGGATTCTATGTCTAACTGTCGCGATTTGTTCAACTCACGGAAGAGAATACTGATAACGTTAGTTTTACACTATTGTTTATTTACCCCATGTAAACAAACAAAACAAATCCGTGGTTGAATTCACTGTTACGTGTTAATTTGCTTGTTTAAAGTTTTATTCATTGGAATGTTTAAATCTCATTAAACATTAATGTGCATTAATCGTAGCGTAGAGCTACTAGAGAGAGTTAAACAACTGTGAGAAAATTATCTTTCCGTGGACTTTAATATTTTTTTTTTTATATTTGTTGTTGTTTACTAATGTTTCCATGTAATGAATCACTCTGAATAGCTATATCGGCACAAATTTTGTTCTGAATTATATTCTATTTTACGACGTTATGAATTTTAAGTTGTAGGCCTATGCCCGGTACTTGTTGTAGGAACCTACTTTTGTGTAAGTATTATTTTACATAATTAATTTCAATGATTTTGTTATGTTCTGTACACGCGTATGAGTATTTGAGTGTTATCCTGCAACAGCACAGATTGGAGGCTTTATTAATTCTAGTATAGGCCACATACATTTATAAACTAATTGTGTTTATATATTATGACCCAGCATCTTTATATTAATGTTTACACATTTCAGCGATTTTGCAAGCAATCCTAAGTTATACAATTTCTTTGGGGAATTTAAACTGTTTAATTGGTCTCGTACCAAAATTTGGCAACGTTGGGGCGCTCTTCCGTATAACCCACTGTGCCAGCCATACGTGAATTTTAATATAGATAATAATCAGCCTCGCTGTGCTACTGTCCATTCTCGTCGGTACGAACTTAGAATTGGGTATAACTGTATTATGAACTCTGTTAGACATATTATATTCGGTATATTATGACGATTCTGTCATTAACATCTGGTGGCAAAAAAAAAGTTCATTCGAATCTTAATAGTTACGGAATGTTCAAATGTAATTATATTATTGTTTTTATTTTAATTATATAATTTGTTGAATTAATTCGATTATTTTGTTAAAGTTTATCGCTAGTTAATTACAGACAAATTTAATGTTCGAACAGTCGTAATTTACACAATAAGGTTGTATAAAAGTAGAAAAAATAGGAATTACTGCTCTAGTATTATGTTCACTTATTGCATTCATGTAAACAGAATACCCTCTGTTTCCTGATTTATCATTTATATTATATTAAAATAAAACAGACGGCTATGAATTCTACCGCAAAAAACAATTTTTTCCTAAAGCTCATAGCAACTCTTAATGGTTACGACGTACTCTAAAAGGTATCCAGTCCCACAGTAGATGATCCACGTGTAATTAGACAACACTGCCCACCATACAGCTAAAAATAGTAACCATTTTATTAACCGAATTCGGTTATATTACGGAGTATACGTGACATAGGATATTCACAACACCACCGTATTGAAGAACTCGAATCCAGGATGCATTTTTTTTAAACCCTATTGACCTCATGAATTTTAATGAAGAATTTATACCTAAAATCTCAATAGAGTTTGAAGTTAGGTAGAAATTAGTTACTTGAAAGTTAAGTTTCAAGAATTCATACCATATATGGTTTCCAGAAAAGTCTTTTATGATAATCTTTTAGTCAACACGTATCACTAAATTTAATCTAAAATGTTTAATGAAGTTTAGGTCAAATTTAAATTAAATTTATACGTTATACGGTTTAAATTTATGTTTTTAATGTCGTATATCCAATAACGGGAATCAGCAAGTTACGTGAAACGTAACTTTAAAGAATACATTATAAATAGTGATAAATTACGAGATTACGTTCTGTTTCAAAAAGTAGCAAGATTTTTAAAATTTTATTTAGCTAAAACATTTTGATCGCTGGTTTAACGGGAAGCATTTAGGCTATTTCCCGAAATTACGAGTGGAGATGCATATCACGGGCAACTCTGTAGACTATTCGGTAACTCGACAATCAGTTGTTTAATACAGATCGTTTATGTAATTAAATTCGAATGTTACAAACAAACTGAAAATTACGTGTCAACAAATTTCAAAACCAAATTAATTTTTTCGATTCCGTGCAAGGCCCCCATGTTCATGTGTCTTACCTGAGCGTTATAAATAAATAACAGCTTAATTATAGCAAAATGGCGAAACATTTAACAAATATGATAATAAAACCAATCAAAAATACAGAGACACACAAGGTTCCGTATAAGGCGTTTGCTTTTTTATTTATTTCCTATTCACAAGATCTTGTTATCAATGAAGAACGCTGTCACGAATCAGTTGTTATTTATACTTACACAGTGAGCTGGCGTGTTAAATGTTACACTTTTTGTACACTTGAGTTAGCTAACAGAAAAATATAGGCTACACTGGTCGAAAACTCTGCTTGAATGAACCTTACGAAATTTTTAATTGCGTTTTTTGTGTTCTCTGGCTAAGGATGTTTAACCAAACAGCTGTGGGAATCATTGTGGCTATAACTCATGTCAGAAGGCCATGTGGTTTCATGTTCAGCAACCTTATTACGTGCCTGTGTGTATCCACTTACGTCATACATCGTGGGGATATCGACTGCTAGTGGGTCAGTATTAAAAAATTCAATACTGTCTTATGTAAACAATACACGACATTGATATCAATATAAGAGTGCGTTAGACAGGGAAGATACGAAGACGGTGACCGGAGAAAAAGGGATTTAAAATGAAATATATTATCTGACCGCTTTTCCTCTTGAGCGATGCTGGTAAGGCTTATGATTGTATATATTAGTATGAAGTCAGGCTGTTGGGCCGTGGTCCTCTTCTTGTAGAACCAAACGTTTCGGCTGCACCCGTGGCAGTCATCTTCAGTGGTCTTCTGTTCTGCTCCTTTGAAGAAGACAACTGAACATGACTGCCGCAACTGCAGACGAAACTTTAGCTCTACAAGAAGATGACCACGGCTCTTCTATTCTGCTTCTCTGAAGAAGACCACTGAAGATGAGTGCCGCACCTGCAGTCAAAACATTTGGCTGTACAAGAATAGAACAACGCCACAACAGCCCGGAAAATAATTTTACTGAAGACAACTTCTGCCGTGA
Organism: Magicicada septendecula; assembly: GCA_034769895.1. Taxonomy (NCBI): domain Eukaryota; kingdom Metazoa; phylum Arthropoda; class Insecta; order Hemiptera; family Cicadidae; genus Magicicada; species Magicicada septendecula. The sequence continues at coordinate 281,304,744 of CM068372.1, read as the reverse complement.
AAGCTTTTATGTTATGATGAAAAATCCAGTTATCAAGTACATGTAGCAATGCCCGTGTCGGCAAGGAATAAGTTTTGTTTTCGGAATACGAATTACTGGTCAACACGAGTCTTTAACTACTCACGACTCATGATGAAAGATTAAATAGTTTCTGTATTATTGGATGTAAGCACGTTGTTCGTATGTTTTGTGAAGTCGAAGTTGTAGCAGTGAGTCGTTTCGACAGTAGCGAATCGTTTTGAAATACATATACGTATGTAGACTGCTATAGGATGGTAGCAAAATATCTTGCAATGACCTTTATTTTAAAGTCATTATGAAATTGCATTTTTATATATGAAAATAAATGAAGATGACTGGTATTTACTCTAGAAATGGGAGCTCCGAACAGTTTGGCCCATAAATTGTAGGTTAGCAATACTTACATAAACATATTTCATCTAATTTAATAATTTTTATAGATTAAGACTTAACATTCGGAATGTAATTATAATTTATTTTTTAATTGACGTGAGCAATTCATTTGTAGTGTTCATTTCTTAAACTCTTCGGACATAATTATTTGTGTGTCTGCCATCTCCCAGTATACTGTTACTTTGCACAGCAGTAACATGTGTTGCAACGAATACAATTTAAAACATTGTTTACTGTAATCATTTCTATGCGCTGGCTGATTTAAATGCTGCGGATTCGCCTTTGGCGTGGAATGCTAATCACGCGCTCCATCTTTCCGCTTCGTTAGACACAAACAATAAAAAAAAAAAACAACCAACAATAACAGCCGGCAAAAAGGACTTGTTACAGCATTTTTGTTCTAACGAGATTTTTAGCTTGGTAAAAACAAAGACAGAACAGATGTATTTAAATAACCAAGCGACGTTTATCCTCGGTTCGTTGCACATTTTCGTTCAAATTCTCTACGACCAGGTTACACTGCGCCGGCGGGCTGGTTTGCCCTTGGCGGTATTCTCAATGTTGTTGTTTATTCGTGTTCAGCTGATTGTTAAACGTAACTGTATATTTCTTCTGGCATCCTCGTATTTAATCGTATTACTGGTACATCATATATCAAAGACCCATTTAGGATTTGAACTCGGTGCCACTCAGTTTGTAAGGCCAAAATGGAGGCCACCATTGGAGGCCATCTTCAGTGTTACAAAATTGGCACGTTGTCCCCCAATTCATCCCAATACGGAGGTACGGACTATCTGGTGTATTTAAAGCGATATTTGCCTGTCAGTCTGTACACCTCAGTACCGGGGTGAATTGGCGAACAACGTGCCAATTTTTTAATCGTTTGTACACTAAAGATGGCCTCCGATGGTCGAAACGTCTGTTTTGAATATAAGCAGTAGGGCAGGGCCTAACAGCCAGGTAAACAGCAATTCCAACAATGCTGACGCCGGGCCTGAAAGACTAAGGAATTCTACATGTGCTTTAGATTGTTAAGCGTGTTAGTAAACATTTCTAAAAAACAAAAAACAAAGTGATTTCCTTTATAAGTACGATTTTTCGGCACACAACTTTCATTTATTTATTTATTTATTTAAATTGGTTTGTCGTCGAATTCAAAGTTTATACCTACTTTTTCCATGTTCATATAAAAAATTGGTCTCGATCGGCTGCAGCTAAGCGTGGGCGTGCTTTTTTCATATCAGTAATATGGATCTGTTGGTAGAAAACGTTAAATGGATTTTTTTCTGTAGGTTAAGTTATGTTTCATGAACATTAAAAATTGGATATATATTGGGATGAGTTTTGAATTTACATTTCTTCATTGCATTTTTGTTTGTAAAAACAGAAAATGAAATAATACAAAACAAATATTTGTCATTAGAGCCATTTTTGGTATACCATTACTATGATTCAAGTGGTGAAACACTTCACGATCCAGTACGCATTAAGCAAGCCCAACAGAATATAAACTAAGTTCATTGCGATAGCTGCACTTCGCACTCTCCATTTAATGTAAACGTGCATTTCCCGGTTACAACAAACGGATTAACTTGATAACATCGCTTTCCTAATATTTAAAATCTGTTTACTTTACTTTCTATTCTAACAATCAAGTGTTTACATTTGTTTCAAAACCGATATCCTATATTTGCATTTAAAAAGTTCCACAATATAGAATATATTAGTCGTTTGATTAAAAGAAGGAAAAGGGATTTCAGGGAAATTTGTCCCCTGTATTTATCTGGTTAAGGAGAATCAGTACTTGAAGAATGGAAATGAACTTTATACGCTCCATACATAAATTCAGGGAAATACGAGTTTGTGAAAACTACAGATGAATTACGTTGTTAAATATAATGTAAGCCTATCCTGAATGTATACGCAGAGGAAATTCTTGGTTATTATAAATCAGGACTTTCCCAAAGCGCTCTAGAATAGTTTACGTGCATGTGATAAGGCAGATATTTGAAAAATATTACTAACATAGAATCATCATTCATAGCTTGTATGTTGACTTCAAACAAGCTTTTAATATCGAAAATAGAACAAAGTGTACAGAAGTGCTCAGTTGGTAACATAACAGGTGAGTATGGAGGTAAGAGCACTGTAGATAGGCCTATACTTAGCACCATTAAAGAAAGAGTGAAAATCTTTAGGAATTGTGAAAATCATTGGTGAATTGTATTCCTATCGATGTAAAAAATCTAATTTATATCTGAAGGTATATTACCAGAAAGAGCGACAGATTTTTTTGCTTGATTTTATAAAACTGGTTATAATCACTTTGAATTCTTCGGAACGGTAGAATTTTTACAAGACAGGGTTGTCGGCCTTGCGCTCAGCCTCCAACCCGGAGGACCAGGAACTTTGATTTCGACCTGTTCTTCCGCTAGATAGTTGGCTTCATCTGCCTTGCCCGGTCACAGTAGTCTAACAGCCCGTGTGTGCAGCCGTTGACTCATTAGGTGCTCCTCCACCCCCACATTCGGTGTACATTCTGCTGCCGATGCACACAACCCTGCCCGTTGTTTTCTTAAATGCCTTGTACTGTTATTTTTAAAAAGTGACAATCCTACACTACAACAACAAAATTTTAGTTAGTAGTCTAGCTTAAACGGAACACGGTAGTACACACTGTGAGTACTCATAATTTAACGTTTTGTAAATACGGACAGTTTTTCCACGACCTTATATGTCTTCTCTCTTCTCTCTCTCTCTCTCTCACTTACTTCTTTTCCATCTCTAGGTACGAAGAGTTTAATCTTCACCAACTACACGTAGTCTACTATCCAAGTACAGTAATATATTATTATTACTTAATACATTTTGGAATATTTGTCTATCGGAAACATGTAGGCTATACTTATTTGTGCGAGTGTGTGATTTTGTGTTTAAATGTCTGTATATAAACATCTGTGTACATTATATGTTGAAAACATCCCTGGTTACTGGATTAGCTGCATACGAGTATTACGATCCGAACAGCATTGTATAATTGGCTAATGTGCACAGCTAGCTACAAATTTAAAATTGTTTCCAAAACAGTATTCGCCTGAAGCGTTTCAGTATAACGAGCGAGTTGTTTGTGGAGCCTGGCATCATTCGACTGTGTGATAATGTGACAGTGATAATGAGTTTTGTCCAACCAAGAGACGTATAAAAACTGTCCCATGGTTGGGTCGTTGATGTTACTGGTATTAGTTGCCCAACAATGAAGAGCTTCCTCTTGGTACCGCTGCTGGCAGCCGCTTCTTTCGCAGCTCCTACAGGTAATTAATTATGCTTTTTAACGTGTATCAAAACACTTAAGTGTCTCATCGGCAGCTATCGAAGCATGTAAGTTCTATATTAAAGAGAACGGATACACCTTCTTTTCTGACACTGTGCGTTCCAATAAAAATTATAAGAATCTATTGTTTCAAATTTCCATAAAATTCTATTGTCATCACTATAGCTTAGAAAATAATTTAAAAACAATTTATTTCAGCTGAAAAGTATAAATCGAGTTCTTCATCAGTTTTACAGCGTTCGTCGACGTTATCCGAGACTTTTTTTATGTGTCTGTCGCTTCTAGTACACCTATCTCTCCATAACCATTCTAACTCCTTGATTCTAGGTTTTTCCTTTTCCGAGTTTTCTTCTTTCTGGTTATATCTTCTCTACAACAATTTCAAATAATCGATCCTTCGACACTCTTTCTTTCACGTGTCCGAACGTTAACAATAGTTTTTTTCTGTGTCATTTATTATTACTTTTTGTTACTCTATAAATCGAGTTTACAAAAAAAAAACTTAAAAATTGTTTTTTAGAAAATAGCATTTGGAATTGTTATTTATGAGACATGAATTTCGCAATTTTGTTTACTTCTCGATTAGTCCCAAAATTAATTTAAAGTAGTTTAAGCGCTACCAGTGAGCAGCGAAAATTGTACTAAAAAAAATCGGGATAATTGTAAACAACAAAAAACTAAAATAACACAAACGATCACACAGACGAATTTGATATGCGGTACCAAATTTCAATAGAAATATTAAAATACAAAATTATTAAGGTGCAAGGTTTATAGCTTTACAAGCTGTTAGTTTCAAATCGTTTGATAACCTGACGAAGGTGACAAACGTAATTTATCCTCACATTGAAGTCAAATAATTATAGTAGAATTACAGGCGGACACATGCAGTTGATCCTTAGACATGCATGGAACGAACTTGTACAATTATGCAATACACGCACAGTTTATTGTATTACATATGCAATATCCAATGCAGTTTTTATCTTATAAATTTTGTGATAGCCGTTTGACTACGCTGGCTGGCTTGTAGACCACCGTTTTTCAACCTATGGGGCGCAACCCACTGCTGGGTCCCGAGTGATCTTCAGTGGGTCGCGAAGTCGGGCTCGAAAGTTTATTTACTGTTTCTTAAAAACCTATTACATTTAGTATTAAGTAGAATTAAGTACGTATAAGTTGCTTAAGCGAAAATTGAGGATTAAAATAGTCTATGCTAGCAAAAATAATCTTGGTGCACAGCTCTACAAGTAACTCTACCGGCGTTCATGAAGTAAGGTGAGTTCCGAACTTAACAAGGTTGTGAACCACTGTTCCAGACAAAAAGAATGCCATAGTCTGTCGCATCAGATGCTTTCGTTACCATCTAAAAAGTTTCCAGCATAATTTTTGTAGTTTTTTCCTAATTTCACCACACTAATTGTTAAAAAAACTAAACATTTCTCATTTGAAGGAGAGATATTGCTTTAAAGGTGATTAAGTGTGCATTCAACAAATGAACCTAGGGCCCTGAGCTAAAAAACTGTGGGACTTAGTCGATTGACTAAATAACGACATTTCATGTTTTAGTCAACAAACAAACGTAGTACTAGGCCTACGTGTCAAAGTTTCTCCGTTCTATAGCCTACATGGGCTACGCGCATGTACCTCCCCAATTCAGAAAGTTTGAGGATCTTCTCTTACTGAACACTGAAACTCAAAGTTCAGCTTTCTGAATTCAAGACATTCAATTGATCACACAGACGAATTTGATATGCGGTACCAAATTTCAATAGAAAAATTAAAATACAAAATTATTAAGGTGCAAGGTTTATAGCTTTACAAGCTGTTAGTTTCAAATCGTTTGATAACCTGACGAAGGTGACAAACGTAATTTGTCCTCACATTGAAGTCAAATAATTATAGTAGAATTACAGGCGGACACATGCAGTTGATCCTTAGACATGCATGGAACGAACTTGTACAATTATGCAATACACGCACAGTTTATTGTATTACATATGCAATATCCAATGCAGTTTTTATCTTATAAATTTTGTGATAGCCGTTTGACTACGCTGGCTGGCTTGGTAGTTCGAATCAAGTAACAAAACACGACTATTGCTTCACGATAACAAATCAATATTCGTTTTAGTCCAAATATCGTTATAGTAGCCTATATTATATTTGGCTTCCATTTATTGTCGTAATACAGTATTACTCTTTTTTTACTTCTCATTTTTACTTCTGTTTCTTCGAATATAAGTCTATGGATTGTCCACTAAACCAGACGAATGCTGTCTTTCCATCTTTCCCTGGGTCGACCGACTACGACATTGTGATCTCCCATCCCTTTTGCTATCTAAATCTGTAATTATGTTGTGTAATGTAAGACTTTGTAAGTTATGTGAGACTGAAAAACAGAGTTGAGGGATTTGCCTTGCCTTAACCCCTTTCTAATGAGAATATCAACGTATTTTATCCTGTGTAAGATCTATAGTAAAATTTGTTATGCCATAAGGTAATCTTTGGTATGAAATAAGATTCACGAAGTTTACATGAAGTAATATGACTACATCTGCACTGTGGACACTGTCAAATACTTTACTCACATTCACAAAACGCAAAAAATGCATAACATTAAATTCCTACGACTTTTCTGTTATTTGTCTTACTATAAATATTGAATCGGCGCAAGACTTGCCACTTCTGAAGTCTCATTGTTCATCTCTCCATTCCACGGTTATTTCAATTGTTGTATGAGTATTGCTATTGTTATTAACTTGAATGTTGTACTAAGTAGATTTATAAATCTGTAGTCACCCAGATGTAATCTATCACCTTTTTTAAATAAAGGTATAACTTTTCCACTCTTTTGGTATCATTTTTACACTTCAAGACTTTGCTTACAAGTAGGCCTACAGTTAGTCTCCAGTTGGATAGTTGTAATAATTAACTAACAAATATTTCTTATACTATACTCATTACATAATGAGAAAGTAACAGAATTTAACATATTAAACACAGTTGTTTATTATATAAGTATAGAAACGTTTATATAGTATGAATTATTTCAGGCAACACAGCTGCAGCCGAAGATGTAAAGAAAGACATAGTGTTCAGATGCTTGCCAAGCGCAGACCTGCACGTACTGAAGGACAACACTAAACCACTGTACATATGCAGAGGTGAAGGTCGTGTCCTGGCTCTGGCTTTCGACTCGCAGATACCAAAGGACGACAAGGAACTGTATGTCGTTCTGGAGCCTGAAACGCTGAAGAAACTCGGAGAAGCGATCGTTGCAAGAGAAGCGAGAACCATTCTCGGAGGAGGGTCCGGGTCTGCAGCTACTTCCAACTCTGGCAGCTTTAGCTTAGGATTAAATCCACTTGGCGTCCTTCAACCAGGTCCTACTCCCCTCGTCAGTCTTTCAGGAGCGTCAGCGCACAGCCATGCAGCCAGCGGCGGCATTGGAGGAATCTTGGGCTAACAAACCCCTGGTTTCCTGTATACCTCGATACAAAGCTGAGAAATTAAACTTGCTTATTATCTTGTACTACGTATTGATGATTCTCCCAGTCTGACTCATTATCGTTTATTTAATGAAAGTTGACTATCATCAAAAATTCCGTCTATCATCAGTAAGTCCAGCTACTTCAAAACACTACTGAATTTCTATTCACATGTCGACACTGTTTCTGAGTTCTCATACGAGTCTCACTGAACCTCAAACACATCACGCTACACCATCCCCTCTTGCTCTTAGTCATCCTATAAAAAGTTACCTGCTGTATAATTACATTTCTGTAGTAATCCACACATCAACTACAGTGTTTGCTCGATTGTCATTACATATTAACATTTCTCCTCAATAAATTCTCAACATATTAATTTTCACAGTCGTTTATTTTTTATTTTAATAACGTTATCATCAGTTTCCTTTTAAGTCTTTCCAAACTGAAAAATGTTTTATACTTTTTATATTAATAAGTTACTTTATTTTCTCTTGTGACTAAAGCATAGTGACTACATTTACAAAGTCACATGCGTTAGTACAGAAACCTGGGAGACTCAGTGACCTGATATCTCTACATCCGCAAGGATAGACAGAAGGTCACAGTTACAGCGTTGTAACATTATTTCATTTTTTTTCATTCGCTTTTCAGAACTTTTCGTGAATTTCATATCCTCTACAAATGATGTGATAATTACATAAATTAAGTACAAAATTTAAAACAAATTGAGTACATATTTTACTGCACATAAATTTTCGTAGGTAAATTACATAAGGCTCCTCACTTTAAAATTCATATTTACTACTTTATACTGATTGTTTATTCTTCTTATAACGATTATTACATCCTCATCTTTTAGTAAGTACATGGAAAATTAAATTTATTTAACAGGTGCATTCATTTAAAAAACGTTAAGTTGGAGTTTATCAGAACTTAAATTTTGTTTTAATACGGTTTAGATTCCTTATTTCTGAAAAATAAAAATAGTTAAGATTACTTTTTTTTAACAAAACTTCTTATCGAGTTGTCTTGGATGAGTAATAACTAAATCGTAACATCTAATGTTTCCCTGTTGCTGTCCAATTATTTTGTTTAACTATCTTGTCTTTCATCCCGCTAATGTACAGCTTACTTCCAGAAATCAACACATGAAACAAGCAACATAAAAGCAGACATAAAAACTTTGTTCAAAATTGAATGTGATTAAATTTTAGCATCTATAACATCCAAAGACCAGAACCTCTGAACTCATATTTAAAACTTTGTCAGACGCAAGTCCTTTGTCAGAAATCGTAATACTACGTCTCATACAGTGGCGGCTGGTGGTTCCAAATTTTGGTGGTTGCAGTAGTTATTGATTTGGTGGCGGAGAGGATGGGGGAGGGGGTGAAAGGACACATTAAACAGGGCGCAGACCAACATATCTGCATCATACATAGTGCTGTCGTATGGAAAAAACAGCTGTCGTATGTTTCGTTTATATTCACTGTCCAGGTGCTGTGCTATATTAACTGCGCCAAAAAGAGCAAACTGTAAAGCATTCTTTATATGTACACTTGATGCCTGATGTTTTCTTATTCTTTCGGCAAGATGATTAATATCTTTCATTCCGAATTTTGTTCAGGGGTACTCTCCTCCAAAAAATAAACACGGGAAACAAAATAAAGAATTTTTTCGTCACTACCACATAACCAGTCAGTATTTTCATAATATTCTATTTTAAATGCTCGATTAAATTGTCGCCCGCCTGACTTTACATTTTGGTTTATTGTTAAGGGAGGTATTGGTCGTCCTAGTCTTTTAATTTCAATTTTTTCCTCCACTGGTCTTTGGAGAAAGGGAATTTCTAAAAGGTTCTTGACGCTATTCATTTTAAACTAAAAAGAAACACGTTTAAAACACACAGAATCACTAACTCCAAAAAGCACAAACACAAAAACACACAGTAGCACTTAACAAATAAAAAATTACTTAACACACAGTTAATTAATAACAGTTGATTGACCCGTAATTATCACAATCATAGTTATACAAAATTATAACTATAATTTTATAACCTCAAAAACAACGAGTACACGTTTACTTTGTACCAACGTAAATACTAAACCTGATACAACTTACAAATCAAGAAGGCTGTGCTCACTTCATGACATAATTAAAGATGTATTACAGCGCTGTTAGTGGAACGTTACAGAAACTTTGCAACCGCCTAGCTAACATAGGGAATATAGGGCAACTGTGAAAAGTAATACTCTTAAAATTCCAAGCGGCATACAACCACCACCCTGCGCGCCACGTTTGAATTGTACGTGAACATTGCCGCATAGAATCTAATACGTTTTCCGTTGAAATTTATGACACTTTTAACTACTTAATGATTTAAACTACATATTTGATTTTAAATAACTACTATTTGTGTGTGTGTGTGTGTGTGTGTGTGTGTGTGTGTGTGTGTGTGTGTGTGTGTGTGTGTGTGTAAGTGCGTGTGTGTGTGTGTGTGTGTGTGTGTGTGTGTGTGTGTGTGTGTGTGTGTGTGTGTGTGTGTGTGTGTGTGTGTGTGTGTGTGTGTGTGTGTGTGTGTGTGTGTGTGTGTGTGTGTGTGTGTGTGTGTGTGTGTGTGTGTGTGTGTGTGTGTGTGTGTGTAAGTGCGTGTGTGTGTGAGTGCGCGCCCGCCCTTATGAGCGCGCAATAACAAAATGTAGATATTTACAACCAATAAACGTAGGCATTAACACTAAACGTTTACCTTAAAACTATGTATTAAGAAGTATACAAATCTAAATCAATACATAGCCACACACAAATATTTACCTACTTCGTACGTACTGTTACTTTGGAGATAACACAAACAAATGACTACAAGTTAAACGATTATGCGATTATGCAAGGGTTTAAACTTAAAATATAATTGATGTTAACATAACGTTAGTGTTTACAAATCTAGTATTAAATATTATCTTATGAAATAGTATTAAAAATAATTTCACATTTTTCTGTCGCTGCAGAAATGTTTGATCACTCTGCTGAATTTGAATTTAATTTTTACTTAGGCAAGATTTAATGCAAAAACGTAATAAATTTAGAAAAACTGCACTAAATATGCACAAAACGTTTCGGAAATTGTTAATTTTTTTTTTTCTAAACGGGATATTCACCCCACTTCTCAAGGACTCCACTTTGGGGAGTCTACTTTCATTATTACTACGACTTCAAAAAAAAAAATTCGCAATAATTTGTAGACATGTAAGTTTCTTGATACTAATATTTTTTAAAAAAAGGGGATACAGTGTACAGTGTGGTCTTGTAACATATTATGCTAACAATTTTTTTTTTTAGCAGAATTAAAGACTTAAGAGAAACTTAATAACAACCTCCCTAAAAGAGTAATCCATATTCTAATTCTGAATTTTTTAAACCCCCGTAATTTTCCTTCAAGAATTACTGATTACATACCGATTTCAACATATAAAAAATTGTAATATATTCAATATATTTTTTTACGTACTGAGTATGAAGCTTCTAGATTATATTTAACTCAGCACAAGCACATTTATGTTATTAACTTGCTCTATAGACTGCAAATAGAGTTTCTAACGTTGCAAGATATTTCAACCTTTTTTAGAGGCATTGTAAAATATACAGTTTTAGTGATGTCTTCGAGCTTATTACCATCGCTCTATTGACTTTGCTTTATAAAACAAAGCAGTGCCATGCCTTTATACAAGCAGCCTTTTTATGCCTTTAAACATGCCTTAATGTAAATTATTTACATATTAGATATAAGGAAGCAGAACGTATGTATTCCAGTAACCGCAAGTCGCTGAGTTAGCCTAATTCGTTGAGATCTGCCGAAAAGGTACAAACTGAACCATCGGTAAGACACGCCTCTGATTCCAGATTCAAACATTCTAAACCACCGTTTTTCAACCTATAGGGCGCAACCAACTGCTGGGTCCCGAGTGATCTTCAGTGGGTCGCGAAGTCGGGCTCGAAAGTTTATTTACTGTTTCTTAAAAACCTATTACATTTAGTATTAAGTAGAATTAAGTACGTATAAGTTGCTTAAGCGAAAATTGAGGATTAAAATAGCCTATGCTAGCAAAAATAATCTTGGTGCACAGCTCTACAAGTAACTCTACCGGCGTTCATGAAGTAAGGTGAGTTCCGAACTTAACAAGGTTGTGAACCACTGTTCCAGACAAAAAGAATGCCATAGTCTGTCGCATCAGATGCTTTCGTTGCCATCTAAAAAATTTCCAGCCATAATTTTTTGTAGTTTTTTCCTAATTTCACCACACTAATTGTTAGAAAAACTAAACATTTCTCATTTGAAGGAGAGATATTGCTTTAAAGGTGATTAAGTGTGCATTCAACAAATGAACCTAGGGCCCTGAGCTAAAAAACTGTGGGACTTAGTCGGTTGACTAATAATAACGACATTTCATGTTTTAGTCAACAAACAAACGTAGTACTAGGCCTACGTGTCAAAGTTTCTCCGTTCTATAGCCTACATGGGCTACGCGCATGTACCTCCCCAATTCAGAAAGTTTGAGGATCTTCTCTTACTGAACAGTGAAACTCAAAGTTCAGCTTTCTGAATTCAAGACATTCAATTGAACGTTTATAAGCTTGAACGTGCCCTGAACATACAAGCCTTTTAAAACTACCAAACAATTTTTAGTATCAAAGGCGTTGATACTGGAAAAGTAAACAAAAATTAAAAACGAAACAACAGTATACAAAAAAAAAAAACACATCAAGAATGAGACTCCATACAAAGAAATTTACAAAACTGAATGCACAGATTGCAGCAAACTTACAAATTTAAGTTAGCAACACTCGCCATAAATCCTATTCTTCTTTAGCACTACAGCCTAACGTGAGCCCTGGCTTCCAACACCAATCTTCTCCAATGTCTCCTATCCATTGCCATCTCAGTGTAACCCCTCACATCCATTCTTCTTAGTTCTTCTAGCACATAACCCAACCGTCTTATCATAGATTGGCCTCTTTTACTTCTTTTACAGACTTGCACCCTCAGGATTTTCTTTGGCATACGCTGATCATTCATCCGCTGTAGGTGACCTAGCCATTGTATTCCTTGAGCCTTTACGAATCTTAGAATGTCCTCCTCATGCTTCAATACCTTATCTATCTCCTGGTAATTTCTTATTCTCCATTCGTCATCTTCTTTAACCGGGCCATAAACACGTCTTACAATCTTTCTTTGAAACGTTAATCGCCATAATACACAACATGAATTCCCAAGTGTTAAAACCATGATTAATATTTTGGAAACCATCATATACAAAGATAAACACAAAATAAATTAATACCTGAACGAATGCAAATCGGTACAAATCATGTCGCAATTTTTAAAACATCAAAAACTGAAAACACAAAAAAAAATTATTGAGAAAACCTATCGTAACGATGCAACCACAAACCATCACCAAATTTAAGCCAATAGCAAATAAGCCAATCACAAGGAGGCCTACTTCATCAGGCAGTGAATCAGCATGGTGACGATGAGCACTCCGGTCTCAACTAAGGAAAAAAACTTCATGAAAAGTATAATAAGATACATAAAAAATAACGGATCGTATAAACACGCACGCGCCGCGCGCCAACAATTTGACACTCGATAATGCGACATTCCGTAAAACGTATCATCTTTTATAGAAACGCTTTTTGGTAATATCGTATTGGTTTTGTCCCAGTTGGGCGGGCTGTAAAGGCTAACGGACACATGCGACACATGCTATAATGTGTGCCTACGAACGAGTTTTCAAAGAACAAGGTATAAATAGGTACCGTACTGATAGTGATGGTGGTGGTTGAATGGGTCAACCTGAAATTGATAAACCTCGTGAAGGCGATGAAAGCAATGCAGTGGCAAAAGAAATAAAGTAAAAGAATAAAAGGAATCAGAGTAAGAAGGGTGGAATACGGTGGAAAAAAGGCGAATCACAACGAAGGACTAAAAGCTGTTGTGGGAGCATCGTATTATTTCGATCAGTAGGGCGCATCGGCATCACACATGGCTACAGAACGAACAGGGCGACGCAGACTCAGTGTGAGACAGTTAACAGTTAAACGTCACCTGTTCTTTCTCAAACAAGTTCAATAAGTAGTTTTGTGTGTATACAGAAACGTTTATGTAATAATTCTTATAAAAAAGGAAGTTCGGCGCGTTTATTTTTGTTCAGATTATCTTATATATTAAAGATTAATCTTCTAATACGGTAATTAGCTTACAGCATACGCTATAGTCACGAGGAGTGAATTACACATACTCAATTTCGTAAAACTCTCTGTTTCGGAAATTCGTCACCCGAGATGCTCCATCCATTCTGATCCATAAAATTGGTGATAATAAACTAAAGCGTCAACCGTTAATGAAAATTATAGCAATTTTTTGGACAAGAGCAAACACTTTAAACGGTTTGTAATGCCAATAATTTAATATTGACAAAGTCGTTCTATCGTAAAAGCGTTGTTGAAGAATGTGGCCAGGCAATATTATAATTGCTTCCCACAATGTTTCATTACCAGAAAGGCTACTTGCTTCGTACTAGACGACGCCTTTCGGTGTCTCCACCATTGTTAATTCCTAAAGTATGAGCTAGGAGTAAAAGTCGTTATTTAGGACTTGAAAAAGTTGGTGACAATATGAGTGGAAGAGTTCGTCAACAGGTAACGATAAGTTTTGAAATACTAGGGCCGGGGGGTGGGGAGGCTTAAAGCTCCACACCTGCCTAATGTTGCTACCAAGATAAACCTGCCTGAGAATCAGAGGACTGCAGGTGATGAAACATTACTTAAGAAAATGCAACCGTGATAGAGACATGATTGTAGAGTTCAAACAGGAAAGGGTAAGGTTTAGGCTTGAAAAGAAGTGTGAACGAAAACATAATATAGGCCTAATGTTTAAAAGGATCCGCAAGTTACTCGTGAGGACGAACAAAATTAAAACGAGAGAAGCACACAAATTGTCGGCACAATGGTCCGAGGAAGGATGAAACCTAACGACTTATAGCTTATAGCTTGGAACGATCTTTTACTGGGAGGCACTTATACAGGTTTTGCAAAGACGCTCTAGCACACTCTTACAAAGCCCGGATTTGGACCGCAAGACCGGCAATGATCTCAATCGAGACGGATTGGCAATATTCTATTCTGAGCTTACCAAGCGTGAGGTCACGCTAGTGATTCCTACGTATCTAGCGTGAGGTGCCCAGTGAGGTTTTCCAATCAGCGTATCACGAAATGATCACATGGGCGCTGAAGGTCAAGCTAATGTTAGTCCAGCTGAACGCCCTAGTAATTCACCGTCTCGATCTTTTTGAATATTCTATCCTTCGGTGGGAGGGAAGCGTACATGAGTGTACAGCAGATCGCTTTGTATTGTCCCAAGTTGATCGCTATGAAAACTTTTGCATTCAGACTGGAAGAATACCCAACTGAGCCTGCATCAATACGCTCGCATGTCTCGGGGACAAGAAGCAGTGATAGCACATCGCGTCGTCGGTGAAGGGTGATACAGGGAGGCACGTCTGATTGAAGCTCACCATGAAGGTTCGATAGTTGAGATACGACGGTAGCTACTAAATTCACTACGGACGATTGAACCCGGGTCTGAAGGGAAGGTTTCAGACCCGGTCTTTGTCGGAGGACCTGCACGCGTACAGCATGACAGCTCCTGTGAACAGCTGACTGATGCGGCGTCTCCCAGATGAGAGATTGACTCCAACTCTGGCACATCCGGTGTTTCTGACTAACTGAAGGCTAGTTGAGTGCTTCCGCTGGAATCGTAACTGCTCCTTGCGATTGATGTCATCCATCATGGGTCGAATACGAGCTAGCAGGTGTCACTGTTACTGGCTCGACAGCTTCCACGAAGCTTTGGCGACATCTTGTACTTTGGTATCATTATTACGTTGATGGGCTCACACAAGTGGAGGAACTATCGCAGCGGGAGACAAAACTTGAACAGCCATAGTGGGGCCATCGAGTGGCAGAACCGAGAGATTCAACAACGTTGTCCAGGGCTGTGGCATCAGGTCTATACCCATTCTCTTATTTGGTTTTATCATTGGGTTCTCTGATTCTGTCGACGTGGGCAGACGATCCTCGTCTCTGTCGAAATAAATCGAAGATTGCTGGAGGGATCGACAAATATCCAGAAGGGAAGTCTCGACACTACCTCATGACCAGATCGAGACGCGTCGATGAACGATAACTTCTGTATGCAGTCAGCGACCACCTCAGCATTGATTGAATAATAATAATGGCTCCCATGAATACCACCGAAGTAGCTTAGGAGTAGGCAGGGTAGGCTGCCTAATGTGAGCCGTACGGCATACAAGGAAGGCAGTGTGGCCAGCACTACGCTTCAGCCGCCCATTGATTTCCCCGGAGTATACAGTGCCGTTCGGGGTATGTAGGGGATGGCGAGTCCTCTGTCGCCAGCAGTAGCGTGGCGTCCATGTAAGTACTGGAAATAAGAGAAAATAATATTAATTATTTCACAGAATAAATACTTTAGTTATTGAATAAATTGAAATCCAAACAAAATTAGTAGGGAAACTTGAGGAAAAGCGTAGTATTGCATTCGAACTGATGTGCACTTCCACTGTCTTGTGTTGCCGGCTCAGACATCGGCAATGTATTACTGCTTACGGTCATTGACCTCATAGTAGTTGTCAGTGTACAAACTGGGGAGTGAGGGACACATTCGTCCACCCAATGTGTTCCCCCCTGTATAAACAGGCAAAACGCTCAGTTAGGAGCTATGTTCGTTTTCGGAACTGATGTGTAACAGTTACTATGTACCTATTTGTGTTTTGTTCGTTTAATCATGTGTTTCTCTGTTTGCCTTTATTATTTTTAATTCGATTATTTGTGTTCTGATTTATTCTGTGTAAGTATAATGAGAATCAGATCCCATTGAACCGGGACCCTCTTCTTCTCCCAGCAAATGATAGAAAATGCTCTAAAAAGAACACTTGGTACAAAGAAAAAATTTGAATTAATTTTTAGGCCTGTCACAACCGGCAACAGGTGTTATGTACCTACGCCACGGCATTGGTCTTGCAGACGGCGGATGGGGTCGCGATTCGTTGTTATCTGGGCAGAGGGTTAACTGCGTACGACTTTGTTCGAGTCCATGGCAGACTGGTGTCTATCCATGGCAGACTGGGCAACACAAGTAATCGGGATCCGTTAGAAAAGATACTTACTGCCGCGTCAGATCGTCGTGGCGAGGTCGTCACTAGATCGGGAAGTCAAGATGAGACAAACAGTTTCAAGTATGTGGCGATGATCAGAGGAACTACTCAAGTTTGTAGATGCGACGGGCTTGGTACTAATTATATCAAAGAACCCTTGAGGATGAACCGTAGGGAAAAGTGGGTCAGGCTTTTCAGGCCGATGTCGTCGTCTACGCTAGATCCTACTGAGATAATTGGGATAAGTGTTTCACATCCATCTGGTCTACTTCGGGTGCTTCAGACTACGATAGTTGGAAGAGCGATATCAAGGAAGGTGTTTTACTACCCAGATAAACATTCTGCTGATCAAGGACGACGTCTTGTCATAAATGATTCGCAGTCTCGACTACGGTTACTCGAATTGAGGAAAGTTTTCGTGGTGACTGGTAAGTTTAGCTCTCACTAGTAGTCAAGTTTTGTATCGGGGTCCTACTAACCATCGCGGTGGGTATGGAGTGGTTCACTAAGCGGCCAAACTGTAGGTTGTCTAACTACAAAACCCAAGATTAGAATACTGTGAATGGACTTTCAACGCGCATGTAACGACGGAAGAGCTGCCAATGGAAACAATAGTGACGCAAGAAAACAAAAGGCATAAACAAGAAATAAACTTCGATAATTGAGTGTACGCAGTTCTTATCAGCTGCTGTAAACAGATGGAACAAGTCCGTATAATATTCACGTTTAACAACTCACACAGGTAAGTGAGATTATATAACTGCATCAACATTTACTTTTGTAGTAACAGTTGGACTAAGGATTTTCCTTGCAATAAAATTTTTATTAAATAAACACGAATACAATAGTCTAATATAAATACACTACTCCTACAAGAATATAATTTTATTCTTTCGCTAATGCATATTATATGTATTTCAGTCATATTTTACCATTATGTCAGATATGAATGAAAATGTTAAAAATAAGATATGGAATTAAAAACAAATGAAGTGCATTTGTACATTACTGAAATAGGTTTAGTATATATGAACAAAACAATAAATACTGTATAATTATTTAATAATTCTTTTTAACAATTCTCTCCAGCATTCCAGCACATTTCCACAAATTCTTGCACGACTTTTTTTATTCTTTCTTGAGTACGATGTGTCTTACCGAAGGCCATTAGTAGAGCTTATGTCGTACGTTCCCCGTTCAGAATCCCCTGGTGCTCGAATCTCCGGTACTCCTCACTCATCCAAGAATCGTTTATGGATTCTTCGGAAGGTTGCAGAAATCAGCACACACACGACTCCGTCAAAAATCCTGTTACCGTGGTAGCTGCAACCGCCTGCCCAAGCTCGACAGTCGGTACCACTCATCTCTGGCGTTTCTGTTGGTTAATTTAAATTTCCGTTTATTTTTGGCTTCTGAAAAGATCTTCTGAACCACGCGCTACCCAACAGTGTATTTCAGGTTCTAGCAAATTCCTTTTGACCGGGTATTCTTTACATAATACATCTATTTATAATATCCATGTTTTACAAATAAATTTTTTATTCATCATCATCATCTTGTTAAACGGTATTTTGGAGGGATTTGTATTCG
The DNA here is from genome assembly GCA_034769895.1 of Magicicada septendecula. Taxonomy (NCBI): domain Eukaryota; kingdom Metazoa; phylum Arthropoda; class Insecta; order Hemiptera; family Cicadidae; genus Magicicada; species Magicicada septendecula. The sequence continues at coordinate 281,286,685 of CM068372.1, read as the reverse complement.
GGATGGAAAAGTTATAATCTGTTGTAAGGTTTGTTAAAAGATCTGTTAAATTTACTTGTAAAAATAATTATATTACCAATAACTCCTTTTCAGTGCCAATAACTCCTGGAAAAGTAATAGAGAAAAATTATCATCATCATCATCATCTTCAGCAAGGATTAAACGAAAAATGGTTTATTCCGGTCCCAAGCAGATCCGGTCACTCCAACGCTTCTTCGGACGCCCCACACCTCTCCGTCCTTTTGGCTTATAATTCCATGGTTGTTTAGTGATACGGCAGTCATCCATTCGGTTATGATGTCCTAACCATTTTTGCTGATACTAGCCAATCCTATCGAGTATACTCATAATTCAGGTCCTGCCGTAAAGCGACATTCCTTTTGCGATCTTGAAGAGTAGGCCTATATCCATCCATGTGCCTGAGAAATCTCATTTCGGTCGCTTGAATACGACTGACCTGGGATTGCGTTAAAGTTAAATTCTCAGACCCACAGAGAAATATGGGGAGGGCTTCTTGTAGAACTTCAGGCCTGCTTCTTCCTCGTTGATTTTATAGTTCTCCTGATGGTCCCAAACATATGGTTGAACTTGTACACCTTCGTCACCACATCACTGTTTGTAATATGAGATACATTACAACCCAGATATTCAAAATTAGTAACCTGGTCCAGAAAAGTACCATCTACAATTTTTGCTCGTATGGGATCAGCTCCATGAAAAGCCATCACCTTTGTCTTCAATGCAGAGATCTGTAATCCGAAACACTTGCAGATTTGACTCAGCGAGTAAGCTATAAAGAAATCTGCAAGCCGCCTTCCGAATTCGAGAGAATAGCCTGGTCATCAGCAAATAACAATGTGTAATTTGCAGAGTTACCAATCATAAAATGTTTTCGAAGCTTCATCTGCCAATGTATGACATCGTCTATATGTAAATTAAAAAGAGATGGTGACAATAGACACCGTGTCGTACTCCACAACTACACTAGGAGTTGTGCTCCGCCTTTCTCTCTGAATTAAAATTTTGTTTTCCACATAATAAATTGCAAACATAATATTGTAAATTTATTTATTGCCATTGAAAATATTATTTATTCCTTCACATTGACTATAAATGATGTGCCTTTGTTTAACTGGACAGTGAATCTGGAAAATGCTTCCATCTGACACACCGCAGAGGGCAATACTTAACACGCACTTCACACACGCTGAATGCCAAAACTGTCTTAAATCTACAGTTGATTCTAAGTTATTAATACTATTAATAATTTGGTACTTAACCACTCATTGTATTGTGGCCGGAGTCTAGTTAAAGTTCTAAATAAAGCTGTATTCTCTCAGTTCCACGGTCAGTCTGTAATAGCGGACTATGTAACTTAATTATTTTCTATAGCAATATTTTTCCTTCATACGCAATACATTATTTGAATAGCGGTAACTGCCAAATAAACGGTAGGCTATTCAAAAATTTTTGGACTAACTAATTGATTTTTAATTGATATAACTATTACTTCAGTCAAAACTGTTAGCCCTACATGATATTATGTAACCATGAGGGATGCATGAGGTGTTGTATCAGCTGGTGCTTAGGCCTGTACGCCACTGAATTTACAAAAAACATTCAGTTTTATCAACTAAAGAAATTATCACAGAAAAATGAAAGTAGTAACACATTAAAAACGAAAATCATTAGTTATTCAGTGAACTGCACAAAAGGTTTCGCCGCTGACTTAAATCTAGGATCGTACTTCTTACCGTGCCAAATTATCTGTTCTATTCGTCGCACGAACACGGTACTCTGATTGCTTGGACCTGCCCCAACATCCTGGCTAGCGTGTTTTCTATTTTAACCCCATTTCCACAGTTATCCGCATTACAAGTTTGTGGTCACATTACTTTAGTTTCCTGGATCTCATACTTGATCTACATCTGCTCGCTCCGTAAAATGTTGTTCCTCATTCGAGCTCCGCGAAGATGCAGAAGAAGGCCAAGGTCCAGTCACTGCAGTTGAATAGTAATACTCGAAGACCGTGGCCCTACGCTGAAGTGAGTTTTGAAGTAGAGTCATAAACAGGTTAAGAAAAAGTATATTTCTTTTTATTACTAATAAAAAGAATAATAAAATCAGGTTACACGTAGGCCTATATAAGCATATATAATAACAATATTATAAAATTTAAATTTACTAAAGTTATAATTCTATTTATTTTCAGTACATTCCATTTTGAAAATAGAGTGTTTTTATTTTACAATAGTGAAAACTTTCATTTCATCTTTAGAATGTGTAAATATATAATTATTTATTTTATATGTTTGTAACCAAATTATTTTTGAATGGAATACTTTTTTTTTAAATAAAGATCTGACATCTCTTCACAACCCTGCCGCCTCTTTCAATTCGGAAATAAAGTTAGCGGTAGTTTTATACATTAAACTAAACAGAGTAATGAGAAGTGACATTACTTGACAGTAATGACATGTCAAGTGACATGAAGCTTGATGAAAACCAGATGAATGGATAATTACATTTACTATAATGTTCTTCCGTCGACCTTTAGTACATCGTTCTGATGAGTTTCGTCTTCTGTCGGCCGAGATGTAACCTCATTGATTAGACATCTCTCCTACTTACGACGTAAAGTGACATGAAGCCTGATGAAAACCAGATGAATGGATAATTTTCTGAAATATGGCTTACTGGAAGCAATACAGTATCAGCGGCACGAGTATTTCCTTGTCATATGATCTGATTGTCCTTTCCTAGGAAACTTATTTAGTTTTTCTTAAGGTTATTGAATGGCTCTAAATTCTGTAACCGACTGCGTTATGTACTGCCGAAGGTGCTCTTATTCATAGTGCTTAGATATTGGTTTTGTGATGGTGAATTTAAGCGGTGAATGTTACAAAAGCAGAAATTAGAATGTATCCTAGTAAGCTCCAATAGGTAGGCTCTTCAAGCTAAGGAAACGAAGCTGATTAGTTTTGTTTAATTTACCATGTGGTTACGTAAATTCTTTGTTACAATACGACTCTAAATATAGTCGCTTCCACGTGCTCACGCGTCCGAACAAACACACTCGCGCTCTCAACAAATTAATCGGTTGATGTGGGATTTTTCTAAGCTAATGTATCGTTTGTTTATTGACAGGTAGGTGATTGCCTTCTTATCGTGCTATTATAGATTGCCCGCAGTAACACTATATATAGAGAGAGACAGTGACGGACAGCAAACGGCACCTGCACTCCAACAATGATCATTCCAACAATAATTATTGTTTCTTTTTTTGCTGTCACCGTTTCGTCTGACCAGCCGCAAGGTAATGTATAAGAAATTTCACGTGTAGTGTCTTTAGTATTTATAAATACATCAGTCCCGCGCGCACGCATGCTCGTAATCTATACAACATATTAGCCAAAGTGTATTAGCCTTTTTTTTCTGGAGGGACTAATTTGGGAAAATATAATAATGGTTTTTTCGCATAAATACATTTAAAAACTGTGTACTTTAAGGCGTAATAAATGTTGCTTAAAAATTCTTAGAACACCACCCTTAAATTAGAGCGTGAAGGCTTAGAAAGATGGGTTTTCAAAATATTATATAAATGATACAAAACTTATCGGAAATACGTATTAACCTCGAGGCGAATTTTAATAATTTTAGGATTTTTACGTTCTAACCGTGTAATATTCCCCGAATTAACATTTTTTTAAATAGTGCTAATTTTCTCTTTTCTTCAACGCTTATATTTAACGTTATTAACTCAAAAACTATGAATCGCACAAAAAGGAATTTATGTATAAGATAACACTAATTAGTTCTTTTCAAAATGAAATCGTTGTTTCCGTGTATGATTAAAATTGGACATGGTATGGTCAAAATACTGGAAAGTTTATTACATTAGCATACGTCGTTATCTTGAATACGTTACAAGTGGTTTCATGTAAACATGAATATTAAAAAAAAATTGCTTGTTTAAAAATTTGTTTTTTTTTTATTAAAATGTAGGCCTACATAATAATAAAATGAAAATGTAATGTACTGTGATAATAAAAAAGGTCAACAGATGTCTGTTTAACCTCCTTAATGAGGAAAGTCGTGTTCTATTTTATAAATTCATCGTCGTTTCAGTATCTTCTGTTTCAAAGTAGAATTCGTCTACTCTACAGAAAACGCCATGTTAATGGACGCATTTGCGACTGTGGTATTGATTTTACAGCAAAAACCACGATTTTCAAACATCTTTACTTGGTCACTTTTCCAAATTCAACTTGATACCTCTCATATCATCACAAGTTACCTTAATTTTGTCTTCTTAGCAAAGTTTGGTAAAATGCATGTCATCATCATCATATTCATAACAGGGCATAGGCAAGATGCTGCTTGTTCCTCCTTCAAAGATCCTCCAGCCATTTCTTCCTCGGTATCAAATTCTAGAACAGGTGAGCCTAGCTACACACGCGTGCCCTATAGGTATATTTCCAGACTTGTCTGCCCAGTATGGAATCTGACATTCTTTCAAAGTATTCTTTCCATCGTTGTTTTTAATCTTTTAATTTTTTATTCAATTTGAACACTTGTATTTCTTCCCTTATGACTTCATTCTTTTAGCTGACCAAGTTTAGAGCACCTTTTACCTCCTTTAAAGAACGCCATTGCCGAGGTCTTATTTTACCGTCTTGTTTTTTGGTTGTTGTCTATAATTCACACCCATAGGACAGTACAGGGACTGCCAAAATTTTTGAAGACTTTAATTTTGTGTCTCAACATACCGTGTTTCTAAAAATACGGTTGTTGATTGTCCCACAGATAGTCTGAAAGTTACCTAACTTAACAACAATACCATAATTCCTATCATAGTCAATATCAATTCCCACATAATTAAAATGGCTCACCTGTTCTAGAATTTGATCGTTAATTATTATTTTTGTTCTTATTGGTGTCTTGCCTCGAAATGCCATTACCTTTGTTTTCATAGTTGAGATTTTCATACTGTATTGTTTGGAAATCTGATAAAGCTTAAAAACAGATTTTTGTAAAGTAGATTCTGTGTTCTGAATTACAAGCAAGTCGTCAGCTAACAACAGCACGTTCAAATATCTGTCTCGTGATATCTTAATATCAGGGTTCACTAGATATCTCCATTTCCTTACTAGATCGTCAATATAAATGTAATAAGAGTAGATGATATGTAAAATGTATATTTAAAATGTATTTTAAAACCACTGTGTTTTATAGTTGAATTCCTTCAGCCCCTATTTGAAGGGTATTGTCCCAATGATTTTTGTGGGACTTTTAGTACATGCTAAAGTACGTCATTTTTATCTAATTGTACAATGAAACGTTCTATCCTATTGTTTCCAAATTGCCGCTAATTTGCCTGGACTATAATTCACTTTATTCATTGATAAATACAAATGGACACCATATGTACACACTGTTTACGTTTATCATTTTTACACGCGCATGCACGCACGTAAGTACCTTATTCATATACAACATGAAGAATTACGTACTTTACTGGGCTAAATATCTGAAGTAGTTTTGATATCCTCACTGGCAATCAGTTTTGCGCACTTGGCGGAGCGCTCTGTTAGTTTTTATTTTCTTGGATAATTTCAAATTTACAAAAATGTTTTAAAACGTATTTTCAAGCTGAATAAGCCAACTTCTGTATAATTTAGTTGATTTATTATTTTTTCATTTTATAAAATACATATTTAGATCCTTAAAAAAATAGGGAATTTGTCACTTATAAAAACGCTCACCCTTTGGACAAGTTTAATGTCTTCGTCAGAAATTAAGCCTATACAGTAAAATTGTTTAAAAAATCAAAAAAACTATTAGTCTTAATTTTGCTTTTAAAAAATGTTTACTTTGCTTGTATTTCTAAGGTACGCTGTTTTCAAGTTATTTGAATAAACTAAATATTTCACCAAACTATCGACGTTTTTTTTAAATAAGTGACTTTGAAGTACGTTTCCTCAAAGTAAGGATGGGTTTAAATATTCACTCAGGGACGTATATCTACGATAGTCTTCAACTTTCAACTTATTTTAAAATTTAGAATTTCAATTCAAAAAGTTCGTGAGACATCAAGCTGTTATTAAGAAATTTCAGTGGCCTAGGTTGCATTTAAACATTAATTTAAGAAGGAGTAAAAACACATAAGGTGTCTGATAATTAATTTGATTAAATGTGATTTTATATCAAAATAAAAACAGCAATTTAAAAAAATAATTACTTTATACAAATTAATAGTTTTTTTAAGCGATATATACGAAACGATTCAAAATCCAATAGCAATATAAAATATCCCATTAATTTTTTGATTTCACGCTTTCTAAACTTTAAATTGCAATACTAATTTAAAAAAAATGTCTTTTCTGATGTTTCTATCCATTTTTATCGTAGGAAAATGTGACAAGTCTCAACATAAAGAGAATTAATTAAATAGTATGTCAGTATTAAATAAAACATTATAAATCCTTAGTTTTACAGGAACTCGTAAAATTCTTGGAAGAAATCCAATTTTGAAAAATATAAAAATCGCATTTTTTAGAAACCTCTATCTTAGTCAATGTCTATCTGGATTGAGCATAAAACCCCACAGATATGAAAATCACCTCAGTTTTAAGTTCCTATTCTTTGGAAGTTTAAAAAATGTACAGTTTTGAGGAAAATACTTTTTTTACACCTTTAACTCATAATTTAAGTATGTTATACTAAACCTTTTTTAGGCAACTTTTAATAAACGATAAAGAACATCAATTTTAATCTATTTCTGAAATAAAATCTTTGTTCTGTTTTTCCGACTCAAATCCAATTTTACCTGGGAAATTATTGAAATGAAAAATTAAACTTAAATAAAGACGCTATTTTTTTGCTCCCGTGATTTTTGTCCTGATGTTTAATTTTTTACGTATTGATTTGTTATTGTATTTGCAAATGTCCTATTTAGTTAATTTTTTTAACAGAAATTAGGTTATTGGTTTTTAGCATTTGAATAAAATTATTGATTAGTAATGATCGAAACGTTAATGTTTACAAAAGATTTACTCGTTTTCTCACGGTACAAAGGTGTAGATTTCTTTTGGTTTTCTTGTGTAAGAGTTTCACCATTACGTTACAATTTTTCTCTGACAAATTTATACTAACTTTTTTTTGTATTCCTGTGGAAACCCTCAACCAGCGATCCGAATGCCTCCAATTAAGTAAGGCCGTTACACTTATACTTACAAAAAGTATTATGTAAAAAAATCATTTTTTCGCGTGCCTAATGAAGGAAACAATAAAGTTTTGTAAACGTTTCTGACAATAAATCATCTTGTCAATAGATAAATACTTTCAAGCAACTAGTACAAACGTCAATTTAGTATATCTTAAACACTGAACACAGTAAACGGTGTCTAGTGTCAGCTTGTAACCTGTTACACACCATACAATATGGTTGTGTCAATATGGAAGGAAAATAAATAACCGAAATTTATTTATCAGATATAACTTATTCTATAACCTACTCTCTGTGTCCCAACTCTACACACGCCACAAATATGTATAATGTGTGTGTGTGTGTGTGTGTGTGTGTGTGTGTGTGTGTGTGTGTGTGTGTGTGTGTGTGTGTGTGTGTGTGTGTGTGTGTGTGTGTGTGTGTGTGTGTGTGTGTGTGTGTGCACAAGTGTAAACCTTTGCATTCTTTGCCCGTAAGTGTGCGAGGTTATTAAAAAAACGTAACGTGTGTATTTGTTTCAGACGAACAGCGCGATTCTCTGGGTTTAACGTTGGAGAATATTGATAAAGACTCGCACAGTGACATCAATGAAGCGTTCAGTGGACAATCACACCTAACAGAATCCGAAATAGGTCCTCGGGCTCTGAAAGCCGTCGGCTTATTTGGGACGCCGATACCATCTTTCGGATTCAGTGGATCATTATCAAATGCCTACAGTAGTGCAGGTTCAGGCTCAGGTTCTACGGGAGGCCTTGGAGGAAGTTCTGCTGGAGCTGGGTCAAGTTCGTATAGTGAATCGGGTGCTGTTAGCGGTTCGGGAAGTGGAACAGGAGGTAGCACTGCGGGGTCTGCAGCTGGCTCAACGTCTTTTGGTGGATCAGGAGGATACGGAGGAAACTTAGCTGGTTCTGGAGCAGGATCAAGTTCTTATAGTGGATCGGGTAGTGGAACTGCAGGATATGGAGGCAGTTCTGGCGGTACTGTATCAGGATCAGGTTCTTTGAGTGGATCAGGTGCTGGAGGATATGGAGGAAACCTAGCTGGTTCTGGAGCAGGGTCAAGTTCGTATAGTGGATCGGGTAGTGGAGCTGCAGGATATGGAGGCAGTTCTGGCGGTACTGTATCTGGTTCAGGTTCTTTCGGTGGATCGGGAAGTTCAAGTGGATCAGGTTCTGGAGGATATGGAGGAAGTGTTGCCGGTTCAGGGGCAGGATCAGGTTCTTTCAGTGGATCAGGAACTGGGTCGGGTGTCGGTAGCACTGGAGGAGGATATGGAGGCAGTTTAGCAGGTTCTGGGGCAGGGTCAAATTCGTACAGTGGATCGGGTGCTGGATCTGCGGGCTATGGAGGCAGTTCAGGTGGTTCCTTAAGTGGTACAGTTTCTTTTAGTGGATCAGGAAGTTCAAGTGTGTCGGATGGTACAGGAGGTTATGGAGGATATGGAGGGAGTTTATCCGGTTCTGGGGCAGGATCGAGTTCGTTCAGTGGATCGGGAGGTGGTGCTGGAGGTTATGGAGGTAGTTCAGGTGGATCTCTAGCAGGTACAGGTTCCTTCAGTGGATCGGGAAGTTCAGGTGCAGGTTACGGTGGTACAGGATTATATGGAGGAAATTATGGTGGTACAGGATCGTATGGAGGGAGTGTAGCCGGGTCTGGAGCAGGATCAAGTGGAATAGGTGGGTATGGAGTAGGAGGATGTGGAGGAAGCTTAGCAGGTTCTGGGGCAGGATCAAGTTCGTTTAGTGGCTCGGGAGGTGGAATTGGAGGTTATGGGGGTAGTACCGGTAGCTCAGTAGCTGGTGCAGGTTCATACAGTGGTTCAGGAAGTGGATCAGGTGTCGATGGTATAGGAGGATACGGAGGAAGTTTGGCCGGTTCTGGGGCGGGATCAAGTTCCTTTAGTGGATCGGGAGGTGGAACTGGAAGTTATGGAGGTAGCACTGGCAATTCTGTAGCTGGTTCAGGTTCATACAGTGGATCAGGTGTCGGTAGTACAGGAGGATATGGAGGAAGCGTAACCGGTTCTGGGGCAGGATCAAGTTCGTTTAGTGGATCGGGAAGTGGAGCTAGTGGTCATGGAGGTAGTTCGAGTGGGTCTGTAGCTGGTGCAAGTTCAATCAGTGGATCTGGAAGCAGCAGTGTAGGCGGATATGAAGGAAGTGGTTCTGGCGCAGAATCAACTTCATTTAGTGGATCGGGCAGTGGAACTGTTGGAAACGCAGGATATGGGGGAAGTTCTGCTGGTGCTGCTGCAGGATCAGGATCTTCTGGATCAAGTCATGCAGGTTTTGATGGAAGCTCATCCGGTTCCGTAGCTGGAGCTAGCTCTGGCAGTCTTAGCGGTGTATTTGCAAATAATCCTTGGCTATCTGCTCTGACTGGTTCCGGAGCCACAGCCCACTCAGGAAGTTACAGTGGAGGTTTGTCGGGAAGTTACGGTCGATAAGTACTTCCCCTAACATCATTTTAATGTTTCCTAGGAAGATTCACTATAAAACAATATTTAATGCTAATTGCATGGATTAATGTAATCATAAAAGTTAATGAAAACTAATATTTTAATGTAAAGTAATAATGGTTGGACGGCAGTTACAGTTTTATAAATGTATTTTTTTAAGAGAACACGTAATGAATCCAGTAAACTCAACTAGTCTGAAGAGTGACAGACAGGAGGTAAAATCTAGTGACAATGAGAAGTCCAATACATTTTGTAAACTTTGTTTTAAATAACGTGCAGTTACTTCGTTGGAAGTTTATCTGCAGTTTGTAAGAATACTATCGAATTCAATGTAGGAGATAATAATACACCAGGAAATGAGGAAAAACAAGAGTATAAAACGTAAAATATTTTTTGTAGACAACATTTTGTGAAATTCAATTTATTTAAAACAAAATGACACAATTTTTGTTATATTATTTTTTTTTGTACATGTTAAAATTTACTATGTTTGTAGTAACCGGTTAAAAAATATAGTTATAGTAATTAATTATATTGTATTAACATAAAGTATTAAAATAATTTTCTGTGCTAATATGCACAAAAAAAAAGTAAGGTACGATACTAATACACCGTTTTGTAAAGAATGCTGTAAAGATTTACTCAGAACACGCTGTACTCAGATTTTCAGTAAAAACGTTTCTACCTCCATTGTGAATGTTCCGTGTATGATTGATTGGTCATCTCCTTTCTTACGAGCTGGGTCACCATAGTACATTTGTTTTTATATGTCACGTTCAGTCTTTTTGTAATTCATCAGTTTTTCTCTATTCATTCTGTAGTTTATCGTTTAACCGTTTAACCGTAAGCTTACTATTGATATTCTACATGGGTCAAAACTTCCATTATGTTCTTGGCGCAGCGAAGGGGTATAAATAAAAAAGGAAATGTCAAAAATTAAAAAACCTGTGCCGATAAAAATCTTTTAAGCCTATAAAATCATAGTCGCGTAAGGCGAATTACATAAGTAGACTAATTAGTTATGTTAGTACGAACACTTTTAATTGTGAGGTGCTATAGCCGACTTGCGAGCATGAAATCGGTGTATGTAAACATTGCTAGCTCGGTTTACGATATTTATAGTTCAGTTATTTGTTCTATAGAAATATACAAGAAATCTTATATTGAACAATGTTTTCGCTCGCTATTCCGAATTTAATGTCTTCGTATTTTTAATTGAGCGCTTTTTTCCATTTAAAAAACAAATCGTTAATTAATATCTTGAAATATATGTGCTATTGGGTACGTACGTGAACCTAAGACCGAACCTGGCGTTACAAAGCCATTTACAAGCGCTCCATTGACTCTTAACAGTGAACTAAGACCGAACGCGGTGTTAAAAATCATTTACAAGTTCTCCATAGCCTCTTAACAGTGAACTAAGACCGAACCCGGCGTTACAAAGCCATTTACAAGCGCTCTATTGCCTCTAACTGTGAACGGATTCATTCGTATGCTAACTTCAACAAAATATGAGGCCAACCACGTATTTATTTGCGCACCTAGCAGAGCGATTTTGAAATGTTTGTTTTAGAGGATCTGTAGTGCCCAGTTTCCGAAAATCTTATCTGAAGTTCTGTGCTAAAACGAATAGAGCGATTGAATTCCATCTGCTGCAAATATTTAAAGACACGTATTTAATAAAACGAAGTTTTAAAATGTTCGTACTAAACATTTAACACTGTCAGCGTCTGCAGAAGACAGCAGAAAATTTCTGGTATGGTTTATTTGCTTATATATTGTAACGTAACATGTTAATATGATTGCTTCAAAAGTTTGTTAAATTTTAAATATTTTGTAGACATCTATTAACGTAAAATTTACGTTTCCACAATTAATTTTTTGATTAGAAAAAATCAAATCAAATAACAAGTTATTTTTTATTTTAATTTGTGTAGTTTTGTTTACAAAAACCTAAACCCTTGAAGGACATATTGGCTATTAACTTTAATAACACTTAAGCTCTTTTATGACTTACCTCTTCCCAGTGACAGATAATTCGATTATTGTATTATATTGTAATACAAAGACTGCTGTATGCTTTACAAATTTCTACTATAAGTCGTATTCTTTTAAGCATGCACCACCCTTGCGTCAGGAACAGGCTGTTACAGCTGACGTTCCAATAGTGTACAAAAGTATATTGTAAAAGCTCTCGCTCGTCGTTCTCTCTACGAAATGTAAAAGTGTCAGAGTGTAATGGGTGTAACGTGTCTTATCAATCCGTCGTCGCTTTGGAACGTCACTTACGCTGATTGTGTCCGTTGCGAACTTACGAATAAAACCAGGTATCGAACTCCTTACCTGTTGTTCGCTAGGGGTGCGAAAATCCCGGGTGGCGCCAAATTGTTTAATCAAAACAATTAAAAAATTTGATGATGATATGGCAAGCGCGGCTCAGGCGGTGTGGAGAATTCAATTTATTCCCGCCTCGACTTGACCTTCTTAATCGGGCCAGTGGTTCGTTGAGATGGCTACGTGAGCGCTTGCCGTCAATACTAGTTATTTGCTAAAATGTACACAAATTATAATACACCTTCCTAATGAAATTAAAACACAGGGGTTACACTCAGTACTGGTTTACTATTTGATGATTACTAATTATTCAGTTTAATACAAATTATATTTTGTTTTGTAATTCATTTGCACCGGTAAATAATATGAGACAATTTCTCTAGGGTTTGACAAATCGATTTTGAACGTAACAGACAGACAATGATGGCGTCTGTTGAAGTTGTACACAAATATTTTCGTTCAAACGTTTGGATTCTTGTGATTACGATAAAAGGATTACTAATGATTACAACAATAAAAATACACTACCTTACATTATTTATACTTAAATAATATAATGTGTAGCTATAACTTGTTCTTGGAGTGTAGTAAAAGTGTTTCAAAATATCGTAAACTAACAACAGGTTAACTTTACAAGTTGACAAATTTTCAGTGTCTTAGTTTTTTATTTAATCTTTGAAAGAAATTATGTGCAGTTTAGTGAGAGTTCACATTACTGTGAGAAATATTTAAAGTGAGTTTATTCGGAAATTTGGGTAATTTAATGATACTTAACACATCAGTAGACTGGGTATACTCAGTTGGTCTGGTAAAAAGGAATTGGGCTGCAATCATATTCAATTTTCAAATGTCTAGGGCGGCTGGCATCTTTTTCAAATTAATCGGAGCAATTTATTCGTTTCTTTTTTATTTGATTTGGTGTTCGACATCAGTTAAATGGTTTCAGTCATCGTCTGCTTCCTTCTTGTTCATTTTGTGGTAATTTTGTTTACTATTTTGACGTTTTAAATTAGAATTTTGATTGTTCAAGATTTGGCTTCTATTCTGCAAGAGCGTCACATTACGAGTAAAAAAATCTAACGGAAAATTCGTAACCAACGTCTGTTGTCATGGTTACAAATTAATTCTGATTGGTTAATCTGGTCTTATAACCATTGTTATCAAATTTGAATTTTTATTCAAAATAGCTGTATATCTTCTGATTGCTTTTATTCTTCTGTCTTCTTCCCTACATATTAAATATTATCACTACTGTTATTATTTCCTTTCAAAGATTATTTTGATATTCCTTAAGGTTGAGTTCTTTAAAGTATTAATGTTTGTACAATTATGTTAATATTTGTTAATTACATTTCTTTTTTAATTTAAGTCCTTATTCTAATATTTTTCTTTTAATAAGATTTACAAATTATCCTTGGTTTGTTATTCGCCTTGGATTTCTTAATTTCTTTGTTGATTTCACACAATTTGTATTTATTTGTTTTTTACAGTTAGGCATTTCATAGGCCTAAGTAGCCATTGATTATATTTCTTTATTTTATACCAATTATATCTCATTTTACTCTAAAGTGTTTTGTTCTGTTATTATAATTGCTTCGTTTATTGCTTACTGTGTTTTGAATTTGTTTTTGTACTGATTATGTGTCAATATTATTTTCTACATCTTGGCTTGTCAATTATTTCCTAACTGATTTTCTAGTGTTTATTATTTCTGTATTGATTTATCTTCTTATTTATTTAACTTGCCATTGTCAACAATATGACTATTATTTACTATTCTTTACTACATAAAATATAACAACTAGGCCTATGGACTGTATACTTCCTTCAGCCATATCCTATTCATAAATTTAAATGAACAATCTTTACCAGTTATTAGGTAATGTTGGTTTACAATACATTTCATTCTTTTACTATTATTTTGGGTGAGAAACATCATCAACCCTTTTAAACATACTTAATCTATTATCCCTTATAACATGGGGTGTTTATTGATTGCTTTCTTAATTTCTTATTTCTTTACTAATCTCTCTCTACAATCCATGGCAACACTAACTGTTTACCTTACCTGGGCTTTCTCCCCTGAATAACATCGTATCCTTCATTTATATCTAATCTAAATACTATTTTTAATTACTATTAACAATACAATTCTTATAAGTTCACTATTAAATCATTTAGTGTTTTATCATTGATTTACTAAGTCTTTTCTTACCTATCATTATTTTTTATCATCCTATCATTTACAATATCCTTTTTTATTCATCACCTTATAACAAAAGAAAAAAGAGGGTGTGTATAGTGTTTGTTCGTGTTGTATGATGTCGGGCGTTACCTCCGCGCACTTTTGGTACTTACCGGTGACTGGATCCTTTGCGGTGATGTAGTCCTGTAACACAACTTAATACTATGTTTTTTGTGGGCGCCACTTGGAATCGTTTGTTCCAAGAAAGAAATGTGATTATTAAAGAAATTAAAATTTTGAATCTTACTTCTATGAAAAAATGTAAACAAGTCAGTTTAGTTTGAAAAAATAAGGTAAGTTTAATGATTCTTCAAAAAAAAAACAAATCGTCTGAAGGACTAACATTCATGAAAAAATTATAAAAATTGCAGAGTTACAAAAAAATTCATAAGTTACTATTATTATTGACAATTTTATTTCTCCAATCAAGTATCGGCTAGTATTTTCAATTTTTTACTCAGTTGAAAAGCATGAGTTTAATACGTGAAAAAATCTTTACTCTCAGGACGTGACTCCTTTGAACTACCAAGACATATCAATAAGATGCTTTTACAAGAAAAAGTAAGTGATTTGAAGGTGTGTGTGGCATGTGTAGTACAACTGTGTGACAAAATGTAACCAGGTAAAAAATGACTTTAATTTTGGTAACTCACGTTCCAATGGTTAATTAATCTCGCACTGGACACTCCTCTCGGGTAGTTTTTCAATCTCGCCTCTTCATGTGTGCACTGAATCTATTTTAAGTCAAAATTGCGATCATTTACAATTTCCACACTTTTTGTGAAACGGTTTGGCAGTAGAATTTCGCTCGGATCCCGCCGCTTACAGGTCAGCTGTTTCGCGTTGGTTACCAAATTGGCCGTCACAGCGCTGATACCCTTGCAATAGCGAGAAAGGCTTTGTGTATGTAATACGTTATGGGAGTTTTTTTGTCAAGTTAGTTTGTCTTTGCGAACACCGCAGAATTTGTTCTCTATTTAAAATTTTGGTCCCTCCTGGGCCGTTGACGTTCTGGCTGCGTGATTTCTATTAAAATGTGCCGTGTTGCTGCTCTATTTCAGCAACACATTGGCGTAGATTCTTGTAGAGGTTAAGTCAGTCTGTTTGTCAATGTACGGGAAAAGCCTTTCTTCGGGTCTTGTGTCGATTTCTCGCCTTCGGTTTCGCCTTGACTGCGTTGATCAGTGTCGTGGGTGATGCGTCTGTTCCGGATTTCAAGCTTCAAGTGTTTTTGGGTCGAATTTGGTCTCTCTTTTATACTAATTCAGGCTGATTGTTTTCATTGACTTCCGGTATATTTGTGTAAAAATTCCTTCTAGATTGTTCGAGAATTAAGAAATGGAACATCATGGAACAAATTTAATTTCCGTCGAAGCTTTTAGAACAAATTTCTTATTCTTCACACTAAGGATATTTCAAAAATTACTCTGGTATTTGTCAAACAGTTTTACATTAGTACTCACAATTTGCATGCCATTATTACATTTAGATTCCCTGTTTTCAACTGAATCTAGCGATACTAATTATGATTGGTTTTTAGATAAATTAACTCTAATAAGTAACACAATATACAACTCTCACCTTGGGTTGTTGTCATTGAAATTCAATTTTTTAGAACAAAAAATTGTTGTGAAACTACTATGTTTCTTCCATAACATGAACACATAATATTATTATCTTCCTATAACAAAATAAACAAATTTTAACATATATAATACACAGATAATTTCAATTTTACATGGCCCATGTCCATGGCCTATGTTGTTGTCAATGTTATGACACAATAATTAGTCTCTTTCTTTAACATATATAATATTTCACTAGTGTACACTCAGAGTTTATTACATTGTCTGTCTTTTGTGATACCTGGTTATTCTTTACACATATTATCTTTATTACAGGATAACATAGCATCATATTGGTTGGTCTGAGATGTCCTTTTTCATAGTGTGACAAATCTCACTCTTATAAGTTAAATTCTTTCATAATTGATCCTATTTTCAACTGAGTCTGTTCGTTTTTAAGGTATACTGAAGTATTCTACCATTCTCTTTTATTTTTGTCAACATTTTGTAAATATTTAGCCAGATATGACTATTTTTTGTACTGGTTGATTGGTCCCAGCCATACATGGTATAGGTAAATATTTTGCTAACTCGACTATTACAATGTTAAAGTTAGTCAAATATATTAGTATAGTTACTTTATATTATATTTCAACTTTCTAATGCAATTTGGTTGCATTTTGGCAACATTAAAACCATAAATCACACAATATTATATGCCTACCACATGTTTATTGTTAATAATGTTTTTGGCCATTTTGACTGACTTTTATTCATTTGACAGCTTTCTTTATTTAAGATAAATTGTTCATTTTTGTCTGCTTGACAATTACATATAGTTTTTATTTCAATTTGATAATAATTAATTTTTACATGAAATCTGAGTGTTTGGTCTCAAATCCAACACATTAATATTTTTTGTCATAACAATTATATAATTTTTATTTTAACTTAGATTCTTTCTAATAATGTATTTAAGTCATTTAATACATTTATTTTATTTACATTACATAATATAATAATGGATCATGTCCATTCATTCACAATAAATAGTTCTTTATACTCTGTTCAGAGTTACTAAACTTAATAATTAATGACTCCATTCTGGTTGATCCTGATATTATTTGTCTCTCTCATAGTATCTTATGGTTTTTATCACTGTTATTCACTTTAATAATATATATGGGGTTTGTGTCTTAGTCACAGTCTGGTCGTTTTTCATGTTAGTAGTAATAATTATTAGACAATATTACATAATTTTTTAGGGCTACTTGGGTTCGATACTGTCCACCTCACTCTCCTCTTATGATAAATTGCTATGTAAATGGTTTCCTTTATGGAACGTTCTGTGACGTTACAACCTTCACTTTTAACTAATTGGTCTTTATCACTGATTTACTCATTATTTTGGGGTTTTTACACTTTCACTATTGGCACTTCTTAAACTTTTTATTTTAAGTGTTTATTAGTGGGTAATCCCTATCATTACTTTTCTTTGTCACTTAGTTATTTTTATTTCTCACTATCTCACTATCTCTCTCTTTCTTTAAAAATATTATTTATACTTAATAAGTTCATGTCTTTCTAGATTTCTTACTTACATATACTTCTAATTCTCGGGTTAGTGTATTTTTATTTATCGAGTTTTATTAATTATTAATTACATTTGTCACTTAGTCAATACTAATATTTATTTTTTATATTGGTTATTTACTGGTTTCGTTTCCTTTATGATATTTGAGTGTATCATTTCTCCCTTCCCTATTCTATACTATTTGTCTGTGTTTTATCATCTTGTTTCACTTTATTTCCTTTATAGTTGGTTTGTTCCTTTTTTATTTTCATTTTTCTTCTCCTTCACTTCCATCTTGTTTCATTTTATTTTGGTTTTTATCTGGCCAATCTCTGGGGTTGGGTCAAAGTCATTTGTCTGTCAGTCTAGTCTTAAATTTAATTTAATAATCACTTTTGGTTTACCATTCTTCCTTCTTCTTTCTTAATTACATTTTATCTCTTTATTCTCTTCATTATTTATTTATTAACATATATTACGTTTTAGCATTTTTTACATACTTAGGCCTATAGATATCAAATATGATCCGAATTTGGCGATGTTATAATATATAACATAACAGTATATACGGTTATGACTAGACGTTACCATAGTTATAATACAAATATTCGAGTGCAATGGATTTTTGAACTTTCTAGTCTAAAAATCAATGTTTTCACCTTTGCGACTGTTGAACAGGACACATGTCCTCTGTCGACTACTGAGTAAATAGTTGTGAAGCCCGGTGTCCTATTGTACAAGGATATGTAGAATGTACTGGTATGTACGAGGGTCAGTTGAATGATTGCGGAGCGACATCTATAGCTCAGCGGTAGAACTAAAACCTTTCGTGTCCTGCAAGACGTATATTTCCCGTGAACACCTGTTAATTTCAAGATATATCTGTCAATTTATTCACTTTTTTTAACAGCTGTTTGAAATTTTCTGTCACGCGTGTTTTTGAAATGCACAAAATCTAACATCGTGTTGTGATGAATTCTCTGTTAAAAACGTTTTAGTGCCAATGGAAAATCAAGACGAAATTGCAAATGCGTTAGGAGATGCAGCGCCTTCAGAAACAACTGTAAGTGGGCCACACTCGATTTTAAGCGTGTTCGTACAAACACTGAAGACGATCCCAGCAGTGAACGTCCAAAAAGTGCAACAAAAAATGACATTATTTACAAAATTTCATAGGGTGTTGGAAGACCGCAGATTAAGGAGTGGATGACGTTGCTGAAATCATAGGCATCTCATATGAGCGTGTGCCTCATACTTTAACTCAAGAGTTGTGCAAGATGGTTGCCGCATGTGGAGTTGTTGCATTTTTGAGGCGTCCAGTGCGGGGGGGGGATCATCTTCCATGCTCGTACGACCACGTTTAAACTCAACTGCCTACTTTTGAAGTCGCACCTTTTGAAGTCGCAGCATCTCGTGACACATTTACAATTTCGTTCTGAGTTTCCGTTGGCGCTAAACAATTTTTAACAAAGAATCACACCACGATGTTTGAATTGTCCGTTTTTTAAAACACGCATGACACGTTTTAAACACCTTCTAAACAATGAATAAATTGATAGATAGATTTGGAAAGTGACAGGAGTTCACATAAAATACAAATCTTGCAGCACACGAAAAATTTTAGTTTTACCGCTAAGCTACAGATGTCGCTCCGCAAACTTTCAACTGACCTCGTAGAACTCATAGGGTACATACATAAGAAAACACTTATCATATTTGGCCTATATCTGTTGGGTTAGACTATAGGCCGACATAGGCTATAACATATTTCCAATTGCGTAATTGTTACCTAAAAGTAGCAAGTACTATCCACACAATATGATAAAAACAAGCAATTTTTACACTACGATACTACCCTAGTAGTTCCTAAAAACGTATAATTTTATGCCTTTTCTGCTTTATCTCTTTCTAAGATTAAATATGCTCGTTAAACCAAAGTCTCATGCTTGCAAAATAGAGAAAAATCTGCATTTCCAATGTACGAAGCTGAGTAAATTTTTAAAAGTTGTTCGTTAAATCAAAGTTCTCGGTAAATCCGTGCTGGCTATTCTCGAGTTCAACAGTCTTGTGCCGTATAATTGCATGTTTGCATAACTTCACATGACGGACGTACTTTTCACAGCCTCTATATTTACGTAATCATTGATTCTTGGCTTTTTCGATCTACTTATATAGCCTACTTATATGTAAACACTGTTGTCAGTAACACAAGTACGTGAAAATAAGTTTCTTTAGCAATCTGAATTAGTACGAAAATAACGAATCTGTTTATAAAACACAAGTGAAAATTCACAAGCTTAGTGGGGATAGCAGGGTAGGTGCCTATGTAAGTGGAGGTCAGAGCGGTGTGCGTGAGAGGTAAGCGTGATCACGATGGGGGGTAAAGAAGCGTGCGCAGACCGAGAGACCATAGCATTCCAGAAATGCGAGTGCATTGACTCTGGAGCAATGCTGCCGGTCGCAGCTCTCCGGCCGTAATGATTGCACTTGCAAAAAATATAATTGCAACTGCGCACACGCTTTCCTCCAGTACTGCACGATACTTTTTCTGCCGGTCGTTTTCCAGCGTCAACGACTGAGATTCACGCTTCTCCGGTTTTTAATTTTGAAGTTTCAAACCGTGTTTTCTTGCACGAATAGGTCATTCTGATAACATATTACTAAAGTTTCCTCAGAATGGCAAAGGAGACTCGATCGCTGTAGTGGCAGTCAGATTCAAACGAGAAACAAAAATCGTTCATTTCCTTCGCCGTAAGCACTAAAACAGCCCGCTCACTTAGTATTAAACTTTGATGGATCTCGTGCTATAAAAACTTTTGTAGTGTCCACATTGTTTTTGCTCTACCAACTGAGTATGTAAACGTATATGAGAAGCTGTTTGCTTTGACATACACTCCTCATTTTATGTAAAAACTTATTTTAAAATACGCGTATATACCTTCATTTTTCGACAATGTGAATTCGCGAGAAAAAAGCCGTAACTCTATTGAGCCTAATTTACATTCTTAATTTTAATTAAAAAATCATTGCTTAATATTTATTTTTACCTGGCATATTTGATTTGATTCCCATACAGAAACATACTGTGCTTCACGCATAACACTTTAAACCATTATTCAGTCGAAACACTGAATGGCCACACACAGCTTCCCTTAAAACTGTCGAATTAGCAACTCAAAGGCCGAAGAATACCAGGCTCTACGAAAGAAAAGCTTGAGAGATAGCATAGGCAGGAATACGGTATAGGCTGCCTTCCAGAAGATCGAGAGAGGCGGAGAATGGAAATCACAAACGTCGGAGGACGCTATCTACAATTGTAAGAGTTTTGGGGTTGCCAAATAACTTCCCTTGGCTTTCGACAGAATTTCTTAAAATGTTAAATTGATGTATATTTAATAATTAATATTAATAATAATAATAATAATATTAATAATACATTTTTAATTAGAAAGAGAAAAAGATAATATGAATAATAACAAAATATTTAACATTTATTTATTTTTATAGAATTCAGCGCATAGGAGTAACTTCTTTTTAAACTGTAAATAGTTAAACTTGTAGGTTCCTGAGCTACAGTACTCGTTCACTATTTTAAATGAAATACATTCATTATTGGATAAACTCCAATGTTAGGAAAACTCCGATTTCTCTCGTATATTTTTAGTAAAATAACGGTTGTAAAGGAGATCATTACAGAAGAACATCTAAAAATTTCAATCTAGTTCATTGATTTTTTTTTAGGTAAATTTACCACCGTAATGAGTAAATGACAAACAATTTATTCGTAGCTTTTAAGCTGATGTATGTTTCCGTCTAACACTTTCACAGATATGGATAACCGATAGCAACATGTAAATTTCTTCTGTAAATATAGCTTCCAACTTTTTGAGGTGATCCAAAATTTGCAAGGAGAATTGAGAGATAATAATAATACTGCCAACTTATGAATGACGCCGGATTTGTTTTTTGAATAAAACTATTTATAACTTATACCCACTTAGACTTTTACAGTTTTCTTAAAATTTTGACTTCTATTTATGGCACGTGGTGCCCCTAAAGTTCAAAAATTTTCTTAGGAAATGTTACATTGAATTCCTTTTATCTGACACTAGCCTGGATTTTTACACTTTTTCAATATTTTAATCCCTTTTTGGGCCTCGGTATCCTAAAATTTTGAAATTTCAGAAACTGTACATTATATTCAGATTTTATTCAATATTATTTGCAATTTGACTAAATCCCACATACAACAAATTTTCGATTTTTCACAATGTTTACCTCTTACCGCCTTTTTGGGGGGGGGGGGGGTCAATGTTAAAACCAATGGTTCTGTAGAGTAAAATTACGGACACGGGTTTCTCGAGTTTTACGAAAATCGGTTGATGCATTTAAAAGTTGTCGTCAGACATACCCGAAACAGACAGACAATTGTATAAAAGGTCCAGTTAAAACTGAGAATTCACTTCACTCGTTCAATCATTATTTTTCTTTCAGTTTGTTGTTGTGGCGGTCCATGCTGTCAACACCTCGAGGCTTAATGCGCTTCTCCTTAATTATGTCTTGAGTTCTTCCCAGGCATTATGTCTTGAAGTCTCCTCTCAACAAAACCATATTAAAAATAAAATTTTATGAACTTTAAGCAAATTAACAACAGATTCCTTTTTACATAACAGCCTGCAGGCAGTCAAACAAACAGGACACAGGAAATCTTGTGACGAACGCAATGGTAAGGTTCTTTATAGTGTATTGTGTGAAATAACGTAAGGTAAAGAGTGTTTGTATCGTTTAATGAATTGAAGCACGTTCATTTGATGCTTCGAGTGAATAATAATACTAAAACTTGAAAAGTAGACTGGTATTAATGAAATTAACTGGTAATAACCGGCACAAGGTGTCGCAGAGAAAGGGGGAACTATTATTATCAGTTTTGGAATGACTATTGTCTATACATGATGAAGCCTTTGTTGTCTATTAAATAATACAAGCCAAAACCTAATGTAATACCGTATGTAATTTATAAATCTTAAATTAAGGTTATTATGGTTTGTTAATGATGCGGCCCGTGGGACCACATAAAATGTTAAGTATGAACTGATCGTGAATTGTAGATTTACTGTAGTAATTAATTCGCCAGGATGCAGAAATGATGAAGAAAGAGTGGACTGTAGTGGACTACAGTTAATACATTTATTGAAAATTATTCACATATAGCATTGAAATTGTTAAGTGTCACTTCTGAATAAGAGATTGGCTAATGAGCGCATCGTAAATACAAGTCGTAATGTTACATTGAAATTAATTTAATGAAAGGGCCTAAAAGGCCATATATGAAGTCTTGGGCCTAAGGCCTACATTAATTGTCGCGACAAAGAAAAATGTGACAGTATAGCAGCGGGCGCAAGGCCGACCGCCGCTAGCGAACGTATGTAACGAACTGTTCTGATGCACGGACATGAATTAAGCAAATTAAAGCGCAGATTAGCAAACCTATAAATGCAAAAATTACCGCGCTACTGTACATAACTCCCCGCAAAAATCAATAGATTTTTTAATACATTTTAGTAACTTATTATATACATTTTAGTAACTTATTATATAAAATACAGAGTTCTTAATAATGAAAGTTAATCTCAATAGGCTGCATTGAACCTTGAGTTGTAATCTTAGATAACAGCTGTACATTAATTGTTTAGCGATAAGCTTGAGCAAAGATAAGCTTTAATAAAGATAAGCGTTTAGTAGGCCAAGGTTGGCGTGCAAAATGATTTTATGCATGATTGAAAATGTAAGCGCTGGCAATGTATTGCCAAAATATATTGTATGTATACAATATTGAACGACATAAAACATGAAAGTACATAACTTGACAATGTTTAATAATGAATGATCGGAAACTCATCACATGATGGCCCGATAAATTGTAACCCTATGCAAGTCTACCGTCTATAAGACGACCCGTCCACGACGACGGGGGGGGGGTCGGCCCGGGGCGATGACCCGTCCGTGTAAGACGGTCTATGAGATGGTTACCGTGAAATAGTTGAGGCCAGTAGACCTGTACAGAGTATTGCATACAATGAACAAATAAATTGTCACAAATTATACATGTTTAGACGTAAATCTAGCATGGCGTCATAACGTTGAACTAGTCATGCTATACCTGAAGTTTCAGGAATTTACAATATATTGTTGTGTGAGAACAAGCTATAGATAACTGACTGATTGCGAGCACATATGTAATGACATGTATGTCATAATTAAGTAGGAATAATAATTGTGCAATGCATAATCACAAAATACAAAATACCATATAAAAATTCAATATAAAAATAAATCTAGGCGTGGCATGGTTACAGACAGTAGACGCAAAAAACAATATGTTTTACATAAATGCAAGTTATATGATAAATACAATAAACACCAATTTAGTTAATTACAAATATGAATAAGCGCAATAGCATTAGTAACAAATACGACACTGTGGTTACAAATGTAATACATGAGTTGAACAATTGAGAAATACATTCATAGAACAATAAATCACACATATTAACAACTGTGCAAGAAATGCATACATGGCTGTACAACTGCAAACTATGCGAATATTATGTAACAAATTTTTATAAAACAATACCACCGAACATGATACATACCCAATACCATCAAAATGTAAATGTGTAGGACATAGTATGCCACACAAAATATTAACGTATAAATACAAAATAGCAAATATACCACCATGAAACTATGATGAGTATAGAGTAGCACAGTGCATGGTTGTGAACTTACAAGTCACATGCAAATTTAGTATAGAAACACGCAATGGTGTAAATTGTCATGAAAATGTTGTGATGATACATATCACAATTAAGTTGACCAAATGGTCATATAATAAAGTAATAAAGCCAATGGCCAAGTAAAATAGCATTGTGCTACATGATCATAATAACCTTGTGTCAAGTCTCGTCCCGCGCTGGCAACAGACATAGCTTATGTACTGGTCTTCGCAAAACACCAGTAGGCGTGCGAATGTCTACGACTCTAATTAAGTTATCTGGGCCGGGAAATGTGGAGGTAATTACACCAAATTTCCAGGCTAATGGAGGTAGGTTATCTTCAATAAGTAAAACTAGGTCCCCAATGGAAACATTATCCTTAGCGAATTTCCATTTGTGACGCTGTTGTAACTGGTGTAAATAGTCGCGAGACCACGCCTTCCAAATGACTTGGACAAACTTCTGGAGAAGTTGCCAACGTCCAAGACGAGAGATAGGAATATGAGATAGGTCTGGGTCGGGTATCGCCGTTAATGGTGCGCAAATCAAAAAATGGCCAGGTGTAAGTGGCACCGGATCATTTACATCCGAAGAGATAGCAAATAAAGGGCGAGAGTTTAGACATGCCTCTATCTGAGACAAAACTGTCGTAAACTCCTCGAAGGTGAGTATAGACTTGCCTACCACGCGGCGCAAATGAAACTTCAAACTCTTTATGCCGCTCTCCCAAAGACCACCCAAATGAGGTGACGAGGGCGGAATAAATGACCATGAAATACCCTGAGAGGCGGTGAATGATTTGATTGATGAGGTGGCATCCTTATTATGCCAAAGATTGTAGAGGTCATGTAAAACATTGCGGGCCTTCCTAAAGTTTGTGCCATTATCAGAATATAACTGACTGGGTATGCCCCTGCGGACATAAAACGACGTAAGGCAGATATAAACGCACTGGCTGTAAGGTCGGAAACCAATTCCAAATGAATGGCCCTGGTTGCTAAGCAAATGAACAAAGACACGTATGCCTTAGAGAGAGTTCTGGATTTCTGCCCGCCATGACGAATCATGAAGGGACCACCATAATCAACCGCGCAGAATAGAAACGGCCGCGATGGAGTGACTCTAGGAGATGGTAAAATACCAAGCCTCTGAACCTGGTGTTTGGCACTAAACCTGAGACACTTGACACATTTACGAATGATGGAGCGAATGACTAACCTGGCATTAATAATCCACCAACGTTGACGAAGTGAGTGATGCACGAGTTGAGCACCAGCGTGAAGTAGACGAATGTGTTCGCGTTCAATAATAAGGCGAGTAATATGAGCCGATGGATGCAAGACAATAGGATGTTTAGTGTCGTAAGGTAATTGCGACTGCTGTAATCGCCCGCCAACGCGTATTACTCCAGACTCATCAAGAAACGGGTCGAGAGAAGACAACTTACTCCTGTTAGAGACAGAAGACCCATTACGAAGACAATTAATCTCGGCAGCAAAGTGGATCGACTGAGATTGTTTTATGAAGAAATTAAGAGCATGATGAATTTCGACGGGGGTAAGAGCGCTCGTTATTTTGCCCGCACTGGAGAGTCTAATATTTTTGATGAACCGAAAACAGTAAGCGTATACGCGTGTCAGACGGTGCAACGAAGAAAAGTCCTTAGAAAGGTCAATAGCCAGGGTAGACATTAGAGAAAGGTTGGGGGTTTGTTTCTCTTCCGCAGTGACTTCAGAAGACGACGGATTAGAATGTAAAAAGGGTGGAAAAGGATTGGACTCGGAAGATTGAGACAAACAAGCGGGACCGTGCCACCAAAGCGAACAATCGCGCAAAACGTCAGGGTGACACCCCCTAGAGATAATATCAGCAGGATTGTGTCTAGAATTGATGTGATGCCATGTATAGGCTTGCGTAAGACGCTGAATCTCGGCAACACGATTAGCGACGTAGGTTTTCCACCTCGTGGACTGGGCATGAATCCAGTAAAGAGACACCATGGAGTCAGAATATAAATGAACACTATTAATAAACGAATAAAGCACAGGAACGACCTTAGATACGAGTCGCGATAACAACAAGCAAGCACAGAGTTCGATAATAAAGTTTGCGTAATTGCGCGC
The DNA here is from genome assembly GCA_034769895.1 of Magicicada septendecula. NCBI lineage: Eukaryota > Metazoa > Arthropoda > Insecta > Hemiptera > Cicadidae > Magicicada > Magicicada septendecula. The sequence goes on along the minus strand of CM068372.1, from coordinate 281,260,383 downwards.
AAGCTTAGAATCACGCCTGAATCGGCGTTCTAAATTCAAAAATCTTGCTTCAGCATTGGTATAAGATTCCCCCAACTGGAGATGGTCGGACTTAAATGGTAGTGAAACAACGAACCTACCCTCTTGATTGCGATGAGTAGACCCCACAAAATGCTCCTCACAAGCTGACTCGTTATCAGGTGTATTATCAGGATAGTTTCTGCTTCCCAAAATTTTTCGAGAGACTGCAAAATTTGACCGTCGTTGTTCCTAGCTAGGAACGAAACAGCAGGACTCTTATAACGGCAATGTTTGGGCAAATTGCCTGCCAAAATGTAGCCTAACTTTGTTTCCTGAATAATGGGAAAATGAGGACCGCGTACGTATTTGTTGGCTAAAATTAAATCTAGGTAGAATTGCGCCCCTAACAGTATGTCGATTTCGGATGATATGTTGAAATTTGGCTCAGCAAGAAAAATGTTGTCTGGAATGTTAAATTGATTTATGTCAAACGATTGTGCTGGCAGATTGTGGGTTAATGCAGATAAGATAGCACATTTTGCCTCGAAGCTAAATCTCTGATAACGAGAAATAATGCGTATAGACGCGAGATTAGTGGCATGACACGCGGTATTATTTATACCTGTAATCGGTATGTTGGATTTAGTCAAGTTAAGCCGTAATTTCTTGGCAAATGATTTGGTACAAAAATTTATTTGTGAACCCGCATCCAGAAGAACTCTTGCCTTTTGTCTGTTGCCAGCCTGGTCAATGACGAACACAATTGCTGTTGATAAAAGAATATTATTCGTGGATTGTAATTTGAGTGAACAATAATTACTGCTGCTGGCAGAGATTGGCTTCGGCACATTGTTTATGTGCAACAATGTATGGTGTCGTTTTGAACAGATCTTACATGCCTGCTTAATCTTACAATTAGATACAAAATGATCTGATCTAAGACAATTGGTACAACATTTGTGATTTGATATAAATTGTCCTCGCTCAGCGGTGCTTAGTGCACGGAATTTATCACACATGTAAATTGGATGATTAGATTTACAACACAAACATGAATAATTACTTGACGCAGAGTGATAACTCTTAAATGTAGTACTGCCAGCACCGTTTCGTGATTTATGTTTGTCAGATTTATTATTGAATCTTAAACTCAGCTTGTTGAGTTGCTGTCCGGCATCGATAGGCAGTGTATTTTCTAACAGCTGTCTATGTGCGTTTAAAAAATGAGTGAAATCTTGAAAGTTAGGTATATTATCAGGGTCTATAGACTCCTTCCATAATTTAAAAGTAGTATGGTCGAGCTTTGCTGATAATAATTGTATAGTGATAAGTTCGAATGAATTCACTGACAGTTGCATTGCCGCCAGTGAATTAACGGAAGACGTTATTGTATTTGTGAATTCTGCCAAACTTTGGACAGAGTCTTTAATTGTTGACTTGACTTCAAGTAAATTTTGAATGTAGTACTTTGCTAGTATGAACTTGTTGTCATACCTTGCGGACAGCAAACTCAACGCTATCGAGTAGTTTTCATTACAAATAGGTAGTGATTTAATTAAGTCTAATGGCTCATTTTTTAGAGAAGAATGCAAATAATGTAGTTTCTGCACTGACATTAGATCGGATCTTGCATGCACCAAGTCCGAAAAAATTGAATAAAAATGCTGCCATTCCAAGAGATTGCCTGTGAAGCAGGGCAAACTTACCGGTTTTAATTGCATATGGCCCGTTAATACGGGAGGTACAGTCTGAGCATTAAAGGTATCAATTAATTGTAAAATATTAGCTTCTGTGGAATATAACATTTCTTCGACCTCAACTCGGTCTTCTTGAGCAGCGTTTATGTCTTTGCAAATAAGTTCGATTTCGGACTGTACCTCATCATATTTCGTTGCCAAGCTTTTCAAACTTTCAAGTCTGACTGTTAAAAAGTGTTTTGTATTAGAGTTTCTATCAAAGTTACTGACAGCTGATTGTATACGCACTATTGCGGACTTTAAGCCGCCTCTCTTTCTGACTAACACTTTGAGGCCTTCTTCAGCCATTGTACGCACCTTGAAATGATGTTAGTGAGGTGATACCTTGTGGGCGATGTCCTGAAGCGTCGACGCCGTGGAGAAGATGGCAAACACACAGCTCGGAGAGATGACTGCTTTGACTGACGTACTGAAGCTAGCAGGTGTAAGCTCTTGCAAAGATGTCGTCAGGAGGCTCAAAGGCGACGAGCGAAATGCTGGTTGAATCACGCCACGGTCGTATCAGCGGATATGCTGAGTCGCCCGTGATGGCCAGAAATTGGGGCAGAAAAATAATAAATAGGTGAATGATGTATCCGGGAATCCGGCCCGGAGGACCAAAAAAATGTTAATGATGCGGCCCGTGGGACCACATAAAATGTTAAGTATGAACTGATCGTGAATTGTAGATTTACTGTAGTAATTAATTCGCCAGGATGCAGAAATGATGAAGAAAGAGTGGACTGTAGTGGACTACAGTTAATACATTTATTGAAAATTATTCACATATAGCATTGAAATTGTTAAGTGTCACTTTTGAATAAGAGATTGGCTAATGAGCGCATCGTAAATACAAGTCGTAATGTTACATTGAAATTAATTTAATGAAAGGGCCTAAAAGGCCATATATGAAGTCTTGGGCCTAAGGCCTACATTAATTGTCGCGACAAAGAAAAATGTGACAGTATAGCAGCGGGCGCAAGGCCGACCGCCGCTAGCGAACGTATGTAACGAACTGTTCTGATGCACGGACATGAATTAAGCAAATTAAAGCGCAGATTAGCCAACCTATAAATGCAAAAATTACCGCGCTACTGTACATGGTTAAAGTAATAGGCTTAGATTATATTATAAAAAAGGTAATGAACCAGTATTACAATGATAGTTATTCTGGCATTCAGAGGTCAACCAGACATCTGTCAACCAGAGGCAATGATTAGTTATCTATATTTGTAAATGCTTTCTTAAAAACTGGTCAAAAAGCCAATAATTATTTCTAATATTAGACATGAACACTTAAAAGTAAACTAAGTTCTAATCTCAGCCTCCACAACTAAACCTGACTTCAACCTCATAACATTAGCACTAACACTCTTATTCCAACTGACACTAAGCGAGCTAGAAGAGTTTTGTTCTTAGTAGTCTCCTGTTCAGACTTTCACTTGCGAGGAGTTGAATCACCACAACTTTGACGTGTTGGAGGAGTCTTGCTTCATTTCCAGCAGCAAACACAATTTCAGTTCATCGAATACCGTAAGCGTCCATGCGTTAAAAAGTTCTTAAAAGTTAACCTCGCCAGATTTAGTGAGGTTAGGTGAAATTGTTGATCATGTATACAATGCCTTTGTGTCGGAGTTTCGACAAATTACAACACATTAGAGACACTGACAGTTTCAATATGGCAGTAGGGGTATAACGTTGTTCATGAAGGCGGAAACACACAGAAGAAAGCATAGAATATTTTTAGTCGCTGTATGTAAGACACAGAGTTCGAATGTGCGTGTTTGCGCGCATGTGTGATTTCGACCATTAGTTGGAAGATGAAGGTTCATGAGGAAATCGTCTGGTAAACACAACAATTACGAGCATAACATACACTGGTACAAACCACCATGCGATTACATTAATAAATGTGACACGTGGAAAATCTGTGGCTGAAATGAAGCGTCACTACGTTTATATACCCAAAATCTTTTTGAAAACCCAATTGAAAATTAATATGTCCTCATAAATTTTTAGAACAATTTGCTATAAGTGAAGTTTATATAACAAATATAACAAAACAACTACGCCGATGCTGAGTGTGACTATCCGATTGTCCGTGGGAGAAAAAGATTTTTTTTTTAAATACACATCGTTTTCTATGAAGGAAAAAACCTAAGTTTAAGGTGCATGTCCAGAATGCACAGGACAACCGTCATCGTGCTCAGACAATATTTAAACTGAGTTTCCTCCAAAAGAAAGAAAAACTGGGCACTGTTTTAGTTCTTCTAAGCGTCTTATTCAATGCTATGCATGACATTTTTAATTAATAAAATTTCCTTTAATAAAAAAAATTTTAAGGAAAGTAGCTACATTTTTATGTAATTTACAATGGAACTGACTTATCGGTTGCGTTGTGTATATATTGCGTTGAAATATACCTATATCCATTGCGTTCTTTATTGATTGACATCTAAACTGAGACAGTTTTTCTTATGATTAAGACTACTGATTATACATGGTGGAAAGTTCAAATAGGAATTCGGATTAGAAGAATTCGAGATACACTTGGATAAAACAGATTACATGTCGGTTGCCAGAGACGTTTCATATTCAGATGTAGAACTAGGATGAGAAAGTAGATTCGGATATTTAAATACCTAGGATCAGTGATATAAAGTTTAAGAAACTTTGCTACAAAGGTAAAAATCGGCAAAGAAGCTATTATAGCATCATTATACAGTATGATTTAGGATAGAAATAAAAAAAAAATATTTCATGATATAGCGCAGATGTATCGCCTTTGACAGTGAAAGTAAAGATAGAGTGAGAGTTTCTGTTGAAATGGATTATACGCTACAATATTTACATATTTTATATGAGTGTAGCGCCTGCTACAAAGACGTAGGCTATATGAGTAAATGGAAATGACTTGCTCTATTACAAAAGTCCTGGAATATAAGGCTGTGAAAATAGGTGGCGTAAACGGATGCTGGAATAGAATCCGGTGGGAAAGAGGAAAATAAATTACTGGCCTTAGTATGGCAAAACTGTGTCTCGAAATCTACAGAAGATACAGGCTTGGCGGAGGCAAACTGGAATGAAAGACGTTTGTGAAGAGAGAGACGGCAAACTCGTAAGGTGAGGTGAAGTTAAAATATAGGTTAGAGACAGACGCAGCGTAAAATCACTATAAAAATTATAAATTCATTTTACATAACCATGCACTATGGACGAGCATCGACGAATGATGTTTGAAAAATTACATATGTCCACAGTACGATGTTCGATGTTTTCACCATCGATGATTCGGTAGCGACGTACCTTTGCTACTGATTGTTGTTTTCGACCTTTTGGTATCACTGCTATGCCTTTTAATTTTTTTAGTTTGTGATAAAATTATAACGACGTTTTAGTAGCGTAAAAATAAATAAGAAATCAATAAAAAATTCAGTCTTTGATAGTTTAAGGTACAAGTGTTGAAGTTAATACGAATTGTGTTAAGGTCGGTATATGATTTCAGATCGTTTCACTTTTACATACACAGATGTTCACTTTTAATATGGAACGCAACACCATTACACAGTAGCCTAGTGTTGTTGTTGCTGTGCATCAGTATTTACTGGCAAAATTCATTAAAATTTTCTAACAATAGTGCCAAGCGCAAAGTTATTAAAACATCGGGCAATATTAGAAACAACATGTCACCTCCAAAGGTCGCTCAAAAACTTAGAGTAAAAAAGCAATTGCGAAGCAAACTGATTAACAAAACAAGAAATAGGATTGAGGGAAATTTCTTCTTAACGTAAGCTTTTAAAATTGAATGGCTCAATAATTATGGGCTCTGTAAGTTAACACGTTTCAATAAGCATTTATTCATTTTAAATCTTTTTTTTTTAATTTTCAACAAGTCAAATTAAAATTCTACGCACCTTGAATTTCATTTTCTCTACTAAATAATGGCATCAACATTCTTTAGCCAGTATTGAAATAAGACCGATTTATTCTAACCATCGATGGTGTAATTTATTTAGTTACATTAAGTACCTACTCCGTGTTTACATTACCTTGTGTTTTCATTCTACTTATAAGGCCTATACTTAAATAGCTTTGGTTTGGAAGTTTTTATGATGTATTGATTATTAAAAATGTCATAACTGCCAAATATTATGTTTATTTTTTATATTATAATAAGTGTTAAATATAATCGTTGATATTAATTAAGGTTATAAATGAACAATTCGGAATTGTGTGTTGTTTTAAAGTGTTTAGGGTCTTTTTTTCGTGTATCTGATATTTAGTGTGTCTGAATAAGAGTTTTAGTAACCGCATAATGAATCAGTGACAGTAATATTGTTAGCAATGAGAGCTAACCGGACTTTTAACAAACAGAACAAGGTGATAGCTATAATGTAATAGAAAGACGTAAGAGTGACCTTAGTAAAGTTAACTTGTCACTGCTTATAGTTTGTGGTGACCAGGTAGTGTTGTTAATGCAATTAACACTGTAAACTTTACTATGTGAAATAAAAATATTATTATTATTTTTCAATGGGAACCATTGATAATGTTCTTTCGATGATCACCTCTACCGTGCACCGACATCTCTCAATAAAACAACTGGCTCTTAAATGTGGCCGTTTGTAAACGCCTTGCGGTTTTTTAGGCTATAAATACTTCCAATTTTTAGGCAGTACTGAACCAGCATTAACCATTACGATGAAACCAAAGCGTCACGTTTACTTCTAATAGCGTCACGTATCGTTTTCCTGCTCATCATAACGTACCTTCATTCAATATTCAATTCCTATTCAGGTTTAAAGAAAATAATTGTCTTCAAGAAATTACCGTTTGTCAATATTAAATAACGCCGCATCATCCTTACTCTTGGTTCGTGTTTCATCTTACTCCGCATGTTCGTGGTAAAAATCGTTTACTTTAAAAGTTCAGAGATTTTTTTCTTAAATTATGTACATAGTTCCGACAGTAGAAGGAAAATATATATCACTCAAAATCGGCGTTGCTCCATGCAGATTCGAAACGTTTCGTTTCAATATGGTTTTCCCAATAAAACGAAATATTGACGAAACTAAACTCAATTTTAGCATTTTCCATAAACCTACGCATACGGATATGGTTATACACAACACGTCTGCACATCCATACTCACACAAGTTAGCAGCTTTTCATAGTTATATTCATAGACTTATTAGTATCCCACTTTTAGATTTAGATTTTCAAAAAGAACTTAACATTATAAAACAAATAGCAGTTAACAACGGTTATCAGTCAAACCTAATAGATCAGTTGTTGAATAAAAAACTATATTTACAAACATTAAGATTGGTGTATCCTATTCCAACACATAAGGAAAAGTTTCACACACTTAATTATATAGGTACTGTATCAGATAAAATTGGTAAATACTTTACTCAGAAGCATGTAAATATAGCTTTTAGGACGAAATCTTCTCTAGGTAGATATATTAAGAACAATAAGAGTAAAGTAGAGAAATTTCAAAAGTCAGGAGTATATGAGTTATCGTGTGGGTCTTGTGACAAAATTTATATTGGCCAGTCTGGAAGATCGTTTTCAAAAAGAATGTACGTCACAATTATAGTTTGAGATATCAGGATGGTAAATCTAATTATGCGAATCATTTGTCGGAAAATGATCATAATTTTAATGATAACTTTAAAATTTTACATGTATGGGAAGAAGGTAAAAAACTTGATTTACTTGAAGCCCTCGAAATTAATAAGCGTAAAGATTTAGGTTTGCTTTTGAATAACCAAACTGATTTAAATAGCTCTCCGCTTTTAAATTTGAAATTATATAAGTAAATGTACGTTCCTTTCTAATTTGTATATAGTTGTGTATATGTTATGTGTATTGTTTATTGTTCTAACTTAAGTCGATTATCGTTTTCATAGCACTGGCTTTATGTGATATTTTATTGTACGTAACTAGTCAGCTCTTACCATCTGAAGAAGGCACTGTGTGCCGAAACAGCTGTCGTGGTTATTATAGTTTTTAAATATATGACGAGTGAAAATCACGAAAACAAGTTTGTAGTTTTCTTTATAAAATTATAAAAATGGATTTTCATCAAGTAAAGGCCTCCAGTATAAATTATTTGCTAAAAGTAATGTCAATGAATTACGTTTTAAAAATAATTTTTTACCGGTTATAACATTTTTCACTTTTTCATAGACATGTTTTTAGATCTGTTTAGCTTTGTTGCTCAAAACGACAGTTTTGGTTAGTTTACAGGCTTATTTGGGGCAATGGAAGTTTCGGATCCGAACCTGTCTTCTCCATAAAAACGATCTTCCTGCTATCTGTTTAGGGGATTATGGATGTATCCGCACGCCTAGCCTCCATCGTCCTATCTAGAAATCTAAAGCCCTTCTTGTTCCCATATTATATACCTTTTTGAACATCCCCTTTTGGATACAGGCGGTTTCCACTCAACGAATTTACGGAACCAAATCAATCCTCTCTCCAATTTCAATAACATTATTGTCCTAACTGTTGGGCGGTGGACCTCTTGTTATAGATCTAGACGTTTCGATTGCAGGTGCGGCAGTCATCTTCAGTGGATCAGTCGTCAAAGGAGCAGAACTTAAGATCCACTGAAGAAGTCTGCCGCGGATGTAGTCGAAATGTCTGGATTTATAACAGGAGGACCACGGCCCAACAGTCCGTGAACGCTTTAATGTTACGATCGCTCCTATCTGTTCTGTCCTACTGATTATTGTGTGATATCATTCCCCCCTCCATCCTCGTAATACGGTTTCATGTAGAGATTCTGTCATTACGTCGTGTCGTGAGTAATCAATCGTCACAGCATTGAGCTTCATAAAGTCCACCTTTGTGTCCACACCTCATTTTCATATAGGTGACTCAAACACAGCTCTTCCTTTGACTTTGGCTATTATCTGCTTATCCCTCCGACTGCGCGCTGCTCATGGTCGGTCAGTGTCCTCCATTGTCCTATGTGCTCCATCAAACATCCTATTCTGCTGCATCATAAAACAATACCAAATATTAAATATTTTCAGCGGTGAACGTTACTGTACCTCCTTTATGTATCACTTGTATGAAGAAGATAAAATGTTCCCCTACTATGGTAATATATCATAAATCAAAAAGTACACTCTGTAAAAAAATACTAAAACTCATGAAGCAACCAATTAATTTTTGTGGATAAATAAATTGATTAAAATGGATAAACCTTTGTATATAGCATTTTAGTTGTAATAATATCAAAGAGCTTCAAACAACCGTTTGCAGTTTACTATATGACAAATGTAAAATGTGTCCATTTTACTCCAAAATGCTCATATACAACACTCTACATGAGTTTGGCACTCATGTGTCTGGATAACATCTTCAAGATCTTCATTCTTGAGCTGTAGATTTCTGACAAATTAATATTCTCGTCATTGTGGAAAATATTAGCCCCATTTCTGTTAGTTTATATATGTCGCTGTGCCTCTGTTTGGACCATAAATTAAAATGAACTCTCAGTATTTTAAAAAAGTACATTAATAAAGACCAGTACATGTCTACAGTTAGAATTAAATTCAAATTAAGTACAATTTTTATTATAAATGATATGTTGTCATTCGAAACGCAGAGAATTGTGCGCGAAGTTAACTAGTTTAACTACTTCAGCCTCCGGCGGCCATTACAGTTCGAGAAAAGAAGGTCATTCATGCGTCAACGCGTGCGTCGCCAGCGTACGCGGACGTGAGCGCGCGTGTGTGTACCTTCACGCTTAGTTTGTCCCCGACTGTTGCCACCGTCGTCATGACCTTAGTCTGCCCGACATGTTAGCGAAACTGGATTGGCTAGCTAAAGAAACTTTTATTATGTGATCTTGTGATCAAATTTCCCTACAGTATCAAGCAGGCTAGCAGTACTTAATTATTATAATTTTCTAGAGTTTTCGCCTTTATGCCTCTAATAAGTCATTAAACAAGAATCTCTTATTGTATTTTATATTTTTCCCCACTAATGTTTTCAGAGAGAAATTAAATTGGCCCAGAAATTAATTTTTGTCTTACTTATTCTAGTTTTGTTACTGATAATGCATTTTTACTTCCATGTTCCTTAAGGAAATGGAAGTATGGTGATGGCAAAAAAAATCATGTTCGAGATTACTGCAAATTCTGATTGTACTACACTCAAAACATGAAAAAAAGTCATTTTTCGAAAACCGTCTGAGAGTGTGTGTGTGTGTGTGTGTGTGTGTGCGCGCGCGCGCGCGCGCGTGTGCGTGTGTGTGTAGATTTTTTCTATGGCAAACGATAACAGCCGCAAATTCAAACAGAATCAAATAATTTTTTGTATACACCCCTGATTTGCAGATTACTCAAGACCTATTGTTTTTGGTGAAGATCTGTTAAGAGAAAGGGGTAGTTTACCTGCAACATTTTTTTTTAATCAAGGGTGATTTTTACTTCCATATTCCTTAAGGAATGGAAGTATGGTGATGGCAAAAAAAATCGTGTTCGAGATTATTGCAGATTCTGATTCTACTACACTCAAAACATGAAAAAAAGTCGTTTTCCGAAAAGTGTCTGTGTGTCTGTCTGTGTGTCTGTGTGTCTGTGTGTCTATCTGTCTGTCTGTAGATTTTTTTCTATGGCAAACGATAACTGCCGCAAATTCAAACAGAATCAAATAATTTTTTGCATACAGCCCGGTTTTGCAGAGTTCTCGCGACCTATTGTTTTTGGTGAAGATCGGTTGAGGGAAAGGGGTAGTTTACCTGCAACGGTTTTTTTTTAGCAAGGGAAATTTTGTTTGTTTGGCAAACGATAACAGCCGCAAATTCAAACAGAATCAAATAATGTTTCGCATACAGCCCTGAATTGTAGAGTTCTCAAGACCTATTGTTTTTGGTGAAGATCGGTTAAGGGAAAGGGGTAGTTTACCTGTAACGTTTTATGTTTTAACAAGGGTATTTCCTATGGCAAACGATAACAGCCGCAAATTCAAACAGAATGAAAAGATTATTTGCATACAGCCCTAAATTGTAGAGTTCTCAATACCTTTTGTTTTTGGTGAAGATCGGTTAAGGGAAAGGGGTAGTTTACCTACAACGTTTTTTTAACAAGGGTATTTTCTATGGCAAACGATAACAGCCGCAAATTCAAACAGAATCAAATAATTTTCTGCATACAGCCCTGATTTGTAGAGTACTCAAGACCTATTGTTTTTGGTGAAGATCGGTTGAGGGGAAGGGGTAGTTTACCAGCAACGTTTTTTATCATGCGTATTTTCTATGGCAAACGACAACTGCCGCAAATTCAAACAGAATCAAATAATTTTTTGCATACAGCCCTGATTTGTAGAGTACTCGCGACCTATTGTTTTTGGTGAAGATCGGTTGAGGGGAAGGGGTAGTTTACCTGCAACGGTTTTTTTTATCAAGGGAAATTTTTTTTTTTTTTGGCAAACGATAACAGCCGCAAATTCAAACAGAATCAAATAATGTTTCGCATACAGCCCTGAATTGTAGATTTCTCAAGACCTATTGTTTTTGGTGAAGATCGGTTGAGGGAAAGGGGTAGTTTACCTGCAACGTTTTTTTAACAAGGGTATTTTATATGGCAAACGATAACAGCCGCAAATTCAAACAGAATCAAATAATGTTTTGCATACAGTCCTGATTTGTAGAGTACTCAAGACCTATTGTTTTTGGTGAAGATCGGTTAAGGGGAAGGGGTAGTTTACCTGCAACCTTTTACGTTTTATTTTCTATGGCAAACGATAACAGCCGCAAATTCAAACAGAATCAAATAATGTTTTGCATACAGCCCTGATTTGTAGAGTACTCAAGACCTATTGTTTTTGGTGAAGATCGGTTAAGGGGAAGGGGTAGTTTACCTGCAACGTTTTTTTATCAAGCGTATTTTCTATGGCAAACGATAACAGCCGCAAATTCAAACAGAATCAAATAATTTTTTGCATACGTCCCTGAATTGTAGAGGTCTCAATGACTTTCGATTTTGGTGAAGATCGGTTAAGGGGAAGGGGTAGTTTACCTGCAACCTTTTACGTTTTAACAAGAGTAAAGTACTTGAAAATTTATTTAAACTTTTTGAAACAATGGTAATTGTTAAAAATAAAATAATTTTGTTGCCAGGCAATAAAATTATAATTTTTTCATTTTAATGTAATATAATATTTTTCATTTAATACAGCAATAAAAAGGCAGGTAAGACACAGCCTGGCTGTTTGGCTGAAAATGATTTTAAATATAAATCTTAGAATATGGAAGTCATGTATGGTTCTCCATACCGATATTTTTCTGTGGCAAACGATAACAGCCGCAAATTCAAACAGAATCAAATAATGTTTTGCATACAGCCCTGAATTGTAGCGTTCTCAAGACCCATTGTTTTTGTTGAAGATCGGTTTAGGGGGAAAGGGGTAGTTTACCTGCAACGTTTTATGTTTTAACATGGGTAATATTTTCTATGACGAATGATAACTGCCGTAAATTCAATCAGAATCAAATACTGTTTTGCGTACCATCCTAAGCTATAGAAGACTCAATGTCTTTTGATTTTGGTGAAGATCGGTTAAGGACAAGGGGTAGTTTACCTGCAACATTATATGTTTTAACAAGGGTAATTTTTTCTATGACGAACGATAACTGCCGTAAATTCAAACAGAATCAAATACTTTTTTGCACACCTTCCTAAATTATAAAGTACTCAAGGTCTGTTGATTTTGGAGAAGATCGGTTACGAGAAAAGGGTAGTTTACCTGCAACATTTTATGTTTTAAAATGGTAATTTTATTTTTATGACGAATGATAACTACCGCATATTCAAAGAGAATCAAATAATTTTTTGCATACGATCCTGAATTGTAAAGAGCTGAAGGTTTGTTGATTTTAGTGAAGATCGGTTAAGGGAAAGGGGTAGTTTACCTGCCACCTTTAATATTTTAAAAAGAGTAATTGTTCCTATGACGAACGATAACTGCCGCACATTCAAACAGATTCAAATAATGTTTTGCATGCATCCCTGAATTGCAGAGGACTCAAGATATATTGATTTTGGTGAAGATCAGTTAAGAGAAAGGGGTAGTTTACCTACAACGTTTTATGTGATAACAAGGTTAATTTTTTCTATGACGAACGATAACTGCCGCGAATTCAAACATAATCAAATAAGTTATTCCATACGTTCCTAAATTGTAGAGGACTCAAGGCCAGTTGATTGTAGTGAAGAATCGGTTAATGATAAGGGGCAGTTTACCTGCAACATTTTATGTTGTAACAAGAGAAATTTCTTCATGACGAACGATAACTGCCGTAAATTCAAACAGAATCAAATAATGTTTTACATATGTGCCTGGGTTGCAGAAGACTCAAGGCCTATTGATTTTGGTGAAGATCGGTTACGGGGAAAGGGCAGTTTACCTGAAACATTTTTTGTTGTAACAAGAGTAAAGTACTTAATTTTGATAAATAAAGTATCCTGATAAGAAGATCTTAATAATCCACTGTAGAAACGTAGATGAAATATCTATAAATGAAGAGGCTAGTTGAACGGGGTGGGGGTAATTTTCTATAAATGAAAATTATAGTTGAAGGGGGAGGGGATAATTTTTATATGTGTACTACGTTATCGGCAACAAAGTAGTAGTTTGTTGTTAAAATTCCTTCCCGGGCTGTTTGGCCGTAGTCCAATGTTTTCTGCAAAACTAGACGTTTCAGCAGTGCCGTCGACTGCCATCATCAGTGAAAATCGAGTGCGATAACGTGTGGTGGTATACGTTAGTGACCACAGTACTGTGGTAAAGGCTAAACCAATAAGTGGAAAGAAGTAGTTTCTATGGAAACATTCCATTTCGTAAATGATTTTAAATATAAATCTTAGAACATGGAAGTCATGTATGGTTCTCCATACCGATATTTTCATTAGATCTACTTTTTAATGTTTTTATTAAATTTATTTTACAAATTCACAATATAGTAACAGATCAACAGTGACATTAGTAAATGGTATCTTACTAATATAAAAAATTATTTTATAAATGATTTCTATCGTATAAAAATAAGAAAGTTATTAGTTAGACACTATCCTTTAACCATCCTTCGAGGATTGCCCAGACTGGTCTTCTAGTCAACATACTTCTTAGACATCTTTTCGCAACCGGTTGGCTGAATAATTGCATAATCCGGTTACTGAGATCAATACTGAACTGTTACTATATGATAGAACTGGATCTAATCACATCGTTATTAATGGTATATCAAAGCCTTCAAATATGAAATCCCAGGCAATCATTTGAAGATTTCTGTATCTCAAGATCTGTTGCCAGCCCAGAGTTCTTTTCCATATGTCCAAACTACTCGCCTCTATGGGTTCATTTTCTTTTCAAAAGAATGCTGTTATCATTTGTTTATTTTATTAGTTTAACGCTTTGTGCCTTTGATGTATCCTTTCCATGTCAATCTGATGTCGAAGTAGAGTACGTTCTATGAATAGGAATAAGTTATTAGGATATCTAACCGTACACGTTTCACGTGCTTGCGTGCGTGTACCTTGACCTAATAATGTTTCCTAATCGTTGAGGACATACAAGTAAAGAAACAAACGTACAGTAAACAGTAACAACTGGGTAACATTTATTAATGAAACAAACATTTAATTATTCCCGACATGAACAGCAGGCGGGTGTCAGCGCTGTGACGTGTACCGTAACAGATTTCACGTCACGGCCGGCACACTACAAACTGAGCACTAATCGATTCTGGTGCGTGCAGTAAACTATGTCGGCCAACAGCCTATTCACCAGTATCCGTTAGCAGATGGTAGTAAAAAATAAAAGAACCAGATTCATAAGAAACTGACAAATGGAAAATGTAACTTTGATCGGAACGTCAGAAAGTCGTTAAATGTTAAAAAAATTCGAAGTATTTTGAAAGTGTTAAAACTTAAAACGTTTTTTAAGTCAGCCTTTTAATTACGTTTACAATACAATCGAGGATTAACTCGAGTTTTGTTTTACCGTTATAAAGAACAAAATCGCGATTTTTAACAGTTCTGTTAACACTCAATTGAAGTACGACATTCTTACTGCTAACAGATGGCACAAATACTTTGTGAAAAGGCTCCTTAGGTTGGCAAACAGTTTCCTGACTGTTAACTCATTTCTGAAACGGGCAAACGGGTTGTTGTATTCACATGAGCATTTAGATGTCTTAGACAAGTTGTAGGCTTATCATCCCTGGTGCTTATTGGCTGCAAGTTCTCGTTTTGGGAACTCCGAATCTTCTACCCAATCCCAATTTTCCCAACGTTCTCCTAACAGTCTAATGACAAACTGCTCAATCAGGGCTTCTACTTCTGTATTCTTCTCCAGCTGCAGACTTTAAATAAAAGTAAAAGTCCTTTATTTTAACTTTTACTTCTCTTGATTTACTTCATCTTGTAGAGTTTCTCAACACTTTACCACATTTCTGTCAGTCTTCCAATTTTCCGTTTTACCACTTTTTGCCAGTGTTTAAGCACTGGTAACGTCGTTTAGTAACTGGACGTTTGGTAACGTCGTTTGACCTCCTTAATGTATGGGGCTTCAATTTTCATTTTCTTCCTTGGGTAGTTTTTATTTATAGGTTCTTAGCTTGTTCTCTGGCGCATTTCTATATTTGTTATTAGACCAGAATATTCCAGTTAGTTCCTTCGGAACATTGGTTTAAATAAATACATAAATTTTACTTATGTTTACTTTAGTTTCTTTCCAAGTTTCCGAGCTTTCAAACAAAACAAAAAATAATTTTATCATTGGCATAACGTATCATAATTTTCAGATTCTTTGTTAGTTCTCTAGATTTTCAGATTTGTTTAACATGTGATTTGAGAACCGTTTTGTATGTCTACATGGGGGTTCCAAATGACTGCGTTGTAGGCAAGAACAACTAACACACTTTAGTGAACCAGTCCGGTTCCTTTTGTTTGTTGTTTGAAATGTTGGACATATACCGTATATACCAATTTTTAATCTGAATATTAGTAGTACATAGAAGTACACTATTTTCAGCCAGTACTATCTATACGCAAGTATGTTATGAAAATACAATATAACAAATTAATTCAATATATAATAATACTTTTATGGAAAAATTACCTGAGTCACACATATATACGCCCAAAGAACACTGATGAGAAGAAATTGAAGAATTATGATATTCGAAAATAGATAAAAGTGGAGTTCTTGTGTAAATAAGTGCTGAAACAAAAGTAAATCGTAAGACCAATTAAAAAAGAATACGAGAAGACAGGGTCCCCTTAAAAAAGTCTGTGATTTTCATCCAGCTCGAGTATTCCTCAGTGGAACACAGCAAAGTCACTTTAGATGGATTTGAACATTTCTAAGCCTGGTTAACCATGTGCTTTCAAAACACAGGTGTGGCACCAGCTAAGCAATTTGATATATTTTACAATTGCTCAGGAATATTTCATTTGAGCGTGTTTGATATCGGTTGTACCTTATGCTTTAAAAACAGTAGAATCCCTTTAATCCTGCATTCAGCATTTGTTTGTTGTTTGAAATGTAAACATTTCAAATGTAGTATTCAAGAATTTTAAATGCATGTTTCCTCATCATTACAACATATATTCAATTTCAACAATATCTGGAAAATATTGTCGTCCAGTGGTACTTTCGTTCCACATACAATAAGAACAAATTTAGATTTATTATCCATAAATATATCAAAGTCACAATTACATTAGTTGAAACGAAACGTCTGTAGATACAAGGTTTGCATTAGATTTACAAACTGAATTGTGAAGAGGAATTTAACGTTAAGAAACTTTACCAACTGTTTATTAAATACTGCTCTATTTTTGAACACAAATATAATTTCCAAATAAACAACTTAAAAAATCATATAGACCGAAAAAATTTGGAAAATATAATAGTCATTAAAATATTTTCATTTACCGTTCACTATTGTTTTCTGTGTTTTCATTTTATCACACGTTGTTTCGATAAAAAAAACTGCGTTTACATTTCTTCACAAAATTCTAGTAATACTGTTACTTCAACTGTTACATTGCCCAGTAAACCTGAATTTCTATAGATATACTTGGCTCTACATATTACTTCATTCCCCGACTAATTGATTTGCTATATCTAAAGTACTTAACAAAATTATTTAATTAATTAACTATTTAGTGCTATTAAACGATCTGTCTTTAAGTCAGACCAACTGTTTCCACAGTAACTACTTTTCGTTACAGTAAGTGACTAACAGTGTCTATCCTGATTCGTATAAACAATATTAATCCCACACTGATCATCATTTTGACATGAGTTAGTGAGTTTTGCAACATTCATGTTCCAGTAGAAACACATTTCTGTAGTAATGACTAATCTCGTTTTCTTCTTATTTTTTGTCATCTATCTGTTCTGTTTTCCTTGTATTTTTGTTTAATAGAGTTTTCTCCTTCAGCTTTTTTTATTTTGCAGAACCATTAACTATTTTTTCTTCTTCTTTCGCCTTCCTTTCGTTTTTTAAATCTTCTTCTTCTTCTTCTTCTTTGGGCATTGGCCATATGGGCATTTCATACGGTTTCACAAACAGTAAGGTTCATTGCTTCAAATGATCTGCCGTTGTACACAGTTTTCTGGTGATTCTCAGATTGGTGACTTGACATCTGCAGAAATTGTCCTTCCTACTCCTCTGTAACACTACTTATAATTTCAACTGAACGTTTGAATTGAGATTTCATTGATCCTGAGGGAGAACATTTGCTTCGATCCAATCCTTGGTCGCCTTGAATGTCGCTCTCTTATTAGAGTACCGCACTGTTAACAATTCAGATTTCAGACAAGACGTTTGCCAGAACGGTCATCACATGTTTATGTTAATGTTGAGTACAGGTTACATACGTGACATGTATGTCTATGGTCTCACCAATCGTCACTAGTGTGGTCTTACATGAGTGTCCGTCGGCTTCGTTGAACTGAAAAATGAAGACGTTTCAAAATGAACTGGAAAAATATTTCATCGTTTCTTACGGGTTGAGATGTTGGTGACGACGACGACGATGATGATGATGATGATGATGGTGGTGGTGGACAAATAATTTTAAAATGAAGGCTTAAGTCATGCGCAGTGTATTTATATAAAGCGACTAGAAAACGACATAAATATTTATATTCCCATAGGTTACGATTTAGCACGTAAAATTAATAATGAACGCATTGGTTTAACTGTACTTAAATGACTAATTTATTATTCATTAAGTCAATTTATATTCATAACACATAAAAAATTTTGCTGTACCTGTAAATACATCAAATAACACATATATCATTAAAGAAGTTCTAGCTTATATGATAGCTGAAAAAGACATACATACATAAATCATGATATACAATAAATTCAAATAATAATTAATTAATGCGTTCATTAATTCCAGATAGTTTCGCTTACTTGTTCATTATTTATAACTTTAAATTTATTCTTTTATCAAATTTATTTAAAACTCCCAGGGTGGGGATTCTTTGAAAGAGTCAGGACAGTAGTAGTTACTAAATTAAAAGATTAATGATTGTTACTTGTAGTTAGAATATCCACTCATGGTCAAACGGTGATCGGCCTCCTTGTCGTGGTGAAGTCTGAAGAACACATCTTCTGGAATAAAGTTGAATTCACTGTCACTCGTACACACACGTGAACTCGCGTCATTTATAGAGTAGTGTGGATGTGATGTTGCTTTCAATGTCAGTTTGTATAGATCAGTTCGCTTTATAATGTGTGATCATTCTAAAATGAGTGGTGTATGTTCACGCTCGCAAAGTTAATGTCGATGTCCGTTCGTCACAGAAATTCACTTGACTTTGTGTTGATGTCTATGCGTTTATACTACTTGGTTGATTAGTTTGTTCGAGTATTTAAATGTTCTGTTACATCTAGTGTAATTCATTAACACTGGCTAAATGTAATTCTTTCTAAGTTGTACAGTACACTAATAATGTTTCGTGTATGTGCCGAGATTACATGATAGTTCGCTTGAGTCGCTCGAATTGTTCACTCGAAATTCTTAATAATGTTAATGCTTAACTAAGTTCGTTAATTCGCACATTTTATACTGTTGTGTTCGAGTATTACTTCCGGTTGCACTTTGAATCTTACAGTTTGAATTTACTAAGTCCGAATATTATAACACTGAGTTTTCACTAAGACTGAAAAATTATACAAGACTGAGCACAGTAATACCGAGCAAAATATATGTTCAAAAAATGTAATAAGACTGAGAGTCCTTCATAGCACTGAGCAAACTTAAAATACGACTGAGAGAATTAAAAATATGACTGAGACTGAGACTGATACTGATACTGATACTCCTCCGTGTTAGACAGTCAGTTTTTATCAACTCGTCCCTACCCAAATTTTGTAAATATCACTATAATATTGACGACTCGGAACACAAAGTTTTTTATAAGTAAAAACGTAAAGTTTTACCTTACAGCCTAAACCGGCTTTCACCTATAGAAGGCTTCATCAGAGGCTGTCGTTAGTAGCGCTGCTCGTCTTGTTGTTGGCGACGAGATAGTGTTACGAAAGATTGAAGCTGTGCCAAATTTTGTCTTGAGCCTGTCCACGCCTTTTCTTACTTACGATAGGTCAGCTCGATATTTTCTTAGAATATTTTGTCCCACTTCTTCAGGGTTTTTGGTTTCTGTTCAATGATTCGCTTTGACTCCTGGTTACCATAGAAACTCTCCTCTCCACCGGTGTCTTCGCAAGACGCGGTACCCTGATAGGTCGTTAGACATCCCCCAGATTTCTTCGTTCGGTCGTTGATCTCTTTCGCAGAATTTCTGGTCGTTGCGCGCCTGTCAATCACCCTTTTGTTTGGGTCTTACGTAATGTTGTTGTAACTTTCCCCATCTGTCTCCTTGAGGTATTGTTCTTTTTTGTAGCTATTAATAATTTCTGACATGCGTTGGTTGGTGAAGCCACCCCGACTTTCTAATCGTAAATTGTGTCCGTCACGTAAACGTCACCTCCCGCTGTGCAGCATCCTCGAGTCTTTTCAACTAGTTATTTCTTTCATTGTCTCTGTAAAATGCAGCACCCTCAACTCTTTTGTGACATCCTGTTGTTTTTGCAGTACCATCGTATTCTGACGTAACCCGTGCGGACGTTCGCCTTAGTTATCCGTAAGCGTGTGGGTGACCTAGCATGGCATTGTGTAGTTTGTTGTGGGGTAATAATTTTTAGCCAAGCTTCTCCTGTCATCTTGAACTTTCATATCTATTGTTGCGTGGAGTCTAACATCTTTCTGTTGTGCTAGCGATGCTGGTTTGACATCTTCACATTAAGCCTTATTTATTGCTTTAACTTGAAGTCGTTGACACAACTGCGTGTGAACAAAATCGGTCGAGAAGAAAATTTGAAATTTTTAAATTTTTCGCTCGCTATAGCGTCTTCAATTTGGATTTGATGACGTGACCTCTGGGAACCATAGAATCCAAATTCTGCGCCCTGTTCGTCGCCACACCATGTCCATCTTCATCTGGGAGGAATATAGTATGTTGACCTACTTTTCGTAATTTGTATTATAATTGGTGTACCCCCCTTTTGGTATTAATTGCATTTACGAATTTATTGCTAACCATCTGGAATGGTTGAACGTATTTAACATCAATGCATCTATGTATCTATTACCTATAAGTGTCTTAAATCTTTTTATAAAACAAGTTATAAATTCAACGGATGGTTTTCACCCATTTAACTAAACGATCCATTTATACTCCTTATAGCGATCAAAAAAATTTTAATTTCATAATTTTATGATCGAGAAGTACGTTTGCACAGGTCAAGTCACCAACCCAAGCCAGAGCAATAAATAAGAACAATTTAACAACACGTCAACCCGATAAAAGGGAAATAGGTTCGACTGTGACAGACCAAGCTCAGCTCAGATTTACAACACCACAACAAACTGAACAAAAGGAGAGTCTAGTGGCACGGATACGTAGAAATTGAAGCGAGCACATGCTGTAGGGTTAAATTGGAGCGTGCGAGCCTTTACGAAAAGGATACTCACTCACAAAGGATTAGAAAGGTTTTACCCAGTATGAAAACAAAACAACGTACACCAAAAGAATACAGTCAAGGGTGTCACACAGCATGAGGCAATGTTAGGATGACAACCGCTATTTATGACGACAGACCGTGGAGGCATCTTGGGGTGAAGACGAGCAAGAAGCTGTTAATTGACAAAAAAAAGGACGAAGGGAAGTCAAACAATGAACGAGGCGCTACGTATTGTTAGTAAAGGATCAACAGCAGACCTTGGGAGAGTCACAAGAACAAAGGTTTGACGGACATGCGAGCAATTACTCGACATTCTAAGAAGTAGTGCGAAGCCCTTTCGCCGTGTACTTTAGGGGAGGTTCGATAACCAACCAGAGTCTAGCATCTTCCAAAGAAGCAGGTGGAGAGGATTGTCGTCATGGTGACAACCAGAACAGCGAATCAGGGTGCCGAGAAACACAGATGTCCAGAGTGGAAGGAAATATTAGACCTATCGAGGATGACCAGAGGCGTGTTCGACAGAAAGTTGCATTCTGGTAGAAGACGCTTAATAAAAACTGTTTACAAGGTACGCGAGCCCTCAGTAATTTCTCAGTCTAGCAGTCTCTCAGTCTCTCGGTATTACTCAGTTATTCAAAAGTTACTCTGTTGCTCAGTTACTCAATTATTCAAAAGTCAGTCAGCTACGCAGTTTCCTCGGTTACTCAATAGTTCTCAGACAGTCATGCGGTTTTTCAATCAGTTAATCGTATTTCACTAAGTTACAGTAGTCTACCGCAGTAACGCGAAGTGTGAAGTGATATAAGTATCGCTAGAACTTGAATTTGATACTTTAAACTTTAAGATCATTCCGACATGCAAATTAAACATTCATAAGTGAGCGAACGACTCGATATTAGAACTTTGGCGCGACAATTACGAACACAGTGATCGATATCGTAACACACTAAGATTTAGGTATCACTATCTCAGTCGTGCGAACTCAGAAACAATAAGTGACTTAGCGATCATAACACTCGTGCTTAATATCGCACACAGTCATGATACAACTAAATTAAACATATATAAAACACGAAGCAGTTCAACGACAGACAATTATCTGTATACAACTACTAATAATGAATACACGTATGCAACACAAGACTCTACAAACTTTCATTATTAACAACAACACCAACGGGAGTGAATCTTACCCGCGAGTGCAAAGTGATGACAACACAAAATCTACGGAACTTCTACTTACATGGATCATCAGTGAACAGGGATTCTCACCGATGGAATTATGGATATTCACTATCTCAAGTAAAACCCTCATGTTATTAATATTATAATAAAAACTACTGCTCTGTCTCTTTTCAAAGAAACCACCCTTTGAGAATTTAGATCAATTACTATGATAATATTAAACATAAAAAGCTATTCATCTGAGGCAAAATGAACGCATTAGTGTAGGATAAATAATATTTGATGTCTATGTTTCTGTATGTCTATTGTATTGTATGTTATGTTTTACAGCAAGCGACGAAACGGATATATATATTGTGATTTATATTCATGTATGTTTTCTTAACTGTATTTACAGGTCATAATTTATATTTATGTCTCAAAAGTTTATTTGAATGATGTTTAATAAATAAGTATTTATTTGTTAAGTATTCATGCGTTCATTATTGTCACTACCTCAGTAACGAAACATTAACATTAATTAAATTATTTGTAATACATTTACTAATATCATTTAAACAACACTAAAGAGTCTCAGTGATTATGCTAATCGTTAATGAATACAGTTAATTATATCAGAGTAATTAATATATTCACGTAAATAAAGCAATTTTTACACATTTAATCTAATTGGATAATTGATTAATTGAATTTGCATAAATTAGCATAATTGCACATTGTAGAAATGGCTCCCAAAGAACGTGGGGCTCCACAAATTTAAATTAGAGTAAATTTCTACATTGTATCCTGAAATAATATCTATACAATATAATATTAAACAAGTCAATATTAAATTCAATTGACCTAATGTAATGCCTTGCGTATAGTAATAAAGAAAATCTTCTACAAAATGAAGCTCATATAGTATAAGTAATTCTACTAATATTTTCGTTCCGTAAAATTTATTTATAATTCGATTGATAACTAACATATTTGTTACGTTACTTTATCTAAT
This sequence comes from Magicicada septendecula, assembly GCA_034769895.1. Taxonomy (NCBI): domain Eukaryota; kingdom Metazoa; phylum Arthropoda; class Insecta; order Hemiptera; family Cicadidae; genus Magicicada; species Magicicada septendecula. The sequence goes on along the minus strand of CM068372.1, from coordinate 281,237,396 downwards.
CTATACCCATATCGATTCATCAACTATATACATATACATAACCTCTGAGTAATGAGTAATTTATTTCATTCTAGCATCAATTCAGATCCTTAATCTATCCATTATACACATTCATCTTAACATGGCTTACTTGCAATATAATTATTAATTTACATCACTTACTCACTTTTAAGTGTCCTTTTTGTTCATTTTGTCTTTGATAATTTATTGCTATTCATTCAGCTCAAGTTATTGTAAATAGAATGTTCTTTGCATTCGCTACGATACTTCATAACGAATGTTAACTAAAGTATTCACTTGTACTTATCATCTAACACATCATCAATGTTCTATTCGACATGTTATAATCTATGAACTACATAAGTTCTTAAGTTATAATTTACATAAGATTACATGTTTTCATTGATTAAGCTAGCTAGAATGAGATTCACGCGTAATCAGCCCTAACTTAAATGACTTGTCTCATACAGCTAACTCATCAAGGTATGCTCTTCTACTTTCTTCCTGGTAGATTAAATTCTGTCCTTTGGTTCGTAATATTTCTTCATTTGCCTCACATTGAATTTCCCTCGGATCTTGCTATCGTCCTCACAGTCGATGAGCTGGTAGGTAGCATCCCCAAGAATTCGATGTACTTTATAAGGCCCGCAGTAAAGTTCGCAAAATTTGTCAATCCTTCTTTGGATCGCGTCTGACTGATAATAAGTCCATGTCAAAACCTTTTCACCAATCTTGAATTTAGTAATGGTTTTGGTTTCATTACATAATTTAGCTTGGTTCTCTCTTTTCTCTTTCATCCTCACAAATATCTGGTTGTGATCAGCTCCTCCAACTCCAACAATGTCTTTGTCTAGATATCTTCCCCATACTCTAGTCGGTTTTCTGCCGAGATGCGCCTCATAAGGTGTTACCTCAATGGTCTGATGGTACATCTCGTTAATGCAGCTTTCGATAGTAGTTGGTCACACACGAAGATTCTGAATAAATTCCCGAGCTGTCTATTAATCCTTTCAGCTAGATTTGCACATGGGTTTCTAATTGCGGTGTATCTTGGTTGAATGTTTAGCTCATTCAAGCCGTTCACCCATTTCTTTGATGTAAATTGTGTCCCATTGTCAGTGAGAATTGCTTTAGGTGTCCCAAATTCTTCACTATACTGTCTCACCCTTCTTAATATAGCAGCGGTCGTTGCTCTATGAAGTGTAAACAGCCGTACGTACTTTGTAAAGTTGTCAACAATAACAAACAAGTACCTCACCCCAGCGGACGATAAGGGCAGCGGCCCAAAATAATCCGCGCTGACTAACTCTCCCCTTCCTAACGGGACAATGGCCCTCGTTCCACCGAATAAGACCCGGTTACTTGTGTCTTTACATTTTTGACACACGTCACACGCCCTTACATAATTCCTCACTTTCTTCAACATTTTGTCCATCGTAAAATGTTCTTGCTTCAACATCTTCGTACATTTCTTCGATCCCAGGTTCCTGAATTTAGGCATTTCATTTACCAAATACATAAGGTGAATCACATGTAGCCTACTTTATGTTTGAATCAAAAGTAGAGAATAACTTCTTTTCGATGACATAGATCGAAAATTTGTTTTCATACTAGCAAAGATACAGCCAAATAAGTTATACAATTTCCTAAAATTATAGTATGTTACTATGTTTCTAAAATATTGTAGTTTGCTCTCTAAGCTGCAGAACTCGCTCTTACTGTTTTGAACGAAGTACATTTATTATTGCAGAAGTTTTGGTATTAGATAATTTTTCATTTATCAGATATACTACAAAAATCCCGATTAACCTCCTATCCTTTGTTTAGTAAAGTAACAATTATTGTACAGTAATCATACAAAAATTCCAAACAATCGAATTTGTGTTAAAACTCCCTTTAGTCTGGAACGCAACTGAAATTTTTACGATTTTCAATTTTTTATTCCATTTTGGGTCCTGTGGTAAAAAAATTTTGGAATTTCCAAAATTGCACACTGTATTCAGATTTTGGTTAAAATTTCTTTTAATTTATACCCTACATGGACTATTGCAAATTTTACAAAATTTTGCCCCTCTCACATGTTTGCTCCCTGCCCGGGGTTCTGTAGGATAAACGTATGCATGCTACGTTTCACGAAAATCCGTTGACGCATTGGAAACTTATCGTGAGATGCGCCGCAAATAGACAGACAGACAAATGCTGAACGGTCGAGAAAAAACTGAAAACTCGCTTCGTTAGTTCAACAACGATAGATAATTTTCTAGTTTTATGGTCGTCTGTCGTGGTTTTGGTCCGAAAGGATCCGAGTATTCATGGTATTGTTAAATGGATAAGACCGCTTTATATTTTATAATTATTTTATGTACTTTAGACGTAAAAGTTTTCTGTATGTACTTAAACATTTTATATCTTTTAAATTGTTGTTGTGGAAGTATATTATATGTATTTATAATGGCTATTTATATCTATTTTTAATGCACCTTAATTCCTAAAATTAATTTTTAGTAGCAACGAGGCTACTACTATTATTACACTCATATTGGAAAATGATTAATTTTTAGATTTAAGTTTTAGGAGGGATGATTCTTTTATTATTGTACGCCTCCAGAAAGCATAACGAGCCAGACTCCAAGAATAGAAAACTAATAACATATTTTAAATTTACATCAGAAATCAAGCGACCACATCCTAAGTAGCTAGGTAGGAGGATTTGTTAATTCCATTTAATCCTAATTATAACAGTGTAGCTGGTGAAAATACGTAGACCGAAAAAGAAGAATCCGAGTTAAAAAAGACAATAGAACGTATAGAACCCAATAAATAATAAATAAACCAAAATTAAACATGACAACTGCTACTGAAAAGTTACCATTATAACTTTAAGGACAACTTTCAGTGACACTCTTAAGGAATCAGCTGGTGTGTTTATAGACTAATATGAACTGAGTGCACAACAGTTAGACTAATGATAGTGACAAACAGAAGTTACAGTGTTGCACACCGCTATAAAAAAATTCCCGATTAGCGCTTTCAAACTTCACCTCTTATCATCGGGGGACTAAATGATGATGAGCTGTGAAGCTTGAAAGCGCTAATTGGGAATTTTTTTTATAGCGCTGTACAACAGTGTATTCTGTTTGTGATTATAACCACTAGCACAACTTTATTAATTAAATAATTATAGCGAATTAAATCTTTTCTCTTAACATCTAGTAGGATTAGAAAAAACTGTATGACCATTGTATTATTAATGTTAATCATATATCACTAGATTGACAAACATTAAGGAAAAAAATATGATGATATTTACGCCTCTCGATTTGCACAGACACTGTATGCAATATAAATAAAAAAATATTGTTTCTAGGAGAACCCACTCTTAATTATTGTAATGAAGTTATAGATATATACGTGAAAGATGTGACTGAAATATGTCGGAGAAAGATATAAATTTTACAAGTTAATATGTACATCCAAACACATGTGAACGAATTGAAAAACGAAAGCGAGTCAAAATTTATAAGAGAACTAAATGTAAGTATAATAATAAAAAATATATGAAGAAAAACGGATTTGAGAAAGTAAAAATTCTTATACACATGCGATCAAAATCATTAAGTATTTCAAAAGAAATTGGTGCTACAAAAAATTTCACTTAAAATCAAATGAAATAAATAAAAATGAACTTACTTAAGAGTTATGGCCACAATAAAAGAGAAAATATCAACACGCAGAACCAACATAATTACGAGAGAAGCAACACAACACTGCTTACACACTACAAGTTAATTTTACTACATAACCAAGACAATTGTTCACAGGTGATGACAGCAGAACGAAATCCTGTATACTCAGTGTCATTACACCTTCAACTGTTGCTTTATAACAAAGTCATTACATACAAAATGGGAATAATGATAATCGGAGTATGTATCTTTTACGTTATTGTGTAATACGTAGATTGTAAAACAATAAAAATAATATTTACTGTAAATTTAAAACAAAATCGTATAGATAAGTATAGAAACAACTATAAATCGGGAAGCTGGTAAGAAACCAACAAACGCTCCATTCGAAGTAAAATAATTAAAAATATAAAAAAGGTAATAGTCATAAGCAATGTAATGGAAGCTAACAAGAATATAAAAAAATCTAAACTCATATGGGAAATATTTAAATTATTAAAGGCAACAAAACCAACTTGTAATTAAAACTGGTTTAAAACTAAATTACGTAATTAAAACTGGTATAAAAAATAACTTATTAAAAATTCAAAAAATGGTGTAGGCTACTTTAGACATTACGATTCATAAATACTGCAAAAATACGAATATAAAAGCGTCTGAAATTTACTAAGTCTACATAATATTTTTAAAAATACACCAGATACGTAAACAAGAACATTTACGGACATAATAGTTGAAATCGCGTTACTTGACAATCCTACAAAACACTTTCTTCAACGGGGACTGTCACGGATTGCAATATGTCCCTAATTAGATAAAATGTTGTACCGCTACCAAACTATATTTTAATAACACTCCAAACCTAATTTCTGCTAACAATAGGCTATACCAGTGGTTCCCAAACTTTTCAGCCCGGGAACCACAAAAGAAAAGCGGACCCACCAAAGAAATAAATTTCAGGGACTCCGTCTGAGTTCTGAAATAAAATAAACAGTAAATATTATACAAACTCTTATGTTTTAATTAAAATATATTAAAATCAAAATTCTCTTAACTTAACAAAATTATAATATTAATGTTATCAAACATAGTTTTTGTTCTGAACAATGAAGCTGCTTTTGAACAATTAGATCTGCGATATTAGGTTTAATTAGATAATTCAAATATTAAGTCACTCTCAATATTAAGTTTATTTCTTAACTTTGACTTCAAGCACGTGAGTTGGGAGAATGCGGTTTCACCCAAATAAGTAGAGAGAAGCACAGTTAAACAACTCAAAGCTTTTTTCCGAGTTCAGGATAGTCAGTCGTTACATATAACCAGACGTCAGCTAGCTGTAAATGCTAAAACTGTAATTTAATGAACTGTCAGTTGAAAGTTCTGCCAATGAACAGCGTAGAAGAAGACAGAGGTAGTGGAAGTAGTGGAGATGAGTGGTTCTTGTAGTGGAAGTGAGAGGTTAGTTGATAGCCCATCAGCAAATGGATTCCTTATCCACATGTCACTATCATCCGTCACTGGAAAATATTCCCTTAGCTGCAAGTGCAGTTGGGCCAAATGAGACTTAATAACGTTGAGGATCTCCTTTGAAAGATTTTCCCCTGACATCTGGACAAAATCTGCCATGGAAGGTAATTGTTCGAAGATTTTACAGTCTAATCTCTGAATCCACAGCTTCAATTTTTTTATCATTCCCTCGGTTGTATCTCAAACCTGGAAAATAGTGATGCTAGATCCCTGCAGGCTTAAAGAGAGTCCATTCAGATGACTGAAGATATCAGCAAGATACGATATCTTCTAAATCCAGTTAAAGTCGTGGAACCTGTCTTTAAGGCTGAAGTTGGAATCACATAAAAAGAGCTTTACTTCATCCCTCAGTTCAAATAATCTGCTCCAATAGGCCTACTTTTCCACGGGAAAGCCATCGTATTTCACAGTGGATCAACAAATGCTTGTGGCCACACCTAATTTCTTCACATATTATAAGAGAAGAACGTTTTGCTTAGATACAATGATACAGTGCTTGTACAAGAGATACAGTGCTTATAAGCAAGATACAGTGCTTATACGTGGAGTAAAACAGCGCTATCGATTCTGCGTTGATGCGGCGCTCTAGTCAGTTCGGTTGAAAAACGGATCTGCTACACGACATGATTTAAAGACATTATTAAAGCCTTTATTTTGAAATTACTTTTACAATTACAATTAGTTTAAGCAACAAAAAAAATAGTGGAATCTTCTACTAATTGTTTTAAGATTCTAAAGTATAGATTTTAGATCATAAAAATCGGAGAAAATTACGGTATATTCTATTCTTTATTAAAAGTGTCCGCGGGCCCCCAGGGGTCCGCGGACCCTATTTTGGGAACCACTGGGCTATACCGTTAAAATTTTTGACATCCACAGAATTACCTACAAACTTAGCAGAGTACGCACTAATATTAACTAATATTATTGTGCTTAGGCCTAATATTTTTTATTTACCTTGATTATTCAGTAAAGCTTCAGTCTTCCATCTCATGTTGAGTAAAATCAAATTTACGTAAGTACTATATACTGTAGTATACGAAAACGTTTTTACTTTATACTGCATTTTATAGTTCTCGTAAATTTTACCTTAAGATACATTTTTAAAATGGAAGTCGGAGTTAGTAACATTTGATTATTTATGAATTTCAGTACTACGAATGCTAAGTTAGGTCATAGCGTCCGATTATTCTCGGCCAGTACGGCGCCTTGAATATTCGATATCCGATTAGTTTTCTTTAGTAAAGATATTCAGTGGCACATCTTTTGAAACTGGCCATATTCGAAGCGGCTGTGGTGTAGCGGTTAATGGGCGGTTTAACTTCACCATAATTTGCATTTCATCAGATTACTAGGAATCTCTTTGATAAGCAGATTCTACCGAAGCTAGTCAACTGTTAGGAACTTAGTCATTATAAGTCGAAATACCGTTTAACCGAAACGGTTGGCTGCTTTTTTAAAAGTACAATATTTGTTCAGTGTTCGGAAGAAAACAGTTTATCCTAATATAAAAGGCTAGTGATAACAAAAATTATAGTACCTTAATCAGTATCATCTTCTCTCAAGCATGACCGGAAATACAACTTGCACCACACCACCTCCAGAGAGAAATCAATCTGCATTTAACCACGTCCATCGACGAGCTGCACTGTTGAGTGTTACGTGTACATATCGCGATTGCTACTGATTAAAGCCCGCTTATCTCGTCCAGACTGCTGTTTTGTCCCAACAGTATAGGCCCGACATTCATTCCTGAACAGTAAGCTGCGCCGACCCAATGCACGAATTAACTCCACTTATAAGTATAGCTAGAAACCTGACGATAGAAAGTGAACAGTGGCTTAGAGATGCGGAGTATACAACACCTCGTTGCGAGGCTAACAAAATTTTAATTTACTTCGCACATGGGTACAACAGTCTTATAGAGTATTTCATCGGCTGCAAAAAGACTCGCGAGAGCAATGGAAGCATGTGTGTGACAGAGAGGGAAATAATATGGATGTGAGACAGTGAACTGTTATCATGTCGTCTCCCTTCTCTTCTCTCTAGATAAGTTAGCTATACTTGTAAGTGGGGGTAATTCATCCATTGGGTCTGCGCAGCTTACTGTTCAGGAATGAATGTCGGGCCTATAACTTATATAGTATAACTTCGACATAGTATAACGAACGAACGCCATGCAATCTAGGTTTGTTTAACGAGTGAAGCGAGTTCTCAGTTTTAACTCGACCATTTGGCATTTGTCTGTCTATCTGCCTATCTATCTTGGATATACGATAAAATCTGAATGCATCAACCGATTTCCATAAAACTGGGATGCGTGCCAATACTTTTACCCTATAGAACCCTATTGGTTTTGAGATTGGTCCCCAGAAAATAAGGGGCGGGAAGCAAAAATGTGTGTCAAAATATTGTAAAAACAAGAAACCCCTTTTGTGGGGTCTCAAATTAATGTGAGCTTTAACCACAATCTGAATTTAGCGTGCACGTTTGAAAATTTGAAAATTTTTTGACGCCAAGGCCTTAAAAATTGGGTGTAAATTTTGAAAAAATTCGCAAAAATTCATGTGGAGTATCAAATTAAAGGGAATTTAAACTAAAATCTAAATATAGTGTTAAGTCTTGTACATTTTACAATTTAAGAACGGCAGGGACCAAACTATTTGTCAAAATTTTAATAAAATCGCAAATTCCATGTGGAGTATAAAACTTAAAGAGAACTATAACCAAAATCTGTATATAACTTACAGTTTAAGAAATTTTAATATTTGTAAGACTTAAGGGATCAGAAAAAATGGATCAGAATTTTGAATAAATTGTAAAAATTCACCGGGTATCAGACTAAGTAGAATTTTAGCACAAATCCGAATTTTTGGAATTTTAATGTTTATTTTACGATTGTCTGCTCTACAATTTTATTATTTTACTAAAAAGAAATAGTGTAATCGCAATTTTCGTAATTTTTCTGTCAATTGAAGAATTTCTAATATCCAAATTTATCTAATAATATAATTTATCTAATAATCTAATAAATTTATCTACTTCGTTCAAATAGTGAGCGAGCTCTTCAGAATTTGTATATATACTGTATATGTTTATACTGAACAAGAATTCAGTAATCAGGATATAACTGATATGGTGTTACACTGATTACAACGATGGGTTTAATGTGTGGGATGTAAGCCCTTTTTCTCTTACTCCAATTGGAACCTGAGTAATTTAACTACGTAAAAACTTGGGCTTTTCCACAGGAATATGTTTGATTTTTTTAAGATAGTTTTGTTTTGTTGAACAATAATGTTGAAATTAAGCCTTCAAATATCCTTAATAAAACGTTGACAAGGTACTGTTGTAAGAAAAAACTGTAAAATCAAAATCTCATTTCTTTTAAAAACACTATAGCAGTACTCTAATTGAGAATACCATTTTGTGTAGGCCTACATACAAAAAGATGAAGTGAATCACTGTTAATGCTAAGACAACAAATGATATAATAAAATGGAAAGAATAAAATAGAGTTAATGTTGCATTATCAACTGCAAATCTACCCCAAATTTAATTAACCAAAGTTGTTCCTAAATATGGAATTGCTGATAATAAATTTGTAATTACTGTTACATTGTTGATCTTACTTTAGCGTATTGGTTTTGCAAATTATATTTTTACATAAACTGAAACAACTGTACACGTTTTTTAATGTGTGAGTCAATTTACGAGTATAACCTTCTATAAATATCACGTTTACTTTTTGCCCTAAATTTTAGCCATCCTGAACGTGTCAATCCTGCTTTGTTTCGGTTTGAAGAATGTCTCCCTATAATTTAATTCTATACACAAGAGTAGTGGTCATATTTTAATGAAAGGCTTAAGGAGGAATGACGTATAACATTTCCTGTGTTTTGTAATCACAAAACGTTGCATATTCAGTAACATTACAGAAATCTTAAAACGCCTCTTACGTCAAATGTTGCTGTTGTGTAAACTGATACTTCTCAGCAAAATGCGATTTGTAAACTCACTCGTATAAATTTCCTTGCTTTCATTATTAAGGTTTGAGCTCTGTACAGCACGTTGCATTTTCGTTAACGTTAAACGTTTCGTCCATTCAAAGATTCATTGAGGATACCTTATCGTAGAATAGGCGACACACATGTTACACCCACAACACTGTTTTACACAAATTATGTGCTTAACGAAACCGCTTGAGTAGACCTATCAGATTTTGTCGATCATGTTCACGAATGTAATTACAGTTAATAGTTTAGACGGATAGCTGAATATCTTCCTATCTACTCAACTGTTAGATTTAAATTATCATCATCATTATCTTCAGATATGTTACAGTTATATTCTTTTCCTATTTTATGTAAGTTGTATATTGCTCGCTGGAGATCGTCTTCTGAAGTAGCGAATATAGCTTGGTCATCCGCGAAGAGAATGGTTTTCCAGCTTTTGTTTCGGTGAATTTTAATAGCGTCAGGGGAGATTTTATACGAGATCATATAAGAAATGATGAGATAAGAAGTGATTTAGATATTTTTGCTGTTAATGAAAGGATTAAAGAATACAGAAGAAAACGGATTCAACTCATAGATAGAATGGAATAAAGTAGAATACCGAAGATAGCGAAAGATTACAACCCTAGTGGCAGAAGAAAAGTTGGTAGACCTAAGGAAAGGTGGACTGTGGAATAGGAACAGGCCGCTAAAGCATAAAACCGTTAAGAAGATGATGATGATGATGATGATGATGATTATCTTCGGCAAGGATTAAGCCAAAAATGGTTTGTTCCGGTCCCAAGGAGATAGGCTAGAGCTGGTCACACCAACGCTTCTTCGGACGCCCCACGCCTCTTCGTCCTTTCGGGTTATTATTCAATAGTTCTTTGGGGATGCGGCAGTCATCCATTCGGTTAAGATGATCCAAAAATTTTTGCCAACAATCCTGACAAGTATACTCGTAATATTCAGTTCCTGCTGTACATCGACATTTCTTTTGCGATCTTGAAGAGTGTATTCTGCCACGTGCCTGAGAAACCTCATTCCGGTCGCTTGGAACTACGACTGGCATGGGTTTTCGTTAAGTCCAATTCTCAGTTCCATAGAGAAGTGTGGTGAGGGTAGAATCTTGTAGCACGTCTGGCGTGTTTATTTATTCGTTGAGTTTAGTGTTCTCCTGATGGTCACACACATATGGTTGAACTTGTGCAGCTTCTTTGCCACACCATTGTTTGTAATGTAAGACACATTATAGCCCAGATATTCAAACCTGCTCCAGAACAGTTCCATCTATAACAATTACTGCTCGTATGGAATCAACTCCATGATAAGCCATCACCTAGAGCTGTAATTCGAAATCCTTGTAGATTTGACTCAATGAGTGTATAGCCACCTGCAAGCCGCTAGATTTAAATCATGTTTACATTGAAAGTATCGAATTCTGTTCCATTCAAATCGAATAATATGTCAATCAATACAAATCTTACGATTAGTAAAATAGGAGAATCATATTCCTAAATCAAAGTAAATTCTCTGGCAACGAGTGCTTATGAACTTAACATTTTCATGTTTCAGTTAGCGTGAGATAGCACTGTATAGATTAGAAAAACACGATAACTCAATTCGTCGTATAGGTCTACTTGATTTACGTTAGCAATAACAGGCACTGTGAAATTAATACAATCTTGTTTTAAAAATTAAGTTTTGTAATATTAGATAATTTTATCTTTTCAGTTCTTTCAGAATTGGTGAGTCCCGATTCCAAAATGATCCTCCATTTTAATAAACCCAAACTGTATTCAATTTGCAATAATTTCTTCCTCTCTTCAGATTGTCAAGCTTTTGTTTTCTCTACATCTCGTATTTGAATGTTCTCTTCTTTCAATATATCCATTTACCCTAAGATACATTATTTCCGAGTTCCTATTTTGTATGATCTCTGTAAAGTCCTGGCACTGTGCTCATGATAATGATCTGTGAAACCTCTTAAGAAATACCAAATTTTTCCAATCAGTTCGTATATCTTGCTTCCATTTTGAATGCTCAACATTTAGCATCGTACAGAGCAGAATAACAAATTGCAGGGACCTTATTAAGTATTAAGCTCCCTGAGTTGAAGAACTCGCTCACTATTTTGAACGAAATGCATTTATTGTTAAATAATTTTTCAATTATCAGAAAAGTTATGAAAAACCCAATCACTATACTGTTTTTTTAATAGTAAAATAACAATTATAAAGCAGACAGTCATACAATAAACACTAGAAATTCCAAACTGTTGCAGTGGTTTTTAGTTAAATTTATAAACATAATGCTTAAATAGCAAATAATTTAATCATATCTTTTAATTTTATTATTGTTTCCGTAGATGTCTATAGGCCTATATATATATATATATATATATATATATCATCTTCAGCCTTCGAGAGCACGGGAGCTCTCGAAACATGTTCCGAATAGGAAAAATAACATCTTGAGCTAATATAAAGATACATTTTAAATTACTTTATATATATCAAGAAACGAACTGTAGCAGAAAGTGATTGAATATATATATATATATATTTATTATATATATATATTTATTTATTATATATATATATTTATTTGCATATTTGCCCAGGGCGGTATGTTTGTAAATATTTAGCATAGAAAAATATATGATGAACAGTTTTAACAATATTATGCAGGGTAAGAATTGTCAGAAAGCGTACACCTGCCCCCGCGAGTGAATACAGCGCTTGTGTGTTTGTGTGTGTGAACGCAAGCTACGACAGGCAAGAATCTACAATGGGGAGATGCGTACGAATTCTCTGTAATCAGGTTTTAACCGGATAAAAATAAACTAATTAATACGTTTTAAACCTGTGAACAAAGACTTACCCCAATTATAAAAACACCATTACATTAAGGAATTTTTAACGAATATAGTGATGTAAAAGTATTGCAGAAATTTGCAATAATAAAGATGCCAGATAATTTAATGTTAATTACTAATGTAATTAAATAGTAATTAATAAGTGTGTTATAGGTGTGTCCAGGAAAAAATTACGCAAACGATGATATCGCTCGTGCTACGAGGATGTTTCGGAAATTGCGAAAATGAACCAAAAAGTGATTTGTAGTTAAAAGGACGCTTTGCACGAAGTGACAATATCTAACAGGTCGAAAACAGTCCTGGACTTGTCAGAGTGCCGTCCAGTATAAATACCGCCGGCAATTTTGGGGCGGTCTGAGAGACTCAAGATATCTTCACACAATGTCACGCTGCTGGTCTGCCGATCGATCAGGACATCTTTACCATACACACCAAGACTTATGGAGGAACTCTGGACCATCACAAACAACAACCCGTAGAGACAGAGAACTCAGCATCAGCATAATCATCATCATCATCAAATTCTCAGGATTCAGGGGACACACGCACGCACGCAACGGTAACGTCGGCAGTACGAAGGTGATGAATAAACAATTTTTTTTTTTTTTTTGCGAAAAGAATTCTCAAAAAAAAACTTATATATGAACAGTAAAGACTTAAATTTTTAAATTTAAATAGTACCGGTAGTTAAAGAAAATAATTTTATTTAACAAGAAAATTTAAAAATACTAATCTTCTGTTATATGTTAAAATTTGGGTGTGTCAATAGAAATAAATAATAGGTTGGAAGTAAATGTTATATTTTGTATTTTGTTTATAGCAACAGTTAATTTTATTCTTGAGTGTGAATATTATTTCTGTTTGTAAATGAGTTGCTATTACTGTATTTAAAATTTGAGTCAAATTCAGACACACTGAAATAAAAAGATCTAGATAATTTGTTTAACACGTCTGTTTAGCTAGTAAGATTATATGGTTGTTTATTTTATATGTCATGAACAGCATAGAAGGTTACATTGTATTTGTGTAAACTTATAAAAGAAAATATTTTTATTTATCTAAGATTCGAATTTTTTAATATTTGCATATTTTCTATTAATATTAATAAATCATAGAATGATTATTTTGAAACGGTTTTAATTAATTATTTCATGTCAACAACATCTCACTCCTCTTTGAAAATTATTTAATTATTGTGCAACTACGTATACTTGACGCAACGAGAATAAAAAAATCCTGCGACCTGGGCGGTGTAATATACTCGTACTTCATAGTTGCGTTGAGTACCATGTGGTAATGTATTTGTGTGAATTTTTGAAATACTTGTAACGTTGCAATATAAATAATTTTGAGTTCCGTTTTTGGCCAGAGCGCCCTAAAGTTAAAAACATTTTACAGTAAACCCTACATATGGATTTGGATTAAAATTTCTTTTAATCTGGCTCCCGCCTGAATTTTTACAATTTTTTTTAAAGTTTTGATATCTTCGTTGGGCCCTGATATCCTAAAATTTTGAAATTTCGAACACTGAACGTTATATTCAGATTTTGTTTTAAACCTCTTCAATTTGATAACCCATATGGTTTTTTGCGAATTTCTTCACAGTTTTCACCGCCACACGTTTTTGTTCCTGTCCCCTTATTTTTCGGAGGATCAACCTCTGTAGGTTAACAGTATCGTTTATGTGAGACATACCCCAAACAGATAGTTAGACAGGCAGACAAATGCCAAATGATGGAATTAAAACTGAGAACTCGCTTTGCTCATTCAAATATTCATTAACCTTATATTATTATTCAAATATTATTATACCTTACGGTAAAAAGTATATCAGAAAAGTATCTTCTCGGTTGGACCTTACAGTAGGTCTATCAAGTAAGTCGCCGACTCTGTGAGTCCAGCATCTTTGATCAAAGCTGTAATTAACTACAATCTAGTGAATTACCTATTGTCTTGAAATAATTTTTAATTTCACACTTAAAACAAACTTTTTCCTTCGACTATGTGGTCTTTAAAATGTGCCTTATTTTGGTAAATATTATTTTTGTACGTGTTACAATGTGCAGCTAGTGCATGTAGTATATGAGTGTATGATATGCGAGCGCTGTGTACGTACATACATACACACAACACGTTTGATAATAAGTTTTGCTCTCCTGTGATTGCAAAGGTATAAACGGAGGGAAGTGACTTTCGTTTTCAAGGGCAAGAACCGGCGACCAACCAATCAGCGCGTTCTTGGTGTTCGTTAAGAGTCGTTTTTTGCAGTATCGCTGCAGCGGCAGTAACAAGATTAATTAGGAGGAGAAAAACCAGAGACACAGAGGGAGAGAAAGAAAAGGGGTAGACTGATGGAGAGAGAGAGAGAGAGGAGAGGGAAGAGGGAGAGGACGGTATAGATATTTGAGCGTGGGAAGGAAGGTAAGGCGAGTGCACCGGCCTACAGATAGCGGTATGTCCGCACGGACTGTTACTTCCTGCAGACTATAAAGCTGGATCGCGGGCCAAGTTCATGGCCAGAAATCGTTGCCCCTAGAGATGGAGTGGACTCCGCTGCTCATCCTCGCTTTCGTCTCTCTCCTGCTTCATCTCTCAGGTGCGCTCGCCCGTCATTATATTATTTTTATTCTAAAATATTTAGATTTGACTAGATTTACACGTTTGCGGATTCTTAACCAGCAGACATAGGGTCATCAAGAAAAAATTCTGAATACTGTACTATGTAAATTTTTTGTAGCTATCTAAAAAACACAATTAGACGATAACGATACCAAAGGTTTTTGTAGACATAATAAAAATGGGAATCAACTGTCACCAACAGAGCTATAAAATATACGAAATTTAAAAGATACAAATTAGATTGGGGAAAATAGTTACAAATACAATTTTCGTGAGGAAATGAAAACACTGGACTCCATTTCATGAGAAGTAATGTCGGCTTTTACGCGTTTTAGCCTGTCAAATCAATTCATAGATTTATTTATTTAAAGACACGTTGTTTGATTAGTGGTTAGAGAATGTAGTAAGCCTATCATGTTACTTGTTCGTAAGCACAGTTTTCATTTTGTATTACATTTGCTGAGTGTGTACATATAAGCCTATACATAGGTGAACGAAATTATGAAATTATGTGTGTACGATATTGTTTAATTGTGCGAAATATATATACATATAAAGATATTCGGGTTTACGTTACCTTGTAAGTTTTTTAGAATAATAGTATACGTCTCAGTTACAAGTAATGTTTCGTGTGTGTTCTCCATAATGTGTTCTTAACTTTTCTTTGCCTGTACTTTAATAAAAACTACGTTCGTAAACTTTAATATAAACTACTGTCTTCACAGCTTTTTTCCAGTGTCTGTTAGCTTGTAGCGTTTCTTCAACAGTTGGTTTATGTAACGTGTATAAAGACATACACAATTTTAAGAATCTTACGAAATATATTCTCACAGTTCACCACTTATTTTCATATATATTTCACTATTATCATCGTGTTTACCACTCGTCTACCTTCAACTGAGTGAATAGATACCTCCGCAGTAAATAACCAGTAATCTCTCATTGGCCGGTTCACTTCAACGTTGTCAATACTTGAGTTCATCTTGTGTAACAAAACAATACGGCCATCAATTCATCTTGCAAAAGACTTGTAGTTTCTTGGCTCTCAATTTATTTATCCAACTGACCATCTTTCGTTGTCCCGCTTAAATACAGTCTGCGCCCATTTTATTTTCTTGATTCTGCACACGACGTCATGCGTTCCAATGTATCTTGTCATTACATTTATGTATTCATCTGTAATTATATTATTTACTAGCTACTTTATAAAGCTGTACATAGGCCTACATATATTCTGCCTCTAGTATATAAATTATAAAATGCGTACCATATTTACAAATGTATAATTATATTACCGGAGTAAACAAATATAACTATTTAGAATTATTTACACAACTAAGCATCTTAACAAAAATTATTTTACGGGAAGGCTGACGTATTTCCGATTTTGCGTATCTTGACTCCACTTGCAAAATCAAGCGTTACGTGCATGAGTACAGAAACCTGGATAGATGACCACACCTGAATAGATGGCTTGGTAGCATGGGATCTCTACACTCGTAAGGGTAGAGGAAGGGACACAGTTAAATTTAAGTAAATTAAAATCAACGCGTACAGAATACAAAAGTTATAACTACGGGGTTAGTGAAGCTATGATTGGTAGATGGGATTTATTCGGAGCCATTTCCTAGCCAATAATGTAGCATTTGGTGTGTGTGTGTGTGTGTGTGTGTGTGTGTGTGTGTGTGTGTGTGTTGCGTGTGCGAGCGCGAGCGCGTGTATTTTATGTGTGGCACATGCATGTGAACTAAAAGTCACGTAAATAGTACGCTAGGTATTATGTTACCATTAACTATTAAAGTAGCCTACACCTATTAAAGTTGTTTAACTTTAATACATCCGTGAGAATGAGAAAGAGTGCTTGTGTGTGTGTGTGTGTGTGTGTGTGTGTGTGTGTGTGTGTGTGTGTGTGTGTGTGTGTGTGTGTGTGTGTGTGTGTGTGTGTGTGTGTGTGTGTGTGTGTGTGTGTGTGTGTGTGTGTGTGTGTGTGTGTGTGTGTGTGTGTGTGTGTTTTCAAATAAAGATCAGACGACAAGGACGTTGGAAGAGACAAGGGCACCGAGAAGAGAGCACCGTGACATCGCCTCCTGCTGGGTCTCGCAGCTGGACGTCTCTATTCTAGTGTAAATATTTATAAATAATTTCAGGATAAACAGATTGAGTCGTATATATGTATTGAAAACGTCAGAAAGAATTATTAAAGCAAATATTTCAATTAAACGTCTGTATTTAACACTTCTTAACGCCTGCGTTGACGTTAAAACTGTGAATATTAAAATATTTACGTTTAACATTGTGTAAAGCCCCCAGCGAAATGGATTTTCCATTATTTCGTAGACAGTACTGTTACTTTTAGGGGAATTTGCGTGCCGAAACCACAAACGGTTTTTACCGGCAATCGATTGAAATCTACAGAAATACGAATTCATTTGTTTGCATTAATATAGTAAACTGATAAACATAATAAACGAAGCAATTAATGGCAGTAAAAAGCAACTGGTTACTTTTACGTAAAATACCATAGTAGACCTACTATAATTGAATGTTTTTACTTTGACATTCTACGCTGTTCACCGACGTTCATCGAATTCAAAGCGAAATATCATTAACCTAGTATTTAGCAGAGATTCTGGTGGTCAAGTGGTTTGAAAAATCTTGTTAGTCTTGTATAATTTCCATTCACTTTCCTCTAAAACTGACTTTCCTCTATTATGACTACACATTCCATTGCCTCCTGTATTTCATTTTAGAACTATAATAGCCTAAAGTAAGTAGGACAACCGCGTTTTGTGAATACCGTGCGCCAGTGATTAAGCCGCGCACTTCGATTTTTAATGCTAAATAATAAACAAGTAAAGCATTTACGGATTTCAGGAACACATTTTTACTACACAAATATTACTACTAAACGCTATTACATAGTATTAAGCATATTAAATAGCAATGTTCAGAGTTTTTTCTATGATGCGATAATTGTCGTTCTTATGATCATCAACACGAAAATAAAGCAACTTTTTGCTTCTTCAACTTTGTTATACTGCAATTTTATTACTTAAAATTTTTATTACAGTTCTGTATCGAGGAATATAAGTAAAACTTAATATTAAATAAAACTTAAAATTGAAAATAAGATGAATATTATCTATCTTTAGCATTGTTCTTTGTGCCTTGTCTTTCATGGGATAATGAGGTAAACTAAACCAATGTTCGCGTAGTGTCTGATTTAGTTGAGATGGGAGAGTCGAATATGTGTTGCCATAGGGTAAAAAAGGTGATACCGAAAATCTGTATACCGGAAAGCCATGTAGCATAATTTTTTACGTTATTGGAGTATTCGCGAAAATACGTATTTAACAAGTTAAAGAGTAACCGATGCCATTAAGACAGTTGCCTTTTGTTTATTTTTGATACTGTATATAAGCCTTATAGGCCTTTACCACGGGACTGTGATGTGGTGTAGCGAGTAGAGTATTGTTTCTCTACACCACGCGGATTGTCTTCGATTCCCGCCACGGAAAAAGTAGATAACCTGATCACTGTCTAATCGCAAGGCTGTATTTGTCAATATATATGACAAACTAGCATACGGTACATCTCAACCTATTTTTTCGGTGACGGTGTTAATACGAAAGCCATGGGACTTGTGAGAAAATCCATGAACCCACTAGACATTCTACTTTCAGGGAGGTAATTTATACTAAATAGAGTAGAGCGCTCAAGGAACTCACATAATTTCCTATCGTTAAACCTAAAAAATGTTTGACACAAAAGTTTATGCGTACTGGCCTTTAACGTCTCGTCTAGTTACGGGGACTTGACTTCTGCTAGCGTGAATAAAGGGACACGATTTCAAAAATAAAGAAAGATGTGTTCCTTTACCTTTCTACACGTGTACTTTCTATCCATGGTAGACACGCTTGCAGACATATCGGTATGGAATCTTTAATAAATAAAGACATGAACCGTGATGAATGTGACCACAGAAATCAATTATCTTGTTTACTTATCCCTTATGCCTGTACCAGAAGCGCCTTCTTTATCCTTACGCATCACTCAGTGTTGTTGCATTGAGTACTCTCTTCTTCAGTTTACTATCCGTCTGTCTAGTTGTTTGACGCTTCTCTAGGTTGTTCAAGCTTTCTGTTGTTTTCCGTTCCAATTACGCTTATCAATTTCCGTGTTCTTTCTCATGCCTTAGCCATCTCACCTGTTGTGTCCGAATGTCTCCATTACACTTCTTTTCACTAGGATGTTACTAATCGTTTCACTCACTAGTAACACTGATATTATCAACTGGTTTGTATATATACGTTTATATGGTATATGTTTACCGTATTTTCGTTTATTTCTTTCATAGACCTCCGCATTCCTTGTCTTTGTATGCTATCAAAAGAGCATCAGTTAAGGGTGATAAACAAAGACATCCATAAGCTCATGTGTACTGGAAATCGTGTGATTATAGTTAGTAAGTTGAGCTCGTTTAAACGCATTTTCTTCGTGACTTTGATAATTAAATGGTATTCTTAGCTTTGTTCCAAAAACAATCAGGTACTTTATTCAGTACGAGCAAACAATGTACCTTCGACTAAATGCCCATGGTTTTGTCCTCGGTACAAAGACACGTTTGTTCTCGTTTTTGTCGTCATTGTTATCATGATCAATAATATCATCATCAACAATAATATCATGATCAATGATTTGTTATCATTAATTAAACTGTTGTCTTTGTTCCGTTTATGAATCTAAACATTTATGTCTATCCTTTCTGTGTAGTACAGAGTTTGTCTAAGAATTCATTCTGTATTTATTGGTAACAAATGTTCTTAGTTGAACGTTTCCAGAAGTAAAGGAACAACACTTTTCGTAATGACGTTTTTTCTATCCAGTCTTAGAACTACCCTTCAATCTCTTTAGAAAAATTAAAAAACCTCGTTTTCTTGTCCCATACGATATACAAACACTCTAGACCGTATTTTACTTCTACTTCTTCTCCTCTTCTTCTTTCTCTTTCTATTGGCATAGCTGTTACACTTCGAGTTTTACGGAGATGTGTTTGGTAACGAAGGCTGGCGTCTATTTGTTAGTCTCTCTGTAATCCTTTTCCGTGAGTTTTCTTGTCCGGTGCAACTGAATTGCGCTCACATGGCTAATAGACCGCTAATCCAACACCCGAACTGCGCTCACCATTTCTTATACCTGCGAAGGTCCTTGAAGAGACACTCGATCTGCGCTCAGTGTTATACCTGGGGAAGATTGTGTAATCAAACTAAAAAAAAAACACATTTTCAAGACACTTAAATTTTTATTTTTAGTTAGGATAACACAATTTTTCCAAATTTATATGAAACACATTTTACAAAATTATGTCTAGATATTTGCTCTCTGTCTAACTGAGCAATTTTTTGTTGTATAAATTGTTGCCGTAATAAAACTTCGCGTCTTGCATATCTTTTGTCATTCCTCTTTATAGAATTTAACTTAATGTAGGTATCTGTCTGCATGTCTAATAAAACTTTTAAAAATTAATGAATATTTGGATGAGACGATAAATTTTCACTTTTAAACTTTGAATGAAATGATTTAAATCGTACTCAAAGAGAGGAATTCTCTCGCTCTCGCTCTCTCTCTCTCTCTCCTGCCCATTTACAAACAACTGAACAGTAATAACTGTAAAAAGGTATAATACATAATAAAGAATATGGCGGTTTATTTGTCAATACTAAAGAATCTCACACACCCAATCAAAAATAAATAACACTATCAGAGTATAAACTAACGTAATTATTATACGGTAAAGGTCTCGCGACGGAAGGTATGATTGAGACGGGAGACGTTACAGAATGACGCTAACAACGTAGGGCTTAAATAACCCGATTAGTAATTTTCACGTTACGGAATGGGCTAAAAAAGACGTAAACCCGATCAGTTATTTCACGTTACAATATATATATTGTTGAAATAAGACTCACTGTTTTCTTTGTATTATATATAGGTATGTAAACATAATCGACGTCATGAGACGTCATCATCAGAAATACAAATGAAATATTATATTTAATATTTATATATTATAAATGAAATATGTACGTATAATATTTCATTTGTATTTCTGATGATGAAATACTATCTAGTTTTTGACACGCTAATTTTTGAGGTTACGTTCCTTTTCGAGCTTATCATACGTTCGTACGTTCGGTAATAACTCTCCAGGTTATACAGCAACGTGTGGCGGGAAAACTTTACTTCGGACAGAATCGTGAGTTTAAGTTAAAACAAAATACAACATTTTAAACTTACCAAGACTGAGCAAGATGAAAACGGCAACCAAGAATTTTGAGTTCTTCTGGAAAAATTTCTTGCAGGCTCGCGTGAATTGCAACTTCAAAATCTATTATTACAGTACTGGGATTTAAAACATAACCCAGCAGCGTGCACTTTTCTATTAATAATTGGAAAACTCTGCTATACGTAGACTTCTTCTTGTCTTTTAATAAGCAAAATACGACGGGTACATAAAAATTCATTGCATACGCATGTATAGTGAAGAGTTGGCCGAAATACTTAGTGCAATATTCGAATGTTCCGTCCATATACAATAAATCCTGTTGACACATAAACTCCAAGTTATTTTCACATGAAAAAATTACTATGTTGTCTAAAAAGTCATTGCACATCAGGAAAGGTTCGTTCGTACTTGTTCTTAAGTTTGAAGAATGTAAGAAATGTTTCGTGCATGATTGATGTTGTTGCGGATACACTTAATGTCCGTAACAGATAATGTTTCCAATGAGTGAGTTTCAGCTCTCATTTCAGACCGGATTAATTTTGAAGGTTTCGTTGAAATATCTTCTTGGGCTTTCCTTTTCACGACATTATTTATTTTTTGTCTTGATAACAACGCTTCGTTTGCTTCATGGTTATGTTCGCCACATTTTTTCGAAAATACCGCATTTAACGTATAAATTGTAGCCTACAGTTCTTCTTGGTGCATCTCCATACAACTTCTTCTGTTGATTTCACATCTCGATATTTTCGAAACTCGTAATTCTCAAAAACTAACAATGGTTGTCCTCGTTCACTCAACATAGTTTCCATCGTCGCACACTTAACAGTCGTCGACAACGTTTCAAACAAAACTGATATCAGAAATAATTACAATTTTCATGTACCCAAGTGGGGTTTGGGGAAATTCCAAGTATCCGTACTTTCGTACCTACCTGGCAGCAATAAACGCAGTTTCCAAGTATTCCTACTTTTAGTACATGGGGCCAGTGAGCGCAGTTCAGTAGGGGATGAAGTAACCTTTTTTCTAGCAGACCTACCTGACATTAATCTGAGCGCAATTCGAGTGCGTTCTTCTTGTCACATGCGTTCTTGATAAACAGTACTCTTGCAAGGCTAATTCCATCGTCGCCTTCTATTCTTGACGAATTTATTTACATCTTGTATATCACGTGGTCTTCTTATGTCTCGAATAGGCATTCTATTAGCCAGGGTATGCCCCGCAACTGCTCTTGCTGTAGCCACATTCGTTGCTCTTACTAGCTGTTTTGTTCTGGATCCTTCAGGTCCCTAATCTCACACGCATACGCTACGAGTTATGTTATCCCTTCCTCGTATATTTGGTCGTACTAAGCATGTGTATTTTCATTTTATTCGCCACCAAGATGTTTCGTTTTCCAAAATACACCTCTAATCGGATACTCGTGCAGCCTTAAATGTTTACCTTCGCACTTACGTAAATATATTTCTTTCACTATTTATATCTGCTTCCATACAGGTAAATGATATTACACGGTCTGTAACGCACCTTTCTATTTCCAACGCTATAGACAGTTAACTTAAGTAATCCAAAATTCATTAAATTCGTTAGATAATATTAAATACTTTTTGTAACCTCTAACTTTTTTTAATGATTTCGGTTTTCTCTACATGTAACGTAGTTTTGAATCGAACAGCTAAATTATATATCGTTTAGAAATAAATATATTGTAACCACATTTAATTAATGTGTCATCAATATGGTCAGTTCATTGTGTCTCTTTGCAAAAGGTCCGTTCAGTAAGCCGTGTAATGGGTTACGCTAATGTAATTCGTATACATCAGTTTTATAACTGCTATACGAATTTTTACATTTCTTCGTTTCACTTTGTAGGTTAATGCGGAATGGAATTAAGGAATGTAATTTTTCATCGTAGATGCAGATATGCAGTTGCAGTATAGTATTCTAATTTCTGTGATAGAGTTTCTTTTGTCTAATATAACCTGCTACACTCTAGACCTGCATATGTTAGAATTTTCGTTCTCTCCCGTTATGTGTGTGTAACTCTGTCAGACATTACTACATTACTCGATAATTTTTATTAAACAGAATGTATTATTAGTACACTATCTCTCTCCCCTAACACGGTTTCCTCCTTTTACAACAGACATTCAAAAATACTACAAATTTTTGTTCCATGTGGCAGTCCAACCGCCCACCAGTGTTTCCACAGACTGGAAAACATGGTGGTTTGGTCAAGCGTCAAGCATCTACAACTGTATGTTTTTAATGAAACCTCGGATACTATTGGCACCCGTAATAAAGGTGTTACTAACAAGATCAATAATTATAAAAAAATTCTCTCTCTGTGCGTGCGTGCGTGCGTGTGTGTGTGTGTGTGTGTGGGTGTGTGTGTGTGTGTGTGTGTGTGTGTGTGTGTGTGTGTGTGTGTGTGTGTGTGTGTGTGTTGTGTGTGTGTGTGTGTGTGTGTGTGTGTGTGTGTGTGTGTGTGTGTGTGTGTGTGTGTGTGTGTGTGTGTGTGTGTGTGTGTGTGTGTGTGTGTGTGTGTGTGTGTGTGTGTGTGTGTGTGTGTGTGTGTGTGTGTGTGTGTGTGTGTGTGTGTGTGTGTGTGTGTGTGTGTGTGTGTGTGTGTGTGTGTGTGTGTGTGTGTGTGTGTGTGTGTGTGTGTGTGTGTGTGTGTGTGTGTGTGTGTGTGTGTGTGTGTGTGTGTGTGTGTGTGTGTGTGTGTGTGTGTGTGTGTGTGTGTGTGTGTGTGTGTGTGTGTGTGTGAAGTCCCTCGAATGCCTTCCCTGTCCTGTTCTTACATGCTTTCTAACCATAGTAAGTTTTATACAATTCACCGTTCGTCAGAACTTAACCGGATTATCCCATACGACCAAAGGCTAAGAGATCTCTTACCATATTGTTTTTTTTAATAGTAATGGTAAAAAAAATATTTCCCTTCTCGATAATGCATTTCTTAAGCGGGTTTTACCTTAATACCGTTTCATCCATTACGTATATTCACATATTACCAAAGGAGAATTAAATTTACTTAGGTAAATAATAATATTAGGGTAAACACATACCCTCTTTCATTACATAAGATATAGGCATACGTCTGTAATAATTATACCAAGTTTGATAATTATTTAATCTATAAAAATATACATTTAAAAAAATTAAAAAATAGGTTTATATTGTTGCAAAAGGCTACACTAAAATTACCTAAAAATTAAATATTATAATTACTTATCAAATTCAAGCGTATTTCCAAGGAAGTCGTTAGGCGCGTTGAGTGTGTGAAGGAAGGAGGTACAGGCATATTAAAGAAGCGGGCGCTTGTCCATAAGTCTGCGTATGCGTGTGTAGACATATGGTATTTCTTCGGCACACTTAGAAAAAAAAAACTGAACGAGTTTAGTCTCAACACCATCGTACCTCAACGTCGCTGTTCGGCATTCTTTCCATACATTAAACCCGTCAACAGAAATAATGTGCCTTACCCAATCAAGCGCGCTTCCTTTTTTTCTCGTTTGCAGCGTGTATTCTCGTTTGCATAGGTTTCATTCGCTAATCAGCCTACCTGTTCCGTATCACCGTAGGGATAATTTAGGACCACTTGTTATTCGGCCAATTTTTTGCAAATTTGGCTGGCTCCTCCGAGCCGGGTTCATTAAACTTGGCTTTGGAACGTTTTGCCATTTGTTGACACCTGGTTTTCCTAAATAAAACCAAAAAAAAAGGAATAGACCGGAATGCTATTTGGCTCTGAAGCCAATCAACAGCCATCTGTTCGTCCGTCGTTTCGAGACGTGTGATTAAACAATAATAACCCGATCTACATAATTTTTCGTTTACCTATTACGTGTTTTCCTTAGGCGTTGAAGTTGTTCTCCATCTTGTTTATAAATAAACCTTGTACTTTTACGGTTACTGGCCGGACAGTTCAGCTTTTCGATTTAATCTGATTGACTGCCTCTTCAGCTCAGTAATTTCCTGCCAAATACTGGATTTTAACTTGTTCTGAGTAGCGCTCCCATAACTGGCTCGTCTTTAGCCGATCCGAACTCTGCGGCTTCTTGGCGTGCACATCCCTTTGGTCATTTTATATTTCAGCAATTGTTTCTCTTTTCTTTGTTAAAAATCTTTTACTATAAAACGTGGTTATTTCCTAAGCCTCCTTTCTCCGTTACGCAAAAACAATAACATTTGGACTTGGTCCCTCAAAGTATTGGAGAGAATGAGAAATACCAAATGGTTTCCACACCTTGATGGAGGGAAGTATCCTATCGTATCTCCTCGTGGTGGGAGACCTGGAAAAAACTAACAGCCGGTATACGCTGTTTGCATGAACCAATTCCAACCGCTCTTTGGACAGCCGAGGGGCGTGTATGGGTCAAGATTAGACCTGGAAACTGCAAATATTGCTCTTGGAGAAACCATTGCTTTAAAGATCTAGTTGGTATTTCGAGAATACACGATTTCTTCCAGAATTTGCGAATCCTGGAGAATAGTGAAAACTGGTAGATGAAAAAAGAAGCATTTGAAATGTAGCGATACAGGAGATACTTTTAAAAATGAAATCGGTGAACAGAATAACAAATGAAAAGGATCTTGAAATAATGGGAGATCGGAGAAGGTATGGGTACTTATAACGAGAAGACGAGCGAGATTGGTGGGACATTGGTTGATAGACCCAAGTCTTCTGGTGCAGTTAGATTTTGACCAGGGTTTGGCCTTTTCAGCAGTTCTTTTATTAAACGTGTGGTTTAAGATCGTGTCGTGTTTTCGATTGAAATTTTAGGGTATTAACTTCATGATTCTTTCAAACGCCTCTAGATATTCTATTGGCGAGCTTCTAAAGACAGAAACAGGAATGTTTCTTACTTCACAATTCATTACTCCAGGACACTGGCATTTGGAATTATGTCTTTAAGACACAATGAATAAAAAAAACGTATTACATATATTTAGATACCGGCGACCTTAGGAAAAGCACAGACATTTGTCAAGGACTACAGGTGACGTATTTTAGACATTACTGACCGTTACTGCACATATTGGTTGAAAAATATATGCAACATATATGCCTGGTTTCTCCCAAACCATATATTACTCAAAACAGGCCAATGAGAAGAAAAGTCTCGATAATGCCTGTAAGTAATGAAGTGATCAGTTCGTGATCTAACATTTCAGTAACACAGGAATGGAACAAACTTTGCTAGTTTAGTCCGCGGAACGAAATCCACTGCGTAAGGAAGTCTCAACTGTCAGTTATTGATAATTAAACTTCTTTCTAAGTGTCAGTACAAAGTTAACCCATTCTAACTTATTTAGCCTATTAACATTTAAAATTTCAGAAAACAATAACGTATTTACTACGTAAATTGTTACAATTATAAACTATAAACTAGTCTTTAAAGTACAGAAGAAGAAGAAGCATTATGATCTACAGTAGAGTCTCGATAGTTCGAGGTAATTGGGACCAAACCAACCTCGAACTACCAAAAACTCGAACTACGCAAAATGCCGGTATTATCTGCCGTTAGCGAATCTACCGCGCACCCCGCGCAGTGCTTTCTAAGTATATGCTGGAAATTTATCGAAAAGAAATGTATACAAAATCTGTAAACTCGTGCTGTGTATGTGGGTTTTGTTTACTAATTTGCGCGGGCTTTCGAGAACATTCGCAGCGAAAGGAAAAGGAAAAATTGACGACGAATCGTCATTAGTTTAATTAGGTTATATTCATGAGGATTAAATAAAAATTCAAAACGTTTTTTGTTAACACTCACAAATTTATCTATTAAATGCACACACTAAAATTTAAAATGACATACAGTAATATTAAAAACTGTACTGTATGTATATTTGAAAACAAAATACTTTGCATGAAACTGACATTTTAAAAAATGAATCAAGAGTTTTTTGTTTTTGAGTTGACGATCTTTTTCTGGTACTAATACCCCGCCATTTTCGGAGTACATATTATTTTTCTAGCAAGGTACCTCGAACTATACAGAATGTCGAACTATCGAGACCCTACTGTAACAGTAAAAAGTAAACTACAAAGTTACTAGGCTTTGTGTAACAACTCAGCATGCCTATAATTTTGAAGTCGATTCAAGATACCAAAGTAATAACTTTCAGTGGCTAATATTGTATCTATTGTATAAACTGTTAACTAAAACAATAGAAGTTTCTCTAGAGCAGAGTAGACAAACTGCCTCTCTAGGCAGACTATTTATTTTCAAAAAACAGGAATATCTTGCTTCTAGACAAATTTCTCTCTTCTCTGGTGGTTCCGTGACAATGTCGACCAACTTCCTCATATTGTCTTCAAATTCATTCTCCTCAAGATCTTCCTTTCAAACGTGTTTATCTGATTCTCATCCTAACATTACACATGTCTCAAAACTATTGAGTTAGTTTTGATCTTACCAGGTTTATATAGATAACAAATTTTGTATTACTTCGTTACCAATCAAATTTTGGTTCGGAATTTATTTATTTCCTTTTCTGCTTTCGAAACAGTAAAAACCCGTTTTTTCCGGATTTTCTCATTTCCGTGTACACAGTTTTTAAAATTCTTTGATTTGGATTCTTAAAGATTTCCGTATTATACATCGTAAGTCTATTAGGAACAGTGCAATCACAATTTTTTTAAAACCTTTTTCTTCTTTTTTTAATGTACTTCAAGGATTAGGTGTCTTCAAAATTGTCAACTATTTGTCTATATGTCTTTAGCTAGGCCTCCCCATTATTTCTTCCCAGAAGATTACATTGTACTCGTAGTGATACCTGATACCTTTGGTAATCTGTTTTCTGGCAGCATTTATATGCAAGCCTTTTCTTCTTTGTGATTTTTATTCTCTTATGTATGATACCTATGTTTAATTATTGCAGTATATTTTTACTTCTTATTATGTCAGTTCTTGTGCACGATTTCTGTCTTAGCCATTTCTGTGATTGTGCCTGTGTCAGTCAAGGTTTAATTTCCGTCTAATAAAGTGGTTATAACCGTTAGATTGCATAATTTTAACTTTGTTTCTCTCTCCAAAATTTGTTATTTTGTTTTTTATTTATTGTTCCACATATATATTTTTTTGTTTAGTTTGTTTTGTGCGTCTTTGACGGAATTTTATGTTATATCGTTACCCGTTATGTTCTGTTGTTTATTGTTAATATACCATTATTTATTGAATTACTCAGATCCCCTTAACGCCATAACTTAGTGGCTAGCCTCGTGATATAGATTTCACAGATTAAATTTAATTTAGGCCTATGAACATTTTTAAACTGCTAGTTGTAATTATCATCATCGTCTTGGAGAATCACCATGTTATGTGCAAACAAAATTGAGTTTATACTACCATACTTAGTTAATATGAGGACAGTATGTATCACTCTTTTCCATCTTCTTACAATCTTACACACGAAATCTGAATTCCAAAATCTATTAAAACGTTTCTTCAAAACATATTTCACTGTTTTGTACATTAAGTATTAGCAGCTGTTTGCGATCATATTTAAACATACTAACAAAATTAACGGCAGTTTCAATAACCATGTCTTTTATTGACTACTCAAGAACACGTATGAATTTTACGATGTTTTTTTTTATTTGAACTTGTAGAGTAGATCTACTTACTAAAAATGTGACCTGCATAGATCCCCACTTTTTAATTTCAAATGAAGTTAGAACATGTTTAAAATTCTAAATAAATAAATAAAAAGCTACCAAATAAGAAAGCTTGTAAATTAAAATTGCCCGTATTTCATAACAATCAGCGTCACTTGCCTGTTCTGTTGACCAGTGATGTGCCAGAATAAACGGGCGCGTGCGTAATGCGTACAAGCGCGATTTGTAAAGAACAGACAGTCAGCTCGCCATACAGGTAAACATAACTGTACTCGCCAAAGTGGTTACCTTTCGATAACTGTAAATTTATTTATTCTAGTAATCTGTGTTGCTGGACCAGTAGCAGCCGGAGACGAGACTGTGACCTACCTACAGCCAACAATGCACGCACGCCATAGCTGCTGCTGTTGCAGAGAGCGGTGTGTAATCGATTTTCTATCAAGGCATAGTGTCTCAGTTGACCATGGGCCTGCTACCCACCACCTGTCTCCTAATTACTGTGCAACGATGTGGCTGCTTCGTCACGTCTATACGTGCGTGTGCAAACCACGTAACCGTGACGAATTCTGTTTCACACTCTGAAATAAAGTACCATCAACTCTTTCTCTCCTCGCACGCAGAGTTGCTCAAACTCAAATCTTGTTCTCAAATCTTCAAGTTCAATTATCGATCCCCATAATTTTTGATCCCGAATAGTAATATATATGCGTTACTTATTCGTTACTTTAGCACAATGTTATACATAATTATTCTTTTAATGTAACGAGACACATTATTTTGGCCTCAAATGCAATCTGCGTATAAACTAGAATTTATTTCTGCGTTATTATTATAACTAGTTGTTTTACAGTTGACATTGTTTCTCTCTTCCGCTTTTGTCTGTCCGAAGAATTCTGATCCGTAAGTCCTCTATTCAGCATTGTTTCCTCCATGTTCTTCTGTCATACTGTCACCTATTTAGTTCTATTTGAACCAATCATTTACTCATTTGTGCCATCTTTCATTTGACTCCATCTGGAGATGCTCATACCATCTTAATATCAATCGATTCCAATATTCTCATGCCTTTGAATCCATCCGGTTGCCTTCTTTTAGAAATTTTATGAATTTTGTGTTTTCATAACAACTTGGGAGCTGGCCCTACGACTTAACCCTCTTTCATGATAACCGGGATTTTCTGTCGGAATTTAGTCTCTCTGCCGTTGGCTCGGAAACAATAATGCAATACATCGATAGGAATGGTTTGATTTCCGAGCATCCTTCTCCTAGGCTTCTGAGATCCCAACCCTCCGCCCCCACTGTACAAGATAGTACAGGGCAGTGTTTGTTTAATAGCGGCACTTATCATGTGACAGCATTGTCACAATTCTAAGTTATCATTTGAAGAATGCAACCACCGTTTGAATTATATATCTGTTGCAGTTCACCAAACCTACTGACACTTCCACTAACCACCAAGTGCGACCAGCCCAGTAACTGAGGTTCCCTCTTTTGTATTTATACTTTTTTACATGTTTATTTCTTTGGATTTTCGTTTCGTCTATTTCAAAATGGTTTACCCTCCTTCGTGATTGCTGCCAAGTGCATATTTTTGTGCTTTTGTGTTCCTCACTTCTCCCCTCTGTCACTTCTATCTTCTCTCTCTCTCTCTCTCTCTCTCTCTCTCTCTCTCTCTCTCTCTCTCTCTCTCTCTCTTCATCTCATTGCTTTTTCCCATCTTTCTTTCCCCGCCTCTCTTCCTCACCCATTAAATACGCGGCGACACCTGTGACTATACTCGTTACCGACTTGCACGTGTATACGTAGACATTTAAATTGTAGTATTTTCGTCCCTTAAGACTCTCGGCCATATCAACTTTTGTAGTAATACAAAATTTGGTTTTCCAACGTTCGACAACATATATCTTCTTCTTCTTCTTCTTCTTCTTCTTCTTCTTCTTCTTCTTCTTCTTCTTCTTCTTCTTCTTCTTCTTCTTCTTCTTCTTCTTCCAACCGGATATCCCTGAGGACACTGTTTCTCTACCACCTCCAAGACCGTCCTCTAGGTCGCACTCCACCAGGGAAAAACCCTTGTATCCTGTACCCTTGTATTTTTGAATCTCCTGCTGTCTTCCATTTTCAAGTCATGACGTAGCCACTTTTTTGTTTGCCAGGTTTCTGTCAAAAATCCGTCCTACATCAGAGGCTAGGTGAGTGAGCATTCGTAACCAAACATTTCTACATTGATGGAGAGTTAACCAGGTGTTTTGAATTCGGGGTTCAAAGAGTTGCATTCACTATGGCCTCTCTCTCGTTCTCACTCACTCAGGCTGCGTGTGCTGCCGTTGGCCTATCCGAGGCACTAAGATTATACATCCTGCTGATAATGCTTTCCACCCTCCTAGACCAGGACTCAGGTTACATCCACGCTCCCCTAGCTGGACCCTTCTATAGTCAGTTCACCGACCCATTCCGCCGCAAGGATTGGTTACCACCACCTAGAGTAAGTTGATCTGCTTAACGGATCCTACCACGATGAAGATGAGAGTGGAGATGAAGCGGAGAAGTTAAGAGGTTCCTCCTCGTTGGAAGCATGTAATACGCGACACGTCTTCTTACGCGCCCCACAAATCGTCTTCAATAAAAACATCAATGTAAACCATTGGTTCGCACCATCAAACTACACAATGCAATTATACCAGTTTAACCTACTACTTTGTAGCACCTGATAATCACCTAACCGAATTAATATAATCTGCCGTTAATTAATCGATTTTAATTTATAATTTTACGCGTTATTTGTTAATTTATATGTTAAATTTATGTTAACGCATTTGCCACTGTTACTCATTAATTGGACATTAAACTTATGTTTTGTTTCATATACATAATTCCCCTATTTTCTTGTATAATTATTGGAGTGACATCACGGAAAATATAATAGGAGATAACAAGACTCATTTCGCGGTAACTGTGGTACAAAAGTACAAAAAATGGTCTCTCAAATGAAGTCGGAAAATCGTCTAGTGTTAAAATGTCCTCTGAGGATGATGACGACATGCACTTTTGAAAATTTTAGGCAAAAATTATGAATTATGATATTTAAGCTAAACATTGTAAGCACAAATATTAGGTAGCCAGCTAATGCTTTATTTTCAATTGTTTATTGTTGTAGGCGCACGACCGACCAAAACGTACCGTCAGGTACTCCCACCTATACCGGGATACATCCCTGTTTACATACAAGACGGAGATGTACCACCCGATGTAGAGTCTATCTACGAAATCGCTTCAACACTTCTGCAAGCGCCGCCTCAGCCCAACTCCGACGCTCCGGCCGACGACATCGTCTTTCCGGCGCAGATCTACGACAAGGGCAACAACAATGAGGACGACAGTCTGAAGGAAAGTGAAGCGTTCATCATGCATCAGCTGACCGACAACTCGCCGACGGCCGACAACGAGTTGGAAGCAGCGGGTACAGTAATCCAGGAACTCAACGACAACGATGGATCTCCGGGACAAGTGGTGGAGATTTCGTCCAACGACAGCGGTATAGAGCGTCATCGAACTCTTCTGTATGATGTTCAAAACGTTAGAAAATGATTGTGATAAGTTTTAACAAGAACGTATGCTGATGTTTGCTTTCCCATTCCGCATTTATTTAGTGATAATTTATTTTCCGATTTTACCCGCCGATTAGTAGTAACATCTTTCCTATCTACACCTCTATAGTTTTTTAAAATACTATTCATCTCTGTAAGTTTAAAGTAATTTTTATCTTTCAAATAATTTTTACAATAAAAGTAAATTGTTTACTTGTTCTGTGTTTCTTGTCTAGGTATAACAATTAATTCTACATGTCCCTGAATTTTGTTTATTATTATAGATTATTCTTTTTACTGTGAAAAGTCTTTAATAACTCAGTAATTTTATTGAAATATTTAATGAGCGAAAAAATAATTTCACTCCAACTGAAAAAATTATAGGCTACTCTGAGAGTATGAACTTTCATTCCTTTGAATTAAATTTTTCTAAACTCTCGTAGTACGAAAACTGCGAAGTGTTTTACACATTAGTAAGCAGACTGCGAATAACTATTATAAACTTAGGCCTATATTTCTCATGATAAGTAAATCTGAAAATTGTCTCATTAATAAGTATCAATTTTATAACGTACTTAGTGTTTATGCAATGTTATACGTATACTACATTATTTTTAAATTTTTAATTAATTTTATAATTCTATTTTTAATTAGTATGTATAAGTATTAATTATTTAAATCTTTTAAAAGAAAGATCGTCAACGTTAAGTTATCTATTCATAATGAGTAATTAAAGCTTTACTACTTTAACGTAATATTTATAAAGTTAATTAAAATATTATATTATTTATTATTTTTAATATATTATTTGTATAATGTATACAATTATAATGTGTTGATTAGTAGAAATCCTCTTATTTAAGTGGTCGTTAATTTTTTTTTGAAACACCACAAATATTCGTATATTTATTTATATTTTGTTATAATTAAATTTACATTATTAAACGTGAAAGTAAAAGTGTAATGTAAAATTATCAGCAGTCTGCTGAAATTATTAGTTTCTTGGTATTCAAACGGGTTTTTAATTATTATGTGCTACTAATAGATCTTGTATGGTCTTCCATTAAGTATTCTATGTTATACTGAACTTAGATTTATTTATGTACCATTTATCTGCTTCATTTATAAATTACTTCTTTTATTTGTTTTTATTTTTTAAGGTTCCCACCGAGGAATCTCAGTTATTGTTGATTCCATATTGAGTCTTAAGCATATCATTCATATTTTTGTTTTAAGCTTTAAAAAACGTGAAGTTCTGGTAATTTTGGTCCTTAATATCCTTAAATAATTTAATCTTGAAAGTTAAACTGAATGTCTTTGATGTTCTGAAAATTAATACTGTTGCTCACGTGTTTAGTTGTAATTTGTTCTTACTGATCGATTGTGATTAAACTGACGGTTTGCACACTAACCTTTTATGTAAGTAGTTTCTCTTTACTATAGACTTTATACAGGTCACGAAATATTTATGCATTGACTGAACAGAAGGAACTCATTGTAGAAAAAAAATTAGTACACACGCCATTTTGGTAATTTTAATTGTTGTTTAATGTACGTAACAAGCAATTTCTGTTTCCGAACAAATGATTCGGTTTTTTCCGAACAATTTCCGAAATTTCAGTTTCGTTATTATTAAATGATAAACATCGTATGTTTGTTATAATATACATGTGTTAACATATGTATATACTTTAGCTATTTTGCGTCGACGTTTCGACAATATTTATTGTCATCTTCGATAAATATTGTCGAAACGTCGACGCAAAATAGCTAAAATTTGTATTATTGACCGATCCTCACTAACCATCCACTAAAACTTTCATTGATTGACGATCACTAAAAATTTAAGGATATGTATTGTATATACATTTCCAGAAACGTGTGGTATACATTTCCAAATGTGTTATTGTCTTCAGTAACCATCAATTACAAATTCTAATTACTTTTTCGTGTGATTCCCTTCCTTTTTTATTTTTCTGTTTACTAGAAGGAAATAAAGGAATATTTCTTAAGATATTTGCTTTTTCTACTTTATGCGTAAATTAATTAATTTGGTAGAACAATGTGCTCATCAGTGCTAACTAGTAATAAGTGTGTGTGTGTGTGTGTGTGTGTGTGGGTGTGTGTGGGTGTGAGAGAGAGAGAGAGAGAGAGAGAGAGAGAGAGAGAGAGAGAGAGAGAGAGAGAGAGAGAGAGAGAGAGAGAGGGGGGGGGGAATGTTAATTTTTACGTACACATAATGTTAAAAATATTTGTGTTCTTTAAAGGATATGTGTTGCATATGTACAAAATACATTGTCAATAAAATTACATATCTTCTTTGTAATTATTGAAGTTTTTCTCGTTATGTTTCTACGTACATTGTCATTTTTGTTCTAGTCCCAACAACGGGCTTCGATTATCCGTCAGTCTGTTGTTCTTGTGACCTAAAAGTCTGCCACTGGGTTATACTGTAAACTAATTCTGAGCAACTTACATTTTTTTTTTATATTTCGTTCTGTAACTGTCTAGTCTTTTAGATGTACGGATCCTCTGTCGCCCATGTTTCCGATTCCATTTTTTCCAACTAATTTTTTTTAATAGCCATTTTTGCTAATGTATTATATCCGAAACCTATATTCCTAAGTTTTTTTTAGAAGTTTCCTTACTGAGTACCAAATAGAGGTTTCCAGACAGATCATTTTTCCTAAGGTATTCATTTTCCAAATAATTTCAAGAATGTAGCTGTAGTTTCCATGACGCATTCGGCTCCCAAACATGTCTGCAACAAAACGTCTAGTTTAATTTCTCAAGATTATAATAACTAAGTCTAGGAAACCGGACATACCTCTGACGGGAAGAGAAAGGATGAAATTACTGTACAAGCAATTAGTATATTATATGAGTAAATCGGCTGATGATGGGAAAATCAACTGGGAGAGTAGAAACGTCAGTAGCAAACAGTGCAGCGCCGGAGCCATTACTATCGGATTTGATGCCAATGTGAGAGTGCTGAAGCAATCGCTTCCAATCACATTCGCCTAATCGTGATGAGACAGAAGCAGAATAATTATCTGAAACAGTCGGAGACGGGGACATTGATCCCTGACTCCCCTTCCCAGTTCATCGTTCGCTGAATGAAAGTGATGTTGATACATACAATGCAGAAATTTTCAAAACCTGAGACATGGACGTCAGACGGCCAAGAGGTGTCCTAAAGAAAGCAGAGCACTTGATTTACCGGTAGATTTATGAGACGTTGCCTCTGGTATAAGAAAACAGACTAGGAGACAAATTCTTCTTCTTATTGTTGTGTGTGTGTGGATGTGAGTGAGTGAGTGAGTGAGTGAGTGAGTGAGTGAGTGAGTGAGTGAGTGAGTGAGTGAGTGAGTGAGTGAGTGAGTGAGTGAGTGAGTGTGTGTGTGTGTGTGTGTGTGTGTGTGTGTGTGTGTGTGTGTGTGTGTGTGTGTGTGTGTGTGTGTGTGTGTGTGTGTGTGTGTGTGTGTGTGTGTGTGTGTGTGTGTGTGTGTGTGTGTGTGTGTGTGTGTGTTCATTTGTCAGTCAGAGTCTTTGTCAATCGTTTCTGTGTCAGAGTCATAGTTGTGTGTCAGAGTGTTCATTTGTCAATCGTTTCTGTTTTCCATTTCCCGTCTTCTCATCACTTCATTCATTTAGTCTTTCGAGAATATTCAAGGCCTTGCTCTTCTTCTTACTTCCAAAAAAATCCGGTTCATAGCCCTTGATATTCATATATTATCTTAAGTTCTTCAACGTGCCCATAACACGTTAGTCTATTCTCTTCAATACAACAAAGCACGCCTCTTTTACTTGTAATTAACTTCTTATTGTTCTTCTTTCTTCAAATTCTTCTTAGTAGAAGAAGGTAATACCTCTACCTGATTCCCTTGCTCAATCAAGCTGCTGTCTTCCCAGTCGTCTTCTACTAAAGCCTTGTCGTCCAACACTAGTGCAGTATGTGAACTCCACGAAATAAGCGGTCTTCCTTTCCGGTTCTTTTCGGGACCATTTTCATATCGTTTTTAGCAGTCTACTTTTTGACAATTTTTTTACGTCCATACTGTTGTTTTAATCTGTAAGACATTGATCGTATACTAACGTATAATCTAATCCTGCAGTTCGAATTTTGTCCCTTCTTTTGTTCGTAAGCGGCCATATGTCACAACATTTCAAGTATATTGGAGACAGGACACAAAATACCAGTACAGAAAAATATTTTATAATGAGTGAAAGCCTAACTCATTTGGACAAACTCTCGTTCGAACCGCAGTGTTATGAGTAGCCTAGCTCACGTCCCTTATGTCAAACATATCGATCTTATCACGTCTTATCAATCTACGACAAAATAAGTACGGCTACAGAAGGAATAGATTTTGATGGTCTAAGTAACTTTTTAAATGTACACTCAAAGTCTACCTATAAAATAATGTGGCTACATTCGTCAGTGCTCATAATACAGTCACAAGGCAAATTTCTTTACTCGTTATTGTTGTCTATCCTTATAACCGATAAAGTTCAAATATACGCTTCTGTGATCATTGGCATGACCTACTGACCTTGCCCAGTGCTTTGAAGGTACAAAGACCGGCTGTGAGTTACACTTCTGAATGTTGCCAACATAACTGCAGAGTTACCATTTTAGCAGTAATCGGACAGTATTTTTACCGGATTTCATTAATACACTTGATTAACTCTCATTATTTTGGTACAAATCTCATCTCTAAACTTAACTTATAACAAACCTTATTCAATTTAATATGTTTTATGATTATTATCTCGTAAAATAATTGAATGTCGTGGATATCCACGCACACCCGCCACACACCTACGTATCATTCCGCACCATTTCACAACACTAACAGTTTTTTTTTATTATCTAAATTTACTTAAAACTAACAATTTGAACATTTCTCTTATCGACTAACATACAATGTCCAAGCTCGCAGTCTTTGCTTATACAAATTATCCGCTGTGATTATCCGCCCGTGCTTTCGTTTTACTTTTGTTGTTGTTTGAGTACATTTTCTTCGTTACAATCAGTAACGCCTTTAGGCCTATGCGACAGATGTGACATCGCGCTTTGAGGGGCCTTGTGGTTACTCAGTAGGAAAGGAAAGAAAGGAAATGAGTGAGAGAGGGGAAAGTGAATTTCTTATTTTCGATTATTCTTAATTTTGTTTCTTAAACGCCTCCCTGTTTAATTTTTTTTTATATGAGCCATTTAATTTATACTTATTCCTATATATCGGAGCAAATAACAATTTATGACTAGGAACAAGGCATGGAAAAAGTGATTTTTTTGTTTCCGCTACACATTGAAAGAAGAAGATAAACTGTTGAGATATGATTATTACAGAAAACGTCACTGAGATATAAATGATGAGTAACTACAGAAACATTCAATCTGGGCTAGTGTGAACAAAATAATCCGACAACCTTAAAGGAAATTTTGTGTAAATTATGTACCGGAATACATTAAGCTGTCGAATAGTATAGTATAACAACAAGAAAGAAATGTAACAGCATAAACTGTATAAAATAAATGTAACAGCGTTTAAAACGTTTTACGTAAGGAAAACAAATACAAAATTTCAAGAACGTTACATTACTAAAAACACAATCTCGTTGTTATTATCAAAGCCTTTCATATAGTTAAAATAAACAAATCAAACACGAAATCGATCCCTGTCATTTGAACTGTTATGAAAAGTAAACAACATAACAAAAGTTTTGACATGATAATGTCTTTTAGCTGGACATCGTTTGAAACTTTCTGCAACATTTTATTTATCGTCACGCTGTATGACGTCATCATTGTTCGATTGTAACGCTTCCACACTTTCGATTCCCCACAGTCTAGAAATCTTCGGTCTCTGTCGTTTTAACATGATAATGTTTGTTATATAGTAAATATATTTGTTATATACTAAATATTTGTTATACTCGTATGCACATTATACGTTTCAAAAGCCTAAACGTGTGGATTACCGTTTACCAAATGGTAAAAGCTTAAGAGCATGATAATGTCTTTCAGCCGCCAGCTAAACGCAACATTTGCGCAAAAGAAACAATCAGTCAGTCAGTAACTATAATAATGTTGCCTTTAGCTAGCGGCTGAAAGACATTATCATGCTCTTAAGCTTTTACCATTTGGTAAACGGTACTGTATCTTTCTTTTTCAGATAAAATAAACACGACAAAATGCGACGCCACAGTTGCGTTATTAATTTTCACATCCTTTCGCATTCTTTTCCCGTATTGTTATGAATATTGTATTACGATGAGGCAAAAAATAATTATGTAATTTTGTTATAGAAACAGTTATGATAGCAAACGGAGTTAAGATACAAAACTTGTTTTGTACGTTGCAATGAGTTTCTTTTCGACAATAGCTTACATGTCAAGTTTGTGTAGAGCCAATAATCTGTCGGTAGTGGATCTGTCAGAACGCTATAGTATGATATAATAGATTAACTAACTGAAGTTTGTCTCCTCCACGTTTCTGAATTGACATTTAATGCATAAGTACTAACTTACCGCTCTTTATTCACATCGCAATACTCTCGCTGTTTGCTAAGTAAATGTTATGCGTATGAACAGTCTGTGTGGCGTGTGTGTATAAGGTAGTGCGTGTGTGTGTGTTAGAAAGGCCTAGATATCGAAACAAGTTTTGTAAGTACGAATATGGATTTAACAAAAAGCAAATAAATAAATAA
Source organism: Magicicada septendecula (assembly GCA_034769895.1). Taxonomy (NCBI): domain Eukaryota; kingdom Metazoa; phylum Arthropoda; class Insecta; order Hemiptera; family Cicadidae; genus Magicicada; species Magicicada septendecula. The sequence continues at coordinate 281,198,484 of CM068372.1, read as the reverse complement.
AAATGGAAAGCGGACCTTTTAGAGCCTCCTTCGACATACCTTGTAACATGGGCGTAACTTAGGGCCTAACTTGGGGGGGGGGCAGGGTAAAGCTTCATAAATTCAAGTGTGTAGTGAGACCATCTATATAATAAAATTAATCAAATGTATTACATACAAAATTAGAAAGTTTAGTAATAATTCTTAGTTAGTAAACGAGGGACAATTTCATTTGATAATGATCATCAAACCTTTCTTCATAAGTTGAACTTCCACTTATGTTTACCTAGAACAAATATACTGTAGGCCTATAAATATAAACAATTTCAGTTTTGTTCAACTGAGGTAAGTTACTTACCACATTATGAAGTACGATGGTTGAGTGGCTGGTTTTGTTGCCAATGAAGTAGGAGTCTCCTTCCTCTAAGAGTTGCTTCGGAGTCAAATTTATCTATTATTTTTGAAATATAAATTTTATGTGTTCTTTCAATGCACAGAACGGAAAGGTGATGGAAATCTTTCTTGTCCAGTAGTGTTGCGTATGTAAGTCTTCAGCCTCCGAAGACAAGAAAAAGAATGCTCGCTGCTTGCTGAACAAAAACAAAAGGCACTGTCAAAAATGTTTTAAACATGTTGTTCAAGTTGGGAAAACATTCACTCAAATTTTGTTCAACAAAACTCTTTAGTCTTTGATCAAATTCATCACCAATGTTAATGTTTTTATTTGCACACATACGTGAAAACACATTCAATTCTGAATACAGTTCCTTTTCTGGCACTTTATAAATAGCACATACTAATTTCACATCCTCTTCCTCAACCTCATTTTTACTCAGAACTGAGCAAAGTGCATGAAGTAGTTTTAAGTAATTTTCTTGAAATCTGTATGTAATTTCATTAATTTCATTAATTTATAAGTGTATCTAAAACGGGAAAATATACATTCTGCCTATAAAAGTCAGAGGCTGTTTGATAATTTCCAGTTCTGTCACCACCAAGCTTTTCAGGCATTTCCTTTTTTCTTGGAACCTCTGTCATATCACATCCTTCTTTTTCAGCCATTTTTCTGTTTTGACGTATATCATTCAAATCTGTCAAACATTCCCCTTACAAGTTTCTTCGAAAGAAATAAGAATAATAAATCTATGGCAACTAGTCGTCTGATAACAGTATACAGACGTTGAGAAATAGCGCGTACTGTGCTCGCAAGCATAGAAACTGTCTCCTGTTTGACTAATTGTTAGTTTTTATTTATAACAGCTGGAAACAAAATTTTATAATGCTCGAAACATGCTTGCAAAAACTTCCTTATTGGGGCACTAGTATACGCTCTTTTTTAAACGATGAACAATTTGAACAGCTCTATCCCAGGCCAATTTTTTCCATCAGCTGTTTTAAACAAAAGTATTGTTAATGAATGATCTTGGACAATAGTCTTTTTACATGTTAGTAACCAAGACTATCATTATTAACTTATTATATAGTAATGTCACGGTAATTATATTAATCCTGAAGAAGTACATTATAATTCATGAATCATCCTCACGTTCCGTACGAACAACAGGAAATCAAATGTAGAACTGTGGTTCGTTTGAAAGTTCAAAACAAAGTCAGCGAGGTCACTTGATAGCGGGCAGAGAATCCTTGAAAGGTCAGCTGAATAGTGGTTCGCGCGCGGATGACCTTGAACTACAATCTGCTGGTAATAAATAACACTAATCGACCGGAACCGTCTGTAATTAAACAATATCAACAAACAGTGACACTTGTGCGTGTCGAAAGCACTCACATCGAGCAATGAATAATAATAGTTGATAGTCGACTGCCGTGTCCTTGACACACACATGACGTACGTGAGTCGCATGGCAGATGTCACCAACAACAGCTGGTGTCGGTAAATCTCACTCATCAAAAGACGTCGCTGAGTAATTACCGATTAACTCCCTGAATGCCGGCCAGCTCAACGACGGCCGCTTGTTTTTTAAGTTATTAAGAATACTTGTTTAAATCGGTGACGGCTGCTGATTAAAGTTGTAGCGTTTCACAATGACCAGTAATTTAGCAATGAAATTATTTATATAACAATAAACAAAAGTATTCACATTAAATATCTAAAAACGGAAACTTGTTTTTTTATGAGAGGGAAAATGCATGACAGAGACACAGCTCTCCAGTGTATGCCACTCCAGCCCAATAAAAATCCTCTCCTCCTGTTCAGGCTAACCATCTACTGACCGATTTCGTATTTCATCAAATTGGGGGCTTCATTTAGCTGCTACTGGTCCCCTTCTTGCTTCTTCTTCAGCAAATCTCGTGACTCGATAATTCAAATATCTTATTCTTCTTACTTCTTTCTGCGCAGTACGCTTTCCACAAATCCCGCCAACTGGTCCCACTTGATTTTGTCAGATACCATGATCTTCACGACATTGTAGGGCGTCATCTGACCAATCTCCGTCTCAGGTCTCTGTTTCTATGTTTCCACCCATCTGAAAGTTTGGAGTGCGTTGTCCAGACCCGCGAGTCACCAGAGGGGCATGTCGGGCTCTTGGCTTTACCCATCTTGAACACATAGTTGCAGAAATACTCGTATACAGTCAAAAACTGTGTGAGGTAATAGTTGATCTCACCGGTCCAACCACTCCCTCAGCCTCATTCTTCCACCAGTCCTGCCACTGACGAATGATTAGATTCCTGGTTTCAACTCTCAATGCACCTTCTCCTGTATCCTGTAAATTTATCTTCAGTTTATAAACCTGCTTCCGCTACAGATCGACAGGACAAAACCCCCGCAACTACCAGGACCTCTGGTTCTGACACGGTTCGGTAAGAATACGCCACTCAAAAGGTTCCTCTTCGCAGCATTGAAACTATCTGATAACTTTATGATTAAAGAGTTTAAGAGTACTAGTATAAAACAATATACTTAAAAAAAGCCAAGTAGATTTACGAAGCACGAGGTAGTCGTTGCAAAGTTCGAGCAGTAGCCACATTCATAAGGTGGAGTTAGGACCCCTTTCTCAGACGATTACTGAGTTAGTTGATGCCAAGCTGTTACAACATACAGTGAAAACATAGGCTATGGGAGATCTCGCATTTGCACCTACAGTGCGACAGTAATAAATTTCGTTCCTCTGGATGTAATTAAAATTGGACTAAATATATACGAATACTAATACAATGATCACTGTATTAATACACGTATACATTGCCCAGAATCAAATTCTAAAGCTACTTGCTGGATCCATCAACAATTCATTTAATCACGGAGATCATAGGAAATTTTTAAAGGTGCTGTTCTTGGTAACAGTTGTAGATCCATATAAATGGCGACTTTAGAATTTGAACCTTGTCAAAGAGTTGTTTTAATTGCCACAAATGTGTCAATTAATTTAATACATTAAGTGTGTGTGTGTGTGTGTGTGTGATAATATGCGTGTTCTACACCACCATAAGTTTCATATGTGTGGTCAAATATGAAAAGTGATCGTTCTCGTTAGGACTTTTCTACTCACTGCTGAGATCTAATGTCCCCCCACATTTTCTCCAGTGATTAACCCAGAATATATCTTGTCTATTTCCATTGTACTTACTTAGGTCGCCCATTCTCCTTGCAAACGATCGTCGTCGAGGCTTCTTTGATCCTGCAATCTTTAATTCTGCGTTATGACCATCTGCAGTCGTCTTGCCTAACCAAGTTGCATTCATTTTATTGTTTTAGTCCCACTTTCATTTTATTGTCTTATTCCTATACATACTGGGAACAGAAGACTAAGAGAATAAGACAGGAACAGATAATTAAGACTCTTGCGTGACACACAATATAGAGTGTCATATGAAAAAATTAAGGTTCAAACCTGGTATACGTACAACGAGAGATGACGGGGGTGTCTAGGCAGTACACAATATGAGGTTGGCGACGACGACGATAATGGTGATAAACCATATCAGCAACTGTAATTTGTGTGTGATCCATGTATTTAGTTTCCTTTCTTTTCTTATTCCTACGGTAGTCCTTCCCTTGCTTCCTCTATTGTTCACAGTATTTGTATAGTTTTCATGCTCACTGGGGTCCGTCCCACTTGCAAGCAGTACCACTTGCGGACACCGTAAAATTCTTTCCACTTGTGATCACCGTAATATCATAACTGTGATTGCTTCATGACACCAAAAAAAGTTAAGAAAACTTTAATGAAACTTAAAAATACACTTAAAATACTTGTGTGTGTGTGTGTGTGTGTGTGTGTGTGTGTGTGTGTGTGTGTGTGTGTGTGTGTGTGTGTGTGTGTGTGTGTGTGTGTGTGTGTGTGTGTGTGTGTGTGTGTGTGTGTGTGTGTGTGTGTGTGTGTGTGTGTGTGTGTGTGTGTGTGTGTGTGTGTGTGTGTGTGTGTGTGTGTGTGTGTGTGTGTGTGTTGTCACTGTCATTTCAAAATAACAAATCGTATAAACATAAATTGTTTACCATAGTGTAAGGAAATAGTTAAGAATAATAATATGTAAAATAATTATTTTGTATTTAATTAAACTACACTGTAGCCTAATGCTTGAGGTAAAATGATGACGAGCTTCTTCAGCCTTGTTGCACCCAGTACTCAACACAGAGACAACTCTTGAGTGCTTCTATTTCTCTCTTCTAGGATTCTTTCCGTGGTAGCCCTCCATTCTTTTCGTGTCGTCACATATAGACTTACTGACTTATTTCACTTCTCTTACCTGTGTCCCGTCAGGATCTCTTCCCACAGATCATTTCATCTACGAGTCTTACTTTCAAGTATGCTACATCTCTTCTTAATCCTCTCACTTCTATTCTTGAGTTCTCAGTGAAGTGCTTAACGTTGACCTTCTCACACCCCTTCGAGTAATCTCTACGGTAGCTTATATTTCCTTGAATTTTATATGACATAACAGAGAAAACCCCTGATCAAAAATTGAAATTTTGTGCGATAGATACTTCCTTGTTCTATAAAAAAAAAACGGAAGCTTACCATAATTTACCTATGCAGAGACCTTGGTCTTTCCATCTGGGCATTTATTCTCGTTTTCCTAGATTTTAGCTCTGTAAGTATTTAGGAATGCATACCACCATAGGGTAGAGGGAAATGATATAGAGGAGATGGTGGGAATATGGAATACCATTTTGTATTTACTAAAAAAAAATTGTCACACATTTATTAATATAGACTGGTGTTTCATTTAATGCTACATCTGCTGACAACATTGAAATGATATATAATGCTAATACCACATCAAAAAATTATATCCTCTGAAAAGATGCACTTCTTGGTCCATTGAAAATAGGGTGGTATTATGGAATACCCGTATCACTAAAAAGAAAGTGCTTTCGTTTGCAGAAATCACACACGTAATAATCTTTTTCAGCACCTGCACATTCTACATGTGCCCACATGCTACACAAAACACATTTAATCCAGGTTTCACCACTCCTATCTTCGGAAAAGTTTGCTTCGCAAAATAGGCACAAAGCATCTCCATCATCAGGATTTGTGCCTAGTTCCTCCAAGTCGATGTCGTCGTCTGGAACACAAACAACATCTTCCTCGCTCTCAGACGATGAACATTCGGATACTTTCATGCTTCTTTTGGCTTTTGGTAGGTTACTGTTCCTTCCTTTAGCGGAGTTCTTACTTTTTGGTTTTGGTTTGATTTTTGACTTTCCTGCTGATGTCGAAGGATGATTTTCTAGGGATGACTCCAAGTCCTTTTTGTAAGGAGAGGATGTTATTACAGCTGCTGATCTGGATTTGCTACCCCTTCTAGACACAGCCTTCTTGCTAACTGGCACAGGTAAGAGATGGAAGGGTGAAACTATCTCATTTTGTACTGATGTGGGTTCTTTGATTCCTCTAACTTCATTTGAATGGTCTTGCTGAAAGGCAGAACTGTTGTTGGTAGATTCGTTGATAGGAACTTCAATTGACGTTTCTCCTCTCTTGGCAGCTTCGGCTTCAGCAGCGATAAGTCCGCGTCACTGAATACATTCCTATCTAAGGGGTAAATCCCAGTTTTCCGAAAGCCTTTTGCAGCTATTTCCCCTGTTTGAACCTTCAAGTAGGCAATGCCAAACAGCTCAACAGTATCGAAGGGGGTGAAAGCTCGGTTGCTGTGCCTAATCCATTTGCGGATTTCCTCACTGTAGTGAGTTTTCAGTGCCCCCATGAATGATTTGTCCAACGGCTGTAGCTTGTGCGTGGAATGAGGGGGTAAGCTTACAATTGTGACGTGATTCTCTCGTGCCTTTTCGATTACCTCCAAGTTTCTTGTATGGGTATTGTGACCGTCCAAAATTAGTAAAATTGGAGATTCTTCGGAAGGTTTGGAGAATTTAATGAAGTGTACAAACCACTGGCTGAATAAATTAGTTTGTACCCAACCAGATGGATGACAAACGCCAACCGAGCCGGGTTTAACGCCCTTCATTAGTTGCTGATTCATGTTTTTTCTTGGGAATATGATCATAGGAGGGACAAAAACATCACTGGCACTCATAGCAGCAATAACTGTCATAAGGCCTCCCCTCTCTGCAAATGTAAGAGCAGCAACTTGTCTTTTTCCTTTCAACCCTATCACTTCTGAAATCTTGCTCTGCACCACAGTTAACCCTGTTTCGTCTACGTTGTAGACCTGTTGTGGAATGAATTTATTTTTATCAAATTCAGCTTCCAGAATATCAAAAAATTTGCTGACATTTTCTCTCGTGAATCCCATTGCACGAGCAAATGACGTTCCAGTGGGCTTACGTACAGAGATCTTATCTCTGTGACGGAACAAGAAATGGTCCAGCCAAGCTCTACCTGCCGTTTCGTTGTTGCCGAACGGGTGTTTTATACCATTCCTTACGGCAAGTTGGTACGCCATGTTTCTTAAATCCTGCCTCGTGAGCCCGTAGAATTTAGCTTCCATCACCAATGCATATTTAACCAGTTCTTCTTCTATTTGAGCGGATAGTATAGGCTTCCTTCCCAGTTTTGTTGTCGCAGCTGCATTAGGATCGACCGTTTTCTTGTTTGACAGACGAAACAATGTGGTTCTCGGAACAGAGAACACCATGGCAGCCTTTTTGTATCCCATTTCGCCTTTGCGAACTGCTTGTAGTGCCGTCACCATGTCATCCTCCTTCCACTGCTTTCTAATTCCACGATTCGGACGATTTAGTTTAGTTCGACCCATCTAAAAGATAATAAAAAAAATCATGTTATACTTTGTTTCCTAAATTGGTGGTATTATGGAATACCTATACTAGTATTCCATATTAACACCACTCTTGATATTCCATATTACCACCATCGCCATATTTGAATTTACGCTTTCATATATCGTCTCGAGTTTGACATAATCTATTGCATATGCTCTATAATAATACATTGATATGCTACTCAGTCGAACCACAATAGATAGCTTACCTTGCACTTCCGGGGAAGCTTAGAAAAAATACGATATAACGAACTGCAAAAGTTTTTGTAACACGCTGAACAATATAACCTCTCTCCTCCAAGACAAACTCGCAACAAATTCTTTCTTTCACGTGCAAGCCTCTTGTAGCGCTAGCAGCTGTAGTTTAACCGACATCCGAGAGGCGTCGCTCTAATACCGCAACCGCTAGATATGAATTCCATATTAACACCATATTCCATATTCCCACCATCTCCTCTACCTCCATTGACAGCGTCTGATCCAGGATAGTTGGCTATAAACAGGACGGTACCCAGTATGGAGGACTGGCATTAAACTCCTCAAAACACATCTAGTTTGGCGTTTTAATGCCAAATGCCGTTTGTTCTTTTTGAGAAATTTTCTGTTATAAAATTAAGATATTTCAGGAGGACAAGGCTCAAAGCTCAAAATCCCACCGCTAATTTCCTGGTCTGTTCCCGAGGTCTTGACGGGGTGGGCAAGAAACTGAATTACGTCAATAAAAAGACCAATCTTGGTCGCCCATTAGACTGTAGATCCCATACTACATGAATTTATTGGGGCGTACTGGGACTCATGGAGGTTAGGAGAAAGGAAAACTCTTCTTTAACGTACCATCCGAAAATACAGTGTTATTTGACCAAACTGCCAAAAGGAGTAGGATTTCTTATTAGGGCGTTTTTACTTCAAAGAGTCTATTTTAAATGAATCGTTAATGGTGTAGCCTACATAACAAAAATTATCAGATCTTTTTATTTACGATTTTATTCGAGAAAAAGTGAAAATATTAGGCCTATATTCCAGCGAATTACTCAAATTAAGCAACTTAATCAATGAGATTGGTAAAACGGAACAAGATTAATAAAAAAGCTTTGATTCTGGATTAAGGCGTCCCCGTACTAAGTATTCTTAAATAGACACCAGATTACAATTCAGCGACGCTATAATTCGATATAAGAAGAAGAAGAACCAATCCATTTCGTAAAAATAAAATACCATCAAGAAGTTTTCTTCTTCTTCTTCTTCTTCTTCTTCTTCTTCTTCTTCTTCTTCTTCTTCTTCTTCTTCTTCTTCTTCTTCTTCTTCTGGCATCACAACATAGTGTGGATCGTAGCCTGTTCAATGATTGTCTTCCATTGCGTCCTCCCACCACATAATCTTCTCCAGCCTCTCACATGCATACCTCTCAAATCATCCTCTACATCATCTATCCATCTTTTCCTAAATCTTCCTCTAATTTTTCTGCCTACTGGTTTCCAGTCTGCGAACCGTCAAAGAAAGAAAAAATAATATTACAGACTGAAAAGAATAATTACAGAACTTTATAATATGTAGACGATTTTTTATTTACAGATTATTTATTTAACATATTGTTTGTTCCCACTTTTGAAGATCAATCATTGCTGTGCGATAGCAACTAAATCCACCTGAGCAGATTTGAGCCAGATGAGTTACAAAACAGGAAAGTATAGTATCAAAACTTGAAAGAAATTAAACTCAAAGCCTCATTACCAGTGCTTTTGGAGTTATAATAATGTAAAGTTAGAGAAACAATAGGCGTCATGTAGGAAAGACTAGAGACGAAATGAGGTGACCTGACGTGTTCCAGCAGTTAGGAGGGCCACTTTGAATGTGATCAACGTTAGCTGCATAAGCCGTTTGTTTATAAAGACCACGCTATGGTGATCTTAAACCTATTGTGTTATTTTCAAATATGAGTTCGTCATCGTTCCCTTTGTTCCATCGTATAGATTTCTAGCCTGTTCCGTCTTCATTCAATCTCCTATGCAAGAGCCTAATCACAGATCTTGTTTCAATAATTTTCTAACCTACTGTCAGTTTGCTCTCTACTCTTCCGTTCTGTAAACGTGCTCCATCCACCGTTGTTTTCTTTCTTCTATACTATTATTCGGATATCAAGTTCGGCCCTTACATCTTCACTATTTTTCCGATCTTTTAGCAGATAATATTTTACTGAACTGTTTGTATTAACTGCTTCTATCCCTCCCTGTTATCGTTCAGGCTTCACTAGTGTACGAGAGAATAGGTATTGCCATTTCATCAGAAAATTTTATTTTTGACTCACATCTCGTTTTTTCGTTTTCTCTGCTCTGTTCCACACATCATTTTATATCTATTTAATTGTTTATTGTTATCATCATCGTACTCGAACTTGTACCACAAACAAGACAATTAAAATGCGACACCTATCCTAAAGTTTTATCCTTAACTGGTATTTTGGAATGTACTAGAAATTTCCCCCTCTCGTCTCTTTATTGGATATTTAAACATTATATGTCTCACATAATTGGGTTAAACGATATACTGTATAAATCTTTACAGAGTGTCTTTTCTTTTCATAAGTAATACATTTTCGTCGCGTTGTCCTCAATCTTCGGCTACCTGATCAAATTTTCGGATTTAAGTGAAACCCTCCATCTCTGACTTAGGCCTACCCCTTCATTAATCGACACTGATCTGGTTTTTGCTCTAATGACAATATGAGTTCTGTTAACATTAAATAACTTCACTGTTGCTGTAAACCTCCAGTTTAAAAATATTATTTATTTTTACCGGCACACAGCGGTCCAGAAAATTCCCTGGACGCTAACGATCTCAACAAACTCAAATTTTAAAGAAGCATCCCGAAGGGGACAGTTTAATTTCATACTCGCAGTTTCTCATCATAAAATTTTGGTATACATACACTTTATATTTCTTTAGCAAAAAATTAAAAACACTGTTGAATATTATGCACATTGTATCTATTATTTTGGGTCTTTAAAAAAACGTTTTGTAGCTCCTTAGATACGATTACAACAAACTATCTGCCTAATCTCGTATTTATTTAACACGTTTTTGGAACTATTGTACTGGTTAACGTTTACTAGCTAGTTTATTTTGTGACAATTTTAACATTGAAAATGTTTATAAGGACGTGTCGCACATTTGCGGCCGATCGCTGGTGCGTGATCGAAAATGGGAACCGGTGAGTTTCTATAGAAACTACTTCTTTGTTGTCAGTAACGTAGTACACATATAAAACTTCGCTTATGAATGCGACTACATTTAACTTATAATCTATACATTGGTAAATGAAGAATGAATTCATTGATTGGTGAATGAACATAAATATATATATTTTTTAGATTTATTTAAGCATTTTCAATGCCTTTCTCTGTGCATTGCATTTATGCAATGCTTGTAAATTTTTTTAAATATTTACAACATAATAAAAAAAAATCTTAATTCGAATTCAACCATCCGCCTCGAGACTTTTTTCGTAAATTCATTGGTATTCAAAAACAGTTTCAATACGTTCATGAGATTGGCATGGATCGCAATCATCCAACAGTAGAGTAAATTAATTATTCAAGCCACAGAAATTAATACATATTGCGACAACACAAATTACTAAACTATTGGCGCATAGGATATGATAGTATGTGTATCTTAAATTAAAAGTCTATATTGGAGGGTTTAAGATTATTTATTGCACAAGACATAAGTAATTGTTTATATGGTATATTTGATATGTACAGAATGTAGTGTTTGATATAGAGTCTTTCTTTTTTAAATGTTAAATACTGTTCATACACATGACGTGATACGTTACATAAAGAAGATTCCCACGATGATGTTGCTGAAGAGAACGGCAGGTCTTTGCTGTGTAGTTGGGTCGTCAGGTGTGGCTTATAAATGACAGACGTTCACCCTGAAACGCTTACAGCTGGTGTCCTGTAACAGCCGGGCTGGTGTCCTGTAACAGCTGGGCTGGTGTCCTGTAACAGCTGGGCTGGTGTCCTGTGATTTCCACGATGAATCTGACGCTTCGCACACACAACGGTACTATGGATCTTATTACTCGTAAAATTAATATAGAGTTTATGACCAACAAGTATCTCAGGTGACAGTGAGTTTAATCTAATAACGGTATATTGAACTTATACCCTCCGGATTCTTCAAGTGTTCACGCGAATAACAAGGTCTACCGCGATCAGCAGACCACCCTATGAGGAAATCTTGCAACAACACGGAAACGTCTTGATGAAACAACTTACTATTGCGTAACTATAAATTTTACTGACACTGCAGAAAATCTCACATAGTGATACAGTTACACTCACTTATTACACACGTAATACTTTAATAATAATACCGTGTGTAAATAGATAATAATCAACTGTTCTGCGTCACACACGGTACTATCCCCGAATAGTCTTTACAGATTCTTGCAAGCGACAGAATCTTGTACAAGAACTGCGTGACCCGATCGTGATAGCGGGTAGAGACGAACTCTCGTAATTATGCACACAATGCTGTAATAATAACACTGTGTACAGTTGTAAAACACGAACAACTCTGAGTCTTCACGCGTTACTATCGTCGAATAGTCTTTACAAATTCTTGCAAGCGACAGAATCTTGAACAAGAATTGTACGTCCCGTTCGCGGTAGCAGGCTGAGAAGAACTGCCGTAATTATATGCGCAATGCGTTAAAACAATACGGTGTGTAGGTGTAATACACACACAGTTCTGAGTCTTCACGCTTCACTATCGACGAATAGTCTTTACAACACCTTGCAAGCGGTAGAATCTTGTACAAGGATTGCACGTCCCGTTCGCGGTAGCTGGCAGAGAAGAACTACCTGTGTAACAACTGGCTTAAGAAAATTTCCAACCACCTTCCAGCATTCTATTGGTGGAAGCAAGTCACATGGTTAGTACACCATGACATGCATTTTTCATGCTGTAAAGTGCATTTACTTTGTAAGAGCATGCATAGCGGTAATCAGAATACCCTTATCTCATGCATAACTGCATACTTTACTAATATCATATATGAACGTAAATAATAGCCAGAATTATACAGGGATTGTAGCAATACATATGTCTATGTTCAGTTCAATGTCAAACACAACGATAATTAATTCACGCACAGCCCGGGAAACGTTTACCACTCGCGCACGCGCGCACATTTCCACAAACACAGTACATGAATAACAATAAATAAATAATGCACAGTTTTACTAAACTAAACCCTTATCCTTACTAAATACAACTGATAACATAACCAAATTTAACCATCTACCAATATAAACATGAATGTCCATAGTCTGTGTATTATATGAGCTTGCCCCGCTTATCATGATCCTGTGATTCGTTGCAGGATTAACCCCTTCCCGCATAAAAAAAAAAAATTTTTTTTTTTTTTTTTAGTTAACTAACAAAAAATATTTTTTTTTTTTTTTTCGATAAACCAAAACAATTTCCTATTCCTGAAACAATAATACTAATATCCTAAAACCAAAAATCAAATAAACATCCTCATATCAATACTAACATTTCATAACTGTCACTTTGACAGAAGCACCAAATCAAAGACACGTGGTAACCTTAAAACCAAAACAAACACACATGTTCTTGACAAGCAGATAACAAAATTTTACGCAGGGTCACAAAGTACACAGACTGCATTCCTTATCTTAACTAGATTATTGTTCGTACACAGAGTCATCTTACATACAACATTTAAACCTGAACTGACATATTTAAATAGCTACACATTCTTACCCCTATATCCTGACATTTATTTCTGAGTTTTTTGTATAAATTTTTCTCAGTTTTGAAACGCACATGTTTACTTGGAAATATAGATTTGAATTTGTCTAATATACGCCGTATTTGCTTTATCTCGCAACTCATTAACTGAACCTTGCAGGTCAGCGAGTTACTCGTTATCTTATCTTTCGAGCGTTCCAGTCTGATAACGTGCTGTACACTATTTACTTTACCTGGCAATGTTTCTTTCAGAAATTCAAATGTAGCGTGTTGTTTATTCAATTTATCAACTTCCCAAATAATATTATGTCCGAGTTTTCTAACTCCAATTACGGTCACATCTATTTCCGTTCCCTGTACGTATCTTGTTATACGTGCCTGTTTTTCAACTATCTGCGACTCACACGTTGCTGATTTTATCCTTGTGTGACTTACCGGCAGAATCGGCATTTGTATAAAGTGGTTTTTACACCTCTTTCGTAACTGCTCGTCCAACAGCGATATTTCTGTGCCGCTGTCGAACAACATCTCGTCAACATAACCACTGATTTTTGCTTCGACAATAAGGTCGGTGCAATTTTCAATACTAATATTTCCCTCATGTTTATTACTATTATCATTACTACACACTAAATTATCCCTAATTGCTGCAGGATATAGGCCAGACATAACAGTTTCATTCTTATAACTAACATCTTTCACATTTGATTTATTGAACTGCTTTTTATGGTTACAACGGGCTTTTGAAACTTCATTCATACCTTTATGTGTATTAGTTACTTTGTTGCACGGACTCACGCCGTGCAGCCTTACACGTTTTTTGACTGCTCTACATCGGAATCATCTTCCGCCGCTACTGCTACTTTATTGGTATTAAATTTCTGATTGGTATTTCTATTTGGTATTTTATGTTGTTGTTGTTGTGGTGACTGTGTTTGCTTGGTCTGAGTTTGATATTGAAAATTTTTACGCCGTGTTTCATTATTGTTACCACTGTTATTCGGGTTGTCCATACCTTCCCATTTTGTAAGTAATATGAGTAGCTCTTCTAATGACTTAACGACTTAACTCCTTGCGTAAGGACGGCCACCTGTATACCGCGTCCAAAATGGTGCGCAAGTTTACTTACTATGTCAGGTTCAGTTAAGTTAGGCTCAAGATACCTAGCTCTTGATATCAACTGCATCACATATGATTCTTTAGAACCTTTGGTATTGGAATATTTTCCAAACTCCAGCTGCGCACGGATCTTCCTCTGGATCTCCTCATTCCAGTATCTAGCTCTGAAATGTCTTACCAGGTCTTCATACGTGTTGATTTTATCCTGGACAACAACGAACCACTCCGCAGCAGTACCCTTAAGTCGCCGCACTATGAAATTAATTTTATCAGCTTCACTTAAGTTGTCGCCAATTGCCTCCAGATCCCGCTGGCAAACCTTAATGAAATTCATGGGGTTTTCATTCTCACGCCCAAAGAACTTTAGCTGTGAATTGACGTCATCCAAAGTCTTATAGACATACGTGGTATAGTTTAGTGGTGACGAGGTACTTTGCAACCGTGACACTTGATGTTGCAGCTCTTGAATGCGCAAGTCTTGTTCGGCCATTAATTCACTCACCGTGGATCTGTGTTGTACTACCTGCTCTTCCATTTCAGAGAGTTTCGCTTCATATTCACTAAGTCGTGACTTATTAACTTCCAAGCTCGCCTCTATATCAGCTTTCATAGTTTCCACGGTCTCGCTAATACGCTTTTCTGCCGCTTCTAACATTTGTTTACTTCATTTAGATTGTTCCTGCACGGCCGCGTATAATTTCTTGTTCTCGTCATGGAGTGATTTGTTTTGTTTCTCGGCTTCTACTTTACCGGATTTAATTTCTTCGGACATGGTTTCCATCTTCGCTAACATGGCCGCTAAAGCATTCTCTATCCCTTTTGACTCCGCCATAATGATCAAAATTCAGTTTAAAAAATTTACTAAATTTAAATTTACTGATTTATACGCAAAGAAAGTTATTATTATCACCAGATTATTAACGTAGTGTAATCAGCTTATGCACACAGAGAAAGCAGTTCAAAATATCAACATGTAAATAAACCTTATCTAACACACAACAACTAATAATCTACCTCCAATATACTGATAAAATCTGTTCATATATGACATACAAGAGAATATGCACAATTGATAAATTATACCCTCAGATTATCATATGAACTATACACATACAATTATTACGTTAATTATAATTATACGTCGGATTTTACCAACAAATTTTATACTCATAGACAAATATATAATAGCGTAAAATTACCGCTTTTTACGAGCCCCACGTTGGGCGCCAAAATATCTCTATGCGACAACACAAATTACTAAACTATTGGCGCATAGGATATGATAGTATGTGTATCTTAAATTAAAAGTCTATATTGGAGGGTTTAAGATTATTTATTGCACAAGACATAAGTAATTGTTTATATGGTATATTTGATATGTACAGAATGTAGTGTTTGATATAGAGTCTTTCTTTTTTAAATGTTAAATACTGTTCATACACATGACGTGATACGTTACATAAAGAAGATTCCCACGATGATGTTGCTGAAGAGAACGGCAGGTCTTTGCTGTGTAGTTGGGTCGTCAGGTGTGGCTTATAAATGACAGACGTTCACCCTGAAACGCTTACAGCTGGGCTGGTGTCCTGTAACAGCTGGGCTGGTGTCCTGTAACAGCCGGGCTGGTATCCTGTAACAGCCGGGCTGGTGTCCTGTAACAGCCGGGCTGGTGTCCTGTAACAGCTGGGCTGGTGTCCTGTAACAGCTGGGCTGGTGTCCTGTAACAGCTGGGCTGGTGTCCTGTGATTTCCACGATGAATCTGACGCTTCGCACACACAACGGTACTATGGATCTTATTACTCGTAAAATTAATATAGAGTTTATGACCAACAAGTATCTCAGCTGACAGTGAGTTTAATCTAATAACGGTATATTGAACTTATACCCTCCGGATTCTTCAAGTGTTCACGCGAATAACAAGGTCTACCGCGATCAGCAGACCACCCTATGAGGAAATCTTGCAACAACACGGAAACGTCTTGATGAAACAACTTACTATTGCGTAACTATAAATTTTACTGACACTGCAGAAAATCTCACACAGTGATACAGTTACACTCACTTATTAAACACGTAATACTTTAATAATAATACCGTGTGTAAATAGATAATAATCAACTGTTCTGCGTCACACACGGTACTATCCCCGAATAGTCTTTACAGATTCTTGCAAGCGACAGAATCTTGTACAAGAACTGCGTGACCCGATCGTGATAGCGGGTAGAGACGAACTCTCGTAATTATGCACACAATGCTGTAATAATAACACTGTGTACAGTTGTAAAACACGAACAACTCTGAGTCTTCACGCGTTACTATCGTCGAATAGTCTTTACAAATTCTTGCAAGCGACAGAATCTTGAACAAGAATTGTACGTCCCGTTCGCGGTAGCAGGCTGAGAAGAACTGCCGTAATTATATGCGCAATGCGTTAAAACAATACGGTGTGTAGGTGTAATACACACACAGTTCTGAGTCTTCACGCTTCACTATCGACGAATAGTCTTTACAACACCTTGCAAGCGGTAGAATCTTGTACAAGGATTGCACGTCCCGTTCGCGGTAGCTGGCAGAGAAGAACTACCTGTGTAACAACTGGCTTAAGAAAATTTCCAACCACCTTCCAGCATTCTATTGGTGGAAGCAAGTCACATGGTTAGTACACCATGACATGCATTTTTCATGCTGTAAAGTGCATTTACTTTGTAAGAGCATGCATAGCGGTAATCAGAATACCCTTATCTCATGCATAACTGCATACTTTACTAATATCATATATGAACGTAAATAATAGCCAGAATTATACAGGGATTGTAGCAATACATATGTCTATGTTCAGTTCAATGTCAAACACAACGATAATTAATTCACGCACAGCCCGGGAAACGTTTACCACTCGCGCACGCGCGCACATTTCCACAAACACAGTACATGAATAACAATAAATAAATAATGCACAGTTTTACTAAACTAAACCCTTATCCTTACTAAATACAACTGATAACATAACCAAATTTAACCATCTACCAATATAAACATGAATGTCCATAGTCTGTGTATTATATGAGCTTGCCCCGCTTATCATGATCCTGTGATTCGTTGCAATATATTAATAACACTTTTCTTAAACAACAAAATTTGCCCATACTACGGTAAGACAAACTCAGGTTCAACTGGGACAAAGCACAAAGTCTCAAGTTGTTATGAGCCTCTCATACAGCACAACTTTGTGCATGTTTATAACATTTTAGGCGGGGCTTACTATATAAATAAATAGGGGTGGATCAAGACTCCTTGCTCTGTTGTATCGTAGTACGGGCGAACGTTTGGTTTCAAGAGGAATAAAACGACGTGTGTTAAAAGGAAAAACAGTGTTGTTTTTAATGAAAACAACGAAAGCTTACACGCGAGGTAACGGAATTTCTATTAAAATATTTATCTTTTTTATACAATTGTCTAACACAATTTTACAGCACGTCTTACCGCTTCGATTCGCAGAATCCAACTGGCCGGACATTATTACTACAGCAGGCAGGGCAAGTTCCAGTTGCTTGGAGAACAATCGTTCACCATCTCGAAGGCACATAAATGGCCATAATGTTTCAAACTGCGACATCCAGTCGACGCTGCAATAAGTAACCTCTGTGCATATTGCCTAATCCAGGTGCGTAATGGTACTGTATTATATAAATGCTTATTATATATTTTTAACTACTACTTTCCTTTATTATTTGTTAGTAGACGGTTAAAGAAAGTTACGTCACAAACAACTGTACGAAAGGACAAAGACTGACTTTGTACTAATGGGGGTGGTCATAGTTTTATACATAAAACAGACTTCTTTTATTTCTACTTGTAATTTTGTACAAACTACTATGTTGTCTTTGGTCATACCAAAGACAACATAGTGGTTTGTACAATATTACTAGTAGAAATATTTGAGACCACTAACACTCCAATACAAGAATAAAATAAAACAGACTGTAACAGTTTCTGGTTTGTACACTCGTTTGTAAAATTATAAATGTAGTACACTCATTATATAAATTAATTCACATGCCATTGAAACTTTTGTATAAAATGGCAAACTATGAAACGTATAAAACAAACAATACAACTAATCTATAATCACAAGCAGAATTATCACTGTTGCACACCACTATATAAAAATTATTCTGATTAGCGCTTTCAAGCTTCACAGCTCATCGTCAGATCGGAATAGCAACAGTGATAATTCTGCTTGCGATTTTAACCACTAACACAACTTTCTTCATTAATCTATAATCCTCAACAATGTGCGTTGATTGAATTTCTGAGCGAACAATAATGGTTATTGGAATGATTCATCGAAAATGAAAAAATGGGGTAGATTCCTCTTCGACCGGTAATGTTATTCAGAACCCCCACGGGATACAAGAGCTTCAATCGCTTCCAAACGTGCAAAATGTGTCAGCGGGCACCAGCGTTACGGCCTCCTGTAGCTACTGACCAAGGCTTATTACGTCCATCCGGTCCAGAATATTCCGCTTACTAGGCATAATAAATGCAAACCGATGCTGATTCCCACATTAATTTTAGAGATTAAGCACCTTTGTTTTAGTGCGTTTTACGATTTCTACGATAGTCCGAACGTTATCTACTCTCCCATCAATACAGACATGTCCGAATCCTACTTTCGGTAATGTTACACCTAGATCGTCGAATTCATTATCTTGTTTAATATTCGAATCGTTGTCAATTAGCAGTTGGGTTTTGGTTTCTGGCTTAACCATCAAAACTAAAAATATTGAGTTTTATCAACGTTATGATTAATGTTGAAGAGTACTTAAACATTTTTAGAAGCTGAATATAAGGAAATGGAGGCTGAAGAACAAGCGGGTTTCAGAGTTGGTAGATCAATTATAGATCATACTTTCTCCTTACAGAAAACAATTGAAAAGAAAACGGTACGATCACAACCTCTTTATTTAGCTTTTATTGAATTGAAGAAGCCTATGACAATGTACCGTTAGCCAATCTGTAGACAGCTTTAAGATCAACTAGTACAACCCCATTATCATAAAAGCTATACAAAATTTCTATAACAATTCAATATCAAGAATAAAAATAGGAAAGAATTTGTCACCAGGGTTTCAAGCGACCAAAGGTTTACGCCAGGGATGTTGTCTACACCCACGATTTTAAAAATGTATAAGGAGAAAGCAATAGATACTTGGAAAAAATGTTCAGGAATATGGGAATTCCACTTGATTGTGATAAAGTTTATTCATTACAGTTTGCCGACGGCCAATTACTTTTGGCTCAAGATTTTGAAGACATAGAGTACATGACTAGAAAATTGATACAGGAATATCAGACACGGGGACTAAAGGTAAATATGAATAAAACAAAATACATGGGAATAGCAAACAAGATACATGGTCTCCAGCAAGACTTGATATTGGAGGAAGACATGGGAAAGATTTCATATACAGAGGAATACAAGTATTTAGGGGCGAAAATTACGGCCAGTGGGAAGCAAGACAAAGAAATACAATTCAGAATTAATTTGGGAAAGATGGCTATCTACATTAAATGGAATCGTGTGGGATAAGCAAATTACATCAGAAACTAAAACCAAAATATTTAAAACCATTGTTAGAACTATCACGACTTACGGCTCAGAAGTTTGGACTACCAATAAACACACAAGAATAAAATTAATGACAGCAGAGATGGACTTTTGGAGACGTTCGGGAAGAGAATCCAGACGTGAGAAAATTAGAAATGAAGTTATTAAGGACAGAATGAAAGTGAAAAATTCAATTGTTGATTTTATCCAAACAAAAAATTACAATGGTTTGGACACACGAAAAGAATGGCACAGGAAAGATTGCCAAGGAGAGTTATGGAATGGTCCCCACCACGAAGAAGGAAAAGAGGAAGACCACCTGTCACCTGGATTGAAGAAATTCAGACTATATTGAGGGAACGAGAAATTTAAGAAGACCTTTGGATGGACAAGCAGCAGTGGAAGATGAGAATTCAATCACTTCTGTAATCTTTGGTTCCACAAAATGTGTGAACATTGTACAGCCGGAATCATATGATTAATGTCCATTCTAAATATGCTGTGACAGTCACATGAGCGTATCTTGGTCCCCTCAGTCATACTTTTTTCACCAGGATGGACTTCTCAATTCGTATCAGTCTCAGATGTCTGAGTCCCGATTGTAACATCCATTAACGCTGTGTTGATTTAGTTTTGTTATTCCCTTGTAATGTTCTATAAAATGCGAAGTCTATATCGGTGGTCAAATCACTTTCCGTTCAAATATATGACTTCATAATTAACAGTTTGCCGTATTTATTTAGTGTAACATACAAGTTTACAGGACAGAAAGATTTATGAATATAAACGCTCCTGTTCCTCCTATTGCCGAATATCTGTACAAAAATCACAAAACAGGTTTTGTATTATACATTTCAGTGTTTTTACACATTGCTATTCTTTGAAAATATAAGATTTTTTTCTGAAAAACAACTCGATGTTTGCATTTACATATGCATTTACATTTGTACGCATTTACTTAACTAGCCACAGCAAACTCGCTCAAAAAGCAAATATGTGCTTTTTCAACACATTTGTTGTTTGGAAACTGCAGTTTTCCCTAAATAGATCCAGAAACGAGAACGAATAATCAAATAAATCTTACCTAATCTTTCTATTTACAACTACTATTTATTTAAAATCGAGTCGGGAATTTGCGATAACTGCATTAAACATAGTCCTACTTTGTTATACTTAACTACACTTTATTTTTCTATTCATTTTGGGAGTAGGCAAAATAAGAAATTATTAGTATCGAAATTATTAGTTAATGTCGATGAAATTCGAATCTGGGTAATGTAGTATATCCTGTAAATTAGTTTAGTTATAACTTAGGCTATATCTTAAACTATCCTATCATAAATAATTTTTTCTAGGTTTTTGTCTACTTTCATATAGGCCTACATAGTTATTCAGCCAGCTGCGTAAATTAAATCTGCCAGTTTCCAATAATCACGTTACAACTGCTTCAATTCCAAAATGAAATTATTTTATTATCCTATTTTAATTGTGGGCAACAGTATTATCGCTCGCAGAATGTTTTCAGCTTTATAAACGTTATAAAACAACATTTGCCGAAGTCTTCTGGCGTTTAGTATGCAAACACTCAAACAGAAAACCATGAACACACTTGAGAACATAAAAGTTGATCGCGTATCTGACAGAGGCACTCATCAAAGAGTCAACGCCCGCTGAATATCGCCGCTTCTCTACTTGTTGGCGACTGAAGAAATTTCTCAGCTGATCATTACCTGTGCAAAATTATTACAATATCAATTTTTTACATTCATAATTTACGAATAATAACGGCGCTCCTCAAAAGCTAAGTAGATTATAATTCTCATCTTTACCAAGTGGCCATTCTTAATGGTTAGTTTATTCCTAACAACAAACCGGTTGTGGTGTCCCTGTGAGAACGATCAGTCCCGAAAGTTATGTATGTGACGACACATGATTATTTCACTCACTCGTCACTTCGCTGTGATTTCAACACATGTTCGAAACTTTGTAACTTAAATGGATGTCAGGGTTGCATTATCCGCAAATAGCCGTTAATAATCCACTATAGAAAGGTAGATGAAATATCTATAAATAAAGGTTAGTTGAAGGTGGAGGTGGTAATTTTCTATAAATGAAAATTATAGTTGAAGGTGGAGGGGATCATTTTTTATATGTATACTACGTTTTCGGCAACAAAGAAGTAGTTTGTTGTTAAAATTCCTTCCTGGGCTGTTTGGCCGTGGTCCAATGTTTTCTTCAAAACCAGACGTTTCGGCAGTGCCATCGACTGCCATCATCAGTAAAAATCGAGTGCGCTAATGTGAGGTGGTATACGTTAGTGACCACAGTACTGTGGTTAAGGCTGACGAAAGAAGTAAAAAGAAGTAGATTCTATGGAAATATTTCATTTTGAAAATGATTTTAAAAATAAATCTTAGAACATGGAAGTCATGTATGGTTCTCCATACCGATTTTGTTTCCATGCTGTACCAACCTGGCGGCTGAAAAGTTCATTGTTTTTACTGTCGAGAATGGAAACTTTTGGGGGAAGTTTTGAGGTGAGATGGAAAGCTCTTTATGAGTTTGGACTGGAGTCTAAACATGGAATCCACTAGCGTCGGAAACGCCTATGGCATACCGGCTACAAACCTCCTATCTTCACTGCTCTGTACGCTTATCGCCGTGGAATCGGGCAGTCTTCTATTGCACCAGACCTGCTTCTCTAGTTTGTCGTGCTTTTTCTTCAGTATCGTTGATCATTATTATTGTCCTCACCAAATTATGCAGAATTTTCAGCTCCTTTCATCTAATCATGGTTCTCATCTTGTTGCTCGTTGTTATTTCTATTGCCACCTTGTAGTAGGCTACACCTCGTCTCTTAGCCCCCTCCTCGAGTGTATACCCGAAACGTTTGTTGATTCACGGTGTCACTATTATCACAGCACATACATTGGTTATCTCCAGCTTTTTAAATTACAGGAACAGTACCCGACGGAGCCTGGGTAAGAAAGTATTCTGTATCTCCACTCAACCTATGTTTCTAATTCCAGTATTAATTTTTTTCCACTGGCCTTTTGTTCAACTGTTTTTCCATCTTTCTTGACAGTGAAACGTTTACACGGAACATTTAGGTAAAACCAATTGATTTCTAGCCTACGATTGGCTAGCTCCACGTCTAAAACAAAATGTTTCACCCATACGTTAAAGCATCATCAGTAGCTCGACGCTCACAAAGAGCACAAAGTCTTAACCCCCATTTATAAGTAACCCCCATAACGTTACGAACAGTCTTGTGATTTACAACAAAGGATTCCCCATCCAATAACGCAAAAATTACAATAAATTTTAGAAACTCGAGCATAATACACCTAAATACTGAATGCGATAACATTTTAGCATCATTACAATACAATTATTTTATTTTGCTACTTCGATCTTGTCGCTCGATTTAAAACCGGTTACAAAACTCCCGGCAAATTAAACTTTTTCTCCAGTACTGTTGTCGCACGGATCGTCGCATTGTACAGTGGAAACACCATAACTGACACAGGATAAAGTCACTAATTACTAAGTTAATTAGAAACAAACAACAGTTAAAAATAAACTCTTATTAAATAAAGACAAAGATACCTTTAATTGTTTCATCGACGTATAATTTGTCCAAGACATAGCAATAAATGTCGCCTTATTATAGTTTCGCACTAAGTAACACAATAATCACTTTACACTAAACTTAACAATCACTCCGGCTTAACAATAATTAAACCTAACTGAACTCGGGCGGCCTCTGGCTGCTTATTTATACCTCGGCTGTGTTGCATTGAAGTGACACAACAGGTCTGGAATAGTGGAGCAACGTCTGGAAGGGGCATTGCGTATCATCTATACTTAGGGTTACCAGATGCAAAAATGACAAAGGACAATCTACTCTGAAATCAATTGAAATGGAGGACATTTCAAAATAAAACAAAATTTAAGATATAAACTTTTATTACGAAAGAAAACATTAACTTCAACATTAAAATAATCTTACAGCATAGTGCTGATTACTACCTATTTAGGCATACTTTTCAGAGCTGCCTATTTTTGACAAAAGTTCTTCGTTTCTTAACAGATAACTATAAAAATCCATGCACATCATATCCTTAAAATTGTATTGTGTGAGTATTACGGCCTTCACTGACTCCACATTAAGTCTATTCCGCTCCTTGGTCCACTGAGCATTTATCAGCGAAAAACCCCTCTCAACGTTTGCATTATGAGCAGAAATACAAAAATAAAATTCACATATTTTAAGTAGTTCCGAAAAGCAATCGATACTGGGGCAAGATTTAAAAAATACCCTCCATTGTTCATGCAGCCTATAGTCTTCGACGAACTTAATCTTTTCGGATTTGAGGAATGAAATCAGGTTGGAAAATTGGTCGTATAGTTTTACGTCATCAATGATAACACAACACCTCTTTTGTACAAGAACTCAATACATGGAATCAAATCCTCATATTTGGACTTTTCGTAATCTTTAAGAACCATCCATTCAAAACAGTTAAACTCACCCACCAACGGGCGTATCCATTTTTCCAAATATTCAAGGGATGCTTTGTAAACTTGTTGAAATTCGTCATAGATGCTCTGCGTTTGTTCGTTCGAACCATTTGCTCCACGAACAAGCTGTTTCACTTTTAAGGGCACGAATTTGTCTTCAATTCTGTTTCGCAGGAAACGCAATATTGATTCCAAGATGTTCGTAATTTCCAGTACTGAGTTCTCTTCCTGCTCTACAGATGCCAGGTTTGATTGAAATATAGACATCAAAGAGTGCGTGAACCACAAATATGCTTCCGAATATGGGTTTTCAAAAAATGTCTTCAGTATGTAAGGCGGCTGATTTTGGGATAAAAAATATACTTTGAGAGCAGGAAATAACTTCAGCAGTCTCTCTACTGCTGGGAACAAACTTAGCCATCTTGTTTTGCTGTGATTAAGTAAAGGTTGATAATTAATTTCGACGTAGTCACAAAACTCTTTTAGGGCTTCAGTTCTCACTGTGTAAATAGAAAAATAATTAAAAATTTTCATTGTAACTGACTCCACATCTACTCTCATTGAATCGACACTATGATGAAGGCTGTTGTGAATAATGTGGGCAGGACAACCAATTCCGATAAGGTTGTTATTCTTGAGATTTTTGCTTTAAGAGAGTATAAATATTATGACCGGGATTTCTATTAACTCCTCCAAAATTAACATTTGCGTTATCGCCTATAAAGGCAACACACTTTGAAGTCAACCCGTGGTTTTTAAGAGTCTGAAACAAATAGTTAGTTATTGTCTCCGAATTTTCATTTGGCATGCTACGCAAATCAAGAATTTTTGTTTCAATGCCGTGTTCAGCCCAGTTATAATATTGAATTATTATGGGGAACAGTTTTTCCGAGCCATGATTGGTGGCGTCTGTAGCAATTGAAATGGAGGTTATATTTTGTAAAGTCTCACTTATTTTAGAAATTGTGTGTGGAGCTATCACATGGTTTATAATAGCTTCAGTCTTGGTTCTAGCACATTTTAAGTTTTTGGCAATTTCTGAATCGTCGAATACTTGTCGTGTCAATGTAGCCGTACAGTCCATCGATTTGTACGACTGGTGGTGTTTGATGGTGTGAAACGCCAGAGTTCCCGCCGCAGCATTCGCTTTCTTAATAACATCTGAAGCTAATGGGGCAAAAAAAAATGTTGTGACTTTTGATGATGAAGCTGAAACTCGAACCATCTTCTTGTGCTTCTCAGTATCAACATGGCGATCTAAAGCAACGCCACCCTTGTTGCTGACATCAACGTGGCACTCACAAACGAGACACTTAGCGTCATAGTCATCGCGACCTTTCACAAAACACGGGAATTTTGTCTTTAAAATGTCAGTAAATTTGCACTTTCGCTTATTAGAACTCATCACTATGATATGGGCCACACAATTATATTACAAGTCACTAGTTTAGTGAGAGAAGTTGACGGTGAATAGAATGTAATGCGCGCACGAATGAAACGTCCTCTCACAAACATAATATGGTCGACACTGGCTTAGCGATGGGGACGGGTGAAAACAACAGAAACGAGTGACTCACTCGAGTCGTAGACTCGTGGTTGAGCAAACGTTTTGTGTCGGTTCGGTTACATTCGTTCTCAGCTGTTCACTTGTTCCACCCTTTCCGGTCCACTCCTTATTCCATTTCAATTCCAACCCCCTCTACTTTTCTCGTTTACTATCTGTTTCTACTTTCTTCTACTCTATGATATGATAGTTTCTTTGTGCATGTGTGTGTGTGTAGCAGTGTAAACCAAAAAAGGAGGACATTTTAAGGTGGATGGAGGACATTATATTTTAATTGAAAAAGGAGGACATGTCCTCCTTTTGGATACCATATGGTAACCCTATCTATACTCTGTGCAAACCTTAGAAAAAAGCATAGTGCTTATGGACTACAGTGTTAACAAACGTTACGCCATTGTTGTATTGTGGTAGAGACCAGCGGCGTAGCTGAACCGAACGTGGACGTCGGCGAAATCCGCTTTGCGAGGCCCTTTTCATGTCTCGGTTAGAAAAGTGCTAGTAAATTGAAT
This sequence comes from Magicicada septendecula, assembly GCA_034769895.1. Lineage (NCBI taxonomy): Eukaryota > Metazoa > Arthropoda > Insecta > Hemiptera > Cicadidae > Magicicada > Magicicada septendecula. The sequence continues at coordinate 281,172,184 of CM068372.1, read as the reverse complement.
TATACTACAACACGTCACAAGAATGAGTTTGTTATATATTAATTAACCAAATATTTATTTAATTTCAATATATAATTATCATTCATTACGATATTCTACGACTATTAATAGAAAGATCAATCAATATCACTTAACCTTATGTATCATTGTGATACAGTACATATCCCATCATCAGTATGGCTTTGTGAAAATAACAAACCCTTGAATAACAATTACCTCTAGACATCTAAAGCTAAACAAACATATTATAATATTCGCACTTTTCGGCTTTTTGCTTCACTGAATTTTTTCAGAACTGAGTCATAGCTTAAACGAGACGCTATTTCAGCTTCAATCGATAAAACAGCCAATGCAGATAGTCTCTCTTGGCTCATCGTGCTTCTCAAATAGTTCTTAATCAGTTTCAACTTTAAGAAGCTTCTCTCAGCAGAAGCTGTACTCACCGGAACTGTCAGCATAATTCTGATCGTTATGTAAACATTTGGATATATTTCTTGCAAATTATTTTCTAAAATGTATCGTATAAGTTGTTTTACATCTTTTATAGAGTCTGGTGAATTAGACCTGAAAAGCTGGAGTTCCTCAAAAAGCTCGAAGGGCTGAATGTCGCTGTTTTCACCTTCCCGTAGTATTGTGTCAAGATCATTACAATGCTTTTGTAGGTCTTCTTTTGATAGAGATTTCAAATAGTTCATGTTATAAATAAAGCCAAATCTTTTAAAATATTCGTTGAGAGATTCGAATCAACATTCAGTGTCGGCTATGATAGCATCTATCATTGTTATAAAAAAGTCAACTTTGAACTGTATTTCTGCAGATTGTATAGGTTCATCAATATGTTCATACCCAAACATTCATTTCTTTCCCACTATTCTTTTCTCTTTAAATTGTGTCGGGATTTCGTAACTACTTTTTTCTACAAACAATCGAGCTTGTGCAACAGCTTTTTCAAATCCTGTATTACGATATTCTTGTATCCAGTTACAAAAAGAACATAAAGTGTCAATGGCGCCCTTCAAGTTGACTTCAACTGACTGCCATAGTTTGCTTATATTGTTGACACGCAGCAAAATTTCGTACCATACGTGTACTGCAACAACAAACTCAAAAGTGAAAATTTCATTCAAGATAGCTTTACAGTCACTCAGAGTATCGGAATCTTTATCTTTATCTTTCAGATCATTCACGCAATCGATGACATCATCAAATTGCAAAAATATCGCTTTTACTGCTGCAATCCGACTCTCCCATCTCGTCTCAGACAGAGCTTTTAACGTCAATTTTAATTTAGATTTAACAAGCTCCCAGCGTTTACTAGATGCTGAAAAGAGAACATAGATTTTATTTATAAAGCCAAAAAATGTTTTGGCTGTTATAGAAAAATTTGCTGCATCTATCAAAAGCAAATTCCAACTGTGACAACCACAAGGCGTGAAGAATGCTCTTGGATTAATATTAAGTATTCTTGTTTTGACGCCTTTATTTATGCCAACCATATTAGCGCCGTTATCGTATCCTTGTCCTCGACAATTCTGGATATCCAAACCATTTTTTTCTAGTTCTTGCAAAATTGAATTTGTCAAATACTCTCCTGTTGTTTCTGCTACAGCAATAAATTCAATAAAGTGTTCCTCTATTTCTCCAGTCGAGGAATTGCAAAATCTTAATATTATTGACATTTGTTCAACACGGCTCACATCCCTGGTGCAATCGAGCATGAACGCATAGTATTTTGCTTGTTTGACTCTTTGTATTATTTCCTCAATAACTGATTGAGACATTAACGTAATCAACTCATTTTGGATATCAGGACTCAAATAATGTTGAGCAAGACGTTTTTCATTCATGCGTTGCAAGTGTTCCCGCAGTGTCAGATCATATTTGGATAACAACTTAAATAGGTCCATAAAATTGCCACTGTTTCCGCTATAGTCTAACTTATAGGACTCTCGGTGACCTCTAAATGCAAGATTATGTGAGGCTAAATAGTTGATAATGTCAATCAGTCTTTCAAACAAATTGTACCAATGTTTTTGCGATTCTCTAATTAATCTCTCGTTTTCCATGTCGATTATTTTTCCATGTTTGATTCCTTTGTAAAATTCCATCCATTTAAACATGCACCCCATGTGTCCTGGACTTTGTTCATGTCTTTGCAATATCCGACTAAGATCTTTCCAGTCACAACATCCTCCTTGCACCATCTGTGTTTGTAAATGCGAAAAAAGTCTACATGGAAACCAATAAACTTTGTCTTGGGTTATGGAGTAAACTAACCACCGACGATGTTGCGTTTCGTCGTTACTCAACTTTCGAGTAAAATGAAATTTTGAAAAATGTCTTTTGCTAGCGTCTTTTGGATATTCTTCATCGGATATTTCCAGATTTTGATAAGGACCATTTTGAATAAGGTCATGACGCTGTAAATCCGTTATTGGAAATACCCACTTCCCTGGGTCCAAGTCTACAAACGACTATCTTCGTAAATGAATTGTTTCCTCTTGATTTTCTGTCTCACAAATGTTCTCACTTTCGAATTCTTTATTGAGTTTAGAAACTTGGATTACAGCAGATCCACATGACTCTGAAGCTGGTTCAGCAATTTGGACAACCGATTCATCCGACTCAAAAGAAGTAACTTCAGAACAAGGTTTCTTACTAAGATATTTCATCATACTGGAACTCAAAGTTTGGTTGGACATAACCGTTTCAGCTTTCCTTCGTTTTTTGATGCACCAGATTCCCATTTCCTCCCTATATCACTGTCTCTAGAGGGCCCACCTGACATGACCTAAAAAAATATTTCAGTTAAAAAACGATCGGCAGCCACAGCCTAAAACTTACTCTAAGCCTACCGTTTAAATGTCTAAATGTCAAGTAACTAATAACCTTATGTATAAACTACAGTATATCTAAAATAAAAATGTTTCTCTTTGTTTTTTTCCTAGTTTTTTATACATCATATTAATTTTTTAAATCTGAGCCCTACAATAGGAGTGCCTTCAGTTCATGATATTGTTAATAATAACGATTTTCATTATATTAACTAATTTTTTAACTATATTGTGTAATTTACCGAATCACATTAAATTTCTATTAATGATGTAGATGATAATAATAATAATAATAATATTAATGGATATGACTAGTGAATAAACTGTACAATACAATTGAAATAAAAATATAAATTTACAAAAATTAATAAAATAGTTTGATGTGTTTACATGAATTTTGATATCACCAGACTTATATATTTTTTAATAGTATGTAAATTTTAAAACTTCAAAACAAAGTTTGATCATTCAGAAAACTGAATGATATTAACAAAATGTTGATATAGATAATTTGTTACTAATATAAAATTCAGTTTATACCAATCATTTGTTGAATGGCTACATAATTTACAATTAATTAATTATTAAGAAAAATATAATTACATATATATTATTATAAATTATTGTTAAAAAGTAATTAAGTATTAATAGTATTATTTTTAAAAAATAAAAATCGTTATTTACAAAAAAAATAATCCCACAAATAAAAATTTTCGTAATTGTTTGAATTTTATAAATATTTTAATACTGCAGAACACTTTATTATCAACGAAAATTTAATATACCGACAGTAAAAATTAGTTACTTGACATTTAGAAATTTAAACGGTAGGCTTAGAGTAAGGCACCCCCAAAATTTTCACGATCACAACACCTTCTTTAGTACATAGACTTTCTACAGTACTTCGAGAAAGTTATAAAGAAGGACAAACAAACAAACACAATTGCTCATTTATAACATTAGTATAGGATTAATGACGATTTGGATTTCTATTGACAAAATAAAATAGCAAAGTTATATAGGTTATGTTACATAATCTGTAATAATGTACAGATTATAGGTTATTACAGATTAGGTACAGACTATAGGTTGTTATAGGTTCTGAAATAATGTTATGTATTGACTTACCTTACAAAATTTCTATAACTCACAAAACTCAACAAAACGTTACGATAGGGCTGATAAGCAGAACTAAACGAGTCTGGGAATCCCATATATTTCTTTAAATTAGTTTCTGGCCTGAATACGGGCATGGCGCATAATTCTTGGAACGTTTTTTTAGGTTGGCACACTGGTCATTTACTTTGGCTGGGGCTTTCCATAAATGTCAGTGTTGCCATTTATTAGAGTCGTCTGCAGACGACTCAACTAACTTAAAATGACGGGGGAAAATTGATTTTTTTTCGCAAATTTTTTTGCTAATTCAATTGTTCGTCGTTTGTTCTTCAATGTTCGATCAAATTGATTTTTTGCTCGTTTTCCTTTTTTTTTTAATACAATTACTATAGCAATTATTGCTCTTTTTATTATTATGATTTTTAATGCTCATTTTAATGCTAATTGAATAAATATATTATAAATGAGATTTAAATAAAATCGCGTAATTCGCTGAATTTCCGCGCATGCGCAGTTTTAATTATTGTAATTTAAAAATTGCAGTGATTATGATTGCATTAAAAAATTAATTAAAAATATAAATAAGACCGAACAAAAGTTTTTTTTGGACGAACAAATAATAACTGGTCAAGATTAATAAAAAAAAAATCCAGAAATAAGTATATTCAGAGACAGGTTAAGGGTCAAAGACGACTCTAATAAATGCTACTGACTTGTACGATTTTTTTTAGAATGGTGATTTTTTTGCGAGGCCCCCTAAGGTGCGAGGCCGTCGGCGGTCGCTGACGTCGCCGACGCCTAGCTACGTCTCTGGTAGAGACACTGCACGCGCCTCACAGACACTCCCTCTCTCACTCGACACACACGCAAAATCGCACGATGCAATGAGCGATTTGTCAGTAAGTTAAACGCGCGCGTTTGAGTGATCATTTAACAATGAAACAGATATCTCTTTATTTTTAAATCGCTGAAACAGTTAAAATCAGCTATCATAGCAACTCTTATTAATTTTAATGCCACTTTTACCCTCGCCAATATAGCTGTGTTCCGCCAATATAGCTGTGTTGTTGACAATACACAGTCTTGTATCACTTTAACAAAGGTACTACACTGATAGCAAAATGACGACGCCAAGACACGGTGATAAGCAGCAATTACTACAGATACTGCGAACAGATAACACGTTATTCATTGAAGCTGTAGTGTAGATCTAAGAATTTGTGTCTTTTTAGTCTATAAGTCCCTTCACTACTACCCAACAAATTAATAGTTAGGGTTAGAATAATATTCTAATTTAGATATGTGGTTCCTGCTGAGGCGCACATTATCTTCCTTTGTAGCAGGAACATTTTAGGTCTCTGTGTATAGATTTGTTGGAAACAAATCACATTGCGTCGACTATTGACCTTAAAGTTTTGACTGAAAGCACTGTAGAACTTCTATGGTCCTCGTACAAGCAGTACCCCAAATTTGAATGATATAAGTCTATACCGGTTTAAGAATTGCTTTGTATATTAAAAGTTTGTTGATGCGACTTAACTGCGATTTTCTACCTATCAGCTAGTAGATATTTCCGACCTCGAGGTTAAGTTCAGTCTTCTTGGAAGTTTTGTGTTTCTTCCACGTTACTCTCCTGTGTTTAACACTTTTATGTTAGTGTATTTACCACTATTTGCTACTGGTGGGCATTTAGCCTTCTGTGAAGTGAATGTAATGTGTACCGACTTGGATTAGTTGATTTTAATGCACCACTTATCAACCCATAACTGAACTTTATCAAGTCATTGTTATAGCACAAAAGTCGCTATTGAGGGGGTCAGAATGTGACTCTAGGATTGCTGTGTCATCGGCGTAGGTAACAACATTGTTATCTCTTGACGGTAAGTCCGATGTGAACAGAAGGTATAGTAGTAGGCCCAGGACACTACCCCCATTTCAACTGTATGGGACAATTCATTTAGTCCGATAAAACAAATATACAATCAAACTAAAAGAAGAAAAATATGAAAGAGATTACAAAATAAAAAATTATGTAAAACATAATGTTTTTAATTAATTACAGACTGTACAACAATTAGTATTAAACTAGTGTTGAGAGAAAATTAGTTTGTATTTTTAGTTTCATAGCAATGTGTTTTACAATTCAAAAATGTTAATTGCTAAATTGGAATTAAATGAAAGTTTCTCCTGTAAAAGAAATATTGGACACAAGCCTATACGAAAATGTTTGAAACGGCGGTAAATATTCTGTTAGTACTTGATGCAGCACTGGCTGTAAAATATCAGTACGCTACAGAGCTTACAAGTGCTGGAAGGCCCGATACTGGCGGAAGACAACAACAAGCCCAGAGGGGTATAAATTACTGGATGGTATTTACGGAATATTAGTGAACACAAAGAGTCCTGTAACTAACCTGTATCCACCACCACCGGGGTTTTTGTTGTCTTCTGCCGGTTGTGGCGGCTTCCAGCACTTGTAGGCAGTGTAGCATACTGCATATTTTGTAACCAGAGCTGCTCCAATTATTAATAGAATTATCACCGTCGGAAATATCTATTTGATGAAAGGTAGAAAATCTTAGTTATGCCTCATCAACAAACTTTTAATATGCAAAGCAATTCTTAAACCGGCATAGACTTATGTCATTCATCTTTGGTGTAGGCCTACTGCTAATAATAAGAACATAATAAATAAGAAACATAAAACTTCCAAGAAGAGTGGACTTAACCTCAATGTCGGAAATATCTACTGGCTGATAGGTAGAAAATCGCAGTTAAGTCTCATCAACACACTTTTAATATACAAAGCAATTTTTAAACCGGTATAGACTTATGTCATTCAAATTTGGGGTACAGCTCGTACAAGGAACATAGAGGTTCTACAGTGCTTTCAGTCCAAAACTCTAAGATCAACAGTCGACGCAACATGGTTTGTTTCCAACAACTCTATACACTGAGACCTAAAACGTCCTGTTGTGATGGAATAAATTGTGCGCCTCAACAGGAACCACAAATTAAAATAACACCTCAACCCCCTGACTATTAATTTATTGCATAATAGTGAAGATTTGGACTAAAAAGACAACAAATTGTTCGATCTACATTACAGGTTCAATGAATAACATATTGACTGCAGTATCAGTACTGTATTCTCTGTGTTATCTATGTTCATGTCAACTTATATGTCCGCCCTACAGACTTAGTGTTTAATATGCTGATGTATGTTCTCAGTCCATGCCAGCAGTAAGTGGCAGCATCATTTTGTTTACATGTTCAGACATTTAGACTTTTAATTATAGTTTTTTTACTTGTGTATTCTGTGGACAATAATAAATAGAGCTATCAGTGGACAACTGCCCAAATCTTGTGTGTTTATTGTTCGCATAATGGGTAGATTACAAAGTTGCAAAAAATTAAAAAATATATGTATGATTGGAATTATTAAGCAAAAAGTATACATAAAAAAAAGAAAAAAGTATCCTTTACTTCATGTATTTTATGGATGTTTTTCAGAAAACGTCTGCACGACACAACACATGAGGAACATAATTTGATAAGGGAATCTGAAATAGCATCTTAACATAAGGGAGACTCGTGATAAAACTGAAATTCAGGCATAACTCAATCTTCTTCCTCATTTCTAGGACTAGATTATTTTACAGTGTGGTAAGCGTCATTCACAGGCGAGTCACCATACTAACAGTTGGGCTCAGCACTTTTCACTGCTATAATGTTATTTAACCTATATTGTAGAATGATAAGCTTTGGGAAACTGATAACCAACCTGACCGTTCAATTTCCGCTGTCAATCAACAACACTGTCTAACCACAGTACGGTCGCGGTATACCTACAGTACTTTTGTCAGTAGTTTCTGACTAAATTAAATATTGTCGTTTCTTCTACGGTCTCTATAGGTATATCGAGTTACAGTAATTAGGATAGTATCCTAGAAATCTGTGTCCGTTTAGATCTTTGCCACAGTTCAAGTCCAAGTCGAAATTACAAAGGGGCACAGAGACGGGCATTAACTCTATAAAACTTCTACGTCTTTTGTTTTTAAGGTGAGCAGAACCGGTAAAAATGGGAAAAAATCTGTTTAAGAATATACTTATTATTTTGCTCTAAAGGAACGTTAAGGCACAAAAATGTGTCCTTTATTGGAACGTGTCAACCGCAAAATTCGGTTTGTCGGTTGAACTTTATGAAAAAAAGTTTTACTTCTTTATTTTTTCATCTTTAGTAAGGAAATTGTATTATGTCAGAGTTGGGAACTTTTTCTATGTCAGTGTTGGTAAATCTGTTGTTCTGCATAGGACACATTAAGAGAAGAAGGGGTAGTCGGTTGCGGGGTATCAAAAAAGATACGAAAAGCAAGAAATTGAAAGATGGAAAACCAATTGGAGGCAGAAGTCGTCTCACGTATGCTGAAATAAACTGCAATTATACTATGGCTTGGCTATAAGAAGTGGTAGTAACAATTTATAAACCAAAAAAATGAATAGGCAACTTATTGTCATAAGTTATCTAGTGATGATGAAGCACAACACGGTGTGTGCCCAAAGGGAGTCGAATCGTGGTGTAAATATAATAAAGCGCAGGCATTAGGTACTGAATTCAAACATAAGCACTCTCCGCCAAAAGAAATAGTGTCTGTTATAACCTGTAATTGTCGGGACCTTGCCAATCCTGAATTGTTAAAAAAATGTTTGCACGGCCGCACACAATCCCTAATGAGAGTTTAAATCATTTTGCGTGGACAAATGTACCAATAGGCCTAAATGTTTCTGTGCGGCTAAATACGTTACAATTTGGAATTTAATGTATTTTTGACATTTAATGAGGGCTATAGAAGCAAACTCGACGTTTAATCAAAGTTAAATGTTAAATTTAGGAATTAATAAATACGCCGTTAAAGAACTCAAACGGTTGGATTGTATAAGATTACAAAAAGCGGAAGTAGCAGTACAAAAAATAACCAAGGAGACCAGAAAGAAAAACAGG